>JAUIMM010000033.1:407500-3305000 GCA_031769625.1 Taudactylus pleione | reverse complement strand
GTCCCCAACTCCCCAGGGATCCCCGGCCTAGCGGTCAGGAGTAATGTTTTGGCTGGGGAACCCGGTGATAGGGTTTCCCTGGCTGTGTCATTACCCCCCCACTTCCCCTGCTAGAAAGGGTCCGGTGCTGGTTGTGAAAATTACAGGGGAACCCTACGCAATTTTTCCTCTGTACTTACACAACCAGGACTGGCTATGAAAAGTCCAGGGCTGGTTCTGCTTTAGCGGGGGGTACCCCACGTCATTTATTAAAAGACATTAACTCTTTACAAGCTTTTTACAGTAAGATACATGCATTCATCTCACTGATGTAAGCATGTATCTGTGTCAAAACTAAATGCTCATTCTGAAAACGAAAGCATAAAGCAGTTCTATTCATTTGGGACTTTGAAGTTCGTTTTGGAGTGGGATTTGCTGTTCAATTTGGACATGAACAAGCAAAATCGAACATGAAATCACTTCTTAAACTGAAACAAAATCGAATTCGAGTTGAAAATCGAAAGCAACATCCATTCTTAGTAAATATGAGATTTGCTAAGGGATTTTGCTGTTCAAGTTCAATTCGATCTCAGGAGATTTCAGTGATTCATAAAAATGAATCTCTAATCGAACTTTAGTAAATGTACCCCCTGGTGTCTATCTAGACATTGTCTAACTAATTACTGTCTTTCTCTTATTCCATTCCCCCCCATCTTCATGACAGTATGCTGATGACCAGCTGGCCACATGGTTGGTCATAAATCATAAATATTAAAATAGTATTTGTTTTTTTCTCCCCAAATTATGCACTTTTCTACTATTGTGTATTTAGGGAGACAATGGGGCTCATAGTGTTGGGAGTGTACAGTACACGTCCACATGGCACTGGTCACACCCACACAGCACTGGTCACACCACCTCCACTTCCCACAATAGGCTCTAGATTATTTTCAGCCCCAGGCCCATGTGACCCTTAATCTGTCCCTATATCCTATTCATACTTACCGACTTCTAATTTCTCAACTCTTTCATGTACTTTCACATTGTGACCTTGCCACAATGCCCTTGACTTGCTGCTTGTAATTATATCACGCTGGTGTCAGGATGTAAATATCCAGCGGAGCGCATGTTAATGTAATGCGGGATTTCACATTACGGAACCCGCGGCTAATTAAATTTGGCCCCTGACATCGGCAAGTCCTAATATTATACTTTAGTTCCCATTTTCACAGCATAGGAAATTGCAACTGTAACTGAATGAATCAAAGAATAATTTTAGGTAGCACTGTGTGCATTGTGGACAGCCAACATGCTGAGTATCCATTATACATTATTTACATTAAATATTAGCGGCATATGCCATGAAGCCTGTTTGTGAAGTGTAAAGTATGCAGCATACATATAATCTCTGTACAGTATATCAGTTTCAAGGAAGTACAGTAGGACAGCGGCGAATTGCAATGTACAGTAATGCTCATTAAAGTGATTCATTGCACTTTGTAGAATGGTTCCATTACAGTGTCACTCAGCAACCGAAAGGTTTTATAGCCACAGACTCATTGTGAGTCGGGTCCTCACAGCTAACAAATGGCTTTTTCTCGTAGCTCTGTCTGTACCTGCAATGCGTTAGCAATTGGCTCTACAATACATGGATAGCATCCAGTATATTGCCTCGCAGACGGTTGTTTATTTACTGTACATGGGTGGAATATCTACATATTCCCACAAAAACTTGGATGGTTGAGGGGGTCTAAGGTCAGCAGTCGGAAAACACTGTATTCAGGAGATACATCAATTCCTCATGTAAATAGCCCAGCTCCTCTTTAATGCAGGACACTTGCGGGAAATCAATTCTGCAGGACTGCATTGTAAGCAGGACGCAATGTGCATTATTCATGTGTCCTGCATTAAAGGCAAAGTGTGGCTATTAGATATATATTATCCTGAGAAGACACAGAGACCCAGTAACAAATTAGGGCTGAGCCTTTATCACAGAGGGGATGAAGGGGACCCAACTAATTCTTATATTGGAAGTGAAATGACCTAACATGAGGGAAGGAAATACATTTTCATATGGATGAAATGCAGTAAGGAGAGGAGCAACAGTAATAAGTGCAATAAGTAAGGAGTATTCAGAAATGTATTTAAATATCTATCTAAGCTTTGACAGAGTTTACCCCAGCGACCCTCCCTTACGAGAACAAGGCTTTCTTTGCTTTAACCACTATGTCCCTGACGTGACTGCACAATGTATGGAAATATGAATAATGCATGTACAGTATGTATAAAGGAAGATTTGCTTTTATATTTTATTTTGTGCTTAGAATATATGACTTAACAAAACATAGGTAATA
Organism: Taudactylus pleione; assembly: GCA_031769625.1. Taxonomy (NCBI): domain Eukaryota; kingdom Metazoa; phylum Chordata; class Amphibia; order Anura; family Myobatrachidae; genus Taudactylus; species Taudactylus pleione. The sequence continues at coordinate 3,302,667 of JAUIMM010000033.1, read as the reverse complement.
TGTATAATTAAGCATGTCTATGAAACATGAAATGAAGGTTTGAGATGCTATGATGCGTATAACAGAAAGCTACACTGACAGTTGCCCTCTCTATTTTTCTAACAGACAAAAATTACCTGCTGAATTAGGTACCTCCGTCCCCAATACAGTATATAGATAGTATACTAAGGTCTGCATTCTGGGGCCTATTCCTCATACGAAAAATGGCCAGTTAACCATGCGGAAGCGCTAGTTTACGCATATTTAAGTTACCGGGCCATTCGTCATCAGGGGTCCGCAGAGCCGGCCCTAGCCAAATTAGTGTCCCAGGCAAGATTTTGGTGGTGCCCAGTGGGATCCTGAAAAAGGGTGTGGCCTCACGGAAGCGGTATGGTCTCACTGTGCTCCCAGCACCCCAGTCCCAGCATAGATGACACTTAGCACAGCTCCCCTCACCCCTCTCCCAACAGAGAACTCCTCTCCCAGCACAGATCACAGCACAGCACCCTTCACCCAGCACCCCTCTACCAGCACAGCACAGATAACAGCACCCATCACCTGGCACATCTTTCCCAGCAATGCACGGATCATGGCACTCATCGCCCAACATAGTACACCACCCCTGACCCACCATCACCACCATCACCCCTCTCCCAGCCCAGCACTCCTCTCCCAGCACAGCACAGATCACAGCACCCATCACCCTGGCCCTCACCCAACACAGCACCCCCCTCTCCCAGCACAACTAGGTGTCAGCACCTCTCACCTGACCCAGCTCCCTATCCCAGCACAGCTCCCACTCCCCCACCCAGCACAACACCCCTCACCCAGCACCCTGGCCCTTACCCAGCACAGCACCCCCCTATCCCAGCACAGCATGTGAGGTGTGACTCACTACTCTGAGTTCCGCAAAGACCCATGGTAGGAGCTGTTGAGGGTGCAGCGGAATGAGCCTATGCACAGAAGCTTATTCTGATCGTTGTAGCAGAAACCGTCCTAGTGTGTGCCCAGAGCAGGCCCGGTGAAAACCACTAGCCACCATATATGTACCCCGCCCCCGCATGCCACCACCGGCCCCGGCCGTGCCTGCCCCAAACCTCCGGCTTGGATGCCCCTAGACTTTCCAAATGCCCTAGGCATTTGCTTAGTTTGTCTATGCCAGCTCTGAATAGGACCACCTGACATTCAGCTGAAAGTTTTCAGAGTTTTCCTGCAAGAACAAGTGGGGTGGAGGCAGACCCGGGGCCCCGCTGGGCCCCTCCAACATGCTTGGGTAAATAGTACCTGCTCCCCTGTCAGCACCCCTGGTTGCTTGGTAGTTGAGCGTCTAAAGCCACTCAAGCTCTAAAGCAGGGATTGGGAACCTCATAAGGCCCTCGGAATCATTTGGTCTGGCCCTCTGACTTTTTTATGCAAGCCTCATCTGGCTAGCAGGGTGCATAGAAAGGCACCCAGCAGCCAGAATCTATGCAGCAGTGCTGCATGGACGCTTCAAACAGTCACACCGCTGCCTTACAGCTCCCCGGAGCTTCCTTAGGATGCTCCGGGCATTGCTGTAACCACTGGCGATTGTGGCCCCACCCCGTGTGACATAATGCGGAGGGGGCGTGACCTGCACCAGGCTCGCAAATAATGTTATATATATCAAAATGGCCCTCGGCAGACAAAAGGTTCCCCACCCCTGGTCTAAAGACACCCAATGTGGGCATCTCAAGCCTTGCACCTTCAGAAACACCCTTGCACACCAGGGAAGGGCTTGTAACAGTATTGGCATAACGTCGCAAACGTGACATTGGCACAAGACACAGACTGCCATGTAATGCAAATTGTAAATACATTTGAAATGGAAACAGTCAGCCATTTTATTATACACTTCCTACAAATGTATCTTTTTGTACTCCTTTGTCCTAGTTTGCTCACCCAAAAGTGTTTAGATGTGCTGCATTATCAAAGTATAACTGTTGCTGGCTGAATTTAAAATCCCAAAATAGTAACACATTGTTAATGTGAAAACCAGGTAATTCACAACTCACAGCAGTGTTTTACATAGGAACAAGTAGCAGAATGTGAGCAATGGCTCTTGTCTTTGGCATTTTGCAGAGTATATAAGACAACATGATCTATCCCACCTGAGACATTTGTCTTTGTCTGGTTTCCTATTTTCTTGTGTCAGACTTTATGTGGGCTCAGTTGAGCAACGGATGTTAAGTGCCTTTCCTACGTCTGTTAATTGGTAGAGCCCAGGTTCATGCAGTCTACAAATTTGGAAAGATAGGAAAGGACCAACGTTTCTCTTATAAAGTCGGTCACAGTGACATCTTTCAGGTTGTTGTGTGGAAAGTATGGAAATAATGTGATGTTTTTATTCCATCAATCATTCAATCAAGAACTGAAAATTATATTTTGTTACTGATAACAGTTGAACTGTGATTGCTGAGGCAGTCAAACAAATGCTACTGAGGGGGATATTGTTTCTCTTTGCAGAACTGCCGCGGGGGGCAAATTTCTAGTATTTAAAAAAAAAAAAAAATGTTGGGAGTACCCAGGCCAACGGCCTGTTCCACTGTGTCTAGAGGAACCTTCCAGATCATCTAGGCCTCAATTAAAGATATCTCTTAATTTAATCACCTCAACTAACCTGCCCTAAAATATATAGGTGTGTTTGACAAAGGTAGATAAACCCTTTCTCCAACGAAAACATTTATTTAAATTTTATATTTATCTATCTTTAATTTATATTTATGTATTAATGGGCTATAACTGGTTTCTCCTGCGAAATCCAATTTAAGAAGGATCGCAGAGATACAAGTACATCCGCATACCTTTTATCTCTATTGTCATCTCAGTATGTTACAACCACCGAAAAAAAAACAAAATTGAAGTAAAGCATTTTGTTCAGAAAAAAAAATCCCAGATTGGTTTATACTTTTTCATTTCCTTTTTTTTTTAAGTATGCGCATATATATGTACAGTACAGTATGCAGACTGTGCCATGAAGTTTAGCCAGTATTGATGAGCTGAATGTTTTCTCTGTCCCAGCAACATTTTCCTTCTAAAAAGCAGTAATCAGTGGTTTTCTATCACTGTGGTTTGTTTGATATTGGTCCTGATTCATTACCGATGGCAACTGTGGTTACGCATGCAATCGGCCGATTGTTGCATTCTGCGTAAGCATCGCAGTGCGCGTCCATGAAGACTCCACTGCGATCGGACCTATCGTCTTTAAATGCAAACAGGGGTGTATCTAAGGGTCTGAACACCCCTGGCAAAGTAATAGGCTGGCGCCCCTCATAATTTCTGAATAATTACACTCTGTATTTATAACGTCTCCCCAGCAGCCCCCCTTCTGTATCCCCAGCCAGCTCCCATATTTCATCAGCCAGCACCTTTTTCTGTTTCATCAGCCAGCACCCATTCTGTCTCTTCAGACATCCCCCTTTTATCACCCCTGCCATCCCCCTTCTGCCTCCCCAGCCAGCCCCCTTCTGTCTCCCCAGCAAGCCCTCCTTCTGTCTCCCCAGACATGCCCCTTCTGTCTCCCCAGCAACCCCCCTTCTATCTCCCCAGCCAGCCCCCTTTTCTGTCTCCCCAGCAATCCACCTTCTGTCTCCACAGTCATCCTCCTTCTGTCTCCCAAGCCAGTCCCCTTTCTGTCTCTCCAGCCCCTGGTCACCCACATCCAGCCCCCCGCAGCCCACACACATACTCTATCATCTGGCTGTGGCCGACACCTCTTCAGTGCAGCAATGACGTCATGATGTCACACGCACCTTGGTATTCATTAATTGTGTCTACCAGGCAGCCATCTGCAAGCAGCAGTTGGCTACCCGGCCCTAGACATCTGCCTCAGGTAAGAGGCGGGGTGTACCTGGGACTCCAATCCTGGCAGTCATGTACTGATTCTAACCCCTGGCCATGGATGGCACCGCCAGATGGCATCCCTCCGGCAGGCTCCCCTGGTGAGTACCATCCTGGCCAATGGGTAGATATGCCCCTGATTGCAAATAAACCCAACTGACTATGTTTTCTGTACTGTGGTACTCTAGTACAGCCAAGCCTTTCAGTATTTTGTACATACCATGTCAGTTCCATGGACTACCATGGTTGTGCCATGTAACAGTCATATTCAGCAGACCACATTGAGCACTCCTGATTGGTGGATATAGTGCTGGACATTCACCAATGAGTGCTGGCAGCATAGGGTTGGAGTAATTTATCAATTAAAGTAATGGGACCAGTCCAGGGACAGTAGGGTAGATGTATCAAATATTCTAAAGAGGACATAGCAACCAATCAGCTTCTAGCTCTTATTTATCAACTATATTCTAGTAAATGTATAGCTAGAAAACTGACTGGTTGCTATGGGCAACTTTTCCATCAGTCCCCTTTAGAAGGTTTGACACATCTCCCACTAAGAACACTTCAGAGCAACATAATCTTACTGTAGGTCAATGATCGAGAAAGAAAAGAGATGATAATGACATATTTTTATTATTATTCAACAAAATGCTGATTTTTACATTTTGGGATGTCTTATTTAAATGCTATTTTCAAATGTTGTTGTGTTGTTATCTCTTTTACTTTATATAATATGTAGGGGTCTTAGGGATCTATTGTCTATTACACTATGAGTACTAGGGTGGCAAAGTTGCTGCTGCAAGTATCCCAGTCTTGTGAATTTCCCTTGTCCCAAAGTCAATATCCTTATAGCGGGGGCATGCTGAGGATTCGGAGAGTGGGTACACTGTTTCTGAAACTATTATCTATTTGTATTGTAAACAGCGCACTTTGCAGGGACAGACTGGGGGCAAGAATTGGCCCTGGCATTCTTGGTGCTAGTGCACCTGGAAAAGGAGACGTGGCCATGCATCACAGGGGCATGCAGAGAGTTGCGGGGTGTGACCTGACGGCACGTTCGATTCAGCATGCCAGACAAGCAGAGTCCAGGGAGGCAGACCTGCTTGGCCATGCTTTTAGGTGACTGGACCGGCACACAGGGCCGGCCCTAGACAAAAATTTTTGGTTAGCGAATATATTATTTGGTGCCCCCAGGCATATGATTGCACGTCTAAAAAATTTAAGGGGCCGTGGTCTCATAACCATGAGCAACACTTAATTTCTGTCACACTGGATGCATGCCCAGCACTCCAGGAGCTACTGGGCATGCCATCAGTCCCTCTCTCCAGTGTATAGATGCGGCGCACATGCACACGGCAATTATTCACCACTTGCTTAAACAGGTGCTACCCGCTTTTTTTTACTGATGATAGATATGGTTACAATGCACGTGTATAGAAGTCACCCATTGTCACACACACAGCAGCCAGACATTCTGGGGGTCATTCAGACCCGGTCGTTAGCGCCGATGCGCTGGGACCGGGTCGATGGCCCCCCACAGAGCATGCGCACGATGGCGCCGGCGTGCTCATGCGTGAGACCCGCTCCGACCGACAGCGCCGGTCGTAGCGGGTCTCGATCCAAAGGGGGCGAGCTGTCGATGTTGATTGACAGCTCGCCCCGTTTGGAAGGCGGGCCGGGGGGGTGGCAGCCCAAACGGGGCGTTCCCATGGGAACGCCTACCGTTTGGGGGCGGCCCCACTGACATCACTAGTGAAGTCAGTGGAGAGTTTCCGGCTCAGACAGAGTCGAAAGCTCTCTGGGGCTTACGACAAGGGAGACCCTACCCTAGGGTCTCGTCGTAAGCCCCGATGGTCGCGATGGTCTTGCCCATCGCAACCATCACCTTAGGCGGTCGTAAGGCTGTGGGTGTTAACCCACAGCCTTACCACCGCAAAGGAGGACGTCTTGAAAATTCAAGAGGTCCTCCCCTCATTCAGACCGACCGCACGCTCTGTGCAACCGGCTCTGAATGAGGTCCTCTCTCTCCACACAGCAGTCATCCATTGTTTCACATGCACACACACAGCAGCCAGACATTGTCACACACACAGCAGCCAGACATTGTCACTGCATCCCATCCGACGGTGCTCACCTCAGCGTCACTGGCGGCCCGGACGGGCGGTGCTGCCGCCTCAGTCCGCAGCAGGAAAGACTATGTATGCCAGTGCCGATCCTTCTAAAACACGGGCTGCAGCTCCCACTCTCCTCCCTCCGTGTAGTTCATCCCCAACCTTGTTGTTTGCGTCTGCGATGTGACGTCATGACGCTCCTTACAAGCAAGGGCCCGCCACCTATTACAAGTGCAGCAGTGGCATATCTAGGGTATTTGCATCCCAGGGCAAATAAAAAAATGGAGCATCCCCCGCCTTCTGCGCGCTTCAAATAATGGGCGTGGTCACTGAAAAATGGGGTGTGTCAACATGACATACACCCTTTTTTTTGTCACTCTGGGAACAGTCCTTTCCATTCCAAATGCATCTTAATGCAGTCCCCCCAGTAATGCCCCTTATACAGTACCCCCAATATGCAATACCCCCAGTAGTGGTCCCTCTTATACAGGCCCCCAGTAGTTCCCCTTATACAGTGCCCCCAGTAGTGGTCGCCCTTATGCAGTGCCCCCAGTAGTGCCCCCCCTGTGCAGTGCCCTTTGTGCCCCCTTTAGTAAGTCCCTTATATAATGCCCCCAGTAGTACAGTAGTCCCCCTATGCAGTGTCCCCTTTCACCCCTATGCGGTGCCCCTTAAATAGTGCCCCCAGTAGTAGGCCCCCCTATGCAGTGCCTCCAATAGTGGTACCCCCTGTGCAGTGCCCTATATATAGTGCCCCCAGTAGTAGCCCACCCCTATGCAGTGCCCTTTATATAGTGCCTCCAGTAGTCGTCCCCCAATGCAGTGCCCCCAGTAGTGGTCCCCCGATGCCGTGCCCCCAGTAGTACTCCCCTCCCAGTAGTGCCCCAGTAGTAGTCCCCCCCCAGTGGTGTCCCCAGTAGTAGTCCCTCCCGTAGTGGTCCACCCCCAGTAGTGCCCATAGTAGTAGTCCCCCCCAGTAGTTCCTCCAGTAGTGGTCTACCTCCAGTAGTGCCTACCCCGATGCAGTGCCCCTAATAGTAGTCCCCAGTAGTGGTAAATGCAGTGCCCCCCGTTGTAGTCCCCACACCGGCTCCTGCTCCCGCCATCCGCTCCTCCGTCCTCCTGGGCCGGCCCGCTCTGTTTTATGGGAGAGACGTCATGACATCTCTCCCATTACCCACTGTGGGAGCTGGAAGATGGAGCTCATGAGTGAGCTCCAGCCCGGCTTCGGCAGTGGGCGCAGCAGCCAATTAGAGTCTGTCTTACTCTCATTGGCTGCTAATTAAAACAAACACACAGCCACCAGTGCCAGCAGCTGTGTGTTTTTCCCTGTGTAGTGCTGACCGAAATCCGTCCGGTTAGCACTACAAGCGTGGTGCAGCTGTGTCACAGTCACACAATAGACTAACAATACAAACTTTACTTGTGGTGGTTCCCTCCCAGTAATGATTGGAATTGTGCGCTGTGCGCTCGTGAGCGGGTCTGTATCAGGCCCACAGTCTGCCTGCTGCCTTGTGTTTTTACACAATAATAAATTAGCATGGTCGCAGCCAAGGCGCCCTCCACTATGTGGTGCCCTGCTCAGCTGCGTACCATGCGTGACATCAGGTCATTGGCCCTTCTGCCATTTGCTAGTAGTGCCAGGTGGCTAGGCCGGCTGTGCAGCTGTGTATGTGAAGTGTACTACATTACTCAACGTGAGCATCTCCGCCTAACAGGTCTTATCATATTAAACAAAACCCAATTTCCACCTGCTTTTAGCAGAAATGTGCATTTACTATATAGAAAGCCCTCCCAGCAATTTAATAGAAGTCTTTCTGTGTAGCACTCAAATTCACACTTATTTAAATATTGCAGTTCCCGTATCTGGGTTGATTTAATTATCTGACATAGAAAAGACTGCTATTAGTTAAATTATTACAAAGGTACCCGTCAGGGAAATATCATCATATCACATGGGAATGCCACAAGTAAATCTGTGTATTTACTTGACCACTTTTCACATTTATTGTTTCACTTCCCTGACCTTTTTGGAGATCGAGGGTCAGGCAGATGTAGGGAGATGCTCAGATCAGGGAAAAGATAACAATTTCTGGAAAGGTCATAAAGTTTTGTAAGGTGACTCTTGCTACTAATATGTCAATGTTCACATGACATGTTTATCTACTCCCCAAATTCCTTGAAGATCTGTAAAACGTCATAGACCCTGATCCTATATCAAATACCCCTCTAGCCATTGCAAAATTCCATTTAGGAAGCAGGAAATAAATGAGCTAACATCTGTCTATTTGTTGGTAAAGGGATGCTGTATTAATTGAATCCCATATTCTCATTCTCTGATGTACCCTTGCAGAGATATATGTTCTAACTTTTCCTCACTTTAGACAGTTGGTTTAAGCATTCTCGTTATGGCAAGGGGCAATAAACCTAATTTGCATTGACACAGAAATTCAAGGAAAGGTGGGGGTGATTGGGGGGGAGGGGGCAACCTGACACCCAAATAGGGATAAATACCATATCTCACATGCAGAACTTTGTACATTTCTTGGAAGCCAGTCTTACATTGGGAATTGCTCTATCTTCTTGTGTCTCCCTGCAACCAGATTCATGTAAGTGAGACTGTTAATCATTTTTCTTTTATGTTTAGGAGAACATTATTTGCCTAAGACTATCTTTGTATACAGTATATTATCCTTATTAATTGTTTTGGCATATACTTAAAGCATTGTGAGTATCTTTCTCATATTAAACTTCATTTAATGAGATTGGTTTCTGTGATTCTTATCAGATCCATTTTGCCTGTGGATTTGGCTAAACCATGCTACATATCTCTACTACAGGTTATTATTTGGGTAATGATGGCTTGTGATGGTTAGCCCACTCATGGTACAGCTTAACCAGGTTTCAGTTTTATTGAACCAGGTAGGATAAGATGGCATAGAGATACAGTACAGGGATGAACAGGTACAATAACAATGCTGGTCCAGACTGTAGTATAAGGATGTTGCTGGGAATTGTAGTACACTGGACAGCAGGATGGTGTATGTCCCGGTGGTTAGTGGTGCTATGCTCCTTAGTAATAGGATGGTGGTATAGAGTACTTGATGTACTTGTGGGGCTGTATGTGGCTCTTATCCCTGAGAGCCTCAGAGGGCACATCCAGTCTCCTGGAATGCTCAGGAGGAAATACACGCCAGCAGGGATGCGCTATAGCACATGTCAAATGTCCTAGAGACTGACGGCACTGCTGCTGTATGGATTTGAGGCATCACAGAATGCTACTCATCCAACACTCTTTACATATCAAGGGAGTGTCACCTGGCAAGTTCCCCTGAGTTTTTCCTGGCTTTGCATGGGATCATGACGGTACATGTATAGCCGCAATCCTTCCTGTGTTATTACCATCCCTAGATGACGATATTAGAACAAAATTTATAAAAAAAAGAATTACAGGAAATCCATTATAATTAAATAATAAAAATAAGTTGATGATATATTTAGAGGCAACCATTGGCTAAATCATTTAAATGTATTTATTTTATAGCTGGAGCATAGCAGGAGCTGGGGAAAGATATACTGTAGCTATTGGGTACAATGATGACATAAGATCAGTCCAGACCTAATGCCTATCTATATTAATCTTTTTATGGGAAACAAAAGTAGCCTAAACAAAACATAAAAATACAAACAATTAAAATATTTGACAGATACACCTAATAGGTGATGTAGTTAAGAAGCCGGCGGTCGAAATGCCGACCGCCGACTTCCCGATTGTCAAATCCCGGCAGGGGACTAATGATAGGCATCGAAATCCCGACTCCTACATTATCCCTATGATGGGATCCCGACACTCGGCATACCGAACAAAGGTAAGCCGGGTGGCGGGAGCATACAGCCGCACGAGGGAGAGTTAGCTTAGGAGCTCCTGGGGGGACAGGGGTAGGCACACCCAGGAGGGTATGGGTCAGGCTAGGGGAAGGGGGGGTTAGGGTTAGGCACCCCCGGGCGGAGGTTAGGGTTAGGCACCCCCACCCGGGAGGGTTCGGTTTAGGGAGCGGAGAGGGGGGGGTTAAGTTTAGCCACTTATGGGGAGAGGTTAGGGTTAGGCACTAGGGGGGGAGGTTAGGGTTAGGCATCCCTAAAGGAGGGTTAGGGTTGGGGGGGAGAGGGTTAAGTATAGTCAAAAATACATACCTGCCAGGATCTTGTCATGACGATCTTCCGGCATCGGGATTTGAACGTACCGATTCCCCTAATAGGATGGTAAAAAAATACAAATAACACAACTTTTTTTTTTTCTCCCGGATGCTAAATACACAACTATAACAAAACATAAACTGCTAAAATCTAACATTTCATTTCTACTTGCATTAAACACTGCATACTGCATGTGATGTACTCGCAAAGTGTGTCATGAATTATTCAATTTCTTTCTTTTTTTTTTGTAGATAACTTATTCAAACCAAAGGAAAGAACAATTTCAGAGAGAGAGATGCAGCTAAGATCTAAAAGGTACGAAACATCCTGACATCCCATCCGACAATCAAATAACCGTGCTCAATGGGAAATGACGCTGCCGCTTGGTGGCTTTTGTGCTGCTTACAAAGTCGACATGTTCTTTCCGTTTCCTTGCCACTTTTTATTTGATTAACAGAGCAAACATCGTTTGTACAGTGCACTCAGCATCCTTTTCCCGAGTGATGTTACTGCTCTTTAAGTAGCTAACTCCTCCCATTGGCTGATGTCAAACTTTGAACCCCTGCAGGAATTGCTATCAGATCCCGGTGATTCCTAGATAAAAAGGGGGAATGTGTGCAAAGGTGTAGTGATGTTACAGAACAAATGCACTTTTGTGAATGAGCCTAAGAGACGGTGGCAACATAAAAATTATAATCTTTGGGAGTGAGCAGTCTCAACCCCAAATGTTAAAGGGAAAATGCAGCAGTGAGTACTGCAGTCTGGGCCAGGGGCAGATTTAGGAATCAGGTCCCCTTAAGGACAACATTATTGCCCCCCACTCCCCTTCCCCCCCCCCAATTTTATTATTTTCATTAATTTTATTATTTTGCTGTACCGCCCGCAGCAAGTGGCACCCATAGTCACGTGCCTCACATGTGAAGTGGGAAATACACCACTGACCTGGGCCTCATTAACAGGACAAACATAGGCAAAGGGGGGGGGACTAGGTTAATCCTTGGTGACCTCATGGGTGTGGCCATATTGGATTCTGGGCCTGATTCAGACCCGTTCGCAAGCGGGTCGATGGTGTGCCAGTGCGCAGGAACGCCTGCCGTTTGTGGGCGACCCTACTGACATTGCTCGTGATGTCACATCACTCTTGATGTCGGTAGGTGGACTTCGTGCTCTATTAGAGCAGGAAGTCCACTGGGGCTTGCAGCAACGAGACCCTACCACAAGGGTCTCGTCGCAAGCCCGATGGTCGCGATGGTCTTGACCATCACGACCATCACCTGGCTGTTCGCATAAGCTGTGGGTGGTAACTCACAGCTATGCGAGCGGCCAAGAGGCCGCAACTAAAAAAACCAGCGCCCGTTTTGATTCAGAGCGAGTGCTCGCTTTTTGCGAGCGCCTCTGAATCAGGGCCTCTGTCATGTATTTCTTCCAGTCCAACTGGATCGAAGAGGCTGCACTCACATGATATATTTATCCAATAGTCACTGGAAGCGCCCTTTTTAATCAAGTTCCGGAATCCAGTTCATTGCCAGAATAACTCACATCCTTCTCATGAGGATAGTCCCTGGCTATGGGCTTCAGTTGCTTCCAGCTCTGTTCCTGTGCTCCGTTTAAAGCAAGAACTCTGCCTTCTCCAAAGTGCCTGTTTCTCAGCAAGAGCTCTGCATTCCCCAACGTGCCTGTTTCTCAGCAAGAGCTCTGCATTCCCCAACGTGCCTGTTTCTCAGCAAGAGCTCTGCATTCCCCAACGTGCCTGTTTCTCAGCAAGAGCTCTGCATTCCCCAACGTGCCTGTTTCTCAGCAAGAGCTCTGCATTCCCCAACGTGCCTGTTTCTCAGCAAGAGCTCTGCATTCCCCAACGTGCCTGTTTCTCAGCAAGAGCTCTGCATTCTCCAAACTGCCTGTTTCTCAGCAAGAACGCAGCTTTATTCAAAGGGCCTGTTTCTCAGCAAATGCTCTGAAGTGCCTCAAGTAACTGGTCCATCTGCAAGCACACTATCGGTGGTAGGTGACTGGTCTCTATATTCTGGTTGCCTGGTAGCCAGGGCTACAGTAGCTCTGAGTCCCATTTTCCATTTCCAGGTCTGTGTATTAGTGTCTAGATTCCAAGTCTGTGCAACTGTAGTCAGCTCGCAGTCCTGAGTTCCTTCATCCTGCTCCAAGTTCCTCCATTCAGGTTTTGGGTTTGAGCTCTCCATGATTGGTTCCAGATTCCTTTAGCTGCGGGTTCCAGTTTAGTAATCTGGTCCAGTTCCTAGTTTTTGATTCTTTCCTTCCTGCCAGTCCTACTCTGGTCCTGGTACTTCATAGATGAGCAGTGGTCTTACCAAAGCTCCCAGTTTCAGCTTCAATCTTGCTTTAGCTAGACCCAAGGGTTCCTATACAGATTAAAAACAGACATTGGTGACACCTGACGCCCATGGTTCATTTTAAGCCACTGTTTCTCAATCTTTTTTTTCACATACACATAACCTCTACGGGATCAGGTGAAGCACCACATTTAAGTCTCAAATAAATAAAAGAATACAAATAATTTACTTTGATAAGCTGAATAAACCAAATGTAGTGGGAGCAGAGTTAATGGGCCTGGACAGTGGAAACTATCAAATTGCATCTCAGGTTCAGTTGCAGTTAGTTTTAAGCAAAGATCAGGCTAACATAGCAGAGGAGCCAGTTTTGCATAAATAATCTATCATGAACGGAAATAAAATTGTCATCCATTTGTGGATAGAGAGGAGTATTCAGGGGATGCAGTCATAATCCCGGCCGCTGGGGTTCCGGCACTCAGCATGCCCTTGCCGGATTCCCGAACGTAAGTAGAAGGGTTAGGCACTAGGGCAGTGATTTTCAAGCTTTTTCAACTCGCGGCACACCGAACAAGATTTTAAAATTGCCATGGCACACCATCAGTCCCCCAGGGAGAAAAACATTGGTCCCCACGGCGGAAAAAAAAACATACATTGGCCTCCACAGAAAACAAAAATAAAACACATTGGCCCCCATTTAAAAAAACAATCACACTGGCCCTCACAGAAGGCAAAATAAAACACACTGGGCCTCACAGAAGGCAAAATAAAACACACTGGCCCACAAATGAAAAAAGAAAATCACACTATCCACCACAGAAAGCAAAATAATACACAATAGCCCCCACATAAAAAAAAACAATCACATTGTCCCCACAGAAAGCAAGATAATATACATTCGCCCCCACATAAATAAACACAATTACACTGGCCCCCACAGAAAATAAAATAATACATATTGACCTCCTACCTGTCTGTGGCAGAGAAAAGAGCTCTGTGTCCCTTGGTAGCATCTAGATGCCCTTTCACTGAACACATCCTGACATCTTCAGTCCCTCAGCCGCAGATGTGGGTGCAGGCTTGCAGCAGTCTGTCACATTTACTGCTCATCAGCAGTGAGCAGCACTGTGTGGGCGGAATGGCGACGTGGCGTGCGTGACCTATGATGTCACGCTGCCGCATTTACATTGGTACAGCCCGGGCAGCGGCTGAGCTCCCTGGAAGAGCCCAGCTCTGCCTGGGCACGAAGTTAGGAGTTTAACTGCGGGGCATCTCTCGGCGGTGATTCTCTGGCGGCACACTTAGAAACCGCTCGCGGCACAGCGGTTGAAAATCGCTGCACTAGGGGGAGGTTTAGGGTTAAGCACTAAGAGGGGACGGTTAGGTTTAGGGTACAAGGAGGGAGGGTTAGGTTTAGTCTGAACGCCGGGATCCCAAGTGCCGGATCCCGTACCCAACCCGTATTCAGTCTTTCTCCGCCAAAATTCACACACTGTAATCCAACTTTTTGAATTCTAAATGAAGACTTTCATTGCAGGAAAGTTAAATCAGTGATTCTATTTCTTCAAGTGATAGATTCTTAGGAATAAGGGGTTTTACCTATAATTATTATGAATAATCTCCTTTGCGATATTGTTTAAAACTTGTAACAAGCATTTGTAGTGGTATTTATAACATTGATAAGTTTAAAATCTGGAGGCAGATTAAAGCCCAGTGGTGGCAAATCTGGATATGTTGGGGTAAAAGTGTATCGGAGGGAGAGAGGTACACTTGTATGTCCACTATGGGTGGATTAGAGACTGGGGAATCTATGACATATATGGTGAGTGGAGCTCACAGAATCCACGTCCATCCAGTATGTCTGTTGCCCATACTGTGCACTGCATACCGCCTAACCTTACTCTGTGCACCACCAGTGATACACATACAACTATAAGGAGGAAAACAGATGTTTGATTTACTGATTGGGGTGGCTCTAAAGAGACCAGGTGTTGTGACACATGGCCTGAATCAGAGATGGACCCAATGTTAATGTTGGAAGCAGTGGAGCTATTTTTTGCCACTATGCAATGCATCAAGAATACACTGTGCAAGTGTGGCGATGGTTTAGCAACAGCAGTGGCATAGATTATTTATTTGAAATTGAGTGACAGGTAGTCATCGTTTGGTGGAGGTAACGGGGGGGTTAGAAAAGTGCATGCATGTCAGGACCATTTTTTGAGCATGCGCTAGTAAGGCTATGCAAATTTGTTTGCAGCTGCAGAGGCCCCAGCATCTTAGGAGAACCATTGTGTCGGAGACAGCATTGGGGGCGGAGCGTGGAGGTGTGACCACATAATTGCATCATCATGGTCCCACCCCCAACAAAATAATCAGAGATTATCGACATTGTAAAGCAGGGGGCCAGGCCACGATGACGCCATTCAGCACGAATCTCATCATCGCCCTCCCCACTGTGGGGGTATGTACAGGGGGTGTGGGTATGAGCTGGGGTAGGCAGCCGGCCAGGAGTTTTCCCCACTATTCCAGGCGGCCAGGAGTGCCTTACGATTTTTGGGAGCCTCTAGGCCGTTCAGGGAGAGTAGGCAAGTATGATGTTGCGCATACAAATGGCACACTGCTGCATTATCAAAGTGGTGCAATAAAGTTGTAATGTTTTAACTTATAATCAAAGTGCTACTTAGAATGCTGACTATGGCCCTCATTCAGAGCCGTACGCTCTGAGCAGAGCGCACGCTCTGAATGAGGGCCGGCCTCCATGAAAATGGAGCGTCCTTCTGGACGCTCGTATAGCTGTGGGTCACCACCCACAGGCTATACGAGCGTGCATTTTGATGGCCGCGATGGTCGAGACCATCGCGACCATCGAAATTGCGAGCCGGAGCCTGGGGTTGAGGTTTTCAACCGCAAGCTCCGGAGTGATTT
Organism: Taudactylus pleione; assembly: GCA_031769625.1. NCBI lineage: Eukaryota > Metazoa > Chordata > Amphibia > Anura > Myobatrachidae > Taudactylus > Taudactylus pleione. The sequence goes on along the minus strand of JAUIMM010000033.1, from coordinate 3,287,294 downwards.
TGGCTCTATCAGAGCCAAAATCACTCCCACTGACATCACTAGTGATGTCAGTGGGCCGGCTTCTGACGGGAGGCGTTCCCGTGGGAACGCCCCCGTCAGGGAGGCACGCCCCCGGCACGCCTACCAAAGGGGGCGTGCTGTCAATCAACATCGACAGCACGCCCCCTTTGATCAGACACAACGAGCGAAGGACTTTCCTTCGCTCGTCGCGTCTGGCGCATGCGCACGACGGAGCTCCCTCCGTCGTGCGCATGCTCAGTCCATAACATCGACCCACTTGCGAGCGGACAGCCGCTCGCGAGTGGGTCTGAATCAGGCCCTATGTTACTTAGAATGCTGACTATTTTACTTAGAATGCTGACTATTTTCCTTAGAATGCTGACTCATTTACTTAGAATGCTGACTATTTTACTTTCACAGAATGATAGTAAGCATCTGATCATCTTTATAGCCGGTTGCGGATCCGAGCTCGGATTGCAAAGTTCGGGTGGGTCCGGTTTTCTGAGAACCGCACCCGCTCATCTCTAGTCTAAATACCTAAAAACTGATACTACTGTATTCTTTATCCAATATATATTAAATATGTCTGTTTTTCTCTGCAGCCTTGATAACAGATTGTCAGAGCTTGCTGTGACCCGGGAGAACTTTTTGTGTTGTTTTTTTCGTTATTTATTGCAGAAATAGCAGCAATTTTTCAAATAAGAAGACTCTTCTCAGTGATGTTTTAGACATGTCAAGCTAATACGTCTGTGATAGGCTTAAGGCTTCTATGCGCTGATCATTTCTCTTCTCTCTGATATTTTTACGACCGGCTACACTCTGTGGTTTAAATCTTCTGCTAACCAGGATCTACAAATACATCCCAATCTTCAGCCTTAGAATCAAATACAGCTTTCACTATTACAGCATGTCTCTGGGCAAATATAACACATGAGTACAAATGACAGGACCATAGGCAGGGGTGTGCGAGCGGTGTCATCACCAAGGACGCAGGGGGCTCCACCATCACTGCCTCACAGCCCCTCCATCTGACTAGCTGGGTGTCTCAAATGGCACGCTGTGACCCCTCCACCTGACTGGTTGGGTGTCTCAAATGGCACGCTGTGACCCCTCCATCTGACTAGCTGGGTGTCTCAAATGGCACGCTGTGACCCCTCCACCTGACTGGTTGGGTGTCTCAAATGGCACGCTGTGACCCCTCCATCTGACTAGCTGGGTGTCTCAAATGGCACGCTGTGACCCCTCCACCTGACTGGTTGGGTGTCTCAAATGGCCCGCTGTGACCCCTCCACCTGACCAGCTGGGTGTCTCAAATGGCACGCTGTGACCCCTCCACCTGACTGGTTGGGTGTCTCAAATGGCACGCTGTGACCCCTCCATCTGACTAGCTGGGTGTCTCAAATGGCACGCTGCGATCCCTCCACCTGACTAGCTGGGTGCCTCAAATGGCACGCTGCGATCCCTCCACCTGACTAGCTGGGTGCCTCAAATGGCACGCTGTGACGAGTAGCGCTGATACAGTGCTGCTCGGAGCATCCAAAGGTAGGTGTGGTACCCCAGGTGTTGGTGTGCTCAGAGATAAGTTAGGTCTAGTTGGTACCTTATAATAAAGACGTCAGCTGCAGTGGATCTTCCCTATCTCTCTCTGTGTTTTTCCTTCTCAGGCTGTAGCAGAGAGGCCAGGCCCATACACACAGTAACATAACTTTAAGTGACAGCCTTAATAAGCAGACTAATCTGATTTTATTAAAGAGGAGTAAGAGGACAAGGGTGCAGGAAAAGGTATGCAGAAAATGATGATCAGCATGCAAATGACATTCAATTCGGCACAAACGAGATGGTGATAATATACATTAAATCCCTGATCAATATTGTAATGAGCAACCAACAAACTATGTTTATCTCTGCAATTAAACACACGGTTAACTTTAGCTGCCATAGCACCTCTTGGCTATGGCTAAGTTGAAAATGCAATTATTCAATTTCTTCAACACATTATACTCCCTACCGAGACACCCACCAGCTGCGGCACTAATCCGTCGCTGTGCATATTAAGACGCACCGTCACACCATCAGTCGCACTTTCGGAGATTGCACCAGACCTATGGAGGTGCAGATTCTCCGTATGAACATGGACGTCTCTTTGTCTTTTCAGTGTCTTTAGACGAAGTCGCTGACCGCGACACGCCTGCAGCTAGCCTTCCCAATGTTACCCCCAGGAACGCCCACTGAAATCCTCAAAATTTGTTCTGCGGCTTAGAGAGGTAACCATCGGGACGCATGCGCACTGTGACATGGAGACATGGGCAGACTGAAAACATCAGCCCCTTACACGCGGCATCGATATTACGTGCACCTCTGAATCAGGCCATTATAACACAACACACACTATAATTACCCCAGACTAATCAGTCATTCACTTGTATATGAACACAGGGCCTGATTCAGAGCCGGACGCTATTTGCGAACGGTCGTTCAGAAAAAGGGGCCGGCTATTTAAATTGAGCGCTCGCTCTTTGCGGTCTTTTGACGCCTCTATGTCTGAGCGAGCGAACGAAACATGTGCTCGCTATTTTGTAAAGACGCCCACTGGCAGCTCGCATCCTACGTCATCTCCGCTATTTATTAGATTAATCGAGTACATCGAAAGGCGTCTGAACTGCTCGCAGTGCTTGTGGTAGGATTTTCCTACCGCAATCATGCGAACAGTTCAGGCTAAGAAACAACCAAGTGACGTGGCCGATGACGCTGCTTTGTTAATTATGCACACCCTTAAAACGCCCATTTTTACCGTTTGGCACGCCTGCGTTCGGATCTCCACTCCCCGTTTTCAAGCACCTTCCCCTGTTACCACCCACAAACGCCTCATCCTGTCACTCAAATTAGCAGGCACTCGCTATTTTGCGAGCGCATAATTTCCGACCGCAATGACTGGTTGGTGCATGCGCTTTACGACCCATACGCATGGGCACATGTGCGAACATCCCTCGGAGCGAACAAGCGGCCGCTTATGAGCGGCTCTGAATCAGGTCCACAGTGGGCCTGATTCAGAGGCGCTCGCAAAAAGCAAGCGCTCGCTCTGAATCAGGGCGGGCGCTGGCTTTTTTAGTTGCAGCCTCCTGGCCGCTCGCATAGCTGTGGGTGACCACCCACAGCTATTGCGAGCGGCCAGGATGATGGTCGCGATGGTCAAGACCATCGCGACCATCGGGGCTTGCGACGAGACGAGACCCTTGTGGTAGGGTCTTGTGGCCGCAAGCCCCAGAGAGCTTCTGGCTCTAATAGAGCCGGAAGCTCTCTCATTGACATCAATGGTGATGTCAGTGGGGCCGCTCACAAACGGCAGGTGTTCGCTTGGGAACGCCTCCGTTTGTGAAGCCACCCCTCGGCCACGCCTACAAAATGGGGCGAGCTGTCGATCAACATCGACTGCCGCCCCTTTTGTAGTGAGCCATGGAGCGAGTGCTTTTTGCACTCGCTCGGGGGCTCGCGCGTGCGCACTGGGCCACCATCGATCCGCTTGCGAGTGGGTCTGAATCAGGCCCAGAGTTCTTTGGTTGGAGTACTCTCTTGCTAAGTGGTCACTTTCCTATTACATGCATATATTTATAACCCTCAATAGGGAATCTACAAAAGGCAAAGTTAGGTAAATTTAGTATCTAATGTGCATGCCACAGGGACCCGGCAGTGCCTGGAAGGCTTCGCTGAAGCCGGAAGGGCAGCGTTTAGTCCCCATTGCCATCAATGGGGAGCGCATCGCTCTCGCCATCTTAGATTACCGCTGTTTGTTGAATAAGGAAAGGATGACATAACCCCTTAGAGAGCGCTAAAGGGGTTATGCTTCGTTATAAAAATTGGACAATAAGTCTCTAGCAGATTTATCACTTTTTTAGATTCACTTACAATAGGGATGTTTCCTTTATTTCAGCCCAACACACTGTCAACCTCCAGGGTTCATGATGTGGTATTCAGTGGGTACTCAGTCATCATGGCACTCTGCACCACTTCGGTGTCGTTGCTTGTCCAGTCTTTTCAGTCAGGCCTGCTGCACCTCACCCTGCTCTCCAGCTACGCTCCTTGGCATCTCACAATCTCCACTGCACATGTGCAACTACAAAGTCTTTTCCCTTTTGCCCACCATGTCTCTCCTGCGCTCCACAGTGCCACCAAGTGTTGGCCTCCGGCACTGCTAAGCACATAGGTTTCTCTGGAAGCCTGGGGTCTCAAATGGGCAGCTTCTCCACTTTTTCTCTTGAAAAGGTTTGATATAGTACATGTGAATCTATTCAAACATCTTTTATTTGTATAAACTAAAATTCCATTTAAAATGACCATTGTTGCTAAAAAAAAATGTGATAAATTGATTGCTTCAATAGATTATTTTGCTTTCAATCCCCCAAGAAAAGATTTGTATTTAATGAGTGTTTTCCTATCCAAAGAGAAGTTGTGATTCTTAAATTCAACTTTATTTCTGTATGGCGATATCCTGTGTTGATGCATTATTACAAGGTTAAATGTATAACACAGCAGGTTATATTTTAATAAATGTCCTTTGTAAGTGTGCATATCAGCATAGGCTCAGTGTGCCTTGCAATTCTTTCAATTATTTTTCTATAGTCAAACTCTTATTTTGAGTAAAGAAGAAAGACAACCCCCTTAGAATCACATCCATGTAAAGAATAAATTATAATTTTTATCTAATTCATTTAGAGACACCTCACGTAGAACATAACAATTAAAACCCCAGTGACACTTGTTAGAGCAGCTTTAATGGAGTAAAATAAAAAAATATTTTGGTAGCCCTTACCAGCAAGACCCCCTCCCCTCTATTTACTAAGCCAAAACAGACTGGCATTCTCCATCACATGCAGATCATATTAGGCTTCTCCTCCAAAACGTCCTGGGGACTTTCGAATTTTGGTTAGTCCCAAAGGGCTCCAGGAAGAACAAGTCTCCTTCATGCATCCAGCCCATTTCCTTGTGATGCTATTCTCATCTTGGCCCCTCATCGTAACCCTGCTATTAGTACGATTGTGCCACGTGAGGAAGGGCTTAATTACGCAAAGTGCCCCCCTTGCGCCCGCCACCCCTCACAGTAATGACTTGTATCTCCCCTCTGGAAACTCTCCTGGAGGGGAAAAAAATTTAGGAGATATAACTTATTTTTAACATTAATTCACAATTAATGGTATAGTAGAGTTATCTACACAGTAGCAGAATGCCTTATTACTAGAGATGAGCGGTTAGGATTCTGAGGAATCCGAACATGTGGAATCCGAGTCCACCTGAGCGAGGCTCGGGTGTTCCCGCCTCACTCGGATTCCACCTTGAGGCCGGCCTCTATATAAGGTGCCGCGTCCGGGACTCGCGCCATTTGTTACTAGGCGCTCTGTAGGCTCAGGCTGTTTATTCTTTCGGACTAGTGGCTGTGCTGTGGTTAAGTGACTGCAGGGGGCTGACTGCACGCTGATGTATGCTTTGCTATACTCTGCTGATTAAAGTGGCTGTGTCCAAGCTCACAAGTGGCTGTGTGTATAATTAAAAAAAAGTAAAAAAAAAGTTAAAAGTTAAAAAGTTAAAACAATAAAAACCCTTTTTTTTGGTTTTTGTACCACACTGTGCATACAAGCACCGTGACTTCTTGGGCCTTAGCCGGGTAGCCCTCTTTGTATACAAGAACCATGACTCCTTGGGCCTTAGCCCTCTGTGTATACATGCACCATGACTCCTTGGGCCTTAGCCCTCTGTGTATACAAGCACCATGACTCCTTGGGCCTTAGCCCTCTGTGTATACAAGCACCGTGACTCCTTGGGCCTTATCCCTCTGTGTATACAAGCACCATGACTCTTTGGGTAGCAGCCTTCTGTGTATAAATTAAAAGCATGGTGACTCTTTGGGGCCACAGCCCTCTGTGTATACAAGCAGCGTGACTTCTTGGGCCATAGCCCTCTGTGTATACAAGCACTGTGACTCCTTGGGCCATAGCCCTTGGTGTATATAAGCACCGTGACTCCTTGGGAAGTAACCCTCTGTGTATAAAAGCACCGTGACTCCTTGGTCCTTAGCCCTCTGTGTATACAAGCACTGTGACTCCTTGGGCAGTAGCCCGCTGTGTATAAATGAAAAGCACCGTGACTACTTGGGCCATAGCCCTCTGTGTATAAATTAAAGCACCGTGACTCCTTGGGCAGTAGCCCTCTGTGTATAAAAGCACTGTGACTCTTTGGGCAGTAGTCCTCTGTGTTTAAAAGCACTGTGACTCCTTGGGCCACAACTGATGTCAGTAGTGGACTTCCTGTTCTATTAAAGCAGGAAGTCCACTTGGCCTTGCGGCAGCTGAGACCCTACCACAGGGTCTCGTCGCAAGGCCAATGGTCGCGATTATCGCAACAGGCTCCTTGCCACTCGCACAAGCTGTGGGTGGGCTCCCACAGCTTTGCAAGTGGCAGGAGACAATAAAAAACATCGCCCACATTACCTGCGAGCGGCCAGCCCTTATGAGCGGGTCTGAATCAGGCCCTATATGTAGGGTACATATTATCTGGAGCACTACTGAGAGAATGGAAGCATTTGTAGCAATACTGTGGGGGACATATTCAGTGGCGTCACAAGGAGGGTGCGGGCCGCACCCAGGTGTCACCCTTTGAGGGGTGACACCAAGGTGCTGGCTCCCCCTCAGTGACAGGAGTCGGGTGCTGCACTGTAACATTTAGTGCAGCACTCGGCTCCTGCCACAGTTAGGGAGCTGGCACTCCGCACCTCTGGCACCTCAGTGATGATAACCACGGGCCGGAGCCAGGGTTCGGTCCACGAGGCGATGCCTCCTGTCTGAGAGGCTAAGCCCCCTGTCCGCTAGGCCATGCCCCCTTTTCGGCTGCACCAGGCACATGGCATCCCTCCCTGCACCACATAATATTAGCTGGGTCACTACTGTGGGGCATATTATTAACTGAAGCACTACTGTAGGGGGCATTTTATTAGCTGGGTCACTACTGTGGGGCATATTATTAACTGGAGCACTACTGTAGGGGACATTTTATTAGCTGGGTCACTACTGTGGGGGCATATTATTAGCTGGAGCACTACTGTAGGGGCCATTTTATTAGCTGGGTCACTACTGTGGGGCATATTATTAACTGGAGCACTACTGTAGGGGGCATTTTATTAGCTGGGTCCCTACTGTGGGGCATATTATTAACTGAAGCACTACTGTAGGGGGCATTTTATTAGCTGGGTCACTACTGTGGGGCATATTATTAGCTGGGTCACTACTGTGGAGTATATTATTAACTGTAGCACTACAGTAGGGGACATTTTATTAGCTGGGTCACTACTGTGGGGGCATTTTATTAGCTGGGTCACTACTGGGTGGCATATTATTAGCTATGTCACTACTGTGTGGCATATTATTAACTAGAGAACTACTGCAGGGGAATATTATTAGCAGGGTCACTACTGTGGGGCTTATTATTAACTGTGTCACTACTGTGAGGGCATATTATTAGCTGAGTCACTACTGTGGGGGCATATTATAAGCTGGGTCACTACTGTGGGGCATATTATTAACTGGAGCACTACTGTAGGGGGCATTTTATTAGCTGGGTCACTACTGTGGGGCATATTATTAACTGAAGCACTACTGTAGGGGGCATTTTATTAGCTGGGTCACTACTGTGGGGCATATTATTAGCTGGGTCACTACTGTGGAGTATATTATTAACTGTAGCACTACAGTAGGGGACATTTTATTAGCTGGGTCACTACTGTGGGGACATTTTATTAGCTGGGTCACTACTGGATGGCATATTATTAACTAGAGAACTACTGCAGGGGAATATTATTAGCAGGGTCACTACTGTGGGGCATATTATTAACTGTGTCACTACTGTGAGGGCATATTATTAGCTGAGTCACTACTGTGGGGGCATATTATTAGCTGGATCATTACTGTGAGGGCATATTATTAGCTGAGTCACTACTGTGGGGGCATATTATTAGCTGGATCATTACTGTGGGGGCATTTTATTAGCTGGGTCACTACTGGGTGGCATATTATTAGCTATGTCACTACTGTGTGGCATATTATTAACTAGAGAACTACTGCAGGGGAATATTATTAGCAGGGTCACTACTGTGGGGCATATTATTGACTGTGTCACTACTGTGAGGGCATATTATTAGCTGAGTCACTACTGTGGGGGCATATTATTAGCTGGATCATTACTGTGAGGGCATATTATTAGCTGAGTCACTACTGTGGGGGCATATTATTAGCTGGATCATTACTGTGGGGGCATTTTATTAGCTGGGTCACTACTGGGTGGCATATTATTAGCTATGTCACTACTGTGTGGCATATTATTTATTTATTTATTACCAGTTATTTATATAGCGCTCACATATTCCGCAGCGCTTTACAGAGAATATCTTACCATTCACATCTGTCCCTGCCCCAGTGGAGCTTACAATCTATATTTTCTACCACATGCTCACAAACATACACACTATGGTCAATTTTTGAGGAGAGCCAATTAACCTACCAGTATATTTTTTTGGAGTGTGGGAGGAAACCGGAGTACCCGGAGGAAACCCACAAACTCCGCACAGTTAGGGCCATAGTGGGAATCGAACCCATGACCTCAGTGCTGTGAGGCAATAACGCTAACCATTACACCGTCTGTGCTGCCCATTATTAACTAGAGAACTACTGCAGGGGAATATTATTAGCAGGGTCACTACTGTGGGGCATATTATTAACTGTGTCACTACTGTGAGGGCATATTATTAGCTGAGTCACTACTGTGGGGGCATATTATTAGCTGGGTCACTACTGTGGGGCATATTATTAACTGGAGCACTACTGTAGGGGGCATTTTATTAACTGGAGCACTACTGTGGAGTATATTATTAACTGTAGCACTACAGTAGGGGACATTTTATTAGCTGGGTCACTACTGTGGGGACATTTTATTAGCTGGGTCACTACTGTGGGGACATTTTATTAGCTGGGTCACTACTGTGGGGGCATTTTATTAGCTGGGTCACTACTGGGTGGCATATTATTAACTAGAGAACTACTGCAGGGGAATATTATTAGCAGGGTCACTACTGTGGGGCATATTATTAGCTGAGTCACTACTGTGGGGGCATATTATTAGCTGGAGCACTACTGTGGGGGCATATTATTAGCTGGGTCACTTATGTGGGGGCATATTATTAACTGAAACACTACTGAGCTGGTGGGAGCATGTGGAACACTGCTATATGGACACAAAAAATTCTTGCTAAGGGTGTTAGTTGACAGGGCGTATTAAGAGAGGCAGAGGCGTCTTAAGAGAGGAGGGGGCCCATGTGCATTCTCCGTGCGGGGCCCCCTCCTCTCTCCCCGGTGGCCGGCAGCCGACTGACATGGCTGGCCAGCCACAGGAGACTTAGTAAACTCCGGCACTAGAGTGCCCGGAGTCTACTGCGCATGCAGTTTGTGTACATACATGAAATTCATTTATGTTTCATATACACCTTATGCACAAAGCCTATAGGTCATTTTATACTTTATTTTTAATAATTTTGTGCCTTCATAAAGTTTGTGTACATTGAACCATCAAAAATCTAAAGTTTCACTATCTCAGTCATGCTAAAAATATTCCGTATTTCGGAATATTCCGTATTTCGGAATATTTGGATATGAGAGACTCAACCTGTATATATATATATATATATATATATATAGCATATCTATGTTTTTAAGTATGGCGAACATAAAAATCCTCTACCCCAATCTTACTGTGCCCCAATAGTAAGGATGCACATTACATCTGTGTTTTATTATGTGTGATATATTAATAACAGGAATAACCTATCTATTTGACCTTCCCTTAATTTGGCTTGTAGATAAATTCATATCATAACAATGTGTCACCTTTACATGTTCCAGAATATATAACAGCTTGCCTGAAGTTAAAAAGAAAAAGGAGGACGCGGAGAAGAGAATAATAACACAGAGCAACAGGCTTCGCGCTCAGCTGTTCAAAAAGGTGGAAATAAGTGTCCAGTTTATGACATAGGGGGAGATGGACCAAGCCTTGGAGAGTGATAAAGTGGAGAGAGATAAAGTACCATCCAATCAGCTCCTAAATGCCATTTTTGAAACACAGCCTGTAACATGACAATTAGGCCGGGTACGCATCAGAACTATGTGTTCCCGGCTGATCCGCCGGCAGACATATAACACCATGCGTACACTGCACAATGCAATGGTACGACGGCGTGATGTACAATGACACGCTGCATTTAGCAGCATGGTAACGTACACGATATCTTCTGACTGACCTGCAGCACGGCCAACCACAAGATATCGTGTACGACACACAGGAGCGCGCAATGGAGGGTGCACACTGAACGACATGTAGGATAGGTCATACCGATGTGCCCAGACACATCATATCATGCCAATGTCGTTCTGGTGTGTAAAAAGCCTTGGGAGCTGATTGGTTGGTACTTTATTTTCATCCAATTTATCTCACTCCAAGGCTTAGTACATTTTCCCCAAACTAAGATAAATCTGCGGTTCTAGATGGTAACAGGATGTTTTGTTTTGTTTTCCAGAAACTCCTGAATCAAATTCTCCAGCGAAGCTTGGACTGAGGAGAGAATCCCATCCATATCGTTTTACTGGCTGCTTATTACTAACTTGCATATCATTATCATATCATTAATCATTTTAACAAGGTGAAGACCCTTTTTTTTTGTTGCAGAGCCCAAAAGTTTACCGAAGTTTACACTGATCACACATTTATTAGTTCACTGGATAGTAAAATGTGTTTTTGCTTTAAATGGTCACAATACTCATTGGTGACTTCTAATATCTTCATTTATAATCCCTATTGTATTTATATATATTTTATTTACATACAGGAATGCACTGGGATATATTTCTACTAATCTTCTTATGCAAATGAGTAACACATGGATATGCAAATGAGTAAGAAATGGGTGTGGTTTTGTCAGCGCCACAATAAATTGGCACTTTTATCAAACACACGTTATGTAGTCGCTTTTTGGCTTGTTTTTTTTTCTCCAGGTTGAATTAGTCCACCGCATTAAAGCATGAGACATGATCCCGTCAACAGAGAACAACTATTAAACATCTATTTTGCTAAGAGACCACAAAGAAAACCCTTTTCAAAGAACTAAAGAAAATCTACAAAGTATACATAAAACATATATTAACGTCCTATGTTTTGTAATAAAATATGGTAACTATAATACAGAGATACCCCTTTTACACTAAAGTCCCAGGTCTGACCCAGGATTTTAGACACGGTTCCAAACCAGGTCTGACCCAGGACAGACCCCTTTCACACCACAGCACCGACCCAGGTTCTTGAGTTGGCGCTGTTTACATTGCACAGGGGTGCAATGGTTCTCTCTTGCCAGCGCTTGTAGATGACATCATCTCCAAGTGCCGGGAAATCCGGATCTTCCTATGCTGTAAACGGGACCCAGGTTGGAGACGACCCTGGGTTATCTGTTTACACTACAGGGTTACACGGGTCATTCCCATGTTAAACCCTGCAAGCTACCCAGGTTGGATTGCTGGGTCACGCGACTCGGAAATCCAAACCTGGCCCTTTTTACATTGAGCCGCGACCTGGGTTGACATGGCGATAACCCGATTCAAAGCGGCGGTGTAAAAGGGGTACCTCTTAAATTGCTTTATCATCAAAAAGTTTTAGAACATTCATTCCTCCACTTTTAAAGATTATCCATCATATGATTCATGTTTTGTTTTGGCTTAATTACAGTGTAGGCTTATTTTTATAGGTGCATATTTATCAATTATTACTTAGACCTGACAGTCATGCCCTCCCTGTATCATTGCCCACTGCTTCTCATGGCGACCAAAACACAATTGGTTCAATTCACTGAGAGAAGACAATTGAGTTGGTGCTTAAGAGCAGCGCACTGAGGGGGTCATTCAGACCCGCTCGCGAGCGCAGGATGCTCGCAAGCGGGTCGATGTTGCCTCACTGCGCAAGCGCACGACGGAGGGAGCTCCGTCTTGCGCATGTGCGAGACCCGGATAGCGACGGGGGCATGCTGTCGATGTTGATTGACAGCACGCCCCCTTTGGTGGGCATGCCGGGGGCGTGGCTGCCAGACGGAGGCGTTCAAATGGGTACGCCTACCGTCTGAATCCGGCCCCACTGACATCACTAGTGATGTCAGTGGGAGTGATTTTGGCTCTGATAGAGCCAAAATCACTCCAGGGCTTGCGGCAGCGAGACCCTACCGCAGGGTCTCCGTCGCAAGCCCGATGGTCGCGATGGTCTTGACCATCGCGACCATCATCATGGACGCTCGCATAAGCTGTGGGTGGTCACCCACAGCTATGCGAGCATCCAGGAGGACGCTCCATTTTCATGGAGGAGGGCCCTGATTCAGAGCGAGCGCTCTGGTTAGAGCGTTCGGCTCTGAATCAGGCCCTGAGGGCCTGATTGAGAGGTGAAAGCAGTGTTGATGCCGCACGCCAGCGGCCAATGTTTTCAGTCTGCTCGTGCGCTTTAGGCGCGCTACGCTTGCATCCCAACAGTTATCTCCCAAAGACGCAGAACGAATTTCGGAGCAGGTAGAGAGGCGGTTTTAAGTGGGCGTTTCTTGGTAGTAACAGGGAAGTGGGTAGCCAAACGCAGGCATATTACAGGTAGCGACCAAGTACAGACTGAGATTCTGTGTCCCCTTGGGCTGGTGGAAACTGCGATGGTGCGAACAATGAGTGTCCAATGATGCATCTTGATAGGTGGATCAGCACTGCAGCCTGGCGGCTTCTCTGTACGAAATCCATTAGCTGCAGCATTAGCGTAAAGATGCAGATGGATTGCAGCAAACTACGCAGTGGTGGTTGCATTAGCTCGCACCTCCGAATCAGGCGCTAATGCTTATTAATAGACCACAAAATATTCAACCTGCACTGTTTCTTGATTGGAGCAAGAACACCGGCGTGTCTGTCTCTCTGATTTGGAACCATGGCCCTGATTCAGAGCTGGACGCTCTGACAGAGTGCGCGCTCTGAATCAGGGCGTCTTTTTTTTTTTTTTATGGAGCGGCCTCCTGGCCGCTCGCATTGCTGTGGGTGCCACCCACAGCTAATGCGAGCAGCCAGGATGATGGTCGCAATGGTCAAGACCATCGCGACCCTTGTGGTAGGGTCTCGTGGCCGCAAGCCCCAGAGAGCTTTTGGCTCAAACAGAGCCGAAAGCTCTCCCACTGACATCACTTGTGATGTCAGTGGGGCCGCCCCCAAATGGTAGGCGTTCTCATGGGAACGCCTCCATCTAGGCAGCCACCCCCCGGCCCGCACACCAAAGGGGGCGTGCTGTCACTCAACATCGACAGCACGCCCCCTTTGGTGCGAGACCCGGAGCGACGGATTGCCCGTCGCTATCCGGGTCTCGCGCATGCGCATGACATAGCCGGCTCCATCGTATATTTTTGGAGTGTAGGGGGAAACCAGAGCACCCGGAGGATAGCCCACGTAAGCACAGGGAGAATATACAAACTCCACACTGTTAGAGCCATAATGGGAATCGAACCCACGACCTCAGTGCTGTGAGGCAGTAATGCTAACCATTACACCATCTGTGCTGCCCATGTCCCCATACTTGCTTAATTTTTAATTCTCCTCTCTGGGAGGAGCCTGCAGAGGAGATGCAAATTAGGTAAATCCTACACCCCACCCCCTCCTATTATTACCCAATGTAATAATACTACTATATTAAGCTGGGTACACACTGAACAGATATATCTGCAGAAGATGGTTATTCATACACACTGAATGACCATCATCTATCTCTGGCCACGGGTCCGCTGGCCGGGGGGCTTGTCCCGCCCCCTCCCCGTGGACTCTGCTGCAAGTGTACGGGCGGTCAGCAGATCGCCCATACACACTGCCCAAATGGACAGATATTTCTGCAGATATATCTACCATCGGCTGTGCAGCAGAGCCGACGCAATATGTCTATGAACGACGTCGTTCACAGACACATCGCTGGTACACACTGGCCGGCGGGAACCCTATATATTGAGCAATCAATTGATCGGCCAAAATATATGTCAGTGTGTACCCAGCTTAAGACTGGAGCAATGTATTTTTGTTCATTTCTTATTTAAAAATATAGACCTAAAACTGGTAAAAGACACAGATAAAACACAGAAGATTGCTATTTTCTGGAAAAACCACAATATTAAAAATGTTCTGCAACAAAGTAATAAAATAATTTAATGTCATGGTTCCTGTGTGTTATTCTAAAACCATATTTCACATTGTAGAAATTGGAGAGGGTCGTTATTTATTATTAACAGGACAATGGAGTCACTCATTGATCCTGGAGCCGGCAATGACACACTGTATAATGTTTTCCTCAGCTTGCTGGTAAAGACAGATATTAAATATTTGTCTCAGTGCGTTTCCCAAAGACCTGGAAATGAGGAAATACATCTTCATAAAGCAGCAACCAAGGATTACGTTATATATAATAAGGTTATTAAAACTCAATTCAACGCTTGAGGGATATTTTTGTATTTTGTTGTACATATTCCTGGTACATATGGGATAATACTGTATTATCGCTGCGGTTAGCTTTAGCGAAGATCTCCTTCTAGAATATCTACTGAATGTGTTTTTTTTTTCCTTTGTCTTCTCCAACTTCCCATCTCTGGGCCTCATTCAGCCTCTGTGTACGTAGCTGCTATGCGAAAATATGCAAAAGTTGCTGACCCCGGGAGATGTACTGAGGCCCACCTGCGACTTTGAAAAATCCAAGCATCTGCGTAAAAAAATCACAGCATTGGTTGCAGATCATTAGATTGTCGCAGTCCTGAGAAAGTCTATAGTCCCGCAGAATGGGCGTGGAAAGTGAAAGTGAGGCCCCAGAGCCATGCTTCCTGCCTATGAGCTCGCAGGCGCAGGCTGGTCGTTATACGCCTGCATTTTTGCCACCACTCCCAGTTACCTCCCCCAAAGGCTGCCAGCTTGTCAACCACACTGCAAATAAAGAGTTGCAACGTGCGACTATGATAAAGTACTTTGACACATGCACAGTTTACCGATAATCGATGAACTGCAAAAACATAGGCATAGCGTATCTCTCTGTCCCCCCATCTCTCTGTCTCCCTCATGTTTCTTCTTCTTTCTCTCCCCATCTATATCTCTCTCCCTAGGTCTCTCTCTGTCTCCTAATGTTTCTTTTTCTTTCTCTCTCCTGCCACTTCTCTCTCTCTCTCCAGGTCTCTCTCTGTCCCCTGTCTCTCTGTCTCCCCCATGTTTCTTTTCCTTTCTCTACCCCATCTATATCTCTCTCCCCAGGTCTCTCTCTGTCTCCCCCATGTTTCTTTTCCTTTCTCTCCCCCATCTATATCTCCCCAGGTCTCTCTCTGTCTCCCCCATGTTTCTTTTCCTTTCTCTCCCCCATCTATATCTCTCCCCAGGTCTCTCTCTCTGTTTCCCACATCTCTCTGTCTCGCCATGATTCTTTTTCTTTCTCTATCCCATCTATCTCTCCCCAGGTCTCTCTCTCTATCTCTCTGTCTCCCCCAGGTTTCATTTTCTTTCCCTCCCCCATTTATATCTCTCTCCCCAGGTCTCTCTCTCTTTGTCTCCCCATGATTCTTTTTCTTTCACTACCCCATCTATATCTCTCTCCCCAGGTCTCTTTCTCTGTCTCCCCATGATTCTTTTTATTTCCCTCCCCCATCTATATCTCTCTCCCCAGGTCTCTCTCTGTCTCCCCATGTTTCTTTTTATTTCCCTCCCCCATTTGTATCTCTCTCCCCAGGTCTCTCTCTCTGTGTCCCCCCATCTCTCTGTCTCCCCCATGTGTAATTTTCTTTCTCACCCATCTATATATCTCTCCTCAGGTCTCTCTCTCTGTCTCCCCATGTTTCTTTCTCTTTCTCTCCCCCATCTATATCTCTCTTTCCCAGGTCTCTCTCTCTGTCTCCCCCATGTTTCTTTTTCTTTCCCTCCCCATCTATATCTCTCTCCCCAGGTCTCTCTCTGTCTCCCATGTTTATTTTTCTCTGTTTCCACCATCTATATCTCTCCTCGGGTCTCTCTCTCTGTCTCCCATGTTTCTTTTTTCTCTCTTTTCCTCCACATTTTTCTCTCCTTATGTCTCTCTCTGTCTCCCCCATGTTTCTTTTTCTCTCTCTCCCCCATCTATATCTCTCCCCAGGTGTCTCTCTGTCCCCACTGTCTCTGTATCTCCCCATGTTCTTTTTCTGTCCCCATCTCTCTCTATTTAATAAACTAAAACAAGGCTTTTCTCAGGCATTTTAACCAGAGACAGCCATACTTTTGTTTTCTCTATAATCCTTGAAAGTGCGAAGAAACACTGATTTCTCCGCCTTTGCATTTCTCCATTCTAAACCTGCAGCCCTCATAGGTTTTAATGAGGGCAGTTCAGGAATGGTATTTACGTAGATGTGAGAAGCCAGGATTCTTTCACCTTTTTTGAGAAACATAATGCCATCTATAGAGGGCATCGTTATCTTTTTACCTTCTGAAATGGAGAAAAGCAGGTAAGAGGCAACCTCACCCTACTTTTCACTTCTGCTCCGGCCAGCTCCGTCTTCTTCACCTGCACCAGCTGCCTGCTCCTCCAACAGATTCACACTTTTCTGCTCCCCGATCAGTGGTGGTCTGACATTACCGAGACATCAATTGCGAAAGATGTGCAGAATCTCCTCTCGACCTGGGACAGCCCATTACTGCCAGTGCTGCCCTGGCACTTAAAAAATGTAAATAAGATAATTTTCACTGTTCTTATTTTCAATAGACCCATCTGTGCCCATTTCTCTCTCCCACACATCTCTCTCTCCTCACATCTATCTTTCCACACATCTCTATCCTCCACGTGTCTCTTTCTCTCACCCATGTTACTCTCTTTCAGCCATGTCTCTTTCTCTCTCCTCCACATCTCAGCCACCCAGATCTCTCTCACAGACATCTATCTCCCCTCCACATCTCTCCCTCTCACCCACTTCTCTCTCTCTGCCACCCAAATTTCTCTCTTTTTCTCCCCTAAGCTTCTCTCTTTCTCTCTGACTTGTCTCTCAGTCTCTCCTTGTCTCTCTCTCTCTCCCCTGTAGCATACATGATAATAGCTTCCTATGCCCTCTTCCAGTCACCGGGAGGCTTGCTCTATGCTCGTACCCAAAGTACGAGGGGCATTTTAAGAGAGGAGGGGGCCAGTGTGCAGACTCAGTGTGGGGCCCCTCCTCTCTCTGGCAGTGCCGTGGCGGGTGGTGCAGCAGTAGATTCTGGCTTGGTGCCAGAATCTACTGTGCATGTGCGGGTCTCTGGGAAAATGTCTCCTGCGCCATTTTCCTGGTGACCCGACGCCATTTTCCCAGTGATTTTTGCTTCTCTGCAGCGCTGGCCCGGCACTGCGGAACAGCACTCTGGAGACAACGGACAGGTAAGTATAAAAAGTATATGGGTGTAGGGTGAGCGGCGTGGGACCTCCTGGAGCCAGGGGCCCATGTGCACCGCACACCCTGCGCCCATTATAGATACGCCCCTGGCTGTGTGCATCTCAGATGCAGGGCCGGATTAAAGGACACATGCGCTGAGTGCTGAAAATGTTGAAGGACCTAAACCTAGAAGAGGAAGGGGTCTGACCAGTGCTGTGTGGGTGTGGCCAGAGCCATGTGGGTGTGCACAACTGGTCATCATAATGCTGCCATGATAATAGACCTAGCCCTATTCTTATGTGGAGACCTGTAGCTGTAGTCCCATCTACCACACTGTTAATTTGTCTTTGCTTAGATGCTAATCTAGGGGAAAGGCAAAAAACTGAGGACCGATGTCAATGAGATGCGCCTCACAGCGTTGTGCATAATCTGCGACTTTATACTCCACTGCGACAAAAATAATAGCTACAATGTGACAAAGACGCAAAAAACAGAAATAAGTACGAAAGTCCAGGAATCACTACCTATTGCCGGAGCGTCTAGGTGCACCATGCGTCTCATGCCATCTTTCTTTTCATAAGTGTAAAATTAACGACGTGTTTAATGTTAATATAGAGTATAGAAATAAAGACCTGAAATGTAGTGTTGAATTATCACATAAGAACACCTGGTTAAGAATATATTGAAGGATCTCTCATTATTTTACATAGCTGACTAGGTACAGTAATTAGTTATGCTGGGCATACAGTGTCAGATAAAATGTCTGTCAGAAAAACAGACCCACCCTCCTCCTCTTTAGTGCCATCTTCCCAGTGACATCTTCGAGCCCGCTGCTCAGATGAGGGGGCCGCTGCACACAGGTCCCCTCGGGCATTAATACACCACTGCTTACACCAGTGGCATGACTGGGGTCAGTGTCACCCAGGTTGCCAAATAGAGTCCTGCATGCACCGCCTGAAAAGGGGGCATGGCCTCGTAGCACATCATCACTATGGGGGCATGTCCAGCACTCCCAGGGTTGCTGGGCTGCCCCCAGAGAATCTGCCCTGCACTGCTGGCTCCTTCTCAGTGCCCGGGCCCAGGCGCTGCACAATAAATCGCAGTGCAGCGGCCAGTTCCCAATCACTGAGAAGGAGCAGGTACTTTTTTTGTCAACCCCTCTCACCATTACCCCCCCATCCCTGCAAACCCTAGTGACGCCACTGCCTGACACCCAGTAGATACCGTGGCCATACAGTGTGAGATTAGTTACAGTGTTTGGCCACGATATCTGCTGTCCTCTGCCGAGGAGGAGATATTTCCCCATTCCTTCCTGTAAAAGAAGAGGGGAAATGTTGAGTGGTTGGCTTGGCACAAGTGTCTCCATTGTACCCCCCTGCCGGGTCTGCCTCTGGGCACCCCCTCTAAGAGCTAGGTCACCCACCAGTCAGTAGAACACTGAGGTGGGTGACCCGGCACATACAGCTCAGAGTGGCAGTGGTGGAGGAGAAGGTTTTTTTTTTCTTCCCCTGGGCACCTCTTATTGGCCGGTGACTGAGAAGGGGGCAGAGAGAACAGGGAGTCTTCTCTGATTTTCTCACTTTACACCGTTCTAAGATGGCAAAGTTTTTGTAGAAGCAAAACAGAAAGATGAGCCTTATGTGCTTCTGTGAATCGCTCTGTCCATACTACTGTATGGGGAAGTGTAACCCCCCAGGAATAACCCCAAGACTGAAAAGGGGATAACAGCCTTTTTTTTACTCTCTCAGGAATACCAAGGGTTAATGTGGCTTCCAGGCAATACAATGTTGCCAGTTGCCTTGCATGTTGCCTGCAGCTGATTGGGTGCCCTAAGGGTGGGAAGCCCAGATTTAGAATGTTACCCTGGATCAGCAGAAGGGATATATACAGCTGCTGCATAGGCTGGAAGCAGGTGAGCAGATCCAGCATGGAGTGTATCAGTGAGGAGTGCTGGGAAGGAGAGTTTGTGTGAAGCATTGGCCGGTGTGTGCAGCCACGGCAGCAGCTCAGCGTGAAGCCTGTACTTTCTGCATCAGCAGTGAGTGATGTGTACGCAGCCGAACCAAGGACTCGGGAGACAGAGTGTCAGCCGCTTGCACCAGGAACAACAGCACAGCAGCACTATCCCTGCAGCTGGAGACCTGAGGAAGTGGCCGAAGCAGCCCTGAGACCCGCTTTGTAGCGGTGGTCCAGGCAACTGCTGGGAAGACCAGCAACTGCCCGTCCCGTGAAACTGCAAACAGGAGCCATACAGCGGCCGTCTGTGGACTCGGGTAAGACAGTCACCACTCTGCTTGTGATCACCCCTGTTGCCAAGGGACATCCCCCACAGTTGCCATAGTGGCATAAGCAGGAATGCTGGGTACAGAAAGTTGGTGTATGTGGAGAGTGCTGGCTGCACAGTAAGTATAAAACACTGGGCTGGGAGAAGCAGCAGTAACCTTACATTACAGCCTGATAATCACCAAGCTACCTTACACCGGATTAAAGGCTAGTATTCCATTACCGCAGTAGTGACTCTGATTAAATATTACAGCAAGGTACCGTGGGCCCGATTCAGAGCCAAACGCTCTGACCAGAGCGCTCGCTCTGAATCAGGGCCCTCCTACCTGTTCTTGGAGCGGCCTCATGGACGCTCGCATAGCTGTGGGTTACCACCCACAGCTATAGCAAGCGTCCATGATGATGGTCGCGATGGTCAAGACCATCGCGACCATCGGGCTTGCGACGAGACCCTGCGGTAGGGTCTCGCTTCCGCAAGCCCAGGAGTGATTTTGGCTCTATCACCAAACTTTCAATCACCATCGACAGCACGACCCCTTTGGTGCGACACCCCGAGCGACGGCTTCCTCGTCGCTCGGCGGGTCTCGCGCATGCGCACGACGGAGCTCCATCCGTTGTGCGCATGCGCACTTCGGCACCATCGACCCGCTTGCGAGCGTCCAGCGCTCGCGAGCAGGTCAGAATCAGGCCCCTAGTTCTGTTTGTAATTCTACAGTAGTGGCTGACCAAATACAAGAATAATCAATATATATATATATATATTAGGGGTGAGCGGGTTCGGTTTTACTCGGATCTTTTTATTGGCTATCGCCGAACATGTGTTTTGGATAGCGAATGAAATCGAGCCGAATTTGCGGTAAAGTGGCGATAAGAACCGAGTAAAACCGAACCCGCTCACCCCTAATATATATATAATTATATATATATATTGGAATCCATAGTGTTCTGGAAAGTGCAATTGACTTTCATTATAAACGCTTATTAATTGATAAACTTCCTTTGTGTTTGTGTGCTGATCAGTGAGGATTCAAAAGACATTTTATGACTACTGGACTCAATTTATGGGAACATTCAGCTTTTTGATAAACGTTTCTTTGAGATATGCAAAGTTGGTTATAAATGCACTTATACTATAAGGTATACTGTAATCATTTTAATTTAATGTGTTGTGATGTTTGTAGGAAATGTTTGACTGAGGTTATTTGCTTCACTTATTAAGTATTGTTGATCTCTTTTATGTACATGTTCTAATGTTTGAAAAGTGATTGCTACTGTGATTTACTAAAGTGCCTTATTCTTGAATGAGAAGATATTTGTATACCCCTGAATCTGTTTTGCACTATTTGATCTTTGATGCAAATATTTATGTATATGTTTGGTTTTGAAACTGAGTGTACTTGAATAATGTTGAAATCTGCATATTAACAAAATAGAGTATACAGTTGCTGATTCTTACAGACCGACATCTTCAAATAAACCAGCTTTCAATGAAGGCATCTGTTAAAATTAGAGATGAGCGGGTTCGGTTTCCAGAGATCCGAATCCACCTGAATTTAGCAGAACCGAGTCGGATCCAAGCAGGCTCGGATGTTCCCGCCTTATTCGAATCTCTCAAATTGAGGCAAAACCATAGAGTTGGATATCTCGCGGTTCGCGAGCTTCGTCTCTATGATCAATGTAGTATATAAGGAACCACGCAAAGGACACCATTTCACTCCGGCTGTGGAGACTGAACAGGGAGGGTGGGTAATGTAGGGCTGGGAGAGGTGCTAGTGCTGTCTGCTGTGTCCTGGGCTGGTGACTGCTGATCCATTCTGGGCTGGTGCCTGTGACAGCTGTCACTGTGCTGTCTGCTGTGTCCATCTGGGCTGTTGCTGATCCATCTGGGCAGTCAGGGCTGTCTGCTGTGTCCTGGGCTGGTGTTTTTCATGTCTGCTGTGTCCATCTGGGCTGGTGCAGAACTGCAGATACATCTGGGCTGGTGCTGTGTCCATCTGGGCCCAGGTTCTGGACTCAAAAAAAAAAAAAAAATACAGTATATAATAAAAAAAAGTGTCTTTTATATTTTTCTGTGTGTGAGTGCGTGTTAGGCTTAACCACAGTACCGGACAAGATCCAGCCAGCAACGCAAGTTGCAGCTAGTGCTGCCCTACTCCAGTCGTGATCAATCTGTGCTCTGGGCCCAAGTTCTGGAGCATAAAAAAAAATAAAATCAATTGTCTTTTGTTCTAATAATTGTCTGTGGGTGTTAGGCTAAGCCGCACAAGATCTAGCAAGTCGGCAACGCAAGCTAGTGCTGCCCGACTCCAGTCATGATCAATCTGTGCTCTGGGCCCAAGTTCTGGAGCATAAAAAAAATAATTATAAATTGTCTTTTTTTCTAATAATTGTCTGTGTGTCTGTGCGTGTTAGGCTTAGCCACACAAGATACAGCAACGCAACCTAGTGCTGCCTGACTACAGTCGTCATTAATCTGTGCTCTGGGCCCAAGTTCTGGACACGAAACCCCCCCCCAAAAAATAGTGTCTTTTGTCTATTTATTTTCTGTGAGTGTGCGTGTTAGGATTAGCCACACAAGATACAGCAACGCAACCTAGTGCTGCCCGACTCCAGTCGTCACCAATCTGTGCTCTGGGCCCAAGTTCTGGACCCCCCCAAAAAATAGTGTCTTTTGTAAAAAAAAATTTCGTGTGCACACGACTGCACGTGTGTGAATTTTGTAACCGCACCTTGGCTACACTATTGGTCCTTGTGACACTGCTTCAAGACCGCAGAAAATATGGAGGGCTGTCACATGACAGGAGAGCAAGGCCAAGAACCACATGTTGTAGCTGCCGCCAGCAGTCATCATGATAATGCAAGGCCATCAACTTCCTTGTCCTCTATGAAGGCCTATGCCTTCAATCCTCAAGGGTGTCCCAACCATCATCTTTGCACAGTCCTAAAATCTTTTAATAATTATATCAATCAGTTTTGAGCCAGCAAACTGGATGCAACCTTTTGGCCCTTTAACTAGATGAAAAAAAATCAATATTGTGAGCTGTGAGGTAACCAAAACTGACTGGAAACAAGAGGAAATAAATGTTATTGAGGTTATTAATACTGTAGGAACAAAAAAAGACACATTTTTTGATTTTAAGAAAAAATCCAGATCCAAAATCAAAACACGAAAACAAAACACCAAGAAAAAAAATCCAAAACCAGATTCAGATCCAAAATCAGGGGAGATCCAGATCCAAAACCAAAACACGAGGGTCGGCGCACATCTCTAGTTAAAATGACCTTTCGTGTAGTCCCACCTTCCTTACCTCTCTGAACCGCACCTTAGAACCTGTGCTGGGTGGAGAAATTCAAGTACCAGGTAAAGTGAGAACATTACTTTTGAAATTACTCTGACACCGTTTACCTGGGTATTACAAAAGCGATATCACAACTGATCAGGGGAGATATTAGATTTCTCCACAGTGACCCCTTCTATGGAAAGGAGAAAGCAGTGAAAAGCCATGTTATTAGTGATAAAGGGCTTTTCACTGCTATATGAATAGACCACAAAGTACCAACCAATAAACTCCTAACTGTCACTTTACAGGCTGTAAGGTCTATGTACTAAGCCTTGGAAAGAGATAAAGTAGACCTAGATAAAGTACTAACGGATCAGCTCCTAACTGTCATTTTTCAAAAATGAGCCGGTAAAGTGACAGGAGCTGATTGGTTGGTACTTTATCTCCATCCACTTTATCTCTCTCCATGGCTTAGTACATCTACCCCTTTGCCACTTATTCCCAGGGTTGCCCCTGGCATAGAAGTATCGGCTCTGAACACATGGCTGGAATTGCGACTCTATATATGAAAATAACTCAGAGTATACTCAGTACTGCAAAAGGTATGTCCTTATAGCATCTATTAAATTATTCAAGGCATGGACTTACAGATTAGATAAATGCATGCAAAGCTGGATCTCCATAATACCAGGCACAGCTGAATAAACATTAACATTACTAAATTACATTTACGTAAAAAGCATACGAAATGAAATATAAGTACTTAATAAAATGCTACAAGTCATTGAACACATTAAAACAAAACATGAGAAGTATAATCAAAGTGGATTACCTATATGCATCAAACACTGACAAAGGACAAGGATTGTTATTCAAGTATGTGAAATGTACAGCAAACAATGCAGAGATCACCTAGCACAGCATCACAGGGAAGGGTTCTCTGCATTGTTGCTGACTTTTTAGCTGTCTCCTCCGAGTTGGCAATGTGAGAAGCGTGGCAGGGTCAAGTGAGCAGTTCAGGGGGCATGATGCCGTGCTCATGGTCATTGTGGCCCTGTCTCAGCTATACATTGCAAAGATAACCCGTTTGTAAAGTGGGGGAGGGGCCCCAATGATATGATTCAGCGCAGATCGCTTCCTCAAGCCTCCCAGACAGCAATGCCGGCTTTCTCGTATCTGCATAGTCACTGTAGACATCGTGACTGTAGAAATCTTCACAACATGCTTTCACTAATTCCTGGGTTGTTGAACCTCAAGCATTGGTTAGACATAAGTCATACAATATAATCTTGTCAATGTTTCCAATATCCTTTATCCTGTCCTTTCTATTCACTCTGCATATCATGTCCATCAACTAAAACATTGATCTCTTGTTTTCTCCAATTCCTATGATTAACTAAAGCTACTGAAGGTGCACACTTGAGTGCTCCGACTGACTTGGCGATTTGCAGCGTGAAGAAGCGATCTGAGGCTATTCATACACACTACAAAGCAGGTACAATATCTGTTCAACGTTTTCGACAAATATCGTGGGTGATCAAATTACCTCTCTTGCCGTCCGATCACAGATTGGGTTGATCCCCTCTGGATCTTGCGGTATCAGGGATTCCCTCTTACCATCAGTAACTGCCTGTTACTGACCCCGCCCACTGCGCCGTGGGCGTGTAACATTGCTGCTACCACCAGCTCCTTCACCAGCCCTGGAACCGCTTATTGCTGTGTATACATTGACGAGCTGCAGCCACACCTCCTGATTGGTGTCGGCTGATACCCACTGATCCCTCGCTATAGAATAGGCTCTGCACGGTAGCTGGCAGAGGCCTTGGGCTTGGAGACGCTGGGCTCAATCCACATCAGCTGGAGAATGGAATAGTATCTGGCACAATTCTGTTGTTGGAGGACTCAGATGCAGGCAAAGGCATTTATTGCTCAATAGTCTTAAAAAAAGACTCTTCCCCTCAGCTTTATGGGGTCAGCATACAAAGATGTTACAGCAGTTTTTTCCTTCTTGATGTTCAAAGAGATACACACACACACACACACACACACACACACACACACACACACACACACACACACACACACACACACACACACACACACACACACACACACACACACACACACACACACACACACACACACACACACATGCCCTCTTTTATCCTACTCCAATACACATTACCACAGGGGTAAGTCTGCCCTATGGTTTTCACCAAATCAACTTAAGTGCATGTACTGTGCATGTGCTATCCACATGCACGTTTAACAGTGTCCCCTATAGACAATGGAGAGTGGTCACTCCCCTGTGCCCTAGCCCACCTGGTGTTTTAATCGCCACCCAGGAGTTGGCTCATGTAGGGTTGGGGGAAGTTTCCCTCCAAAACGTATTTCCCGGAATCTGCTAAGGGACCAAGCCTCCTACCTCTGGTCTGAATCTGAGCTCCAGAGGTGGACAACCAATGTCCCCGAACAGGGTTTCCTGGCTATGGAGTGGAAGCTCTTTGGGAGCTCCCTGAAACAAGTAGCTGACTGCATTGGTCAGCTCCCTATGCACCTCTTCATACCACTTTCAGGCATGAGGCTGCATAGGAGGGCTGTTTATTTTGCTGGTAGGGGCTGGACGATCCAGCAGTCTACTGAGGACTCTGGATCCTCTGGTCTTCCTGAGAAATCAAATGTAAGTGCACTTTACTTTAAATTACACATTTAAAACACTTTATTGTACAAATATATACACTGAGCCTGTGCACTGCAACAGGCTTTCACAGACGGCAGCACTGCAGCTCAGGACTGCCCTCCTGGCTCAGTGCTGCACACACCTTATATAATACCTGTACTAGAGATGAGCGGGTCCGGTTCCCTGAGAACTGAACCCACCCGAATTACGGGGATCCGAGGCATATACGAGTTGGCTCTGGTTTTCCCGCCTGACTCAGATCTGAAAACGAGGCAAAACTTAATCATCCCGCTGTTGGATTCTTACGGGTTTTGGATTCTATAGAGGTCCTGCGATTCGCCGCCATTTTTCATTCCGGCTGTGGAGAGTGAAGAGAGAGGGAGCTGGGAGCTGTGCTGTTGTTAATACTTAATACTGGCTACTGTTGTCCATAAGGGCTAGCTGTTGTCTATAGAGGGGCTGGCTGGCTGTTGTCATGTCCATAGGGGCTGTCTGGCTGTCGTTGTCCTGTCCATAGGGGCTGGCTGCTGTCCTGTCCATAGGGACTGGCTGGCTGTAGTGCTGTGTTGTCCAGGGGGTGCTCCGTCCTTCATGGGTGCTCTACACCCACCCCCAGTGTGAAATAAAAATAAATTGTGTTAGCCACACTGTCTGTTAAGGGGCTGCTGCCTCTTTTCAGGGGTTCACCCCAGTGTTAAAAAAATAAAAATAAACTAATTTTTTTGTGTGGCATGTTAGCCACAGCTGTCATCGGCATAGGTGTGCAGGTGTGCTGTGCTGCTGTCTGTCAAGGGGCTGCTGGCCCCCCAAAAAACAAAATTTTGTGTGCGTGTCAGCCACACCTGGCTGTCACTGTCTTCAGCGTAGCTGTGCAGGGGTACTGTGCTCCTGTCTGTCGAGGGGCTGCTGCCCAAAATAATAAAAATAAAACCAACAATTGTTTTTGTGTGTGGTTGTGTGCGTAGTGAGTATGGAGGACAGTCACATGACCGGAAAGCAGGATCCACTTACCAGTCTCGTAGCTGCCGGCAGCAGTCATGATGACAATGCAAGGCCGTCAACGTCATCTATGAAGGCCGATGTACCAGGGCTTAAGTCAGGCCAAAAAGTCAGGCTAAAAAAAATCAACTTTTACCCTTTTAAATTTAAAGCTAAGTCTGCTTTAGAGAGACAAAAAATTGGCAATGCCATTCACTACACAAAGTGACAAGGAAAGGATAAGGCATTGGCCTATATTTATGACTGATGGTTCTAATGATAATTTAAGCCCCTCTGCTTGTAGGAGAGGTACAAAAAAAAAATTGTTAAGTACAGTAAGGCACCGGAACCAACTGCGTGCTCTGAAAAATCACAAATCGCCGAGGAGAGTCCAAGTGTGTCCGCTGTTGCCATGTGTGAGCCTGACCTTTCTAGTAATACTGAACTTGAAGAGGATCCTCCTTCCACCATTTTTGTGCCTTCTTCTGACATAGAAATTGAGGATGCTTCTGTGAAATTGCACGAGGAGGATGAGGAGCATCTTTATGTAGTTGGCGATAACAACAAGGATGATGAGGATGTTGACGATGATGATGAGAATGTTGATGGCGAGGATGTTTGTGTAAAAACTGTAAATCAGGCAACAGTTGTTGGCCACGGTGAGAAAAATCCCATTGTTTGCATGCCTGGGCAAAGGACCAAAAAATCCACTTCTCATGTGTGGAATTATTTCCACCCAAAACCGCACAACCTTTGCCAAGCCATTTGTAACCATTACCAAGCAACAGTGAGTAGAGGTAAGGACCATAACCATCTTGGAACCTCCTCCCTGTTACGTCACTTGCAGCGCATTCATCAAATTGGAAAGGGTATTTCAAATTCTAAAACTTTGGGGACAAAAAAAATAACAACAATCAGTCCAGTGTCACCTAGCTGCTGCCTTCTATCTGTATCCAAGTGCCTGCAATCTCCACCACTAACACCTGCATCATCATCAACATCCTCATTCGTGATAGGAAGTAGTCCTGCATCCAGTTTCATAAGCATGACTGACTCCTCTCCTACCCGTGATTCCTCAGAAGGATCCTTGAGTGATATACCTGTTGGTTCTGCTGGGGGTGGATCTTCATCCCAGAAAGAGAACAAGAAGACTACTACTAGTAGTAATTTAAAAAAACAATTGACTATTAAACAGTCCTTTGATAAAGGAAGTAAATATAACAGCTGTCTCCCAGTGGATCACTGATGCCATGACGGCTGTGCTAGTAATTGATGGTGAAATAATAAAAAATGAGGATGATAGTGTGGAGGAAGTGCAAAAGGAGGATGAGGGGGAAATTTGTGTCCTATCTGACGCTAATGTGGATGTTGATGATGAGGATGTGGTTTGCGTAAATCAGCCACCAAAAAGCCAGAAAAGCAACGTCTTGGGTGTGGAATTATTTTAATCTAAATTCTGACAACAGTTGTGAAGGCATCTGTTCCATTTGTAAAGCCAAAGTTAGCAGAGGAAGGGACGTTAACCATCTAGGCACCTCCTCCCTGTTATGTAATTTGCAGTGATTTCATGCAATTTGTTTAACAAAATTATGATTTGTAACAAGCAGTCCAGTATCAGCTACCAGCAGTTTGGACCAACACATGCAATCTACACCACCAACACCCTCATCATCAACCTCCAGTCCTTCCAAAAAATGTTTTGTGGGGGCCCAAACAAACCAAGGAGTTCAGCCACGAAAGTGTCAGTCCTAGTGGCTAAAGTGGGTGGGAGGGACAATTCCATCTTGCACCTCTTTCCTTTACATTTGGCACAATTTGGGGCATTGCCGACTGACATTATTATAGTTTATTAAACTGCCGTCAAGTCTGCCACTGCTGTATGGCAATGTTTCATAGATGTCCTATATTTTTTTAAACTGCCGTGCGTTTTATGCCGCTGCTCTGTTACTTACTTTAGCCAGGGGAGGGGCTAGGCTGCACATCCTAATATTAAACATGATAATAGGTGCTACCATGCTGAGACCAGTAGTTCTACAGCAAAAAGGAGAGGGGGGGGGGAGCAGGTGCACACTATAAGCACTAAGAATACTAATGATCAAAAAATCTATAATAGACTGCAATAAGTAACATGGCATTAAAAGTAAGGTTTCTTAGTACATGTTTGCCCAAAGATGTTTGCCCACCTGCCACATCACGGCGAACCTTATATACCTGCCCCAGGTGATTTTAATTGGTATGGGTCCTTGCATTGCAGTACACACATCTAATGGGCCCTATGATAGGTAAGTCCTAGATAAATTAATCAGTGTGTCAGTATTAGAGATGTTAGGGACCCACCTATATAAGGTTCGCCGTGATGCGGCAGGTGGGCAAACATCTTTGGCCAAACATGTACTAAGAAACCTTACATTTAATACCATGTTAACTATTGCAGTCTATTATAGATTTTTTGATCATTGGTATTCTTAGTGCTTATAGTGTGCACCTGCTCCTCCACCCTCCCCCCCCCCCCATATATTTTGCTTACTTTAGCCAAACAGCTCGCTGCAGCCTTTGGCCTATATTGGTGAAAAATAGTGAGATCAATATTGAGAGCTGTGAGGTGGTTAAAAATGACAAGAGATGCCTGCAAATGATTGTTATTAAGGTTAATATTACTGTAGAAACAAAAACAGGCTAAAATTATGTGGTTTTAGCTGTTTGTATATTTTTTTGGAAAAAATACAGATCCAAAACCAAAACCGAAAAACAAAACACCAAGGAAAAAAATCCAAAACCAGATTCAGATCCAAAACCAGGGGAGATCCAGATCCAAAACCAAAACACAGGGTCAGTGCACATCTCTTTATAATACATTTATATACTCTTTAAATACATGTTATTTATCCAGTGGCGGAACTCCCGGAGACAATGGAGTCATTGGCCGCCGGGCGCCAGCCCTGAAGGGGGCACCTGGCTCCATTGTCCCCGGGACCTGCATGGAGAAGGAGCGCCGCTGATCGGTGCTCCACCCCCATTGGCGTAACTACGGAGGGTGCAGGGGGTGCGGTCGCACCCCTGCACCCTCTATTTGCCGGGCGCCCGCTGAGCGTGTTACCAGCGGGCGCCCAGCTCCTATTCAAACCGCCGGCGGCAGCCGGAGGGCGTGACTCACATAGTGTCATGACGTCACTCCCATAGTGCCGAGGAGCAGACGCTGGGGACAGAGCTCAGGAGTGAGCTCCGTCTTCCCTGTCCCGCAGTGCACTATGGGAGTGACTTCATGACGTCACTCCCATAGTGCCGAGGAGCGGAAGCCGGGAATGGACGGCAGCAGCACTGGAGCGGGGATAAAGCTAAGTGTTTGTTTTTTGTGTGTGTGTGCGCTCGTGGGGGGCTTACTACTGGGGTCAAATACACGGGGCTCACTACTGGTGGCAACTACTGGGTGCAACTACAGGGGGCTCACTACTGAGGGCAACTACCGGGGGCTCACTACTGGAGGTACTGCATAGGGGACCACTACTGGAGGCACTGCATAGGGGGACCACTACTGGGGGGCACTACATAGGCGGGCACTGCATAGGGGGACCACTACTGGGGGCATTGTATAAAAGGAACTGCATGGGGGGGCGGCAGCT
Organism: Taudactylus pleione; assembly: GCA_031769625.1. Classification (NCBI taxonomy): domain Eukaryota; kingdom Metazoa; phylum Chordata; class Amphibia; order Anura; family Myobatrachidae; genus Taudactylus; species Taudactylus pleione. The sequence continues at coordinate 3,256,979 of JAUIMM010000033.1, read as the reverse complement.
GGGGCTGTCATAGGTGCTGGGGGGGTGGTACATTTTAATTTGGGGGGGCACCAACATTTATCTTGCCTCCGGGCACCTGGGATGAAGTTACGCCACTGTATTTATCTATTTTTACACTGTGTCCAGTGCTCAGCACACAGCGCCGGGAGTCCGGGGAGCTGGTTCTCCCTGTCCCCCAGCATACAGCTACTCTACCTGGTACTGTAGTGCTGGGGTGCCCGGAAGCTAAGCTCCCGGTCCCCAGGAGCCGGCACAGAGCCATGCAGCCCTGGGACTAAGGGCCTGATTCAGACCCGGTCGCTAGCAAGCGATCATTCATTTCTGGCGATGTTTGCTAATGTGTGCATGCGTGTACATCTCAGTGAACGTGCGCGAACTAGTACGAGCGATCGGGAATCGCTCGCTCACCCAGCAAAGACAGCCCAGTGGAATGAGTGACAGGAGAGGCTGTTTGTGGATGGTAACAGGGGCAGGCCACTGGAAATGGGGGAGTGGAGGTGTGAATGCAGGTGTGCATAAATTAACCTTCAGCGTCATAGTACATGTCACGTGGTTGAATAATACACTGAAGTGATCGCAGTGCTTGCGGTAGGGTACAGTCAACCACAAGCACTGCGGTCAGTTCCGATAGAGCCCAATGTACCGATGGTTGCATACACTACCTGCTGATGACGTGCGCAAGTGTGCGTCTTAATACAGGCTGGTGGGCATCTGCATACACAAAGCAATCGCTCGCCAAGACATAGTGGGCGTGCTTATGCCATGAGATCGCCTGCCTTGTCGTCACCTAGCTGAATTTGCATACGCTGGGAGCGAGTGTCCGCATCTAGCCAGTGGGTCTGAATCAGGGCCTAAGTCCCAGCTGCAGCAGCTGTCTCTGCACTGTGGAGCTGGGGCACTGGGAGCTAGGCTCCCGGTCTCCAGCATCAGCGCACCGTCTAGTGCCACACAGGGAGCTAGCCTGGTACCCCTGTGTGCCAGCTAACCTGGACAGCCCTGCTGCCGCACTGCATTGGGAGCCATCTTCCCCGGTCTCCCAGTGTGCGACACAGTCCGGGAGTGACCCTACATAGTAATAGAAATTCAGAGGTATTAGTTACATACATTTGCAAATATATGATTAAGCGCTGGGCCAGCGTCAAGGCTCCTCTATACCGGCGTCCCTAACATTCAGGGGTTCACGTCTGAGGAGCAGGGCACCCCAAAAGAGTCCAGCCAAGGACCATTCCCAGGGCATCACACGAAATAGGAAAAAAGGTGATAGTGAAGTGTAAAGTACAGATGTGTAAAGATAATCAATAAGTGTAGTAAGAAAGAATTAAAATTACATGAATAATAAACAAACAATAAAAAGTGATTTGAAAATATATCTATGTGAGTTAAGTGGTGATGCCCTTAAGAAGCCCAGCCAGATCAATCCCGGGTGCCCCACGCCCAAACGCTCACCCCAAAATAATTAATGCTTCCGTGGTCTCCCAGTGTGTGACACAGTCCGGGAGTGCTGGAGGGCCAGGAGCTATGTTCCCGGTCCCCATCGGTCGGCAGTCCCTCCTACTGCGCAATTAGACACAGTCTCCTGGTGCGGTGCACCGAGGATGAACACTCAGCTCTGCTGCGGCCATCGGAGGGGATCCGGGGCCCCGGCACATAAATATTTTACAACATTTTAAAACACTCGGCGCCTATAACCAGTAATACATTTTAAAACAGGACGCTTAGCGCCTATTGTTCTCTTTAAAAAACGGTGCCGCAGCACGAGGGGGTTTAACGCGCCCGCCATTAACCACGTGTGGCCAGCCTCCGACCACACCATCCAACAGGTCAGATCCAATCATCCAATCCAACTACATCTAGAACCATAAATTCATCCCTGAATCAGACTTGACTACTCTGCCAGAACGGCCAGGAGGCTCCCAAATCTCGAGTGGCGATCCTGGCTGCCGAAATAGTATTTACCCAGCATCTGCCTGGCACAGTGAAGTGGGTGGTGCATGCTGCCGATGACAAGATTCTCATTGAATCGCATCATTGCAGCCCTACCCCCTGCTTTACAATGCCGGTAACCCTGTCATTCTATAGCGGGGGTGGGTACATGAAGACACACCGCCCACCGATGCTGCACCGCATCCCAACTGTGCCAACCTAGCTGCACTCTCCGGGAGGGGTCAGCCAGAAATTCATCAAGTATGCCCCGGAGGCTGCATACACACTCTGATATTATCAGACTGAGCAGCTGTAAATCTGCTAATCGGCCAATAAATGTATAATATCCACCCAGTTTAAGCTTTGAGTAAGATCTGTCAGGATTAAGCTTCTCTAATACAAATTGTACTGAATTGCTACTTATATGTTGCAGAACAATTTTTTTTGCAGGTGAAAACTAGAGTACACCCACTGCTGCTAGATAATTCATTCTACAGCTTCTTCTGCCATAGACTTCTTTAGCTAGGGAATGGTAAATGGCCATTTAGGCCAGGTTGTCCCTGGTCTACTCATCTGAAAGTTACGTACAGTAGTTCAGCCACAAAGCTCACTGCTCCTCTTTCCTATCATTGATTGGGGGATATTTACTAAGAAATGGTTTGGTGAAGTCACCTTGTTTTGGCTAGTACATAAATGGTATGCTGTTTGAGTTATCGTGCCTGTGAAGCAGAGACATACTGTAATAAGGTACAAAAAAAAACCCTCCAGCTCATTTTAGACAAACCCGGTACTGCTCAGCATCAATCCCAATCCGCTATGGGGAGGCCTAAACATACAACGGGACCACCGACGTGGGTGTGTGCCAGAATAAAAGTGTACACTATGAATGTTGTTCCCCTAGTACAGGGGTGGGGAACCTTTTTTCTGCCGAGGGCCATTACGATATAACATTATTTGTGGGCCCGGTGCAGGCCACGCTCCCTCCATGTGATGTAACACGGAAAGGGGCCACAATTGCCAGTGATTACAGCAATGCCTGGAGCATCCTAAAGATGCTGCGGGGAGCTGTAAGGGCATTGGTGTGACCGTCTGAAGTGTCCTAACGACACTTAAGGTGGCACTGCTGCATAGATTCTGGCTGCATGGTGCCATTATAGACACCCTGCTTTCCAGATGAGGCTAGCAGAAAAAAGCTCCGAGAGCCAGACCAAATGATTCCGGGGGCCTTATATGGCCCCTGGGCCTGAGGTTCCCCATCCCTGCCCTAGTAAATGTAATAAATATGTAGTATATTATAGGGCTTTCAACAGAGCGCTCCTGAATCACTGCTGCTGCTCCTGACACCTGCACCCATCAGCCAGATACTTAAATTGGAAAAACAAAAAGGGTTTGTACACTGTGTCAGTCATGCAGCGCTGAGATCGTAATGTCCAAATTAGTCTTAAGTGATATTAAATGTATATAGAATAATACTCCTCCTGAACAGATAAAACTGTACTCCTCAACGGAAAAAAGAATAATGACACCAATATGTCTAAATATCCGATGACTGTATTAGCAAAAACCGGAAAACTTCAAAGTGATACTTTTCAATAAAAAATAGTCTTCAATAAAACAAACTAAAAAATGCCATCTTCTTAAAAACATTGCTTCTATTATATCCAAAAAAATGAGAATCTTTGTGTGAAAGGAAAAGGCTTACCAGACCTGTGGGGACCCGACATATATGGCACAGTCAATTTCGTCTGGTAACATAAGTGCTAATTCCAGGAGAACTCCTATAATACCCAGTGGTGACCAGGATGGTATTTCACCTGGACGGTGGATGTCCTATTGGTCTTGGCTCTCACCTACTCATCACTGCTAGCACCTGCTAGGGACCTGCTCACCACTGCTAGCACTCACCCGGACGCGCACACAGCTCTCACCCGCGGCTGATGTTTTCTGGAGCTCCTGCTGCATGTGCATCAATTAGTATGAAGGTCCTTAGCTCTCCGATTCTCCCCCGATACCTGCCACCTGTTGGTTCTGCCCTTCCTTACACTTATCTCAGATGGTAATCATGTGGTGTAATGCGGTATAAAAAGAGATAGTATACGGTCACCGTTCAAGTCTGCTGCATGCCGACGCATTTCCACCCTCCACGGGTCTTGTCAAGGCACAGCTGACTTGAAAACTGCCCCTTCCTTTTAGTTCCCTGTAGATCCGGTATGCCTATTCCTGGTATCATTTCAAAATACATATTACAGGGCAATCCTTCATATAAAACACCCTCTAATTCTGGTGGAAGGAACATGTAATGGAAAAAAAGGATTTTGCGTCCGCATGGGCATAGCTGCACCTGATGGCGTCAGCTTTAACATGTAACTTTCCCTTGTGTATGTATATGTAATGTTATTCGTGTGTGGGGAATGACAAACCTTTGAAGATGGACAGAAAGGTTGTGAGAGAGTTGGTAGGAAGTCCTGTCTTCCTGCCTCAGCCATAAATGTGTCCAATTGTATGTAGCATGTATGAAAGATGTCCAGAGAAATTATACAACATCTGGCCAGACCCTTGATAAGCCGTCATTAAGAGCTCTGTGTTCTGTGTAGGGTCAGAGATCAAAGATGGAGCTCTGGTTATAACCCCACAGGAGGTCAGGCTTACAGGCCAATGAGAGACAGACCGACCAGCAAGGTGTCGAATCTCTGTCCTAACCTCTGTGCTCCAAACAGGAGGGAGTGAGCAGTTACCTAACCCCTGCTACTATGACTGGGAACCCCGATGCTTTAGCCAACTGGACAACCCTCTCTGAGCTGACAAGGGTTAAAATCACCTCAAGGAGAGGGGTCGGGGTGTGCCTGAAAGGCAAACATAAATATGTGATTCGACTATAGTGTGTTGTTCATTCTGAGAGGGCTATCGTAAGGTACAGATGATCCAAAGTTCATCATTGGGATTGCCTCGTCCCCACCCCACTTAAGTCAATGGTGTGGTTCGTTTCTCCAAATTTGTTATTTTCTTTTATATCTTGGAACTTGCAAGTAATTGTGTGAACCCTTTTGTTTTAATATTATTATAATCTTGTAACATTTTGTAACTAAGCTTTGAAGATATTCTTGAATTAAGACATTAATTCTAGTTCTGGAACTGTGTTTTTATGACCCAAGGCCTCATTTGGCCCAAGTTACCTATTTTTACTAAGTGTGCATAATCGTATAGCAGCTAAGAGCTAAGGCTTACCCTGTATTTAATACTAAAGTTCCCTTTGCTGGTGGCAGACCTGGTTCATTTAACCACACCGGTAACCTGTAAAACTCACGGGCGGCGTTTCTCAGATTGGCGTATCTGGAGGTTCGGCCGGCAGGTCTGTGACAGAACATATCCTGTATACTGCACAAAACATATGTGCAAGCTATAGATAACATATGATAAATTCTAGCCTAAACATCTTGTTTGAACTGCTAAACAAACTACCAGCTTGGTGTATAGATAACATTATACGTATCTTAATTATAGCAAAACAGACCTCAGCCTAATAACCAATATTTTTACCAGCAATAATAGATGTAAAAATGTAATGGGCATATAACAATAAAATGCCCATTATGCCCAAATCCACATATCACTCACCAAATTGTATATGTATTTAAACAAAACAGTTTGTAATTCTTGATACCATTTCTTATATACATTTTAACTAGGCAGTTTTCAATCCTTAATCAATATTTGCAGTTAATATGTCAACACACTTATGATGAAGTATCACATGAACCACTTTGTTTCAAAATCTCCATTTAACTCTCTCGGTTGTAGGGTTTTAAATTAATGGAGAATCCACTTCATCTCAGCTCTAGCTTACATAGTTTTTAAATCACCCTGTCTCCACTTTTTTTCCACACTTTCAATCACTTTAAAACTCACTATATTTTTGATTGAACAACCATGTGTGTTCTTAAAATGTGAAGACATATGGTGAGTTTGTAGTCCCTTACGAACATTCCTTAGGTGTTCTGAAATCCGGATCTTAATAGGACGGCTAGTTCTGCCAACATACTGCTTGTTGCAGCTACATTGTATCACATATATCATGTTACTACTGTTGCAAGTTAAGAATTGATTGATTTTGTAAATCTAGTAAAGGTGCCTATCCATTACATGACTTTATGAACAATCCGACCAAAAATAGGAGGTTTTGTTCGCTTTGTTCACAGTCTTTTAATGGATAGCCGGCAAGGACCAGCGATGCGTGTGCACGCTGGGCCCTTGTCGACCCGGACTATCTACTGAACATACCCGTCAACCTGGCGACACTCGTCAGGTTCGGCATGTTCAGATATAGGAGGTCGGACTCCTGCACTGAATGATGTTCAGGGAACGCCGTTCAGTGGGGGCACCGCACCTCGGCGACCTGAAGGTCTGAACGCTAGACGTTCAGTCTTTTAGGTCGCCTAGTGGATGGGCCCCTTAACACTCAAAGTGAACTTTCTATTTTACTTCCTTCACTACTAGTGAAATTTTACACGCCATATATGTGCCGTATCTAAAGAAACCTAGAGGTTATACTCATGCCCATTCTTTTAGGTGGTGATATGGCACTTTTAGCTAGCACATTTCTTAAATGAGATGCTCGTTTACAAATCACTACTGGTTTTTCTGGTAAAACATTTCAGAATTGGATCTGCCCTCAAAATGTGGCAGTACTTATATAAGACAGCCTCCAACTTTCTATAATCTTTACCAGTGGTCGAAGTGGGAATTTAGAGGTGGGGGTATGGAGATTGAATCTCCCCCCCCTTGGGCCCCTGCTTCCATATAACCCCACTGTACGTCTCACTCCCCCCACCCCCACTTCTCCCTGCCTGCTCCCCTCTCTCACACCCTGCCCTTCTCACTGATTCCCTCTCTTTCACCCACTACAATACTAATTGCCTGCCTCCCTCTCTCTGTCCCTCTCTCTATTCCCCCTCTCACACCCTCCCCTCTCTCTACTTCCCTCTTACCTTGCGCTGCTGGAATGGAGCTGCCAGGAGCATCGGGTCCTTGTTGCTGGTGCAGTAGTGCGAGCCAATGAGAAGCTGCCACTTGGCAGCTTCTCATTGGCCGGCGGCCGTGAGCCCCGTGAATGGCTGGCGGCCGTGAGTCCCATGATTGGCTGGCGGCCGCAAGCCCCTCGATTGGCTGGCACTGCAGCCAGTGTGTGCTGCTTAGTGCTTGCAATGCAGCCGGGACCGGATGCTTTGTCCCGGCTACATGCCAGCATCTCCACTGCCGCCAATCGAGATGTGTCCCCTGCGGGACACATCTCTACTCATTGCCATTGCCGCCGCTGTTTCAGCACTGGGATGCCATACTGCGTCCCAGCGCTGGTGCATTCTCTTCTGCGGCTAAAATGAAGTGGGGCTGGGAAGTGGCGGTATGTCATACCACCGTATACCGCCCCACTTCGACCACTGATCTTTACTAAAAGTAGCTACGAAGGAAATGGAGAAATCTTTTTCATGTTCTTTAATAAATCTGTGTCCACTTTATCTAAACACTGTCCCCCCATGTAATAGTAAATAATCAATTTGTGCCACTTTAGGTTAATATAAATAATAAAAATGTCCATGCGCACTGGCCCAACATCGACCCGCTTGCGAGCGCTCAGCGCTCGCGAGTGGGTCTGATTCAGGCCCTATGGCCCTCATTCAGAGGCGCTCCCAAGTAGCGAGTGCTCGTTCTGAATGAGGGCGGCCGCTTCTATTTTTAAGTGCGGCATCCTGGTCACTACCTAAGCTGTGGGTTACCACCCACAGCTTTAGCGACCGACCAGGTTGATGGTCGCGATGGTCAAGACCATCGCGACCATCGGGCCTTGCGACGAGACCCTAAGGTTGGGTCTCGGCAGCCGCAAGCCCCATGGAGCTTCCTGCTCTGATCAAGCAGGAAGCTCCCCACTGACATCACTGCTGATGTCAGTGCGGCCACCCACAAAACGGCAGGCGTTCCTTAAGGAATGCCTCCATTTGTGAAACCACCCCCCCGCCCCGCCTACAAAACGGGCCGAGCTGTTGATCAACATCGACAGCCGGCCCTTTTGTAGTGAGCTCCGGAGCGAGAGAGTTTCTCTCTCGCTCCGGGGCTTGCGGACGCGCAGTGTGGCCGCTGCTCGTGCACAGGGCTAACCATCGACCCGGTTGCGAGCGTTCAGCGCTTGCGACCGAGTCTGAATGAGGACCTATGTCTTTCCCAACACAATGGATTGAAAAAGGATAATCTATTTGAGATCAAATATTACCTAAAGACTAAAATAATAATAGCGCCCTCTTTCATATATTTGTTGTGTATTTTGTTTATCCTTCTAACGGGATTTTTATGAGGGGAGCAGCTGGTAGTCATATACAGTAATTTATATTATAGTTACAATATATAAAGCGCAAACTGTAGGCATTAGAATTGTGTGTGTATATATTTATATACATATATATATAGTTGTGTGCCTTTAAAATATATAAATAATAGTGCCCTGTTAGGAAAACATAAATGACTAATGAGGGCAAATTAATAATTCTATTATTGCTCATGTACAGTATTTTTTTCTCAAAATGTTGTGTCCCTAATAAATACCTCATATTTTCTTTATTTTTTTCCCACCATAATTCATGTGGGCAAGGTACCACTCACGATAATTGACTGAGACAAAATGAGTTAACAGAGCCGTAACTAGTGTCGGATTGGGGCATGAAGGGACCACCGGGGGTATGCAGTGATTGGGGCCCATACTTAAGGGTGTGCCAGCCTCCAGAGGAGGTGTGGCCAGTCTCCACAGAGACTTGGCTAACCATTAGAGAGTGCATGGACTGGGCCCCTTAAAATACAGAATTATGGTATAACATACCTTTGATAATTCCTTTTCTTCAAGGTCCATAGGATCTACCTTGGGGTATGTAGTTGGATCACATCCAATGCAACAAACAGCAAAGCTTTGGAGCTCCCAGCATGCACTGGTCCATCCTCACTATATACCCCACCCCCAGCCATAGGCATTCAGTTTGTAACCAAGTCTTCCGGCAAGAGACGGAGAGTGGAGAAGGAAGAAAAATCGCACAAGAAACAATCATGCAAAGAGGGAATCCATGGAAAAAAAGGCTTAAAGAACAGATCCCAACTGAGGCCAGATGCATCAGGGTGGGTGCCCTGTAGACCCCATGGACCTCAAAGAAAAGAAATTATCAAAGGTATGTTATACCATAATTCTGTATTTCTTCTTCGCGTTTCATAGGGTCCACAGGATCTACTTTGGAGATGTCCTAAATGGGTGGGGATGCTCCTGCACAGAGAGGAGAATCCGCCGGCCAAAGGAAGCATCCTGGGATGCAAACGTATCAAATTAGTAGAATTTGATAAACGTATTAACGGAAGACCAAGTGGCTGACTTGCAAAGCTGTTCAGCCAAGGCGCCATGTCTTACCACCCACGAACTTCCAACCGACTGAGTGGAATGTGCTGTCACCTTGTTAGGAGCAGGGAGAGCAGCCTGTATATAGACTTGAAAAATTGTCATACGAAGCCAGCGGGCCAACATCTGTTTGTTTGCTAGCCAACCTCTCTTGTGAAATCCATATAGCACAAAGAGAGAATCTGCCCATTCTGGTTAACATCCTGATCAGACAGGCCTGCAGAACAGGACTGACATAATATAAGCACTGGAGGGCTCCCATCCTCACCTTTACCTTCAGACATGACAAACAATGTATAAATGGTAAGGTATACAGTATTATTGCAATGTGACTTTTCAATGAAACACCCCCCACACCTTCAGCGGGCTGAGGAGAAACACGGTGAGAGTTGTACCTGATAGTTTAGAAAAAATAGGCAGTGTACACACAGCAGCTAGCATGCAATCACACACAATGCATTAATATGCACAATTGCTACAGCAATATGGCCTCTGGATCAACTGACCAGATCTGGAGGGGTGATGGAAGGATATAGAATGTGCTACTGTATATGCCAAACCCAAGGGAGAGGTATATAGAGAGACAGACCAAACCTCTGACCCTAACTGCTTCAGCAGTGCACGAACAAACGCTAAACTGCACGCGTCTCACACAAGTGGTGGTCAATTATAGCTAACAAGACGCGGGAATCCGTACCCGGAAGTTCGTGTCTGGGGGGAGGAGCGGCCGGGGGAGTGCCTATCTCCCCTAGGCTGTGATTTTGATGGCCGGGTATGCTGAACTACAAGGTAGCAAGACTTTGACTAGTGCACTTTAGTGCATCTTACTACCCGTCCCCGGCTCTGGCCGTCTTAGTGAGGACACGTTAGACAAAGCCTTCTCCTGTAGCCGGCTCCAATGCGTCTCAACACCAGAGGCAAGTGACTGCTTCGCACATGATTCCCCGAGAGGAACCGCTTACCTGACATCTCTGTGACCCAACTGCAGTCCCGGACCTCAGCGTTAAGCCACTAGCTAAGCCATGCTGAGGCCTGCCAAGAACTTCAGGGCATATAGCGGTGCTTGTGTTTCAACATCGGCAGAGGAAGATGGAGTCGCGGTGCCAGCATCTTTCACGGCGCATGGAACCGCTAAACTCTGAAGTTTTGATAACTTAAGGTAAAACATAAAGGAAGAGGCCTAGGACTGCCTAGGAGTCCTGCTGTTATAACAGGTGTGTCTTGCCACGTACCAAACAAAAAAACTGAATGCCTGTGGCTCGGGGCAGGGTATATAGTGAAAAGGTCCAGTGCATGCTGGGAGCTCCAAAGCTTTGCTGTTTGGTGCATTGAATGTGATCCAACTACATACCCCAAGGTAGATCCTGTGGACCATATGGAACCCGAAGAAGAAAATATATATATATATATGTATATACAGTAGTAAATACTGCTAGTGCATGCATGATAATGTACCAGAATAACAGCAATGCATTGTATAAAATACACCATAGTCCTGTGACGTATAATGTAACATATGTATAATGTATAGTTCAAGTGCACAGTCTTGAACCTTAGCCCTAGGTGGATGCAACTAGTGGTGAAGCGGTGCCACTGCACAGGGTGGCAACTTCACGGTATCGTGGCACCTGTATTTGGTACCCTGCAGCCTATAACGCTGCCTGGAGCATCCTGAGAATGTTACGGGGAATCCCATTAGTCCTCAGGATACTCTTAGCACTCAGCTACTCAACAGAGTCGGCAGCAAGTCACCACAGGCGCTATAAATATATCGTTCAGTGTGGGCTCAATGTCCACTGCACAATATAATGAACGATAACGATATCGTTAAGGTGCTAGATAAATGTTAAGTAGAATCATCCAGAAAGTTGGTACTGCCATGGGCACCCAGTTCGCACCTAGCTATGCTAATTTGTTCATGTCCCGCTGGGAACATGACTCAGTGTGGGCGAACGAGCAGGCAGGTGCGAACTTGGTGTCCTGGCACAGATAAATAGATGACATTCTGTTTATATGGAGAGGTTCCTAATGTGATCTGGAACATTTTTGTGACATCTTGAATTCCAATAATGTAAACATACATCTAACTTTTAACATCAGTCAAACAGAAGTCAACTTCTTGGATTTAACGCTTTATATAAAAGACAACATTACTCACACAAGAGGATACATGAAACCTACAGACTCTAATAGTCTTATGCCCTTTGACAGCCAACATCATCCTCACTGGCTGCGAGGGATCCCCAAGGGGCAATTTCTTAGGCTGAAACGTAACTGTAGCGAAGAAGTACATTATAAAGAGCAGATTCAAACTATGAAGAATACATTTCTGGCTAAAGGATATAAAAAAGAAATTGTGGAAAAAGCCAAACAAGAAGTAGATCAAATCAATAGAGCATATGTCTTAAAAGGAAAATGTAAGGAGAATAACACAGATGGATTTGAATATTCATTTATATTTGATTTTGGATCCAATTATAAAGACCAAGAAAAAATCATTAAGAACCATTGGCACCTTCTTCCTAGAGACCCAGTCTTCAGGGACATTATACCTAACCGAGGTTTATATATAGAAGAGGAGTAAACCTCAAAAATAGTCTGGTGCATAGTTCTCTATCACATGAATTTCCCAACCCGGTGAGAACTAAGGGGTTCCACTGGTGTGGGACGTGTATAGCATGTAGAACTATTACCACCAGAGAATCAAAATTCACAGAGTTTACAGTAAATGATTCAATTTTTAAGATCATAGACTTCATCACATGTCAACAACTAATGTGATATACCTAATTGAGTGCAAGTGTGGTCTGTTTTAAATAGCTAGAACAGGAAGAGCCCTAAAAACACGTTTATCTGAACATCTACGCAATATAAAGAAGGTCTCCATACACATACATTGTCTGAACATTTTCATAACACGCATAATTGTTCAACATCAGGCATTAAAAGATTTTTAGGTATACAGCAAATAAAAATCCAATTGGAGAGACCGTGATATTGAAGGAAACCTGGCAAGATGTGAAATGGAATAGATTTTTAAATTAGGAACTTTAATCCCCACTGGTTTAAACTCAGACTTCGAACTCAAGTGGTTTCTTAATTAAATTAATTCAAGTTTTATCATCCTACTTCTCTATTTAATGTTTTATTTTGCCTTATGGTAATTTTAATACTTCTTGTCTCTGTACTATAATAGCTTCCACTTGGTGCACATTTTCTTTTACTATCTGTGGATTTTTATTGGTATACAGAAAAAATATTTTTAATATGTGTCTGGAATTCCCATTATGTTTTTCTCTATTGAATTAACAACTAGTTATTTTTTTACTTTTTTTACGGTTAGCCATGTTTCAAAATGGAGGAATCATGGCACTTCCTGGGATTTTTGCCGCTCGCCATTTCCCTTCATCCTCTTTTATGTGGCCGCTACCCCCTCTCTTTTGAACGCATGTTGAACACGTCACTTCCGGTTAGAACACATTCCCCGGTTCTCCCTTTTCCCCACACCCCTTTTTCGTGACTCTGATATCGTGTCACTTACGGTCCGCGATCGTGAGGGTGCCTTAAGAATCGGTTATTTATTTATGATTTGTTACCTGACCATTATGGATTCATTTTTAACAGTAAGGATTGCATATTTTGACCTCTTATCATGTTTGTATTCGCTTTTAGTCTGTTTCTATAATTATTTACTGCAGTATGTTAATGTGTGCTTATGACCTCATATCCTGTCATGTGGTATAAATATCCACACTCCTCACTCTATGTGTACACCTTGAAAAAGATCCAGGAAGGATCGAAACGTTGTTGGTGCAGAGAGCTCTGGACTACTAAAGGGACCTTATCACTACTACAAGTGGAGGTATGCATGACTTCTAAACACAGGCTTTAAAGTCCGGACCTTTGTTGTACCTGTTTTAGGGATTCATTTGCTGCATATTTTGTTTTTCCATCTCTCCATATGAACGTGATTGGGATTCCATTTTTTTAACTTTTTATGAAAATTTTTATTTACATTGACTACTGGTTTTTAAAAGGCTGTTTATATATATCGAGAAATTACTCTGGAAAAAAAATTTAAATCTTCACCGTATCTGTGATATTCACTACGTCATCTGGTTATTTAAAGATACCTTTAGAGGCGGATCCCCTCAAAAAATACATGTGAGTTGGGGTACGACAGCATTCCTACTACCCATCCGTGGTGATGTAAAAATACCCATATTAGTTTTTGCCACTTACAGTTGAAGTGAGTTAATGGTACGCCCTACTACATATATTAGCGGTGGCGAGGATCTGTTCTAGCTCTGGGAGAATCTACCTCACTGTCGTATTTCTTCTATACATACAAAAAAAAATTTGACTTGTTTCCACTACGTTATTACACATTGACCTTTTGTTGTTGTTTTTTCTTTCATGTATTGACCACCATCAAAAATACCAATCAAGCTAATAGAACTTTGGCTTGGTGACGACCTGTGGTATAAGTATAATTTGCTGTTACTAGGAGTATATTTCTTTTGTTTGTTATTTCCTGTATCAGTCCAGATTCCATCACTCCACTATTTATTTCTCAGATTGTTATTATTTGCATCGCCTTTGATCCCTTACACCTTTTTTACATATTTGTTGATTCCTAACCTGATTGGGCAGGTTTTAGTAAAGAGGATTGGGCAGATACATTGATCTGTTGCGCAGGAAATCATTTTTTAGCATGTTAAGTAGAATCTGATCAGTTTTTATGGGCAATATCTTCACTTCTAAAAACCCGCTCTTTAGTAAATATACCCCTAAGTGGGAGCAGATCTGATTTGGGCGTTTCCAAGAGGTGTTCTCCCCTAAATTGGAGTGGCTTATTTACGGAATGTTCCTAAGGAGTTTAGCTGAAAAATATCTGTAATTTTCTCGCTGTTTTCAGAAGACGTGAGCCAAAAACAAGAGCACATGCAATAACTCCGTAACATCCTTAACAATCATGTCAATTCATGTTTCTTTTTTATTTCTCTAATTGTTTTTACTAGATGTATTAAAGGTAATGCAAATGTCCTGCATTTCTATCAATATATCTGTCCTGGTTTGTTTGGCAGCAAAAGGGTGTTAAAATCAGATACAAAAGTATCAGTCAGTGAATAATGTAATAATAATTCCCGGTTCTGTCTCCCATGTAATAAGGGGACAGCTTGGTGTGCAATACTGCATCTCGCAGCAATGAGAGAGCAGATGTTACTGGAGGGTTGGATCAATAGGTGATTTGTTTCTTCTAAATTAGAAATATATGGATATTTTTCTAACTGGAAGAATGCAAAGTACTGGCCAACATTAATGATGTAAAAGTGTGTACATCTGCTTTAACTGAAGACAAAGGAGAGTCAGGAGTTTACCAGCAGGGTCTACAAATAGCTGTGAACAGTTTCAGACACACATGGCGTACTGCTTTCCACTCTCCCCCTCCCCCTCCTGGGACAGAGTAACATAACATACATCTTCATGGGCTTCCGAATTCAGGGCCTGATTCACAATTAGGAGGAAATAAATAAAGGAGCAATTTGCTCCTGGAACAAACCTTTGTTTTGTTTTTTTGTATCGCATGTACTATATACTATTGATCGAATACTGGGCAGTTTTGTTTTTACACTGTCATTCGCTGTAGAATTAAGGGTCTGATTTAGAGATGGACGGTAATGCCGCCCCTGCTGCGTCTGTGTACACAGGGGATGTGCGAGAATAGGCAAAGGTCTCAACCGCCTGGATTTGTATTGAGACGCCCCCTGCTGGCTGTGCAAATCCAAGCGTCTGCATCCAAAGCGGCAGCAACAGTCCAGATGCTTCAATAGTAGGCTTTCTAACTAACCCTATGGTTATGCTGAATGGGGAACGGGAAATGAGACGCCAGAGCCATGTTTTCTACCTATGGGATCTCAGTCGCAGTCTCCGATATGCTCGAAAACCCGTAGCGACACGCCTGCGTTTTTGACACCACTCCTGTTACCTCCCCCGAACGCACCTTAACTGTCAATCACGCTGCGTGAAAATAGTCGCTGCGACGGTAATGTAAATTGACACATGAGCAGACCACCGATAATTACTCAGCTGCGTAAAAAGCAGCGCTGCGTCCATCTCTGTATCCAGCCCTAAGCCAGGACGCACACTTTCCCAATTTTAAATCTCTCTGCACTGTTTAAATCTGTCCCCCCTGCAGGGCAGCATGGTTTTGCCAAGGGGCAAATTCCTCTTTATTTTGCTCTTTTTCTGATTTGCTCCTAGCTCTGAGTCAGGCCCTCAGGTAGTATATTAAGTTAGTATATTAGGAGAGAGCTGTGTGACAGGAGGCATAGGGTAAGATAACGCCTGTCACATGTGAGTCACCACCTCCCCATTACCGCCCAGAAACAGTCCCTGGCTGCCAATCACTGCGAATAAATCTTCGGTGTGACCCCTGTCACACGACCATCGCATGTGCGATTCTTACGCATGCGCAGAAGAAAAAACATCGCCCATTTACGAAATGATCAGTTTTGCGTCCGTCTCTGAATCAGACCCTTTGTCAGAGCATAGCTAGGTTTTGAGGTATGCAGTCGGGAAGCCTGCGAACCTAATCCCGACAGCCGGCTTCCCGACTGCTTAATCCCGGGGAGAGTTAAATGACAGGCGTCTAAATCTAGATGCCTGTCATTTTACAGACCGGCGCATGGCATCCCGATCGAAGGGACGCCGGGCGCCGAGCGTGGATAGCCACGGGGGGGAGGGTTAGGTTTAGGGTTCCCGGGGGGACTTAGGGTTAGGCACCCCCGCGAGGGACTTAGGTTTAGGCGGCGGGGAAGGGGGGGTTAGGTTTAGACACTTAGAGGGGGGATTAGGGTTAGGCACTGGGGGGAAGGTCAGGGTTAGGCACCCCTAAGGGAGGGCTAGGGGGTAGAATAGGTTAGTGAATACTTACCTGGGGACGATCAGGATTTTCATCATTGTTGGGCTGCCGCAGTCAGGAATTGAAACGCTGGGCATGGGTCTGGCAGGAAATCATACCGATTCTGGTTTTGATGTCCTGTTGTTAGGAAATACAGCAGGTTTCCATCAGTTTATTGTTCTGACACAAACACCTCGTGATTAATTTTTTTCATGAGACTGGGATGTTAAGATATTGCTATAAAGAAAAGCGACCTCACATCAAATGATGAGAAATCGAAAAAAAAAAAAACCTTAGCTACTGTAACGCATTTCCATTTACACTATATCGCTCCTGCTATTCCCCCTCCCTCCTTATATATACTGTATTCCCTTTTTTTATTTTGAGACCATCATGTAAATGCCTGGAACGTATACAATCTACTATTGTACTAACGTGTCCATATTACGTGAACTACATTTTATTTATGCAGCTTCAGTTATATGTATGTCAGAAGTCAGGGCAGGTTAGCATAATATCGTTCTCTTAAAAATTGTTTACTGTGTTTAGTTAAAAAGTGCCACGAACATTTTTTAATTTTCTGTAGAAAACATTATAAAACCGTAAAATTCTAACAAAAATGAGTGTATAAAATAGTCGTGCAGTACTTACTGTAAACTGTACATCTTAAATTACTTTGACATGTAACCGACATTAGTTGTAAAGGAAAAAAATTAGTTGTAGCCTTAATTTCTACAATGTGCATTGTAATATACAAGATATATACAACCTATACTGTAGGCAGTGGGGTATCTATAATGGGTGCAGTGTGTGCGGGGCACACGGGCCCCTGAGTCCAGGGGGGCCCCACACCGCACACACTACACCCATATTTATTTTAAACTTAGCTGTCCGAGGACCCGCATCGGGTGTCACTGCTGCTCAGAACACCGGAAAAATGACCGCTGCGGCCATCTTCCGGTGTTCTGTGCATGCCCAGTAGACTCTGGTTCACTCCACGTGCGGGGCCCCCTCCTCTCTCCCTGGTGGCTGGCAGCCGACTGACGTGGCTGGCCTGCCACCGGAGCATTAGTAGACTCCGGGCACTAGAGCAGGCACCGGAGTCTACTGCGCATGCTGGCAACACCGAAAAAATGTCCGCCGCGGCCATTTCCGGTGTTCTGAGCATGCGCAATAGACTCCGGGCACACTCTAGTGCCCGGAGTCTACTAATGCTCCGGTGGCTGGCCAGCCGCGTCAGTCGGCTGCCAGCCACCAGGGAGAGAGGAGGGGGCCCCGCACGTGGAGTGAACACGGGCCCCCTCCTCTCTTAAGACGCCCCTGACTGTAGGTCACTATATGCTGTGAATGCATTTCAGAAAAGCCTCTGATTGTCTAATCATGTTCTATTCATAGAGAAGGCGAAGGGGATATTCGGTGTCTATCCTGAATCACCCTCAAGAACAGAGTAACCAAATATATTGTTCTAAAACGTATTCCCGTTATTGGGGTTATTGAGAGAAATGACCACTTCTGACAGGCGAGAGTGCTACAGTATTCCTGCTGGATCTCCAGAGTACGAGCCTCTGAGTGAAAGAGTATATAATGTTTGGCATGTCTCCACCCAAAGGAGATCCCTGGAATAACAGGGAATTTCCCACAGAGGAACATCCTAGGATGTAATTTATAAGTGTCATAACTTCATTTCCTAGTGTCATAATTTAATAAAGTCATGCTACAGTATAATAAGCAGAACGTAGCGTTATAAATAAGTGCACACACTCTATACATAAAGTCTGGCAAACCACCCTGACAATGTCCGAAACCAAGTTCTGTGTGTGATTTAAATAATTGAAATAAAAAATAAAAAAAAACATCAGAAATGATTCAATTATTTGAAATAACAAAACAAGTAAATTTTGAATAAAATACAACAAAATCAATTATGAAATATTGTTTTTATTATTAGTATTTTATTTATTAGGCGCCACAAGGTGTACACAGCGCAGTACAAGGGGTAGACATACAGTACAAACAAAAAAAACAGAAAACAGCTTAAATACAATATACATACAATTATAGTTATACATAGTTATTGACACGCAATTATAGACATACAATTATTCTTTAAAAAAAATATGCAACTTAAAACAAAAAAATCCTAGTCTAGAGTAGGGATGAGCGGGTTCGGTTCCCTGAGAACCGAACCCACCCGAACTTCGGGGATCCGGGGCGATCCGAGCCCAAGCTCGGATCTCCCTGTCTGCCCCGGATCCCTCTCCCGAGGCAAAACCTCGAGATCTGCTGTCGGATCTCGAGGTTTTGCCTCGAGCGGCCATTTAAAAAAAAATGCCTTTGCCTTTAATGGGCAAAGTGCTGATTGGCTGACAGAGCCGTCTGTCACGGCTCTCAGCCAATCAGCATTATGGTGCTCATTTGCATGTAGCACGGACTCGTGAGATCCGTGCTACATGCATCTGTGTGATTGACAGTGACACAGAGCACAGATGGGTCAGTGAGACCCGTCTGTGCTGCTGTGTATTTCAATGACACAGATGCACGCACGGACCAGGAGATCCGTGCTACTTGCATCTGTGTCATTGACACAGAGCACTAACGGGTCCGTGAGACCCGTCTGTGCTGCTGTGGTAAATAAAAAAAAAAAAACCTGTGTAAAAAGAGAAAAAAATGGCGTCCTCCCCCCCAAAAAAAGAGCAACCAGCCCCGGGCATTAGTGACCCAGTGCTGGGTGTGCTTAAATACAGGGGACAAACGACATAGGGGTCCCCTGTACTTAAACACAACCAGCACCGGGCTAGTCAGAACCAGAGCTGGTTGCCAAAATACGGGGGACAAACGACGTAGGGGTCCCCCGTATTCTGCGCAACCAGCTCTGGGCTCTGATCCGGTCCTGGTTCTGGAAATACAGGGGAAAAAAATGAGTAGGGTTCCCCTGTATGTTCCAGAACCAGCACTGGACTTTTTCTAGCGGGGGGCTGATGCCACAGCCAGGGGAGCCCTTTCACCGGGCCCCCCAGCCGCAGCATCAGCCCTGACCGCTAGTCAGCCCAGGCCGGGGATCCCTGGAGAGCTGGGGACCCCCCCAATAAAGGGGTCACCCTCTCCAGGGCACCCCAGGCCCAGGCTGATAGCCCGGGGCTATCCCCGCCACCCCTGGTGGCGGTGGGTGGCGGGTTGATTGTGTGGTGTGGTGTAAATAAAGAATATCAAACATTGTCTTTACAAGTAGAACTGCAAGTCCCAGCAAGCCTGCCCCGCATGCTGGTACTTGGAGAACCACAAGTACCAGCATGCAGGGCATTAAGGGCCCACTAGTACCTGTAGTTCACCTGTAAAAAAAATGTTTAAAAAAACACAGGACACACACACCGTGACAGTATAAGTTTATTAAACATACATACACACACACACATGTACACATACTCACCTATGTAACCTGTAGCATCGGTCCACTTGTCCGGTAAAGTATCCCTAGGGGACCTGTGAAAAAAAACATACTCACCATCTCCTATGCGAGGTTCTGTCCTCTTCGTTCCAAAGTAGGCATCCCCGGACTTGGCAAAAAAAAAAAAACGAAAACGCGATCCACGAACTTAGTACCGTTCTATAGAACGGTACTTCCCGAATGAGAGCTTAGCGGCGGGGTATCACCATGGAAACCCCGCTGCTAAGCGTTCATTGGCTGAGAGAGGCCATCTCCCGTCTCTCTCAGCCAATGAACGGCTCCCTCCATTGTAGTCAATGCTGGGAGCCGCAAGGTTATTAAAGTTTACCCTGCGGTTCCCACCATTGACTACAATGGAGGGAGCCGTTCATTGGCTGAGAGACGGGAGATGACCTCTCTCAGCCAATGAACGCTTAGCAGCGGGGTTTCCATGGTGATACCCCGCCGCTAAGCTCTCATTCGGGAAGTACCGTTCTATAGAACGGTACTAAGTTCTATAGAACGGTACTAAGTTCGTGGATCGCGTTTTCGTTTTTTTTTTTTGCCAAGTCCGGGGATGCCTACTTTGGAACGAAGAGGACAGAACCTCGCATAGGAGATGGTGAGTATGTTTTTTTTCACAGGTCCCCTAGGGATACTTTACCGGACAAGTGGACCGATGCTACAGGTTACATAGGTGAGTATGTGTACATGTGTGTGTGTGTATGTATGTTTAATAAACTTATACTGTCACGGTGTGTGTGTCCTGTGTTTTTTTAAACATTTTTTTTACAGGTGAACTACAGGTACTAGTGGGCCCTTAATGCCCTGCATGCTGGTACTTGTGGTTCTCCAAGTACCAGCATGCGGGGCAGGCTAGCTGGGACTTGCAGTTCTACTTGTAAAGACAATGTTTGATATTCTTTATTTACACCACACCACACAATCAACCCGCCACCCACCGCCACCAGGGGTGGCGGGGATAGCCCCGGGCTATCAGCCTGGGCCTGGGGTGCCCTGGAGAGGGTGACCCCTTTATTGGGGGGGTCCCCAGCTCTCCAGGGATCCCCGGCCTGGGCTGACTAGCGGTCAGGGTTGATGCTGCGGCTGGGGGGCCCGGTGAAAGGGCTCCCCTGGCTGTGGCATCAGCCCCCCGCTAGAAAAAGTCCAGTGCTGGTTCTGGAACATACAGGGGAACCCTACTCATTTTTTGTCCCCTATATTTCCAGAACCAGGACCGGATCAGAGCCCAGAGCTGGTTGCGCAGAATACAGGGGACCCCTACGTCGTTTGTCCCCCGTATTTTGGCAACCAGCGCTGGTTCTGACTAGCCCGGTGCTGGTTGTGCTTAAGTACAGGGGACCCCTACGTCGTTTGTCCCCTGTATTTAAGCACACCCAGCACTGGGTTACTAATGCCCGGGGCTGGTTGCTCTTTTTTGGGGGGGTGCACGCCATTTTTTTCTTTTTTTACACAGGTTTTTTTTTTTTTTTTTACCACAGCAGCACAGACGGGTCTCACGGACCTGTCATTGCTCTGTGCCAATCACACAGATGCATGTAGCACGGATCTCCCGGGTTCGTGCTACATGCAAATGGGCACCATAACGCTGATTGGCTTCCTGTCTGCCACTGCAGTGCCACTCCTAGATGGGCCACGTGTTTGTGCCGCCCCCTTGTGTCGCTTAGCATAGTCATCCAGCTTCCTCGGTACAACCTTTTGGCCTAAAAACAATATTGTGAGGTGTGAGGTGTTCAGAATAGAGTGGAAATGAGTGGAAATTAATGTTATTGGGGTTATTAATAGCGTAGGAACAAAAAAAGGCCCATTTATGTGATTTTAGCGGGTTTTTTTTATTTTTTAAGAAAAAATCCAGATCCAAAACACAAAACCCAGAACCCAAAACACGGAAGGGTGGTTTTGGCAAAACCAATCCAGATCCAAAACACGAAGAAAGATCCAGATCCAAAACCAAAACACGAAAAGTGTCCGGTGCACACCCCTAGTCTAGAGGTCCCTGAGATGCAAGGGGGCCAAGGCAAATGTCCTCCCAGCCTGCACAAAATTTGACCCTGCCATCTCCCATTTCCAGAACCTCCATCGTAAGGCACAGAATTTAGGGCCTGATTCAGATCCGCTCGCTAAACCGCGGACGCACGCATTGGGCGTCATATTTCAATTGTTTCAGTCACCTGTATATGTCATGCCGAACTGCAGCACTGTTTGCTGTATTTGCTATTCCCTGTTTATTAAAATGTACTTCCACCCCACTGTATGCTATACTGGTGTGCTATACCTCCACTGTATGATATACTGGTGTGCTATACCTCCACTGTATGATATACTGGTGTGCTATACCTCCACTGTATGCTATACTGGTGTGCTATACCTCCACTGTATGCTATACTGGTGTGCTATACCTCCACTGTATGCTATACTGGTATGCTATACCTCCACTGTATGCTATACTGGTGTGCTATACCCCCACTGTATGCTATACTGGTGTGCTATACCTCCACTGTATGCTATACTGGTGTGCTATACATCCACTGTATGCTATGCTGGTGTGCTATACCTCCACTGTATGTTATGCTGGTGTGCTATACATCCACTGTATGCTATGCTGGTGTGCTATACCTCCACTGTATGCTATACTGGTATGCTATACCTCCACTGTATGCTATACTGGTGTGCTATACCCCCACTGTATGCTATACTGGTGTGCTATACCTCCACTGTATGCTATACTGGTGTGCTATACCTCCACTGTATGCTATACTGGTATGCTATACCTCCACTGTATGCTATACTGGTGTGCTATACCCCCACTGTATGCTATACTGGTGTGCTATACATCCACTGTATGCTATGCTGGTGTGCTATGCCTCCACTGTATGTTATGCTGGTGTGCTATACCTCCACTGTATGCTATACTGGTGTGCTATACATCCACTGTATGCTATGCTGGTGTGCTATACCTCCACTGTATGCTATACTGGTGTGCTATACATCCACTGTATGCTATGCTGGTGTGCTATACCTCCACTGTATGTTATGCTGGTGTGCTATACCTCCACTGTATGCTATGCTGGTGTGCTATACCTCCCACTGTATGCTATACTGGTGTGCTATACATCCCACTGTATGCTATACTGGTGTGCTATACCTCCACTGTATGCTATGCTGGTGTGCTATACCTCCACTGTATGTTATGCTGGTGTGCTATACATCCACTGTATGCTATGCTGGTGTGCTATACCTCCCACTGTATGCTATGCTGGTGTGCTATACATCCACTGTATGCTATGCTGGTGTGCTATACCTCCACTGTATGTTATGCTGGTGTGCTATACCCCCACTGTATGCTATACCGGTGTGCTATACCTCCACTGTATGCTATACTGGTGTGCTATACCTCCACTGTATGCTATACTGGTATGCTATACCTCCACTGTATGCTATACTGGTGTGCTATACCCCCACTGTATGCTATACTGGTGTGCTATACCTCCACTGTATGCTATGCTGGTGTGCTATGCCTCCACTGTATGTTATGCTGGTGTGCTATACCTCCACTGTATGCTATGCTGGTGTGCTATACCTCCACTGTATGCTATGCTGGTGTGCTATACCTCCACTGTATGTTATGCTGGTGTGCTATACATCCACTGTATGCTATGCTGGTGTGCTATACATCCACTGTATGCTATACTGGTGTGCTATACCCCCACTGTATGCTATACTGGTGTGCTATACCTCCACTGTATGCTATACTGGTATGCTATACCCCCACTGTATGCTATACTGGTGTGCTATACATCCACTGTATGCTATGCTGGTGTGCTATGCCTCCACTGTATGTTATGCTGGTGTGCTATACCTCCACTGTATGCTATACTGGTGTGCTATACATCCACTGTATGCTATGCTGGTGTGCTATACCTCCACTGTATGCTATACTGGTGTGCTATACCTCCACTGTATGCTATGCTGGTGTGCTATACATCCACTGTATGCTATGCTGGTGTGCTATACCTCCCACTGTATGCTATACTGGTGTGCTATACCTCCACTGTATGCTATGCTGGTGTGCTATACCTCCACTGTATGTTATGCTGGTGTGCTATACATCCACTGTATGCTATGCTGGTGTGCTATACCTCCCACTGTATGCTATACTGGTGTGCTATACATCCACTGTATGCTATACTGGTGTGCTATACATCCACTGTATGCTATGCTGTTGTGCTATACATCCACTGTATGCTATGCTGGTGTGCTATACCTCCACTGTATGTTATGCTGGTGTGCTATACATCCACTGTATGCTATGCTGGTGTGCTATACCTCCCACTGTATGCTATACTGGTGTGCTATACATCCACTGTATGTTATGCTGGTGTGCTATACATCCACTGTATGCTATGCTGGTGTGCTATACCTCCACTGTATGTTATGCTGGTGTGCTATACATCCACTGTATGCTATGCTGGTGTGCTGTACCTCCACTGTATGCTATACTGGTGTGCTATACATCCACTGTATGCTATGCTGGTGTGCTATACCTCCACTGAAGTGCATCCTCCATGGGCAGGATGTACTTTACGTGGATCTATTCACACAGGGCATATCATACTGCCACACATGTGTCACTTTTACCATATATGCCTTGGGTCCTTGCATGGTTCATCACCCACAGTGCAACCTTAGTAGTGCGCCCATCATGGCTGCCTCACCTGGTGCGCTCATTGTTTGGGATGAGAAATGCATGGACCCGACTATTATAGTGGGACCCTACTCCTAGCATCAGGACACTGCAACCACACCCATTTTGTGTAATTTCTTCTAGGCGTAACCTATTCAACCCAAGGTAATCCTACATAGTGCGCCCGAGACGGCTAACTCATTTGGTACCTTTTGTGGGTGGAATATATAACCCATGGAAGTTATTTCCCAAAATGTCTGCACCAACCCTGCAATATGCTTATTGTGCTCTCTAGGTTTCGGTTGATTTTAATTATCTCTGTGTGGTTTTCTATTTTTTGCAACACCAAATCCTTATACACTGTACCATGTTTTCTGATGTCTCTAAAGTGACCTTGAGTCCTATGGGAGAAAAGCGCTATATAACTTAAATTATTATTATACGCGCCTTCCTCCCCATCTACCCCATCTGTGTCTCACCTGTTTGTCTGCCCTCCCCCTTTAGAATGTAAGCTCTTATGAGCAGGGCCCTCTACCCTCTTGTGCTTCTCCTACTCTACTTTCATCTACTTCTTACTCCCCACTAGGGCACCTAACACTTGGTTGCTTAAGCTCTGCTGCTTATGTGGGTGTTGAGGTCGCAATGTATATTTTCCATGTCCTTGTCTTGCATTATATTGTATTGTACTATAAGTCTTTAGTCACGTATTTGTTTATACATTTTGTAAGGTGCTGCGGAACATTTGTGGCGCCATATAAATAAATGATTATAATAATAATAGTCGCCCATTTGCGTATGCATATGCATCAATATACGCATGCGTGCGTCACTCACTGTGATCCGGAATCATGCACTCATATTACACAGACTGGACGCTACTTTGAGTGACAGATAGCGCCATTTGTGGGTGGTAACAGGGGAAGGTGCTTGTGATTGGGGAAGTGGTGCTGCTAAGCAGGCGTGTCTGGCCGTCAAAACGGAGTTTTATGGGTGTGCATAATTAGAATGGAAGCGTCACTAAGTTGTATTTCAGCCTACAGTGATCGCAGTGCTTGCGGCGGGGTAAGGTCTACCTCAAGCGCTGCATGCAGCTCCATTGGCTCTCGATGGTTCCGATTTTTCCTACACTTCCTGGAGATGACGTGTGTTAAGAGAGAAAATTGGGCGTCTTTATAACGGCGTGCATTCGCTCTGCCTTCACTCTCTAAGACATAGAGGGCGTCCAAACACAGGACAGTGCCATCGCGGCATTTGTATACCCGGCCCCTTTTAGCTGCGTGAGAGCGCAGCTTAGCGTTCGGGTCTGAATGAGCTCCTTAGTCCCTCAAGGAGGAAGGATACAGTGATGAGTTATCACTGTTCCCTTTTGCCTCCAGAGAATGTGGGAGAGATGTATTAAATCCCACAAGTGGAAGTGTCCCTCATTGCAGCCAATAAGATAGTGGATATCTTTTTAAGGAATTACTAGATAAATGAAAGCTACAGTAGAATCTGATTGGCTGCTGCGGCAACGTCCCCGCTTGTCTTCTTTGGAAGGTTTGATACATCTCCCCACTGTACAGTATGAGGAATTTGTCAGTGACTTCCGGGATGGGAGAACCACATCTTAAGCAGCAGATTTGTAGAGGAGATTCCCACTTTCATCGCCATAGGAACAACCCTGTAGCTATTCCTTGTATGGACCCTCCCTGACACTGCCATAGCTCAAATGCAACCATAACTTTCGGCTGTCTATGAAGGGGTTGCCATGAGTATAACCCATATCTAAGTCTAACTAAAACACTACCGAAATATTCTGTCAGCTGACATGGGACAAGCCAATTCACTCAAATGCAACACAAAACCTACTCAGTGAAACTGTCAGGGGTATTTATATATATATGTACAGTATATATAGTAAGTGGATAAAAAAAATTCCTCTGAAGAAACGGCTCCTGATTGGGTGAGAAACGCGTCAGTTGTTGGAGGAGAGCATTTTGTGCTGTCTACTCCGAGCTGCCGGGAATCCAAACTGCTTGAGACTCATCACAGCGCAACCTTTTAGCTATATTATATACACTCCACTGCTACCACTGGATATATCTATCTATATTATATATATATATATATATATATATACACATACATACATACATACAGGTGTGTGCTACACCACATACGTTAACCCCAAACGTTCCTGGTTAAATCTGTTCCATCTGTTATATTACTATATTGCTTGTTGTAGATACCAGCATTAACCCTGTGTTATTCTGCAACCTCTTCTGCCTGGTCAATAAACCAAAACCTGGTTAAGTTATCCATCATGTGAGCTGACCTCCATCACACACTGCTGTCACCTATATAAACAGCTATAGGTTCTGCCAATATCAGGAAGTTGCAGAAGTAAGACGCATTTGTTTGGCAGACATGTCTGCATTCAGTCATCCCTACTGAGCACTACTGACAGTTTGATTAACAACAGCTTCACTTGGTATGGGCTGTCTTCTGGTGAGACTGACATATTGGCGAAGTGAGGGTCATCCCTCTTTGTCATCCCTCTTTGTCATTACTTTATTGACTATCTTTGTCTGGGGGAATGAGGTGATGCTTAATAACTATTGCTGGAGCTATTGCAGTACTAACAAGTATTTTAATTGCTTGAACTGATTGTTGCTATATTTTTCTACATTTTAGAACATCCAAGTGTGGGCGATTGCTATTAATCAGTGGATGGATTTATCTGTACATTGCACTGAGCGGTGATTGTGAGATGAATTATAAATTATATTGGACATGGACTTTGGGAATTCAGATTTTTTTATTTGCTAATACAGTTTTAATTAAAAGTGCGCATATGTGTTTTGTATAATTACATTTTATTATATGTCATTATATAAGTAAAATTGATTTACAAACCTATAACACCTCCTTATTGAAGGGGTTGGAGTCAGCTATTTGTGTCCTACCCAGCAGGAAAACTTTAAGGGTTCCTCGACAAGAATAGATGTAGGACTCCTTTCATTCATGGACCAGTGTTAGTTTAAGCTATGATTGATAGAATGAGATTGTCCATCACTCCTTCAGCCTTGGCTATCTTGATCTCTGATTGGTAGAATGGAATTACCTTCCCAGTTAAAAGGTACAGAACAATAAGTGGGTGCAGGGGGTATTAAGAGAGGAGGGGGCCCGTGTGTATTCCCCATTCGTTGCCCCCTCCTCTCTCCCCGGTGGCCAGCAGCTGTAGAGTTGGTCATTGAACATCAATGATTCATAATCATCAATGGTTTATGGCCGATATTGAATGCTTTTATCATTGATGGGTCAGAACCAGATGGTTTCCATCCATCGATGGCACAGCATAACTTAATATTATTTCTTTTCTTTTTTTACAAGGTGTCTGGGCAGGAAACATAGCTCCGGCACCCGCAAAGCCTCGACCCCAGGTTGTGATTGTCCATGGACCAGTCAGTCAAAGAAAAGGTATGACCATTAGTTGGTGAAACCATCGATGGTCATCTGTTGAATAGTTAGTACCCATCAATGGCCACTTGCTATATTGCCATCGATGGTAACACCACCGATGGCCATCCCTAGACAGCGGACTGACCACAGGAGTAGACTCTGGGCACAAGTCTGTGTCCAAAGTCTACTGCACAATTTTCACGGCGATTTCCCCACTGCATATGGGCAAAACGCCAGGAAAATGTGCAGGGTTGAGACACCCGACGCAGGACTTCGGAGAGGTAAGTATTACACAATCTGGGTGCATGGTGTGTGGTGTGGGCCCCCCTGGACCCAGGGGCCCGTGTGCATCGCACACCCTGCACCCATTATAGATACAATTCTGAGTGGGTGAGCCAAAAGTGGTGGCCAATAATGCCAATCCTCCTACAAAAAAATATAAAAATAAACTGGAATTATTATGGGCATTCCTGGCTGTGCGTAAGTGTTGGCTCTTCTTTGCAGATTAACGAGATTATGGGATTATGATAAAAATATATTTTTCTCTCACAGGGGCCTATTCATCAACACTAAAATAATGTTTTTAAGGACATTTTCCTTAATTAACATTATTTTAGTATTCATGAACACACAGGACATAGCACTGATAACTCCTTGCTAAGTCTCCCTGCGTTATTTCCACACTCATTAGTACATTAGTATGGGGATATGGAAATTATGGTATTCATCAAATTCTGAAAATTATGTATTTTGGGAATTTGATGGTGTTACCATACGCCACTGTTAGGTGGCGTATAGTAGGTAACACTTACCTGCTTTCAGCTGAGCATGTCCCCCAGCGTCTTCCTCCATCGCTCTGGACTCTCCTCTGGCTCCGTCTGCTATGCTGTCATGTGTTCTCCCCAGCAGAACACAATAAAGTTTCGGAAAAAAAAAAAACTTTTTTTTTTTCTAAACTACTGAGTTCTGCTGGGGAGAACACATGACAGCATAGCAGACGGAGCCAGAGGCTGTCTGCGCGGGCAGGTAAATCGGGGACGGGGGGGAGGTGAGCGGAGGGGGGAGGGGACACACACACAAAATTACCGCAGCTGTAGGTAGTGCTGCACATGCGCTGGGCTAACGAATCTAACAGCGCATGTGCAGCACGGATACCAGCAGCGGTAAGTTAGTGTAGAGAGAGATAACTATCTATTTCCTGAAAAGCTGTCATCGCAAAAATGACAGCTTTTCGGAATAGATAGTTATGGAGAGGAGGAATGATGAATTCCTCCGGTAATTAGGTAGAACTCCATGCGAGTTCTAAACCTAATTACCTCCAGAGAAAGTTTAGGTATGATGAATAGGCCCCACAGTGCTGTAGTCATAAATTCCAGAGATGTTTGATTTCTCTAAAGGGGCCTATCCATTAGCAGATGTATTTCTGAGCGATGAAAGACAAAAGATATCCCTTGAAAATTTCGGTGGCTGTGCTGAACGATATCTGTCATGTACATGACAGATTTTGGCAAACGACGAACGATGAACGAATATCGCATGACATCATTCAGGGAGTGGATTTTTTTCTCTGCAGCGCTCTGTAGCTGCTGCTAATATCTTTCGTCGTTTACCGCATATAAACTGCACGATATTGCTAATATCGTACAGCTATATGCGATAATTGACCAACATGTTGGGAGAGATGATAGATGCGATTTATCGGCCGCGGGAGTGCGCATCTGTCATCGTTCAGGGCCTATCCATTAGCAGATATAATGAACTATTGAATGATATATCGTTCAGTCGTTCAATTTATCTGTTAATGGATAGGCCCCTTAACCCAGATTTTAGAATGAGGTCTGGAGCACCGATGGTAAAAAGTGGGTCAGGTTTCACAATCTATAATCCACTCACGATCATGGACTGAGGGCTCTAGGCAGCAGGCTCCAGCTGCATTTATAATATGTAGTGGCAGCAAGCTCTCTATGAGGATCATTACTGCAATGGTCTGCAATGCACCTACTTGTCCAGTCAGCACATGTCTTCAGAAAAAAGTCCTTAGAAATCAGTCTGCTCCTAGTTTGGCAGACTGGTCCATGCCCCAGGACAAGTGCAGTTTGAAAATAGTAAAATATCACCTCAAAGTCCAACCTACTACCACTCTAAAGTCACCTTATTCCTTAATTACAATTTTTAGCGGTCCCACCTAAAATACTTGTTGGTTCAGTGTAATGGGAATCTGTATGGAATGTCGGCAGTTGGGATCCCGGCTGTCAGAATCTCGACACCGGCATACTGCCAGGGCTAGCATACCGACACTTGTTGTTCGCTATGCTAACTCTCCCTCTTTGGCGCCTAACCCTAACCCTTCCCCTAGTGCCTAACCCCGCACCCTAACCCACCCCCCATCCCGCTACTTACATTCAGTATCCCAGGGGTTGGGATGTCGGCACCGGGATTGTGATAGGCGTCGGGATTCTGGCACCAGTAATATCAGCGCCGGCCCTCGCAGCCGCCAGGATACTGACTGCATCCCATTTATTTTATGTCTTAAATGTATCATGAGGTGACATTAGTATTACCTTTATTACGTGTGTCTCTTGTGTGTTTGATGGTTTTTATTAACTTGGTCAAAGTTCAGATTTGAAATCTACAGGGTTGAGACCTGGGGGTAAATTTACTAAAGTGAGAGTTTTTAGAAGTGAGTTTTAAAAGTGATGTTGCCTATAGCAACCAACTGGGTGAGTCAGCCCACGTGGGAACTGTCAGTTGCCGGAGCCAATCAGCGGGCGCTCTACAGTGAGCGCTGCCGCTGATTGGCTGATGGGACCGCAATGCCCCGTGAAGTCCCGGCAGCGGCCATTCGGGAGCTATGTGTATGTGTGACAACACACATACACATAGCTTGTAGCGTGGATCGGGTAACATGTTTTTTTGTTTTAAAACACCCATGGATTACTGCGGAGACCAGCGCTGGATGTAGATGAGTATGACATCTTTCTTGCAGGGCCAGCAACCATGGATCTCTACTTGACAAGGGGACCGAACATCTGGTATAGGTAAGTATGTGTGAATGGGTAGGTGTGTGTAATAAACTTATACTGGGCACGGTGTGTGTGTATTGTCTTTTTTAAACTTTATTTTACAGTGAAATTACATGTCTGCTGGCACTTGTAGTTCCACAAGTGCAAAATGGCAGGTATGCTGGCACTTGTAGTTTCACTGTAAAGTACAATAGTTTTACATTATTTGGCCCCCCTATTACCCCCATACCCACCAAGCAAGGGGTATGGGGAAGAGCCCCAGGCTTCAGCGTAAGCCTGTGGTGCTCGGGAGAGGGGGGACCCTTTTTGGGGGGGTCCCCGACTCCCCCGAGATCACCGGCTTGCGCTGACCGACTTGGGGTGTAATGCTTTGGATCTGGAGCCCCGGTGATTGGGTCTCCGGGCTGTGGCATTGCACCCTGGTCGGTTGGGTCTGGTGCTGGTCTTAAATATAGGGTACCCACGTCGTTTTTGCCCCCTATATTTAAAACCAGCACTAGTCCCTGCAGCCTGGTGTTGGTTTCTAAAATATGGTGGAACCCTACACATTTTGTTCCCCGTATTTTTAGAAACCACCACTGGCTGGCTAGCCTGGGGCTGGTTTGGCTTTTGGGGGGGGACCTTATGTCATTTATTTTCTAAATTTTTTATTTAAAGGTTAACAAAAACGGGAATTTTCGGAAAATATTCTAGGGACCCCCCTAATGATGTCTAGACATGGGGGATCACTATGGGTACCCCCATTTTTAACTCCTGAAGGAAGTCAGGGTTTCTAATAGCCGCGGCAGGGAAAAACACCTTGCAAAGCTATTTAAAAACCCGACTTTCTTAAGCAGGCAAAAACGGGGTTACCCATAGTGATACCCCATGTCAGGACATCTTTAGGGGTGTCCCAGGCATATTTCCCGAAAATTCCCGTTTTTTTCCTTAAATGGGCTCAAGGGGTCATTTTTTGAAAAACAGGGATAATTTTTCTAAGCACTATAGCAAGTGAAAAAAAAAGCAGAATAGGGGTTTGGGGGTGTAGGCTTATAAAAAATAGCCTGTAGTTTTGGGAATGTCCCCTTAAAAGGAAATGTTCAAAAAAAAATGTCCTACAAAAAATCGGGACACCCATAAAAATATAAATTTGGGTTTTAAAAAAAATGGGGACACCCAAAAAATTCATTTAAAAATTGGGGTAAAAAAAATGGGAAAAAATAGTTTAACAATAGGGAAATAGGTTCAGGGCTATTCTGCAAGTATGCGGCAGGTATTTTGAAGAATAGAATTATAGCGGCACAAATGCAGAATTTTTAAAAACTTACTTTAGGGACTTAAAAATATGCTAGTACCCATTTTCATGTACCCCAAATTTGATGGGACCACTTAAAAAAACGAAAAAAATAACCTAAGTGCTCTTCTGCAACACTTCTTCAATGTCGGGAAAAAAACACCTGCTGCGGCTATTTAAATCCCCGACTTTCATTTAAAGGCTAAAACGGGGCTACCCATAGTGTTCCCCCCTGTTTTTACAACTTTAGGGGGGTCTTACAATTTTTTTATGGAAAAAATCGTAACTTTACGCAAATCCAACTTCGGAGGTTCCCGTTTTCGACGATTTCAAATTGAATACGGGGATACGCGGTAGCGCGCCCGATACTTTAACGCAGAAAAAAACTCCGATATGAAACGTAAACTTCGGCAGTGAAGTTAACGTTTCATATTGAATACCCCTCTATGAGTAAAATGTAAGGTTTGATGGATTTGCAAATTTCAGGCTGTTGCCCCCCAGGGGGTGAAAGGAAGGTTTGTCACCTGCCGTTGTCAGGGTTACTACAGGAACATTTTGGAGTAAGCATTCTCCTGGATTTGGGGGGAGGGCCACCATGACCTTTTGTGCTCAGCTACCTGTATAGTTCCCACATTGGGGCTACTAACAGATCCTTTTATTCTAAGAGAAACCGAAAGATTGCATAAGAAAAGAGGTGTTTTAAACCTCTAGGATGGGGGCCGGCATGTATGCAAATTACTTGTGGGAGTTAGCCTATGGCAAGCAGGGGCGGGTTTGTAACAGGAACATTATATAGTCGGCTAAAAGTGTGGGCCAAAGCCTCTTTGTTCCAGATTCCCCACCCTCCCTCCCCTATAAATTTTGTATGTGGTGGGTTTGGTTTTGGGTGGCGGGAAAGAACGGCAGGTCGCCAGTCCGGGTGCAATTATGATTTAAGGGCGCTACCTTCGTTGACTGGTAGTTGGCTGTACCAACCTAACGGGGGGCAGTATCACCACCTAAACGGGTGGGAAGTCAAGATGGGGGTGAGCGTTACCTTTTGTTGTTGACATGATTTACATGGTTATGTGTATGCACTCTGGGCGATCTACGCCTGCTATGCCTTTTGTTGTTTGTGTGTGGGCATAGCAGATCTGGCTGATTTCTGGCCGTCCTTTCTTTGCCACCATACATCCTTAAATAAATAATAAATAAATAATAATTATTATTGCTCCAATAAATCGCCATCAAGTTATCTGCCAAATCCACGTCTCAGTGTCTTTATTTTATCTTAGTATGATAAGTGGTTTGCACACGTGACAACACCTCATCCGATAGAAGGTTTAGTGAAAAGTTGTAGTGGCTGCACATTTCTAATACGTGGGTGTGGTCTGGGGTCCCAGCTTGTGAGCAGAGGTTTTGTGATACTATTACACCGGCTTTGTTGCAAGGCTTAATGTCATGCGCTTAACCTGATAATTATCCATAAAGGGCACCTTGCCCCAGTATCCACACTCTCTCCTGCCTTCCGCTGTTTATTTTATTGGCTTTGCACCATGTATCAAACAGTTAACGCTGAAGATGACACTGCTGCCGCCTTTCCTAACCCCCACCTGCAGCAAGGTTCACTGGCCATAGTTTATCGGCTTCTTTGTATGGGGAGGACTAATTAATATGTCAGTAATACTTGTTCTTTACTCACCATTGTGGGATGATGATAACTAGACTGAGAATTTGGCACAGTCCTCAGTCTCATGGTGCATACACACGGTCAGATACGTCAGATGAACGATTTGAACGATTTCAGACAGTATTAAAATGAATGGAATCGTCCGAATCTGACTGCAAACACATCAGATGTCAGATATCGTTATCTGACAAACGGGAACGCGCATCGTTTATCGTTGCAGTCACACATGTCAGATTTTCTTTCAGATATGAACAATCGAACGATTTTTACATTCGTTATCGTTCAGATCTGACAGAAAATCTGACCGTGTGTATGCACCATTAGTCTAATGATAACAGATGGAGATCATTGGAAATAAAATGCTTTATTCTTAGATTTAAAATAAAACAAAAACATTTTTTTCAATGTTTTATCACTTTTTTCTCTCTTTTTTCCTTTATTTCATTTATCAGCGGAACAAGCCAGCTCATGTATGTGCACATGTTCAGATACTGGCCCAATGGAAACCTTACCGCAATTGGCCAGTTTCTTAAAAAAATTGAGGCGATTAAGGGATTTAAATACAGTGTGTATATATATATATATATATATATATATATATATATTATATATATATACATTGAAAATAAGCTGCGGCACTCCAGACTTTGCAGAATAAAATGTAAACTGTATTAGGCAAAAAGCTGTCAGACTGTATAAGGCACAACGCTGCCGACGTTTCAGAGCAACCGCTCTTTTTTCAAGGCAGCCAAAATACAGCAGTGAAATGACAACATGACAAACAGATCGTGCATACATTCTTACCTTAAATAGTTAACGGAGATCATTAGTCTGCTGCAGATCGGGCAGCGTGCGTCCACGCCACGGCCGGGGTCCCGTCGCAATAACGTCAGCCGGCCGCGACCTGGTCGCCAGGGAAACCTGGCAGCGTCTGCCCGGTCTGCTATGCAGACTACAGCACTGAATAAACAATAAGTGCAGCGTAAACAATTTGAAACAGAAGTTAACACCAGGCTACACAAACCTTAGGGGCCTCATGGTGATGATGAATAAGTCACACTATTAATGGGGCACACTAGAATCACTAATCTACTAGACCTAGAGGGACACTGGACGAACAATGGCTAAAAATTGAGAGGTAATAAATCGACTATAAGATCAAAATAACGCCTGTTAATATATAACACAGATAAAGGGTATGATGAATCTCAGACTAATGCACCCACTATATAGTAGTAGTTGAATCTTAAAGACACTATTATCCGCAAACCAAGTGGTACTATACCATTACTCCATCTACCTGAGTGCCAGTCCGCTAATGTAGTAGTGTATATATATATATTAGGGGTGAGCGGGTTCGGATTTCTGAAATCCGAACCCCCCCGATCCGAGTCCGATCCGAGTCAGGCTCGACTTTTCCCGCCTGACTCGGATCTGAAATCGAGGCAAAACGTCATCATCCCGCCTTCCGAGTCTCGCGGGTTTTGGATCCTATATAAGGTACCCGCGTCGGCGCCATTTTCTCACTCGGCTGTGGACAGTGAAGAGGGAGGGTGGGAGTTAGGGCTGTGTAGTGTAGTGTAGTGCTGCTGTTGTCCACTACTTCAAAGTCCATAGGGGCTGGCTGTGTTGTGCTGTGCTGCTGTTGTTAATAGGGGCTGTGTCCACTACTTCAAAGTCCATAGGGGCTGGCTGGACTGTGTTGTGCAGTCAGTTCTCCATAGGGGCTGTGTCCACTCCAAAGTCCTGTGCAGTGTCCCAGTCCTAAAGGAGTGCTGTAGTGTTGTCCAGGGGGTGCTCTGTCCATCAGGGGTGCTCCCCCCAAGTGCTAAAAAAATAATATATTTTCTGTGTTTGTGAATTGTGTGCGCAGTAGCCGCACGTGCATCAACAAAGTAGTGCCAAGCGTGCGCCTGTGTCATAAGTAAAGGGCCGGCTGGCTTGACCGTTAAAGGGTGCTGTAACCCCCGAAAGTACACTCCAGTCCAAACCAAAAAAAAATTATTTTCTGTGTTTGTGAATTGTGTGCGCAGTAGCCGCACGTGCATCAACAAAGTAGTGCCAAGCGTGCGCCTGTGTCATAAGTAAAGGGCCGGCTGGCTTGACCGTTAAAGGGTGCTGTAACCCCCAAAGTACACTCCAGTCCAAACCAAAAAAAAAATTATTTTCTGTGTTTGTGAATTGTGTGCGCAGTAGCCGCACGTGCATCAACAAAGTAGTGCCAAGCGTGCGCCTGTGTCATAAGTAAAGGGCCGGCTGGCTTGACCGTTAAGGGTGCTGTAACCCCCGAAAGTACACTCCAGTCCAAACCAAAAAAAAAATTATTTTCTGTGTTTGTGAATTGTGTGCGCAGTAGCCGCACGTGCATCAACAAAGTAGTGCCAAGCGTGCGCCTGTGTCATAAGTAAAGGGCCGGCTGGCTTGACCGTTAAGGGTGCTGTAACCCCCGAAAGTACACTCCAGTCCAAACCAAAAAAAAATTTATTTTCTGTGTTTGTGAATTGTGTGCGCAGTAGCCGCACGTGCATCAACAAAGTAGTGCCAAGCGTGCGCCTGTGTCATAAGTAAAGGGCCGGCTGGCTTGACCGTTAAAGGGTGCTGTAACCCCCAAAGTACACTCCAGTCCAAACCAAAAAAAAAATTATTTTCTGTGTTTGTGAATTGTGTGCGCAGTAGCCGCACGTGCATCAACAAAGTAGTGCCAAGCGTGCGCCTGTGTCATAAGTAAAGGGCCGGCTGGCTTGACCGTTAAAGGGTGCTGTAACCCCCGAAAGTACACTCCAGTCCAAACCAAAAAAAAATTATTTTCTGTGTTTGTGAATTGTGTGCGCAGTAGCCGCACGTGCATCAACAAAGTAGTGCCAAGCGTGCGCCTGTGTCATAAGTAAAGGGCCGGCTGGCTTGACCGTTAAGGGTGCTGTAACCCCCGAAAGTACACTCCAGTCCAAACCAAAAAAAAAATTATTTTCTGTGTTTGTGAATTGTGTGCGCAGTAGCCGCACGTGCATCAACAAAGTAGTGCCAAGCGTGCGCCTGTGTCATAAGTAAAGGGCCGGCTGGCTTGACCGTTAAGGGTGCTGTAACCCCCGAAAGTACACTCCAGTCCAAACCAAAAAAAAAATTATTTTCTGTGTTTGTGAATTGTGTGCGCAGTAGCCGCACGTGCATCAACAAAGTAGTGCCAAGAGTGCGCCTGTGTCATAAGTAAAGGGCCGGCTGGCTTGACCGTTAAAGGGTGCTGTAACCCCCAAAGTACACTCCAGTCCAAACCAAAAAAAAAATTATTTTCTGTGTTTAGCCGCACGTATATATCAAATCGATATAACATAAATGGAGGACCAAACTTTCTCCGATAAAAATAAAATAGAGAAAGATCAAGAACCACTTCCTCCTAGTGCTGAAGCTGCTGCCACTAGTCATGACATAGACGATAACATGCCATCAACGTCGTCTGCCAAGGCCGATGCCCAATGTCATAGTAGAGGGCACATACAATCCCAAATGGCAAAGTTCAGGAAAATGACCTTGAAAAAGACATTTAAATCAGCTGAAGAGAAACGTAAACTTGCCAATATGCCATTTACGACACGGAGTGGCAAGGAACGGCTAAGGTCGATCCCTAGTATGTTCATGACTAGTGGTTCAGCTTCACATGACGATGGAAGCCCTCCTCCCACTAAAAAAATCAAAAGAGTTAAGCTGGCAAAAGCACAGCGAAGAACTGTGCTTTCTAAGAAGATATCACAAATCCCCAAGGAGAGTCCAAGTGTGGTGGTGGTTGCGATGCCTGACCTTCCCAGCACTGGACGGGAAGAGGTGGCTCTTTCCACCATTTGCACGCCCCCTGCAAGTGCTGAAAGGAGCACCCACAGTCCACTTGCTGATATGCAAATTGAAGATGTCACTGTTGAAGTACAACAGGATGAGGATACTGGTGTAGCTGGCGCTGAGGAGGAAGTTGGCGAGGAGGATTCTGATGGTGATGTGGTTTGTTTAAATCAGGCTCCGGGGGAGACAGTTGTTGTCCGTGGGATGAAAAAGCCCATCACGGTCATGCCTGGGCAGAAGACCAAACATTCCACCTCTTTGGTCTGGCAATATTTCTATCCAAATCCGGACAACAACTGTCTTGCCATATGTACCATATGTAAAGGTGAAATAAGTAGGGGTAGGGACGTCAACCACCTAGGAACATCCTCCCTTATACGGCACCTGCAGCGCGTTCATAAAAAGTTACTGTCAAGTTCAGAAACTTTGGCTAAGACCGTAAGCAGTCCAGGGACACCTAAATCCCGTTGTCCTGTTGTATCCAAGCGCCTGCAAACCACACCGTCAACTCCCTCCTCGTCAATTTCCTCCTTAGTCAGGATCGGAAGTAGTCCTGCAGGCCATGTCACTGGCATGACTGACTCTCCTATCCGGGATTCCTCTGGAGGATCCTGCATTGCTACGCCTACTGCTGCCGCTGCTGCTGTTGCTGCTGCTGGGAGTCGTTCATCATCCCAGAGAGGAAGTAGGAACACCACTACTCTTACTAAACAATTGACCCTCCAACAGTCCTTAGCGAGGAGGATGAAGTACGACAGCAGTCATCCTGAAGCAAAACGTATAACTGAGGCCTTGACTGCTATGTTGGTGTTAGACGTGCATCCGGTATCCGCCATTAGTGCAGTGGGATTTAGACAATTGATGGAGGTAGTGTGTCCCCGGTTCCAAATCCCGTCTAGATTCCACTTCACTAGGCAGGCGATACCGAGACTGTACAGAAACGTCAGAAAAAGTGTCCTCAGTGTCCTGAAAAATGCCGTTGTACACAATGTCCACTTAACCACGGACATGTGGACAAGTGGAACAGGGCAGACTAAGGACTATATGACTGTCACAGCCCACTGGGTAGATGTATCACCTTACGCAGCAACAGCAGCAGCGTCACCAGTAGCAGCATCTCAGAAACGCCAGCTCGTTACAAGGCAGGCTACGCTGTGTATCACCGGTTTCAGTAAGAGGCACACCGCCGACAACCTCTTAGAGAAACTGAGGGAAATCATCGCCCAGTGGCTTACCCCACTTAGACTCTCCTGGGGATTTGTGATATCTGACAACGCCACCAATATTGTGCGGGCATTACATCTGGGCAAATTCCAGCACGTCCCATGTTTTGCTCTCACAATAAACTTGGTGGTGCAGAATTTTCTGAAAAGCGACAGGGGCGTGCAGGAGACGCTTTGGGTGGCCCGAAAAATTTCTGGCCACTTTCGCCATTCAGCGACTGCGTGCCGAAGACTGGAGCGCCAGCAAACACTCTTGAACCTGCCCCGCCATCACCTGAAGCAAGAGGTTGTGACGCGGTGGAACTCAACCCTCTATATGCTTCAGAGGATGGAGGAGCAGCAAAAGGCCATACAAGCCTATACATCCACCTATGACATAGGCAAAGGAGGGGGTATGCACCTGACTCAAGCGCAGTGGAGAATGATTTCCGTGTTGTGCAAGGTTCTCCAGCCCTTCGAACTTGCCACACGTGAAGTCAGTTCAGACACAGCCAGCTTGAGTCAGGTCATTCCCCTCATCAGGCTTTTGCAGAAGCAGCTGGAGAAAGTGAAGGAGGAGCTAAGACGGAGCGATTCCGCTCGGCATGTGGGACTTGTGGATGAAGCCCTTCATTCGCTTTGCCAGGATTCCAGGGTGGTCAATCTGTTGAAATCAGACCACTACATTTTGGCCACCGTGCTTGATCCTAGGTTTAAAGCCTATGTGGTGTCTCTTTTTCCGGCCGACACAAGCCTGCAGAGGTGCAAAGACCTGCTGGTGAACACACTGTCAGCTGAAGCGGAACGTGACACGTCAACGGCTCCTTCTTCATTTTCTCCCGCAACTGGGGCTGCCAGGAAAAAACTTAGGTATCCTAAGCAACCCGCTGGCGGTGATGCAGGGCAGGCAGGACCAAGTTTGGACATCTGGTCCGGACTGAAGGACCTGGCAACAATTTCTGACATGTCTACTGTCACTGCATATGATACTGTCACCATTGACAGAATGGTGGAGGATTACATCGGTGACAGCATCCAAGTAGGCATGTCAGACAGTCCATACCTGTACTGGCAGGAAAAAGAGGCAATTTGGAGGCCCCTGTACAAGCTGGCTCTATTTTACCTGAGTTGCCCCCCCTCCAGTGTGTACTCCGAAAGAGTGTTTAGTGCAGCCGGGAACCTTGTCAACGAAAGGCGTAGGAGGTTGCTTCCACAGAATGTGGAGAAGATGATGTTCATCAAAATGAATTATCAGTTCTTCCAGGGAGACCAGCCTCCAGAAGGTACAGAGGGACCTGTGGTGGTGGATTCAAGTGGGGACGAGTTAATACTTTGTGAGGATGAGGATGTACACACTGAAGAGGGTGAGGAATCGGTGGATGAGGAGGATGAGGATGACATCTTGCCTCCGTAGAGCCAGTTTGTGCAGGGACACATTAATTGCCAGCTTGTTTTGTGGGGGCCCAAACGAACCAATCATTTCAGCCACAGTTGTGTGGCATACCCTGGCGCTGAAATGATTGATTTGTTAAAGTGTGCATGTCCTGTTTATACAACATAAGGGTGGGTGGGAGGGCCCAAGGACAATTCCATCTTGCACTTCTTTTTTTTCTTTGCATTATGTACAGTTTGGGGCCTAGTTTTTCTAATTGCCATCCTGTCTGCCACTGCAGTGTCACTCCTAGATGGGTCACGTGTTTGTGCCGCCCACTCGTGTCGCTTAGCATAGTCATCCAGCTACCTCGGTGCAACCTTTTGGACATGAAAACACTATTGTGAGGTGTTCAGAATAGACTGGAAATGAGTGGAAATTAAGGTTATTGAGGTTAATAATAGCATAGGAGCAGAGAAACCAACAAATTCTGTGATTTTAGCTGTTTTTATGCTTTTTTTAAAAAAAATACAGATCCAAAACACAAAACCCAGAACCCAAAACACGGAAGGGTGGTTTTGGCAAAACCAATCCAGATCCAAAACACGAAGAAAGATCCAGATCCAAAACCAAAACACGAAAAGTGGCCGGTGCACACCCCTAATATATATATATATATATATATATATATATATATATATATATATATATTGTTACTGTTGGAGGAAGGCACTATTTAATAAATAGGCCACTTTCTTTTAATTGTGGTGGCCATATTTATAGCAGTGACTTATAACGGTTTCGCTTCCATCATGTTGCGTGGAATAGTTGGGTGACTAAGTTGTAAAGGAGAGGGTTACAGATAATGGGGTTGAGTGAGTGTTAGAATTAAGGGGTTGAGTGAGTTTAGAATATGGGTTACAGATAATGGGGTTGAGTGAGTGTTAGAATATGGGTGCCCGCATATTTACAGACGGCCCTTACGCCTGCCTGAATCTGGAGAGGCGAGACAGAAGAGAAGAAGCGCGTTCTAACTTATGCCACTACATTCAGACAATTGTGAACAGAGGCAGACCGAGGCACAGACTGAGCCATAGCATTTGTGGGAGGTCAAGGGCAAGGGAAAGTACCCAATGACAATGGTGGTGATGATGATGATGATTGCCAGAACCTGGCTGTTTCCAAATGGCCTGTTCTCTCTGTGTTTGCTCTCAAAATTTAAAGAAGCACTAATATATCAAGTGCAAAACACGCCGCGCTTGCACTATATATTAGTGCCACTTTAAATGTGAAAGTCCAAAACAGAGATGAAATAACTTGCAAAATCCACCGCTTAGTAAATCTACTGTAGCTCTAAGGGCCTAATTCTGAGTCGGACCCAGCCACATCCATGTCTGCAATTTTATGCTAATGCTGCTATAAAGTCCTTCAGTGGATTACATCCATGCATCTGAATATGCAAGGACTGAGACACCCCCTTTCAGCGTCTTTACACGCTACATTGGAGGAACTATCGAAACTTGCTCCAACCCTATGGCAGGTGCAGATTATCCATCTGAGTAAGGCCTCCATGTAAACAATTCTGAGTCTCTATACTCAACCACCGTTAGCAACACATATGCGACGCAGAAAATCCAATAAGACTCAACAACACCCGTGTTACATACCAGTCACCGCCCAGGAAAATTATATATATATATATATATATATATATAAACTACAATTTTCCAATACACTTCTGCTATTATGCATCTAAATCTGTACTGCCACTTTGTGCCAGGGGCGTATCTATAATGGATGCAGGGTGTGTGGTGCACACGGGCCCCTGGGCCCAGGGGGGGCCCGCACCGCACACCCTGCACCCATATTATGTACAGTAAAACTTACCTCTCCGAGGTCCCACATCGGGTGTCTCAGCCCTGCACAAAACGCCGGAAAATGTCCGCCGTGGACATTTTTCCGGCGTTTTGCACATGCGCAGTGAGGAAATCACCGGGAAAAAGGCAGCCACGCCATTTCCGGGGTGACCAGCACATGCGCAGTAGGCACTGGGCACACTCTAGTGCCCAGAGTCTACTGATGCTGAGGTCGGCGGTCAGACGTGTCAGTCTGCTGCCAGCCGCCAGGGAGAGAGGATGGGGCCCCGGACGGGGAATGAACACGGGCCACCCTCCTCTCTTAATACGCCCCTGCTTTGTGCGCACAAAATCGGGAGGCATGCGCGGTGCCACTTAGACGCATGCGCAGATGGAAAACATTGCCACACTGCCTCCGGCAACAAATTTGCTTTACAGTATTTAATACATTACACTTCACAATATAAACTCCTGTGAGTGCTCCCAGGATCATTGCGGTGTATATATTTATCTCTGCTTATTTCTTTCACCTTGCATGAAAGTAATAAAACATTTATTGTGTAATAATCACCCATATACAGAGCGTAATAAACTATTGAAATACTTGGATATTTTTTGCAGTTTACAAAGAACAATAAATCCAGTTTTCCAGAAATGTTTTGAGAATATATTTATGGCTCTCTATACTTATTAATAAACTGGCGCGAGATGATATAGTTTACCAAAAACCGTTCAATGCAATATAATGGCAGCAATAATCCGCTTTCTATACAGAGCCCATGCACATTTCTCTTTCTACCACATAATTGCTATCCGTGTCTTGAATGAGAAAAGAAGAGACACAAAGGAACAATTTTGCTCATTGATTAGACATGTAACTTATCCAGGAATCTTTACATTTAGCTGGAGAATGCACATTGATGCAGAATTCAAACGTCAAAGAGGATAATGGCAGACCCAGTGAACTATATAATTGTAGAAATGATACGAATCAGTGCCAAGTGTAAGGAAGTAATGATAGATGAGCATGTCCCCTT
The DNA here is from genome assembly GCA_031769625.1 of Taudactylus pleione. Lineage (NCBI taxonomy): Eukaryota > Metazoa > Chordata > Amphibia > Anura > Myobatrachidae > Taudactylus > Taudactylus pleione. Next base: position 3,213,899 of record JAUIMM010000033.1, on the reverse strand, counting down.
TTAAACTCCGCACTTTACCTGAGCTCATTATGGGGTCTATTTACTAAGCAGTGTTAGGAGACAGAGTGAAAAGTGATAAGGTGCCAGCCAATCAGCTCCTAACTGCCATCTCACAGGCTGTGTTTGAAAAATGACAGTTGGGAGCTGATTGGCTGGCACCTTATCACTTTTCACTCTGTCTCCTAACACTGCTTAGTAAATAGACACCCTCTAAATATCTGATTAAACTATGTGTCTTATTTACATGTGTCTTATTATATTCATCCCCTTTTGTTAAATATCTTTAATATAACATGTTAAAAACCATTTTAAATGTATTGATAATATAATATAGAAAACAATTGTAAGGGGGGGCATAGCTTTTTAGTTCATTTCCTTAAGTAATCAATACTCAGGCTGTAGCTGGGTTCTCCTTTAGCCTATGCCTGAACTTAGCTGCATACAGCATGAAGCCTTTGGCGCCTTCACTGAGCACTTGCAAAAGAGAAACCACTAGGTATATGCTACGGTGCTACTCCCTCCCCCAAACCACCAATATCTTCGCTCTTGCGTCAATGACCCAGCTTTGCTCTCTCGGGTTCAGATGTACTAAGCTCTAGAAAATGATAAATTGGAGAGTGATAAACAACCAATCAATCAGCTCCTAACTCACTTTTCAAACATAGGGCCATATTCAATGTGAAGCGAAAAGCCGTTTTTGCGTGTTTTTGGCGAAAACTTTTCGCCGATGATGTCATTTTCGCCTGTTTCGGATTTACTCCGTAATCCATTCGAAAGACTTTCCGCCTAGGTGGAAAGTCAATGCAATGTAATAGGCGAAAAAGTTTTGCCTATGAAAGGGAGGCGGAAAAAAGTGCAGAATTGGGGTTTTGTGGTGCAAGCTTGAAGGAACCCCCCTGCAGCCTTCAGACAGTCCCCCAAAGGTAAACTGTGTAAAAAAAATAAAAAAAAACACTTAGGAACACCCCAAAAAATGAATTTGATATTGGGGGTGTTAAAAAAAAATGTTGGGGGACAAAGTTAAAAACCAGCGAACTTGACTCTGGGGGGGGTCCCCATGTATGCCCCAAGTGTTTTTTTTATTGCAGGTGCTTGCGCCAGGTGAATTTTTCAAGATTTTTTCAACTTAACTTTTGCAACTTTTAAATATGCTGGCCCCCATTTTCAAGTACCCCAAATTTGCTGGGATAAGTTATTTTCTGGAAAAAATACTCCTGAATACTATTCTGCACCACGTATACAAAAACGTTACTTAGCTATTGAGCCCGTTTAAAAACACCAAATACCTTCTGCAAGCCAAATCGGGGGGGGTATCATAGTGAACCCCCATATCAGAACATCTTTTGGGGGGTGTCAGGCTGATTTCCCCAAATCTGACAGTACTTTCCGCCTGTTCAAGTTTCGCCGGATCCCGTTTACGCGTACTTCCATATTGAATACGGGGTTTATCGGGGACGGCCGCGATACTTTTCCGCCTACAAAAGACGCGATGTAGGCGAAAAGTCTGGGAGGCGAAAAAGTATTGCGGATCCGCTCTAATTGAATATGGCTCACAGCCTGTAACATGACAGTTGGGAGCTGGGTGGCTGGTCGTTTATCACTCTGCACTTTATCACTTTCCAGAGCTTAGTACATCCTTAGTACTAACCTTAGTTCTAACCTTGCTGGGTACATCCCGACAGACATCGCATTGTTACTGATCACACATGCACTAACATATGCGATTAATACCGCAAAGGACAGCTCTTCTGATAAGAGCTGTCCTTTGCGATCAGCGCTGCGCCATGGACTTCCGGGTTTATGACCGGGGAGTCCATCTGCGCATGCGCAGACTGACGCGGCGGCCGAGGGGCATGCTGGGAGGGAACCAATCGGATCCCTCATACCAGCGCGATGCGGTAGAAGCCCATAGGCTTCTATAGGGTAACGCCAACAAAAGCTGGCGTTACGCTCCGCATCGGAAGTCCCGGGGGGCCAGCCAATGATACATATGGAACAAGCGGTAAAACCTCGAAAACAGTGTTTTTACCGCATTTTCCATTTAGTACAGCCCGGCCTTAGTCTGAATCTGTATACGAAGTTCTACGATGCAGCGGCCGCCGTTTTCTCCCACGTCAAGTTCCATTGTGCTTCGTATACGGACTCAGACGCACACAGATATACAAGTGTCGCCTATCAAATTATTCAGCACAGTCTCCTGGTGTGTCCTAGTCGCATCACATTGCAACCAAGACGCATATTCGGGCACAAAATGCATGAAAAATTGCAGAGTCGCATGGGACCTGGCGTCTCACTCACACCAGGCGTTTCACGCAAAATGGAGTATTGAGGCTAGATATATGAGGATACATTTCTACAGTACACAGGGGCGTATCTATAATGGGTGCAGGGTGTGCGGGCACACGAGCCCCTGGGTCCAGGGGGCCCCGCACCGCACACCCTGCACCCATAATATTACTTATCTCTCCGGAGTCTCACGTCGGCGCGGGGGTCTGGCGCTGTAAAATGACTGGAAAATGGCAGCGGCGGCCATTTTCCCTGTGACCTGTGCATACATTATAGACTCTGGGCACACTCTAGTGCCCAGAGTCTATAACTCCGGCGCTGGCCGCGCACAGCTCAGTGCGCTGCCGGGCTGAGAGGAGGGGGCCCGTTTCGGAGACTGCACACGGGCCCCCTCCTCTCTAGAAACGCCCCTGACAGTACATATTATTTTTTATCAAGGGTGCATAACGTAATAAAGAAAAATCATGCAGTTTAACATTCAAAATTAAGCTCACAACATAAAATGTTAAAATAAGCCACGTTTTGGTTTCGAACCAAACACTGAAAGCTTCCAAGTAATGTGACATCATTGTGCGGGTGTGTCATTGTGGAAGAAAGACAGAACCTAGTGTTTCCAGGCTGTGAGGGCTTGTGCTTTTCTTGGATGAAGGTCACATTACTGAAATAATAACTGAAAATTATTTTTGAAGTATCTCACCTGAAATAGCAGTGTAAATAGCTTGAATATTCTACTAAAGTAAATGCTAGGTTTCTATAAAGAACCATCTGCAATATAACCCGTGTATGATTTCATTGAGGCTGAGGCAGATCAGGCGGCCATTTTGTGTGTTGAACTTAATATCAAATGCAGCCTTGATTCACTGGGAACTAGTTACAAAATGAAGGCACTTTGGGCCTGAGTGATGCCACCGAATTTTAGCTTGCATGTGAATGCCTACAAAACAGCCACCTGCTCTTTAATTGGTACACAAACAAGAATTTATGTTCAAAGTAGGGGTGAGCGGGTTCGGATTTCTGAAATCCGAACCCCCCCGAGCCCCCCCGATCCGAGTCCGATCCGAGTCAGGCTCGACTTTTCCCGCCTGACTCGGATCTGAAATCGAGGCAAAACGTCATCATCCCGCCTTCCGAGTCTCGCGGGTTTTGGATCCTATATAAGGTACCCGCGTCGGCGCCATTTTCTCACTCGGCTGTGGACAGTGAAGAGGGAGGGTGGGAGTTAGGGCTGTGTAGTGTAGTGTAGTGTAGTGCTGCTGTTGTCCACTACTTCAAAGTCCATAGGGGCTGGCTGTGTTGTGCTGCTGTTGTTAATAGGGGCTGTGTCCACTACTTCAAAGTCCATAGGGGCTGGCTGGACTGTGTTGTGCAGTCAGTTCTCCATAGGGGCTGTGTCCACTCCAAAGTCCTGTGCAGTGTCCCAGTCCTAAAGGAGTGCTGTAGTGTTGTCCAGGGGGTGCTCTGTCCATCAGGGGTGCTCCCCCCAAGTGCTAAAAAAATAATATATTTTCTGTGTTTGTGAATTGTGTGCGCAGTAGCCGCACGTGCATCAACAAAGTAGTGCCAAGCGTGCGCCTGTGTCATAAGTAAAGGGCCGGCTGGCTTGACCGTTAAAGGGTGCTGTAACCCCCGAAAGTACACTCCAGTCCAAACCAAAAAAAAAATTATTTTCTGTGTTTGTGAATTGTGTGCGCAGTAGCCGCACGTGCATCAACAAAGTAGTGCCAAGCGTGCGCCTGTGTCATAAATAAAGGGCCGGCTGGCTGGACCGTTAAAGGGTGCTGTAACCCCCGAAAGTACACTCCAGTCCAAACCAAAAAAAAATTATTTTCTGTGTTTGTGAATTGTGTGCGCAGTAGCCGCACGTGCATCAACAAAGTAGTGCCAAGCGTGCGCCTGTGTCATAAGTAAAGGGCCGGCTGGCTTGACCGTTAAGGGTGCTGTAACCCCCGAAAGTACACTCCAGTCCAAACCAAAAAAAAAATTATTTTCTGTGTTTGTGAATTGTGTGCGCAGTAGCCGCACGTGCATCAACAAAGTAGTGCCAAGCGTGCGCCTGTGTCATAAGTAAAGGGCCGGCTGGCTTGACCATTAAAGGGTGCTGTAACCCCCAAAGTACACTCCAGTCCAAACCAAAAAAAAAATTATTTTCTGTGTTTGTGAATTGTGTGCGCAGTAGCCGCACGTGCATCAACAAAGTAGTGCCAAGCGTGCGCCTGTGTCATAAGTAAAGGGCCGGCTGGCTTGACCGTTAAAGGGTGCTGTAACCCCCGAAAGTACACTCCAGTCCAAACCAAAAAAAAATTATTTTCTGTGTTTGTGAATTGTGTGCGCAGTAGCCGCACGTGCATCAACAAAGTAGTGCCAAGCGTGCGCCTGTGTCATAAATAAAGGGCCGGCTGGCTGGACCGTTAAAGGGTGCTGTAACCCCCGAAAGTACACTCCAGTCCAAACCAAAAAAAAATTATTTTCTGTGTTTGTGAATTGTGTGCGCAGTAGCCGCACGTGCATCAACAAAGTAGTGCCAAGCGTGCGCCTGTGTCATAAGTAAAGGGCCGGCTGGCTTGACCGTTAAGGGTGCTGTAACCCCCGAAAGTACACTCCAGTCCAAACCAAAAAAAAAATTATTTTCTGTGTTTGTGAATTGTGTGCGCAGTAGCCGCACGTGCATCAACAAAGTAGTGCCAAGCGTGCGCCTGTGTCATAAGTAAAGGGCCGGCTGGCTTGACCATTAAAGGGTGCTGTAACCCCCAAAGTACACTCCAGTCCAAACCAAAAAAAAAATTATTTTCTGTGTTTGTGAATTGTGTGCGCAGTAGCCGCACGTGCATCAACAAAGTAGTGCCAAGCGTGCGCCTGTGTCATAAGTAAAGGGCCGGCTGGCTTGACCGTTAAAGGGTGCTGTAACCCCCGAAAGTACACTCCAGTCCAAACCAAAAAAAAATTATTTTCTGTGTTTGTGAATTGTGTGCGCAGTAGCCGCACGTGCATCAACAAAGTAGTGCCAAGCGTGCGCCTGTGTCATAAGTAAAGGGCCGGCTGGCTTGACCGTTAAAGGGTGCTGTAACCCCCGAAAGTACACTCCAGTCCAAACCAAAAAAAAATTATTTTCTGTGTTTGTGAATTGTGTGCGCAGTAGCCGCACGTGCATCAACAAAGTAGTGCCAAGCGTGCGCCTGTGTCATAAGTAAAGGGCTGGCTGGCTTGACCGTTAAAGGGTGCTGTAACCCCCGAAAGTACACTCCAGTCCAAACCCAAAAAAAATTATTTTCTGTGTTTGTGAATTGTGTGCGCAGTAGCCGCACGTGCATCAACAAAGTAGTGCCAAGCGTGCGCCTGTGTCATAAGTAAAGGGCCGGCTGGCTTGACCGTTAAAGGGTGCTGTAACCCCCTAAGTACACTCCAGTCCAAACCAAAAAAAAAATTATTTTCTGTGTTTGTGAATTGTGTGCGCAGTAGCCGCACGTGCATCAACAAAGTAGTGCCAAGCGTGCGCCTGTGTCATAAGTAAAGGGCCGGCTGGCTTGACCGTTAAAGGGTGCTGTAACCCCCGAAAGTACACTCCAGTCCAAACCAAAAAAAAATTATTTTCTGTGTTTGTGAATTGTGTGCGCAGTAGCCGCACGTGCATCAACAAAGTAGTGCCAAGCGTGCGCCCGTGTCATAAGTAAAGGGCCGGCTGGCTTGACCGTTAAAGGGTGCTGTAACCCCCGAAAGTACACTCCAGTCCAAACCAAAAAAAAATTATTTTCTGTGTTTGTGAATTGTGTGCGCAGTAGCCGCACGTGCATCAACAAAGTAGTGCCAAGCGTGCGCCTGTGTCATAAGTAAAGGGCCGGCTGGCTTGACCGTTAAAGGGTGCTGTAACCCCCGAAAGTACACTCCAGTCCAAACCAAAAAAAAATTATTTTCTGTGTTTGTGAATTGTGTGCGCAGTAGCCGCACGTGCATCAACAAAGTAGTGCCAAGCGTGCGCCTGTGTCATAAGTAAAGGGCCGGCTGGCTTGACCGTTAAAGGGTGCTGTAACCCCCGAAAGTACACTCCAGTCCAAACCAAAAAAAAATTATTTTCTGTGTTTGTGAATTGTGTGCGCAGTAGCCGCACGTGCATCAACAAAGTAGTGCCAAGCGTGCGCCTGTGTCATAAGTAAAGGGCCGGCTGGCTTGACCGTTAAGGGTGCTGTAACCCCCGAAAGTACACTCCAGTCCAAACCAAAAAAAAATTATTTTCTGTGTTTAGCCGCACGTATATATCAAATCGATATAACATAAATGGAGGACCAAACTTTCTCCGATAAAAATAAAATAGAGAAAGATCAAGAACCACTTCCTCCTAGTGCTGAAGCTGCTGCCACTAGTCATGACATAGACGATAACATGCCATCAACGTCGTCTGCCAAGGCCGATGCCCAATGTCATAGTAGAGGGCACATACAATCCCAAATGGCAAAGTTCAGGAAAATGACCTTGAAAAAGACATTTAAATCAGCTGAAGAGAAACGTAAACTTGCCAATATGCCATTTACGACACGGAGTGGCAAGGAACGGCTAAGGTCGATCCCTAGTATGTTCATGACTAGTGGTTCAGCTTCACATGACGATGGAAGCCCTCCTCCCACTAAAAAAATCAAAAGAGTTAAGCTGGCAAAAGCACAGCGAAGAACTGTGCTTTCTAAGAAGATATCACAAATCCCCAAGGAGAGTCCAAGTGTGGTGGTGGTTGCGATGCCTGACCTTCCCAGCACTGGACGGGAAGAGGTGGCTCTTTCCACCATTTGCACGCCCCCTGCAAGTGCTGAAAGGAGCACCCACAGTCCACTTGCTGATATGCAAATTGAAGATGTCACTGTTGAAGTACAACAGGATGAGGATACTGGTGTAGCTGGCGCTGAGGAGGAAGTTGGCGAGGAGGATTCTGATGGTGATGTGGTTTGTTTAAATCAGGCTCCGGGGGAGACAGTTGTTGTCCGTGGGATGAAAAAGCCCATCACGGTCATGCCTGGGCAGAAGACCAAACATTCCACCTCTTTGGTCTGGCAATATTTCTATCCAAATCCGGACAACAACTGTCTTGCCATATGTACCATATGTAAAGGTGAAATAAGTAGGGGTAGGGACGTCAACCACCTAGGAACATCCTCCCTTATACGGCACCTGCAGCGCGTTCATAAAAAGTTACTGTCAAGTTCAGAAACTTTGGCTAAGACCGTAAGCAGTCCAGGGACACCTAAATCCCGTTGTCCTGTTGTATCCAAGCGCCTGCAAACCACACCGTCAACTCCCTCCTCGTCAATTTCCTCCTTAGTTAGGATCGGAAGTAGTCCTGCAGGCCATGTCACTGGCATGACTGACTCTCCTATCCGGGATTCCTCCGGAGGATCCTGCATTGCTACGCCTACTGCTGCCGCTGCTGCTGTTGCTGCTGCTGGGAGTCGTTCATCATCCCAGAGAGGAAGTAGGAACACCACTACTTTTACTAAACAATTGACCCTCCAACAGTCCTTAGCGAGGAGGATGAAGTACGACAGCAGTCATCCTGAAGCAAAACGTATAACTGAGGCCTTGACTGCTATGTTGGTGTTAGACGTGCGTCCGGTATCCGCCATTAGTGCAGTGGGATTTAGACAATTGATGGAGGTAGTGTGTCCCCGGTTCCAAATCCCGTCTAGATTCCACTTCACTAGGCAGGCGATACCGAGACTGTACAGAAACGTCAGAAAAAGTGTCCTCAGTGTCCTGAAAAATGCCGTTGTACACAATGTCCACTTAACCACGGACATGTGGACAAGTGGAACAGGGCAGACTAAGGACTATATGACTGTGACAGCCCACTGGGTAGATGTATCACCTTACGCAGCAACAGCAGCAGCATCACCAGTAGCAGCATCTCAGAAATGCCAGCTCGTTACAAGGCAGGCTACGCTGTGTATCACCGGTTTCAGTAAGAGGCACACCGCCGACAACCTCTTAGAGAAACTGAGGGAAATCATCGCCCAGTGGCTTACCCCACTTAGACTCTCCTGGGGATTTGTGATATCTGACAACGCCACCAATATTGTGCGGGCATTACATCTGGGCAAATTCCAGCACGTCCCATGTTTTGCTCACACAATAAACTTGGTGGTGCAGAATTTTCTGAAAAGCGACAGGGGCGTGCAGGAGACGCTTTGGGTGGCCCGAAAAATTTCTGGCCACTTTCACCATTCAGCGACTGCGTGCCGAAGACTGGAGCGCCAGCAAACACTCTTGAACCTGCCCCGCCATCACCTGAAGCAAGAGGTTGTGACGCGGTGGAACTCAACCCTCTATATGCTTCAGAGGATGGAGGAGCAGCAAAAGGCCATACAAGCCTATACATCCACCTATGACATAGGCAAAGGAGGGGGTATGCACCTGACTCAAGCGCAGTGGAGAATGATTTCCGTGTTGTGCAAGGTTCTCCAGCCCTTCGAACTTGCCACACGTGAAGTCAGTTCAGACACTGCCAGCTTGAGTCAGGTCATTCCCCTCATCAGGCTTTTGCAGAAGCAGCTGGAGAAAGTGAAGGAGGAGCTAAGACGGAGCGATTCCGCTCGGCATGTGGGACTTGTGGATGAAGCCCTTCATTCGCTTTGCCAGGATTCCAGGGTGGTCAATCTGTTGAAATCAGACCACTACGTTTTGGCCACCGTGCTCGATCCTAGGTTTAAAGCCTATGTGGTGTCTCTCTTTCCGGCCGACACAAGCCTGCAGAGGTGCAAAGACCTGCTGGTGAACACACTGTCAGCTGAAGCGGAACGTGACACGTCAACGGCTCCTTCTTCATTTTCTCCTGCAACTGGGGCTGCCAGGAAAAAACTTAGGTATCCTAAGCAACCCGCTGGCGGTGATGCAGGGCAGGCAGGACCAAGTTTGGACATCTGGTCCGGACTGAAGGACCTGGCAACAATTTCTGACATGTCTACTGTCACTGCATATGATACTGTCACCATTGACAGAATGGTGGAGGATTACATCGGTGACAGCATCCAAGTAGGCATGGCAGACAGTCCATACCTGTACTGGCAGGAAAAAGAGGCAATTTGGAGGCCCCTGTACAAACTGGCTCTATTTTACCTGAGTTGCCCCCCCTCCAGTGTGTACTCCGAAAGAGTGTTTAGTGCAGCCGGGAACCTTGTCAGCGAAAGGCGTAGGAGGTTGCTTCCACAGAATGTGGAGAAGATGATGTTCATCAAAATGAATTATCAGCTCTTCCAGGGAGACCAGCCTCCAGAAGGTACAGAGGGACCTGTGGTGGTGGATTCAAGTGGGGACGAGTTAATACTTTGTGAGGATGAGGATGTACACACTGAAGAGGGTGAGGAATCGGTGGATGAGGAGGATGAGGATGACATCTTGCCTCCATAGAGCCAGTTTGTGCAGGGACACATTAATTGCCAGCTTGTTTTGTGGGGGCCCAAACGAACCAATCATTTCAGCCACAGTTGTGTGGCAGACCCTGGCGCTGAAATGATTGGTTTGTTAAAGTGTGCATGTCCTGTTTATACAACATAAGGGTGGGTGGGAGGGCCCAAGGACAATTCCATCTTGCACCTCTTTTTTTTCTTTGCATTATGTACAGTTTGGGGCCTAGTTTTTCAAACTGCCATCCTGTCTGCCACTGCAGTTTCACGCCTAGATGGGTCACGTGTTTGTGCCGCCCACTCGTGTCGCTTAGCATAGTCATCCAGCTACCTCGGTGCAACGTTTTGGACATAAAAACACTATTGTGAGGTGTGAGGTGTTCAGAATAGACTGGAAATGAGTGGAAATTAAGGTTATTGAGGTTAATAATAGCATAGGAGCAGAAAAACCTACAAATTCTGTGATTTTAGCTGTTTTTATGCTTTTTTAAAAAAAAATACAGATCCAAAACACAAAACCCAGAACCCAAAACACGGAAGGGTGGTTTTGGCAAAACCAATCCAGATCCAAAACACGAAGAAAGATCCAGATCCAAAACCAAAACACAAAACACGAAAAGTGGCCGGTGCACACCCCTAGTTCAAAGCTTTGTGAAACCCTCTTTTATTATTGTTTAATTGTAATTTACTTTTTATTTGAAAGTTAATTCATGTAAATAGATGTATGATCTTAGGAAAATGTCATTAAAATAATCTGAAATGTTCTAAATACAAAAAAAGCTATTTCTCTGTTATTTCTATTTTCACAGGTTTTTATTTCCCTCCCTGTTCTTGTATGTATAGTACTTTTTGCCTTTGCTTTAAAGCCACGGGAATAAAAAACATAGAAAGAGGACATTTGATTTTCAAAGCTGAAAACATCACTGGATAAACCAATATAAAAAGCTTTTCCCTCCCTAAGCTCCCATCTATTCATTTCACTTCAAGATCTGTGAGTGCCCCTGAAATCAGAGGTATTTTGGGATGTATCGCCAGCTTCCCGCAGACTGAATGCCAAGCAGCTGAAAGAAATCTGAATAATAAACATGATGAGGCATAAACTTATAAAATCTCTAAAAGCAAAATTATAGGTCATGGTCCATTGTGATGAAAACACTAAGTGGCGAGCACGGAAAATTCCATCATTCTGAGGTTAATGTTTATTCGATTATTAGGATCCTTTCACGTGTGTCATTTTTTTTATATTTATGTTTGGAAAGCTTTTTATACATAGGGACATATTTATCAGTGCATTTTCCCCAAGAATCATGCCTTTTACAAAATGTGAACCCAGGAGACATCAGAAATACCCCATGTGCTAAGCTAATTAATGCAGCATACTACAGTGCTTATCTTTTTCAATGGGGACTGTCATCTTGGCCAATTTGCCGAACTCCAAAAAGTTAAGACTTTTGTAGCTTGTTCCCGATAGCTAAAGCCATCAACATATACTACAGTTTTGCTCAGGAGGGATCTTCAGATCCCTTTCCGGATGCTGTACTCTACATGTCCAGTAAAAACATCTCCTTTACCGCTGCGATAAGCAGTGAAGAAATTTTAAATGGGCAGGGCCATTGAGACATCCATGGGGCCCAGTTACTGAGTGGGCGTGGTCAAATCCGGGAAGCATAGCCACGCCCCTTCCAGAATTTTTTTAAAATACTGTACTATGCACAGCAACATGCGCTGCAAAGAGAGACGCTTGTCCCCCTCAGCAGCTGGTTTGGGTCCCAGCTGGGCCCATCCAACAGGCTCAGGCTCATGCAATTGGTACAGGCCCCGCCCTCTTTTGGCCCTCCTTAAACGGGAGAAAGTAATCATCGGGGCAGCCTTCTATTGGATGCTCTATCCCGGAATGACTTAAATGATAAATAGCCTTGTTAAATAATTTATTATTGATGCGAATAGCAGCAACAACTTCATATGGAAAAATGCAGAGCTTAATGACTAATCCCCACACTGATTTCACATGTCCAATTTGTCCATTTCAGATCAACTTGGCCCCAAAGCAGTGTATTTATTGGACTAAAACTGCCTGAAATTCTGATAACTATCAGATAGAGTTTCAACCAAAGTCAATTGGGGCCTGTCTTAGGTGTTAGCCGCAGGTGGGAGGGTTAGTTTTAAGCACCCTCGGGGGGATTTAGGGTTAGGCACCCCCACAGGGAGGGTAAGGGTTAGGTTGTGGGGAAGGGGCGGTTAAGGTTAGATACCACCGTGGGGAGGATATGGTTAGGCACCCTCCCAGGAGGGTTAGGTTTAGGGTGCAGGGAGGGGGGGGGTTAGGCACTACCGGGGGGAGGTTAGGGTTAGGCACCCCTAAGGGAGGGTTAGGTGGGGAGAGGGGGAGGTTTAGGTTACTTACCTCCTCTGTTGGGATCTACAGCCTTCAGGAGGCACGATCCGAGACTGCACACGGGCCCCCTCCACTCTTAAAGCGCCTCTGCAAGGCATCCTGTGTCAGCGCTACTGCCACTTTAGATGCAGTCACACCTGCAAAACACCCGCATCAGGCTAGCCACTCCCCTAGGAACGTACTGAAATCCATGGCTCGTGTCTAAATTCATTCTGCATGCGCAGACTTAAACTTAGAGATGTGCGCGTACACTCATGATTTGGTTTTGGACTAATCTATGTGGTTTGGTTTTGCAAAGCTACCCTAGAGTGTTTCGATTTTGGTTTTGGTTTTAAAAAGAAAGTTTTTAAAAACAACTAAAACATGTAGTTTTTGCAATCCAAAACCCAAAATTCGGATTTAAAACCCGAATTACGAACCGCTAGAAGATCAGAACAGCGACTCGACTTTGTCCGGATCTCCTCAGTGGATTAGAACCGCGACTCGCATCTGTTCGGATTCACAAAATTTGGGTGGTTTCGGATTTCCAGAGAACAGGACCGCAGATCTCTACTTAAAACATCGACCAACTGCATGCAGCATCAACACTGGTTTTACCTCAGAATAAGGCCATGTAAGTACTGTATGCATAGTCCAAAGAATGTCAGACATAACCAGTGTTTTTCCACTTTAAAACAAAAAGTATGGTGGTCGCTCACATCAACTTAATGACATTGCACAGGTGCTCGTAAAGGGTGGGGTTTACACTGAGCTACAGAAAAAAAAGGGGATTTTCCCTCCAGCACACTGCAGCAAAAACAAAAATACTTGAATCCTACATGATAATAGAAATTCAGAGGTATTGGATTACATACATTTGCAAATATATGAATAAGCGCTGGGCCAAACGTCAAGGCTCCTCTATACCAGTGTCCCTAACATTATGGGGTTCACGTCCGAGACGCAGGGAACCCCAAAAGAATCCAGCCAAGGACCATCCCCAGGGCATCACACGAATAATGGAAAAAAGGGTAAAAGTGAAGTGTAAAGTATAGTTGTGTAAAGATAAATTAATAAGTGTTAATGGTAAGGGGTTAAAATGACATAAATAATAGACAAACAAATAGAAAGGTGATAAAAAAATATCTATGTGAATTAAGTGGTGATGCCCTGAAAAAAGGCCCCGCCAGAGCAACCTTGGGGGCCCCACGCCCAAACGCTCACCCCAAAATAATTGTTGCTACCTAATAGTAGCACCCACTCTGGGTCATATAATTACAAATTAATGTACTGCATAATAACAGTACATGTATAAGCTGAGAGCAGACTCACCTAGAAGGTACCCCAGAAACCTCCTAATGGCACTATTCAGACCAACACATCCTCCCAATGCTGGCTCCTTTCATGCCTCACAGAACTACAAACAAAAAGTATGGTGGTCGCTCACATCAACTTAATGACATTGCACAGGTGCTCGTACTGACAGATTTCCTGGTTTCTATAATTTTTTTCCTGGTTTTCCTGGTGAAATTCTCTGTATAAATTATCTGCCATTTTTTTTTCTTAAAATGCTGTGTGGTAAGTACATAACAGGAAAACTAACCAGACTAACTACAGAAAACAACAATTCTAAACTGAAACAGTAATTTTATCAGACCAGGAACACCAGGAACAAAACCTCAAAAGTAAAAACACAGGGTCTGATTCAGTAAGGATCGCTACTGCGATCGCAATAGCAATTACGCACGCAGATTGCAATTGTAATGCCATACGCAGCCTAACATAAGGACACCCACCTTACCTTACACACATCTGTAATACTTAGCAAGACTGCAAAACCATCGGTAACATCGAGTACCATCGCAGCCATCGCACACTTGCACAAGGTCTGACCTTACTCAGGAATTGCTAATCTCATCGCACGCAGTGAAAGCCCAAGCTGCGTATGGCATTGCAGTGCCTAATTTATACACGCCCCTGCAACGGCGTTCAAACGCACTGGCATGCCTGCGTTACACCAACCACCCCCCGTCACCACACCCAAACGGTACTTCCTGTCAATCACTCTGCGATGGGTCTGTGTAGACACTGGATCGCAGTCCTGATCGCAGTGGAGTCTTCGGGCACTGCGATGCGTACGCATGTGCAGAACGCAACAGTTGGTCGATTGCGTGCGTAATCACAGTTGCGAGCAGTAATGAATCTGGCCCACACATAACAGACAAAGGCCTCGCCAATGTAAATAGTTGTATTGCGCGTATATATTTATTTTACAATATATAAAACAGTTGTGGAGTGGAAATGTCATAGACATTCCTATGAGACAGGGTTTGAAATAAAAACAGCATATTTTAGTGCATTGGCAGTTTTATTCGCCTACAAATGACAGATAAATTGATAGCAGAAAGCATGTGAGGGGATCGGGGGGCACTGGTTGTCAGCAATAAATAACCAGTTAATTATTTAAGTATAAACCGTATGAAATACTATAGAATTGCTCTATGGAAGGCACGCTGCACACTACTACAGAATGGCAGTGATTTCCAGCATTTACTGCCTGTTTGTAGCCTTATCAGACATTAGTACATGTCAGTCAATGAATCCTAGTCTACAGCAAAATGTCCATCATGATAACATTCTCTGTACATCACTGGAGACTTTGTTTAGATAAAGTGACAGCTGTTGTGTTGTCTCTAGTGCCAGGTTGTAAAGTGTATTATTCAAACCTCGGATATGTGATTCAGGGCCGGATTGAGAGACAGACACAGACGCAATAGCGATTTTTACGCAGCTGAGCGATTATCAGTGATCTGCGCAAGTGCCTGAGTCGCCCGGCTCATGCGTCAAGGTTCATTACCACTGCGGCTCCCAGTAAGGATTTATTATTCACAAAGTGATTAACAGGCAGGGAGAGTTTGTGGGCAGCAACGGGGGGTGATAACGATTAAAATGCAGACGCGTTGCGACAATTTTTGGGGTGTCTAGGGCTACTTAGAATTCTGATAAGCGACTTATCTGTGACTGGTGCTATGTTTTTGTCTGGATTGGCAAATCTGCCGGTGGGTTTCTCAATAGAAATCCTGGTGGCAGCGACATTTGCTTATTTTCGCACACGAATCTCGCAGCAGTGGTGGCATTGGCGTCCGTCTCTGTATAGGTAAGCATGGTTTAAATGCAGCTATGTATCACAGATCCCAACCAACAGCCACACAGCAAATGTCTCCCAAAAGCGTATCTATAATGGAAGCTGTTTGTGCGGTGCACCCAGAACGTTCCTCACCGGAGCCGGCAAGCGGGTCTCCCCCTATATAGTATGCCGACGGCGCCATCGTTCAAGTAATGTCTTTGGAATGATGACACGGCACACTATACCAGAGATCTTTGCTAACTTCTGCACATGTGCCATCTTCCTGCATAACACTAGAAAGATGGCGATTGCCACATAAGGTAGGTGTCACTGCAGACATACACACCCCTCCCCCTCTGGGCATTTATTCAGCCCTGAGAAGTGTAGACACATACAGTTATGCTGGCTATGCTGCATACTGGTTGATGATGATTTGCTATCTTAAGGTGGGTACACACTTGACAGATATATCTGCAGATGATGGTTGTACATACACACTGAACAACCATCATCTGTCTTCTGGCCGCAGGACCCATTGGCCAGGGGTCATGTTACGCCCCCCTCCCCGCGACCTCTGCAGCAAGTGTACGGGCGGTCGGCTGACCGCCCATACACACCGCACGATGCCCCAATATATCTGCAGATATGTTGGGCATCGGCTGTGCAGCAGAGCTGAGGCGATATGTCTGTGAACTATGTCGTTCACAGACATATTGCTGGTACACACTGGATGATGGGCACCCAATATATTGGCCAATCAACTGGTCAGCCAATATATCTGCCAGCATGTACCCAGCATAAGGCTGCTTACTAGTTATACCTCCCCAGGACAATATAATACATTATTTGTAAAACCTAATATTATGCAATTGAATTACAGTCATCTTAATATTGTCCTAAGTGACAGGATCATTATCCACTGCCAATGCATTAAATAGTCCAGACTGAACAAGAATGGCAATCCAATTGGAATGTTAACTTGCATTATGAAATGATATGCCACTATATGCTATGATATTGGTTCAACTGCCAAATATTGGCGATGCCATAGCGCATACAGTACCTCCCACCTGTCCCAATTTTGGTGGCACAGACCTAAATCGTAAACTACAGAAGGCGTGGAGCTTACATGACAATGGACAATGGGGCTTTTATTTATTATTTATTAACAGTTATTTGGATAGCGCACACACATTCCACATCATTCTACAGTACAGGTCATTCATATTTGGTCATTCTCATCAGTTCCTGTCGCCGGTGGAGTTAAATTCCCTACCACACGTACACACACAGACACTAGGGTTCATTTTTTTTTTTATCAGTAGCCAATTAACCTACCATTTATTTATTATTTATTTATTAACAGTTTCTTATTTTTGGAGCGTGGGAGGAAACCAGAACACCCAAAGGAAACCCAAGTAAACACAGTGAGAGCATGTAAACTCCACACTGATCAGTCATTGGGGAAAATCAAACCCAAGACCTCAGTGCTGTGAGACAGTAATGCTGACCACTACGCCAACTGTGCTGACACCGGTTTTCTAATGAAAATTGGGGGAGGGTTTGGCAGATCAGATATGGGGTTTATTTAATCCCAATTTCATATTTTTAAACGTTGCAAGGTATTATTATATTATGAAGAAGCTACAATTTTTATTCTGCCTAGAGACATACTGTAATAAGAAATACATTGGTTTATTGCTTCTAACCCTTAACAACCTTGTATAGCTTACTTAACTTAAACTAATAAATAACGACACAGACAACAAGAGCTTGGCTAAAAAAGGTCACAGCTTTTATTTATAATGAATTAACCTAACCAGGGTGGCAAAGAGACGCTGCAGACTCAGTTCTAGCTTTTTCTTTGCTCAAATACTCGGGGAACGACTGACACGTCCCCCCTCTAGACGCACTAACGCTGCGAGGGTCCCACTTCCCTCCTGGGCCAATCTGAGGCGCTTCCGTACCAAAAAGCGCCCGGGTCCCCCCGTGCGGAGCAGGACAAATTCGCCAGGTTCATCGAGGGCAAGTGCCCCCACAACGTATCTTACGCCACATAAAGCCACTGAGCTGCAGCGTACTCCCGCCAAAGCCAGACTCCAAAGGAAACTGGCCCGCCACCCAACACGACCTAGCCCAAAACAAGAATTCCTAAATAAGGAAACTGAATCCAAGTCATCAAGATGCCCTCAATCAGGATTGAAAAATACAGAGTTAAATCTCCAACTAAAAGCTATGACTCACAACCAAGCCACCCAGTGACACCGCATAACAGTCTTCTGACACATTCACTTTCTTCCTTGTCCTGTCTAACGCTTATACATCACTCTCCAGTCAAACTATGCACCATACAGATCGCACATCCTCCAATTTGGCCTTAAACCCAACAAAAACCCTCACCACGAACGATCACTCCATACCTTTCCACTGACGCACATCGTTGCTCCTGACAGGCAATACCTCCTAGTCAGACATATCCTATTTAGTCACCGAGGACACAAGAAAATCAAGCACGAAATTCTACACCTAAACCACGCACATCATTCACAACCCAAACTATCAACTGCTGCAAACCCAGTGAGCAACAAAGTTCCGTACCCTGAGTATCGCACCAAACCCAAACCATCCCGACACAACTTTAAGAAAACACATAGCAACTAACTAGCAGGGATGCATAAGAGGGGAAAACAAGTAACCCGAGTGAAGGGGAAAAACTAAAAAACCTACCCGTGAACCAAATTGGGCCGGATCAAGGCTCCCGGGAGGAAAAATTAAAAAATCCCTTCACCACCCCCCAATTGTTGAATGCTAGCCGTTCAACGATTGGTTGGTAAACAATGTTTCAGGTTGGCGCCAGGTGCGCAACTAGCTCTAGTCGCAACTGCACATGTCTCCTAGGCAGCCGTTTGCACACCCTAAACTCTGCAGGGAATGTCCCCGCAATCGCTGCGCCAATTTGAAGAAAATGAGTACTAGAAACTGAAGCAAACAAACTGCCCCAATCAAAACTTTGCCCAAAACATCAGAGAACTAAAATGTGGTACACAGGATAAGATTGGGCCTGTAAACCAACCTCGTATTCCAATTGAACTGTAGTATGCAGGATAAGATTGGAATGTAAACCATCTTTGTGCTCAACTTAGCAGGGCACCACATCTATAATGCACCACAAGGCGTACCGGGCAAATTAACCTCTGGATGTTGAGAAAAGGAAACTATCCACCCCCACCTGTATGGTCTCCACTGCCCCATGAAAAATTGCAAAGCACCACTGATCTCCGGAAAACAATATCTTGAAACAAAATCTCTGATGAAACTAAACACTCCAAAATTGCAGCTGAAAAGTAAAATGTAAAAACGAGGCCTAACACCCGTGAGAAGCCACCTGACCCGTAACCACAAGCAACGCATAAAAACTGCACATAAAAAAGGCCTCCGGGAGACGCTGCGAACGGGGAACCCAATTAACCCAACATGCAATAAATGACTGGGTATGTACATGTATACCTTTAAGATTACTATAGATGAGATACCCGTTGGCGCCGCCACCGCAGAGGCTTTGGACCCACCCTGCTACGAATGGTTTCAAACTATGAAGTAAAGCAAATATTGTAAAAAACTCACCCTCCGTAGATGGCTTAGCCCATAATCTCGCCAAAAATTGCCAGGCAGACGGTTACGTCCATGGTATAATTGGAACTAGAGACCGAAGCGCAATTTACATGACGAAATATAATATTCTGTACCTAAACGCACAAAAATAAATGACAAAGGGAACGCAAAAAGAACGAGTTTCAGATGTAGATGGCATGAGCTACACCCAATTCTGTAGATTAGAAAAGAATTAATCCTCAGTCGCACTGACCAGCCTATATGGCCATGAAAATTGGGAACGGCTCCAACAGTAACATTACTCATAAGACCTGCATCGTAATAAACTACCCAGAAAAATTTTCCTCTAACTGAAAGCTCAAAATACCCGGCCAGCCAGCCGAACTGGTAAAAAACTGCAGCAAAAACTCATTGCCACTGAAGTACAAAATTAGTTCACCGATAAATTGAACCAGAAACCTGACCCAACAATGAAGTGCCCGCTCAAACTGCGTAAACCTATAAACAAGCCGCCTTTAAGCAAACAACTTACAAACCCAGTCATTTAAATTTGTTTTTTTTTTTTTTTATAGTGTTTCTACTGAGACTCAAAACCTTAAATGTCTAGTGTGATATGCGGTCCATTTCCCACTACGCTACAAAAACCTATCAAACAACCATAACCTGCTATCTCCATCACCAACAGACAAACTGGACACAAAACCTACATTCATATCAAGCGCAACTGGAACCCCCAAAACACGGAAAAAGTTGACTGTGCCAAAAGAGGAGGTCCAAACAGACGTCACTCCTTCCTGCACCCATGAAGAGAAATCAGTCCAGACGATGTGCTACACCGACATGGTCAGTGCCGGCCTGAACATACAAAAGTAAGAAAAATTGGATTTCTCGATCTAGGTGTCGGAAACCGCACCGCCCGAAGTCAAACAATCATTGCTAATTCAACTGAACACCACTGAAACCCCATGCATTGCCCGTCCTACGAGTGCAAGACAACCAAAAAATTGACCCAGAATAAACATAACCAGAAAGTCAACATAACAAGACTGCGAACTAAAACTCAAAATGTGGAAACTGCTATGAGGAACCAACGGGGAAGGTAGAATAACGGAACTACACAATGTATAGGATACTACCATGTATAGGATGCATGCTGCACATACATGCCCACCCTCCCGGTTTCTGCGGGAGGCCCCCGATTTTTCGGGTAACCCCCCGCACCCCCAGAAGGGTAGGCAACTCTCCCGCATTCCGCCCACCTCCTAGTGAAGCGGGCAGAATGAGAATACCCGCGGCAATCGCGGGTCTCTGTGAAGGGGCGGGGCTTAAGCTGCGACTCGGCGTGAATCACAGCACCTGGCCCCGCCCCCTATGTAAATTGTGCCCAATCGCGGCAATTTTTCCACGAGGGGGCGGGGCTTAACATCGCGAATCGTCAAGCCCCGCCCCCGTCGACCCCCTGCTGCTTCTCTTACCCGGGCTTCTCCCGGGAAGAGAATATTAAAGGTAGGCAACCCTGATGCTGCACAAACCGAAACTAACCCACAACCTGCGTGGGGCTATAACCACAGAAAAGAAACCAAACAAAAAATGTCGACTGAGCCTAACTAGCTCCCTTGTAGCTACCCCTTAGTCGGGAGGTAAACCCTCCTATACACCTAGGCTATACCCGGATAGGCGTTACCCCTGCAGGTGCGGCATGAGGGCAAACGAAAACCCAACCTCCAAAACATAGGCGGTCATAACCGGCAAAACAAATGCCTTATAAACCATTACACCCACTTAGAAAAGGTAAAGTGAGGCAGCCAGTGACCAAGGAGGGTTGACGCTGCTGCGTAACCTATAAACAAATTGAAACACCTTTTGCACCCAAAAGGCATACCAGCCCTACCGACATGGTTCCGCCCGCATTGGGCATAAAAAACAACCCATACCAAATTTCTGGACTAGACATACATGTAACTACAACACAGATGTATAATAAATCCACCCATGCACCCTGTCCGCCAAATAGCCCATGGCAAAGGGGAGCATGATCCAATCCATTATATTCACAAAAATTGCGACACTCGCCTATGTTGTCTGATTCTGAACAAGAAAAATCACCAAATTAACTTCTGCGGATCCTTATTCGCTGCTGCGCAAAGCGCACAGCAAAAGCTGAATTGACACAATGTACAGTACCCTTGTTTCCTAACCCCTATAACTGTGTCATAAACCAACTTGTAATTATCGCCTAAACCCCTTGTCTAACCGCTGCGCAACCCTCCTGTCAATCTTACGCGGGCGAGCAAACGGTAGATGAGAAACAAAAATGGAATCATAACAAAATTTGTGACACAATCATACTCGCCAGCACCAGGTGGACCCAGAACCTCCTCTACAATGCTTCTGCGAGGCGCCATCTTCGATGTTTTAACGCAGCGGAGCCACCATGTCGACCGACATAAAAATCTCAAAACGCACGGGATCACTAGCCACCGCAATGGAACAGCAGCTGCATGAACTTCAGCTTCAACTTGAGGAGCCAACAGAGCCAGGCCGACCTGTAACTAAAGGAGAAAGGTGAGCAGGAGAAGGCGGGTGCAAGCACGGGGGTGGAGGGGGTGACAGATGTGAAGGCAGGGAGGGTGCATGGGACCCACAGGGGTGGAAGGATAATGGGTAGAGAGGAAGATGGGGTACAGGAAGCAGAGACATAGGAGAGACGGGGAGCCATACTAGGAAAATATTATAAGGAGGCATGGATGAAGGGGCAAAGAAAGATAGCCAGAGTAAGGAGGGGCAGAGATAATAAGACCAATTGGGGGGGGGTAAAGCAAGGGAAACAATGAACCTGCAGCCAGGGGGTGGGGAAATGGGGGAGCAGAAAAACGAAGAAAGGAGGTGCGGGGAAGCAGGGGCAGAGGGCAAGAGGAGGTAGAAAGGCAGGGGCAAGCAGAGGGCATATGTGGGCTGAAGCTGCAAAGCCAGCTAGGGAAAAAAAAAAAAAAAAAAAAAAAATGGATGCTGGGCTGAGATCCCACTACCAAGGTGGGACCCAAAATGGCCGCCATGGGAAATGGCCGCCGGGCATGCCGCGCGGGCAGGGAAAATTTATAGCAGCTAACAAAGTGACACCCCCCAGCGCGGTGGACGCGGCGCGGGGGGGGTAGGAAGGGGAGTGCGGGGCCGCACTCGCGGCGGTGTGGCCGGAAAACTGGCGGGCGGCGCGGGAGCGGTAACCCCCGCAAGTGAAGTGAAGGCTGGAGGGCAGCCAGGAAACGCCAGCGGGAGACGCGGAGATGGGACCCCCCGCTGGCGCAGAGAGTAACAAGCGCCGCCAGGGACTGGGCACCGGCGGGAGGAGCTCACCCCCACCGGCGGGGAAGGTGAAATGGGGACCGGAGGGCAGTGAACGGCACGCCAGCGGGAGGCGCGGAAGCGGGAGCTCCCGCTGGTGCAAAAGTGCTTGTGTTGCCGGGGCTGGAAGCCGACGGAAGGCGCAGGAGCGCACACCCCCGCAGGGGGGGTGAAGGAAAAGGGGGCTAGGGGGAGAACCAAAAGGCGCCAGCGGGAGGCGCGAAAGCGGAAGCTCCCGCTGGCGCAGTGAAGTGCTGGTCTGCTGCGGGAAGGGCTGGAGACCTACAGACACGGGGGAGTCACGAGGAGGTGGAGGAGGGGGGGTGCATGGTGCCGGGGCTGAGTGGTGCCATTTGCACAATAATACCAAATACAGGGGGGTGGAGGGGGGGGCAGAAATGGCATGAACAGGCTATACAGGGAAAGAAGGCAGGGAGGGGTGGGGGCAGTACAGCCTGAAAAGGGGATAAATGTAAAAGGGAGGCACTAGTGGGAATATATATACCAGGGGGGGATGCAAGGATTAAACTGGAATAGAAAGGTAATGCACAGAAAAAGGGAAAAACTACTCAGCCTGATAGTGTTTCAAAGATCCAGGAACCAAGAGGCTGTCCATGCTCACACAGCCCAATATATACTGATCATCTGACCACTCCTTCAAGCAATATCATTGGCTCACCCAACCAGCTGACCAGACAGCCTTATAATCTGCCCAGCAACAAGGCTGTCATCAACAGCCATACAGCAAAAAACATAGTATTCTTAGTTATACTCACGCTTATTCCGCCTTCGTATACTATTCCATTTGTTATTACATAGTAATCAGGTTTTAAAATTAGACTGGAAAAGATTTCCTCTCCAAGCAGAAGACACCAGCAGAATTAGGGCCTGATTCACTACCGATCGCAACTGCGATTACACATGCAATTGGGCGATTGTTGCCTTCTGCGCATACGTATGCACTGCAGTGCGCGTGCGCGAACTGGCCACTGCGATCAGGACTACACAGACCCATCACAGAGTGATTGATTGGAAGTGTAACGTTTGTGGGAGGTGACGGGGGTGTTCGGCGAAACGCAGGTGTGCCAATGCGTTAGTACGCCGTTACAGGGGCGTGCATAAATTATCCACAGTGATGCCGTATGCAGCCTGAGCATTCATAGCGTGCAATGTTAGTTAGCAATTCCTGAGTAAGGTCAGAGCTTGTGCAAGCGTGCGTGAGGCTGCGATGGTACTACATGTTACCGATGGTTTTGCAGTCTTGCTAAGGATTACGGATGTGTGTAAGGTAAAGTGGGTGTGCTTATGTTGTGCTGCGGTGGCATAGTGATCGCAGTGGATTAGCATACTATCGTAGTGAAACTGCGTGCGTAATCGCTATTGCAATCGCAGTTGCGATCGGTAGTGAATCAGGCCCTCAGTTATTAATACCACCTTTCACTAAGGGTCTTATTCAAAACAATGTAACAGTTCTGTTTTAATGTAACAGTATTTTCAGTGTAAAGTTCTGGATGTCATGTTTTATTATTGACTGTATGTGATATACAAAGTCATTATAACATACTGTACATAACAGAAAAACTTTTGCTATTGGCGCTAACAATAATATACTGCAAATTTATGTGTGTGCTGGGCATATATGCTAGTGTAGGGACCTGCAGAAAAATGGGGTCCCTTGATGCTGGGCTGCAGGCTTAAATGTTTTGATCAAATCATGACAAAATCCCCTTGGTTTTATTTGCTGTACACACATAAATTAGCAGTATATTATTGTTAGTGCCGATAGCAAAAGTTTTTCTGTTTTGTATACATTTATGGCATTAATATTGCCATGCTGCTGGTACCATGTATGATATGGGTAAAACCGAGTGCGGGCATATTTCTTTTCTGTTTTGTTTAAAAATTTTGCCTTGTGCTATCATGGCAGCTTTCAGTTAAGGCTATAAAAGGCCTAGTTGGGTGTGGCTAACAGCCAGCCCCTGTATAGATATTTCCCTCTGTTTCTAGGATGCGAGTACATTTAACTGCAATGTAATGATGTGCTGGGCATATATGCTAGTGTAGGTATCTGCAGAAAAATGGGGTCCCTTGATGCTGGGCTGCAGGCTTAAATGCTTTGATCAAATTGTAGCCATATGAATTTATGGCTAAAAATATACATGAATATAGGCCAGTGGTTCAGGATACACTCAGGGGTTAATATATAAATTATCTGAATGTTTAAGAATAGGTTTATACTATAATCATTATAGAGGAATGTATGTAAATAATATAAATGTATGTAATTACATTTCCGTATTGTGAACATACAGGTCTGGGGTATTAGCCAGTGCAGCGGCACAAGGTAGTTTAGAAAGTGCCAGAAATGGCATGAGCTCAGACCAGTGGCAGTTAGGTGGCCAGTGGCAGTTAGGTGCGGTAAGGATGCTCGTGCTGCGGGGGATATATAGGGGTGCCGGCACAGCGCAGAGTCCAGTCTGCAGTTCCCCCAACAGTGCTCATGCTGGGAGTCTCTCTGGCGCTACTTTAGGAGTGAGCGCTAGTAGCGGCAGCGGCCGGGAGCTCCAGCACTGAAGCCAGAGTGGGCATTACCTTTGTGTTTGCCGGAGACAGAGCTGTGTGTTCTGGCTTTGGCTCCAGCGGTAAGCAGTAACAGGAAGCCGCATCATCGGAAGGGGCATCCCCTGATCTGAGGTCACGCAGGAGGCGGAGAGAAGGAGAGGCAGACCCTGATGTGTGAGCAGGAGCTGGAGATACGCTGACAGCCTGAGAGCTACGGAGTGTAGCCAGCGCCTCAGCAGTTGATACAATGTAACCCTTTCAGTCCCTGACAGCTATCCAGAGTGGTTGTGAGTACTATAAAGCCCCACACGACACTTACAAGCATCATTAGTAAAGCAGACTGGCATAATTTATAAGTATACAGCAGGGGATATATCAGAGAGAATCCCTTTCTTGTCAGCAAGGCACTATGAATTAAGGCATATAATACTGCTATATGCACCTGTATAGCCAACGCAGGAGAAAAGTATCAAATAGAAGAATGTTACAATTGTAGCAAGACCTTACACGTCTATAGTACAGTGTGAATTCTGTTCTCAAGTTTGGAATTCAGAATAGGAGTATTGCAGTAGATAAAGCACTGGCTTCTACACTCTAGAGACTTATATGTATATCTTTATGTAAATTACAGAGTCAGAGGATTTTCGTACATATATATAAGCCCTAAACGGATGCATAAACTTGGATAAATCTGGGGCTCATCCTATAAACTTATTCTTTTGCCTAGGATAATCCTGGATTCTACTCTTTAGGACTAAGACATTTTAGTTGAAGAGACAGGACTCTTGATATAGACTCATCTTCATTTATTCTCTTCACGGAATTGACTATTATATATTTTAACTGTGAATGTTAATTACAGAAATCCATCAGTATAGTTTCATTACAGAGTTGCGGATTTATTGCATGGGGAGGGAATGTTCATGGGAATTGTATTGTGATATTAACTGTATATTTATGTGTATACTTTGTGAGTCCTGATATATGATGACAATATATGTATAAAAACAATAACCGTGTATAGAGCTACTTACCTTAAGGTACCTGACGGACGTCTTTCATCGGGAAGCTGTGAAGGAAGAAAGGAGACAGGTGTTGATTTAAGTGCAATGTATAAATGTCGATTTATAAGTACTGTGTAACTATTTGAATCCAAATAAAACATTTCATTATACAAATTATATATTAGGGCAACCCTAGGATAGCCCTTATAAAATAGCCTAGGTGGATAAAATATATACATATATAGCAGCTACCATCCATAGAATTGGTGGGGCTACAAAATCATGACAAAATCCCCTTGGTTTTAGTTGCTGCACACACATAGATTTGCAGTATATTATTGTTAGCGCCGATAGCAAAAGTTTTTCTGTTTTGTATACATTTATGGCATTAATATTGCCATGCTGCTGGTACCATGTATGATATGGGTAAATCCGAGCGCGGGCATATTTATTTTCTAACATACTGTACATGAGTGATGAAATTGTGTTTCTTTCAAATTTGAGTATTAAATCATATAAAGTTATATGATTACTAATTATTTACGTATTCACTGCAATATAAAGAAACACCTAGGGGCTCAGACAGATTGGGTCACATTTGCACACTGTATGAATATTCACTGTGAACGTATCTCAAGATGCTTCCAGCTGTAAAGTACTATAGTACCATTTGCACTAGACGTAAATGTCAGACATAAAAGTGTCATTGGCAGAGCCATAACTAGACTTTTTGGTGCCCTGTGCCAGAGAGAGGCATTGGTGCCCCCCCTCATTTTGTAAATAGGGACATAAGATAGTGCACCTGAAAAACAGCCATGGCCTCATGGGGAAGGGCCTCATGCTGTGAAGGAGATAGCAATGGCTTTACGCACGCCCATGAAATGGTGTTTAAACAGTCGGACACGCCTGTGTTTGCCTATCCAAAATGCTGACTACCTGTCACTCGCTCTGCGAATGGATGCTCTGGCGGACATCAAAGATAATTGCTTCGTGAGCTTAGAGCGGTTTACACACATGTACAATGGAGTATAGGGGAAAGATTTCTGGACTGCACACCCTGAATATATATATAATCGGAGGTGCTACCTGATGAGACAGCAACTGATTCCAAATGCAAATGTCACACCTAGAATCAACTCCAGACCTTTTACCTGCTTAATTGATAATGAAATAACGAGGGAATAGCCCACACTTGTCCATAAAATAGCTTTTGAGTTGATAGTCCCATTACTTTTGGCCCCTTAAAAAGTGGGAGGCACATATAGAAACCGTTGTAATTCCTACACAGTTCACCTGATTTGGATGTAATTACCCTCAAATTAAATCTGAAAGTATGCAGGTAAAGCACATCTTGTTTGTTTCATTTCAAAGCCATTGTGGTGGTGAATAGAGGCCAAAATATAAAAATTCTGTCAATGTCCCAATATTTATGCACCTGACTGTATATATAATCGGAGGTGCTACTTGATGAGACTAATTGCAGGCACAAAAACAGACAAATCCCAGGTGCACAGCTCCAAATTATTAATAATATATAAATGCAATAAAATGTTGCAATCAATAGAGGTTTTTAGCATAATCATGGCCAAGGTTATGGGCCTACCCACAATATCCAGGTAGCCTCTTTAGGGTAGGTCCCTAACATACTAGGGTTCAAATCCAGAGCGCAGGACCCCCAAAACTGGCCCAGCCAAGCTGCCCCAGGGCACCACCATAGTAATGTACAATGGCAAACAATTGCTCAAGCTGCATAAAAATCGTCATTGCGTATGTCTATGAATCAGACACAGTGACATTCCTCCTCAAGTTCTTGGTAGTCAGGACTTCATTCCATTCTGAAAGTGGGATAAAGCCTGCAAATCAGGACTGCCCTGTTTGCTTCAGGTTGGGAGTTGTGGATCTATGAAGTTGAAAGCCTAGATTTGGGGATTCCTGTAAAAAATGGGGGAAAATAAATAAATTTAAAAAACTTTAATTTATTTTCTTAATGATCTTCTGTTATCGCCATCCTAAGACGCCAATGATTGCATTGTTATTGCTGGCTGTAATGCTTTGTTTTATAGGATGGAACAAAAATAAAAAGACCCCGATAATTAACATCCTAACTTGCTGCAGCTGCCGAAACAATTCATCATTGCTCCGGCGCGGTGGCAGCGTATGTGATATCAGCTGCCCTTTCGAGCGGCTTCACTGCTCTTTTTCGGACTAGTGAATCCTTTCACTGATCCTGTCGGAGCAGTGATGGGACTGTGCATGTGTGACCTACAGGAACCTACAGGAGCCCCGACGTCTGGCGGAAGAAGCTGGACAGGGGCGGGGGGATCCAAAAGGAAGGACTGGTTTGCGATGCCGGAGCAGGAGCATTCGCCATCTGAAGATGCCGTATGCTCCTGCAGTCAAGCTCCAAAAATATTATATTTTTGGATCTTGATGAAAACTGTCCCCATACTAGTGTATGGGGACAGCGGGCCATTCCGCAAAAGGAAGGCGAGTAGGAGATATCTGTGATACTAGTGTATGGGGACAGCGGGCCATTTCGCAAGAGGAAGGTAAGTAGGAAATATCTGTGATACTAGTGTATAGGGACAGCGGGCCATTCCGCCAGAGGAAGGTAAGTAGGAGATATCTGTGATACTAGTGTATGGGGACAGCGGGCCATTCCGGGAGAGGAAGGTAAGTAGGAGATATCTATGATACTAGTGTATGGGGACAGCGGGCCATTCCGGGAGAGAAAGGTAAGTAGGAGATATCTGTGATACTAGTGTATGGGACAGCGGGTCATTCCGCCAGAGGAAGGTAAGCAGGAGATATCTGTGATACTAGTGTATGGGGACAGGGGGCCATTCCACAAAAGAAAGGTAAGCAGGAGATATCTGTGATACTAGTGTATGGGGACAGCAGGCCATTCCGTCAGAGGAAGGTAAGCATGAGATATCTGTTATACTAGTGTATGGGGACAGCGGGCCATTCCGCAAGAGGAATATAAGTAGGAGATATATGTGATATCTCCTGCTTTACCCTCTTGATGAATGGCCCGATAACTTAATTTTCACAATTGCAGGTGAAAATGTGCATTTTCACCTGCTTTTTCTGAAAATTAAGTGATGATGAATAGGCCCCTAAAAGAGTATTGGAATAGAAGAATCAAAACAAAACTTTGCAATTTTAAAGGGAATGATTGCAATAAAAACAATCCATCTGGAATTGCAGAAGCAGCGCATGTTACAGTCCAGGTTTGTTAGAGGTGAGGCCGACACAGCACAAAACTCATCAACACATCTGTTATCTTCCGCGTTTGTTAATGTACACAAGGAAATCGATGCAGAAATGGTGCCTTAGGTTCACTTAAGAGCAGATTCAGGCGGCTGTATTATTTCTGGGATGATTCAACTAAAACTGGAAAGTGTCCCAGAAAATGCTGATAACATTTCTATCACTGCATTAGCACAAGGAAAGTCCATAAATAGTCAATAAATATAAGAAAACTATATATGAAAGGGCAGAAAGATCTCACTCCACTGGTGAGATTAAGGGTGTGCGATGCACACGGCCCCTGAGTCAAGGGGGGGCCACACTGCTCACCTTGCACTAAATGAATATATGGGTTGGGTACGGGATCCCAGCATTCAGGATGCCGACGTTCAGATTACAGACAGCAGCATCCCGATGGTCAGAATCTCGACAGAATTTGGAAAGTAACCCTAACCCTTACCTAACTTTCCCCCAACCCACCTTTCCTGCAGCCTAACCCTGAAGCTGCAGCCTAACCCTCCCCTCCAGCAGCCTAACCCTCTCCCTAGTGCCTTACCCTAACGCCTAAACCTATCCCTAATACTCACCATCGAGATATCAGCGGTTGGGATTCTGGAGCCGGGATTCCGACCAAGGGCGTTTTAAGAGAGCAGGGGTCCCGTGTGCAGCCTCCGTTTGGGCCCCTCCTCTCTGACGGCGGCTCAGCAGCACTGAGTGCTGTAGAGTCTGTCTTCATGCCAGAATCTACAGCGAATGTGCGGGTTTCTTGGACAATGGGGGACATCTTTTGTGCGCATGCGCAGATCACTGGGAAAATGGCCGCCGCCATTTTCCCAGTGAGAGCTTGCTGCTCTACAGCGGAGCAGCACTTCGTCTGGTGGAAAGGCGGAGAGGTAAGTATAATTACCTATGGGTGCAGGGTGTGCGGTGTGGGCCCCCCTGCCCTGCACCCATTATATATAGGCCCCTAATTCCGACTGCTGTCGAGATTCCAGCGCTGGGATTCTGACAGCTGGCAACCTGACTGTTAGGATGCTGACTGCATTCCGAATTTACTTACCTCAACTGCAGATATGTGCATACGCAGTAAAGAAATTATCTAGAAAATGGTGCTGCCCAATGGCGTATCTAGGTGTCCAGGGCAAATGGGCCACTGAGCCCAGGAGGGCCCACACAGCGCATCCTGCACCCATATATAGTTATACTTACCTCTCCACATTCTTCACAGTGTTGCATCTGCCAACAGCATAGGAGCTGCAGTGCTGCAAAAATCACAGGGAAAATGGCATAGCGGCCATTTTCCCAGTGATTAACGCATGTGCATTAGAGTTGTCCCAGGAAAAAAGGCACAGGCACCAACTTCCTGGAGACCTGTGCAAGTGCAGTAGACTCTGGCTTGATGCAAGAGTTTACTGCATACATGCCTACCCTCCCGGTTTTCGCGGGAGGCTCACGATTTTTCAGGTAACCCCCCGCACCCCTGGAAGGGTAGGCATTTTTCCCGCATTCTGCTCACTTCCTAGTGAAGTGGGCAGAATGAGGAGAATTCCCACGGCGATCGCGGGTCTTCGTGTAGGGGGCGGGGCTTAAGGCGTGATTCTACATGAATCACGTCATTTGGCCCCTCCCGAAAGTAAATTCTAGTAAATCGTGGCAATTTTATCATGAGGGGCGGGGCTTAATTACGTGAATCATCAGGCCCCGCCCCTGTCACCTGCCCCCTGCTTCTCTTACCCAGGCTTCTCCCGGGAAGACATACTAAAAGGTAGGCAAGTATGGTTTACTGCCCTGCCAGAGTGGAGGGGACCCACACGGAGGCTCCACATGGGCCTTATCCTCTCTTACACATTCCCTGGTGCTGGTGCCATTTTCCCAGAGATATGCACATGTGCCGGTTATTATGGAACAGTACCAGCTTCTTCTCAGCGCATGCACCAGTGCGAGAGGGTGGGGCCCGCACGGAGACTGTACACAGGCACCCTCTACTGATGAAATGCCTAATGGTGAGCTATCACCAGTGGTAGCTCCCCATAGGCCTATGTAAAAAGGATT
Source organism: Taudactylus pleione (assembly GCA_031769625.1). Taxonomy (NCBI): domain Eukaryota; kingdom Metazoa; phylum Chordata; class Amphibia; order Anura; family Myobatrachidae; genus Taudactylus; species Taudactylus pleione. The sequence goes on along the minus strand of JAUIMM010000033.1, from coordinate 3,182,909 downwards.
GTGGCATTAGAAATACTATTGCAACCTTGTTCTGTTATCTCCATCTCAGGACTAAAAAATAATGAAAAAATGCCTTATTATTACTTCATTAACGCATATTTTTTTCAATCATCAATATTTGTTTTTCTTATTTTTATCTAATTTTTATACTATTTTCAGGCATTTGGATATTCCATACACCTGGCCTGCAACTATCCTTTCCGCTCTTGGTCAGCACTGCAGAGGCATCTACCCAGCTGCCCATGCGGCATTTATTGACAAATTGCATCAATTAGCAAGTTTCTATCGCTGCAATATGTGGCAACAGAATAAGGGGTCTATTTACTAAGCAGTGTTAGGAGACAGAGTGAAAAGTGATAAGGTGCCAGCCAATCAGCTCCCAACTGCCATCTCACAGGCTGTGTTTGAAAAATGACAGTTGGGAGATGATTGGCTGGTACCCTATCACTTTTTACTCTGTCTCCTAACACTGCTTAGTAAATAGACCCCTTAGCCTTATAGCAGCAGATTGATAAGTAAACCTGTATAAGACCTAACAGGAATAACACAGGGCCTTATTCATCAATGAGTTTTATCATTCACAACGAGTGATAAAACTCGTTGCGTATGATAAATGGTGCTCCAGCCAGTCAGCTTCCAACTGTGATAGATAGATAGATAGATAGATAGATAGATAGATAGATAGATAGATAGATAGAAAGAATGATATACAGTATATATAGATTATATAGATATAGTTAGATATACATAAATAGATTAGATAGATAGATAGATAGATAGATAGATAGATAGATAGATAGATAGATAGATAGATATGAGATAGATAGACAGATAGATAGAATTATATACAGTATATATAGATATAGTTAGATACATAAATAGATTATATAAATATGGATAAAAAGATAGATCAATAGATAGATAGATAGTTAGATACATAAATAGATTATATAGAGATAGATATGAAAGAGATAGATATGAGATAGATAGATATTTTACACACTATAATTATATATTCATGTTTTTTTATATGTTTTTAATATAGTATAAATATTTATTTAATTGATCTCTCGTCTACAGCCTACACTTAAATGTTACTCTAATAAAACATCCTATTTGAGTTGTTACTATATTGGTTAGCAATGACTTAGACCCAGCAGAAAAATAACTTTCAGGGAATAAAAGTACACTACAACAGCAGGTAACCTTATTGCTGTAATCTTAAATGTTAAATGGGCTACTTAACTTGCTCATAATAGAAGGTCCGTGGCGGGCTGAATGCAGATGTAACTGCAGAGTTTGGTTTATTCAGACTTAATTATTTCCCTTAAATTTAAAACAAATTTACCACAATAGCCTTTAAATAACACATCGTCAATACATTTTAATTTGCAGAATTTTGCCTGAACACTCTCAAGGCAAGTCAAATCACCCGACCTTTACGGCGGTAATACTGTATCGGATTATGCATAATTATTATTCATTTTAGATCCGTCAGTCAGGCTTCGCCAATATATGAAATTAGTTTATTTGTCATAGATAAGAACTGAAAGTGTTTTAGAGAGAGCTAAGTTACTATACTATACCGTTTCCTCTAATTTTCTCTGATCTGGTATAAAGTGAATGGGAGAGAGACTTTATTTTCAAGGGTATAATTATGTTTATATTTGCCAGAGAGTAAAAAACAAATTTAAATTCCCTGTGCCAGATAATTAGAAGAAACCAAAATCCAGCAGTTACATAGCTGGTAACAGGGTCACCATCAGGGGAGGACCGCCGGGCCGGAAAGAGCGGAAACAGAGGGGGGACCGGGTCCAGTGGAAAATATACAACGCCAGCAGCATGTCATTTACAGTGCCTGCCACAACCGCAGCCGCTGATTCTTATTGGCTGTCGGTCCACAAGCTGTGACTGGTTCGCAGACGGCGTCATATTTGAAGTGCCGGAGCAGCACCACTGCCAGAGACACCCGGGCCCTCCTTTCTCTGCTCTTTGAAATTGTGACGGCGCTGATTCTAGTTGGCTGGCTACACCAGCACAGCCAGCTGAAGATATTCTAAAACAGGTACACTATTAACTACATAATCTTGGACCTAGCCCTGTGCTCCCATCCAATCCAGCCAGCCGGCCCTGTCCCCCCCCCTGTTCCAGCCATTTTTTGCCTGCCCTGTGCTTTCCCCCTTACTCCAGCCAGCCTTACCTGTCTCCCTCCTAGTCCTGCCAGCCTTCTCTGTCCTGCCCTCAAAGTCCAGCCAGCCATCTTTGCACTATGCCACCCCCCCACCAGTCCAGCCAGCTTTCTCTGCCCCCCCCCCCCAACCGGTCCAGCCAGTCTTCCTTGGCATTATATGTGGGTCTGGTTTTTTTACTGTATCTCACATGGATCCAGCTATCAATTTATTTATTTAATCTGGATCTGGCTTTCTCTTTGTACTACCTTCAATTATTAAGGAGGAGGTTGATGATGCGAATATTGGTGGTAGAGATTGCATGTGCTGGTCCAAACTTCTGGTAGCTGATACTGGACTGCTTGTTATTAATTTACAAATTATTATAATTTTGTTAAACAAATTGCATGAACTCGCTGCAAATGATGTAACAGGGAGGAGGTGCCTAGATGGTTAACGTCCCTTCCTCTGCTAACTTTGGCTTTACAAATGGAACAGATGCCTTCACAACTGTTGTCAGAATTTAGATTAAAATAATTCCACACCCAAGGCATTGCTTTTCTGGCTTTCTTTTTATCATTAGCAAGAACTGCTGCCACTGGTGGCTGATTTACGCAAACCACATCCTTATCATCAACATCCACAGTAGCGTCAGATAGGACACAAATTTCCCCCTCATCCTCCTTTTGCACTTCCTCCACACTATCATCCTCATTTTTTATTATTTCACCATCTAATACTAGCATAGCCGTCATGGCGTCAGTGATCCGCTGTGAAACTGGGTGACAGCTGTTATACTTACTTCCTCTATCAAAGGACTGTTTAATAGTCAATTGTTTTTTTAAATTACTTCCGATCACGATTGAGGATGTTGATGATGATGCAGATGTTGGTGTTGGAGATCGAAGGCGCTTGGATCTCACAGAGAGGGAGCAGGTAGGTGACACTGGACTTGTTACGTTTTGAGTTTTGTAACTTGGCGACATACACTTTGATATTTGAATGTGCTCCAAGTGACTTAACAAGGAGGAGGTTCCTAGGTGGTTTAGGTCCCTCCCTCTACTCACTCTTGCTTTGCAATGGTTACATATAGCTTGACAACTGTTGTCCGGATTCGGGTGGAAATAATTCCACACGTGAGAAGTGGATTTTTTTGTCTTTTGCCCCAGCATGACAACAATGGGCTTTGGATTTTTCAATCCATGGGCAACAGCTGTTGCCTTACTTACACAAAGGACATCCTCGGCATCAACATCCTCATCACCAACATCTTCATCATCAACATTCTCCTCATCCTTAGCGCCTTCAACTACCAAAATATCCTCCTCCTCCATGTGCAATTCCACAGAAGCATCCTCACTGACTCAGTCTGCAAGATGTTGACTGCCCTTCCCCACATTTACAGAGGGCACACAAATGTTGGAACTTGGAGGATCCTCCAGTACACTAGTATTTAGATCTGGCTCACACATGGCAACTGCCACCACACTTGCACTCTCCTCAGGGATATGTGATTTCGATTTCTCAGGGCACATAGTTGTTTTTTCCGAAGGGCTATCAGAATCAGAACCAGCAGTCGTCATAAAGAAAGGCCAAGGCCTTATCCTTTCCTTGCCACTTTGTGTAGAGAATGGCATATTGCCAATTTTTGGTTTATCTAAAGGCAACTTTCCTTTCAATTTTTTTTTCTTAACTTCAGTAAAAGTAGCTTTACCATATCGATGGCGTGACTTGGGCATGGGCCTTCATACAGGACGAGGAAGTTGACCTTGCACTGCTGGCGGCAGCTACAACATGTGGTTCTTGGCCTTGCTCTCCTGTCATGTGACAGCCCTCCATATTTTCTGCGGTCTTGAAGCAGTGTCACAAGCACCAATAGTGTAGCCAAGGTACAGTTACAAAATTCACACACGTGCAGTCGTGCGCACACAGAAAAAAAATTGACAAAAAAATACACTATGGTTTTGGTTTTTTTTGCCAGTCCACAACTGCAGTCGGGCAGCACTAGGTTGCATTGCCGACTTGCTAGATCTTGTGCGGCTAAGCCTAACACGCACAGACACGTAACCAATTATTTGAAAAAAAAAGACAATGGGCCAAATGTAATAGGTAGTCTGTTTTGGTAAATTGCAAGTTTGGTGCTAAACTCGCAATTTTTCACAACTCTCCAATGTAATAGGGTGTCTGTTCAATAAAAAACGCATTGTATCATTAATGTAACCACAAGATTAACCTCAATTAATCTTGCGGCTATGATGTAGCGGTTCCCACCACAGACTTCAATGGGGATTTCTCACAATAGAAGTCTATGGGAGACACAGGCTGGCCGCATTCAGCTAATCAGGGAGCTGCTCCGACGGAGATGCTCCCTGATTGGCTGGCGGCCCCTTCACTGATGGGGCACATGTGTGCCCCGGTCATTTACGCGGAGCAAAGTTATGTGCACACACATACCTTTGCTCAGTCCGGCATGGATCGGGTTTTTTGCGTTTTTTTATTTTAACCCCTGGATTGCCTACTTGGAGAAGTGGACGTGATCTACGCATAGGAGAGGTGAGTATGTTTTTTTTTTTCAGGTACACCCCTATGGATTACTTCGGATACTAGGTGACTATGTGTGAGTGTGAGTGTGTGTGCATGTATGTTTTATTAAAATGTTACTTTCACTGTGTATGTTTGTTTATTTAGGTATTTCTTTAGTTGTGGAACTACAAGTGCCAGCGGGCCCGTAATGCCCCGCATGCTGGTATTTGTGGTTCTCCAAATACCAGCATGCAGGGAAGGCTTGCTGGTACTTGTGGTTCTACAACTAAAGACAATGGGCCTGATTCAGACCCACTCACGAGCGGCTGTTCGCTCGCAAGTGGGTCAATGGTCTGCACTGCGCATGCGCACGACGGAGAGAGCTCCGTCGTGCGCATGCGCGAGACTCGACGAGCGAAGGACTTTCCTTCGCTCGTAGTGTCTGATCAAAGGGGGCGTGCTGTTGATGTTGATTGACAGCACGCCCCCTTTGGTGGGCGTGCCGGGGCGTGCCTCCCAGATGGAGGCGTTCCCAAGGGAACGCCTACTGTCAGAAGCCGGCCCCACAGACATCACTAGTGATGTCAGTGGGAGTGATTTTGGCTCTGATAGAGCCAAAATCACTCCTGGCCTTGCGGTTGAGAAACTCAACCGAAGGCTTCGGCTCGCAGTGGCGATGGTCGCGATGGTCAAGACCATCGCGACCATCATCCTGCACGCTCGTATATGCTGTGGGTGGTGACCCACAGCTATACGAGCGTCCAGGAGGATGCTCCATAATTATGGAGGTGGGCCCTGATTCAGAGCGAGTGCTCTGGTCAGAGCGTCCGGCTCTGAATCAGGGCCAATATGCAAACTTTATTTTTACACTGTCAACCCGGCACCCACCGCCCTAGGGTGCCGGGGTTAGCCCCGGGCTATCAGTCTAGGCCTGGGGTACCCTGGAGAGGGGTACCCCTTTATTGGGGGGGTACCCAACTCTCCAGGGATCCCCGGCCTGGACTGACTAGCGGTCAGGGATAATGCTTTGGCCGGGGAAACCGGTGAAAGGTGGCATTAGCCCCCCGCTAGAAAGAGTTCGGTGCTGGTTCTGGAATTTTCAGGGGACCCCTACTCATTTTGTCCCCTGATTTTCCAGAACCAGGACCAGCTCAACAAAGCCCTGTGCTGGTTCTTAATATACAGGGGCCCCCTACGCATTTTGGCCCCTGTATTTTTAGAACCAGAACAGGCTTTATAAAGCCCGGGGCTGGTTATGCTTTTGGGGAGGGGGTGCACGTTTTTTTTTTTACACAAACACAGAAGCCATCACGGATCTCACTGATCTGTGATGGCTTCTCTAAAACTCGCACCTTTTAATGCTACTCGCATTAAAAGGTGTCAGTTTACATAGTCCTAAACTCGCCTAAACTCACAAATGCAGTAGCCACGAGCTGAAAAGTTCGCAGGCTATTGAATTTGTGAGTTTCAGTACAAACTCGCACTTTTTAAAAGTGCGAGAAAGTGCGAGTTTGTACTGTTACTAAAACTGACACCCTATTACATTTGGCCCAATATGTTTTTTTTTCCAGCTCCAGAACTTGGGCCCAGAGCACAGATTGATGATGACTGGAGTCGGGCAGCACTAGGTTGCATTGCTGACTTGCTAGATCTTGTGCGGTTAAGCCTAACACGCACACAGACAAATATATATTACAAAAAAATATATATATTTTTATTTTTTGGGGGGGTCCAGAACTTGGGCCCAGATGGACACAGCAGACAGCACAGCAGACATCACCAGCCCAGATGGATCAGCAACAGCCCAGATGGACACAGCAGACAGCACAGTAACAGCAGTAGCACTAGCCCTGACAGATCAGCAAAAGCCCAAATGGACACAGCAGACAGCACAACAACACCAGCCCAGAATGGATCAGCACCAGCCCAGGATACAGCAGACAGAACAGCACATCACCTCTCTGCGAGATTTCGTCTCTATGGTTTTGCCTCGATTTGAGAGATCAGAGTAAGGCTGGAACATCCGAGACGGCTTGGATCTGACTCGGATCTGCTAAATTCAGGTGAGTTCGGATCTCTGAAAACCGAACCCGCTCATCTCTGCTTCAAGGTTTTGGATCTGGATTTGGTTTTGCAAACCACCCTCAAGTGTTTTGGTTTTGCATCTGGATTTTTTAAAATAAAAAATAGATAAAAAGTTTTAAAAACAGCTAGAATCATGTAATTTATGCAATCCAAAGCCCGAAATTCGGATTTTAAATACGAATTCCGGACCGCAAAAAGATCAGAACCGTGACCCGGATTTACCCAGATCTCCTCAGGAGATTGGAACCGTGACCCGGATTTACCCAGATCTCCTCATGAGATTGGAACCGTGACTCGGATTTAACCGGATTCACGAAATTTGGCTGGATTCGGATTTCTGGAGAACCGAACCGCACATCTCTAGTTAGTACAGTATAAAGTTGCAGACACTACAGCAGCAAAAGAGCAGAAACGGATGCACGAAACTGAGAATCTGCCCCGTTATAGTTTATCTCACACATCTACAAATGGTCACAAAATTGAAGCAACTCTTTTTTGTGTTATTTTCACCAAACTCATTGAAATCAAGGACACTTGCCAAGTCTCTTTTAACATCTTGTATATTCTTTAGTGTGTCAAAGCCTGAACTTACTAATTGCTATATAGCATGTCAGTGCCCTCATTCATTTTTGCTTTCATTACATATTTGTTCATGGTCAGGTTGGAATTACTTATCGCACTATACTAAGTTACACATAAAAATCCTCTGGCTAACGTCAAAATGCAAATCATCGCCACTTGCCAAATCTTTCAACATCTCTTGTGCTTGGCCGACTGGCAATCTCCATCATGACAAGTTTATTGAGCGTCATTATAATGTCATTTGTTTGCACAGCAAAGATCCATCTACGATAAATAATAACAGTATAGGGATAGATTGTGCATATTGAAAATAATATAAGGATTCATTTTTTTGCAGGGTTGATAATATTGAAAAATAGGGACATTAACAGGGGAATAAAATTCCAGAGACAAACTTTTGAAATCGAAGACCTCACCAGTTGCGGTTTTTATCTAGGGGCTGGAGGGCTGCAGTCCCCCCATTAAAGTCTGCCACCCCCGTGGGTATTACTGGCACTGGCAGTGGCTTCCTATTAGAGGTGCTCCCTGCTAATCACAGACAGGCAGGCAGTTCCAGGGGAGGTGTTTTCCAGACCGCAGTTAGCAGAGAGAGAATGGAAAGTCACGCTCCCGCTTTGCTGTAAGCCCTATCCAGCTTCTAGGAGTTGCAGCCAATACAGTCCCTAGAAGCTGCTGCTTCTACACATGTCGTGATCGCAGGCCCTGCCAGATGCATTGCCAAGTCACTTTAGGGTATTAAATAGTTAATTTAATCTTAGAATATAATTCACTGTCTTTTTCATAATTATTTGTGGAAATAGAGGTAATTGTAGGGGAAGTCTCCTAGTAGCTGTACAGTTTGTCAATCATTAAATTTGACTATGTGAGTCGTAGTATCCGATGTTACAATGTTGCTATTATGTAGTGTTACGGTGTTGCTGGTATGTATCCTAAGGACACTGGATTGCTGAATAAAGTTCTTCTGTACGTATGATGTACAGGTATTCGCATAATCTTCACTGCACTCATCACAGAGAAATATTGTTTATACAATTATGTAGCTATATTGTAGGGTTTCTTTATGTGTGGCTTTTACAATTCACCTTTTATTATCCTACCCGGTTTTTGCCTTCAAACTAATTGGCAATCTAAATCTAATGACTATCTCGTCACAACCTCACCGGCTACTGCAAATCGCAAGAAGGGGTGTAAAACTCCATCTGCACACCTTGGAGAAGGCCCATATGGATTTTCAGTTCTGGAATCAAAATCTCCACCACTGCGGACATCTTGCAATCACACTAGTAGTCAGTCAGAATTTGTGTGGGCGCACTGGGGCTCTCTGGAGAAGCCATATGCCACCGTTTCATGAGGGCATGGCTGCTAAGAGCTAAATAAAGTTTTTGCTTTCTTGACACTTATACCGAACCTATATTTAGGCACCTACACTACTCAACCCCATAGCTGTCGAGCTGCTCCTCCTATTGTCCTATTGTCAAAACTCTCCAAAAAAGATTTTCCCTAAAGGGAACACTCTTTGGAAATCATACTATGGTTACAATACTAATGATTAGTTCAACAGTTATGGTTCAATCTAATTAACCGCAAAGGGGGCAAGTTGCCATTGCAACGGCGTTGAAAGCCAGCAACAGCACCGCAATTTGCCCCCCTAACAGCCCGATCTCACCCCAGACTTCCTCATTTTGTGTATGTAACCCTATAGGGCTGCAAAGAAAATTCTGCAGGCCCGGAGGTACCTTAAGGGCACACACAGCCGCACTTCATCGTGCCGCGAGAGGATTCACTGCCAATTGGATTGAGCCCTTGTTCTGCCTTTCCTTTACCTATCCCAGGATTATCGGATTGTAAAACCAGGGTTCCAGAAATCGTATCAGGGCAAATGTCATTGGACCCAAGGGAGGAAATTCCGGTGGAAAAATAAACAAAAGAATAAATTGCCTTTTATGAAACATTTGTAAAAAATGATATAATATAAAATAAATTAGGTGATAACACTGTAGCTCTTGTTACACAGTCAGGTCAATTAAATCATTTTCGCTTACATCAATGGCATTATGTTTCTATCCTCAGTTGTATTATTATTTATAGATCTCTGTATAGTTTGTTCCAAATACTATTTAGCTAGACATTCCTGCGCTGGCGAGAAATGGCTGTACTACATTATCTCCTTGACAAGTAAAAAGTAATATTATTTATAGAATAAATTTATATTATGATGCTGTACACCGGCTGTAAAATTTACAATGCTTACCTGATATTTTATATCGTTGGTACACAATAACCGTAAGTGGTATTTTACATTTCTTTACCAGCCGGAACCTGACTGACGGGAAAGAACAATGATCACAATGCAGCGTGCCGACTTTACAGTACCCAAAATGCACCTTAATGTTGAAAACTCGCTTCTCTTTCTAGGTACAAGCAGTTGTTCTAGCAGTAAGAACACAGAACATTTGCATTACTTATTTAATATTACATGGATAAAAAAAAAAACAACCAGCAAATTAGATACTGTACTTGCAGACAAGCAATAGGCATCATTGTGCACCCTGGTGTAATACACATCGCTATCCACGAAAAAAAGAGGACATAAGTTAATAGCTTTGAGAGGAAGGAGAAAAAAAAAAATCTGGCATCACAGAACAAACTGAAAGGTTAAAGAAGGACATTTGTGCTTGCAGAGACAGTTTAGGGACTTTGGGGAAATAGAAAGATTTATAGAGATAGGTTTTAGAAATTTATGGATGGGTTTTACTACATGATAGTCAGAAGTGGAAAACTAAAAGCAGATCAGAGCACCCAGGAGGAAAACTGGGGAGTTTGTGTAAATATCTGACAAACATTCTGCTCTCTCACCGATTGCTCAAGCAGAACCTGTGTGTTACTTATACTGTGTCTGATAAAGATTGCAGATCATACATACAGGTCAATCCAAATAGGTGACAGCTGTGAGTCGCCGTTTTCTCAGCAAATTCGCATTGCAAATTAATTTTGCAATCTAATTAGAAACCTCGCATTGAAACAGTCAGAGTCAACTCTCATTTTTCCTTCCGCACCTCCCTGAGGGTGAGAGATGGTAGAGAAAATCTTTATTTTGAGATTAAAATATCGGGACACAATGCAAAAACCTCTTGCCCGCCCCTCCCCCCTTAATGATTAATAAGGCAATTGTCAAACGCAAGCGGGCGGTGTTACCAGTCTGCGCATGTGACCTAAGACGCAGGTCGAAATTGCACGCAGAGAGAGATGCAATTTAATTGGTAGTTTCAGGGCAGTGACAAGTGGGCATCTAGCCAGACATGGGCGTGTCTTGGTCAGCGACTGCGTTCTGGGACGCAGGTGCACTGACCCAGGCGGCCATGTTCAGATGGAGAAATTGCACTTGCTATAGGGTAGATGCAATCTCCGATGGTGCGTCCAATAGTGTGTCCCATGGTGCGTCTTAATAGGCAGTGTGGTGGACTAGTGCCGCAGGCGGTGGGCGGCTCAGTAGGAACACCATCGACTTCAGCATTAGCATAAGTACACAGTCCCTCATTCAGAGTGGGTCGTAAGAAGCGATCGCTCTCTCTTCCTTTTTTTTAGTGCGGCTTCCTGGTTGTTAGCTAAGCTGTGGGTTATACCACCCACGGCTTAGCGACTGACCAGGTTGATGGTCACGACGGTGAACACCATCGCGACCATCAAGGCTTGCGACGAGACCCTGAGGTTGGGTCTCGGCAACCACAAGCCCCAGGGAGCTTCCTGCTCTGATCGAGCAGGAAGCTCCCCACTGACATCACTGATGATGTCAGTGCGGCCGCCCACAAAACGGTAGGCGTTCCTTAAGGGACGCCTCCGTTTTGGAAACCACCCCCTGGCCCGCCTACAAAACGGGGCGAGCTGTCGATCAACATCAACAGCCGCCCCTTTTGCAGAGAGCGCCGGAGTGAGAGAGTTGCTCTCTCGCTCCGGGGCTTGCGCACGCCACCCGGTTTTGAGCACATCGGCGCTTGCGACCGGGTCTGAATGAGACCCACAGTCCTGCCTGCAACTGAGTCCACCTCTGAATTAGGCCTACTACTTTTTGTTATGAAGGGATTGAAGAAATTAGCAGTCACTGTCTCTCCCTCTCCTTGTCAACCCCTTTCTGCATATAGTACCACCTGAGCCCACTACTCACTAGTTAAGCCACTGCGTACACCTGAAGCATGCATGGAGGTTGGCTTAAATACAATGCTTCCACAAGACAGACATGTTCCCTGCGCTGCACAGTAGCTGTCCAGTTTGCCCATTCGCCAGGCAGAGAGAGCCAGACTGAGGCCCCTCTGTGAGCGTACACATGGTGCAGTGCACGTGCAAATAACCCCGGGATGCGTCCACTTTCAGAATTGCATCGGACTCAGAATCAGAGGCAAAACTTTCCACTCGTCAGCCCCATGAGGTTCATGCCTACGGCATAGCTCCCAAAATGTAGTTTTGTCCAGTCAAGACAATGGGTATGCATGCCACTGAAAGGGGGTCATGGGCATATACATTTAGATCACTACAACATGCCTACCATTGACTAAAATAACTTCAGAAATGTACAAACCATAGGTAGGTGTGTACTAAACCAGAGTAAGACATAACTCCAGAGTCCGGACAGTCCCCCAGAGTGGGCGTCACAGTTGGTAGGTCTTCCTGCAGGCAGCTTCTGAGCACAAAGACCTGAGATAGGAGGCTAGCTGCCATCCTTCCGCAACCTGTCCAGGTGGTACCATGGTTGTTCTTGCAGCTTCGCAGCACTAGGGCCATGGGTTAAAATCTCTTGGCGTAAAGTTTGAATGTTCTCCCCTGTAAGTCTTGGGATTCCTCCAGCTACTCTGTTTTCCCTCCACAAAATAATAAGAAGTTACTTTGCCTGTGACTAAAACTGGCCTTAGTGCGTGCATCTGTCTGTATGCATATGGTGGGAGAATCAGATTGTAATATCCACTGGGACAGGGACTGATGTGAATGGCCAAAATATTCTCTGTAAAGCGCTGTGGAATATGAGTGCGCTATATAAATACGTTTAGATGCAATAAATAATAAATAATACCAATTTGGTACCATGTCCCATGAACTATAAATAAACTTCAGCTTGATACATTAAATAATGAATTTGAAACTTTTGAAGGTACGTAAAAAACAATCTGTATTTTACTTACCAGGGGTTTACCATTTACTCAGTCTACTGTGTCCCACAGTCTGGTGATTCTTTACCTCTCTAAGGGCCTGATTCAGACCCGCTCGCAAGCGCTATGCGCTCGCAAGCGGGTTGATGGCTGGGCACTGTGCGTGCACGAGCCCCAGAGCGAGCGAGTATTCACTCGCTCCGGGGCTCGCAGCAAAATGGGGCGGCTGTCGATGTTGATCGACAGCTCGCCCCATTTTGTAGGTGGAGGGGAGGGGTGGCTGGTCAAATGGAGGCGTTCCTGAAGGAACGCCTCCGGTTTGAGGGCGGCCCTACTGACTTCACCAGTGATGTCAGTAGTGAGATTCCAGCTCTATTAGAGCCGGAAGCACACTGGGGCTTGCAGCAGATGAGACCCTACCACAAGGGTCTCGTCGCAAGCCCGATGGTTAACCACAGCTTAGCGAGCAGCCAGGAGGCCATTTAAAAAAAAAAAAAAAAAACAGCCACCCTATTCAGAGCAAGTGCTCACTTTTTGCGATCGGCTCTGAATCAGGGTCTAAATACGTACCTCCCTTGTTGATGCCCTTGCCCTGTGTACCTTGCAGCCTTTCTGAATAGGAAGTGCACAGAGCAGGAGCATTAACAAAACTGCTGGTTAGTTAGGGCTAGAAGACAGAAAAGATAAGTGCCATTGGCATACATGGCCGGGTGTCAAAGTAGAAGGGTAAGGCCTGTCTGGAGGCTTGGGCCTGCCACAAAAGTGCCACCACACAATATGGAGTGGCCACCACGCCTGCTTCCTGTAGCATCTACAGGTGGGGCTCCATATGCTTTGTAAAGCTGACCTTACACTGCATTATAGCGCAGCCTACACAGGGAAAAGGGCAATAATCGCACTGCCATGCACTACTACATGATAAAATTAGGTGATCGCCTAACACAGCCTAAAGTTGGCTGAACAATGGGCGACGGAATCGGTCAATCCAGATAGTTTATCAGCCATTTCCAGGCTGTAAACTATCATCAAGAAACACAAATAATATCCTGCACAGGACAAAAATGTAATTCAATTTATAGACCAGCAATTAAGTACATTGTAATAATTAGTTACCAAATTTTGTATATATAGCTGGAGGTGTTCCCTGGAATCAAATACTCAAGTACTCAGAAAAAAAACCTTCCAGTGGCCTCAGCCAATGTGCAGCAAGTGATTCCTGTGTGGGGCGCTCTTTTATAATAAATTAATTGATATAATTGATATCAGGAAACATACATAATTACAGTATAACTTTTAATCGGTTCCCTCTTTAAAGAGTTTGGGGATTATTTTGACTCTGAGTGTGAAAATATGATAGAGTTACCTATCAATAAACACCCATAAATACCAGATAGTTGATATTAGAAAATGAACATACAGTAATTAAAATATAACTTTTAATTGGATCCTTCTTTAAAAGAAATTGGGAATTATTATGACTCTGATTATGAAAATATGATAGAGTCACCCATCAACAAGCACGCATAAATATAATATCCATCAATAAGAACACATAAATATAATATCCATCAATAAGCACGCATAAATATAATATCCATCAATAAGAACACATAAATATAATATCCATCAATAAGCACGCATAAATATAATATCCATCAATAAGAACACATAAATATAATATCCATCAATAAGAACACATAAATATAATATCCATCAATAAGAACACATAAATATAATATCCATCAATAAGCACACATAAATATATTAGACATTCTGTAATTGTGTATGAAATAATTACCTTGTGGTGATCATATTTAATCATTACCAATATATCCCCTAATGGGTAAAATAGGCAGGTTTAGCAGTTAGTATATTTACTCGCTTTCTTCATTAATTAATTTATGTAGTAGCACTATACGCAACAAACATACACATAAATTAGAATTTAAACACTATAATGCTTCTAAAAACGGTTTTGATAAATGTTGCAGATATAGTATATACATACAGGACAGATATATTCTCGATATACTTTTGTTATATGAGAGATAGTTTGTTTTATCTCTGTCTTTCCCTCAACCATAAATGCCAGCAATTCAGTATCATGTATTAGAAACAAATAATAGACAATAATAAATAAATGACACATCTAGTCATGTATACAATGTTGCAGCCCCTGTCTCCTGTGATTATTAATTATACTTCATGGAAAAACAATTGGGGGAAAATACATGAACACTGCTATTCATAAATGAGCTGGCAGCAAGAACAAAAGAGTTTCAAAAAGGACAGATAAATGGTTAGGTACGGTGTGAGGGTCTGGTTCCTTCTGCTTTCCCAGGTCTTCAAATTGAGAGGACCTGGGCTGAGAGAGGAACACACGGCAGCACCATTGGAAACAATAGGGAGTCGTGGGGGACAGTGCACCCGTGTATGGTGTTAGTATTTGCTCTGTTACTTAAAGAAATACCTGACTTGAAGAGAATCCGTCTCAGAGGAGCCTGCTGCCTGCCGCAAACACTGTCCCCCTGCAGCGGGAAAGTGTCAGAGAGATAGTACGCACGTTTCACCACAGTCGGGCTTGTTCACCTGTCAGCCTTTAAAGAGGGAACTGATTAAAAGTTATACTGTAATTATGTATATTTCCTGATATCAATTATATCAATTAAGTTACAAAAGAGTGCCCCACAAAGGAATCACTTGCTGCACATTAACCGAGGCCAATGGAAGGTTTTTTTTGTAAACTATCATCATTCAGATCCATACAGCACAGTGATCCATAATTGTTCAAACCTGGTCGGTTGGTTTGCGCAGTTGTTGTGCAGTATGTCACCTGATTAATTTCCCCCCATGCTACTGAAATGTATCCTGGCTGGCTTGTTGGCATAATGGAAATGGCACCTTAAAGGTTAGTAAAACATAAAGAACCCCATGAATATCAAATATTACATTTTGGGTGGAGATCTATTTTAAGTGGATGATATAGCTCAACAAGATATAATATATTTTGGGAGGTGAAAAATGAGTGCATAGATTACGTTATTATTATCTGGCACAGTATCTCAGGGTACTAACTACAACTAAATAATTGTGGTGATTTCTACTAGTAAAGGATCACCTTATCTACCCGACCCCATCTCCCCATTCCGTCCCCAAGTTATAAGAGCCATCCTGCTCCGCCCCCCGTTTTACACCCCCCTCTCTGTCCCGCTCCGCCTCCAGTTCTGTCCTGCTCTGCCCCCAGTTGTCTCGATCATACCACTCCCCACTCTGTCCTGCTCCACCCCCTGCTGTCCCATTTACCGCTATGTCCCACCTGCAGCTATACCTACCTTATACGTTCGTATCATATTTAGTAGCTCGGTATAATTAGAGACTTTGTCAATGTCAAATGCTATTGATATTTTAACCATGATAAGTCCATGGAGTAAACAGTATTTAAAAAAAAAAATCTTTAATTCAAGTGTAAACTTAATATAAAACAAAAAAAAATGAAAGAAACACAACTGGATAGAGCAAGATGTGGCAAAAGGATGAAGGAGGCATTTTTGGTAATTGTTCTGTAGCTACAGAAGCTTTGCATGGTAGCCGAGAACATACTGTAGCTCATTAAGGCTGAGTGATAGCAAATGATTAGTGATAGTCAAGATGCCAGTGATTCTAACTGGTCCAGACAGCTGTGAATCTAATGAGCAGCTTGATACATGACTGGCTAATTCACACAAAGTCCACTGGTGCTTTGTAGATGTTCTCGAAGGTCTAACGCTTCCTTACTACTCAGACATGAATTCTATAAACATTTAAACTGCAAAGCTTCTAAATACAATATAATGCCTCTCCTTTGTTTGCAAATGTGTCTCACATCAGTCTGGAACAGTAGATGAATTAACTGATAGCTGGGAATAAGAGTAATAGTTTTCCCCAAGGGTTGAGCAGGCTTCTTGCCTAAAACTTTCTACAACAGGAAAGAGCCTTTGTGGACAGTGTACTGTATTATCTAACAGGCTGCGTAAAAAAGTGGGATTTTTTCCCCAAGGCATTGAGCTATACTCAATTCATTTCTATAACAAGTAAAATGTGTGGGAAAACTACACTCATCAGCACTTGCCAGAATATTCAGACGTGAGCACATCTGAAAACTAGAGATGCAGATCGAGATAGATCCTATTATAATACGTAGTATTCCTAACTTCCAGAGTAAATCCCAGGTTTTAAGGAGGATTTTTGTTTTAGTTCTTTTCCTTATTTTAAAAATATTAATCAACTTCACAACTTCTATGGTTTTTATTTTTTCAATATTTTTAATTTTTGCGGATTGCAAATTATCGCTATTCTTGTTTTCGAGGATTATGGGCCTGATTCAGACCCACTCGCGAGCGGCTGTCCGCTCGCAAGTGGGTCGATGGTCTGCACTGAGCATGCGCACGACGGAGGGAGCTCCATCGTGCGCATGCGCCAGACACGACGAGCGAAGGACTTTCCTTCGCTCGTTGTGTCCGATCAAAGGGGGCGTGCTGTCAATGTTGATTGACAGCACGCCCCCTTTGGTGGGCGTGCCGGGGGCGTGCCTCCCTGACGGGGGCGTTCCCACGGGAACGCCTCCCATCAGAAGCCGGCCCACTGACATCACTAGTGATGTCAGTGGGAGTGATTTTGGCTCTGATAGAGCCAAAATCACTCCGGAGCTTGCGGTTGAAAACCTCAACCGCAGGCTCCGGCTCGCAATTTCGATGGTCGCGATGGTCACGACCATCGCGGCCATCAAAATGCACGCTCGTATAGCCTGTGGGTGGTGACCCACAGCTATACGAGCGTCCAGGAGGATGCTCCATGAAAATGGAGCCCGGCCCTCATGCAGAGCGTGCGCTCTGCTCAGAGCGTACGGCTCTGAATGAGGGCCTATATTTATTGTAGAGGTGTTTTGAAAAGGTTCAAAATTACAATGTACCTCGATTCAATGAAAGTCTTAGCAGAATATTGAGCAGCAAGGGTGGGACCCTGGAGTCCGCCACCTATTAACTCGTGTGCTGGACTGTGGGTCTGATTTATTAAGAATCACGATTGCGATCGCAGCTCCATAATCACATGCAGGTCTGCTGCAAAAAATATGCTAATGATTGCAATCGCAATGCCATCATAGAGACGCCCACTGCCTCCCACTACCGCTATCTCACATCTGTAATACCTTGCAAACCTCCATAAACATCTGCAACATCGAGTACAATCGGCCCCTCACGCAGAATTACAGCAGCCCTGACCTTACTTAGAAATTGCTATCCTGTACACAGTGAGTACTCAGGCTGCATAGGCAATCACACTGGCTAATTTATGCACACCCATACAACGGCGTTCAAGCAGACAGGCACGCCTCCTTTTATCTGACCACACCCCCGTCGCCACCCCCAAACGCTCTCTGCCTGTCAATCACTCTGCGATGGCTCTCCGTGGTCTGTGTGATCGCAGTGCGATCCCAGTGGTGCTTTCGCACCCTAAGATGCATACGGATGCACAGTACGCAACAATCGGCCGACTGCATGCGCTGTTGCAGTTGCGATCCTTGGTAGCCTGTTAGAAGTATGTCAGAGCAAGATGTGCCTGGATTAAGCCCACTCAGTGTTATTATATTTGTCCAGTTGGAAGATAGTGCACTTGGCCAGAGTGTATAATGGTATTAAGTGCGTTGCGCAGTATGTTGGTGCTGGTGGTGTTTAGTCCAAATGTGGTACAGCTTGACCAGGTCTTAGGTTTATTTATCAAGATAGAAACAACATGTAGCATAGAGACACAGGGATTTGCAGATATAGTAATTGTATATAGCAGCCTGGAGCATGAGGTAATTGCTGTGCTAGACCAATTGTACCTATTTGGATCAACTTCAGGATCGGATGCAGTTGGCAGTATCCCGACCACTGGTATCCCGGATGTAAGTATATGGGTGTTAGGGGGAGGTTAGGGTGCGGGCTTAGGCACTAGGGGGAGGGTTAGGATTTGGCACCGGGGAGGGGGTGTTAGGTTTAGGGTGCAGGGAGGGGGACTTTAGACTTAGGCACTAGGGGAGGAGGTTAAGGTTAGGCACTGGGGAGGGATGGTTATGGTTAGGGTAGGGGTTAGAAAAACATTCACCTGTCTTCCCTATGGGTGTTGGGATTCTGGATGTCGGGATGCCGCTGTTTTCTATTCTAACCAGCGGCATCCTGAAAGCCATGATTACATACCCAACCCCCAGGATTGCTAGACACTTTTCTGATAAAAGCACAGTGAAACTTGTAAATGGGAGATATCTGTGCCCTACTGTATACTGTATGTACCTTGTCTGATGGACAGAAGCTAATTGACAACATTGAGTGTCAAAGCACTTGTGATAGGCTGATATAAGGTGTGTCAGTTGCCAGTCTCAGTCTCTCACTGCCTGGGGAACAGGCAGCAGGCCTGTTGAGAGATACTGTGATTACTGGATGTAAGTACTGTGCTAAAATACTGTTGTTTTGTAAGACATGCTCACTCTATGCTGACCCCCTGCCAAGTTATTGGAAGATGTGGATCCAGTTTGGGAAAGGAACAGGAGGTAAGGGGCCTTGATAAATGACTTACTCATCCACTAATACCGGATGTTGGCTAGACCTGACCAAAGGCGCGGAGTCTAACTTACTGGGAGGTGTTCACCAGTGACCCCTCCAAGTGGGATTTGGGCTTAAGCTGCACCCAGCAAGCAGGTCACGGCCCTTTGGTCAGGTACCGGCACAAGTGGGAAATAGAAGAACACTATCACAGGGAATGCAAAGAAAAAAGATACTGGAAATTTTTACTGGGGTAATGTAATGAGTACACACTCTGTTGATCCAGATGCAAGGCTGAAGAATGGCACTTCGAGATTGTACTTGGATAACATAATGCTGCGGCTTCAGATGCAGAACTGGCACAGGAGAATTATATTATGAGATGGTATTTGGATGATGTACTAGGTACACCCACCATGGCTTCAGAGGCAGAACTGGCACAGGAGAATGGTATGATGAGATGGTACTTGGATGATGTACTAATTACACACACTGTGACTTCAGGCGCATAACTGGCACAGGAGAATGATATGATGAGATGGTACTTGAATAACGTACTAAGTACACACACTGTGGCTTCAGGCGCACAACTGGCACATGAGATGACTCTAGGAGATTACACACATGGTGGATAAACACTAGGAACAAGTCACTAGAAGCAATGAATCTTGGGACCTGGAACGCTGCAACAGCAAGTCTTCACAGGAAGTAACGACGTTGTACAGGCAACGTTCTGTTGTCCAGGCAATGTTCTGTTCTCCAGAGCCCGGTTAAATACCCTAAGGTAGCAGTCCATTAGAGGATAGTGTCAGCTGACAACAACCAATGCTACCATTGGGTAAAGGGCTAATCAGGATATAGACTGTCATGGCTGTGTCCATGATGGTAACCACAGAAACCACATCATGGAGCGAGCACATGGATGTCCCAGCAGACCCCAGGTATAATCTTCAGCGCGTCAACCACTGCCGCGCCTGGCATCTGACTGCTCGGGAGGTCAGGGGAAACCGGCGCTGAGGTAATGGCCAATCCTCGGCCGCAACCTGACAGAGGGACAATAGGCAACTCTAGTCTGAGAGGGAATCATTTTGTTTAGTTAGAGCCGGACAAGCTAAGCTTTTCTCTTATATTTTATTTATCTTTATGCTGCAAACAAAACTAGCTGTGGTTACTGGTAACTGTTGAAAGAGGAGTGTGCTACTGTGCAAACTCCAATCTTCCTGTTTCTCCAGGGAGGCTTCATGTCCTGTTCCAAGATGGCTGCTGAGATCACTATTGAGCAGGGGCCATCTTGGTTTTACTATGTACTGTGTAAAAGTGACATGGTAGGGGAGAGTAGTCTATTACTTAGCTCCTGGAGAAAAACAGGTTAATACCAGCTAAAAAGCTGCACCAGCTGGTGAGCTGTATAAAGCTCCATCTCCAGTGTACATGTAATAGTGAGTACTGCTGTACCTACTATCTTCAATAAACCAACACCACAGTATAAGTAACTGTAATGTTCATAGTTTGAGTCATCTGCTAGTGTGTGCCTACAAAACTGTGCAATTTCAACACATGCATACACATGATTTCCAACAGTACCAAGACCCTTGACTTGCGTGCTACTAATTGGCTACTATGTGAAAATGCACCCATCTACCCCATGAGACGGCATCCTTACACTGATCTTGCCACACATGGAGGTTATGCAAACAGATTTATTAATCGTGATCGGCTTATCTGTGAAATCCAACATGCCAGGTTGCAGGATCATTACATCGCGGCAATCCATCGCTGATGTATGGGGGCCTTTAGTCGTCATTGCCCCCAAAAACTTTTTGGCTGAGTGCACAGATCAGCTGTAGCAGGGAGAAAGTTTGTGTGTGTGTGTGGGGGGGGGGGTAATAAAAACTGAGGGTCTCTATGTCCACTGGGGGAGTAATGCCCAATAAATAAATTACACTGGAGCATGGAAGGACTTTAAAATTGTTAAAAAAATTATACCAGTTACTTTGTAGAGACATGTACACTAAGGGAGGTGTGTGTGTGTGTGTGTGTGTGTGTGTGTGTGTGTGTGTGTGTGTGTGTGTGTGTGTGTGTGTGTGTGTGTGTGTGTGTGTGTAAAAATGGGGATCTATTACACATGGGGTGGGTGGTTGCACAAATGGGGATCTTTTACCACTGTTGGAGTGGGGTGATAATGCTAATTGCAAAATGGGGGGGTCTATTGTCAATGGGGGTGGGAGACAATTTTACAAAGGGGGCCAATGGACATGGGATGGCGCATATATTTTATTTTTTAAAATATTTTAATTTTATTAAAAATGTTTTTAACTTAATATAAAAAAATTAAATTTTGAGGCCCATTTTGTAAACAAAAAAAAGTCAGTTAAATAGGCTAAAATTTAAATGTCTTAACTTTAAACTTAAAAATTCTAACTCATTCTATGATTTTGAGGTTTGTTGTTAGAGGGCAGGGCAAAAATGGCAGTGGGATTGGCCCAAAAATCACATTTGAGGGCCATTGACTAGCCAACATTAATTTTCAGTACAGTAATTCAAGAATCCTTGGTGTGGGTTCAGGTCAAAAAGGGGAAAAAAAAGGACCTAACCCCAAACCTTTTAGCTGTCAACCATCCATAAAACAAACCCTTACCCTTTCAAAGCCACATTATAATTGCTTTTTATTTTGGTCTACTCATTACTGTTTTGAACCTTTTTCACCTCCATTATTTCAACCTACTGTTAGTTGTCTGTCTCTGGACTTTTCTCCTTTTCTGACTATCCGCTGTGCAGTTACTTGTTTATTGTGCGTCTTCTTTAGTAGTATATTCCATTCTACTAAATTTTCTTATGTATTAATCTGTTTTGTTGACCAGCGTGTTCCAAACTTGTAACCTACTTGCATTAAGTCCCCGACAGGGGCACCGAGAGGGGGGAATCTGGTACTAATTACCCAGGCCTAGGCTCTTTCAAACATAATTGTCGCTGTAATTTTGTTTTTTATGTTCCAAATAAACAAATGAAACTGCACTGTCGGAACAAATGATAATCCTTTCTCCAGGATGTTGGTGTCTGCATTAACAAACTTCTTTGTAGAGAGGTTAAATACTTATTTTTCTTGGGTAGGGGGGTCTTTTTGAACCTATTCCTTTGGTTTTGCCCACCTCTTCAAGTGGGGCGCCACCACCTTGTTCTGTTTGTGCTCTAGTGCGCATGCCCAAAGGGATATGTTTATTGAATTTGTTATATTTTGATTTCCCAGAGCTGTCAGAATATTGATTACCCTGTACTTCTAAATATACTTTGTAACGCCTGTCTTGCCCATGTGGGTTACACTACATAGGCAAGACAGAGAGGCAGTTCAAGTAGAGGATGGCTTTACATTACTCGGCTCTCAGAGCAGCCATCCTCTCTGGTTCAAGCGAACAGCCGATTGCCCAACACGTTTCTGTGAAACAACAATTGTTTGTCTTCAATTAAATATATAATGATAGTGTTATGATCCACGGCAGCAGATCATCTTGGTTGCAGTTCCTAGCCTTATTAGGTGACTAGGACGCGGCATTATGCCTTAGATTCCAGTCCTGGCTGTTGCTGGGCAGCTGCAATCTATTCAGTCTGTGTGTGTGCAGCTCACATCTGCAATCCATTCAGTCATCAAGGAGGCTCTCTGCAGGGCTTGCATTCATTGGTCCCTGCTTCGGTTAAGTTACAGCCAGCCCTACACATCCTGCCAGTGATATTGCCTGACTTCCGAACTACATGTGTTGCCTAGTGCTCATAAGCTCGAGTTTTCGGCGGTCTTACCTTGTTCTGCAGTTTCTGCTATCAAAGTTATTGTTACTAGTTTCCTGAACCAGTTTTCCTAGTCAGAGGTCGGCCTGGATTCATCTGCTGTGATTCCACCTGCAACTGAGGCATGCGCATCATTAGCCCGCGGCATTACCGCACCTCAGCATATGTATAAGCCGCGTCAGCCAGTAGTCAGCTGCTTCAAGTTAGCAGCTGTCTCTTTCTCGCTGCCTCCAGCCTGCGGTCTAAGCCACACCAGTGATCACCTGTCTGTCATATCTCAGCCAGTGGCATAGCTGCAACTTTGACCTTAGTCTGCTACATCTGCCAGGGGCCCTGCCACATCATTGTGCTTAGTCCTATTGTTCCATGGTCTGCAGCATAAGCCAAATCACACTCCAAGGACCAGTAGATCCAGCCCAGCATAGCCACTTCATAGTCCTCGGTCCTGTCATCCTGCAGTTTGTGGCTTGGTAACTCAATTTACTAAAGTAAGAGTTTTTAGAATTGAGTTTTAAAAGTGATGTTGCCCATAGCAACCAATCAGATTCTAGTTATTATCTTCTAGAAGGTGCTTGTTAAATGTTAAGTACACTCTGATTGGCTGCTATGGGCAACATCACTTCTAAAACTCACTTCTAAAAACTCTCACTTTAGTAAATTTACCCCTTATAGTTAATTTGTTGCAATGTATTTGAGATAATATGATGTTTTTATTATTAGGAAATGAATATCACAGAATTTGGGTTGATACCATTTAAATCCCATTGAGCAACTTTTTCTTTAGTATTCCCAAAAGGAGGGATTATATAATCACAGTTAACCATTGGGACCTATAGATTCTTTTTCAGAAGTTTATTGAAATAGCACTCTTTATTTATAATAAAACTTTTTTTTAAAATTGTGTAAACAAATGTTATAAAAACTGAAAAATGTTTTGTCCTATTGTACATGCATGCCTGTAAGACACCCATTTTGTTTATAAAGATTTACCCCTGAAGAAGTCTCATCACAAGATGAAACGCATAGGGTGATGCTGCAAAAATACCAATTGGGGTGACAGTACTAGTGGGGCTACACTGCTACTTACAGTATGTGATTTTATATTCTAAAATTGAATACCAATATTTAAGAATAAAATATGTTAACATAGAAATTAACGTGTGGCCATTAGCCATTTTTCTGGCTGCTTTCTTGTTGTGAAGGTTTGATTTTAGGATCCAAATAAAGGGATATACTTTCAGTGATCCACTAAATAGGAAGAATTCTCAAAAGAGGAGCAAACTATTCCTCCACCTCTGGTTGAATAAAAAGGAACTACATCTACTGAAGAATTATTAGCCTATTTTAGCACTTCGGATAAGTGTAATTGAGTACATATTGCAAGGAATGTCACCTAAAGGGCAATAAAGATCGAAGTCCATTAAAAGTCATTTTGGCGCCCCATTTGCATTTGTTTGTGTATGTGTACTTAAGATCCTCTACTATCAGGGGATCTGTGGGGGGGAGCAGCCTACAAACTACTTATCTAATTTTTTTAGTAGACTATTTAAATATTGTGATTTAATGTTTAGTGCAGGAAAATGAATTGTTTGGTTGAATATATATATATATATATATATATATATATATGTATATATACCTACATATATATCTATATTTATATATATATATATATATATATAAAACAAAACAGGAAGGCATTAATAATGTAGTATATAGAGTTCCATTTGAATCGCAAATTGAGGTAATATGCATACTTTGAAATAGAAACATTTTTATCAGAGCCCCGAGGAAGTCATTGCTGATGAAACGTATTGGTTGGACATGCAACTTATCTATTCTTCACCATACTGGAGATCTGTTCCAGTCAGGATCTCCCACTTTTCTGAAGTGTTGTCTTGGATACAAAAAGAATTCCATCCTCCAGGAGTTTAAGTGAAATTTGTAATATGCTCTGATAACATTTTATTAAAGTATGGGTTTTTAATCTTGTATACCTATGTAAACAAACTTTTTTAACATACTACGCTCTGATTGTATTTGGTGCTGGGCTCTCATTATAGTATTTGGATCGTTAATCTGATTTACCCTAACAATTTAAGAAGTTGTGGGTGTAAAGACTAACAGACACAGCTCTTCATTTTAAAGTATTGTATGCCTATTACCTCAGTTTGAAATTCATATGGAACTCTAACTAATATACTATGAGCACCTTCCTGTTTTGTTGTATGTCTGTTTTTTATATATTTTGGTGACAACTTATGCTATGCACATTACTCTTTTCTTTGGCGAGATCTACAACCCTATAATGGATGAGGAAGGAACCAAAAAAGTACACAGATAACCCATATTGATTTATTTTTTGTGTGCACGCTAATTTATTGGATTTAGTTATAATCACTTACCCACAGATAGTACAGTACTACACTAGAAGGTGCTTTTTCTTACTTCACACACAGACACACATATGTCACTTCTGGCCCAGAAGTGACAGCCCATCACCTAGCAACCAGGTCAGGCCAGGTGACATAGAAGCAAGAGAGCCTTTTGCGTAAAAAAACAAAATGACATACTGTATGTGGCAAAAACCAAAACAAATGCTGCATATCCCTACCAACTAGATACAGACGATGCTGACACATAGTAATACACAAGTACTGTATTCAAAAAAACAGAAATAAACAAAAAAATAAACATAAAATGGATATGGATATTAATAAGGTTTAGAGAACTGGATTCAAAAAATATTCATATAGGCAAAAAATGAAAAATACATATTCAACAAGGCAATACACATAACATAAAAAATCATGAGTACCCTGGACACAAATAAAGAATGTTTAAAGCATCATAAAAAACAAGCTAATTACCCTCATTTAACCCAGAGGGAGCAAGACTGTGCAAACTATTGATCCATGTGCACTCTTTGCAACAACAGTCTGCCTCTGTCACTTCACCTTCTAAAAGGAGCAATATGATCAATAGTAGTAAAACAAATATCCAGCATGGCATGCTTTTTAATAGCAAAATGTCTCGCCACCGAGGGCGTATTGGCATCAATTGATATGAATGCTCATATTGTAGAGGACCAATGGAGAGCTATTCTTTCTTTGAGCATCCTATTCGTTTTGCCCACAGAGGCCAGTTTACAGGAACAGGTGATGAGGAATATGACATAATGACTTTCAAGAAGTTAAATGATGTGTGACCTTATAATGTCTTTCTGCAACTGGCTCCATAAAGGTTTCACTTATATGTAAAAAAAAATACAATTGATATACCCATGACATCTGTATGCTCCTAGTTTAGGTTGTAACCAGGTATATAATTTAATGGATCCCAAATCAGATTTTTCAGTAAGGTCCTTAATATTACTGCTTCTTTTATAACAAAACATAGGTTGCTTACAGCATATAGGTCCCAGTACATCATTGGATTGTAGAATGTGCCAGTGTCTTATAAAGGAATTGTGTACTTGCTTAGATGACACTGATTAAGTTCTTGTGAAGATTAGTTGATCTGATGTATCATAACATGATGTATTGGTTAGAGTATCTTCCCTGTGCAAGTGTAAAAATGTGTCAATGACTCTTCAATTCATCCACCAGATAGCCTCCTTCAACAAATTTACCGCCCATTGTCCAAAGAGCCAAGGTAGTTCAGATGTGATACGTACTACATGTAACAGCTGTGAGCCACATTTTAATGGATGTGGGTGAAAGCTACCTGCCCTGAGCTGTGTATTTCTGTCAGTGCCCTTTCTAAAGAAAGAAGTACGTAGACATTCATCAGACATAGTGACACATACATCAAGATAATTAATAGTTATATCAGTATATGCTAATGTAAATCTTATCTTAGTGTCCAGGGTATTAAGATGGTCTATAATATCAGTCATGGGTGTCGGCAGGCCACATAAAAAAAATCAATGTGTCTTAAGTAAAACAACATAATTGAGAAGAAAATGTATTACCCAAAATATGCTGATTTTTATACCTATGCATAAATAAATTTGCATATGATGAGGCCATGATTAACCCCATTGCGGCCCCTCTCAATTGTATATAAAAAGAAAAATGTATATCATTTTTTTCATTTAATAATATAATAAAAGAAGCAACTGGTGAATCGATATATATATGTAGACTGTTACCAAGCCTCTGACTGATTCCACACCATCCTCATGATTAATGTGTGTGTATAAGCTAGTTAAATCTAACATAACAACAAATATGAGTCAGGAAGGGGGCCAATTTTTTTTTATTATGTCAGTAGCGCCTTTTATATAAAAAGGGAGTGCTGTACCACTGGTTGCAACCAGAAATCCACATATTGTGAGATCAACTGAAAAAGTGAGCCCTGGGAAGAAATGCTAGGTCTCCTTGGCAGTTGAACAGGGGTTTTATGTATCTTTGATAAAATATAAAAAAAGGTATTCTTGGAGACCCCTGTGTAAGGATTGCAAGGTTGTTTCTTCAATCCATTCATTTATCAAGTCCATTTCAATACTGGAATCAATTTCCCTCTTATATTTTTTTGTGAGGTCATAAGTTAACATTTTACAACACTAGGTGTATTTTGATCTCCTGTTTATGGTCTGATCTATATAAAAGAACCACCCCTGCTCCCTTATCAGAAGGTCTTATCTCATTATTGTTTCTAAGGGATTCAATTGCCAGATTTTCTTCCCTAGTTGGATAAAGAGATTGTTTACATATATGGAGTATGATGTCCCATTTGATAAGTCTGATAAATGTCTCTGATGAGATAATGGTATAAGGGGGGGTCAAAGGTACTTTTAGGTTTACATTTACTCCCAACTTATTCAGGGTTTGAAGTTTAGATAAATAATCCTTTAATTTCAATACCTGGTGAAATCTCAAAAAATTCATCATTAAAGGCAAGTCTGTAATTTAAAGGTATTAGCAAAGGAAAGGCCCTTAGAAAGAACCACCCTTTGTAACCACTGGACATGAAAGAAACCACATCTGCACATGAAAGAAACTTCTAAATACATCATGGGTTTTAAGAAAGTACAGGAGGGAAACATTCTCCAAAGGAAGAGAAGTATTAGAACATAATGACATGCACTGAAACTGGAGGGGAGTAGGCTCAGGGGAAATTTGAGGAAAAATTACTTCACAGAAAGGATATTGGATAGGTGGAATAGCCTTAAACAAGCTTTGTATAGGCATAAGAATATCCTTACAAATAACTAAAGATCATATAGGCTTTTATGTTACCATAAGGTAAAAAAAGGGGCAGACTAGATGGGTCAATTGGTTCTTATCTGCCATGAAATTCTATGTTTCTATGTTTATCTACCACGTTTACAATTATGGTGTCATTCCCGTAAGTGCAGTTTTGTATTACACAATGTTTTTTTTTAACTTTTGATAAACATTGAAGGGGAGATGTACTAGGCCTTGCAAAGTGGAGAGTGATAAAGTACAGTACCAACCAATCAGCTCCCAACTGACATTTTTCAAACACAGCCTGTAAAGTGACAGTTTGGAGCTGATTGGTTGGTGCTTTATCACTCTCCACTTTATAATTTTTCATGGCTTAGTACAAATATATATATACATATAAATATATAATATAAAATGTATTGGAAGCAGGAAAAATTAGCAAGCGTAAGGATCTCAGCGACTTTGACAAGGGATTAATTGTGATGACTAGAAGACTGGGTTGGAGCATTTCCAAAATGGCACGTCCTGTGGGGTGTTCCCAGTATGGAGAGATTAGAACCCACCAAAAGTGGTCTAAGGTAGGACCATTAATGAACCGGCAACAGGGTCATGGGCACCAAAGGCTCATTGATGCACATGGGGAGCAAAGTCTAGCCCATCTGGTCCTATCCCACAGAAGAGCGACTGTAGCACAAATTAAAAAGTTCATGCTGGCTATGATAGAAAGGTATCAGAACACACAGAGCATCACAGCTTGCTGCATATGGGGCTGCGTAGCCACAGACAGATCAGAGGGCTCATGCTGACCCATTTCCACTGCTGAAAGTGCCTGCAATGGGTACGCGAACATCAGAACGGGACCATTAAGCAATGGAAGAAGATTGCATGGTCTGATTAATCACATTTTCTTTTACATCATGTGCACAGCCGAGTGCGTGTGCGTCATTTACCTGGGGAAGAGATGGCACCAAGATGCACTATGGGAAGAAGCCAAGCTGGCAGTGTGATGCTCTGTGCAATGTTCTGCTGGAGAACTATGGATCCTGGCATTCATGTGGATGTTACCTTGACACGTACCACTTACCTAATCATTGTTGCAGACCAAGTACACCCCTCCATGGCAACGCTATTTCCTGATGGCAGTGGCCTCTTTCAGCAGGATAATGTGCCCCGCCACACTGCAATAGTTGTTCATGAATGGTTTGAGGAACATGACAAAGAGTTCAAGGTGCTGACTTGGCCTCCAAATTCCCCAGATATCAATCTGATCAAGCATCTCTGGGATGTGCTAGAAAATAAAGTCCGAGCCATGGAGACCCCACTTAAAGGATTGTTGCCAGAAACCACAGGACATCGTCAGAGGTCTTGTGGAGTCCATGCCTCCATGGGTCTGAGCTGTTTTGATGGCACAAGGGGGCCTACACAATATTAGGCCAGTGGTTCTAATGTTATGGCTAATAGATAGATAGATAGATAGATAGATAGATAGATAGATAGATAGAAATAATGATATATATATATATATATATATATATTATGTGAATGGGTGTAAATGCTCTTAAGATTTGATTATAACATGTTTTCCTATAGTATTTGAACTGCTGAACCCTTTAAAGACAGTCACAATCTTATAACACAAAATACTGTACATGAATTGACAACTAAACTAAGACATACCTGAAAAAAAACCCAGATTCTATTTGTTATTATTTTTAGGTAGTACTACATAGAGTATAGTATGCATTTAGAAATAAAATAGCTATATGCACAGTATAGTGACAATAAAGTAGAATTAGGACATTGTTTTGTCAAAACTTTTGTTTTGTAGCCTTCACTTGCAATCCCACTGTAATTTGTCAAATATAAAAGACAGATTATTCTATTCAGCACAGGGTGAAATTATCTATTACGCTTTGTTTTTTTTATGGTAATGATGAAGCTGTTTTATATTACAAAAAAAAACATTAAAATCCAACTTTTTTCTATTAAATTCTATACTGATCACATTCCACACATATAATTATAGTTGTGGAAGATCTTATACTCTGTACAAAGGTTGCCAATGAAACTCTGGGGGACCTTGCCAGAATCATTAATTGCTACTATTAAGATCCTTCTCTCTGTGGTATTATGTATCAGTAAAGCACTTACAATGTCCTATATTCTTAAAACTACTGTTAAAGTCTGAAACACAGTACTTGTAATTGTAAATTGCCCATATTTAACAATCTTTCTCCTGGATCCTTTATACTGTAACTCAATGAAGTGTAAAGTGAAAAAAACAAAATTGGTTTCTATTTTATATAAAATGTCATCCAAATATGTTGAGTGCAGTTTCCTATATTTTGTTTATGAAAAAAGCTGCAAGGTTGTCATTAGTGCAATTTAATGTAAATTGAATTATTTGTACTGAATAAAATCACTTATTTGCAAATATACCTTATGTGTTATTAGACTCAAAAGTACATTACTTGAGTTTCATTATTATTATTATTATTATTATTATTATTATTATTATTATTATTATTATTATTATCTAACTATATACAGTACAGTGAAATGATTTTTTTTTAATTATTAAGTTCCATCAAATAATGAACAATATATTTCCAATTTGTTTTTGCACAATAAACAGTGGTACAGGCAGTTTTCTCATCATCTTTACCTAGTTAAATAAAGAAAAAAATAAACATAAAAGAATCAAAACAAGAAAATGGAACCAAATACAGAATAAATTATGTAAAGGACAAAAAGGGAGAAAGACATTGTTCTACCGATAATATAACAAGTATAATTTGACCCTATGTTGAAAGAAATATTTGGGATAAAACCATCCAGTTTCTAGTGGTGACCATATTTGTAAGGTTGAAGGCTAAAAAACAGGATCAAATAGAATGTCTTCTCTCACAATATCAGTATGAAATGTCAACAGTGATAATACTAAGCGGTGAAACATTTTGATGTTGTACAAAATGTCAACAATCAAAATGTCGACAGTTGAATATTATGTTAGTATCTGACGTTAGCATCATATTATGGATTAATAATATTAATATACAGTATAAAACAAAATGTAATTGGCCAGGTTCTATGGTGGCAAAGGTGTTTTCTATGATGCATGTGATGGGTGTAAGACCCACTAATTATGGCTGCTAGGCTGGTGAAGTGTGGTCTGGCTAAAAAGTGGTAGGTGCTGGGCTCACTAGGGGTGGTCTGGTAGCAAGGGGTGGGGGCTAGGGTGACAACAATGTGTTGTGGGTTGCAGTTGAAGGATGCTAGGCACAATAGGGTTGGGTGCCAGCAGTGGCGGGCTGGGCCGGGGGGGCAGGGTGCCATGTCCCCCCCGGGCCGCAGCGTCATGCGGGCCACGGGCCGGTGCAGTCTGTGTCACTGTGACACAGACTGCACCGCGTGTGTAGCGCTGACCGGACGGAGCCATCTTCCGCAGTGGGTAATGGGAGAGCCGTCGTCATGACGACGTCTCTCCCATAATGCAAAGCGGCCAGAGGAGCTGGTGGAAGCATCGGGACCAGGAGCAGGAGTTTCAGGTAAGTGTTTTTTTTTTTTTTTTTTATTAAGTCTCTCTCTCTACTGGGGGGGGCTACTGGGGGCACTACCAAGGGGGGGATTACTATGGGGGCACTACCAGGGGGGGATTACTATGGGGTCACTACCAGGAGGGGGTATTACTATGGGGGCACTACCAGGGGGGGGGATTTCTATGGTGGCACTACCAGGGGGGGATTACTACTGGGGGCACTACCAGGGGGGTGGATTACTACTGGGGGCACTACAAGGGGGGGGACTACTACTACTGGGGGCACTACAAGGGGGGGACTACTACTACTGGGGGAACTACAAGGGGGGACTACTACTACTACTGGGGTCACTACAAGGGGAGGGGACTACTACTAGGGGCACTGCATAGGGGGGAGGGGACTACTACTAGGGGCACTACATAGGGGGAGGGGACTACCACTGGGGGCACTGCGAGGGACCACTGCTGGGGGCTCTATATAAAGGGCAATACTGGGGGTACTGCATAGGGGGGAGACTACAACTGGGGCCACTATTTAAGGGACATTGCATAAGGGTTACCACTATTGGGGGCACTGCATGGGGGGGTGGACTGCTACTGGGAGCACTGCATAGGGGGTACCACTATTGGGGGCACTATATAAGGGGCTTACTACTGGGGGCACAAGGGGCACTGAACAGGGGGGACCACTACTGGAGGCACAAGGGGCACTGCATAGGGGGGATCACTAATGGGAACACTACTGGAGGCCTGCATAAGGGTGTTATCTCCTGTGGCACACGGGGGCACTGCATATGGGCACTATGACAGGGGGCTGCCCCTAATCTTTATTTTTACCTTACATTAATCCCATATGGACCCGCCTCCTCCCTGAAACACTTGAGGGGGGGCGGCGCCGTAGCACGCACGTTCTTCGGGCACCCTGGCTACACGCTACTCCTCTGCCAGGGCCGCCTGCATGCATTTGCCCCCCAGGCTAAAAGTTGCCAGCCAGCCCCTGGGTGCTAGTGTATTGAAGGGTGGTCTGGTTAGCGCTTCATCAACAACAGCAGCACTGAACCTTTGGGTTTGGCCAATACTGCTGTTGTGCATATTTTGACTGCATATGCTGCAATGTGTTTATAGCTTGTTATAAGGCGACCAACTGTGACGCTATATAAATAAAGGTTATTATTATTTCGAAGAAGAAAAAAGATGCAGTGACTGATCCTTTTTGTTCTCTTTTACATAAAAAATATGAAGACCTTGACAGCTATTTGACTCAGTAAGCAGGTCTCACGAGGGGCTCATTTACCATTCTATATTTGCAGCTATAACCCGAAAACACAGTTTTCGGGGGTTAATCAGAAATATTAAGTTTCCCTCGGATGTATGAAGGAGAGACAGCAGCAGGTACTCCAATACCTGCTGCGATCCCTACATTCCCGCTGGCAGCCCTCCGGAACGCTTTTCGAGCAATGGCGGTCATTCATGTGCAGTCAGCGGGACTGTGCATGCGCAGCAGATCCGGCAGGTCTCTGGGCACATCACATATACGGGCTCCTTTCGGAGCCCTTGTCCCTGCATGTGCCGGATGATACATCCAGGCGCCATGATCGCATCTTGCAATGCGATCATGGGCGGTAATGTCATGCCAAGGTCGCTTTTGCAATTGCTATCATTAATAAATGGGGGCCACAGAGTTCTGTACATTGCGACCAAGCGGTGGATTTCTAAGTACACTCCAAGCAATGCATACCTCTTACCTCTTACCTGTAATCATTTTGGTGTCACATTCCCGATTACAGGACCTCAAAAGGGGTTAAGCTGCCATCAAAAGTCAAAAATAAATCTAAACCAAGGTGTATTTTAGGATAAAAACGTAAAGGTTTGTTTCATTTGCAGTTGGTATAAAAGGTGTAGGAGGTTGGATTGCGATCTAATTCTTGCACCATGCATTTTAATGTGCACAGCATGGACCATTAAGTGCCAGCAGTGCAAGACCAAATTAGGTGCGCTTTGGAAGTAACCTCCAACCTGTGTTCATATAATCCAGTTTATAATATACATTTAAATTAGCAATCCCATAAAAAAGTGCTAATATAAAGCACCCTTATGGAGAGATGTACTAAGCTTTGGAGAGAGAGAAAGTGGAGAGAGATAACGTACCAACCAATCAGCTTCTGTCAGTTCACCAGCTGTGTTTGAAAAATGACAGTTAGGAGCTGATCGGTTGGTACTTTATCTATCTCCACTTTATCTCTCTCCTAGGCTTAGTACATCTACCCCTTAGTTTGTTAACATCCATGGTTTGTTTCCTCAGGCAGCTATTAATGATTTCTAATTAACCAGATTTCTGGGTGGGATTTTCAGACTCAGAGAACTTAGCTGCAAACCTACCCGTCTTACCCTAGATAAGATGAAAGTACGGTACCAGTTATGTTGAAGCAGGCAAGCTGACTCTTTTAGTGCTAATGCCGTGTATTATCAGACACGCTGCCATTCTCTCTTGCTCCAGTGGCTTGGGAGGGACGATCAGCGGCATTCTGCCTGATCTGGGAGCATTTGGCAACTATTTATTTAACCTCAGCCTTCATCCTGTTCAAACTGTTTAGCTTGTACCCATAACAAAACTTTAGTTCCCCTATAAGCTATTCCACAAGCTGTACAAACAATACTCGTTTGGTGCCGAATGTACAGCGAGACATGAAACGCGTGCCTCGAGTGCGCTGCAGATGTGTGATCATTAAATCAATCTGGCCTGCAGATTACACAGGTAATTTCATTATATGATGTAGAGTTACTCATTCAACGCCATCTTCTGTTTCGTTAGTGGCATCCCATTTATAGATGTATTAATAAAGCCCGGCGACTTACTGCACCTCTTCCAGCAAAGCATTAATTACAATTTACGCTTACTGAAAGAAAACAAAGACTTAGCTGGCTTTCTGCAAAAAAAACATTTCCATAGCAAATTACCGCCTTGCCGGATAATAGGCGGACAGTTGGTACATATTTCTTTCCAGAAAGAGGTTCCAACTGGCAGGGCCCTGAATGGACAACATGCTGTGCATATAAGTGGTCAAAGCATTGAATTGATAAAGAGGAACCATTGGCCCTAGTGTTTTGAAGATGATTAAAATAAATAACAGAGTAATGCTGCCTACATTATAAATGCAAATATGAACACTGTACACAGTAAAATCATAGATATACCTTTTAAAGTGCACCTGTCATACATTTTACACTTTCTATCTCCTACAAAAAGATATAGTTTACTTTCACATGATTGAGGCAGGGGAGGATATAGATTATTGAGGCTGCATACACACGTAAAGATTTTCTGTCCCACCATCCAACTAGTTGATTGGTTGGAATGAAAATCTGGTAAGGAATGAAAGCAAATGACAGTCAGCAATTTGCTCCCAAATGGCAGAAAAAGGACAAAAACTGTTGTTTGAACAAATTGTTTAGATCAAACATTTAACAAACTTGTCTGACCGACCATTTTCATCTGTTTTCTGTCATTTAGGAGCAAATTACTGATCATCAGTTACTCCCATACGTTACCAGATTTTCATTCCAACCAATCAACTAGTTGGATGGTTGGACAGAAAATCTTTACGTGTGTATGCAGCTTGAGTGTCGCCTCGGGAATATGATGGACAAAGCAATTTAATCAAAAGTGGTTCCTATTCGCCCATATTTGGTGAAATAATTGACGCCCCTGAAGAATCCAGCCAATAACAATGTGTGGAATGTAAAGAATCAGTAAGCATCATACAGGGCAGGATGCATCAAACATCGCATTTTGGATCCAATGCACCTCGCCAATCATGTTCTGCATAGCGGCGTTTATTAACGCTGTATGCATGAAGACATTAGCAAAGGATAGCTCTCAAGCTAAGGGCTGTCCTTTGCGGTGTGGGGACTTCTGTGTTTATGACCCGGAAGTCCTTCTGTAGAAACTGACTGCAATTTAATTAGATGCACTGAATAAGGGGCTTCCCATTACAGGGGTGAAGTTAGCTTTTCTGTTACGTGGGGCAAAGACTCATCACGGCACCCCCCATTCCAATGGATGCCATATAATACAGACAGCATTAGTGACAGCTATATACTACAGACAGCATTAGTGACCCACATATTCTACTGGCAGCATTAGTACAACCATATAATACAGAATGCATTAGTGACTACCATATACAACAGACAACATTAGTAATCCCCATATACTACAGTCACCATTAGAGACTGCCATATAATATACTGTGGAAAGCATTA
Organism: Taudactylus pleione; assembly: GCA_031769625.1. NCBI lineage: Eukaryota > Metazoa > Chordata > Amphibia > Anura > Myobatrachidae > Taudactylus > Taudactylus pleione. Next base: position 3,147,083 of record JAUIMM010000033.1, on the reverse strand, counting down.
GTGACTGCCATATACAACAGACAGCATAGTGACCCCAATGTACTACAGATATGATTAGTGACTGCCATAAAATATAGATAGCATTAGTGACTGCCATATGCTATGGACAGCTTTAGCAAATGCCATATACTAAAGACAGCATTAGTGACCTCCATATACAACAGACAGCACTAGTGACCACAAAATACTACAGTCAGTGTTAGTGACTGCCATATACTACAGACAGCATTAGTGACTGTCATATAATACAGACTGTATTAAACTCCTTATTACATCCCTCAGTCTCATAAAAACTTAATTCTAATCAACCCCATTAAATAATGAACCCCACCCCCTTAGTATTACCTAACATATTTTATAACCAACCACCCCACTTCCCATATCCTAACAGAACTACTGGAGATCTCATCTGCTGTGTTTGTCCCTCTCCTGTAGCAGTCACACAGCCATGCTCGAGAAGCAGCTGCCTGTCAGGCAGGTCCCTCCAAGGCTGATCCTGTCAGTGAGGAGGAGGCAGGACCACTCACAGACAGGCAGAACAGACAGGGTCTGTCTCCTTTTGTCACAATCCTGGCTAGTTTTTACCTTTTGTGACTAACCTCTGCCAGCTGCTCCATGGATCTGTGTTTGTAATTCTCCTGGGACACCTGCTCTGGCTGAATCATGCTGGCTGTAACATCTCTGTGTGTGCATACTGCTCTCCTCCCCAAACTGATTAATCACCTGGACCCTGCTCTGTCTGTGAGCATTGCTAGTCTTAATTGGAATCACAGGTGTGGTTCTGATTCTCAAGGGCTGCAGAGATGATTACTCCCTCTGCATGTTGTGCCTTGCTCCACTCAGAATGCCACTGCCAGACCACCTGTCTGTATCCACCAATCACTGCCAGACTCTAGGTATATAGATCCTCCTCTAATAGCACTCAGTGCTTGAACATCTCGTTACGTCCCGTGGTGTACAACTTGTGCTATAGCTGTACCTCTGAGTACCAGTATGTCCCAGGCTCCTGCTGGTTCCTAGACCAGTGCTATCTGTAAGTCTGCTGCGTTCAGCTATCCACGCTACCAGCCTCTCACCTACAGCTCCCAGGCCGCTCCAAGTAGCTTCCACACTACCATCTCTCACCCACGGCTCCCAGGTCGCTCCAAGTAGCTTCCACGCTACCAGCTTCTCCACATGGCTCCCAGGCCGCACCAAGTAGCTTCCACGCCACCATCTCTCACCCACGGCTCCCAGGCTGCACCAAGTAGCTTCCATGCTACCATCTCACCTACGGCTCCCAGGCCGCTCCAAGTAGCTTCCACGCTACCAGCTTCTCCACATGGCTCCCAGGCCGCACCAAGTAGCTTCCACGCTACCATCTCTCACCTACGGCTCCCAAGCCACTCCAAGTAGCCACCCAGCTACCAGCATCTACCCACGGCTATCCAGCCGCTCCACGTAGCCACCCAGCTACCAGCATCTACCCACGGCTATCCAGCCGCTCCACGTAGCCACCCAGCTACCAGCGTCTACCCACGGCTATCCAGCCACTCCACGTAGCCACCCAGCTACCAGTGTCTACCCACGGTTATCCGACCGCTCCACGTAGCCACCCAGCTACCAGCGTCTACCCATGGCTATCCAGCCGCTCCACATAGCCACCCAGCTACCAGTGTCTACCCACGGCTATCCGACCACTCCACGTAGCCACCCAGCTACCAGCATCTACCCACGGCTATCCAGCCGCTCCACATAGCCACCCAGCTACCAGCGTCTACCCACGGCTATCCGACCGCTCCACGTAGCCACCCAGCTACCAGCGTCCACCCACGGCTATCCAGCCGCTCCACGTAGCTACCCAGCTACCAGAGTCTACCCACGGCTTCCCAAGCCACAAGTAGCTTCCACGCTACCATCCCTGCAAGACCATCTACTAGTAACCCGACCAGCTCAGTCAGCCTTCCTGCCGGTCCCAGTCCGGTTCCTCCAAGTCCACTCACCTCACGGCTCATTTGCTGCACCAAGTAGCTTCCGTGCTACCATCCATCTGCAAGCTCATCTACTGGTACCCCGACCAGCTCAGTCAGCCTACCTGCCGGTCCCAGTCCGGTCCCTCCAAGTTCCTTCTGGTCTCACTCCAACGCTTCAAGTTTCCAGTTCCAGTCACTCATCACCAAAGGCAGTTCTCACTGCTACCCACTTCTTATATTAAAAGAGCTATAAAAGAGCTATTCATATTATCCATGGTTCCAGTCCAGCCTGCCTCCAGTGATTCCAGTTCATCACCTGAGACAGGTAACTCACTAGCACCAACTGTGACAGTATGTTCAAGCCTAACGATGGTGGCGGATCAAGCACCTAAATCTGGATCAAGTGCTTTCTGTAACCTAATCACTCGCTTGGATTCTCAGGAGGAGGTACAGCATCGAGTACTACAGCTTCTGCAAATTCTGACTAATCGGCTAGATGATACCAAATTCTTACCTGAACCCCTAACTACTTTCCATCAACTGCTGGAACAGCTACAGGCTCTACTCAGAAAAATCTTTCAGCTCATTCCTGAATTTCTTAGAGCTACCTCTGTCTCAACTAAAAACTCTGTCTTGGAATCTCTAAGAACCAAAGATTCTTCCGTGCCAAGTAAAGTGAGACATCGAAGTTACCCGCGCTCCAAGCTCTCTGTGGCTGAATGCAAGCGGCATAAAGATTCACATCTCTGTCGCTATTGTGGAGCTTCTGACCGCTTTATCAAAGGCTGTCCCCTTTGCAATTCCAGCAGTATAACAATGTGTCAACGTCTCAATGCCTGTTCCGGTCCCATCCCGGATTCTGCCTGTTCCGGTCCCGTCCTGGATTCTGCCTGTTCTGGTGCCAGCCCGGATTCTGCCTGTTCCGGTCCCAGCCCGGATTCTGCCTGTTCCGGCCCCTGCCCGGATTCTGCCTGTTCCGGTCCCAGCCCGGATTCTGCCTGTTCCGGTCCCAGCCCGGATTCTGCCTGTTCCGGTCCCAGCCCGGATTCTGCCTGTTTCGGTCCCGTCCCGGATTCTGCCTGCTCTGGTAGGGGACTCCAGTTGGCAACCCCAGGAGGGGTCTCCAGAGTCTCAACCCAAGGAGGGTCCTCAAGTCTCGTAACCCAAGAAGGGGTTTTGAGTCACACCCCAGGAGGAAGTCTCTGTCCTTGCATCCCAAAAGGGGGGTTCATGTTCCATACTCCAAAAGGAAAAGTTGAGTCAGCTTCCCAAGAAGGGGATTTTGGGTCCCATACTCCAACAGGGAGTGTCAAGTTCTGTACTCCAGGAGGGGACCTTAAGTCTCTCACCCCAGGAGAGGGTTACAAGAATTATGCCCCAGGAGGGGGTCTCAAGTCTCGCACCCCAGGAAGGGGCCTCCAGTCTCGCACACCAGGAAGGGGCCTCAAGTCTCGCACCCCAGGAGGGGGTTTCAAGTCTTGCACCCCAGGAGGGGGTCTCAAGTCTCACACCCCAGGAAGGGGTCTCAAGTCTCGCACCCCAGGAGGGGGTCTCAGGTCCCGCACCCCAGGAGGGGGTCTCAGGTCTCGCACCCCAGGAGGGGGTCTCAGGTCTCGCGCCCCAGGAGGGGGTCTCAGGTCTCACACCCCAGAAGGGGGTCTTAGGTCTCGCGCCCCAGGAGGGGGTCTCAAGTCTCGCACCCCAGCAAGGGGCCTCAAGTATTGCACCCCAGGAGGTGAACTCAAGTCTCATGCCCCAGGAGTGGGTTCCAGGTTCCAGTTCCCAGGGAGAAGTGTCATGTACTACTAATCCTGTTCATGGTTCCTGTTCAGCATCTCCTGAAAATATCATTCCAGAGGATGACAGTTTCTGTAGCCTGTTCTCAGCCTCGAATGTTGAAGCTGCTGTCTCTGGCTCCTCAGGACTCCTTCCAGTTCCTTTAGTTGGTCCAAGTACCGAACGGCTCCCAGGCCGCACCAAGTAGCTTCCACGCTACCATCTCTCACCTATGGCTCCCAGGTCGCTCCAAGTAGCTTCCACGCTACCAGCTTCTCCACATGGCTCCCAGGCCGCACCAAGTAGCTTCCACGCTACCATCTCTCACCTACAGCTCCCAAGCCACTCCAAGTAGCCACCCAGCTACCAGCGTCTACCCACGGCCATCCAGCCACTCCACGTAGCCACCCAGCTACCAGCATCTACCCACGGCTATCCAGCCGCTCCACGTAGCCACCCAGCTACCAGCATCTACCCATGGCTATCCAGCCGCTCCATGTAGCCACCCAGCTAACAGCGTCTACCCACGGCTATCCAGCCGCTCCATGTAGCCACCCAGCTACCAGCGTCTACCCACGGCTAGCCAGCCACTCCACGTAGCCACCCAGCTACCAGTGTCTACCCACGGCTATCCAGCCACTCCACATAGCCACCCAGCTACCAGCGTCTACCCACGGCTTCCCAAGCCACAACAAGTAGCTTCCACACTACCATCCATCTGCAAGACCATCTACTAGTAACCCGACCAGCTTAGTCAGCCTTCCTGCCGGTCCCAGTCCGGTTCCTCCAAGTCCACTCACCTCACGGCTCATTAGCTGCACCAAGTAGCTTCCGTGCTACCATCCATCTGCAAGCTCATCTACTTGTACCCCGACCAGCTCAGTCAGCCTACCTGCCGGTCCCAGTCCGGTCCCTCCAAGTTCCTTCTGGTCTCACTCCAACGCTTCAAGTTTCCAGTTCCAGTCACTCATCACCAAAGGCCGTTCTCACTGCTACCCACTTCTTATATTAAAAGAGCTATTCATATTATCCATGGTTCCAGTCCAGCCGGCCACGTGGTTTTCTGCGATAATTTCACCTGTTTTTTTTTCCTCCATATTCAATTCCGTTCTTTTTTCACCTATGCGAAAAGTCAAGGTACTGAAATAGGCGATACTTGTTCTCCACAGAATAGCAGGTGAAAAAAAAAGTAAAATCTATATTTTGGGGTGCAGATGTTGGGAGACCACTCAAAACCCTTGGTACACCCCCCCCTCCCCAATAGACAATTCACCCAAAAAAGAATTAAAAAATTCCAGGAACACCCCCAAAAAAAACCTTTGAAATTTGGGGCAAAAATTTAAAAGTGGGGGGACAACTTCAAAAACTAGTGAAATAAGCTTCTGGGGGTGCTCTAAGAAGGGGCCAAGTGTTTTTGGGATTGCAGGTGCTTGTATGACGGAGGAATTTCACTTTTCTAAAACTTCACTTTAGAGACATTAAAATATGCTATTACCTATTTTCAAGTACACCAAATTTGTCAGGACTACTTATTTTCACCAAAAAATGCTGCTTAATGCCATTCTTCACCAATTCTGCAAGGACGCTAATAACAAGGATTTTAAACAACTTCAGTACCCCAGAACACTTCTACATTAACCCCCATTGTTAGTGCATCTTTTTTGGGGGTACAGACTGATTTCCCCAATTCTGACAGTACTTTCCGCCTGTTCTGTATTCAGAGCTTGCCATTTTCGCCTGTTTAGTAATTGCATATGGTGAAAAGCGAGGATGCGCACGATAAGTTTTCATGTCCAAAACACACGATGTAGGCGAAAAGTCGGGTAGGCGGAACTTTTTCGCGGATGCAAAACTAATTGAATATGGCCGATAGACTGAAAGATATTATCAGCAGGACCCTCTTGCCTTTGTCTTATGCTGACACCTGCTCCAGTGTATGCACAGGAGCCAATTTCTGTCTTTGGCGCAAACGCAGTGTGTTCAAATGAGCAAGTTCCGTGCTCGTTGTTTCTTGCATGCTACTCAGAATCAACCCCTTACAGTATAGCCGCGGCCCAACAGGTTTATATCGGACACTAGCAATGGGGATTTTCTGTAATTGATTACCAGCTGTCGGTGCAACATGGGCCACATGCTCCAGAGTGTACATTCACATGGGGTGCAATACTAACCACAGCTCACCTGGCTCCTTTATCAAATGCTTAAAGGGTCAGTTCTGAAATTAATATTGTATAACTGAGATGGAAAAGACAGTATAAATAATGTAACATTATTTTTAAAATATTGGCGGATGCAAAATAATAGTTTTTCTGCTTTTTGTCTACACAATAGCATTTTTGTATTTGTTACTACATTGCAACAGGTGTATGTCTTTTTAGACATACAACAAAAAAAACTTGAGTCCTGATAACATGATCCACACAGTGGGCTCTATTTACTACAATCCACATTAGTAATGCAGATTGTAGTGTAATATTATCGACTGAATTCGCATTGCGAATTCAGGCAATATCACAGGGATTTACTACAAATACCTTGCAGGGACAGAGGGCCTGATTCAGAGCCGGACGCCCTGACCAGAGCACTCGCTCTGAATCAGGGCCGGCCTAGCTGTAAATGGTGCGGCCTCCTGTCCACTCGCATAGCTGTGGGTGACCACCCACAGCTTATGCGAGCGTCCATGATGATGGTCGCGATGGTCTTGACCATCGCGACCATCGGGCTTGTGACGAGACCCTTGCGGTAGGGTCTCGTGGCCACAAGCCCTGGAGTGATTTTGGCTCTATCAGTACCAGTAAATATTCAAACATTTCATGCAAGCAAAATAATAATCAGCGTTTGCAACAATAACACAGCGAGCAGTAAACAGCTTTACAGAGCGTAATAACAGACGAAGGGCCGCGGAGGGCCACTATCAACCAATTAATTGACACAAATGGCCAACACTAAACAGAGGCAAATACATATCACATAGCATTACATTTTGTTTAAAGATAAAAATAGCACATATTATACATCACCCACGGTGGCATCGGACATGAGCCAACACCCATGAATCATATCCCCTCCTGGACATGAGCCAGAGGTTCACAGGAAAGAAAATGACCACCAATACAATTCTTGGGGAAAAGAGGAGGTGACCTATCTTTTACTTCCGCCCCATTGTAACATTACTAAAGCAGATGAGGGACCTATCCTGACCCCCAAAATGACTCCCTTGCTTCCCCTTTTATTCTATGGACCCTGGGGACTTAGGCAGGGCATGGCAACAGGCTATGGAACCTGACTAGTGACAGGCAGGGCAAGCAGTGGGCAGGGGTGGCTAAGTGCAAGGCAGGGGAAGGAGCGGGAACAGGGAAGCTCTCACCCCAATGCAGTTGCTGTTCAGCCTCCCACGATGTCCAGGGAAACTCCGGGATGCACAGCACTGCACCGGAGCTTCCAGCTGCAGACCTCCGGCAGGTATTTTACAAGGAGAAACAGGTGCAAAATCCCTTTCCACAGGAGCTCTGTCCGGCAAACAAACAGCAGCAGGAGGGGTCCTGAAGCACTCTTCCTGTCTTTTCTTCTGCCCGTGCAGGTGCCAGCAGGGTTTTCGTCATTGGCGGGACCTTTTCCTCAGCTGGGGCTTCATCTGCGGTGATGGAGCGATGAGACCTCCTTCCCAGGCAGCTCCTCTTCTCTCCCAGCATGCGCAGACTTCCACATGCGGCGTCTCCTGATAACAGGCACTTAGGAAGGCAGTCCTTTATTCAGAGGGGGCTTCTTCCAAAGCAGGGTCCTCTATGCAAGTCCCGAGGCAAGCTTCCTCCAGGGACTCACATCCAGCATCAGAGCACCTCTCCTGGCAGGATAGATAGGCAGCCTTCTGGGCTAATGTGAAGTCTGGTAGTTGTAATCCAAGGCAAACATAAAAGTTATAGCATCCTTATGTTTACAGCTCCAAGGGCACTCCACTGAAACTCCTTACAGAAAGCACCAGGTGCAGTATTTGTAATCCAGGGCAAATGAGACGGGTTACTGCACCCCTATTTGTACAGATCCAGGGACACTCCACAGAAACACCTCACAGACAATCCTTTTTTCAGAAATTCCTCCCAGACTCAGCACTGACAGCCCTGGGGAGGGTATTTTATAACCTATTTCATATTCTCCTCCCTGTCGGTCCGGCATCTATGAGTGGACAGGGGGACCCCAGCAACAGGCCGCCTACAGGGATCTCTGCCTGGACACCTAGGCTACCAATCAATGGGGCAGGATTTTCCCTCCTAAATGGATGGCTGACCAAGGGGCACTTTCTACCTCCCTGTTTGCACATGCTCAGTGGGGTTCAGGGAGAGCAGGGTCAGTCAAAGTTCACTGTACTATGTGAATGGGGCTGTTATCTCTATATATAAAAAAAAATTGGGGGACCCCTATTTGGGAACAAACTTGGGGGTACCACACAGTGTATCAGCTTGCGGTCTGTTTAGACCACACAGCTGATCACTGGGACCGGCTCCGGGCTCTGCTCTCCCCGTTAGAGCAGAGTAGGAGTCCGGTAACCGGGGGAGACCCTGGATAATGCCACCTCCAGGTGTCGTTATTATCACAGGGCTTTCCCCGGTATTTTTTTACAATTTATTTTTAGTAACTTTGGTCGGATCACATTTCCCATTACAATTATGTGAAATGCGATCTGCTTACTAAAAATAAGTGATACTTAGGGGTTGGAGTAGAATTTTACGAATTCTACTCCAATTGCCCTGTAATAACTATAGGTGATACACTAATAATGTGAACAGAGTGTGAAAACACCCTTTTTCACTTTATTTTATTAAATAATGATAATAAATAGAGCCCAGTGTGCTAATGGTATATTTGCAGGTTTATTACCCAAGCCGTCAGGGAGATGGTGAATGTTGAAACTCAGGGGTATATTGACTAAAGTGCGGGTTTAGAAGTGGAGCTGTTGCCTATAGCAACACAATCAGATTCTACTTAACATTTATCTAGCACCTTATAGAAAATAATAGCTAGAATCTGATGGTTGCTATGGGCAACATCTCTACTTTTAAAAACCTGCACTTTAGTAAATAAATATACCCCACAGTTGTGAAATGCGAGGGACATAGTACAGCAAATCATGCAATCAAGGGGCTTCCATGCTGTATGATGCCACCATTTGCTGCATTATGAAGATGTGGAAGCACAATTCACCACAACCTTGGAGGCTGGTCTACACTCTTGGGAGTCCGAGAGAACTCCCCGAAATTCAAGAGGCAAGTATAAAGTATTCACCATCTGTTTTTAATATTACAACTTTTCCAGTTACAGTAATCTATCTGAGTTTAATGATTCAATATCAATTATATATATATTTTTACAATTAAAATAATTCAGTCCCCAAGTTATTACAATTGGAACATAAGTTGGAAAAATAAGAGCAGAAATGTATCACTCCATGAAAATTAGCTATGTTGGCAGAAGTGATGAATGCTAAAAGATTTTTTTCTTTTTTTTACATTTGTGCATTATTGTATTCATACTGTTTAATAAACTATATATACACATTTGTGGGATGGAGCATGTGTTTAACATAAGTGGGCTCATTAACAAGAAAAACATTGTACACCTTTATTTGCATTTAAAGCATTAATTCATGGCTCTGTAACTTGGCAAACTGCTAGGTAACCATTTATAATTTAAAAGGTTAAAACTAAGTTAAAGCAAAGCTATCGCCAGGGGAGCTTCATTTACATGCAGAGAGACACTAAATTCTGCTTTCATGTGCGGCACCTGGCAGCTTAACTCAGGCCAACAATCTGCTTAGAATCAGCTGCTCTCATGACATCATCTCTATGCTCCCTACCCCCCACCGTAAGTGATGGAATTCCCAGCTTTTTGGTGGTCTGAGGCCAGGGGTTTCCAGGAGTAAGGAACAGGGGTCAGGATTGTGATGTCAGGCCTAGCTTGAGATGTACTAAGCTCTGGAAAGTGATAAATTGGAGAGTGATAATCTACCAACCACTCAACTCCTAACTGTCATGTTACAAGCTGTGTTTGAAAAATGACAGTTAGGAACTGATTGGCTGGTAGTTTATCATTCTCCAATGTATCACTTTCCATAGCTTAGTACATTTGCCCCCTGAATCCAGTGGCTGCTGCTGTGTTCATCCACTCCCTGTGTCCAGTGGCTGCTGCTGTGTCCATCCACTCCCTTACTAGTCTCTCACTCAGTGGTGCTACACTGTGACTCCGCAGACCATACCTCACTGCGATTAAATAAGCAGTGTGACTCTGCAGTTGTCATTTGCGGTAAAATTGAAAAAAAAATAATAAAAAGTTATTTTCTGTTTATATAACCTGTGTGCGCTGTCCCCCAGTGCGTTTGTTCACGTACATATAAAAGCACTGTGTCTCTCCACGCAGTGTGAGATGGGCTGTGAATTAAAGTAGAAGAAAATATTTTCTCCTATTGTTTGTACTACGTCTGTGCGCTGTCCCTCAGTGCATTTTTTGTTCAGATACATATAAGCACTGGGTTGAAGCAGTGTGAGCTGAGCTGCGAATAAAAAAAGAAAATATATATTTTCGACTATTGTTTGTACTACGTCTGCACACTGTCCCCCAGTGCGTTTTTGTTCACGTACATATTAGCGCTGTCTCCACGCAGTGTAAGCTGAGTGTGTTGCAGTTGGTGGCCAGTTTTTTGTTTTATTTGTCTTTTATCAAAATCAAAATGTTTTTGATTAAGGCCATGATACGGAAGTGTTTAAGAACACTAATGGTCAGTAGGTCTAAGGCCACCGTCCTAATATCTGCACAGTGTGTTGCAGTTGATGGCCAGATTTTTTTTTTGTCTTTTATCAAAATCAAAATGTTTTTGTGTGTTCTAAAAAATTTAGGCCAGGATACTGAAGTGTTTAAAAACACAAATGGTCAGTAGGTCAAGGCCACCGCCTTAATATCTGCACAGTGTGTTGCAGTTGGTGGCCAGATTTTTTTTTTGTCTTTTATCAAAATCAAATTTTTATTCTGTGTATTATTCCTCATACTCAGACTCTCTGGTGCACCTCATAACTGTACTACAGGGGTGTGTTACTCAATTAGGAGGGGCTGGGAGGTAGTAAGGCCAGCAGGTCAGCCTCCTCATATTTGTTAGTATACAATAGGCTGATTTGGAGGTAGCTACTCTGCAGTGTAACTATTACGTTTCTTAGCTTCTCTTTCAACCCTTGTGAGAAATCCTTTGCTACTGATAATGTAATGTTTTATGGCCTTAAATTTTATTTTCTTAATCCAATCCATCAATTAGTAATCAATGAATCAGTCAATCAATTAATTAATGCACCACTTTCATCCATTTTGGGTGCTTGTTTTTTAATAGAATTTTCCATTTCTCTGCTTTTTTTTATAGCAGTAATAAAATTATGGTTGATCAATCAATCAGTTACTCAACCAATCTCTCTTCCGCTACATACTCCACCTCCATTTCACTGTACTGCCCTCGGGCCTCTGATCTAGTTCTTGATTAATGAAAACATTCTATAGCATTGTATAGTTTATATTAAAATTCCATCATGTCTGCCACTGCAGTGCCACTTTGTTTCCTAGATGTGCCATATTTGAAGTTGAACTGCCACATGTTTGCGACGCCCACTGCTGTCGCTTAGCAGCAGTCAGCTAGCTAGCTCGGTGCAACCTTTTGACCTAAACTGGATGAAAACAATAGCTGGTGGCCAAAATTTACTGGAAATTAATGTTATTGAGGTTAATAATACTGTAAGAACAAAAACAGGCCCACATTATGTGATTTTAACAGTTTTTATAATTTTTTTTAAAAAATACATAACCAAAACCCATGAGGGCAGTTTTGGCAAAACCAAAACACAGAGTTAATACAGAGCCAAAACCTAAAACACAGGGTCGGCGTACATCTCTGTTTTACAGTAACACAATTCAAAGACATACTGTAATGTACAAATCAGTTAAAATTATTTAGGCATTCATGTTAAACCAACAGCTGTAAGCTGAATCACATACTATGTTTGCAATATTTAACATAACCCGCTGATTACTGATATTGACGTGATAAACAAGTTGTGTGCTGAGAAAATTGGAAAATACTGATGTGGAGAACTTTTATTATATACATAGATTTACACTAATGTGAAAATATAGCTTACATTTTAGTTTGAAATAAAATAATACCACAATTAGTCATGTATTTATTATATAACACAGGCTTAAGCTTCTACGTATGCCTCCCCAGCTGTTGGAGAACTATTAAATAACTGGTCGCCAGTTATCTGAAAGTTCACAAAAATCCATTCGAAGTCAGAGTTTAAAGGTAATTAATGTATGACGTTTAGTGAAATATGGAAGTGAATAGGAATTACAGTATCCTGGTCACAACATCTTGTTTATCAAGGAAACTATAACCCTAATAACATACCACAGCCATCAAGCAGTGAAAAGGAGAAATAGACCAGTGGCGACGTTGCCCATAGCAACCAAACAGCTTTGGAGTAGCATTTACCAAGTACAGCCTATAAAATAGTAGGTGTTGATTGGTTGCTATGGGTAACTTCTCCACTGGTCCACTTCTCCATGCTTTTCACTAGAGATGAGCTGGTTCGGATCTCTGAGATCCGAACCCACCCGAACTAAGGGAATCAGATCTGAGTCTTCTCAGGTTTTCCCGCCTGACTCGGATCTGAAAACGAGGTAAAAAATCATCATCCTGCTGTCGGATTCTCGCGGGTTTTGGATTCTATAAAGGTCCCGCGATCGCCGCCATTTTTCATTTCGGCTGTGGAGAGTGAAAAGGGAGGGAGTTGGGATCTGTGCTGTGCTGCTGTGCATAGGGCTGGATACAGTGTTGCTTAATGTCCATAGGGGCTCGCTGTGACTGAGGTTGTCCTGTCCATCCAAAGGGGCTGGCTGTCTGTTGTCCATATATAGGGGCTGGCTGGCTGTTGTCCTGTCCTTAGGGGCTTTGCTGTTGTCCACAGAGATTGGCTGTTCTGCTGTGTTGTCCAGGGGGTGCTCAGTCCATAAGGTGTGCTCTTCACCCACCCCCAGTGTGAAAATTATTTTTTTTTGTGTGCGTGTTAGCCACACCTGTCATCAATGTAGGTGCGCAGGGGTGCTGTGCTGTCTGTCAAGGAGCTGCTGCTGCCTCTTTCAGGGGTGCTCTTCACCCAGCCCCAGTATTAAATTTTTTTTGTGTGTGCATGTTAGTCTGCCACACACTACCAGTGTGAAAATAGAAAAAAAAATGTGTGTGTGCATGTTAGCCACACTTGTTAGCAACATAGGTGCGCAGGGGTGCTGTGCTGCCTGTGTCATTTATCAAGAGGCTGCTGCCTTGTTCGGGTGCTCTCCCTCCCAAGTGGCAAAAAAAAATTAATTAAATCAATCAATCAGTCAATCAATCAATCTTTTTTTTTGCGTGTGTCAGGGGTGCTGCCTGTGTCATTTATCAAGAGGCTGCTGCCTCGTTCAGGTGCTCTCCCTCCCAACTACCAAAATATGTTTTATTCAATCAATCAATGTATTTTATTTTTCTGTGTGTGTGTGCGCTTTAGCCATGGCATCACAATCGCCTCTGCTGAGACTTGCATAAACATTTTCAAAGGTGATAATAGAGGATATGGTTTAAACAATGGAATAAAGCAGCTAAAACTGTGTTCTCTGATTATAGTGTCCCTACTCCCTATCCATGGCCCCTCTACCTGACTTTCAGTGAGTCAGAGGGGCAACTCCATGCAACCGTATTCCAGAGTGCAGCTGCTTCTCCTGTAGCCCAGGTCAGAAGATGTGTAGGGGGTGTGGTGATGATATGAACTAAAATGGAGCAAACATCTACTAAAGTGGACAATGAATCCCCAATCTAACAAGGAGTGCAGCCGTCATTTATACATAACACAGGATGGGATGACGATATAGGCTTGGGTGATGGTATAATCTGGGGTGATATATACATCATCAATATAAATTTTTCCCTGCTGGAATCCACCATTATAGGTGCCTCTGTAATTTTTGTACAAAATGGACGGTAAAGGTTTTTCTCGTAGAATTTGTATTTCATTTTGATGGACATCATCTTTTCCACATTTTGGGGAAGTAGTCTCAGGCCAATCACTGGCAAGGTTCCCGGCTATGCTGAAAACTCTTTCTGAGTACACACTGGAAGGTGGGCAGCTCAAGTAAAGCAAAGGCAGTTTTTTGTGTAAGGGCCTCCAAGGGGTATATTTATTTACTAAAGTTTCTAAATATGAAAAGTGTTCATGTTGCCCATAGCAACCAATCAGATCCTGTCTATCATTTTGTAGAATGCTATAGAGAAATGCAAACTACAATCTGATTGGTTGCTATGGGCAACATGAACACTTTTCATTTTTAGAAACTTTAGTACAACTAAAATTACCCCTAATGTGCCTCTTTTTCCTGCCAGTAGTTATTTACATGTATCTCTTTCTCTTCAGATCTGTGTCCGTTGGGAAGAAAAAACAATGTCTTTATCCCTTCTGGGATGAAAATCCACTCCCAGCAAGCAGGCATGGTGCTCAAGAAATCCCAAGAAAAACACAACGTAAGACTTAAACCTTAAATCTGAAATGTTGCATTTAATGCTCTGTTCCGCTTGTTCACATATCTGATATGCTTAAGTGGACAGTGGGAACAACGGCAGTTTGAAGGCCACTAACTCTGTTTTTTTTTATTGTCCCTGTACAGGTTGGGAAATACCTTTACAGTAGGTTTGCAAAGGATTATTCAAGTCAATTGTTTTTGGAAAGCACTTTTCCTGGTCCCCTTCTGTGATGAAAATCCACTCCTAGCTGCAGAAGCAGGCGCATGATTCTCAAGAAAGACACAACGTAAGGCATTAAATCAGGGGTAGCCAATCTCGGTCCTCGAGAGCTACTAACAGTTCACGTTTTCCAGGCCACCTAGCTGGTGCACAGGTGTATTCATTACTCACCAACATATTTGTAAAGATCCACAGGTGGAGTTAATTATTTATTACATTTGTAATTCTGTGAGGAGACCTGAAAAACATGCATTGTTGGTAGCTCTCGAGGACCAGGGTTGGCTACCCCTGCCTTAAATCATAGATATTACGCTTGTCCACATATCTGTGTTTTTTTTAATGTCCCTGTACAGGGGACATTACAGCTTTACACTCCCAACAGCAGCAGCAGGCATGGCCCTCAAGGATTCTTCTGGGGCAAGGACTGATGTGAATGTGTCAAATAGTTTTATGTAAATGCCTCCTCCCCTTCTCCCTCATAAATTTTCTTTGGAATCAAAAAAGTTAATTACATTTACTACTAATCAACCCTTCCTGTCCCTGCCCTGCCTTCAACTACATACTGTACATACTAAAACTCCCTCAGGCCTTTCTTGAATAATAAAAACATTTGTTTCCTGATGTGCCATGTTGGAAGGTGAACTGCCACGTGTTTGTGCTGCACACTGTTGCCGCTTAGCTTAGTCAGCCAGCTAGCTGGGTGCAAATGTTGGGCCTAAACTGGATGTAAACAATATAGTGAGCTGTGAGCTGGTCAAAATTAACTGGAAACTAGTGGAAATAAATGTTATTGAGGTTAATAATACTGTAGGAACAAAAACAGGCCCATTTTATGTAGGGGTGTGCACCGGCCACTTTTCGTGTTTTGTGTTTTGGTTTTGGATCTGGATCTTTCTTCGTGTTTTGGATCTGGATTGGTTTTGCCAAAACCACCCTTCCGTGTTTTGGGTTCTGGGTTTTGTGTTTTGGATCTGTATTTTTTTGAAAAAAAGCATAAAAACAGCTAAAATCACAGAATTTGTAGGTTTTTCTGCTCCTATGCTATTATTAACCTCAATAACCTTAATTTCCACTCATTTCCAGTCTATTCTGAACACCTCACACCTCACAATAGTGTTTTTATGTCCAAAACATTGCACCGAGGTAGCTGGATGACTATGCTAAGCGACACGAGTGGGCGGCACAAACACGTGACCCATCTAGGCGTGAAACTGCAGTGACAGACAGGATGGCAGTTTGAAAAACTAGGCCCCAAACTGTACATAATGCAAAGAAAAAAAAGAGGTGCAAGATGGAATTGTCCTTGGGCCCTCCCACCCACCCTTATGTTGTATAAACAGGACATGCACACTTTAACAAACCAATCATTTCAGCGCCAGGGTCTGCCACACAACTGTGGCTGAAATGATTGGTTCGTTTGGGCCCCCACAAAACAAGCTGGCAATTAATGTGTCCCTGCACAAACTGGCTCTATGGAGGCAAGATGTCATCCTCATCCTCCTCATCCACCGATTCCTCACCCTCTTCAGTGTGTACATCCTCATCCTCACAAAGTATTAACTCGTCCCCACTTGAATCCACCACCACAGGTCCCTCTGTACCTTCTGGAGGCTGGTCTCCCTGGAAGAGCTGATAATTCATTTTGATGAACATCATCTTCTCCACATTCTGTGGAAGCAACCTCCTACGCCTTTCGCTGACAAGGTTCCCGGCTGCACTAAACACTCTTTCGGAGTACACACTGGAGGGGGGGCAACTCAGGTAAAATAGAGCCAGTTTGTACAGGGGCCTCCAAATTGCCTCTTTTTCCTGCCAGTACAGGTATGGACTGTCTGCCATGCCTACTTGGATGCTGTCACCGATGTAATCCTCCACCATTCTGTCAATGGTGACAGTATCATATGCAGTGACAGTAGACATGTCAGAAATTGTTGCCAGGTCCTTCAGTCCGGACCAGATGTCCAAACTTGGTCCTGCCTGCCCTGCATCACCGCCAGCGGGTTGCTTAGGATACCTAAGTTTTTTCCTGGCAGCCCCAGTTGCAGGAGAAAATGAAGAAGGAGCCGTTGACGTGTCACGTTCCGCTTCAGCTGACAGTGTGTTCACCAGCAGGTCTTTGCACCTCTGCAGGCTTATGTCGGCCGGAAAGAGAGACACCACATAGGCTTTAAACCTAGGATCGAGCATGGTGGCCAAAACGTAGTGGTCTGATTTCAACAGATTGACCACCCTGGAATCCTGGCAAAGCGAATGAAGGGCTTCATCCACAAGTCCCACATGCCGAGCGGAATCGCTCCGTCTTAGCTCCTCCTTCACTTTCTCCAGCTGCTTCTGCAAAAGCCTGATGAGGGGAATGACCTGACAAGCTGGCAGTGTCTGAACTGACTTCACGTGTGGCAAGTTCGAAGGGCTGGAGAACCTTGCACAACACGGAAATCATTCTCCACTGCGCTTGAGTCAGGTGCATACCCCCTCCTTTGCCTATGTCATAGGTGGATGTATAGGCTTGTATGGCCTTTTGCTGCTCCTCCATCCTCTGAAGCATATAGAGGGTTGAGTTCCACCGCGTCACAACCTCTTGCTTCAGGTGATGGCGGGGCAGGTTCAAGAGTGTTTGCTGGCGCTCCAGTCTTCGGCACGCAGTCGCTGAATGGCGAAAGTGGCCAGAAATTTTTCGGGCCACCCAAAGCGTCTCCTGCACGCCCCTGTCGCTTTTCAGAAAATTCTGCACCACCAAGTTTATTGTGTGAGCAAAACATGGGACGTGCTGGAATTTGCCCAGATGTAATGCCCGCACAATATTGGTGGCGTTGTCAGATATCACAAATCCCCAGGAGAGTCTAAATGGGGTAAGCCACTGGGCGATGATTTCCCTCAGTTTCTCTAAGAGGTTGTCGGCGGTGTGCCTCTTACTGAAACCGGTGATACACAGCGTAGCCTGCCTTGTAACGAGCTGGCATTTCTGAGATGCTGCTACTGGTGACGCTGCTGCTGTTGCTGCGTAAGGTGATACATCTACCCAGTGGGCTGTCACAGTCATATAGTCCTTAGTCTGCCCTGTTCCACTTGTCCACATGTCCGTGGTTAAGTGGACATTGTGTACAACGGCATTTTTCAGGACACTGAGGACACTTTTTCTGACGTTTCTGTACAGTCTCGGTATCGCCTGCCTAGTGAAGTGGAATCTAGACGGGATTTGGAACCGGGGACACACTACCTCCATCAATTGTCTAAATCCCACTGCACTAATGGCGGATACCGGACGCACGTCTAACACCAACATAGCAGTCAAGGCCTCAGTTATACGTTTTGCTTCAGGATGACTGCTGTCGTACTTCATCCTCCTCGCTAAGGACTGTTGGAGGGTCAATTGTTTAGTAAAAGTAGTGGTGTTCCTACTTCCTCTCTGGGATGATGAACGACTCCCAGCAGCAGCAACAGCAGCAGCGGCAGCAGTAGGCGTAGCAATGCAGGATCCTCCAGAGGAATCCCGGATAGGAGAGTCAGTCATGCCAGTGACATGGCCTGCAGGACTACTTCCGATCCTGACTAAGGAGGAAATTGACGAGGAGGGAGTTGACGGTGTGGTTTGCAGGCGCTTGGATACAACAGGACAACGGGATTTAGGTGTCCCTGGACTGCTTACGGTCTTAGCCAAAGTTTCTGAACTTGACAGTAACTTATTATGAACGCGCTGCAGGTGCCGTATAAGGGAGGATGTTCCTAGGTGGTTGACGTCCCTACCCCTACTTATTTCACCTTTACATATGGTACATATGGCAAGACAGTTGTTGTCCGGATTTGGATAGAAATATTGCCAGACCAAAGAGGTGGAATGTTTGGTCTTCTGCCCAGGCATGACCGTGATGGGCTTTTTCATCCCACGGACAACAACTGTCTCCCCCGGAGCCTGATTTAAACAAACCACATCACCATCAGAATCCTCCTCGCCAACTTCCTCCTCAGCGCCAGCTACACCAGTATCCTCATCCTGTTGTACTTCAACAGTGACATCTTCAATTTGCATATCAGCAAGTGGACTGTGGGTGCTCCTTTCAGCACTTGCAGGGGGCGTGCAAATGGTGGAAAGAGCCACCTCTTCCCGTCCAGTGCTGGGAAGGTCAGGCATCGCAACCACCACCACACTTGGACTCTCCTTGGGGATTTGTGATATCTTCTTAGAAAGCACAGTTCTTCGCTGTGCTTTTGCCAGCTTAACTCTTTCGATTTTTTTAGTGGGAGGAGGGCTTCCATCGTCATGTGAAGCTGAACCACTAGTCATGAACATACTAGGGATCGACCTTAGCCGTTCCTTGCCACTCCGTGTCGTAAATGGCATATTGGCAAGTTTACGTTTCTCTTCAGCTGATTTAAATGTCTTTTTCAAGGTCATTTTCCTGAACTTTGCCATTTGGGATTGTATGTGCCCTCTACTATGACATTGGGCATCGGCCTTGGCAGACGACGTTGATGGCATGTTATCGTCTATGTCATGACTAGTGGCAGCAGCTTCAGCACTAGGAGGAAGTGGTTCTTGATCTTTCTCTATTTTATTTTTATCGGAGAAAGTTTGGTCCTCCATTTATGTTATATCGATTTGATATATACGTGCGGCTAAACCCAGAAAATAATTTTTTTTTTGGTTTGGACTGGAGTGTACTTTGGGGGTTACAGCACCCTTTAACGGTCAAGCCAGCCGGCCCTTTACTTATGACACAGGCGCACTCTTGGCACTACTTTGTTGATGCACGTGCGGCTACTGCGCACACAATTCACAAACACAGAAAATAATTTTTTTTTTGGTTTGGACTGGAGTGTACTTTCGGGGGTTACAGCACCCTTAACGGTCAAGCCAGCCGGTCCTTTACTTATGACACAGGCGCACGCTTGGCACTACTTTGTTGATGCACGTGCGGCTACTGCGCACACAATTCACAAACACAGAAAATAATTTTTTTTTTGGTTTGGACTGGAGTGTACTTTCGGGGGTTACAGCACCCTTAACGGTCAAGCCAGCCGGCCCTTTACTTATGACACAGGCGCACGCTTGGCACTACTTTGTTGATGCACGTGCGGCTACTGCGCACACAATTCACAAACACAGAAAATATTTTTTTTTTTGGTTTGGACTGGAGTGTACTTTCGGGGGTTACAGCACCCTTAACGGTCAAGCCAGCCGGCCCTTTACTTATGACACAGGCGCACGCTTGGCACTACTTTGTTGATGCACGTGCGGCTACTGCGCACACAATTCACAAACACAGAAAATAATTTTTTTTTTGGTTTGGACTGGAGTGTACTTTCGGGGGTTACAGCACCCTTAACGGTCAAGCCAGCCGGCCCTTTACTTATGACACAGGCGCACGCTTGGCACTACTTTGTTGATGCACGTGCGGCTACTGCGCACACAATTCACAAACACAGAAAATAATTTTTTTTTTGGTTTGGACTGGAGTGTACTTTCGGGGGTTACAGCACCCTTAACGGTCAAGCCAGCCGGCCCTTTACTTATGACACAGGCGCACGCTTGGCACTACTTTGTTGATGCACGTGCGGCTACTGCGCACACAATTCACAAACACAGAAAATAATTTTTTTTTTGGTTTGGACTGGAGTGTACTTTCGGGGGTTACAGCACCCTTAACGGTCAAGCCAGCCGGCCCTTTACTTATGACACAGGCGCACGCTTGGCACTACTTTGTTGATGCACGTGCGGCTACTGCGCACACAATTCACAAACACAAAAAATAATTTTTTTTTTGGTTTGGACTGGAGTGTACTTTCGGGGGTTACAGCACCCTTAACGGTCAAGCCAGCCGGCCCTTTACTTATGACACAGGCGCACGCTTGGCACCACTTTGTTGATGCACGTGCGGCTACTGCGCACACAATTCACAAACACAGAAAATAATTTTTTTTTTGGTTTGGACTGGAGTGTACTTTCGGGGGTTACAGCACCCTTAACGGTCAAGCCAGCCGGCCCTTTACTTATGACACAGGCGCACGCTTGGCACTACTTTGTTGATGCACTTGCGGCTACTGCGCACACAATTCACAAACACAGAAAATAATTTTTTTTTTGGTTTGGACTGGAGTGTACTTTCGGGGGTTACAGCACCCTTAACGGTCAAGCCAGCCGGCCCTTTACTTATGACACAGGCGCACGCTTGGCACTACTTTGTTGATGCACGTGCGGCTACTGCGCACACAATTCACAAACACAGAAAATAATTTTTTTTTTGGTTTGGACTGGAGTGTACTTTCGGGGGTTACAGCACCCTTAACGGTCAAGCCAGCCGGCCCTTTACTTATGACACAGGCGCACGCTTGGCACTACTTTGTTGATGCACGTGCGGCTACTGCGCACACAATTCACAAACACAGAAAATATATTATTTTTTTAGCACTTGGGGGGAGCACCCCTGATGGACAGAGCACCCCCTGGACAACACTGCAGCACTCCTTTAGGACTGGGACACTGCACAGGACTTTGGAGTGGACACAGCCCCTATGGAGAACTGACTGCACAACACAGTCCAGCCAGCCCCTATGGACTTTGAAGTAGTGGACACAGCCCCTATTAACAACAGCAGCACAGCACAACACAGCCAGCCCCTATGGACTTTGAAGTAGTGGACAACAGCAGCACTACACTACACTACACTACACAGCCCTAACTCCCACCCTCCCTCTTCACTGTCCACAGCCGAGTGAGAAAATGGCGCCGACGTGGGTACCTTATATAGGATCCAAAACCCGCGAGACTCGGAAGGCGGGATGATGACGTTTTGCCTCGATTTCAGATCCGAGTCAGGCGGGAAAAGTCGAGCCTGATTCGGATCGGACTCGGATCGGGGGGGCTCGGGGGGGTTCGGATTTCAGAAATCCGAACCCGCTCACCCCTAATTTTATGTGATTTTAGCTGTTTTTATTATTTTTTAAGAAAAAATCCAGATCCAAAACCAAAATCAAAAAACAAAACACGGAGGTGAGGTTTTGGCAAAACCAATCCAGAGCCAAAACCAGGGGAGATCCAGATCCAAAACTAAAACCAAAACTCGAGGGTCGGCGCACATCTCTACTTTTCACTGCTTGATACATAAACCCCTTTATTTGCTGTACCTATAAAGGGAGATGCTTACTCATTTAGGGGCATGACCTTTGAATAATCACAAACCTCCAAACAGCCTGATTGCAAAAGTCACTAGAGCAGAGCTGACGAAACGGGGCATGGTAATGCCAAGCTTTGGGGCATTAAATAATATCTTTAGTTGCCACCACAACGCTTACCCTTATGGGCAAAGCCCCCCCGTAGAGGAAACTTCTATTATCTATTTGGTGGCCTCAAGTTTCTCCCCTGCATTTATCGTAGTAGTGTTTTCGGAATGTGTATGTTCCACCTGAATTTTGCACAAACCAAGTGGTGCAGCATGAGGTCAGAATCTGGCAGGAAAGTGATAACTGAAATTATTATACTTAAAAGCCTTACTATGAGACAGCATTCGTGAGTGATATCCCGGCTGGGGCTCTTGCTGAATTACCCAGAAGCTTCATCACTTTCCGGGGCGGTAAAAGATGATCTTTTAATATGCCCAGTAATAACGTAGTGCAGGTAGCAGAGATGAGCTGCAGCCCATAGAAACTAATTAGACATTTACTTTTATTAGTCTTTCCAACTTTAAATTGTTGAAAGCTAGCACCTGGTTGCTGCATTATTATACAGGACATTGGCACTACTTTATAATATCAACCGAACCAGTCAGTTCTCATTCTGTGTCAGCCTAACTGGCAGAAGGGCAGAAGAATTTGCCGTGGGCCTTAATATATTCATATTGGCTCGTGATTATGGTTTCGTTTATTACAAAATGTAACACTGCAATGTCATAAGTTATGCCACAACCTCAGAAGGACACTGAAATAAACCTTGTTTAATCACCCTAAAACATGGGTCTTCAACCTTGGCCCTCCAGCTGCTGTGGAACTACACATCCCAGCATGCCTTGCCACCGTTTTGATATAACAGCATGCTAAAACTGTTGCAGGGCATCCTGTGATCTGTAGTTCCATAGCAGCTGGAGGGCCAAAGTTGAAGACCCCTGCCCTAAAATGTACCATCACGGAACAATTTTATGTACATGTATATCATGAGTTTTGCATTTAAATCTCGATCTATACTTGAACATTTTATTGTTACCCCAACTTCATGTTTGAGACTCTATGTAAACAAAACATCTGCAAATAATTTACCTGTTACATATGTTATGATGAATATAGCTTTTATTACAATAGTGCCGCACTCAGACACACGCATACACAGCGGGGCCATGTATGCGAATCTCTGTTTTGCTTTTTTTTTTGTCCCCTATTTGCTACCTCCGAGCAATAGGGGACACTTAGGCTACATACACTCTTGTGATGAAACGTAAGAAGTTCAAGTTAAACATACAGTATGTAAATGACAGAGAGTAAAAATGAATTTAGCAAATAAGTACAGTACATATTTGCACTTTTATGTGTAATTAACAGTCTTGGTACAAAAGTGCATTTTTGCAACTGTTTCATTTGAGTGCAACTTAAATGTATCTATATGCTAAACAGAAGAATTTACATACAGGGGTAAATTTACTCAGATAGGATTTCTATTAAGAAGTGATGTTGCCCAAAGCAACCAATCTGATTCCAGGTATTATCTTCTAGAAGGTGCTAGATAAATGAGAAGTAGAATCTGATTGGTTGCTATGGGCAACATCACTTCTTAAATAGAACTCCCATCTTAGTAAATTTACCCCACAAAATGCACTTTGAGATCATAGTTGCCCTAATTTAAAAAAAAAGCCATCTGGGAGATACTGGAGGGCAGACTCTAGTGGGAGATTATGTAATTTGCTGTATCTGACAGGAAGGGGTGATGCCATGATGATGAATGGTGGAGTGAAACGCAACATCAAGCCACTTGGGTGATACCGGAGGGCAAGCGCAGGTGGGAGATGGTGTAATTTGCTGTATCAGACACTAAGGGGTGAGGCCATGATGGTACATGGTGGAGCGAAACGCGTCAAGTCTCTGCACAGTCCACTTCACTAGGGCATGCAGCAGCTCGGGGTTGCTGGACTACAGAGCCATGTTGATACAGTTGGTTCCCAGTAGTCACCCAGGCCAAAACTTTGAAAAGTATGACTCCTGTACTGTAACTACTGGGTTGACGGGGTGTGGGGAACAAAAGGTGCAGGTTCCTGAAAACTAAGAATTGGGGATTCCATCCATTCTCATATAGACTTCCACCAACAGTTTTGCCTAGATAACATTGATTGAAAATATGATTGTCTTGGACAAAAGCCTTTCAAACAGGTTAGCCCAGGGAAAAAAAGTCTATCAACCAGCATGGAGGCAGAGACTAAAGGGCATATTTACTAATTATCAGGTTCTAGATTAATTATAATCTCTTATCTGTGCTTTTTAGGGCAATAAGAAAGTAAGATTCATCAGCATGTATTAATAATCACAATCCGGGACAGGAGTTCTTATAAAGAGCCCATCCCGGCGACGTGTTAGAAGTGAAGTGGTCGCACCATTCTACTGCTCATGCATTGTGCTGCTGACCACACATGTGTGAGCGGTCATTGCTAGGTAGGGATCCTACCGATCCCTCTCTGATTAACTCTTGTGATGTGTATACTATAGGCTACCATCTCTAATGCCATCTGAAGATGGTGTTGGCTACTGGGGTCAAGCTCGGTAAATTCTGCAATTATGCAGCCCCCATAAAAAATGGATATGTCAGAGTCTAGACAGGTCTCTTTGTTCTGCACATGTGTGATTTGCAGTTCAGAACTCTGGGAGCTGCATCTCCAGTAGCAAATGTAAGCAATGCTGTCAAATGCTTGGCACCCATACTGTACAGTACCTATTTTATTTGAACTGCTAGTTGTCTTGTGAGACATACGCCTCTAATTTGCTGGAGCAGTGCCAGGTTTTAAAGATTTGTGCCTGGAAGTCCTTATCTCTTGAAATGCCCTTGATTTCCAACAATGACCATTTGCATAGAAAAATTTCTGTTATATAGTGTACGGGTTGCGATTCTCACTATCCTCCCTTATCCTCTGGGCTTTGTATGTAGATGACATGCGGAGACCCGCACTGCACCAAATAGTATTTTAGATGTCAAACTACTGGCGCCTGATTGGTGCTTCTTTCCATATCGAAATGCATTTGATCTGTTAATGAAAGCAGTACACAGACCCATGTAACTACATAGACTTCCCCACAGTCTCCTGATGCCTGAACTACAATCTTATTTTGGCTGCTAAATGAAATTGAAAATTTGTGCATGCAATCAAATTAGCAGTACGCTGCGATATTGCAGAGAGTGTGGTCCAAAAATTACAATGATTCCCAATAATGACCCTGTCGAAATCAATAGTCATAATTGGGCATGGTGGCAAATGACCAATATCACCATGCGTGGGTCCATCTTTGGGACGTACAAACAGGCGGTAAATAAAGCTGGAAGAGTTATTATTGTTATCCTGTATTTATATGGCACCACAAAGGTTCCACAGTGCCTTACTCAACAAATGAGTTAGTAACAGTACAAAACAATGTGGGACAAGGACATGGATTATAAACTTTGCTGCATTAGCGATCATAACACATAAATAAGCAGCAGGGCGCCAGCAACCAAATTTAAGGTGCTGTTGTGGGGATTTAGGAGTAACTTATAGTATAAGTAAAGGAAGGAATGGGAAGAGGACCCTGCTTGTGAGGAAGGAGCATGAAGCAGTGGGTTTGGATGGGTGATAGAAAGCTTTGATGAAGAAGTAGGTCTTGAGAACCCGATTAAAGATTTGTAGAGAGGTGGAGAGCCTGATAGAGAGGGAGAGAGAATTCCAAAGGTGGGGAGCAGCATGGGCAACATCTTGGAGACAGGAGTGGGAGGAAGTAATTAATTGGCATGAGAAGTAGCATACATTTGTGGAGCAAAGTGGGCTGGCCGATATGTGGAGGGAGATGAGGTCTGAGATGTGAATTTATTGGGTGAGGGTTTTGTGAGTGTGAGAAGCTTGAATCAGGTTCTGAAGGGGAAGGGGAGCCAGTGTAGGGCTTATAGGAGAGGGGATGCAGATGTGGAATGTTTTGGAGAGCAAGATATGCTGAACAGCAGCACTGAGGACAGACTGAGAGGAGAGAGTTGGGAGTCAGGGAGGCCAGATTGTAGGAGGTTACAGTAGTCCAATCATGAGATGGCCAGTGAGTGGATGAGGGTCTTAGTTACCTCGGGGTAAGAAAGGCTCTGATCCTGGAAATATTTCTGAGATATAAGCGGCAGGACTGTGAGAGATGCTGAATGTGTGGTTTGAAGGAGAGGGAGGAGTCCAGGATAACTCCAAGATAGTGCACTTGGGGGCTAGCTGAGATAGTTGTGCCATCAATTGATAAAGAAATAGTGGGAAGTGAGGTTATGTGGGAGGGTGTGAAGAAGATCAGCTCAGTCTTAAACATATTAAGTTTAAGAAAGCGCTGGGACATCCAGGAAGAGATACTGTAGCAGAGAGACAGTTGGAGATACGAGTGATAAGAGAGGGGAAGAGGTTAGGGGAGGAAAGGTAGATCTGACTATCATCAGCATAGAGATGATAATGGGGGCCAAAAAACTGATGAATGTTCCAGCCATTATACCAGTGAGACAAATGTGTTTATATATCATGTCCAATTTGGCCACACACATTGAACTTTTTGCCAAGCAACAGGATCTCCCTGTGCACGGCTATCCTAACTCGTTCAATTCACATTCAAATTGGTCCAACTGTTGGAAGTATTTTAAAAAAAATTTTTGTATCCTTCCTTCTTTTCCTAAATAACCAGCTTATGCTATAATTAACCACTTGCCTGGTACTAAAAAATGGGATGCGACGGCAGCCAGGAGTCTTTTACCTGACATGGTCGCATCTCATGTGACAGTGTCATCCCTCTGCATACCCCGTTTGTTTGGAGGAAATCCAGAACAGATCTTCTCCTCCTGCTCCAGACACCTGGAAGTGACGTTGCCGACACCACTTCCAAAATCGCGCCATGGAATGCAGTGCGAACAACAGTCTGGGGCTCATGCGCCTAAACTAAGAGTGCTAAGAAGGGAATAGAGTTCTCCCTGAGCACAAATATGCTGATCTCTGCGTGTGATGATCAGTCCCCCCCGCCCTATGCTCCCCTGCGTTCTGCAATAAAGTGAGGGGGCGAGACTATGACATATGGGAGGAGGAATAATAAGGGGGGGGGTCATCTTTTGGTACTGGGGGTGGGTAAAGGGGTGAGTTATTCTGCCCTACAAAAATATTTCTTGGCTGGGAGGGGAATATATTAAAATTAAAGAATTACATATACAGTGACAAATGGGGAAGGGGGCACTAATACACTGACAATGGGTGTGAGGGGTGATAATGTTGGGAATCTTTTGCCACTGGAGAGGACTATTTCTGAAGGGGGAGGTGAAATTACAATGGGGTCCTTTGCACATGGGGGGTATATATATTTTTTAAATAAAATATTTAAATATATTTTTAAAAACACATTCTGAACTTTATTAAATTTTAAAAATATGAAAATTTCAGACCATTTTTTGTCGGAAAAACAAAATTGTCATTTAAGTGGTTAAGACAACTTTCCCTTCTAAAGGGTAGCAAAAGACACCCTCCTTATGATACTGTTGCCGTATATACTGCATAGGGTTGGCCATCAATAGAAACATAGAATTTGATGGCAGATAAGAACCACTTGGCCCATCTAGTCTGCCTTTTAAATGGTTTAGCAGCCATCGATGGTCAGAAGCCAATGGCGAGTGTTTTCACAATCGATGACCAGCCACTGATGACATAACATCAATGGGTGAGCCTTATGGTGATACACAAATGCATGTTGTGTAAACGCGGGCGCCGACTCTGCACGTGCAAAACATAAACCATTGACAGTTTCTGTCCGACGGTTTAAAAACATTGATGGTGGACCCATCAATGGTCACCTCAAACACTGCCCTACTTGTGCTTTACAGTATAATTGCCTTCAGATACTCCCACTGAGTAATATTTTATTCTTCCTGGTCAGCCAAGTGCGTTATTTGGGATTTTTGATCCAGTTAAAATGTAGTCCTTACCAATAATGCCGCACCTTATTCAAGGTCCAAACCATTGCTCTTTATGCTCATTTTATGTAATAATAATCTACATCTTATGGCAGCAGCTTTCTCTGATCAGTACATATCTCTTTGGTAGACTTTATAATTGAAATGATATCACACCAGCCATCTCCATCTATGTCTGTCCTACTGATGAAGGGAGTCATAGCCAGATTGCAGGGTATGCCAGAGTTACTGGGTATAGTAAGCAACTCAGTTTTATTATCATTTCATGGGACTGTCCTGTGAGTGGCAGGGTCCCTATAGGGGAATTTTCTACCTCCCTATGCCAGATACCTTCTGTTACTGCGACTCAGTTGAAGACAAGTATTGACCCCAAATATTTTAAAAGAGCTTGCAATTGAATGCCTATAGTATAAGTTCCACTTCCAAACCATTCCTGTGTGGCTGGGCTACTTCCTTCGTGGCACAAGTTCTAGGATCTACTGCAACAGGGTCTATTAATTGCTCTGTGCTCTTGTCTGTGATTGGAGCAGCCTTGGATTGCGCTGCAATAATATCCTTTGCTTGATGAAGCCGCCATATTTGCCCCTTGTGCAATATACAAGTTAGAGAAACAAAATGAAAAGACTGATAGTACTGTACAGCAATAAAAATTTTTACACATTGAGTTCTGTCCTCGTTGAGTTAGTTTGTATTCCCACTGCTAAGAGTCACATGGGCTTTCTATATTTAAATTACTAAACAAAAATTTCCCACTTCTTCCACCATTTTTCTCAGCAAAACGCCCCTGGGAGACATGTGGGTGTGGAAGGTCTCATTAACAAAAAAAAACCCAGAGTCAGCATGAAAATGACTAAACCCCTCCCAAAAAAATTATATCTCACACTCACTGCTAAAGCACAAAAATCTTCCACCACTAAGATCTATCTCTGGAGCTGCACAATGCGCCCGATTCAGTGGAGAACGTAGTGGTGATGTTGTACGCAAGCTGCCAATGTTTTCAGGGCCTAATTCAGATCCGCTCGCGATCTGGCTCTGTTGTGCGCATGTGCGAGACCCGGATAGCGACGGGCAAGCCGTCGCTATGGGTCTCGCTACAAGGGGGGAGTGCTGTTGATGGTGAGTGACAACACGCCCCCTTTGGTGGGCGTGCCGGGGGCGTGGCTGGCCAGACCGAGGCGTTCCCATGGGAACGCCTACCATCTGGGGCCGGCCCCACTGACATTACAAGTGATGTCAGTGGGAGTGCTCTCGGCTCTGATAGAGCCGAAAGCACTCCAGGGCTTGCAGCAACGAGACCCTACCACAAGGGTCTCGTCGCAAGCCCAATGGTCGCGATGGTCTTGACCATCTTTTTGGCCGCTCGCTATAGCTGTGGGTGGGCACCCACAGCTATGCGAGTGGCCAGGAGGCTGCTCTAAAATTCAGAGGGACAGCCCTAATTCAGAGCGATCGCTCTGTCAGACCGTCTGGCTCTGAATCAGGGCCTCAGTCTGCACATGCGTCTAAATGGCACTTCTCATGCATTGCACTTACCCCGGTCACCCGTTTAGACAGAGAAATTGCACCTCCATTGGGCTGGTGCAATCTCCAATGATGCGACAAATGGTGCGTCTTAATACGCATAGTTGCAGATTAGCGACGTAGTCACTGGTCTTCTCAGTAGGAAACCTATCGACTGTGGCATTAGCATAAAGACACAGTATGTGTACGTATAATCGTATTACCCACTTGTGAATATGGATTGTGTACTTACGAAGTATGAAGCAAGTTTCCTCTTAAAAGGCGCAATCCTACATTGAATTGCATTCTCGTTCCTGAACAGCAAGTGTTTAACTTGGAGCTGAAGCTATACATAAGTGTCAGGATCTGCGGTTAAGTAGATCTTAGTGTTTGCAGCTCCTGCCTGAGGCATTGCATTAATAACTGCCTGTCTGTGTGCAATGTCAGGTGCACTCTAATTCTTCTGTTTGTGCTCAGCACATATGCATCATTATGGGAGGCTTGCTGCTTTGGGCCTGTTCCTGTTAAAACCCAGCCAGCCCTACATTCGCTGCTGGTGATAGAAGTTTTTTCGTACTTCCGGTTCCTGTATGTCATTTGAGTTCCTGAGTCAGTCTAGCTGTGTTTCATGTGTGCCGTTTATTCCATCCAGACAGCTCCACCTGCATCTCGTCCACACATGCTGCTCGTACCATCTGGGCAGCACGGAGTGCTTCCTACCTCAGAAGCGTCTGTCACCATCCGTCTAGCACACCGTCCCCCATGTCATCCCAGTGGCACTGGTAGCAACTCTGCCTTCCAGGTGCGCTATTAAGCACACAGTCGCCAGTGTCTTCCCGGCGGCACTGGTAGCAGCCCCACGTTCTTGTTGCATACCTCATCTGAGTCTCATCAGCCCAAAGGCTGCAACAGTCATGGGGCCCCAGGTCACTATCAGCCACTCAAGGCTGCTCCAACAGCCCAAAAGCTGCTTCAAATCGCCAGTCCCTTGGCCACGACTATAAAGGCCACAACCAGCCCTCAAGGCTGCTCCCACAGCCTGCATCACACCTCTTGCCCTTGGCACATCTAGTCAAAACAAACCAGCCCCAAGGCAGCATCAACAGCCCAATGGCTGCAACCAAATCCTTAACCCTTGACCACGACTATACCATCGATTCCTTCCAGGAATCATAACATTATCAACAGCACAAAACTAGAGGTTAGTCATGGAACCCGGACAGAATCTGGTGCAAATTATGGCAGCCCAGATTCAGTTGCTGACCCAGAGGGTTCAGGAACTTTCCCTTAAAGTTGAAGAGACACAGGCAGCACCCATTCCCCCCATGGGTCACGAGCCCAAACTTAATCTGCCCGACCGTTTTTCTAGTAATCGTAAGGACTTCGTTAACTTCAGGGAGAGTTGCAAAGTTTTAAGATCTGTGGTCCAATGAGTAGGCATTATCATTTCCCTCCTGCAGGGGGACCCGCAGACTTGGGCATTTGGTCTTCCTCCCAGCTCTGCGGTTCTTCAGACCATGGACTCCTTTTTCGCTGCTCTCAGACTGCTGTACGATGATCCAGACAAGGCAGTTCTGGCAGAGGCTAGTCTCCGGTCTCTGAGGCAGGAGAGCCAAGCAGTGGAAGATTTCTGTACCGAATTCCGGAAGTGGGCTGTGGATTCTGGGTGGAATGACCCTGCGCTGCGGAGCCAGTTCAGATCAGGGTTATCAGATCAGATCAAGGACATTCTAGTGCAGCATCCATCCACAAGTTCTTTGGACGATCTCATGGGTCTATCTAGAGGCATAGATCAACGTCTCCGTGAGCGCAGGCTGAAAAAGAGATTGCCATCTCAAGCTCCCCATTCACCTTTTAGGGTTCCTTTCTCAGAACAAATGGAACCAATGCAATTGGGAGCTTTCCGTCTTCCTACTGAAAAGAGACGGAGAAGGCACACACTAGGACTGTGCATGTACTGCGGAAGTAAAGGACATATGGCACAATACTGTCCTATTAAGTCGGGAAAAGACAAGGTCTAGATGATAGTAGAGAGATACATCTAGGCCTTGCATCCATCTCTCCCAGGAATTATGTTCTATTTCCTATCTTGCTCCAATCCTCAGTGGGCCAGAATTTCATGGACCAAGCGTTCTTTGAGACCTTGGGACTTCTCCCTGAACCTCTGAAGAATCCGGTCAAGTTTGTTGGTCTTGACGGCAGGAGTCTCTCTTCAGTGCCTATCTCCTTCTGGACGCCATCCTTACAGTTGACCATTGGAGTACTGCATCAGTAGAGTGTCCTTTCTTCTCTGCCAGTGTCTGTTGGCTCCCGTTGTTCTGGGCCTACCATGGTTACGTAAACACAACCCAGTCATCCACCGGAAGTCTGGAGAGGTTCTACAATGGGGGTCCTCCTGTTTCTTGCATTGTCTCACTCATCTGGTCCTTCTGGCCGCCCTCATTCCCACTGAGGCTCCCACGATTCCTGCTCCCTACCGTGACCTGGCAAAGGTTTTCTCCAAGAAAAAAGCAGATGTTCTACCACTTCATCGGGCTTTCGATTGTGCCATTGAACTTGTACCTAATACCAGACTTTCTAAGGGTAGGCTCTATGCCTTGTCCATTCCTGAAGATAAAGCTATGCAAGAATATATTGAGGATGCCCTGAAGAAAGGATTTATATGACCATCCAAGTCTCCTGTGGTGGCAGGTTTCTTTTTTGTTCAAAAAAAGGATGGAACCCTCCGGCCTTGCATAGACTTTCGGGGTCTAAACAAGATCACCATGAAGAATGCCTACCCTTGATCTCAGTCCTGTTTGATCAGTTACGGGGGGCATCTATCTTTTCCAAGATCGAGCTACGCGGAGCTTATAACCTCATCCGCATCCGTGAAGGTGATGAGTGGAAGACAGCGTTCAATACGCACTCGGGGCATTTCGAATATTTAGTTATGCCTTTTGGTCTGTCCAATGCCCCAGCCATCTTCCAGGACTTCATCAATGAGATCTTGAGAGATTCTCTGGGAGTCTTTGGTGTAGTTTACTTGGATGATATCCTAATTTTCTCCAACTCCATGGAACAACATCGTCAGCACTTGAGGTTGATACTACGAAGACTCCTGGAGAATAACCTTTACGCCAAATTGGAAAAGTGCGAGTTTGAGGTGGAAGAGATATCCTTTCTGGGTTATGTGATCTCATCTCGGGGATTTTCCATGGATCCGAATAAACTGAAGGCGGTCTCGGATTGGGAACAACCCACGTCTCTGAAGGCCGTTCAGTGATTTCTGGGCTTCGCTAATTATTATCGCCGATTTATCAAGTCTTTCTCCACTATTGTCTCTCCCATAGTGGACCTTACTAGGAAAGGAGCGGATGTCTGTAACTGGTCTCCCAGAGTTGTGCGGGCATTCAGTTAGCTCAAGATGGCTTTTGTGGGTGCACCAGTCCTCAGTCATCCTAATCCTGACCTGCCTTTCATAGTTGAAGTGGACGCTTCTGAGGTCGGTGTAGGAGCCATCCTTTCTCAAAGGGATGTGACGGACAATAAATTGCATCCTTGTGCTTTCTTTTCATGGAAGTTCCAGGCAGCTGAAAGGCATTATGATGTGGGCAATCGTGAACTTCTGGCTATCAAGTGGGCCTTCGAAGATTGGCGCCACCAGTTAGAGGGGGCTAACCATGTGGTATCGGTGCTCACAGATCATAAGAATCTGGCATATATGGAGTCTGCCAAAAGGTTGAATGTCAGACAAGCGCAATGGGCTCTGTTCTTCACCCGATTCAACTTCACCATCTCCTTTCGGCCTGGGTCTAAGAACGTGAAGGCAGATGCCCTCTTACATAGTTTTTTTGATGAAAATTGTCCAGCTGATCGAGAGGAGACCATCATTCCTTCTGCTCGGAATCACTTTGCCATGACAAGAGCTTTGGCAGATTCTCTCAAAAAATGTCAATCGGAGGTTCCTCCAGAGATGCCCCATGGCTTAGTTTTTGTTCCTGAGAGATCCCGCAAAGCAGTCCTTAAAGATTTCTACTCCTCCAAGGCTGAAGGTCATCAAGGTGTCACCAGGACTTCTATCATGCTCAGTTTAGTGGCAGTCCATGCCTCAAGATGTTCGAGAGTTTGTGGCAGCTTGCGGTGTCTGTGCAAAGAATAAGACTCTCCGTACTTCTCCTACAGGTCTGTTGTGTCCTTTATCTACTCCTCTCAAGCCATAGACACACATCGCAATGGACTTTGCGGTGGATCTCCCATCTTCTGTTCGTTGTACAGTCACCTGGACCATTGTTGACAGGTTCTCCAAAATGGTGCATTTTGTCCCTCTCTGCAAATTACCATCAGCCAAAGAACTGGCCGGTCTTTTTGTGTAACATGTCTTTAGAACACACAGGCTTCCTTTGGACATCATTTCTGATCATGGTACTCAGTTTGTGGCCAGATTGTGGGGATGCTTCTGTGCGGATCTTGGCATCAAGATCAGCTTGTCATCAGGATATCATCCGCAGCCCAATGGGCAGACAGAGCGGGCCAATCAGTCCCTGGAGCAGTACCTTTGTTGTTTTATTGCTAAATGTCAGAATAACTGGGTGTCTCTCTTGCCATTTGCGGAATTCGCTTAGAACAATTCTTGCCATTCAACATCTTCAATGTCTCCATTCTTCTGCAATTTCGGAATTAATCCCACGAGCAATTCTTTTGAGTCTGCACCGAGTTCAGGTTCTTCATCCTCATCTGTTTCCAGATTATGCTCCATCTGGAGGAAAGTTCATCAGTCTCTTCTGCAAGCCTCTAGTCGTTTCCAAGGACTGGGCAGACAGACATCGTAGGCTGTGCAGTCTGAAGGTGGGGGATTTTGTTAGGTTGTCTGCCAAGAACATTAATCTGTGCCAAAGATCACAATAACTGGGACCCAAGTTCATCGGGCCATTCAGGATTATTGCGCAAATTAACCCTGTGGCTATCCGTTTAAAGTTACCCTGGTCACTCAAAATCAATAACACTTTCCACTGCTCACTTCTGAAGCCAGTTTTCCTCTCCACTAGATACTCTCTCAACTGTTCAATCAGACCACCACAAGTGCTTATTCAGGGATGGCAAGAGTTTGTCGTGGAAAAAATTCTGGGCTCCAGAATTTCCAGAGGCTGTCTCCAGTTTCTAGTTCACTGGAAGGGATACGGTCCAGAGGATTCCGGAAAAGTTATTACATGCTCCCATCCTGAAGAGAAGATTCTTTTTGGACTTTCCGAACAAACCAGGCTCTAGGGGTTCCTTAATCCTCGTCAAGGGCGGGGTACTGTCATGATCTGCGATCAAAAAGATCTTAGTGTTTGCAGCTCCTGCATGAGGCATTGCATTAATTACTGCCTGCCTGTGTGCAATGTCAGGTGCACGCTAATTAATTCTTCTGTTTGTGCACAGCACAGCTGCATCATTAAGGGAGGCTTGCTGCTTGGGGCCTGTTCCTGTTAAAACCCAGCCAGCCCTGCATTCCCTGCCGGTGATAGAAGTTTTTTCGTACTTCCGGTTCCTGTCTCCTGTATGTCAATTGAGTTCCTGAGTCAGTCTAGCTGTGTTTCGTGTGTGCCATTTATTTCATCCAGGCGGCTCCACCTGCATCTCGTCCACATGTGCTGCTTGTACCATCTGGGCAGCACGGAGTGCTTCCTACCCCAGAAGCGTCTGTCACCATCCGGTGGCTTGTATCAACACGGCGGCACCAGTCACAGTTTAGCGTTCCAGGTGCGCAATCTAGCACACCATCGCCAGTGTCATCCTGGCGACACTGGTAGCTACTCTGCGTTCCAGGTGCGTAACCTAGCACACCGTCGCCAGTGTCATCCTGGCGGCACTGGTAGCAACTCGGCATTCCAGGTGCGCAACCTAGCACACTGTCGCCAATGTGTCATCCCAGTGGCGCTGGTAGCAGCTCTGCATTCCAAGTGCGCAACTTAGCACACCATCGCCAGTGTCATTCTGGCAGCACTGGTAGCAACTCTGCGTTCCAGGTGCGCTATTAAGCACACCATCGCCAGTGTCATCCCGGTGGCACTGGTAGCAGCCCCACATTTTTGTTGCATACCTCACCTGAGTCTCATCAGCCCAAAGGCTGCAACGGTCCTGGTGCCCCAGGTCACTATCAGCCCCTCAAGGCTGCTCCAACAGCCCAAAGGCTGCTTCACATAAACTGTCCCTTGGCCACGACTATAAAGGCTACAACTAGCCCTCAAGGCTGCTCCCACAGGCTGCATCACACCTCTTGTCCTCGGCACAACTAGTCAAAACAAACCAGCCCCAAGGCAGCATCGACAGCCTAACAGCTGCAACCACATCCTTAACCCTTGGCCACGACTATACCGTTGATTCCCTCCAGGAATCATAACAGTAAGTCAGTGTTTCCTTTGCAGAATCCATTCTAGTGGGAGACTATTGATGGCTGCCACTGCAAATAAAAGATCTCTCTCCTGGGCCAGGGCAGGATGAATCAAGCATGTTATTTTCAACGAGATACATCCCACCATGGATAGCATGCATACAGAGTTTAGTAACACTGTATGCATGTACGAATGTGATTCAAATTGCAAAGGAGAGCTCTTCCGATAAGAGCTGACCTTTGCGGTGTGATGATTTCCGGGTTTATGACCCTGGAGTCCTTCTGTGCATGAGCGAGCCACGGGGGACGCTGGAAGGGATCCTATTGGATCCCTCTTGGGAATGCAGCAGAGAGAAGCATATAGGCTTCTATCAGGTACAAGCTCTGGAGCTTGATTCATATGGGGATTGCAGTCAAACCTCCCAAAACGGTAGCTTTCAGAGTTTTGATCCCATTTTGGGTTTGATGCATCCCGTCCCCAGTCATTCAGGTAGCTCCAAGGTGGTTACGCCACAACAGAGGACAGGAGGAGGTGTAGGAGCAGATTTTATTCTATGAATAACCCAAAGACTTTCAGCTCATGCAACTGTGGTTGCCACAGTAACCGTATGACGCTTAGCAAACTGTAAATCATTAATCGTGATTTGAAGCAAGCCCTAAAGTACAGTAAACTTGTCCTGGTTTACAGATAACCAAAGTGTTAAAAAAGTAGATGTGTCTACCTAAGCCCACACACCACTGTAAATCCAATAGGAATTGTTTAGGAACTGTATGCAGAGAAGTAAGTAAGCAGATGGGTGAGATGGTGCAGGGGAACAGTATTCCACTTTCCTCCCCATTGGCCTCGTGCCCTAATTCACAGACTCGTTTCCATGGAAATGCTCCCAGCAAGGGCAGACGTCAAGGAGAAGCGCCAGCATAGACGCAGGACCCGGACTATAAATTATACATTGGTGCTGGCTTAGAACCTGCTCATTTCATAGTACAAAGCATATGGCCGTTTAAAAGAAACATAACTATTTTGAAAAAGAACATTTTTATTAACGCTCTTGAGAAAAGAAGGAATTAAGCTTAAGCGTTGTCTAATTTTTGACATCCTACATTAAAATAACCACAAAAGAGGGGGTTCTCCAGATCCTTCCATTGCTTGGACATGCAGGGCTCTATTGGCAGCACAATCGCCACCCCACGGCCCCTGGAATGGCACCCTGCATCGCTGCAGGCACCCTGCTATAATTACAGCTGCCCGGAGCGTGTTGTAGATGCTCTGGGCACTGCAGTAGTTCTGGGTGCTGGTGGTCCTGCCCCTTATGCGCGACATCATGAGGGGGCGGAGGCGGCACAGGGTGCTCAGAGCCCTTGATATGGCTCTGTAATGTACATGTGTGTGATATCTTGAATGTGAAAGGTTGGTACAGTACAAAATCTGAGCTATACAGAAGTAACGTACTGTATTCTAAGACATTGGCGTCAAATTAAGTATGTGGATTGTAATTTGTCTGGCTTACTATAATGTTATGGAACGTATTATTAATATGATCCTCGTTACATCTTACTTCTTTAATAAGATCCATATATAAAAGAAAATGAAAATGTATTCCTCTCATTTATTTATTATTCCTAAAACTCCTCCGGAATCTATTCGATAACGCAATGGCAATTGCAACGTGCGTGCCACCTAATGGTGTACATAGGATCTACAGGAGACTGTAGATGTGTGTTATGCCGAGACTCTCTGGAAGTGATATCACTGACAACGGTGATAAAAATTATGTTCATACTTCCTGTAATTAATTGCAGCATGATGACATAATTTCTATCAGCACCCGATTTTATTATATAGAGTTTATTAGATTTAGTTCTTTCCTCTCACGTCTGAGGTTTCAGCTGGAAACCAGTCTAATAGCAGAGATGGGCAGTCTCCAGCAGTAGTGAGTGCATTGGGTAGGTGGGGCAGGTGTGTGCTTGGAGATAAGGGGCGGAGTTGCTGTTAGAATGGGGGTGGGGCTTTATAATCATCTCTCCCCAAAAAAGATCCCATGCTAACTGGGGACAAGGGGCCTCATTCATCATGGATCGCAACTGCAACAGCATACGCAGATCGGTCAATGTTGCGTACTGAGCATGCTTATGCTTCACAGTGCGCGTGCGTGAGTTGGCATTGCGATCACTCATGCAGAAAGAAAGCCATCGCAGAGTGAGTGAGTGACGGGAGGTCAGAGTTTGGGGGTGGTGACGGGGGAGTGGTGCAGAAATACAGGCGCACCTGTCCCTTTGACTGCCGTTGCATTAGCGCGTGTAAATTAGCCACTGCGACGGCATATGCAGCTTGAATTCTTACTGCATGTGACGAGGTTAGCAATTTCTGAGTAAGGGCAGACCTGCTGTAATTGTGCTTGAGGGCCGATGTTACTCGATATTACCAATGTATACGCAGGACTGCAAGGTATTACGGATGTGAGATAGCGGTAATGGGCGTCTCTATGCTGGCGACAACTTTGCGATTGTATCCATTAGCATATTTTCGAAGTAGACCTATGTGCGTAATCGCAGTTGCGACCACAATAGCGATCCGTAGTCAATCAGGCCCAAGGTGTTATGCTGTGAGCCGTCATTGAGGATGCAGCACTTACAGTATAACAGTGCTCTGCTCTGAAATTCTGAATAGAATGAGAGACAGGAAGCAGCTGTTGCAAAGTCTTTAATTGTGCATTGGCGTGATATAATAAAGAAACTATCTATGTCATTTTCCCAGATGATCGTCCATACTGAATCCAATGCCGATGTAATTTTTCTCAGCACCCTAGGCAAAGTTTCAGCATACCGCCCCTCCTCCACCCTAGTACCCACTTCCCATCTCATTTTTCGTAAAATAAAACTTAATAGCTTTTACTTTCTTTTGTCTGGATGAGAAGGCTACATCCCAGAAATACTGATGTCTGACGCAGAACGTTGTCCATGCTCCACTGCTGTCCAGGGGAAAATTTGTTAGATTCGAGAACAAAGCAAAAAAAAACAATAATCCAGGAACAGACACCTTTTACAATGATTTGTTTGGCCTTGATTTATCAAGTAGTATCTTTTCAAAATCTTTTTTTTGTTGCATTTTCATTGGCATTTTTT
Source organism: Taudactylus pleione (assembly GCA_031769625.1). NCBI lineage: Eukaryota > Metazoa > Chordata > Amphibia > Anura > Myobatrachidae > Taudactylus > Taudactylus pleione. Next base: position 3,108,447 of record JAUIMM010000033.1, on the reverse strand, counting down.
AAAGGCAAAACGGTTGGGAAACATGAAAATAGAGATGTCAGTGGAACCCTGTGTTTTGGTTTTGGCACAATCACCCTCAAATGGTATGCTTTTGGAAAAACAACCCTCAAGTGTTTTGGTTCGATTTTGGTTTTCTTTAAAATTGATATAAACTAGAGATGAGCGATTCGGATTTGCTGAAAACTGGATACACCCAACTTTGGGGTTCCAAGTCGAACCGAGTCTCGGCTCGGATCCCTTTAGGGTTCCGAGTAGAACAATTCCCGACTCGGTCTATTCGCAAGTTTGGAACTTGGATCTAAAAAAACATATCTTGTGTATTTTCGATTGCATTTTAGTCCCTCTGTCATGATTTCAAATTCTGGTGGTTAAAATTGACTGGAAATGAATGTTATTGATGTTAATAATACTATAAGAAAATTTAAAGAAATCCAAAACTGAAACCAAAACACAATAATGACCCAAAACAAGGGGGTCTGTCTGTGCACATCTCTAATAAAATCAGTTAATTTGGATCTGTTTACATACAATCCAGAACCCAAGATATATGGTTTATAAATCCAAGATCTGAGCTTACAGGAAGAGCCGAGCCGGGACTCTGTACTACTCGGAACCCCAAAGTTCGAGTGTGTTCGGTTTTTGGCAAAACTGAACCGCTCATTTCTGCTTGAAAAAAACCTACATTTTATAAAACAGCCAATTTGTAATTCACAGAAAAGTTAATCACAGTGAAAATAAGGATTTTGAAATATAGTTACTTGATAAATTAGGTCCCTTGTCTATGTTGTATGACTGTGTATCATCACTAGACATGTGCAGTTTGGTTTCCTGAAATACGAACACACCTGAACATAGGAGTTCTGAGACAAATCGAGTCCCAGGTCATAATCACTTTGGGGTTCTGAGTTGAACTAAGTCCCGGTTCAGTTCTGTAGTCAGTTCGGAACTTGAACTTAAAACCGAGCTCGGGTTTTGGATTGTATGTAAATAGGTCCAAATTACATGATTTTAGTTGTTTTATCGATTTTTATTATTTTTTTAATCGATTTTTAAGAAATCCAAAACTGAATCGGAACCAAAGCACTTGAGGGTGGTTTCGCCAAAACCAAAACAGGATAATGAAATACTGTAGAATGAAAACACGGGGGTCTGCACACATCTCTGATTGGCACATTACAAAAAGTCTGTATTTTAAATCAGAGAGAAACGCTGAAAATTTCACCCAGCTTTTCCCTGACATAACTTATGCCCTAGTGACCGCTGGCACAGTCCTGCCTGTCAGATGCTGGAGGATGGCAGCGCAGGAGCACACTCCTTCCAACACTTATCTCACATGACCCTTTCTGCCAGCTCATTCCCTACATGCCACGTCTTGTCCACTATCATTTCTATCACCTGCCACCCCTTGTCATTTCTATCACAATCCATCAATCACCTGCCCACTAGCATTTACATCACATGCCATCATCTACCCACTAGCATTTACATCACATGCCATCACCTACCCACTATCATTTACATCACATGCCATCACCTACCCACTATCATTTACATCACATGCCATCAATCACCTGCCCACTAGCATTTACATCACATGCCATCACCTACCCACTAGCATTTACATCACATGCCATCACCTACCCACTAGCATTTACATCACATGCCATCTCCTACCCACTATCATTTGCATCACATGCCATCACCTACCCACTATCATTTACATCACATGCCATCACCTACCCACTATCATTTACATCACATGCCATCATCTACCCACTATCATTTAATGCCATCACCTGCCCACTATCATTTACATCACATGCCATCACCTACCCACTATCATTTACATCACATGCCATCACCTACCCACTATCATTTACATCACATGCCATCGCCTACCCACTATCATTTACATCACATGCCATCATCTACCCACTATCATTTACATCACATGCCATCACCTACCCACTATCATTTACATCACATGCCATCAATCACCTGCCCACTATCATCTCTATCACAGGCCATCACCTACCCACTATCATTTACATCACATGCCATCACCTACCCACTATCATTTGCATCACATGCCATCACCTACCCACTATCATTTACATCACATGCCATCACCTACCCACTATCATTTACATCACATGCCATCACCTACCCACTATCATTTACATCACATGCCATCACCTACCCACTATCATTTGCATCACATGCCATCACCTACCCACTATCATTTACATCACATGCCATCACCTACCCACTATCATTTGCATCACATGCCATCACCTACCCACTATCATTTACATCACATGCCATCACCTACCCACTATCATTTGCATCACATGCCATCACCTACCCACTATCATTTACATCACATGCCATCAATCACCTGCCCACTAGCATTTACATCACATGCCATCACCTACCCACTAGCATTTGCATCACATGCCATCACCTACCCACTATCATTTACATCACATGCCATCACCTACCCACTATCATTTACATCACATGCCATCACCTACCCACTATCATTTGCATCACATGCCATCACCTACCCACTAGCATTTACATCACATGCCATCACCTACCCACTATCATTTACATCACATGCCATCACCTACCCACTATCATTTGCATCACATGCCATCACCTACCCACTATCATTTACATCACATGCCATCACCTACCCACTATCATTTACATCATATGCCATCACCTACCCACTATCATTTACATCACATGCCATCACCAACCCACTATCATTTGCATCACATGCCATCACCTACCCACTATCATTTACATCACATGCCATCACCTACCCACTATCATTTACATCATATGCCATCACCTACCCACTATCATTTGCATCACATGCCATCACCTACCCACTATCATTTACATCACATGCCATCACCTACCCACTATCATTTACATCAAATGCCATCACCTACCCACTATCATTTGCATCACATGCCATCACCTACCCACTATCATTTACATCACATGCCATCACCTACCCAATATCATTTACATCACATGCCATCACCTACCCACTATCATTTACATCACATGCCATCACCTACCCACTATCATTTGCATCACATGCCATCACCTACCCACTATCATTTACATCACATGCCATCACCTACCCACTATCATTTACATCATATGCCATCACCTACCCACTATCATTTGCATCACATGCCATCACCTACCCACTATCATTTACCTCACATGCCATTACCTAACAACTAGATTTTCTACCAAAGACTTTGTATAGCGAGGACAAGGGGGGCGGGGGCCACCATGACGTGAATGTAGCACAATGCCCCCATAATGCCTGTTTGGCTGCCCCCTCCCCTTCCAAAAAGCAAGTATGCCTCAGATGCCCCTTTGCCCACCAGCCTTTTTCTCACATATCCTTCTGCCACCAGATTTTCCCTTACATGTCCCAGCCTCTTCCCACCAGTGTGTCCCACTTACCTGATTTACCACCAATATGGCTGCAATGCAGAGGAAACCACTGCTAGGGACGGCCATCGACCATCAATGGTTAACAACCATAGAGCCATATTCAATTTGAGCGGACCCACAATACTTTTCCGCCTCCCGGACTTTTCGCCTACATCGCGGGTCCCCCTGAAACATAAACAAGCGGAAAGTCCTGTCAGATTTTGGGAAATCAGCCTGACACCCCCCAAAAGATGCTCTGACATGGGGGTTCACCATGGTACACCCCCGATTTGGCTTGCTGAAGGTATTTGGTGTTTTTAAACGGGCTCAATAGCTGCTAAACAGCGTTTTTATATAAGTGGTGCAGAATAGTATTCAGGAGGTATTTTTGCAGAAAATAACTTATCCCAGCAAATTTGGGGTACATGAAAATGGGGGTCAGCATATTTTAAAGTTGCTAAAGTTGTTTTAAAAAAACATGAAAAATCCACCTGCCGCAAGCCCCTGCAATGAAAAAACACCTGGGGCATACTTGGGGACCCCCCCAGAGTCAAGTTCGCTAGTTTTTAACTTTATCCCCCAACATTTTTTTTTTTACCCAAATTCAAAGTGATTTTTGGGGGTGTTCTTAAGTGTTTATTTTTTAAATTTTGACGCAGTTTACCTTTGGGGGACTGTCTAAAGGCTGCACGGGGGTTCCCGCAACGTTGCACCCCAAAACCCCAATTCTGCTCTTTTTTCCACCTGCTATTCATAGGCGAAACTTTTTCGCCTATTACATTGCATTGACTTTCCGCCTAGATGGAAAGTCTTTCAAATTGAATACGGCGATACATCTCCGCTTGGCGAAATGACGTCATCGGCGAAAAGTTTCCGCCAAAAATATGCGAAAACGGCTATGCGCCTCAAATTTAATACGGCCCATAGATGGTTAACCACTGATGGCTGATGGTTTTGCCATTGATGGAGAAGATCCAATGGTTCTCCACCATCGAGCCTGGCGATGGTTTTAGCTCCGCCTCCAACCCACGAAGCACTGCCTCCATCTGTGATTGGTCTGTTGCCTCTTGAGGAAGAGAGCAGGGATGATTATTGGTGGGTGAAAACCATTGATGGTTACCTGTTGAAGGTTTCATACCACTGAGGTTAACCACAAATTATATCATCGATGGTGAGCATCAATGGTTAACCTACTGATGGCCATCCCTACCCCTGCAGTGTGACAGTGTGTCATATGATTGCAGCAGTCACATGACTTTCAAAGCAGCAGTAGGAAGGAAAGCCCCTGCAGCCCTGTCCTCTTCAGTGACTGCAGCTGTCACTCTCAGTCTCGGTTAGCTGGGCCATCTAGGTGCTGGCCTGATCAATTAACAGGCAAAGTCTTCCTGCCCCAGGCCTCTTCCTCATGGTAGTGTCGGACCTGCCAGTGAGGACTTGAGAATGACAGATATACACCAATTGTTTAAATTTTCTTTAGCTAAAAACTAAATACATTTATTTCCATTGTTTTTCATAGGATTGAAGCTATTTTTGCATTTTGGCTCAGCTATTTCCAACTGGCTACAGCTGGCAACACTGATGCTGATGAGATCACTATTCTAGTGCAAGGTGTTACTCAGTTTGGTCATTACAGGTTAATAGGTTAGGGGAAACCTATTCATTATTTTTAATTATTTATCAGTCGACTTACAAACATTTTTATGGAACCTGAACATTTTTTTTTTATTTTTTTTTAAATTGGTCCATATGGAGCGATGAAAACTTTTAGAAGAACGTAAGGTAGCAGCATAAGTATTCTCATCATGGTGCCCCTCCAGTGATCTCTTTTCTGGATCCGCCACTGCCTGACATGCAGTAAATATTACTTGCTTAGGGAGTGGATGCAGGTTCCTTTTCCCCCAGTGGAGGATCCTGCAGAGTGCGGCTGAAAGTCTGCAGGACAATTATTTGTTCCATTGTACTGAGAACTGTAAATGCTGGCATGAGCACACTACGCAGGCCGGCCCCCCTTCCACTAACGACCCTGATGCCTCCTGCTAGCCAACCCAGACAGTTTGCTCATTTAATGCAACGGTCAACATTTTTTTCCCTTGCCAAAAAAAAAAAAAAAAGTTGAAAAGGGGAGAAAGACTAGATGATCATGTCAGGCAGGAGGGGTTAACCGAAATGCATTCAGGAAATTTCTCACATCCTGCATCCTCGTCCCCTGTAACTGTATATTATGGTGCTGTTCTGCCCAGCCAGCTGATGAAAGCTGTTTCTCAGTCAGGATAAAATGTCAGAGAGGCTGAAGGCAGAACAAGGGTTTTCTCTCCCATTCCAGACATTTATACGGCTGATGTGTGTTAGCTGTGTCTTTATTTCTTCCAGAGCACAAGGTAAGACTTAAATACTTTTCCTGTAAACGCACGTTGCTGCATTGCTGCTGCCTTGGGCAAGTTTCTTCTTATTTCTCTGCTTTTATAGAAAAGCTAAAAAAAAAGAAAAACCCTTTTCGGTAACTTGTATTGCTGATTGCGCTCGCAGTGCCCATTGTTCTCCTGCCATATTGTTCTACTCTCTTTATATTGTTTTCATGTCTACATTTGCTGAGACGGAGCTGTACCAGTGTGGCTGTGGACGACAAACGTGCTAACGTGCTCCGTCTCAGTAACGCAGCCCAATTCTGTCCCCGCAGTAGCAAAGAACAGTGTCCTTGCTTTATGCTAGCAGGGCACCTGGCTAGTTTGTCTAGGAGTCTATGGGGTCTATTTACTAAGCAGTGTTAGGAGACAGAGTGAAAAGTGATAAGGTGCCAGCCAATCAGCTCCTAACTGTCATCTCACAGGCTGGGTTTGAAAAATGACAGTTGGGAGCTGATTGGCTGTCACCTTATCACTTTTCACTCTGTCTCCTAACACTGCTTAGTAAATAGACCCCTATATCTAACTTCAGCAACGTGTGGCACTCCAGTTGTTGTGAAACTACAAGTCCCATTATGCCCTCCTCCACAGCTGGGCCCATAGGGTGCCAGGTGTGTGGGTGCGGAGCATCCCAATACTTGTGTTGGCACTAGCCTGGTCTATGCATGGCATTGTTCGAGTAGGTGGGTGGTTGGGGGCATCTTGAGCACCCCCCATCATTTTATAAAGTTATAAATCATTTTATAAAGTTTCTCCTTGAACAGCACTGGGTACACTTGGTGGCACAACAAAAATAATAATAATAATATGTCTGAGATCCACAATTAGCCTAGGACTCCTTTATTTCATAGAATTAAAATAACGTACTACCAGATCACTCTTTGGGGTCTATTTACTAAAGGCCCCCATACATCAGCAATCGATTGTGGCAATTTTGCAATTTGCAGATGATTGTATAAAAAAATCTGCAGTGTATGGGCTTCACAGGTCGCAGATTGCAACCAAAAAGTGATTGGAATTGTTAAATCAGATTGTCCAACATGTTGGATTTCACAGATCGATTGGGGCTGTAAATTGCTAGTGTATGGACATGATCAGCAGATTTGCAGACCGTTACTAGTAAAATGATGGGCCCTTCAAGATTGGCATATCTGTGTTTGCTGCAATCGATCTGCAAATCACTGAAAAAGATCTGTAATGTATGGGCGCAGATTGCTATATTGGGAAATCCTAAAATCGGACAACAAATCTTCAAATTGTTCAATTGTGGTTTTCAGATTGCTGATGTATGGGGGCCTTTAGATGTTAGAACCCAACACTTATACCACTTTACACCTAAATTCCGGGTCTGACCCGGAGTTGGAACAGGGTTCCAATCTCGATCAGACCCGGAATTTAGCTGGCGCCAACCCAGGATATTCCTGAGTCGGCACCGTTCACACCGGAGCCGGGTCTGCATAGACCTGGCTTTTCCGGCGTTGAAATGGACGCTTGGAGATGACGTCATCTCCAAGCACCACTGAAGCTGGACCAATCGCCCGGCATGCGGCGCGCTCCAGGTCATTGTGACCCGGAGCGTGCTGTTCACACTGCAGGGTTTCACGGGTTTTGCCCATGTTAAACCCTGCAAGTTACCTGGGTTGGATTGCCGGGTCACTCCACCCGGTGATCCAACCCTCTCCCCTTTTACACCAAGGAGCTACCCAGGGTAACCCTTCAATAACCCGGGTTTTAGCTCCGGTGTAAAAGGGTTATTAGTAAATAAACCTCTTTAATTGGAGAAACAATAACCTGGCCACTAAGATCTTAACCCCTCTCTATAATATACGCCATAGATAGAAGTCCTACGTATATATATATATATATATATATATATATATGGGTGAGACAGCTTTTAAACCAAATGACCACTTCATCTGTAGGAGATTTACTGTGCATGCACAGAGGTGTCACTTATAACGTTATCTAAGTGCAATGCACGGGTCCGAAGAGGTTATTTTGCAGTCCTAAACTATCCTCAATGATCAACAAGTGTTCATAAACTATATTGTTAAGCGTTAAAACTAAATTTTTCATATCACAATACATGTTGCATCTTGTTCATTATGCAATGTAAATCATTTAGAAAACCAACCAATAACTACAGATACACACAGTTACTATTTAGAGGGTTATGAAATAATTATACAATTTAACTCTACATTTAACAGTGACAGGTATATAGAGCTGCTATATTGTTACATATTTATGACTACTTAGCTAATGCTCACTTTAACACAAGGCTCCTAATTTAAACTCAGTGCACTCCATCAGCCTAACAAGCCAGCTGATATGGTTGATAAATCATGCAAGCAGCGCGTTACGCACAGTGGTAATCACTGACCTCTAGGATTTGATTAGAAACCCACAACAGAAACTCAACTGCAACTCCCGAGGCTAAGCTATCAGGTACACAATGCTGTTATATAGAAATCCTTCATCTTTATATACAGAGCAAAACCACCTGGGACCAGATAATGATGATGCCACTTGCAGGGCACTTGATAGTTTTAATATTGCAGAATTTATCAGTTATTGTCAGATGAACAATCTTAATTCTTGCAAATAATATGTTATTTATAAAGCTGAATGCCCTATCTAATATTTACTAAAAAGTATCAATAATGCACCAATATATTCTGCACTGGAGGGGGAGGGGAAAGGAGGATCTAACGTGAAAACTAGATCTATGTATGGCTAACAAAACACATTAACATTGAAATTAATGGCATGGAAATGATAAATTGAAGGCAACTAGCAAAGAGTGCGAATGACATGCCCTTGATTAATATTACATAATATATAACGGCGATGAAACTAAACCTAATCTAGGATCATTAGATTAGGTTTCGGCAACATGATTCTTTCCAGGGGATAAGGAACTAAAGTCCCAATATTTCAGATGGCAGGGTATACTGGGTCTTGTAGTGCCACAAACGCTAGAGAAGCCACAGGCTGCAGGCATTTGTGTCTTTGGAGTCAAGATAAAAATTAAAATAACTATCCAATAATGACAAACCAGGCCTGTTATAAACATAGTACTTGCCTTATACTTTGTCCTTGCTACTGTATTATCTGAGCACTCAGTGCTTCCCATCAGCACAGTGTACAATTGGGGGAGAGGTACTAAGCTCTGGAAAGTGATAAAGTGGAGAGTGATAAACTACCAGCCACTCAGCTCCTAACTGTCATGTTACAGGCTGTGTTTAAAAAATTACAGTTAGGAGCTGAGTGGTTGGTAGTTTATCTCTCCAGAGATTATTATATCTGCCCCAATGTACTTAATGAACGCTCTCATAGACCTCGATTAAAGGAGCTGAGCATCACTGCTTGTAAACTCTGCAGGCAATATTGAATTTGGATCAAACAAGGTGAACTTGTCAGGAATAGCATGTCAGGTCCATTCGCTTACACCAGTGTTTCCCAAAACCAGTATTCAAAGTCCCCTAACAGTCTGGATTTTAAGTCTGGATTTTAAGGATAATTAAGCCACCTGTGCTGAAGTATGGATATCCTTAAAACCAGGCCTGGTAGGAGGTCCAAGTTTGGGAAACACTGGCTTAGGTCACTGGTTCTCAATACCAATCCTCAAGAAATCTCAACAGGTCAGGGTTTAAGGATTTCTTTAATCATGCATAGGTGAGTTAATCTTTTTTGCGGGGTTAGTTATTATCCCACCTGTTTCCTCAGACAGAAATCCAGAAGAAATTACCTATTGGGGTTACTTGAGGATAGTACTTGGCTTAGAATATTATTTTGCACTATATGTTAAGACATAATTCGTGGGACCTAATAACATATATTATGTGATATTAATATGAATGCGAAAAGCAGCTTTCTTTTAGGTTTTGTTTTTTGTTTGTGTTTTAAGATACGTCTGGGACCGGTTGTTGGGTGTGAATAAGCATAGCTCCTGTAGTATCACACATAACCACAAGGTGGCTGTAGAGAGCCCTTCCATTCTTCATTTGTCTCATTACTGTCCTGACCACAGAGACATTCACCCTTGGAGTTATGTATATAGTTTGGGTATGATACAGGTCATGCATCACAAATCATACAGCAAAAAAGGAAAACATATTTTAGCCAGGAACTTTGCACCTCCAGAACTCAGTAGTGAACTACATGGACTGTACAAAGTCAGGGTTATCCCTAGTGACTTACTCCACCAGTACAGGATGGATCAGCGTTCTAGAAGTGTAAACTAATTTCTAACCTGGGGTACATACAGGTGAGGAATAAATCACGAGTCAATGAAGAGAGGTGTATACATCTGGCCAATAACGGGGACTATTTGGAAGAAGAGTAGAGAAGGAAAACATTTTCACAAAAGAGTGACAGTCCTCAGAATAGACCAGAGGTTCTCAACCTGGGGTACTCCCGGTGATGTTCAGGGTGAGATATCCAGGTGATAATTAGACATATGGGGAATGCAGTGTCCTAGGGATCTCTATGAATCATGCATCACAGTAGAACCCTGATAACAAAATTACAAAGCCTATTCCTGTAACAGAAAGCATAGGTGGACTGTACATTTATTGTCAATTTGAAATTTTTCATAAACTGTAATATGTGAGAAATACTGTATATACAGTATGTATGATTCACTCTAATGACATTTAAAAAAAATATCTTGTTTAAAACATGTTTTGCTTTTATGTATTTCAGCGCCAACATTTTTATCCCATAGCAATTGTTAATTACAAATGTGCTGCTTTGCAAATACTTTGGGTACAAACAACTAAAGATGTGTGCGGATCGCCGTGTTTTGGTTTTCCCAAAACCACTTATGGCAAAACCACCCCCAAATGTTATGGTTCAGATTTCTTTAAAATTTTTATAAAACAGCTAAAATCATGTAATTTGGACCTGTTTGCATGCAATCCAAATCCCCAGATCCGGTTTGTACTGTAGATCTGAGATCCAAATTTACGAGTAGACCTGAGCCAGGACTCTGTTCTACTCAGAACCCCAAAAGTGATCTGAGCTGGAACTCAGTCGTTTGTGGGTGGTGACGGGTGGGGGGGCGTGCATAAATTATCCACTGCGATGTCCTACGCAGCCTGATGTCTCATAATGGGCCTTGTTGGTAGCAATTTCTGAGTAAGGTCAAGGCTTGTGCAACTGTGCGTGAGGCTACGACGGTACTCGATTGTACCGATGGTTAAGTAAAGTGGGCGTCCTTGTGTAATGCTGTGAGAGAATAGCGATTGCAATGAATTGGCATACTATCACAGTTGAACTGCGTCTCTAGAACACTGGTTAGAGTGTTATGGTAGGGATTATATTGTATTGGTTTTGCTACATACTTACCATTGACACTTCTGGTATTACAGTAGAATCACATATAACGGGTATTGTAATAAAACCTGAGGCCAGACAGCTGGATGGAAAGAAATGTTTGAAGTTTTGAACTTTTACTTACCGCTTACCAATTACACCATCAATCTTTTTTCTGATGTCTGATTGCAAAAGGGGTGTGTCCTGCCAGATTGGGGGAGTGGGTATAGGAAATGGGGGGGTGGTTTTCCCATTATTTGCATAACTTGGGTAGACCATGGACTTTACTGTTTTTGTCTCACTTTTTTTAGTGATTCCTATTTGGAAATGTTGGGTGTGTGGTTATGTACAGTAAGAATGCTGATACTGCAGTATGCGCACTCCACCCAGTACAAAACACTGTGCTCCCAAACAGTGGCGGATCCGGGGGGGGGCAATTGGAGCGATCGCCCCCCCTAGCGTTTTTGCCTCTCTCTGCTCCTCCTCCTCCTGCTCCTGTGTCGGGGCAATGCATACAGATATGCACAGCTCTCCAGTCCTCCTGACTAGGACACAACAATATCAGAGGAGCGGCGGCTCCTTCCTCCACCCTGTCCCTTGTATCAGGTGCCGGCAGTACTCAACCCCTCCCCCCCCCTTGAAAAAAAACAAACAGTTTTTTACCCACGTTCATAGCCCTGCCCCTTGCAGAATTATGCCGCGATTCGCAGGTCTATGGGGAGGGGGCGGAGCCAAAATGATTAGCATTTATAAGAACTGCATTATTTTAGTATCACCCACTCCCACAGACCCGCGAATCGCTGAATTATGCCGCGGGGGGCGGAGCCCAATGATGCAACTGGCCGGCATCGCCCCCATCAACAACCTGCTGCAGCATCTCAGAATCGGATCATAAAGTAAGTGAAAGTGTGTCTGTGAGTATGTACGTATATATGTGTGTATATATATATATATATATATATATATATATAAATAATGTGTGTATGTGTCCTATGGAATGTATGTGTCCTATGGAATAGAATGTGCAATACTATACACACACACACACACACACACACACACACACACTACACTACACGCCAGGAAAACCCCTCCTACGAATCCTGCGTTTGTCCCTGGCCGCACACTGAGTTGACGTCTGGCTGTGTGAGGCTGCACAGTATGAGTCACCAAGGGGAGGAGTTGGGACCAGAATGGGGAGGTGCCAGGATAGAAAAAATGAGGAGTCAGTGTTATTATCATTAAATTGCCCCCCCTAAATCAAAAGTCTAGATCCGCCACGCTCCCAAAAGGTCGCACGTGTTTTCCTTTAGCAGCAATATGGGCCTGAACAGAGTGATTTTTGCAAAACAACATCTTTTGCATTAATTAATGCGTCACATGTTATTGCCATCGGAAAGTCAGAGGGAAGTTTGGTAGCAAAGGGTGATGTTTTAGATGGAAGAGGCTACGGCAGAGGTCCCCAAACGCGGTCCTAACGGTTCAGGTTTTAGAGATATCCATGGTTTAGGACAGGTGACTTAATTAGTATCTCAGTCAATCTGATTTAACCACCTGGGCTCGACCATGGATATCTCTAAAACCTGAACTGTTGGGGAGCCTTGAGGACCGCATTTGGGAATCTCTGGGCTATAGGGTATATTTACAAAAGTTTGATTTTATTCGATTTTTGGTGATTTCGCATTCGATGTTGAGCATCAGAGATTTACTAAAGTCAAAAAGAAGCTTTTGCCCTTCTGCTCCATGGGAGGTTTCTGTCCTCCCTGACCTCGCCTTAGGACACCTGCGTTACGGTTTGACAGGACAAAATCGAATGTAAAATCGATTATAAAACCAAATCCCCTTCAAAATGGAATATCATCTAGATATTGATACTTTTATATAGACCAGCATAGGATCCCCTGATTTACTTTTTTTTTAATTGAAAATCAAACACAAAATGGAACACAACATTCCCAAAATAATAGACCTGCTTCATGCTGGTGATTTTAGCAGGCTTCTTGTGTTTTATGTGTATGAAAGTGTAAAAAAAAAGAAAAGAAAATTATGAAAATTATGTGCCCCTCCTCCAAAAGCGCAACCAGCACCGGGCTGTGTGATCCGATTCTGGTTGTGAAAATACGGGGGGAAAAGACGTAGGAGTGTCCCATATTGTCATCAATCAGCACTGGGCTCTTACTAGCAGGGTTGTAATGCCACAGCCAGGGGACACACTTGACGGGATCCCCTGGCCAAAGCATTAATCACCTGTTGAATTTGTAAATAAACCTTTTAATACATTCCTGCCTATAAACCTCTAAGATTCACCTGCCTAGAACCTCTAAGACAAAACCTGCCTATAAACCTCTAAACACAACGCTAATTGCATACGCAGTATGACCGCAAATGACAGGAGTGGAATCTGTGGTTCCAACGCACAAGTATTATTCAGGTAAAAGTACAGTCAGTTACACGCAATCTATACATACACAAGTTAGGCGTAAAAGGAAATAATACAGACCCAAGTATGGTTATACATACGCTGCGCCTCTGGACCCAGAGATAGACTTCTGACTAGATATCCTCAGTTCACCCAAAATTCAGCATGAACTGGCAAACCAGTGTTCGGACACATGTATTTATTCCCCCCCCCAGACTGAAACAGGACAAAGGGGGAACTTCCTGCTGATCTCATTGGTTCTCAGAGGAGAAGCATATGTAACGACACATTTAACAGGTTGTTTCAAATAGACTTTCCCTGCCTCTAACAGCCGGAGTCTTTCTGGTAACGCCTCCTGTAACATTCCATCAACTAAACATTTTGTTGCTTGCAAGTTCTGCGATCCGTAACTTGAGTTTGCATGATGCGATCTCTCCACCGATAACACCGGGATTCTGTAAAAAGCGTACGCATCAGAACGAAACCAAACACACCTTGCTTATCATGTATAATACCTTAGATATCAAAAACCTCTATTTCTTAGCATTTAAACTAACTTAACCAACTTGAATCATACAATTTGATGCTAATGGAACCTTGTGTGCGAATATGTAGTGTGTGAGTATTCGGGGTTTGATATAAGGACGCTAGTTATTAATGGGTGAGATTTAAGTGCATAATTTCTCATACACGAAGTGAACATCCAGCAGTGTGTATGGCTGAGGGTTGTAGTTCTACATGCCCTCTGTCAGCAGGCCCCCACCTGTTGTGTGTTTAAAGGAAAACAAAACCTCTTTTGTTCTCACAGACTCTTGTGTGAAGTGCAAATGTATTACCACCTCAAGCTGTGGAATTTGGGGCCATTCTGTCTAGGATTCAGACAAATCCAATTGTGTAGATATTATATTACAATTGCCACAACTATACTTTATCTGCATCCAGGGATTCCCAATTTGTATGTAAAAATACCCATTGTCTCTTCTTATTTACTTTTCCTCAGAAAGCTTGATTTTCCAGTTGCCCTTGGTAGGTTAACAAAAACATTGCCATCTGTTCTTAGCTCCTGAGTTATAACTTGAATTGACGCTGACCACAAAAATGGTGTCTTGCGATCTCATTTCCAAAATGGAGTCTTGTGGCCATTCGCAAGATGGCGTCGCCACGATTAAATTTTAAACTGAACTTGTCTCAGCCAATTATTCAGCTTCGACACACCCCACACTAGTCAGCCCTGGCTGGGGATTGCTGGAGAAATGGGGACCCCCTCAAAAAAGGGTGTCCCCCCTCCTCCGCCAGGGCTGAAACCCGGGGCTATCCCCCGCACCCCTGGGCAGTGGGTGCGGGGTTGATAGGTGTAAAATATAGAATTAAATGAATATATTTACAAGGGGACTATAGGTCCCAGCCAGCCTCCCCCACATGCCGGTACTTGGAGTCCCACCAGTACCAGCATTTGGGGCATTAAGGGGCCGCTGGTCTATTATTTTGGGGATTTTGAGTTAGATTTTATGTTGGGTTTATAGGTAATTTTATGTTCTATTTTGAAATGGACATCCAAAACAGAACAAGAAATCACTAGTTAAAACAACATCGAATTCGATTTTGTAATCTAACTCAAAATCGAATTCTAGTAAATGTGGGATTTTGACAGTGAAATCGAAATTCGATTTGATTCTATTTCAGGTGAGTGAAATCGACCATAAAATACAACAAAATATCCAATCAAACTTTTGTAAATATATCATATGTTGGAGGGTGGGAGCATGTAGCTGATACAGTTGCTTTTCCTCAGTGAATTGTTCTAGCAGCTAGTTGCATTTTCCTTGGATTGGAAACGGTGAGAAGGATGTTCTATCTCGACTGCAATCAGAAATGTTTTCACAGCGGTACAATCCCTGATTGTTTGACCTAAGAGTAAAGCTGTGTGAACGTGCAGGTTGAATCAATCAGGGCAGAACGTCAGAGCTTCTTATCAATGTTTAACACAACGCAACCTTCTGAGATGATGGTGTCACTTGGGCTAACTAGGCAGAGTACTCTGAACATATCACACCAATGACCGCTGTTATGGAATGCACAAAGTGCGTCATTCACAACAGTGCAGAAATATTCCCACGCAAATGCACTTATTTATCCACCACGCAAACATACTGTAGATAAAATTCCCACATTCTGGTTTCTAGCAGGAAAACCAGATTATGTCTACTGCTAGGGGATTGCAGCTGGGAATGTGCAGGGCTAATAGCGCGCTGTGCTGGCCGAGTGCTCTGCTCCAAAATTGAGGGTGTGGCCTCATTACCATAAGTCACACCTCCTTATGTGATGTTACCTGAGGGGCATGCCCGCATGGCACGCCTCCAAATAATGTCAGGCTGAGGGAAGCCTCACTAGCTGGGCTTCCCCCAGCCCTCTCACGGCACTGAATGGATGCTGCGCGCATGCGCCCAGCATCTATTCAGACTCCGGGGTGCCGGGACCACCGCACAGCTGCGGTGGTGGGAGTCCGCAACCCCCTGATTTGACTACCCGCGGGCCACTTCGGCCCACGGGTGGAACATCGGGACAGTACTGTCCCACTGAAATCGGGATGCCGGGGAAGGGTGCACCCTCAATGGGTGGCGCCCCTGTTCGACCGCTCAGGTCGAACACCCCTAGAGCCGGCCCTGGGAATGTGGATAGGATAAAGATTATAAACATGACTTCATATTTTAATAACGCTTTACTGAATTAAACTTTTATTTTTCTACTAAAATATTATCCGGTCCAGCCTAATTTTTGTCTGCAATTGTTCACGCGGGAAATGGGCAAATCGGGAGAAAGTAAGCACCGCCCCCAATCCACCAAACCTGCCCCCACATGTGCATTTTGTGATGAAGCGTCAACTGTTTAGCTTTGATCTGGCGCCTGTCAAGGTCCACAATTTGGGACTGTGTCGCCAAAAATCTGGAGAGTTAGGAGGTATTTTAGTGAGATGGTAACACATTTAGGGGCAGTCCCATCAGTCAGGTCACTTTAGTGCTTGCTGCAAAGCAGTAGTGTTTTTGGGGAAGGGATTAGAGGCGGCCTAGTTTGGTACTCTCCCAGGGCATGGGGCATGCATCCAGGCCCCCTGTGATAGCATGTCTAGACTGCACAGACTTACACAAATAAATTGCTGAGTTATGTGCACTGGGACTTTATTACATGACATTTTTGTGTGTTCAAATATTTTTACTACATTGATATTTGTACCAGAACTAATGAAAGTATGGGAGAACTTGCTATTACTAATACTTTATGAACGCCCTGCAAATAAAGTCCTTTTGCGGGAATGTAATGTCAAATGTTGCCAGCGGGATGCGGTTATAATCCCGACCGCTGGAATTCCGAAGGTAAGTAGCGGGGTTAGGGGGAGGGTTAGGGTTAGGCACTAAAGGGCAGGGACGTGTAGTCAGGGGAGACAGCATGTCCCCTGTCATACTCCTGAGATTTTAAATAAAAATTATTAGAATTATACAAAGAAGATATTTATAACTTATAAACATCTTCTTTGTTTATTGTAATCATTTTTATGGTTAACACTCACCAGCTTTGTGAAGTTCCCTGGGACTGCAGGGAGATGAGAGATGAGGCAGCAACAGCTCAGCCTCGCTTCTGTATAGTCAGACACTGCTTCTAGACCTGGGGACGGGGCCACACCACGGGCAGTAAGCGGCACAAAAAGAGAGCCAATAGAGGCATGCCTCTGAGTATGGGGGGGCGTGCCTTGAGCAGTGATGGACATCTTGGATGTGTAGAAGTGCACTGCAGTGTTGAGAGATTAGAACTCAGTCAGCAGCAGCAAGAGAAGACACAATGATGCAGGTAGGAGAATCAACAGACACTGAAGCTTAGTGTAGTGAGGGGAAAGTTACAGTGAGTTGGGGGTGAGACAGACTTCTATCACTCAGACCCATCTCTATGTGTGTCTCCCAGCCATTGACCTCACCGCACATCACTGCTAAAGGAGGAGGGATAGGATTAGGGTGCAGGGAGGGGGAGGTTAGGTTTAGGCACCGGGGAGGGTTCGGATACCGACCGACAGGTGTCGAGATGCTGGCGTCGGGATTCTGACCGCCGGCATCCCGTACCCAACTTGTTGCCAGCAAATGAGGGAACATCCCATAGATGCCTTCTTAGCATATCCTGTATCTCATTAAAAGATTCCTTTAAAAGAAACGTGGGCGCCATCTGAGGTGTGTAAATGCTTCTAGCGCACATTTAGATAGGACCCTACTCTATCCGCCCAGCTCCATTTTTGCATGTTTCCTGCTAAATGAGTTTAATAAATATACTCCTTAGTGTAGAAGCAGTGTGTATGTCAGCATAGTATTACTTCTTATGAATATAGCGTTACCATGCATTGTGGCTATACTTCTTTTGTGCGGTATGTTGTCATGAAATCTACATTCAGAATATCAACACCAAAATGCTTACATGATCTGAATTGTGACATTAAACATATGGACATGGGACCTGATTCAGAGTCGCTCGCTAGATGCGATCGCTCGCATCCAGGGTATGCAAATATGACAAAGTGACGGAATGGGAAGCAATCGCTCGCCAAGGCATATGCACACCCACTTTGGCTGTGCGAGCGATCGCTCTGTGTATGCAGACTCCCATTAGCATATGTAGAGCCGCCCACCAGCGCACGTCATCTCCAGGAAGTGTATTAAAACATTGGTACATCGAGGACCATCGGAAGCTAACGCAGCGCTTGTGGTTGCCTTACCCTACCGCAAGCACTGCGAGGACTTCAGTGTAAAAAAAGGCTGGTGACGTGTATAATGACGCTGCCTGTTAATTATGCACGCCTGCGTTCGCACCTCCAGTCCCCCGTTTTTACTACACTGCCCATGTTCCCACCCACAAACGGCCTCTCCTGTCACTCATTACACTGGGCTGTCTTTGCTGGGCGAGCGAGCGGTTTGCGATCGCACAGAACAGTTCATGCACACGCAGAACGAAGCATGCGCATGCGCGTTCACATACCATCGGGCCGCTTGTGAGCGGCTCTGAATCAGGTCCATTGTCAGAATGTCGACAGCCAGAATGTCGTCAGCCGGGTTAGGCTGTAGTTAGTGATAGGCTACGATTAGGGTTACATGACAAGTCATTGCAAAATTGCATTGTCAACAACATGCCGACTGTTGGAATTAATAATGTTGACATTATGGCAATGCTGACCTTATGTCAACGTCAACTTTTTCAATGTCGACATTTGACATGTTGACATTCTGTCCAGGTTGACAATCTGAAGGTTAATATTCAGAACGTGTCGACATTCTTGTGTCAACAGTCAGAATATCGACTTAATATACCACACCCATTTTTATAGAGCATTTGTCTGACTCACTGCATATTGCTGTTTTCTGGGGTGATTTATTTCTCAGTCTCATAGAGATCATTGCAAAATAGTATATAAATTGTATATTTAAGTACGGATTCTGCGCGGGGGGCGTTGTGTGGTCCCCGCAGCATTACTCTGGTGACTCTGTGGCTTAGGACATAAATTTAGATCTAAATTCCCGTGAAGCGTGCAGCACTGCAATCTCAGATGGACATTAGCCCAGTTAGGCAGAGTTTGAGGTCAGACAGATTTCTGTGTAATAATTGAGAGGAAGGTTAAACACATCACAGTGTGGTCTATGGGACTCATTCCATCCTTCTCACAGCTGGGCACACATTGTTCCCAGAGAACATTATAATTGCCAAATACATATTGCTTGCAACGCTCAGGCAGAGGCTCTGTAATGTTGTGTATCAGCATTTGGGAGAAACTCCAAAATGTCACTGTTACCAAATGAATTGTTTTCCTTCTTTAAGCTGCCCGTTTATTAATCAGAAGGTTTTTGACCCGATAATTATTATTTTTTATTACCGCTAATTGCCGCAATATGAAATGAAGTACAGCCAGCATGTGCTATTGATCACATCCAGGGACAGGCGTCCTTGCAATGTGTAAAAGTAAAGTGATCGCAGTAACGATCAATTTCATTCCATTCCGGGGACACCAAGCTACTGCGCTTGTGTGGTCTGCTGTCCACACAGGTGTGAGTGTTGAGTGTCCCGGGGAGAGGTGCTACGGATCCCTCTCCTGGTACTTTTTGTGGAGTCTAACCTACAGACTACAATGGCTCTCACGCCATCTAAAATGAGATTATGTAATGTTTCTATTTTCAACGTCTGTCAGCCTCAGCCGGGGCATATCTATAATGGGTGCAGGGTGTGCAGTGCACACGGGCCCCTGGGACACCGAACACCCTGCACCCATATTTTTTTTAACACTTACACCTCTGAAGTCCAGCGTCAGCTGTAGCGCCACACAAAACACCTGTAAAACGGCCACTGTGGCCATTTTCTCTGTGTTTTGAGCATGCCATACATGCCTACCCTCCCGGAATTCGCGGGAGGCTCCTGATTTTTCAGGTAACCCACCACACCCCGGAAGGGTAGGCACTTCCTAGTGAAGTAGGCAGAATGGGGAGACTATTAGCAGCGATCGGCGGGTCCGGACATAGGGGGCGGGGCCTGATGACGTGATTCTATGAGAATCGCGTCATTTAGCCCCCCTAATTAAAATGTCATCGCGTCGAATTCCCGCAAGGGGCGGGGCTTAATGACGCAATTTTGGTCGACCCTGCCCCCAACTCCACCCACCTGCTTCTCCTCCCCAGGCTTGTCCCAGGGTGGAGAAATATGAAGTCGGCAACTATGGCGCATGCGCAGTAGGGAAATCGCCAGGGAAATGGCGGTCGCATCATATTTACGATGACATGCGCATGCGGAGTAGACTCTGGGCATAGACTAGTGCCCAGTGTCTACTGCTGCGATCAGTGTGCTGCCAGCCGGCGGATAGAGAGGAGGGGGCCCGTGTGCATTCCCCTGAGCCTCAGTGAAAGCAAATTCACACGGAAGTTGCAGATCCTATATTCACTATTCATTCATCTAGAGGTGAAAGTATTCACATCCGAGATCATCCATACATTATAATTATCATCACTAGTGCCTATAGAAGGGGCATTCTCTTATGTGATGACAGATATCCCCTCAGAGTTTTATTTTTAATGCACATCCTCCATTTAATAAATAAATGTATTAATAGTTATTTAATTAGCGCACATGGGCATCGGAATGAGGGGGGGGCAAGAGGGCGGTTCAAACCCCCCCCAAAGATTTAAAATGCTCGGTGGCCACAGACAGTCAGGGGCTGAGCAATAGGCTACGCAGCCCCTGCACCGCATGTAAGGTGTGATGTGTGGTCTTTAAGTTAAAACACTGCACGTTACAGCTCCTCCTTCGCCATGCAGGGGCTGCGCAGCCCATTGTAAAGCACAGCCCCTGACCGTCAGCAGTCGTCGCTGCAGTGCTGAGTCCCTGGGACGGCTACGCGTCGAGCACGTAGGTGAGGGGGGGAAGGGGGCAGGCGCCAGAATGATTTTATGTTGCCCCCCCCATTGACACTTATTGGCATCCCGACCGCCAGAATCTCGAAGGCAAGTACTGGGGTTAGGGGTTAGGCACTAGGGGAGGTTAGGTTTAGGCTGCGGGAAGGGAGGGTTAGGTGCACTTATCTGTGAGGTCGTCGGCATTCTAACCTGGTCGGGATGCCGGCGTCAGAATTCTGAGTGCCGGGGTCCCGAGATCTGGCATCCCGTACCATCCGGCTGGGCACATATCTTATCCTTGTAATGCACATGGTGACCTAGGAATCAGGGACTCCAAGAGTCACCAACTATATTACACAAAAACAGTCCCATGTATCAGGAAAAGCTTTATCATTCCAAAAGCAAAGTGTACAGAACACATACATCTCAGAAATGGTGATAATAAAAATAAATGTTAGAAACATTTTAGTTATTGCCGCGTAATAGTAAATAAGACGTTAGTGTTAATCGTTTTGCAAAGTGGAGCGATATTGTTTCAGCTAAGTATGAAACTCTAAATTCAATTTCCTCATACATGGTCATTAACCCCAGAGCTTAAAACACATTTAACAAACAAAAAGCCTAGTAAACGCTCCCTGACTCATGATTAACCTGTCCATACCAGCTTTTTGACAAGCATTCGCTTCATGACACCTTAATTTCAATGTTAACTGCAGCTCATACAATTGGTAACGCTCTGTGTGTATATATATTAGAGATGTGCGCCGACCCCCGTGTTTTGGTTTCGGTTTTGGATCTGGATTGGTTTTGCCAAAACCTCACCTCCGTGTTTTGTTTTCAGTACATGGAATGGCGGTGCTGGAAGTGTTCTCAGTGAAGGGTACCGGCGGTGTCGGCAGAGCGGGGGTGCCAGCAGTGTCCTCATTTCTGGTTTGCTGACTGTGTCGGCAGGGGTGTTCTCAATGCAGAGTGTCGGCAGTGTCGGCAGAGCGGGGGTGCCAGCGTTTTTTTCCTCAGTGCAGGTTTGCTGACTGTGTTGGCAGTGCAGGGGTGCTGGTGGTGTCCTCAGTGTGGGAGTGTCGGCAGTGTGTGGGTCGTAAATGGTGTCCTCAGTACGTTGGGCAGCAGTGCAGGAGTGTCGGCAGCGGTGGTGTCGGTAGCGGGGGATGCTGCCAGTAAGGGTGCAGCAGGGGGTGCCGGCAGTGTCAGGCGGCAAGGGATGGCGGGCGCCATCTTCTTTTCCTCTTTTGTGCTGTTTTCAATGGGCTTAATGCTGATTGGCTGAGAGCCGTGACAGATGCCTCTCTTAGCCAATCAGTGTTAAGCCCACTCAAAACAAAACCTCGCGACTCGACAGAGGGTTTGCGAGTTTTGCCTCTGGTCAGGGATCCGGGGCAGGCAGGGAGATCAGAGCTGCGCTCGGATTGCCCCGGATCCCCGAAATTCGGGTGGGTTTGGATCTCTGAGATCCGAACCCGCTCATCTCTAAAATATATATATATATATATATATATTATAATTCCTTAGTAGTGTTCATTGGAGCATAATAGTTCACTATCTGCGATGCAGTTTTGAGTCGTGTTAATGGATGGGTCTCAAAGTTCTCACGATAGCAGGGTCCAGTGGCGGCTCCAGAGGTGGGGCTGCAGCACAGTCCACAATTCAAATTTAGGAGCCACACCAACTGCCAGTGAATCCCAGCCGGCGATGTTTGGCTGCATTTGGGGTGGCAGTTGGTGTGGCTCCCCTATTTGAATTTTGGACTGTGCTGCAGCCCTACTTTTTGAGCCTCCACTGGCAGGGACCAATTGCCTCCGTTACTTTCAACCACAGCATTTCAACATCTGTGTCTATGCAACCTAAAAACTAAAATGCATAAATGTTAAGAATGCGGCAGCAAGGTTAGGGCCGCCAGGAGATCATTGAGACCCTGGCACTAAAGGCGGCATGGGCAAGTGGGTATGTAATCACGACATCCGAGGGACATAGGACCTTATTCAGAGGCAGCCGTACGGTCTACGACCGCACGGCCGCCTCAATGTTTTGCCAGTGCGCATGCGCACGAGGGAGCCGGCTCCCTCGTGTGCATGCGTGAGACCCGCTACGACCGACAGCGCTGTCGGTCGTAGCGGGTCTCTTTCCAAAGGGGGCAAGCTGTCGATGTTGATTGACAGCTCGCCCCGTTTGGAAGGCGGGCCGGGGGGGTGGCAGCCCAAATGGATGCGTTCCCATGGGAACGCCTGCCGTTTGGGGGAGGCCCCACTGACATCACTAGTGATGTCAGTGGAGAGCTTCCAGCTCTGACAGAGTCAGAAGCTCTCCGGGGCTTACGACAAGTGAGACCCTACCCTAGGGTCTCGTCGTAAGCCCCGATGGTCGCGATGGTCTCTGACCATCGCGACCAGCACCCGAGCGGTCGTTAGAGCTGTGGGTGTTAGGCTGTGGGTTAACGACCGCAACAGAGGCGGGCGGTCAGGATGCAAGTGGCCGCCCAGTTTCTGAGCGACCGCTTGCATCCTCCGACTGCCTCTGAATGAGACCCATAGTTACATCTCACCACCCAGGCCCCCAATCAGGCCCTGGCCCAGATTTTCAGTACCCACCCCCCTCTCGGTGCCTCTGAGCAAGACACCAGCTACACATACAGTAATCATAATCTTGATGATATAAAAAAATATACTATGATTATAAATATCAGCCAAAATGATGTTTACCCAGTATAAGTAATTCCACCCTCATGAACTGTTTGCTTATACAGAATTTGATTGTGTAAAGCACTTCTGCTCAGCAGATGTAGTGATTCCATGGGTTAAGTATATTTAACTTCTAGCTGTATTTTGCTAGGTATTTAAATATAAATATAATGGTAATGGGCCTCCCAATTGGTCATGCCAGTTTAGGAGACACGCTTTTTTTTTATCACAGTTTTTTTGGTACATGTCATTTGTTACCAATGTCTTGTGCATACTGTGTTAAAACCAACACCATGCCTAATGCATGATATTATTTACCTGCTATTGGGTCCAAAGGACACAAATCATTTTCTCTGTTTAATTTCTCATTAGTTATGCAGCTTACATCAGCTCCATTTAGTCTGTTTGTTATGTTTGCAAGTGCTCATTTCCTCGCCTGTTTCTGTCTGCTTGGTACATAATTCCCCAAAGTCTCACCTCAGCTTACAGGAACATATGGCGTCCTGCTCTGTGCCTACTGCTGGAAAAGAAATCTTACTCGCGTGCAGAAAAATGTGCATCAAGGAGAAGCAGGATTTAAGGTGCCCCATGTCCTGAAAGTGTGGACTAGAAGCAGGTTATTCATAATGACGATAGCTAGAACATCACAAATATTGCCCCATTTGCATTGCAATGGGGATTGGGATCGGATAGTCACCGCCGCAGATTACATGTTGCCTGGTTCAGTAAGGATTGCAACTACTAACGCGTATGCAGACGGACGATTGTTGTGCACTGCGACTGTGATTGCAGTGAGTACGCCGTTGCCGACCTATCGCAGAGTGATTGACAGGAAGTGCCATTTGTGGATGGTGATTGGGGAGTGGTCGGAGAAACGCAGTCGTGCCAGTGAGTTTGAACGCCGTTGCAAGGGCATGCATAAATTAGCCACTGCGATGGCGTACGCAGCCTGAGCTCTAACTGCGTGCAGGAAAGTTAGCAGTTTAGTAGTAGGGTCAGACCTGCATTAAATGTTTGAGTGGCTCCGATGTACTTCGATGTTACCGATGTTTTGGCTGAATTGCAAGGTATTATGGATGTGCGAGAGGGGAAGTGGGCGTCTGAATGTTGTCCGTGTGAGTGCTTTGTGATTTGCAATTATTAGCATACTTTCGCAGCAGAACTGCGTGCACGATTGCGGACTCGTTCGCATCAGCGATCCTTGTCGAATCAGGCCCATAGTACAAAAACCCCTTTGAATGCATATACCAAGTCAAATATGGAGGAAAGAGCGCGGCATTTCTACTCTCTTTTATAGATTTGACATCTTTTGGTCATTTTGCGAGCCCACTCACCAGAGAGGAAGGAATCGTCGCGGAGCCTTGTATTGTATTGCAAGGAGCTCAATTATTACCATTGAGTCGTTTGTTCCATTCTCTCCATGAGCAAATAATACTCCGTCTGGGCATACAGGTGTAATCCATTCTCACTGTGGCTCATGGAATCAGCTCCTCCCTTTGATTGCCTTGGTCCAGTGGGGAACCGTAACCTTGTGGCTGTACTGGTCAGGAGTCAGACCCTTGCTCCCCCATGATAGGAATCTTGTACTTCTTGGGATTCCCATGCTACTGTATGGATCTCTGGGAAAGGATTTACACTGGCTGACTTTACCTAAAAAGGCATATCCAATTGCAGGCAAAGTTTTTAAAAATCCTGTGCGTTAATTTCTATAGGAATTACTGCAGCTATTTTCTCGCAGCCCCAGAGCAGGTCTAAGAAAAAAAAATCCCTATTATAATTTATAAGCTTAAATTGTCAGGGACCCCTTCAAAACCCCTTACACACCCCCCGCCCCCTCCCTAATGATTACTGTAGGCAATTGGAAGTTTTCAATTAGCCTAATTGGTCCAAAAGTTCCATGTCAATATTGGTTGTTAAAAACAAAAATGACTTCAAATTTCCGTTAATTTATGCACCCCAAATATAATTAAAGCAATTATTGCAATGATAAATATTTGCTATATATATATATATATATATATATATATATATATATATATATATATAAAATATTTTTATTTTTTTTTTTTTTACATCTTTTTAAATTTTATTGGACTAAAATGACACCAAAATCATCATTTTTTTTTTCTACCTTTTGTTGCATTTTTTGTTCTATTCATTTATAATAAAATGAAAAAGTTTGTGTTATAAAAAAAATGTAACTTTAGAAAAATATGCACAAATCATCCATTTGCTGCATTTTTCTTTGGGACAGGAATAACAGTTATTTCTGTTACCCAATGTTTTTTATTTTTTGGGGTACAGCATGTCTCTTATTTTAGGCAAACACCAGCGGATGACTCAAACTATGAACTGCCCAGTTACATAACCAGTGATGTTGGTTTATTGATAGATTACATTTACAACCGTACTCACTGTTATATGTACATTGGTAATGGAACAAAGCTTGAGTGGAGAGAGATTCTGAGATTCTATACAGCTCACCAGCCAGTGAGTGTATGCTGCTTGCAGGATGCTGGAACATCTTTATGCAGGTCTGCACTGGGGTCTCTCACATGGAGCTAAGTTAGAGACTTCTGACTGTCTCCCACCATGGGGTGGGAGACAGTCAGAGAGAGAGAGATTTACTAAAGTCCAAATTAAGGCCCTCATTCAGAGCCGTTCGCTATTTGCATTCGTTCGTTCAAAAACAAGGGGTGGCTATGCAAATGATCCTTTCGCACATTGCAGTCTGTTCACACCTCTAAGTCTGAACGAGCGAGCAAAACATACGCTCTTTTATTTCTTAAAAACGCCCCCTGGCCGCTCGCACCATACGTCATGTCCGCTATTTATTAGATTAATCGAGTACATCGAACAGGATATGAACTGCTCGCTATTCTTGTGGTTGGTTTTTTCAACCGCTATTTTGCGAGTAGTTCTGAGTTTAAAAAAACCAAGTGACGTGGTCATTGACGCTGCTATATTAATTATGCACACCCATAAGCACGCCTGCGATCGGATCTCCACTCCCCGTTTTCAAGCACCTTCCCCTGTTACCACCCACATACGCCTCATTCTGTCACTCAAAATAGCAGGCACTCGCTATATTGCGTACAAATGATTTTCGGCCGCACTGACTGGTTCGCGCATGCGTACTAAAAACCGTACGCATGCGCAGATGTGCGAACATCGCTCGGAACGAGCGTACTGCCGATAGCGAGTGGCTCTGAATGAGGGCCTAAATGTCAAATCGAGCAGAAAAATGTATTTCATTCCCAATAGAATTTCTGCAAAACATCAATGTTTTCCCATAGACAAATATAGGATCCCTTCATTTACTAACATTCAATTTGCAAATCAAATGTAAAACGAACTTAAGACCGAACTTCAAATCCCCTAATGAATAGAAGTGCTTCATGCTGCTTTTGATTTTAGCATGAGCAGTTCTATCTGACACAGATGCATGCATGGTATCTCAGTGTAAAAAGCTTCTAAAAAAAATTGATGTTGGGTCCCCCCTAAAAGCACAACCAGCCCCGAAGTTTTCATAGCCAGTCCTGGTTGTGTAAATACAGGGGGAAAAGGCGTAGGGTTCACCTGTATTTAGCACAACCAGCACCAGGCTCTGAGCGGGTCCTGGTTCTGGAAATACAGGAGAAAAAATGCATAGGGTCAATTAACTGTGGCCGCTGCTGTGTTTTTGTCCTGTCCATCAGGCTAGGGCTGCAGTCCATAAAAGGGTGTTGTGTTGTTCAGGGGGGGGGGGGTGCTCTGTCAATTAGGGGTGTTCTCCCCCAGTGTAAAAACAAATAAAAGTACTTTTTTTCTTTTGTGTGTGTGTGTGTTAGCAACTTAGCTGCGCTATTATTGTTTGGTGACACTGCCGACCAGACAGCAGTTTATTGTCCACATATTGTTACACTATAAGTCGTAGCACAGTGTGTTATTCTTATTCATAAACAATTAATCTTGTAACACTGTAAGTGGTAGCACAGTCTAATATTCAACTTTTCACTTTCCTCAATTGTGAATAAATGTTTAGTCTACACACTGACTACAAGACCACAACAAAGTGCTAAATAACATGCGTTATATATAAAACATAATGACATCACTGTAAGTGGCACATTATTCATAAATAATCTTGTGATGACACTGTAAGTGGTAGCGCAGTGTGTTATTCTTCATAAATAATCTTGTGACACTAAGTGATAGCGCAGTGTGTTATTCTTATTCATAAAAAACCTTGTGACACTGTAGGTCATTGATACCGCAGTGTATTTTAAAACTGGTATAAATTGATGAGTGCTGTACCCCACTTAATTTGTGTTTGTTGATATGGAGAACAATCAGTTGAGAGGAGAGCAGGAACCACATACTAGAGCTGGAGCTGCTGCCAGTGCCACCAGTCATGACGATACTAGTCCATCTACATTATCTACTAAAGCCGATGCCCAAGGGCATACAGGACTTAAGTCAGGGCATCTAAAATCAAGAACCAATCTTTTATAGTGGTAAAGAAGAAAACATCAAATGGAAAGTTAGCTGCAGAAAGACATAAAATTGGCAATATTCCAGATTCACCACATTTAGTGGCAAGGAAAGGCTAAAGCCTTGGCCTTAATTTATGACTGGTGATTCTGCCTCTTATGATGATGTAAGCAGAAGTGAACATGCTGACATAGAAATCGAGGATGCTTCATTGGAAGTGCACCAGCATGAGCAGAATATTTGTGTAGATGATGCTAATAAGGATGTTGGTGATGAGGATATTGTTTATGTAAATTAGGCACCAGTGGATGAAATTATAAGGAAAATCCCATTATCTTGCCTGGGCAAAAGACGAAAAAACTTGGTTGTGTTGACTCATCTGCATCACCAGTGTTTTTTTTGGGAAAGTTTAGTTTTTTCTCGGCAGATGCACTTGCTTGAGAAACAGAAGGAGAAGGCACTGCTGCATCACGTGCCACTTGAGCTGACAATTTGCTTACCAACAGATCTTTGCATCTCTTCAGGTCTGTGTCCATTGGGAAGAAAGACACAATGTCTTCATCCCTTCTGGGATGAAAATCCACTCCCAGCAGAAGCAGTAGGCATAGTGCTCAAGGATTCTCAAGAAAGACAACGTAAGACTTAAACCTTTTATCTTAAATCTTGCATTTGCTCTGTTCAGCTTGTCCACATATCTGTGGTTAAGTGGATAGTGGGTACAACGGTATTTTGGAGGCCACTAACTAAGTTAAGCATCAGCAGGCTCAAGGATTATTCTGGAACAAGGATTGATGTGAATGAGTAAAATATTTTTTGTAAATTCCTCCCCTCCTCCCTCGTAAATTTGCTTCGTAATGAAAAAATTAAATTAAAATTACTACCAATCAGCCCTTCCTGTTCCTGCCTTCAACTACATACATACTCCAACTACCTCAGGCCTCTTCATTAATGAAAACATGTGTTTCCTTTTGTGCCATGTTGGAAGTTGAACTGCCATGTGTTGTGCCGCCCACTGCTGCCGCTTAGCCACCTAAACGGATGAAAACAATATTGTGAGCTATGAGGTGGTCAAAATTGACGTGAAACAAGTGGAAATTAATGTTATAATAATGTAGGAACCAAAAAAAATTATGTGATTTTTAGCAGATTTTATAAAATTTTGAAAAAAAAATAAAGATCCAAAACCAAAACACGCAAGGTGCGGTTTTGGCAAAACCAAATCCAGATCCAAAACACAAGGAGATACAGATCCAATACCAAAACCAAAACACGGGGGTCGGCGCACATCCCTAAATAGGATATTAGTAAATTTGAGATTGCTAAGGGACTTTGCTCATCCATTTCAATTTGATTTCAGTTGATTTAAGAGATTCATAAAAATGAATCCCAAAATGCAGTCACATGTGCCGGAGCACATCCAGTTGAAGCATAGTTGGCTCATACTTACCGACTTTTAGCTCCCTCCTTCCGGGAGGGAGCTGCCGGGCTTACACTGCGGGGGGTGGCAAGTAAAAGCAATGTGAATGCAGGGGGTGGGACCGCAGCATGATCACGTCACCACCCCCGGAGTTTATAATGTAACCGCCGGGGAGGCCAGATGGGTCGCCGGGGACCGGGAGGCTTGCCTGCCTCTCCAGGAAAACCGGGAGCGGCACCTGTTTTTTGGGAGGCTCCCGGCCAAATCGGGAGGGTAGGCAAGAATGATTTGGCTACTTTTTGAGAAAGCATTTCAGGGAGATTGTGAAAGCAACACCTGTGAGCGCAGCGCTAAAGTGGATGTATGGTGCTAAATCTGAGAGGCGTGGCCATAAAATTGATTTGCATCCAAATGTAAATGAGCACCAAAGCAATTAGTAAGTTCTACATGTTCATGAAAATCAGAGCTGTAATTATGTAGGCATATTGGTGCCCTGTGCCAGATTGAGCATTAGTGCCCCCCCCATTATTTAAATATGGATAGTATGCCAAAAATAAAGATGCATGGCTTCACAGGTAAGGGACGTTTCCACACAAAATTAACAATTCACATTACTTTGCCCCAGTAGTACCCCAAACTCCTTGTACACGTACGTCACACAGTAGTACCCATTATACACTTAATGCCGCACAGTAGAACACATTGTACACATTATTCCACACAGTAGTACTCCTTATACACATTATGCCACATAAAGCCCCTTATACACATTACGCAACACAGTAGTGCCCCTTATACACATTACGCTACACAGTAGTACTCCTTATACACATTACGCTACACATAGTAGTGCCCCTTATTCACATTACACTACGCCGTAATATTCCTTAGAAACATTATGCCACATAGTAGTGTCCCTTACACATATTATGCCCACACAGTAGTAGTGCTCCAAGGGGATTCTCATAAATTGAATTCATAATCTTAAATTAATAATCCCCCCTCAACCCCTTTCCCAACCTCCTCCTATGTATGCACTGTGACGAGTCTGCAGCTGCAGCACTAGAACAGCACCACTGTGAGTCACTCTGCCGGGGATCAAACACTCTCCCCACACTGTCACACACCTGCTGCGGTAGTAAATGGTGACCTTCTGGTGCTGGCCGCTGTACCTGTCACTGTCTGTGACTCACCTGCTCACTGATGGACATCACATATCATACTGCACCCAACAGCTCCTCACTCTAGGAATTTTGGGAGCAGAGGAGAGACACCATGACGTCTCTCTCATCATAAGAGAGAGCGCACAGCGGGACCGGGTTGGGAGGGAGGTAGAGTCAAAACAAGGGTACATGAGTGACAAGCCCCTTCAGTGGAAGAGCCGGGTGCTGCGCACCAGCCCTATTAATATATACAACTGTGGGTGTCCAGCGGGTAGAAATTATGGTGGGCGGCCGGTTCCGCCCCAGGGCTGTTGCGCTCTGTGCGGCAGCACTGGCCACACCACCCTAGTTACGGCCCTGATGAAAATACACTGCACATCTTCAGGGCTTGCTCATGTATTGTGTTTTACAAGTGGTTCTGTCTGAGTGACCACAAGAAACCTTATGTGAAAATGCATATACCCATAGGGATCATTGGCCCTATAACCAATGCAGGAAAATGGCACTGTGATTTCTTCCCCCCCCCCTCCTTCCCCCCTATATAACAGCTGCATAATAGGGGTAAAATTGCTAAACTCTTCAGGGAGTCAGGGAGACTGTTACTATTTCAGGGAGTCTTCCTAGCAATCAGGGAGAGTTGGCAAGTATGGGTTGAAGGTCAGACCTTCCTGCAGTGTCTGGGTCCTAGTGCCCATCATGTACGCACAGTGAGTAGCGCACAGCTTTTTAACACGAACCATCCATTAGACAATGTAGGCTCCAGGTTCCCAGATTACAATAATATGTTTTTATGCTGTTTATTTATTTTTTTACTACAACCAGAAGCAGGGAGAGGGCCCAAACCAACATGGTGTCTATGGTTCCATGGGGCCTTAATCCATTTCTGACAGAACCACCTTGTTTCCCCCTAGGTTTCCTGCTGACTTTACTCCCCTAAGCCTGGCTGTTTTTAAAAAGACACAATGCCTTGTAACCAGAGTAGACAAAGACCAGAGAAGATCTGTGAAGGGTGAGGGAAAAATGGAGCCCCCCATTGTGACGGGCAGTTCCTGGCCATGCACACCTCATACTTTGCAGCACCAATATGAAAATGAAGACTCCACAGGAGCCCATAGATAATTTACTACCTTTTTGGGCAATACTTCTTTTCTGGCGATAAAATTAATTTAAAAGTCCCGAATGCCTAAAAGAGAATTAACCTTTCAATCCCACAGTGTGTACACAAGCATTTCAGGGGTTCTTTCACTGAAAAGACCAGAGTTATTCATCAATGTTAATAATAATATTAATAATTATAATGGTTTAAAATATGAATAAAAGTGTTTATTCTGCCGTGTCTAGCACAATCACCATTGGGGAAGAGTAGTGTGATTTATGCTTTTCCAGTGCAAGAAATATAATTTTTTGCTGCATAAATTGTATATTTAGAAGTTGTACGGTATGCATATTCTAATACACAGAAGATGATGATTTTGCTAAAATGCTCCCTTGTACATACCCGGTGATCTCCACTACACAATTCAGCATCTCTTATGTCTGTAAAAATGTTGCATATTTTTGCAAACGAAAGGAATTTTGCACCGAGCAAAATGACTGATTGCTTGAGTCACCATCTCTAATGGAGCTCAATTAAGTTGGTACCTCTCCATTTTACCAAAAGGCTAAGGGCTCTATTTATTATCATTATTTTTACTAAAATAAAGTGAAAAAGGGTGTTTTCACACCCTTTTCACATTATTTTAGTTTCACCTAAAGTTACTAAAGGGCAAGTGGAGTAGAATTCGTAAAATTCTACTCCAACCCCTAATTATCACTTATTTTTAGTGATAATTGTAATGGGAAATGCGATCTGTCTGCAAGTTACTAAAAATAAATTGTGAAGAAAATACCTGGGGAGGCCCTGTGTTAATAACGCCACCTGGAGGTGGCGTTATCCAGGGTCTCCCCCAGTTACCGGACTCCTGCTCCGCTCTAATGTGCAGAGCAGAGCCCGGAGCCGGCCCCAGTGATCAGCTGTGTGGTCTAAACAGACCACACGCTGATCACTGCTAAAAAAAAAAAAGTAAATAAAAATTAACTTACCTGAGTCCAGGGATCGGAGTTCGGGGCTCCGGTGATGTCCTGCCTTTGGTCAGCTGGTCTCCCATACTGCACTGCGGCTCGGTCATCAGGTGACCGGGTCCCAGTGCAGTATGGGATGTCAGCTGACCGGAGCAATGGAGGACATCACCGGAGCCCAGATCATGCAGGTAAGTGCAATTAAGGGAGGGGGGGTCGCGGGGTGTCCGCGATCATGGGGGCGGGGCTTAGCGCCAGGGGGGGGGGTAGCAGCGGCAGCCGGTCGGCACAGGCACTTGTCACGGTATTTTTTGCGAAAATACAGAGATAAGGCTGCGGAGGGGATTCGCAGGGACAGAGCTTTATCGCAAGCTCTGTCCCTGCAAGGGATTTTTAGTAAATCCCTATGATATTGCCTGAATTCGCAATGCGAATTCAGTCGGTAATATGACACTACAATCTGCATTCCCAATGCGGATTGTAGTAAATAGAGCCCTAAATGATTTATACTATATAGGTACTAATTAGCTAATGTTCTATTGTGTAACCTGATTTTAGTAAGGTCACTTGGGAAAAATTAAAACTTGAATTTGTTAACCTGTCCCTTTACAATCAGTTACCTATTGTCACGAATTGTGGTCTTAGCTGCCCATACAGGGTTAAACATTCATTCATTGCTGTGTCTAAAACCTCCAACAGACTATTCCAGTGATTACTGCTCACCTGGTCAGCCTGATCAATTACCTGTTACCGCTATATATTCCCAGGCCTAGGAAAGACTCATTGCCTGAACAACTGTGTTCCTTCCTGAGGATCGTTCCAGGCTCAGTGTCTCCTGTGTTTCCAGAGCTTTCTCCTGTGGATACTTTCCAACCATTATCCACTTGTACCATCGCTGTTTGCCTCTCGGCGCTATGGCTTCCATGCCATATACAGATAACCACCGGGACTGTTTACTATCGCTGCTGTATACCATCTCAGCGCCACGGCTTCCACGCCACACACAGACTGATCATCGTTGTCTGCATTCCACCTATCGCTGTGTACCATTTAACAGCGCTGCAGCTCCCACGCTGCACACAGACCGGTTCCAACTCCAGCTCCAGTTCTGCCAGTGTACCTGCGGTGCATACCATCTGGTGTTGCCACACAGCGTTGTGCGGGCATCATCTGGTCTGTGTTGCAAGTATCACTACACTCTGTGGCTATAGTGGGTTATTATTATTATTATTATTATTATCCTTTATTTATATGGCGCCACAAAGGTTCCGCAGCGCCTTACACAGTACATAAATGAGCACACAAGAAAAACAGTTAATAGTAATACAAAACAATGCAGGACAAGGACAAGGTTATAAACTCAGCTGCAAAACACAAGCAGCAGGACATGAGCAACCAGGTGGTAGGTGCCATTGTAGGGAGTTAGGAGTAAATTATACTATAAGTAGGGGGAGGAGAAGCACGTGAGGATGAGGGCCCTGCTCGTGAGAGCTTACATTCTAAAGGGGAAGGGCAGACAGACAGGGGCGACACAGAGGGGTAGATAGTGAAGAAGGAGCATGGAGCAGTGGGTTAGGATATGTGCTGCGGAATGTGTGTGTATAAGTCGACCTGATGTTATGTAAAAATTAAGTCCTTCATACATCTATCTCTATGATAGAAAATAGATTGTTTGTGTTATTTACATGAGAGATGTACAAAGTAAAGTAGAAGCACTTTAATTTGTGTGTTACATTTTAGCATCTATATACAGCCTGACAAGAAATGCAGCTATTATGGGACTGTCCCGCCATCCTAATACAGTAGTGACTACTTTAGTTCCAGCTGCTGGGTGCTATGCCATGCTCCTGTGAGTGGGTGCATCTCACATGCTAGACCCACTCACAAAAGGGTGCAGCCATACATGATGTGGTCCCACAGGATGTTGCAGTACCCGGGCCCAGAATTTCTCTTGGCAGCCCTGGAGGTGACAGACAGAACGAGGAGGGAATGGGGCTTAGTAGTGGGGTAACAAGACCATGGAGGGAGGTGGTTGAGAGTGGAGGTATAGGAGAAGTGGGGGAAAGAAGCAGAGGGTTGGAAGCAGACTGATGAGAGAAAAAAAGGAAGAACAGCAAGTGGAGGAAACAGGAGGGGGAAGAGAGGGACGGATAAAGTAGAGGATTATGTGGACATAGAATATGGGGGTTGTGTGAAGTAAGGGTGTTCATGCTGTGGACAAGGTAATAATTGAGATGTAAACTGGAGTGGAGGCTGTGAGATATAGAGTCAGTGTGATATAGAGACAGTGTAATGTGGAGGCTGTGTGATGTAGAGACAGTGAGATATAGAGTCAGTGTGGATTAAAGTTGTTAAATGTTCAAAAATACATGTAAAGAACAGTGCTGCTAATGTATGAGCGCAGCTCCAAAAGTGATATATAAAGGAGAGGTATGTGAGTAGTGGGTGCAGGAATTAGTTTATAAACAAATGATTAATGTGGATAGATGTGACACAATTGGAAAAGGCAATACAAAATGAATGAGGACAAAATTACAATGTACCCGAGCTGATCCAGTCCAAAGTGTTCTGATCAACAAAGATCAATCAACAAGAGCAGCACACAGACAGGGGAGCACTTGCAGTGTCCAAGCAGTGAGTGCAGTAAGTAGTTGCCTGGATACAGCAGTAGATGTTGATTTTGTTCATTCACATAAGTATGTTGCTTCTTGTTGTTCAGAAAGTGTTCTGGTTTTGAGTTTCGTTTTCCTCCAGTTTAACTCCAGCATAACTCCGACTTAGTTATCAAATTGTATTTACACTTATAATCAGAACACTTTGAATCTTAACACAGACTATGGCAGCCTCCGGCTATGCAGCCTGTGGGAGCAGTAATATCTAAAGTTACAAACATGTGTCTCTGTGCTCACTGATTGGGACCCCACCCCAAAAGCTCTAACACACACTAAATTGCATAATCTAGGTTGACTATTTTGGTTATCCTGTACTTTGTACTCTTGTCTTGGGCTCACAGTTAGCATTGGGGTTCCAGGTCTGGAGGGCATGATCGGGTCACGGTCTTTTAGCAACGAAGTGTTCAGTACTGTGTGTGCCTGAAGTGTCTCTCTATCCTGAGTTCCTCTTCCAGATTATGGTCCAGGTCTTGCATCAGAGCTGTACCAGGAATATAGCTTCATTAGCTCTTCCCTGGTTACATAAGACTCCGATTCCTGGCTTGGTTCCCAGGTCCAGACTGTCTGTATTATACTGTCTTTGAATTCAGGTTCTCTGGCCTGATTGGTCCTTGGACCATTAGGTGAGAGTCTGCTTGGTGGCTGGGGTTCCTGTTCCAATTCTAATATCCTTGCATTGCTCCGGTCCATGATTCCTAGTTTCTCTAGCCTGCCAGTACCTGTATTGCCTATGAGTCGTGGTATTTTGAAGCCTCCCTGTTTCCTGCACTCCTCAGTTAATACCCTGGGCCTGTGCCAGATCTACAGAATATCAGAACCGTGACACCTTTGTGTTTACTAAACAAAAAAACTAATTTTCCAAACTAACTAAACTTGGGTTCAATGTTCTGGGCAAAAGAGGCCACCGACCACCATCTTGCTTAGTAGCTGAGAGCGAGGAATCGGAGCAGCTGGGGCTTACCTATTGACAAAGGGGCATAATCAACCCACTAAAGGGGAGTGTCTAGGCCACAGGTTCTCAAACTCAATGTTCAGGACCCCAAACAGTGCATGTTTTCCAGGTCTCTTCACAGAATCACAAGTGAAATATCGGCTCCACCTGTGTCAGTGAGTAATGAATACACCTCTGCACCTGCTGGGTGACCTGGAAAACGCGACCTGTTTGGGGTCCTAAGGACCAATGTTGAAAACCACTGGTCTAGGCCATAGAGGGCATGGCTACAACTTCATAAGTCCTCCAACCCCCCCCCCCCTCCCTGGTTCCCATCAATTCTCCCTACATATTGATCTTTATGCACTCTGACCTGGGGCAAAATGGACGTGCATGTGACGCAGGTGAATGGGTTGCACTCAGTTGTACAATCACAATATAAATCATAATCGTGATCATCCAAAAACAAAATCTATTAATGCCACATCGGAGCCCCCCTTGGCATTGCACCCCACAGTTTTTACAGCTCCGTGAATGGTTCATATACTATTGTATGTTACTCAACCACCAACCTTACTTGTCATTCTTCATGGAACACACAGTCTAATAGAGGGACAACTGAATATTTCATGGCCTGTTATATTGGAGATCGTAAATTCCACAGATCTTACCCTAGAAAGAAAGAAACATTTATTCTCAAGAAAGAGAGTTTCATTTTGCATTTCCATTCCACAAGGACTAGATGAAATACATTAGTAAATTTCCTGACTTGTAGGGACTTGAATCGTTAATTGTATGGCTCCATGTGTAAATATCACCGTTACTGCCTTCAAATATTTTCCAGTAATTAAACACAGCTTAGACAATCACTGCATATCTTTTGGAATCCCAGTCTGTAATTTGACAGTGAGGTCCTAGGAGCAGGTGCAATTACTAATGGGGCCTCCATACATATGAATGTGGGTGTTGCGTCGGGAAATTAGAAGCCGTTAGGAAAAGAAACGTGACCTCCCGGCCCCGTTGCTAAAGAGTGGAAAATAAAAATTACACTATTCCAGCTGGTGAAGAAATAAGCGTAGATAAGAAGTTAAAGTGGACGAAAACCTGAAAACAAAACCTAAAAAAAAAATCATATATTGCAAACATGGGAGAAATGTACTGTATCACTTTATATAGAATAGCTCCATGTAGTTAGTTATATACAAGTTGTTTACTGTACACAGCTTGTTGTAATTACAAACTTACGTAATACAGGACAGTGCTGTTGGTGGGTGGATTCAGTTGACCTAAAATAAAAATGCAATGTTGTTCCTATTGGGGCTCCGTTCCCTCAAGTGTCTAATGGTCCAAGTAAAAAGTATTATCTTCTGGCCGGAACGGCCTTGTATGAGCGTTCCCTTGACTGTATGATAAGTTATTGGAGGGAGGGGCTTTGACAACCTCAAACAGGACCCATGGGATCTCCTGTTTAGATCGTTAGATGCAATGGGCACCTACTCAACGGCTAAATCAGGTCACCTATATCCAAAAAAGGTTTTTTAACAATTTTTTTTTTTTTTTTTTTTCGTTTTACTTACTGTACTTTGCCTGTATGCATTTCATTCTTCAGACAATTTACGTTATTTCATTATCATTTACAGTAATTCATCAATGGCAACGTTTGAAAAAAAAGTGAACAGTTACGTGTTGCTGCTGGCTGTGAATCTGTACATACGGTATACAGGGCGGTACACAGCATGTCCAGTACGCCAATCCCTTTTCTAATCATAATTGTCCCCAAAAATGTGGATCTCCTGGAGGCATTGGCGTTTTATAGATTAACTGAGCCAATGTGCAAGAATGATCAGGACAGTAGCTGTGCCAACATTGCGAAAACAATGCCGCTAAAGTTAATTGTTCAGTTCTGGGGCCCATCCGTGTTATGCCTGCCCGGCTGTGTCATTATGGATGCTGGAAGCCAACCAGTCATGCGGACAGCATGGGCCGTACTTGACTAATAAGAATATGGCTGCCCCACACCATCCATCCAGGGTAGATACACCAGTGGTCAGACACAAGGGCGTATAAGAGGCCATGGGGGGCCTGTGTGCAGCGGGTTCTCTCCCCTGAACAGCAGATGCCCCCCATGCCCTGCATTTTACATTGTGCAAGCAAGCGGGTCCTTCCTCCTCCGCGGCGCCATCTTGCCAGTGATATTTGGGAAAACGGAGCATGCAAACAAAGAGCAAAGGCTCTAACGCAGGGCCAGACTCTTTGCTTTCACTTTACAGCTCCATCTTCCCGGGATGGTTGTGCCGCGGAAGAGGAGGGAACCTCTTGCTGGCACAAGGTACAGTAAGTATACCCGGTGGCCCGTGTGCCCACCCTGCACCCACCTTTAGCCGGAGGATATGTCTGATCTTACGACTGGACATGACCTTGAGACTATTCTATTACACTCTGTAATGGTATTTGCAACTTATCTGCAGTGTTCCTACTTTTATTAATGAACGCCTGTGGCTGGAGACCACACAAGCATCAGTAACTGTGATCAGAGTTAATAAGCAGGGTTTAATAGTGAGTTATTAACAAGCACGGTCAGGATAAATGCCACAGATTAGCACACTTGGAAACCAGAGAATAATTAGCAAGCACAGTCAGGGTAAACTCCAGATGTCTGGCACACTTGAAGTCCAGAGAGTTATTGATAGGCACAATCAGGGTTAATGCCAGGGCTTCCTTACGATTGGGAGCCAGAGAGCTATTAGCAAACTTTCAGGTTTAATGTCACAGAGTTATCAGTAGGCATGGCCTGGGTTACTTCCAAAGGTCCGGTACACTTGGAGGCCAGAGAGTTATCAATAACCGTGGTCAGGATTAATGACATGGGTTTGGTACACTTATACCCCTTTTACACCGGAGCTAAAACCCGGGTTTTTGAAGGGTTAACCCGGGCAGCTCCCTGGTGTAAAAGGGCAGAGGGTTGGATCGCCGGGTCGAGTGACCCGGCAATCCAACCCAGGTAACTAGCAGGGTTTAACACGGGCGTAGCCCGTGAAACCCTGCTATGGCAACAGCGCACTCCGGGTCACGATGACCTGGAGTGCGCTGCTAGCCGGCCGATTGGTCCGGCTTCAGTGGCGCTTGGAGATGACGTCATCTCCAAGTGTCCACTTTCACTCCGCAAAAGCCGGGTCTAGGCAGACCCGACTGCGGTGTGAGCGGCGCTGACTCGGGAATATCCCGAGTCAGCGCCGGCAAAATTCCGGGTCTGATCCGGATAGGAACTTTGTTCCAACTCCGGGTCAGACCCGGAATTTAGGTGGAAAAGGGGTATTCGATATCAGTAAGGATGGCCAGCATTAATGTTAAAGGTTCTGTGCACTTGTGATCAGCCCGGGACATACAAAGTAACGCTAGACACTGGTTCATCCACACAATAAATTGACAAAACTACAGACTGTTTCTCAGGATAATATAGTGACTGTGCAGCGCAAGGGGCCAGGAATTATCCATATAGTTACCTCTGTCAGAGCAGATACAAGTCTTCTTATAGTGGAATTGGTGCTGATTCAGAAGTGGGCAATAAAGACACTGTAGCTGCGTCTTTGTAACGGCTGTGCTCAGATGCGCACTGCCCTGATCTGCTGCCGCTTCTGAAAACGCAGCATTGGATCAACTGCGTGAACATCGCCAGGCCATCGGGCATCTAAGTAACCCTCAGGATGTCCGGCAAACTATGCTGCCAGGGCCAGTGAAACTGCATCTGTGGACCCAGCCACTGTCTTCAGCACGCTCATATTTTCTGGAACGCGCCCCGTCACTGACCCCAAACGCCAGCAGTATGTCCATCGTGCTGTGGCTTTCAGGGCATTTTGCCACTGACCTCGCAGGACCAGATTGTCACATGTGCGGCGAAGCTCCTGCGCGTGGCCAGATCTGAAATAACTGGAGATTTGCGCGGCCATCATTTCAACGTAGATCTCTGCATCAGCCCCATTGTACAGTGGTTGGTGGTGCCACGATGACAAGAGAATCCTATCTGGAGCCTACAGTACTGCAGTGCAATACCCTGAACTTATTTTGGATATAAAAAGTTTACAAAAGTTCAGTACATCAGTTCCACCTTTACTCTGTAACATTGTAAGGAATAAGTATCTCTGGCTGATATATTCATTTCAAGAACATTATACGTCCTCCCCTCATACTTTATTCATGTCACAATTATTTTCTAAGAAAGGCTGATATTACAGGATTCTCATTTATAATCTCTCCAGTTCTCTATGTCATTTTATAAGGAGCAAAAATGTTAAGACTAGCAACCACTCTAATGGCACATTCTTTCTTTGTGGGGAGTCTAGCATTCATTTACATGAGAAGACTGTAATAATAGCAGCCCTTTTATGTCAGCTACATTGGCCTCACTATCTATCTATCTATCTATCTATCTATCTATCTATCTATCTATCTATCTATCTAACTTTCTCATATCTATCTTTCTCATATCTATCTATCTATCTATCTATCTATCTATCTATCTATCTATCTATCTAACTTTCTCATATCTATCTTTCTCATATCTATCTATCTATCTATCTATCTATCTAACTTTCTCATATCTATTTCTCATATCTATCTATCTATCTATCTATCTATCTATCTATCTATCTAACTTTCTCATATCTATCTTTCTCATATCTATCTATCTATCTATCTATCTATCTATCTATCTATCTATCTATCTATCTATCTATCTATCTATCTATCTATCTATCTAACTTTCTCATATCTATCTTTCTCATATCTATCTATCTATCTATCTTTCTCATATCTATCTATCATTCTCATATCCTATCTATCTATCTATCTATCTATCTATCTATCTATCTATCTATCTATCTATCTATCTATCTATCTTTCTCATATCTATCTATCTATCTAACTTTCTCATATCTATCTATCTATCTAACTTTCTCATATCTATCTTTCTCATATCTATCTATCTATCTATCTTTCTCATATCTATCTATCATTCTCATATCCTATCTATCTATCTATCTATCTATCTATCTATCTATCTATCTATCTTTCTCATATCTATCTATCTATCTAACTTTCTCATATCTATCTTTCTCATATCTATCTATCTATCTTTCTCATATCTATCTATCATTCTCATATCCTATCTATCTATCTATCTATCTTTCTCATATCTATCTTTCTCATATCTATCTATCTATCTATCTATCTATCTATCTTTCTCATATCTATCTATCATTCTCATATCCTATCTATCTATCTATCTATCTATCTATCTATCTATCTATCTATCTATCTATCTATCTATCTTTCTCATATCTATCTATCTATCTATCTATCTATCTTTCTCATATCTATCTTTCTCATATCTATCTATCTATCATTGGGAACTGGTAGGATCAGAGGGCCTGAATTCAGCAAGGATTGCAACTGCTAAAGGGTACACAGATGGCGGATTGTTGTGTACTGCACATGCGTATGAATCGCAGCACGCGTTGCTTGAAGGAATCATTGCGATCGCACTGTGATCACGGAAACCACGCAGAGCCATCACAGAGTGATTGACAGGCAGTGAACGTTTAGGGTTGGTGAAGGGGGGTGGGTTATACGGAGAAACGCAGGCGTGCCTGACCGTTTGAACACTGTTACATGGGCGTGCATAAATTAGCCACGGTGATGGCATACGCAGCCTGAGTGCTCACCGCGTGCAGAAAGGTTAGCAATTTCTGAGTAAGGTCTGACCTGCTGTAATTGTGCATGAGGCTCCGATGTATTACGGATGTGAAATAGAGGAGGTGTGTGTCTATATGTTGCGATTGCATTCATTGGCATATTTTCGCAGCAGACTTGTATGTGATTACGGAGATGCGATCGCAATAGCGATGTGTAATGAATCAGGCCCAGAGTTCAATGTTATTTTTATATATATATATATATATATATATAATCAGGACATAAACATACAGGTCTCTCCACAGCCACCAATATATATATGGCATGAGGGGGTTCGGATTTCTGAAATCCGAGCCCCCTCCCGATCAGAATCCAGATCCGAGCCGGCTCGGGTTTTCCCACCTGGCTCAGATCCGAAATCAAGGCAAAACGTCATCATCCCGCTGGATTCTATAAATGGTCCTGCGATCGCCGCCATTTTTCATTCCGGCTGTGGAGTGTGCACAGGGAGGGAGCTGAGATTTGTTGCTAGCTGGGATTTACTGCTGCTGATGCTGACCATAGGGGCTGGCTGGCTACTGTTGTCCATATAGGGGCTGGCTGGCTACTGTTGTCCATATTGTCCAGGAGGTGCTCTGTCCTTCAGGGGTGCTCGTCTTCACCCACCCCCAGTGTGAAAAAAATATATATTTTTTTTTGTGTGCGTGTTAGCCACACCTGTCACTGTCATCGGCTCACCTGTCACTGTCATCGGCACATCTGTCACTGTCATCGGCACACCTGTCACTGTCATCGGCGCACTTGTCACTGTCATCGGCGTAGCTGCACAGGGGTGCTGTGCTGCTCTTCATCCAACTAATTTTTACAGGGGCTGTCCTGTGAGGTGTTCAGAATAGACTGGAAATGAGTGGAAATTAATGTTATTGAGGTTAATAATAGCGTAGGAACAAAAGAAACACAAATTCTGTGATTTTAGCTATTTTTATGCTTTTTTTTCCCCAAAAAAATACAGATCCTAAACCAAAACACAAAAACCGGAAGGGGGGTTTTGGCAAAACCAATCCAGACCCAAAACATGAGGAAAGATCCAGATCCAAAACCAAAACACAAAAATTGGCCGGTGCACACCATTAATGTATGTATGTATGTATCTATGTATGTATGTGTATGTATATATGTATATGTATTAGGGGTGTGCACCGGCCACTTTTCGTGTTTTGTGTTTTGGTTTTGGATCTGGATCTTTCTTCGTGTTTTGGATCTGGATTGGTTTTGCCAAAACCACCCTTCCGTGTTTTGGGTTCTGGGTTTTGTGTTTTGGATCTGTATTTTTTTGAAAAAAAGCATAAAAACAGCTAAAATCACAGAATTTGTAGGTTTTTCTGCTCCTATGCTATTATTAACCTCAATAACCTTAATTTCCACTCATTTCCAGTCTATTCTGAACACCTCACACCTCACAATAGTGTTTTTATGTCCAAAAGGTTGCACCGAGGTAGCTGGATGACTATGCTAAG
Source organism: Taudactylus pleione (assembly GCA_031769625.1). Classification (NCBI taxonomy): domain Eukaryota; kingdom Metazoa; phylum Chordata; class Amphibia; order Anura; family Myobatrachidae; genus Taudactylus; species Taudactylus pleione. Next base: position 3,064,818 of record JAUIMM010000033.1, on the reverse strand, counting down.
CGACACGAGTGGGCGGCACAAACACGTGACCCATCTAGGAGTGACACTGCAGTGGCAGGCAGGATGGCAGTTAGAAAAACTAGGCCCCAAACTGTACATAATGCAAAGAAAAAAAGAGGTGCAAGATGGAATTGTCCTTGGGCCCTCCCACCCACCCTTATGTTGTATAAACAGGACATGCACACTTTAACAAATCAATCATTTCAGCGCCAGGGTCTGCCACACAACTGTGGCTGAAATGATTGGTTCGTTTGGGCCCCCACAAAACAAGCTGGCAATTAATGTGTCCCTGCACAAACTGGCTCTACGGAGGCAAGATGTCATCCTCATCCTCCTCATCCACCGATTCCTCACCCTCTTCAGTGTGTACATCCTCATCCTCACAAAGTATTAACTCGTCCCCACTTGAATCCACCACCACAGGTCCCTCTGTACCTTCTGGAGGCTGGTCTCCCTGGAAGAGCTGATAATTCATTTTGATGAACATCATCTTCTCCACATTCTGTGGAAGCAACCTCCTACGCCTTTCGCTGACAAGGTTCCCGGCTGCACTAAACACTCTTTCGGAGTACACACTGGAGGGGGGGCAACTCAGGTAAAATAGAGCCAGTTTGTACAGGGGCCTCCAAATTGCCTCTTTTTCCTGCCAGTACAGGTATGGACTGTCTGACATGCCTACTTGGATGCTGTCACCGATGTAATCCTCCACCATTCTGTCAATGGTGACAGTATCATATGCAGTGACAGTAGACATGTCAGAAATTGTTGCCAGGTCCTTCAGTCCGGACCAGATGTCCAAACTTGGTCCTGCCTGCCCTGCATCACCGCCAGCGGGTTGCTTAGGATACCTAAGTTTTTTCCTGGCAGCCCCAGTTGCGGGAGAAAATGAAGAAGGAGCCGTTGACGTGTCACGTTCCGCTTCAGCTGACAGTGTGTTCACCAGCAGGTCTTTGCACCTCTGCAGGCTTGTGTCGGCCGGAAAGAGAGACACCACATAGGCTTTAAACCTAGGATCGAGCACGGTGGCCAAAATGTAGTGGTCTGATTTCAACAGATTGACCACCCTGGAATCCTGGCAAAGCGAATGAAGGGCTTCATCCACAAGTCCCACATGCCGAGCGGAATCGCTCCGTCTTAGCTCCTCCTTCACTTTCTCCAGCTGCTTCTGCAAAAGCCTGATGAGGGGAATGACCTGACTCAAGCTGGCAGTGTCTGAACTGACTTCACGTGTGGCAAGTTCGAAGGGCTGAAGAACCTTGCACAACACGGAAATCATTCTCCACTGCGCTTGAGTCAGGTGCATACCCCCTCCTTTGCCTATGTCATAGGTGGATGTATAGGCTTGTATGGCCTTTTGCTGCTCCTCCATCCTCTGAAGCATATAGAGGGTTGAGTTCCACCGCGTCACAACCTCTTGCTTCAGGTGATGGCGGGGCAGGTTCAAGAGTGTTTGCTGGCGCTCCAGTCTTCGGCACGCAGTCGCTGAATGGCGAAAGTGGCCAGAAATTTTTCGGGCCACCCAAAGCGTCTCCTGCACGCCCCTGTCGCTTTTCAGAAAATTCTGCACCACCAAGTTTATTGTGTGAGCAAAACATGGGACGTGCTGGAATTTGCCCAGATGTAATGCCCGCACAATATTGGTGGCGTTGTCAGATATCACAAATCCCCAGGAGAGTCTAAGTGGGGTAAGCCACTGGGCGATGATTTCCCTCAGTTTCTCTAAGAGGTTGTCGGCGGTGTGCCTCTTACTGAAACCGGTGATACACAGCGTAGCCTGCCTTGTAACGAGCTGGCGTTTCTGAGATGCTGCTACTGGTGACGCTGCTGCTGTTGCTGCGTAAGGTGATACATCTACCCAGTGGGCTGTCACAGTCATATAGTCCTTAGTCTGCCCTGTTCCACTTGTCCACATGTCCGTGGTTAAGTGGACATTGTGTACAACGGCATTTTTCAGGACACTGAGGACACTTTTTCTGACGTTTCTGTACAGTCTCGGTATCGCCTGCCTAGTGAAGTGGAATCTAGACGGGATTTGGAACCGGGGACACACTACCTCCATCAATTGTCTAAATCCCACTGCACTAATGGCGGATACCGGACGCACGTCTAACACCAACATAGCAGTCAAGGCCTCAGTTATACGTTTTGCTTCAGGATGACTGCTGTCGTACTTCATCCTCCTCGCTAAGGACTGTTGGAGGGTCAATTGTTTAGTAAAAGTAGTGGTGTTCCTACTTCCTCTCTGGGATGATGAACGACTCCCAGCAGCAGCAGCAACAGCAGCAGCGGCAGCAGTAGGCGTAGCAATGCAGGATCCTCCGGAGGAATCCCGGATAGGAGAGTCAGTCATGCCAGTGATATGGCCTGCAGGACTACTTCCGATCCTGACTAAGGAGGAAATTGACGAGGAGGGAGTTGACGGTGTGGTTTGCAGGCGCTTGGATACAACAGGACAACGGGATTTAGGTGTCCCTGGACTGCTTACGGTCTGAGCCAAAGTTTCTGAACTTGACAGTAACTTTTTATGAACGCGCTGCAGGTGCCGTATAAGGGAGGATGTTCCTAGGTGGTTGACGTCCCTACCCCTACTTATTTCACCTTTACATATGGTACATATGGCAAGACAGTTGTTGTCCGGATTTGGATAGAAATATTGCCAGACCAAAGAGGTGGAATGTTTGGTCTTCTGCCCAGGCATGACCGTGATGGGCTTTTTCATCCCACGGACAACAACTGTCTCCCCCGGAGCCTGATTTAAACAAACCACATCACCATCAGAATCCTCCTCGCCAACTTCCTCCTCAGCGCCAGCTACACCAGTATCCTCATCCTGTTGTACTTCAACAGTGACATCTTCAATTTGCATATCAGCAAGTGGACTGTGGGTGCTCCTTTCAGCACTTGCAGGGGGCGTGCAAATGGTGGAAAGAGCCACCTCTTCCCGTCCAGTGCTGGGAAGGTCAGGCATCGCAACCACCACCACACTTGGACTCTCTTTGGGGATTTGTGATATCTTCTTAGAAAGCACAGTTCTTCGCTGTGCTTTTGCCAGCTTAACTCTTTTGATTTTTTTAGTGGGAGGAGTGCTTCCATCGTCATGTGAAGCTGAACCACTAGTCATGAACATACTAGGGATCGACCTTAGCCGTTCCTTGCCACTCCGTGTCGTAAATGGCATATTGGCAAGTTTACGTTTCTCTTCAGCTGATTTAAATGTCTTTTTCAAGGTCATTTTCCTGAACTTTGCCATTTGGGATTGTATGTGCCCTCTACTATGACATTGGGCATCGGCCTTGGCAGACGACGTTGATGGCATGTTATCGTCTATGTCATGACTAGTGGCAGCAGCTTCAGCACTAGGAGGAAGTGGTTCTTGATCTTTCTCTATTTTATTTTTATCGGAGAAAGTTTGGTCCTCCATTTATGTTATATCGATTTGATATATACGTGCGGCTAAACACAGAAAATAAATTTTTTTTTGGTTCGGACTGGAGTGTACTTTGTGGGTTACAGCACCCTTTAACGGTCAAGCCAGCCGGCCCTTTACTTATGACACAGGCGCACTCTTGGCACTACTTTGTTGATGCACGTGCGGCTACTGCGCACACAATTCACAAACACAGAAAATAATTTTTTTTTGGTTTGGACTGGAGTGTACTTTGGGGGTTACAGCACCCTTTAACGGTCAAGCCAGCCGGCCCTTTACTTATGACACAGGCGCACGCTTGGCACTACTTTGTTGATGCACGTGCGGCTACTGCGCACACAATTCACAAACACAGAAAATAATTTTTTTTTGGTTTGGACTGGAGTGTACTTTCGGGGGTTACAGCACCCTTTAACGGTCAAGCCAGCCGGCCCTTTACTTATGACACAGGCGCACGCTTGGCACTACTTTGTTGATGCACGTGCGGCTACTGCGCACACAATTCACAAACACAGAAAATAATTTTTTTTTAGGTTTGGACTGGAGTGTACTTTCGGGGGTTACAGCACCCTTAACGGTCAAGCCAGCCGGCCCTTTACTTATGACACAGGCGCACGCTTGGCACTACTTTGTTGATGCACGTGCGGCTACTGCGCACACAATTCACAAACACAGAAAATAATTTTTTTTTTGGTTTGGACTGGAGTGTACTTTCGGGGGTTACAGCACCCTTAACGGTCAAGCCAGCCGGCCCTTTACTTATGACACAGGCGCACGCTTGGCACTACTTTGTTGATGCACGTGCGGCTACTGCGCACACAATTCACAAACACAGAAAATAATTTTTTTTTTGGTTTGGACTGGAGTGTACTTTCGGGAGTTACAGCACCCTTAACGGTCAAGCCAGCCGGCCCTTTACTTATGACACAGGCGCACGCTTGGCACTACTTTGTTGATGCACGTGCGGCTACTGCGCACACAATTCACAAACACAGAAAATAATTTTTTTTTGGTTTGGACTGGAGTGTACTTTCAGGGGTTACAGCACCCTTTAACGGTCAAGCCAGCCGGCCCTTTACTTATGACACAGGCGCACGCTTGGCACTACTTTGTTGATGCACGTGCGGCTACTGCGCACACAATTCACAAACACAGAAAATAATTTTTTTTCGGTTTGGACTGGAGTGTACTTTCGGGGGTTACAGCACCCTTTAACGGTCAAGCCAGCCGGCCCTTTACTTATGACACAGGCGCACTCTTGGCACTACTTTGTTGATGCACGTGCGGCTACTGCGCACACAATTCACAAACACAGAAAATAATTTTTTTTTAGGTTTGGACTGGAGTGTACTTTCGGGGGTTACAGCACCCTTAACGGTCAAGCCAGCCGGCCCTTTACTTATGACACAGGCGCACGCTTGGCACTACTTTGTTGATGCACGTGCGGCTACTGCGCACACAATTCACAAACACAGAAAATAATTTTTTTTTGGTTTGGACTGGAGTGTACTTTCGGGGGTTACAGCACCCTTTAACGGTCAAGCCAGCCGGCCCTTTACTTATGACACAGGCGCACGCTTGGCACTACTTTGTTGATGCACGTGCGGCTACTGCGCACACAATTCACAAACACAGAAAATAATTTTTTTTTGGTTTGGACTGGAGTGTACTTTCGGGGGTTACAGCACCCTTTAACGGTCAAGCCAGCCGGCCCTTTACTTATGACACAGGCGCACGCTTGGCACTACTTTGTTGATGCACGTGCGGCTACTGCGCACACAATTCACAAACACAGAAAATAATTTTTTTTTAGGTTTGGACTGGAGTGTACTTTCGGGGGTTACAGCACCCTTAACGGTCAAGCCAGCCGGCCCTTTACTTATGACACAGGCGCACGCTTGGCACTACTTTGTTGATGCACGTGCGGCTACTGCGCACACAATTCACAAACACAGAAAATAATTTTTTTTTTGGTTTGGACTGGAGTGTACTTTCGGGGGTTACAGCACCCTTAACGGTCAAGCCAGCCGGCCCTTTACTTATGACACAGGCGCACGCTTGGCACTACTTTGTTGATGCACGTGCGGCTACTGCGCACACAATTCACAAACACAGAAAATATATTATTTTTTTAGCACTTGGGGGGAGCACCCCTGATGGACAGAGCACCCCCTGGACAACACTACAGCACCCCTTTAGGACTGGGACACTGCACAGGACTTTGGAACTGACTGCACAACACAGTCCAGCCAGCCCCTATGGACTTTGAAGTAGTGGACACAGCCCCTATTAACAACAGCAGCACAGCACAACACAGCCAGCCCCTATGGACTTTGAAGTAGTGGACAACAGCAGCACTACACTACACTACACTACACAGCACTAACTCCCACCCTCCCTCTTCACTGTCCACAGCCGAGTGAGAAAATGGCGCCGACGCGGGTACCTTATATAGGATCCAAAACCCGCGAGACTCGGAAGGCGGGATGATGACGTTTTGCCTCGATGTCAGATCCGAGTCAGGCGGGAAAAGTCGAGCCTGACTCGGATCGGACTCGGATCGGGGGGGCTCGGGGGGGTTCGGATTTCTGAAATCCGAACCCCCCCGAGCCCCCCCGATCCGAGTCCGATCCGAGTCAGGCTCGACTTTTCCCGCCTGACTCGGATCTGACATCGAGGCAAAACGTCATCATCCCGCCTTCCGAGTCTCGCGGGTTTTGGATCCTATATAAGGTACCCGCGTCGGCGCCATTTTCTCACTCGGCTGTGGACAGTGAAGAGGGAGGGTGGGAGTTAGGGCTGTGTAGTGTAGTGTAGTGTAGTGCTGCTGTTGTCCACTACTTCAAAGTCCATAGGGGCTGGCTGTGTTGTGCTGTGCTGCTGTTGTTAATAGGGGCTGTGTCCACTACTTCAAAGTCCATAGGGGCTGGCTGGACTGTGTTGTGCAGTCAGTTCCAAAGTCCTGTGCAGTGTCCCAGTCCTAAAGGGGTGCTGTAGTGTTGTCCAGGGGGTGCTCTGTCCATCAGGGGTGCTCCCCCCAAGTGCTAAAAAAATAATATATTTTCTGTGTTTGTGAATTGTGTGCGCAGTAGCCGCACGTGCATCAACAAAGTAGTGCCAAGCGTGCGCCTGTGTCATAAGTAAAGGGCCGGCTGGCTTGACCGTTAAGGGTGCTGTAACCCCCGAAAGTACACTCCAGTCCAAACCAAAAAAAAAATTATTTTCTGTGTTTGTGAATTGTGTGCGCAGTAGCCGCACGTGCATCAACAAAGTAGTGCCAAGCGTGCGCCTGTGTCATAAGTAAAGGGCCGGCTGGCTTGACCGTTAAGGGTGCTGTAACCCCCGAAAGTACACTCCAGTCCAAACCTAAAAAAAAATTATTTTCTGTGTTTGTGAATTGTGTGCGCAGTAGCCGCACGTGCATCAACAAAGTAGTGCCAAGCGTGCGCCTGTGTCATAAGTAAAGGGCCGGCTGGCTTGACCGTTAAAGGGTGCTGTAACCCCCGAAAGTACACTCCAGTCCAAACCAAAAAAAAATTATTTTCTGTGTTTGTGAATTGTGTGCGCAGTAGCCGCACGTGCATCAACAAAGTAGTGCCAAGCGTGCGCCTGTGTCATAAGTAAAGGGCCGGCTGGCTTGACCGTTAAAGGGTGCTGTAACCCCCGAAAGTACACTCCAGTCCAAACCAAAAAAAAATTATTTTCTGTGTTTGTGAATTGTGTGCGCAGTAGCCGCACGTGCATCAACAAAGTAGTGCCAAGCGTGCGCCTGTGTCATAAGTAAAGGGCCGGCTGGCTTGACCGTTAAGGGTGCTGTAACCCCCGAAAGTACACTCCAGTCCAAACCTAAAAAAAAATTATTTTCTGTGTTTGTGAATTGTGTGCGCAGTAGCCGCACGTGCATCAACAAAGTAGTGCCAAGAGTGCGCCTGTGTCATAAGTAAAGGGCCGGCTGGCTTGACCGTTAAAGGGTGCTGTAACCCCCGAAAGTACACTCCAGTCCAAACCAAAAAAAAATTATTTTCTGTGTTTGTGAATTGTGTGCGCAGTAGCCGCACGTGCATCAACAAAGTAGTGCCAAGCGTGCGCCTGTGTCATAAGTAAAGGGCCGGCTGGCTTGACCGTTAAAGGGTGCTGTAACCCCTGAAAGTACACTCCAGTCCAAACCAAAAAAAAATTATTTTCTGTGTTTGTGAATTGTGTGCGCAGTAGCCGCACGTGCATCAACAAAGTAGTGCCAAGCGTGCGCCTGTGTCATAAGTAAAGGGCCGGCTGGCTTGACCGTTAAGGGTGCTGTAACTCCCGAAAGTACACTCCAGTCCAAACCCAAAAAAAAATTATTTTCTGTGTTTGTGAATTGTGTGCGCAGTAGCCGCACGTGCATCAACAAAGTAGTGCCAAGCGTGCGCCTGTGTCATAAGTAAAGGGCCGGCTGGCTTGACCGTTAAGGGTGCTGTAACCCCCGAAAGTACACTCCAGTCCAAACCAAAAAAAAAATTATTTTCTGTGTTTGTGAATTGTGTGCGCAGTAGCCGCACGTGCATCAACAAAGTAGTGCCAAGCGTGCGCCTGTGTCATAAGTAAAGGGCCGGCTGGCTTGACCGTTAAGGGTGCTGTAACCCCCGAAAGTACACTCCAGTCCAAACCTAAAAAAAAATTATTTTCTGTGTTTGTGAATTGTGTGCGCAGTAGCCGCACGTGCATCAACAAAGTAGTGCCAAGCGTGCGCCTGTGTCATAAGTAAAGGGCCGGCTGGCTTGACCGTTAAAGGGTGCTGTAACCCCCGAAAGTACACTCCAGTCCAAACCAAAAAAAAATTATTTTCTGTGTTTGTGAATTGTGTGCGCAGTAGCCGCACGTGCATCAACAAAGTAGTGCCAAGCGTGCGCCTGTGTCATAAGTAAAGGGCCGGCTGGCTTGACCGTTAAAGGGTGCTGTAACCCCCAAAGTACACTCCAGTCCAAACCAAAAAAAAATTATTTTCTGTGTTTGTGAATTGTGTGCGCAGTAGCCGCACGTGCATCAACAAAGTAGTGCCAAGAGTGCGCCTGTGTCATAAGTAAAGGGCCGGCTGGCTTGACCGTTAAAGGGTGCTGTAACCCACAAAGTACACTCCAGTCCGAACCAAAAAAAAATTTATTTTCTGTGTTTAGCCGCACGTATATATCAAATCGATATAACATAAATGGAGGACCAAACTTTCTCCGATAAAAATAAAATAGAGAAAGATCAAGAACCACTTCCTCCTAGTGCTGAAGCTGCTGCCACTAGTCATGACATAGACGATAACATGCCATCAACGTCGTCTGCCAAGGCCGATGCCCAATGTCATAGTAGAGGGCACATACAATCCCAAATGGCAAAGTTCAGGAAAATGACCTTGAAAAAGACATTTAAATCAGCTGAAGAGAAACGTAAACTTGCCAATATGCCATTTACGACACGGAGTGGCAAGGAACGGCTAAGGTCGATCCCTAGTATGTTCATGACTAGTGGTTCAGCTTCACATGACGATGGAAGCACTCCTCCCACTAAAAAAATCAAAAGAGTTAAGCTGGCAAAAGCACAGCGAAGAACTGTGCTTTCTAAGAAGATATCACAAATCCCCAAAGAGAGTCCAAGTGTGGTGGTGGTTGCGATGCCTGACCTTCCCAGCACTGGACGGGAAGAGGTGGCTCTTTCCACCATTTGCACGCCCCCTGCAAGTGCTGAAAGGAGCACCCACAGTCCACTTGCTGATATGCAAATTGAAGATGTCACTGTTGAAGTACAACAGGATGAGGATACTGGTGTAGCTGGCGCTGAGGAGGAAGTTGGCGAGGAGGATTCTGATGGTGATGTGGTTTGTTTAAATCAGGCTCCGGGGGAGACAGTTGTTGTCCGTGGGATGAAAAAGCCCATCACGGTCATGCCTGGGCAGAAGACCAAACATTCCACCTCTTTGGTCTGGCAATATTTCTATCCAAATCCGGACAACAACTGTCTTGCCATATGTACCATATGTAAAGGTGAAATAAGTAGGGGTAGGGACGTCAACCACCTAGGAACATCCTCCCTTATACGGCACCTGCAGCGCGTTCATAAAAAGTTACTGTCAAGTTCAGAAACTTTGGCTCAGACCGTAAGCAGTCCAGGGACACCTAAATCCCGTTGTCCTGTTGTATCCAAGCGCCTGCAAACCACACCGTCAACTCCCTCCTCGTCAATTTCCTCCTTAGTCAGGATCGGAAGTAGTCCTGCAGGCCATATCACTGGCATGACTGACTCTCCTATCCGGGATTCCTCCGGAGGATCCTGCATTGCTACGCCTACTGCTGCCGCTGCTGCTGTTGCTGCTGCTGCTGGGAGTCATTCATCATCCCAGAGAGGAAGTAGGAACACCACTACTTTTACTAAACAATTGACCCTCCAACAGTCCTTAGCGAGGAGGATGAAGTACGACAGCAGTCATCCTGAAGCAAAACGTATAACTGAGGCCTTGACTGCTATGTTGGTGTTAGACGTGCGTCCGGTATCCGCCATTAGTGCAGTGGGATTTAGACAATTGATGGAGGTAGTGTGTCCCCGGTTCCAAATCCCGTCTAGATTCCACTTCACTAGGCAGGCGATACCGAGACTGTACAGAAACGTCAGAAAAAGTGTCCTCAGTGTCCTGAAAAATGCCGTTGTACACAATGTCCACTTAACCACGGACATGTGGACAAGTGGAACAGGGCAGACTAAGGACTATATGACTGTGACAGCCCACTGGGTAGATGTATCACCTTACGCAGCAACAGCAGCAGCGTCACCAGTAGCAGCATCTCAGAAACGCCAGCTCGTTACAAGGCAGGCTACGCTGTGTATCACCGGTTTCAGTAAGAGGCACACCGCCGACAACCTCTTAGAGAAACTGAGGGAAATCATCGCCCAGTGGCTTACCCCACTTAGACTCTCCTGGGGATTTGTGATATCTGACAACGCCACCAATATTGTGCGGGCATTACATCTGGGCAAATTCCAGCACGTCCCATGTTTTGCTCACACAATAAACTTGGTGGTGCAGAATTTTCTGAAAAGCGACAGGGGCGTGCAGGAGACGCTTTGGGTGGCCCGAAAAATTTCTGGCCACTTTCGCCATTCAGCGACTGCGTGCCGAAGACTGGAGCGCCAGCAAACACTCTTGAACCTGCCCCGCCATCACCTGAAGCAAGAGGTTGTGACGCGGTGGAACTCAACCCTCTATATGCTTCAGAGGATGGAGGAGCAGCAAAAGGCCATACAAGCCTATACATCCACCTATGACATAGGCAAAGGAGGGGGTATGCACCTGACTCAAGCGCAGTGGAGAATGATTTCCGTGTTGTGCAAGGTTCTTCAGCCCTTCGAACTTGCCACACGTGAAGTCAGTTCAGACACTGCCAGCTTGAGTCAGGTCATTCCCCTCATCAGGCTTTTGCAGAAGCAGCTGGAGAAAGTGAAGGAGGAGCTAAGACGGAGCGATTCCGCTCGGCATGTGGGACTTGTGGATGAAGCCCTTCATTCGCTTTGCCAGGATTCCAGGGTGGTCAATCTGTTGAAATCAGACCACTACATTTTGGCCACCGTGCTCGATCCTAGGTTTAAAGCCTATGTGGTGTCTCTCTTTCCGGCCGACACAAGCCTGCAGAGGTGCAAAGACCTGCTGGTGAACACACTGTCAGCTGAAGCGGAACGTGACACGTCAACGGCTCCTTCTTCATTTTCTCCCGCAACTGGGGCTGCCAGGAAAAAACTTAGGTATCCTAAGCAACCCGCTGGCGGTGATGCAGGGCAGGCAGGACCAAGTTTGGACATCTGGTCCGGACTGAAGGACCTGGCAACAATTTCTGACATGTCTACTGTCACTGCATATGATACTGTCACCATTGACAGAATGGTGGAGGATTACATCGGTGACAGCATCCAAGTAGGCATGTCAGACAGTCCATACCTGTACTGGCAGGAAAAAGAGGCAATTTGGAGGCCCCTGTACAAACTGGCTCTATTTTACCTGAGTTGCCCCCCCTCCAGTGTGTACTCCGAAAGAGTGTTTAGTGCAGCCGGGAACCTTGTCAGCGAAAGGCGTAGGAGGTTGCTTCCACAGAATGTGGAGAAGATGATGTTCATCAAAATGAATTATCAGCTCTTCCAGGGAGACCAGCCTCCAGAAGGTACAGAGGGACCTGTGGTGGTGGATTCAAGTGGGGACGAGTTAATACTTTGTGAGGATGAGGATGTACACACTGAAGAGGGTGAGGAATCGGTGGATGAGGAGGATGAGGATGACATCTTGCCTCCATAGAGCCAGTTTGTGCAGGGACACATTAATTGCCAGCTTGTTTTGTGGGGGCCCAAACGAACCAATCATTTCAGCCACAGTTGTGTGGCAGACCCTGGCGCTGAAATGATTGATTTGTTAAAGTGTGCATGTCCTGTTTATACAACATAAGGGTGGGTGGGAGGGCCCAAGGACAATTCCATCTTGCACCTCTTTTTTTCTTTGCATTATGTACAGTTTGGGGCCTAGTTTTTCTAACTGCCATCCTGCCTGCCACTGCAGTGTCACTCCTAGATGGGTCACGTGTTTGTGCCGCCCACTCGTGTCGCTTAGCATAGTCATCCAGCTACCTCGGTGCAACCTTTTGGACATAAAAACACTATTGTGAGGTGTGAGGTGTTCAGAATAGACTGGAAATGAGTGGAAATTAAGGTTATTGAGGTTAATAATAGCATAGGAGCAGAAAAACCTACAAATTCTGTGATTTTAGCTGTTTTTATGCTTTTTTTCAAAAAAATACAGATCCAAAACACAAAACCCAGAACCCAAAACACGGAAGGGTGGTTTTGGCAAAACCAATCCAGATCCAAAACACGAAGAAAGATCCAGATCCAAAACCAAAACACAAAACACGAAAAGTGGCCGGTGCACACCCCTAATATATATATATATATATATATATATATATATATATAAAATCTGTCACCTCTGCAGCCCCATCCCCTCAACATCGACCCCTGTTCCAGCACCCTATCTTCCCCAGCTATCTGTTATATACATAGCCTAATTTAGATAAGTGTCTAATATATATTATGACATCTTACACTATAACAGAGCTCACAAGCTAAGGAGGTTGTGTACACGATCCTGGTGCTGTTAATGCTGGCGGTCGGAATCCTAGCAGCATAATCCCGGCGGTGGAAATCCGGATGTATTGTGGTAAGTATTCTAACCCTAATCCACCTGTCCCGCAGCCTTACCCTAACTGTCCAGCCTCCCCTGCAGCCTAACCCTAGCCCACCCCCTAGTGCCTAACACTGCCCGCTGGCATTGTGTACGCCAGGATGCCGAGTAGCCGACTACATCCCGGCTAAAGAGCTGATGCAGAGTATATCTTACATGTCTTATTATTGCGCGTCCTCCAGAACCGAGTGCATGCGAGAAGTACGGACGATGCAGAATCGTACGCAATCCAAGCACATCTATCCTTGGGGCTGAAGGGACGTAACTGGCTGTAAGAGCATGTTCTCATATAGGCAGAGCTGAGTGACGCTGTGCCGACAGACTGAGGACATGGCAGAGCTGGATATAAGTGTAGTTACACCTGTTTCCATGCGTATCATTTGCACCCAGTATAGGCTGCTGCAGGCAGGACAAATATCACACCACACATACTGTACAGATAGGGATCGTGCAACCAGGGCCAGCTCCAGGGGTTGGTACACCCTGTGCTGGTCCTTAATAGTTCGCCCTTTACATTTGGGGCATGACCTAATTATCATAGGCCACACCCCCTTTGCGATAGTATTTGGAGGCGTGCCCACATGGCACGCCTCCAAATAATACCAGGCTGGAGGTAAAGCCCAGCACTCAGTCACTGGCTGGGCTTCCACCAGCCCTCTCCCATCAGTGAATTGCGGTGGTGGTGGTCCCCAACCGCAACCGCTCCGATTTGACCACCCGCGGGCCACTTCGGCCTGTGGGTGGAACAGCGGGACAGTACTGTCCCGCTGAAATCGGGATGCTGGGGATGGGTGCGCCCTCTACAGGTGGCACCCCTGTGCGACCGCACTGGTCGAACACCCCTAGAGCCGGCCCTGCGTGCAACTCCATATGGGCGACTATACTCATGTTTTACTGTGCAATCAATGCAGAAGCATCTACACCAACTTGCGTTTACCCTGCACCAACCTCAATGTAATTTTGTTTTCATACGTCGGGGAAAAAGCTTACACTGAACAGGCCCTAGGGCTAACCGGCCGGAAGCAGGATTGCATGATAGCAATGACCGGACAAGGAGCAGAAGATGATTAATAAGCTAGAAGACGCACTCTCTTCCATTGTTATCATAACACTAAATAGTGTTTACAAATATTGTTTCTGGAGGTTGTCGGACAAGTGATGTTTACTTTATTGGTGGGTGGTTGAGTCATAGACCATACTTATATTTTATCATTGTCAGCAGTGCAAACGGGTTTGTCAGGAACCTCAGCGTTCTTCATCTTCTGAGCTTTTCCACTAGTTTTTATCCAAAGAGTCTACAGTAAATCAGCGTTTGGCTGCTATTGCACTGAAAGTCAGTATATGCTGAAAAGGCATGCTGGGACTTGTAGTTCCGCAACAGTTCCAAAATAACCCTTGACAGATACCTAAAATTGCAATTATCTCCTGGCTCGAAATCAGTGAGAGCTGAAAAACTGAATCTTTATTCTTCGGACTGCTTTTATTCTTCATCATTACCCGATCTTTATGTATGTATCACCTGTCAGCGATTAAATGCTTTCGCTGATGGGAGTCTGTAGCCATAAAGCCCGGCATGTTTTTTGACAGGGAAAGGGTTAAACTTAGCTAACATGTATACATGACATCAGTGTCCCAATGTATTTTAATTCACATGCAATATACTGTAATGCAAGCGCATGACAGCATATAACCCCTTGATGCCATCATATAGCCCCATAATGCATTTGGCTCCAGGTCACGTGCTGGCAATTTCTGGATGGTGGCAGATTGTTACCAGTTTTACTAGATGATAGTTCCCCCTCTCCACCACCATCAGCACTCACAATTTCTGTAGGACAACTGGTATTTATGACTTCAAAAAGGGGTAAGACCCATCAGACATAGGGTGAGTTACTAGAAATAGGACTGGTTTGTATTGATTAAGGGAAAGACCGAATTTGTCTCAACTCTCCAATGTTGTGAGTTGTGCTAGTCGGCACTAGCTAACCCTATTGTTGGGTCCTGTAAATGTTTCTTATTCACGGTCTGATGTCATAGTCAGATGCTCCTCTTGTATCATAACGTTTGCCTGCCCTTATGAAGCCCTCTTTGAATATCACTCTATCTACCACAGGTATATACTATATACTACTTAGTTTCCTACTCAGTTGGAATGTCCAGGAGACTACCAAATTTTGAGGGGCTCTAACAGACTCTTTTGAGAGTAGACAAGACTCCTGTATTGGCCCACTTCCTCTTTTGCCTTAAGCAGTGATGACGCGTTTCACCACACCACATTCACCGTACACCCCACCTGTACCTGGCCTCCGGTATTTCCCCCTTCAAGAAAATATCGGCAAGTAGGAATATACAGTTAAGCTCCGTAAACACGGAGCGATCAGACAACGATAACTATGGCCCTCATTCAGAGCCGCTCGTTAGCGGCAGTACGCTCGTTCCGAGCGATGTTTGCACATCTGCGCATGCGTACGGTTTTTAGTACGCATGCGCGAACCAGTCAGTGAGGCCGAAAATCGTTTGTACGCTATATAGCGAGTGCCTGCTATTTTGAGTGACAGAATGAGGCGTATGTGGGTGGTAACAGGGGAAGGTGCTTGAAAAGGGGGGAGTGGAATTCGAACGCAGGCGTGCTTAAAGGTCAAAACGGGCGTTTTAAGGGTGTGCATAATTAATCCAGCAGCGTCATTGACCACGTCACTTGGTTTTTTTTAACTCAGAACTGCTCGCAAAATAGCGGTTGAAAAAACCAACCACAAGAATAGCGAGCAGTTCATACGCTGTACGATGTACTCGATTAATCAAATAAATAGCGGACATGACGTATGGTGCGAGCGGCCAGGGGGCGTTTTTATCAAATAAATGAGCGTATGTTTTGCTCGCTCGTTCAGACTTAGAGGTGTGAACAGACTGCAATTTGCGAACGGATCATTTGAATAGCCACCCCTTGTTTTTGAACGAACGACCGCAAATAGCGAACGGCTCTGAATGAGGGCCTATATCCTCTGATCGTCCTGGTGTGCTGGATGATCGATATCGATCATCCAGCACACCACAACAAGCCAACGACTATAACGACCCGCGGTCAACGATCACGGGTCCCTGTAGTAACTTGGTTGATATCGACCAAGTTGACCTGCATGCACGGGCGATGGACGATATCGATATCGTCCATACATGCCCGCGTGTCGTTTGTGGCCAAATACTGGGCGATTTGAACGATAATGATAGAAACGATATCGTTTAAATCGTCCAGTTTAATCGTACCGTGTACACAGAGCTTTAGAAAGATCATAAGTTCTAGAAATTGTTACTGTATCCTTTTATGTATTTTACCATTCCTTTATCCCACGGGAGAAACTTGAGTGTAACTGTGTTTTACCGTAGTCCGGCATTTCTCTAGCAGTAGGGGTTAATGGCATTTTGCTCCTGACATGTGTTTCTATAAAGCACAGTCATATGGTATTCTGCTGTAACACAAGCCTCATTGTGCCCAGACGCACAGTGTTAGAGCAGTGGTATTCCGAGAAGTACGGGGATTAAGATGATCACACTGCTCAGGGGTGACTCCTAAAAAATCCCTTTTCGTCCGTCTCCTGCAGTGTTTTCCTTCAGAACATGTCACCAGTCTATTCAGCTGGTGAGTCACTGACCTCAGATGCCTTCATCTTCATTTTTAAGACTTCGCTTGGTGGAACATGAAAGTCGACAGATTTTTTTTTTTTTTTTTTGCCAACTACAGAAAGAGAATGAGAAAAATGCATCTGAATGTCATCTGTAAGAAAATGGTTTTCTCTCTTGTATAAGTTTACAGTAGCTATGGAGACTTTCATATTAAAGATTGATTGGTTAGTTAGTATTTATTTGACTTATTTAGCAGGAGATACAAAAATACTGCACCGCAAAATAGTTTTAAAGGGCCCTAAATGTGAAATACAAGTTGACACAGGATGTTGCAAAAGTATTCACACCCTTTACATTTTTCATGTTTTGTTACCTCACAACCTGGAAGCTGTGCATCATTTCATTCGCAGAACATGACTACAATTGTGAAGTTGTGGTTTTTTTATATATTGTGAATCAAACAACATTTAGGACAACATAACAGAAAACTTCAGCGTGCATAACTATTCAGCCCTCTAAAGTCAGTACTTTGTCGAGCCACCTTTTGCGGCAATTACAGCTGCAAGTCACTCAATTACAGTTGCCACATCTTGCCCCTGGGATTTTTGCCCATTCCTTAGGGCCTCATTCAGACCCACTCGCGAGCGGCTGTCTCCTCGCAAGTGGGTCGATGTTGTGCACTGCGCATGCGCACGACGGCGGGAGCTCCGTCGTGCGCATGCGCCAGACGCGACGAGCGAAGGACTTTCCTTCACTCGTTGTGTCTGATCAAAGGGGGCGTGCTGTCGATGTTGATTGACAGCACGCCCCCTTTGGTGGGCGTGCCTCCCTGACGGGGGCGTTCCCAAGGGAACGCCTACCGTCAGAAGCCGGCCCACTGACATCACTAGTGATGTCAGTGGGAGTGATTTTGGCTCTGATAGAGCCAACATCACTCCGGGCCTTGCGGTTGAAAACCTCAACCGCAGGCTCCTGCTCGCAGTGGCGATGGTCAAGACCCTCGCGGCCATCAAACTGCTTGCTCGTATAGACTGTGGGTGGTGACCCACAGCTATACGAGCGTCCAGGAGGACGCTCCATAATTATGGAGGACGGCCCTCATTCAGAGCGTGCGCTCTGCTCAGAGCGTACGGCTCTGAATGAGGGCCTTAGATCACTATACCACATTGTAGTGCTCTTAGATCACTATACCACATTGTAGTGCTCTTAGATCACTAGGGGCTCTATTTATTATCATTATTTTTACTAAAATAAAGTGAAAAAGGGTGTTTTCACACCCTTTTCACAATTCTACTCTAACCCCTAAGTATCAATTATTTTTAGTAATCAGATGGCATTTCCCATAATTGTAATGGGAAATGCGATCTGTGTGCAAGTTACTAAAAATAAATTGTGAAAAAAATACCTGGGGAGGCCCTGTGATAATAACGCCATCTGGAGGTGGCATTATCCAGGGTCTTCCCTGGTTACCGGACTCCTGATCCACTCTAACATGCAGAGCCCGGAGCCAGCACCAGTGATCAGCTGTGTGGTCTAAACAGACCACACGCTGATACACTGCAAAAAATAAAAAAGTAAAAAAAAAGATTAACTTACCTGAGTCCAGGGACCGGAGTTCGGGGCTCCGGTGATGTCCTCCCACTGGTCAGCTGGTCTCCCATACTGCACTGCGGCCCGGTCATCAGGTGACCGGGTCCCAGTGCAGTATGGAATGTAAGCTGACCGGAGTCATGGAGGACATCACCGGAGCCCGGATCATGCAGGTAAGTGCAATTGAGGGAGGGGGGTCTCGGGGGGGGCGGGGGTCCACGATCTTGGGGTGGGGTTTAGCGCCGGAGGGGGTAGCAGTGGCGGCCGGTCAGCACATGCGCAGGCACTTGTCACAGTATTTTTTGCGAAAATACCGTGATAAGGCTGCAGAGGGGATTCGCAGGGACAGAGCTTTATCGCAAGCTCTGTCCCTGCAAGAGAGTTTTAGTAAATCCCTGTGATATTGCCTAGTTGGTAATATCACACTACAATCCCAATGCGGATTGTAGTAAATAGAGCCCTATACCACGTTGTAGTGCCCCTTCGATCACTATGCCACATTGTAGTGCCCCTTCGATCACTATGCCACATTGTAGTGCCCCTTAGATCACATCATGGGTGATGCACTAAGCCTTGGAGAGTGATAAAATGGATATCAATAAAGTACTAACCAATCGGCTCCTAACTGACAGTTTATAGGCTGTGTTTGAAAAATGACAATTAGGAGCTGATTGGTTGGTACTTTATCTCCATCCACTTTATCACTCTCCAGGGCTTAGTGCATCTCCCAGTCACAAAGTGTCCCCAGTTCAGAGTCACACTGACCTGTTCCGCTCTCCCCAGCCAGACTCAGACTTCTTTGGTTGGCACCTGCTGCAGCTGCCTCACCCAGCCACACCACTCATGTCAACACTGTGTGAATGGTGTGCGAGCCCTGCATGGGCTGTGTCTGTTCTGTGCCAGCCCTGGCCAGTGTGTGCCCAGAGCCAGGCCAGTATCTTTTTTCTTTTTTTTTTTTTGCGCTGCCTACCCCAGGCCGGCTGATCACAGCATGCTAGTTAAAAATCAATGCTCTAGATTTACAGTTTAAAGCTGGCCACACACTAGAACAACTTACATCCAACCAGCCAACTTGTTGATTGGTTGGAATGAAAATCTGGTAAGGAATGGGAGTAAATGATGATCAGAAATTTACTCCTAAATGCCAGAAAACAGATGAAAATGGTCGTCAGACAAGTTTGTTAAATGTTTGATTTAAACTATTTGTTTATACAACAGTTTTGGTCCATTTTTCAGCGTCTGGGAGCAAGTTGCTGATTGTATTCCTTACCAGATTTTCATTCCAACCAATCTACTAGTTGGCTGGTTGGACAGATAATCTTTAGATGTGTGGCCAGCTTAACTACTCAGATGCTATCAAAAGAGAGGTATATTATAGGGGAACATGGCAACAACAATAATTAAATAATAATAAAAAAAATTCCTTATTGTTCTCAAAACTACTTGTAAATATATACAGTATCTGGCCAAATGTAATAGGGTGAGTGTTTAGATAATGTAAGCTCTCACACATTTTAAACTCTGCCAATGTAATAGAGACCGAGAACAGGCAAACTCAAATGTTTTTAGACTCAAAAAACTCTCACGATTTAAACTCTCATCCAGATGTTTTCCCATATTGCAGATAAAACTCGACCAAGGTGAGAGCTTCCTGCTAAACTCTCACATTTCTAAACTCTCACCCTATTAAATTTGGCCCATAGTGTGTGCGACACTTTAATTTCACAGAATGGGTGACATTTTGGTCATGAAAGGATCATTATGGGCCATTTTTTCTAAGCTTATTTTGCAACTTTTAGTTTTAACGGTTTCCATCTGTGAAGGCCTTATCCAGGACTCTTGGGGCCAAATGTAATAGGGTGAGAATGTAGAAAATGTGCGAGTTTAGCAGTAAGCTCTCACATTGGTCGATTTTTATCTTCAAAATGGGAAAACATCTGATTTTAGATCGTGAGAGTTTTTTGTCTGAAAAACATGCGAGTTTGCTCTGTTGCTTTGTCCTCGGACTCTATTACAGTGGCCGAGATTAAAAAGTATGAGACAACTCTCTCATTTTCTAAACTCTCACCCTATTACATTTGGCCCTTGGTCTCTCTTTAGTGATCGATCACTTGAAAAACATTTGTAGGTTTTTTCCAGAGAAAGGTCACTCCTATGTAATGCACTTTCCTTCAACTTGTCCTAAATAACAAACATAACATCCATGCATTAATGAAACTACTTAAAACCCACATATTTAGCGTAGCATTTGGCAATTGAACAATGACCAGAAATCCCAATCAGCACTACATACACAACACTGGGACAACACTTGCACATTCTCCAGGCCGTGTCCACCGCAGAATGCAGAGGAGTGTTATGCTGGGAATCATCACACGTCCTAGAGGTAAAATCAAAGCCATTCTGCTAGCTGTCATTACTTTGCTGGTTCCTAAAAAAGATATATGATGACAAATATTGGGGGGGAGGGGCGAGATGTATCGGGCCTTTGAGAGAGATAAAATGAAGACACTAACCTAACCTAGCAACCAATCAGCTTCTCTAACTACCAGTTATTTAGCTCAGTTAGAAGCTGATTGGTTGCTATGGGCAACCTCCACTTTGGGGGAGATGTATCAAACCTTGGAGAGAGAGAAAGTGGAGAGATAAAGTACCAACCAATCAGCTCCTCAATGCCACTTTACAGGGTGTGTTTGAAAAATGACAATTAGGAGCTGAATGGTTGGTACTTTATCTCCATTCACTTTAACTCTCTCCAAGGCTTAGTACATAGACCCCTTTTATCTCTCTTCACTTTATCTCTCACCTATCTCCCCCTGGGTGTCCTAAGTTGAGGTAAGTACAGGCTGCAGGAATGGCAAATTATGTTTAAACTAACTGTAACAATATAGGGATAATTTATCCTTATGTGTAGACCACTGTCTGTACTCACATTCATTATTTCAGAAGGATAATAAACCATAAATAGAACAAGTAGTGGGCCTGATTCAGAGCCGATCGCTCTGACAGAGCGCTCGCTCTGAATCAGGGCCGGTCTTTTTTTTTTTTTTAGAACTGCCTCCTGGCCGCTCGCGTAGCTGTGGGTGACCACCCACAGCTATAGCGAGCGGCCAGGAAGATGGTCTTGACCATCGCGACCATCGGGCTTGCGACGAGACCCTTGTGGTAGGGTCTTGTTGCCGCAAGCCCCAGAGAGATTTCGGCTCAAACAGAGCCGAAATCTCTCCCACTGACATCACTCGTGATGTCAGTGGGGTCGTCCCCCGGCCCTCCCACCAAAGGGGGCGTGCTGTCACTCAACATCGACAGCACGCCCCCTTTGTTGCGAGACCTGGAGCGACGGGGTGCCCGTCGCTATCCGGGTCTCGCGCACGATGGAGCCGGCTCCATCGTGCACATGCGCACTGGCCCACCATCGACCCGGTTGCGAGCGCACAGCGCTTGCGACTGGATCTGAATCAGGCCCAGTGTTCATAATCTATCTATTATTTGAAGTAATGACAGTGGGCCTGATTCAGTAAGGATTGCAACTGTGATTGCATTAGCGATTACGCACGCAGTCTCATTGCGATCATATGCTAATCCATTGCGATTGTTATGCTACATGAGTGCTGCGGCACTTTACCTTACACACCTCCGGAATGTTTAGCAAGACTGCGAAACCATCGGTAACATCGTGTACCATCGTAGCCTCACGCACACTTGCACAATCCCTGACCTGAGTCCTCAAGTTGTGAACAGCATCGTAGTGGCTAATTTATGCACGCCCCTGCATCGGCATTCGAACGCACTGGCACGCCTGCGTGTCCCCGACCAACCGTCACCACTCACAAACGGCACTTCCTGTCACTAACTCTGCGATGGGTCTGTGTAGTCACTGCGATCGCAGTCCCGAATCGCAGTGGCTGGGTCGTGCACTGCGATGCATGCTCAGTACGCAATAATCGGTAGATTGCATGCGTATTAGCAGTTGCGATCCAAGCTGAATCAGACCCAGTGGCAGTGAGTATACAGTGTATATATTCAACACAGAAATAAATACTGTTTTTACATTTGCTAAAGGTATGTGTGGCATATAATGTATACCAGGGATGGCCTCAAGGACTCCTAATAGTTCATAATTTCCATAACACCTGTCTGGGAGGGATGAACTGGGGGTGTGGAATTGGGGCCTACGGCTCACACGCACACTGAAAGGGGACATGGTCACTCCTCACAGGGGCGTGCAGCGAGTCACTGGGGCATAGCCGGACAAGTAGAGCTATGGGAGGTGGAGATACTTGGTCATGCCTATTTGCTACTCAGTTATGCTTCCACCTTTTTACTGGAATGAGCTCTTATCGGAGCTCATTTCCCAGCCATAGAATAATCTTAAATTCACTTGAAAATTTTTGAATTTAATAGTTATTATCATGTCCTGTTCACATGTGAAATGCGGGATAGGATATATGTGTCCCTAAAGCTGCATACACACACAACGATTTTGTTACCAACGATTTTATGAACGATTTTCTGTCAGATTTTTTAAAGTGTAATGAACAATTTTTTGGAACTACAAACTATTTTTGCATATTCCCTTAATGAAAATCGTTCAGTTGACAAGTCTGACTGAACTACAAACGTGAACGCGCATGAACGATTATCGCTTATCGTTTGACTCAGAAAGTGAACGATTATCATTGAACGATATCGTTTAACGATAATCGTTCAAAAAATCGTTGTGTGTGTATGCAGCTTTAGGGTCCGAACAGAACAAAGACCAAGTCTAGCCCTGCCTCAAGCAATTAGGCTGATCGTGTATCGCGGGAAGCCTGAGCAATTATCTATATTGCTGAACTGGACACATACAGTATCTTATACACACTGAAGGCAACCACTCAGCCATTCTGACTAGTAGGAACACGTGACTGACGTAGTCCTGGTGCTTATTTCACAGTGATTTTCAGAGGCCAAGGGAGAGATGATGTCCAAGTTTATTTTTATACTATGCACCATTAACTCTTTACATCTATTTATTCTTATTTTATTGCAAAGTACATCCCAGTCGTAAGGCACAGGAAGCTGCAAGCTCTGGAGACCCATCCGTCATTATTGCTCTGGTTTGGGAAAGCGATTAGAGAAAAGGAAGGGTATGAGGCAATATGAGGAAAGAGTAATCGGTCAGGTTCTCAGCTGGCAAACCCAGGTGTTTTCCTCACTTCCTAAGGAAACAATTTACTGCCAAAACAACCAGGAAATGAGGACTTTATCAGATGCATATTGTACATTGCTCCCCAAAGAGCTGTATCTGGTAGAATGGATATTACCTTTTGCAAGTCTATATTCCTGGTTTATTTATTTTTTTTACTATATACAGTTTGCTCAACATACGGATCCAAAGCTGTGAAATTGGGATTGTTCCATTCTTTGTGGCTTTTTTTTATATATACGCATATAATAAAGCCATTGCCTGCTAAATAGTTAACCTCAGTCTGTTTCCTTTGCCTCCCTGTCCCTCCCAATCCATACTGCCACTCCCTGCCCTGTCCCTTGCCCTCTACACCACATACCTCCCCTCTGTATTGCCCTGTTCCTGATTACTGGTCTGTCCCGTTGCTGCAGTGGGAGCCATTGGGACTGTGTGCATCTGTTCATGACACAGGTGAGACAGCTTAGATCATTGCTATCAAGAGAATATGCCATTATGAGAAAGAGAGATTACATATTGACAAACTTAGATAAAGCGCCATCAAGTGTTCCTCCATTGTAGCTCCAGAATAGTATACCTAGCCTGTAGCTGTTCAACAATTACAGGTCTGACCATGTTGCTTTTACTGTAGAAAATCAGGAGCATCCTGTGAAAGTTGTGCTTGTTGGTAAGTGCAATGCATTGACTTCCCTTCCTACACATGTTTATGGTAAATTATAGTACAATATTCATAGAGGTAAAATAGGTTTCTGTGAAAGGACTGGAATTGTCCTCCTGTGCGGTTATGTTCGTCTTTTTCCTCCCTGTAGGAAGCTGGACCTGATGGGCTGAGGTGAGATTATAGACTAGGACATACGGCTAGGAGAATACATTCCCACACACAGAAGATTTTCTGTCAGTAATCACAATGAAAGGCACAGCATTTACCTCTTCTCAGCCTGAAATAGCTGGTAACAGAGAATAATAGCTTGTAACTGCATGGCAGTTGGAAAGATCATGCTGAACCTTTCATGTTCCATCAATGTATGAGAACCTTAACAAGAATATTTGTTAATGTTATAAGTCGCTTCTTTACACAAGGCAACAACACTGAAAACATCCCCAGCACTCCACTCTTATTATTTGACAAATGCAATGCTGTATCTAAAAAAAATTAGGAAAAATATATGAATCAATTTGTAACGGCCAAGCCGATAAAAGTGCCATATGATCGTCGCTTCTCAGTCTTCATGCTGCATCCTGCAGATGACGTGGTAACGTCACCATAAAAATGAGTTGGACATTGGGTGACTACTGCTTTATAGTACCAATAGGTGCACAAGCAAACTGATCACCTGAGTGCTATATGCTGAGATGCCAATCTGGTAGATAGGGTGGAAACGCCCACAGGCCGTTCTCTGCTAGTTGGAGAAAAATTATTATTTTTTTTTTTTCTTTTCAAATATTCCTGTGAATGAAGTGAAAGCTCTAAGGGGTAAATTTACTAAAGTGAGAGTTTTTAGAAGTGAGTTTTAAAAGTGATGTTGCCCATAGCAACCAATTAGATTCTACTTAACATTTAACTAGCACCTTCTAGAGGATAACAGCTAGAATCTGATTGGTTGCTATGGGCAACATCACTTTTAAAACTCACTTCTAAAAACTCTCACTTTAGTAAATTTACCCCTAAGTGTGTTAACATCCTACGCTATGGGCCTGAGGTAGTGTTGGAACTAAATCGGGGCATATGTTTCTGAAAAGTATGCACATAAAAAAAATGACTATATTTTCCCATCTGCAGCATCTGTATGCGTAGAGTTTACCACTAAGCATCATCATCACTGCTGACTTGCACTTGCCCTTTATTAGGTGTAAAAGCTACGCCACCACACAGGTGACATTTCTGTGAACACGCCCTCATTGAACTTTGCCTGCCAGGAAACGGCCAGTCTCAGACCAGTTCTGCCTTGTTGGTCATATATGCGTAGATGCTTTTGTTTCCCTATGGCCTGAGCATAAAAGATAGCATAACCCATCCTACAGTACATTTAACAAATACAATCTAGATGTGAAAATCTGAAGGATGGCGTTTATTGTAGTAATAGAAGAAAATGGTAAAAGTGAAACAAAACGAACATAGAATAGAGCACAGTTACAGTACAAACTGATGCAATGAAAACAATCATAACCGGATTGAAATCTGTCAGCAGACCTACCATCGATATACTGCACCTTTTTTCTGAGACCATGGACCTTATTCAGAGGCGGCCGTAAGGTCTATGACCGCACGGCCGCCTCGATGTTTTGCCAGTGCGCATGCGCACGAGGGAGCCGGCTCCCTCGTGCGCATGCGTGAGACCCGCTACGACCGACAGCGCTGGTCGTAGCGGGTCTCTTTCCAAAGGGGGCGAGCTGCCGATGTTGATTGACAGCTCGCCCCGTTTGGAAGGCGGGCCGGGGGGTGGCAGCCCAAACGGAGGCGTTCCCATGGGAACGCCTGCCATTTGGGGGAGGCCCCACTGACATCACTAGTGATGTCAGTGGAGAGCTTCCGGCTCTGACAGAGCCAGAAGCTCTCCGGGGCTTACGACAAGTGAGACCCTACCCTAGGGTCTCGTCGTAAGCCCCGATGGTCGCGATGGTCTCTGACCATCGCGACCATCACCCGAGCGGTCGTTAGAGCTGTGGGTGTTAACCCACAGCCTAACGACCGCAACAGAGGCGGGCGGTCAGGATGCAAGTGGCCGCCCAGTTTCTGAGCGACCGCTTGCATCCTCCGACCGCCTCTGAATGAGGCCCCATGTGAGATCTAAAATGGAGACCTCCACTATCATCTACTCAGGGTGCACTTGGGTAGCTTACTATGGAAACCTATAAAGTCCAAACCTGGCTGCTATCAGGCTGACCACTAGTTGGAGCTACACACAGAACAAATGCATATGAAAAAAAATAATGCTGAAGGCCTGACAGCCCACAACAGTGCATTGCCTATTTCTGGAGCATGACCATTACAAGTTTATGCAGATTACGCTCCAAAAAGGGTTGTACGTTTAATTCCGCTTCAGCCCCTTTGCTTCTTGCATGATCTCATTTCAGGGGGTAATCATTTTTGTAAGGTGCTATGTATGTTAGAACTAGCTGTCTTTCAGCTTTGGTTAAATAATAAAAAAATTATACATACAGGGCATCAGGACAAGACAAAATGTAAGAAGTAGAATGGACTTGACCTGAATGGCAAACATTATAAACTACTCTAAACAATACAAATTTCAGTAATAATACATTTTTGAAATGTATTATTAGTAATAACATTCACCCTACAGTATATGTACTGTAAAACTGTCAGTAGAGCAAACTTATATTTGACTTCATGCTGTCCCTATAGAATGTAACTATAGAAGAAACTGTACCATTTAGGTCATCACTAATCTATACATATGGCTCATTAGGGATTACACATGCATCTCCTGAACACAGACATATGATAGCCTTTGAACTTTCTATCCCTCTCCTAACCCTCTGATTTGCACATCAAATATAGCAAGAATCCAGATCCATTGCCACAGACAGACATCACATTGCATACAATGCAAATCATGCACCATACAATACAAAACGTGCCTCTGCTAACAGCAAAACGTTAACAATCCTGATATACACATGAAAGAAAAATACCCAGAATCCCCTAGGGCCCGAGCTCTCTGACTGTGATAAAATAGAAGGCACCTGAATGGGTCGTTAATGGATGTACTGCGTACAAACACATGGATTTTATAGGAAATTGTGTTTTGCTTTCCTTCGGGTGATTTCACTTCGCTTTGAACCACAGAACCTGAGCCATGGGATTCTGAATAAAGAATAATAGGATAAAAAACATTTATTGTAAAAATATATTTCAATGCTTGTGACTTAAAGATTTCCCAGTATCAACACATAAAGGGGTACACCCTACATTAGTCATTGGCTCACACTTCAGACATCATAGTTGTTTTCCCCTCAGATGAAAGGAGGGTTTACCTGAGCTGGATCACTTGGATCCAAATCTCCATAATTCACTTTCCATTCAACCAGTGGAGTCCTGCCCTGCAGTGACATTCAGTGTGGAGAGGGATGCCATGCGTGCGTCAAAAAAGAGCTTGGCCTTGCTGGTAGGGGGCATGGCCTTGAGGACAGGGGGCGTGGTCTCACGGCGCGAACCCAAACCTGTGGTTATCATCACTGGGGTGGTGGGGGGTGCCGGAGGTGCGGAGTGCAAAACCTGGTGCAGTCTGCCTGTGATTTGAGACTGGGACGGAGGTTCACCTTCCAGCAGGACAATGACCCAAAGCATACTGCTAAAGCAACACTGGAGTGGTTTAAGGGGAAACGTTTAAATGTGTTGGAATGGCCTAGTCAAAGTCCAGATCTCAATCCAATTGAAAATCTGTGGTCAGACTTGAAGATTTCTGTTCACAAGCGGAAACCATCCAACATGAAGGAGCTGGAGCAGGTTTGCCTTGAGGAATGGGCAAAAATCCCAGGGGCAAGATGTGGCAAGCTCATAGAGACTTATCCAAAGCGACCTGCAGCTGTAATTGCTGCAAAAGGTGGCTCGACAAAGTACTGACTTTAGGGGGGTGAATAGTTATGCACGCTGAAGTTTTATGTTATGTTGTCCTAAATGTTGTTTGATTCACAATATAAAAAAAAAACAGCTTCACACAATCCATTTTAATTCCAGGTTGTGAGGAAACAAAACATGAAAAATGCAAAGGGATGTGAATACTTTTGCAAGGCACTGTATGCAGCAGGTATTTGTTTTAGTGCATTGTGAAGGAATGAGTCACTCACCAGCTAAGGCAGACATTTGCTCATGCTTTCTGACATTCTGGCTGCCCCCTCCGGGAGGGAGTAGCCAGGTCGGCATAACAGGGGGGCGTGGCTAGCATAGGGGGACGCCGCCGGACATATTACCTGCCATTTGCGGGTGGAGAGGTGGCGTGGTCACACTATCGCATTACTTTGCCCCCCCCCCGGTATACAATACCAAGATTACCGGCATTGTAAAGCAGGGGGCGGGGTAATGATGATGCAATTCAGCGTGAATCGCGTCACCGGCCACCCCCGCTGCGGGGGTTTGTGGTGTAACTGCGGGGGGTCCGGAGGGGTCGGCGGCACCCGGGAAGGCTTGCCTGCTTTTCCGGGGGGCCGGGAGTGGCACACGATTTTCAGGAGGCTCCCAGACGAATCGGGAGGGTAGGCAAGTGGCCTTTGCTGGGCTGAATGACATCCCTGTGAAGGTAATCTATTAATTGACTAAAGCTAAGTACACATTTACCCGACCCAGCAGCAGACTGGCTGTCAAACACAGCATGTAAAAAGATCACACAGCTATGCGAGCGGCCAGAAGGCCGCACAAAAAAAAAAAAAACGCCCAGAATCAGAGCAAGCGCTCTTTCAGAGTGTCCGTCTCTGAATCAGGGCCACTGTCCGTTCCAGACGTTTACCACAAAAGAATACACATGATTTTTGGACATATTCCAGGTGTTGAAACAATGATGGATGACATTATTATATGGGGTTCTACAAAGGAGCAAACCATGATTCAAGAAAGGTCCAACATAGTTGATGAAACACAGACTGTGAATGAAAGATCCAAAAGAGAAATTTGCAGACCTGAGAGACTTATTGAAACATGTTAGATGATATTCTTAACATACTACATTGTTGAATTATTGCACTGAAGGATACAGGGCTTATCTTTATAGAGAAGAGGATGTGATGTTATTGCATTAGATATGCCTAATGTTTTGTAGACACTCCCTAACTTGTATATGAAAGCCTGGATCTTCAGTGACGGTCCCTAGGACCATGGGGAATGCTGGGAAGATGGTGCAGTCTTGTGTACAGTGGGGGTCATTCAGACCCGTTCGCGAGCAAAGGACGCTCGGAAACGGGTCAATGTTGCCCCACTGCGCATGCGCACGACGGAGGGAGCTCCGTCGTGCGCATGCGCGAGACCCGGACTGCGACAGCCAAGCTGTCGCTCCGGGTCTCGCACCAAAGGGGGCGTGCTGTCGATGTTGATTGACAGCACGTCCCCTTTGGTGGGTGTGCCGGGGGCGTGCCTGCCAGACAGAGGCGTTCCCATGGGAACGCCTACCGTCTGAGGCCGGCTCCACTGACATCACTAGTGATGTCAGTGGGAGTGATTTTGGCTCTGATAGAGCCAAAATCACTCCAGGGCTTGCGGCAGCGAGACCCTACCGCAGGGTCTCCGTCGCAAGCCCGATGGTCGCGATGGTCAAGACCATCGCGACCATCATCATGGACACTCGCTATAGCTGTGGGTGGTCACCCACAGCTATGTGAGCGTCCATGAGGACGCTCCAAAAAAAGGTAGGAGGGCCCTGATTCAGAGCGAGCGCTCTGGTCAGAGCGTTCAGCTCTGAATCAGGCCCTGTATGTCTATAGTTTGCATATGGCAGAATAAAGAGCATAGCAGTTGAAACCCATGCATCAGTTTCCATGTGAATGCATATACAAGTATGCAAACAAAACATAGACATCCCACTATTTTTATTTATTTTTCCTACAAGCATATAAATTTACAATAGAAATGCAGTTTTTAAAAAAAAAAATGAACTAATCTATTCATACCAACTTTATACTCTGTATCATAAAAAAAAAATCACATAATTAAATCTGACTAATTTTGCCAAATAGCTAGTTATATTAGAACAACAGTTCATCTTGTTACTCCAAAACTTTCCGATGTGATAATAGTAACTTCTAATTGATTTCAGCATGCAAAGAATGAATATGACATTTAAAACTCTCAGTTAGCTCTGACTTCCGAGATATAGCCCATTATGACGATGTAGGGGTATTCCTAGTGAAGTGGGCAGAATGGAGAGAATCTTACCAGCAATCTGCGTTCCGTGCAGAGGGGGCGGGGCCTAATGACCCAATTAAATGAATCAGTTATTTGTCCCATCCCCTATTCAAATATATGCGATTCACGGGATTACCCACACAAGATAACTGTGGTGCACTGAGTGACAAGCATAGTGAGCGATTCCACCAAGACATTTCAGCAATGGAACAAAGATATCAGGGTAGGGGAATCACTACTGTTGGACAGTGACAAGAGATGCCCCAGAAGAAGGGTACAAGCGACAAGCAAAGAGAAAGCACCCCCATGAATAGGCCACTATATTACATAGTACTTTCCTATGCTGTATGTTTGTTTCGTATGCTGTATGTTTGTTTCGTTTTGTGTTCTTATTTGTGATTGATTGAATTAAAACAATTTATTTATTTTCTATCAAGAAAATAATGAGATTATTTTAAAATAGCTTTTCACTATGACTATATTACTAATGTACATACAGTATAGTGCAAGTAGTGTAGCTCTAAAAATAGAGCTAGTAAAAACATTCTGAAATCATTTTAGTTTTTTTTTACCTCAAATTAGTAATGTATGACTATTTTTACAAAGGAAACAAATTAAAAGTATTCATTTGTTGTACAGTGTTATTCGTAAATGTCGGGGTAGCCAGAAATTCCACGTTGACATCCAATTCTGTAATTTACTCTAAAGGAAATTGTGCTCATTGCGTTCCCTTTAAACCCTGTGTGAAAACACTGTAAGAAAACTTTGGCCCTCATTCAGAGCCGTACGCTCTGAGCAGAGCGCACGCTCTGCATGAGGGCCGGGCTCCTTTTTCATGGAGCGTCCTCCTGGACGCTCGTATAGCTGTGGGTCACCACCCACAGGCTATACGAGCGTGCATTTTGATGGCCGCGATGGTCGTGACCATCGCGACCATCGAAATTGCGAGCCGGAGCCTGCGGTTGAGGTTTTCAACCGCAAGCTCCGGAGTGATTTTGGCTCTATCAGAGCCAAAATCACTCCCACTGACATCACTAGTGATGTCAGTGGGCCGGCTTCTGACGGGAGGCGTTCCCGTGGGAACGCCCCCGTCAGGGAGGCACGCCCCCGGCACGCCCACCAAAGGGGGCGTGCTGTCAATCAACATTGACAGCACGCCCCCTTTGATCGGACACAACGAGCGAAGGAAAGTCCTTCGCTCGTCGTGTCTGGCGCATGCGCACGACGGAGCTCCCTCCGTCGTGCGCATGCTCAGTGCAGACCATCGACCCACTTGCGAGCGTACAGCCGCTCGCGAGTGGGTCTGAATCAGGCCCTTTATTCACAGTCTTGTCCATTCTGTGACATACCAGAGGCGGTTGAAGAGAGGAGGGGGCCCGTGTGCAGGTTCTGTGCGGACCCCCTCCTCTCAGGCAGTGCAGTAGACTGACTCTGGCTTTGTGTCAGAATGTACTTAGCATGACCAGGTCTCCATGGACATGGCACCCGTGCAGTTCCTATAGACGTCTCTACTGCGCATGTACAAATATCAGGGAAAATGGCCACCACTCCATCCTCCCGTTATTTCTGTCTCCTGCGC
This sequence comes from Taudactylus pleione, assembly GCA_031769625.1. NCBI lineage: Eukaryota > Metazoa > Chordata > Amphibia > Anura > Myobatrachidae > Taudactylus > Taudactylus pleione. The sequence goes on along the minus strand of JAUIMM010000033.1, from coordinate 3,033,319 downwards.
CAGCCAATGCGGTGGGACTCCAGAGAGCAAGTATAATTATATGGGTGCAGAGTGTGTGATGTGGGCCCCCCTGGACCCAGAGGCCCGTGTGCACTACACACAGTGGTGTCAGAAGGGGGGTGCGGGCCGCACCTGGGTGAAACCTGCCAAGGGGTGACACCAAGGTACAGACTCCCCCTCAGTGGCAGGGGCCAGGTGTTTCACTGTAGCATTAAGTGCAGCACTCGGGTCCTGACACTGTGAGGGAGCCGGCACTGCACACAGGGCAGTCCGCACCTCTGGCACCCCCTTCCCCCAGTTATAATCACGAGACCATGGATGTTCGGGAGGCGGGGTCACGCACCCTTCCCGCATGGCCATGCCTCTTTTTCCGCGGTGCCATGTGCACAACGTCTATTCCCACACCAGGTGATACCGCGGGGAGGGACGCCACTGACTACACCCCCTGCACCCATTATAGATACACCAGTGGGAAGTACCCAATTCATAACGCTTGGTTCAGGACACACTTATGTGTACTAAACTATTTCTGCTGCATTTGTAGTCCTCTCTAAGTGGGCTGTTGTTCTCCCCTTTCCTCACTTTGGAACCTATTCATTATCAGAGGCTGATTGGTCCCTGATAATTATCTATCTCGCTGCAAGTTGCGATTGTGGATGCTTAAGTACTGGAGCAATTCAGTGATCCCTATCACTTTCACCACTAATTACTGAAATGTGTGTGTACAGGATGATGATGTGGCAGAGTTATTGTATACACCGCCGGATGCCTCATGACAACAATCAGCCCAGATGCATGTCCAATGGAATGGTTTATTGATGTTATATGAGGTACAGCCGTACTCACTGTTATACACACTGGTTCTCATGGAGTGGAGCAGGGTGTCATACAGCTCACCAGCCAGTGAGTGTATGCAGATGCCAGATAGTGGTGCAGGATCAGTGAAAACGTGTTGGAGGAAATGCAATCGCAGATCTCTCAGGAGCTAAGTGGAAGACTTGGATCTCCCACTGTGGCGTTCTAACACAGTGATCAAGATGGAGCCACGCTTGTGCAGTACTAGCCTTGGTGGCCATTTTGGTAAAGGGGAGTTTCATTTGTTGGAGTTTGATGAATCGAGGGGAGGAGGTAGAGGAGGGGGGCTTGGGGGCACATCAGCCCCAAACAATGAATGGTCCCGTTTCTTCAAACACAGGAAGGAAAGTTCTATCTGCTGTATTAAAGTGATCTTTTTATGAATATTTTGCTATCCCAAAAATGTAAGAAATAAATAAATGGGTGTAAAGGTTTGTGACGTACGCCTGGTGTGAGCCTAATGCAAATGCTGCTTATGCAGACCTGCACACATCTCGCCATTTTTTGTAACTTTGCATATGTAATGACTGCTATCCCCAAGGTGTTTACTTTCTCCCTCTTGTTTCTATTTATTTTCCTTAAGGATTCATACCCAAAGGTCTCAAGTAGGGCCGTAACTAAGGCTGTACCGGTGGTGCTGCGACCCATGGTGCAAAGCTGAGGGGGCGGCATCGTCACTGCTCAGTGGCACCTGTACTTTGTTTTCAGGGTGCATGGAATAACACCCTGCTGCCTAGAGAACCGCCCAAAAGTCACCCGGCACATCCTAAAGCTGGCAACACACTATACGATATATCGTTCCGACGCGGACCGGAATTATATATCGAACGGATCATGAGGTGTGCATCACATCGTCCCATCTGCTTTTCTACACAGCATACGGGATGATGCAATAAACGACGCGGTGCTGTTACATACAGTACAGCATGTAATGGCCGATTACGCCTTCATGTACCGGATCATGCAGTGTGTACAGCTCACGTGATTTATCATTCCGTCATTGGGTACACACATCGAATAGTGTGTACCCTTCTTTAGGATGCACTTCCCTTCCTGGCTTCGGCCCCCTCTACTATGATGCCATGAAATTATATGTGCTGGGGGCCAACATGGGCGTACGTACTATAGGTAATGGGGTGCAGCTGCTATGGGGCCCAGAGCTGAGGGAGGGGGGGGCAATCTTGTCAATGTTACATGTGTTTTATACATTTTGCATGATTGGATGGTACATAGGGGCCCTTAGAAACTCTTGCTATGGGGCCTTCAAATACCTAGTTACGCCCCTGTGGGCAGGGGCAGCCTAATGGGCATTAGTGCCCTTACTAGATCTCTGGTCTCCACATGGATCTGAAAATGACTCCATACCCCTTCATGCTGTTACTCCTGTCCATGAGTGCTGTGGTGGTTTGCAAATGTTGCCTGATCGACCGATAAATCGCTTAAGTGTGTACTCAGCATTACTCTGTCTCCATGTTTGCACGTATTTTGAAGTTATTATTGTTATAATTACCTGTATGTACTATTAGTTCACATTGGGCCTGATTCAGATCCGCGTGAAAATGCCATTACAGCTGCGATTTCTCACAGAACGCAATTGCGAAAATATGCTATTGACCCACTCACCTGCCAAGACTAAGAGACACCCACTGAAAGCATCTCACATCCGCCACTAACACACAAAACCCGGGTCTCCAGACACACAGAGGGCTCTCCTACTGTGAGCAAGGATGCAGTGGCTAATTCTCGTTCGCTCTGAGCGATGTTCGCACAACTGCGCATGCGTATGGGTTGTAATGCGCCTGCGCAAACCAGTCATTGCAGTCGGAAATCGAGCGCTCGCAAAACAGCGAGGGGCTGCTAATTTGATTGACAGAATGTACCGTTTGTGGGTGGTAACAGGGGAAGGTGCTTGAAAACGGGGGAGTGGAGATCCGAACACAGGCATGCCTAACGGTAAAACGGGCGTTTAATGGGAGTGCATAACTAGTAAAGGGTCGTCATCGGCCACGCCACTTGGTTGTATTTTAGCCTGAACTGCTCGCAGTGTTTGCGGTAGGACAAACCTACCACAAGCACTGCGAGCAGTTCAGATGCCTTTCGATGTACCCGATTAATCAAATAAATACCGGAGATGACGTGTGATGCGAATGGCAAAGGGGCGTCTTTACAAAATAGCGAGCGCATTTTTCGTTCGCTCGCTCAGACATAGAGCGAGCGCTCAGTTTAAATAGCCGGCCCCTTTTTTGGAACGACCATCCACATATAGCGTCCGGGTCTGAATCAGGCCCACAGTGTGCAAATGGTCTGATACACCTGTGTGTTTCTAACCACCCCCCGTTACCTCTTGGTGGGCGTGCCGGGGGTGTGCCTCCCTGACGGGGGCGTTCCAAAGGGAACGACTCCCGTCAGAAGCCGGTGGGAGTGATTTTGGCTCTGATAGAGCCAAAATCACTCCTGGCCTTGCGGTTGAAAACCTCAACTGCAGGCTCCGGCTCGCAGTTTTGATGGTCGCGATGGTCACGACCATCGCGGCCATCAAACTGCACGCTCGTATAGGCTGTGGGTGGTGACTCACAGCTATACGAGCGTCCAGGAGGACGCTCCATTTTTATGGAGGGCGGCCCTCATTCAGAGCGTGCGCTCTGCTCAGAGCGTACGCCTCTGAATGAGGGCCAATGTGCGGATCTGAATCAGTGCTGTGTGAGATAAATAATGTAATTAAAATATGATCTTTAATGTTTAATTATTATTGTACCAGCAAGGTCTGCTATCTTCATTCCGTAAACATTTACATAAACAGTGATAACAGTAGTAAAGGTTTGAAAATGCCTTAAAACCCCTATAATGGAACAATGCGTACAAAGAAATGATGCGTGTCTTTATAATGAGTCCTGTGTTTTATATATCTTCTGTTGCTCATTAAAAGTGTCTGTATCAGCATTGCACATACTCATGTATGCAGCCAAAACTCTGGGTTTTTAACAGGAGTTGACTGCACAGAACATTCTTACATCTTGTTTAATTTAGGTGATTTAAGCAATATGTTCGGCTATAAATCTGGTTGTATGGTACTAATTGGGTGTAAATAATTGATCAGCGTGTTGTTCTTACTGTTGGACATTAGATGCTTGTCTTCTGTATTGCATAGAGGATATTACTGTGTCTACTTGTCAGTCTATTTACAGTGTCCTATATCTAATCTCATTGGCTCCCGACTACTCCGGTGTGTTGCTTTAATAGATGCTGCACAATTTCTTTTTAGTGAGACGTAATTGTTTGGGGACGTATTCAGTTAGCGGCGATATGCGCTCACGATATACAGCTGCGCATGTCTTCTCTAATTACAGCACCCCCAACAAGGCACATTGCTGTGGGTGGGGGGGAGGATGGCTCGACGCCTCTCCACATTGGGACCAAGATGACGTGATTCTACGAGAATTGTATTATCGAGCACCCGTCCTCCACTTTCACTGGGCAGTGGGTGGGATGCGGCGAGGTGACGAAAACTCTGGAGTCCGCCAGGCATTTCGGGACAGTAGACAACTATTCATAATTCATCTATCCTAAAATGCAAAATTGCACTGTGCACCCTTCTTTATTTTTTACTTTATTTGGTCTTAATTTGTATTAGATTGGGATGTTCACAAGGGTTGGGTACGGGATGCCGGCGGTCACAATCCCAACGCCAGCATCTACATCCCATTCACAACAATAGTTCTTTGGTGAGAGATCCACAAGGACCAATAACCTCTTCTTAGCAGGGTTCTAGCACTCACTAATAGCCAGGACTTACAATATGCCCATTGCCTGGGCCTCTCCATAGCTGGGGGATCAGGCACAGACGTTCTAAAGGCTTTCAATAGAAGTCACTGCATCAGATCACTGCTGTAATGTCCTGAAGGCAGTCAGCAGAGGTCCAGGCTGTATGTGAGCTGCTGAATACAGGGGAAGGAGGGGGGTGGGGGGGATATCTCGGATAAAGGAACCCTCAACAATGTATTATTATTATTATCAGGGGGGAGAGCAGGTACTAATGGCCCAAGACCAGAGCCACCCCCCCCTCCCTCTTACCACATAGCAGCCCAGCACACGCTGCTGTGTGCTGGGCTGCACTGGGAGACTGCTCACGGCTGCTAAGCAGCAGCCACAGCAGTCTCCTATGCCTGTGGGGAGAGTGATCACACTGATCGTGTCCCCCACAGGTTATGTGCCGGGCTGAGGGGCTCGCAGTGCCCCCCTCCCCAGCGCGCTGCAAAAATGGTTTGTTTGTTTTTTTCCCTAAGGGGGCGTGACTACTTCACGATTAGGCCACACCCCTTTCTTCCATCGGGCCCGGCGCGGCTGTCGGCTCCCCTGGTTATTATTATGAAGGAATGGGATTTTTTCTTATTCATCACGTATCGCAAGTCTGCAATCGCACGCACCTGCTTGCTGCGAAAATATGCTAATGAATGCAAACTATGGGAGACAATGGAGGCGCCTGCCGCCGGGCTCCAGCTCTGAAGGGGCACCTTGTTCACAACATATTCACCCCACTTAGGGCTGTAACTATGTACCCGGAGTGTACCGTCACGGCCGCCCAGAACATGGCACCCCTTCCCGGCACCTGAGAAGCCCCCATACACTAGTGGAGAGCTCCATGTCAGACCATCAGCTGCTGCCTTTGTGTATCTATAGCCTGTCTGCATGAGAAATGCTACATTACAGTGTCAATGGCTAAGACGGGGGGCACCAAATTATAACTTGCCTCCAGGCGTCTGGGATGAACTTCCGCCACTGGCGATCGCAGTGCAATTGCAGCACTATACCAAGGCGCCCACCACTGCATAAAGCCGCCCACTTCCCATTACATACATCCGCAAGTCAGCAAAAACATTGGTAACATCGAGTATCAGACCCATACGCACAGTTGTGGTTGAGCTGACCCTGACTCACAGACTGCGAAACTTCCTGTCGCCATCTAGACCTCTGGCTGAGTATGCCATCGCAGGGGGTTAATTATGCACACCCCTGTAACGGCATTCAAACACACAGGCACGCCTGCGTTCCTACGACCACTCCCCCTCTCCACCCCCAAACGGCGCTTCCTGTCAATCATTTCTTTGTGCCTCTCCGTGTCCGCTGCGTTCGCTTACCCGATTGCAGTGGCTGGCTTGCGCACGCGCACTGCGATGCATGCGCAGAAAGAAAACATCGACCGGTGGCGTGCGTCCGCAGCCTTGCGATCCAACCAGAATCAGGCCCTTTCTACACTGTTTAAACAAAGTAAAACCCCACTTTAGGGGCTGATCTATGGAGACAACATAAATGGTTATTTACAGACTACTAGCAGTTCGCACACTTTAGCTGTACCTATAAATAACACACTTCTGTTTGTGTATTAGCTGCTTATACTAGTCTAATTCCTGGTGTACTGTGGTGACTAATCTTGCTCTTTATTTGCGTTGGGACAGTGGATTTCACTGTTTGAAGCCCCTGGAAATAAAACACCTTGGTATTGATCCATAAAATGCTGCCGGGCACTGTTATAGAATGCTAAGTAGCAGAGACCAAACAGTCCATTACTTTTTTGGCTGTGCAATATTATATCCATGTTGCTGTAAATATTATCCTTGTACATGAAGAATTCCTCAAGTCATTGAATAATTCAGGGATTTCCAACTTGTGCCCTGAGGTCCTATTGTGGCCCTTATGGACAGTGCTATTTAAAAAGGGTTAATAACTGCAATGGCTGAAAGAAAAATGGCGACAGTGTCCGAATGTGGACATGACATAATACCGAAATGTCGACAAGAAAATATTGACAGATGATTTTAGGGTTAGACTGCAATTGGGTTAGAGTCAGGCTAAAGGATAAGGTTAGGCTGCAATTTGGATTAGGCTGGGTTAGCCGTACTCATCTCGCCAATGGACATCCAAATGGTCGACATGGTGGCTGTCGGAATACACATTGTCAATATTATGGCAATGTTGAGATTATCTGGAAAACAGAAAAACGGAGGTCTTGTTGAGATTATGTCAGTGTCGTAATTTTGAATGTCAACATTTGACATGTGGACATTCAGAACATGTCAACATTCTGATATCAACATACTGAATGTCGACATTATGAATGTTAAAAAATTTTACCACGCCCATTCCACTAGTAATTCCTCCACCATCAGACAGATGACCTGTTTAATACCTAATGCAGAAACACGCACCTTCAGCGTAGCTGTGTACGATCCCGTCTGAAAGCCTAAAATACTAAATGAAGACCTCCTCTTGATCCTTGAATCTCTCTTTAAAAGTAACTAGGAATTGGAAAGGGCAGTCCATGTTTTTTGCTATATTCCTTAATACGTAAGTCAATATCATGATGGCTGTACCTCTGGAGAGGTAATAGGGCTCAATTATTGACATTTATAAACCAGCCCGGGCATTACCATCTGACATGTCTCTGAAGCATATATTCGGTTCTTGCTTTTACACAACCTCAAGAAGGTTACCTGTGCCGCTACTAATCTAAAGCCTCCTGGTAACTTGCACACCATAAAGACTATTGAGCACATTCCAAGGTCTGTCTTGTATGTGGGGACTAGCGTGGGGATAGTTGCAGATTTGAAGCTCAGATGGCCCTTAAGAGAGCAGATCTCATCAACAAATCAGAAGGGAGAGGAATAAGGGCCTTATTCAAAGATGGACGCTAATCTGATAGAGTACATCTCCAAACTTTAGGGGTATGCGCAGGTGCTGAACGGGTCCTGCTGTCGCACTCACAGTCCCCCCTAGCCGCAGCATAACTGACATGCAGCTTTGTTTGTGGGAGGCGTGGCTGGTCATCGTGTTCCAGGAAGGATGAGGCCAGTGTCTGCATCTGTGGACGCAGATTTCCTGGCCTCGCAAATGAACAGGAACCGACCGGGCTTCATCTTATGCAGCCTGGTCAATGGAGCAACCAATACTCACCATCGGTCATGATGGCTACGATAGTGCTTCGAAGTAGCATCTAAAGACGCTACACCCAGATTGCAAATGCAGCAAGTGTGGTGTCATACAACCACCTGCTGCTGCATTTACATTTTGTTGGACGGTACGTGCAATATTGCTTATCTCTGAAACAGGTCCTAAGTCTGAGTCTGGAGATGAAGACCTTAGGAATTTGATCAAATAACTGCTTGTTGCGATACTTAATAGTTGTTGATTTGGTCATTTTTCTTGTTTACAAGGAATTAATTAGTCCCACTCCAACCTTCTCCCACAGACCAGACACGTCACGCAGGCTCAAGCGAGTGCTGATTTGGGACACTGACGTCTGACATTTCCTACTTTTTCCACAGGACCAGTTTGTGAACAGTTTGCCTCCATGTACAGTATAAGAGTATCAGTAAATATTATCCTGCACTACTATCTCCCAGTATGTGGGGATATTCGTGCAGGCTTCCGCTCATTGGCTGGACTGTGGATTATTTGCTCAATGTTGTGTGTGTGTTTTTTAGTCAGTGAAACGTAGTGTTCAGCAGCTCATGTCTTGCACATAGTATTGAATAGAAGGTCTGACCTCCCTTGTGATACGAGGTTACTAGCATGTTGCATGTCAGCAATGAGGCACCTGGAGGTATTGCAAATCAGACAGCATAATGGATATTCAATGTATGCCAACATAGCGAGGCTAGTTCAATCCATACCAGGAACCTCATAAATATTGTACGCCGTGGAAGACACTTTATGTAGTGTACAAAGTAAAGTGAGATTTTTCAGCCTCAGTGTTGATACCCAACGCATTGTAATGAGGTGTTTTGACAGTTGATTCTAAGTACACATTCAACACTTATCTGATGCAGCTGAAGTGTTCATTATCTGAGAGCGGAGAGCAAGGCACCTGTTGTGATGAAATTAGAGAGTATTTCAGGGAAACCAAACAGATTGTTCTCCATTGATTTCTGTCCATTGCTGACATTTAATCTTCTGTGTGACCTTTTGAAGAAAACTTCCAGTGATGTCTTAAATATAAAAAATAAAGCGCAGTACATATTTTTCTTCCTCACATTATTTTGTATTGGAGTAATTGCTTTTTAAAAGCACCAATTTTTGATCAGATGTTCAATGAAATCAACTGAATTCCACTTACTGTAAAGTCTTAACCTTCTTCTTACTGGGGGGAATGATGTAAAGTGTCAAAAGCAAGGATATTCGTCTTTCTTTATAGGCTAATTCCAGTTTTGCCACAAACGTTTTGCAGTTTGTGGGATTCTTCCTGAGATCCCCTTCCTCTGTGCTGTGTAGACCCTGGATGACATCTATTCAGGAGATCCACAACATGTCATGGGTTACCGAGTCCAGACATAAAACATTCCTAAACAATGGCTTGCAGTCAGGGCCGGTTATAGACTTTGCGGAGCTCAGGGCGAAATTTTCCTGTGGCATTGGGCGCAAAAAAAAATAGGCAAAGAAAATACTAATTGCAGGCCTGCAGCACCCCGGGCCATAGCCCTGCTTGCTCGGCCCTAGAATTGCCAAGGCCTACAGACTATACAGCAGATCAGGTTCTCCTCTTCCATAGGCCAATTTCAAAAGGGGTCCATATAGTGCAGAAAAAAGTGAGTACAACAGGAGAGCCCACACCACACGCACACAAGGACTGAGGGGTATATTTACTAAAGTGCGGGTTTTTAGAAGAGATATTGCCCATAGCAACCAAACAGATTCTAGCTATTATCTTCTAGAAGGTGCTAGATAATCTGATTGGCTGCTATAAGCAACATCTCCATTTTTCCAAACCTGTACTTTTGTAAATACAGTATACCCGAGACTTCTACTTTCAGTGTCTCCGCATTGCCGAAATTTCGCCAGTGTTTCTTTAGAAGCCACCTTTGCTGGCACCATTGACACTTGCACCAACCCTATGACATACCTCCCAACTGCCCCGCATTCAGTGGGACATTCCTGTTTTTCTGGTACTGTCCCACCCGCGGGCCGCAGTGTCCCGTGGTGGGAGGGAAGTTGGGGGGGCATCTATTCACTAGTGCAGGGAGATCCTGGGGGCTGGCCAGCATCTTGGAGAGATAGTGATACCAGGGGAGGGGTGCAGTGAGGCTCCGCCCCCATTTCATAGTGGTTCCGCCCCATTTAATATTGGCTCCAACCATTTACAGGAAGTCCCACCCCCATTTCAGGCCTGCAGTCCACAAAGTGTCCCGGATTCTTACAATTAAAAGTTGGGAGGTATGCTATGGCAAGCGCAGTTTCTCCGTATAACTACAGCCTCCTATCGTTGCGGTTGTGCATCTGTGAATACAGCCGCTATCACTGACACGCCCACAAGGCTCCCATTTACACTCCATGAGACTGACCATTTTTGCATGCATTTCGATCGCAACAGCACCTTTGTGCGTACACTCTGCGCAACGCATGCGCCATAGGAGCTTTCAGAAATTTTTGTGCATGCGCAGTTGCAAAAAAATCGCTCAACTACGTGAACATCCGCATTGCGTGCAGCAGTTAGGGGATATTTTCTAAAGTTTCTAAAACAGAAAAGTGGAGGTGTTGCCATAGCAACTAATCGGATTCTAGCTATCATTTCTCTATTGCATTCTAGAAAATGATACACAGAATCTAACTGGTTGGTTGCTATGGACAACGTCTCCACTTGTCTGTTTTAGAAGCTTTAGTACATATACTCTTTAGTGTTTAAAAAACTGAAATTAGCCATTAAAAATAAATGTCCTCCTCCGAAGGCAAATGGTTCCTCCACCACAGTAGCACCCAAACACCTCAATGTTATTCAGAAGTAGCCCTGCTAACATTGTAACTTCCAGGCACCAACGGCTTAGATCAGTCTTGGCACTTGGATAATTTACTAAGTAGAAATGTGGCCTGCGTCACAAGGATCCTATCGAGTAGATCCTGTCGAAGCTGGACAATTGGCTGAGACAAGAGCAGTTTAAAATTGAATTGCGGCGACGCCATTTTGCGACTGGCCGCAAGATGCCATTTTGGAAATGAGATCACAAGACGCCATTTTGCGAATGGCCGCCCAAGCGCCATTTTACATAAACTCACATTTAAGTACATATGGCGATATTACTATTAAGCACCCTGCGATTGCATCTTTCCTCATTTCTCATACAAACAGTAATACGCACAATTGCGCTGTTAACTAGTCGCATATTAGCGAATGCACAAGACCCCGAATGAAAACACAGTTTAGTAGCTAAATGCGCACGCATCCGCACCAAGTTAACTAGCGTCTTCATATCAAACCTCGAATACTCACACATTACATATTCACACACAAGGTTCCATAAGCTTTAAGGTATAAGATTTAAGTTTTCATTTAGTATAAATGCTATGAAATAAAGATTGTTTAGTAACTAAGGTTTTATACATGCTAAGTAAGCAGTGTTTGGTTTTGTACTGATGCGTACTCTTTCCACAGTATTCGGGAAGAGTTATGGACCGCAGAGACTTCAAGCAACAAAATGTATATGATATAAATAACTGTTAGGATGTTGCATGGGGCGGGAGGGCAGAGACCCCCAGTTGTTGGAGGCTGGGTTGAGTCTATTTGAATCAGTCTGTTAAACGCTCTGTAACAGATGCTTCCCCCTTGAGGACCAATAGCATCAGCAACAAACGTCTCTATTGTTTTGTCTATTCCTGGGGGGTATAAAATAAATATGTGTGCTCCAACACTGGGTTTTTAGTCTTCGTGCCGAGAGCTGATAGACGAGGGGTCTCTTGCTGATGCCTAACATCTGGTCCAGAAGCGCTACGTATGTATAACTGTACTTGGGGTCTGTATAATTCCTTTGCGTCTAATTGTGTCTGGATCAATAGCGTGTAACTGACTGTACTTTTTACTTGAATAATACTTTGTGCTTCGGAACCACAAGTTCCAAGTCTGGAGTCTTTTATTTACTGTATGACTGCGTACGCAAATTATAGGCAGGATACTAGAAGGTATAGACAGGATAATAGAAGGTATAGGAAAGAGTGTATAGAGGTTCTGATCCAGTATCGTTAATCCCCAACACACCACCACCATTTATCATTCTATAAAAAATAGTTTGAAAATGGACAGACAAATGGATAGCAAGACTGAACTGTAGTGAACCAGGGCCGCAACTAGGGGGGGCTGAGGGGTCATGTGCACCGGGCGCCATCCAGAAAAAATGTTTGTATGTAGTAAATTGTGCTGACCTGCCACCCTTAGGGTCAGTTATGTGGTGGACAGGGTTGCGCTACTGTTTGTGTACATATTTTCATTATATTGCCCATATAAAAATTTGATTTGGTGCTGGACCACCAACCTGAGGCACCCCTGCAAGTGTCCCGAAGCACCCCAGGCCGCGTGCGCAGTTTGGGAACCGCTGCACTAATGATAATACAGCAATAAAACATTTGTCTGTCCACCGTCACGCTAATTTCACATTGTACAGCGCCATATTCCTCCTATTGGCGAGGTTTTGCTCTTTTTTTCATGTTATCCTGCTATTCATTTCCTAATCTCCCTATGGTGACATTCTGATTGTTAGATCAAGTTACGGACGGCTCTGAGAAAGATATATATAGGTGCTGAGAAGCATCAGCTGAAACGGACGTCGGGTTGCTGTTTCCTGTTTCTTTGGACCATATAAATAAACCTATATTTGTTCATCTAAACGGTCCTGGTTCTTTTTTTTTACTTTTTCCTTGCTGGGAAAGTGAGTGTTAAATATATACAGTATAATATAGATATATCATATATAACAATGAACATGCAGTCTCTATGTAGGCGCTGTAGCTAAATAGCGCCTACACCTATCTATATATATATATAGAGAGAGATATATATATATAGATATATATATATATATATATATATATGTGTATATATATATATATATATGTATATAGACACTCCAGGGACTCCCCAAACTGGTGTAAACAAACATGTGGGAATAAACACGTTTGTTTACACCAGTTTGGAGAGTCCCTGGAGTGCCGACTAAGTGTATCCTATATATCGTTTGGCATTGCCCCACGGGGAAGGCACCTAGGGCAAGGTATTGGCCAGCAGAGTGCCGGCCTTTAAATTGTGTGTGTGTGTATATATATGTGTGTGTGTATATATGTGTGTGTGTGTGTGTGTGTGTGTATATATATATATATATATATATATATAGATATATCTATATATATATATATATATAGTGTAGGCGCTATTTATGTAGAGACTACCCATAGTCCTTGGTGTATACAAGACCCCAGAGAACTTTGGGTAGTCTTGTAAGATTACGCAATGCATTATAGAAATATCCCTTGGGGTGGCTCCATTTTGGGTGAGCTTGATGCATATTTTAGTCTATGAGGAATATTTAATATAGGGGAGAAAGCCATTATAAACTCAGGTCTGTAAAGAGCAGACATTGAAAGATTTGTTTTCTTGTTTTTTACACATAACAAAAATATGATTTTCGTAAGCATGTATATGTCTCTGTAATCTTTTTACATGGAAGTAACGTTTTATTTATAATGAAAAGGTCATGTGACTATTAAGTAAATGGATGACCCTATATAAAGCCCTAAGATGGCTACTACCACATGCATGTACCCTCTGAGAAACTCCTTATTGGAAGAAACGCATCAGAATTGCAGGGATATTGAAGCTGGATTCCTGGTACTGCCGATACTATGTTCCCCTTGGCTGGCAGAAGGAGTAATATGGGCTAACATCTTGAGCCAGTATTGAGAATATGGGGCCTATTCATCAACACTAAAATAATGTTTTAATGTTTTTAAGGACATTTTCCTTAAATAACGTTATTTTAGTATTCATGAAGCCACTTAGCACAGGAGCACTCCTTGCTAAGCTCCCCTGCGTTAATTTCCACACTCCCCATACATTAGTATGGAGATATGGAAATTATGGTATTCATCAAATTCCGAAAATTATGTATTTTCAGAATTTGATGGAGTTACTATTCGCCACTATGAGGTGGCGAATAGCAGGACAGACTTATCTGCTTCCAGCTGTGCAGGTCCCCCGGCATCTCCCTCCGGCGCTCTGATGCGTCCTCTGGCTCCGTCTACAATGCTGACTCTTTGCAAAGAGTTCGCCCATCCACACACAGGGGTGAAGATTGGTATCAAACACTGGCTGACTTGTACATCGTCGTTTGTTATATATATACTCATGTGTCCATGTGGACTTTATTACATCGGTAAGACCTCCAGGAGCTTCCGTGAACGAATGGCGAATCACAGGAGTACGATTAGGCAGGCCCTCAATGATGGACGGAGTGATAAACCAGTGGCGCGACATTTTTTTCAATGTGGTCATCAGGTGGCCACATTGAAGTCCATCCTTATAGACCATGTCCCCAAGCTTGATAGGGGTGGTGACAGAAATAAACTGTTGCAAAAGGAAGCCCATTGGATCCATAGATTGGACACGATTGCCCCAAGAGGGCTAAATGAGAATATCAATTTTAAGTGTTTTTTATGAATATTGAATTCTTCAGTTTTGATATATTGGTTTTCTTTGGTTTGTTTATTTTTGAAGGGGGTGGATTATATTATGTTTGTATTTATTTAATTTAATTTTGGTTATTTGGGTTTAATTTAGGTTAAAGTATTAGTTGTTTAAGACATCTTGTATTGTAGCACTCACCTTTGAGACAGTTGATATATACGCTGCAAGGAAAGGTTTTTTGGCTTTTGCATTTTCATATTGATGGTCTTTATTTAGTATGTTTATTTAGGCCAGTGGAGATGGCGCATGCGCTGGTGTGTGGATCATTTTGGGGCATAGAATGTCCATCTGTCGCGCGGTGGAACGCAAGGGTGGCACGTATGACGTCACCCGCTAGTGCCGGAAGTAAAGGACGCGTGTGGTTGGAACGCACGCGGCGGCCGGATAAGCAAGCAACAGGTGTTGTTTGGATAGCCACTTGCAGCGTGTATTTAGGTGTCTCGAGGTGAGTGTTTCATTTGTTTTCAGGAGCGGCATGTGGAGTGATTGTTGCAGGTCTCTAACGGCCCTGGATGGGACCGAGGTCGACGGACTACATGAGTATATGACCACATGAGTATACATGGGACTTGTTGCTGATTTAACAGCCAGTATATTTATTAATGATATTTCATTACGCTGTTGTTTTCTGATTGGCACTTTATCAACATGTGCTAGATTCATATATTCCTCTTACTGGGTGGTGATGAAGATGGATAATTAAAAGGATTATATTTCTTCTATGAGAGTTCGTTTTTTTTGTTGATGAGTGTGCACTCTATTACTGGATGGATATATATATATATATATATATATATATATATATATATTGTGACACAGTCAGATTAGGGGTTCCCTCTCCTGGGTAGAAGGACTCCTTTCTTACACACACCCACAGCAGCAGGGAAGCAGCACACCAGTCTGGATGCAAGTACAAGCTGGTCGGCGCCAGTCTTTATTGTACAATGTCAGAAACAACATAAAGAAAACATAAACATAAATCCTAGCCCTGTCGGGGCACTAACTTCACAGGTAGTTCCCTCACTACCAGAACCTGGCAGGGCCTAATGCCCTCACCAGCAACCAAGGCACAGCACAACACTTACAGATAGGTTTTCAAGTGTCTCTGAGCAAACTCCCTGTCTGCTCTCCCAGGTGAGACAATCAGCCCTCAACACACTAGGCTTATATTGGCCACTCTCAGGTGGAAACCCTAACAAGCCTGTTACCAGGCTAAGAGAACCAAAACCTGGAGTGGTCGTGGGTGGAGCCCTCCCTCTCCTCTCACCCACAACCCCCAGGTCCCAAACCGGCTTTTCAAAAAGCCGAAACTCAAGCCTGCTACACTGCAGACTCTCTCCTGGGGATTTAAAACACATAAGAGCGGAATCT
This sequence comes from Taudactylus pleione, assembly GCA_031769625.1. Classification (NCBI taxonomy): domain Eukaryota; kingdom Metazoa; phylum Chordata; class Amphibia; order Anura; family Myobatrachidae; genus Taudactylus; species Taudactylus pleione. Next base: position 3,017,598 of record JAUIMM010000033.1, on the reverse strand, counting down.
GGGATAAATATCCCTGTCACAGACCACTTTACCAGTGATCCTATCACAATATATATATATATATATATATATATATATATTAGGGATGAGCGGGTTTGGATTTCTGAAATCCGAACCCCCCCCCCCGATCCAAGGCGGGAACCGAGTCAGGCTCGGGTTTTCCTGCCTGACTCGGACCTGAAATCGAGGCAAAACGTCAACATCTCACTGTCGGATCTCGCGGGTTTTCGATTCTATAAAAGGTCGGCGCCATTTTTCACTCCGGCTTTGGACAGTGAAGAGGGAGGGTGGGAGTTGTGCTGCTGTTGTCCATAGGGGCTGTGTCCATCCAAAAGTCCATAGGGGCTGGCTGGGCTATGTTGTGCTGCTGTTGTCCATAGGGGCTGGCTGGGCTGTGTTGTGCAGTGTCCCATAAAGGCTGTAGTCCTAAAGGGGTGCTGTAGTGTTGTCCAGGGGGTGCTCTGTCCATCAAGGGTGCTCCCCCCAAGTGCAAAAAAATAAATATTTTTTCTGTGTTTGTGAATTGTGTGCGTCGTAGCCGCACGTGCATCAACAAAGTAGCACCAAGCGTGCACCTGTGTCATAAGTAAAGGGCCGGCTGGCTCGTCCGTTAAAGGGTGCTGTAACCCCCAAAGTGCACTCCAAATAATATTTTTTTTTTTCTGAGTGCAAAATAAAAAATTCTTTTTTTTTCTGTTTGTGTGCGCTGTAGCCGCAAGTGCATCAACAAAGTAGCAAATGCCAAGCGTGCGCCTGTGTCATAAATCAAGGGCCAGCTGGCTCATCTGTTGAAGGGTGGTGTAACCCACAAAGTGCCGGAAAAAAAATAAAATATATATTTTCTGTGTTTGTGTGCACCTTAGCCGCACATGCATCAACAAAGTAGCAGCGCCAAGCATGCGCCTGTGTCATAAGTCAAGGGCCAGTTTGGACATCTGGTCTGGACTGAAGGAGCTGGCAACAATTTCTGACTGTCTACTGTCACTGCATATGATACTGTCACCATTGATATGGTGGAGGATTACATCGGTGACAGCATCCAAGTAGGCATGTCAGACAGTCCGTACCTGTACTGGCAGGAAAAAGAGGCAATTTGGAGGCCCCTGTACAAACTGGCTCTATTTTACCTGAGTTGCCCCCCCTCCAGTGTGTACTCCGAAAGAGTGTTTAGTGCAGCCGGGAACCTTGTCAGCAAAAGGCGTAGGAGGTTGCTTCCACAAAATGTGGTGAAGATGATGTTCATCAAAATAAATTATCAATTCTTCCAGGAAGACCAGCCTCCAGAAAGTACAGAGGGACCTGTGGTGGTGGATTCCAGCGGGGATGAACTATTACTCTGTGACGATGAGGACAACACTGAAGAGGGTGAGGAATCGGTGGATGAGGAGGATGAGGATGACATCTTGCCTCTGTAGAGCCCGTTTGTGCAGGGACAGATTAATTGCCAGCTTGTTTTGTGGGGGCCCAAAAGAACCAATCATTTCAGCCACAGTCGTGTGGCAGACCTTGGCGCTAAAATGATTGGTTTGTTAAAGTGTGCATGTCCTGTTTATACAACATAAGGGTGGGTGGGAGAGCCCAAGGGCAATTCCATCTTGCACATCTTTTTTTTCTTTGCATTATGTACTGTTTGGGGCCTAGTTTTTCAAACTGCCATCCTGTCTGCCACTGCAGTGTCACTCCTAGATGAGCCACGTGTTTGTGCCGCCCATTCGTGTCGCTTAGCATAGTCATCCAGCTACCTCGGTGCAACCTTTTTTCCTAAAAACAATATTGTGTGGTGTGAGATGTTCAGAATAGACTGGAAATGAGTGGAAATTAATGTTATTGAGGTTAATAATAGCATAGGAACAAAAATAAAAACAAATTCTGTGATTTTAGCTGTTTTTATGCTTTTTTCCAAAAAAATACAGATCCAAAACACAAAATCCAGAACCCAAAACATGGAAGGGTGGTTTTGGCAAAACCAATCCAGATTCAAAACACGAAGAAAGATCCAGATCCAAAACCAAAACACGAAAAGTGGCCGGTGCACACCCCTAGTATATATATATAATCACACTCACAATTCAAAGATCAAAATAGGAAATATAGCTTTGCAGCTTCAGGGAGCAGAGAGCTGTGTGTGAGCAATGGAATAATATAATCGGAGAAAGACATGGCTCTGATCTTGTCTGGTGCAAGCTGTGATTGATGCATCTCAGCATGGGGTGGGATTTGCTGTGATGAGTCCTTTATCTGCTGGTTAGACAGGTACTTGAAGAAACATTTAACTCCTGGAACTTTGGTGGCCAGTAGTAGCAGATGTGGCATAACATCACAGATCATTCTTTTTGTCTGATGGGTTCTGTACGTGTCCCTCGCTGACAGGTTTTCAAGGAGGTAAAGCAAATAATGTTATGACTGAGGGGTCAACAATCATAAAATGAAGAAAACAACATAACAAGAGCAGAAATCATGAGCAAAATGTAATAGGGTGCAGGTTTTTAGTGCGGGACAAACTGGTACCTTCTCGCACATTTGGAAGACAGCCGCTGTAGGTTACAGACCAGGAATTAATCTGGTCACTCTGATCCAACTGACCAGAACAGAGAGAGGAGTAGACACGACAAGAACAGATAGAATTCTCTGGTATATAAATTGCACCGACTCGCATATCAAAAGCGCACTGTCCCCCATCTCACTGCTACATGGGGTGGGTGACACGGACATTATTTAAATATGGTTTAATATCCCATTTATATTCTTTGTTTCAAAACGTTACAGCCCCTACTATTTTTCTCAGGTTTTCTCTCTATTGTACGAGGGTAAAGAAAAAAATCGGTCATTTCGGCATAAGCTACATGTTCAGGGGCAATGTGTTAATGCGGCATAATTTCAAATAAAGAAAGTTTTCATCATGCCAGATGTTTTATCTCCTAATAGTGGAGCAGCCATTAATTACTCTGAAAACTAATGAAATTATGTGTCCCCAGTAAACTTGTTTTAGGAATGGTGACAAAAAGCATTGAGCTGTATATTTACTTTTTTTTAAAGAGTCGTATCACAAATTAAGTATGTTGTAATTACTAAAATATTTGTTTTCTGAACATTTGGGATTGCTACAGTGGATACTAAAGTTGTACTGACTGAAAACTCCAGGATGTATTTGCTAGTTATCAAAGTTATTTTACATAACTTGATTTTATTTACTTCATTAAATTTGGGGGCTTCCCTCCCGATAAGGCAGTCCCCTGGGCAGTTAGTAATGTTAATGAAAATCAGAACCCTCTAATAGCAACTTTAACACTCCAATGGTCACAATACAATGATATTGGGCTAAAGACAATGGGCCTGATTCAGAGCCGCTTGTAAGCGGCCGCTCGTTCGCTCCGAGCGATGTTTGCCCAACTGCGCATGCGTACGGATCGTAATACGCATGCGCGAACCAGTCAGTGTGGCCAAAAATCGTTTGTTCGCTAAATAGCGAGTGCCTGCTAATATGAGTGACAGGAGGAGGCGTATGTGGGTGGTAACAGGGGAAGGTGCTTGAAAACGGGGAGTGGAGATCAGAAGGTGTTTTAAGGGTGTGCATAATTAATACAGCAGCGTCATTGACCACGTCACTGGGTTATTTTATAGCCAGAGCTGCTCGCAAAATTGTGGTAGCAAACACCAACCACAAGAATAGCGAGCAGTTCATACCCTGGTCGATGTACGCGATTAATCTAATAAATAGCGGACATGACGTAGGATGCGAGCGGCCAGGGGGCGTATTTTTTCAAAAAACGACCGCAAGTTTTGTTCGCTCGTTCAGACATAGAGGCGTGAACAGACCGCAAAGAGCGAACGGTTCATTTGAATAGCCACCCCTATTTTCTGAACGAGCGAGCGCAAATAGCGTCCGGCTCTGAATCAGGCCCAATGTGTCATAATACTGGTGTGTTATCTGAAGTCCATTGACTGATAGAGCTAACTGCAGTCCAAGAATCTCTAGAAGATCCCAAATATAGATGGATAGCAGATATGTAATGTTCAGTTTTTGTTTGCATTTGCACTCAAGCAGTTAGTCAGATGTTAGCTGTGCTGGAACACAATCGTATCCATAAGAGGATTGTCAATAGTATTATGGGTCCGTCCTCAAGTGGATCGTCAGTAGTAAGCTGGGACAAAATACAAGTGGATAGTCGGTAGTAAGCCGGGTTGGTACACAAGTGAATAGTTAGTAGTAAGCCGGTACACAAGTGGATAGTCAGTAATAAATCGCGTCAGTACACAAGTGGATTTTCAGTAGAGATGTGCGCCGACCCCCGCGTTTTGGTTTTGGATCTGGATTTACCCAGGTTTTGGATCTGGATTGGTTTTGCCAAAACCTCACCTCCGTGTTTTGATTTCGTGTTTTGCATCTGGATTTTTTTCTTAAAAAATCATAAAAACAGCTAAAATCACATAAAATGTTTTTGTCCCTACAGTATAATTAACCTCAATAACATTGATTTCCAGTCATTTCCAATCAATTTTGACCACCTCACAATATTATTTGCTTCATCTAGTTAAGGCCAAAAGGTTGCATCCAGCTAGCTGGCTGACTAAGCTAAGTGACACAGTGGGCGGCACTAACATGTGGCAGGTCAGTTTTTAATTTCCAACACGGATACAGTGTGTTATACAGTGTGGGTTGGATACACCAATAGTGCACTTACTGTGACAGCAGTGTCCGCAGAGCGGGGGTGCTGGTGGTGTCCTCTCTGTGGGAGTGTCGGAAGTGTGGGAGTCGCTGACGGTGTCCTCAGTACTTTGGGCAGCAGTGCTGGAGTGTTGGCGGGGGATGCTGCCAATGGGGCTGCCGTGGTGTCGGCAGCGGGTGGTGTCAGCAGCGGGGGTGCCGGCGGTGGGGGATGGCGGGCGCATTGTTCTTTTCTCTATTTTGTAGTGTTTTCAATGGGCTTAACGCTGATTGGCTGAGAGCCGTGACAGACGGCTCTGTCAGCCAATCAGCGTTAAGCCCACTGAAAACAAAACCTCGCGACTCGACAGAGGGGTCGCGAGGATTTGGCTTAGGTCAGGGATCCGGGCTGTGCTCGGATCGCCCCGGATCCCCGACATTCAGGTGGGTCCGGTTCTCAGGGAACCGGACCCGCTCATCTCTAATTTTCAGTAGTAAGCCGGGTTGGTACACAAGTGGATAGTAGTAAGCCTCAGTGTTCTCCCCAGGCTGTTTTTTGCGGGAAGACCACCCGGCAAGAAACAGCCTACCACCCGCGATGGTCAAGACCATCGCGACCATCGAGCTTGCGATGAGACCCTTGTGGTAGGGTCTTGTTCATCATAATCCCCAGAGAGCTTTACAGCTTTACAGAGCCGGAAGCTCTCCACTGACATCACTCGTGATGTCAGTGGGGCCGCCCCCAAACGGCAAGCGTTCCCTCGGGAATGCCTCCTTTTGGGCAGCCACCCCCCCCCCGGCCCGCCCACCAAACGGGGCGAGCTGTCACTCAACATCGACAGCTCGCCCCCTTTGGTGCGAGACCCGAAGCGACGGATTGCCCATCGCTAGCCGGGTCTCGCGCATGCGCACGACGGAGCCGGCTCCGTCGTGCACATGCGCTGTGGGCCACCATCGACCCGGCTGCGCGCGCTCAGCGCTTGCGACCGGGTCTGAATCAGGCCCTGTATCTGGGAGCTGTATAAAAAGGACCAGATCCTACAGACTTTGCAGCTTTTTCATAATCAGACAACTGGGCCTCTAATAATAAGAGGAGAATTAATATATAAAATGTTATTTCAAGTTTAAATCATTATAAGGTCAGGGTTTAAAACATGTTATTATTGTGAAGGCCCCACCCGGCTGCTTCTTGATGCCACCCGGCGGGAAAATTTTTCTGAGGAGAACACTGAGCCTGGTCATTAGGCGTTGTTGGTACACAAGTGGATAGTCAGTAGTAAGCCAGGTTGGTAAACAAGTGAATAGTCAGTAGTAAGCAGTGTCGGATCCCGGGAGGGGGGAGGCGATTGAAGCGATCGCCCCCCCTAGCACAGTCCATTCTGCATTGAACACAGTGCAGGCTGTGTGCCCTCACTGCCCCTTATCTAGCTGCACCGCCGACGGAGGATGTGTGTCACTGTATTACACACACTGCTGGTCTCCCGCTTCCTCCCTGTCCCAGCAACAGTGTGACACACACACCGCTGGCTGTATGCGCTCTACTTTTGGTTAATTAGATGGGTTAAATACCCGGCTATAGTGAGGACGGGGTGAGGCAGGAGAGCAGCCGAGGACCAGCAATGTAGTACAGTGAGAGTGAAACTCACGCTCTGGGCGGGATCTCAGGAAGGGGAGGAGTTAGTCACCCTCGGTGGGGCACACTGTCTGTAGTACGAGAATGACTTCCCTGTGTGAGGCGGCTCAGGGGCGGGTGCTGCAGATCTGCTCCGGGTTTCAGCTGCTAAGGTAGGAGCAGTGCTCAGTCAAGTGTGACAAGTGAGTAAGTGATGGTCTGTATATAAGTAGCTGCCTCTCCGGTCCTAACACGCAGCTTTATTATATGCTGAAGCTCACCCCTACCAAATGTCAGAAGGGCCGATGGGCAGATGGGCTGGTCTGGCCAATTTCGCAGAGGGGGGCCCGGGTGGCAGGAGCTTTGAATTTGTTGCTGCAAGGCCGCCCAACAGTCCACAGCAGCCCTCGAGAATGACCGCTCTGATCTCATTCTAATCTAGCACTAGTCGCAAGCCAATGGGAGCGCGCAGACCAGCAGCTCCTGCTGATTGGCTGCCGGTCCGCAAGCTCCTATTGGTTCGCATCCGGCGACTATCACCCACCCTGAAAGAACAGTCTAGATCCGCCCCTGGTAGTAAGCCGGATTGGCACACAAGTGGATTATCAGTCATAATCCGGGTGGGTACACAAGTGAATAGTCAGTAGTAAGCTGGGTTGGTACACAAGGGAATAGTCAGTAGTAAGCTAGGTGAAGGATGAGTGGTGGTATCCTGTCCTTCACTAAGCACTGGATTCTGCTATTCAGGACAGCTGCAAGCAGCACCAGATTAACAATGGGGCGGATGGAGCTACAGCTCCAGGCCTCCACATAAAAATAGGCCCATCAACATGACAGCATGATTACCAGCTGCCTAAATGGCCATAAATAGTTTTTCTAGTATTCCCCCTAAAAACAAATTATGCAATTTTTCTATTTCTTTATAGTTAGGGAGGGTGTAAACACCAAGGTGACTTTGACCACACCCACACAGCACAGATCACAGCTCTTCCCCTTCTCAGTATAGGCCCTTGAACATTTTCAGCTCCAGGCCCATGTGGGCCTTAATCCGGCCCTGGCTGCAAGGCCACCCTGGTGATGGGGCAAATGCTTATTCCTTGGTCATGACGCTAATTAGTAAAGGCAAGAACAAAACACTTGTAATTATTCAAACAGGTCATGGTATAACACAGATGCCAGAAATTAGCTAGTAAATCCCCCTCTCATCACTACTTACACCTGTTTCTGACAAAACGGTTGCCATCATGTGGTACCCATCCCTCTTCCTTTTACTTCTACAAACTGGTGCATTTTTCTTGCATTTTTATTTTACTTTTACATTTTTTATACAATCGGTCACTCCTTTTTATTTACTTTCAGAAGTAGAAAAATGGTGTTTACTACAGTAAGGTAGAATAAAGGCACGTATGATATAAGGTTTCCAAAGGAAATTTGGAGGATATCCCCAAAAAACACCTGTTTTGGGCACCATTCCAGAGCATTGGAGCAAGTCCGGGAGTCTGGAGGAGCAGCAGAGGAACCTAGCACTGCCCCGTGGGCATACAGTATATGTACATATTGGTCTATTTATACACTGGATAGTGTATTATTATACGGTATTAATTAACCCTATTGATGGTCTATAGCAGTGCACCCCTAACAGTGCATGTTTTCCAGATCTCCTAGTTGGTACACAGGTGTATTTATTACTGGCTGACAAGTCCCACAAGTGGTTCTGAATATTTAATTTGGGATACTGAGAAGAACATGCAGCACTAGTAAAATTCTATTATATGACTATTTCTATTGTGGTCATGGTGTGGGCAGTGGAGTGGGGTTTCCAGGCAACCAGCTGAGCCCCGCCCCCCAACCACACGACCGGAGTTTGCCAGTGCAAGCGGCAATAAGAAATTATGATTGTCTGGTCTAAAACCGGATAATTAATAAATATGAACTTGCTCTCCTCTGCCAACTGTCGACACTCCTGTTATTCCTTTACTACCTTGGTCTCTGGCTGCGAATACACACTCCTCTGTATGCAAAGTGCTGTTTCACATGAACGGTAGAAATATTTCTTCATACCAATTCCTAGCGATAGCAGATGAGATGGAATTTAATTATCTTCATCCTAGAAATCAGACCAGACATATTACCTTTTTGTTTGGTTGTATATTTACTATCTTTAGAGTCCACGTTTTTGATTTATTATGATAACAAAAGAATAGGAGCAATAAACTCTTAACAATTCCAGCTTAATGTATGTATATAATAATACTGTACTAAACATAGATGTGTTGGCATGTACGAACTGTTATAACAGAGTGGAGATGTTACATCGGCATAAATTTATTCCATCAGTAAAACTGTCTTAGATAAAATACAATATTAATATATATATATTTCTGTGCTTAGAAATCCAAGGTATATTATGAAGAGGAACATGGAGAAATATTTCATATGGGAGTTTGGTGAAAACATTAATCAGCAGAGCAATGAAATGTCACCAGGATGCGAGACAGTGTTCTCTCCCTGTATTTAAAACGATTCTTTTTCTTTCCGAACATTTTATGTACAGCCCAGTGGCCACTTTGACCTTTTACAACTGAAACTCGAAGAAGTGGCACAAAACAGGCTTGAAATATTATCAGCTGCTACAGTACACTAATGCGGCCTGACAGTGAGAGCAGGCAACAGAGGGTAAAACCTCAAGGATTAAAATATGATTAAAGGGATTAGTGACAAAGGGTTGATATAGTGATAGACAGTATCATGCTCAATCCTTTCGCCTTCAGATATCTATAGTGTTCCCGTGTCACTGGCTTGTGAGCTGTGTTAACACTTACACTGATATAAACAAATGGTTTTCTTTGATGCAAATGTCATTTTTATTATTATTAATTTATTTTTCTTAGTGTACCACAAGGTGTGTTGTTTAAATGGGATGTAGTTACCATCCCGACTGTCGTGATGCCGGTGCCGGAATCCTGACACCAATCAGAATCCCAGCGCCAGCATCTCGACCACCAGCATCCCGATGGTAAGTAGTGGGGTTAGGGGGAGGGTTAGGGGTTAGGATTAGGCACTAAGGGGAGGGTTAGGCACTAGGGAGGGGGGAGATTAGGTTTAGGCTAGGCGGGGGAGAGATTTAGGTTTAGTCACCAGGGAGGGAGGGTTAGGTTTAGGCATCGGGGAGGGAGGATTAGGTTTAGGGGTAGGGGGTGGATACTTACCTGATAAATACGAAGATTCGGCACTGATGAATAATAATATGATAAAGATATATAGAAAAGAAGATAAAACCTCTAAACCAAAATTATGGTCAATCATACAATATTTATTTATTCGATGACCCTTTGTTGGTGGTGCACCCAAAGAATTTGTGTAATACACATACAAAACCGTTGCGAAAGGCAACAAAAGACAAAAACTATCTTTTTGGGGCACTCTTGAAAAAAATATTTTTTTCAAAAAAATTGAAGATTATGATATTGTGGTCAATAAAATTTAACCTTTATTAAATTCCCTCTAAAATGAGTGGTAATTAATACATTCCAAATATATAGTCAATCACAAGACATTTTATAGAACACACAGATCATATTGAAATAAATACATGAATGTATGTTTGAACTTTGAAGGCAAATCTTTTTTTCATAAATCTCTCTAATAAGCCCTGAGGCAAAAATAATAGATATATAAAGAAAATGTATAGATTTAATCTAGCCTTCAGGGATATGCAACCACTCCAAAATAACGAAAAAAATAAAAATAATGATACAGCCTCTAATACATTGTAGGATGAATAATGAATGATCACAATACTGTATTCTGGTACACAATAATCTCTCTCTGCTTAAATTAATTGATAAATTGCTGTCTCAGTCAAGTTTAGGCACTGCAGTTGCCATTGAATAAATCCCTTAAACCAATTGGTCAAAAGTCCCAGACTGGTAATAAATGACTATTCAAGCTTAGTGCTAATATGACATATATGAGTACATGGTAAATTCAATCAGAATCAAATTGCTACGAGTTAAAGAGAAACGTAATCAAATAAAAACCTGTGTAGACAGATCAGTTCTTAAACCCAAATAAATGTTAATCATAAACTCCATCCTCAAAATAGTCAGGGTTCGTCTGAGACACATATACATAAATGAGCATACAACAAGCATGATTGAACTGGAAACATATGTAAGGATTGACCTGATTGGAGCAAAATATACAATAAAATCACAGGGTTGACCTGATGAATGCAAAATATACAATAGAATCACTTGACCCTGTAAGAACAAGTCTAGGCTGTAATGATACTCAATACCACATGATCCTTGAAAGTGATACAATTGAATTGGTATAAATAAATTCATTGACCGACTGGTAGGGTATATAAGATATCTCAAAACACTTGTATCAAATCAGTGAAAAAAGTAAGGTCCAGGGTAACAAGAGGGGCGACTATCCACTTCTACTTTCCCCCATCTAAGGATCGAACAGGGGATGAGAGGGAGGAAGACGCTGACCCTGGAAGAAACAACAGCAGCGCTTCTGCTTTCTGGGTCATCAGCCGTGTCTTGACTCCTGTTACCATGCTGGCATTGCAGGAGAAGTCACCGGCATCCTCCCAGATGAGAGAGCGCTATGAGGTAAAATGAAGGAGAGTACCTTGTGACCACAAGTCCGTCACCAAACCTCAGGCGAAACCCGCGTCCTTCCATCAGCTGCCCGAGCAGCAGCTTTCACATACACCACTCCAACCTCTCTCACACGGACTTGTGGTCACACGGTACTCTCCTTCATTATCAGGTGACCAAGCCTGTGTAGGCAAACCGCTTACACCGACGGAGCTGCTTGCTCGTTTTAAGCAGCCCAGCAGATACAGCACGATACAACCGTAATCTTTACTTTGAATACAGTGACAGTTACCCTCCTTTACTTTTGCTACATAGCCGGGAAGAGACTTCTTCCCTGCAATGCTTTAATAGCAACAGAGGGAAGATACTGTCAGGAGCGGGGACAGCAGAAGCGCTCTCTCTGTTGTTTCCCCGGGGATTAATGTCCACCTCTCTCTCATCCCTTGTTCGATAATTAGACAAGGGAAAGCAGAAGTTGTGTCACATATCTTTTCCCTGGGCTTTCCTTACTTCTGTGACCCACAGACACAATTAAAGCAATGATAGAGATATACTCTTTATTCTATATATTAAGTGGGCACAATTACTACTAAACCATTTGCTGCCAATTTATCTCAGGACATTTGATTAGTCCTAGAGGTAATCAAAAGAAAGTGTATGTTTTATTCTTTTGCAAATATACAATCTGGTATTGTTAAAATGCATTTGTATTTATGTATGTATACAGATATGAGTACTTTGGGGAAGCTCATATAGGTCACACACGTGTTGCCACTTTTCATGGATTTGTATGCAATTTAACTGTTTATGGGATCTGTGAGCTTTATGAGAATAATTATTACTAACCACCCAGTATTAATCAGGAAATTTGGTTAGTTTTATAATATTTTAAGTACATGTGTTTTCCTCTGTTTATGTTTGCATACTGTACTGCAGCATTGTCAAAGGCATTCATATGGTTTCAAAATTCTGGTTCCTGTAAGGTGTCTAGAGGGACTAAGGCCCTGATTCAGAGCCGGACGCTCTGACAGAGCGCTCACTCTGAATCAGGGCGTCTTTTTTTTTTTTAATGGAGCGGCCTCCTGGCCGCTCTCATTGCTGTGGGATGCCACCCACAGCTAATGCGAGCAGCCATTATGATGGTCGCGATGGTCAAGACCATCGCGACCATCGAGCTTGCAACGAGACCCTTGTGGTAGGGTCTCATGGCCGCAAGCCCCAGAGAGCTTTTGGCTCAAACAGAGCCGAAAGCTCTCCCACTGACATCACTTGTGATGTCAGTGGGGCAGGCGCTGGGCGTTCTCATGGGAACGCCTCCGTCTGGGCAGCCACCCCCCCGGCCTGCCCGTCCACCAAAGGGGGCGTCCTGTCACTCAATATCGAGAGCACGCCCCCTTTGGTGCGAGACCCGGAGCGACGGATTGCCCGTCGCTATCTGGGTCTCGCGCATGCGCACGACGGATCCGGCTCCGTCGTGCGCATGCGCTCTGGGCCACCATCGACCCGGTTACAAGTGCTCAGCGCTTTTGACCGGGTCTGAATCAGGCCCTAAGTTATTATGTTCTTTCACTGTCTATAATTACATATCTAAAAACAACTCGATTACATTATGACTGCCTAGAATATGATGTTTCTAGATTAATATTTAATAAATTGCCTAGAATATGACATCATTGTGGGTATCTATGACTCTTCCCTATCAAATAAATTAAGTAATGGTTATTTAATCAAACATAACCGGGAATATGTCAGAGCGACAAATTTTCACCTTAAATCAGAATCACAGAATTATTTCAAATTTGACACATCCATTAATATTAATTTAACTATTTGGATGTGTACCGACTGTATTGATATTATTTTTTACTTGTTGTGATCGTAGGGGTAAATCTCTAACACACTACCTCTTTTTAAATAAGTTTTTCAATAAAAATTAAATATTATGTCTTTATTATTTTTTGTATGATATGATTTTCTAAGAAATTTCCTAAGAGTGCACCAGAAAATACTTATTTTGTTCTTCTGCTTCTCTGCAAACTTTATCATTTATTCAATGGCAACTGCAGTGCCTAAACTTGACTGAGAGCAATTTAGCAATTAATTTAAGCAGACAGAGATTATTGTGTACCAGAATACAGTATTGTGATAATTCATTATTCGCCCTATAATGTATTAGAGGCTGTATCATTATTTTTTTTTTCGTTATTTTGGAGTGGTTGCATATCCCTGAAGGCTAGATTAAATCTATACATTTTCTTTATATATCTATTATTTTTGCCTCAGGGCTTATTAGAGAGATTTATGAAAAAATATTTCACCTTCAAACTTACATTCATGTATGTTATTTCAGTATGATCTGTGTGTTATATAAAATGTCTTGTGATTGACTATATATTTGGAGTGTATTAATTACCACTCTTTTTAGAGGGAATTTAATAAAGATTACATTTTATTGACCACAATATCATAATCTTCAATTTTTTTTTTAAAAAAATATTTTTTTCAAGAGTGCCCCAAAAAGATCGTTTTTGTCTTTTGTTGCATTTCGCGACGGTTTTGTAGGTGGATACTTACCGACAGGTGTCGGTATCCCAACCCTGTCGGAAGGCCGGTGTCTGGATTCTGACCACCAGGATCCCGAGCGCCGGCATCCCGTACTCAACCCAATAACAGTATACACTTCTTTTTTGAAAGTTTTTCAATTAATTTAAGTGTATTGAAGTCAGCATAAAAGTGTGCGTGTTGTGCGATGGTGACTGGACTCTTAAGGGCAGTGCTGGGCAGTGAGGTGGAGCGGTAGAAGACATGGGTGCAAGTCCGCTACTGAATACAAGCTTATCTGTCTACTTATATCAGCTGGAGAACTGTGATTTCTACACCTGATCATCATAAGCAAGAGTGGTTATTTTCAATGGCTTGGTACATTCATAAAGGTAATTGCAATTCAGAATTATATATTCTCAACCACACGGCAGTACTGTGCTCTGTTTTGGGGTTATGTTACATTCTTACCTACTCTACCGGAATGTCCACAACTTCTGGTGGCTCTACCAAACTCTTGGGAGAGTAGACAAGTCCCCCACATACCTGCCGCCGACTGCCACCCACTTCCCGAGTTATGTGGGCGGCCCGGGCAGCTTGATGATTCACTTTGCATTGCAATGCGTCATTGTGGACACACCACCTAATTTTAAAGTGCTGGAAATTTTGGCTTTGTATAGCAGTGGTGTGGCCATTTTGACACAATGGTGGCACCACGCTTTATACACCTCCCACCTGGCTGCCCCCTGCCGGCAGGGGGCAATTTAAATGTTGGCAAGTATAGATTATTACATGTTTTATATATGTTGGCGTGAAGTGATGCGCATTTTGGTTTCTATAAAATTCATTATCCGTCCACAGCTTAAAGTGGAATTAAACCTGAAGGACATTGGCTCACAAAAAACAAGCTACTACACAACGCTAATAAGAGAAGGACATGCCACTAAGGCCCTGTTTCATACAAGTTAAGTAGTGGGATAGGCAGGGCAGTGCCCGAAGAGGGACCTGTGTTTGATGGGAGAGGGGTGCACAATGTGAAGGAAGGCACCTAAGACTCCCAAATCCTCTTTCTCATTTTTATAGGTCCAACCTAAAGTTATGGTTATGAAGGATTATATTTTCACTGTAATTGGACTTTCATATCTTTCTTTAGCAAAAAAGTAGCTGATAATAGGGAGCAATGGCTCAAACTCAGCTGCAGAGTAAATATAATTATGATAAATGTCTGTACTGTCTAGTTTTGCTAATATTGCTATTACTAGTAGCTGATTTATCCATGGCAATGTGTATTTTAGATCTACAGTAGTATACCTTTTAATGTCACAGTTAATGATCAGTGATTGGGTTCTAGTACTGAAACAATGCAGACACCAACAGAATGCCGACATTGAGAATGTTGACAGAGAGTTGATAGCCAATTTTAGGGTTAGAGTTAGACGGCGGTTACTGGTAAACTGCAGTTAGGTTTGGGCTGCGGATAGGGTTGAGCTGCGGATAGGGCTGGGCGGCCGATATGGGCTGGGCTGCAGTTAGGGTTGGGCTGCGGATAGGGTTGGGAGGCCGATATGGGCTGGGCTGCAGTTAGGGTTGGGCTGCGGATAGGGTTGGGCTGCAGTTAGGGTTGAGCTGCGGATAGGGCTGGGAGGCCGATATGGGCTGGGCTGCAGTTAGGGTTGGGCTGCGGATAGGGTTGGGCTGCAGTTAGGGTTGAGCTGCGGATAGGGTTGGGAGGCCGATATGGGCTGGGCTGCAGTTAGGGTTGGGCTGCGGATAGGGTTGGGCTGCGGATAGGGTTAGGCTGTGGTTAGGGTCAAGTTGCGGTTAGGGTTAAGTTGCGGTTAGGATTAAGCTGCAGTTAGGGTTCGTTGTTAAATGTAGGAAAAATCACATTGTCAACGTCTGAATGTCGACTTTTTTATCATACCCGTTTTCTTGTGTGACTTTAATAGGATCATTGCTGGACATTGAGACGATTCAAGGTCCGATTTTGGTGGCAATTTATCAGTATCAGTATCTGGCCATCTTAACACATATAAAAAGCTGGATAGTTGGAAGTCATGATGTCCTCTGGTTGGCAAGACATGCTGGAACTTGTAGTCCCACCCCCTTTGAAAAGCCACAGCTTACTCTACAGCACAAAACTTCAATTTAGAGAGAAAAATGGAAACTAAAAAAAAATGCACTACTGTACCTTGTTTTCTGACCCTTTAATGTTGATGTTACCGTGTACCATCTTTTATTATATCTTATTATTTTGTTTATACTAAATGGTTCCTTTATGGGAGTTTTTTCCCTTGTTCTAGAACAATGATTTTCCTCCTACTCCACAAAGTGCAGCTGCTGGAAATGTTTAATTGATTTGATTTATTAAAAGATATTCTAGAACGTAATAATCTCCTGCCGACTCTGCAAAGTCATCTGAACGGTGATGTCTGTGTTTGCAGCCTGTTCTGCACTAACATGAGTTTCTTTACCCTGCTTTGTCTAGGAGAGAATGTGGACTGTAAATTGGGATTGTCTAGGAAACCGGCAGAAAGAGAACATTGTGGACATTATGAAATAATAGTCCCGTATCTTTGGAGTGGAGAACAGTGGAAGCCAATAGGTACCATCTTTCCAAAGGTTAGTGTTCTTATTTTAATGCTCCTAGGAGATGCTTTTAGCTACACAATGGCGAATGAAATGAGAACATTGGGGACTGCGCTAACAATGTAACAAATGGAAATAGTTCACTCTATTTTCTAAACCCAATGAGCAGCATATAATTGAATGTCAGCTGATTCCTAAGTTGCTATTAGTGGACTGTAGATAGTTATTGTACCATGTATCCTGGTCTGTTCCATTTACACTCGTTACCCAACAATGAAGCGCAGAGATGACTATGCTGCAAAACCTTCTATTATATATAGATATATTTAATGAGTTATGTCATGTTCCCAGTTAAAGACTGGACAAATGGCAAAAACAGGTTATTATCCACAGTGTGTACTAATTATTTGCAGGTTGCAGTCGGTTCGCCTATTAATTGGCTGTTAAAAGTATATAAGATGGCATTTGTATTACTTGCTGAAAGCATTTAAATAATGCCACTATATATTATGGTATGTAGTCATTATGTTGACAGAATGTCAACACATGTCAAGAAAATACCCCTGTTGACATTTATCCAGATTTGCTGACTAAAACTCGGAATAAAGATACTGGGGCTGATTCAGACCCGCTTGCAAGCAGGTCGATGTTTGCCCCCTGTGCATCTGCGAAACCCGGCCAGCGACGGGCGCTCCGTCACTACGGGTCTCGCACCAAAACGGGACGGCTGTCAATTGTGATTGACAGCTCGCCCCATTTTGGAGGCGGGCAGGCAGGGTGGCTGCACAAACGGAGGCGTTCCCGAAGGAACGCCTTCCATTTGAGGGAGGCACCACTGACATCTATTTAGAGCAGGAAGCTCACTGGGGCTTGCGGGAACAAGACCCTACCACAAGGGTCTCGTGCGAGCGGCCAGGAGGCCGGCTCCTTAAAAAAAAAAAAGCCCTGATTCAGAGCGAGTGCTCTGAATCAGGGCCACTATTTGTACCAATGCTTAGCGGGCATAAGGGGGCATTTCTCCTCCTTCATGCTGTCCTAGGTCCCCACTGAGCCACCCAGATGAGCCTGATCCTGGGTGAATAGTATCCGTCACCCCCCATTCCCCCTCTCAGGCCCCTGTGTAAATACTGTGTAAACAGTCAAAGCTTCAGGTTCAGTCATCGAACATACAACATCAAATGCAATATTGCAGAAGTGTTAAAATTATCTAAATGAAGGAACAATTGCACTTTTATTCTACTCTTTATTGAAATTCATTCTGACACTGGATTTTGCACCCAAGGTAAACCAATACATTGCCCCATTCTCTGGCTACACTAGACTAGTGTCACTAGTTATTCCCGCCATCATCTTCCACATACCCAACATCACTCTGCCCATTGGCGTATCTATAATGGCTGCAGGGTGTGCAGTGTATACAGGCCCCTGGGCAGTGCACACCCTGCATCTATAGAATTATACTTCTCTCTGGAGTCCCGCACAGAAGGAGAAATCACCGGGAAAATGGTGCGGTGGCCATTTTCCCATAGAATTGTGCATGCAGAGTAGAAAAGGCACAAAGTCAAAGTATACTGAGTACAGATAAGACGGGGCCCGGAAAAGAGAAGATGGTGCCCCCCGCGTAGTCTGCACACGTGCCCTCTCCTCTCTGGCTCCCCACGTTACACCCAGTACTGTGATTGTCTCTGCTTTGGAACTCCCAGAAGGCACAAATATGGTGAAGGTGCCAGACAATGGGAGGACTGAGGTGACATGCAGGTGGAGCTTTGTATATAGAATTTTTGCTGGGGTGTCATCTTTACTTGTGAGGGGCACAAAGCTTACTCCAAGGGTGGAAATTTTAATCCCACATCTTTCATCCGCGACTGTAGCCATAATTATTATCACGGGGGCGCACACCTTCCCCATGCTACCATGGGTGCAGGAGATGAGATGAAATATGGCACCCACAATGCATATGCACGCAGAATAGCAAGTCACTCTGGCTACACACCTGCAACACACCCCGACACACTCACAAAACGTCTCTCATTATTGCCACCCTATTGCCATCCAGAAACTCACATTTAGCGACTGTAGAGAAATGACTGACATGCCTACAGCTATGAGCCTTCATTCTCAAAGATGCGTATGCAACTACATTCAGACATTCGTGCTGCTAAAAATCAGGCACAGGATGTGTAGGAAGTTGAAAAAACAGAATATAAAGTTTATGAATACCCTTAAATTGCTGCGCACCGGTCCCAGCATACAGTCATCAGTCCAAGAGCCAGTGGTCATCCAAGAAGAATGGCTACTGACTGGGACCGAGACACAGGCTATATACCCTAACAGATCATGATAACAATAATGTAGACAGACAAACATAATTCCATTGGTTCTTGCTCTTGGGTCTTTGTAGTACGCTGAAGTTCATAGGACAGTTCACTAGGGGTATGTCCCAATTCTCCACAGTCTCTTGAGATTACATTGTCTTTCTATAATTGGTTTAAGACACTACATACAGAGTATACATTCTAACCAATAATTTCCTATGATCCATAACCATCGAACGCAAGATGCGACTCCCTCGCTGATAGATTTGTATATCTGGAAATAAACAGTGTGTCAGTATAGTACCAAACATGTCTACCATATATACCTTAATTATCATATACATACATTTCACAACATAATTATATGCTATTAAAACCTCTAATATTAAGTTTAATGTAAAGGAATCTTTTATGAGTGAGTGTATATTTATGATTATATGTAAGTATGCGTTGTGCGTCTACACGCAGCGTAAAAGGTGCGCTGTGTGCAGGGGTTGTGTACAGCGCAAACATGCACTGTGTGTTTATATTTACAATAGCAAAATAGCAACTGTGTATATGTGTGCACGCGGGATGCAATCGGGAAGCCAGCTGACATTATACCGACAGCTGGCTTCCCGACTGTCATATCCCGGCGAGGGTGAATTCACCGGCGTCTAGATATAGACGCCGCTCATTTTACCGATGACGGGAGACTGGCGCCCAGCATCCCGATCGAAGGGATGCTGGGCGCCGCGAGCGGACAGCCGCTTAGGTTTACGGCTCCCGGGGGGGACTTTGGGTTAGGCACACCCCCCCGGGAGGTTAGGGTTAGGCTATGGGGAGGGAGGGTTAGGGTTAGGCACCCCTGGGGGGAGGTTAGGGTTAGGCACCCCCCCGGAGGACTTAGGTTTAAGCAGCGGGGAAGGGGGGGGTTAGGGTTAGGCACTTGGGAGGGAGGTTAGGGTTAGGCACCCTAAGGGAGGGATAGGGGGGTAGGTTAGGATAGTTAGTACTTAACTGGGGGCGATTGGGATTTCCAGCGCTGTCGGGCTGTGCTGCCGGGATCTGTTCCTCTGTCGGCCTGAGACTGCCGGGATTCAAACTGCGCCGGCAGTATTACATACCGCTTCCAATAGAGTTGTCCTGATCAGAGATGGCCAGCAGATACTTGATGGAATCACAATGTAATCAAAGGCCTCTCTCCAGCCTATTTGGAATGTAAATGCTAGTTCCTATAGGCATACAATGATAGTCAGACTTAAACACAATGGTTCATGCAAAACACTCGTCTGCACCTCACAATATGTGTGTGTTTTTCAATTACTAGTCACAGACATGTCCACAAGACTTGTCTCCCAGCACTGGACAAACCTTGAATTTTTTTATATATATATATATATATATATATATATAATATATATATATATATATATATATTGTGACACAGTTAGGTTAGGGGGTCCCTCTCCTGGGTAGAGGACTCCTTCCTTACACACACACACAGCAGCAGGGAAGCAGCACACCAGTCTGGATGCAAGTACAAGCTGGTCGGCGCCAGTCTTTATTGTACAATGTCAGAAATAACACAAAGAAAACATAAACGTAAATCCTAGCCCTGTCGGGGCACTAACTTCACAGGTAGTTCCCTCACTACCAGAACCTGGCAGGGCCTAATGCCCTCACCAGCAACAAAAGCACAGCACAACACTTAGTTAGGTTTTCAAGTGTCTCTGAGCAAACTCCCTGTCTGCTCTCCCAGGTGAGACAATCAGCCCTCAACACACTAGGCTTGTATTGACCACTCTCAGGTGGAAACCCTAACAACCTGTTACCAGGCTCCGAGAACCAAAACCTGGAGTGGCCGTAGGTGGAGCCCTCCCTCTCCTCTCACCTACAACCCCCAGGTCCCAAACCGGCTTTTCAAAAAGCCGAAACTCAAGCCTGCTACAGTGCAGACTTTCTCCTGGGGGTTTAGAACACATAAGACAGGAATCTGGGACCAATGTACCTGCCACAGACCACTTTACCAGTGATCCTATCACATATCCCCCCCCTTTGTTTTGACCTGTGGGCCGGAACAACTGAAGCCCCCAAACAATGAACGCGTGACAACGCATCTGCATTGGCCAGCTGGCTTCCTGGCCTGTGTTCCACTGAAAATTTAAAAGTTTGTAACGCCAAGAACCATCTCGTAATTCTCGCATTACTGTCCTTATTTTCAGACATCCACTTCAGAGGGGCATGGTCAGTGATCAATTTGAACTTTCTTCCGACCAAGTAGTACCTGAGAGCCTCTAACGCCCACTTTATGGCCAACGCCTCCTTCTCCACTGTGGCATAGTTTCTCAACTTTCTGCTAAGATAGAAAATAGGTTGCTCCTCACCCTCCTTGTTCTGGGACAGGACCGCTCCTATACCTACTTCTGATGCATCGGTTTGTACTATGAATTCCCTTTCAAAATTAGGAGTCATCAGGACTGGTTGGGAACACGCTACTTTCAACTCCTAAAAAGCTTTCTCTGCCTCAGGACTCCATTCTACCTTGACTTTTTGTTTGCCTTTGGTCAGGTCAGTCAGTGGGACTGCCATGGTGGCAAAGTTGGGTATAAACCTCCTGTAGTACCCCGTAATTCCCAAGAAGGCTCTCACCTGCTTCTTATTCAGAGGCCGTGGCCAGTTTTGTATGGCATCAACTTTATTGAGCTGAGGCTTTATCAGGCCTCTGCCAATGGTGTATCTCAGATATTTTACTTCCTCCATGCCTAGACAACACTTTTTTGGGTTGGCTGTCAAACCTGCCTTATAGATGGAGTCCAACACTGCTTGTACCCTGGGTAAGTGAGACTGCCATTCAGGACTATGAATGACCACGTCATCCAGATAAGCAGCCGCATACAGTCTATGGGGCCTTAGAATCCTGTCCATCATTCTTTGGAAGGTAGCAGGTGCCCCATGTAGCCCGAAGGGCAACATCTTGTACTGAAACAAGCCCTCTGGCGCTGAAAAAGCTGTCTTTTGTTTGGCGCTCTCGGTTAACGCTACTTGCCAATACCCTTTGGTTAGGTCCAGAGTGGTTAAATACCTTGCCGTCCCTAGTCTCTCAATCAGCTCATCCACTCTTGGCATCGGGTAGGCATCGAATTTTGAAACACTGTTCAACTTTCTCAAGTCATTGCAGAAACGCACACTCCCGTCTGGCTTTGGAATCAACACAATGGGACTTGACCATTCGCTATGTGATTCTTCAATAACCCCTAACTCTAGCATATTTTTAATTTCTTTCGACACCGATTCTCTTTGTGCTTCTGGTAACCTATAGGGCTTTAGATTTACTGGGTCAGTGATGATGTCATGTTTAATGACCGAGGTTTTCCCAGGTACGTCAGAGAACAGCACCCCATTTCTAATCAGAAATTCCTTGACCTCTTGTTGTTGAAATGCCGACAGGGTTTTTGCCACTGTCACTTCGGGAACTAAGGGCCCTGGATCTACTGGAGGGGCTCGGTCGGCCGACAGTACCGTTCTATCTTTCCAGGGCTTTAACAGATTTAACAGATTTATATGGTATATCTGTTCCGGCTTTCTTTTCCCCGGCTGGTAAACTTTGTAATTGACCTGCCCCACTCTTTCTAAGATTTCAAAGGGCCCTTGCCATTTAGCCAAAAGTTTATTTTCCACAGTGGGAACCAATACTAACACTCTGTCCCCAGGAGCAAAGCTGCGTAACCGAGCATTGCGGTTGTATACCCTCTGCTGTGCCTGTTGAGCCTGTTCCAGGTGCTCTCTCACTATCGGCACTACCGCAGCAATTCTCTCCTGCATTTGAGAAACATACTCAATCACCGTTTTGTAAGGACTAGACTGCCCCTCCCATGTCTCTTTGGCAATGTCTAGTAACCTCCTTGGGTGTCTCCCATACAACAAGTCGAAGGGTGAAAACCCGGTGGAGGACTGGGGAACCTCTCTTATGGCCAACAATAAATATGGCAATAAGTAATCCCAATCCCTACCATCCTTGTCGACCACTTTCCTAAGCATGTGTTTTAACGTCTTGTTAAACCTCTCGACCAGCCCATCGGTTTGGGGGTGATAAACCGAAGTTCTTAACTGTTCAATTTTGAACAGGCGGCATAACTCTTTCATGACTTTTGACATAAACGGTGTACCCTGGTCAGTTAGTATCTCCTTGGGTATACCCAGCCTGCTAAAGACATGAACTAGCTCTCTGGCAATGGTCTTGGTTGACGTATTGCGCAACGGGATCGCTTCCGGGTACCTGGTAGCGTAATCCATTATGACCAGAATATACTGGTGTCCCCTGGCAGACTTCATTAAGGGTCCAACCAAATCCATCGCTATTCTTTCAAACGGCACCTCTATAATAGGCAATGGAACTAGTGGACCCTTAAAATGTGGCGTGGGAGCATGATACTGACACTCAGGGCAGGATGCGCAAAAGTCAGATACCTCTTTATGCAGCCTGTGCCAGAAAAACCTCTGCATTATTCGCTCAGTGGTTTTCTCTACCCCTAGATGGCCTGCCGTTATATCACCATGGGCCAGATCCAATACTGTTCTTCTGTAGGCTTTGGGAACTATTAGTTGTTCCACAACATCTTCCCCCTTCTTAGTCACCTGATATAACAAATCCTGCCACATTGCCATGTGGGGATAGGACAAAGGACTATCAGGGTCTACAGGTTTACCATCAACTACTTTTACATTTTCCCTGGCTTTTACCAAAGTAGGGTCATTCAACTGCTCCACGGCAAAGACCTCTCTTCTGACCTCTAAATCAGGCAGACGATCACCTGGCCCAACAACACTTCCCACCTCAATGGGAGGCACATCAGTTGGCGGGCCACCGTCACGTTCCGCATTCTCTAGTTCGCCAACCATAGTAGAAAAAGGGAATAACTCTGACTCAGAAGAAACTCCCTCCTCCACTACATCGACAACCTTCTCAAATGGATTGGGGTTGTTCACCTCTGGAACAAAACGGCTTTCCCACAACTTCCAGAAGTGAGCAAAGTCTCTCCCCAATATTGCATCGTACACCAGACCATGCACCAAACCCACAGAAACTATAGCAGAGCCACATGGTGTCTCGATGTTCACCTCGGCCGTAACATAATATCGAGTATCCCCATATATGCAGGTCACACCAACAGTTTTCCCTGTATGCCTCAAGGGGTTCACCAGCTCAGCTTTTATAAGTGTCACCAAGCTACCAGAGTCTAACAGTGCCTCTACTCGGTTGCCATCTACAGTGAGTACACACATGTGCTTATCAGTCTCAGCCTGCCGGTCAGCCGTACAGGCTGTCTGTGCAAAGAAAGACCCCCTGCGGTAGACATGAGCAGTATCACATTGCATAGGTTCAGTTGTAAGTGGACAATTAGCGGCAATATGGCCGAAGCCACAACATCGGAAACACTGAGTCATATTAATGTCTAGTCGTTTACGGGGCAAGAACCTTCCTGGCCTGGCAGGCCTGTCTCCAGGTTCTACACCCTCAGTCTTAGGTACATTCCACCGCCCAGCACCCTTCTCCCCTGGAACAGTCTTACCAGTGTCTGTGGGAGTTCGCCGGTGCGCCATCGGGGCTCGGTGGGGCATACTCATCAGCTCCTCAGCCGCCACATACCTCTCCACCAGCTCGACCAACTGGTCCGCGGACTTAGGGTCTGCATGGCTCACCCACTTGCGCAGAGTCACAGGTAATGATCGCAGGTACCGGTCCATCACGACCCCTTCCACGATCTGTGGTCCCGTCAGCGTCTCAGGCTGTAGCCATTTTGAGGACAGATGGACGAGGTCATGCATCTGTGAACGTGGAGGCTTGTCCCTATGGAACTCCCAGCGGTGGACCCGTTGGGCACGAACAAAGGTGGTGACTCCCAAGCGAGTTAGGATCTCCTGTTTTAGTTTTTAATAGTCCTTGGCATCAGCCAGGCATAAGTCGAAATAGGCCTTTTGTGGCTCCCCAGACAAAAAAGGTGCCACCAGACTTGCCCACTGCTCCTTGGGCCAACTCTCCCTTTCGGCCGTTCTTTCAAATGCGGCGAGATAGGCCTCCACATCATCGCCCGAAGTCATCTTTTGGAGGGAGTGACTGGCTCGTACGGAGTGAGTAGGGGTGGGAGGACCAGTAGTAACCTCTCTGGGCCGGGCGACCAGGTGCTGTACAACCTCTCTTATGGCCTGGCTGTTTTCCTCAATGGAGACCTGTTGAAGTCTGTTAGTCTCCTGCTGAGCTGCTGTAGCTTCCTGCTGAGCCCTGGTAGCTTGGAGCAAGGCCTTAATAATGTCCTCCATTTTGTCCTGGGGTGTAGGTTGGAAGCTGAACCTTGCCTCTCTGAGCATTGGCTGACGCCTCCTCTATGGGACTCCAAGGACACAGTGTTATTTCCACACTCACAAATTGGGTGTCTGTTTTCCTCTTGCTGCAACTTCAGTGTGTGTGGTTGCCCGCATTCTCCACCATATTGTGACACAGCTAGGTTAGGGGGTCCCTCTCCTGGGTAGAGGACTCCTTCCTTACACACACACACACACAGCAGCAGGGAAGCAGCACACCAGTCTGGATGCAAGTACAAGCTGGTCGGCGCCAGTCTTTATTGTACAATGTCAGAAATAACACAAAGAAAACATAAACGTAAATCCTAGCCCTGTCGGGGCACTAACTTCACAGGTAGTTCCCTCACTACCAGAACCTGGCAGGGTCTAATGCGCTCACCAGCAACAAAAGCACAGCACAACACTTACAGTTAGGTTTTCAAGTGTCTCTGAGCAAACTCCCTGTCTGCTCTCCCAGGTGAGACAATCAGCCCTCAACACACTAGGCTTATATTGGCCACTCTCAGGTGGAAACCCTAACAACCTGTTACCAGGCTGCGAGAACCAAAACCTGGAGTGGCCATGGGTGGAGCCCTCCCTCTCCTCTCACCCACAACCCCCAGGTCCCAAACCGGCTTTTCAAAAAGCCGAAACTCAAGCCTGCTACAGTGCAGACTTTCTCCTGGGGGTTTAGAACACATAAGACAGGAATCTGGGACCAATGTACCTGCCACAGACCACTTTACCAGTGATCCTATCACAATATATATATATTAGGGGTGAGCGGGTTCGGATTTCTGAAATCCGAACCCCCCCGAGCCCCCCCTATCCGAGTCCAATCCGAGTCAGGCTCGACTTTTCCCGCCTGACTCGGATCTGAAATCGAGGCAAAACGTCATCATCCCGCCTTCCGAGTCTCGCGGGTTTTGGATCCTATATAAGGTACCCGCGTCGGCGCCATTTTCTCACTCGGCTGTGGACAGTGAAGAGGGAGGGTGGGAGTTAGGGCTGTGTAGTGTAGTGTAGTGTAGTGCTGCTGTTGTCCACTACTTCAAAGTCCATAGGGGCTGGCTGTGTTGTGCTGTGCTGCTGTTGTTAATAGGGGCTGTGTCCACTACTTCAAAGTCCATAGGGGCTGGCTGGACTGTGTTGTGCAGTCAGTTCTCCATAGGGCCTGTGTCCACTCCAAAGTCCTGTGCAGTGTCCCAGTCCTAAAGGGGTGCTGTAGTGTTGTCCAGGGGGTGCTCTGTCCATCAGGGGTGCTCCCCCCAAGTGCTAAAAAAATAATATATTTTCTGTGTTTGTGAATTGTGTGCGCAGTAGCCGCACGTGCATCAACAAAGTAGTGCCAAGCGTGCGCCTGTGTCATAAGTAAAGGGCCGGTTGGCTTGACCGTTAAGGGTGCTGTAACCCCCGAAAGTACACTCCAGTCCAAACCAAAAAAAAAATTATTTTCTGTGTTTGTGAATTGTGTGCGCAGTAGCCGCACGTGTATCAACAAAGTAGTGCCAAGCGTGCGCCTGTGTCATAAGTAAAGGGCCGGCTGGCTTGACTGTTAAGGGTGCTGTAACCCCCGAAAGTACACTCCAGTCCAAACCAAAAAAAAAATTATTTTCTGTGTTTGTGAATTGTGTGCGCAGTAGCCGCACGTGCATCAACAAAGTAGTGCCAAGCGTGCGCCTGTGTCATAAGTAAAGGGCCGGCTGGCTTGACCGTTAAAGGGTGCTGTAACCCCCGAAAGTACACTCCAATCCAAACCAAAAAAAAATTATTTTCTGTGTTTGTGAATTGTGTGCGCAGTAGCCGCACGTGCATCAACAAAGTAGTGCCAAGCGTGCGCCTGTGTCATAAGTAAAGGGCCGGCTGGCTTGACTGTTAAGGGTGCTGTAACCCCCGAAAGTACACTCCAGTCCAAACCAAAAAAAAAATTATTTTCTGTGTTTGTGAATTGTGTGCGCAGTAGCCGCACGTGCATCAACAAAGTAGTGCCAAGCGTGCGCCTGTGTCATAAGTAAAGGGCCGGCTGGCTTGACCGTTAAGGGTGCTGTAACCCCCGAAAGTACACTCCAGTCCAAACCAAAAAAAAAATTATTTTCTGTGTTTGTGAATTGTGTGCGCAGTAGCCGCACGTGCATCAACAAAGTAGTGCCAAGCGTGCGCCTGTGTCATAAGTAAAGGGCCGGCTGGCTTGACCGTTAAGGGTGCTGTAACCCCCGAAAGTACACTCCAGTCCAAACCCAAAAAAAAATTATTTTCTGTGTTTGTGAATTGTGTGCGCAGTAGCCGCACGTGCATCAACAAAGTAGTGCCAAGAGTGCGCCTGTGTCATAAGTAAAGGGCCAGCTGGCTTGACCGTTAAAGGGTGCTGTAACCCCCAAAGTACACTCCAGTCCAAACCAAAAAAAAAATTATTTTCTGTGTTTGTGAATTGTGTGCGCAGTAGCCGCACGTGCATCAACAAAGTAGTGCCAAGCGTGCGCCTGTGTCATAAGTAAAGGGCCGGCTGGCTTGACCATTAAAGGGTGCTGTAACCCCCGAAAGTACACTCCAGTCCAAACCAAAAAAAAAATTATTTTCTGTGTTTAGCCGCACGTATATATCAAATCGATATAACATAAATGGAGGACCAAACTTTCTCCGATAAAAATAAAATAGAGAAAGATCAAGAACCACTTCCTCCTAGTGCTGAAGCTGCTGCCACTAGTCATGACATAGACGATAACATGCCATCAACGTCGTCTGCCAAGGCCGATGCCCAATGTCATAGTAGAGGGCACATACAATCCCAAATGGCAAAGTTCAGGAAAATGACCTTGAAAAAGACATTTAAATCAGCTGAAGAGAAACGTAAACTTGCCAATATGCCATTTACGACACGGAGTGGCAAGGAACGGCTAATGTCGATCCCTAGTATGTTCATGACTAGTGGTTCAGCTTCACATGACGATGGAAGCCCTCCTCCCACTAAAAAAATCAAAAGAGTTAAGCTGGCAAAAGCACAGCGAAGAACTGTGCTTTCTAAGAAGATATCACAAATCCCCAAGGAGAGTCCAAGTGTGGTGGTGGTTGCGATGCCTGACCTTCCCAGCACTGGACGGGAAGAGGTGGCTCTTTCCACCATTTGCACGCCCCCTGCAAGTGCTGAAAGGAGCACCCACAGTCCACTTGCTGATATGCAAATTGAAGATGTCACTGTTGAAGTACAACAGGATGAGGATACTGGTGTAGCTGGCGCTGAGGAGGAAGTTGGCGAGGAGGATTCTGATGGTGATGTGGTTTGTTTAAATCAGGCTCCGGGGGAGACAGTTGTTGTCCGTGGGATGAAAAAGCCCATCACGGTCATGCCTGGGCAGAAGACCAAACATTCCATCTCTTTGGTCTGGCAATATTTCTATCCAAATCCGGACAACAACTGTCTTGCCATATGTACCATATGTAAAGGTGAAATAAGTAGGGGTAGGGACGTCAACCACCTAGGAACATCCTCCCTTATACGGCACCTGCAGCGCGTTCATAAAAAGTTACTGTCAAGTTCAGAAACTTTGGCTAAGACCGTAAGCAGTCCAGGGACACCTAAATCCCGTTGTCCTGTTGTATCCAAGCGCCTGCAAACCACACCGTCAACTCCCTCCTCGTCAATTTCCTCCTTAGTCAGGATCGGAAGTAGTCCTGCAGGCCATGTCACTGGCATGACTGACTCTCCTATCCGGGATTCCTCTGGAGGATCCTGCATTGCTACGCCTACTGCTGCCGCTGCTGCTGTTGCTGCTGCTGGGAGTCGTTCATCATCCCAGAGAGGAAGTAGGAACACCACTACTTTTACTAAACAATTGACCCTCCAACAGTCCTTAGCGAGGAGGATGAAGTACGACAGCAGTCATCCTGAAGCAAAACGTATAACTGAGGCCTTGACTGCTATGTTGGTGTTAGACGTGCGTCCGGTATCCGCCATTAGTGCAGTGGGATTTAGACAATTGATGGAGGTAGTGTGTCCCCGGTTCCAAATCCCGTCTAGATTCCACTTCACTAGGCAGGCGATACCGAGACTGTACAGAAACGTCAGAAAAAGTGTCCTCAGTGTCCTGAAAAATGCCGTTGTACACAATGTCCACTTAACCACGGACATGTGGACAAGTGAAACAGGGCAGACTAAGGACTATATGACTGTGACAGCCCACTGGGTAGATGTATCACCTTACGCAGCAACAGCAGCAGCGTCACCAGTAGCAGCATCTCAGAAACGCCAGCTCGTTACAAGGCAGGCTACGCTGTGTATCACCGGTTTCAGTAAGAGGCACACCGCCGACAACCTCTTAGAGAAACTGAGGGAAATCATCGCCCAGTGGCTTACCCCACTTAGACTCTCCTGGGGATTTGTGATATCTGACAACGCCACCAATATTGTGCGGGCATTACATCTGGGCAAATTCCAGCACGTCCCATGTTTTGCTCACACAATAAACTTGGTGGTGCAGAATTTTCTGAAAAGCGACAGGGGCGTGCAGGAGACGCTTTGGGTGGGCCGAAAAATTTCTGGCCACTTTCGCCATTCAGCGACTGCGTGCCGAAGACTGGAGCGCCAGCAAACACTCTTGAACCTGCCCCGCCATCACCTGAAGCAAGAGGTTGTGACGTGGTGGAACTCAACCCTCTATATGCTTCAGAGGATGGAGGAGCAGCAAAAGGCCATACAAGCCTATACATCCACCTATGACATAGGCAAAGGAGGGGGTATGCACCTGACTCAAGCGCAGTGGAGAATGATTTCCGTGTTGTGCAAGGTTCTCCAGCCCTTCGAACTTGCCACACGTGAAGTCAGTTCAGACACTGCCAGCTTGAGTCAAATCATTCCCCTCATCAGGCTTTTGCAGAAGCAGCTGGAGAAAGTGAAGGAGGAGCTAAGACGGAGCGATTCCGCTCGGCATGTGGGACTTGTGGATGAAGCCCTTCATTCGCTTTGCCAGGATTCCAGGGTGGTCAATCTGTTGAAATCAGACCACTACATTTTGGCCACCGTGCTTGATCCTAGGTTTAAAGCCTATGTGGTGTCTCTCTTTCCGGCCGACACAAGCCTGCAGAGGTGCAAAGACCTGCTGGTGGACACACTGTCAGCTGAAGCGGAACGTGACACGTCAACGGCTCCTTCTTCATTTTCTCCCGCAACTGGGGCTGCCAGGAAAAAACTTAGGTATCCTAAGCAACCCGCTGGCGGTGATGCAGGGCAGGCAGGACCAAGTTTGGACATCTGGTCCGGACTGAAGGACCTGGCAACAATTTCTGACATGTCTACTGTCACTGCATATGATACTGTCACCATTGACAGAATGGTGGAGGATTACATCGGTGACAGCATCCAAGTAGGCATGTCAGACAGTCCATACCTGTACTGGCAGGAAAAAGAGGCAATTTGGAGGCCCCTGTACAAGCTGGCTCTATTTTACCTGAGTTGCCCCCCCTCCAGTGTGTACTCCGAAAGAGTGTTTAGTGCAGCCGGGAACCTTGTCAGCGAAAGGCGTAGGAGGTTGCTTCCACAGAATGTGGAGAAGATGATGTTCATCAAAATGAATTATCAGCTCTTCCAGGGAGACCAGCCTCCAGAAGGTACAGAGGGACCTGTGGTGGTGGATTCAAGTGGGGACGAGTTAATACTTTGTGAGGATGAGGATGTACACACTGAAGAGGGTGAGGAATCGGTGGATGAGGAGGATGAGGATGACATCTTGCCTCCGTAGAGCCAGTTTGTGCAGGGACACATTAATTGCCAGCTTGTTTTGTGGGGGCCCAAACGAACCAATCATTTCAGCCACAGTTGTGTGGCAGACCCTGGCGCTGAAATGATTGATTTGTTAAAGTGTGCATGTCCTGTTTATACAACATAAGGGTGGGTGGGAGGGCCCAAGGACAATTCCATCTTGCACTTCTTTTTTTTCTTTGCATTATGTACAGTTTGGGGCCTAGTTTTTCTAACTGCCATCCTGTCTGCCACTGCAGTGTCACTCCTAGATGGGTCACGTGTTTGTGCCGCCCACTCGTGTCGCTTAGCATAGTCATCCAGCTACCTCGGTGCAACCTTTTGGACATAAAAACACTATTGTGAGGTGTGAGGTGTTCAGAATAGACTGGAAATGAGTGGAAATTAAGGTTATTGAGGTTAATAATAGCATAGGAGCAGAGAAACCAACAAATTCTGTGATTTTAGCTGTTTTTATGCTTTTTTTAAAAAAAATACAGATCCAAAACACAAAACCCAGAACCCAAAACACGGAAGGGTGGTTTTGGCAAAACCAATCCAGATCCAAAACACGAAGAAAGATCCAGATCCAAAACCAAAACACAAAACATGAAAAGTGGCCGGTGCACACCCCTAATATAAAAAAAAAAATATATATATATATATATATATATATATATATATAGTCTTTAAATACATATGTGTATCCGTGCGCATTTATTATTATTATTATTTATTATCTTTAACAGTGTGCAGTAACACGGCAGATGTACACAACGCTAAATAGCGCCGTATACAATGATATTATACTGACTACGCCAGATGGCATCGTGCAGACAACGCAAACATGTCGTCTTCAAATATTTTCAAAGATCTGATCTCAGCCAATCATCCGGCTTCGACACGGTGCAAATTGCTTTTTCAACTAACTGTACAGTATATGAACCCCCATTGTATTCATCTGTTTTTCCTGTCTGAGAGTAAAGAGTTTGCTGTCGGGATCCTGTCAGAATGTCGACAGTCAGAATTTCAACATGGAATTTACTGTCAAAATAATATGTCGACCTTAAAAAAAATGTCAATATCATTAAAATGTCGACATGTTCATAATGTTGCCACTTTACATATCGACATACAGCTTTTTGATTATTTTTAGGGTTAGGCTAAAATAAGCTAAAAACTGTATGTGGACATTCTGGGGTGGCAGCATTATGAAAATGTCGACCCTTTAACCATGTAGACATTTTATTAATGTCAACATATTGGTTTCCACCTAAAGTCCATGTCGACATTAAGAACCAGTCGGTATTTTGAAAGGCGACCTTTCATACCACACACTTGCTGCCATCTATAACATACTGTAGCAGATTTGAATAGCCTGCTCTCCCGCCCAACACGCAAGCAATTGATTCAGGTCTATCTTCAGAGTTAGGCCAAAATTTACTAAGCAGCGGATTTGGTGTTTTTTGGTTTAGAAACTGCCTGAAACTGCAGTAAATTGACTCTGACTGAGGGCCTGATTCAGAGCCGCTCATAAGCGGCCGCTCGTTCGCTCAAAGCGATGTTCGCACAACTGCGCATGCGTATGGGTTGTAATACGCATGCGCGAACCATTCATTGCGGTCAGAAATTGTGTGCTCGCAAAATAGCGAATGCCTGCTAATTTGAGTGACAGAATGAGGCGTTTGTGGGTGGTAACAGGGGAAGGTGCTTGAAAACGGGGAGTGGAGAACCGAACGCAGGCGTGCCAAACGGTCAAAACGGTGTGCATAATTAACAAAGCAGCGTCATCGACCATGTCACTTGGTTGTTTCTTAGCCTGAACTGTTCGCATGATTGCAGTAGGAAAATCCAACCACAAGCACTGCGAGCAGTTCATACGCCTTTCGATGTACTCGATTAATCAAATAAATAGCGGAGATGATGTAGGATGCGAGCTGCCAGGGGGCGTTTTATAAAAAATAGCGAGCGCATGTTTCGTTCGCTCATTCAGACATAAAGGCGTCAGCAGACCGCAAAGAGCGAGCGCTCTATTTAAATATCCGGCCCCTTTTTCTGAACGAGCGAGCGCAAATAGCGTCCGGCTCTGAATCAGGCCCTCAGACCAGTGGCAAACACAGGATTTTTAGCGGGGGGTTTCTATATATATACATATATATATTATATATATATATATATATATATATATATATAGTATATACACATGCATAAACACGATATATATAAATATTTAAATATATATATATATATATATATACATACATATACCTTGTTTGTGTGTAGATAATATATATATATATATATATAGATATACAGTGTTTTTGTGTGTGTAGATTTTATATATATATATATATATATATATATATATAATCTAGTATATGTGTGAGACATACTCAGCAAACATACAGTACACACACACAGCATTCAGCACATACACTCATAGCATTCGGACAGCATACATACACATATTAAAGCATACACACGCAGCATACTTACTAAGTACAAACACAGACACACACATAACATACTAATAACAGCTTTTCCTACTGCTGGCTGCGGACGTCCTCCTAAGTTCCGGGCTGCTGGGCGGCAGCGATCCTCCCTCAGGCTCTCCCGCGCTCACTCTGGGAGGACTGTGTAGAGATTGCAGTGCGCTGCCCGGACCCTGCCGGTTTAGCTGTCAGCTCTTCCGTGTCAGGTGACGTGAAAGCCACCTGACGCGTAAGCGCTGACAGCGCTAATGGTAGCTGAAGGGGATAGTGGGTGGTCCGCGGGCTGGTGCAGAGACGGAGTCAAGGTTGTCTCCGTCTCTGGAAAAAAAAGTGACCTGTCAGGGGGGGTTTCTGGGGGCTTAGAAACCCCCCCTGCGTGCGCTACTGCAGACCCATAATCGCAATATGCAATTTTTAAAAAAAGTTGCATCTCTGCAACCTATTATGAGTCAATCGCATTTTGATCTGTGTCTCCCTCCCCTTGTTAGACCTGGCTGAGATAACACTGGAATGATAGTAGAGACATGGCTTTATAGGCTGTACAGGAAATGTTAAACATCACAGCACACAGGGGAAATCTATTAATGTTAATGGCAGGACTGTGCAGTTAATTAGTACCCAAGTGGCTTGGAGCATCTGAATTGCTCCGTGAAGCAGACGCAAATATAACATTTTTGTTTTTGTTTTTTCATTTCAACACTTCTAAATATATGTGCTGGCTTCCCCAATTATATGCATAAAAAGGGTTTTAGGGGGAGAGATAAAATTAGAGATAAATAGCACCAACCAATCAGCTCCTAACTGTAATTTTTCAAACGCAGCCTGTAAAGTGACAGGAGCTGATTGGTTGGTACTTTGGACCTCATTCAGAGTCGGTCGTTGCGGCCGCTCGGTCGTAAGGGAAAAGGGGCGGATATGCAAATGAAGCGCTCGCAAGTTGCGTCGTAAGACTAAAAACACGCCCCCTTCTCGTTCGCACTACACGTCATCTCTAGGCATTTAAGGATTAATCGAGACCATCAGGAACCATCGGAGCTGGTCGTAGAGCTTAAGGCTGACCATACCCTCTCTTAAGCACTACGATCAAGTCAGTGTAAAAACCTTCCATGTCACATGTGCCATGCACTCCCATAAAACGCCATTTGCATAGTCAGACACGCCTGCGTTCGGATCTCCACTCCTCCATTCACAAGCACCTTCCCCTGTTACCACCCACAAACGCCTCATCCTGTCACTCAAACTAACGACCTGGCCAAGTTGAAGGAGAGAGAAATTTCCAATCACAACAGCTAGTTTGCGCACGCGCATTGCGAAACTTACGCATGTGCTGTTTTGCGAACATCGCTGGGTACGACCGAGTGGCCGCTTACGACCGACTCTGAATGAGGTCCATTATCTCTGATTTTATCTCTCTCTAAGATTTATTAATCTCCCCATTAATCTGAAAAAAGAGGATTCCTTGCCACTTACATGTGCTGTTTTAATAAATGGATGTTTTTCACATTTATGACCAATTGTGCACAGTCATCATTAGTGGCTTCATAGTCATCATTATCACCTTTACACTCACACCAGGGTCAGAGCTGACGCAAGTCCAGGCCCTTCAGTAAATTGCGTTTGCAACTTTTTAGCTGCCCATGTCTTAACTTGAGACTATGCACCCAGTACACACCCGTACTGTATTTTCACCCACTACCCACATGACTACTACCTGGGGTGTAGCGAAGGTGGTTCCAGTGGAGCATGAGCTCCGGGTGCCAAAATGGACAGAGGGCGCCATCCAGGGTTCCGGAATTCATGGGGCGCTGCACAGTATGACGGCCACCTGATAGTTTTATCTTGGTTTGTTTGCTCTATATCCTAAATAAGTTATGGATCTGAGATCTGTTTCTACATTTCATGCTCCCTCAAGCTGTCCAGATTGCCTCACTTCCAGCCCTCCCTCCTCTGTGATCATCTTCTGTCACCTCCCCTTTCCTGCCAGATTGATTACATTCACTTCTCACCTCTTTAATTCCCTCCCCTCTCTACCCTGTGATCTGTGCTTTGTCCCTGTCCACTCCTTTCTTATTGGCTTCTGTCACCACCCCTCTCTGATCATCTCTTTGCCCCTCCCCTCTCCTTTCTTATTGGCTTCTATCACTGGCCCTCTCTGATTGGCTTTGCCCTTCCCCTCTCATTTCTTATTGGCCTCTTCCACCTCCCTTCTCTGATAGGCGCTTTCCTCTCCCCTTCCCCTGTCTGATCCCCTCCCTCCTTCTCTCCTCATTCATTCAATCATTATGCTTCACTGGACTTAATAGTTACACATCTGAGGTAAAATCCTAAACTTCAATTATAAGGTATGAGTTTAAAAAAAGTCACTGCTTTGCTATTTAAAGTAACTGTGGCATTCCCAGACAGGACCACGCAGTGTTATTTGAAAGGTTTTTTTAAAAATATTAGGAGACCTGAAATAATGATAATGGTGGTAGACATGACATGGTTAGTAGTACTCACATTAATATAGGTGCAATGTATAGTTGCAAAGTACAGTAGGAGCATAGCTGAGAAGGGAGCTTCCCATAGGTGTTCCCACTCCAGTGACAGCTGCTTGGGGCAGTTATCGCAGTAATAAGCTGTGCACCCTGTGGAATCTCTCTAGCACATGTACTCTGTCAATTTAAGTTAAATGATCAGAATATATAATACAATCTCCTCTACTGACTAATAACAATGACTCAAAGGAAATAAAAGTCAGATCCTAGGTGCTACTGTATACATAAATAACAGGGTGCAAAAGAGCTACTCCTTAATGTCAGACAGTGTATCACCGAAGCATTCCATTCCCCAAATGTCCAGCATAATGCTGCCACTGTTTGCTGTTTTTCTTTTCACTTCTGTATTCCCCTACAGGCTGGCCATACCCCAATGGCACAGTTCAGTACAGAAGGGGGGCGCTATGACATGCACTTTCTCCGAGCACCATGGTTTCACGCTACTCCTCTGCCTACTACCCACAATTACATGCCCATTCCAGACCCATTCTCCGCCCCCTAATCACAAATAGTCACAAGTCAGATTTGAAACAAAAAAGATATAAATTGTGAAAAAAACACACAAACGGAGTCTTAAAGAAACGCAAGATGAGACAGAAAAAAGTCTCAACTTATACTGTGATGGACTTTAAATATGAGGCCCAATGTGATAGTCATGGCTGGACTGGACGTCTGGCCCTCCTGAGAAATGCCAGAAGGGCCAATGGCCTAATGGGCCGCACAAAAGCCTATCAGAGTAGCTCCGTCTCCCGGCACTCTGCTCAGCCGGCATGAGACCACGCCCCCATGGCTATCGACACTCCCACTGTGAAGCGTGGCCATGCCCCTTATTGGTGCAATAAGGGATGCCGCGGACGAATAACAGCCCCAGTCCATCCCTGGTGATAGTCAAATTTCACATTACCTGTTAATGAAATCTGCACAACAAGACCCTATCTGGCTGCTGGTTTTACGTGTTGTCTTTAAAAAGAGGTAAAAGCACAATTGCAGTAAGCTAGAAGAGCACGATTAGTTGGATGCAGCAAAATAGGACGATGAAGTACCTTTAACACCTGACAATTTTAACTACGCAGTGGAGGCAGGAGCAGAGAAGAGATAAAGCGAGGCGAGGTGCGACAGGGAGTTCATTAAGTGGAATCCAGCATCCATTATTCTATTATATAGAGCAGGCTGTTCTGTAATTAAAGCTTCCAAGTGTTTCTGAGAAAAAGGAAAAATACAATTTATCTTCTTTTATAACACCTTTCATTACAAAGCAAAATGTGTGATACATGCCTATCACCAGTCCTTAGTGCATTCAAAATTGAGAGTTTGGGCAGGTGGTGAATGAGAAGTGCGTGGCCCCGAGAGTTCTCATTGGATTAAAGAGGACCTGTATATGACAAAGTTGTGAGTACGCACTAGTAATACAATTGAAATGAATGGATAATTGCTATTACATAATTGATACCAACATCATGGTTCATCACAATAATTTTTTTTTTGGATGACTCTAAGTTGGTGGTGCACCCTAAACGTTTGTGCTAAACACATATAAAAGTACTTTCTGCAAGAAGCAGAGGAAAAGGACAAATATGCCTTTGTAGGGGCACTCTTATGACAGATAATTGTTTATATATGGATGATGATGGAATGATTAGTGTGAATAAAACTTAACGTTTAATATACACCTTTAAAAGGAAGTTCTCCCCAGAGAGTAATGTGTCGATATAACATAGAAATCTACTAAGGACAGAAAAGAACAATATAAACGTCCTTTGAAGTGTAAATGAGTATTATTATTTATTATTGATAAAAATTCAGTGAGTAATCAGCTCCTGTTAAGGGTAATGAATATTCTAATTAACCCTAATTCAATATACAGGGAGGCACATATGATTACTTCATACAGTACATATCTGGCGAACTATAGTAGTTTTTAATTAGATCTCTGTTGTGATCGACATATGCATAAATGATAGTCGGTCAGAAACAATTGTATATTGTAAGAAACCACACTATGATAACTAAGAAAGATGATTTATTAGGATAATCCAGCAGCTTTGAAATCTGTGTCCCCTGTAGATGAGTGAGGGATATATATTGTAATTAAATATCAGTACACATATATAGACATTGCTGATAGTGATAAAGTCTGTGTCCCCATATAACTAAGAGGATTGTGTTTGGGAGGACTTTTATCCCAAGTATGTTAACCTCAGATTTGAGCTTCCAGATCTAAACCAATAGCAAATAGAAGTTTAAAAATAACCGAAAAACAACAGGAAACCCTTCCAAACAATAGATCTGCCTGCGACAGCCATGTTTGGGATGTAGTCGTGATTCCGGCGGTTGGGTGCCGGCAGTCAGAATCCCGGCTCCAGAATCCTGACTGCTGACATCCTAATGGTAAGTATTAGGCTTGGAGTTAGGGGTCAGGGTTAGGCACTAGGGGGAGGGTTAAGGTTAGGCTGTGGGGGGAAGGGTCAGGGTTAGGTTGCGGGGGGGAGGTTTAGGGGAGGGTTCGGGGTTAGGGTACTTAACTGCAGGATGCTGACTATTGGGATGCCGCTGTTGTTATTCTGGCCGCCGGCATCGCGACCACCGAGATCCCGTACCCAACACGCGTGTTTAAGAGAAGCACTGCACAGCGTTAAAGTCAATTTAAAACTGTGTAACCCCCCCCAATCCATACCCAGCCCCAAACCTCTCAGCCTGTGCTGGTATTATGGGAAAATAGGGGGAAAAATAGTTAGGGGTTCCCCTTATTTTCCTATAACCAGCACCAGGTTGAACCAGCCCTCTAAAGCTGCACTCTGTCCTTGCTGATTCTGGATACTTGCTGGCAAACGTTACTGCTATTACCGTGCCTTCCACTCGGCAGCCTGCTTGCCAACTCTTGCTGGAAAGTCCAGGACAGTCCTAACAGCTAATAAGATCATTGCTGATCCAAGTCACCCATGTCACTCACATTATCCTTGTTGCCCCCAAAGAAACACTATAGATGTCTTAGATGACATATTGGCAGGTGGTAATATAGTTTTATTTCTCCTTCTGTAATTGTTAGTTTAAATGTTTAATATACTTGTATTTTAATTGTCTTTTCGGAGAACGCATCATAATGTCACTTATGTATCTTTTATGTTGAAGTGATAAATAAATGGAAATTGGAATTTCAGGGACCTTTCCGGGACTCCCAAAAGAGTGAGCCAGTCTCCCACTTCCTGCATAAAATGGACAGCTCTGAGGTTTGATGAGGCATTTTGCACTAAATTGTGTCCATTATGCCATGAATAGTAGCTTTGCACAGCAGAGGTGGAGCCACGATGAAGCTATCGGGGCACCACACCGTCTCCCACCCCCCTGGGTTTTTCTAAGAACATCTCTGCAATGAACAATTATCACTGTGCATATCAACAAAATCTCATATGTCTTTATCGAAGACATGGATAATCGTTTTGGCTACAATCCTCTTTAATTAATCAAAGACTGCAGTGAAAACAAATTTGGGCCTATTTATCAAATAATATTTGCGGGATATCCCCTGAAAGCAGCCATTTTGGGGAGGGGGCGGGCACCTGCAAATATTAAGGGTCTCCTGAATGCACTATGAAGGGAACGCAGCAGATATCCATTTCCGACAGCAGAAGCAGTCGCCATAGGTTTCTATGGCGGCTGTTAGGATGTTGGATCTACCAAACTCCAGCATGCCAAGCAGTCTGGAGCTTTGCCCCGCCCACTACGCTATCTACAGATGGAGTTAGCTAGTTGTAGCCTATGGACCACATTTGTGAAATTATCGGAAGAGGAACCCATAAAATCCCTCCCTCGCACATGTGGAGCCGGACATCGCAGTAGCAGTAGCGCAGCAGTTGCCCGAAGTAGAAAGTAAAATGATTGGGGATGCGATCACTACTAGTCACCCGGAATAATCTATCA
This sequence comes from Taudactylus pleione, assembly GCA_031769625.1. NCBI lineage: Eukaryota > Metazoa > Chordata > Amphibia > Anura > Myobatrachidae > Taudactylus > Taudactylus pleione. The sequence continues at coordinate 2,978,284 of JAUIMM010000033.1, read as the reverse complement.
GCAGCTCTGCCGGGCCCAGGTACAGGGAGGGGACGTGGCTAACCCGACTCGGTGTGGCCAGAACCCCTCCTTGCAAAAAATGTAACATGTTCACACGGAATCGGTATGTCCGACGGTTGGTATCCCAACAGCGGCTGCCCGACATGGGTGAAATTCCCGATCATCCCTAAGGTAAGTATTGACTAACCTAATTCTCTCCCCTAACCCTCCCTTAGGGGTGCCTAACCCTAACCTTCCCCCCAGTGACTAAACCTTATCCCCCCTCTAAGTGCCTAAACCTAACCCCCCCTTTCCCCGCCACCTAAACCTAAGCCCCCCGGGGGAGTGCCTAATCCTAAGTCCCCCCCCGGGGGTGCCTAACCCTAACCCCCCCTTCCCCTAGACTAAACCTAACCTCCCGGGGGGGGGGTGCCTTACCCTAAGTCTCTCCTGGGAGCCCTAAATGTAACCCTTCCCCCCCCCCCCCGCGGCTATCCGTGCTCGCCACCCGGCGTCCCTTCGATCGGGATGTCAGGCGCCGGTCTCCCAGTGTCAGTAAAATGACAGGCGTCTAGATTTAGATGCCTGTCATTTAACCCTCGCCGGGATTAAGTCCGCCGGCTTCCCGACTGCATACCGCTCGCACAGGGGGGGGGAGCCGGTGTACGGGGGTGGAGGCGCAATCGCTCCCCCCTGTGCTTATAATGCAGGGAGAGAGAGAGGACTAATTGCTATTGTAGCAGCCTTTCTCCCTAGCCCAGTACACAGCGTGTGTGCTAAGCTGGGGACAGAGGGGACAGTCAGTCTGCTCTCTCCCGGCCCAAAGTAAAGTAGCGGCGGTGGGCAGGCTGCTGGACCCAGGCCCCTCTCAAATGGGCCCAGATAATTAATCCTTCTTGGCCCCCCTGCCTACATTCAGGTGAATAAGCCGCGTATTGCAGCAATAAGGAATCCTTATTTTCAGAGGCAGACCGCATAAATGAATAAATATGTCCCTTGGAGTACAGATGTGTGTCTTCATAAAGCAGTACACTCTGCACTGTGTACCTAAAACATTTTAAATAGTGTTTACTCTTATCTGATCTGGTTTCGATAATTAGTTTACTTTGTCAGCATGACATTTTCAGGTACATTGGGAAAGAACCATTCAATTAGCTGAGTAAAGAAATGTGTATGCATCTTAATGAGGCTTAGCCTATTTAAGTGGTTGTTAACATTTTTGATTTCTCAGTTTTCTGTAGGCTTTGGTACACACACACTAGACTTTCCTAAAATGCTATGAAACATGTGAAAAATAAAGCTGTTTCTCCGGTTGCAGATGGGTGTGTATAGCCGAGCTCCATAGATTTGGTAAGGGGCTGAATACTGCCACTCAAGCTGTGCATGCGCTGGTTCAGATATGTCCTCTAATGTACTCCGCAATGACTGCGGGGTCCGTTATTTGGCAAAACATTAGCAAGAATTAAGCCCAAGTCTGCAAAAAACCTAATAACCTAATTGTACAGTAATGGTGCATACACAATTACACACGTAACGATTTTGTAACCAACGATTTTCTGTCAGACTTTCCTTTGAAAAAGTGAACGATTTTTTTGAACGATGAACGAATAATGGCCCTGATTCAGAGCCGGTCGCTATTTGTGGTCGTTCGTTCCAAAAAAGGGGTGGCTATTCAAATGAACTGTCATTTTTTGGATAACTACACCCCCTGGCCGCTCGCATCCTAAGTCATGTCCGCTATTTATTAGATTAATCGAGTACATCGACCAGCGTATGGACTGCTCGCTATTCTTGTGGTTGGTTTTTCCTACCACAATCTTGCGAGCAGTTCTGGCTATAAAATAACCCAGTGACGTGGTCAGTGACGCTGCTGTATTATGCACACCCATAAAACGCCCGTTTTGACCTTTAAGCACGCCTGCGTTCTGATCTCCATTCCCCGTTTACAAGCACCTTCCCCTGTTACCACCCACATACGCCTCCTCCTGTCACTCATATTAGCAGGCATTCGCTATTTAGCGAACAAACGATTTTCGGCCGCACTGACTGGTTCGCGCATGCGTATTACGATCCATACGCATGCGCAGTTGGGCAACCATCGCTCGGAACGAACGAGCGGCCGCTTACGAGCGGCTCTGAATCAGGCCCAATGTTCCTTCCCTTAATGAAAATCGTCATGTTGGACAGTCTGAAATGGACGATGAACGATAACTACAAACGGGAGTGCGCATTTGTGATTATCGTTCATCGTTAGAACTCATAAACTGAACGATTTTATTGTATGATTTAATGATAACGACGTCGTTATCGACAAATCGTTAAAAAAATCGTTACGTTACATGTGTGTATACACCTTAAGCCAGCACTCTGATAAGATAAAATGAAAAGTGACAAATTCACTCCTCCCAACTTTTAAGTTTCATCAAGAGGGACAGTTTGAGCGCCATAGGTCCACACGTCCAAAAAGGGGCTAGGGCTTTGTGTAAAAGGAACGGAGCATCAGGGAAAGGGGGCGGAGCCTCACAGCCCCCGTTTACATCACTGTGGGGGGTGCCCAGGCTCTCCCTACACTAGTGAATAGATGCACACCTCCCAACTGTCCCGCATCCAGCGGGACAGTCCCGTTTTTCTGGGACTGTCCCACTGGGGAGAGCACAAACCGCCGCTCTGCATAGCGGAGCAGTGGGTGTGCTGGAGGAGAACAGATACCGTGCGCATGCGCCCGGCATATGTTCTCTTGTGTAGGGACTGACTGGGGGCTGCCCAGCATCTCGGAGAGTGCTGGGCACGCCCCCAAAGTGACGAAAACGTGGGAAGCAGTGAGGCTCCTCCTCGTTTTTCATAGGCTACACCCCTTTCCCCGCAAGCCATGCTCTTTTTCGGCCTTCGGTGCACGACCTGTCCCTCCTTAGGATTTTAAAATGTTGGAAGGTATGTAGATGCCATGCGCACTGCATCTATTCTACCTCTGCTTGTTTGTGCTCCCCCCAACTCACCCCCCCTCCCACTGCAGGACACTGCGGCCCGCAGGTGGGACAGCTTGACAGCCTCAGAAAAACTCGGGACAGTGGGGAGGTATGCATATTTATGAAAGGATATTACATCATATTGCATCACCCAGATGTATCTGTATGGGTGACCGCAGCGAATATCAGACCTATAGGCTGCGATCACCCATTTTTAATCACAAATGGAGCTCTCATTTCTATGAGGGCTGCTAACATGGCCCCGGTAGCTAACGCCTTCTTCAGATGTCATTAGCCATTGCAGCCTATGGGTTACAGATCGCAAATTTTACCGGTAGGGGAATCTCCCCGACAATGGCCACTATCGAAATCATGGTCTGATGACTGCTCAACGAATCAGGATGTAAAGTTATCGCATTAGTGATGACTTTATACATATTGCAGCAATGCCCCTGTTCCTGGATGTGAATAATAATAGATTCCTGCAAATTTACAATCTTTAATTTCTTGGTGATAAAATAAGTGGCGATAATAAATTGTAATTATTAGGTCTAAAACCTGCTAATTAATAAATGAAATATGCCCTCTTGGGTTTGACAATTAGATATATGAACACATAACTCATGATGATAGGTTCTGCAGCAAAAAGAGTGGTTTTCTTAGTTAACTCCATGATAACTTAACCAATATCAACTTGCTGTAGCAGCTGAGCAGTACTCCGCTGTCATGGCAACATACATTCAGGGTTACTAATCGCTCTGGAGTTCCTCCTTTCAGCTCTACTGAGCATGCCTGTTGCCCTGGGTTGTGCATACATCTGGTAGAGATGCTAGAGCAGTGATTTTCAACCTTTTTTAACTCGCGGCACACTACACAAGATTTTAAAATTGCCAAGGCACACTATCCGGCGATGCGGTGTGCGCGGACTATGAAAAAACACACTACATTAGTTCCCACAGGAACAAAACACACTACATTGGCCCCCACAAGAATAAAAAACACACTACATTGGCCCCCACAAGAATAAAACAATCCCATTGTTCCCCACTAAATAGGCAAATATATGGCTGGATAACATATGGCTGGTTCTCACTAAAAAAAATGACATGACTGGTTCCCACGAAAAAATAAACTATGGCTGGTACCCACGAAGAAGAAAAAAATGTCTGGTCCCACAAAACCCACATTTCTTCCCCCCTTGTCACTCACACTGCAGCAGGATCGCGTTCGGGCGGGCTTCCAGGCAGGCTGCAGAGCCTGCCTGGACAGAGCGTGGGCTGGCTGATTGGCGCAGGGCGTTGGCTGGCAGAGCGGGCTGGAGGGCAGTGGAAAACGCGGCGTGCCTGACCTGTGATGTCACATCGCCGCATCTTTGCAGGTCACTACCCGGTCGCGCCTGAGTCTCCCAGAGGAGCTCAGCGGCCCGGGATGCTGAAGTACAGTAAAATGTGCCCGGTGGCTCTGACAGCCCCGCAGCACACTTCACAACCGGCCACGGCACACTAGTGTGCCGCGGCACACCGGTTGAAAACCGCTGTGCTAGAGAATAAAAAGAGAGAGGGGGAGATGCACTAAGACTTGGAGAGTGATAAAGTAGAGAGTGATAAAGTACCAACCAATCAACTCCTGCCATTTTTCAAACACAGCCTGTAAACTAAGAGTTAGGAGCTGATTGGTTGGTACTTTATCACTCTCCACTTTATCACTCTCCAAGGCTTGGTACATCTCCCCCAGAGTGAGAATCGCATTAAATACACAGATTAAGCGGAATTTTGCTGAGCAGTAGGTCAGAATTGAAAAATAGGGACATTTCAAGAGACAAATTTTAACAATCTTAATCCTGGCTCTTTCCATATTATTTACGACCAGCTTTTTTGACGTGTTATTCGCGGAGTCCTTCCCCCCAACCATACTTCTCATCTGGAGCAACCCTGTCCATTGGACATAGGTGTGTGGTGCCACAATTGCATCATTATAATTATTGCCCCGCCTCCTGACGTTCAAAGACGCAATTTGCGGGCAGAGCTGCACGACATCAAGGCTCTGCCCTCACTGTTTAAAGTCACGATTTGCTGCATTTTACTGCGGGGGGGTGGGGATACTATGAAGAGATTCAAGTGTAACGTGTCATCCAACCTCTAGGCAGCGGGAGACCAGCCAACTCTGTTGGGAGGCCGGGATAGCCCATCTAGATTTGGGAAACTCATGGACATTCCTGGAGAGTTAGCAAGTACGCGCTCAACCTCGGCTGCGTACTGCAGACATCTGCTTTCATACCCGCGTCGATCTTTGCTGTGACCACTGAGAGCATTGTCTGTCTGTTGCAGTAGTAGGGGCTGTTGCCCGGGGAGGTGCATGCTGGCTCCCACACAGGAATGTATCTAGGGGTCCGAGCACCCATGGCAAAGTAATGGAATGGCACCCCCTCCCCCCATATTTTCTGTATAAATACACACACTGTACCTAAAACCTCTCCCTAGCCAGCCCCCATGTCTCCCCTGCCAGTTACAGTAACACTACACTCTGTAACATACTCAGCCTGTCACCTGTAACACTACACCCTGTCGCCTGTAACACTACACCCTGTCACCTGTAACACTACACCCTGTCACCTGTAACACTACACCCTGTCACACACTCACACTCACCCTGTCACCTGTAACACTACACCCTGTCACCTGTAACACTACCCCCTGTCACCTGTAACACTACACCCTGTCACACACTCACCCTGTCACCTGTAACACTACACCCTGTCACCTGTAACACTACACCCTGTCACACACTCACACTACACCCTGTCACCTGTAACACTACACCCTGTCACACACTCACATTCACCCTGTCACTTGTAACACTACCCCCTGTCACCTGTAACACTACCCCCTGTCACCTGTAACACTACCCCGTCACCTGTAACACTACCCCCTGTCACCTGTAACACTACACCCTGTCACACACTCACCCTGTCACCTGTAACAATACACCCTGTCACCTGTAACACTACACCCTGTCACACACTCACACTCACCCTGTCACCTGTAACACTACACCGTCACACACTCACACTCACCCTGTCACCTGTAACACTACACCCTGTCACCTGTAACACTACCCCCTGTCACCTGTAACACTACACCCTGTCACACACTCACCCTGTCACCTGTAACACTACACCCTGTCACCTGTAACACTACACCCTGTCACACACTCACACTCACCCTGTCACCTGTAACACTACACCGTCACACACTCACACTCACCCTGTCACCTGTAACACTACACCCTGTCACCTGTAACACTATACCCTGTCACACACTCACACTCACCCTGTCACCTGTAACACTACACCCTGTCACACACTCACACTACGTACTGTCACATACTCACACTCAGCCTGTCACACTACACCCTGTCACATACTCACACTCAGCCTGTCACACTACACCCTGTCACATACTCACACTCAGCCTGTCACACTATACTCTGTCACATACCTCTGGGGTCCCGCTGTCAGCCCGCACAGGAGCAGGAGCAGCCGGAAGGAACCCTCCCACATTCTAAGCTCCTCGGTTTCCGGCAGCATGTGAGATGGATGCCCGGGTGTCCGGCTGTCAGCCCGCACAGGAGCAGCCGGCAGGTACACTCCTTCATCCTCCGCTCTCCGGCGGCATGTGAGACAGAGTCAGCCGTGAGCCCGGGTGTCCCGCTGTCAGGCGCACAGGAGCAGCCGTCAGGTACCCTCCTTCATGCTCCCCGGTGCCCGGCGGCATGTGAGAAGGAGAGTCAGCCATGGCTGCTGGGGAGGCCGAGCGGGGGAGGATCCGGGGACAGGGAGGAGGAGGCTGGGGGAGGATGGGCGGGGAGGTGCTGGGGCGGGTGAGGAGGTGGTGCCGGGAAGTAGGGGGTAGGTGACTCCCTTTCACTCATCAGTGGCTCCCAGGCCCTGGACGGACATCATAGGGCCGTACCTGGGACTCCGCGGCAGTCCTGTCTATTTCTACCCCTTGACCATGGGAGGCACTGCTGGACGGCGCCCCCCCCCTCGGCCGGCGCCCCTGGCGAGTGCCATCCTGGCCAATGGGTAGATACGCCCCTGCTCCCACACTGCACATGACAGAGATGGGACAGATCATCCCCAATTATTATATTGGTTTACGTTCCATTGCCCAATAAATGATTTAGAAACACTAACAAGCAATTGTCAATTAAAATGAGGTCACTTACTATTTAATTGTTAAGCAGTCTTGATAATACCAGCTTGTGGTCAATGTTATTTTGTGTAACACTTATAATACAGCTATGGAGATAATATTACCACCTGAAATTATCAATTGATATATTGCGGCTCCAGCATCTTCTTGCAGGTCCCGCCTGAGGACTGGTGATTCTGGGAAGTATTATTCCCCTATCACTAATTCCAATCCCTAACCACCACCCTCCCAGTGCTTAAGCCCCACCTCCCCGTCCCCCCCACACACACACAGCCTAACCCTCACCTCCCCCCGCAGCATAACCCTCCCATCGGCGGCTAACCCTAGCCGTCGTCATCCTGAAAATGTTGACATATCCCATGCTGATATTTTAAATGTCAACATGGTGACACATGTCGACGCTCTGAGAATGTTGACATGGTTCGTTTTAACATGTTGAGCCATGTCGACATTGCGGTGGCAACATTGTGGGTCACTGTCGACTCCATAACCGAACCCACCTCTTCCATGAGTTGCAGGATAGGATGATCTGTACTTTGTGAAATCTCATTGACTGTCACAACAGATCTGTTAGTTTACAACAAATACATTATTTTTTAAACAAACTAATCACTAATTTTATGACTTGTGGGTCTATTTGTCAATGAATGAATATTAGGCTGATCGTCTGCAACAAATTTATAATCAAAATATCACTTCTGTTCCACAACGTAACTATCACCATGGCGGGTTTGTGTATAGGCAGGATCGGTAGAAGAAGGAAGCTTTAGCAATGGGTGGACCACTGGTGCTCAGTATGGTGCAGTTTGTTTGTTGTTTTGTTCTTGTTCCTGAGAGTAAAAGGGTAACCGCTGCAATCCGCCACATGCAATGACTTTAGATTATTAGGTAAAATACTCATTAAACTTGTCATATTCCATTATACCTGTGAGACATCGACAGGCAGTGACATGGCTGCTTTTCTCTGATGCCGCTAAGAGATTGACATTGATAGAATTCCCCTATGAACTCTGTTTACAAAGAAACCGTTGGAAAGTATTATATCGTGTGATAGGAATGTTGCAGGGATTGACCCACAGGACTTATTTTCGCAGGCTGGATGCTTAGAACCATCAAACAGACACATAAAATAGTCGAGCGGTGCTGCGGTTCTCTTGTCAGATATAATGACCCGGGGATGCTTGTCTAATAAGAATTCCCCAATAGGGGACAGAAGGACATAGCGGTTTGCCTGACATAATCATGTCCTGTAAAGTATGAAAGAATGAGCTCTTGCCCATGATTTATTAAAGTCTGAGAGCTATTAAGCTTCACGCGAATTACAAAACTGATCTTTCAAGCAGAAATAGCTGGCACACTGATAACCTTAAAAAAAAAATTGGCTTTGGCTTTGTGTACAGCACTAGGAAGAAAGCAGCTACTGAGAGGCTCAAGAGTCTTGGCTGGACAATGAAGGTTAAAGGTTTACATGAGTAGGTTTACGGCATTGCGCACAGTGACAGTAGAGAAGCAGTATGTGCGTGTATATTTATTTTCAACGCACGTGTAGAGTACTTTGAAAATAAGGAGAGATAATTACAGATGGAATGTGAAATCTATTTTAAAAACCTGTCAGCTACACAAGGTCGCAGCCTTTCGATTTTGTAGGATCCAGCAACACTACTGAGACACTGCCAGAACTAATGATCAGAAGGCCTGACTAATATTCACGAGGCCTGACTTATATTCATGGAGCCTAACTAATATTCATGAGGCCAGACTAATATTCATGAGGCCTGACTTATATTCATGAGGCCTAACTAATATTCATGAGGCCTAACTAATATTCATGAGGCCTAACTAATATTCATGAGGCCAGACTAATATTCATGAGGCCTGACTTATATTCATGAGGCCTAACTAATATTCATGAGGCCTAACTAATATTCATGAGGCCTAACTAATATTCATGAGGCCTGACTTATATTCATGAGGCCTAACTAATATTCATTAGGTACAGTTTCCTAGAGAATTTATGGGTTAAAATCTCGTGAATATTATCCTAGCCCACAGCACAGATGCCTCCATTGATGTCACGGGTCAATTTTAAGGATGATTTTGTGTCTCATACAATAGGTATAACAAAGAAAAATACCCCATCTGATACCTATCTTCCATTGTCACAAATATTTTAGACATATACAGTACAGTATAAAAACACTAAACTGCGAACACGATAAAGGATACATTTATTGGGATGCCTGATTGGGCATCCCGCAAGAGAGCGCACTTCTTATATAAAAGTGCCCATGACCCTGTAGGCGGCTTGAGCCAGAGCCGTAACTACACTTTTTGGTGCCCTGTGCCAGAGAGAGCATTGGCGCCCCCCCCATTTTTTAAATAGGCACATAAGATCCACCAGAAAAAGGGCCATGACCTCATGGGGAAGGGCCAGGGAAGAGATGGGGGAGGCCAGGAGATGCTGGGGTTAAAAGAAAACGAAGCTACAAGTGAGAATGATAATAAACAGAAAAATTAACAGGCCCAAACAGCGCCCTCTGGTGCCCTGTGCCATGGCACTGGTCGTACTACCCTAGTTACGGCCATGGCTTGAGCTATGTTGGATGTCAGCATGTGTTAAATTAAAAAAAAGGAAAACAAAACCCCACTCCCTCCCCTACAGCAACAGACTGATATTTAGCAACAGTCCCAAAACTACTGGAGGAAGCAGAACGAACATTCAGGCCATTGCACTTGGGGATACCCGGCCCAATGTCATGCAGCAGTGGGCCTCTCCTGGTACACCTGGCCTGGTGGGTACCAAGAAAGTATGTCAATCACAGTGTCCCGTTATATCTTCTGCATACATGCCTACCCTCCCCGATGTTGCGGGAGGCTCCCAATTTTTCAGGTAACCCCACGCACCCCTGGAAGGGTAGGCACTTCTCCCGCACTCTGCCCACCTCCTAGTGAAGTGGGCAGAATTTGCTTGTGGACCGGCGGGTCCATGAGTAGGGGGTGTGACCTAACGACACGATTCTCGAACCGCCCCTTAGTTAAATATGTTCCGTTCATGACAAATTGCAGAGAGGGGGCAGGGCATAATGGCGCGACCCATCTGGCCCTGCCCCCAACACCTCCCACCTGCTTCTCCTCCCCAGGCTTCTCCCGGGGAGGAAAACTCCAATGTCGGCAAGTATGATCTTCTGGTTAAAAAAAGGTCCCACTTAATAATTCTTTATTTTGATTAGAGATGCCTAATTTTTTTTTACTTATTTTTGTACCCTAATTAATTTATATATCTATTGTGCACCCTTATTATTTCAGATACTTAATTGTGCCACATTACTCTGTTATATGTTTCCCACCTATTGTACCCTACAATTTTCTATAGTCTAGTGATAACATGAATTACTTATCAACGATCACCTTTTCTTGATTCAACACAACCATTGGGCTAGGAATCTTAACCCCCCCCCCCCCCCACAAACTAGACATACTGCTCAAGCTGATCTCCCAGTGCAAAATAAGGCCAGCCATTCGTGTGACGTCTATCATCCCTGCCAGGCTAAACCGCATGCAATTTACTGCAGTCGGTTTTAATTTAATCTTCCAAATGGCAGCATGGCAAATCATCGCTCCCCCCACACGCAGAGGAGACTGCTGCTGCTTAACAGCAGCGAGCAGTCTCCAGCTGCAGCCCAGCACACAACAGCGTGTGCTGGGCTGGTCATAGGTAAGAGGGAGGTGGGTGCGGCGTTGGACCTGGGCCCCTCCTGCAAACTTGGGCCCGGGTAATTAGTACCCACTCCCCCCCTCTTGGTGCCCCTGGAGACAGCCTGTATAAGAACATTATTGATTAGCAATAAAGTCTCTATCGGCTGGAAACACTCCACACCCACACACACACCAACTTAACTAAATGAATAACGACACTGACAACAGGAATGCGGGTGAAAATGGGACAGCTTTTTATTACTAAGGTGAAAGTCTTATTAATTTATTGCCTATTTAGAGCTAATTTTAAGACTATTTATGGTGGCAGGTAAAGAATGGCCTAACATAACAAAGCTGCATAACCAAATACATGCAAATAACAATGTATATACAATAAAGCTTATACCACTGACAAGGAGGAAAGCTACTCGCCCTACCTCCCTGTTAGACAACTCGTAAGATTAAAGGCCAAAGCACCCACCCTTGCAAGAAAACTTCCAAGCAATGAGACTAAGAGCCGCCATCGGCTACAACTTGAGATGTCACCTTGGCAAAGGCTAAGGACTCACCTGGCCGGTGGTGCCCTTCACTCTGATGTCCATGCCTATCCTTCACCAAGGAAGGAGTCATATCTCAGGGACACCAAACAAAACACCATCAAACCACCAGCCATTGTGAACTTGGCCAAAACCAGGTTCCTTAATGACCGCACTTGCCACTAAACAAAAAATCTTTACCCAAAGAGGCCTCAAACCCCTAACCAAATCCTCCACGAAAACTGCCATCCCCATATCATTAAGATGCACGCCATCTTCCCGAAACAAATGGTGATCCTGAAAATGTATTGATGGATGGCCAATAACCACCCCACCATGATCCAGCACTTCTCTACTGACCACAGAGTTCACCCTCCTTCTCGCCACATCAATTGCGCCTGACCTAAAGGCTCCCCACCAAACCAGACAAGGCACTTTATGAGACCATAGCACTCTACAAAATGGCCACCTCTCCATCAGCTCAATCATTTCCATCCAAAAGGCACACCGAAGATCAAGAGACAATTGACTAGTCAAACCTTTGCCCCCAGATAGATAATGAGAAATGTGGGGTACCCAAAAGACGCAACCACTTGGCCCAAAACACTGTTCAAAGCATCCCACCATAAACCCCTTCAACCTACCCACTGAACAAGCTTCAACTTAGGGAACTGCTCAAATTCAACGGAGAAAGCAGAGTATGCCAACCAATGTACGTACGAATGCTCTACAACCCAAATAACAGAGTCATCCAACCAAGAACCTGCCAAGGAAGAAACAGTACAGAAGTTATTAGTAAAAAGGCTAAAACTGGGTAAAACTTGAAGAGCTGAACCATGCAATCAAGCAGAAAATCTATGTGACAAACCTCAACAGGATGAGGCCTAGACGCTAACCTATTTTAGGGGAAGTGCACTTGAGGCGAAAACACAAAAACAACTTGACGGCAGCAGAAACCAAAATTAAGCTAATCCGCCAAGAAAAATCAAAAACTCCTGAAGAGTGAAAATGTTACCGCACATGTTCTCACAGTGAGGGGCGCAGGAGGGTGGGGGGGAATCCCTCCTCGCACTCCGGGTCTCCTTCCTATAGATAAGGACGGGGCTCAATGGGCTAATTAATATCTGAAGACGGCGTTAGTTCCTGCTTTCAGTTTTTGGAGCTGGATAAATGGATGGCAGCCACATTGGGGCTGCAATGGTAGATTGGTCCGTTACATAAAGCATGTGGAAACTACTGTATGTTTTCATGGACAGATTAAGGGCCACATGTGCCTGGGGCTAATAATGATCAAGGGTTTGTTGTGAGAAGTGGAGACCAGTGCTGTGTGTTGGCGTGGGCAGTGCCATGCATGTGCGTACACCACCCATACTATCAGCCCTAATGGCTCCCGAAATAAAAAAAAAAAAAGAAAATTTGTAGCATTCTGTGAAGAAAATAGAAATAAAAATGTAATTCTTGTAATGATTTGTGGCCAGCTGGGCAGCTGATCATCACCATACTGTCATGCTGATGGACTTATTTTTGTGTGGAGGCCTGGGGCTGTAGCTCCATCCGCGTCATTGTTAATCTGGCCCAGTATGTACAGTACGCGTATTATAGATCAGTTCACCATGATGAATCAATATAACAATTGAAATGGCTAATTTCACAAATATTACACTAATTTAAACATAAACTTTCTATCGTCAGATGATAGATGTGACCCATAAACTTAAACTAAAACTTAACTAAAATAAACACACGAGACCAAGTTATGCCGTTTAAATTAACTGGTCAGCTTTATTTAGTTATAATGGTAGGTATGGTGGCAGGAGAAAGAACGGCAAACAACCAGCGTCCACTTGTCTTAGGCCAAAAGTATATCACAACTTGTGAGGGCCAACTATCCCAGACAAGGTTAGGTGTGATCTTAAAACTTGCAAGGGCCAACTATTCCTTTCAGAGCAAGTGATGCGGGCCCAACACCCATGCAAATGTACCATTCACCCTGCTCGGTCGAGAGGTGTTGCTGACCTCAATAGGGTGAAATCAGCCTATCAGTGCATTGATGGGGTGCGCACCGCTATTACTGCCGCAAGATGGATGCTTCAATATTGCCAGTCTTTCCCTGCTATGAAATAAAGCCAAACCAAGACACAATAGAGGAGGAAGGATGGGAGATCAATTTCAAAGAGGCAGATTTACAACAACAGATTCCCCACACCCTCTCACTTAACACGCCCCCTAACCTCTCATCCTATCACCACACCCTCTCACATAACACGCCCCCTAATCTCTCATCCTATCACCACACCCTATCACATAACACGCCCCCTAACCTATCGCCCTATCACATCTGCCTACCTTCTGACAAACAAACAAACATCTTTAACTTTATTAACCCTCTCTATCCCTGACTAGAAGTTTATGTGCCCTCGGTTCTAGCCCAAACCTCCGTTATAAAATGCTTTGAAAATCAAGATCAATTGCTGTCACAATATGTACAATTTCCAAGTACTACTGTCAATGGAAGTGTACACATGTGATATGCACACTGAGCTTTACTGGGATTACAACTGATTTGTACAGTAAGTGATTGGGTTTTTTTTTAATTTTTTTTACATATTCAAATTTTAATTCTTCTTCTTCAGTCTTATCCTTGTCAAAATGTATGTAGTTTATTTTTAATATTACTTAAATTTTTGTCATATTTTTTAGCCTGGCTGTATCCGCCTGGCGCCAACCACTCACTGAAAAGATCTGTGCTGAATTGCGTCACCGTAGCCCACCCAATACTTTACAGTGCCAGTAATCTCGCGCCATCACGACCCTGCACTGCCCACTTGTGCCATGCAACGCCCCCAACTGTGCTGACTAGCTGCCCCCTCCCAGAGGGGACGGACAGAAAGTCATCATGTATGCCCTGGGCCTACACACAGAAATCTGATATTAGTGACTTCAGTGCTATGGATGAGTAAGATCCATCCTTACATAGCTAGTTTCATGTATGGGCCCATGTTCAAATTGTTTTTTGGCTCTGGCACTTTGGCAGAGTCTTAGCTAACTTCTGTGCTGTGGTGTAGTAAGTATTACCACCGGGCCGCGTGGCCGGCGGTTCAAATCCCGACAGCAGAGGCCCGGCAGAGGTGAAGATCCCAATCGCTAATAAGGTAAGTATAACTAACCCTATTTTCTTCCCTAACCTCCCTCCCAAGTGCCTAACCCTAACATCCCTCTAAGTGCCTAAACCTAACCCCCCCCCCGGCACGGCTGTTCGTGACCGGCGACCGGCTTACCTTCATTCGGTTTGTCGGTCGCCCGCCGTAGGTTTAATGACAGGCATTGGGATTTCAACGCCTGTCATTAGTACCTTGCCGGGATTAGGCTGTCGGGAAGCCGGCGGTCGGTATTTAGACCGTCTACTTCCTGACTACATCCCCTGTGCTGGCTCTGGTGCCATATTTCCACAGCCCTCTTCAGATATGGTCAGGAGACCAGTCAGTGGCACTAAATATGTCACCAGCTGTCAGAGTTCAGGGTGCAAAGAGGGCAGAATTGTACCCTTGAACCATGGGCCCTTGTGCACTTTACACCCTGCACCCATTTTAGCTATACCATGGCTTCCTCAGCAATCATTAATGCTAAGGATGAGGACCTCAGGACTATGTAATAAAAAAACTTATTTGCATTCCCAGAGCACCGGTTACTGCTGGGGAGGAGGCAACAGAAAGTTGGCAACATTGCGCCAATGCACAATCATGTAACTGGGGGCGGGACTTTGCCCACCGCACAACACAAAACACTGCAGAGCCAGGGGATGAGGGTGCCCTTTCTCCCCATCCTGGCAGATAAAACCCAGCATGATCACCAGACAATAGCCTCCTACACCACTGAAGTCCACAGATGGGGGATGACTTTTGCCATCATAGCTTCGGTAAGCTTGCGGCACCCTCATTGGAAAGAAGGACGTACCTTTTTTTCAAATGATGTGCCCTCCTAGAGGTTATTGTCTGGTGATCACATGTGAACCCCCTTGGCATCTATACAATCGGGTGCACTCTTGTGTAGCAACCTGATGGGTGGGTACTGCATAGACCTATTACTGGTATTTATGTTGGACTATGACCAGCCCAGAGTGCCACAATAGGCTCAACACAGGGGTGAGAATAGTCTCAATGGCAAAGGGGTTAAAAGTAGACTGAGACGTTTATTATTGAGAGCTTGGCAATTTTAAATTCAAGGTACAGGGACCTGGGGGGCAGTACCGTCCCTTCCCCATGGCCCCTGTATTTGGCTTGCAGGGGGCCTAGAACTGCACCCTGTAGCCAGTATCACTGATGCAGAGTTGCCCAGAGCATCCTTTCGAATTGTCTGCTTGCAGGGAACTCACATGGAAATCGCAGGGTTTGGCAAACAGGAAACATGAACGTAAAACTAAGAATCCCTGAATCTTTTCACCACCCAAAGCATGGCAAGCGCATTCAGACAAAAATAATTTCATGTGGGATAATATAGCGCAAATAATACTGAATAGTAATTTTCATGCCCTCGGTTCAACCCGTGATAAATAAGGGCATTATTTATTATTATTTTTAGAATCTGGGTTTCCAGATCAGCAACTCGTGCACATAGTCACCCTTCAACTTCTGCTCCAGAAATGCATACATAGCATTACCAGTCATACATAATGCCTGCAGCTGACAATCTATATTGGGATACCTACTGTAAAACGAAAGCACCAAATAATTAATTAACTAGAACTAATTAGTATAGCACGAGACGAGACAAATCGAGCATTGGGTAAAAGTATTTGGAATGTAAACTCAAAGTGTTTAAAGCAGTAATACAATACAGTTTTAATACAAAGCATTCTTACTAATTAAAACTAATTTCATATTAGTACAGTATTAGAAACTTGAGGGGTCTATGTACTAAGCCTTGGAGATAAAGTACCAACCAATCTGCTCCTAACAGTCACTTTTCAAACACAGCCTATAAAATGACAGTTTAGGAGCTGATTGGTTGGTACATTATCTCTGTCCACTTCATCTCTCTCCAAGGATTAGTATTGTACATAGACCCCTTAGTAGTGTAAAATTGAGTAAACACTTGTAGATATATTGTTACTGAATCGGTGGATGTGTACAGTATACCCGATATATACAGTATCTGCGAACAGTGGGCCTGATTCAGACCCGCTCGCTAGCGCTGAGCGCTCGCAAGCGGGTCGATGTTGGGCCAGTGCGCATGCGTACGACGGACCCGGCTCCGTCGTGCGCATGCACGAGACCCGGATAGCGACTGGCAAGCTGTCGCTATGGGTCTCACTACAAAGGGGGTGTGCTGTCGATGGTGAGTGACAGCACCCCCCCTTTGGTGGGCGTGCCGGGGGCGTGGCTGGCCAGACAGAGGTGTTCCCATGGGGGCCGTGGCTGGCCAGACGGGGGCGTGGCTGGCCAGACGGAGGCGTTCACAAGTGATGTCAGTGGGAGTGCTTTTGGCTCTGATAGAGCGAAAAGCACTCCAGAGCTTGCGGCAATGAGACCCTACCACAAGGGTCTCGTCGCAAGCCCGATGGTCGCGATGGTCTTGCACATCGGCCCCCCTCCCCAGCACACAGTGCGGCTTAGCGGCGCTGCAAAAAAATTTGTCTTTTTTTCTAAGTGCGCGTGGTCACACCTCCCGCTATTAGGCCACGCCCCCTGTCACCTGGGCCCGGCTCGGCTGTCGGTGGCCCTGGGCGGGGCCTTGTGACCACTAGCGCACGCATGCAATTGGCTGTTTAACTTGACCAACTTGACCACAGATATCTTTTGGCTCTTTTCCTCTGACTGGTTGGCCACCCCTGGTCTAGTGTGTACACAGCTTTAGCTACTGTGCTAAGCATAGTGCGCTGTAACTGTGGCTGGGTCTAGAGGTGAGGTCTATAGGCAAATGGGCAGAGTGATAGTGTTATAATGTAAGCTCTTACGAGCAGGGCCCTCTACCTTTACCCTCTTGTGCTTCTTCTTACTTTCATCTACTTCTTAGTCCCCACTAGGGCACCTAACACTTGGTTGCTTTGCTCTGTTTCTTATCTGGGTGTTATGGTCGCTAATGTAGCAATGTATATTATCCTTGTCCTCATCCTGCATTGTATTGTATTGTGCTGTAAGTCGCTGGTCATCTATTTGTTTATGTACGTGTGGCACCATATAAATAAATGATAATAATAATAATACCGTCCTGGACATACTAATCGTATTCATTAAAGAGATATCCCTTCCTAATATCCTTCTGATTTCTGATTGTGATGCTGTCTTATCAGGTGACTTATTAAGGAGAACCCTTACTAAACATGCTGCTCGTGACTTAAGCTGGGTACACATTGACAGATATATTGGCCGATTAATTGATCAGCCAAAATATCTGGTGCCCGTCGGCCAGTGTGTACCAGCGATATGTCTGTGAACGACGTCATTCACAGACATATCGCATTGGCTGTGCTGCACAGCCGATGGACAGATATATCTGCAGACATACAGGTCTATTGGCAAGTGCGTAGGGGCGGTCTGCAAACACATGCAGCTGCGGGGAGGGGTGCGGATCCGCTCCCCTGGCCAGTGGGACCCGCGACTGCCTGGAAGATGATGGTCGTTCAGTGTGTATAAACGACCATCATCTACAGATATATCTGCAGATCACTCGATCTGCAGATATATCTGCTAGGTGTGTAGTGTACCCACCTTTACAGTTGACATCAAGGGTCTTGGTATATTGGAGTTATCTCAAAAGACCTCATCTCCAATGGATCTGTCCCAATAAATTTACCAAGTTACCTTCATGTTTGTTTTTTTCAATATGTTCCAATTAATAAAAAATAAATAAATAACTGAGCTCATTATTACAAAATAACCTCCCCCCACTAAAACTGCAAACGAAGCGATATTCCTAGTTATTATTCTGTCTCATATGTTTATATGGTTAGCATCCATGCTGCCATGAAGCATTAACTAATGACCCCTACTGTTTGGCTGAGGTGCATGAACTCATTTATCAAACTTTCCGGACAGTAAAACTAGGTCACAAGAATCCAGCCCTGATTTACTGTATTGACAAAAGCAGCCTCCACTGACACCAATTACTTGTCCTGATTGATATATCTGGTACCATGGAGTTTTTTTCCCCCCTACACTTTTTATTCTGATGTCCAGAACACTTTGATAAATTATCTAAAATATAGCTAATAGTTTTCCCACCATAAAACTGATTCATCACTTCGCTGAGTGTGAAGACCTGACTTATACTTCATCTCTGTACTACTTTGTCCACAGTTAATATTGATGAGCAATTACAGGTGGCGTGCAATGGTTGGTAATAAACGTCACTGGTTGTTAACATAATATTTGAATTGGTTGTTATGGATAATAATGAAGTTATCTTTGTGCTAAGGTTATGTAATAAAGCATGTTTTGGACTTTGGGAGGAATTTAATTAGCAGTGGTAAATTACTGCATGCTAGTTGATCCCCTGGGGCTATCCAATTAGCCCCGAAGCGCAGCCTACTGCAGCAGTTATCGGGGATTATTTTTCGGGACCTCTGTATGCTCTAAAAAAAATCCCAGATAATCAGCCTTTTTTTGGGAAGCCACCAGCAAAAACACATAGGTCCATGAGCTTATCACAGATTCTATGTGCTGCTGCCCTCCCGCCCTGCCAGCCAGCTCCCTGCGCCAATCAGCCAGCCCACGCTCTCTCTCTCTCTGTTTACCTCCTGCCGGGCAGCCTGCCTGGAAGCCCGCCCGCACGCTCGCCTGCTGCAGTGTGTGAGTGACAAGGTGGGGAGCAATTTGGGTTTCTTTGTGTTGGTCGGGTCCAGTCATGTTTTTTTTCTTAGTGGGAACCAGCCATATTTTTTTCGTTCCTAGTGGGAACCAGCCATATTTTTTTCGTTATTAGTGGGGACCAGCCATATTTTTTTTGTTGTTTGTGGGGACCAGCCATGATTTATTTTTTAGTGGGGACCAGCCATGTTTTATTTTTTAGTGGGGAGCAATGTGTTTTAGGTTTTTTTTGTTTCTGTGGGAGCTTTTTTGTTTCTGTGGGGGCCAGCCATGGTTTTTTTTTCTGTGGGAGCAATGTGGCAGTTGTTTTCTTTGGGGAGCAATTCTGTTGGAAGCAATGTGGCATAGTTGTTTTCTGTGGGGAGTAATGTGGTATAGTTGTTTTTTTTATGTGGGGTGCAATGTGGTATATTTTTTTTTCTGTTGGGAGCAATGTGGAATAATTGTTTTTTTATATTTGGTTAAAAAAAAAAGGATGGTGTGCCTCGGGAATTTTAAAATCTTGTGTAGTTTGCCCCCAGTTGAAAATCTCTGATCTAAACAGTTACAATGTATAATTTTCTGAAATGCTGCCCTCTATGCTGTATGTGCAGGTGCTCTCCGATGGTGTCTAGTGTTTCCATAAATGTTTATTATATGGGGGTGCTCGTCATGGTTACTATGATGGTTTAGTGCCCACAATATTGACAACGAGCATCCAATGGGGGCACAGTACATCCAGCGGTGCTCAGGAGGTGATGCTCCTTAGTTAATCAATTGCCCTTTTGGCCAATCATATGCTGGTTAAACTCACTGTGGCAGCATACAATAGGCCCTTCATAAATTTCAGCTACAGGCCCATGTGGACCTTAATCTGAAACGATAAATTAACTACCTAGGTAGCACTCTAGGGATCCCCACCCGCCATGCTCACCTGCTGTTCCGCAGCCACTGCCCGCAAGGTATTTTTTATTTCATCTGTACTCTCATTAGGCCCGCTGACGTGAGATTACAATTGATAACTAAGTGCATGAATGCAAATCTTTCTATTATAGATGTGTAAACTGCAAAGTGTATTCTGAAATTAGGAACTGTACTATACAACATAAACATGCTGAAAATATAATCTTTAAACAATGAATGCCTAGTATATACTATATTTTTCTATGTATCCCTACGCTGTTGCTTTTAAGGTGGATTGACCAGGGGGGCACTCATGATTGCACATGTGTTAAACAAAGAAATTAATATACTGCTTTTACAATAATAGTTATTATACCAGACATGATTCTTTAATTAATAGAACATGTACTTTATTATTGTCTGTACAATATATCTGATATGGAAACACTCACAAATGTACAAGTGTTATAAACACCCATAAATAATTGTATGTACAATATCAACTAACAAAACAGACTGACTTTTCACTCCATTGAACTGGGAAATAAACTTTCCCTGAAAATGCATGCATGACATGTACCTAGCAGATTTGTTATTTGATATGTAAATATTATAATCCTACTTATCTATAATAGATGAACTCTATAGAACTTTCTAAAAGTGGAATTCCACCAATACATTGCTATACGCAGGGTGAATTGGCGTTTTTAATTTTGTAGGTATTCGTTGTTACATTCTCTATTGTCACATATTTTCGCCTTCACTATGTCTAATCTTTCTGTATTTTAATTGGCAACAGTGATATTGGACTTCTGATTTACAGATTGTCATCCATATTTGTCCCGATTATTCACTTTGCCTATATATGTTTTATATATATATATATATATATATATATATATATATTTGTCTATATATGCTATATGTAGGGTTTGTCTAGGTAAGTCCAAATATAAAATATAATATTTTAAACTAATACACAATTTATCAAGTGTGCCCCTGAGAGAAGCACTTTTTTCTTGTCTGTTCCTATGGGGTCTATTCATCATCACTTAATTTTTACAAAAGCAGGTGAAAATTAAAATTTCACCTGCAATTGTAAAAATTAAGTGTTCGGGCAACTCATCAAGAATGTAATGCAGGAGATATCACAGATATTACTACTGATATCACAGGGCCAGACCAAATGATTCTGGGGGCCTTATACGGCCCCCGGGCCGATTCTGGGGGCCAACGGTCAGGATGCCGGCGCTCACCATGCCAGATACCTGTAGGTCACGCATGTGCACTAGCGTCCCGGCTCCTAAAGGACCAGTAAAGCCGCTCGCAAGGATGGCTGATTTTCGCATTTGGCTCTGCGCCGCAGCAATGATGGATTACTCCGGTGTCGATAGCGATTTAGTATGTTAATTATCATGGCCGTTGGGACCCCGATAATTAACATCATGAATAGACCCCATATTGTGGATAAAAGTGCTATGTCCAATGCATGTCAAATGGCAAATGTATCTTTAACTGTAAATATCTCAGTTTCATAACACCCTCATCACTCGCCTGTTCAACAGCACATTCACAGACCCAATAGCACATGTGAATCAGACTCGATCCAGCGCACACTACTGACCAGCAATGAAGAAGTATTTCACTTTTGTAAACCTAGTAACGGCTGTGTGCCATACTTGCCAACTCTCCCTGATGGTCAGGGAGACTCCCTGATATAGTAACAATCTCCCTGAAGAGTCTAGAAATCTCCCTGATTGCACCTTACCCTCATTATAAAGCTGTTATATAAAAAAAACTCCAGAAATATATACATTTAAATGGGATCATTAGTATCATTTCCCTGCATTGGTTATTAGGCACATTGATTCCTATGGCTAAATGCTTTTTCTGAAAAGTATCAGTGTGTTTTCATCAAAAAGTAAATCTTACTAACTGCTTTGGGGCTCGTCTACAGTTGGCTGTAAGCCCATTATATGGCACACCTCTCAGATGTAGCAGTACACGCCCACTTTACCGCCGCGCTCATAGGTGTTGCACAATCTCCCTGAAATGCCTTTTCAAAAGTAGACAAGTATGCTGTGTGCTCATCATACATAACCAAACTTATCTAAGAAATAAACACACACAGTAAATGGAAGCAAAACCCTTCCGAAAGGGAGCTGATTGTCGGCTAACAGCGGGAGGCGTGTCCGGACAGTTATGGCACATTGGGGGTGGAGCTACATGATTGCGTCATCGTGGCCCCGCCCCCTCTTCACAATGCCGTTATTGTCGGCATTGTGAAGCAGAGGGTGGGGCTGCGGTGTCGCAATTCAGCGCGAATCACGTCGCCGCCCCCCCCCTGCTGCGGGGATTTCTAGTTTATTCTGGGGGGGGGGGGTTGGGAGGGTTGGTGAATGCTGGGAGGCTTGCCTGCCTTTCCAGGGGGCCGGAAATGGCATCCGATATTCGGGAGGCTCCCGGCCAAATCGGGAGGGTAGGCAAGCCTGGCTAAGCACTAACCTTTGTCTCTCCCAATCCTATTCAGAGATGGCCATACTGCCCCCGTATATATGGTACAGTACTTCTCCACAATTACTAGACGGTGAGCGCACCCAATGCACCAACTGCACCCGGGCTGATGATAAGCCGTACTTTACACCCCAAAACAATAGCTAACAACAAACAAAGAACTAGGGAAGGGTGGGCGGCCAAATATTCTTCAGAAAAGAGGCATAGAGCCTGCAATCCAAAACTTAAATAAACTCTGCAAAAACTACACCTAATACTGTAGGTTAAATGAACTGCATGTGATCACCAGCCCCCAGCCTTCTGGTTTAAGCCACCCCTGTCTCATCTGAGCCCTCTGGCTGTTCCATGCTGGCCAAAAAACTCTGGCTGTCCTGGCAATATGTACTTGATAAATAATGCTGAAAAGAGTATGTGAAAACTGGAAAAAGAAAAACGCCTGTGATTTAGTGGTCAAATAAGGGCTGAATGGTTAATAGAGCCCTTAGACTCCATGGGTTCCCTAGGCAGCATACTAGCCACATACACCCATGGAGCCACTTTGTGGGCGCTATCATTTTATCAGTTCACTAGGAGTAGTGACAATACTGGCATATAAATAGCCTCAGGGAATCGATTTTCATGTTGTGTGCACATATCGGCTGCACTCTCTATAGAGGAGAGATACCTTTATAGTAGAGATGTGCTGTTTGGTTCTCCTGAAATCCGAATCCACCCGAAGCTTGTGAATCTGGGCAGATCCGAGTCGTGGTTCTGAACTCCTGGGGAGATCCGGATAAATCCAAATCGCAGTTCTGATCTTCTCACGGTTCAGAATTTGGATTTTAAATCAGAATTTTGGGTTTTGGATTGCAAATATTACGCGATTTTAGCTATTTTTAAAAAAAAATTTATAATTTAAAAAAACACAGAACCAAAACAATTCAGGGTGGTCTTGCAAAACACGAAGATGAATTTAGATCCAAAACCAAAACCCTGGGGCCCGCGCACATCTGGACACATATTTGTAAATAATATTTGTAAATAATATTGCGCACAAAACAATCAATAAAAATAAAAGGATGGGTAGCACTGTAATCTTTGCATTTTTCGGATGTCACATTATGTTTGCAGAATGGCCAATGCAAACCAGCAATATATAAGCACCCACAGGCGGGTGCAATTTGAGTTAATTGAGTCCAGGTGCGTGACTGTGGTAACATTTTCGGATGCTGGTTACACTGCCCATACCTGTACTTTCACATTAAATGTTTAAATAATGGCGGTTAGGAAATGCTAATAATTAGCCTTTTTACTTTATTTCTAATGAAGTTTGTGTGCTAATCATATATACTTTTAGAAACTCCTTTATCTTCTTTTTGAAGATCATTAGATTCACATTGTGGAATTTAAAAGGGGGATATTAGGAGACGACTCTCCACACTTGGCCTCCATCCCGCAGCTTCTGTTGCAGACAGAGCAGACACTGAAAAGCCCATCTGTGATTAAAATCAAATCCTTTATTCCTGAATGCAATAAGAAATGAGCAAAGCACATTTCATCTTACTGGGGTTGTTTTCTGGGCTTGAGGCTGATTTGGATGGGGCGGCCAGATATTTGGAGGGATGATCTGGTGAGTGAGAGGCAAATACAATTAAGGTAGAAAATATGAGTCCTAGAAGATAATTGTGACATTTGTCTATTGCTGTTAGCATCATTTGTGTCATCTATCAATCTATGTACATATATATATATGTGTGTGTGTGTGTGTGTACATATATATATATATATATATATATGTATATATATATATATGTAACAAACCCTCAATGCGCTATTGATCATATACTTATAGAAGAAATAACACTCAAATAAATATATCGCTGCTCCTCTCGTGCGATCCTTGCCAGCCAATGGATCTAAGAAAGATATAAACAATAAGCCTAGAAGGCGCTGATAGTGTAGTATTTTCAAAACCTGTTTGGTTATTATGGTAAGTGTTGTGCGTACATTAAATAATAATATTTAAGCTTATCTCAATTCTACTTTGATCGATGGTACGATGAATCAAGACCCAATACTTCTTTAAAGTCTCCAATATCGGAATACAGCCCAGCACCAAAAACAAGATCAGAAAAAACTCATAGGGTAGTATGTATCGTAGGGTAGTAAAAAAGTAAGGATTAAGAACACGTACATGAAAACCACTTGACACAATGCATGTAAACAAATATGAATCACCCAACCCTAGATCTGAGTAGTGCAACCAAAATGGTACCGAATTCTGGGAACTCCAGACAGCCGTGGTATTTCTTCAATGGGTGCAAGCTTTGGAAAACAGTGAGCAGGAACCCCCAACGCGTTTTGTTTGAACCAAACTTCCTCAGGGAAGATTTTATATATATATATATATATATATATACACACACACAAATATTCTACATTTGCGCTATATTTGACAATATTTACACAAAGGAATACACAATATACAGATTAGTAGCTTCCTTAGCGGTGGTCCTTTGTTGGTCAATAGAACCCAAATGTCCTAAAAACAAATTTATAAAGAAAAGGTCCCTGGGAGCGCGTACTTATAAATATTGTCCAGTGGTGATCCCCACTTATTCAGACAGTTATATCTCCTTTCATAAGGCGTAGGTTTCTGGGTAGGTGGGATGTTAGGTCTTCTTCTGAAATAGAATCCTCCCACCAAGATCACCCAACAAGTAGCAACGGGTGTCTCTATGCTGGCTGAGCTATGGCATGCATTAGCATATTTCCGCAGCTGCATTGCGAACCATGCTGAATCAGGCCCACAGTTTCTGAAATATGATTTCCCTTTTTTAAACTTTACTTCTTTGTTTTTTTAAATTTAAGTGGGATTGAAAGCCAAATTTAGGGCTGTCACTTACATTGTGCATTGTTACGTTGTGAAACGGCTGCTATGTGCTGAAATCTGCTGAGTATTAGTCAGCTGACTTGCTGTTTTTCTTTTTTTTCATAAACATTGTCAATGAAAAATTAGATTTAAAGGTCTATTTGTTATTGGCCGGTCGTAACTAAGATTTTCGATTGCCGTCCATCGCAGTGATCTTATACATAAAATTCACTGGACTGTTTGTTTGTCTGTCTGGTTATGCATTCGGACACACTATTCCGATTGGGATGAAACCAATGCGTGGTGGTCCAGTTGGATCCTGGCCAGGTTTTAGGAGGGTTAGGGCCCCGGTCGGACCTCCTGTTGCTGTACGCTGGGCAGAACTTTGACACGGGAAGCCTGTTCTAAGCCTTCCACTGGATGGATTTGGATAAAAACTTCACAGATGGGTGGTAATTGGTTTGGGATGCCTGGCAATTGGTCTAGGATGTCTAACTGAGTAACTTTGAAGATTTAAACTCGGGCAATGCTGGGTACATCAGCTAGTAGAACATCATTTTTTACCCAATTTACATAGACCATATTGCTTGGTGCGACCTACTGTACTCCACTCCCCAGTAATACTGGCTGGCAACGGTAAGAGTACTGTTACCGTTTTGCATTGGAAGGTTTCACCAGAGTGAGCCATGGTAGCATTAGTAGATAAGAAGAAAAGTGCATTCTCCGTTTTTTAAATAGACCCTTTAAAGCTACTATTGGGGCTCTGATAATAAATAGACCCCTAAGTGAACCAATGTACAGTAGATGGAATATCTGCATTTGTTTGCACACCATTAAAGACCGGGCATAACGTCTGGATTATGAGTATTTGTTTTGTCAGACATTAAGCACATGTTTGAATTGGATCCTAGCATATGTTTTAAAACAAGTCTTCTTGATTTGCCCATAAACAAGGTCAGACTCCCCCTTTAATTCTCTAATTAAATTCAAATGCTCTTCAGTTGACGTTCCAATTATTAAATATTGTGCGATTATTCTAATTAGCGTCACGTTCATCAAATTATGTCATGTTCTTGTTATTAAATGTAGTTCAGTTATCTTTCTCAAATTGGAAACGCTTGCACTGGGATTTCCTCTAGAACAGATTTTTACTTTTTTTTTTTTTTTCTTAAATGGAATAAGATTTAAACATGAAGCCGTCCCGGCTGTGTAGCCGCCTGTCAGTTTGGTAAGTTGTGGAAGAGAAAAGAGAATGAATATTTGCAGACATTGAACTTACACGAGGGCAGAACAAGCTACTTGATTAGAAACCGTGCCTACCGGCAGTGCGGGCTCACACGTTTATAGAAACTTCACTGAAGATCTGCTGAAATGTCCAACTCGCCCACAGCAAAGGGAGTCTGTCATCTCAGAAATCGACTTTAGTAATGTTTTGTTTTCTCGGATACAAATGAATATATTAAAGCATTATTACTGTACCTACATCTTGGTTGTTACCGCTATGAATAATATTTTTTCTTTTAACATTAACAAGTACACATGTAATACGACTTTTCTCGTGTTCCTAAATCTTCTCTTTCTGATGTGGGATGCTAAACAGTGTATTTAACCAGTGTATCTAACAAACAATCAAAACAAGTTGTAGTCAGCATCCCGACAGTCAAAAAACCGTCAGCGGCATCCCGACTGTCAGAATGCCTACAGGTTACGGAGGTAAGTATTATGGTTAGGGGAGGCTTATGGTTATGGTAGGGAGGGATGGGGAACCTGCTGCCCTGGGGCCGTATAAGGCCTGCGGAATCATTTGGTCTGGCCCTCTGAGCTTTTTTCTGCTAGCCTCATCTGGCTAGCAGTGTGCCTAGAATACACCCTGCAGCCAGAATCTAAGCAGCAGTGCCACATGGAGCGCCCTTAAGACGCTTCAGACGGTAACACTGCTGCGCTTACAGCTCCTCGGAGCATCCTCAGGATGCTCCGGGCATTGCTGTAATCACAGTCTATTGTGGCCCCGCCTCCATGGGACATCACACAAAGGGGGCGTGGCCTGCACTGGGCCCGCAAATAATGTTATATATATCAAAATGGTTCCCCAACCGTGCACTAGGGGGAGGGTTAGGCTGCGGAAGGGGAGGATTAGGGTTAGGGAAACGTTTACAATACAGGTTGAGTCTCCCATATCCAAATATTCCGAAATACGGAATATTCCAAAATACGGAATATTTTTAGCATGACTGAGAAAGTGAAACCTTTGCTTTCTGATGGTTCAATGTACACAAACTTTGTTTAAAGCACAAATTATTAAAAATATTGTATAAAATAACCTTGAGGCTGTGTGCACAAGGTGTATATGAAACATAAATAAATTTCATGTATGTACACAAACTTTTTTTGTTGCACAAAATTATAAAAAATATTGTATAAAATGACCTGCAGGCTGTGTGTATAAGGTGTATATAACACATAAATGCATTCTAGGTTTAGATTTGGGTCCAATTCCCAAGATATTTCATTTTTTTATGCAAATATTCCAAAATACGAAATATTCTGATATCCAAAATACCCCTGGTCCCAAGCATTTTGGATATGGGAGACTCAACCTGTACTTACAAAAATCTGTCGGCATCCTGACGGTCGGGATCCCATACCCAACCCAAATAATCTTGGTTCCCTTTTATGTTAAGATTGTAAGCTTGCGAGCAGGGCCTTCCTACCTATATATCTGTTTGTTATTACCCAGTTTTGTTCTATTAATGTCCAATTGTAAAGTGCAACAGAATATGCTGCGCTATATAAGAAACTGTTAATAAATAAATAAATAAAATGTTGTTTGTGATGCACTTTGAGAATAGGCAGAGGCATAAATGAGATTGTCACTTGGGGAATTCAAATGCAAAAGGGAGAGTACAATAAGAACTTTATCAGCAGTCCACACAGGGTTTATGGATACCATTTCACAGAATGGGATCAAGGCCCCATTGGGCCCTATGCAGTATGCTAGTTTGGGACGCCTTACTGCTTCCATTTAAAGAATAAGTAAAAAAAAAACCATAAATATAAGTTGGGTTATTCTGAGCCTAGGCTGTATAATGGGTGATACGCATTTCGCTATTTATGTTTCTTTGTCAAGCTGTATGTCACATATGTTTGATAGGCATAGCAGACATAAAATATACACATATGAAATGAAGCATTGTAGCCTATAAGAGCATGTTCCTGGCTCCATATTGACTGAATACTGTACAGTAGCTGTAAATGTAATGCGAGAGTGACTGCACAGAGCACTCTCCCATCACTCAAACACTATTATGGGCTCTGCAGAACCCTCCATCCTAGCAATGCTGACTGACTGAATATTATTGCCATTTGCAGAAATGATAGGAAATGAGCTAAAGTAAGTGGAATGGATGGGAAATTCAGCAAACACGCACTCACTAGGCACTTCTATCCAAAACACACAGGGGCCTATTAATCAAATCATATTTGCGGAATATCCAACGAAAACAGGGACCCACAATTAATAAGAATCCACTGAATGTATCTATGGGGATAGATCCCCATTCTTTTCTATGGGGGCTGCTTCAATGCCGAATTTACCATTCCAGAGCTTTGATCCCGGTAGCGAATGCCATGTGATCCAGTCCCTCAGTGCTACTGGATCCTAGACAGGAGCCGAGGTTGGGTAATGGATGATCCGTATGTGATCACTTTACTTCTTACTGATTGGGAGGAAAGGCTGCTTTTGGAGCCCCTGTTATTAGTAATGGTACATTATGACGATCAAAGATTCCTTATTGCCGCAAAGCACAGCGAAAAGGAATTTTAATAATGGGGCCATACTGCAAAAAATAATACATTTGCCCCACAGTATTGTAACATTTAAGGAGATCTACCGTTTTTAGTAACTTCTCTCTATCAGATAACTTATTGTCAGTTTTCCTAAATAAAGCATCTACCTGTATTTAATTCATAACAGCAAATCCTGCTGTATGTCTCATAGCTCAACAGGGATCAACCAGCCTTTATACCATCATCCCAGTAATTTTTTTTCAACCATTACCCATCTTACTCATTAAACCTTTGTATACAGGCCCTGATTCAGAGCCGGACACTCTGAAAGACCACCCACAGCTATTGCGAGCGGCCAGGATGATGGTCGCGATGGTCAAGACCATCGTGACCATCGGGCTTGCGACGAGACCCTTGTGGTAGGGTCTCATGGCCGCAAGCCCCAGAGAGCTTCTGGCTCTAATAGAGCCGGGAGCTCTCCCACTGACATCACTTACTGCATTTTTGCCGTTAATATATCTCCCCCTCTATCTCACTAGTCCCAAAGTTTACTGAAGCTGTGTAAGTTGAGTTCCGTTGTTTCCGCAATAAAACATTAAGG
Organism: Taudactylus pleione; assembly: GCA_031769625.1. Lineage (NCBI taxonomy): Eukaryota > Metazoa > Chordata > Amphibia > Anura > Myobatrachidae > Taudactylus > Taudactylus pleione. Next base: position 2,948,454 of record JAUIMM010000033.1, on the reverse strand, counting down.
CCCGTATTCAATTTGAGGCAAAAAGCCGTTTTCGCGTGTTTTTGCCGGATACTTTTCGCCGATGACGTCATTTTCACCTGTTTTGACTTTACTCCATATTCATTGAAAGACTTTTCGCCTAGGCGGAAAGTCAATGCAATGTAATAGGCGAAAAAGTTTTGCCTATGAATAGCAGGCGGAAAAAAGTGCAGAATTGGGGTTTTGGGGTGCAACGTTGCAGGAACCCCCGTGCAGCCTTCAGACAGTCCCCCCAAAGGTAAACTGCGTCAAAATAAAAAAAAAAAACACTTAAGGACACCCCAAAAAATCAGTTTGAATTTGGGGGCGAAAAAAAAAAATGTTGGGGGACAAAGTTAAAAACTAGCGAACTTGACTCTGGGGGTCCCCAAGTATGCCCCAGGTGTTTTTTTCATTGCAGGTGTTTACGACAGGTGGATTTTTCACAATTTTTTAATTTAACTTTAGCAACTTTAAAATATACTGACCCTCATTTTTAAGTATTCCAAATTTGCTGGTATAAGTTATTTTCTGCAAAAAAACCTCCTAAATACTATTCTGCACCACTTATACAAAAACGCTATTTAGCAGCTATTGAGCCCGTTTAAAAACATCAAACACCTTCAGCAACCCGAATCAGGGGTACCATAGCTAATCCCCATGTCAGAGCATCTTTTGGAGGTTCTCAGGCTGATTTCCCCAAATCTAACAGTACTTTCCGCTTGTGTTAGTTTCTCCGGGTCCCGTTTTCGCGTACTTTCAAATTGAATACGGGGTAAAGCGGGGACGGGTGCGATACTTTTCCGCCTACAAAACACGCGATGTAGGCAAAAAGTCTGGGAGGCGGAAAAGTATCTCGGGTCTGCTCAAATTGAATACGGCTCTTAGTATACGAGTCAGTATACTGCTCCGGGGTACCTACTATGAGCCCTGTGGGGTACCTACTATGATCCCTGTCAGTGTATCCATGTTTCCACTCTCTACCTTCCTCTATATAACGCTGACTAAAGGGCTGTACAAAACAAATCTAACATTAGCTCATCAGTTTACAAATTAAATGAATGAGTCTTGTAGGAGTGGGAGCCAGTGCTACAGATACTATATGGAATTTCTTCCTAAGTAAGGCTAATGTTATATTCCAGCAATTTATGGTTTGTTTCTGTCTTAGATTTGTAACCAATAGAGCTGCAATTACTCTGACAGAAGTTGCAGTCTTTTCCACTCTGTATATTTAGATACTTTTGTGATAGACAGGGCCGCCATCAGGGGGGGACTGCCGGGACTGGAGTCCCGGGCCCCGGCCTCTGGCTGCACCGGGGGGGGGGGGCCCGCCCGCTACCACACCTTTGCAGAGCCTGCAGCCTGAATTACCCCCTTGAAGAGAGGGAAGAGGGCAAGGCCGCCGCTGCTACCGCCCGGTGACCCGTCCCTGTTACTACTGATGTAGCTGGAGGAGGCAGCCAGGCCTGCTCGGGCCACTCCTCCACCAGCTTATAGTGGCACAGTCAGACTCCAAAACAAGCTTTCAATAAAGCTTGTTTTGGAGTCAGCGCGCATGACGTCACGCGCGCCACTGGAGGACGAGGTCGACGTCGGAGGAGCCGCAGATCAAGAAGAGGAGCTGCAGTGGACCGTGGAGGAAGTAGCCGCCGCCGGATCTCATCGCAAACAAGGTAATAAAAAAAAGGCAGGAGTCGGATCGTGGTCGCACCATTGACCGCGCAGACTGCATTCAAGGGGGCAGAGTGAGGTGCATTCAAGGGGGGGAGAGGGAGGTGCATTCAAGGGGGGGGAGTGAGGTGCATTCACGGGGAGAGAGTGAGGTGCATTCAAGGGGGGAGAGTAAGGTGCATTCAAGGGGGGAGAGTAAGGTGCATTCAAGGGGGGGAGAGTGAGGTGCATTCACGGGGGGAGAGTGAGGTGCATCCACGGGGGGAGAGTGAGGTGCATTCAAGGGGGGAGAGTAAGGTGCATTCAAGGGGGGAGAGTAAGGTGCATTCAAGGGGGGAGAGTAAGGTGCATTCAAGGAGGGGAGAGTGAGGTGCATTCAAGGGGGGCAGAGTGAGGTGCATTCAAGGGGGGCAGAGTGAGGTGCATTCAAGGGGGGGGAGAGTGAGGTGCATTCAAGGGGGGAAGAGTGAGGTGCATTCAAGGGGGAAGTGTGAGGTGCATTCAAGAGGGGGAGAGTGAGGTGCATTCACGGGGGGGAGAGTGAGGTGCATTCACGGGGGGGAGAGTGAGGTGCATTCAAGGGGGGGAGAGTGAGGTGCATTCACGGGGGCAGAGTGAGGTGCATTCAAGGGTGGGAGAGTGAGGTGCATTCACGGGGGGAGAGTGAGGTGATATATATATATATATATATAAAAAAAAGGCAGGGCGCGCTGCAAACAGACTGCATTGAATAATGGGGGGGGGGGGGCCTGCCTATTCTGTCAGTCCCAGGCCCCACAATTTCTGATGGCAGCCCTTGTGATAGATAACTGATCTCAGTCATTAAATATCCACAAACCAGGTTAATGCTATTTGCTTCACTCCTTCAAATTCCTCCTATAGCAGAGAATTTCTAGAAGTGGTTACCTTAGTTCTTTTTAATGGGCCACGTGTCTTCTATATTCCTCTCTATTATTATGTAACGCCACTAAACTGCGCAACTGTAGTAGTCTAAAAAATAATCCACTATATATATACTGTAGTAGTGTTGGCTTATTTTCTACTATCGGAAAGGGCTGGACATCCCTATACCCCTCAATACAACCTAACTGCTGCTGATATAGTCGAGACAGGTACATTATACTGTACTGGGCTGTATTAGTATGGAAACTGAGGGTGCATCTGTGGGAGGGGGTTGTTTCAAGGTTGCTCACTGCCGTGGGACATACTTTTGCCAGACGGCACTACTGCTGCATGTGCCCCCTCCTTGTACAGACTAGTCCACCTATCTGCTTGTGTCTGGGGACTTAGATGAAGGCAGGGAGGTGTAACCACGCCCCAGGATGACATGTCCCCACCCCAGGATGATGAGCCCACATACCCCTTGGGGTTCAGCAATGGCCCCACTTGGCCAAGTCCTCCCCGCACGATCGATATTACTGTACAAAAACATTGACACCACTCAAAACATCAGGAGCAAAACATTGATCATTTCGCCCATAAACATTAATGATTGGGCTTGAAAACATCAGATTATGTAAATGAAATCTGTGCCGCCATGCTATGACCAGACTGTCAGTGACTGACCTGAACAATCAGCAGCCAGTCACCTCCCTATGGGGTTAATTTTCAAAATGACTTGTTTGATCGATCTGGTGCTAGTTCTGCTGTTCACACAAATATGGAGCAAATCTGGCCCAATAAAAACCACAATGACAGAAAATAATCTGGTAAAAATGTATTGGATCATTTTCAGATACATCTGTTAAAGTTGTCAGGGTGAAGTGATCTTGTCTAAATCGGTCCCCTAGCTTGTAGCTAAATTGTACACTTACCTAGGACTGGCCTGTGGACCTGATTCAGACCCAGTCGCAAGCGCTGAGCGCTCGCAACCGGGTTGATGGTGGCCCAGAGCGCATGCTCATGACGGAGCAGGCTCCGTCGTGCGCATGCACGATACCCGGATAGCGACGGGCAATCCGTCGCTCCGGGTCTCGTACCAAAGGGGACGTGCTGTCGATGTTGAGTGACAGCACGCCCCCTTTGGTGGGTGGGCTGGGGGAGTGGCTGCCCAAATGGAGGCGTTCCCATGGGACCGCCTACCGTCTGGGGCCGGCCCCACTGACATCACAAGTGTCAGTGGGAGAGATTTCGGCTCTGTTAGAGCCGAAATCTCTCTGGGGCTTGCGGCAACGAGACCCTACCACAAGGGTCTCGTCGCAAGGCCAATGGTCGCGATGGTCTTGACCATCGTGACCATCTTCCTGGCCGCCCGCTATAGCTGTGAGTGGTCACCCACAGCTATGCGAGCGGCCAGGAGGCCGTTCTAAAAAAAAAAAAAATAAGACCGGCCCTGATTCAGAGCGAGCACTCTGTCAGAGCGACCGGCTCTGAATCAGGGCCTGTGTCTGGTCAGCTTTTCAAAATGAAATGCCTAATTAACTGTAAAGATGCATACACACACAACGATTTTGTAAATTAACGATTTTAGTAAACGATTTTCGTTCATTTTTTCAAGGGAAAAATGAACTAAAATTGTTTACTAAAATCGTTCATTTACTGAATGTAATGAACGATTTTTTTGAACTACAATAGATTTTTGCATATTCCCTTAATGAAAATCGTTGAGTTGGTCAGTCTGACTGAACTACAAACTACAAACATGAACACGCATGAGCGATAATCGTTCATCATTTTAACTTCGAAAGTGAACGACTTGTTCAACGACTGAACGATAAACGATAATCGTTCAAAAAATCGTTGTGTGTATGCACCTTAAAAAGTTACTTCACATTTGTAGTTTTGCATGTTCTCCGTAAATAATCTCTGGGACGGATTAAGAGCCACATGGGCCTGGGGTTGAAAATGATCAAGGGCCATTTGTGAGGGGGGGAGGAGCTGTGACTGTTGACAGGTACGAAAAAATGGTAACGTGCATCTAGCAACTTTCAAAAAATGTCCTGATTAATCATAACGGTTCTGACATGAAAGCAAAAGCAACATGCCATAATCATTTTCAGGCGTAGCTCTCTATTAGCTTGGCTATGACGGCAAATATTATTTCTACCTTTATACCGCACTCTGACATATCATTCTATTTGCACGAACAAGAGAGCAATTAATTTCAATTACACAAAGAGAAAGGAGAAGGTAGCCAGGCATAAAAACGTTGGTGTCTAATTAAACGGCAAATGATTCCTTTTGGTAGAAGCAGGTGCTGTATATCTGCTTAGGGGGGTGTGAAAAGGCTTTTAAATGAGAAGTGACCACTTCACCAGCTTCCTGTCCATTTGTGTGTAATAAAAGTGACTTATATGTTTTGTGCACTGCTGTGCTCTACTCTCTGGGATATGGCCAAAGGCAGTTTGAGTCTGTTCTTAGCAGGGTTCCAAGAGCTGTAAGTGCAGCAGGAAGACGTATTGCAGTCCTGTTAGGGAGATTTCCTCTGCTGCAGAAATGCTTTGTGACGTGGCGGTGTGGTTATTAGCAGGACATTAGCAGGATTCAATTGGTTATTGCAGGAATCAAGGCCTTTTGTTAATACAGTAAAGCTAGGTACACACTAGTAGAAAATATATTGTTCGATCGAACGGCGAGCGATACACCTGTAATGCATTGGCGAGTGTATACACCAGATATGTCTGTGAACGTCGTCGTTGACAGACATATCAGGTCCGCCCTGCAGCACAGCTGAGGCCGATACATCATGGGCATATATCGGTACATGTGTGTACGGGTGACCCGACCAACCACCCGCACACTGGCTGCAGAGACCACCGACACTAACATCACAACTGGGCTGGCAAATTCAAATGCCCGCCCAGTTGTGATGTCTGACCAGTCATATCAAGCAGACAATTGGTAAGTATGTAGCTTACCAAATTGGCCACTCTGTCGGCGCGACGGACGTTTGGCAAATAAGTCAGGTAAGTGTGTACCCAGATTTAGGGCCGTATTCAATTAGCCGTGAAAATTTAGCAGCCGTCGGTGGAATGTACTTTTTGCCGACTTTGCGTGTTTCGGAGGCAAAAACTTTCCGTGCACGGCCCAGCTTTTCGCCCTATTCAATTCCAAAGGACGAGAAAACCGGACCCGGCAAAACGCTAACAGGCAAAGTGCTGTCAGATTTGGGGAAATCAGCCTGACACCCCCCAAAAGATGCACTAATATTGGGGATCAATCTAGATGCCCCCGAATGGGGTACTTAAATGCTCTCAATAGCTGCTAATTAGCGTATTTGCACAAGTGGTGAAGAATAGCATTTAGCAGGTTTTTTGGGAGAAAATAACTAGTTCCAGCAAATTTGGGGTACATGAAAATGGGTGCAAGCATGGGTAAAAATAGCAAAAGTTAAGTTTAAAAAAAATACACCTTCAGCAAGCGCCTGCAATCAAAAAAACACCCCCCAATACTTGCAGACCCACCAAAAGCTAATTTTGCTAGTTTTTAAGTTTGTACCCCAACTTTTTTTTGCCCCCTTTTTCAAAGTCATTTATGGGGTGTTCTGCATTTTTTTTTTTAGGATTTTTTTGATGCAGTTATGTTTTGGGGGGCTGCCCCAAGGGTGCTGAGTGTTTTCTCGACGTTTGCACCCCAAAACTGCAATTCTGCACTTTTTTTTCACCACCTATTCATAGGCGAATCTTTTTCGGCTATTACATTGCATTGCGTTTCCGCGTCCGCGAAAAGTATTTGGAATTGAATTCGGTGATACTTTTCCGCCTGGCGAAATGACGTCATGGGCGGAACTTTTTTGGCGAAAATGGCTTTTCGCATCTAAAGTTTAGGCTGCGGGGAGGGGGTGGTTAGGTTTAGGCACTGCGGGGGGTTTAGGCACTAGAGGGGGGAGGATAGGGTTAGGCACCCCTAAGGGAGGGTTAGGGGGGCAGAGGGTTAGGTATAGTTAATTTACTTACCTGTCGGGATCGTCACTGCTGCCGGTCTTCCGGCGTCAGGGTTTGAGCCGCCGGACCTCATTCATACCGATCCCATTGTAATAACCTTGGTGGTTGCCAATACCATACATTTCATATATTTATATCCAAAAAGGATTAATTAGTTAAAGTTGTTAAATAATACATATATAATGTCTGTGAAATGATGAATGTATATATGTTATTGAAAACATGTGCACTGTAGTTCACTCCAGTATATTTACATGTATTTTTGGGAGAATTTATGATGTGTATGGGCATGCTATTACATACCTCCCAACTGGCCCGCATCCAGCGGGACAGTCCCGTTTTTCTGGGACCGTTCCGCCCACAGGCTGCAGTGTCCCGTGGTGGGGGTGGGGGGGAGCACAAACCGCTGCTCTACATAGCAGAGCAGTGGAGAAGCAGGAGGAGAACAGATGCCGCAAACTGTCCCTCCTCGGGATACCTAAATGTTGGGATGTATGATATTGTGGTTCATTCTATATAGTATATAGGGGCCTATTCATCAACACTAAAATAACGTTTTATGGACATTTTAGTATTCATGAAGACACTTAACCAGGAGATATCATCGATATCTCCTGTGTTATTAAGTCCACCTGTGTTAATTTGCACACTCCCCATACATTACGACATTAGTATGGGGATATGGAAATTATGCTATTCATCAAATTCTGAAAATTATGTATTTTCGGAATTTGATGGTGTTACTATACGCCACTCTGATGTGGCGTATTACGGGTGACACTTACCTACTGTCAGCTGGGCAGGTCCTCCACTGGCTCCCTACGTCGCTCTGGTCCCTTCCTAGACTCTGTGTTCTCCCTGCAAAACTTATTTTTTCTAAACTTTACTGTGTTCTGCCGGGAAGCTGAGCGCTCGCAAGCTGGTCGATGGTTGCCCAGTGCGCATGCGCTCGACGGAGCCGGCTCCGTCGTGCGCATGCGAGAGACCCGGATAGCGACGGGCAAACTGTCGCTCCGGGTCTCGTACCAAAGGGGGCGTGCTGTCGATGTTGAGTGACAGCACGCCCCCTTCGGTGGGCGGGGCGGGGGAGTGGCTGCCCAAACGGAGGCGTTCCCATGGGAACGCCTACCGTCTGGGGCCGGCCCCACTGACATCACAAGTGATGTCAGTGGGAGTGCTTTCGGCTCTGTTTGAACCGAAAGCACTCTAGGGCTTGCGGCAATGAGACCCTACCACAAGGGTCTCGTCGCAAGCCCAATGGTCGCGATGGTCTTGACCATCACGACCATCTTCCTGGCCGCTCGCTATAGCTGTGGGTGGTCAACCACAACTATGCGAGCGGCCAGAAGGCCGCTCTAAAAAAACAGAGGGCCGGCCTTGATTCAGATTGAGCGTCCGGCTCTGAATCAGGGCCACAGTGTCAGCACAGCAGAAGGAGCCTGAGGCGGCTGCAGCGGCCAGGTAAGTGGTGGACAGGGGGGGTGAGCGGAGGGGGAAAGGGGGGTTGGGGGAACACACAATCCATGCGAGTTCTAAACCTAATTACCTCCATCAAATTTTATGTGTTAATGAATAGGACCCATAGACACTAATATTTATGATATGTAATGCTTGCATGCACAATTTATGAGGTAACAGGTATATATGTTTCATGTAGTTATATAACAGTTTATATAGCACTTCTTTCTTTGATGAGGATGTGCCTCAGTGTATGGGTTGTACATACACTATAGAACAGTGGCCCTGATTCAGAGCCGGGCGCTCTGACAGAGCGCTCGCTCTGAATCAGGGCCGTCCCTACTCCTTTTTGGAGCGGCCTCCTGGCCGCTCGTATAGCTGTGGTTGACCACCCACAGCTATAGCGAGCGGCCAAAATGATGGTCACGATGGTCAAGACCATCGCGACCATCGGGCTTGCGACAAGACCCTTGTGGTAGGGTCTCGCTGCCGCAAGCCCTGAAGTGCTTTTGGCTCTATCAGACGGTAGGCGTTCCCATGCAAACGACTCCGTCTGGGCAGCCACGCCCCCGGCACGCCCACCAAAGGAGGCGTGCTGTCAATCACCATCGACAGCACGCCCCCTTTGGTGCGAGACCCATAACGACGGCTTGGCCGTCGTTAATCGGGTCTCGCGCATGCGCAGTTGGGCAACATCGACCCGCTTGCGAGTGGGTCTGAATCAGGCCCAGTGGTTCCCAAACTGTGCACCGTGGCACCCTGGGGTGCCTCGGGTTGGTGGTCCAGCACCAAATCAAGATATTTATGGTCAATTTAATGTAAATATGTGGACGAACAGAAACTCAAACCTGTCCACAACTACATAACTGACCCTGAGGATTTACTTCACTTTATTACTTTAGTGCATTTTTCTGAATTTCTCAGTAACAAACATTTGGCTTAGGGGTGCTGTGAAAACAATGCTGTTACTCTACAGCGCCGTGATTCAAAAAAGTTTGTGAACCACTGCTATAGAAGAAGGGGCGGAGTAATATAGGTGGGAGTGATTTGGTTCCTGTCAGGGAAAGCGGGTCCGGTTTTGAGAGAGGGATATAAGAGCTTTCAGCAGCAGCTGACAGTAAAGCTTGGTACACATTAGACGATATGGCATGTCATATGTCGACATTCAGTCCATTTCGACATTCTAAATGTCAACATTCGAAAGCCAACATGAATGCATATCTCCTTTTCATGCTGCACCCTGCTTGACTGCAGACAGCTTGACTGATGTCACCAAAGTTGTGGTAGGTATGGGATCAGTAGTTGGAAGGTATGTGGATCCTTGTAGTGCATACTTGCCTTCCCTCCCAAAAACTGAGTGCTGCTCCCGGCCCCCACGGAAAGGTAGGCAAGCCCCCAGATGGCCACGACCCCGATGACCCCCCTCCCGCATTAACAAGAGAAACTCCCGCAGCGGGGGGAGCGGAGATGGGATTCATGCCAAATCGCGTAATTTTGGGCCAGTGCTGGGTAGTACACTCGTACCAATCGGCGGCGATGTCTGTGTTTCAGCAGCCAATGACAGTCAGACAGGCTCTCATTGGCTGCTGTGCCCACTGCCAGTGCCGGGCTGGAGCTCACTTATGAGCTCCGCCTTACGGATCCTGCAGTAGGCGAGGGGAGAGACATCATGACATCTCTCCCATAGTACCGATTGGGAGGACTTAGGAGCGGACAGCAGCAGGCGCGGCAGGAGCTGGGATTCAGGTAAGGTAAGTCAGTGTGTGTGTATGTATGTTTGTGTGTGTTTATGTAAGGGGCACTACTGGCACTGTATCACTACTGGGGTCACTGAATAGGGAGGACCACTATGGGGGGCACTGTATAAGGGGCACTGCAAAGGGGGGATCACTACTGGAGGCCTGCATAAGGGGGACCACTACTGGGGGCACTGCATAAGGGGCACTACTGGGGGCCTGCATAAGGGGGACCGCTGCTGGGGGCACTGTATAAAGGGCACTACTGGGGGACTGCATAAGTGGGACCACTGGGGATACTGTATAAGGGGAACTACTGGAGGCCTGCATAAGAGGGACCACTACTGGGGGCATTGAATACTGGGGGACTGTATAAGGGGCACTGTATAAGGGTGCACTACTGGTGCATTAAGGTACATATGAAATGGAAAGGAATGTTCCCAGAGTGACGAGAAAGGGATGTGTGTCATGTTGACACGCCCCATTTTTCAGTGACCACGCCCATTTTTTGGCACGCACATAGAAGGGGGAGGGGGCTCCATTTTTCAACTTGCCTTGGGCTCCAAATACCCTAGTTACGCCACTAATTTGAGCAACTGCCATTCTGTGTATTACGAATCATTCAGCCACTTGTCATCATCAATATAAGTGCCCATTTTGACCCTGCAAGAGAAACAGCTTCTGAAAGTTGGATATGCGTCTATCAGGGGTATTCAATATGAAACGTAAACTTCGCCGTCGAAGTTTTCGCCGCACATCGGAGCTTTTTCCGGGGAAAAGTATCGCGCGTGCTCCCACTTATCCCCGTATTCAATATGAAATCGTCGAAAACGGGACCCACCGATACTTGGATCGGCGAAAACAAACGGGAATTTTTTTAAAATAATTGTAGGACCCCCGTAAAGATGTCCAGACCTCAGGGATCACTATGGGTACCCCCGTTTTTGCCTGCAGAAGAAAGTCGGGGTTTTAAATAGTCGCAGCAGGTGTTTTTTTCCCAACTTTGAAGAAGTGTTGCAGAAGAGCATTTAGCTTTTCTTTTTTTCATTTTTAAAAGTGGTCCCATCAAATTTGGGGTACATGAAAATGGGTACTAGCATATTTTTAAGTCCCTAAAGTTATTTTTTAAAAATTCTGCAAAAATGCACGTGCCGCTACTTTGCGCAATGAAAAAAACACCTGCCACATACTTGGTGACCCCATCAGAATTAATTTAATTAGTTTGGCATTTTTTTTCCCTTTTATTTTCAAAACAATTTTTTTTTTTTTTGTATTTTTTTTGAACATTTTTTTTTAAGGGGACATTCCCAAAAGTACAGGCTATTTTTTATAAGCCTACACCCCCAACCCCAATTCTGCACTTTTTTTCACTTGCTGTAGTAATTTGAAAAATGATCCCTGTTTTTTTAAAAATGACCCTTGACCCCATTAACGACCAAAAAACGGGAATTTTCGAGAAATATGCCAGGGACCCCCCTAAAGATGTCCAGACATGGGGGATCACTATGGGTACCCCTATTTTTGCCTGCAAAAGAAAGTCTGGTTTTAACATACCTTTGGCAGGTGTTTTTTCCTGCCGCGGCTATTAGAAACCCCGACTTCCTTCAGTAGTTAAAAATGGGGGTATCCATAGTGATCCCCCATGTCTACACATCTTTAGGGGGGTCCCTAGAATATTTCCCAAAAATTCCCGTTTTTGTTGAACCTGTAAAAAAAAGTAGCAAAAATTTACAGAAAAAATGACATAAGGTCCCCCCCCAAAAAAGCCAAACCAGCCCCAGGCTTGCCAGCCAGTGGTGGTTTCTAAAAATACGGGGAACAAAATGTGTAGGGTTCCACCGTATTTCAGAGACCAACACCAGGCTGCAGGGACTAGTGCTGATTTTAAATATAGGGGGCAAAAAAGACGTGGGGTACCCCCTATATTTAAGACCAGCACCAGACCCAACCGACCGGGGTGTAATGCCACAGCCCAGAGACCCAATCACCGGGGCTCCAGGTCCAAAGCATTACACTCCAAGTCGGTCAGCATAAACCGGTGATCTCGGGGGAGTCGGGGACCCCCCAAAAAAGGGTTCCCCCTCTCCAGAGCACCACAAGCTTACGCTGAAGCCTGGGGCTCATCCCCATACCCCTGGAGCAGTGGGTATGGGGCTAATAGGGGGGACAAATAATATAACACTATTGTACTTTACAGTGGAACTACAAGTGCCAGCTTGCCTGCCATTTTGCACATGCGGCACCTGTAATTTCACTGTAAAATAAATAGTTAAAAAAAGACAAAACACACACACCGTGACAGTATAACTTTATTTCACACACCTACCCATTCACACATACTTACCTATACCAGATGTTAGGTCCCCTTCTTCACGTAGAATATCCATAAAACATGGCCCTGCAAAGAAAGATTTCATACTCACCTACATCCAGCGCTGGTCTCCGCAGTAATCCATGGCAGTTTAAAAACAAAAAAAGAGTTACCAGATCCACGCAACACAGCTATCTGTAAGTGTGTTGTCACACATACAGATAGTTCCCGAATGCCAGCTGACGGCACATCCACGGAGCTGGCAGTCCCGAGAGCCAATCAGCGGCCACGCTGACTGTAGAGCGGCCGCTGAATGGCTGGCTCCGGCTACTGACAGTTCCCACGTGGGCTGACTCGCCCACGTGTGAACTGTCAGTTGCCGGAGCCAATCAGCGGGCGCTCTACAGTGAGCGCTGCCACTGATTGGCTCACTGGACTGCAATGTCCCGTGAAGTGCCGATAGCTGCCATTCGGGAGCTATCTGTATGTGTGAGAAGACACATACAGATAGCTGTGTTGCGTGGATCGGGTAACTCGTTTTTTTGTTTTTTTAATGTATTTACATATATTACTAATATTTATTAATACAGTATATACATTGTTTTAAACTAAGCATAGTGGCAACGTTATGAGCCCCTCTATGTGGTTACAAGCTCTTCTGTGTGGTTCTTCTATAAAGAACCACAGAGATAAAAGTATATGTATATATATATATATATATATATGTATATGTATAATATATATATATTTATTATACAATCGGGTTTCCCGGCTGCCTTAAACCGACAGCCGGCTTCCCTACTGTCATATCCCGGCGAGGGTGAAATGGTGGGTGTCTAGATGTAGATGCCTGACATTTCTCCGACGCCGGGAGACCGGCGCCCAGGCATCCCGATCGAAGGGATGCCGGGCACCGTGAGCAGACAGCCGCGGGTGGGAGGGTTAGGTTTAGGCCACCCGGGGGGGGGGGGACTTAGGGTTAGGCACCCCTCCCAGGAGGATTAGGGTTAGGCTAGGGGGAGTGAGGATTAGGGTTAGGCACACCCGGGGGACTTAGGTTGGGGAAGCGGGGGGTTAGGCACTTGGGGGGGAGGTTAGGGTTAGGCACCCCTAAGGAGGGTTAGGGTTAGGGGGTTAGGTTAGGTTAGAGAATACTTACCTATCCACGATCGGGATTTCCAGGGCTGTCGGGCTTCCGCTGCCGGGACCTCTGCTGATGTCTGCCAGGCGCTGCCAGAAATCGAACCGGCTGGCAGTATTTCATACCGATTCCTACAGAGAGCATTGCAGTGACCACCATATAATACAGACAGCATCGCAGTGACCGGAATATAATGCACAGACCAGCAGTTAATCACATATAACGCAGATAATATAGATACATCCCACCCCCAAACACATAGACACAATGTTAATACATCACCCCCACCACAGAGAGTATTAAAACACACACCACCCCCCCAGAAAAAAAACAAATACACCCCTCCCCACTGTATAAATATACCACCTTCCTAGATATCATTAAAACATTTCTACACCTTCACTGGCACTTACCTGTCCAGAGGGAGGATCTGTCTGGTCCCTGTGGAGCTCCAGAGTGTCCTACAACTGCAATGCTCCTCAGGTAAGGAAAATACAAATACAAGCTAAAGGAAAGGAAGCGGCTGGGACTCGGGGGGAGGGAACAGGGTTTCGGGCAGGGATAGGCGGGATTAGCAGAATAAACTAGAGATGTGCAGGTTCGGATTTACTCGGTTCTTATCGCCATTTGCCGTTTTGAGATCCGAGTAAATCCGAACCCGCTCATCTCTAGAATAAACAGACTGGATAGAGGAAAGGAGGTGGTGGGAACCTGTGAAGGGACAGGCAGGATTAGCAGAATAAACATACTGGGTAGGGGAGAGGGCTGTGACTCAGGCAGGGAGAGAAGGGAGAACTTTGGCATCCACAGCTCAGGCGCTGGCAGCTAGTACTTCAGTGTAGGAAGTAGGAACCAGCCGCTACTAATTAAACAGTTCACCAGCGGGTCCCATGTTCTGACACAGCCACCCGCACGGGCCCTAAACCCAGTCCCCTAACGGAAAGGGGCAGGGAATTGAAGCAGGGGGGCCCACAGGGAACTTTGCCCCCCGCTGGGTCAGTCTGAGCCTGCTTGCCATGAAGTGTTTCTGCAACGCTCTGCAGCAGCTACTGAGTCCAAGGATGCAATAAGTGTTGTAAAGAAACGGGAAGATGTCTGTCAAATTCTCAATGTCATTATGCATCAGCCAGTGTCACTGCGAGTATCAGACTCTAGTGAAAATGGACGTTTCCAATGCATTAAGCGGTCAGCACCAGCAAGATTTACTGGATTTCGCCAGCAATTCTCTTTCAAATTCTCATTCAAATGAACTGCAGCGGTCGTCGTGGTGGAAGAATGTTAATTAAAAAAATGCTTTTGGTCAATATTAGGAAGAATTTAGATTTTTTTTTTTAATTTCAACAATTGCTTATATCCCTTCAGACAGCGGAATTATAAACACAGCTCCGGGCTTTTATCGCCCAGAGTATTGCTCAGCTGTCTCAGCAAGATTTTAATGATGCGCAGCAGCAGAAAATCAGCCTTATCGCAGCATTTTAATAAATAGACTCCTGAGTGTTTGCTTGTCAGTCAGTGTGGATCTCTGTGTAAAGAAATAGTTTATTTATTTTTTTTTTAAAAATTAAACTTGCGTATTATACGGAATAATGTATGCTCTAATATAGCTTATTACAGATTCTGCAGTTTACCACCACAGAGTTCAAAGACCTGCTTTTATAGGGTCCTTGAACTCCTAACATCTAGGGGTATATTTACAAAGGTTCGATTTTGTTTCCTGTTCGATTTGCCATTCGATTTTCGGTCGATTTGATTTTGATTTTCTTAGAGGGAATTTACTAAAGCCCAAAACGAACAGAAAAAGAAATTTAATTCAAAATCGAATTTCTGACAAACATCAATGTTTTCCCATAGATGAATATAGGATCCCTTCATTTACTAACATTCAATTTTGAGACCGAAAGTAAAACAAACAAACTCAAAATCGAACTGCAAATCCCCAAATGAATAGAAGACCTTCATTCTTTCGATTTGAGAATGAGCAGTTCTATTTGACACAGACGCATGCATACATCAGTGAGATGCTTGAATGTATCTTAGTGTAAAAAGCTTGTTAAGTTTAATTTCTAAAAAAAAAAAAAAAAAATGGCGTGGGATCCCCCCCTCAAAACACAAGCAGCCACTGACTTTTCATTGCCAGTCCTGGTTGTGTAAATACAGGGGAAAAATTGCATAGGGTCCCCCGTACTTAGCGCAACCAGCACCAGGCTCTGAGCCGATCCTGGTTCTGGATTTGCAGGGGGAAAAAAGTGTAGGGTTCCCCTGTAATTTCCATAATGAGCACCGGACCCTTTCTAGCTGGGGGGGGGTGGTAATGCCACAGCCAGGGAAACCCTGTCACCGGGTTCCCCAGCCGAAACATTACCCAAAACTGCTAGTCAGCCCAAGCCTAGGATCCCTGGGGAGTTGAGGACACCCCCCAATAAAGGGGTCCCCCTCTCCAGGGCACCCCGGGCCTAGGCTGATAGTCCGGGGCTATCTCCAGCACCCGTGTGCAGTGGGTGCCAGGTTGAAGTGTAAAAGTGTAGTGTAAAAATAGAAGTGTAAACATTGTCTTTACTAGTAGAACTGCAGGTCCCAGTAAGCCTCCCATGCATGCTGGTACTTGGAGAACCACAAGTACCAGCAAGTGGGACATTAAGGGCCCACTGGTTCGTGTAGTTCACCTGTAAAGAAATGTTAAAATAAAGACAAGACACAGACACAGCATGACAGGATGGTATCTCCCGATGACGGGCTCAGACACAGCATTTCCCTTTTGAAGTGTCAGCCTCTCTCAGCCAATGAATGGCCCCCACCATTAAAGTCAATGGTAAGAACGACAGGCTAACCTTTAGTAACTCTGCATTGACTTCAGTGGTGGGAGCCATTGGCTGAGAGAGGCAGAGGCTGACGTCTCTCAGCCAATGAACGCTCAGCCACGGCACTTCAAAGAGAAATGCCCGGTTCTGAGCCCGTCATTCGGGAGGTACCATCTTTGAAGGATGGTACCTCCCTTGTACATGGGTCGGTATTTTTCGTTTTTTTTATTTTTTTATTTTCAGAAGCCCGAGGATGCCTACATGGAGAAGAGGACTGGTCCAGGTATTGTAGGTGAGTATGTGTGAATTTGTATGTGTGTACAGTATTAAACTAATACTGTATACTAGTGTGTCTTGTCTTTATTTTAACATTTCTTTACAGGTGAACTACAGGTACCAGCAGGCCCTTAATGCCCCACATGCTGGTACTTGTGGTTATCCAAGTACCAGCATGCGGCAGAGGCTTGTTGGGACCTGCAGTTCTTTTGGTAAAGACAATGTTGACACTTCTATTTTTACACACATTTTACACTATCAACCCAGCACCCTCAACCCACGGGTGCCGGGGATAGCCCTGGGGTGCCCTGGAGAGGGGGACCCATTTATTGGGGGGGTCCCCAACTCCCCAGGGATTCCCGGCCTGAACTGACTAGAGGTCAGGGGTAATGTTTTGGCAGGGGAACCCAGTGATGGGGTTTCCCTGGCTATGGCATTACCCCCCCCTACTAGAAAGGATCCGGTGCTGGTTATGGAAATTACAGGGGAACCCTACACTTTTTTTTCCCCTGTAATTCCAGAACCAAGACTGGTTCAGAGCCTGGTGCTGGTTGCACTAAGTACAGGGGAACCCTACACTATTTTTCCCCTGTATTTACACAACCAGGACTGGCTATGCAAAGTCCGGGGCTGGTTGTGCTTGTAGGGGGGAACCCTACGCAATTTTTCCCCTGTATTTACACAACCAGGACTGGCTTTGCAATGTCCGGGGCTGGTTGTGCTTGTAGGGGGGGACCCCACATAATTTTTTATTTAGCAATTAACACTTAACAAGCTTTTTACACTAAGATACATGCATGAATCTCACTGATGTATGCATGCATCTGTGTCAAATAGAACTGCTCAGGCTGAAAATTAAAGCATGAATTTCTTCTATTCATTTGGGGATTTGAAGTTCGTTTTGGAGTGAGATTTGGTGTTCGATTTGGCCATGAACATGCAAAATCGAACATCAAATCCCAGATGTAAGAGATTCATAAAAATTAATCTCAAATCGAACTTTAGTAAATTTACCCCCTAATGTCCTAAGGCTAGGGTGTTATAGGTTGGATAGAGCAACCCACTGTGACGCATGCAGTTCCGTACGGTATAATCTTAGGTATTCTTATTTTTTTTTAAATTCTAGATATTTTAGCAGAAAGTTGATTGGCAGATCTCTGATGGCAACTTTCCATGACTAGTGATGTCATTGCACATTCGGTATTCATATTATTACCTGGGTCTTAATTACCATTTTGCTTTTTTCAAGGTTCATCCAGCAACACTGAAACTCCTACTAAGATCTAAAGAGGGGGAACTGCTGTTGATTCTGGAAAGAAATGAGTGAGTAGATTTAATAGCTTTGATTAGTATCTCTTCTGACTTGGTGGCGGTGTTCCGGTACAGAATGTTCTGCTATCTTCATACCCTGCAGGATGCTTTGGATGTAGATCATAATTCTCTGAAAACAAATGAAGGTATTCTTCATTAATAGATAATTGTAAGACTACTCGTCGCTCCTTCAATTACTGTGCATGCAGCAGCACTTTATAGAACCTTAGGAGGTCATTGCAGCCTGCTGTTAGATTTTAATATCACAGTTTCTCTTGGGTTTATTATGTTCTTCATATTGCTCCACTTGATGATAATATGCTTTGGCTGACATTCTGAACATGTATACATATATATAAATTAGAATATACCAGTAAAGAAACCCTCAGTATGCCCCCACCCCGATTCCTGCTGTCCACCCTAGCCCCTTTTTTCCGCTGTTCTGCCCCCCACTGTGACTTCTTGTCATACTGTCCTTCCCCCTCCCCCCCATGCTATGATCTGTCCGACAATCCTTGGGGGTTTGCATCCCATACAAATACAGTGATGGACCTTTGCATAATAATAAACATCGGCTATGGCACCCGGATTGGCAGGGCCTGAAAGTAATATAAAAGTGTTGGGAAGGAAGGAAGGTGTAATGGCTAGCATTACTGCCTCACGGCACTGAGGTCTTGGGTTCCATTCCCACTATGGCCCATAATGTGTACAGTTTGTACTGTGCTTGTATGGATTTCCTCTGGCTACTCCAGTTTCCGCCCACAATCCAAAAATATAATGGTAGGTTAATTGGTCTAGAAAAAAAACTTAACTTAAAATTTAAAGGCAAAAACAAGTTGTTTTTGCATTTTAAATTATTGCCGCTTTAAATCTAGCCTGGAACTCCTGGTGTATGAGTTTAGAGTCACAACCCCATTACTTTGAACAGCAGTAGAAAAAAGTTACACTTGTATCTTATATAAAAGTTAACTTGGAAAAAAAGTTACACAGTTATTCTAAGCAGAAAATGTTTAATTAGCGATGGTTCCAACCTGCTCTCTAGTCTTTTATGGAAATAAGTATCTCTATTGCAGAAGTAATTACTTCTGGGATCACCAGTTACATGACAACCCAATTAAAGCTTATTCTGCTAACTACTCTATTACCTGCGCACACTTCAGTAATGTCAACTAATTCCCAGATTTCATTACTAAATGAAAGTATATTCTAGAACTTTGAAAGACGTGCATTGGCCGGCAGCTGAGTTGTCTCCCAGCAGACGGCGCCAGAAAGAATTAATCGTCCTAACAAATTCTCAGCATGGCAGGTACGAAACACAATTGCAATCCTTTATTGGAGACCTGATGGTTAGTGGAGACCTCCTGAGTGACATATAGATTTTGCATATGAAGTAAAAGAATGCCAGGCAGTCACAGAGCCTGTTTGCAAATACTCTTCGTATATTTATTCAGCTGTAAGAGAAATGTCTGCAGACATTACTGAAACAAAATAAATATATTACTGGAAGATATGAACAGATGAGATACCTCTATTAAGGTGAAGGTTTGCCCAAGGGTAATCATATGACTCTTCTGGCTATGGTTACGTTTACATTTCGCTAAAGAATATAGGACCTAATTCAGATGCGGTCACAAAGTTGCGCTCGCTCTAAGCGTTTTTCGCCCATCTGCACATGCGTATAATTCGCAGTGCGCGTACGCAAGCCAGTCTTTGCGATCTGTTTTTGGTTGCTCGTAAGCCACTATCAGGTCGCTAGTTTGAGTGACAGTGCCGTTTGTGGGTGGTAACAGGGGAAGGTGCTTGTAAACGGGGGTGTGGTGTTGCGAACGCAGGCGTGTCAGGACAACAAAATGCCATTTAAAGGGCATGCATAATTAGCAAAGTAGCGTCATTGTTCACGTCCCCTGCATGTATTTCAGTCAGCACTGATCGCTGTGCTTGCGGCGGGGTAAGGCTACCTCAAGGGCTGCGAGCCTCTCAATGTTACCGATTAATCAAACAATTCCAGGAGATGACGTGTTGCGAGGGGAAAGGGGGCATCTTAATGGACTTGTGAGTGCTCAGTGCCGTAGGTCGCTAAGACATAGAAGGCGTCCTTACGCCACACAGTGCGAGCATTTAATTTAAATATCCAGCCCCTTTTTGCCAGCGATCGGGCACATCTTGCGAGCAGGTCTGAATGACCTCCATAGTCCTCAATTATTGTAATCCCTTAATTAAGTTTTTTGTAAAAGACTGACACTCACCTGTGAGTGACTCCATTTAGAAATGTTCTTTTTGTTTTCAGTTATCCTCACGATTAATAGTACTCAGGAGAACCTTCCTTAGATAACAATAAATTCACACAAAGAATGACCTCATTACTTCTCAAAACTCCCAGGTGGTTGACCAATCGTCCAAAATGTTCTTCAGGTCCTTCAAACTCTGTTTAATTTTCTAGGTCAACTCTTCCATGTGGACATTGGAACCTTTTCTTTTGTTTGTCCCTGGCCGTCAAAAATCTCTTACCACTATATAAATAACAGTGAAACATTGCCTTCATCTGTAAGGTCTCATCACCCTATCATTTGACATAATTCTCTTTTATTGCAATCAGCCTCAGCTAAGCTTCCTATCCTAGTGGAAATAAATACATGAAGGATCTCTCTCAGCTAAAAACAATAACTTGCAAAACAATCAGAACAACCAATTAGTTCACCCATTGATCATTAATCACAGGAGATCTTTTCTACCAGTTACTAAGGAGAATATTGTCACAATAGAAACAAGTCTCTTGAGCTGGAACTACCCTTGAGCAACCCAGTGGCCGACCAAGCGGCTGACTTGGTAGACAATACACACTTACCAATGCGACGTACTCAATATGTCTGGCCAGTCATCACAACTGGACGGGCATTAAATTTGCCCACGCAGTTGTGATGTCAGTGTAGGTGTTTCATTGCTGCCAGTAAATGGGCGGTCGGCAGGTCGCTCGTACACACCCCCCAGACGTACCAATATATAAGTGTGCATTAGTATATATGTCTGAATAGCTAAACACTGTCAGCATCTGATCTTGAAGCAACCCCGCCCATAAATGTTCTGGTGCTTCAAGCCGTCAAATGATCCTTTCTGAATTGGAACCGGTATCTTTAAAATAAACAGATAAGAGTTCAGTTGGACGATGCTGTAGCAATAAGCAAGGCGGTGCAAAAAGCATGCCAGCTGTTCAGTAATATGGTGATATTCCCGTTGGTCAGCTTTTCACATACACATGGTATGGCTCTTGGTCTTCAGCCCATTAGTCCAGATGAAATAATACTCCACAAAGTGTGACCTTTTACAGAAATCAAGCTCAGGGTGTCACAACAGTTGTTGAATGTGTTCTTACGGGTCACACACAAAAGACCCTCAAGCTATATTTATTGATGTGCTGATAGCTCCTTGGATCTTTGAAAGAGCCCTACTGTATGTGCCTCCACCATTCTCATTGAAGAGGCTTCATCTTCATCAAGAGAAGACTTATGCCCTTATCATAGCCTCACATTGGCTTCACAGGAATTGGTGTTGTCTTCTTCATGAGGTGCCATGAAAACTTCCACCATGACCCGATCTTTGGTCACAAGGGCCAGTACTATGCCACTATCTAAAAATTATTTTATTGGCTGTCTAAAGCTTGAAACCTTATTACTAAGGGGTTTTCTAATGGTTAGAAAATATTAATAATGTAATCTCACCAATGTTCCATAAATAAGAGGTAATATACCTTCAATTCACCTTAATAAAGCGATAGTGATTCCATCTCGTTGTTCTAACCCTCAGGAAAAGGTAAATGATTTATAATGAATGAGTTTGTAGCAAAGTGTTCAAGGCTTATACCATGGCAAGATCTAAATGAACTGAGCGTGTGTCGCTGCTTGTATACGCAACTAATAGCAATTTAAGGATTCTGAGTCTGCCGTGGACGCTTCTCACATACGGCTGGGAGGACGTCACCGGGCGGCAAAAGGGAATTCACATGTAAAAGAAGCCGTGGGAGTATAGACAGAACTTTTACATCTTTTGCACCAAAGAGGGGACCAGTGCAAATGCGAATAGTGATAACAGCTGGTCATACAAGCGGAGGGCTCCAGGCGGCGGGGTTGTATAAATGTCTCAAACAGAATTGCAACTGCATTATGTGCAGCTCTGAATCAGGCCCTAAGTTTGGCGTTTGTCCCTCTTCATTAGTGGAAAGTTGTTAGGAAGTGTTGCTGGAGTCAGATTTTATTGTCCAGTGTCTAACGTATGCACTAATGCCCCGGTTATGGGGAAAAGAGAACTGATGTACTGCCGGGTCTATTTTTCCTAAGCCCATACATGTCATACGTGTGCATGGTTGACCCCCCAAGTTTCCACAACGTGTTTACCCATTGCATGCATTCACAACAAGGGCTTTAAGAGAAGCTAATCCACCAGTAGGAAAATCCCCTTTTTTTGAATAAACATAGGGACAGCCTACGTACTGTACTACATAATTACAGACGTTTTTTTAAAAATTGCTGATTGTTGCATGATAAATTAGTTAATTACACCATATAAATGTGACGCGGTCAATATCCCAACTGCGGGGATTCAGGCGGTCAGAATGCCGGCGCCTGAATCCCGACACCTGTCAGAATCCCGGCACTGGCATCCTGATGGTAAATAGCGGGGTTAGGGGGTGGATTAGGGCTAGGCCCTAGGTGGAGGGTTAGGGTTTGGCACTAAGGTGGGAGGGTTAGGTTTAGGGGGAGGGGGAGGTTAGGTTTAGGCACTAGGGAGGAAGGTTAGGTTTAGGCACAGGGGAGGGAGGGTTAGGAGAGGGAGCGAGTTAGGATACTGTCCGACAGTTGTCTGTATCCTAACCCTGTTGGGATATCCGCATCCCATATATGGGAAGCACAGACAAATGGTTAGCATTACTGCCTCACAGTACTGAGGTTGTGGGTTCGATTCCCACTATGGCCCTGTGTGGAGTTTGCATATTCTCCCTGTGCTTGCATGGGTTTCCTCCGGGTACTCCGGTTTCATCCCACACTCCAAAAATTTACTTGCAGGTTAATAGGCTCCCATCAAAAATTAACCCTAGTGTGTATGTGTGTGCATGTGATAGGGATTGTAAGCTCCACTGGGGCAGGGACTGATGTGAATGGACAGATATGCTCTGTAAAGCGCTGCGGAATATGTGTGCGCTATATAAATAACTGGTAATAAATAAATAATATAAACAATACACTTTAAATCTAAGAAATACAACAATACTTCAATGGAAATATATGTTGAGTTGCAAAATGTACGTCTTGCTTACACTGTACTTGGCGTTCCCGCTAGGCTGTTTCAGTGGGGAGCCACGCCCTGCCCAATTTCTTAAGGGCAGAAAGCACCCTGCCCTCCACCGCAGTGCCCCGCTGAATCAGCCTGTGAGTTTTGTCCCTCCCGCGAGCCGCAGTGTCCCACGGTTGGGGAAAACGGCGGTGCAGCGGTCACCCAGGTGAATGGATGTCCGTAAGTGCCGGGCACACCCCCAAGGGTGATGAAAGGGGGATGCATCATAAAGATACGTCATAAAGACATAGATCAAACTGTCGAAGGCAACATTTCGGCATCCTCCGAATGTCAACATGTTCACAATGTTGACAGCGGAACTGTCGCTATGGGGAATGCCGTCATGCTGAGGATGCCAACGGTTAGGGTTATGCGCTGCTGGGAGGGTTAGGGTTAGACTTTAGGGTTAGGCACTAGGGGGACAGTTAGGGTTAGGGATAAGGGGAGAATAACTCACTGGCACGCTCATGCATTTTAGCTCCCCGCCGGAAGAAGATGCTGGAGCCACAGTTGCCGCCGGGAGAATGCAAGATACCACTGGGCCACCAGGGACAGTTTGTCAACAGTTCATCATGTCGACGTATCCCCCTCATAGGCCTGATGGATGTCAACATGGTCACAGTCGGCAGTTTGGCCATGCCGACATGCAGCATGTCTGTATTTTGACCGTGTTGACATTCTCATGCCGACCGATTGGCTGTTGATATGATAACTGTCGACAAAATCCTACCACACCCCTCTGAGGAGGGCATATATAAATAATGGAATGGGTCTGGCAACAACAACTGGTTTTTCAAGCCACAAATAGTAAATGCAACCAAAAGGGATACTTGGCCGAGGGCCTGATTCAGACCCGGTCGCTCTGACAGAGCACTCGCTCTGAATCAGGGCCGGGTTTTTTTTTTTTTTTTTAGAATGGCCTCCTGGCCACTCGCATAGCTGTGGGTGACCACGCACAGCTACAGCGAGCGGCCATGATGATAGTCTTGCGACGAGACCCTTGTGGTAGGGTCTCGTGGCCGCAAGCCCCAGAGAGATTTCGGCTCTAACAGAACCGGAATCTCTCCACTGACATCACTCGTGATGTCAGTGGGGCCGCCCCCAAATGACAGGCGTTCTTATAGGAACGCCTCCTTTTGGGCAGCCACCCCCCCCGGCCCGCCCACCAAAGGGGGCGAGCTGTCACTCAACATCGACAACTCGTCCCCTTTGTTGCGAGACCCGGAGCGACGGAGTGCCCGTCGCTAGCCGGGTCTCGCGCATGCGCACGACGGAGCCGGCTCCGTCATGCGCATGCGCTGTGGGCCACCATCGACCCGGTTGCGAGCCCTCAGTGCTTGCGACCGGGTCTGAATCAGGCCCTTAGATCTAACATGAAACAGTGTTTATCTGTTCACGAAAAGACCAGATCTAACAAAAAAAAATTTTTTAAATATTCGGTAACATTCAAGTAACAAATTGGTTAATATATTATTTTGTCCAAGGCTGAAAAAAAAAAAAAAAACAATAAAACCTTTTACAAAGAAAATCTTTTAACGGCTGTAAATAATACATTTGCAATATGTTTAATAGAGCGACTATTCTAAATGTTTTATCAGTCCAGTGCCGATAGATGAATAATTATAATTAATCCATTTTATATTTGCTCAGCCAAGAATTAGGTGTCACAATTTTATGATTAGTCATTACTCTCCTGTCATCTCTAAAACATTCAAGAAATGGAAAGATAAATGGTTTTACGGGCTTTTTATAAAGTCCCTAATGAATTACAGCGCGCAATCCATTTGCCCACCATTGAGCTTGGGAAGATTACCATTCATAATTAAATTGTATATTGCCCAGTGGGTTTATGAATAAAATCATTATCTGTCGATATATCTACAATGTATAGTCTCTAATGTTTTTAGACACCACAGTAAAACATAATAAGAAGCATTAAGTCTTCTGTAACCGTTCCCCGTTTTAGTGTAAGTAATAGTTATTCTTTCCCATGTTGGCCATGCAAGAATAATTTAAAGAGCCACTTAATGTAACCATTCAGTTTATCCTGTATGAGAGGAAAGCTTGGCCTACAGTGTACATACAGTATGTACTGTAAGTAGAATGCAAACTCCCATGTCTTAACATAACTAAACTGAAAGGCTTAGGACACGCACACAGCATGTTCAAAATATGGATATTTAATTGTCTAGAACTCAAATTAAAATACAGATTTTTTTTCCCCCCCTTAGCCATAGTTTTTAGCTAGCATTTGTGCATACTTACCTACTCCCCAGGAATGTCTGTGAGTCCTCACGATTTTGGGGGAGTCTTCTCCTGTTGCACTCTGCGTCTTCTGGCTGCTGGAACTCTTCTCTTCACTCATTGAACTCCGCTGCCTGACAGAGCCGCTATGATCTGCAGCCTACCCTGATTGGTCACTCAGCTGCCGTGGCTCCATTGGATGAGCCTAAATCCTTGCAGATTCAGACTTCTCCATGTCAGCGCCGCCCTGACACGCCACAGGCCCTCGGGGGAGGAAGATGGCAACCTCCACTGGACCATCTAATGAAAGGGACAGATGAGTGACCCCCATCTCTGTCCCTAATACAAAGCACTCACTCACATTTCTCTACCACATGGGGGAACAAAGGATTAATGCGGGTGTTTTTCGATCAATGTAGTGGTCACAGAGTAAAGCTGGCCACACACTAGACCAACTTACATCCAACCAGCCAACTTGTTGATTGGTTGGAATGAAAATCTGGTAAGGAATGGGAGTAAATGATGATCAGAAATTTACTCCTAAATGCCAGAAAACAGATGAAAATGGTCGTCAGGGAAGTTTGTTAAATGTTTGATTTAAACTATTTGTTTATACAACAGTTTTGGTCTATCTTTCAGCGTCTGGGAGCAAGTTGCTGATTGTACTCCTTACCAGATTTTCATTTCAACCAATCTACTAGTTGGCTGGTTAGACAGATAATCTTTAGATGTGTGGCCAGCTTTAAGCTGGCCACACATCTAAAGATTATCTGTCCAACCAGCCAACTAGTTGATTGGTTGGAATGAAAATCTGGTAAGGGATGAAAGCAAATGACAATCAGCAATTTGCTCCCAAATGCTGGAAAATGGACCAAAACTGTTGTTTGAACAAATTGTTTAGATCACACATTTAGCAAACTTGTCTGACGTCATTTTCATCTGTTTTCTGGCATTTAGCAGCAAATTGCTGATCATCAGTTACTCCCATACGTTACCAGAGTTTCATTCCAACCAATCAACAAGTTGGCTGGTTGGATGTAAGTTGGTCTAGTGTGTGGCCAGCTTTAGTCTGCATGAGAAAAATTGGAGCAGTGATTCAGGCGCCGGCATCCTGACTGCCTGAATCCCCCCCCTCACTCTGTAACGGAAAGTTGTAGTGATAGCTGATGATTGGTAGCACAAGAGTCACTAGAGAGTAATGGTAATTACTGGTCATATCATGCGTTATTAGAGCCCTGAATGTTTTCCTCTTCTGTAAAACCACCCCGGGGCAGGGACAACTTTCTCTATTAATGGGAGTGTGGCGCTAGGCTGTGCCAAAGACCTTTACAAACATGTAGTAAGCAGCACCCGGAGCTTCATAAAAGAGGGTATAAGAAGAAGCTGACGGGTGCCGCCTTTCAATGCCAGCTGGCGGCACACAGTGTGGGGTGCCCCTAATGACCATCGTAACAGAGTTAGTATATTATGTCACACATCCAGTTCTTCAGTTGTCCCCTACAAAATTTGGACATATACGCAACTGCCTAGTTGTGCCTAGTGGTAGTGCCGACCCCAGTCAGGTCTGTCAGATTCCAGCACTGCATGTAGCACATTACAGTCTAACCGGAAGGAAATGTAGACCTGGAGAGGGTATGTAGTCATTATGTCAGCATTGTAAACGTCGACCGGAACACTGTCAACAGTCCATATTAGTGTTAGAGCTGTAAAAACACTAATACTATATGTTGACATGCTGAGTGTCCAAACTCACAATGTCAGCATTTTTGGCAAAGCCGACATTATAGGCCTGATTCTGACGTCTGAGTAAAGCAAAAAAGAACAAGTAACTTTGCACCTGGACATACAATGTGACAATGAAAGGGGTACAAATGTAATTATTGTTTATGCATGCAGGATAAACACTGGCTGCTTTCGCATGTAGCCCATTGATGCTGGACAACTTCCCAAACCCTCCCAAATCTAAACCTCTCTGCGCATGTTACATCAGCCCCACCTGCAGTGCAGCATGGTTATCGGCCAGCTGGGCAATATGTGCCTTTCTGGAACATTTTATTTTACAAAAATTATTATATGGGAAAGATTTCTGGACTGCACACCCTGAATATATATATAATGGGAGGTGCTACCTGATGAGACAAATTGCAGGCACAAAAACAGACAAATCTCAGGTGCACAACTCCAAATTATTAATAATATATAAATGCAATAAAATTTTGCAATCAATAGAGGTTTTTAGCATAATCTTGGCCAAGGTTACGGGCCTACCCACCATATCCAGGTAACCTCTGTAGGGTAGGTCCCTAACATACTACGATTCAAATCCAGAGTGCAGGACACCCCAAAATAGCCCAGTTAAGCCGCCCCAGGGCACCGCCATAGTAAGAAAAGTGCAGTGTGAAAGAGATAGTTAGGAGCAGCTACTGCTGCATATAAAGAATGAAAATAAAAAGTGAGGTACATATATAATAAACAAACAGTGAAGGGTTAAAATGTGTTATAAAAGAAAAATGTGTTATATAATGCGATGCCCTGAAACAGATCAACAAAGGCAATCCAGGGGGACCCACGCCCCAAAAATGAACCAAAGTTGCACTACAGTATATAAAACTTGTAGGACTTACCTAGAATTGTGCCTATTACTAGTGTGCATATTCATTACAAGACTCCATGCTTTTATTATGAAATAAAGTGAAAAAAAACCTAAATAATTACTTTGATTTCCACCGTTTTAAATTGTATAATTTTATAATATGTATAAACTCTGAATTCTATGTGACGACATATTATTTCTTTTGCTGATTAAATAAATTTTTGTCATCTGGATATGTTTCCAGTAAAGTAATCTTACAGATGTAATTTTGTTTTCATTCTGTTATAGAATGCTATATCATAGCCAAGCCCAGTCATTTGTGCATTGGATTATTCTGCAATACTGACCTTTAGTTACATGTTTAACAAACATATATTTGTATTCCTGACCTTAAATCCCACGTGCAGCGCTGCTTCCCAAGATGCTTCAGAGCGACTTAGATTATCTTACACGGCTGTTCCGTGCCATACTCTGTAGGATGTATGGATATACTTCCCAGTAATTACTTAAGTTCACAGGATCACATTATTTTACTATGGGATGCGGTCAGAATACCGACGCCGGAATCCCAAAGGTAAGTACTGGGGTTAAGGGGAGAATTAGGGTTAGGCACTAGGGGGAGGGTTAGGGAGAGGCTGCAGGGGGGATGGGTGGAGGATAGGTTTAGGCTGCGGGGGAGGGAGGGTTAGGTTTAGCCACTAGGTGGGAGGTTAGCTGTAGGCTCTGAGGAGGAAGGGTTAGGATTAGGGGTTAGGTTAGGATTACTTACCTGGGGGCATCAGCATTCTAACCTGGTCAGGATTCTGACCACTGGGATCCCGAGAGCCAGCATCCCGTACCCAACCCTTTTACTATGTTGGATTCTGTTTCCATGTTACTTTGCTTATATTGTGAATGTGTTACATCTATCAGACCTGCACACTAACACAGGAAAGGACAGGGTTTCATAATGATGTAAAAGTACCTCTTTTTTTAATAGGTTATTATGTAGGGCATAAGTCTAGTGCTTGCCTAACTTGGGGCAAAGTGACCTGGGCCTAATGCTCAGAGTCACTTACCATGGGCTCAGGCCTTGGACCTGCCTAATTATTAACACAGAATGACCTGGGCCTAATGCCCACGGTCACTCACAGGGGCACGGGCCTATTGCCCACCTAACAATACCACAGGTCTGTGCCCACGGGCCTAGTGTCAGACAACCCTGGTGTTTTAGGAAGGGTTAATAATACAGGTTGCCCATGGTTGCTTACAGGTATGCTGGAAGAGGCTGCAGTGGGAAGCTTCATTTATAGCTCTTTTGATTTCCGTCACTGCAGCATTCTCTGGTCCTCAGCTTCTTTCTTGATACCTCCTCACGTCTGCCACCTCTTCCTTCCTGGGCCAGCTCTTCTCTTCTGTTTTGGGAGGTCTTCTATATTGTGGGCTTTGACAAGATTTTGTGTATTTGTCAGACAGCATATATTATTATTACTGTATATTATTGGGAGTTTTGGCCCCAAATCAAAATTATATTAATACAAAGTAAAATACTGACCACACGATTATCAAAACTATGCTCCCGTACAAAGAATATGAATAGTGATGGAGACAGTATGATTACTTGCAATATATTATGGAAAATAAAGACGTCAGGGGATTATCTCAGCCAAACCGAATTTATGGATATACTAATAGATGAACTCTGGTAATGGCACTCTTTTATATTCTCCTTAATTGATTAATGAATCCACTCCACCTCCAATTACCTGAGGCCTGTGATTTGCTGGTTGGAGTTTTTGTTATTAATTAATTACTTTATTATCTTTTCTACTAGGCTGTTACTCTGGTTTGAATTGCCTGTATTGGCCTAAGGCCTGTGATTTGCTGTTTGGAGAAGTGCGTTATATTAATATATATTAATATATATTTTGTAATAGGCTTTTACTTTTAGGTTATTCGTTCTTGATTAATGAAAACATTCTACTGTAGTAGTATTAAACTGGCATCCAGTTTGCCACTGCTGTACCACTATGTTCATGGATGTGCTATAGGGTCCTATTTATCATTATATGTTAGCAGGACATTCCCAAAAACAGACGTTTTCAGGGGGTACCCACAAATATTAAGTATCCCCCAGATGTCCTATGGAGGGATCGCAGCATATATCTCCATTATCTGCTGTGGTCCTAATATAAAATATTACATAATCAGGAAAAAAAAAAAAGTAACCTTACATATAAGAGATCTGTAAGGGACAGTGTTAGTCATTCTCCACGCCTACAGCATGGGACGAGCCTGTAGCATAAAATGGCATTAGCAGTACAGAAAAGGACATACAAGTTGAATTTATGAGTCATTGTAATTCATTTATTAAACATTAGGTTCTGCTTTTACAACTGGTTCTCATCTAAGATTTCTCAACCCTTTGCCAAGTCATCTTTTTCTAACGAGGCATAATGCACCTTCATTCAATTTACTGCTTTCACTGGCTCATCAGTCTCTGATTCTCTCGGGGAATGAGACATCCTTTATTCACATACCATCCACAATATAAATGTCCATTACCTATTCTTTCTTTGTCACATAAGACTTAGTTATTCCGGCCTGTTCAATAAATAACTGTGTGATTAAACCAAGAGAAACATATTAGGATTCTAGACAATACAGCTGCTGGGATGAGAACTCAACCAAGGCTGCCACGTAATTCTGTATTTTAAATGAATATCTCTTGAACCTCCCTTTGTATTTAACCTTTACCTCTAAACATATTTCAGGAAAAAGGTAATTCTAGCCATTTACACAGACATGTTTTTTGCATTACTGCTGGAATCTGAACAGTTTTGCATGAGAATTGCAATACGTAACTAGCAGGGTTTTGGGAACGTGCGCCGGGGCAGCTGCCGTTGTGATGACAGAGTTATTCTGAAGTTAAATTTGAAAATACCTTTTCAACCTCATTGGTCATTTAAATCGGTTTAACCATTTGTACCACACTGACATACTTTCCAGCATTTATACAGATAGAAACAATAAACCACGCCTCCAATGCAGCCAGTACATGCCCCCAGTACATGTAAAATGCCCAATTTTGTACAAAGGGCTTGACTCAGAGTTGTACGCAAACTGGGGGACTGCGCATGTGCAGAACAGGTCCAGCATTCCGGGGCCCCCTCCTCTCTCCCCGGCGGCCGTCAGTCGACTGACGCATATGGCCGGCCACTGCAGCATCAGTAGACTCTGGGCACTAGAGTGTGCCCAGAGTCTACTGCGCTTCTGCAAATTGGCATGGAAATGTTGTGGCCGCCATTTTTCTGGTGATTTCCTCACTGCGCATGCGCAAAGTGCTGGCAAAATGGCTGCTCCTGCCATTTTCTGGCGTATTGTGCAGCACTGAGACACGTGACGCGGGACCCCGGAGAGGTAAGTTTTAGATAACATGGGTGCAGGGTGGGCGGTATGGGCCCCCCCTGGCCCAGAGGCCCGTGTGCACTGCACACCCTGCACCCATTATAGATACACATGCAGTGCCCCCTAAGCCGCAGCCAGATTGACAGACTGCAGCTGTTTGGGGGTGGGAAGGGCATGGCTCCCGGCAGCATTCCTGAAAACGAGGGCATTGCCCCCGTTTTCTGGTAGTGCAGAGGCCAGAGTTTGCATCCTCCAACGAATATTCTTGGCCCCGGAAGAGGCCTGATGGGATGCCAGAAAAGCCTCCCCTATTTCGGAACTCTCCTGTACAAGTATAGAATTAGTGATCTACACAACTTATCTATCTTGTTACATATTGTCACAGTATGTAATTGTTACACATATTTATAATAACCTCCATTTTATAAGCCATATTATGTTTTCTCTCTGTACTGTTGTCAATCAGTCTGTAAACTACAGTATGTCATGATAATACTGTGATCCTTTTGTATCTCCCCAGACCTTGCCTTGTGGTTCAGTCTTGGATAGAGGAAGTGTCCTTTCTAGCTCTGCAATTACACTAGAACAAACCATAATATGAAAAGATAACTTTTATATTGGAGTTTAAGGCCACAGTCTGGGTCACAGAGGGCCTGATTTAGAGAGGCGCGTAATGTCAGTCACAGTGGAGGGATTTTTTTTGTTAATGTACATGCGCACGTGCAGCCATTGGTCATCAACAATGATCGCAGAGAGGATTTATTTGCAAAGAGACAGGTGGAGGACCATTTTCTGGGCGTGCCCTAGTGAGCCAGTGCAAATTCATAGGAAGCTGGAGAGGCCCCGGCGCCTTAGGTGAGACACTCATTCTGAGACAGCATAAGTTTGCTCCACAGGTGCGATGTGCGATCGATGTGTTCGTTTTGTACGTAAGCAGTGGTGGGAGTCTCTGTGCACAAGACGGCAGCTGAGTCATTAGCATTTTTTTGCAAGTCCGCTGCGTACGGGGTCGTAGCAGCGGTGGCCATTTTGTACATCTCTAAATCAGGCCCAGAGTGCGGTAATCAGACAGACTGAAAAACATTCAGATTTCTGAAATTATCAACTAGTTAGGCAAGTACTAGAACTACGACCCTGTGACTCTGGGCAATAGGCCCATGTCACTCTCTGTTATAAGGTAGGTAGGCACAAGGCCCGTGCCCACTACAGTAAGCCTGGGCATTAGGCCCAGGCTAATGTTCCCTTATTTCTGGCAATAGGCACATGACCATTGAAACCTCCTAGAGGGAGTGGATGTCTGTCTGCACCCCACTCAAAAGTAATTTTCACCACCAATAACAATCCCCAGCTAACAAGACAGGGGCCAGATAGCCATAGATAGGAGAGAACAGGAATCACACTCTTTTGGAGTAGGACTGGTTTCACTGTATATTCTTGTTTAGAATTCTATTATCACCAGCACGGCAGCAGGCTTACCTCCCACACACGCATGCCCATCTTACACTCGCAAGGAGCTTTTGCATCTCTTAAGATCTATGTCAGTTAAAAAGAAACATTACATAGGACTTAAACCGAGGATCAAGCATGGTTACCAAAATGTACTGATCCATTTGCAAGATGCAATCCCTTGGGTCCTGGCAAAGTGAAAAAAGAACTTGATTTAGAAAGCCCAACATACTTTTGCAGAATTACTTTGTTTCACCTCCTCCTTTAGCTTCTCTAGCTGCTTTTCCAGTAGTTTAATTATGGCTCAGGTTGGCAGTGTCTGAACTCACTTTATTGGTTACAATTTCAAATGGTTTCAGTAGCTTATATAAAATGGACAGTTTCCTCCAATGTGCTGCATTTAGGTAACATAACCCCCCATTTCCCTATGTAATGGCTTGATGTGTAAGTTTGGATGGCTTGTTGCTATTCCTCCCAGTAGCTGAAGCATATAATGGGTGGAATTCCACCTGGTGGCATGGCAAATTATGCTGTTGCAGATGCTGCAATTTTCTGAATGTGGTTGCTGAATGATGATCAAATTCCCAGAAATGTTATGGGCCACAGCCAGCATCTCCTGCACTGTCCTCTAAATTCTGAACCACCAAGTGTATTGTGTGCACAAAACATGGTATGTTTTGTAATTCACTTAGGGCTCTATTTACTACAATCCGCATTTGTAAATCAGATTGTAGTGTGATATTATCGACAGGCAATATTATCGACAGGCAATATCACAGGGATTTACTACAAATCCTTTGCAAGGACAGAGCTTGCGAGAAAGCTCTGTCCCTGCTAATCCCCTCCACACTCTAGTCACGATATTTTCGCCAAAAAATACTGTGACTAGTGCCCCGCGCATGCGCCGACTTACAACCGCTGCTACCCCCCCTGGTGCTAAGCCCTGCCCCGCGCGATCACGGACCCCTCGCGACCCCCCCTCCCTTAATAGCACTTACCTGCAGTCATCGGTGGTCCGGTGATGTCTTCCATGCCTTCGGTCAGCTGATATCCCATACTGCACTGGGACCTGATCACCTGATGACCAGGCCGCAGTGCAGCATGGGAGACCAGCTGATGGAGGGGAGTCATCACCGGAGCCCCGACCACCGGTCCCTGGAGTCAGGTAAGTGAATTTTTTTTTTTTTTACTATTTTTTTTTGCAGTGTATCAGTTTGCGGTCTGTTTAGACCACACAGCTGATCACTGGGGCCGGGCTCCGTGCTCTGCTCTCCCCGTTAGAGCAGGGTAGGAGTCCGGTAACTGGGGAAGACCCTGTTATTATCATAGGGCTTTCCCCGGTATTTTTTACAATTTATTTTTCGTAACTTTGGTCGGATCACATTTCCCATTACAATTATGAGAAATGCGATCTGCTTACTAAAAATAAGTGATACTTAGGGGTTGGAGTAGAATTTTACGAATTCTACTCCAATTGCCCTGTAATAACTATAGGTGATACTAAAATAATGTGAAAAGGGTGTGAAAACACCCTTTTTCACCTTATTTTAGTAAAAATAATGTTAATAAATAGAGCCCTTAGTCATTTCAATTATCTTACAATTCGAAATGACAAATCCTGAGCAGAGTCTTAGCGGGGTAAGCCATTTTGCCATCACAGATTGGCACCAGTATGCTTCTTAGTGAAGCCAGTGATACAGAGTGTAGGCTGTCTGTGAATGATCTGACATTGGACCTGATTCACTACGGAAAGTAACTGGGTTTGTAATTGTGATTATGCACGCTGTTCAACTGCGATAGTATGCTAATCAATTGCGATTACTATGCCCTCACAGCACTACACAAGGACGCCCACTTTACTTATTATTACTATTATTATTATCATTTATTTATATGGCGCCACAAGTGTTCCGCAGTGCCTTACAAAACTTAGCACACATCCGTAATGTTTAGCAAGACTGTGAAACCATCGATACAGTCGAGTACCATGGCAGCCTCACGCACACTTGCAGAAGCCCTGACCTTACTCAGAAATTGCTAACCCATGCATGCTGAGACCACAGGCTGCGTAGGCCATCGTAGTGGCTAATTTATGCATGGCCTGCAACGGCATTCGAACACAGTGGCATGCCTACATTTCGCCGACCACCCCCCCATCACTACCCACAAACAGCACTTCCTGTCTGCGATGGGTCTGCGTAGTCACTGCAATCACAGTCCAGATCGCAGTGGTTGGTTCGCACATGCACGCTGCAATGCATAGGCAGAACGCAACAATTTGTCGATTGCGTGCGTAATCGCAGTTGCGAACGGTAGTGAATCAAGCCCATTGTGTGTTAGATACTGCTGCTGAACTGCTGCTAAAGGTGATACATCCACCTAGTGGGCTGTCAAGGTCATGTCATCTTTACTTTGATATGTCTTGCTGTCCACACATCAGTAGTTAAGTGGATAGTCGATATAATTAAATTTTCTAGTAAGAGAATAAAAATTTTTAACGTCCTGTTACAGGTGAGGAATTGCTTTTCCGGTAAAATAGAATAAAAATTGAGTTTGGTAGCATGGACACATGACCACAACTAATCATCGAGATCCAGATGTATTGATGGTGAATATTTGGACGCAGATCTAATGCTAACATAGCCGTCATGGCTACAGTGATCAGCTGTGCAACAGGATGGCAGCTGTCATACTTGGCTCCTTATGCAAATTTAGCTTCACAGACAATTGTGTGAAACTAATAGTCATCTTCTTGATCCCATTACGTGATGAAGAATCACTCCCAGTAGCAGCACCCTTAGGACCTGATTCAGACCCGCTCGCTAAGGCACGATTGCTCGCTGCCGGGCGATGTTTGTTCAGTGCGCATGCGTATAATTCTCACTGTGCATGTGCAAGCCAGTCTTTGCGATCTGATTTTGGATGCTCGTAAGCCACTATCAGGTCGCTACTTTGAGTGACAGTGCCATTTGTGGGTGGTAACTGGGGAAGGGACTTGTAAATGGGGGAGTGGTGTTGCGGACGCAGGCGTGTCAGGCCGCCAAAACACTGTTTAAAGGGCGTGCATAATTAGCAAAGTAGCGTCATTGGTCACGTCACCTGCATGTATTTCAGGCCGCACTGATCGCTGTGCCTGCGGCAGGTTAAGGCAACCTCAAGGGCTGCGAGCAGCTCCGATGGCTCTCGCTGGTCCTGATTAATCCTACATTTTCCGGAGATAACATGTGTTGCGAGTGGCAAGGAGGCGGCTATATACACTTGCGAGCGCACTTTGCCGTAGCTCGCTAAAACATAGTGGGTGTCCTTATGCGACGCACTGTGAGCACTTCATTTAAATTTCAGGACCCTTTTTGCCAGCGGGTCTGGATGAGCTCCTTAGCGTGCAAAGATTCTTCTTGGGAATCCTGTATAGGGGAGGAGTCAGATTACCTTTGCAAATTGGATGCAGGAGGACTACCTCCGATCATTAATGAGGAGGTCAATGATGAGGATGTTGACGTGGAGATTGCATGTGCTGGAATCTTCCATGCTGCTGGTAGCTGATGCTACACTGCTTGTTATTATTTTACATGATTTTCTAGATTTTGATAAATAATTAGCATGAACTTGCTGTAAATTATGTAACATAGAGGTGCCTAGATGATAAATGTCCCTGTCTTTACTTACTTTGGCACTACATGGTACAATGGTACAGATGCCTTGACAAATGTTGTTAGGATTTGGGTAAAGATATGTCCACATGGAAGAGGTGGATTTTTTTTTACTTATTCCCAGGCATGACAATGTCCTTCTTCTTATCACTGGCATGAAGTGATGCCACTAGTGGCTGACATACTTTGACACAAACAACATCATCCTCCTGAATTTTATTAACTTTTTCTTGTCCAACACATTCATTATCAACATATTCATTAGTGTCAGATACACAATTATTCTCCTCATCAAGTTGCACAGCAGCATCCTAAATTTCTATGTCTAAACCATCATCACTTTTGCTACTACTCATCCTCACATTTGCAGAGAGTTCCGAAATGGTGGAAGGAGGCTTCTCTAGGATTACAGTGTCCGAATCAGAAATGTCAGAATCATACATAACATTCGTGAACACCATTAGACCTTCCTCAGGGATATGTGAAGTTTGTAAACACACAATGTGTTCTTCAATCTCCGTGTTATTTTTGTGCACTGATTTGCCTGTTTTAAAGTTAACACATCTAAACGTTCACAATAGGCATGAAAAGACTTGAGTTTTTTTGACAATAGATAAAAAAAATATGCATTTATAATTTTTGGGATGCAGCTGATTGGGACACCACACCCAGTAACTCCAGTAATATGCACTGCCTCTCATTTCTCCTCGGAAACCCAAATATATGTATATTATATATGGAATACAAAGCCTACCAGCAATGGTAGAAAGTACGTCATTCAAAGTTAACAAAGTAATTAAAAAACAAGTGTAGGTAGACCAACGTATCATCAGCCTTTTCTTCAGGGTCCATGTTTTTTAGACCCAGAAGATAGGACTGATGCCTTGATCTATACACTTGTTATTTGGATTATTCTGTTGTCACTGAATGCCGTACTTTGTACCAGTGGAGTATGTATACATGCTGTATGTTTTGTCGTGGGACAATATGGAGTGGTGCATTTCCATTCCCTTCTCTTGGTTGCTTTGGGTACCTGGAAGGGAGCTGGAACTGAGCTCGAGTGCATAGAATGGTAACATGCTCTAGAGTTGTCTATTGATAGTGAAACCATTGATGGTTGATGGTTTCACCCCATCAACCTGAAACCATAGGACAGTGCATGGACAGATGAAAGAGCCGTGCATACACAAAGCAGAAAGTGAGGGAACTTCCACCCACATATCTCCACCAGCCACTGGTGAAGCCATAGCCATCGGGGGCAAGTCATTAATGATTCGTAACCATCACCCATTGATGGCCGTCCCTAAAACGCTCTCTCCCCTCCTTCATGTGTAAGAATTCTCCAACATCTCTGCTCTATTTTTGAGCTGCTTGTTAAGTAATAAGTAAATGATAACTATGGCGTCACCTTGCTACACCAACGAAGCACTAATGCCCCTAAGTACCAGAGCCCCAGAATCCTAGCTCTGTCAAAGCCATAACACAGTGTAAGTACACCAGAATAAGGCCACATGCCCTTTGGTGTTTTATTTGTGTTTAAAAAACAGAAGTTCAATTAAAAAAGATACAGTATATATCAAACATGTCTGGCTTGCGTTTGTTAGCTATGTATGTGGCATCTGTACTGGTGTTTGGGAAGTCCTAAGAAGCCACACCATTGATCTCAATGTGTGTACATTAGATGCATGGAAATGAGCAAGAAATTCACCATTCTAATGCAACACACCACAAATGCACATGGGCAGGCTGGCATTGATAACCAGCGGCTTCCATTGCCAGACCTGATTACATGCATTGTACCAGCATTAATAATCCTGATACACATGTGCTTCACAGGACTAAATGAGATTTTTTTTTCTTTTGCTAATTGAACAGCTGACTTCAATTACCTGAGGAATCCCTGTCAAGACAGGCTCAGAGAAAGCACAGACTGTAGCGGGAAGCAGTATCAGCCCACACATAACATGTCCCTCCAAATACTCCAGCCCAGGGTCCTATAACATCAGTGTAGCAACCCTCTGGGGCTGTGGAATTCCCACCAGCAGGGGTAAGGACCTTACAGTAAGCACTTTTCCCACTAACAGCTATAAATGTTATTGTGCTGCGCCCATTGGGGCACCGCTCTTCCGTCTGTTTCATGTCACGGTACATCATTTATTTGTATCATGGTTCCATCAGTCACCAGTGCTGCGTAATATGCTGCCAGTTACTAAATACAAGAGATGGGCATGTATAGTGTGCCATGCTTTTTTTCTAGTAATAAAGGTACTGGTACTCATCTAATGTTACAAGTGAATACAATATTTAGGGCTCTACTTCAATATTAATTTTAGGACATGTCATACTCATATCTATCTAAGGCCCCCATTTATTAATGATATTAAACACCAGTGTAATTTTTCGTTAAATATCACTGCGATACAATCGAAAAATTTACTGGTATTTAACAATACCTCCTCCTCCGCGATATCCTCTGCTGGGAGCCTAACGCTGCCAGCGTCAGGGCTCCAGTGTTATGCGCATACGTGCATGCGCATGACACGGGGACCCGGCAGTAGGGATGGCCATAGGTAGTGTTACCCCATTGATGGTTACCATCGATGTCAAAATAGCAAATAGCCATCGATTGTTACAAACTATTCAATGGATGACCAGCGATGTTTTCACCAACCGATGGTCATCTCAGTTTTTTGACTGACTGGTTCATTTTTTTTATTAAAGCTCACCAGCCCTCCTCCTCCTCTTTTATCCTTAGTATGTAAGCTTTTACAAGCAGTGCCCTCCTACCCTTAGCACTAGCTATGTAGTACCCCTTTTACACCGGAGCCAAAACCCGGGTTATTGCAGGGTTAACCCAGGTAGCTCCTTGGTGTAAAAGGGGAGGGGGTTGGAGTGACCCGACAATCCAACCCAGGTAACTTGCAGGGTTTAGCACGGGCGTAACCCGTGAAACCCTGCAGTGTGAATGGCGCACTTCGGGTCACGAGGACCTGGAGCGCGCCGCATGCCGGCTGATTGGTCCGGCTTCAGTGGTGCTTGGAGATGACGTCATCTCCAAGCGTCCACTTCAACGCTGGAAAAGCCGGGTCTACGCAGACCCGACTCTGGTGTGAATGGCGCCGACTCGGGAATGTCCTGGGTCTGTTAGGGTTAGGCCCTGGGGGGGAGGTTAGGGTTAGAAACCACTAAGGGAGGGTTAGGGGGGGCACAGGGGAGCATACTTACCTGCCTCTGTCGGGATTTTCATCCTGTCGGCGCGCAGCCGCCGGCATTTCAATCCCATTCCGTTACCAGTTCTCTGCTCTGTCTCCTGCTCCCCTTCAGCAACTCTGACACTGATTGTCATTACATTGGGTATAGGCTCAATGAGAAGTGAATACCTTCCCCATGCCTGCGACACCCCACCCCATGTTATTTGTCCTACCCAGTCTGTAATGTTAAAGTAATGTTTCACCTACAGCAGAGGTTCTCAAACTTGGGGCCCGATTCAGACCCGTTCGCTAGCAAGCGTACGCACGTTGCTGGCGATGTTTGCTAATGTACACATGCGTATGCATCACAGTCCGAGCGATCGGGAAGCGCTCGCTCGCCCTGCAAAGACAGCCCAGTGGAATGAGTGACAGGAGAGGCCGTTTGTGGGTGGTAACAGGGGCAGGCCAGCAGTAACGGGGGAGAGAGATGCGAACGCAGGCATGCCTTAGTGTTTCAACGCTGTTTCCGAGGTGTACATAATTAATAGGCAGCGTCATAGTACACATCACCTGGCTGGTTTTTACACTGAACTGGTCGCAGTGCTTGCGGTAGGGTAAAGGCAACCACAAGCGCTGCGAATGCTCCCGATGGTACCTGATGTACCGATGGTTGCATACACTTCCTGGAGATGACGTGCGCAAGTGGGCATCTTAAGACAGCCTGGTGGGTGTCTGCATACACAAAGTGATTGCACGCCAAGACATAGTGGGTGTGCTTATGCCTTGCTGTGCGATCGCCTGCCTTGCTGAGTGTGTTCTGAATTTGCATCATACTTGCCGACATTTTGGCAGGGGTATCCGGGAGGGGGCTGGCAGGTCTGTCCAGCAGGGAGGATGGGGGCGGGGCAAAGAGGCGGAGCTGGGGCGTGCCGACGTGATCGCGTCATCATGGCCCCGCCCCCCGCTTTATAATGCCAATATTACTGGCATTATAAGGCAGGGGGCGGGGCTACGATTATGTGATTCAGCGCGAATCGCGTCATCACACCACCGTACCGCCCACTTTTGCGGCTGGCGCGGGGGTTAGCGGGGTGCCGGCATCCATTCCCGGGGGACTTGTTTAGTCTTGCGGGTTGTCGGGAGCGGCACCCGATTTTCGGGAGGCTCCCGACAGTCACGGGAGAGTAGGCAAGTATGATTTGCATACGCTGGGAGTGAGCATATGTTTCTAGTGAACGGGTCTGAATCAGGCCCTTGGTCCTCAGGACCTCACACAGGTCACCCAGCAGGAGCACAGGTCTATTCAATACTCACTGACACATTTTAAAAGATCCACAGGCGGAGCTAATTACTTCACTTGTGATTCTGTGAGGAGAGCTGGAAAACATGCACTGTTTGGGGTCCTGAGGACAGAGTTTAAGTTTGAGAAACGGTGACCTACAGTATGCTACATTATGTACTTGCTGTGTTTACTGTGTTATTTTGCAATGTTTACCCCCATGAACAACGCTGTGCATTCTTTGTGGTGCCTTATAAATAGGCTTATCATACTATTCCTTTAAACCAGGACACTCATAAATTACACAGGTTCTGTGGCTGGCTGACTTCAAGCCTGGAGTTTTTCCTGTTTTTTTTAATCAGCCACAGAACCTGTGTAAAGCTGGCCACACACTAGACCAACTTACATCCAACCAGCCAACTAGTTGATTGGTTGGAATGAAAATCTGGTAACGTATGGGAGTAAATGATGATCAGCAATTTGCTCTTAAATGCAAGAAAACAGATGAAAATGGTCGTCAGACAAGTTTGTTAAATGGTTGATCTAAACAATTTGTTCAAACAACAGTTTTTGTCCATTTTCCGGCTTTTGGGAGCAAATTGCTGATTGTCATTTGCTTTCATACCTTACCAGATTTTCATTCCAACCAATCAACTAGTTGGCTGGTTGGATGTAAGTTGGTCTAGTGTGTGGCCAGCTTAATTCATGAGTGTCCTGGTTTAAAGGGATAGTATGGTAGGCCTACTTATAAATAATATACACTAATTATTATCTAAATATATTTAATCTAAATTAAGTTTTTGACTTTCTGTGACAAACTATCCGAGCCAGCTAAACGAGGTCGTAAACCCAGAGTTGAGTTTATGCACGTACATACAGGGAGTGTCTGCTCTGAGCATGCACCTAAGAGAGTAATTTATCATTGTCTCACTTATAACGTAACCATAAATATGTATTTGTATCTGTAGAAAATGTGTGACACTCTCTCTGGGAATTACTGTGAGGCCAGAAAGTTATTTTTGTAAGGCAGATCGAAAAAAAATCCCCATAAATTGCATAATGTCCCATATGCTTATAAAGAACAGTCTACTTTCCTCAGAGTATAAACTTGTCAGAAAATGCCAAGTGACTTGTTACTCTATTACCTGCTTTATATAACCCTTCAGCCTCCAGCCTGGGGGACCGCGCTGGGACAGGGTGGCCAGTATAACCAGACATTTCAGTATTTTGTTATATGTGCTGCATTTAACTGCAATTAAGAATATTGATATTTGTGCATAAAGATAAGAGATATTTAACATATTATTCTATGATAAACATAGTTTCCAAAGGTCATAACATGACTGAGAAATGTCCCTAGTTTTCCATATTATTCAACTGCACATTAAAGTTTATTTTTTTTCTGCGTGTTAAACACAGTTCATACAATCTATTTTTATTTGTGTTTTTTGACCGAGACTATTTACAGTGCAAGGAAAATAAATAATTACGCCCATGTGTGGTGGCTCCCCCCAGCCCCCGCCCCAAACAAAAAGACCCATTAATGCCATCTTGCAGCCATCTCCTTGTGATAAGTATGTAGAAACACAGGTTTCCCACTCACTTGTTGATTTTGAAGTGAAAACTGATCCTTACCCACCCCAACCACCGAGCACCAATCCATGGCCACACACGCGGGGGCAGGTACGGGTGTACCGAGCACCTCTGCTGGACAATGATGACTGGGGTGTACGTGCAACTTTCCTTCCCATGGGACAAATATGGGCACGGTGTGATAGAGCCCTCAAATCTGGTGTGGCCTAAATAGGGAGGTTAGAGGTATGAGGTATGAGGTATGAGGTACCTTACTGGATATTCCATCCTGTTCTCTTTCCCTTAGGATGAATAAGCCTGCCTTTCAGGACTAAGCAGTAGAATTACTTTTAGAACCTTCTAACTTTACAAAAATAATAAGTGGGGGTCTTGCCCACAGCAACCAATCAGATTCTAGCTATAACTTATAGCGCGTATAAGATAAATGATAGCTAGAATCTGCCTGGTAAGTATGGCCAATGCCTCTACTTTTTCTTTTTAGAAGTTTAAGTAAATCTACATCTAAATAAGAGGGTTTTGGATCCATTTTCTAATTGATAAATGACTTGGGAACCCGGCTAATACCCCTTTTACACCTAAATTCTGGGTATGACCCGCAGTTGGAACAGGGTTCCAATCTGGATCAGACCCGGGATGCAGCCGGCGCCGTCCCAGGACATTCCCGAGTTGGCGCCACTCACACCGCAGTCGGGTCTGCATACACCCGGCTTTTCCGGCGTTGAAGTAGACGCTTGGAGATGACGTCATCTCCAAGCGCCACTGAAGCCGGATCAATCGTCTGGCCTGCGGCGCACTCCAGGTCATCATGACCAGTAGCGCACCGTTCACACTACAGGGTTTCACGGGTTACTCCCGTGTTAAACCCTGCAAGTTACCTGGGTTGGATTGCCGGGTCACTCGACCCGGCGATCCAACCCTCTCCCCTTTTACACCAAGGAGCTACCCGGGTTAACCCTGAAATAACGCGGGTTTTAGCTCCGGTGTAAAAGGGGTATAAGGTATGCTCAGAGATATCATGGACTGGATTCCCACTTACTTACACCATCCCAGTTTCCAAAACTCCATCATTACAGTCCAGGTTTTAAGGATATCCATGCTTGAGTCCAGATGATTCAATCTAATTGA
Organism: Taudactylus pleione; assembly: GCA_031769625.1. Taxonomy (NCBI): domain Eukaryota; kingdom Metazoa; phylum Chordata; class Amphibia; order Anura; family Myobatrachidae; genus Taudactylus; species Taudactylus pleione. The sequence continues at coordinate 2,905,039 of JAUIMM010000033.1, read as the reverse complement.
CTGAAGTACTAATTAAGTCACATGTGTTCAAAGTCAAACATGGATATTCTTAAAACCGGGACTGTAGTGGGGAGTTTGGGAACCTTTGCACTAGCCAGTGGGAAAGAGCATCAGCCCACCCCTCACTCCACATTCCATACCCCTTATCAGCACATAATTAACAGTCATCTGGTCCTAATCCTGTCCTGATTATGTACTGCTACTTAATGATCAAATAACGATGTGCACTAGATCACATTACCTTATATATTGAGATGAAAGCTGTACGTTTGCACTTTTTTTTTTCCCATATATGTCTTTTTTTATATATATTGATTTATTTGTTTGATTTGATATATAAATAATGCCAGTGACATCTTATGGGGTCAATTCAGAGAGAGCAGCATGATGGGTCGTCGCAACGTCGCTGAAACACCGGCAGCGGCACATCAACTCGCCCCGGACTCGCGGATTTTTTGTACACTGCAACGTTACTGCAGCACATCGTGCCGCTCACACCTAACTGAATTGAGCCCCAAATGTGTTATTTGTCACAAAAGGTTTTCTTAAGACTTATGGGTCTATTAAAATGTCATGGGGCAGGATGCTGACTCTCATGTAAGGTGGAACTTTCCCCTTCGCTGGCCAACCTGGATGCATGTGCACATGCCCTGAACCCGTTTACACATCCGACAGGGACTGGAAGCTCGGACGCGGCCTTTTAGTTTCATTTTTACTACAAACAAAATTGTAACACAATAAAATTAAATGTAAATAATTTTATAAATTAGATAAAAATGTTTATCCATATGTTATTTTAATATATATAGAATACAGCATACTGCGGTACTCGGAGACTTGAAAGTTCAAGAGATATATTTAAATTATTAGGCAGCATGGGGAAGCCTGGCAAATGGTTTCTCTGACGGGAAGAATATATTGGGGGAAGCCTCATCTCTGAGAACACCCATTTTCTACGTTTATAATTGGATCCAGTGCTGGGGACCAGATGGTTATGTCCTGATGCGTCAAACACAGATTTGATTTCCTGGCTGCACTTTACTAGATTTGGTAAATCCTGTATATACCTTTCTTTGAATCTGACAGGCTAACAGCATTGCATTGTTCAGCCAGGACTCTTTCCCACAGCCCATTGAATTATATTTGATTTCAGTTACTCCCGGAACATGAAGAGTTTGTAATTCTTTTAACACTAAAACACAGTGTTCCAAGTACAGAAAAATAGGCACAGTAATTATAGTGGACGTGTTTGCGTTTCTCGCTCTCTCGGTACTGTGAATGAGTTACAATGGTTATCATATGGATCAATGACCATTCAGAAAAGCGTATTTTGCAGGCAGTACTAATGAACACCGGCAGTGGGTAGCACTCTGATATAGACAAGCCCAAACACCTGTTTTGTAATTGAAGATAGATAGGACTGATTAGTAAATTGATTATATAATGTCCCAAACTGTTTTCTAGAGAACATGTCCGACCTATTGTGGTCTACGGCACCATTAATGTTCCTACAGATCCATTTGTAAGCACACAGCCCTTGCGTGGTCAATCCTAATAGTTATACAGGGTGTTTATTCTTGATGACTGTTAGGGACAGGTAATCTCTCCAAGATGAAATAAGATGATTTTCGTGGAGAACATAAAGTTCCAAAGGTCATTATAGATTGGAAAAGGAATCCTGAACATGTTTCATTTATAAAGAAAAAGGGCCTATTGCTGTTTTGTTGATGTCATTTTACCGATGCATGATTGTCAATACTGATGCAACTCCAAGAGTCCAATTATGGCATCATATACGATTCATCAAAAAAAAGTTTTAGGAACTGTAACATGAGAATATAGGATTAATCAACCAGTTCTTTTAACCTGGGGGTCCGAAGTATGGAAGATGTCACAGAAGATTATGTCCCTCTTTTTAAACGCAAATGACGCCTGTATGGATATTTTAAGTTTTGCTCCATCAAGATTCTTATGATTCACCGAGCTACTAATCGGAGTATGCAGATCATGGCTATTTTATATTAACAACTCGGGGGGCTGAGCACCAGGAGAGAGACACAAAAACAATCTATCCAGGGGAAATTCTAGCACCTCAAAGCACAGGGGCGTTTTAGTAGAGGAGGGGGCCCGTGTGCAACCTTCGTTTGGGCCCTCTCCTCTCTGACAGCGGCTCAGTGGCACTGAGCGCTGTAGATTCTGGCTTCAAGCTAGAATCTACAGCGCATGTGCGGTTCTCTGGGAAAATGGCGCCCGCGCCTACTTTCCCGGGAACATCTTTCCTGCGCATGCACAGATCACTGGGAAAATGGCCGCCGCCATTTTCCCAGCGAGTGTTTGCTGCTCCACAGCGCCGGTCCGGCGCTGCAGAGCAGCACTTCGGAAATCGGTGGAGAGGTAAGTATATTTACTTATGGGTGCAGGGTGTGCGGTGTGGGCCCCCCTGGACCCGGGGGCCCGTGTGCCCCGCACACCCTGCACCCATTATAGATACACCCCTGTCAAAGCATCTCATAACAGTACAGGATATTGTGAAAACTTCTAAATCAATTCCAGGAAGTTGGGCCTTGCTCAGGACGGGATGTATCATGTATCATATATGTGATACATCCCGTCCTTTATCGCATGCATAGAGGCGTTTATTAACTTACAAATAATTTTTCTTGGACCGCTGTCCAGCAGTGGCTCCTACCCTTTAGGACGAGGAGGGCTTCCAGTGCTGCAGTCTGGAGAGCAGAAAAGCCCAGGCTCAGGCTCCTGGACAATGGATCTGGCAGGCTCAAGGGACCGGTGCATACATACAAGCTGCAGTGGGTCTGGTGCAAGTGCATAAACACCACCAGCTTCTAGGGACTGCATTGGTTGCAGCCCCTAGAAGCCGGGTTTGGCTGTCGGAAGTCCCAGGGGCCTGCATGTCCTGTATGCGATTTGGCAGGTAGCGCTTGGGGGAGCCACATTGGGGGAGGGGGAGTCAGAGAGGGATCCCTTCAGATCCCTCTGCAAGGTGTCGCTGCAGAAAGAAGGCCATATGCTAAGGTACAGAGCTTGGGATTATAAAGTAGCAGTATTGACACACAGATCGCACAATTTTGGCATTTATTTGTGCGAATGTAATTCATTATATTGTTACAAAGCAGAAGAGAGAGGTGCTGTACCTATTTTTTAAGCACCATAATTTCATTGTAATGAAGCAAGATAGTTTATACTTGTGATTTTCTCCTACTACCAAGGTGGCATCCTGAGCTCCTAATACTGTTAGGCCCATCAGCCTGTAGTTCCAGGTTATTGGCAGTGAAAGATTATGTGGTCATAAGAGTGGTATGATACAATAGGGAGACAGCTGCTTTAGAAATTAGTTTTAAATAGTTGGTGTAGGCAGTAATGTTCCACTAGATTTTCTGATGCCAGCGTCATCTGTCAGGGGAGATCAAAGACCAGACTGGTCAAAGATCTCAGACATCTACTTCTTATACTGTCAATGCAAAATTTCCGTATGCTGCCACCTCAGGCATTTCTACCCAGCAATCCCAGTTAACATCACATACCACCAAAGCTTCTTTCTTCATATACTGCCCATGCTTCAGAATTGCTTAAACTTTGCTTCACACATTATTTCAGCTAAACCTTTTTCCTCGTCTGACCATACAACCCAGAGCTGTCCATGGCAATCAATGACCATGTATGAGGTTGCACTCAGCTAAGCACCTGCAGCTTAACAGGAAGAATCCTTAACTGTGCACTGCTGCAAACTACAAATCCTTTTATATGGAAATCTGCATACTAAATTTAAACTGGTCTCAGTGTATGGCAGGGCAACAATGTACTGCATTTTTGTGTGTACACAATTCGTCTTACATATTTCTTCCAGTTAATTGTTTAACGTAGGTAGAGTTTTGTTACCGATAAAGTATGTAACACAAAAATAATTAAAGAAAGAAAACAACGGAAAAACTAGTATAAAAGTTTGCTCTATAGTAGCAGTCCCTGATTTATCTGCCGGTAGTGACACACTGACACATACCTCAACAAAAATTTCTCTAATTTAACCTGATCTTAAAATAGTGCAATCCATGATTCATTTTATTCACCTGTCTCCTATTATTAATATGACCAAACAGGGCGGCAACAGAAATCATGGGGCCCGGTACACACACATTTTTTGGGGGGCCCCCCATCTCAGTCCTGGCAGGTACAGGCCAATAGTTTGAGAATCTTCCTTATCTATATGTAGTTTCTCTGCAGTGAGGAACATCTGAAAGATTTGTTCCTCCCTGGGTAGATTATTATTATTACCAGTTATTTATATAGCGCATACATATTCCGCAGCGCTGTACAGAGAATATTTGGCCATTCACATCAGTCCCTGCCCCAGTGGAGTTTACAATCTATATTCCCTACCACATGCTCACATACATACACACTACGGGTAATTTGTGTTGGGAGACAATTAACCTACCAGTATATTTTTGGAGTGTGCGAGGAAACCGGAGTACCGAAGGAAACCCACGCAAACACAGGGAGAATATACAAACTCCGCACAGTTAGGGCCGTGGTGGGAATCGAACCCACGACCTCAGTGCTGTGAGGCAGTAACGCTAACCATTACACCGTCTGTGCTGCATGATGACTTCAGTCGGTTTTCACATTAGAGATCACATGATCCGAATGATGCCTGTTTGCGTAGGAATATAACCAATATTATTGTCATTTAGCAGTGTTTCTTCAGCCCCCACAGTGTCCCTCCAGTCCCCATGGTGTTTCCCCAGCCCCCGCAGTCTGTCCAGCCCCTGTAGTCTCTCTTCAGCCCTTACTGGCCCTCAAATAAACACAGGGCCTGATTCACTATGGATCACTATTGCGATCACAGCTGCGATTGCGCACACAGTTCAACTGCGATAGTATGCTGATCCATTGCGATCGCTATGCAGTTGCAGCACTACATAAGGACGCCCAGTTTACCTCACACACATCCGTAATGTTTAGCAAGACTGTGAAACCATCGGTACAATGGAGTACGATTGCAGCCCCACGCACACTTGCACAAGGTCAGACCTTACTCAGAAATTGCGAAGTTCATCGCACGCTATGAGTCCTCAGGCTGCATACAGCATCGAGTGTATAATTTCTGCACGTTTATGCGTTAGAACGCACTGGCACGTCTGCATTTCACTGACCACCCCCTGTTACCACAAATAAACGGCACTTCCTGTCAATCACTCTGCGATGGGCCTGCGTAGTCACTAAGATCACAGTCCCGATTGCAGTGGCCGGTTCGCAGAACGCAACAATAGGCCGATTGCGTGCGTAATTGCAGTTGCGATCGGTAATGAATCAGGCCCACAGTTGCTTTCCAGCCCACATAGTCTCTCTCCAGCCCCCACAGTCTCTCTCCAGCCCTGAGTGTCTCTTTCTAGCCCCCACAGTTACTCTCCAGCCCCCACAGTGGCCCTCCAGCAAACATAGTGGCCCTCCAGCAAACACAGTGGCTCTCCATCCCCCTCAGTCTCTCTCCAGCCCCAAGTGTTTATTTCCAGCCCCCACAGTCACTCCAGCCTCCCCCCCCACCTTCTCCCTATAGTCCACGCACTTTCTTCTGGCAGCCAGCCGCTGCTCCTCTGATCTGTTTCATGAGGTCATGCTTGTTGCGCCACAATAAACAAAAATAAACTTTATTGAACTAGATATTGCCGCTGCAGTAAAGCAGCTACAGGCTACCGCAGCACAGAGTCCCTGAACAGATCCCTTTGCTATTGCCCTGCTGATCACTACAGGAGCTTAGGCAATGGTTAGATCTAGTTAATCTGTGGGGCTCTGGGGCCCCCTGGAACCTCGGGCCGGAACAGTTGTGCCCCTTTTCCTCCCCGTCGCCCGGCCCTGTGACCAATAATGATATTCTAAGGGTGTTTTTGAATTATTTTAACAGGCACAGGTGACACAAGTTTTTACATCCAATTATTCTACTGTAGCTCATCTACATATACATATACACGTCTTTGTCACCGTTCCCCTGTTCTAAAAACTCATTGGCCTGGGGTTCTCAACTTAAAAAAGTAAAACCATTCACCTTTCTGTGTTACCAGGACACAAAGCTCATGAAAATGGATAACCTGCCTGCTAATATACTGCCTACATATTCATATAGCCATGAAGGTGTCATAAAGGCAATAAAACACTGAAAATATATTATTCCTGCCACTCTGTGATTGAGCGTCCTTCCAAGTACTGTGCACTGTGAGTTATCTCTGCATCTTCCTGACAAGCTTTTTTTACTACTATTTTTTCGTATAGGTTACAAAGCTTATCCATATCCTGTTTAGGTCAGTGTACATACAAACATAAGGGACATGGGCTTCACCTCACACAGAAGTGATTTGGATTGGAGTTCACATGACTGTAAATGCTGCTTCCTGTGACTTACTGAGACAGCAGCCACATCCTAGGCACTAGGGGCTAAATTTACTAAACAAAACGTTTGGTGTGGAATAGAACTTCCCGCAAACCGCCACTAAGACGAAACCGTCAATTTAGTCCCTAGTGCTCAGGGAACCGGATAGTAAGGGTGAACATTACTAAGATGTTTCCTAACCATCAATGTTATTTTTTTTCCATTTGATGGCGACTTTTTGATGTTTTCCGCAGGGGCGTCTTAAGAGAGGAGGGGGCCTGTGTTCATTCTCCGTGCAGGGCCTCTCTGCCCGGTGACCAGCAGCCGACTGTCGCAGCTGGCCGGCCACCACAGAAGCAGTAGACTCTGGCACTAGAGTGTGCCCGGAGTCTACTGCGCATGCGCAGAATGCCGGAAAAATGGAGCGGCGACCATTTTCCGGTGTTCTGTGCAACGCTGACACATGGGGTGCAAGCAATGGGCTACCAATGTTAGGGAGAGATTTATAAAATCTTGGAGAGATATCCAGTGGAGCAGTTGCCCATTCCAACCAATCAGCTTCTAACTGTCATTTTACAGGCTGTGCTAGTAAAATGATAGTTAGAAGCTGATTGGTTGCTATCAGCAACGTCTCCACTTTATCTTTCTTCAAGATTTCATAAATCTCCCAATTGTATTTTTTTTTTGTACTCTAAGCTGCCTGTTCATTGGAGGCTGTTCTCCTCAGCCCCTCCCACTACGACAGCACTAGGCAACAGGCACTGTTTGCTCTCAGAGAGCCAGAGATGAATACAGCGGCAGCCCTCGCCTTGCAGCAGCTACAGGATGGAGGCACAGTACTATTAGGGGTCTATTTACTAAGCAGTGTTAGGAGACAGAGTGAAAAGTGATAAGAAAGTGATAAGTAGCCAGCCAATCAGCTCCCAACTGTCATTTTTCAAACACAGCCTGTGAGATGACAGTTGGGAGCTGATTGGCTGGCACCTTATCACTTTGTTATCACTTTTCACTCTGTCTCCTAACACTGCTTAGTAAATAGACCCCTTAGTCATATATTATAGTAACAATATGGACCTGGCATATAGATTGTGCTCAACGGTTGTGCTCTAAACTCACAGGCGCAGTGGTGGCTTTTTCTGATCATATGCTGTCCTGCACATACAGCGAGATGTCTATTATCTTCATTTGAACGTATGAGGAAGGGGGTGGGGGGTAGTGACCTGGCATTTTTGGGCCTTCATGCGCCAGCATCCCCTCCATCCCTTGCAGTTCTACCATTGGGAAGATATTTTGCTGGGTGGTAACGTAGCTTTAAATTAGGGGTGAGCGGGTTCGGATTTCTGAAATCCGAACCCCCCCGAGCCCCCCCGATCCGAGTCCGATCCGAATCAGGCTCGACTTTTCCCGCCTGACTCGGATCTGAAATCGAGGCAAAACGTCATCATCCCGCCTTCCGAGTCTCGCGGGTTTTGGATCCAATATAAGGTACCCACGTCGGCGCCATTTTCTCACTCGGCTGTGGACAGTGAAGAGGGAGGGTGGGAGTTAGGGCTGTGTAGTGTAGTGTAGTGTAGTGCTGCTGTTGTCCACTACTTCAAAGTCCATAGGGGCTGGCTGTGTTGTGCTGTGCTGCTGTTGTTAATAGGGGCTGTGTCCACTACTTCAAAGTCCATAGGGGCTGGCTGGACTGTGTTGTGCAGTCAGTTCTCCATAGGGGCTGTGTCCACTCCAAAGTCCTGTGCAGTGTCCCAGTCCTAAAGAGGTGCTGTAGTGTTGTCCAGGGGGTGCTCTGTCCATCAGGGGTGCTCCCCCCAAGTGCTAAAAAAATAATATATTTTCTGTGTTTGTGAATTGTGTGCGCAGTAGCCGCACGTGCATCAACAAAGTAGTGCCAAGTGTGCGCCTGTGTCATAAGTAAAGGGCCGGCTGGCTTGACCGTTAAAGGGTGCTGTAACCCCCGAAAGTACACTCCAGTCCAAACCAAAAAAAAAATTATTTTCTGTGTTTGTGAATTGTGTGCGCAGTAGCCGCACGTGCATTAACAAAGTAGTGCCAAGCGTGCGCCTGTGTCATAAGTAAAGGGCCGGCTGGCTTGACCGTTAAAGGGTTCTGTAACCCCCAAAGTACACTCCAAACCAAAAAAATATATATTTTCTGTGTTTGTGACTTGTGTGCACTGTGGCTGCACGTGCATCAACAAAGGAGCAGCGCCAAGCGTGCGCCTGTGTCCCATAAGTAAAGAGCCGGCTGGCTCATTTCTTAAAGGGTGGTGTAACCCACAAAGTGCACTACTCTCCAGCAAAAATAAAAAAATATTTTCTGTGTTCGTGTGCGCTTTAGCCGCACGTATATATATCAATATAACATAAATGGAGGACCAAACTTTCTCTGATAAAAATAAAATAGGGAAAGATCAAGAACCACTTCCTACTAGTGCTGTTGCTGCTGCTGGGAGTTGTTCATCATCCCAGAGAGGAAGTAGGAACATCACTACTTTTACTAAACAATTGACCCTCCAACAGTCCCTAGCGATGAGGATGAAGTACGACAGCAGTCATCCTGAAGCAAAACGTATAACTGAGGCCTTGACTGCTATGTTGGTGTTAGACGTGCGTCCGGTATCCGACATTAGTGCAGTGGGATTTAGACAATTGATGGAGGTAGTGTGTCCTCGGTTCCAAATCCCGTCTAGATTCCACCTGCATCCTCAAAGCAGCAGCGACAAGCGTGCGTCTGTCTGTTAAAGGGTGGTGACACCCTCAAAGTGTGCTACACAAACAATTAAAATATTGTTCTTTTTTCTGTCTTTGTGAAATGTGTGGGCTGTAGCCGCACCTGCATCCTTAAAGCAGCAGCGACAAGCGTGCGTCTGTCTGTTAAAGGGTGGTGACACCCTCAAAGTGTGCTACACAAACAATTAAAATATTGTTCTTTTTTTTTCTGTCTTTGTGAATTGTGTGGGCTGTAGCCGCACTTGCATCCTCAAAGCAGCAGCGACAAGCGTGCGTCTGTCTGTTAAAGGGTGTTGTAACTCTCAAAGTGCTCCAAAAAATCAAAAAAATTTTTTTAATGTGTTTGTGACTTGTGTGCGATGTAGCCACACTTGCATCCTCAAAGCAGCAGCGACAAGCGTGCGTCTGTCTGTTAAAGGGTGGTGACACCCTCAAAGTGTGCTACACAAACAATTAAAATATTGTTATTTTTTCTGTCTTTGTGAATTGTGTGGGCTGTAGCCGCACCTGCATCCTTAAAGCAGCTGCGACAAGCGTGCGTCTGTCTGTTAAAGGGTGGTGACACCCTCAAAGTGTGCTCCACAAACAATAAAAATATTCTTTTTTTTTTTCTGTCTTTGTGAATTGTGTGGGCTGTAGCCGCACTTGAATCCTCAAAGCAGCAGCGACAAGCGTGCGTCTGTCTGTTAAAGGATTACATCGGTGACAGCATCCAAGTAGGCATGTCAGACAGTCCATACCTGTACTGGCAGGAAAAAGAAGCAATTTGGAGGTCCCTGTACAAACTGGCTCTATTTTACCTGAGTTGCCCCCCCTCCAGTGTGTACTCCGAAAGAGTGTTTAGTGCAGCCGGGAACCTTGTTAGCGAAAGGCGTAGGAGGTTGCTTCCACAAAATGTGGAGAAGATGATGTTCATAAAATGAATGATCAACTCTTCCAGGGAGACCAGCCTCCAGAACGTACAGAGGGACCTGTGGTTCCAGCAGGGACGAATTAATACTCTGTGAGGATGAGGATGTACATAACACTGAAGAGGGTGAGGAATCTGTGGATGAGGAGGATGAGGACGACTTCTTGCCTCCGTAGAGCCAGTTTGTGCAGGGACAGATTAATTGCCAGCTTGTTTTGTGGGGGCCCAAACGAACCAATCATTTCAGCCACAGTTGTGTGGCAGACCCTGGCGCTGAAATGATTGGTTTGTTAAAGTGTGCATGTCCTGTTTATACAACATAAGGGTGGGTGGGAGGGCCCAAGGACAATTCCATCTTGCACCTCTTTTTTTTCTTTGCATTATGTACAGTTTGGGGCCTAGTTTTTCAATGCCATCCTGTCTGCCACTGCAGTTTCACGCCTAGATGGGTCACGTGTTTGTGCCGCCCACTCGTGTCGCTTAGCATAGTCATCCAGCTACCTCGGTGCAACCTTTTGGACATAAAAACACTATTGTGAGGTGTGAGGTATTCAGAATAGACTGGAAATGAGTGGAAATTAAGGTTATTGAGGTTAATAATAGCATAGGAGCAGAAAAACCTACAAATTCTGTGATTTTAGCTGTTTTTATGCTTTTTTTCAAAAAAATACAGATCCAAAACACAAAACCCAGAACCCAAAACACGGAAGGGTGGTTTTGGCAAAACCAATCCAGATCCAAAACACGAAGAAAGATCCAGATCCAAAACCAAAACACGAAAAGTGGCCGGTGCACACCCCTACTTTAAATAAGAAACCAGAATATACGAGATCGTGTTCATTTGCTTTTTCTACCCTTATATAAGCATTACATCTTACTTTCATACAATGACTGACAACCTCTCATGGTTATTGACATTCTGGGTTACAGTGCTACAGTACATACAGTACAGTTGTACAGTAACCATGAGTAACAACAGCTTTGCAGGCAGAACCTCCCTTCTTTGTTCTGTAATTACTGAGAACCCGGCGAAACACCTATCCGCTGTGATGTTTCCCCTGCAATGGGGCTCCCCTGTCCATGACCTATACATGCCCATCACAAGAAATCGTGTTATCCTACTTTGTTCGTCAGTTTGCTGCTTTGAACTTTTCATGCTGTGCTGGGCTCTCCTGACTATCACTCTTATACAATGAAGTGATCACAACGCCTGGTCACAACTTCTCTAGCTTTCTGGTTTTCATTTCTATTAGAAACACCGGACCACATTCTGTTCTCTGCAGATCAGAGATGTGAAATGTTGTTTTAGCAAACCCAAAATGCATCATGGTTCAGATGTTGCGCCCTAGCCCTGCGCATTGTCAGAAGCGCAGGGGGAAGGGATGATGTCACCATCCTTCAGAATCCAAAGTGCAATTTAGAAGCTGTCTTTGAATCTAATTTATAATTGCTAAGTTAAAAGCTGTCATTTTGGTAGAAAAAAAAGTTTCTTAAATTTTTATGAATAATACCAATAATAATAATAATAATAATAATAATAATAATACTTTTAATGCATAGTTATTAATGTACAAAATGCAATACTGATCTATACTGTACATAAGACAAACTGCATCTCTCCATGAACACATGATTCATCTTCTATAAGAGATGGACTGGGGCTGTAGATCAGACCTGGCAGTCCCCCCCTGTGCACGCGCCTTAGGTGCATGTGCTCGCAAAGGGGTCGTGGTTACGTTTCATAGGGCCTGGTCTCGCATGCAGGACCCCATCTCTTCCTGCCCCAGCAGAGTGCCGGGAGGCGTTGCTACTCGGCAGAGCCAAAACTAGACTTTTTGGTGCCCTGTGCCAGAAAGAGCATTGGCGCCACCCTCATTTTTCAAAGGGATATAATGCACCCAAAAAAGGGCCATGGCCTCAGGGGTAAGGGCCAGGGAAGAGATAGGAGAGGCCAGGAGATGCTGGGGATGAAATAAGAGGAAGCTACAAGCAAGAATTATTATAAACAGAAATTTGACAGGCCCAAACAGCGCCCCCTGACCTCTGGTGCCCTGTGCGATGGCACCTGCCGCACTACCCTAGCTACGGCCCTGCTGCTCGGCAAGGGTTTATGACTGAACCGGCCCATCATACCATGAACTCCGGCGGAGGGGTGGAGAGCGGGGACGCTTCAAGGCAGGCAGGTGATTTCCGCCCTGTACAGCGACAGCCACACTCTTCAAGCCGGCCCTGAGGCAATCGGCCCTTCTGCCATTTGCCAAATGTGCCAGATGGCCAGGCTGGCCTTGTCTCCTATACAGATAAATGTGGTGCCACAGTAAAATAAAACTGGCACATCAGTGTACAGACAAGTCCTCCTGTGATTGCTGGCCGCATTATTGCTTATAGATTAGCCTAATACTGTAGGTTGCAAAATGGGTTTGGTATGATTTATCAACAGTCAAAATGTTGACAGTGTAATGTTGACCAGAGAATGCCGACACAGTAATAATGTTATTTAAGGCATTTTAACCGTGTTGGCATTATAACTTTAAAGCATCCTGTTAAGTTATAATGCCGAAATGGTTAAAATGCTTTAAATCATACTTGCTGACTTTACCAAGTCTGAGCACGGGTGGGGGGGAGGCGGAGCACCGCAATATGCATCATCGCGGCCCCAACCCCTCAATCGGTTGCCGGTATTCCCAGATTTGTGTGGGCGGAATGGGGATGAGCAACACAAATTGTGTCCTCGCGGCTCCACCCTCTGTGATGGTTTGCCTAATGTCTATTCAACATGGGGGACAGGGCGGCAATGATGCGATTCATAGCAAATCGCATCATCCTCACCCACATCCCGCCCGCTTCATGTTCGGCCGGCGGTTTGCGGGGATTTTGCCCACTTTCCCGGGAGCCGGGAATCTCTCTCCCAAATTGGTGAGTCTCCCGTGACTTCCGGGAGAGTGGGCAAGTATGATTTAAATATCGTTACAAACATGTCAACATTCTCTGTTTGACATTACACTGTTGATATTCTGCGTGTCCACATCCTGACATCCTCTTTGACATCCTGACTTCCTCCCTGCAAATTTAGAGAGAGATTTGAGAGGTGTTAGCACTACCATCAAAGCGATAGTAAGCTCTGTTGTTCTAGATCCTCAATGTATAATAGAATGCTGATTAATTTCTATAGCTGGAAACTTTAAGAAATGTAATTTCTGACTTGCAACTATCGAATAATAATAATAAATACATTAAGGGCTCAATCTAATTGTTTGCGAAGGGTGCGATGTGCCGTTGCCATGGTGTTAAAACGCCAGCAATGGCACCGCATCTCACACCCTGCTCCTAAGCCCGAATTTGCTTAATTTTGCTCGGAGCCCTATGGGGCTGCGAGTACTTTTATGCAATTCGGGCTGCAGTAAAGTGCAGCAATTGCCGCGATGACTCTGGCGAGATCATTGTGGCTAATTGGATCGAGCCCTAAGTTGCATTTGTCTTTTTATTGTTGTTTGATTGTTTGCTGATTGCTTTGAAGGAAAATAAAAAAAATAACCCAATACTGTATGTTGTAATATTGGATGGTGAGTAACACACTTCATGTCAAAATATCCTTCTTCACTCACCTACAGTATAAGAGCGTTCACCCCAAGGTCTGAAATTGAGTCAGTAAATAAAATCCCCCGTTAACAAGAATTTCTACTACAGCAGACTGTTGTTTTGTAATGTGCATCCTACCTGGGTAAAGTCAAGAAAGATTATGTTGTTATAGGGAGGTGTAGTCTTCACAAAGGACTGAGAAGGCTGATAGAAGGATTGCCTCTAATTAGTTAGCTATAAAGCAGCTTTATATAAAGCCATAAACCCAAGAGTTGTGCGGCCTGCCTGCATCTATAGCTTGATAATATCTCCAAGTCAATAGAGTTTACCATAGTTGCTGAGATTAGGAATTGAAATTGTGTTTGGGATTTTTTTTTTAAAGGTTCTTTCTATCAGCCATTTCTTTCTTCTGATAAGCAGTGCACTGCTGGACGTAGAATTCCGATTATCGGGAATCGGTGTGTGCGAAGGACCCATTCTGAGAGTGTGCAGAATGGGTCCTGCTGATACGCACGCAAGCCCTTAAATGCCTCTGCCCTCATTTAAGGGACAGTGCGGGGTCGGGGTCGGCCAGCATTCCCGGAAACGGGGCATGACTGCCCTATTTTCTGGGAGTGGCCAGACCAGGGAATGCATGGATGTACGCAGTCTGCGGGGCTCGCTAGCCGGCCAACCTGAGCAAGCTGACGCTTACTCAGCTGGCCGGCTGCCCGCCTGGCACCGTCCATCGAGACCATTTACCACCTATGGTTGCGATGGTGATCCCAGCCTGCGACCTTTATCACAGTGCTGGGATTGCAAATACAGCAGAAGGTGTTATACATCTCCTGCTGTATTTGCATTATTGCAAGGATTGCAATTGCAAAGCTGCCTGCGTGCGTACATCATATCTATATACCTGCGTGCAGCCTGCAATTGCGATCCTTGCTGAATTAGTCACTTAGGGCTGTATTAAATTGCCGGCAAAAAGTCCCGGACTTTTCGCCTGCTGGACTGTCCGCCTACATCACGTGTTTTTATGGAAAACACTTTCCGTGCGCGCGGCCGTTTTTCACCCTATTCAATTCCAAAGGACGTGAAAGCACGTCAGGGCGAATCTCGAATAGGCGAAAAGTCTGTCAGATTTGGGGAAATCAGCCTGACAAAAGATGCACTGAGATGGGGGATCACTATGGATACCCATGAATAGCCCTGCTGAAGGTATTTGGGGTGCTTAAATGCTCTCAATTGCTGCTATTTAGCGTCTTTGCACAAATGGTGAAGAATAGCATTTACTAGGTTTTTTATGGCAAAAATAAGTAGTCTCAGCAAATTTGGGGTACATGAAATGGGTGCAAGCATGGTTAAAAATCGCTAAAGTGAGGTTTTAAAAAACACACCTTCAGCAAACACCTGTAATCAAAAAACTGCTTGGGCATACTTGGGGGACCCCCTGGAGTCTATTTCACTAGTTTTTAGCAAAATGTCTTAGCTGGCAACCATTGCTTTTTGTGTTGTGAGACCGAACCCGCTATATGATAAAAACAAATGCACATACTGGAAATGTCAGAGACATGATAACCTCCTCCACTGTTATGTAGCTGGGGTTTTTATTCCTGTAACGTGATACACAGTCAGTGCATACATAAATACACGGTAATGGTACATGGGGAGAGAAAGCATTTCAATGACTGTTTTCTTTAATTGAAGACCTATTATAACCAGAGTAGGACTTCTTTTTGGCATCCGCCATCTGGTCTGGCAACCTTGATCCTTTTTTGCTTGTAATATTGAGGCTTGGTACTGTGCAACAAATACTATTATTGCAGATCGTTGTTTTCATCGTGGTTTTAAAATTATTCTTAAAATAGTTTCAATGCTAGAGTGTGTACATGGCTAAAACGCAATGGAAGAGAAGATGGAGGGTGAAGAGGCACAGACAGTGCGTTCCCATTACTATGCCTTTAACAGAAAGGGGGGGGGATTTAATGTTACTGTATGCGCCTAATGGCATTGTTAGTTGTAATAGAAAGCTATAGTCTACTGTATCTGTGATGAGCACCATATATATAGGGTTGGGTACAGGACGCCAGCGTTCGGTTTCCCGGGGGTCAGAATCCCAATGCCAGCATCCCGACAGTGTTAAAATACAGACAACAGCTGGTAAGTACCCTAGCCCAACCCATACCCCTAAACCTAACCCTGCCTTGTATAGAGTAATAAATTATATTGCCAATACAGACAGTCATGCATCCATTGCTCTGTGTTGCCATATGTGTAGCTCCTTTGGGGGCCCATTTATCAAAGTGTATTTGAGCTAAACTCATATACTAAGTATCCCCCGTATGTATTAAGTAGGGACCGCAGCAGGTATCTCCTATACCTGCTGTGATCCCTCCATTACCGCTGGAGGCCGCATCCCCCGTAGGTTTCTATGGGGGATGCGATGTTGCCAAATTTACCAATATCCGGTATGTGATGCATTCCAGATATTGGCCTTGCAGCTAAGATGGCGTTAGCCGCTGTAGCCTTCCGGAACCCATGTCCCTGCATGTTGTGGATGATAAATCCGGCCGATACGATCGCTTTTAGCAATGCGATCATGGGCGTTACTGGCATTCCCTGATCGCATTGCAAAAGCGATCACTGATAAAAGGGCCCCTTAGTGTGTTTGTCCGATGATACCACACCCTCATAAACAGTGTTTTTCGGTCAGCCTAAATGATTGAGATCTGGGAGAATGTTTATTTTTAAAAAAGCTGCCGCTCGTCGTCTTTGCTGGCCATGGGATTTAAAAGGCCAATATAGCATTGCAGTTATTGCATTTAGGAAGATGACCATACATCCAAGCTTATGACCAAATTAATTCACGGCTCATTCACACTGTAGATTGTGTATCACAACGTAAAAAAACACATAGGGGAAAAAAAAAAATCGCCCAAACATTTTGGCCCGGGCGACCAATGAGAGTTGTGCACAGGGTCTGCATGCTTTTGATCCTGCCATAGGACTGAGGGCCTGATTCAGACCCGCTTGCGAGCACTGAGCGCTCGCAAGCGGGTCGATGTTGGCCCAGTGCGCATGCGCACGACGGAGCCGGCTCCGTCGTGCGCATGCGCGAGACCCGGATAGCGACTGGCAAGCCGTCGCTCCGGGTCTCGTACCAAAGGGGACGTGCTGTCGATGTTGAGTGACAGCACGCCCCTTTGGTGGGCATGCCGGGGGCGTGGCTGCCCAGACGCAGGCGTTCCCACATGGGAGACGTTCCCATGGGAATGCCTACTGTCTCTGGCCGGCTCCACTGACATCACTTGTGAGTGCTTTCGGTTCTGTTTGAGCTGAAAGCACTCTAGGGCTTGCGGCAACGAGACCCTTCCACAAGGGTCTCGTCGCAAGCCCGATGGTCGCGATGGTCTTGACCATCGCGACCATCTTCCTGGCCGCTCGCTATAGCTGTGGGTGGTCACCCACAGCTATACGAGCAGCCAGGAGGCCGCTCTAAAAATCAAGAATGACGGCCCTGAATCAGAGTGAGCACTCTGTCAGAGCATCCGGCTCTGAATCAGGGCCTGAGTTCATAAACGCTTAGCAAAGTCAGGCGGGGGCAAGTGGCAAAGCTTTGATCAATGGAAAACCAGGTAATTGCAATAACATTTCATAAAAGTAGTTTATTTTTTCCCAAAAACATACAACAAATAAATATATATATGTATATATATATATATATATATATATATATATATATACTGTGTATATGTGTGTGTGTGTGTATATATATATATATATATATATATATAAACTAGGGGTGAGCGGGTTCGGATTTCTGAAATCCGAACCCCCCCGAGCCCCCCCGATCCGAGTCCGATCCGAGTCAGGCTCGACTTTTCCCGCCTGACTCGGATCTGAAATCGAGGCAAAACGTCATCTTCCCGCCTTCCGAGTCTCGCGGGTTTTGGATCCTATATAAGGTACACACGTCGGCGCCATTTTCTCACTCGGCTGTGGACAGTGAAGAGGGAGGGTGGGAGTTAGGGCTGTGTAGTGTAGTGTAGTGTAGTGCTGCTGTTGTCCACTACTTCAAAGTCCATAGGGGCTGGCTGTGTTGTGCTGTGCTGCTGTTGTTAATAGGGGCTGTGTCCACTACTTCAAAGTCCATAGGGGCTGGCTGGACTGTGTTGTGCAGTCAGTTCTCCATAGGGGCTGTGTCCACTCCAAAGTCCTGTGCAGTGTCCCAGTCCTAAAGGAGTGCTGTAGTGTTGTCCAGGGGGTGCTCTGTCCATCAGGGGTGCTCCCCCCAAGTGCTAAAAAAATAATATATTTTCTGTGTTTGTGAATTGTGTGCGCAGTAGCCGCACGTGCATCAACAAAGTAGTGCCAAGCGTGCGCCTGTGTCATAAGTAAAGGGCCGGCTGGCTTGACCGTTAAGGGTGCTGTAACCCCCGAAAGTACACTCCAGTCCAAACCAAAAAAAAAATTATTTTCTGTGTTTGTGAATTGTGTGCGCAGTAGCCGCACGTGCATCAACAAAGTAGTGCCAAGCGTGCGCCTGTGTCATAAGTAAAGGGCCGGCTGGCTTGACCGTTAAGGGTGCTGTAACCCCCGAAAGTACACTCCAGTCCAAACCAAAAAAAAAATTATTTTCTGTGTTTGTGAATTGTGTGCGCAGTAGCCGCACGTGCATCAACAAAGTAGTGCCAAGCGTGCGCCTGTGTCATAAGTAAAGGGCCGGCTGGCTTGACCGTTAAGGGTGCTGTAACCCCCGAAAGTACACTCCAGTCCAAACCAAAAAAAATATTATTTTCTGTGTTTGTGAATTGTGTGCGCAGTAGTCGCACGTGCATCAACAAAGTAGTGCCAAGCGTGCGCCTGTGTCATAAGTAAAGGGCCGGCTGGCTTGACCGTTAAGGGTGCTGTAACCCCCGAAAGTACACTCCAGTCCAAACCAAAAAAAAAATTATTTTCTGTGTTTGTGAATTGTGTGCGCAGTAGCCGCACGTGCATCAACAAAGTAGTGCCAAGCGTGCGCCTGTGTCATAAGTAAAGGGCCGGCTGGCTTGACCGTTAAGGGTGCTGTAACCCCCGAAAGTACACTCCAGTCCAAACCAAAAAAAATATTATTTTCTGTGTTTGTGAATTGTGTGCGCAGTAGTCGCACGTGCATCAACAAAGTAGTGCCAAGCGTGCGCCTGTGTCATAAGTAAAGGGCCGGCTGGCTTGACCGTTAAAGGGTGCTGTAACCCCCAAGTACACTCCAGTCCAAACCAAAAAAAAAATTATTTTCTGTGTTTGTGAATTGTGTGCGCAGTAGCCGCACGTGCATCAACAAAGTAGTGCCAAGAGTGCGCCTGTGTCATAAGTAAAGGGCCGGCTGGCTTGACCGTTAAGGGTGCTGTAACCCCCGAAAGTACACTCCAGTCCAAACCAAAAAAAAAATTATTTTCTGTGTTTGTGAATTGTGTGCGCAGTAGCCGCACGTGCATCAACAAAGTAGTGCCAAACGTGCGCCTGTGTCATAAGTAAAGGGCCGGCTGGCTTGACCGTTAAAGGGTGCTGTAACCCCCGAAAGTACACTCCAGTCCTAACCAAAAAAAAATTATTTTCTGTGTTTGTGAATTGTGTGCGCAGTAGCCGCACGTGCATCAACAAAGTAGTGCCAAGAGTGCGCCTGTGTCATAAGTAAAGGGCCGGCTGGCTTGACCGTTAAGGGTGCTGTAACCCCCGAAAGTACACTCCAGTCCAAACCAAAAAAAAAATTATTTTCTGTGTTTGTGAATTGTGTGCGCAGTAGCCGCACGTGCATCAACAAAGTAGTGCCAAGCGTGCGCCTGTGTCATAAGTAAAGGGCCGGCTGGCTTGACCGTTAAGGGTGCTGTAACCCCCGAAAGTACACTCCAGTCCAAACCAAAAAAAAATTATTTTCTGTGTTTGTGAATTGTGTGCGCAGTAGCCGCACGTGCATCAACAAAGTAGTGCCAAGCGTGCGCCTGTGTCATAAGTAAAGGGCCGGCTGGCTTGACCGTTAAGGGTGCTGTAACCCCCGAAAGTACACTCCAGTCCAAACCAAAAAAAAAATTATTTTCTGTGTTTGTGAATTGTGTGCGCAGTAGCCGCACGTGCATCAACAAAGTAGTGCCAAGAGTGCGCCTGTGTCATAAGTAAAGGGCCGGCTGGCTTGACCGTTAAGGGTGCTGTAACCCCCGAAAGTACACTCCAGTCCAAACCAAAAAAAAAATTATTTTCTGTGTTTGTGAATTGTGTGCGCAGTAGCCGCACGTGCATCAACAAAGTAGTGCCAAGCGTGCGCCTGTGTCATAAGTAAAGGGCCGGCTGGCTTGACCGTTAAGGGTGCTGTAACCCCCGAAAGTACACTCCAGTCCAAACCAAAAAAAAAATTATTTTCTGTGTTTGTGAATTGTGTGCGCAGTAGCCGCACGTGCATCAACAAAGTAGTGCCAAGCGTGCGCCTGTGTCATAAGTAAAGGGCCGGCTGGCTTGACCGTTAAGGGTGCTGTAACCCCCGAAAGTACACTCCAGTCCAAACCAAAAAAAAAATTATTTTCTGTGTTTGTGAATTGTGTGCGCAGTAGCCGCACGTGCATCAACAAAGTAGTGCCAAGCGTGCGCCTGTGTCATAAGTAAAGGGCCGGCTGGCTTGACCGTTAAAGGGTGCTGTAACCCCCGAAAGTACACTCCAGTCCAAACCAAAAAAAAATTATTTTCTGTGTTTGTGAATTGTGTGCGCAGTAGCCGCACGTGCATCAACAAAGTAGTGCCAAGAGTGCGCCTGTGTCATAAGTAAAGGGCCGGCTGGCTTGACCGTTAAAGGGTGCTGTAACCCCCGAAAGTACACTCCAGGCCAAACCAAAAAAAAATTATTTTCTGTGTTTGTGAATTGTGTGCGCAGTAGCCGCACGTGCATCAACAAAGTAGTGCCAAGAGTGCGCCTGTGTCATAAGTAAAGGGCCGGCTGGCTTGACCGTTAAAGGGTGCTGTAACCCACAAAGTACACTCCAGTCCAAACCAAAAAAAAAATTATTTTCTGTGTTTAGCCGCACGTATATATCAAATCGATATAACATAAATGGAGGACCAAACTTTCTCCGATAAAAATAAAATAGAGAAAGATCAAGAACCACTTCCTCCTAGTGCTGAAGCTGCTGCCACTAGTCATGACATAGACGATAACATGCCATCAACGTCGTCTGCCAAGGCCGATGCCCAATGTCATAGTAGAGGGCACATACAATCCCAAATGGCAAAGTTCAGGAAAATGACCTTGAAAAAGACATTTAAATCAGCTGAAGAGAAACGTAAACTTGCCAATATGCCATTTACGACACGGAGTGGCAAGGAACGGCTAAGGTCGATCCCTAGTATGTTCATGACTAGTGGTTCAGCTTCACATGACGATGGAAGCCCTCCTCCCACTAAAAAAATCAAAAGAGTTAAACTGGCAAAAGCACAGCGAAGAACTGTGCTTTCTAAGAAGATATCACAAATCCCCAAGGAGAGTCCAAGTGTGGTGGTGGTTGCGATGCCTGACCTTCCCAGCACTGGACGGGAAGAGGTGGCTCTTTCCACCATTTGCACGCCCCCTGCAAGTGCTGAAAGGAGCACCCACAGTCCACTTGCTGATATGCAAATTGAAGATGTCACTGTTGAAGTACAACAGGATGAGGATACTGGTGTAGCTGGCGCTGAGGAGGAAGTTGGCGAGGAGGATTCTGATGGTGATGTGGTTTGTTTAAATCAGGCTCCGGGGGAGACAGTTGTTGTCCGTGGGATGAAAAAGCCCATCACGGTCATGCCTGGGCAGAAGACCAAACATTCCACCTCTTTGGTCTGGCAATATTTCTATCCAAATCCGGACAACAACTGTCTTGCCATATGTACCATATGTAAAGGTGAAATAAGTAGGGGTAGGGACGTCAACCACCTAGGAACATCCTCCCTTATACGGCACCTGCAGCGCGTTCATAAAAAGTTACTGTCAAGTTCAGAAACTTTGGCTAAGACCGTAAGCAGTCCAGGGACACCTAAATCCCGTTGTCCTGTTGTATCCAAGCGCCTGCAAACCACACCGTCAACTCCCTCCTCGTCAATTTCCTCCTTAGTTAGGATCGGAAGTAGTCCTGCAGGCCATGTCACTGGCATGACTGACTCTCCTATCCGGGATTCCTCCGGAGGATCCTGCATTGCTACGCCTACTGCTGCCGCTGCTGCTGTTGCTGCTGCTGGGAGTCGTTCATCATCCCAGAGAGGAAGTAGGAACACCACTACTTTTACTAAACAATTGACCCTCCAACAGTCCTTAGCGAGGAGGATGAAGTACGACAGCAGTCATCCTGAAGCAAAACGTATAACTGAGGCCTTGACTGCTATGTTGGTGTTAGACGTGCGTCCGGTATCCACCATTAGTGCAGTGGGATTTAGACAATTGATGGAGGTAGTGTGTCCCCGGTTCCAAATCCCGTCTAGATTCCACTTCACTAGGCAGGCGATACCGAGACTGTACAGAAACGTCAGAAAAAGTGTCCTCAGTGTCCTGAAAAATGCCGTTGTACACAATGTCCACTTAACCACGGACATGTGGACAAGTGGAACAGGGCAGACTAAGGACTATATGACTGTGGCAGCCCACTGGGTAGATGTATCACCTTACGCAGCAACAGCAGCAGCGTCACCAGTAGCAGCATCTCAGAAATGCCAGCTCGTTACAAGGCAGGCTACGCTGTGTATCACCGGTTTCAGTAAGAGGCACACCGCCGACAACCTCTTAGAGAAACTGAGGGAAATCATCGCCCAGTGGCTTACCCCACTTAGACTCTCCTGGGGATTTGTGATATCTGACAACGCCACCAATATTGTGCGGGCATTACATCTGGGCAAATTCCAGCACGTCCCATGTTTTGCTCACACAATAAACTTGGTGGTGCAGAATTTTCTGAAAAGCGACAGGGGCGTGCAGGAGACGCTTTGGGTGGCCCGAAAAATTTCTGGCCACTTTCGCCATTCAGCGACTGCGTGCCGAAGACTGGAGCGCCAGCAAACACTCTTGAACCTGCCCCGCCATCACCTGAAGCAAGAGGTTGTGACGCGGTGGAACTCAACCCTCTATATGCTTCAGAGGATGGAGGAGCAGCAAAAGGCCATACAAGCCTATACATCCACCTATGACATAGGCAAAGGAGGGGGTATGCACCTGACTCAAGCGCAGTGGAGAATGATTTCCGTGTTGTGCAAGGTTCTCCAGCCCTTCGAACTTGCCACACGTGAAGTCAGTTCAGACACTGCCAGCTTGAGTCAGGTCATTCCCCTCATCAGGCTTTTGCAGAAGCAGCTGGAGAAAGTGAAGGAGGAGCTAAGACGGAGCGATTCCGCTCGGCATGTGGGACTTGTGGATGAAGCCCTTCATTCGCTTTGCCAGGATTCCAGGGTGGTCAATCTGTTGAAATCAGACCACTACGTTTTGGCCACCGTGCTCGATCCTAGGTTTAAAGCCTATGTGGTGTCTCTCTTTCCGGCCGACACAAGCCTGCAGAGGTGCAAAGACCTGCTGGTGAACACACTGTCAGCTGAAGCGGAACGTGACACGTCAACGGCTCCTTCTTCATTTTCTCCTGCAACTGGGGCTGCCAGGAAAAAACTTAGGTATCCTAAGCAACCCGCTGGCGGTGATGCAGGGCAGGCAGGACCAAGTTTGGACATCTGGTCCGGACTGAAGGACCTGGCAACAATTTCTGACATGTCTACTGTCACTGCATATGATACTGTCACCATTGACAGAATGGTGGAGGATTACATCGGTGACAGCATCCAAGTAGGCATGGCAGACAGTCCATACCTGTACTGGCAGGAAAAAGAGGCAATTTGGAGGCCCCTGTACAAACTGGCTCTATTTTACCTGAGTTGCCCCCCCTCCAGTGTGTACTCCGAAAGAGTGTTTAGTGCAGCCGGGAACCTTGTCAGCGAAAGGCGTAGGAGGTTGCTTCCACAGAATGTGGAGAAGATGATGTTCATCAAAATGAATTATCAGCTCTTCCAGGGAGACCAGCCTCCAGAAGGTACAGAGGGACCTGTGGTGGTGGATTCAAGTGGGGACGAGTTAATACTTTGTGAGGATGAGGATGTACACACTGAAGAGGGTGAGGAATCGGTGGATGAGGAGGATGAGGATGACATCTTGCCTCCATAGAGCCAGTTTGTGCAGGGACACATTAATTGCCAGCTTGTTTTGTGGGGGCCCAAACGAACCAATCATTTCAGCCACAGTTGTGTGGCAGACCCTGGCGCTGAAATGATTGGTTTGTTAAAGTGTGCATGTCCTGTTTATACAACATAAGGGTGGGTGGGAGGGCCCAAGGACAATTCCATCTTGCACCTCTTTTTTTTCTTTGCATTATGTACAGTTTGGGGCCTAGTTTTTCAAACTGCCATCCTGTCTGCCACTGCAGTTTCACGCCTAGATGGGTCACGTGTTTGTGCCGCCCACTCGTGTCGCTTAGCATAGTCATCCAGCTACCTCGGTGCAACGTTTTGGACATAAAAACACTATTGTGAGGTGTGAGGTGTTCAGAATAGACTGGAAATGAGTGGAAATTAAGGTTATTGAGGTTAATAATAGCATAGGAGCAGAAAAACCTACAAATTCTGTGATTTTAGCTGTTTTTATGCTTTTTTAAAAAAAAATACAGATCCAAAACACAAAACCCAGAACCCAAAACACGGAAGGGTGGTTTTGGCAAAACCAATCCAGATCCAAAACACGAAGAAAGATCCAGATCCAAAACCAAAACACAAAACACGAAAAGTGGCCGGTGCACACCCCTAATATAAACACAATGTATCAAAAACTTATTTTTATTATCTCACCCCATGGAATCATCTCTAAGGCTACTACATCCGTTACTCTCCCTGCAGCTCACCCTTCTGTACATATTGCTGCCTCATTAATCTACTCTCCTCTTACAAACACACATGAGCTTTTAACTTATCTATACACATTGACAATAACATTCACAACCTGTCGCCATAAAAAACTTTCAGTATATCCCACAATTATATTTATATCTCTCTCCAGCTGCTGCTGTTAGCTGGTGGCAAAATCCAGGCCTGACCCACATGCCACACCCACAACGGAATATATATCCAGCTAACCTCATAAACATTGCGTGCCTCCCTTCACCCTCCAAGTCACTAAAACTAACTTCCATCCATGACCTCTTAATTTCAACTAATCTCAACCTTCTGGCGATAACAGAAACATGCTCAAACAATCAGACACTGTCTCCTCTACGGCACTTTCACTCGGTGATCTACACTTCACACACCTTCAGGCCTGGTAATTGTAAAGGAGGTGGGGTAGGAATATTACTGTCCCAATCTTTCACACACACAGTGCTCCCACAGGTACCTTCACTCACATTTACATAATTTGAAGTACATTCTATCAGGACTTTCACCCCTTTCTCTCTGCGAGTTGCTGCTATGTATCGTCCACCTGGGCCACCTCAACAATTTCTGGAACACTTTTCTGCATGGCTCCCTCACTTCCTATCCTCAGACATCTCCACCATCATTATGGGTGATTTCAATATCCCCATTGACAGTCCACAATTTCCTCATGCCTCCAAACTACTGTTTTACCTCCTCTCTTGGCCTCTCCCAATGGACTCACTCCTCTACTCATCAGGAGGGCCACTGCCTTCATCTTGTATTCACCAGACTATGCTCAGTTTCTGATTTCACTAATGCTCCTTTCCCTCTCTCAGATCACAACCTTTTCACTTGCACACTCCACCATGTCATTAAAATCAACCAAACCTCCTAAAACATGCAGAAATATTAATGAGATTAACTTTCAACAACTATCTACCTCTATACAACAATTACTCTCACCAATTTCTACATTCACTTCTCCTGAGACTGTTGCATCACACCTAAACCAGATTCTAGAAACAGCCTTCGATGTAGTAGTTCCAGCTACCCATCCCACACCACATAGACTTAGACGTCAACCGTGGCATTCTAACTTAACAAGGCATCTACAAACCTCTCGCGTAAAGTGGCGAAAGTCTCATACTCCAAGTGACTTCCTCAAATATAAGACTATCTACAACTCTTATCGTACTGCTCTGGACGCTGCCAAACAAACATATTTCCAATCTCTAATCTCTGCTCAAGCCTCTAACCCCAACCGACTTTTTAATACATTTAAACTGCTTCTTACCCCTCCCTCACCCAACACACCTGCTACTATCTGTGCACAAGATCTTGCTTGATTTCAAGGACAAGATTGATAAGATCCAAAATGAAATGGTATGCTCTTCCTCAGCTAGTGACCTACCTGAACCCTCTGGCACATTCTCTTCATTTGACCCCACAAACGAAAATGAAGTATCTACACTCTTCTCATTCTCCTACTCTATTACCTCTCCTCTAGATCCTATACCCTCACAAATCAGTAAAGCTCTGCCTCCTGTACTCATCCCAACACTGACTAAAATATGTAGTCTCTCTCTCTCTACTGGCATCTCTCCATCACTGTTCAAGCACGCCGTGATTACTCCCATTCTGAAAAACAAAATTCTGACCCTAACACTCTCTCAAATCACCATCCTATCTCCCAGCTCCCATGCCCCACCAAGCTACTTGAGAGACTTGTCTACACCCACCTCACACACTTTCTTAACTCCCACAACTTATTGGACCTACTTCAGTCCGGCTTTTGTTCCCAACACTCCACAGAGACAGCGCTGACTAAGGTAGTAAATGATCTGGTCACTGCCAAGGCTAAAGGCCATTACTCACTCCTAATTCTTCTAGATCTCTCTGCTGCCTTTGACATTGTTGACCACTCTCTTCTCTTACAAACACTACAATCCCTAGGTCTTAAGGACAC
This sequence comes from Taudactylus pleione, assembly GCA_031769625.1. Classification (NCBI taxonomy): domain Eukaryota; kingdom Metazoa; phylum Chordata; class Amphibia; order Anura; family Myobatrachidae; genus Taudactylus; species Taudactylus pleione. The sequence continues at coordinate 2,878,556 of JAUIMM010000033.1, read as the reverse complement.
AGCTGTTTCTTGGTTTTCTTCCTACCTATCTGATTGCTCTTTTACTGTTCGTTTTTTTGATTCTGCCTCCTCTTTGCTACCTCTATCAGTTGGAGTACCGCAAGGCTCTATCTTAGGTCCTCTTCTATTCTCAATCTATACCACCTCTCTTGGCAAACTAATCCGCTCTTTTGGATTTCAGTACCATCTGTATGCGCATAATACTCAAATCTACCTATCCTCCGCCAGTTCATCACCATCTGTATTGGTCCGTGTCACTGAATGTATTTCTGCCATTTCATCTTGGATGTCATCTCGCCACCTGAAACTTAATATTTCTAAAACAGAATTAATTATATTTCCACTGGCCAATAACAGTTACCAACCTGATCTCTCTATCACTGTTGATAACTCGACAATCCACAAGCTCGCTGTCTAGGTGTCATACTTGACTCTGAACTAGGGGTGTGCACCGGCCACTTTTCGTGTTTTGTGTTTTGGTTTTGGATCTGGATCTTTCTTCGTGTTTTGGATCTGGATTGGTTTTGCCAAAACCACCCTTCCGTGTTTTGGGTTCTGGGTTTTGTGTTTTGGATCTGTATTTTTTTTAAAAAAGCATAAAAACAGCTAAAATCACAGAATTTGTAGGTTTTTCTGCTCCTATGCTATTATTAACCTCAATAACCTTAATTTCCACTCATTTCCAGTCTATTCTGAATACCTCACACCTCACAATAGTGTTTTTATGTCCAAAAGGTTGCACCGAGGTAGCTGGATGACTATGCTAAGCGACACGAGTGGGCGGCACAAACACGTGACCCATCTAGGCATGAAACTGCAGTGGCAGACAGGATGGCATTGAAAAACTAGGCCCCAAACTGTACATAATGCAAAGAAAAAAAAGAGGTGCAAGATGGAATTGTCCTTGGGCCCTCCCACCCACCCTTATGTTGTATAAACAGGACATGCACACTTTAACAAACCAATCATTTCAGCGCCAGGGTCTGCCACACAACTGTGGCTGAAATGATTGGTTCGTTTGGGCCCCCACAAAACAAGCTGGCAATTTATCTGTCCCTGCACAAACTGGCTCTACGGAGGCAAGATGTCATCCTCATCCTCCACATCCACCGATTCCTCACCCTCTTCAGTGTGTACATCCTCATCCTCACAGAGTATTAATTCGTCCCTGCAGGAACCACAGGTCCCTCTGTACGTTCTGGAGGCTGGTCTCCCTGGAAGAGTTGATAATTCATTTTATGAACATCATCTTCTCCACATTTTGTGGAAGCAACCTCCTACGCCTTTCGCTGACAAGGTTCCCGGCTGCACTAAACACTCTTTCGGAGTACACACTGGAGGGGGGGCAACTCAGGTAAAATAGAGCCAGTTTGTACAGGGACCTCCAAATTGCTTCTTTTTCCTGCCAGTACAGGTACGGACTGTCTGACATGCCTACTTGGATTCTGTCACTGATGTAATCCTTTAACAGACAGACGCATGCTTGTCGCTGCTGCTTTGAGGATTCAAGTGCGGCTACAGCCCACACAATTCACAAAGACAGAAAAAAAAAAAGAATATTTTTATTGCTTGTGGAGCACACTTTGAGGGTTACACCACCCTTTAACAGTCAGACGCACGCTTGTCGCTGCTGCTTTGAGGATGCAAGTGCGGCTACAGCCCACACAATTCACAAAGACAGAAAAAAGAAGAATATTTTAATTGTTTGTGTAGCACACTTTGAAGGTGTCACCACCCTTTAACAGACAGACGCACGCTTGTCGCTGCTGCTTTAAGGATGCAGGTGCGGCTACAGCCCACACAATTCACAAAGACAGAAAAAAGAAGAATATTTTTATTGTTTGTGTAGCACACTTTGAGGGTGTCACCACCCTTTAACAGACAGACGCACGCTTGTCGCTGCTGCTTTGAGGATGCAAGTGCGGCTACATCGCACACAAGTCACAAACACATTAAAAAAATAGTTTTTTATTTTTTGGAGCACTTTGAGAGTTACACCACCCTTTAACAGACAGACGCACGCTTGTCGCTGCTGCTTTAAGGATGCAGGTGCGGCTACAGCCCACACAATTCACAAAGACAGAAAAAAGAAGAATATTTTTATTGTTTGTGTAGCACACTTTGAGGGTGTCACCACCCTTTAACAGACAGACGCACGCTTGTCGCTGCTGCTTTGAGGATGCAAGTGCGGCTACATCGCACACAAGTCACAAACACATTAAAAAAATAGTTTTTTATTTTTTGGAGCACTTTGAGAGTTACACCACCCTTTAACAGACAGACGCACGCTTGTTGCTGCTGCTTTAAGGATGCAGGTGCGGCTACAGCCCACACAATTCACATAGACAGAAAAAAAAAGAAGAATATTTTTATTGTTTGTGTAGCACACTGTGAGGGTGTCACCACCCTTTAACAGACAGATGCACGCTTGTCGCTGCTGCTTTAAGGATGCAGGTGCGGCTACAGCCCACACAATTCACAAAGACAGAAAAAAAAAGAACAATATTTTAATTGTTTGTGTAGCACACTTTGAGGGTTCACCACCCTTTAACAGACAGACGCACGCTTGTCGCTGCTGCTTTAAGGATGCAGGTGCGGCTACAGCCCACACAATTCACAAAGACAGAAAAAAGAAGAAGAATATTTTTATTGTTTGTGTAGCACACTTCGAGGGTGTCACCACCCTTTAACAGACAGACGCACGCTTGTCGCTGCTGCTTTAAAGATGCAAGTGCGGCTACATCGCACACAAGTCACAAACACATTAAAAAAATAGTTTTTTATTTTTTGGAGCACTTTGAGAGTTACACCACCCTTTAACAGACAGACGCACGCTTGTCGCTGCTGCTTTAAGGATGCAGGTGCGGCTACAGCCCACACAATTCACAAAGACAGAAAAAAGAAGAATATTTTTATTGTTTGTGTAGCACACTTTGAGGGTGTCACCACCCTTTAACAGACAGACGCACGCTTGTCGCTGCTGCTTTGAGGATGCAAGTGCGGCTACATCGCACACAAGTCACAAACACATTAAAAAAATAGTTTTTTATTTTTTGGAGCACTTTGAGAGTTACACCACCCTTTAACAGACAGACGCACGCTTGTCGCTGCTGCTTTAAGGATGCAGGTGCGGCTACAGCCCACACAATTCACAAAGACAGAAAAAAGAAGAATATTTTTATTGTTTGTGTAGCACACTTTGAGGGTGTCACCACCCTTTAACAGACAGACGCACGCTTGTCGCTGCTGCTTTGAGGATGCAAGTGCGGCTACATCGCACACAAGTCACAAACACATTAAAAAAATAGTTTTTTATTTTTTGGAGCACTTTGAGAGTTACACCACCCTTTAACAGACAGACGCACGCTTGTTGCTGCTGCTTTAAGGATGCAGGTGCGGCTACAGCCCACACAATTCACATAGACAGAAAAAAAAAGAAGAATATTTTTATTGTTTGTGTAGCACACTGTGAGGGTGTCACCACCCTTTAACAGACAGATGCACGCTTGTCGCTGCTGCTTTAAGGATGCAGGTGCGGCTACAGCCCACACAATTCACAAAGACAGAAAAAAAAAGAACAATATTTTAATTGTTTGTGTAGCACACTTTGAGGGTTCACCACCCTTTAACAGACAGACGCACGCTTGTCGCTGCTGCTTTAAGGATGCAGGTGCGGCTACAGCCCACACAATTCACAAAGACAGAAAAAAGAAGAAGAATATTTTTATTGTTTGTGTAGCACACTTCGAGGGTGTCACCACCCTTTAACAGACAGACGCACGCTTGTCGCTGCTGCTTTAAAGATGCAAGTGCGGCTACATCGCACACAAGTCACAAACACATTAAAAAAATAGTTTTTTATTTTTTGGAGCACTTTGAGAGTTACACCACCCTTTAACAGACAGACGCACGCTTGTCGCTGCTGCTTTAAGGATGCAGGTGCGGCTACAGCCCACACATTTCACAAAGACCGAAAAAAAAAGAACAATATTTTAATTGTTTGTGTAGCACACTGTGAGGGTGTCACCACCCTTTAACAGACAGACGCACGCTTGTCGCTGCTGCTTTAAGGATGCAGGTGCGGCTACAGCCCACACAATTCACAAAGACAGAAAAAAAAGAACAATATTTTAATTGTTTGTGTAGCACACTTTGAGGGTGTCACCACCCTTTAACAGACAGACGCACGCTTGTCGCTGCTGCTTTGAGGATGCAGGTGGAATCTAGACGGGATTTGGAACCGAGGACACACTACCTCCATCAATTGTCTAAATCCCACTGCACTAATGTCGGATACCGGACGCACGTCTAACACCAACATAGCAGTCAAGGCCTCAGTTATACGTTTTGCTTCAGGATGACTGCTGTCGTACTTCATCCTCATCGCTAGGGACTGTTGGAGGGTCAATTGTTTAGTAAAAGTAGTGATGTTCCTACTTCCTCTCTGGGATGATGAACAACTCCCAGCAGCAGCAACAGCACTAGGAGGAAGTGGTTCTTGATCTTTCCCTATTTTATTTTTATCGGAGAAAGTTTGGTCCTCCATTTATGTTATATTGATATATATACGTGCGGCTAAAGCGCACACAAACACAGAAAATATTTTTTTATTTTTGCTGGAGAGTAGTGCACTTTGTGGGTTACACCACCCTTTAAGAAATGAGCCAGCCGGCTCTTTACTTATGGGACACAGGCGCACGCTTGGCGCTGCTCCTTTGTTGATGCACATGCAGCCACAGTGCACACAAGTCACAAACACAGAAAATATATATTTTTTTGGTTTGGAGTGTACTTTGGGGGTTACAGAACCCTTTAACGGTCAAGCCAGCCGGCCCTTTACTTATGACACAGGCGCACGCTTGGCACTACTTTGTTGATGCACGTGCGGCTACTGCGCACACAATTCACAAACACAGAAAATAATTTTTTTTTTGGTTTGGACTGGAGTGTACTTTCGGGGGTTACAGCACCCTTAACGGTCAAGCCAGCCAGCCCTTTACTTATGACACAGGCGCACGCTTGGCACTACTTTGTTGATGCACATGCGGCTACTGCGCACACAATTCACAAACACAGAAAATAAATTTTTTTTTTGTTTGGACTGGAGTGTACTTTCGGGGGTTACAGCACCCTTTAATGGTCAAGCCAGCTGGCCCTTTACTTATGACACAGGCGCACGCTTGGCACTACTTTGTTGATGCATATGCGGCTACTGCGCACACAATTCACAAACACAGAAAATAATTTTTTTTTTGGTTTGGACTGGAGTGTACTTTCGGGGGTTACAGCACCCTTAACGGTCAAGCCAGCCGGCCCTTTACTTATGACACAGGCGCACGCTTGGCACTACTTTGTTGATGCACGTGCGGCTACTGCGCACACAATTCACAAACACAGAAAATAATTTTTTTTTTGGTTTGGACTGGAGTGTACTTTCGGGGGTTACAGCACCCTTAACGGTCAAGCCAGCCGGCCCTTTACTTATGACACAGGCGCACGCTTGGCACTACTTTGTTGATGCACGTGCGGCTACTGCGCACACAATTCACAAACACAGAAAATATATTATTTTTTTAGCACTTGGGGGGAGCACCCCTGATGGACAGAGCACCCCCTGGACAACACTTCAGCACCCCTTTAGGACTGGGACACTGCACAGGACTTTTGAGTGGACACAGCCCCTATGGAGAACTGACTGCACAACACAGTCCAGCCAGCCCCTATGGACTTTGAAGTAGTGGACACAGCCCCTATTAACAACAGCAGCACAGCACAACACAGCCAGCCCCTATGGACTTTGAAGTAGTGGACAACAGCAGCACTACACTACACTACACTACACAGCCCTAACTCCCACCCTCCCTCTTCACTGTCCACAGCCGAGTGAGAAAATGGCGCCGACGTGTGTACCTTATATAGGATCCAAAACCCGCGAGACTCGGAAGGCGGGAAGATGACGTTTTGCCTCGATTTCAGATCCGAGTCAGGCGGGAAAAGTCGAGCCTGACTCGGATCGGGCTCGGATCGGGGGGGGCTCGGGGGGGTTCGGATTTCAGAAATCCGAACCCGCTCACCCCTACTCTGAACTATCCTTTGTTTCCCACATTCCATTCAAAATCATGTTACATACATCTAAAAAACATATACAAAATTCTCACAGAAGACACAAAAACTCTAATCCATGCACACATTATTTCCTGCATTGACTATTGCAATAGTCTCCTTACTGGTCTTCCCAAAAACAGGCTACCGCCATTACAATCCATTATGAATGCAGCTGCGAGGCTTATATTCCTTGCCAAACGTTCATCGTCTGCAGCCCCGCTCTGTCAGTCCCTCCATTGGTTGCCGGTTTTCTATGGTATTCAATATACAATACTTTTACTTACACATAAGGCTATTAACCAAACCACACCAACATACATCTCTTCACTCATCTCAAAATAACTACCAACCCGACCTCTTCTCTCAGCACAAGATCTGCGTCTCTCATCCCCATTCACGGTTACAGGACTTTCTACGGGCTGCACCCACTCTATGGAATGCCTTACCATGCACAATAAGACTCTCCTCTAGTCTCCAATCCTTCAAGCGTTCCCTGAAAACTCACCTCTTCAGGCAAGCTTATCAGCTTCCAGAACCACCCACATAACCTTCATAGCTTCCATATCTAATTACATCCCCTTTCACAGTCCACAAATAACCTCACACATTGTTTTTCTTTCACATCCTCCTGACATTTGGCCGACATTCCTGTGTGACTGGATCATGCAGCCCACCAAGAAACTCTGCATTCTGGCTGGACCAAGATGCAATATATAGCACCTATCCTTGTGTATCAAAGCCTATTTCCCTTTAGATTGTAAGATTGCGAGCAGGGCCTTCCTACCTATATAGCTGTCTGTTATTACCCTGTTTTGTTCTCTTAATGTTTCCAATTGTAAAGCACAACGGAATATGCTGCGTTATATAAGAAACTGTTAATACATAAATAAAATAAATAAATGGGATAATATTAAGTGACTGTGAACAAAAACATTGTTAAAATTAATTTATGGGAAGGACGGCTTACTGTGCTTTGTTTGGAATGCGCTGTTTATTATTTTTTCTTTGCCTCAGCTGGTATAGGTCATTAAATCTGTGTATCTGTTATCCTTCCCTTAATTGATATGACATAGCTTTGTGGATGGTTAAGTAATGCTGTTCTAAAGACTTTTGTCTAAATCATAGGCTTTATGGTTTCCTGGTTATTTGCATTTTATAGCTCATGGGATTAAATATACTTCAGAGATTTAGACGTGATCCCTGTTAGGCCCAAACCTTTCATTTTTCTTTATATAAGTAAAGAAAAAAAAATTACCAGCTTATTAACTGGCTGATTAAGTGGAAGTCCTGTCATTAGTATTTCAGCTAGTAGAGAGGTTTCCACTCAATCCTCCCAGAGTGTTTTTAGCTGGTGTAATTGACACTGGACACTTGTTAAATCACCCGTTTTCACAAGCAAAATGAAAGCTGTTTTTGGCCTAATGACTAAAGTTAATGTAGACTTTAACCCCCCTTTATTTTTATTTCATTCTTATCCCTAATTGACACATTATATTTTCTTCCTGCAGCTTCATGGTGGAAATAAAGTACTTCCAGTTGCATATAATAATAACACATCTACTTATATAAAGCCCCATCCAGCAAATCTTTATTAGCAGAGTTAGACATTTTTTTTTTACAATTTTATCAGGCTCTGGCTTATTCACCCCTTTTCCACCAAAATTCCGGAGTTTTGTTTGTTTAGACAGCATATACACAGCAGGCGGGCATAAACACCCTGTGCCTCCAAATATTACAAAAAAAATGACAGGACCAGGACATAGAAACTAACACTTTTGCGGTGTTATAATTTTAGTACATAATAAAAAAAAATTTTTTTGCGCAATTCCCCATCATTATTCAAAATTAGAATTTGGCTGACAAGAGGACACTTCAGTAGATACTTTGAAGCTTGGAGGTTCTATACAGAATGTGTTAACTGGCAAAGAACGTGCTTTAGGGGAGGCTCATATCTCTGCTCTTATACTAAAGTATGGGGGGAGTGTGGAAATGAATGCAGCAGGACTGTAATTAGGAGATATTAGTGATATCTCCTGCGTTACTAGTTTAATGAATGGCTGCCTTATTTAAAAAGTAGGGAACTGTTTGAAAAAAAAATAAATTAAGGTACAGTATGATGAATAGTTCCTACAAAGAGATGGCTGGTTTGTTTTTTGAGATAAACAGAACACACCCAAATTTAGGGGTTCCAAGTCAAATTGAGTCTTAGTTCAGAATGACTTTGGGGTTCCGAGTAGAGCTTAGCCTTGACTCAGGTCTTCTCGTAATTCCGAACGCAGATTTAAAAACTGCATCTCTGCATTTAAGCCCCTTTCTTGTGATTTCGGGTACAGTGAGGTGGTCAAACTTGACTGGAAATGAATGTTATTGATGTTAATAATACTAAAGGAACAAAAACAGGTCCAAGTTACATGATTTTAGCAGTTTTTGGGCTCTATTTACTACAATCCGCATATTGAATGCGGATTGTAGTGTGATATTACCGAGTGAATTCGCATTGCGAATTCAGGCAATATCACAGGGATTTACTATAAATCCCTTGCAGGGACAGAGCTTGCGATAAAGCTCTGTCCCTGCGGATCCCATCCGCACTCTAGTCGCGGTATTTTTGGAAAAAATACCGCGACTAAGAGCCGGCGAATGCGCCGACCCACCATCGCTGCTACCCCCCCCCACCGATGCTAAGCCCCGCCCCCCATGAACGCGGACCCCCGCGATCCCCCCTTCCCTCCCCCCCTTTCCTTCATTACATTTACCTGCATCCTCCTGGCCTCCGGTGATCTTCTCCGGGCTTCCCGATCAGGTGATCTCCCATACTGCACTGGGACTCGATCACCTGATGACCGGGCAGCAGTGCACTGTGGGAGACCAGCTGACCGGAGAGGAGCCATCACCGGAGGCCCGATCACCGTTCCCTGGATTCAGGTAAGTAAAAAAAAAAAATGTTTCAATTTTTTTTTTCTTTTTTTAACAGCAATCAGCTTGCGGTCTGTTTAGACCACATAGCTGATTACTGGTACCGGCTCCCGCCTCTGCTCTCCCCGTTAGAGCAGAGTGGGAGCCCGGTACCCGGGGGAGACCCTGGATAACGCCACCTCCAGGTGGCGTTATTATCACAGGGCTTTCCCCGGTATTTTTTTACAATTTATTTTTAGTAACTCTGGTTGGATCACATTTCCCATTACAATTATGGGAAATGCGATCTGCTTTACTAAAAATAAGTGATACTAGGGGTTGGAGTAGAATGTTACTAATTCTACTACAATTGCCCTGTAATAACTACAGGTGAAACTAAAATAATATGAAAAGGGTGTGAAAACACCCTTTTTCACTTTATTTTAGTAAAAATAATGTTAAGAAATAGAGCCCTTTATCACATTTTAAAGAAATTCCCCAAAAAACCTAATCCAAACAAAACACTTGAGGGTGGTTTTGCCAAAACAAAACCATGACGATGATTTAGAACCAAAACACAGGACTCTGGGCCTGATTCATTACGGATGCAGCTGCGATTACGCACGCAATCACACTGCGAAAATATGCTAATTATTGCTATCGCAATGCCTAACATTAGGGTACACACTTCCCCTTACACACATCTGTAATACTTAGCAAGTCTGCGAAACCATCGGAAACATCGAGTACCATCGGAGCCTCACACACACTTGCACAAGGTCTGACCTTACTCAGGAATTGCTAATCTCATTGCACGCAGTGAAAGGCAAAGCTGCATATGGCATCGCAGTGGCGAATGTATGTCCCCAGGGCTACTGCAGTCAGTTTCTCCACCAGCTGTTTCTCTGCTTTGATTCCCATCTCTGATAGGCATTTAAAAAAATAAATAAATCTAGGTAAAACAAAAAACTTTTCTTTGTGGTTTTATTTACACAGCTCTTCCTGTGGTTCATTGTGGGTGGTTTCCCAGCCTGCGTACTCCTTATCAATGCTTCGCTTCACTGAGCATGAAGAAAATATGCTGGAGTATGCTAAAAACGAAATCTAATATATATGTATACAACCTTTTCTGATCTTGCTGACTGAATATGAGAAAGTTGGACAAGAAACCAATTAAACCTTGGGGATATTTAGAGTACAGTTTGTTTTATTTTAGCTTAGTGCAATACGCCACGTTTTTTTTTATTTTATGCTAAACAAGTCATGCACTCTCCAGCTTAATTCTAAGTCTTTCAAGTAAGCGATGATATATTACATTTCTTCAGGCACTTTACATCAAATACATATCCCACTTCCCCCTTATTTCCAGGCTACCTTGTATAAGTAGACATGAACAGCAATTACTTTGTGTGTGTGGTGTTTTTATTCTTGTAGGGAAATTGTCTTTAAGATGAAAGTCTCGGTGTGCAGCTCTACACTGAGCCCATGTGAAGTTGTTACAGATATGCTGTTTTGCGTTACAGAAAATACTTGTCTTCTGTGATATTCCAACATACTGGATCAGAGAGAAACATATTCAAGTTTTTCAATTGTCCCTGCCTCCTTGGCGTGCGGTGTTTGACGCCAATTGGGCCTCAGGAGCGTTGAGAAGATGGTGTTGGTTGTTTGAGCACAGGGAAGATTATTGGCTACACATTTTAGCTGTTACCTTGCGGCCTGCCTCCACAGGGCCGTAACCAGGGTAGGGGGCACTGTTTGGGCCTGTCAATTTTCCTGTTTATTATCATTCTTACTTGTAGCTTCCTCTTCTTTTATCCCCAGCAAGTCCTGGCTGCCCAAGGAGTACCCCTATCTCTTCCCTGGCCTTTCCCCATGAAGCCATGGCCCTTTTTTAGGTGCACTATCTTATGTTCCTATTTAAAGAATGAACGGGGGGGGGGGGGGTGCGCCAATGCTCTCTCTGGCACAGGGCACCAAAAAGTCTGGTTACGGCTCTGTGCCTTCGCATTCCCTTTCTAATCCCCATAAGGAAAAATAGGTCTGTGTTAAATATTTAAATATAAAACTGTAAAAATCTCATTATATTATATTTTTTAAAGAAAGTTCAGTTATGGGGAAACCTTAAATATGTATTATATAGTACTGATTCTGAATAGCGTTCATATGTCAAAACCGCTATGACTGAACAACGTAATTCAATCAAATATTTATTAGTTATATGATAAATAATTATCTTTAATGACAACAATAATAGATAGTACAATATATTATCCATAAAGTAAACAATTTATACCTGCGACAATACATGTAACATAATATACAGTAAACAATAATTACCCATGGTCCTTTGGTACTCTTACATATGAATAGATATTGTATATGGTAATGCACATGTGATCGGTCCGCTCCCTATCTTCCCATGATCCCTTGTCTATCCTTTATGCACCAAGCATATTCCAGGTGACTTAGAGGTCTATAGACTAAGCCTTGGAAAAAAATTACGTGGACGGAAATAAAGTACAGACCAATTAGCTCCTACCTTTCAGACACAGCCTGTAAAGTGAGTTAGGAGCTCATTGGTTGGTACTTTTTGACCGTCTACTTTACCTCTCTCCAAGGCTTAGTACGTAGACTCCCTTCCACACCAAAAGCATAACGCATGCATCTTAACTGTAACCTTATTATGAATGTACAGCTCACAACAGACCTGGCAAGACTGTCCCAATTCTAAGTTGTACCCCAAAAGGCCTCAGAATCTCCTGATCCCCAGCATATCTATTATCACCAGAGTGCTGCTGCAGGGCATAAGCTGTAACTGGCCGGCTGCACCTCCGTCTCCTCACTGACTGATTTATTGGTGAATCATAGCCTTTATATATACCACGTTATGTCATGAAAAATTGGGATTAAAGAGACTGTGTACTTTTAAAAACACATATATTTTGTTTATAAGATGTATTATATGATAATTACCATTCATGTAATCCTACATGTCATCTAAATAGGCAGATATTGCAAATATTAGATCATTTACAATCAAAATGGATAAACTGCTAAATAATTTTCACAGGAGGGGGAGATGTGGAAATTTTGCTATGGGGGCTCCCATAGGTCTTGTTACGCCCCTGCTGGTTGTATAAGTGTTCATTGAGTTATTTGTACATCTTTATTTTCATTTCTTCCGAAAAAAAAGTAGTGTTGTTTTTTTCTTGAAGAATCACCAAGGAAGCACCAGCCTTCACAAACATTTACTGAAGTTATATAATTGTGGCCGGCAGGTCCAAGGGCTGATCTAAGCTACAGACAATTCTAATTGCTGCCTGCATGCATTGTGATGTCACAATGCAGGTCATAGCCCTATATAAAGGATGCCCAGCTACTGGCAGCCATTTTGTGGTGACATTTTGTCCTACATTGATACTCTCTGAGTAGTTCCTGCTTTATTTAAGAGACTTTGGATAACGACTACTGATATGGACTTTGGATTACATCTTCTAATAAGATCATGAACAGCAACATCTTCAGAAAAAGAATCTGAATAACATCTTCAGGTAAGGACTATATAATAAATTTTGGCCTGTTACCCTTACCTCTTCAGACACCTCCCTCCATTTTATCTGCAATTTTTAATTTAGAAACAATGGGAAAAGCAAATCATCTGATATAATGTTGCAGGATTTAGGATGGGTGCACACTTGTCCAATCCTTCGGGGATCCAACTCCAGAACAGACTGTTGACAAAATCCAACTGGAGACCTGGATTCAACACCCAGTACATGCCTACACACCTGTCCAATTTTGCAAGCAGATATGCATCAGCTGAAACAATCTGTCAAAAGGATTGTGTCACCGTACACACTTTTCCAATCTTTGGCAGACCAGCTGCCACTCACAGGCAAGGGTGTACAGTAGGTGTAGGGAATGCAGTTGCTGTGGGACCCAGGCTGCCTCAGGGGCCCAGTCCTCTCCCTGCATCGTCTCCTGAGCCATGACTTTTCTATTCTCGCCAGAGTGCTGCTGCAGGGCATAGCTGTCACTGGCCCGGCTGACTCTGCCTCTGTCTCTCCACACTGACCGATTTAAACAATTAGGATTAAGGAGACTATATAATATTTTATATATATATTTATATAATTTTGTGTATAATACTTATTATATTCTAATCACCGTTTATTTAATCCTGCCTGTCAGCTAAATAGGCAGATAATGCAAATATTAGATCATTTACAATCAAAATGGATAAATTGCTAAATAATTTGCACAAGGGGGTCTTGCTACGCCCCTGATGACAAGTTAAGATTAGTGGTTCCACAATCTATCTCACATGGCAGAAAACTTTGGTCAGTTGTATTTCCGTTGATTACGTATATCACATAAACATACAGAAGTCTTCCTCTGCAATGTATTTTTTCTCCATCATAACAGACGACCGCTATCTGTTATTTCTTAATAGGCTTGTTGACGAATATTGACGCGTAACTCTTGTCTTGTGTCACAGTTAAAATGCTGTGGACTTGTTGATCAATCTCTGAAATAGCTTAAAATTGGAAAACAAGACTTATGGCACAAGAAAGATTGATCAACGTTACAGAGGCCATAACTTGTAGCACCATGGGAGACTGAAATAAAGCCGTTTACTCAGGATCAATCTGCTTCTGAGTTTCTGTATGTGAAATAACGCAGCTATTACTGATATTGGTGTACATACAAAGGGGCGTTTTATGATCTGTAGGTGGTCGCTGGGCCCCCCCATACCTGCTTCTTGCTGTGCCATCTTTTCGATTATATATTTGAAAAAATGGCACATATACTGATGAGAGCAAATATTGGCACAGTGCGAGTCTTTGCTATCTGCTGTGAGGAGCCAACTCTTCGAACATATATAACCGGAAATATGGGGCAGCTGGTCGAGTATAGGACGAAAGGTGCCATTCAGGCAGATACAGTGGTCACCCCTTCGTTCTGGGTGTGTGATGTGGGGCCCCCCTAGACAGGGGCGCCGAGAGGGGGGGTACTGATTACCCGGGCCCTGGCTTGACAGGGGGCCCGGCACGCAGCACACCACTAACCTTTTTAGCATTTTTTTTTTACCTTTTTTTAATCACATTAACATTTACTACACCTCCGTGGTGGCAAGCGGAAAGGGAGGGGAGTCGTGGTCACCGCACTGAGGTGACCGTACGGTTAGTGTCCTGCGTGTTGCAGACACTGGACTGCAGCTGCCGAGTGCCGCACCAATCCACAGCGGAGCCAATAGTCTCGCGAGATGATGACGTCATCTCGCGAGACTCTCTTCACCAGGCCTGGGGCGGCGGACGGGAACTGGGAAGGACTTCAGAAAGCCATGCTGGGTGACCATTGGCAGGTACAGTGAGTCAGTAAGAACTCTCTGTATGACTCAGGGAAGAGCCACTGACTAGTACTACTGTGTTCTGTAACTGTGAGTCTATATGAGTGACTAGGATGTTTCTGACACTGTGGTGCTGCTGCTGAAAGCTGTAAATTTGTCGTTTCTGTATAATTAATGTAAAAATATAATGCACTTGAAACCATTAGTGTATATATTACATTATGTTTTAGTTTTTATTGTTTAAAAAAAAAAATATATATATATATATATGTATACACACACACATATATATATATATATAAAATCTGTGTGTATATATATATATATATATATATATACGTGTATTTATATAAAGTGTGTATATATATATATATCTCCTGTGTGTATAAATATCTATGTTTCTATATATGTATATATATATATGTGTGTGTGTGTATATATATATATATATATATATATATATATATATTTATATCATGTATATACTGTATATCTCGTGTGTGTGTGTGTGTGTGTGTGTGTGTGTGTGTGTGTGTGTGTGTGTGTGTGTGTATATATATATATATATATATATATTATATATATATATGTGTGTGTGTAATGTATATATTATATAGATAGATAATATATATAAAAAATTAATCATATATAATATATAGATAGGTATATCTATTTAATTATATGTGTAACATATTTATATATATTTGTGTGTGAATAAATATCTGTGCCTATATATGTATATATGTGTGTTTATATATATATATATATATATATATTTTTATATATAAATATATATATATATGTGTGTGTGTAATATATATATATATTTTGGTAGCATGGCATCGTCGTACATGATATCATATGATTGACTGTGCAGCAGGGCAACCTGAAGATTTCGCATGTAACCAAGGGAGTGCGCAAATCGGATATACGCACTGCACGATATGCCCGGTTTGTGCCGATATTGTACAAATGCGTACCCACAGTAAAGATTGGTACACATTAAGTGATATGTCGCCCAATCCAGCAGATCGGAGCGACATATCAGGCACATCGGCCACTGTGTACCCACTATGTTGCTGGCAATGCGCGCTCAGAATGCAGCATGGTCCCCGCCGTCGCTGCTGGCATCGGCAAGTATGTAGATTACAGCTCAGTTACACCCGAGAAGATATTTAATTACATTACTTGAAAACGCCCAGTTCCAGAACATGTTCAGTTAAAAAACGTACAACATACTCTCTGCAAACTGGCATAGGTTCAACTGACTGCAACTGCCCCATTATGTCAATATGTTTCTAAGTACAGTACATCCCCTTACCTAGGTTTAGTAGAAGGTGTCTAAAATATACCTAAAACTGAGTATATTCTGCAACCCATCATTGTGGCGAGTGCTCTTTTTAGATGCGCTACCCAGCTTGTGCTGAAGTTGGGGGATTTAAACTGTTTAAAAAAAAAAATCCGGCTGAATATATCCTTAAAACAAAGTTAGTTTTTCCTTTAAGCTAACTGCTGCTTTAAATCTAAAGAACATCTCACTGGAATCGTGCTTGTTCGGGCAAATTACGAGCTATTACACGTAGCCACGTGTCTTATTTCTTACAGAAACTGCATTTCCAGTCATATAAATAGCACTCCTCAATGGGCTGAAGCTTCCTGGTAGCAGCACAGGGACATATTAATTCCCGAGGGGGCTCCTCTGAGCTGCGTCCCCCCTCCACAAGCCCCATATTTTATCTTGTGCCGGCAAATGGGTCCCTCTTCCTCCGTGGAGCTATATTCCAAGTGACATATGGAAAGAGAACGCATGAACACAAAAGAGCAAAGGCTTTCACTGCGCGGTGACATCATCTAGAAGATGTCACTTGGAAGATGGCACCACATAGGTGGAGGTACCAGTTTGCCGGCTCAAGGTAAGTATACTCTGGGTGCAAGGTGTGCAGGGGCCTCTGCACCCATTATAAATATACCTATCTGACAGTACTATAAGAATTTGTCACTTCAATAAAATCTGTGCAGTTCCCACTGTGCAATGTTACCCTTGGCCAAGGTGCTTAATGAAAGCAGCAGAGCTGGATCATTCAGTACACAACATAGTGTTTACGAAACCCTAGGCAACAACATGTAAACCCCCTAGAACCCAGGCTAGTGAGGTCTTACCGCCTCTAACAGCCAACCGCTGTTCCCTTAGAACTAGCAACGTTCACCGGTACTTAAGTGGCCACCTGGTCTTATAACTCGGGATAGTAGTGGTTTACACGAATGACCAATGGGAACCAGGGGTTTAGCATGTGGAACAGGAAACCGATTAAAGTCAGTGGTGCGGCTTTAATAGCCGATGATTCGACTTGAGAGCTGGTAGTACAAGTTGAAGGATTGATGATGCGGCTTTGAGAGCCGATGATGCGACTTGAGTCAATAGTGCGGCTTGAGAGCTGTGAAGTGACTTGAGCCGGAAGTTCAAATTAAAGAATTGCTGATGTTTCTTTGGGAGCCGATTATGTGGCTTTAGAGCCGGTGGAGCAGCGTGAGCTGGTAGTTCTAATTAAAGAATTGTTGATGAGGCTTGAGAGCCGGTGCTGCGGCTTTTATGAGGCTATGAGGCCGAAGGCAGCTTGAAAGCTGATGGAGCGGCTAGGAAGCCGATGGAGCAGCTAGGTAGCCGGCGGCGACTTGACAGTTGTTGGAGCAGCTACGCAGCTGGAGACGCTGGACTCAATACAATCAGGAACAACAGGAACGCTGACCATGCAGGAGAGCCGAGAGATCCACAAAGAATGCAATAGTGCGAGGCGGCTAAAGGCCTGCGAGCACAAATAAGGGAAGGAACCAATCAAGCCGTGTAGTGGATAACACGTTACATCCTGTGGCGTCCAGATTGCCTAGCAACCGATGGAACTGAAACAACACTGCCAGAAGGGGGTAAATTGCTAAAGGGAAGTAAGTCGTGACCGCGACTTGTAACACCTAGGCTTCACTAGGGCCACATGGGCACTGAGGACTTTGTATTTTTCTAACCCATTATTATGTTTTTGGACAAACGGAGAGGGGAAAGGGGGTCTGCTGTCTAGACTACCCATGGTTCTTAGCCAGGCTCTGGAAAGCAGCAGCGATATTTAATTTTGCCCATTTTGTTGTCTTTAACCCAAGAAAAGGTCTTCATTCCCTCTGTAGAACATGTGTCTTCTCTTGCTGTAACTGGCCACTTGCCATATTATATGACACTTATATTTCCAAGAGCAACATCTGTTTCATTTTTACTCTTCATATTGAAAGCCCTATTCCGCTGCAAAGCAATGGCATCCAGCCAGCCTGCAGTACACGGAGGAGGAGTATCGGGGCCCTTCATTACACAGGCCTTTTATGTGTCAGTGATAGCAGAGGATGCCGGCACAGGGCAGGGTCCTATGTCAAGTGTGGAAATGTTTCCATGTTGTATGATATACTGGTATATGTGGCGCAATAGAAGGCCTTACAAGAATGTGAATCTGGCAGAGGTATCATCTATCTGGTGACATTGTGTTTTATCGGCAGGTACGTGCAGGAAAGACCTAAATTTAAACATAGCATTTACGAATGATCATGTAATTCCTACCCCAGAATTATCAGGATAATTGCTGGGTTATTTGAGATGGTCAAGAAACCAAAAGGTTTATTTTTATGCCGCCATCCCGATAGATCTTGCTTTATAACTGCACTATAATTGTACTTTATGTTCACCAAACAAGAGCTATTTTTATTATGTCTTTCTGGACATAAATCTCCGTAAGCTGCTGTTTCACTGGGCAAACACTCAGCAATATTTTGGAGGTAACGTGTTTGTCTTTCATTCTATTTTAGAGCTGTTTGTACTTGTTTGAGTGCACAGATCACAAGGAAAGGAAATAATTGTAATTGGCTGCAGCTGGGGGTCTTTGCTGATATACAGTGCTGAGCCTTATTCAGAGTTGGATGTAGGTCCAAATCTGAAACATAAAATACCAATTTGCTTTGCGCAGAAACGGGAGATGTTCAGCTCCTTCTACGTTGCTCTCACTGTGTCATTGTCCCACCTCTGTCTCCGGCTCAAGAGGTGGATCTGGAACATTCTTCTGCAGCAGAGGTGTGGTAAGGGTTCTGCGGCCTAATTTGAGTATTTCATATCTTCAGTAACATCTTTGCCGTGTTAAATAAATAAATATGTGATACTAGCCGATTTTTGGCAAGTCTCATCATTACCCTACGCGCCACCTCCACGGTATAATGCAGCAGATTGTCTGTCTGGTGAAGAGTGTGCAGGGGCCAAGATAACCTGCCCATTTACTAGGAAGGGCATGTGATGCAGGAGGATGAACTACTTTTCCAAGAGTGCGTGGGACTCTCCAAAAAATGTGGGCATCCCCCAGACGTTCCAGGAGAGTAAGCAAGTATGTTCTAAATACATAAATATCTTCATGAACCCTTCAGCTCCCACTAAATGCTACAAGCACCAGTGCTCATAGCCTATTGTAAGTGAAGAACAGCATGGGGTTCCCCAGCAAAAGCGGAAACCAGCACCAAGCTACAACAGGCTGCACCCACTATAACAGATAAACCTGCATCATGATTTATAGATCTACAAGCTCGTGTAGGTCCTAAAATTCAAGGTCTACCTGGGATTCAGATTCATATGAAATTTAGAGTCGCATGAAAGTCAACCGGATCTCCACTGGCATGGATGTTTGCTGTGGCCATGGAGGCATAACTGCTGGCCAGGAGTGCCAAGATTTCTGGCGGGTGTGGGGTGTTGGGGACTTGTGGCCACAGGAGGACGCACTGCTATACCCTTCATTAAGTACATACGTATGTATGGGGATGTAGTCAAAAGGTCGACAACGACAATTTCTTGCGTTTCATAATGTCGACACTACAATGTTGACAGTTGTGATGTCAACATGATTAAAATGTGGACAGGCAACGTGTTGGGGATAAAAGAGAAATACTCATCTGACCCAGAAGTCACAGTCACATGTAAAAAGATGAATAGTGCACAACAGCCTCCAAGCTAGTTAAACATTAAATAGCTATATATGAATTAGATCGGGGTCTTTTATTAGAGAAGAGGTCCAACGCACTGTAGTGAGTTCCCCCTTTAGAGTGCGGTGTAGGCAGCTGCAAGTCCCGGATAGAGAAGTAGGCATCCAATAGTAAACATCAACAATTTCCTTAATGTGAAGAGGATTGATGGCTTGCTGGCTTGTTGAATCACTAACGCGTTTCGCTGCTCCCACTGGCAGCCTTTTCAAAGGTATATCCATTCAGCCCAGAGATCAGGCTTTTATACTCTTCCAAATATGGCTGCATATTAGAGCTGTATATAATTATTTAATTCATATTCCAGTGCCAATAATTGCAACATATATAACACAAATAAAATGCATTCTAAAAAGGAGGCAAACCTATTATTTAATATTATTGTATTTTATTAGAAAATAAACCGTTATATAGAAAAAAAATCCTTTACCTTTGATGAGTTTTGGATGGGCACGCCCCGCGGTACCTGGAAGATGCCGCTGTAGCTGTCGGGAGCCAGTAAGTCACTACTAGGCCACCAGGGACGATATGTCGACATTCTAATATGTTGACATTTTATCACTGTCTACATGATGAATGCCGAAATAGCATACCCGACCCTTACATATGCTGTGTCCATAAACGCGGCCAACTCAGAATACAGGCGGAGATCAGCATCTATTTTTAAGCACGAAAAACGTCCGTATCTGGTATGCTCCAGGGAGACACACCGCTCTGCCAGTAAGCAGGAGGCTACAGAAATGTTTTCAGATCATTGTGTTGTCTTCTGGGAAATATGAATCTCGCTAACGAAATAAAATAATAGCACAAAAAAAAAATAGACTGGACATTTCCTATAATGAAGTCATTTTAAAGAACATTGGTGTGTCAGGCTGGTGGGCGCCCACTAACTGGACAAATAAAAAAAAACATCTCATTAGTATTCCATGGTGGAAGACACAGCAGCTGGGAAGAAGAGATATATTGTTACTGAATCACATTTTCAGCATAAACATGATGTTTTTCCACTTTGTCTTCCGCGTAACAGAGCGCTGCACTGACACAGCAGCAGGTGTGTAAATATGTTTAGGAAGGGAAAACGAGAGAGGCTTTAACTTAATCAGAATTTACGTGAGTATCATTGTAATAATTTCATGCTGTACCTAGAAATATGGTTCTGTCCCCCCTCCCCCCCCCCTTCATACTGTAACTGAGTTTTGTTTTATATCATTCATAGCATATTCAAGGAAAACACATTCAAAGAATATACAGCAGATCCATAAATCAAATGGCGCCTAGTGTTATCTATACTGAATGAATGATGCAGGTTTTGTACAGGTGACAGCAAAACCTTTTGCAAATGAAATGGTTTGAAGCGTATGTACCACTGGGGCTCGCAAATGTATTTATTTAATATATTTATGCTAATGGACTATGGGCTTCATTCAGAGGCGGCCGTACGGTCTACGACCACACGGCCGCCTCGATGTTTGTCCAGTGCGCATGCGCACGAGGGAGCCGGCTCCTTCGTGCGCATGCGTGAGACCCGGTACGACCGACAGCGCCGGTCGTAGCGGGTCTCTTTCCAAAGGGGGCGAGCTGTCGATGTTGATTGACAGCTCGCCCCGTTTGGAAGGCGGGCCGGGGGGTGGCAGCCCAAACGGAGGCGTTCCCATGGGAACGCCTGCCGTTTGGGGGAGGCCCCACTGACATCACTAGTGATGTCAGTGGAGAGCTTCCGGCTCTGACAGAGCCAGAAGCTCTCCGGTGCTTACGACAAGTGAGACCCTACCCTAGGGTCTCGTCGTAAGCCCCGATGGTCGCGATGGTCTATGACCATCGCGACCATCACCCTAGCGGTCGTTAGAGCTGTGGGTGTAAACCCACAGCCTAACGACCAAAACAGAGGCGGGCGGTCAGGATGCAAGCGGCCGCCCAGTTTTTGAGCGACCGCTTGCATCCTCCGACCGCCTCTGAATGAGGGCCTATATCCCGGCACCGGGATCCCGGCTCCAGAATACCGATTGCCGGCATGCCGAAGGTAAGTATCGGGGGGGGGGGTACATTTAGGGTTAGGCACTGGAGGGAGTGTTAGGGTTAGTCACCAGTGAGTGGGAAATTAGGTTCCGGCACTAGGGGGGGAGGGTTAGGATTAGTCACCAAAGAGGGAGGGTTAGGGTAGGGAGAGGGTGAGGTTTACCATACCGACCAAGAAATGTAAGTATGTTAACCCTGTTGGGATCCCGACATCGGGATTCTGACCGCCGGGATCCCGACATCGGGATTCTGACCACTGGGATCCCAACTATCGGCATTACATACCCAACCCGTTATTTATATAGCCCACACATGCTGTGTCCAGCAGCTCTTTAGAGATATTCAGTCATTCACATCAGTCCTTGGCCGAGTGGAGCTTACAATCAATACACACATATAGCAAAATCGGAAAAGCCCCGTGAAAAACGTAACTGACGGATGCTGATGAATTAGTCGGCTTTTAGTTGGTTGATATTGAAGTGTCCGTAGCTACACCGGCGTACTATATCATCCAGCCTGGCAGCCATGTCACAGGATCTGTACCCAAACTGATCACTCATATGGGTAACGGCTTTGAGCCTGTCCATTCACTGCATCAGACCAGATGGAGCGAGACCTGAGTGGACCGGAACCATCAGCACCTCCACACAGGATCACTCACTCACATGAAAAACTGTATAATTAGTAATTACCTATTTAATGATATCAGTTAAAGCTTTTTATTCATCTTTCCCTGTCTCATTAGAAGTGTATCACAAGCAAACAATTTTATTGCAGAATTAACAGGTCACGGATGTATCTGAAATCTATAACATTGATTTTTTTCTAGTCCTGGAATCGTTAATTATATTGATGTCCATAGATTGAGAGATAGATTCCTACAATTCCATTACAGTATTTGACAGATAAGGAAGCAGCAAGATAATTCAGGGTGGCAAGGGTCTCTCTAGGTTCACCAGGAGTCAGGAGATTTATAGAGTGCCCAGTGCTAGGGGCCATGGCCAAGGATATGGGGATATGGGGGTAGGACCAAACTAGTTAGGTATATTAGGGGCCTTCTGTACATACTGCACCGCCCGTCTCAGCACTGCTAAGAGCAGCCACGGGCCTGGGAACTGATCGGGCATGGTCAAATCCAAGCAGGCATTTAAAAATGTAAACAAAAATTTTTAAAATGTCAGCTGATCTGAACCAGGACCCTCCAACAAGCCCTGGTAATTAGTGCTTTCCCCTCCACTCCCGGTACCCCTGCCCGCTGAAGGGGTGGAGCATACTTGCCTACTTTTAAAAATTAATTTCAGGGAGATTATAACCAGCAGTAGCATGTGCCATGCGAAGGGGTGTGTAATGCTCCACCCAAAGGGCATGTCTAGCTTCACCCACCACGTCACTATTGCCACTCAGGTTTTTTTTTTTTTAAAGTACAGTCAGGTCCATAAATATTGGGACATTGACTGAATTTTCATATTTTGGCCACAATGGCTTTGAAATGAAACAAACAAGATGTGCTTTAACTGCAGACTTTCAGATTTAATTTGAGGGTAATTACATCCAAATCAGGTGAACGGTGTAGGAATTACAACGGTTTCTATATGTGCCTCCCACTTTTTAAGGGGCCAAAAGTAATGGGACAAACTAAACAATCCTAAATCAAACTTTCACTTTTTAATACTTTGTTGCAAATCCTTTGCAGGCAATTACAACCTGAAGTCTGGAACGCATAGACATCACCAGACGCTGGGTTTCATCCCTGGTGATGCTCTGCCAGGCCTCTACTGCAAATGTCTTCAGTTCCTGCTTGTTCTTGGGGCATTTTCCCTTCAGTTTTGTCTTCATCAAGTGAAATGCATGCTCAATCGGATTCAGGTCAGGGGATTGACTTGGCCATTGCATAACATTCCACTTTTTAGCCTTAAAAAACTCTTTGGTTGCTTTTGCAGTATGCTTCGGGTCATTGTCCATCTGCACTGTGAAGCGCCGTCCAATGAGTTCTGAAGCATTTGACTGAATATGAGCATATAATATTGCCCGAAACACTTCAGAATTCATTCTGCTGCTTTTGTCAGCAGTCACATCATCAATAAATACAAGGGAACCAGTTCCATTGGCAGCCATACATGCCCACGCCATGACACTACCACCACCATGTTTCACTGATGAGGTGGTATGTTTTGGATCATGAGCAGTTCCTTTCCTTCTCCATACTCTTCTCTTCCCATCACTCTGGTACAAATTGATCTTTGTCTCATCTGTCCATAGGATGTTGCTCCAGAACTGTAATGGCTTTTTTAGATGTTGTTTGGAAAACTCTAATCTGGTCTTCCTGTTTTTGAGGCTCACCAATAGTTTACATCTTGTCGTGAACCCTCTATATTCACTCTTGTGAAGTCTTCTACTGGTTGTTGACTTTGACACATATACACCTACCTCCTGGAGAGTGTTCTTAATTTGGCCAACTGTTGTGAAGGGGTTTTTCTTCACCAGGGAAATAATTCTTCTGTCATCCACCACAGTTGTTTTCCGTGGTCTTCCGGGTCTTTTGGTGTTGCTGAGCTCTCCGGTGCGTTCTTTCTTTTTAAGAATGTTCCAAACAGTTGATTTGGCCACACCTAATGTTTTTGCTATCTCTCTGATGGGTTTGTTTTGATTTCTCAGCCTAATGATGGCTTGCTTCACTGATAGTGACAGCTCTTTGGATCTCATATTGAGAGTCGACAGCAACTGATTCCAAATGCAAATGTCACACCTAGAATCAACTCCAGACCTTTTACCTGCTTAATTGATAATGAAATAACGAGGGAATAGCCCACACCTGTCCATGAAATAGCTTTTGAGTTGATAGTCCCATTACTTTTGGCCCCTTAAAAAGTGGGAGGCAGATATAGAAACCGTTGTAATTCCTACACCGTTCACCTGATTTGGATGTAATTACCCTCAAATTAAATCTGAAAGTCTGCAGTTAAACCACATCTTGTTTCTTTCATTTCAAAGCCATTGTGGTGGTGAATAGAGGCCAAAATATGAAAATTCTGTCAATGTCCCAATATTTATGGACCTGACAGTATATCCCACACACACACACATACAAACACATATTCCATGTATGCTAAAACGCTGTAAATTTATTTGAAATCAATAATAATATAGCTAACTTAGGATAAACATCCGGAGACCTGATTTAAAAAAACAGAATTTGCAGCATGAATTATATTACATCAATATGTTACAAGAGCAACCAGCAATTGTGAAATACAGGCTGTCATAGACTTAATAGGTCCCATGAATGGATATCATTATGTTTAGCATCTGCCTCCTACAGTGGGTACAAGCACCAGTGTAATGGGCAGGGCATCCCCTCCTGCTATCAAGACTATGGGGGAGTTTAACTAAGCAAGCATGGCACCATATGAGCACGCCTACCTACATGAGAAGGAAGTTACAGTAAGTAACCCTGCTGCTGGATACATTAATCACCACCTCATGACACAGCACGATCAGCAAAAGTCACTCACCTCTCCTAGTAATGCTGCAGGGAGATTGGTCTTTCCGGAGAACCATGCACAGGCAGTGCGCTGGTGGTGGGCAGGCAGTGCGCTGGTGGGCAGACCCGGCAGAGCTGCTGACTCAGTGCTATGTACACAGATCAGCACTCACATGAGAGGCGGCAGCAGCACCCAGCGGCGGGTCACTAGGAGCAGCGCGCACACACAGGAGGCAGCAGCGGCAGCAGCAGCACCTTCAGGGTTAGTCATCACTAGTACTACACTGCTGCTGCTGCTGCTGGTAGCGCTAAGAAGAGCGCATTAATGAAAGCAGCATGATGATTGGCTGGAAGTTACTAGTACAGATTTGTATGCCTAGTTCTGATTGGTCGGGTAATCCAGGGGATTTTTTTTACTTTACGGGGCAGCGGGAGACTCTACAGGGAATTGGGAATCTCCCGCAGGATGCGGGAGGGTAGGCAACTATGGAGTCACACCATCCTGGGAGCATGGTTGATACATTCAGCAAGCTCTGGTGACAGAGTGGGTACAACCAAATCTGGGAGGCATGGCCACGCCCTCTCCCCCACAAAAAAAACTAAAAATATTAAACACAACAGCGCATCGCAAAGCTAAGGGAGCGTTTGTCCTCCTCAGCTCCTGGCTTGTTCCCCCACAAGGCCCCTCGAATAAGCCTGGGTAACTAGTACTCACTTCCCTCCCCCTCTTAGTGCCCTTCTGCCCATCCATGGCAGCCCACACAGGCTCAAGATCTGGGTGCCTCAGGTTTCTGTTTCAAAATAATAACAGGCAGCCCAAGGTATCTGAGGCCACAAGACAGACATGTCAACTGCTAATAATCTTTACAAGGGATGTCGACTTGAATACATAACTTATTGGATGAACCAGAAGAAGAGCAGATATGGTCTTGTAGATAGATGGAGTGATCTCATTATGGCTGACTACAAATGAGAAAAGGCATATGTTTTCCTCTTTCAAGTCAAGAAAACGTTTTGTGTCCTTCTTCAACATTTTGAATAATTACATTGAGCTAGGCCAAGCGGATCTGTAATCTAAAACGTTAAGCGATCAAGAAAATTCCTGCGAGTGTCATGAACTGGTTTTATAATGTACAGAACCTTGTTGTAACAAGTATGAAAAAAAAAAAAGGAAGACGAGAAAGGCAAGATATTTTGGAACATAAATTCACATTTTCCAAGATGATGAAAACGATTCCCCATCACACGTAAATGACCCTTGTGTCTCTGCTGACTGGAGCTATTCATACGGAGCTTCTACAATATATATTTTCCAGATGCTGGATGCAAGGTTTTTTCTTTTTTTGTGCAGTTCAGCTATTGATCAATGCAGCAGTTCAAATGAATCTCCCCTCTGCAGCAGTAACTGTGCTGTTCTTCAAGGGAAATTTATGGAGAGGTTGTAAAATATCTAATTTGTGAAGTAGAAGGACATCAGTCCAGATACTTACACAGACCATAAAACTCCGTCACATTCTTAGAGGTGAATGGACGGCGTCCTGGGCGCACAGCACAATTTCAAGGCAGAGCGTTGTCTAACAACTATTTGTGTTTAGAAATGAAAAAAAATAACACAAGGGAAAAAAAATATATAAGTAAATATAAGAAAAAGTCTAATAAAATAGTGGCCAAAAATAATGTGAAAGAAATAGGTTATTACAAACTTCAACAATTCTCTAATCCAGTGGTTCTCAACCTGTGTTACTAGGACTTCCAGAGTTCAGGGGCACTCGAAAAATCCCTGTATTGGCGGGTGGGGGCAGGACATCCAGGTAATAATTATTAGACGTAGGCAAGGCATTGGCCTAGGGATCTGTAGCTCCAGAGGTGGTTTAACAGAGGAGGGGGCCCATGTGTAATCTCCCTGCAGGCCCCTTCCTCTCTGGCCCATGCATTTGCCCAGTAGTCTATAGCGATATCCGTAATGTGCGTATGCGAATCATCAGGAAAATGGCACCCGCACCAGTTCAATAGACCTTTCTGCAGCGCCGACAGAGATTTAAGTATATTGAATGTGTTCAGGGTGTGCCGTGTGGACCCTCCTGGACCCTGATGGACACCTCGCACCCACTGTAGATATGCACGTGTCTAGCTCCATGCATTACAGCAATATACTGACACAGCGCTGAAACAGGGCTATCTAGCACCCTGTGCCATCCTGCCCCCTTAGCGCCTGCCATCGATCGAATGACGACATTACGCCATGTGGATGGGGCGGGTGGCAACACTGGTAAGTTCTGCACTAATTGGAGTTCTAAAAGGTAGCACAGACTGCAGGGTGCCTTTCCCATCAGCACTCACCCTGTCCCATCAGCACTCCCCTTGTCCCATCAGCACTCCCCTTGTCCCATCAGCACTCCCCCTGTCCCATCAGCATTCCCCCTGTCCCATCAGCACTACCCCTGTCCCATCAGCACTACCCCTGTCCCATCAGCACTACCCCTGTCCCATCAGCATTCCTCCTGTCCCATCAGCACTCCCCCCTGTCCCATCAGCATTCCTCCTGTCCCATCAGCATTCCTCCTGTCCCATCAGCACTCCCCCTGTCCCATCAGCACTCCCCCTGTCCCATAAGCACTCCCCCTGTCCCATCAGCACTCCCCCCTGTCCCATCAGCACTCCCCCTGTCCCATCAGCATTCCTCCTGTCCCATCAGCACTCCCCCCTGTCCCATCAGCATTCCTCCTGTCCCATCAGCACTCCCCCTGTCCCATCAGCACTCCCCCTGTCCCATCAGCACTCCCCCTGTCCCATCAGCATTCCTCCTGTCCCATCAGCACTCCCCCCTGTCCCATCAGCATTCCTCCTGTCCCATCAGCATTCCTCCTGTCCCATCAGCCCTCTCCCCTGTCCCATTTGCCCTCTCCCCTGTCCCATCAGCATTCCTCCTATCCCATCAGCATTCCTCCTGTCCCATCAGCATTCCCCCTTGTCCCATCAGCATTCCTCCTGTCCCATCAGCACTCCTCCTGTCCCATCAGCACTCCTCCTGTCCCATCAGCATTCCTCCTGTCCCATCAGCACTCCCCCTGTCCCATTGGCACTCCTCCCTGTCCCATCAGCACTCCCCCTGTCCCATCAGCACTCCTCCTGTCCCATCAGCATTCATCCTGTCCCATCAGCATTCCTCCCCCTGTCCCATCAGCACTCCTCCTGTCCCATCAGCATTCCCCCTGTCCCATCAGCACTACTCCTGTCCCATCAGCATTCCCCCTGTTCCATCAGCACTCCTCCCTGTCCCATCAGCACTCTCCCCTGTCCCATCAGCACTCCCCCTGTCCCATCAGCACTCTCCCCTGTCCCATCTGCCCTCTCCCCTGTCCCATCAGCATTCCTCCTGTCCCATCAGCATTCCCCCTTGTCCCATCAGCATTCCCCCTTGTCCCATCAGCATTCCTCCTGTCCCATCAGCATTCCTCCTGTCCCATCAGCACTCCTCCTGTCCCATCAGCATTCCTCCTGTCCCATCAGCACTCCCTCTGTCCCATTGGCACTCCTCCCTGTCCCATCAGCACTCCCCCTGTCCCATCAGCACTCCTCCTGTCCCATCAGCATTCCTCCCCCTGTCCCATCAGCACTCCTCCTGTCCCATCAGCATTCCCCCTGTCCCATCAGCACTCCTCCTGTCCCATCAGCATTCCCCCTGTCCCATCAGCACTCCTCCCTGTCCCATCAGCACTCTCCCCTGTCCCATCAGCACTCCCCCTGTCCCATCAGCACTCTCCCCTGTCCCATCAGCACTCCTCCCTGTCCCATCAGCACTCCTCCCTGTCCCATCAGCACTCCTCCCTGTCCCATCAGCACTCTCCCATACCATCAGCACTCCTCCCCCTGTCCCATCAGCACTCCTCCCCCTGTCCCATCAGCACTCCTCCCCCTGTCCCATCAGCACTCCTCCCCCTGTCCCATCAGCACTCCCCTTGTCCCATCAGCACTTCCCCCTGTCCCATCAGCACTCCTCCCCCTGTCCCATCAGCACTCCTCCCCCTGTCCCATCAGCACTCCTCCCCCTGTCCCATCAGCACTCCTCCCCCTGTCCCATCAGCACTCCTCCCTGTCCCATCAGCACTCCTCCCTGTCCTATCAGCACTCCTCCTGTCCCATCAGCCCTCCTCCTGTCCCATCAGCCCTCCTCCTGTCCCATCAGCACTCAGCCCTGTCCCATCAGCACTCCTCCCCCTGTCCCATCAGCACTCTCCTGTCCCATCAGCACTCCTCCTGTCCCATCAGCACTCCTCCTGTCCCATCAGCACTCTCCTGTCCCATCAGCACTCCTCCCCCTGTCCCATCAGCACTCTCCCCTGTCCCATCAGCACTCCTTCTGTCCCATCAGCACTCCCCCCTGTCCCATCAGCACTCCCCCCCTGTCCCATCAGCACTCCTCCCCCTGTCCCATCAGCACTCCTCCCCCTGTCCCATCAGCACTCCTCCCTGTCCCATCAGCACTCCTCCCTGTCCCATCAGCACTCCTCCCTGTCCTATCAGCACTCCTCCTGTCCCATCAGCCCTCCTCCTGTCCCATCAGCACTCCCCCCTGTCCCATCAGCACTCCCCCCTGTCCCATCAGCACTCCTCCCCCTGTTCCATCAGCACTCCTCCTGTCCCATCAGCACTCCTCCTGTCCCATCAGCACTCAGCCCTGTCCCATCAGCACTCCTCCCCCTGTCCCATCAGCACTCGCCCCTGTCCCATCAGCACTCCTCCCCCTGTTCCATCAGCACTCCTCCTGTCCCATTAGCCCTCCTCCTGTCCCATCAGCACTCCCCCCTGTCCCATCAGCACTCCTCCCCCTGTTCCATCAGCACTCCTCCTGTCCCATCAGCACTCCTCCTGTCCCATCAGCACTCAGCCCTGTCCCATCAGCACTCCTCCCCCTGTCCCATCAGCACTCGCCCCTGTCCCATCAGCACTCCTCCCCCTGTCCCATCAGCATTCCCCCTGTCCCATCAGCACTCCTCCTGTCCCATCAGCACTCCTCCCCCTGTCCCATCAGCACTCGCCCCAGTCCCATCAGCACTCCTCCCCCTGTCCCATCAGCACTCCTCCCTGTCCCATCAGTACTCCTCCTGTCCCATCAGCACTCCTCCCTGTCCCATCAGCACTCCTCCTGTCCCATCAGCACTCAGCCCTGTCCCATCAGCACTCCTCCCCCTGTCCCATCAGCACTCGCCCCTGTCCCATCAGCACTCCTCCCCCTGTTCCATCAGCACTCCTCCTGTCCCATTAGCCCTCCTCCTGTCCCATCAGCACTCCCCCCTGTCCCATCAGCACTCCTCCCCCTGTTCCATCAGCACTCCTCCTGTCCCATCAGCACTCCTCCTGTCCCATCAGCACTCAGCCCTGTCCCATCAGCACTCCTCCCCCTGTCCCATCAGCACTCGCCCCTGTCCCATCAGCACTCCTCCCCCTGTCCCATCAGCATTCCCCCTGTCCCATCAGCACTCCTCCTGTCCCATCAGCACTCCTCCCCCTGTCCCATCAGCACTCGCCCCAGTCCCATCAGCACTCCTCCCCCTGTCCCATCAGCACTCCTCCCTGTCCCATCAGTACTCCTCCTGTCCCATCAGCACTCCTCCCTGTCCCATCAGCACTCCTCCCTGTCCCATCAGCACTCGCCCCTGTCCCATCAGCACTCCTCCTGTCCCATCAGCACTCCTCCTGTCCAGATATTGGCTTAGTGTCAATATATTCAGGTTTAAATGATATCTCTAAATCATCAATTGCGCTAATTGGATGTTCATGGATCCTGACATTCTTATTTATTGCGATGACTTTAACACTTTAAAGTAGGGATGTGCAGGCTCGGTTCTACTCGGTTCCGTTCGGTTCTTTTTACCGAATCTTATTGGCTATCCAAAAGTCGTGACAGCTGAAACCCAATAAGATCCGGTAAAAAGAACCGAACGGAACCGAGTAGAACCGAGCCTGCACATCCCTACTTTAAAGTCTGTAATACTAATCCTAATTTACATATGAATTTGCATTTCAGTCAAACATTACAGCGATATTGTTGCCAGGCGCTGTTGGAGCTTAATTAAAATGCTGTATTAATGTTGTGCCAATCAGGATTAATTAAGTCAGTTCTCTACTTAAAAATGCTGAAATCCAGGTGATCACAGGCAAGTGGCTTTACAAGTGCCAATCTATTGTGTAGGAGGGGATCGGACTGCATTCGGGGAATATTAAAGTGATAGGGCTCTGTCACATAAATCCACATTTCACGTGTCTTTAAGCGCCTGAAAATGAATGGGATCATTCTCACCATAGCGTCGGAACATTTGGACGATTTAAAATTTCAAAAAGCAGCAAGGCCTTATTGTACGCTACTAGCGCAATAAATGTATTGGTGAAAGCACAATGCAGGAAAAACACCTTGATGTTTTGTGAATAAGCTTTTAATGGGCAGTTGCATTTCCACGGCAGGGCTGGCAGGAAGACGGGGAACATCTTATTTTGTTTGCACAGACCAATGATTACTTGCTGCAATTAAGACACTGTAGCAATTTGCAACCCAAGTTGTGTAGTATTAATAAAACTTGTTCATGTCAATAAGTTCGGCAACTTCAGCTTCCATTTCTATGCTAATACACCTTGACGCCGAGCCCGGCTGTATCAGCATATTACAGTCATTGATCTTGTCTCCTAGCAAATAAACTTGTTTGACGCTGTATAACTTTGTGATATCTGCTGGGTGGCTAACAGTCTCTGGGTCTGATTCAGAGGAGCGCGCAGTTTCCATGCCGCAAGCTAGCGGCAGATGTTTTCAGTCTGGGCCTGTGTCCGAGGTGCACAGAGCATGCGTCCCGATGGTTGCCGCAGAATGAATTTGGGGAGGGAATTGCAGTGGCCGTGTGTGGGTGGTAACCGGGGTGTGCCCATCCAGATGTGGGCGTGTTGCGGTCAGAAAATGCGTCTTTTGCTGCAGTTCTGCTTACTCTGGCGGCCATATTCAAATGAATCATCTGTGCCTCCATAGAAGTGTTGCAATGTTCAATGGTGCGGCCGATGGTGTCCTTATGCACACAGCGGCAGATCAGCGGCACAGCCTGATGGCGTCTGTGTACTAATCCCATTGGCTGTGGCATTAGCATATAGATGCAGTCACGCTGCGGCAAAAGACGCAGTCTGGGCTGCATTAGCTTCACCTCCAAATCAGGGCTTTGCATTATTGGTCAACCAGTCTCCACAAAATGAGCCACTCAAAAACACTGGCTACAGCTACCTCCTTGGGAGTTGCTGAGACAAGGAGGCTGATTTAGAGTCACCCGCTGCTATAACCGCTTGTGTCTTTTGCTGTAGATGCCTGTGTGACTTTATGCTAATGCTAGTGTCAGCACTTCCCTGGTGTATAAACAGGGGTGGATTGGGATGGAAAAAACTGTTCTGAAAATTAATGGAAGCAGCCCTAATAGGGTGGGGGTCTGTTGAGGGGGTGGAATGTGTCGTGAGGACGGGATCCCTCCTCTTAGGGCCGGATTCTGAGTTGGACACAGTTGCGGCCTTCCTTGCTTCTGCTGCAGCAGTTGCGTCTATGACTTTAGGCTAATGACGCTACAATGTGCATCCCTGGTGTACATTCAAATATGCAAGGTCTAAGATGCCCATTTTGTGTCTACAGGCTCTACAATCATGCTTTGTGCGTCTTTAGACACCACCATTGGTCGAAACTTTCACCAGCCCTAAGCTAGGAGCCAATCATCTGTCCGAGTATGGCTTCCAATGTGAGCAATTCAGTGTCTCTGTTTGCAATCACTTTCAGCAAAATGTCCGTGTCGCTCCAATAACACGCCCATACTACGTTACATCTGCGTCTGGTTATCCAACCCTTCTGTAACCACCTAGAAGAGCACAACACATTTCTAATACACTTCTTGGTGCGTGTGCCTGAATCTGTATTGTGACTCTGTACGAACACCATCAGGATCCATGCACGGTGCAACTAAGATGCACAAAAACATTGCACAAAAAGAAAAAAAAAAAACATTGGCCCCCATGGGAAAAAAAAGGCTCAAATTGGCCCCCACAGAAAACAATAAGACACATTGGCTACCCACAGGAAAAAAAAACAACACATTGCTCTAAATTAAAAATAAAACACATTGGCCCCCACAAGAAAAAACAAACAACACATAAGCCCCCACAGAAAAAAATAAAACAGATTGGCCAGCACAGTGAAAAAATCAAAACAAACACAAAAAAAAGGGTGGATAGTGTATGTCCCTGTTTTGGAAGGGACCCGGGGGTAGGGAGGGGAGCAGTGACGTGCTGTGAGGTCAATGGCTGGGGAGGCACACATGGAGATGGGTCTGAGTGCTGGGAGCCTGTCTCACCCCCTACTCACTGTAACTATTCCATCACTACACTAAGCTTTAGGGGTAAATTTACTAAAGGTCGATTTGGCATTTTGAGTGATTTGGCATGCGATTTTCATTTGATTTGTATTCGATTTGTATTCGATTTTGCATTTGGGTATTTACAAAAGGCCAAATTGAATTTCAAATCGAATTTTAGTCAAATCGACCTCAAATTGAACATCGGGAAAACATTGGTACTTTAACATAGCCCAACACACAAAACCCTTATTTACTATCATTCGATTTAAAATCGACCTCAAAATCAGACTTCAAATCGAACTTCAAATCCCCAAATGAATAGACCTGCTTCATGCTTTCGATTTGAGCATGAGCAGGTCGGATTGACACAGATACAGTGAGATGCCTGCATGTATCTGAAAGTAAAAAGCAAATAAAGAGTTAAATGTAAAAAAAAAAAATTTACTTGAGGTCCATCCCAAAACACAACCAGCCCCGGACTTTTCAAACCCAGTCCTGGTTCATTAAGTACAGGGAAAACATTGCGTAGGGTCTCCCTGTACTTAGTTCAACCAACACTGGGCTATGGGAACCAGTCCTGGAATTACAGGGAAAAATTTGCGTAGGGTCTCCCAGTAATTCACAGAACCAGCCCTGGACCCTTTCTAGCGGGGGACTGATGCCACAGCCAGGGGAGCCCTAACACCGGGCCCCCAGCCACAGCATCAGCCCTGACCACTAGTCAGCCCAGGCCAGGGATCCCTGGGGAGTTGGGGACCCTTCCAATAAAAAGGGGTCCCCCTCTCCATGGCAACCCTAGCCTAGGCGGTGGGTGGCGGGTTGATTGTGTTAATGTAGTGTAAAAAAGGAATATGTTTAACATTGTCTTTACAGTAGAACTGCAGGTCCCAGCAAGCCTCCCCCACAAGTACCAGCATGCGGGGCATTAAGAGCCCACTGGGACCTGTAGTTCAAAATGTTGAAAGAAACACACACACACCGTACACAGTAAAGTTTTAATCCATACATACACATTTACACATACTCGCCTACATTACCTGGAGTGGTCCCCTTGTCCAGTAGGCATCCATGGTCTTCTTAAAATAAATAAATGAAAAACGCGACCCTCCATCCTGGTTAGGATAGTTATTACTTCCCGAATGAAGAGCTCAGAGACGGCTTCCTCCTTTGAAGGTCCGTGTCTGATCGTTCATTGGCTGAGAGAGGTCAGCCCCCGCCTCTCAGCCAATGAACGGCTCCCTCCATTGAACTCAATAATGGGAACCGCAGTATAAACTTTAGTTACCATGCGGCTCTCCATTGAGTTCTCCTATGGATTTTCTACTGGAGAAGGGAACCGATGCTACAGGGATACATAGGTGAGTATGTGTACGTGAGTGTGTATGTTTATTAAACTTATACTGTCTACAGTGTGTGTGTTTCTTTCATCATTTCTTTACAGGTGGCCCTTAATGCCCCGCATGCTGGTACTTGTGGTTCTTTAAGTACCAGCATGTGGGGGAGGCTTGCTGGGACCTGCAGTTCTACTGTAAAGACAATGTTAAACATGTTCTTTTTTTACACTACATTAACATAATCAAACCCGCCACCCACGGCCCAGATGTGGCGGGGATGGTCCCGGGCTATCAGCCTAGGCTAGGGGTGCCATGGAGAGGGGGACCCCTTTATTGGAGGGGTCCCCAACTCCCCAGGGATCCCTGGCCTGGGCTGACTAGCACAGGGCTGATGCTGCGGTTGGGGGGCCCGGTGATGGGGCTCTCCTGGCTGTGGCATCAGTCCCCCGCTAGAAAGGGTCCAGGGCTGGTTCTGTGAATTACAGGGGGACCCTACGCAATTTTTTTCCCTGTACTTAGTCAACCAGGACTGGGTTTGAAAAGTCCGGGGCTGGTTGTGTTTTGGCGGTTGTCCTCACGTAAATTTTTTTTTACTTTGAACTATTTGGTTGCTTGTTACAGTCAGATACACATCGTGAAACACGTGCGCACACTCAGCAAAAAATCGCTCTACTCCATGAAAATCAGAATTGCATGCGACTTGGGTTCAAGTCATACTTGCCAATATTAATCTTCCTCCTTCCGGGAGGGAGCTGAATTCTTGTAAACAGTGGAGGGCGTGGCCGGGCAATGGGTCTGTGTTGGGGGTGGGGCCAGGGCGGAACCACACGATTGCGTCATTGTGACCCCGACCACTCCTCACAATGCCAAAACTAAAGGCATTGTGAAGCAGGGGGCGGAGCCACGATTACGCAATACAGCGCGAATCGCATCATCGGGCTCCCCGCTGCGGGGGTTCTTAGTAGGTAGTCGGGGGGGGGGGGCAGGCAGCGGCCGTGAGGCTTGCCTGCCTTTCCGGGGGGTCGGGAGCTGCACCCGATATTCGGGAGGCTCCCAACCAAATAGGGACGTAGGCAAGCCTGGTTCAGGTCCCTGGTGCCTGCCTAAGCATCGGTGCATAATCTGGCACCTCTTTCCTCTCTTTGAAGCTGCAATATGAAGTTGACATTTCCTGGGTTCATGATGTTTGAGACGGTGAATTGCAGGACATTGATTGTAAAATGGTGTTGCAAACTGGAATCAATGCACTTTTTGTAGTGCTGGCCCTAATAATTAATGGAAGCACAACAGTTCTTGTTATATTTAAGTATAAAAATGTATTGATACTCAGATGATACTCCTGCGATACTGGCTCGGAAGAGGTAAGAGGACTCTCACGGGTTCGCTAGCCAGTCCTGTTACCCAGAACTTGGTCTTCCAGTTACAGATCCCATTAAAAAAAAATAGCGAGTCAAAAGAAAAATTGTAAAAAAAAATATATATATATTGTCATTATTTATCTAAGTAAAACATTGTAATAATAAAGCATTTTTCCCAGTCCTATCCCTGGGTTATACTTATTACCATCCTGAGGTGGCTATGGAGATTGTAGGACAGCGGCTACAATCTTGTTACATAGGGCCCTATTAATCAATCATATTTTTACTAAAATAATGTGAAAAGGGGCGATTTTTACACCCACTGCACATTATTTTAGTTTAACATAAATGTATGAAAAAATCAGAGAAAAAACTTTATCTCCAGCAAAAACAGGACTTTTCTAGCTTTGAGAAAACAGACACTGTAGCCATCACCCCAAGGCTTATGCATCTTTCCGCAAAGCACCTTAATTTATATCTCCTAGTCCCTGGCCTTAGTTGCCCCTTGGAGAGCTTTCTGAGCCACAGTTCCAACATAGACCCGTATTCAATTTGAGCCGAGCCGCGATAATTTAACGCGGCCCGGACTTAACGCTGACTTTGCCCGCGTATCCCCATATTCAATTTGAAAGTAGTCGAAAACGGGACCCGGCGATACTTGGATCGGCGTAAAAAAATCGGGAATTTTCCGGAAATAATCCTAGGACCCCCCTAAAGAAGTGTAGACATAGGGGATGACAAAGGGTACCCCCATTTTTAACTCCTGAAGAAAGTCGGGGTTTCTAATTGCCGTGGCAGGTGTATAAATGCGGCTTTGAATAAGGTGATGCAGAAGAGCATTTAGAAGTTTTTTTTAGGGCAAAACAACTATGCCCATCAAATTTGGGGTACTTGAAAATGGGGTTCAGTATATTTTAAAGTTGCTAAAGTGACTTTAAAAAATTGTGAAAAACCCACCTGACGCAAGCACCTGCAATGAAAAAAACACCTGGGGCATACTTGGAGACTCCCCCAGAGTCAAGTTCACTAGTTTTTAACTTTGTCCCCCGAAATTTTATTCTTTTTTACCCCAAAATCAAAGTTCATTTTTGGGGTGCCTTTAAGTGTTTTTTAAAAGATTTATGACACAGTTTACCCTTGGGGGACTGTCTGAAGGCTGCACGGGGGTTCCCGCAATGTTGCACCCCAAAACTCCAATTCTGCACTTTTTAACGCCTCCCATTCATAGGCGATACTTTACCGCCTATTACATTGCATTGACTTTCCGCCTAGGCAGAAAGTCTTTCAAATTGAATACGGGGTAAAACTAAAACAGGCGATAATGACGTCATCAGCGGTAAATTACCGCGGATCCGGACTTAACGTCTCAAATTGAATACGGCCCATAGCCGTGCCGGGCATTAATAAAGACGTCACATGGTATACTCAGCACTTGTGCAATACAAGGGAAGCCGAGTGTGTCAGTGAAACTGCTTAGCTCCTTATTTACAAGACAACAGTGGTGCAGTAATGATTCATACCTCAGACCACTCATTAGACACAGCTGCTCCAGGCAGTACAGATCCCATCAGATCAGTCCTTGGTTCCATCTGCATCACAAATCCAGACTGGCATTTATAAGTGGCACCCTCTGCTCACGGCAGTTTATTGCAACCCTATCAGTGGGCAATTTATAGCTGCCAACGTTCCTGATTGAAAATTCAAGAAAATGTATGCCTACACTGCCTGAAATTGTGGTAGTCCTGCGAATATCAGGAATGTTAGAGTGGGTTTGGGCGATTAAAATAAGCCTTGGAGAGAGATCAAGTGGATGGATATAAAGTACCAACCAATCAGCTCCTGTCATTTTTCTAACACAGCCTGTAACATGACAGTTTGGAGCTGATTGGTTGCTAGTACCTCCATCCATTTTATCTCTCTACAAGGCTTAGTACATAGACCAATATGTAAGTTGCTGCCAGATGCAAATTGCGACATTCGTGGAAAACTTGGGCCGAAAATAAACAGTACATAGGAGCAAGATGTGCGTTTAATAACTCGCAATACTAGGCCAGTACTTCTATTTGTGGGGAACAGATTGCCATATCTTACAGTATATCAGTAATTCAAACAATATCTATATCTAATCTATCCAATATGTATATAAAAAGTTGTGTATAATGTAAACCTATAGAATTTGCCTTTCAAAAGCAAAATTAAAGTTATTCTTTTTTTTTTTTTGTAAATCATTTGAAAGTGGCACAAAGTGCCTCATGCCTCGGTGATTCTCTTAACTCACTAGCACATTCCTATGCTGCATACTCATAAATATTGATGGAGCTGGCAATCGTCTGCCTCCACAAGTGATATGCTCATTACACAGCATCTACTTTGCGGTTTTTCTGCATATTTACATGGCAACTGGGTAATATAAAATTGTACAGTGAATTGTGCAGGCTAGGTTATCCTTTAGGAGATGTTTATGTCGGTATCGTATATTGTATCACGTCTGCAATAAAAAAAAAACATATTTCCTATGTAAAATCTAATCTATACAGTTGGAAATGTTAATTTGTTTATAATCGAAGTGCTATCCAGTCTAGTTAGCACTAGTTATATTTGTTTGTACTTTGTATAATAACTTTTGCCAACGTTTTTTTTATAAGAGGTGTTCTAGCTGCATTCTGTATGATTCACCACCGGCCGCATGGCCAGTGGTTCAAATCGCGGCAGCGGCAATCCGACAGAGGTGGAAATCCTGATCGTCCTAAAGGTAAGTATAAACTAACCTAATTTTCCCCCCTAACCCTCCTTTAGGGTGCCTAACCCTAACCTCCCCCTCTGTGCCTAACCATAATCCTCCTCTAAGTGACTAACCCTAACATCCCCCCCTGTGCCTAACCATAATCCCCCCTCTAAGTGCCTAACCCTAACATCTCCCCCTGTGCCTAACCATAATCCCCCCTCTAAGTGCCTAACCCTAACCTCCCCTCTAAGTGCCTAACCCTAATCCCCTCTCTAAGTGCCTAAATCCCCCTTCCCCGCACCTAAACCTAGTCCTCCGGGGGGGTGCCTATCTCAAACCCCCCCCCCCATTCCCCTAGCCTGACCCTAACCTCCCGGGGGCGTACATAACCCTAAATCCCCCCCGAGAGCCCTAAACCTAACCCTCCGCTGTCCGCACCTGGCGCCGGTAAAATGACAGGCGTCTAGATTTAAACGCCTGTCATTTAACCCTCGCCGGGATTAAGTAGTCTGGAAGCCGCCAGCTTCCGAAATGTATACCGTTCTAGCTGTATTGCTTTGCAGAGGGGCCCTGTTGTGGGAATGGCCCACGTGACCAGCAGCGCTATACAGATTGATGGCAGCAGCACCTTCACCCACCACTCACTCCAATGTCACTGTGTGCCCTGTGCACAGACTGCTATGCAACCTCTCCTATTCACCCACCACTCACACCAATGTCACTGTGTGCCCTGTGCACTGACTGCTATTTAGCCTATCCTATTCACCCACCACTCACACCAATGTCACTGTGTGCCCTGTGCACAGACTGCTATGTAACCTCTCCTATTCACCCACCACTCACACCAATGTCACTGTGTGCCCTGTGCACAGACTGCTATGCAACCTCTCCTATTCACCCACCTCTCACACCAATGTCACTGTGTGCCCTGTGCAAAGACTGCTATGTAACCTCTCCTATTCACCTGCCACTCACACCAATGTCACTGTGTGCCCTGTGCACAGACTGCTATGTAGCCTATCCTATTCACCCACCACTCACACTAATGTCACTGTGTGCTCTGTGCACAGACTGCTATGTAGCCTATCCTATTCACTCACCACTCACACCAATGTCACTGTGTGCCCTGTGCACAGACTGCTATGTAACCTCTCCTATTCACCTATCACTCACACCAATGTCACTGTGTGCCCTGTGCACAGACTGCTATGTAACCTCTCCTATTCACCCACCACTCACACTAATGTCACTGTGTGCTCTGTGCACAGACTGCTATGTAGCCTCTCCTATTCACCCACCACTCACACCAATGTCACTGTGTGCCCTGTGCACAGACTTCTATGTAGCCTATGCTCTTCACCCACCACTCACACCAATGTCACTGTGTGCCCTGTGCACAGACTGCTATGTAACCTATCCTATTCACCTACCACTCACACCAATGTCACTGTGTGCCCTGTGCACAGACTGCTATGTAACCTATCCTATTCACCCACCACTCACACCACTGTCACTGTGTGCCATGTGCACAGACTGCTATGTAACCTCTCCTATTCACCTACCACTCACACCAATGTCACTGTGTGCCCTGTGCACAGGCTGCTATGTAACCTCTCCTATTCACCTACCACTCACACCAATGTCACTGTGTGCCCTGTACACAGACTGCTATGTAACCTCTCCTATTCACCCACCACTCACACCAATGTCACTGTGTGCCCTGTGCACAGACTGCTATGTAGCCTCTACTATTCACCCACCACTCACACCAATGTCACTGTGTGCCCTGTGCACAGACTGCTATGTAACCTATCCTATTCACCTACCACTCACACCAATGTCACTGTGTGCCCTGTGCAGACTGCTATGTAGCCTATCCTATTCACCCACCACTCACACTAATGTCACTGTGTGCCCTGTGCACAGACTGCTATGTAGCCTCTACTATTCACCCACCACTCACACCAATGTCACTGTGTGCCTTGTGCACAGACTGCTATGTAACCTATCCTATTCACCTACCACTCACACCAATGTCACTGTGTGCCCTGTGCACAGACTGCTATGTAACCTATTCTATTCACCCACCACTTACATCACTGTCACTGTGTGCCCTGTGCAGACTGCTATGTAGCCTATCCTATTCACCCACCACTCACACCAATGTCACTGTGTGCCCTGTACACAGACTGCTATGTAACCTCTCCTATTCACCCACCACTCACACCAATGTCACTGTGTGCCCTGTGCACAGACTGCTATGTAGCCTCTCCTATTCACCAACCACTCACACCAATGTCACTGTGTGCCCTGTGCACAGACTGCT
The DNA here is from genome assembly GCA_031769625.1 of Taudactylus pleione. Taxonomy (NCBI): domain Eukaryota; kingdom Metazoa; phylum Chordata; class Amphibia; order Anura; family Myobatrachidae; genus Taudactylus; species Taudactylus pleione. Next base: position 2,837,542 of record JAUIMM010000033.1, on the reverse strand, counting down.
ATGTAACCTCTCCTATTCACCAACCACTCACACCAATGTCACTGTGTGCCCTGTGCACAGACTGCTATGTAACCTCTCCTATTCACCAACCACTCACACCAATGTCACTGTGTGCCCTGTACACAGACTGCTATGTAGCCTATCCTCTTCAAGTGACCGCGGGCCCAAAGCACCTCTCCCCCCACCCCTTACCAGCTGCACACATCTCTTGCATTGATGATGTCAATAAATTTTGGTTTTGTTATAGCTCAACTTTAAGTTGGTGATGGAGATGATACACGGTGCAGGTTATTTCTAGGAGTTTCCACTACACGATGATGCAGTTTTCATGAGAATGGATTCAGTAGTTTTTGCGCCAACTTGGAACAAACAGACAGATACAACGTTCTTATTATATTAGTATAGATGTAGCATGTATCTATGGAAAAGCCACTGCAAGTCACTTTTAGACAAAGGGAACTGGTAATTAGGTGATTTGGAAGATATTAAAATATCATGTTAACTTTTCCATGCAAATGACACAACATTATGGGGTCAATTCAATTACATGCGAGGCAAGGGCGAGTTGCTGTTGCAACGGCATAGAAAACGCCAGCACATTCAGCCAAATTCACCCCTCTCACGGCATGGATCTATACACCGTCTGTGCTGCCCAATATATAATATTTATAAATACCATAGTAAATAAATTTTTGTCTTATAAGTTGGAGACGGTTAGTTTCAATAAAATCTGTAACCTGTTATGACTTTTGTCCACAGAGCAATGAAGTGTTCAGTGTTCTCTTGTCAAACGTGCATGCTAGAGTAACTGTAGACAGATCCCCGGGGGTACGAGAATTCCATCAAAGGTTTAGCCAGCATCCCCCTGGAGGAAGTCATTTAGCAAATAAGAAAACATTAACTGCAACAGCTGAATAATGTGAGTATGAAGGATTCAGTCTGGATTGTGCTGTGTGCGATGGTGATGTAAACTGCTGTTACGTTCATTATTCGGCTGCAATCTGATACATTCCTGCCTGGATCTCTACTGACTGTGCAAGGTGGCATTATATCAGGGAACTGCCATGCAAAAGTTAGTCATGCAATGCTGACTCTTCAAAAACAGTGAGGCTGCTTTTTGGCAGGCATGGAATAAAAATGTACACTGCGCCTGCCAGGGTTCCCCATTGGTCAAACAGTCATAAACTAAATAAAAGAGTAGAGTGTTCAACTTTGTAATGTTAGATCCATGACAGACAGCAGTTTAGAAAGAGTGGGTATGGGTACATAGTCCCGAGGGCCCAGGTTTCTATCAAGGTCCTGGAGTGCAGGGGAAGTGTAACCACCAGCAGCAGCTCCAGGGGTACCCCGAACGATGCCAAACATCTCCAGCTGGGACTCACTGGCAGTTGGTGCGGCCCCCCTATTTGAATTTTGGACTGCGCTGCAGCCCCACCCCTGGAGTCGTTACTGGTAACCACACACATCCCCATGGTGCCGCATCCACTCCTCCCGCTGCACACCATAGGAACTAACAACGGTGATGGGACATAGCCATGTGCAAGCCGCAGGGATGAAGAGTGACCCTACAGATCCCTCTCCGGGATTTTTTGTCTAAAGAAACCCATAGACTTTTATTGGCAAAGTGATCTACAGGTGGCACTGCCTAACGATCACCAGCTCGGGATAGTTACGCTTTCTGGAGCTTGATGCATGCTGTAACATTGTAGCCCCACAGTATCCGATGGGGACTGCTGTACTGCAGTATTAGAGATGTGCACTGACCCCCTTGTTTTTGTTTTGGATTCATCTTCATGTTTTGGGTTTGCAAAACCCCCCTCAAATGTTTTGGTTTTGAATCTGGATTTTTTTTAAAGAAAAAATTATAAAGTTTCCAACAGCTAAATTCAGATAATTTTTGCAATCCGAAATATTTTAGATTTAAAATCCAAATTCCAACCCGCTGGAAGATCAGAACCGTAACTCGGATTTATCCGGATCTCTTAAGGAGATTAGAACTGTGACTCAGGCTTGCCTACCCTCCTGACTTGGCCGGGAGCCTCCCGATTTTCGGGTGCCGCTCCCGGCCCCCGGAAAGGCAGGCAAGCCTCCCGGAGTCCCCCAGCCTTCCCGACCTCCCCCCAGAATAAACTTGAAACCCCCGCAGCACCGCACCGTGGCTCCGCCCCCTGCTTCACAATGCCGAAAATAACGGGGCGGGGCCACGATGAAGCGATTGCGCAGCTCCGCCCTCAATGTAATGTCAGTGACCAGCCACGCCCCCCGCTGTTAGCCGACAATCAGCTCCCTCCCGGAAGGAGGGAGATCAGAACCATGCAGGGACATCAGAACCATGCAGGGACATCAGAACCATGCAGGGACATATACATACATATTTATTGTGGTAAACGTCAGAAGACGACCGTTTTCTGAGGTTTTACTACATTTTCTATGCTTGACACATCCTGGCATTCATATATGCGAAATATATATACCAGGGACATGCAGTCAAGGTAGGCAGGGGAGGCAGAGACTCCCCTGTCATACTCATGAGATTTGATATAAAAATTATTAGAATTATACAAAGAAAATATTTAGAATTTATAAACCTCTTCTTTGTTTATTGTAATAATGTTTATAGTTAACACTCACCAGCTTTGTGAAGCTCCCTTGGACTGCAGGGAGATGAGAGATGAGGCAGCAACAGCTCAGCCTCGCTTCTGTGTAGTCAGACACTGCCTGAGGAGTTGGGGTCGTGGCCACACCACGGGCAGTAAGCTGCACAGAAAAAGAGCTAATAGAGGAATACCTCTAAATATGGGAGGCATGCCTCAGGCACTGATAGACACCTTGGATGAGTCATGTGACCAGGAAGCGCACTGCAGTGTTTAGAGATAGAATCTCAGTCAGCAGCAGCAAGAGTAAACACAGTGATGCAGGTAGGACACTGAAGCTTGGTGTAGTGAGGGGAGAGTTACAGTGAGTAGGGGGGAGACAGGCTCCAAGCACTCAGATCCATCTCCATGTGTGCCTCCCCAGTCATTGACCTCACTGCACTGATATATACAAGGGTGAGTCTAAAATAAAATCTACAGCCAGAGTGTGGAAAATTTTTATCAACTTTAAGACAAATACATTATTTTTCAACATAATCTCCCTGCTTTTCAATAAACTACACTTTGTCCATCTGTCAACAAGCTTTGGAATTAAAAAATGTTTTAGGCACAGAAAACGAATTACTGCACGCTGCTCTTCTTTCGTGCAAATCACAAGTGGGGCAGCCATTTTTTCTTGCACTGCAGTCACAAATGAACTGATGGAACACGTTCAAACCTGCACAGCACTGACTGGGGAGACAGTGACCTAGTACGGAAAGCGTTGATAAGACAGTGCGGCCAACAGAAGTTTTAATGCGAATAATTTTTGACTCACCCTCGTACTCATCTCTAGCATTGCTGTTTGGGTCTATGAGAGATTTCCCATATACTGTAGACCGCTGTTTTTAAATTTCATGTATTTGGTCAGAGAGCACTTAGGAAACCTGTCAAAAATACAGCTTCCACCATTTTATAAAACACTAGTGCCTAAAGCGTCAGTGTGACGGCATCCTCGTTTTACAGGTTGTGCAGATTTCAGTTTGAAGCTGTTAAGGTGCGTACACACTGGGCGATTAAAGTGGACGACTGAACGATAACGACGCGCGTTCCCACAGGTCGTTCGTCATTATCGTTCATCGAGTAAACATGCATGCCAATGTCGTCAGGTGGCTGCATGTTGGGGAATGGGGGAGAGAGCCCGGCACTGAACGATATCGTTAATGATATCGTTCAGCGGGTGTGCTCAATGTCATGAACGACATTGAGCACACCCTGCCGGGGACACACTAGACGATATCGCTCAGGCAGCATATCGTCTAGTGTGTACGCTCCTTTGGACTCTACCCTTTAAATGCGGAAACGAAAGCTCCACACGCAACGCCAATATGCTTCTTATTTATATTTGCAGTTTAAAGCACAGCGTGAATAACATTTTCCCTTATTACGTTCTGCAAGCAATATTAATAATTAGGAGAACAAGCTGCTAGCGCTTAATCAGAAACGTGTCTTCCTGTGGAATGTTGCGGCTACCAGCGTTCTGTAAGAAGATGAGGCCCCTCCTTGTCACTATCTGATTGAAGCTTCTCGTTTTTTTGCACATTTAAATTTTGATGAATGATAAATAGAAACTTCTCTTTCCTCTGATTTCAGCTTAAATGCTAAATGTTTATTCCCAACTCATTAGACAGTTGTTTATGTGACAGTAACAAACTGCGTGATACAGAAGGTCTGAGGCTCTGGTAATACGTATTAAATGGAAGCATGCTTCATAGATTCTATCATCACAAAGATTAGAACTGGCGGAAGTCCAGGACACATCTATTAACTAACGGAGCTCATACAACTTCCTGCATATGAAGCCATTTAAATATTATATGATAAATGAATTATAAATGTCATTCAAAACAGCCATACAATAGATAAATAGCTGTTGTTATTTTCATATGAATAATTAAAGAGGCAATCATCACTTCCCCGAGCTTTTGTATTAGTACTAGATTGAGTACTCCCATTGTGATTAAAACAGGCTGCATTATCTAGATCAGGGGTCAGTGGCTCGTGCCTCCATGGCAGTTGGAGTTATAGCCAGCCCTGTGATTATTTGGTTGTCCAGGCTTGTTGGGACTTATAGTACCACAGCACCTCTGATCTAAATTTTTGTAATTCACCCTCTAACTCTGCTATTAAACAGTTACATGCAAATGTTTACTAGGCAAACTCTTTATTTATTTTTTTTAAATGTATTTTTTTTGGAAAGTGGACTAGATGGGGTGATAAAGAAGGGAGGTACACGTGCGCTCCTAGGTGTGTATGTGCGTGGGGGGGCGGAAATTGGGAGTAGGGGAAAGGGGGAGCGACTGGGAGGGGGGTATGTTTTGGGGGTGACGTGTGTCAGTGTGTGACTGCAGTGTAGGTAGATAGGAGGTATACAAATGATGAGCCAGACACTGTAAATTGATTCGAATCCAACCTGTTTATTGGTGAGGCACAATGCTTCCCAGGTGGTTCCGTGAGTGGGGTTGGGGATGAGTAGGTGGTTCTGGTAGATCCTGGTCAACTCCTTGATAAAGGCTTCAGGCCGAAACGCGTTGGAGAACACACACCCCCCGCACACCACTGCTGCATCACCACACGATTGGTGATCATCACCAACCCCACTTCAAGGTGGGACAGAACTTTACGCGGACCGCCGTATCATCCCAACCCTCGGAGCAGTGACGGGCGCCCGTCCAGACAACACCCTGCGGGCCCGCAGTGTGTCACCAACCACTGGACCTACACCGGAGAACATACCAACTGCACCAACCAGGGACAGCACACCTACCGGTAGGTAACAACATTACTAGTGCGGGACGCCGCCATTGTCACTGTACGGGACTTCCTTGGCAACACACACATCCTGTCCACTAAGACTGAGACCATAGGTCCAGCAAAGGGGACGTGCAGAAGTAAGGGCCGCACGGCAAGGAGCCCCCTAAAAGGGCCCACCAACTCCCTGACCAGGATCTACCGGAACCACCTACTCATCCCCAACCCCACTCATGGAACCACCTGGGGAACATTGTGCCTCACCAATAAACAGGTTGGATTTGAATCAATTTACAGTGTCTGGCTCATCATTTGTATACCTCCTATCTACCTACACTGCAGTCACACACTGACAAACGTCACCCCCAAAACATACCCCCCTCCCAGTCGCTCCCCTCCTTTCCCCTACTCCCTATTCCCCCCCCCCACGCACATACACACCTAGGAGCGCACGTGTACCTCCCTTCTTAAGCACAATCCAACAGGATGCGGTACTCCTGTTCCACGTGCAGCACCACTGTACCCCCCTCTCTCTTTTTGCCCCTGTTAACCCCCCCTCCCCTCCTCTGCACATCCATTATACCCACCCACTAGAACCTGGAGCGCGGATCATTCTGCTTATTGTATAGATGGGGTGATAGGCTCTGCTTTGTTAGTGAATATAGAGAAGGTCTGTAGTTGCTCTACTTGATATATTTTACATTTCCATTCATTTCAGCCATATGTCTCAAAATTCAGGGTTATATTTACCACCAACTACATAAGAAATGCAGTTATGGCATGAAAATTTCCCCCTCAGCTTGCAATGCGATCATGAAAATGCTAATGCTGTGAGCCTATGGGGAGGGATCTGGAGGATCCCTCTTTGGTAAAATATGCGCTACATCTGCCGGGGACAAGTATTCCAGAGTTTGGTAAATCTGAAAGTTTAGCAGCCCCCATATAAAGCTATGGGGGCTTATTTGTGGTCGGAATTGGAGTAACCGCGGCAGATAATCTGGCTATCTATTGTCATTCCTCTTTGTTACATCCTGGGGATACTTACCCAAAAACAGATATTTTCACATGTCCGGCTAAACAACTTTAATAACCATGCTCTTAAGTTTGGCGCAGTCACTCACCCGGCATTCTCTCTAGTGCTTCTGAAGGATAAAGCTGCCCCTGCAACCCTCTTCTCCTTTGCAAACACCCTTGTCACGTGCACCATGCCCGTCACTACTGACAGGTGATACAATCCCGCACGTCAGCTGCCAGGTATGTCAATATATTGTGGCTGATTTAACAATAAATTCCTTTTTGTCCCAATCATTTTTATTTAATATCGTGGCAGTAGGAGATATTTTATTGGGCAAATTATTCAAATAGTTTACCAGGGACATGGTGCATAACATGCTTGTGCCAGCGAAGGCTAAAAAATTAAATTATCGCTTATGTGATCACTTCTGGCAGGACAACTGTGCATGTGCAGCCAGATGTAATTACTGGAGAGGTGTCTGAGATTGCAATGTGTAGCCTGTAGGAGATAAACTTTTCGGATCTTGGTAAATGTGGCATTTGAGAACAGGGACGGATTGGGGCTCTAGATCAGCCCTGGCATTCCCTTCTGCTTGTGTAAAAGGGGCCTGGCATCACCTCACGGGGCGTGGTTTAATCTCATGGAGGCATGCCGTAAATCACAGGACTTTGCCTCATGGCGCGCCCATGTCTCTCAGCATCCGGGCCGAGTGCAGGTAGGTGGAGCTGCTCAGCCGGGCTTTTAGATAGGACCGATCCGGCCTATCGGCGATCCTGGCAATTGCCAGATGGCCGGTCCGGCCGTGTTTGAGACTGCACAGTCCCCATTGTATGGTTAAAATTTTATCAGTGTTTCACTTCCAACACACCCTTGGATTACAAATGTACAAAGCGAATCTACTATATAAAAGCGAAAATTTGTCCTTCTGTCTTTCTATACAAATCCACAGTTTACAAGCCAAGATCATGAAATTTTACATACGAGCGTAGTAAAACACATCCGAGGCAACTAAAAAATTTTTAAATTTAAATGAATTACTGTTAATTTTTAATTCATTAAAAAACACAATTTTTGCTGTACGCTCATTGTGGGACCTTGCACTCAGTACTATGGTCTGCTGCCTCCAGTGGTGATATTTAAGAACTTTCTTATCTTCTCATACTATATAAAAGAAAAAAATGTTACATTCTGTCTTTCTATACAAATCCACAGTTTACAAGCCAAGATCGGGAAATTTTACATACAAACGTATTGAAATACGGCCGAGGCAGCTAAAAAAATGTGAAATTGAAATTAATTACTGTTATTTTTTAATTAATTAAAAAACACAATTTTTGTGGTACTTTCATTGTGTGGCCTCACGGCATATGGGTAGGGCCTCGAAGCGAGCGTTTTGTGTTGTCATGTTTTGTCATGATCTTAATGTTTATTATCAAAGAGAACTTTAGCAGGCTTTCCCAGTTTCTCAGCTCTCCGACTACACCAAATTACGCAACAACATTGACTTCTTTCTTCGAACTGTGTCAAAATGATGACTTTGCAAGGACCCTGCTGTACTGTGTGCAGCCAAAATATTACACATGCAATGCTTCTCAAAAAGTTTTTATGCACAGAAAACAGGGAGTCGCTGTAGATGGTCATCCTGGTATCAGAGCAACAGAAGCTCTTGGCCATGTTTACACTGTACATCCGACAAATTTTGAATGCTTCTATCACCGAAGTTTGTTTTACACCGTTACAGGTCCTACTTCCTTCGAAGACCTGAGGACTGTGGATGGGAAAGTTTGTCACACTTTTCGTGAGGCCTGCCTAAGGAGAGGTTTGTTGGAGGATGATGTGTAAACAAACATTCTTAAAATCCTGGGCAACGCCGGGTACTCCAGCTAGTAGAATATAAATCCTATCATCGGCTAAAGCACCCATATTCTCGATCAATACGGCTTTTCACCCTTTGATAAATATATTCACAAATCAGCACCCACACAACTGTACCCTCAACATCCTTAATCCTGGAATCAGGACACCGTGGCGTGGCTGAGGTATGCTGAAGGGTGTGGCCATGTCCCAGTGTGGTCTCAGTGGCCATGACCAAGCCCCTGCAGTGTGCTTAGAGCTTCTGATGATCTAGGCAGCCCTCCTCTCCTACAGAGACCCCATTTTATGGCTGCACACAGTAGAGGCACCTGTCTCTGCTGTGTGCAGCAGGGGAATACCTCCTACAAACCTAGCACTAATATGCTGATCACAGACCAGCCGGGCAGTCACATCAAATATGGATTATCCCACCGAAATCGGGTAGGTAGGGTGATAGTGATATACAGTACATAGGCGGTATGTTCGCTTATTGTCAAGCTTTCCATAACTTCAACAGTTTCCTCCTGTTCTATGATTTGCTCTAATCATTCACAGGTGCACTCCGACTATATTGGCCCATGTATCGCCATGTAACTGTGGTAGGGTAACTGAGGTCTGGTCAGCTGAGGGCCGCAGCCTGCACAAGGGTGAGGTATTTTATCTTCTGATGCCTTTGTGGAGTGAATTCAGTTCCGTCACAGCCAAGCACACAAGAACCTAATGCCAGTGCAGTGGGCTGCAACTGCTTATGTATGACACTGAAAAGTCTGCCTGTTAGCCCCGTAAATCATTTTGAATTCCCAGCACGGACATCAAAAACTAGAGCCGTAGCGCCAAAGCCGTCTTCAGGAGCTCATTCGTGACCCCTGTTCCTTCCTTGGTTGTCATTGTTTCTCTCCTCATCAAAACAGAAAGCTTCCCCAGCGCAGCAGGCTAAATGAATGTTGTAACTCTGATTAAGTGTGCCACTGAGGACTGTAAAAGGAAATGGCAGAACTTCAAAAGAAGTTTCCTAAAAAGACTGACTGATTCGGAAACCAGGCCACCCTGACTGGCAAGGGCTCTCCTGTGGGACACGTCTTGTCAACTAGAAAGATCGCTTTTTCTAAGCATTATTTTTCCATCCATATAGTGAAATCTAGAGAGGTACCCAATCACTTGTGACAGTGACCGAGGGCTGCTCCCTTCTCCTGTATTTGTCATTGTCTGGGAATTGCTTGGCTTTTATTGCACGTACTGTATCACAGCTGCTGTTTGTTGTCTTCGGACTTTCTCAAAGTGTTATTGCCGTGTCACTTTGCAAAAATAAAGTTCTGTTTGTATAAAGCAGGGGAGGACAAAATGTTTAAACAAGCAGTCGGTCAAATCCAGGGCCTGGTTCTGTATCAGACGCATCTGCGGGCGCTTTTCCGTTCAGCTGAGCAACCTACTTCCTTATCCTGAAGTGACCCCCGCCATGTTTCGATGACTTCTCTACTAGAGACGTTCGGTTCTCCAGAAATCCGAATCGACCCAAACTTCATGAATCCGGACAGATCAGAGTCGCGGTTCTGATCTCCTGAAAAGATGCAGACAGATCAAAGTCGCGAGTTGCGGTTCTGATCTTTCCGTGGTTCGGAAATCGGATTTTAAATCTGACCTTCGGGTTTTGGATTACAAAAATGACATGATTTTAGCTGTTTTTAAAACTATTTTTTTTTTCTTAGAATAAAAAAAAAAACCGATCCAAAACCAAAACACGAAGATTAATCCAGAGCCAAAACCAAAACATGGGGGTCAACGCACATCTCTAGTCTCTACTGCACATGCACAAATCACCTTGGAAGTGTCCGCCATGCAATCTTCCCTGTGATTTCTGCTGCTGCACTAGCAACCCTGGGTCCAGGGGGTGCCACACCAAACACACTGCACCCATGCTTTATACTTACCTCTCTGGTACTCCAGGGGCCCGTGTGCACCACACACCCTACACTTATTATATACGCCAATGTACCCACCCAGAGCCGTAACTAGACTTTTTGGAAAAGAAAGAGCATTGGCGCCCCCCTACATTTTTCAAATAAGGACATATAAGGAAAAGGAGTGTGGCCTCGTGGGGAAGGGGCATGACCAATCTGATTTTGGCCTGTACGATGATGAAGGGGTACCGACAAGGGCATAACTAGATATTTGAAGGCCCCATAGAAAAAGTTTGTAAGGGCCCGTATGTACCACCCAATGGTAAAAATAGTATATAACACATGTAACTTTTACAAGGAAGAGGGGCCCCCCTTAGCTCTGGGCCCCCTAGCAGCTGCACTCTTTGCACTTATGGTGGTTAAGCCCATGGATACCTATCCCGTTGTACCACTGCTTTCCAGGTATCACTGCTATATACAGTATGAATCAAATGGCCGCAGTGATGATACACAAAGATTATGCTGTAATGCTTATACCAGCTCCAGGAGAACTCTGGTGAAGCTGCACCTGCAGCAGGATTTGTCCACCAGACCAGCCATGCACAAGCCTGGAGATGGCAGTGTAGGTTACCGACTGAAGGTAGAGAAAGAGTGGTGCTTGCAGTGTATATGCAGCAATATATCAGCGCAGGGGTGATCTGGGTATGTACCCTGCGTCGGCAGCTGAACTCACTGGCAAAGGTGTGCTAGTATCACCTGGGTCTGGAATCGGTGTCTGTGTTCAGGGCTGTCATCTAAAATTGTGGGGCAGATAGCTCCATGTGTAAGGTGTCTGACTGCCATGTGAGAGGTGATAGGTTTGAATCCCGGGTATGACAGTATTTTGAAATGTGTGTGTTAAATAAAAGAGGATGTAACTGAAGGTGACCAGATGGAGGCCAGGAAGGAGATAGGGGTGGCCAGTAGATGCTGGGGATAAAAGAAAAGGAAGCTACAAGCGAGAATGATTATAAATTGACAAGACCGAGCAGCGCCCCCTGCACTGTGGTGCCATGGCACATGTCGCACCACCCTAGTTACGGCCCTGCACCCACCCCATGCAAGGTGCTAAAGATCCACCAGAAACAGGCTTGCCATCTCTATATGCATGCTACTATCATGCATGGAAGCCAGCTTACATGTCCACGACACTTTCATGACACTTCCACGTGACAGGGCAGTTCAGTTTGTCACCCATTGCACGGAAAATGTGCTCCGTTTACAGGCTGATCAGTCCGTTCTCACTAGTGATCTCCATCAGTGAGCGCCGCGCATTCGCTGATTCCTTTCTTTGAAGCATGCGCTGTACACTGAAATCTGGGAGATCTATCCACAATTGCACCTGCGTCCTACTCGGAATCAGGGGCCTGGTGTCCTGCAGGTTCTACATTGAGGAACCAGGGAAGCTATACTTTAACATCAAGCCTCAGATAAGAAGCTGCTAGTGCGCAGTGTGAGGGCACAGCAGTGAAAATAAAGACACTGGGGGCTGATTCATGTTGATTGATGTTTCGCCATAGCCAAGCACATACAACAAAAGCGGCTACGGACGATTCAGAGTTGAACACATCTCAGCCCCATCTCCACTTGGTGGCTGACTGGGACTAACTGGATGTAAACTGGGTGTTTGCAGGTAGGCCATACCTTCCAACATTTTCCATTACCGTATCGGGACTTTTTCTGCACGCTCTAAACGGGGTGTGGCCTCAAGTCAGCAAGGCCATGCCCCCTGGTTGATGGTTTTGAGGCATGACCAGGTCGAGCCCAGAACTTGGGCAGCTGCTGGGCTGCCCCCAACTTCTTCCAGCACTGAATGGATGCCATACGCATGCATCCATTATCCGCTGCTTTCCTGTGTAGAGTAGCGATGCCAGAGTGTCCACAACCCCCCTCCCCTTCCCGCCTGTGGGACACTACGGCCCATGCATGGGACAGCAGGACAGCCTGCAAAAAGCAGGACTGTACAGATGCATATCGGTACCATAGGATGTATGGGTAGGCTAAGTGTTCAATGGCCTAGCCATTGGCATGTAGATAGAATTAAGGACTATTCAGATATCAGAGGGATCTTACACCATGGATACATCCAATGGAACGGTGCAATGATCAACCGGTGAAGACGTCAGATTGGAGGTAAACACTATACGATGGTCGGGCAAATTGATAGAAATTACCAAAATTGTACGATATATCGTATAGTGTGTACCCAGCTTTATTCTCCAAATACCCATCATTGCTGGATGTACTAGTATTTAAGCCTAATAATTCAATTCAGCTGAGCAGCAATTTTCTTTAGATCAGGACAGAATAATAAAAAGTTAAAAACATAAATGTGTCCACTTAATAGGCCTGATGCAGATATGGATGGAAATCCGAAGTATGTGCGCTGTGTTCAAGGTTTTAAATGCATAAATTCTCCCATATATATAATTGTACAGGTCTTTGTGGTGCATTCATACTCATGGAGGAATCCAGCCAAGGAAATCTCGCTTGTTTCAGCTTGCACCCACTTGGCATACCGTAATAGCCGTTAATTAGTACAGTTGTCTCACATTTATGTTCCAGACCATGCACAGTGTGCGGAAACACAAGATAGGCTCCGCATGAGGCCCAAGTCCCTTTCGTTCTTCCACATCCTCAAAAAAAATAAAAACCAAATTATACACAGAAACCTAATCTAAGGTAATTATAGCGATAGAGGGAAAAATTCAGCCACATGATGTGATTATTGACGGCCTTAAATGAACTTGCATAAATTGACTGTGGTGAGAGATAATCATTTATTATTTAATGGCAAATAATGCATACTACAGTAGTTCGAGGTGGTAGTCACAAGTTATAAATAGATTTTACAATTTCCTTCAGGCTGGCACCGATATTGACCCAAACGTGGAAGCTCCCTGTACACCACGGAATAATGATTAGCCCCAGTAAATTTTGGAAGTTCTAGAAAAAAAAGATGAAATGGCCCCTTTGTATACTGTATGAGTATATTCTATGCTAGCATATAATAGAGTTGTACACACACTGGAGGAGATGTACAAAGCCTTAGAGAGAGAAAGTGGAGACCGAGATAACGTACCAATCAATTAGCTCCGAACTCAGTTTACAGCAGTGATTCCCATCCTTGGTCCTCAAAGCACACTAACATTCCTGGTTTTAGTTATATCCATGATTGTGCACAGATGGTTAAATCAAAATAACTGCGGTACTAATTAAGTCACTTGTGCTCAAGTATGGCTATCCCTAAAACCTGGACTGTTAGTGTGCCTTGAGGACCGTGGTTGGGAACTCCTGGTTTACAGGCTGTTTCAAAAATGAAAGGAGCTGATTGGTTACTACTTTATCTCTCTCCGGGGCTTAGTACATCTCTCAAATAGGCAGGGCCGGTTCTCCCGTTACGCATGGTACGCCTGCGTAAGGCGCCACATAGTGAAGGGCGCCTCAGCTGCGTACCATGCGGGCTGCGGTGCAGTCTGTGTCTCTGTGACACAGCTGCACCGCGTGTGTAGCGCTGACCGGACGGAGTTCGGTCAGTGCTACACAGCACAAACACACAGCCGCCGGCTTCGGCAGCTGTGTGTTTGCTTTAGCAGCTGATGAGAGTCAGACAGACTCTGATCGGCTGCTGCTCCCACTGCCAGAGCCGGACATCTTCCGGCTCCCGCAGTGGGTAATGGGAGTGATGTCATGACGTGTCGTCACTCCCATAATGCAATGCACTATATAAGGGGAATACTACTAGGGGCACTGCACAGGGGGGACCACTACCGGTGGCACTGTAAAAGGGGCACTGCATACGGGGGTGCCAAAAAATATACTCGCTTACCAAAAAATTTGGGCTAGGCCCGGCCCTGCACATAGGGCCTGATGCACATGCTAAGTGTGATTCTAGCTATACCGACCTGCGTCTGGAGAGTTGGGATGGGGTTGGGGCATTCTACCATAGGCAAGTACAGTGCTTCCCGGAAAGTATTCACAACGCTTCACTTTTTCCACATTTTGTTATGTTACAGCCTTATTCCAAAATGGAATTAATTGATTTTTGTCCTCAAACTTCTACACACAATACCCCATAATGACAACTTGTAAAATGTTTTTTTTGAGATTTTTCCAAATTTAATAAAAAAAAAAAAAAAAACACTAAGAAATCACATGTACATAAGTATTCACGGCCTTTGCCATGAAGCTCAAAATTCAGCTCCGGTGCATCTTGTTTCCACTGATCATACTTGAGATCTTCCCACAGCTTAATTGGAGTCCACCTGTGGTAAATACAGTTGATTGTACATGATTTTGAAAGGCATACACCTGTCTACATAAGGTCCCACACTTGACAGTGCATGTCAGAGCACAAACCACGCATGAAGTCCAAGGAATTGTCTGTAGATCTCTGAGACACGATTATCTCGAGGCACCAATCTGGGGAAGGGTAGAGAAAAATATCTTCTGCTTTGAAGGTCCCAATGAGCACAGTGGCCTCCATCTTCCATAAATGGAAGAAGAAATTCGGAACCACCAGGACTCTTTCTAGAGATGGCCGGTCGTCTAAGCTGAGTGATCGGGGGAGAAGTACAGCATTCCTCTGTGGAGAGAGGAGAACCTTCCAGAAGGACAACCATCTCTGCAGCAATCCACCAATCAGGCCTGCATATTAGAGTGAATGGACAGAAGCCACTCCTTAGTAAAAAGCACATGGCAGCTTGCCAAAGGAGTTTGCCAAAATGCCCCTGGTTGACTCTCTGGTCTGATGAGACAAAGATTGAACTCTTTGGTGTGAATGCCAGGCGTTATGTTTGGAGCAAACCAGGCACCGCTCATCACCAGGCCAATACCATCCCTACAGTGAAGCATGGTGGTGGCAGCATCATGCTGTGGGGATGTTTTTCAGTGGCTGGAACTGGGCGACTAGTTGGGATAGAGGGAAAGATTAATGCAGCAATGTACAGAGACATCCTGGATGAAAACGTGTTCCAGAGCACTCTTGACCTCAGACTTGGGCGACGGTTCATCTTTCAGCAGGACAACGACCCTAAGCACACAGCCAAGATATCAAATAAGTGGCTTCAGGACAACTCTGTGAATGTCCTTGAGTGACCCAGCCAGAGCCCAGACTTGAATCCAATTGAACATCTCTGGAGAGATCTGAAAATGGCTGTGCACCGATGCTTCCCTTCCAACCTGATGGAGCTTGAGAAGTGCGTCAAAGAGGAATGGGCGAAACTGCCCAAAGATTGGTGTACCAAGCTTGTGGCATCATATTAAAAAAGACTTGAGGCTGTAATTGCTGCCAAAGGTGCATCAACAAAGTATTGAGCAAAGGTTGTGAATACTTATGTACGTGTGATATCTCAGTTTTTTTTTTTTATTAAATTTGCAAAAAAACTTTTTACACGTTGTCATTATGGGGTATTGTGTGTAGAATTTTGAGGACAAAAATTCATTTATTCCATTTTGGAATAAGGCTGTAACATAACAAAATGTGGAAAAAGTAAATTGTCGTGAATACTTTCCGGATGCACTGTATATTAGTGACATATTCACGCAATTGCAAAAAGCGTACAGGCTGGGACACGCACACATGTACACCTGAGAAATCCGTATTATTAGCTGGTGATCAATTGAAATAGTGGACTATAACAATCATGGTTTCAAGCAATAGCAAACCGCTTGTGATTGGCTGTTTGGCCTCTCTTCATTGCTTAAGCATATATTATGCTTTGGTCATAATGATTTATTTTTATTTTTTCTCATTCGTGAGCTGTGGAGTTATTTCTGCTGCTGTATTAGAAAAGTATTTAGTTGGTGCCTAATGTGGGCCTGATTCCCCGTTCTGCCGGCACCGATTGGCAATCAGAAATGCTGATTTGCCAAGATCGATGATCACGATCTGTCGGCGGATAATGGAAATTCAATATGTTAAAAATCCCTGACTCGCCGATTCCGAACATTTACAGGTCAGAATCAGGGAGTCGAGATTGTTCAACATGTTGGATTTCTTCAATTCCCTGACCCCAGCGTCGGCAGACATCATTCACAGTCATATTGGGTCTATACACCCGATGATCCGCTACCAATATATTGTTCATTGTTCAATCGAAAGATATATCTAATAGTGTGTAGCCAGCTAAAGAAAATGAATGCAGCAGCTACTACTGGGAGCACTCAGATGACTTTTATTTCACAGTACTCACCCAGCTGAGCAAAAGCATCTCTAGGGACCAAGCTCAAGATGTAAGAAGACAACACAATGGGATGCACCTGGGCCGCACATAGAACTTGAGGATTATCATACTTAGGGCCAGTAGTCAAAGGGATGTCACTAATAAGAAACAGTTATCCTATAAGCAATGCTTGTCTATGGAGCATCATGTACACAACTTATTCATTTTGTTCAGCTTAATATTAAAAGCTATGGGGCCTAGTCATCATAACTAAAAAATCGATGGAGGTAATTAGGTTTAGTACTTGCATGGAGTTCTACCTAATTACCGGGGGAATTCATCATTCCTCCTCTCCATCAGTATCTATTCCGAATAGCTGTCATATTTGCGATGACAGCTTTTCAAAAAATAGATACTTTTCCCAATCTACTTTAAATTACCGCAGCTGTAATCAGTGCTGCGCATGCGCTGTTACGTTCACAAAAGCGACGCATGCCTAGCACTGCTTACAGAGGTGGTAATTGTGTGTCCCTCAACCCCCACCTCTCCACTACCCTCCCCCACCTACCTGGCCGCCTGTCACAGGCTGCAGCCGCGGACACCGACTTCCCGGACAGTACGGCCAGGCAGAGGGGGCGGGCTGAAGGTTATTTCTTTTTAAACTTTACTGTGTTCTGCCGGGAGAACACACAGACCAACAGCTGGAGCCGGAGGAGGGCCTAGGGAGCGACTGAGCGAGTCGGAGGAGGACCTGCCTAGCTGACAGCAGGTAAGTGTAACCCGCTATACGCCACCTGAGAGTGGCGTATAGTAACACTAGCAAATTCCGAAAATACATAATTTTCTGAATTTGATTAATAATTTCTACAGCCCCATAAGTGTGGGGAGTGTGGAAATTAACGCAGACGGACTTAACCAGGAGATATCAGTGATATTGCCTGTGTTAAGTGTGTTAATGAATACTAAAAAAAACGGTGATTAAGGAAAATGTCCAGATTTCTGCAGATGGGGTCACCTTAGCTGGGGACGTCACTAGATTTGTTTTTCTGTCAGCAATGTAGTCTGTGGGAGATTTATAAAATAAGAAATAACATTTTCCTAGTGCCGGATATACACTGCACAGTATAGTCATGTTCTGTGTCACAACCTGCTGAGGAGATGGAGATCAAACACTGGTTAATTATCTCTTCCTGGACCCATCATTAGAAGCTTCTCTATAATCACTAGCTGTACAACGAATCAAGCGATGGTAAGCTTTATCCATTGATCACAAAGATAATTCGGTCCTTTCGACCAATTAGTCCAAATGTGGGAAATAATTATTTAATTTCTGGTTAGAATTAATAATCAAAATTTTTGTGACCTGATGCGACAAGAGTCTGCTCTGGACTGAAGCCTCTCTGCGCTGTTATTAATACTATCTGGTCCTCCAAATCATGATGCACCTATAGAGGGGTGACGCTTGTAGAATTATGCCTCTCGGTATTAACCTATTCAGGACAAACCACAGACGCGAGGTGGGCCAAGTATTCTTATTTACCATTTGGAATCCATTTTAAAAGCGTACAAAAACAAAAGTGAACTATTTTGTACTAAGATTATCCAGTTACATCATTCATACGTTGACTAAGTGAACCTTTTTTTTTTATATTTTTATTTTATTAAGAACAAATATACTATGTATTATAGGATTTGTTATGTTGTCCATACCATTGCAATCTGCTGGCAGAAACCCTGAAAGTGATAATAAACCTCATCATTGTCCTTATAATAGGGGCAGATTCCGGGTTGTATGCTAATCCCCTAGAGGCTGCTACATTTTACGCAGCTGCTCTGCATTAATATGAAAATGTGTCAGCCGCTAAAGATGCAGTCGCTGGATCCAACACTCCTGTAACACGGTAGCGACACACTCGCGTCTTTGTAACCACTCCTCCGTTACCACCCACAACCTGTTACCACCTGTCACTCACTCTGCTTAGATGCTGAATCATGCTCATAGGGGGTCATTCAGACCCGCTCGCGAGCAGCAGTACGCTCGCTAGCGGGTCGATGTTCCCCACTGCGCATGCGCACGACGGAGGGAGCTCCATCGTGCGCATGCGCGAGACCCGGGGAGCGACGGGCTTTCCGGGCTTCTCCGGGTCTCGCACCAAAGGGGGCGTGCTGTCGATGTTGATTGACAGCACGCCCCCTTTGGTGGGCGTGCAGGGGGCGTGGCTGCCAGATGGAGGGAACGCCTACCGTCTGAAGCCGGCCCCACTGGCATCACTAGTGATGTCAGTGGGAGTGATTTTGGCTCTGATAGAGCCAAAATCACTCCAGGGCTTGTGGCAGGGAGACCTTACCGCAGGCTCTCCGTTGCAAGTCCGATGGTCGCGATGGTCAAGACCATCGCGACCATCTTTTTGGCCGCTCGCATATGCTGTGGGTGAGCTATACGAGCGGCCAGGAGGCCGCTCCATTTTCATGGAGGAGGGCCCTGATTCAGAGCGAGCGCTCTGGTCAGAGCGTCCGGCTCTGAATCAGGCCCATAGTGTGTAGTGGTAAGCAAATATATACTGTGTGTGTATGTGTATGTATATATATATATATATATATAATGACTTCCTGGGGTAAATTGCTCAGTAGACTAGGCAGTATTTGGGTGCTCAAATAAGGGTCACCATGCAGCTTAAAAAAAACAACCTAGCCCCCATTCAGGGCACTACCTTCTTTAGCCGTAACTATCAAGGGCAGCTAGTCTGCGCACAACTCCACACAGTCTCATTCCTGCCTGTATCTTGCAGGTATGGCCCACTGGCCTTCTGATCTCCCGGCCCACTAGCCCGGCTTGGCTGCCATAGCACCACCTGGATTGTATCCTCTGGGCAGCAGATAGGAGTGGTGATACCCCTTTTAAAACTTGTATGGGTGGATCCCTTCATCACAGCACAGATTCAGCAGTGACTCACCAATGCCACCTAGCTTCTTTCTACCACATATCCCCCTCTCCAGCTCACAACCAGGGGTGCCGAGAGGGGGGGGCGGGTACAATTTACCCAGGCCCGGGATCCCAGAGGGGCCCGGCAGGGGCTCAGGTCCGGTGTCGCCCCCCCTCCCTTCCTCTCTCCCTCGCAGCAGCCAATGCAGTGGGAGATTGCTGTGGCTGCTGCTTAGCAGCCGCAAGCAATCTCCTAAACCTGAGGGGGGGAGTGATCACACTGATCGCGCCCCCCCCCCCGGCTATGCCCGGGCTGAGGGACTCACAGCGCCCCCTCACCGGCACGCAGCGACGCTATGCGGCATTGCAAAAGTATGTTTTTTTTTTTCTCAAGGGGGCGTGGCCTCACCCCCTTCTTAACCTGGGCCTGGCGGCGCTCTCTACGCCCCTGCTCACAACCCCTGTGGTGAGCGACTTGGGACAAGGCATTTTCCCTCTTCTCTTTTCTCATCTGGACATTTTACCACATTCAAGAATATCACCCTGACGTCTGTGTTGGTCTGGTGGTCTCATCCTCAAAGTCCCTGTGTCCCTTTTTTTATGACCTTATGGAGCTTTGTATGTATGTTGATGTGAATCACCCAGCAGTTGTTTTTGTGCTTTCCAATTTAGCCACAATTTTCTGAATTTTTATGTGTTCTAGATAAAGCCTTTAGTGCTTTTGAACCCATTTCAAAACTTCCGAAATCTTTTTCTTGAATCTCTAGCATCCATATCTTTTTGGCTGTACTGAAGAATTTCCTGCAAGGTCCTTCTTTCAACTGCAAAAGGGTGCAACTTGTTCATATCCATATCTGATCACATTGCAAAATTAGAGTTTAATCCTGGGAAGCTATAGATATTTTTGCAGTCTTCTGTGTGTCTTGTACCTTTGGTTCATGGGACAGGAGATCACTATTTGTTTTTGTCAACTTTATATCACCAATTTTAGGTACAGCTTTATCATCGGAAACTATAACCCTTTTGGGAGAACTGCAGCATCTTTGAACATAACAGGAAGCTGAAAATCACTGCAAGGTATTTCAAGTTCTGTGACAAGTTCTTTTGAGGAGTCTGTTTTTCTTTTTTAGCTTTGACTCACTAATAGTAAATGGATCAATCTTATCAACTTGACTAACATCCATTCCAGAGTGTAGTACAACTTAATT
Source organism: Taudactylus pleione (assembly GCA_031769625.1). Lineage (NCBI taxonomy): Eukaryota > Metazoa > Chordata > Amphibia > Anura > Myobatrachidae > Taudactylus > Taudactylus pleione. The sequence continues at coordinate 2,817,057 of JAUIMM010000033.1, read as the reverse complement.
TCCATTTCGGCTTTTCCCACCTCCAAATGGCACTTTTCCTCAGTTGCAGAGAGCTGTTCTTCCAGCTGGGTAATTTTTCCTATTGCGCTTTCCAACTTATTCTGAGTCTGCAGATGATTGCGCTCCATATCTTCAAGTTTAACAAGTCCCACGTTTTATTCAGCTACACTATTTCATATTCGGCAACTTTTAGTTTACGCTCAAGCTCTTGTTCTCTGGCACTCGTTTCTTCCGGGAGATTGTGCAACTGTTTCTATGCACTTCATAGACATTTTTCAAGGTTTGTATACACTCCTTGCAACTTCTCAATCCCAGCATGTACATGGGAAAGTTCTTTCTTCTTCAAAAATTAGACTGGAACAACTGTTGTTGCTTTAAGAAAAACAATCTTACTGGGCAGGAAGCAGCAAAGCCAGAAATGTGTTCAAAAATGCAGTTTTCTGTGTTTTGACCGCATTTCTCAAATGCGCCAAGCCCCAGAATGTAATGCTTTCCAGGGCTTGGATGCGGTGGGTAATGCCATTTTTAGATAGTGTTACCCTATAGAAGCCTATGGGCTTCTAATCGCAAAGACATGTAATAGGAATCCAATTGGATACCTCCCAGCACCCCCTGCAGTGCTGGGGGTGCTGAGAGGGACTTCTGGGCCATAGACCTGGAAATCCCTCACACGCAAAGGATAGCTCTTACCGAGAGAGCTGTCTTTTGTGATTTTCTTCATGCATACCGGCATGCATGCGAAGAGTGGCAGGATGTATTGCATGCAAATGTCTTTTACTTTTCTGCTCTTTCGCACTGAAAGTGATTCTGCAGCACATAGAGATATTTTTTACCAAAAACATTCATGGAGCTTCTCAGTTAGACCATCTCTCTCTAAAGGGTCTATGTACTAAGCCTTGGAGAGATATAAAGTGGATAGATAAAAAGTAACAACCAATCTGCTCCTAACTGTCATTTTTCAAACACTACCTGTAAAAGGACAGTTAGCAGCTAATTGGTTAGTACTTTGGGTTTAAGTACTAAGCCTTGAAGAGAGATACAGTGGAGAGAGATTAAGTACCAACCAATCAGCTCCTGTCACTTTATAGGCTGTGTTTGAAAATGACTGTTAGGAGCTGATTGGTTGGTACTTTATCTCCTTCTACTTCATTTATTTCCAAGGCTTCGTACATAGACCCCTTTACAGCGTGTAAAATAAGTATTGAACACATCAACAGTTTTCTCAGTAAATATATTTGTAATGGGGCTATTGTAATTACATTTTCAACAGATGTCAGTAACAACCCATGCAATCTACACATGCAAAGAAATCAAACCATAGATGGCCATAAATTAAGTTATGTGTAATAATGTGAATTGACACAGGGAAAAAGTATTGAACACGCTTACTAAAATTTATTTAATACTTCGTCCAAAAGCCTTTGTTGGTAATGACAGCTTCAAGACGCCTCCTGTATGGAGAAACTAGTCGCATGCATTGCTCAGGCGTGATTTTGGCCCATTCTTCCACACAAAGTCTTCAAATCTTGAAGGTTCCACTGGCCTCTTCTATGAACTCTGGGCCTGATTCAGACCTGGTCGCTATCTGCGTACGCTCGCTAGATGCGTATGCAAATTTTTCAAAGTGACTCCACGGGAAGCAATCGCTTGCCAATGCATAAGCACGCCCACCATGTCTTAGCGTGCGGTCTCTTTGTGTATGCGTACGCCCAATTGCACAGGCAAAGCCGCCCACCAGCAACACATCATCTCCAGGAAGTGTATTAAAACATTGGTACATCGAGCACCATCGGATGTGAACGCAGTGCTTGAGGTAGATATACCCTACCACAAGCATTGCGAGGAAATCAGTGTAAAAAAATGGCAAGTGACGTGTACTATGACGCTGCCTGTTAATTATGCATGCCTCTAAAATGGCGTTGAAACACCCAGGCACGCCTGCGTTCGCATCTCCAACACCCCGTTATTAGTGTCCTGCCCCTGTTACTACCCACAAATGGCCTCTCCTGTCACTCATTACTCTGGGCTGCCTTTGCTGGGCGAGCGAGCGGTATGCGATCGCAGTGAGTAGTTCACGCACGCGCAGAACAAAGCGTGCGCGTATGCAGAACATCGGGCCGCTTGTGAGCGCACGCATATAGCGAACGGGTCTAAATCAGGCCCTCTGATCTGTAGTTCTCTCCATAGATTTTCAATTGGATTCAAGTCAGGTAATTGACTGGGCCATTCTAGCAGCTTTATTTTCTTTCTCTGAAACCAATTGAGCGTGTCCTTGGCTGTGTGTTTGGGATCATTGTCTTGCTGAAATGTACACCCTTGTTTCATCTTCAGCATCCTGGTAGATGGCAGAAGATTTTTATCAACAATGTCTTGGTACATTTTTCCATTCATCCTAATTTTTTGCTATGGGGCCCCCGTAGGTATAGTTACGCCCCTGCCAGTACCGTATGCTGAAAAACAGCCCCACACCATGATGTTCCCACCTCCAAACTTCACTGTTGGTATGGTGTTTTTGGGGTGATGTGCAGTGCCATTTCTCCTCCAAACATGGTGTGTATTATGGCATCCAAATAGTTAAATTTTGGTCTCATCTGACCAGACTATATTCTCCCCGCATTTCACAGGCTTGTCTAAATGTTGTGCAGCAAACTTTAAATGAGCTTCAACATGCTTTTTCTTCAGCAATGGAATCTTGAGTGGTGCATACAGGCCATGGCGGTTGAGTGCATTACTTATTGTTTTCTTTGAAACAATTGTACCTGCTAATTCCAAGTGTTTCTGAAGCTCTCCACATGTGGTCCTTGGCTCTTGGACAACTCTTCTGATAATTCTTTTCACTCCTCTGTCAGAAATCTTGCAAGAAGCACCCGGTTGTGGCCGGTTTATGGTGAAATGATTTTCTTTCCACTTTCGGATTATGGCTCCAACAGTGCTCACTGGAACATTCAGAAGTTTAGAAATCCTTCTGTAACCAATGCCATCAGTATGTTTTGCAACAATAAGGTTGCGAAGGTCTTGAGACAGCTCTTTGCTTTTACCCATCATGAGATGTTTCTTTCTTGTGTGACACCTTGGTAATGAGACACATTTTTATAGGCCATCAGTTGGTACTGAACCAGCTTATATTAATTTGCACTGACAAGGGTCAGGATTGCTTTCAAATTACTGATAGATTTCAGCTGGTGTCTTGGCTTTCCATGGCTTTTTGCACCTCCCTTTCTTCATGTGTTCAATACGTTTTCCCTGTGTCATTTCACGTTAGTATGCATAACTTAATTTATGGACATCTATGGTTTGATTTCTTTGCATGTGTGGATTGTATGTGTTGTTGCTGACATTTGATGAAAATGTCATTACAATAACCCACAGGTTCTCAAACTCGGTCCTCAGGACCCCAAACAGTGCATGTTTTGCAGGTCTCCTCACATAATTACTAGTGAAATAGTTAGCTGCATCTGTGGATCTTTTAAAACGTGTCAGTGAATAATAAATACACCTGTGCACCTGCTGGGTGACCTGGAAAAAGTGAACTGTGTGGGGTCCTGAGGATCGAGTTTGAGAACCACTGCAATAACCCCATTACAAATATATTTACTGAGAAAAATGTTGATGTGTTCAATACTTATTTTACCCTCTGTATCTCTCTCTAAAGCTTAGTACATAGACCCCTAATTCTCTAGTTCACACTCTGTATGCTTTGCTTGTGTGGACCCAATTAAAGAGTCTTTTTCTTTCAACACCAGAGCTTTTTAATAGAGAAATATGAGCACACCCGAACGTAGGGGTTCCGAGTTGAATCGAGTCCCAGTTCGGAATCACTTTGGAGTTCCGAGTGGAACCGAGTCCTGGCTCAGTTCTGCTGTCAGTTAAGAACTCGGATTTAAAAACCGAACTCGGGTTTTAGATTGGGTCCAAATTTCATGATTTTAGCTGTTTTTAACAATTTTTTTATTTTTTTTTAGCGTTTTTTTATTTTTAAGCAATCCGACTAAAACCGAACCCAAACCAAAACACTTAAGGGTGGTTTTGCCAAAACCAAAACACAATGATGACTTAGAACCAAAACTAAAAAACGGGGGGTCCGCACTCATCTCTACTTTTTAAACTTGTTTGAATGGATTCCATCCTCACAGCATAGGTGCAGTGGCTCACCAACCCCGCCTAGCTTCATTCTACCACTATAAATGTATATACCTGTATATTAGAGATGTGCGCTGACCCCCATGTTTTGGTTTGGATTCATCTTTGTGTTTTGGGTCTGGTTTCAATTATGCAAAACCACCCTCAAGTGTTTTGGTTTTGGATCTGGATTAAAAAAAAACACATGATGAAAAGTTTTTAAAAACAGCTAAAATCATGTAATGTTTGCAATCCAAAACCCGAAATTCCGATTTAAAATCCGAATCCTTAACCGCTGGAAGATCCGAACTGCGACTTGGATTTATCCAGATCTCCTCAGCAGATTAGAACCGAAACTTGGATCTGTCCGGATTCACGAAATTCAGGTGGATTCAGATTTCTGGAGAACCGGATCACACATCTCTAATATATATTGGTAATTCTGGGTACTCTGGTTGTTCAATCACTGTTAGATATACTGTACATCTTTTATTGTAAATGTATTTGTTGCATAACTGCAGTTTTGCATTGTATAGCTAATATTGTGCCAGTTTAACACAATGGACCCCTCAGGATATCCTCAGCCTGTCCAACTTATAAATTATTTTACATTTCTGAACATTTTATGACATTAATTTGTATCATAACTTTGATTATTGTTAAGGTTTTGACCTAACACTTATTTTATTATTTTATTGTTAATGTATGCTGTTGCTATTGCTTATGCATTCTTATATGGCTGCCTGTTCACAATCGTTTCTTTAATTCTTATATCAATTTTACTTCCTGATGGCTATGACAATACTGATGTCACCTGTGGTACGACAGAGTAACAGTGGATCATCTGCTGGTTTACCGTATTGTGTACTTGCAATCTTATGATGTAAATCCACATTACTGAGGAGACACGTCTACCAAAGTGTGGCATTCTCTTTTCAAAGGCTAATTGCAGTCCTTAATGTGACATACAACATCTGAAATTAGTGCTCACTGCTGTCGTGAATGAGGAAACAGATCCTTCTTTCTTCCTCTACACAGCCTGAAGAGAAACATATTGGGATGTAATTGGGATTGATGCTGTGGTGACAGCAAAGATGGCCGACGCATCTGTTTCCAAAGCTGATGGTTTATGTGAGGAGAAAGGCAGTTGTTAGGTTGAATCTGTTCCTTGTTGGACACATGTTGCCAAGCACTTTATTACTCTTGGATTTGCGTAGTTTAAAGGTGCACATCCACTTGCCGATTTCTATGAGCGATTGAACGATAACGATATCGTTCAATCGCTCATGAATCGTGCATGAATCAGGCACATTAATGTCAAAAATGGCCAGTGATGCGCGCTCCCGCTGGTCGTTTCCGGCATCAATCATCGCCCGACCCTGCTGGTCAACCTGACGATAACGTCAAGTTGAGCATGTTAGGGGATGATTGATGTGCCTGCACTGAATGACTGAACGTCCAGTGTAGGCACAGCACAGACTGCGAAACGACTGCACGGTTACAATGTCGTAATCGTGCAGTCGTTTCAAAGTCTGCTAGTGGATGTGACCCTTAAGAGTTGTCTAAAGCAGGGTACATACTATACGATATATCGTACAATATATTGTTACAAAGCAGATCAGAACGATAAATGGTACACATCGTATAGCGTTCTGCAGAGCAGGTGGGACGATGCAATGAACATTTGCAGTGCTGTTACAGTACATGCAGCATGTAACGACACATTGCGTGGTCTTACACCGGATCGTGCTGTGTGTACAGCGTGCATGATGTATCATCGCATCGCATTGCACTGCCGCTGGGTCACACATCGTATAATGTGTACCCAGCTTAAGACTCTTGGGGCAGAATTTACAAAGCAGCGTATGCACCGCAGTGCGCCGGCCAGTATTGCAATAGCACTGCGATCACATGCGCAGATACAAAGCCATCGCAGAGTGAGTGACGGGACGTCAGCGTTTGGGGGTGGTGACGGGAGAGTGGCTGCAGAAATGCAGGTGCGCCTGTCCGTTCGATCACCGTTTCCTGGGCGTGCATAAATTAGCCACTGTGATGACATACGGAGCTTGTGTACTCACTGCGTGCGACGAGAGTTGCAATTTCTGAGACAGGTCAGAGCTGCTGTAATTCTGCGTGAGGGACCGATGTTTTCACACCCTTTTCACATGATTTTAGTATCACCTATAGTTATTACAGGGCAATTGGAGTACAATTCGTAAAATTCTACTCCAACCCCTAAGTATCACTTATTTTTAGTAAAGCAGATCGCATTTCCCATAATTGTAATGGGAAATGTGATCTGACCATAGTTACTAAAAATAAATGTGAAAAAAATACCGGGGAAAGCCCTGTGATAGTAACGCCACCTGGAGGTGGCGTTATCCAGGGTCTCCCCCGGTTACCGGGCTCCTACTCTGCTCTAACGGGGAGAGCAGAGCCGGGAGTCAGTCCCAGTGATCAGCTGTGTGACAGACCGCAAGCTGATTACTGTAAAAAAGAAGAAAAAAAAAATTACTTACCTGACTCCAGGGAGCGGTGATCGGGCCTCCGGTGATGTCTCCCCTCCGGTCAGCTGGTCTCCCACAGTGCACTGCTGCCCGGTCATCAGGTGATCGGGCCCCAGTGCAGTATGGGAGATCACCTGACTGGAGGAATGGAAGACATCACCGGAGGCCTGGAGCATGCAGGTAAGTGCTATTAAGGGAGGGGGGGTCGCGGGGTTCCGAGATCGCGGGGGGCGGGGCTTAGCGCCGGGGGCGGGGCTTAGCGCCAGAGGGGGGTAGCTGCGGCGAACGGTCGGCGCATGCGCGGGCACTTAATCACGGTATTTTTTGCGAAAATACTGTGATAAGGCTCCTAAGGGGATTAGCAGGGACAGAGCTTTATCGCAAGCTCTGTCCCTGCAAGGGATTTGTAGTAAATCCCTGTGATATTGCCTGAAATCGCAATGCGAATTCACTCGGTAATATCACACTACAATCTGCATTACCAATGCAGATTGTAGTAAATAGAGCCCATGGAGAGAAAAAAAAATGGATGGAGATAAAGTACCAACCAATCAGCTCCCAAATGTCATTTTTTAAATACAGCCTGTAACGTGACAGTTGGGAGACGATTGGTTGGTACTTTATCTCCATCCATTTTATATCTCTCCAAGGCTTAGTATATAGACCTCTTTCCATCATTCGTTCTCACAGACGAATACATCCTCCAAGTGCATTCTTGTGACACTGAATTTGCTTTACTGTCCCGAGGAATTGGCCTTTCAGAAACCGTATGAGTTTCGACCAATGGCCTCTGTGCTAAGCTGAGAGCAGTGACCTAACGGTCACCATCGTTGGTTTATTATATAAGATGAGATCTTGATAATCAACATGAAAACACAGTGGCATCTTCCTACGTCCTGCAGATTTCCTGATTTCGACATTTTAGGAGCCTCTTGTTGTCAGAGGTCAATAAAAAGAGGGCAGAAGAACGCACCTAGCATGGCGATTAGTGTTATTTTAATTCCTAAATCACACTTCCACTATTTGAATACAGGTGCATCCCAGTTAAGTACTCATCAAGCATGCAAATTATGTTTTCTTTCTGCTTCATTGAGTGTCATCGAGATTTGGTGATTAAATCTAAAGTATAGTATGGTAAATAGGCACTCATAGAGTGAACTAAAGGTTAAGTGGAGGATGAGTCATCTGAACATTTTGGCAATGATTCACCTACAGTATTTACAGTGCTCAGTTGTGGCCATGGGTTCGATTCTGACCAGGGCAATATATGTGTGGAGTTTGTATGCGCTCCCTTCCGCATAATATGTTGGATCAAGATGAACAAATATAATAATAAAAAATGAAACTGCTGAAGTGACAAATACAGATATGGTAATAGACATACGTTATTCACAGTAATAAATCCATAAACTAAAAGCTAAACAATATTTAAAAATATCCCATGTGTATTAGGGGCCTAGTCATGATCCCTTATGGCCCCATAACATGTGCAGAAATGCCAATATCCGTATGTTTTCTGTAACGGGTCCACTCATTATTAGGGACCCTATGGAGCCATCTAGTATTCATCAAACTCCAAAAAGCGGAAGTTTGATTTTTGGAGACCTGCTTCTTCCTATGGGAAGAGGGATCCCTCTATCGCCTCCCCACTCGTGCCCCGTGGCCATGCACATGTCAGGTCACACGTGCAGTCAGCCTCCTGGGGAAGGGTAAGTAACATACCTACTTCGGTAGCAGAATTGGGGATCGCGGGGGACAGCTGCTTTTCAGAGCAGCTGTCTCCACAACTGTGCAAAACTGCTCCAGTAATTAAGTATCAACCTCTGAAACTTGTGGCTAGTTGTATATTTAATTATTGGGGGCAACCCAACTCCCGATGATAAATAGGCCCCTTAATCATATGTATTTAATGATCCATCTTACTTCAAGTTCTCTTACAAATTATAATTTGATTTTAGGCCTATAAAATTAATCCTGCATATTATTCAAATATGGAGCGGGATGTACTAAGCATCGCATCTGTGATGCCGTACATACTGGCAATAATATCTCCGGTATGTACCTAGAAAATCGCAAAGGACAGCTCTCCCGGTAAGAGCTGTTCTTTGCGATAGAGCACTTCCAGGTTTATGAACCAGAAGTCTCTCTGGCGTCCTTCCACATGCAGAAGGGTTGTTGGGAGGAATCCGATTGACTCTCTCTCTCTCAGGGGGTGTACAGAAAAGAAGCCCGTAGGCTTCTATTGGGTAATGCACGAAACGCTCCATCCCCCCGACCGTCTACTTTTGCTCGGTAAGAGTCTGTTTGGAGAAGGAGCTGTAGGGAAGTGTGGGCAGGTGTCGTCAGCCTCTGGGAGTCTTGCCCACTTTTACGGGCGGCCGGGAGTGCGCCATCCAAATATCAGTAGCCTCCCGTCCATTCCCGGGAGAGCAGGTGAGTATGATTTCTATGCTGTCTCATTTTTTATTTGCAATTGTAAGTCCAATACATTTCTGCTTTTTGGAAGCTTGCAAAGTGAGGTTATGAGGGTCCAGCAGGAAAGACTTGTTTGAAACCCCTATTTATTATAGAAATACTGTGAAAGGCATACATTAAATTGAAGAATGACGTATGTGGCTCTTTCAAATCACTGTTCTTATCACATAAGCAGAAGAGGGGGTTCAGCTTTCCAGCAAGGATGAGTAACGCAGATGTCCCTTGAAAAGATGAGGAAAATACCAAATCTTTGTTGTTGTGGAGGGGTTTTTAATCTCTAATTGCATTTGGATTTAAGTGCCCTTACCATGATTTAAAATGCATTATCTCAAGTGGAAATGCCATCTGATAATCTCCTTTCAATGACTATAGAGTAAGCCATCAAGGATATGCTAATTTCACGCTGTCATTTTACTGACAAGTGAGGAGTACATTAAGGGGTCTATTTACTAAGCAGTGTTAGGAGACAGAGTGAAAAGTGATAAGGTGCCAGCCAATCAGTTCGCAACTGTCATTTTTCAAACACAGCCTGTGAGATGGCAGTTGGGAGCTGATTGGCTGGCACCTTATCACTTTCTTATAACTTTTCACTCTGTCTCCTAACACTGCTTAGTAAATAGACCCTAAGGGCCTTATACTGAGGTGGGAGAAAAGCCAAAAAAAGAGCCAGTAACTGTGGGCCTCATTCAGAGGTGGGCGCTAATACAGCCACGCCGGCATGTTTTTATGCAGTGCGACTGTGGCTTTATGCTGCAGCCGATGGAATTCGTAGTGTTCCTTCTAGCACCCTGCTCCTGTCACAACCCTTTGCAGTTCCTCTTTCCTGTCTGGGGTGTTACTCTCTGCACTGGTGCTTCTAGTACACTCTGGTCTGTATATCAGAAGTTTGTTGCATCAGCTGAGTGTGCTAGAAACACCAGAGCAAAGAGCCTCACCCCAGGCAGGAAAGAGGAAGTGCACAGGGTTGTGACAGGTGCAGAGTGCTAGAATGAACACTAAATTTGTACAGAGATGCACACAGACTGCCGCTGTAATTTGCCGCTTTGTGCAACAAGTCGTACCATCGCACACACATCGATCGCACCATCAGACGTTAGGGCAGCCCTATGGTTGCTCAGTATGTCCATCTGAACATGGTCGCCAATGCAACTGCGAAAAAAGATGCAATCGCTGGCCACGATATGCCCTAGCCACCCCCCTGTTATCTACATAATATCCACCGAAATAACCTCTCTCTGCAACAAAATTAGTTCTATGTCCCCCCTGCGGTAGCCATTTGGACGCATGCGTAGTACGAAACCATCGGCCAACTGCGCAAACATTGGCTCTGCATCCATCTCTGAATCGGGACCTGTGCACCAGGGGCTTCTTTAGAGAGGAGGGGGCCCGTGCGCATTCCCCATCACAGACCGCCTCCTATCACCCAGCGTCCGGCAGCCGACTAACGGCGTCTGGCTGCCCACCGCAGAATCAGTAGACTCTGGGCACTAGAGTGTGCCCAGAGTCTACCGCGCATGCGCAGATCGCCAGGGAAATGGAGCGGCCGGCATTTTCCCGGCGATTTCCTCAGAGTGCATGCGCAAAATGCTGGAAGAATGGCCGCGGCGGCTATTTTCCGGCGTTTTGAGCAGCGCTGAGAGAATCGACACGGGACCTCGAGAGGTAAGTTTTAGATAATATGGGCCCCTGTGCACCGCACACCCTGCACCCATTATAGATACGCCCCTGCTGTGTACCTTGGTAAAATCATGGGGTAGATGTAAAATTTGCAAATATTTAGATTTGGGAGGGTCATGTCCAAACTAAAATCTATACTGTAGTGTAAAAATAAAGCTGTCCAGTATTTGTGGGCTACATGCAAAAGCCGCCAGTATTTACCCTGCATGCAAAATAATAAATGGATTTACACCTCTTGCATTGCAACATAGTTTCTCCAGGTGCAAAGTTACTTAGGGGTCTATTTACTAAGCCTTGGATGGAGATAAAGTGAACAGAGATAAGGTACCAGTCAATCAGCTCCTAACTGCCATGTTACAGGCTGTGTTTGAAAAATGACAGTTAGGAGCTGATTGACTGGGACTTTATTTCCGTTCATTTTCTCTCCCTCCAAGGCTTAGTAAATAGGCCCCTTATTCTTTTTTGCTTGACTACCAACTCAGAATCAGGCCCAGAATTTTTTTATTTTTTTAGGGTGAGCATATTAATTATATTACTTGTGTGTGTCAGAATTACCTTTTTTTTTTTTTTGGTTGAGAAAGTTAAACCCTTAGGCTAGGTACACACTGCAATTTTTTGATCAAACCGATAATTGGGATGATTTTTCGGCAAAATCACGGTCACAATATCTGTGGTACACACTATACATTTTAAATTAAATACCTTGCGAATTTCACAGTGAATTTGCATACAGTATGTATGCCCACAAGGATGATGATGTAGAGTAATCAGGACGAAGCATAGGGAATATAGGCAGATTATCGAGAACGCACACACACTGCACGATATCGGGAAAGTGAGATTTTCATTCTTTATTGACAGATCGGATAATCGAAGGAATATGTTTGTGGATGTTTGCTGACCGCTTTATCGGTGGAACACTAAAACGATCGTTCATACACACTTTACAATAAATGAGTCCGGTCACCTCATTATTGCCAAACTGGCCCAATAATTGTATTGTGTGTACTATGGGCCTGATTCAGACCCGGTCGCTAAGCTGCGCTCGCTTGCTAGGGGTGATTATCACACATCTGCACATGCGTATGCATCAAAGTATGCATGCGCGAACCAGTCACTGCATACCGTGATAAGGCTCCGAAGGGGATTCGCAGGGACAGAGCTTTATCGCAAGCTCTGGGTCTGATTCAGAGCCGGACGCTATTTGCGCTCGCTCGCTCAGAAAAAGGGTCCGGATATATAAATAGAGCGCTCGCTCTTTGCGGCCTGTTGACGCCTCTATGTCTGAGTGAGCGAACGAAATATGCGCTCACTATTTTGTAAAAACGCCCCCTGGCCGCTCGCATCATACATCATCTCCGCTATTTATTAGATTAATCGAGTACATCGAAAGGCGTCTGAACTGCTCGCAGTGCTTGTGGTTGGATTCTCCTACCGCAATCATGCGAACAGTTCAGGCTAAGAAACAACCAAGTGACTGGTCGATGACGCTGCTTTGTTAATTATGCACACCCTTAAAACGCCCGTTTTGACCGTTTGGCACGCCTGCGTTCGTATCTCCACTCCCCATTTTCAAGCACCTTCCCCTGTTACCACCCACAAACGCCTCATCCTGTCACTCAAATTAGCAGGCACTCGCTGTTTTGCAAACACAAGATTTCCGACCGCAATGACTGGTTGGCGCATGCGCATTAAGACCCATACGCATTCGCAGATGTGCGAACATCGCTCGAAGCGAACGAGCGGCCGCTTACGAGCGGCTCTGAATCAGGCCCTCTGTCCCTGCAAGGGATTTGTAGTAAATCCCTGTGATATTGCCTGAATTCGCAATGCGAATTCAGTCGTTAATATCACACTACAATCTGCATTACCAATGCGGATTGTAGTAAATAGAGCCCATAGTTTTCTGTCAGTGGAAGGTTCTTTACCGATTACAGCGTAAGGCTATGCCATTCTACTTACCTTGGAATATTTCTAGCTCCACCCGAGAGGGCTACATCAGCAAGATAAGGTGGATGGGAAGAACTATAAAGCCACATTAATATCCTTTTTTTAGGTCTTAGGAAAAGTCCATAATTGATATTCAATGCCCCGAAAACCAAAATTGAGAAAGAAACATGTAAAAATAGAGTGATAATTGAACAGGCACAAATGAGTGTACTGAGGGGCCTATTCATCATTACTAAAAAAGCGATGGAGGTAATTAGGTTTAGAGCTCACATGAAGTTCTACCTAATTATTCATCATTCCTCCTCTCCATAACTATCTATTCCGAAAAGCTGTCATTTTTGCGATGACAGCTTTTCCGGAAATAGATACTTTTCCCTGCCTAGTCCTAACTTACCGCAGCTGTAATCAGTGCTGCACATGCGCCATTACGTTCAAAAAAGCGGTGCATGCGCAGCACTGATTACAGCTGCGGTAATTCCGTGTGCGGCAATTGCATGCGATGACACTTGCAATTCCCGCGATGGGTCAGGCCTACTGTAATTGTGCGTGACTGGCCGATGTGCTTCCATGTTACAGATGTATACGCAAGACTGCGAGGTATTACAGATGTGAGAAAGCAGCAGTGGATGTCTCTAAGTTGGCTAAGCAGTTGCAGATATTAGCATATTTTCGCAGTTGTATTGCGTGCGATTACGAAGCTGCGATCGTAATTGCGATCCGTGCTGAATCAGTCGCACAGTCTGTTAAATGACAGTATGAAGCTGATTGGTTGCTATGGGCAACTTCTTAGCTTTATCTCTCTTGAAGGTTTGATACACCTCCCTTTATAGAACCTTGTATTTTAAAGATGGCAGACACCGTGGTCACATGAGCATTTTGACTGTCCATGATTGGATGAATCACCATTTCCTTCTAGGACCTTTCCTATACAATACTTGGTTGTATAAACCAGCCAGAAAAGTATAAATGTAGAGAGAATTACAGTTCATTTATCCTGTTCGTATTTATCATGCCCGATAGCCCAGTAGAGTGTGACAAATTCTGGAGATTACATTGCGCTGTTTGGGTTTCCTTTAATTCGTTTTAAAATCAAAATAAAAACATTGTTTTATGTCTAAATCTACTATGAAAATGATTTGAGACAAGATTAGTTTACAAATGATTCTTTTTCGCATACCCCCAAAGTCATTTGTGCTCCAGCCTTTGTTGGTGATACAGCCTAGTATTTGAAATCTCGTTATAAATTAATTGTTTTTCTTCTGGGCTAAATTTATATTCATCTTTCCCTTTACACAGTACAAATCGCGTTAGTCTGATGCAGAAAAATGAGATTCATTTTAACTCTTGAAATTGATTTTACCACAGTGAACTGCTTTTGTATAAATCATTGAAGCCTCCGTGCAGAAACAAGGATGGGGTCCGCATTGTGAGATGAGATCTTTGTTTATTTTGTTGTCTGTCTGCCTGACAAATCTGCCTGCTCTCAATTTGAACGTACTGTACTGTACAATGCATAATTATTTTATATTTTCTTTTTGAAATGAATATTTTAAAAAAAGGATACAATTTTAATTAAAGATGCAATTAATGTCAAACGGATGGCTACATGCTTTTTAGATTTTTTTTGTTTGATTTTTAATATGGTTTAATGTCAAAGTTATTTTTAACTGCAACTTAAGGCAAATAACTGACAGCTGTGGTCATTGTGTTACTTATTGTGAGCCTTAATACACCACTATGGTCTAATAAAGCTACTCTACCCCTGTCCCGAGACTTGACTACACTCTTGTCCTCCACAAATCGATTGTGCAAGCTCACTTGTAGAACATTATTCAGTTTTTGCATGGCATGGTGGGCAGACGTACACCAAGCTATATGTTTGACCTTGCGTAAGTTCAGTAATTGGTTTACAAGATATAGGGTATCTATTTGCATTATGTTCCACTTGTACCATACATGTAGGTCGTTGAATCGGACAAATTCATCCATTTGGTCCTCGGGCGGAGCAGCTGGATCACACAAACAGATCTTGTAGTACAATCGACAGACACCCAATCAGACAGGCAGATTTCAGTCATCTGGTTACCAATAAACTCTCTATCGGCTGATGAAAGATTTTGCTCCAAAGTCATAAAGCATAATCATAAACCTAAACATTATATAACATATATAATAATAATAATAATAATAATAAATAAAGACACAAGGCGTAAGTGCCATACAATTTGGTCAGCTTTATTACTTAACATTGAAATAGTATGGTGGCGGAAGAAAGACTGGCCAGCTAATCAGTGGAGCCACTTGACAATGCAAGTTCACTTCACATCTCCATGGGCCAATTGCCCTACCAACAATGGCAGCGAAGTGAGAGGTTTCCGACTCACATAACAATACACACACAAGGCCCATTCGGACAAGTGGGCCGCTGACCCCAGTAGAGTGAAATCAGCCTACCTTGTGTACTGAAGGGGAGCACACCTCACTAGTGCAGCAAAATGGCTGCTGGACTGCTGTTCTTTCCCACCAACTACACAAAAGCCCACAAAAGACCCCCCCCCCCCCCCCCCCACGAAAAAAAAAAAAAAAATATGGGTGGGAGAGAAATCCAGGAACAAAGAGGGAGAGCAGTAGAGATGAGCAGGTCCGGTTCCCTGAGTACCAGACACACCCGAATTCGGGGTGTCGGGGCGATCAAGGCGCAGCCAGGATCTCCCTGCCTGCCCCGGATCCCTGACCCATGGCAAAACCTCGCAACCCCTCTGTCGAGTCGTGAGGTTTTGTTCTCAGTGGGCTTAACGCTGATTGGCTGAGATCTCAGCCAATCAGCGTTAAGCCCATTTAAAACACTACAAGAAAGAAAAAAAGATGGCGCCCGCCATCCCCCACCGCCTGACAGCACTGGCACCTCCTGCTGCCGCCACTGCCGCCACTCCTGCACTGCTGCCCAATGTACTGAGGACACCGTCAGCGACCCCCACACTGCCGACACTGCTGCCACTCCCACAGTGAGGACACCATCAGCACCCCTGCACTGCCGACACAGTCAGCAAACCTGCATGGAGGACACCGCTGGCACCCCCGCTCTGCCGACACCGCCGCTACCCTTCACTGAGAACACAGCCAGCACTGCCATTACATGTACTGAGGACACCGCCAGCAACCCCCGCACTGCCGACAGCCAGAAAACCTGCAGTGAGGACACCGCTGGCACCCCTGCACTGCCGACACAGCCAACAAACCTGCACTAAAGACACCGCTGGCACCCCGCACTGCCGACACAGCCAGCAAACCTGCACTAAAGACACCGCTGGCACCCCCACATCACCGGTACCCTTCACTGAGGACACTGCCAGTACCGCAGGACTGCCATTCCATGTACTGAGGACACCGTCAGCAACCCTGCTCTGCCGACACTGCTGTCACAGTAAGTGCACTATTGGTGTATCCAACCCACACTGTATCCGTGTTGGAAATTAGAAACTGAACTGCCACATGTGCCGCCCACTGTGTCACTTAGCTTAGTCAGCCAGCTAGCTGGATGCAACCTTTTGGCCTTAACTAGATTAAGCAAATAATATTGTGAAGTGGTCAAAATTGATTGGAAATTACTGGAAATAAATGTTATTGAGGTTACTTATACTGTAGGAACAAAAAGAGGCCCATTTTCTGTGACTTTAGCGGTTTTATGATTTTTTAAGAAAAAAATCCAGATCCAAACCAAAACACGAAAACAAAACACGGAGGTAAACCAAAACCAATCCAGATCCAAAACCAGGGTAGATCCAAAACCAAAACACTGGGGTCGGCGCACATCTCTAGAGAGCACATAACAAACACCCAAAATAAACCATTAGGTGCACCCAATCTCCACATACCACACAGATAAAGTTGAAACTATCTGGCACCACGCCACAATCCCAACATAATAACCAACAGTAATGACATACAGTATTACACAAAACCTCTTCCAGCCTTGAGGTTTATTTGCCGCCACGCTTAATTCAGCACTCCGTTAGTTATCTTCAGGCAGGCCCATTAATGCCCCAATCTGTTTCGGTTGAATCACTGGCAATTGTACGCATACATTGCCACACGTATGAAGATTTGGGGTAAATTTGCCAATATCAGAACATGTATGACGAGCATAAGATTTTAAGCAAACTGACCTGATCATAGTTACTGTAACTAAAAGCCAATCTTCCAACACTAACACAATTGTTATTAGAAATCTAATGTATAGCCCTCATTTTTTTATTATGGTAGTAAAACATAGTAGGATACCACCGAGAAATCTAAGATTTCTTTTGCAGTCTCCCAATTTTCATCTAGTACAGTCCATACATCAACGGCCTGATTCCCCATTCTGCCGACACCAATCAGCGGACATTGATGATTGGCGATATGTTGGGGGATCAAGGAGATTCAACATGTTAAAAATCCAGACTAGCCGAATACGACCTTTTTCAGGTTAGAATCGGGGAATCATGTTCGATTTCCCCAATCCCCAGACTGCGGCGTTAGCAGAATGGGGGAATTGGCCCGAAACAGTCTAGATGTATGTGCCCATAAGTTCGCTTCCCCATATTGGCCAGCTACTGTACACTTACCAAATTTTTTCGATGAAAGCATAATGCAATCTAAGGATGGTATTATGCTGTGCGTATCAATCTGTGATTTGCAATCTTGGGGGAAAGTGGTACTGCACATGTGAAGTTTTGACTCGACTCACTTGTCTCAATGGGGTATGGTCAAACCTCACTGGGGTGTGGCCACACCACACAGGGCATGTCATGAGCCACTGGGGCGTGGCCTCTCGGCACACTCTGTATCTCTGCATGCTGGCCTATGCAGAGATGCCGATAGGCGGAGCTGCTCAGCCAGGCATTTGTCAGAAGTGCCAGATGGCCAGTCTGGCCCTGAATGCGCTATACTGGAAAGCAGTCCGGGATAGGCAAAAAGCCCTACTGAGGGCTTTTCTGAAGTTTGCTGGGGAACCAGGTTACTTCAGTACAATGGTAGACACCAGAAGGCAAGCATTTATTTTTGAAACACTAGATAACTTATAAAATTATCGCAACAAAGCCATACTGTATATATAAATTACCACTACCTTCGGAAAATTCTTGGTAAATATAGCCACATTTAACGTAACAGTCCCATAGGATGTACTAAATGGAAAATGCAGGTTAGTACATCCCGCTCCCTGCTTTTCAAAGTAACAGTCTGTAGAGTTCTTGGGTGTAATGAGAAAATTGGTCTAAACTTATTGGCTTTTTAGATTGATGTTTTAGAGCTGCATATTACTATTGTAGATAATGTAACTACTTAAGGATTAGTTGTGGAGAGGTGTTTTGTTATAATAATCAGGAAAACGTGGGAGTGATGCATTTTGGACATGAGGAGTGAATCCACATTTGGGCATATCCCCTAGCCTCACACGGTCCAGGAAAAGGAGACTTTTATCATGTTCAAAGAAGGCTAAATCACTGCTCTCATTCTGAGATCTCTGTTCAGAGCTTTCATCTGCATTATGTGTGCAGATTATCTATAAAGAGAACATTGCCCATTTAATCTGATTTCATCCACGTTGCAGTGAATCTGCCCATCACCACTTAAGATACAATAGCGAGTGCCATGTCACAGGTTTATTCAACAAAAGCCATTAATCATCGCTGGACAATTTTGTTTTCATCAGCAAGCGCGGGATGAGCCAGTGTCAGGGAGCTCAATTTGTTAACACTTTGAAGAAGTTGGCAGTACAGAGCGATTTTAGCCATGCAATCCAGAGGAGATTCTTATCAGAAGCTGGTTTGACCTTCAAATAGACAGTAGAGGTAGACAGAACCATAGCAACGGCAGGCGGGAGGCCCTTCCGAAGAGCTCGCAGCAACATGTGCCATGCATTCAATTGCACTCCATTGTAATTATAATCATATTCAGGCTCTGTGCAGATATTGGGTTGCTTGTGATGTAAATGTAGCATTACTGAACGACAGGATTCAAAGAGCCTATATAAAGTGAAAAATAAAGTGATATGATAACGTTCTCAATGTCACAAAGCCGGGGAAGTTTCCTCCTGCAAGGACTTATTAGCAGGAAAACATAAATTTATGTCGCTTTACATCTTCAAGTGTGACTTTCATTTAACACTTTGCATTATCACAGTGCAGCTATGTTGATTTTTATTTCCGTTTAGCTTCCGTCTGTGCTTTTTAGCCTTGTGTTTATCTCATCAGGCAGAGCTGCATATTGTAGTCACGCCTATTCTGCGGTCTCTACATAGTGGGGGTCAACTTGCTTTGCCCCGGGGATTGACTGACCATTTTACCGCCCGAGACAGCAAATGCCACTCTTGCTTCTCTAACAAATCAAGATTATTTTGTTAAACATCCTTAGGGAGAGGTGGGGGCTCAGTGATGTGGTCCATAGTGTGGACAGTCATCACATCATCAAGCCTGCCCACCACAATAAAATACTGAATGGCAGGGTCATAATGACCTAATTGCCCGCAGGCCTAGGAGTCATGGGACTCTCCTCTTAATATGGGTGTTACGTGGGGATTCTGACAGAGTAGACTACCACAAATCATGTAATTCATAATACACCTTGTACAAAAAAAAATAGATATGCTATGTGGTAAAATGTTAAATTACTATTTTTGTTTTTATCATGTCCCAGCAGTGTCAGACTGGGGCATGAAGGGAAAGGCCCACCAGGGCAGTGGTAAGAGCACAGGCTAAAGGGGTGTGACCAGCACCACAGAGAGACTTGGCCAACCATTAGAGAGAACATTCATAGACAATGTCCCCTTTATAAAGGAGAGGACAGGGGTGTCTCTGAACCACCCAGTCTGACTGGCAGGATGGCTAATCTTGGAGTAGATTGCATTGAAAAAACCAAGCACCCAAGTTAATCAGTGATCATACTCCACGAAGTTATGGCCCCCATATACAGTATCTGAGACAAATTGCTGCAATGTCGGAGGCTGGAGGATCGGGAATTTTCAACATGTTGAAAAATCTAAATTTCCTGATCCCGACCCAAAAATGGTCGGAATCATCAAGTCTGAGATTTTTAACATGTTGAATTTTTCCGGTCATTGATGTTTTCATCGATTCATTGGTTTTGGTCGCCGATCTGCGGATTGGGTCGGCTTTGACAGGATGGGGAATCAAGGCTCAGGTGTATTGGCCCCTTCACTGACTCCTAGCAGAGGGGGTGGGGGTCACCAGGGATTTCCCCTGTATATCTGTGACATACTTACCTACTCTCCTGGAAGTTGTGGGGGATTCACGATTTTTTGGGTAGTCTCCCACACCCCCGGAAGAGTGAGTGGATCTCCCGCCTTCTGCCCACTTCCTACTGACGGGGGTAGGGTGGGGAGATGATTGCCAGGAATTCTGGGTCTGTAGGAAAAGAGTCGGGGCTAAAATGACACAAATCAAGTCATTTCAGGCTTAATGACGTAAAGACCCAGGCCCCGCTCTCTATCTAAGCGGTCAGCTGTATCTCCTTTCTGGGCTTCTCCCGAGAGGAGAATTCAAATGTCGGCAAGTATGACCTCAGGGTCAGTCCGACCTTGTGTCCCAGCATACATTAGATCCACTTTACAGAATTGACATGTGCTGGGACCATTTCACAGAGGCTAGTTTGTGTCCAGGCCAAGACTTACATCCTAATAATTGCAGGAGTCTCATCAGAGGATATCTGGCCACTGCATGATGTCTAAAATAAGCCAGCTGCCTACGGGGCCCTATTTTCCAGCATTGCTGATATCACAGCTATAAATTAAAAAAAAAATGCTAGACCACATTTCCCATATGTACCAAGCTCCATAAATGATACTTTCCGGAGCTTGGACCTGTTAGATAGTGCTGCCTAATAGAAATCCTATGGGCTTCTTTCCGCATTCTTCTGTGAGATGGATCCAATCAGATCCCTCCCAGTGTCCTTTGTGGCATGCTCGGCGGCCGCAAGTGTACTTGCATACCAGCCTAATTTCAAATTAGGAAAGTCATGAATAGGTATGTCATACTGGCGGATGAAATACCGACGCTGGCAGCAGAAGATCCCGAAGGAGTAAACCACCTAGTCCTCCCCTCTCCAGCCCCTAACCCTCCTTTAGGAGTGCCTAACCCTACCCTCCCCCCTAGTGCCTAACCCTAAACCCCCCCGTTCTCTAGCACAACCCTCCCGGGGGGGGGTTCCCTATCCCTAAGTCCCCCCGGGAGCCCCTAAACTTAACCTTGCCCGCAACCCCCCCCCCACGTGGCTATCCTCTCCCGACGCCTGGCTTACCTGCTATCGGTAAACAGGGCGTTGGGATTTCAGCATGGAGCTTATTATAGGTGTCGGAATTTAGACACCTATCATTAGTCTCTTGCCGGCATTTCCACCGCCGGCTTCCTAATTACATCCGGAAAGTCATGTGCTTCTGACTGCAATGCACTGCCTTCCTTCTACATGTGCCTGTCCAGATGTATTCATCTGCGGCTCCAGTACTGACGTATTCACTAATACCGCTTTTATACCAAATCTCCGGGTCTGACCCGAAGGTTGGAACAGGGTTCCAATCCGTATCAGACCCGGAACGTCCCCGAGTCGGCGCCGTTCACACCTGGAGCCAAGTCTGCAGTGACCCGGCTCTTCCGGCATTGAAGTGGATGCTTGGAGATTATGTCATCTACTAGTGCCATTCAAGCCGACCAATCATCCGGCATGCGGCACGATCTGGGTCATCGTGACCCAGATCGCGCCGAATATACTGCAAGGTGGCACGGGAACGACCCGTGGCCAACCATGCAAAATACCAGAGTTGGATCCCCGGATCCCTGGACCCGGGTGGATCTGTTTACACTGACAAAAATCCTGGGTTTATGTGCATCTACCCGGGATTTTTAGTTCGGTGTAATAGGGGTATTACAGTCAGAGTAGAACATATAAAAGTGTAATGAGCTGGGAGCCGCCTATTGCCCATCAATACTATAGATAATACAGTACATGGTAATGCAGGGAATCATCAAGCGAACGGTACTGAAGATTAATCAGATCAGCGTGCATTAGCAGTAAATTTATAACACAATGCAGGTCTGTTGTTTCCAGCAAGCAAACGAGAAAACTCATATGCTATTACACTATAGTTTTGAGGCACTTAATGATTGCATTGTTGCTCCAAAGCTTATGCAGACTATACTAATTAAGCTTTCCAAGACTCAGTCACATTGTTTTTTTAATGGTGAAAATTGTTTCAGAACAACATATCACTGTATTATTGATATACGATAGTTCTAAAGCTTCTTCAGATGGGTTTAATTACATTGCGCACACACACACATAAAAAAAGATTTCATTCTTTGAAGGGGGCGTCCATATTTATATCAAAGTGCTATTACATGGATGAGCTTGGGGAGCTAATTATCTTTTTCTTATTAGTTGCTTTCTCGTCTCTGCAGAAGTGTACAATTATATTATCTCATTGGTATAGTTTACCTAAAGTAATAATGACAGACTTGCAGATATCCCAATCACCCGTCTTGTGGCTAGCTTCACACACCGAGGGTTCCTATAAGTCCCCATTACCACTTTCACTTCTGACCTGGCCAAGACAGTTCCAGGGTCTACTGCCGAAAAATGGATATACTGTATAGTTTAGGAGATAATTATCACCATTCAGGAGCTCGGTTGGCGTCCGTAGGGTCATGGCTCAGAATCTATTGATTTCCCACCTGGGAGGGTTAGTGCTGTCATATTTATCAGTGACACCTCTGTCTATCTATTAACACTGGAGATACTGTACACCCCCTAACACAGAAGTACCTGAAAAAAATAAATAAATTGAGACTTCTTTTTTATTCTTTAGCATACAGGCTTGCTCTCACCTGCCCCTGCTTGTCAGTAGATTTAAATTCCATAGCACCTTTAGGAAAATTAAACCGCATAGGCGGCACGCAGGATGAACGAAAAACAATAGACATAGGAAGGTCACATACAGTCAGTGTTGGACTTCGGCATAATGGTCCCCCCGGGGGAATGCAGTGATAGGGGCCCATGCTTAAGGGGTATGGTAATCCACAAGAGGGGATGTGTCGTTTCTATAGAAGTAAACCAAGAACCGATGTTTTTCAGTGGTCCTGCTCTACAAGATAACTGATCCTCTAATAGAGTAACCATGTACAATATAGTGCACAGAAGGGATGGGGCTCTCAGGCAGTGGGGCCCACCGGGGATTTCCCCTGTACCCCTGTGGGCCAGTCCAACCCTGCATACAGTAAGATCCAACGTTTCATGTATTTGTTCGCATTGTATCCCTGAAGATCTGAAACGTTGGATCTTCTGTGACTTGTCTATGAGTATTGTTTTCTGTTCAGCCTGCGTGCTGCCTATCTGGTTCTATTTCTTTATGAGGAATTTGGGTTGGCATGTAAATGGTATGTCCCTGATGTGTATCCTCAATAGAAGACCCTTATTTGTATAGCAACATGTTGAAGAACTCCCAGATTACAGATCCCCTGAGCCTGTAATTTGTTCCTGTAATCTTACCGAGTTCGGTTCTCTGTAGATCTTTTGTTGATGCAAAGTGCCCTTCTCGACACATAATTAGGAATCCTGTGTGTCCTGGGTTCCCATCTATTAATGATCGCTATTGCACGGCAATCCGGGCGTGACATTACCGCTCATCGTCACATTGTAATATGCGATCATAGCGCCCGGATGTATCAACCGGCGCAAGCAGGGACAGGGGCTCTGAAAGGAGCCCATCCCTGCGATGTGCTCGGAGAACTGCCGGGGCTGCTGCAAATGCGCAGTCCTGCGGACTGCACATGCACGGCCGTCATTGCTGGGAAGGGTTCCGGAGGAATTATGAGCAGTGTAGCCCACACATTGGCTAATGCCATCTTCAGATGTTAGTACATTTGGCAGCATCGCATCCCCCATCGAAACCTATGGGAGTTGCGACTGTCTGCGGGAATGGAGGGATCACAGAAGGTATCGGAGATACTTGCTGCGGTCCCTCCTTAATACATCCGGGGGAAACTTAATATTTGAGGTTAACCCCCCAAAATGGATGTTTTTCAGGGTTTTTTTTCCTCCAATATACAATGATAAATGGGTCCCTGGTGTCCCCAGTGTTCTATTAGGGACTAACCAAATGTCCAGTCACATCACTGCCCCAGTTTCTACCTTGTGGGACATTTAGCAGCAGCAGCAGTGATTCTGTTATTCATTATAATGCAAATATAAGCCTGTTGTCTCTCCCCCCACTAATGCCTGCATCTCTCTTCTGAACACGATGGTGCAGGATGTTAGTAATGAATTGCACTCATTCTTCATGGAAGAAACGTGTTATTTGAAGTAATGCCTGCATGCATTGTTAAGGTCAGAATAACCTTCCCTATGATTTCTGATCACAATTGCTTATGATTGTACCAGCAGGTAATGAGCTCCTGCCATTTGCTGGCCTTTTACTTTCTCCACTTTTTTGTCTAAAACAGAAACTCTGCAGGGTTTATTTGTTGAGGTCTAATAATACAGACTGCAGAGACTTAAGAGCTATACTATAGAATTCCAACTCAAATTTTTTATTAAGAAAGAGAGTATTCTATAAAAAAAACACTATATAACGGAGGGATGGACGAATGGAAAAATAATTATTTTTTCACAAACCTTGCAGCCTATAGAAAAGCAGGGTAGTGTCTAAATCCCCTTCACGGAGAGTACCCTGACGTCATCAGCCAGTGTCCAGCGTCATTCTCTACCATCCAAGTGGGCATAGAGGGTGAATTTAACCTTGTGGCGAGCACAGCGAGCCACCGAGGGGACAACTTACTTCTTTAAGTGGGGACAACTTACTTTTTTAGCTGGCCTTAATGGGCGTGAACTGCACTTCCGCCCTCACTCACGTCACTTCCAGGTCCCTAGCATGAAGGGGAAATAAGCTCTACCTATAGAGCAGGGCTCTTCTTCTTGTTGCCAGTGGCCCCGCCCCCTCAATGATGTCACATGTTTAGGGAACGGGGGCCAGCACACGGTGGAAAAGTGCCCTTCTCTGGTGCTGCTTATCAGTGTACAGAGAAGTGTGACACCCCAATTATGCTGCATACATTTGGAAGGAGCCTTACATCAGAGTTCTGGGCTGTTTTGATAACTTGTTTGATTCTCATTTTCTGTCTGCTTATCTCCATTCCCCTCAGTGTACTGACTGTTGTGAAAATACTCTATGCTGCTATGAGAATTCCATTTATCTGATTGGCATATTATTCTATCACCGGATAACCTCATTCTGTTACGGTGGAGGCTGGATTAGAGGGATAAATTTAAAGCTTGACCCAGGTGGTTTATACATAAGACTTTTAGATAAAATGAGGGATTGGGCTCATGTTGGGTCAAGTGTAGGCTTGCAGTAAGTTCAGTTTTAAACCTAATATTGGAGGAATACAATGAGTAAAGCTGCATACACACACAACGATTTTGTTACCAACGATTTTCTGAACGATTTTCTGTCAGATTATCTGTCAGATTTTTTAAAGTGTAATGAACGATTTTTTTGAACTACAAACGATTTTTGCACATTCCCTTAATGAAAATCGTTGAGTTGACAAGTCTGACTGCAAACTACAAACTACAAACGTGAATGCGCATGAACGATTATCTTTCATCGTTTGACTGAGAAAGTGAACGATTTTTTCAAACGATTATCGTTAAACGATATCATTCAACGATAAACGTTCAAAAAATCGTTGTGTGTGTATGCAGCTTTAATATTAAGAATTTAATGGATAAGAAGCTAAAGCAAGCCATACATGTGGGTTACCAATTTAGTCAGCCTAAGCTATTGGTTCACAATCTGATATATTAGATGACTATAGAGACAGGCAAATAGGCCCTCATTCAGACCCAGTCGCAAGCACCGATGTGCTCGCAACCAGGTCGATAGTTAGCCATGTGCATGCGCAGTGGCCGCACTGCACGTGCGCAAGCCCCGGAGCGAGTTAGAAACTCTTGCTCCGGAGCTCTCTACAAAAGGGGCGGCTGTCGATGTTGATCGACAGCTCGCCCCGTTTTGTAGGCGGGCCGAGGGGGTGGTTTCCAAAACGGAGGCGTTCCTTAAGGAACGCCTACCGTTTTGTGGGCGGCCGCACTGACATCATCAGTGATGTCAGTGGGGAGTTTCCTGCTCCTTCAAAGCAGGAAGCTCTCTAGGCCTTGCGGCTGCTGAGACCCAACGTTAGGGTCTCGTCGCAAGCCCCGATGGTTGCGATGGTTTTCACCATCGCGACCATCAACCTGGTCAGTCGCTAAGCTGTGGGGGTAACCCACAGCTTACCTAACGACCAGGAGGCCGCACTTCAAAAATGAAACGGCCGCCCTCAATCAGAACGAGCACTCGCTTCTTGCGAGCGCCTCTGAATGAGGGCCATAGTCCTCACCAGCCCACCTAAATTGTGGACATACTGTACCAGTTAATCCCAGTAGATTGTGAATGAATCATTATCAACCATCACAGTTGCTATTGGGGTCGTATGCAGTAGTATAATGGGCAATTTAGCATTAGAATCACTGAGGTTTACTCCTATCTAAGCTTCATTACTAAAAGGTCATATAGCAGTCTCCATGCTTTGGTGGTCTTAGGGAATAATGTCCCCTTGGCTTCTTTCTTTTCAAAATACAAAATAGAGAGACAATGGAAGGGACATACCTAGCAGTTATCAGACCCCCTAGCAATTTTTGCTTTCCAGGATGGGATCAGCAATGTTTATCTACTCTCTGCTTCGGCGGCCATCATCCTGCTCTTCTGTAGGGGCTGGCACAGAAGTAGGGGTCTTAGCAGCAGTGGTGCCCCATCACAATGGAACTCACAGACCAAATGGGGCACCACAGAGCATGAGTGCAGTACGTACACCAAGGGGTATATTTACTAAAGTGCAGGTTTTTAGCAGTGGAGATGTTGCCCATAGCAACCAATCAGATTCTAGCCATTATCTTCTAGAAGGTACTAGATAAATGTTAAGTAAAATCTGATTGGTTGCTATGGGCAACATCTCCACTTCTAAAAACCATCACTTTAGTAAATATACCCCCAAGTCTTGAGTGACTCAGGGAGAATTGTGAGCAAATTAGGTCACATTGGCCACTGAACTTCCAGCTAGATAGCTCCCAACAAGAAACCCTCATTCACTCAGGTCTAATACGAAATCAGCCTCATATCCAGGTGAAGTGATTGGCCTAATCACGCACAGCACATCTTCGTTGGGATTCTTAGGTATGTAGACTGCTGCATGTTTAAGAATCTTAGGGCCGTATTCAATTTGAGGCTAAAAGTCTGTTTTTGCGTGGTTTTGGCGGAAACTTTTCGCCGAAGAAGTAATTTTCGCCTATTTTTACTTTACTCCGTATTCAATTTGGAAGAGTCTTCGCCTAGGTGGAAAGTCAATGCAATATAATAGGCGGAAAAGTTTCGCCTATGAATAGCAGGCGGAAAAAAGTGCAGAATTGGGATTTTGGGGTGCAACGTTGCCGACAGTACCCCAAAGGTAAACTGTGTCAAATAAAAAAAAAACACTTAAGGACACCCCAAAAAAATCACTTTGAATTTGGGGGCGAAAAAAAAAATGTTGGGGGACAAAGTTAAAAACTAACGTACTAGACACCAGGGGGGTCACCAAGTATACCCCAAGTGTTTCTTTTATTGCAGGTACTTGCTGAAGGTGGATTTTTCACAATTTTTTCAATTTAACTTTAGCAACTTTAAAATATGCTGGCCCCCATTTTCAAGTACCCGAAATTTGCTGGGATAAGTTATTTTCAGCAAAAAAAACCTCCTAAATACTATTCTGCACCACTTATACAAAAACGCTATTTAGCAGCTATTGAGCCCGTTTAAAAACACCAAATACCTTCAGCAAGCCAAATCGGGGGGGTACCATAGCCCATGTCAGAGCATCTTTTAGGAGGTGTCAGGCTGATTTCCCCAAATCTGACAGTACTTTCCGCTTGTATAAGTTTCGCCGGGTCCCGTTTTCACCTACTTTCAAATTGAATACGGGGTAAAGCGGGCACGCGCGCGATGCTTTTCTGTCTACACAACACGCGATGTAGGCGAAAAGTCTGGGAGGCGGAAAAGTATCGCGGGTCCGCTCAAATTGAATACAGCTCATAGATTTAAATTTATATATGGTATCCACCAAGATTAACCAGCCCATTTATACTAAGAATCTGCGCTGAAACCCCATGTACTGCCCACAGTTTCACCCCCATTGCCATGTAAGAGTCTGTGCACTTGCTTATTAGGAACTACCTCCAATCTTTAATTAGACTGTAGAGTGATAATTAGAATTCCTGTAAAAAGCAATGGGCTTTCCATAACAACAGTGGTAAATCCATAGAGCGAACATGGGCGTCAGCAGTACGAGCATATGGTGTGGTTTGTCCTGATGTTTCTCTTGATGAATTATCAAGGTAGCAATCAGGCTGAGTAGGTGAAAATCCTGCTGTATGTGAGTGGGTCTGTGCAGTTCTGAGAGGTAGAATGAAGATTGTACTATGAGCTGAGAGACCCCGGCTGACTAGGGCAAAGGGGGAAATACAAGTTCTCCGTTATGGTGAAGCCTGTCTGTTAGCACATCAGAGAAAATATCACAGAGCACTGCCAAGCACAATATAATTAACAGCGGAGGAAATCAAGGATTGATTAGTCGTGTTTGGAAAGGAAGCAGTTGATTAGCATGTTAATTGGAAAAGATGTTTATGAAATGTACAAAAAAAATAAAAATCCATAATGGCAGTGGCGAGAGAGTGATCGATGGCTGAATAACAGAAACATTTGGATCATTTGTACGTTACACGTGTCCTATCCTGCTTATCGTTATATATACTGCTCTCTTTAAAATGTGTCTTTGTGTGTACATTATATATATATATATATATATTTATATAGACACACATTTACTGTTTTCCGATGTATATCTAATAGAAAGGTATTTAGATTTTGCTATTATATCTCTTGCATTTAAACTTTTGAATTTAAATTTGTATCTAGTATCTATCTAGTCATGCTTGTTTATTTTTCACTTTTATCTTCCAGTTTAAAGAAGCAATCCCATGTAGAGTTAAGCATGCATTTGATAGTCAATTTTGCTATCTGTATTCCCACAAATCATTATCTCCTTTTCAAAATCTCTCTGGAGTTTGCACGGTATAGCTGCCAGTCGCAAACAAGCTCACAGCTCTGAGCATGTCAAGCGATGGCAGAGGGATATGAGGAGTGGGATATATTTTGCTTTGCACAGAGCAGACATAGGGCCGTATTCACTTAGAAGCGAAAAGCCGTTTTTGGTGAATCTTATTCGCTGATGACGTCATTTTCGCAGATTTCATTTATCCCCGTATTCAATTTCAGTGTCTTTTCACCGGTGCGATAATGCAATATAATAGGCAAAAAAGTTTTGCCTATGAACACCCAGCGGAAAAAAAGTGCAGATTTTGGGGGTTGGGGGTGCAATGTTACAGGAACCACCCTGCACCCTTTGGACATCCCCCTGCCGCTAACTGCATCAAGAAACGCAAAAAAACCCACAAAGGACACCCCATAAAAGCACTTTGAAAAAATGGGTGAAAAAAATCAAAGTGGGGGTGCAAATTCAAAACTAGCGAAATAGCCTTTGGGGGGGTCTGGAAGTATGGGGGAGGTGTATTTTTGATTGCAGGTATTTGCTGAAGGTGCATTTTGGTGCTTTTTAATGCATGACTTTAGCAACTTTTAAATATGCTTGCACCCATTTTCATGAACCCCAAATTTGATGGGAATACTTATTTTCCCCCATAAAAGTTGCAAAATGCTATTCTTCACCACTTGCTGACAGAAGCTAAATAGCGCCTATTGAGAACATTCCAAGACCCCAAATACCTTCAGCAGTGCTAATCGGGGGTACCCATAGTGAACCCCCATGTCAGAGCATCTTTTGGGAGGTGTCAGGCTGATTTCCCCAAAAACTACAGGACTTTTCGCCTGTTTGAGTTTCGCCGTATCCCGTTTTCGCCGATTTGGAATTGAATACGGGGATACGTTGGGACGTGCGCAATTTTTTTTGCGCAGAAAAGCGGCGAAGATGGCAAAAAGTCCAGCCTAGGACTTTTCGCTTCAAATTGAATACGGGCCATAATCTATCTATGCCATGTGACTGTGGTTGCCATAGCAGCCCATGACACTGAACAGAACTCTCAATTATTTATAGCAGCCTGAAGAAACAAACAAAGGAAAATAGTCTGCCATAGTGATTTATTTTAAATAAATAAATGGGATTGTTGCTTTACATTCAGAAAAGTATTCTGTAACATCTCTACTAATATATAAAAATGAAACGTATGTTTGTTGCTCAATCATGGCCAAACCTTTGAATCGATTGACTTGACAATTTGCATAGCAATAGTTTACAGGCCGACTTAGAACATACAGTATGTGTTTTCCCATGCCTCCCATCACATTAATGTTATTTAGGTACTGGCATACCAACTCCAACATACATGCGTGGCAAGGAACCCACCACGCAGAGCACATAATAGAAAAGATCAGTAGTGCTGCCAGTGGCCCGGCCGTTACATACCAATGACTAATGCCATCCAAATAAAAACATTTAGCACAATCAAATTGATACAGTTAATTTGTTTCAGAGAGATGCTAAGGTCAAGTAAAAGTAATAGAGATACTAAACTCAAGTAAAAAATATATACAAATACGCAGGTTTCAGGCAAAGTGCTGCACAGCAGTAAGTAAGTCTGAAATTGCTTACCACAGAACTTCAGAATGGAGTAGCTACACGTATTAAATCCACAATGTTTGTAACGTATAGTATGTCAGCATCTTTGGTCACAATGTGTAGGAGTCGGCTACAATAAACATGTCATGTCTACTGATAGCTGTTAATTATAGATAGTCTGCAGCCATAAATGAATGTGGAGATACTGTCCAAGACTGCTATTCAGAGCTGGCACCCCCACACACTTCACATAACTTGAAAGGGCTCCACATTATCCTTAGGAGATGTTGGGATCTGTTTTAGAAAAACTGTTGGCACAGTCCTGGTACTATGAGCTCCTTAGCACTGCAATGGCATTCGGTCACGGACTTGCCCGGGCAACACCAGGGACTACAGTTAGTAAATAATACAAATATTGGAAGATTTGTTCTCAGATTATGAAATAGTCCGTCCCCCGTCGGCCCTGCAGAATGCAGCATGGCACGTAGCTCCCCCCCCCCCCCCTTGTGAGACCAGGCATCGTCAAGTGTGTATGCACTTGCCGCATGCAGGGTCCCGTCAACGGCGATGTCGTGCTTGGGTACACATCGTGAAGTGTGTATCTAGCTCAAGAGTTGCCAACTTTCAAACAACTAAATGGTGCCCACACACATACCGATGTCCTCACGATACGATTTTATGGCCAATTTCCTCATGAACTTTCACGGGAGCTCCCTTGCCGTCGTGATCACGATTTGGAGTTAAAAATGTCCAATCTGACTAAAGATCTATCTTGCAGCCAATGCATTGTATCCCAGATTGGCTAATCTGCCCTACAGCACGGCAGATCAGAAGATGCGATATACGACGAGCGGGGACGCGCATCGGCATCGTGCTCGTGAGTATAAACTCACGATTTGTACTTTTTTTACCTGATTCGTCGTCACGATTCGTCGAAATCGGCCAAATCGTGTAAAATGTCGCTATGTGTGTGGGCACCTTTAGACTTATTGTGTTATACATTCCATTCTGCAACTTGCTTCTGGGCTTTAAGCAAAGTGTGTCCGTTTCAGCCAGGCAAATCTAATACCGCATGTACTGTATGTAAGAAACGCAAGTAATGTCGCTCTTGGAAGATTGTGAAACACTCCATTTTGGGGAAGCATTGTATTCAATATGTCGATGTTTTGTGTCAATAACATCTCCCTATATACATTCTACAGGGTAGATCCAGGCTGGTTTAGCATTTATTTCTGTTGCTGCTGTAAAACTATCGGTCAAAGCTGCCAATCATCGCCGGCTTTGGCAAACTGCCCAATCATATCCGATCTTCTACTAATTTGCTAATAACATATTATCATTCATTCAGAAACAGCAACTGGGAATCACATTGTAGCAACTAAAGATGCTCAAAGTGGGCATCTCTGTCAATCAGACACACCTAGGGCTAAAAAGAGACCCCAGCATTCTTCCCATAGGAATGGGGAATGGAGGTGTGGCCTTGCATCACGGGGCATAGCCACTCATCATGGTTGCATGCCGCCAGTCATGGGGGAATGGCCTCGCGTCACTCCCCGTCTGCACATGCTGGCTGAGCAGAGCGCCGGGAGGCGGAGCTGCTCAGCCACGCCTCCAGGCACCTGGAACAGCCCATCAGGCCATTGTCCTTTGCGGCATGGACAGTTGCTGGTACACAGCGTAGGGCTTGTAGCTGCACTGGCATAAAGTCATAGAAGCTATTCCAACAATAGCCGCTCTCTCGGTTGCTGCAGCATCCGATCCTGAATCCAGTCCTATGTGTGCGGACAGCTTTATAAATCCTCAAATTGCATTTTGTCACAAAACGGTGAACTTTTTACTTTACCCTGTGAATTCTATTGAACCGAACCAAGACAACCCTCACCCAGCACATCATTTTACTTTAATAATGTATTAGGCATTATCTTATAACTAACTCAATTAATACAGCTTCAAGGAATTAGAACATCGTTCAATCATCCGTCAACTTTGCTCCCTCATTATTCTCTCATGTATCTGAAGTGTAATTTATTCAAGCACGTTGGTTTTTCTCCACAGTTTATAAACTGCATTAATTGTTGTAGAGTACTTGGGCATTAATTGCTCCGTATTTATCATTTTATTTTGGTGCTTTGTAAGGAAGCATATTGCCCCACATTGTTCTCTGTTTAGCATTAATAAACAATTCAGTATTTTAACTCGTATTTTAGGGGCAAACGTGGCTACACAGAAACTCAACGGGGGTGACACCCGCTGCAGTACCTCTAGACCCCTCGCGCCCACGTGAAAGGGGGCATGGACTTGTGTCCGTGAGGCCATGTTTCCTGATTAGTATGATTTTGGGGGCGTGGCCACGTGTCCCGCCCATGTTCTTGTCAAGATGGGGCTTGCCCAGCGCTCCAGAAGCTGCTGAGCTTCCCCAGCAGCTCCGGACACAGGGGTGTATGGAATGGATGATGCGCGCAGTGCATCCACAGGGAGGACACCAACAGGGAGTTCAAAGCTTGGAGATAGATAAAGTGCCAAACAATCAGCTCCTAACTATCATTTTTCAAACACAGGGCCTAATTCACGTAGATTCCCGATGTTCGGGAATCTGCACAGAACATGTCTGGCAGGCGCCAGACCCATTCTGCGCAGGTGAAGAATGGGTCAGTGAGCCTGCACATAAACTGTCCGTTTGGGGGCGGGGATGGGTGGCAATGGCGTGTCACCGACCGCTGGGGGGGTGAGAAGAGGCCGGGATCTCCGTCGGCTGACGGAGATTTCCTGGTCTCTTCCTCTCAGCTGAGACGGCCGGCTACGTGACCCCATGGGTCACCTTAGCCGGCCAATGGTCCGCAGAGTATCCGATCCTGCATTGGACAACGCAGCTCGGATCCATAATGCAGCAGGGGGCGTGTTGCCTCCTGCTATATTACCTAATCAGCAGATGGAATTGCCTAAGCTGCTTGCGAGCAGCTTAGCTATTCCGTCTGAAGCTGAATCAGGCCCTCAATCTGTAACATTCCAGAAAGTGATTGGTTGGTACTTTATCTCTTTCCACTTTAACTCTCTCCAAGATTTGATAAATCTCCTTTATATATTTAGGAGTGATACAATTTGTCATATTGCTTTGTAATAAATGAATAACTAAATAAAAAATCCATGACAATTGTTATTGATTACACTCAGATACTGTACCTAAATTAAAGGTTTGTCTCTGGATAAGGATGAGCTAAAATCTACCTTTCTACGAAGGCCTCTGGTAAAAGAGAGTGCCTAACTTATAGATCCATAATACCTCATATTTAGTTAAATTGCCCCTCGAGGGGGAATAGAGACAGATTGCAAAAGTTGTGTTCCACTTAAAGAAAATAAAAAGTTTTTTTTGCTTTAAGGACAAAATCGGTTATATCGGTACAATAATTTCTAATGTGACTTTAAAGTTTAGACAGAAGGATTTTTTTTTTTTGCGACCCGTCTGACCTATGTAGCCAAAGCTGCAAGGACATACACAGAGGTATGTGACATTTGTACTTTCACACGTATGAAATCCAATGCAGGGAAATGACCTTTATTGGGATGTGAAATGATGCCACCTTCAATTATCAAATGAGAACATGAACAAGATATGCAACTAGAATTACTATTTTTGCTAAGGTTTGAAATATTTTTCTTGATTTTTTTTTTGTATCCCCTTAACATCAGCCTTAACGTATTCTTTTAGCGCTTTTAAAGGACATTTTTTTTTTTTTTTGTAAATATGTTCATTGAAAGGTTCACACAAAACAAAATGACAAATTCAAAACACAAAACAGTTATAAAATTAGAGAATTCCAATTATTTGTTTTTACCATACATCAAGTATTAAAAGAGAGATGCTGTAAAAGAGGGACACATAAATCTGAACTGCAAATAGCATAGTAACCAAATAGACAAATACAGTTAGGGGGGAATTCAATTAGGTGCGAGTTTGGCCCCACAAGGTGAAATCTCTGCAAATTCGCCTTGCGAGTTATATTTGCAATTGAATTCCAAACTTGCATTTCTTTTTCAGAATAAATTCGCCTGTTTTTGTTCGCCCCCCCCCGAGTAGGTGAAAAGGTAGGGAAAATCTGTATTTTAAGGTAAAAATGTCAGAACATGCTTCAATACCTCTCAGACACCCCCCTCCCCCCTAATGACTACTTAGGTATTTTGAATTTTTCAATTAGCTTAATTGGGCCAATAATTACATGTCATTTTTGGGGAGAAAAAAAAATAAATGGCCTCAAATTACCAAATTACCTCAAAATAAGATTTTTTTAAATCTAAATAATGCACCCCCAATGTAATGAAATTATTTATTTCAACAAAAAATAATTGCTTTCTACAATTTTTTTACATTTTATAAAGTCGCCTCAAATTACCCCAAAAGCAACTTCCTTTTTTTTCTACTTCTTTTGCATTTCCCGTTTAATTTCTTTGTAATTAAACAAAATTCTACAGGCTGCGGGGTATTAGGCTGCGGGAGGGGAGGGTTAGGGTTAGGCTGCAGAAAAGGTGAGTTAGTGGGAGGGTTAGGGTACTTACCTGCATGCGTCAGGATTCTGGGTCGGGATCCCATTCCCACCACTTTTATTTGGTCAGGCACATGTACACTACAGTCATTTATATTATTACTTTATATTCTGGTCTTCTAACAAAATAAGATTATCAGTTACTACTGTAATTTGAAATGTCCAGATAATCAGTTTTATTCAAACTCCTGATGATTTGCTTTCACCATCCAGACAACCTAAACGTGATTACTGTTTCTCACTAGTGATAATTACTTGTTGCTATTTAATTAGCAACTTTGAAGTGATGAAAAAATATCCTTCAATCTGAAAACTAATGCAATCCATTTATTTGGGCCCATTTGAACTGTTAATCTCATTTATCCAATTAGTCTAAGCTACCGACTTGATTTCTCAACACTGTCTTCATGTACATGGATGGGCGCCAGTAGGCAAATCAATTTCTACATGGCTTTGCTTTCCTTCCAAACCACGTAATTCATGTGATTGAGTAAATGAGATTGCATCAAAACAATCTTTTTAAAGCTTGTATGTCACACTGAAATGTATACATGACATTGTGTTGTCTCTTTATATAACACTGACAGTATGTATTACTTGTTTCCATGCTTAATGCATAGCCAGCCTACTGCAGCTAATCACCGAAACAGTGAAAAGTACAGCGATAGATATTGTTGTAGTTTAACAACCCTGACACCTGGTGTAAAGCCTAATGGAGCGTACACACGGTCAGATTTGTCAGACTTGTCAGATTTGTCAGATGAACGACTGAACGACTAAACGATTTGAACGATTTGAACGATTTGACCAAAGTTTTGAACGATTTGAACGATTTGAACGATTGAACGATTTTTGACTGCATTAAAATGAATGGAATCGTCCAAGTCTGACTGCAAACCCATCAGATGTCAGATATCGTTATCTGACAAACGGGAACGCGCATCGTTGATCGTCCATCGTTCAGGCATGTCAGATATGAACGATTTTCCTTCAGATATGAACGACTGAACGATTTTTAAATCGTTATCGTCCATATCTGAAGAAAAAATCTGATCGTGTGTATGCACCATAAGCTGGGGGCCCCCGGACATGCAGAAGTAACTGCGTTGCATTGCTCCCAATCTAGAAAGCTTGCTATTACTTTTAATCAGACCAAGCATTGTTGTTAGGTGTGACAACGGATTTGGTCTCACCTCTACAATATCTCCTGTTCAGAGTTCTGTTCGGAACAGTTGAGAGGTATGTTCGGGAGAGTTGCGAATTATGTTTGGGGCAGATGAGAGATAGGTTTGGGACAGTTAGGAGGTATGTTTGGCACGGGATACATTCAATATCCCGGCAGATGGGATTCCGGCGCACAGTTGGGAGGTGTGCTCGGGACAGTTGGGAGGAATGTTTAGGAAAGTTGAGAATTATTTTCCGGATAGTTGGGATGTACATGTGGCACACTTGGGAGTTACAGTATGTTTGAGACACTTGGGAGTTCTGATCGGGTCAGTTGGGAGAAATGTTTGGGACAGTTGTGAGTTACAGTATGTTCGAGACATTTGGGAGTTATGTTGGGGACAGTTGGGAGTTATGTGCAGTTCGGGACAGTTGGGAGTTATGTTCGGGACAGTTGGGAGAAATGTTTGGGAAAGTTGAGTGGTATGTTCAGGACATTTGGGAGGTATGTTAACGACAGTTGCAATGTATGTTTGGAACATTTGGGAAGTTCGTTCCAGACATTGGGTATGGTGAGGACAGTTGGGAGGAATGGTGAGGACAGTTGAGAGGAATGGTGAGGACAGTTGGGAGGTATGGTGAAGACAGTTGGGAGGAATGGTGAGGACAGTTGGGAGGAATGGTGAGGACAGTTGGGAGGTATGGTGAAGACAGTTGGGAGGAATGGTGAGGACAGTTGGGAGGAATGGTGAGGACAGTTGGGAGGTATGGTGAAGACAGTTGTGAGCTATGGTGAAGACAGTTGGGATAATTGTTGGGGGAGAACCTGCGCTCAATGTAGTATATATACTCCTAGAGGGAGCTGCTCCAGGGAAAGAGATGTCCCGTCTGTTTATATCAACTGGTCAACATTAAATAAAGTATTGTGAATCGTGATGATTGAATGTACAGATATGGTATTAAGGAAGATTACTGAATAATGTATAGTATAAATTGTTTACTTCAAATCAAGCAATAAAATCACATGGGTGTTCACAGTTGTGGAAAAAAAGGGGGGGATATATTCAGTGTATTGACCAGAAACTGAAGTAGCTCTACAGTATCTGGATAATTGCCAAAAAAATATTATAAATTAAATAAAATACAAAGTAAACATGAATGAATACATGAATAAATGAATGAATAAAAACATACATAAATGAGTAATGACACAAGTCAAATAGTGTACTTATTGAATACGGTCTCTTTTTGAAGAGAACGTGCTTAATAGTGACGATGTGACTGTGGATGGTAGCGTCACAGTATAGTTGTTAGTCCCTTGTGAGGACAAATGTAGAGAAACAGTGTTGAGAATCCGGGTTAAACTTTTTGATTGTCAGATGAGCGGTGTCCTGCTGATCTGAATCTGTTGAGAATAAAGTTACTGCGTGTGTGGAAATGAGGTGCCCCGAGTGAGTCTTCCCGGGGCAGGAGCACGGCTTGAGAACTGGGTGTTGCGGGAAGGGACAGTGCTAGACGTGACCTAGCCCTCCTATCTGTTCAGATCACCGGCGCATGAGCTGGGTGATCCAGCCCAACACCGGTGTTACTGAGAGCAAGATGGCAGTCTACTGCCTGGGGAGGGGATGTAACGGTTGTTGGGTGGTATGTTCAGGACATTTGGGAGGTATGTTAATGACAGTTGCAATGTATGTTTGGAACATTTGGGAAGTTCGTTCCAGACATTGGGTATGGTGAGGACAGTTGGGAGGAATGGTGAGGACAGTTGGGAGGTATGGTGAGGACAGTTGGGAGGTATGTTTGGGACAGCTGGGAGGTATGGTGAGGACAGTTGGGAGGTATGTTTGGGACAGTTGGGAGGTATGTTTGGGACAGATGGAAGTATGGGCTTGATTCAGGGTTGTGCGCTAATGTTGCTGCAGCTGCAATTTTTGCAGCTGTGGATATTCAAAGATATGATAATGGAACGGTGACCGGGACTAGTACTGAGACGCCATCGCAGCTGTCCGTAACTGCATACACATATGCAGCATCGGGGGCATATCATGCATATATCGACTTCCTGAGTGAGCCTATGGTCACTCAGATTGGGCGCTGTAACTGAGACACCAGAGCCATGTTTCTTGTGTACAGGATCGCAGTTGGCGACTGGTACATGCCCCTAAAACGTCCGCTACATGCCAGCGTTTTTTTCCCCACTCCCCGTTACCTTCCACAAAATGGCCAATCCCTGTCAGGCACCTATTAATAATTTCTTTGGGCTAGTGCAGTGGTTCTCAAACTCGGTCCTCAGGACCCCACACAGGTCACGTTTTGCAGGTCACCAAGCAGGTGCACAGGTGTACTCATTACTCACTGACACATTTTTTAAAAAATCCACAGGTGGAGCTAATTATTTCACTTGCGATTCTGTAAGGAGTTTTGTAAAACATGCACTGTTTGGGGTCCTGAGGACCGAGTTTGAGAACCTGCGGGCTAGTGTATTCAAAAATCAATCACCACATGTGCACATTGCGGCTGTGACGCACATGCACTCGGCCGATAATCTCTGATCTAAGTGAATATCGGCATAGCATACAGATCTGAATCTGGCCTTACTGTATGTTCGGGTTGGTAGGAAGGCGTGCTATTTATTACCTTGGTGCAACAATTTTGCTGCCCTCTGCAAAACTGTTATTCCCTGACGCAGCAGTAAAACGTGTATTTAAACATTATTTTTTATTAATAAGACAGCAAAACAGTTATATTACAAGGTTACAAATCATCGCAGCTAGACAAACGCACCAATTTCACCCACCTCACCTCCCTAAGCTACGCTACCTAATTACCTACACATTTAAAACAAAATCTAAAGTACATTGTTCTTTTCATACTCAAACAGCCCTCTCATTCACTGCTAAAATTGCTGCTGTATGACTGGATCTTACAGCTTACTCAGCACTTTCTATCTGAAGAACGTGGAGCATCTACAAAGCTAAGCGAACAAGGCCTAAATATAAATTTATTATTATTTTATGTATATATATATATATATATATATATATATATATATATAATCTCAACACTCGGAAACATTTGGGCAGCCTTTTTCATTACCCAACAGAGTATGACGCATACGTAATTTGTGTAAAATGAGTATTCATAGAAGTGTGTTTTGACGTTTAACACACGCTTGCTGCAGTTTATCTCTGTTTACATTAATGGTCGTGTCGCAGGCACATTAGTCCAATAAGGTCCAGAAATGCATCTGCCATCTCCATCAATGCACTCATCATTACTGCACTCAATTTGCACCACAGAGTTTCAGTACCCACAAGTCATGTCCCTCAAGACAAATGCGATTGCAGCTTTTCAGCAACAATTCAAATGAACATACCCACACCACACCCTTACAGTCTTTGGCCACATCTACACACCAGCCTGCCCAGGGGGCTGTGGTATAAGAGATAGACAGTAATTAGGTAGATAATGTCTAGGTAAACACCAGAGGTTAGACAGACAATAGGTCAAAAGGGACAAAAGGTTGACGCACAAAGAGTCGACATGTAAGAAGGTCGACAATTACAAATGGTCGTCAGGGTCTGAAGGTCGACATGAAAATGGTTGACACGTGATTTATAAAAACTTTTGCCCTAATCTACACCCTAACCCTCCCCTTAGTGCCTAAACCTAACCCTCCCTCCTGATGCCTAACCCTAACTGTCGGGGTAGGTGCCTTTCCCTAACTGTCCCTTCTAGCCACTTGCCTGGCACGGTCGTATCAGATACAACCATACCAGACTGGGCTTTCCCTGACATGGTTAACTTAACTAAGTTAACTTCCAGCAGCTGCCCACCTCAGAGGGACCTGCTGGTCCCTCTACACCTGCGCCTCCTCCTTTGTGTCCCGATCACTGCTGGCCACAGTGATCGGGCAGCGGCAGCACCCCCCTAGAAGCAGCAGCAACGGCTCATGTAGCCGCTGCTGTTGCTGTGACCCGATCCCTGTGGCCAGCAGTGATCGGGCAGCCGGACCGTCAGAAGCAGTAGTGGCGGCTCTGGCAGCCACCGTTGCTGCTATGTCACCGGGCCGCTAGTGGGACATCCACCCACAGCGGCTCCGGAACAGTGATCATTGAGATCACTGTGTGTGTACGAGCAGCTCCAGGCCGCTAGCGGGACATCCACCCTCTGCAGCTTCGTGTAGTAGCAGCAGCCGCGGCTCTGGTAGCCGCGGCTGCTGCCATGTAGGCCGGCGCCCCCGCCCACTGTTTTCCGGCCTTATCTCCGCTTACCCATCCCCATGTGTCCCGATCACTGCTGGCCACAGTGATCAGGCAACATATGAAATTATAATATAATATATAAATATAAATATATATATATATATATATATATATATATATATATGCGCATGTGTGTATATATATATATATATATATATGTATGTGTGTGTATATATATATATATATATATACATAAGTATATGTATATATACATATGTGTGTGTATATATATATAAATATATATTCATAGTACATATAGACATATATACACGTATTTATGTGTATGTATATATATATAAAGTGTATGTATATGTATATATGTGTGCGTGTGTATATATATATATATATATATATATACACACACACACGTGTGTGTGTGTAAGCAGGTGCAGATATATATATATATATCGATCGATGGATATCGCAGAGCCTCTGATTAGGGATGGCAACCGATCATTGATGGTTTGTAAACCATCGATGGTCTGATTGAAAACAAGTGGGTTTGCAATTGCTGGTGGCCATCAATGTTAACCCTCAATCGATGTTTAGGAAACATCGGCAGTTGTGGTCTACACAGATCTCTTCGACCAATCGCAAAACAATTGATGGCTTCTAACGATGGTTGAACCATCGATGGTACAGCCGTCAATGGCTACAGTATAACATAAAAATTGCATATTTTATGGTATACTGTGTTTTAAAAAAAAAAAATTTCAACTAAAATAGTGATGGATAAGTTTAAAATTATGTTCGTGACCTAATTCAATCATAAAAGAAACCGACAATTTTGGAGCGGTTTTTGGAAAAAGAATTAGTCAGTTAAGTGGCTAGTGTCTAACCCTAACCCTCCAGTAAGTGCCTAACCCTCTCTCCTGGTGCCTAACCCTAACCGTGGGGGTAAGTGCCTAACCCTCCTGTAAGTGCCTAACCATAAACCTAACCCTAAAACACTAAAAAAAAACAAGTCTACCATTTTTGTGTCGACCATTTTCATGTCAACCTTTTGACCCTGTCGACCATTTGTACCTGTCGACCTTATTACATGTTGACCTATGGAGATGATCTAACATCTGGTGTCTATCTAGACATTGTCTATCTAATTACTGTCTATCTACAGTCTGGAACCCGCGCAGGGGCATACTAAGTGAGGAGGGGGCTCATGTGCAGTCTTTGTCCAAGTCTCCTCCTCTCTAGCCAGTGGCACAAGCGAGTAGACTCTGGCACTGTGACAGACATGGCTGCCATTTTCCCAGTGATTTTCCTACTGTGCAGATCTCCGGGAAAATGGCCGTTGCGGTGATTTTTGCAGTGCTACTGATGTTGCTAAATGACTCCGGCTGTGTAATGTGGGCCCCCCCTGGACCCATGTGCACCCATCAGAGATACGACCCAGACCCTGCCGACTCTACACGCCAATTCTAATCCCCGTCCCAGCACTCTTGGCAAAGACGCGCAATAAATGTGCAGAAAAAATAGTGCAAGTAGCTGCCTAGAATGCCGCAGCTTGCGTTTACGTCCAGCTCTGGATAAAGCCGCAGTGAGTATATTAAGTATTCATTTGTTTTTTGAAAAAAAATATATAGGTATTTTGTTAATATCTGAAAATGGCATCATTATTCCCGAGGCGTCGTACCTCTATCTGATCATATTGTTTACAGACCTGACATTTTCTGCTGGGAATGTGAACAGCTGAGGAATCTGCATCCAGAGCTGAGAGATTTTGTTATTATCTACAATGAGTGCTATTTTGTCATTCTCGTAGCGACCTAGCATCAAGTATAATATAATCAAGGAGAAGTGGACCTGCAAGGTCAATGACCTAGCTCGTGCCATTACCAATAAATTAGATACTGCATCAGAATAGGTCCGGATAATGAATTAGATTACAGATAAGAATGAGCTATGCACTGTGATAAATCTGCACCTGCTGCAGCACAAGTCTGATCAGAATGTAAATGTTAGGCAGCGAGGATTTAAAGCTGCACTACCACCTAGGAAAATAGGTCGGAGCCCATGTACATAGTCGATATTCCAGACGCTCCTCTGTGTCTCTCACTCACTCAAAACTACAGGAGATGGAAGTGGGAGCACCAATCACAAGCCGCAATTAACAGATAAGTCCTCCCCTTGCGCAGCCCCTCAGCCACCACTTACTGTCGGTTGACAAAATATGGTTGCATGTCCTGTTCTCTGGCTAGGGGGGAGGGGCATCTTTAGACGCAATAATCCCGATTAGTGCGTCTTTAGAATTAGATACTTCCATCTTACACACCATCGAAAACTTCCTCATGCTAGGTGCAGAATCGCTGTCCTCCGGGCCTCATTTAGCAACGAGTTTTATCATTCACAACGAGTGATAAAACTTGTTGCGTCTGACAATGGTGCTCCAGCCAATCAGCTCCCAACTGTCATCTATTTGAAAAATGACATTTGGGAGCTGATTGGCTGGAGCACCATTTATCATACACAGCAAGTCTTATCACTTGTCGTTATTGATAAAAGTGATTAAGGGGCCTATTCTCAAACGATGAAAGGCCCGGTAACCATGCGGAAATGCTAGTTTCCACATATTTATATTACCGGGCTATTCATCATCAGGGGTCCGATAGGACCCCCTTGGTATTAAGCAAACTCAGAAAACTGCAAGTTTTCGGAGATTGCTGCCGAGAACAATCGCCATCTTCAGACGGCGCTTGCTCTCGTAGCCCCGCTCCTTCCTATGGGAAGGGGTTCCGGGGATACAAAGAGTGATCCGAGCGGATCTCTCCGCCG
The DNA here is from genome assembly GCA_031769625.1 of Taudactylus pleione. Taxonomy (NCBI): domain Eukaryota; kingdom Metazoa; phylum Chordata; class Amphibia; order Anura; family Myobatrachidae; genus Taudactylus; species Taudactylus pleione. The sequence goes on along the minus strand of JAUIMM010000033.1, from coordinate 2,773,837 downwards.
TCTCCTCAGTACCTCCCCGGCAGCTTTGCACACGTGTGACCTAAGGTCACGAATGCGTAGCCGGGACAACGCGGAGCAGGTAAGTAACACAGCTGCGATACTAACTGCGGGGACAGATGCTTTTCGGAGCAGTTGTCCCTGCACCGGATTCTGAATTGCTCCGATGTCACGTTTCCCCCGCTGCGAGTTGGATACTTAAGTATCCCTCGCAGCAAGCTCAATACTTCATCATCGGAGGCCATATGCATTCGATGATGAATAGGCCCCTAAGTGTCTGAGTTTGCAACCATTTATGTAACATTCTAACAAAACTCCCATAACATGCCCATCACATAGTGCATCTAATTCAAGAAATGGGTTGTGTAGCCCACTCCCTAAATTCTTAACCTGCCCCAGTGTTAGCATCTCAGGGATCTCTGGGCCTGATTCAGACCCACTTGCGAGCGCACAGCGCTCGCAAGCGGGTCGATGGTCCCCCACTACACATGGGCGAGACCCGGCCAGCGACGGGCGCTCCGTCGCTACGGGTCTCGCACCAAAACGGGGCGGCTGTTGATTGTGATTGACAGCTCGCCCTGTTTTGGAGGCGGGCAGGGAGGTTGGCTGGCCAAACGGAGGTGTTCCCAAAGGAACGCCTGCCATTTTGGGGCGTTCCCACTGACATCACGAGTGATGTCAGTGGTGAGCTTCCAGCTCTATTAGAACCGGAAGCTCACTGGGGCTTGCAATGGATGAGACCCTACCATAAGGGTCTCGTCGCAAGCTTGCAAAACCTGTGGGTGGTAACTCACAGCTTAGCGAGCGGCCAGAAGGCCAGTTAAAAAAAAAAATAATGCCGCCCCCGATTCAGAGCGAGCGCTCTGAAAGAGCGTCCGGCTCTGAATCAGGCTCTCTGTGCATTACACTGGGATCATTAGGATAGCACTCTTGGGAAATCGCAGCCAAGATTTTCAGTACAGGATTACTATGGCGAAAACACCTCATCAGTAGGGTAAAACTAACCTGTCCCACAACGGTCTAAACCCAGCTCACGTTCCCTATTAGTGGGTGAACAATCCAACAACGCTTGGTAAATTCTACTATGGGAGGGAGTGCACTATTTTTGTAGCCCCCACATTCCTGAGACAGCAGTCTTGTGCTGACCAGTTAGGGACTGGCTTTCACTGCAGCAGAAGAACCTCCCTGCTTGTGGTCTGCCTTCTGTACTACTATCCAGCCCAGGCTGTCTAATCACACCATAGTGGATGAGGATTTGGGAAAAGGGCTACACTGCCAGTTTTATGTTTGATTATTAAAAATTCTCCCCCAGCCCTCATATGGGTGAGTGTAATTGGTTTGGAAGTACGAATTGCGCTGAAGGTAAGACAGCTACTGTCATGGAACTAAGATTGACAGAAAGAAACAATAGTGGCAGATGACCCAATATGTATTGTTGCTGCTTGGCTGTGTGACAGCTTGGCAAGATCACATATGAAACGATGGGCCCCATTTATCCACGATCCTAAACCATACATGCCTACCCTCCCGGAATTCCTGGGAGGCTCACAATTTCTCGGGTAACCCCCCTCACCTCATGGAAGGGTAGGCATTTCTCCCGCATTTCTGCCCACTTTCTAGTGAAGTGGGCAGAATGGGGAGCATTTCCGCGGCGGTCGTTGGTCTCCGTGTAGGGGGTGGGGCTTAATGACGCGATTCATGAATCATGTCATTTGGCCCCACCCCCTATTTAAATTTGAGCCAATCACAGCAATTTGCCATGAGGGGCGGGGCTTAATGATGTTACTTGTCAGGCCCCGCCCCCTGTCGCCACCCTCCTGCTTCTCTTACCCGGGCTTCTCCCAGGAAGAGAAAAAAAAAAGTAGGCAAATATGTCCTAAACACTAGCGGCATAGTTTGTTTAGTACCGCAGTGATACAAACAAATTTGCCACTGGTATTCACTTACCTGGCCGGCAATGTCCAGCAGCGTCCCTCTCGTCTGTGGTATCCTCCGCCCAGTGGCGGGCTTCCATGTTATGTTCATGACTGTTTCATCCGACGGCTACCCGGCAATGCCTGAAAGACTTTGCTGAAGCTGGAAAGGCAGCTGCCGGGTCCCCATTGGCGGTAAAGAAGGTGAGAGCGATACAGTGACAAACAGCGGTAATCTTAGATTTATAAATAGCGGATAATAATAGCCCTGGCCTGGGCTGACTAGCGGTCAGGGCTGATGCTGCGGCTGGGGGCCCAGTGAAAGGGCTCCCCTGGCTGTGGCATCAGTCCCCCGCTAGAAAGGGTCCGGAGCTGGTTTTAAATATAGGGGGAACCTTACGCAAATTTTTTTCTCCCTAAATTTAAAACAGGTCTGGCCCTGCTGCCAGGTGCTGGTTCTTAAATTACTGTGGAACTCTACACATTTTGTTCCCCGTAATTTTTAGAACTAGGACTGGCTGACAAGTCCGGGGCTGGTTATGCTTTGAGGAGGGGAACCCTACGTAATTTTTTGTAATAACATTTAACCCGTTTTTTACAGGTCTTCAAACAAGATCTCAAGACTCACTTCTTCATCATAGCATTCCAGCTCCCATCCTAACCCACTGCTCCACGCTACTTCCTTACTGTCTACCCCTTCTGTGTCACCCCTGTCTGTCTGCCCCTCCCCTTTAGAATGTAAGCTGTTGTGAGCAGGGCCCTCTTCCCTCATATGCTTCTCCTACCCTTACTTATACTATCATTTAGTCCTAACACTTGGTTGCTGACGCTCTGCTGCTTATTTAAGTGTTATGATCGCTAATGCAGAAATGTTTATAAACCATGTCCTTGTCCTGCATTGTTTTGACTGTAATACCCCTTTCAGACATGCCGAGGCCTGCCTCAGCCAAATTCCCGGGTTGCCGCGTGTGTCTGAAAGGTACCTACCCTTCAATCAACCAGGGAATTTCTCGGGACTTAAGTCCCGGGAAATTACCCTGCTTATGTCTGAATGGTGCTACCCGGGAATTTACTACTCCCGGGCTGCACCAAGCAGCTTTTACATTGATTTGGCAGCGCAGAGCGTCCTATAGGATGCCCAGCGCTGCTGCTTTGAGTTGGCAGCGCAGACGTTCAGCGCTGCTGCTTTGAGTTGGCAGTGCAGAGCGTACTATAGGATGCTCAGCGCTGTTGCTCACCACCCCCAACGCCGGATACTGGGGACACCCGCCTGCGGGTCTCTGCCGCAGCAGGCCACCCGCACTCCTGCTGGACCACCAGGGCACATTTAAATAATTTTTTTTTTTCAAATTCTTTTTTATTGAATCAGAGACATATAAACAGATGATTCAAGTTAACATTAAGTCACAGGAAAAGCAAGGTCAGTGGATACAGATTTAACATACAGTCTTTCAATATGATATAATCAAAATATCAGAATATGTTCAATACAATGCATAAATTACAATACATTGAAAATAATATATTTTGAAATACTGTAAATAACATAAGTGAAGGGTGCGTTGTGTGGGATAACACTATGGAACCACTGGAGGATCACACATTTAAATAATTTAATAATAATAAAATAAAATGCCTGCAGTGATTGGTCGGCTGCATGACATCATCAGCGGCAGCCGGAGAGAGGGGACAGGCTAGGAAAGGGCAGAGGAGAGGCAGGTAATATTAAAAACTGAAAAACCCTGCTTATGTCTGAAAGGGGTCTACCTAGGAATTTCCCGGGTAGACGCTGTAGTGTGATAGAGGGGTTTCGCCCAAATACCTGGGAATTTGCACAGGAGAAATTAGTTTATGTACTATGTAAGGTGCTGCACAACCCTTGTGGCGCCATATAAATAAAGGATAATAATAAATAGTACAGTATAAATAAATGTGCTTATTTCAGTTTCCTTAATGACAAAAAAAATTCAAGATTTTTTTTCCTCACATTTAATCACGCCATTTTTCACATAATTATTGAAGTTTCTCCCGTTTATTTCTCGAAATAGAAATGTATTTGAAAACACAGATGGTGATTATACATTCTTCTATTCCGATATTTTCATTCAATGGATGCTTTCATGTCTTCTAATAGAAATAAGACGGCATAATGTGCGGCTATTTTATTCTCACACTTGCTAATAATACAAATGCTTAATTGTTTTCTAGGGGACTCTTCGCTGGCGACTTCACTACAACGCACTACATGGAAGATGGAACTGCTGTGATAACTGCACATAATCACACGGTAAGATTCCAACATACAGCAATAAAATGACAGGCTTGGTAGGAATATGACATGGGTTGAGGATAGGACGACTTACTGTATCCTGTAAGGCAGGGGTGGGGAACCTTTTTTCTGCCGAGGGCCATTTTGATATATATATAACATTATTCGCGGGCCTGGTGCAGGCCACGCCCCCCTCCATGTGATGTCACACGGGACGGGGCCACAATCGCCAGTGATTACAGCAATGCCTGGAGCATCCTGAGGATGCTCCTGGGAGCTGTAGGGGCAGCGGTGTGACCGTCTGAAGCATCCTAAGGATGCTCCAGTCGGCACTGCTGCATAGATTCTGGCCACAGGGTGCCATTCTAGGCACCCTGTTATCCAGATGAGGCCAGCAGAAAAAAGCTCAGAGGGCCAGACCAAATTATTCCGGGGGTCTTATATGGCCCCAGGTCCTGAGGTTCCCCATCCCTGCTGTAGGGCAAGCGATGGTGAGTTGCAGGGGGTTGGCAGTTCGACACTTGCCCAACGTAAGAGCAAGCATAAAGTATAAGAGTCGCTGAAGGAGACTTGGGTAAAGGCAATTTTAGTGGGCATTCCTGAAAGGTAACAGCGGTGGCTAGACAGACGCGGGCCTGCAACTGCGTCTTTTTATGCAGTTTCACTGGTACCGATGGCCATGTTCATAGGGCTGCTCTAATGTCCGATGGTGCCAATAGTGCAACTGTTTTGGCAAAGCGGCGGATTAGAGCCACAGCCGGTGTGCGAATCCCATCAGCTCCCAGAAGTAGCTAAGAGCCTGATTCAGAGGAAGACGCTATGTGGATGTTTGCTCCTTTGGCCGATGTTTTTTGCACTGTGCATGCATCGCGATGGTTTACCGATGGTGGCCGTGGTGAGTACATGTATGCAGTTCTGATGGACAGTCAGTGTGCATTTATGGGAGGTAGCAGCGGTTGGCTAGTAAAACGCAAGCGTGTTGTGAGAATTTTGTGGGCGTGTCGCAGCCAGCGACTGCGTCTTGCACTGGCCCCGGCGGCTATGTTCCGATGGACATTTTGAGTAGCCATATGGTTCCCACCTACTTCGATGTGCAACCGATGTGTGAATGATTGTGCGTCTTTGTACGCAAGCGATGGCTAAGAGACGCAGCAGGTAGCCATCTCTGTACAAATATCAGCGTCTGCGGCAGTGGCGTAACTTCATCCCAGGTGCCCGGAGGCAAGATCAATTTTGGTGCCCCCCCCCAATTAAAATGTACCACCCCCCCGCCAGCCCCAGCTTCCGCCGTCCCCCTATTCAGTCCCTTTTATACAATGCCCCCAGTAGTGGTCATCCTATGCAGTGCCCTCAGTAGAAGTCCCTCTATGCAGTGCCCGCCTATGTAGTACCCCCAGTAATGGTCCCCCTATACAGTGTCTCCAGTAGTGTTTCCTCTATGCAGAGCCCCCAGTAGTAAGGCCCCTGTAGTGCCCCCAATAGTAAGGCCCCTGCAGTGCTCCCAGTAGTAATGCCGCTGTAGTGCCCCCATATGATGCCCCCAGTAAGGCCCCTGTAATGCCCCCAGTATTAAGCCCCCTGTAGTGCCCCCAGTAGTAAGCCCCCTGTAGTGGCCCCAGTAGTAAGCCCCCTGTAATGCCCCCAGTATTAAGCCCCCTGTAATGCCCCCAGTATTGTGCCCCCTGTAGTGCCCCCAGTATTGTGCCCCCAGTAGTGCCCCCCCCACGCACACACACACATATATATAAAAAAAAAACTTACCTTTATCCCCGCTCCAGTGCCTGTTGCCTTCCATCCCTGGTGCCCGCTCCTCAGAACTATGGGAGTGACGTCATGACCCATTGTTAAACTGGCCCTGCTCAAGTCTGGTTTCAGCTCTCTGCAAAACAGTAACTGCTGCATCGTGTTCATTTTAGTTTAGCTCATAAGTTTCAAAACTAAAGTTTCAACAGAAATGACAATGGTCAATTCAGCATGAATCGCCATTGCGATAGTCTACGCATACGGTCGATTGTTGCGTACTGCACATACGTATATGCACTGAAGTGCGCGTGCGTGACTGAGTGAGCATTGCGATTGTTCTGCGATCACTCACGCAGCGTTTGGGGTGGTGACGGGAGTGGTTGGAGAAACGCAGGCGTGCCTGTCCATTTGAACGTCGTTACTTGGGCGTGCGTAAATTAGCCACTGCGACGGCAAACGCAGCTTGTGTACTTGCATGCGGCGAGGTTAGCAATTTCTGAGTAAGGACAGACCTGTTGTAATTGTGCATGAGGGGCCGATGTTACTCGATGTTCCCGATGAATACGCAGGACTGCAATCTACAGAGGTAGTGGGAGGTAGTGGGCGTCTCTATGCTGGCTGTGTGAACGGCATTGCATTAGCAGTCATTAGCATATTTTCGCCGGCAGATCTGCATGCGTAATCACAGCCGCGATCGCAATAGCGATCCGTAATTAATAGGGCCCAAAGTTTGCAAATCATTTTACTAACTGTTATACATGATTTAGGAGCAGGGGCAGATTAAGATCCTGTGGGGTTCAAGGTAACATTTTGGTTTAATACCCATTCCAGTCGTAATTTATCAATAAATAAATAAAAAAAAAACATAGAAATGGGTTATAGTAGTGATCAGTGTTCCCCTGGGTCATATGCAGGAGCCTAGGTTGCGTAATGGATGATCTGGCTATTATTAGGTGAACATGTAGATTTTGTTCATTTATGAGCAACAGTCTGTTAATAATAACCTCCTACAGGAGAGGGACCAGTAACTTATGAGCCCAATAAAACAAATAAACAATTATGAGCCCAATAAAACAATTCCTGAGTTTGGCCTTACTCTTTCATGTCAGATTGATGCTGGAAGCACTTATATATAGGGTGGGGTCAGACACCCTAAATGCAGAGCTGTCCCTACAGTTCTCACAGTACTTCTTACATGGAAGAGGAAGCCACTCAGAGCACTCCACTGAGGCATCAGTAAACTGGAAATGTGCTAGGTCCTCTCCTGTTAGAACAGTGAGGGGTTGAGTGGGGATTATTGGTAATGGTGGATCAAAAGGGAGTGGAGGGCCGGAATGATCACTTTCCTCCCCTCACCAGGAGTGGGCTGCCTGAGATTGCACTCTACACAGAGATATCTAGTGGCCATGAAGCAAACAGAGCCCTGCCTGTATGCTCTTATTATGTTAAACCAGTGCTTAAAGTGCTCCTAGAGAAGTGGTGGAATTCACCCCTCCCCTTTGGATTTTTTTTAAAGAAAATTGACAGCGCATGCGCCGAAAAGGGGGTGTGTTCTTTAAAAAGGGGCGTGGTCACACATAGTATTACCAGTCAAATTATGCCACACAGTAGCACAATCTTGATTCACCCCTGATTCATAGTAGTGTCCTTATTCATGTATGACACACAGCAGTGCCCCTTTTACACAATGCCCACATTTGTGCCACTTATACACAATGTCCACAGTAGTAGTGTCCCTAATACACATAATGCCCACAGTAGCAGTGCCCCTTATACAATGCTCATAGCAGTAGTGCCCCCTACACATAATGCCCATAGCAGTAGTGCCCCTTATGCAATGCCCATTGTAGCAGTGCCCCTTATTCAGTGCTCACAGTAGTGATAGTGCCCCTTATTCAGTGCCCACAGTAGTGGTAGTGCCCCTTATGCAGTGACCCCAGTAGTGTTGCCCCTTATGCAGTGCCCCCAGCAGTGGTGCCCCTTATGCAGTTCCCACAATAGTGGTAGTGCCCCTTATGCAGTGCCCACAGTGGTAATGCCCCTTATGCAGTGCCCCCAGTAGTGGTAGTGCCCCTTATTCAGTGCCCACACTAGTGGTAGTGCCCCTTATGCAGTGACCCCAGTAGTGGTGCCCATCATGCAGTTCCCCCAGTAGTGGTAGTGCCCTTTATGCAGTGCACACAGTGGTAATGCCCCAAGTAAATGCCTCCAGTAGTAGTGTCCCCAATAGTAATGCACCCAAGTGAATGCCCCCAGTAGTAATTCCCCCAATAGTAATGCCCTCTAGTAAATGCCCCCAGTAGTAGTGGCCCAGAAGTTATGCCCCCAATATGAAGCCGCTTACACAAAAAAAACAATACTTACCTTAAGCCCCGCTCATGCGTCCGTCCGGCTGGCTGCTCCTCGGAACTATGGGAGAGACATCATGGCGTCTCTCCCATAGTGCACTGTAGGAGCCAGAAGTTGGAGCTCAGGTGTGAGCTCCAGCCTCCGGCTGGCGCTGCAAGTAGAAAGCTGGGCGCCCGCTGGTAGCAAAATCTCAGCGGGCACCTGGCTAATGGAGCCTCTCTGCCGCGCCGGGGATAGGTGGGTCGGAGGAGGCGGAACTGGTTCCGTCTCCAAATAGAAGTGACAGAATGCAGTTCCGCCGGATTTCGGCCCACTTTATCCCATGTGTTAAACAAATCAGTGCTGCCAAAATTATCCCGTGCCTGCTTCCCAGCTACAGCTAAGCCATGCGGGATGTGGGACATTGCGTGCATCATGCTCCCCCTACACCGTTCAACATCTATTCTCCAGCAGCTTACCCTCTGCTATACTCAGAGCAGCGTTGTGTGCTCCCCCCAGGGCCGGATTAAGCTCTGTGGGGGCCCCTGGGCAACAAACATGTGTGGGGCCCCTATCAATAAAGGTCATATATACACATATATACACACATATAGTACCCCTTCTGCAATGCCCCCTGAAGTTGTGCCCCTTCTCCAATGCCCCCAATAGTTGTGCCCCTTCTCTAATGCCCCAAGTAGTTGTGCCCCCTGCAATGCCCCCAGTAGTTGTGCCTCTTATTCAATGCTCCCTGTAGTTGTTCCCCTTCTCTAATGGCCCCAGTAGTTGTGCTCCCTATAGTTGTGTCTCTTATTCAATGCTCCCTGTAGTTGTGCCACTTGTCCGATGCCCGCAGTAGTTGTGCCCCCTGCAATGCCCCCTGTAGTCGTGCACCCTAATGTAGTGCTCCCAGTACTAACTCCCCCTCCCTGCCCACACTCCTGTGAAAAACTTACCTGTCTTCGCTCAACGCTGTCAGGGCTCCTAGGTCCCGCCAGCGCTGCTGCCGCTGCCTGCTGGATCTAACTAGATCCAGTAAAGGCGCGCAGGATCCTCTCATCGCGCGTGACGTCATGACGTCACCCGCGCAATGAATCACTGGGACCGATGGCCTCTGAAGCGATCATGCAGGAGCTCCGTGAGCTCCTAGTAGATCGTGACCAACCTTAGCCGGACCTGACCTGAGGCATGTGGCCAGGGGTCGGGGACAGTGTGTGGGGGCCCCCTATGTGTGGGGGCCCCTGGACGACCGCCCCTGTTGCCCTGCCTTTAATCCTGCCCTGGCTCCCCGCCCCAACTCCCCCCCCCCATCGTGGGGCACTGCGGCCCGCAGATGGGACAGCGGGACATTTGGGAGATATGGCTAAGAATCATCTTTGCAAAGAGAGTACAGTAGTTGGCAGAGCCCCTCACCTTATGGCACCCTCTAGATCCACACCTGGTTGAAGAAGTTGGCCATAGCAACCAATCAGCTTCAACAGTATACAGCATTTGTCTATTCTAATCTATAAAATGATAGATACAGTAGAAGCTGATTGGTTGCTATGGGTAGCCTCATTTGTTCACTTATCCACTCTTTAGAAGCTTTGACACATCTCCCTCTATATCACCCACAGCTGGCATTTCCTAATGCTTGGTACATACTGAGACAACGGATTGGTCAACAGAACAATTCGCCATCCGAGCAGCCGATTGGTGAGCTATACACACTTACCAATCGGCTGCTCGATATGTCTGGGCTGACTTCACAACTTGGTGGGCATTAAAATTTTCCCGCCCAGTTGAAATGTCCTTGTCGGGGTCCCTGCAGCCAATGTACACTGGCAGCCCAGCCGATGTACACATGCTGGGCTGCAGGGCCAGCGTGATACGTATGTCTGTAAACAACATTGTTCATGCACTAGCAAAATATCGTCCTTTGACTGAACAAACGATATATGTCAATAAGTATGTGCCCAGCATTTGTCTTGTAGAAGATTTTGCGGCCTATTTCTTGATCGAACCTCTGTGACAAGTTTGATATTTCTTTTCTTATATTGCAGTAATAACATTAGTTATTGCAGCAATTTACAAAAGGATATTACCGGCCCAGAGTGTTGAGGGTTGAGCTTAGGCATGTTTAGTCCAGGTGCGGGGTTTTAGTTCCAATCTTATACATAAAATTCATTGGTCTGTTTGTTTGTTTGTTTGTTTGTCTGTCTTTCTGTCTGGTTATGCATTCTGACACCTCTGCAACAATTGGGATGAAACCAACTTGAGGTGGTCCAGTTGGATCCTGGCCAGGTTTTAAGGGGGTTAGGGTTCCCCTTGTATATATACACAAGTAAAATTACCTTTATCCTGCACCGAAATTAGTATTAAACTAAACAGCACCCCTAAAAAGTTCTCCTGTTAGTGAGGCCGATAGTAATAAGGTTTGCAAGGGTTGAAGGGGGCGCTATTTTCTTAAAGGATTAGGTTATATATTAGACTGAAAAATGGTAATAAATTTTAACCAATTACTTTGTCTACTTGCTCATTTGTAAGTATCAAAGTCCATACAATTAATAAAAATATATTATTATAGACACCTTTAAACAATTCAAACACTTTTTATGACCAGAATTTATTAAAATAGTACTTTTACGGAGTATAAAATCATATACAGTCTGTCAATTCGTCATAGAATTTTTCACTTTTGCATTAATGAAATTCACCCTTTTAGGGACATGATTTTTCCAGTTGCTTGCTCCAAAATGAATCTTAAAAACTTATCCTACGCATTTCGACTGACAAGACTTCTTCAGGGGTTATGCTTTACTTTGAAGGTCATACAACATACATAAATCTTCTAAAATTCAGGAAATATCAGAAAGGAATAGATCAGTAATTCAGTAATTCCCTTAATAAGATCAGGATCACAAAGGGTCGTTTTATGCATAAAGCACACCTTTTATAGGCCTTATTATATACACAGATGTGTTAATATATATATATACAGTGCTATTTTTCTGGAAAAATAGGTTCAGGCATCAGGAACTCGGGGTGGAGCTATAGAAAAACAATTTTAAATATATATATATACAGTATATATATATATATATACCCTCCACCCACGTGTGCTTCTCCTCACTTATACTGTCATCTACTCCTCACTCTGACACCTAGTGGTTGCTTACAGGCACAAAAACAGACAAATCTCCGGTGCACAACTCCAATTTATTAATAATATATAAATGCAATAAAATTTTGCAATCAATAGAGGTTTTTAGCATAATCTTGGCCAAGGTTATGGGCCTACCCACCATATCCAGGTAACCTCTGTAGGGTAGGTCCCTAACATACTACGATTCAAATCCAGTGCACAGAACACCCCCAAACAAGCCCAGCAAAGCCGCCCCAGGGCACCAGCATAGTAAGAAAAGTGCAGTGTGAAAGAGATAGTTAGGAGCAGCTACTGCTGCATATAAAGTATGAAAATAAAAAGTGAGGTACATATATAATAAACAAACAGTGAAGGGTTAAAATGTGTTATAAAAGAAAAATGTGTTATAATTCGGTGCCCTGAAACAGATCGACAAAGGCAATCCAGGGGGACCCACGCCCCAAAAATGAACCAAAGTTGCACTACAGTACATAAAACTTGTAGGACTTACCTAGAATTGTGCCTAATACTAGTGTGCATATTCATTACAAGACTCCATGCTTTTAAACCAATAAGGTAGTGGTGCTAATCCAGACTGAGGGCGTCTCCTTTCCCTCAGAAGTGCAATGAACCACATTAAATGGAGTATATGGGAAAGATTTCTGGACTGCACACCCTGACTATATATATGATGGGAGGTGCTACCTGATGAGACTAATTGCAGGCACAAAAACAGACAATTCTCAGCTGCACAACTGCAAATTATTAATAATATATAAATGCAATAAAATTTTGCAATCTATAGAGGTTTTTAGCATAATCTTGGCCAAGGTTATGGGCCTACCCACCATATCCAGGTAACCTCTGTAGGGTAGGTCCCTAACATACTACGATTCAAATCCAGTGCACAGAACATCCCCAAACTAGCCCAGCTAAGCCGCCCCAGGGCACCTCCATAGTAAGAAAAGTGCAGTGTGAAAGAGATAGTTAGGAGCAGCTACTGCTGCATATAAAGTATGAAAATAAAAAGTGAGGTACATATATAATAAACAAACAGTGAAGGGTTAAATTGTGTTATAGAAGAAAAATGTGTTATAATTCGGTGCCCTGAAACAGATCGACAAAGGCAATCCAGGGGGACCCACGCCCCAAAAATGAACCAAAGTTGCACTACAGTATATAAAACTTGTAGGACTTACCTAGAATTGTGCCTAATACTAGTGTGCATATTCATTACAAGACTCCATGCTTTTAAACCAATAAGGTAGTGGTGCTAATCCAGACTGAGGGCGTCTCCTTTCCCTCAGAAGTGCAATGAAGCACATTAAATGGAGTATTTGGGAAAGATTTCTGGACTGCACACCCTGACTATATATATGATGGGAGGTGCTACCTGATGAGACTAATTGCAGGCACAAAAACAGACAAATCTCAGCTGCACAACTGCAAATTATTAATAATATATAAATGCAATAAAATTTTGCAATCAATAGAGGTTTTTAGCATAATCTTGGCCAAGGTTATGGGCCTACCCACCATATCCAGGTAACCTCTGTAGGGTAGGTCCCTAACATACTACGATTCAAATCCAGTGCACAGAACACCCCCAAACTAGCCCAGCTAAGCCGCCCCAGGGCACCTCCATAGTAAGAAAAGTGCAGTGTGAAAGAGATAGTTAGGAGCAGCTAGTGCTGTATATAAAGTTGCTTACACCCTGTTGCTTATTTCAGTGTTATGATCATTAATGCACCATTCTATATAAACCTTGTCTTTGTCCTGCACTCAGGGCCGGCTCCAGGGGTTCGAGCACCCTGTGCCGGCTCCTTACAGGGCACCCTGAAATTGCGCGTGGCCGAAAATGGGGGCATAACCTAATTACCATAGGCCATGCCCCCATGTGACGTTATTTGGAGGCGTGTTCACATATATATATAGAGAGAGAGAGAGAGAGAGAGAGAGAGCTAAACGGCAACACTCCTAAGGGATTTTCCAGCCCAGTAATCAATTAATAAGTAAACTACTTATTAATTGATTACTGGGCTGGAAAATCCCTTTGGAGTGCTGCTCTTTCTCTCTATATGTTATATGGGCTATTACTGTCCCATCTGGATATGCATCCGGGTAGCTGTCTATATAGGAGGAGTGCCAGTCTCAACGATGGATATATATATATATATACTGTATATATAGATAGATAGATAGATAATTTTATACATATATATATATAAACACAAAATATTTATTTATTTACACTAACCTTATCGCTGGATTGGCAATGACTAATGACTATAGACAGCCTGGCTCCGTGAGAGCAGCAGCATAAAACCATCTGAGGGATTTATGCCCTCTTTCTGCACAGCGCCAGCCCCCCACTCGCCCGCCTCACTGTAATGTACTGTATGTGAGAGGACATTATAAAGTACCTCAGTGTGCTGACACATGCGAGCAGGGAAGGCAGTGAAGCACTGTACAGATGTAATACCATGAATCTGTCAAAGGGTTGTTATGTAGCTGTGAGCCTGGAGCCGGGCTGTCTTCAGAGGCCGCTGACACCAAGGTCAGTGCTGGAATCGGCAATTAGATAAATCTGAAAACATAAGAAACACTGGGGGAGATGAACCAAGCTTTGGAGACAGATAAAATGGAGAGATAAAGCACCAACCAATCAGCTCCTAACTGTCACTTTTATAGGCTGTGTTTGAAAAATGACAGGGGCTGGCTGATTGGTTGGTACTTTATCTCCATCCACTTTATCTTTCTCCAAGGCTTAGTACATCTACCCCACTATCTATCTATGCTTTACACAGACACTTATGACCCATTTACGCCCAAGGATGTCTTATGTGGGGACAGGGCCGCCATCAGGGGAGGACTGCCGGGCCTCCAGTCCCGGGCCTGGAGAGAGAGGGGGCCCGGGTGGCAGCGGCAAGATGGCAAGGAAAATCATCAGCGCTGCGGCATGTGAAGTTGAACTATGGAGCTGGCCGTGAGCCAATCATAGCTCGCAGAACGGCAACAAATCAGAGTAGCCGCTCCTGATTGGCTGCTGTTCCCCGAGCTGTGATTGGCTCGCGGCCAGCTCAAATTACAGCTTGCGGAACGGTAGCCAATCAGGAGCGGCTTCTCTGATTGGCTGCCATTCTCCGAGCTATGATTGGCTCATGGCCAGCTCCATAGTTCAACTTCACATGCCGCAGGCCCGCAGTGCTGATGCTCTCTCTCCCTGCCTGCCGCCCAGTGCATTCCTCGCCTCTCTCTCTCAGGAAATACTATAATAAGGTAAGATGATCCTGCCTTGTGCCCCCTGCAAGTCTAGCCAGCCTTCCCTGCACTGCCCCCTAGTCCAGCCATCCTGCCTTCTCTGCACTGTCCCCCCAGTCTAGCCAGACTTTCCTACACTGCCCCCCCAGTCCAGCCAGCCTTCCCTGTGCTTCAGTCCAGCCAGCCATCTGCCTTCCCTGCACTGTCTTCCCCCCCCCAGTCTAGCCAGCCTTCCCTGCACTGTCCCCCCAGTCCAGCCAGCCTTCTCTGGACCCCCAGCATTCTAGCCTGCCAGCCTTCCCTGTCTGCTCCCCCACCCCCAGTCCAGCCAGCTTGCCTTCCCTGCCCAACCCCACCAACGTCCATTCCAGCCACCCTGCCTACTTTCTCTGCCCCTCACTCAGTAGCCAGCCTTCCCTAAGCCCCCTCCCCAGTCCAGCCAGCCTTCCTTACGGGAACGGCGGCGGCACACATGTTGTAAAACATTAATGTTATATGCAACAAACACATTTGATATTATGCATCATTTAAGCTACAAAAATCTCCCTGGTACAGCAGTGACTGCTGTATAACCGATCGTTGGTTTATCTTAAACATGCTCACAAAGAAAGCACCAATCGGTGTCAGGGGAGCATTCGCAAGTAGCCAATCACAAGCAATGCACTAGTGCCCGCGACAGTTATCATCATCGCCATTTGCTACTTGCACCTGCCCATGACCAACCGCAAGTAATACGGCCTCCCCAGGTATAGAAGTGTCTGTTTCCCGGTCTTATGTGTTCGCAGTTGAGCAAACACGCCCTTACTGTACACGGCACATGGTTGAATTCCCCAGTCCCATGCCATCCTGCCCATCCCCGGAAAAGAGATAGGAGTAAGTGCATGAATTATCAATATCGGCATGGGTATGTATGAGCGCGCACACTATTCTGGGAACGCACAGAGCAAACTCACGTAAAACATGCCAAGCTGAAAGGCACAGCATTAACTCTCCTTCCGTTTTGGTTTTGCAAACCCACCTTCAAGTGTTTTGATTTTGGTTTTGAATTTGAGTTTAAAAAATAAAAATAAAAAAACATTTATAAAAAGTTTTTAAAACCGCTAAAATCATGTACTTTTTGCAATCCAAATTCTGAAATTCAGATTCAAAATCCGAATTCCGAACCGCGGGAAGATTAGAAGCGCAACTCAGATCTGTCTGGATCTTCTCCGGAGATCAGAACCGCGACTTTGATCTGTCCGGATTCACAAAATTCGGGTGGATTCGGATTTCTGGAGAACCGAACCGCACATCTCTAATTAATAGCCTAATGAATAAGAAACATTTTTTATTCTATTTATTGCCTAAAAGCAACTGAATATTTTGTGGTGTTTCAAATGAAGACAGGAATTATAATTTTTTTTAATAATGGAAGTTGAGCCTCAGAGCTAAATACACCATGTTTGTGGGAGCTCTGCCTGATGTTGATGTGTGCAGGGTGCAAATTAATTCAGCCGAAACTACTTGTCTACTGGAATCCTGTATTTTAACTAGTGAATTACATCACCGGCTGTCCCCTACGGATCACATTAATATTTCATGTTAGTGATGTCCTGGGACTGAACAGTCTCGTCTGAGCCTCCCGGCACAGAACAGCTGGAAAAGACCAAAGTCTAGAATTACTACTGAAAATAATATATGTCTTTACAAAAAAAAATGAATAGCACTTTTAAGGTCAAACAATGTTAACTGCATATGTTATGACTCCCAATATTTGTTCTGTAAAGGAAAAATAGGCTTCTTTTGCAACTTTCAGTGTTCTTATCTAGTGTCCAACAGGCAAATGAAACAGCATCTCACTCGTTACATTCCCAGGACCCTCGGTCATCTGTATTTAGGTTTCCTTTGTCTAAACAATCTCGGATATTTCATATATTGTGTAATGTTTTTTTGGGATGAGTGCGGGGTTCTATTGTACAAATAAAAGCTAATAGAAATATAGATATGTAGCACAGCACAGCGTTTTTACATCAGACCCCCCACACTTATAACAAAAGAAACATTGCGCAATATACTTACTAGCTGCAGAGTTGAAGGCAAATCGTCTGTAATTGCTCCCATATTACGTTTACGGCGCTAAACGTGCATTTTTTCCTTATGCAGATTTGTACGCATCTTTGCGAATGAACAAGCACTACGCACGGCATGGTGTTCATTATCAGTGCAGACTTGCACAAGCCCTATTCTAGCTTCAAAACATATGTCTCAGTGGCGCACTTAGGGGGGGTTCTGAGTCACCACATACAGCACATATATAGAAACTCTTTACATGCTTTGTTTGCCCCTGAGTCTGCAAACAGGAACATTTATGCATCCTGCCAACTCTGCATAGCCACAATTCCATCAAAGCAAGCTCGCTGAACTTTGCCTGTAGGAGAATGCCCATTTACAGTCCAGTTCCATCCCTTCAGTCATAAGTGAAGATGCTCCTGAAATGTGTACTACTCTACATGCCCTTGGATCTGGAACATGCGCAGTGCGAAAACACACAAGATGCCCGAAGGAGCCTCCTAAAATAAGATGACAGAGAATTATGTGAGAAATTATATTTGAAATTGTTTATTCTGTAAATATACACAGTACATCTTTAAAATATATATCTTTCCAAACTGTAACTTAAGAATAGCGACTGTCAGCAAGACTAAAGGGGTCTATCCATTAGACGACTTTTTAAACGATCCGACCAAAACCAGGAGGTTTTGGAAGCATCGTTCAGATAGTCGTCTAATGTATAGCCGGCAAGGACCTGCGATGCGCATGCACGCTGGGTCCTTGCCGACCCCGACTATCTGCCGAATATGCTGGTCAACCTGACGACGCTCGTCAGATTCCATATGTTTGCAGATAGGGAGGTCGGTCTGCTGCACTGATTGATGTTCAGTGAACGCCATTCAGTGCGGGCATCGCACCCGGCGACCTGAAGGACTGACCGCTAGACGTTCAGTTTTTCAGGTCGCGTAAAGGATAGGCCCCTTAAGGTATCCAGGGGATGTAGAACATCCTACTTGCTATCACTGAAAGTGTCAGTACACGCTGCTGACTTGGAAGGTAATATTGTAATATCACACAGCAGGTGGGCGGGGCCTGCTGATGCGGATTACATGTACTTTGCAGTTGGTTGGATGGATCAGGGGCTAACCATTTCTGATTGTATAAAACCAGATGCTGATGATGGACCTAAGCACCAGTTCTCAGATTGAACAGTACTGTAAACTCTGGTCCTGATTCATTACGGATCGCAACTGCTATTGCAATAGCGATTACACATGCAGTCTCACTGCGATAGTATGCCAATCCATTGCGATCGCTATGCCATCGCAGCACTACACAGGGACGCCCACCTTACCTTACACACATCCGTAATCCTTAGCAAGACCGCAAAACCATCGGTAACCTCGAGTACCATCGCAGCCTCACGCACACTTGCGCAAGCTCTGACCTTACTCAGGAATTGCTAACTTCCACGCACGCTATGAGTCCTCAGGCTGCGTATGTCACCGCAGTGGATAATTTATGCATCAGTGTTCAAACGCACTGGTGCACCTGCGTTTAGCCGACCACCCCCAGTCACAACCCACAAACGGCCCTTCCTGTCAATCACTCTGCGATGGGTCTGTGTAGTCACTGCGATCGCACTCCCAATCGCAGTGTGCAGTTCGCACATGTGCACTGAGATGCATTAGTATGCGCAGTACGCAACAATCAGCCGATTGCGTGCCTATTGCGATCCTTACTGAATCAGGCCCTCTGTTGCTTCATTCCTGTGCATTTACAAACCGCTATCAAACCTGGATATTTTTAAGTCATCATCTTCGTTACGCTTTAGTTCACTTTTCTAATTCTTTACAGCATTATTTGTTACCTTTTTAATTTAAATCACCAACATGCCTGATACATCAGTAATTAATTTGTATCGGAAATGGATTGGTCTGCTTTATTCCAGGGGAACAGTTTCATGTTTTACAACATTGTATTCTTTTTTCTTTTTTTTTTCCATTATTATAGATGTCAAGTAAAACCTGTTATTACAGCTAGTCTGCCAAACGGAAGATCAGTTTCACTAATGAAATATGGCTGTAGCTGTTTTTCCACTTAAATATGTGAAAACACAGATGAGCGCTAACTTCTGTCGTTGCAAAATGTTTACTAATAGACTGTAGACCTCTAAATTATAGCTCAAGAAATATTACTACAATTACTATGAACATACTGTAGGTCCTGATTCAGCAAGGTTTGCTATTCTGCTAATATGCACGCTATGCAGTTGCTAATATCAGCGGTGATATGTAAATGTTTGCAATCGCATTGGGATCATAGCCTAACATAAGGACACGCACTTGCCCTTACTCACATCCGTATACTTGGGCAACACAGCGAAATAATCGGTAACATCGAGTAACATTGGACCCATACTCACAGATAAGGCAGGTCAGACCTCACTCTGGGCCTGATTCAGAGCCGCTCGTAAGCGGCCACTCATTCGCTCCGAGCGATGTTCGCACATCTGCGCATGCGTATGGGTCATAATGCGCATGCGCCAACCAGTCATTGCGGTCGGAAATCGTGCGCTCGCAAAACAGCGAGGGCCTGCTAATTTGAGTGACAGAATGAGGCGTTTGTGGGTGGTAACAGGGGAAGGTGCTTAAAAACGGGGAGTGGAGATCCGAACGCAGGCGTGCCAAACGGTCAAATCGGGCGTTTTAAGGGAGTGCATAATTAACAAAGCAGCGTCATCGACCACGTCACTTGGTTGTCTTTTAGCCTGAACTGCTCGCAGTGATGGCGGGAAATAAAACCTACCACAAGCACTGCGAGCAGTTCAGACGCCTTTCGATGTACTCGATTAATCTAATAAATAGCGGAGATGACGTATGATGCGAACGGCCAGGGGGCGTCTTTACAAAATAGCGAGCGCATGTTTCGTTCGCTCGCTCAGGCATAGAGGCGTCAACAGACCGCAAAGAGCGAGCGCTCAATTTAAATAGCCGGCCCCTTTTTCTGAACGACCGTTCGCAAATAGCGTCCGGCTCTGAATCAGGCCCTCAATTGCTAACTTCAGCGCACGCTATGATGTGTCAGGCTGTGTATGTATAATTTATGCACAACCCTGCAAAGGTGTTGCAACGCACTGGCACGCCTGCGTTCACCCGACCACCCCCCGTCACCGCCCACAAACGGCACTTCCTATCAATCACTGTGCTCTGGGTCTGCGTAGCCTCTGCAATCACAGTTTGGATCGCAATTGCTAGTTCGTATTAGCAACTGCGTTCTTTGCTGAATCAGGCCCATAGCACTGTACATTTCAAGTAATATACTCATTTTTTGGTTTATTTCGCTGGAATGTCAGATTGTATTTTTCTTTTTTAAGTATCTTTGTCTATGAAAATAATTGTTAATTTGCACAATAAAAGGGACAGAATAGTATTGTTGTATTCTTAAATGTTTTAAGGTTATTTGCTATAATTATGTATCGAATTCTTTTCCCACTACCATGCTGGTTTATACTCTGACCTTCTTTGTTAATATTTGCTTTATATAGATACTGTGGGGTCTATGTGCTAAGCCTTGGAGAGAAACAAAGTGGATGGAGATAAAGGGCCTGATTCAGACCGGCTCGCAAGCGCTATGCGCTCGCAAGCGGGTCGATGGTGGGGCATTGCACACACGTGGCGTGCGCAAGCCCCGGAGCGAGAGAGAAATTCTCTCGCTCCAGGGCACGCTACAAACGGGGCGTCTGTCGATCTTGATCGACAACTTGCCCCGTTTTGTAGGCGGGGTGGGGTGGTGGCTGGACAAATGGAGGTGTTCCTGAAGGAACGCCTGCCGTTTGTGGGCAGCCCTACTGACATCACGAGTGATGTCAGTAGTGAGCTTCCGGCTCTATTAGAGACCCTACCACAAGGGTCTCGTCGCAAGCCCGATGGTCGCTATGGTCGCGACCATCGCGACCATCAGTGGTCACCCACTGCTTAGCGAGCAGCCAGGAGGCCGGGTTATTTAAAACAAAGCCGCCGCCCTGATTCAGAGCGAGCGCTCGCTTTTTGCGAGTGGCTCTGAATCAGGCCCAAAGTACCAACCAATCATCTCCTGTCATTTTTCAAACACAGCCTGTAAAGTGACAGGAGCTGATTGGTTGGTACTTTATCTTCATCGACTTTATCTCTCTCCAAGGCTTAGTACATACTGTAGACGCCTTTAATTTTAATCCAAGAGCAATTAGACATTTGTGAAATAAATACAGCAGTCCTTGTTTATGAAGATGTTCAAGGTTCCCAATAAGGAGAGAGTATGTGGAAATGTTCTCCAGCAAATTCTCCTAAACCATATGCGTGTGTGTGTTCTAAACAGTGAAGAAGTGAACAAAGGGGGATGTTTCCAATATCAGCCAATCAGCTTCTAGCTATAATGTATCAAGTACATTCTACAAAATGATAGGTAGCAGCTACATTTTTAGAAGGCTTGGTATATCTCCCCCATGCGTACCCAATACTTCACTGGTCTATGGGTCTGCACCCAACCCTGGGTTGTCCGCGTCTATTTATAGTGAGCTCAATGGCGCCCTTCTTAAAATGTACCTTTAGTAAGAATTAGTATAGGTGCACACAGCTGTTTTTCCATATCTGTGTTATCATCAGAAGCATGTTATTGAATTGTGAAAAAAGACTGTTATCATTTACTCATGTGCTCCAGTATAGCGGCTTATGTAATAGGGTGCTACTTGCAGCCACTGCGGGAACTCCTGCGAGTCTTCTCATATTGTTAAGGCGGCAATCATTTTAAAGGCAAAACCAGCTTGGTTTTGCCTTTAAAATGATTTCTGCTTTAAAAATACGGGAGGTCTCGCAGGAGTTCCCGCATTGGCTGCAAGTCGCCACCCTATATTGGAGGAGACAAGCCCCATAGTCTCTGGGTATTTTGCTGCAGCCAATTATGTCATTATTTATGAGACTGCAAGTACTTCTGTGAACTATAGTAATGTGTCAGTATATAATATTTATAGAATGCCTATTGATGATCTCTCAATCCTTGATTGAACGTTGTTACACTTTACACTGGTTGTGGGCACTGGTTTACTCACAATACCAGTACCAGTTCCTTATTACTTTGTATTAACACTGTTGTTGCATCAACCTCTTAAGAGGCCCATACATCTGAGGCGCATTTCACCAATTCCCCAATCCCATCCGTTCCGGCATTCAGTGACGACGATTCGTCTGGGAATCAGGTCAAGATTGAGGAATTGAGATCTTTCAACATGTTGAACATTTTCGATTCCATCGGCAGGACAGGGAATTGCCCCAATCCACCGAAGATGTATGGGAGCTATAAGTTGCATTCATATCAGGAACATGAAGATGGGGCAGTGTTAGGTACAGTAGGTGCTATGATCTGGCTGTATGCAGGACCTTATTGCAACGTATGGTACGGTCATTAGCGTTGCTCACTTATTTTTCTGCGCTTTTGCTACTAGATTGTGCTCCTTGACTCAAAGAGTCTTCTCCATCTGTAATCTTTTCCCTCAGGTCACAAAGCTAGGTCGTAGGGCCACAAATGTATGTTTCAGTTCTCATATACAATGAAAGCAATCCTTGGAATCCAGAGAACATTGTAAAATTATTATTCAGTATCACAGTGCGGCTCTTAGCTGGCGTTTCATCATGTTTTGAAGCCCACCTAGAAATCAATAAGGAGACATCTTTTTAGATAAATCACTATTTTTGAAATAGTACAATTCTTCAAAGAAAATTGTTTATTTAAAGTTTGTTTTCTCTCTACTGCAAATGATCTTGAAGTTACTGCTTGTGGTAACATGGACTGTTAGATCTAGGATGAGGTGAGGGTGAGGAATAATGAAAAAACAGTGATCTTAAGTTTGAATTACTGTTTAATGGCATATTATATTATTGCTGTAATTTGCATAACCTGCCATTGGTAACTGGAGTAAGAGTATTTCTTTGTCAGTTAGGACGCACACAGCATATGGGTTCATTATTATTATATGAGACACACGCTAAGTTGTGGTGGCAGGACCACTTTAAATTCTCCGTAAAATGTTATTTAATGTGTTAAATAGCATCTAACCCACTACTGGGAGATACAGACCCAGTAAACTGGAAAATAAGCTGTCTCCTCCATGTACTCACTTCATGGCTTTCTATAAGCACATGGATAGCCATATAAATTCACTCAGGAATAGCTTTTTAAGCTTTCCTTGCCAGGAATTCAATTACGGGAGACCCGAGAAATCAACTCTTTACTATCACTGTGCAATTTTTATCTCCTAAGAACCATTATGGGCCATTTGAACACTTCTTGGGCTAGAACGACCAGCCATGCAAAAGAAAGAGAGAGGAAAAATTAATCGTTGAAGTGCTAATTAGTGAGGACTCTTCTATTCCCAATCCAGGATGACGAACCATGGCTTGTTCTCAACAGATACATCATCATTAAGTGGAACTAACAGATCGTATAACTTGTGGACTTGAGGGAGACCTGATATCTGTCAGCACGCTCTGCAAACCCATAAAGACGCATACCGCGTTAAAATAAATTAGTTCAATTAAATCTGTAGCCTGATAGGGATGGGTGGGGAACAAGTTGAAATGTCAGTATATCCTGATGCCTGTGTTGCTTTGTACTGAAAATATATCTACTTTAAAGCAGTGGTTACCAAACCTACAGTCCTCAAGGCAGCCTAACAGCCGTTAGGTTGCCTGGAGGACCAATTTTGGGAACCACTGCTTTATGGAAAACAAAAAGTACCAACATTATTTCTAGTAGTATGAATAGTTTGCTAGTTTAAAATAAACTGTGGGGGAGCTGTATCACGCCTTCTAGTGAGTGAAGAAGTGGGTAAGTTCCCCATAGCAACCAATCAGCTTCTAACTATCATTTTATAGAATTACTTGATAAATGCTATCTCAAAGTTGATTGGTTGCTATGGGCAACTTCTCCACTCTTTACACTCCTTGTAACATTTGCCCTTCTAATCCTCAAAGCCAACCAAATTTATATTCATAAGAGTGCAAGGCGTGCCATGAGATCTTTTGTGCCCTGGTACTGAGAGTGTTGTGGCTAAGCTTGTGGGGGGACATGGACCCCTCCTATCCCCCCAATTGTCAATACTGGGGTCTTCTGCATTGCAGAAGGGGCATGGTGACTCCCCTTGGAGGTGTGGCTTCACCTGCCTGGAAGGACCAGGCCTTTGTGTGTCCCTCGCCTCATCTCAGTGTCCCTGAAGGATTGGACCGCCGCTAAAATCGAAAAGCTGATTTGCTAGGAATCATTGAATAGGACACAATCATAGGGGGCCTGGGATTGGTAGAGAGCCGCAAAATGTGTCCTGTGATCACCTCAGGTCCAATCACTTGCTGCGGCCTTCAGACCCCTATCTAAGTTTGATTTTTTTTAAATGGGGGTGCATCTCAAGAATTCTGTCTAGGCCAGAGCAGGAGCCCACAAGACCAGTCTGAACTTAGGAGGACTTCCCAACAAGACTCAGTAATTGGGGCACTGCCCATTCCCTGAAATCATGAAGACTATGGAAAGCGTTGAACACTTTAATCTAGAAAGAAGACTTTCTCTGTAATGCATTTATGAGTGTTCCTTTCAACAACTAAAATCTATTCATGTCTTGCTGTCTGTGTGGATGATAATCAGAGTCATTTTCTCTCCAAATCTATATCCTTATCTATTATGTATGAAGAGCATTAGATATATTGTTGCAGGCCGAGATGAAGAGGGAATGCGTCGCGAGGACCAAGTAAAGCCAAATACATTTCCAGCTTGCGCAGATGAGATGAATCATAACTGATGTGGAAGCCGACTGCACAATCCCTCTTACTACGATCCCCTGCGTGCACTGTAACTAATAACTCGTCTTATTGGCCTGAGATGTTGCAGTCGTTTGCAAGTAATTTAGTCGTCTTTACTCAAGGGTGGCCAGTGTCTATTTAATCATTTTCTAGAAATGAAAATATAAACACATGCCTGACAGCTGTGTGTTACTAGACATGGCTCAATCATGCATATTTTATTTCATTTGCAGAGCAGATTAAACATATTGAACGGTTTGTTGCTGTTTGCCTGGGTTTGTTTGGATGTGAGTGAAATGTGGTGGGGTTTTTTTGTGATTGACGTTAGCAAGCTATGGAAAGAGCATTGACAATGGGATACACTCTCTGCATGTATAAAGCTACTCAAGTCAATACCACGTGGACAAAAACACAACATAAATTATAGTTTCATGTTGTTAAGTAATACAGCCAACGGGCCAGATGCCGCTGGCCAAGGAGCTTCTTCTGGCTCCCAGTTAGCCTCTCTGTTACTAGAATTTGGCCCATGGTCATGTACAGGTTAAACCAGCACAAAGGTATATGGTTACGTTATGTTCCCATCATAAATAACTATCTGTAAAGACTGCATTAGAATAGTCTTTTGAGCAGATTTGGAAACTTTTTGGAGGCTCCCTTTAAAATTGCCACTAAATTGAGCTTCTGTAATTCATAAGGATGGATTTAGCTTTAGGCGCAGAAGGCCTCTGTCTAGGGGCTGCAAAGGAGAAGGGGCAGCTTTTACCACTGCACAGAGGGTGTGTCAATTTCATCAGCAAAATCAACTGATATAAGCTTAGCCAAGGTGGGGAGTTGTTACTTTAACTAAATCGTGGGAGGTTTACTGATGGAACTCTAATTAGACATAGAAATGATGAATTGAGCATGGTTGTAAATGTTTCATTATAATCTGGCCAGGGATAGGCAGAAGGTTCTGAGAGTTGGTTAGGGGTGAGAATTAGAGCACCATGTATTCTATAAAACCAATCTTGCTAATGGGGCCCATTATTAAAATAAAAAATTATATACCATAACTTTGTGCATCTGACATTTTCAGAAAGCCGGGCAAACCTCTGTAGTAGGCCAGGGACCATGCCCTTCTTATTTTAAAAGAGAAATCTGGAATACTGTACTAATGTGACTTGAAGTTTGTTTGGTACATAAAAGTCATCCTATGATCATCCTAGGCCACCGATTGAAGGAAAGTTCCCCAGAGGAAAGGGGGGGGGGAATAACATTCTACTAACACCTGCATTTTGTAGCAATTTGACAACATATCACTGGAATTTAAAGACAATTTAATTGTTTACTCTGGTGTTTCAGCGAATACCACACAGAGAACAATCATTTAGGACCAAACATGTTGTTTAAAGGGCCCCATACACCTGCAATGGATTGGGGCATTTCCCCAATACTTAGACGACAGGGTCGGGGCATTGGTAAAATCCATGTTGGATTTCTCTGATTCGCCAATCCTGACCAAAATATAATTGGGATAGGCAAATCTGTGATTTTTAACATGAAGAATTTTACAGAATCCACAACATACAGTATCTGAGAACATCGATGGCTGCCGATCGGAGTTTCCGACTGAAAGATCGCCCGTTCCGGTCTGAGGCCTGTAATTGTGAAGTAGTAAACAAGATGAGTAAAGGGCCCCATATATCTGACTGCCGTTTCCCCCATTCCCCGATGAGACTGGATCTGCCAGTCGGAAACGCCGATTGGCGGCCATTGATAATCAGCAATCAGTCAGGGAATCTGTGAAATTCTTCATGTTAAAAATCCCTAATTTGCTGATCATGATTATATTTTGATCAGGATCGGCAAATCAGGGAGATCCAAGATGTTGAATTTACCGATGCCCCAAGTCCAGCATCTGGAGATCGAGGAATTGCCCCAATCCATCTCAGTTTTTTCAGAACACCCTGCTGATGGAAAGTAACTCATATTGCCCAGGAAGATTCATACTGCCCCCCTAAAAATTGTGAATTTAGATAGACCATCTGCTTAGCTGTCAAAAACACTCCCCGGGATCAATTCATGTGCTAAATATTTGTAGAACACCTGGTTAGAATGAAAAACTCCTGCTAGTTATGAGTGAGCTATAACCTGGGCTCCCTATGTATGGCCAGTATATACTAATGCAAATAAATAAATGCAGCATTAACAAATGTATTTGTTTTATTTTTAAACATAAATCACCACGGCAAGCTGAAAGAAGTTGCTAAGTAAATGCAATCTTTCCCTCTTTTGTATCTCCAGGCTGCTATTCATTTATAATTCTGTTTCCACAGTGTCATGTGATTACCATGGCAGCCACAGTCACATGATATATGATGTACTGAGCAGAGAGGCTTTGGAATGCCCTATTGAGCTCTGTAAAAAACCTCTCCCTCCTCCCCAGCCGCAGATAACATGCTAAGAGTTTGAGTCTGTGGGCCTTGATCAGAATCGCATGCAACTGTGACTACTTTTTGCCGCTGCAGTGTCTGCGACTTTATGCTAATGCCGCTACAAAGCCCTTCCACGGCGTACAAGCATGTGTTCTAATGTGCAAGGCCTGAGATGCCCACTCGCAGTGTCCACAGAAGCAGCATTACCGTCTTCTATGTCTTTAGATGCACCATCGGTCGCGCCATCGAAGCTTGAACCAGCCTTATGGCAGGTGCAGATGATTCAGAGGTGGACGCTAAGCAGGAGCAACTGCAACGTTTGTCGCAGCTGCTACTGTAAAATTATGCTAATGCTGCAGCCAATGGGCTGTCTATTGAGATGCCCACTGGCTGCAGCGCTAACCCACCATGGCGCAACACAAAGGCACACGTTCGAACGGACATCGGCCACACCATCGGACACACCCTATGGTTGCTCAGAATGTCCGACGGTATTTGGCTTCCGGTATCAGTGGAGCTGCGTCTCCCAATGCAGTCCCTGACACCGGCACACCCGAGCCAACCCCACTGTCGATTGGTCTCGGTCGCATGCGCATAAGTAAAGCATTGAGGCTTGCACCCGATGTTTTACCTGCGTCCATCTCTAAATCAGGTCCGTATTCCAGACTATCAATTACAGAATATACTGTAGTTCTAAACCTTAGAACGCATATGATGCAGAATAAGCATCAGTCCATGTACGGCTTAAGGATTTTTATTAAGTGAGCTCAGCCTCTGGCAAATGTGATTTGATTTTCTGATGTAATATAGTAAGTGTGAAAGTTTAGTTTTTGTTTTTGTAAATGACTGCACAAACCTCCACAATATGACTCCGCTGTATACTAGAACGTTTGCTGCAGTGGGCCTGGCGCCTTGTAGTGGGAGAGTGGCTGCTTCATGTCCCAGAGGAAGCACAGAGTTCATCTGTGTCGTCCATGTCAATAACCTTCATTCCTCAGTGCAGCTCCTCGTTTCAGTCTGGATAATGCTCTAATCCACAGCTACATTTATTGTGGAGGATGCTGTAATCTGTATTATGTGCAATTGGGATATTTGGTAATGCACTAAAATGTTGTCTTGTTTTTGTGTCTTTTTAAAATATACATCATACGTCAATAATACATTCGGATGCCACTTGATTTCTTTTAAAATACATGAAAAAAAATCTGTACTGTGATATATAATAAATCTTCAGATAGCTGAGATATACGATTACTCACTACACATTGTGCCACCAGGTAACTGTCTATTATACAATGAGCCATGTGTCTACCGCAAGTCCAGTGGAGAGCTGTAGGGAGGACACACACACCCGCACACACACAGCTCTCACTGGCTGGCTGGAGACCACAGCCTCTTCTATTCGCAACATCTTTCAAACAAACAAGCATACACCTCACCTGGAGGTTCCTGAAAATGAAAATAGACACCTCCCTAACACCCACTCCCTCTCCCCTCGTCTGACACCTTCTGCACTGTCTTCCCAATGGTCATACCTCTGTTAGTGGTCATGCAAATCGTCACCACCAAACCTCCCCCACCCCGACATAGGTCATGAGAATCATCCCTCTCCTCTCAAAAATGCACCCCCTGCTGAAATTGAATTGGCACCTCCTGTAAGTCGCACACCTCTCTAGAAGTGCCGCAAAGCAGCACCTCCTGCCACTGCCACCTTGCTGGAGTTCCTGCAAACAGCTCACCTACCTACTCTGAACCCTTCAGATGTGTCTACATACAAATAAATAACCCCGGTAGGAACACCACAGACTTTGTGTCTAAGCAGAGCCATGAGTTACTCCACTTTAGATGTTTTAACTAAATATGCATTTTAGTCGCATCACTAAGGCGAGAAAATTACAATACACTGGTAGCCAGGACACTGCAGCTGATATTGAGTTCAGCTTCCATGGGTGACTTAACCTTTGTAAAAAACAAAAGACTGAGGACTGATACAAGCGAGCTGCGCCATAAATCCTGCCATACATCCCTCCATGCATAGTGCTTAATCTGCGACTTTGCAACAAAAACACTAATCCTATGTGCCAAGTACACTCTAAACAACTTTGTATGCAGCTACCATGAGAATAAGATACTAAATTTAGGAAAAAGTGCAAAAGTCTGGAATGGCTACCCATGGGGAGATTCTATGTACTGCCATGCATATCGTGCCATACAGCATAAATGGATAGGTGCATAAGGGCACATCTGTCCCTGCAGGATGCCCAGCACAGTGATCAGAACTGTTGTTATGAGGGAAGAACATGGGGAGATGGAAAGAAGGGGGAAGAACATGGGGAGATGGGAAGAAGGTGGAAGAACATGGGGAGATGGGAATTAGGGGGGAAGAACATGGGGAGATGGGAAGACGGTGGAAGAACCTTGGGAGATGGGAAGAAGGGGGAAGACCATGGAGAGCTGGGAAGAAGGGGGAAGACCATGGAGAGATGGGAAGAAGGTGGAAAACCATCGGGAGATGGGAAGAAGGAGGAAGACCATGGAGAGATGAAAAGAAGGGAGAAAACTATGGAGAGATGGGAAGAAGGTGGAAGAACATGGGGAGATGGGAATAAGGGGGACAAACATGGGGAGATGGGAAGAAGGTGGAAGAACATGAAGATGGGAATAAGGGGGAAGAACATGGGTAGATGGGAAGAAGGTGGAAGAACATGGGGAGATGGGAAGAAGGGGGAAGAACATGGGGAGATGTGAATAAGGGGGAAGAACAAGGGGAGATGGGAAGAAGGGGGTAGAACATAAAGAGATGGGAATAATGGGGGAAGAATATGGAGAAGGGAGGAAATGGGAAGAACATGGGGAGATGGGAAGAAGGGGGTAGAACATGGGGAGATGGAAAGAATGGGTGAAGAACTTGGAGAAGGAAGGAAATGGGGAGATTGTAAGAACATGGAGAAGGGAGTAAATGGGAAGAACATGGGGAGATTGAAAGAATGGGGAAGAACATGGAGAAGGGAGGAAATGGGAAGAATGGGGAAGAACATGGAGAACAGAGGAAATGGGAAGAACACAGGGAGATGGAAAGAATGGGGGAAGAACATGGAGAATGAAGTAAATGGGAAGAACATGGGGAGATGGGAAGAATTGGGGAAGAACAAGGAGGTGGGAAGAATGGGGAAGAACATGGAGAAGAGAGGAAATGGGAAGAACATGGGGAGATGGAAAGAATGGGGAAGAACATGGAGAAGGGAGGTAATGGGGAGGTGGGAAGAACATGGAGAAGAGAGGAAATGGGAAGAACATGGGGAGATGGAAAGAATGGGGAAGAACATGGAGAAGGGAGGAAATGGGGAGATGGGAAGAACATGGAGAAGAGAGGAAATGGGGAGAACATGGGGAGATGGGAAAAATGGGGGAAGAACATGGAGAAGGGAGGAAATGGGAAGAACATGGGGAGATGGGAAGAACATGGAGAAGGGAGGAAATGGGGAGGTGGGAAGAATGGGGAAGAACATGGGGAGAGAGGAAATGGGAAGAACATGGGGAGATGGAAAGAATGGGGAAGAACATGGAAAAGAGAGGAAATGGGGAGATGGGAAGAATGGGGAAGAACATGGAGAAGAGAGGAAATGGGAAGAACATGAGGAGATGGAAAGAATGGGGAAAAACATGGAGAAGGAAGAAAATGGGAAGAACATGGGGAGATGGAAAGAATGGGGAAGAACATGGAGAACGGAGGAAATGGGGAGATGGGAAGAATGGGGTTGAACATGGAGAAGAGAGGAAATGGGAAGAACATGGGGAGATGGAAAGAATGGGGAAGGACATGGAGAAGGGAGAAAATGAGAAGAACATGGGGAGATGGAAAAAATGGGGGAAGAACATGGAGAAGGGAGGAAATGGGAAGAACATGGGGAGATGGGAAGAATGGGGGAAGAACATGGAGAAGGTAGGAAATGGGAAGAACTTGGGGAGATGGAAAAATGGGGGAAGAACATGGAGAAGGAAGGAAATGTGAAGAAGTGGGGAAGAACATGGAGAAGGGAGGAAATGGGAATAACATGGGGAGATGGAAAGAATGGGGAAGAACATGGAGAAGGGAGGAAATGGGGAGATGGGAAGAACATGGAGAAGAGAGGAAATGGGGAGAACATGGGGAGATGGGAAAAATGGGGAAGAACATGGAGAAGGGAGGAAATGGGGAGATGGGAAGAACATGGAGAAGAGAGGAAATGGGGAGAACATGGGGAGATGGGAAAAATGGGGGAAGAACATGGAGAAGGGAGGAAATGGGAAGAACATGGGGAGATGGAAAGAATGGGGAAGAACATGGAGAAGGGAGGAAATGGGGAGGTGGGAAGAATGGTGAAGAACATGGGAAGAGAGGAAATGGGAAGAACATGGGGAGATGGAAAGAATGGGGAAGAACATGGAAAAGAGAGGAAATGGGGAGATGGGAAGAATGGGGAAGAACATGGAGAAGAGAGGAAATGGGAAGAACATGGGGAGATGGAAAGAATGGGGAAGAACATGGAGAAGTAAGAAAATGGGAAGAACATGGGGAGATGGAAAGAATGGGGAAGAACATGGAGAAGGGAGGAAATGGGAAGAATGGGGTTGAACATGGAGAAGAGAGGAAATGGGAAGAACATGGGGAGATGGAAAGAATGGGGAAGAACATGGAGAAGGGAAAAAAAATGAGAAGAACATGGGGAGATGGAAAGAATGGGGGAAGAACAAGGAGAAGGGAGGAAATTGGGAGATGGGAAGAATGGGGAAGAACATAGAGAAGAGAGGAAATGGAAGAACATTGGGAGATGGAAAGAATGGGGAAGAACATGGAGAAGGGAGGAAATGGGAAGAACATTGGGAGATGGAAAGAATGGGGGAAGAACATGGAGAAGGTAGGAAATGGGAAGAACTTGGGGAGATGGAAAAATGGGGGAAGAACATGGAGAAGGAAGGAAATGTGAAGAAGTGGGGAAGAACATGGAGAAGGGAGAAAATGGGAAGAACATGGGGAGAGGGAAAGAATGGGAGAAGAACATGAAGAAGAGAGGACATGGGAAGAACATGGGAAGATGGAAAGAATGGGGAAGAACATGGAGAAGGGAGGAAATGGGAAGAACATGGGGAGATGGAAAGAATGAGGGAAGAACATGGAGAAGGGAGGAAATGTAAAGAACATGGGGAAATGGAAAGAATGGGGGAAGAACATGGAGAAGGGAGGAAATGGGAAGAACATGGGGAAATGGAAAGAATGGGGGAAGAACATGGAGAAGGGAGGAAATGGGAAGAACATTGGGAAATGGAAAGAATGGGGGAAGAACATGGAGAAGGGAGGACATGGGAAGAACATGGGGAAATGGAAAGAATGGGGGAAGAACATGGAGAAGGGAGGATATGGGAAGAACATGGGGAGATGTGAGAAAAGGTGAGAAATCACGGGGGAGATGGGAGGAAGTGGGGAAAACAAGGGAGATGGGTGCAGCAGTGTAACAAGGTGGCCGGGTGCCCTGTGCCGGTCACACCACCTGGGCGCATGATGTTATGACGTTGCGCAGAGGGGGCAGGGCCGCCAGCACCGGGAAGCAGTATCTCGGACTTATGAGTATCCCTCTGGTTGCACAGAATGGTCTTGGTAACTGAGACGCCGGAACCATTTTCGCTGTGCAAGGGTTCGTAGTCACAGAAAGACGTGCCCCAAAGCTGGTCAAGATGCGCCTGCATTTGAGTCGCCACCTCTTCGTTGCTGCCCATAAAAGGTCCCTGTCTGTCAATCACTTTTCAAATAAATTCTCTCTGCGAGCGACAACAAAAATGAAACTTGACGAATGCATAGTGTGACAGACAAATGCGCAGATTACTGATAATCGCTCACACTGTGTAAACATCGGTATTGCGTCCTTCTCTGAATCAGGCCCTTAGTTCACCATGTGAGTACACAAGCAAATTAGGCATACAAACTTCACTGTAACCTGAAAATCAGATTATATATTGTCAGCACCACCTTTGTTTTAATAAACATTTTATCCCATTTTTTTTTTTCGGCTAATAAGTTTATGTAATCTTTGGCAGACTCTTTTTAATCAAAGCCACTGGTTAATAATAAAAAGTTAAAACCCACAGATGTACAACTTGTACTGAGC
Source organism: Taudactylus pleione (assembly GCA_031769625.1). Classification (NCBI taxonomy): domain Eukaryota; kingdom Metazoa; phylum Chordata; class Amphibia; order Anura; family Myobatrachidae; genus Taudactylus; species Taudactylus pleione. Next base: position 2,740,794 of record JAUIMM010000033.1, on the reverse strand, counting down.
ACAAAGCCTTCAGAACCATAAATTATACAGCCTGTGAATAAGAGATGTATTATAATAAGGTCTAAAAAGATGTCTCTCTAACCTACAAGGCATATAAAAATATCACAGATCTGGACTTAATCAGGATTAATGTGTCTACGGGAAGCTATAACGGCTGCAACGTTATGATAATGCTTTCTAAATACATTTGTATCGTTTGATGTGTATTGTTATTGAAATTGAAATTTAAGTTGACGCTAAAGCCTTTTGTACCCCGTTTTTTTTATTTCTTCTGGCATATATTGTAACTATTTTAATTAATTAATTGGTTTGATCATTTTTCTTCTTGCAACTTTTATCTTTTTTAGCTTCTTCCTGTACTTTTAAGTCTTGCATTTGTATCATCAAGCTGTTTGTTTCTGTAGCCCTTTGCATATGACATACATCTGTTCCACCCTCTGCTTTCAGTACACTTGTATCCATAGAGCAGCTCTGTGTCAAATCGCAGGACAACAGAAATAGACAATGCTGCCTGATGGTATAAAGATGACCTAATTGCGGATCTCCTCTTTCTTCTTGCTCTGCACATTTGAAGACATCCAAAAAAATAAGCTGCCTCTTCTTGGCAGGTTGGTGCTAAAAACTTAAAGCAACGCTAACATACATTGTAAAGTCCGGCGTGCTCACAAAACTCGCCACTTGGTAAATATAGCCTTAGGAGGGGAAAGCAGAGCACTCAGTGGAAACTCATCCAATTGGAATAACATACAAATCTTATGCAGCTAGTGCCCTGATCACAATATAGATGCCTTGGCTTCAACGCTGATAATTATTAGTCTCTTATTTATAAGATCCACAAAGTGTCCGCATCTCTGTGGTATACATAAAAACAGGTTGCAGTTTATAGACCGACGGACTAAACGCCGTCGGTCTATATCCCGACGGGAGATGCCCAATGGGGGACTTAAGATAGGCGTCGAAATACCGATGCCTACTTTATCTTAATCCTGACACTGGTAAGCTGAAGGACGCCAGCCCGAACGAGGTAAATCCGGGGAATCCTTAGCGTTAGCCGCGGGGGGGGAGATTAGGGGTAGGCACCCCTAAGGGGGAGGGTTAGAAACCCCTGGGGGTAGTTTAGGGTTAGGCACCTCCCCCTGGGATGGTTAGGTTTACTGTGCAGGAAGGGGGAGGTAGGTTTAGGCACCCCCGGGGAAGACTTAGAGTTAGGCACCACCCCAGAAGTTTTAGGGTTAGGCACCCCTAAGGGAGGTTTAGGGTTGAGAGGGGAGGGTTAGGGTACTTACGAGCCGGCGTCTGGATCTCCTCCTGTCGGGCTTCTCCTGTCGACATTTGAACCACCGCTGGTATTTCATACCGATCCCCATAAAAACATATCCGGATTACAGAGCATAGGTACAATACACAACAGATAACCATAGCATAAGTACGAAGCCAAGGTACAAAGCTTGACCAAAATGCATAAAGAACTAATTCAGCATAAAACTTGGAGGTGGTAACAAGAAACAGTAGGAGCCCCTGAGACAGAAGGCCTAAGGGGATGTGGCAGTCATCTTGTTAGCAAGGTTTAGGGAAGGGGAGAACATGTGGAGTTTTGAAACTTTACATGTTAACCAGGTACTTTGGTAAGGTCTACGGGTGAAGAGAAACTGGCTGGAGCATAGGATGGAAGGACAGACATGAAGGTAGACTGTCTGGCAGGCCAGTGCCTCCATGAAGGTTGGTCTGTCTGGGCCCCAGTGGTGAATGTAGGGTCCAAGTACAAATTCCAAGGGTGCTGCAGAGCTCACTTGTGCTGTGGTTGACATTAGGTGTGTGGCAGCCTCTGTGCAGTGGTGTTGGGGATCTTTATTAGCCTCTAGACAGATGGTTGCAGCCTGAGCCGGTCTCACTGCAGGGTGATTTTAGCTCAGGTAGCAGGAGGAGTGCAGGTAAACATGAGCACCTCTGATTGCTGAACACAAAGGTTTCTGGCACTGGAAAGGTGCCATTGCTGGAGGCATAGGGCTTGATTCAGTGATGGTCGCATTGGCGAATACGCATACAAATCGAGCGACTGTTTGCCATCGCGCATGCGTGTAAGCTGCACTGCACATGTGCAGTGATCGCACTTCGATTATGGATGCACAGAGGAAATCATCGCAAGGTGAGTGACAGGCTGCCAGCATTTGGGGGTGGTAATGGGCAGTGGTCAGAAAAACGCAGGCATGTCTCACCGTCTGAATGCCTTTACATGGGCGTGCATAAAATGGACAGGAGCCGCACAACAGATGAAAAGGAACAAAGGCTCTGAGCTTACTACAGGGACACAATGACCTAACCCAGTTGTAGGCAACGTATTTCTCTCTGAGTGCCAGAAATTCAACATTACAAGTCCAGACTGCCGCCTCCATTACATGAGTACTGATACTTCCTTGTCCTTCCTCTTTTGAAGCTAGTTTGCTCGTGTTACGGTATGTTGATCATCTGTAGTCTAAAGACAAAGTTATTATTACCAGTTATTTATATAGCGCACACATATTCCGCAGCGCTTTACAGAGAATATTTTTACCATTCACATCTGTCCCTGCCCCAGTGGAGCTTACAATCTATATTGCCTACCACATGCTCACACTCATATACAATACACCATGGTCAATTTTTGTGGGGAGCCAATTAGCCTACCAGTATATTTTTGGAATGTGGGAGGAAACCAGAGTACCCAGAGGAAACCCACGCAAGCACAGGGAGAATATACAAACTCCACACAGTTAGGGCCATAGTGGGAATCGAACCATGACCTCAGTGCTGTGAGATAGTAACGCTAACCATTACACCGTCTGTGCTTCAGTTATGCTTCAGAATTTTGTAGTTTATTGATTGTGAGCAGGACTATGGGATGTATTTTTCACAATCCTCATCTCAGATGCAGGTGGGATAATATCGCCCACATTAGCAATGCGATATTTGAATACATCGCAAGGATGCATCAAATACTGCTTGCAGAGACAGAGGGCCTGATTCAGAACCCGCTCGCGAGCGCTCGCAAGCGGGTTGATGGTGCCCTAGTGCGCATGTGCTAGACCCACATAGCGATGGCCAAGCCGTCGCTATGGGTCTCGCACCAAAGGGGGCGTGCTGTCGATGGTGAGTGACAGCACGCCCCCTTTGGTGGGCGTGCCGGGGGCGTTGCTGCCCAGACGGAGGCGTTCCCATGGGAGCGCCTAACGTCTGGGGCCGGCCCCACTGACATCACTAGTGATGTCAGTGGGAGTGCTTTTGGTTCTGATAGAGCCAAAACCACTCCTGGGCTTGCGGCAGCGAGACCCTACCGCAGGGTCTCGTCGCAAGCCCGATGGTCGCGATGGTCTTGACCATCGCGACCATCTTTTTGGCCGCTCGCATAAGCTGTGGGTGGTCACCCACAGCTATGCGAGCGGCCAAGAGGCCGCTCCAAAAATAGGTAGGAGGGCCCTGATTCAGAGCGAGCGCTCTTGTCAGAGCGTCCAGCTCTGAATCAGGCCCAGAGTTTGCAAGAAAGCTCTGTCCCTGCTAATCCAGTCTCCGCACTTCTCAGGGTATTTTTTTGCAAAAAATACCCTGAACTGTGCCTGCGCACGTGCGGCTGGCAGCCCCTCCTGCTCAAAAAGTGACAGGGTTTACAAACCAGAGATCCAGACTTTGCTGGGTATGCAGGCCATGCTTGAGTTCTCTGGTTTGCACTTTGCAGAGGGTCTAGCATGCCGTAAAGGTCTCTGTAAGGGAAGGAGGGGAGCAGAGCAGTGTGCATAGTATGAAGGGACAGACCATGCAGGTGCCAATAAAAGTGTCCTCAAGTGTCAATTTGAGACACTACTAGGGGCAAGGGTTGCTTATGCCTGACCTAGCCCTGTCTGAGTACACAAGAAAAAAGACAATAGGGGAGTGTGATGGAGAAGTTCATACATGCCGAGAGACCTCAGCCAATCCAAGTAGCTCAATATTTAATAATGCATCTGAGAAGTCTCTGCCGCTGGCAGTTTTACACATCATTCATAGTCTATAGTCCATTCGTCATAACAGCATTGTGTCATTGCTCATCACTAAGAGCTGGTAGCTGGTTAGGGGGCGTTTACAGCATATAAACATATAATTATAGCTTCCATTACTCTCTTTACTCACTTCATCTTGTAAATTGTAACTTATGTTATGACCTATGTCGTCTGTAAAGCTTGCAAACCCCAATTTTCGTCTGCCTTGGAAAACGTTGAACTTTCATCACTTTTCACTTTTTCTAACAGCCGGCAATTCATTTGGCACGTCTCCAACCGAGAGCTGTAGATGAAGTTACCAAATGTAATGACAGCTCAACTTAGAGCCTGAGACAGGTTTGCATTAGTCAGCCACGGAGTGGATTGCTCCAGAAATGTGATCTGTCACACTTTATTTAAAATTAAACCCAATTTTGGTGATTGCACAAAATATGTTCTGCTCTTCATACTTACTGGAAAATGTTTGATCTTTTCCTAAGAGCTGTATAAGCTTGGATGTGTCCAGGTAAATTCATTTCATTTTGAAGTTTAGGGGAAAAAAAAAAAAGTACCTTTAAAGGTTTTAAGTTCAGTCTTCAAATTCAAAAAAACAACAACCCTCACTGACTGTACTTGAGTAATGGAATCTGTAAAGAGTTGTTGCTAAAGTTAATTTCATCTTTCAAAATTTCATTTGTTACAGATTTTATAACCATATTTAGAAATCTGGTGAGTGCTGTAACAGCGAAGGGGGCTTGTGTCTGTAGACCCTCTCCAAAGGGAGAAGGACTTTCCCTCTTATTTTAAAATTGTATTTTATGCTGACAACATACTCCTTATCCAAACCAAATGCCCCATTTCCTTCCTCACCCTCTTAAGGAAATTCAAAAAACTTACAACGACCTTTCTATCTATAAGTTTTAACTGGCAACCTTGGAAATTCAAGTATCTTGGGGTGTATAAGGGTGGTATATAGCAAAAAATTGCAATACAGTACAAGCCAATCAGCTCCTAACTGTTATTTTACAAACACAGCCTGTAAAATGTAAGTTAGAAGCTGATTGGTGGTTAATATTTTATCTCTCCAAATGTTATCCCTCTTCAAGCTCTGATAAATACCCAAGCGTGCAAAGAGCAGCCACGGGCCCGGGTGCTAAAGGGGGAGAGGCCTAATCAGGTAGGGGGGGGGGGAGCAATCAGTGTGATCGCTCCCCCACACAGGCAGAGGACAGGAAACTGCTGCTGCTCAGCTGTAAGCAGTCTCCCTGGTCCGACTGCAGCCCAGCACACAACAGGGTAAGCTGGGCTGCTGATAGATAAGAGGGAGGAGGGGCCGCCATCGGACCCAGCCCCCGCCAGACCCCTCCAACAAGCCTGGACCTGGGTAATTAGTACCTACCCCCCCTCTCTCGGCGCCCCTGTTAATATCCGTAGGTTGGTAGGGGGTGGGGCTGCGCTGAACCCTAGGGTATAGGCTAATGTAGTTGCTGCTGAGCGTTAGTGAGGACACTACCAACCTATCATATTAACAGAAAAAAGGTGGGGGATGCTAAGCGCATCCTGTAGCCTATAAATAATCTGTGCATACAATAGTGGTCTTAATTAAACAGGGTGGGTTTATTTAGTGATAGATAAAGCAAGCTAAACATATATTTTCGACAGAACTTAGTATTTAAAAGTCTAATACCGGTATACAACATAATATGACATATATGCTAAAATACATTTATTATGACATAAAACAAATGACATGGACTGTGGACCTGATTCAGACACGCTCGCAAGCGCATAGCGCTCACAAGCAGGTCGATTGCGTGCCAGTGCGCACGCACGAGCGCAAAAAGCACTCGCTCTGTGGCTCACTACAAAAGGGGCGGCTGTCGATATTGATCGACAGCTCGACCCGTTTTGTAGGCGTGGCGGTGGGGGAGGCTTCACAAACGGAGGCGTTCCCAAGCGAACGCCTGCCATTTGTGGGCGGCCCCACTGACATCACCAGTGATGTCAGTGGGAGAGCTTCCATCTCTATTAGAGCCGGAAGCTCTCTGGGGCTTGCGGCAGACGAGACCCTACCACAAGAGTCTCGTCGCTAGCCCCGATGGTCGAGATGGTCTTGACCATCGCGACCATCATCCTGGCCGCTCGCAATAGCTCTTTCAGAGCGTCCGTCTCTGAATCAGGCCCTGTGTGTGCAATGATTCTATGTTGTTGCAGAGTGATACGCCTGAGCGTTTTACTCACTCTGTTGCAGGATAAGTTAGTTGTTTAAAAAGGCTTGCAGTGATTTGGGTTTAATTCCTCTGTGAGAATCCTTCTCGCACTGGAGTCCCAAAGGGCTGGGGTCTGCCGGCAGACTTCCCATCTCGTCCATTGTCAGCGCTGTGTGGCATGTTGCGGGACCAATGGCTCTGCGATCTACGCGTTTCACCTGTAAGGCTTCTTCAGGATTGCAGAACACTGCACCCTTGAACAAATATTGACAAGTCACTCACAACAACACAGAACACTGACTGCACCTTAGAAGAACAGAGCTCATCTGTTCTCTGTACACTATCCACAGCCAGAATGAAAATGGCGCCGATCACCGGGACCTTTATTCAAGCCAAAACCCACGAGAATCCGACAGCATGATGATGACGTTTGGCCTCGTTTGGGATTCCGAGTTAGGCAGGAAACCCCAAGCACCCGGGTACACCACTTCCTTTTCACCACGTGGACCTTCACAGGATCTCCCACGGTCACCAACAGGGCATACACCTCCTAAACTGATGCGTTTCGGACGCAAGTTCTTTGTCAAGGTGTCCTTAACAAAGAACTTGCGCGGAGAGGACTTGGTAAAGAGGAAGTGGTGTACCCAGGTGCTTTTTTGCCATCACAACTCATTCACATGTGTGCCTTTCTCAGAAGGCTCCTAACGGTATGAAGTAACCCTGCTGTTGTTATTTTAATTCGGCAATAAAATATTTTCTATACTTTTAACCACTATGAGGAGCATTCCTTCTGTGTTTATATATTCGGAGGTCCTTTCTCCTGGTTGGTGAACATACCCACTCAATTCCAAGTGAATATTTTAAGATATCCTTTGTATAACATCACAACTTGTATCAGGATATCACGAATATATGATTGAGAGTTTAGATTACGTTTAGAGATACCTTTTGGTGAACGTTACTCACCTATGTTAGGTGAGTTATTATTCTGGTGCTAACATCAATATGTCCATATGGTAATATAATCCATGTGCGAACCCCTTTTTTCTCATTTTTGAGCATAGAGACAGATACCGGCGCTTGGTGGCCATCCTGTATTTTATTGTAATCTATATTATAATGTTGAAAGTCCCTGTCAGGTGCAGTGGGAGCTCAAAACCTACCTCCTCTGCAAACAGCTGACCCCCCAATGCCAGATCCCCCCTTTCTCATGCTGACCCCCAATGTCCGATCCCTCCCCCCTGTACAGATGACCACTGAGGTCTGATCCATCCTCCTTGTACAGCTGAATCCTGATGCCTCCTCCTAACACAGCTGACCCCCAATGCCTATCCCTCCTACCTGGCCCCTGAAGTCCTTTCCTTCAGCCTGTAAAGCTGGCACCCGATGTCCTATATCTCCACCCTCTACAGCTGGTCCCTGATGACTGATCCCTTCTTCCCATACAGCTGGCCTCCAATGCCCAATCCCTGTCGATGACGATCCCTCTTCTCCGCACAGCTGAACAAAGTGGAAGGGGGGAACAGGCAGTGAGAGACAAGAGACATAGAGATAGAGGGGGTAGAAAGGGGAACAGAGAGAGTACAGGAGAAGGAGGATGGTAAGTGTTGCGAAGAGAGACAAAATAAAAACCACGAAGATAATAACTAGTGACCTGCGAATGACAGGTCAAAATTACTAGTAGATTCAATAAAATTAGATCTTACCCAGTGGAGCAAGTACATTGTGTCATGGTTTGGATGTATGGCTCCAGTTAAATTGACTACACTTCCCAAACTTTCATACTTGTAGCAAACCTGCTCATGAAATATTATCAGCCAACTCATTAAACCCAATGTGTTCTGTTGAATCTGCTCCCTATTGCCATCTATGGACACCCATAGAGGCAGACCTAACTTGTGGTTCTCTCCACTTTCTTTACTGTGGGTTTCCCCTCACAGCCGAACCACTGATGGTAAAATTCTCTCTCTCTCTGTCAATTATGGGGCCCTTGTACCTGCGTCTATCAATTGAATCCTCACACCCCTCATTTACCCTCTTTGGAACAACATCCAGTATTCACCAGGACAGTTTGGTGAAAGCTTCACTAGGGGAACTTGGACTTCAGCTTCCTCTAGAAAGAGGGGAGCCTTAGATGAATTAGGGAAAGTTCTGCCCATAAGGGCTGCATCCAAAGTGGGGAATAAATAAATAAACAGTGCCAAAAAGCCCCAGTATTATGGCCAGTGGGTATAAAATAAAATGTCTTGACATCTGGTGGGCAAAGAACAAAAAATGCTGCAGAGATTTCAAGTGCATAGTTCTCATGTCTGCTTCCAGTTCCAAGGAGCAAATTGTAGTTCTTCCACCTTGCTTTTTTAGGTACCCCCCAAGACCTGTCCCCCAGGAGGGCATAGGCACCTCGGGCTCCAATTACCGGGTTTTCATTCAACAATCAAGGTAGCACTGTCCTCTCAGAAGGGTGGGGTGAGACCCTCCTGGCGAGAAGAAATACTAGAAGTCACAATACCTCTAACTATAATGTTCATTTGGGTTCCTCCGCGGGCAGAGTCATTCTTCTTGCTCTGATGTGACTAATGGTAATGGAATCTAGGCAGGAGTCATGACCATGTTGTGTCAAGAAAAATGTAGAAGGGTTCCACTGGACTTGATGCCAGGTCCCCTGAATATTGCCACATTAGTTCTACTGGATGAGCTAGGGCCTAGAAATGTTCGGCAAAGCTCCTGTCCAGAAAAATTCAACATTACGCTTTCTAACTACTTCCTGTCTACAACAAATTCCTTGCAACTTGGGGCATACTTACCTTATAGTTGCAGCTGATAATTTGAGGGGGCCAGACTCTTGGCATCATTAGGCCCCGCACCAATCACGACAAATGGTGAGATTTGCAAGTCATTGTTGAAGGGGCGGGGTTAAAATGATGCAAATCCCGTCATTTTGCCCCACCCCCTCCATGCGGACCTGCTATATTATCTGCCCACTTCACTAGTAAGTGGGCGGGATGCTTTAGATCCACCCACTTTTCCAGGGGAGCGAGAGACTACCTGAAAAATCATGAGTCTTCCACAGCTTCCAGGAGAGAAGATAAGTATGACCTGGTATCTCCCTGATTATTGTTGCCGTGCAGTCCAGCTTTTCCTGATTGCTTTGCTTCCAATACTGACTACTTGAACTTTGAACCTTTGCATCGTCTGACAACAACTTTCGGCTCTGTTCTCCCTGGTTTCATTCCTAATTATGTCCCTGATCACCCTCTGGCTACTTGTCACAGGTAATACCCATGTGCCACCCATGACAGCAGGTTGTTTTGCCAGCCAGCATTTATTTTTAATAAAGCTTTTGCTATTTAAATTTGCATACATTTGCATGTCTTTTGTATATACCCTTTATTATCTTTATTAAACAGAGCCCTATTATTACAGAAGAATTCAAATCATGTCTGCTCTTCATTGTAATAGAGGCATTATTCCAATAAACCAATGTTCAGGTACAGTTAGTATATATCAAATGCATTCACATAATTTCAATCGTAACTACTGTACTGTATTTCCCTATTTGAGTGAGTAAGACAGAATAGTATAATAAACTAGTAAAATATATTAAAATAAATCGAAACTACGCTTTTGCAGCATTTATTTCAAATGAATGACTTAAATAGAGGTATTGTCAAGTCAGAACTTTTAGATTTGCTTTCAGAATAAAATACAGCATATGAAAGGACTTTGAGCTACACTTCATGTACAGAGGAAAAGGAAGGATTTCTAAAGATAATTAGAATAAAATGTTAAAAGAATTTACACCTGGCCTATTTATTTTAGTTTAAAAAGAAAGTTTTTTGCAGGAACTTGATGTTAGCTTTATTCTGATAATAACAGTGTGAGAACTGGAAGTCAGATACCTGTATTATTTTGTTCTAGGCTGCCGTGAGCACTGTTTGTGCATTCGTGTATCATTATTGTCGTTCTATTTGCCATGAGAGCATATACACTTTGCATTGGTGTCTTTTACTTATATCGTGGACAAGTGGAGACCTGGGTAAGAATATTGGGACCGCTGAAGTTTCACCTTTTTTAATACTCCGTAAGACACACAGGAGCTGATTCTGAGTTGCACGCCTTGCGAACACTTTAGCACCTTTTTACATAGTTGCGTCTGCGACTAATTGCTAATGCCAGTATCAGCCTTTTCCTGGCATACACGTGGGGCGATTGATGTGCAAGGACTGAGACGCCCACTTTGAATATCTGTAGATGCTGTAATAACAGACTGGTGCTTATTTTTTTTAGACGACACAATAAGTTGCACCATCGGAAATTGCACCAGTCCTGTGCTAGTATGCCTCCAATGTGACGATTAAGCACCTGATATCGCAACCACTACAGCGACACATAACTCGCCCATAAGACGGACCATCTGCGTGCTTCTGGACAACCACCTCCATGTAACCACCCAGGAATGCCCAGCGCATCTCTGCTGCACTTCTGTTACCGTACGTCTCCATCGCACCTGCGCCTCTGTGTGTACACACTGTGTAACGTATGCGTGGGAAAGGCAGAACCAGAAAATCTCCGTGAACATTGGCGCTGTGTGCAACTCAGAATCCGGCTCAAAGGCACCAAATTTATTGGAATAAAACACCCCTATACCCATATCATTGAGAAATGGTCATAATACCGACCACGGAGATTCCGACGCTCAGAATGCCAGCGCCGGAGACCTGACACCTGTCAGAATGCCGGAGCTGGAATCCCAAAAGTAGAGGGGTTATGGTTAGGCACTAGGGGGAGGGTTAGGTTTAGGTTGCGGGGAGGGGGAGGATAGATTTTTATAGTCCAAACGGAGGGTAAAAAATGACTTTCAGTATGAATAATGGATGTATAACCAATATGGCCTAAATGAACGTATTTCTGGTTTCCAAGCTCTTATGGGTAATTTTATCAGCACATAGTCAGTGCTGCAATAAAGAGGGTACAAGGTGCAAAGGCCCAGGGTTGCTGGGAAGGTGTAACCATGCTCCCAGTATGACGTGGCTATGCCCCCCTCGTTGCTCAAGTCTTTGCAGCAATGCACATATTTTACAATTGGCATGTGATGGACTACGCACACTTTCCCCCACAGCAAGACCTGCTCGAGCTCTTGGCAGCCCTGCGAATAGATACAGTAGTCGGGTTTAATAGCCTACAGTTGTAGATAGCAAGCCCTATTAAAAGTAGAGATGTGCGCTAACCTCCGTGTTGTGGATCTGGATTCAACTTCATGTTTTGGTTTTGTAAAACCACCCTCAAGTGTTTTGGTTTTAGATCTGTTTTTTGTTTTTTTAAATTAGAAAAAGTTTTTAAAATCAGCTAAATCATGTAATCTTTGAAATTCAAAACCCGAAATACGGATTCCAAATCCGAACCGCTAGAAGATCAGAAACGCGACTCAGATTTACCTTGGATCTCCCCAGGAGATCAGAATCGCAACTTGGATCTATCAGGATTCACGAAATTTGGGTAGATTCGGATTTCTGGAGAACCAAACAGCACATCTCTAAATAAAAGTAATTATCCTACAATATATGGTACAGTATGATGATAGTGCAGCATTGAATGTTTAGTATTACAGTCTTTGTTTAATCAGCTTTAATTCAAGTATTTGCAGAAGCCATTTCTCCGGGAGGACTCCGCCAAGTTTAATAGCATAGTACGACTGTCACGTGTTTTGGATAGCCAATAAGAGAATTCTAAACTAATCCGAACTTGCGATAATTTGGCGATAAGAACCAAATAAAACTGAACCTGCAGATCTCTAATTGAAATAAGATTGTTGCTGGATTGTTGTGGCCTACCAGCAAACCTCTGTACTTATATAGTTGTTGTATAGGTATAATTACTATTAGTTTCAATAATGTATGAACAATGCGAAGGGTTAATAAAGAAAAGATTATCTTTAAATATTAAAAAAAAAGTATTAAACAGAAAAACTATTATCATGGTCATATCAGGTCATTTATCAAGTACATTCTATAAAATGATAGGTAGAAGCTGATTGGTTGCTGGAGGCTCCACTTGTCGACTTCTCTACTCTTTACAAATATTGATACATACTTGCCGACTCGCCCGCAATGACCGGGAGGCTCCAGAATATTGGGTGGCGCTACCGGACCCCTGCAAACCGGCTCCCAGTTTGGCCGCCACCCCTCGTACTCCCGTCAAAGTGGGCAGTCCGGATGGGTCCGATGACGCGTTTCGCGGTGAATGGCGTCATCGTAGCCCCACTCCCTACTTTACAAAAATGCCAGAAATCTCACCATTGACGCAATCGTGCTGCCACGCCTCCGCACCGCCCACTGTTACCGCCGCCGCTCTCTCTGCAGTGCCAACCTAATAGGGAGTCCTATTTAAATATACATACTGGAAGTAATTACCATCATTCATTGACTGTTTCAAGCCATGAAATAAGTTATAATAAGACTTTTTTTCATTTACCTATAAAGGCTTTTTTACACATATGAAATTTAATCTACCAATATAAAGATCGGACTTTGTGCAATTAGTATCACATCCAAGCCATTCTTCTATTTATAACAAACGGAGAGATGTATTTATACTTTTTCTTGAATGATACAATTGGTGATACATTTATATACTATTGTGCTAATGAAACTAGATGTGATTACTTATATTACAAGTTGTTTTTTTCCATGATTTTATGAGATATATATTGTTGAATAAATACTTTTATGAATTTCTGACCACATCTGTGCAGAATTGTATTTACTGTATATACTTCCATAATATTTTCTCACCACTGTTCAGTGTCTCATATCGTAAGTCTTTATCAATATTTCACAAATTAAGTTTGTAGTTATATAAGGTAAGTGGGTTGTATGATAGAGGGGGAGGTGTACTAAGGCTTGGAGAGAGATAAAGTACCAACCAATCAGCTCCCAACTGTCATGCTACAGGCTGAGTTTGATTGGTTAGTACTTTGTCTCTCTCCAAGGCTTAGTAAATCTACCCCAGATTGTGATTCTTAATCTAAGTGCAAGAATCCCTTCTGCCACCGTATGTTCTCACATTGCAATTTTCATCTCATGTAACATAAAATGCCTCAGCATCAGGTACTGTACTTATAAGACACTATGGGCTCTATTTATTAACATTATTTTTACTAAAATAAAGTGAAAAGGGGTGTTTTCACACCCTTTTCACATTATTTTAGTTTCACCTGTATTTATTACAGGGCAATTGGAGTAGAATTAGTAAAAAACAGAGCTTTATCGCAAGCTCTGTCCCTGCAAGGGATTTATAGTAAATCCCTGTGATATTACCTGAATTCACAATGCGAATTCACTCGGTAATATCACACTACAATCCGCATTCAATATGCGGATTGTAGTAAATAGAGCCCTATGGACCTCATTTGTTAATGAATTTTATCACTCACAAGTTTTAAAACTCGTTGCGTATGATGATAAATCAGCTCCCAACTGTCATCTGTTTGAAAAATGACAGTTGGGAGCTGATTGGCTGGGGCACCATTTATCATACGCAAGAAGTTTTATCACTCGTTGTGAATGATAAAACTCATTGATAAATGAGGCCCTGTGTTTGAAAAATGAGTGGTTGGCCGTTTATCACTCTCCACTTTATCACTTTTCGGAGCTTAATACATCTGCCCCAAGGTGAGATATTTCTTACTCACCGGATTGCTGTGTTGCTGGGATAACCCACACTTATTAAGCTTATACAGTAATTTGAATCAAGCTTTATTTGCTAAATACTCCAGGTAGTAGCTTAATAGCTTTTGAAGTTGCACAGATCCTGTGACTTCCTCAGGGGATGTGTAGTTGTTGTTGTTGTTGTTGGTGTTGTTGTTTTTTTTAATTATTATTATATTTTGCTATTGCTAATGACCAATTTAATAGTTTTGGCTTATACCTTCCTGTGTCATAATGATGCATTATTCTTGGACTAATGATAGTTAATTCCAGAACCAAAGAATGATGTCTCTGTCTACATGTCCTGTTTTCTATTTCTCATCACCAGGCCATGATAAACCTATAGCTTCTAAACTAACACTGCGCTGACCTTTCTTCCTTTCTTTGCATTAGGATCGCTGCTACTACCATGGAGAGGTAGAGGGGTATCCCAACTCAGCAGTCAGTTTCAGCTCCTGCTCTGGTCTCAGGTACGTCATCCTTTCTTATCTCTCTTGATGATATCGTTATACAGGTCTGCATGTGTGGAAAGGCTGCACAGGCTTGGTCCTTGCCAGTTGTTTCCTCAGAAGTAATTCTTAGGGGTCTCTGCCAGCAGTGAAGGGCGTCAGAGAAGGTCAATTCGCAGGTGTAAGGTTCCAGCAATACAAGCTATGATTTCCATTCTTGCTTTGCATTCCACACTGCAGTTTTAAATTTCCATTTCCTAGGAATGGATAGTGAGCCTGATTCAGCAAGGAACGCAGTTGCTAATGCACACGCAATTGGTCGATTGTTGCATTCTGCGCATGTATCGCAGAGCGCGTGTGCGAACTAGCAATTGCGATGAGAACTGCGATTGCAGAGGCTACGCAGATCCAGAGCAGTGATTGACAGGAAATGCCGTTTGTGGGTGGTGACGGTGGGGGTGGTTGGGCGAATGCAGGCCTGCCGGTGCGGTGCATAAATTATCCACTGCGTGGCCATAAGCAGCCATAGCACTAATAGCATGCGTGGCTGGTCGCCATTTCTGGGTAAGGTCAGGGCTTGTGCATTTAGTGAATGTTACCGATTGTTTCGCTATGTTGCCCTAGTATACGGATGTGAGTAAGGGGAAGTGGGCGTCCTTATGTCTGCCTGCGATCGCATTGTGAATGCAATCATTTAAATAGCAGTGCTGATGTTAGCAACAGCGGTGCGTGCGTATAAGCAGAATAGCGATCCGTAGTGATTCAGGCCCAGAGATTGTACAATCTCAATTCAAATTGTACATTTTGCAGAGCGACTTTGAATATTTTCCTCCTCTCTACCAGCCAGAATGGAAACGTATTTATTAGCTCCACCTCCTTTATTTTCTCGGTTTGGTATACAATGAGTATGCAATCAGGATAGAATACCCAGAGAGGGTCTGACTCAGAGGTGGATATAGTTCTGAATGCGGATGTGCCAGAGTCTACCGCGCATGCACAGGTCACCGGGGAAATTGTGCAACCGCCATTTTCCCAGCAATCTCCTTACTGCGTACATGCGCAAAATTCCCGGGAGGTTAGTATTGAAGAAATGGGTGCAGGGTGTGCTGTGTGAGCCCCGCACACCCTGCACCCATTACAGACGCACCACTGCATACAATGTTCTCTGTATTGTATAGTGGTCCCATCTATATTGTATCTGGGTTCCTACAATCCTTTCTAAATATATATACCGGTCCATACATTGTTCTCTGTATTGTATACTACTCCCTAGAATGGTTTATGTATTGTATACTGAGCCCTACAATGCTCTCTGTATTGTATACTATTCCCTAGAATGGTTTATGTATTGTATACTGAACCCTACAATGCTCTCTATATTGTATATTGTTCCATACAACGCTCTCTGTATTGTATACTATTCCCTAGAATGGTTTATGTATTGTATACTGAACCCTACAATGCTCTCTATATTGTATATTGTTCCATATAATGCTCTCTGTATTGTATACTATTCCCTAGTATACCTTATGTACAGGGGCATAACTAGGTCTTTGAAGGCCCCATAGCAAAAGTTTGTAAGGCCCCCTATGTACAACTCAATAGTGAAAAATGTATATAACACATGTAACTTTGACAAGGAAGATGAGCCCCCCCTAAGCTCTGCACCCCTTACACCTAGGGTAGTTACACCCATGTTTATGTATTTCATACTTTGATGATCCCTAGCAAAATATGATTGTGATCAGCAAATCGAGATTTTTAACATGAAGAATTTCACCAATTCCCCGACAGTTTAGCTATCATCGATGGCTACCAATCAGCATTTCCGACCGGCGGATGGGGTGATATGGGCGCCTGATGTATGGGACCCTTTACCTTTAGACAAGGTTCCTACATCCAGCTCATCTGCAGGATTTCTGGGGCATGTAATCCCTTGCCCCAATCCTGAGGTGGGGCACCATTTGTACTCCCAAATGTTGGAAGACCTATTTATTTAAAGACTTTCATGACTTGCTTTGTTTGATATTGTCTTTTTTTTTTGTTTTAATTTTAAATGCCACTGCAATATAGTCCACTTTTATAGAGTAGCTCTTTTATCCTGCACGGTGCGCTAAGCAGACCTCACTAACAGGCGGGTTCCATTAAAGGTGGAAACACAAGCTGCGCTGTGCAATTAACCAATTTATGCTTCAAAGTTAGTAAATGTGTTGATTTTCATTCTAAACTTAATTATACAATTATTTAACAAACAATGACCTCAATATGCAATAATTACTGCAGCATTTGCTCTCGGTGATGGATTAATCACTGTAATTATCAAAAATTGGCATTAAAGTGCTACCTTTTGAAAATGGCTCCAAGCAGATTTTCCTTTTTTTCCCTCCACTTCACATTTTGCATCTTTTGAACATCTGGCACCGCGCGGAGCTGTAATCCTGTCCTCAGTGTTAATATATTGTTATCTCAGCCTCTCTGCTTTATAAAGCAAAATCACCCAAATATAGACGGATGAGCTTATTAGTTTATTATCCTTGCGCTGACATTTGACTCCATTGTTCTGTGTTTCTTCGCTGGTTTGTGAACCTCAGTAATCCATCATTAGGCAGAAGTTTGCACAGTAGTAAGTAAGGGATGTTCTTTTCAAAATCAACAACTTTGCAAAACATCTTACAAACTTTTTATATGATAACTAGAGAATAGGCTACAGAATAGGCTTTGACATACTGTACATCAGCTACCAGCATCTCTGCTCAGCTCCAGTTTTATTGAATAAGTGGTGTTCAATGCAAGTTTCAAATTCAGACAACTGTGTACAGTATCTGCACTGTGTAACAAATTGTCTTACTTGTCTGTGTGTTTCATCAAGACCTATATATCCACCAGGCAGAGTTTATTTTCTGCTACACAACTAGACTATTTTTCACTCTACTGTTTTTATGATTGTCCCTTGTCTGCTGTTCTGTATCCAGAGCTGTAACAGGGTGATTTTCTGCCTGTACAGGCCCCACCCCTGAACATGTGACATCATGACATCACGGCAAGGGGGCAGGGCCACGTACTGCCTGGATCGACAGGCTCTACAGACTGGAAGGTGAATGCCTGAAGCGTCCTTTGAACAAGCAGGACATCTACTTTACTGGCTGCAGGGTGCCATTCCAGGGGTTGGGTATGGGATGCCGGCGCTTGCGATCCCAGCGGCATACTGGATTAGGATACCGACACCTGTTGGTTGGTATCCTAACCCTCCCCGGTGCCTAAACCTAATTTACACACTAGTGCCAAAACCTAACCTCCCCCTCCCTGCACCCTAAACCTAACCCTCCCCCCTTAGTGTCTAACATTAACCATTAACCCTCCCCCTAACCCCAGGCCTAACCCTAACCCTCCCCCTAACCCGCTTACTTACCTTCGGGATTCCAGCGGTCGGGATGTGCCAGAATCCCCTCGGTCGGGATTATGACGCATACCCATTCCAGGGCCCTTTGTCCTGAGTGGCGGCACCACTTGCACGCCCCTAGTTTCAGCCTTGAGTACGTGATTCATGTCATCAGACTAGCCAGCTGGTGAAGCAAACTGCGTCATCACTCAGGAATGGGTGGGGCATGATGATATGATACCTACCAATCATTGGTCCTATTCCCCACTGCATATTGAAGCGAATGGGGGGTTGGGAGCCTGTTATGACACTTTCCTATAAAAAGTGAGAATACTAGAAAAAAAATGACAAAACTCCAAATCTGATATTTGGTGGAGTTCCCCAGTATTATATGACACTGTTATGTTATGTTACTGTATGGGGTCAGTTCAATGTATGGGGTCATTTCAATGTAATGGGAACAGTTCACTGTAACGGGTACAACTTTGCCCATTACAGTGCCCTTTACACCCTCTGATTGTCCATTACTCTACCCTCTACATCACCAATTTTCCTGAGCAAAGAGTGGCAATGTACCCCTAATACTGTGCCGTTCCAGTATAGCACATCGCCGGCATCTCCCCTAATTGAATAAACCCCTATATGTCTTCTAACAAGAGTCTAATTCTCTGCGATGTTTATACTGTAGCTCATCTTTAAATGGGATTGTCCTACAAAGTAAAACATTACAGGCACAACCAATGCTGATGTTAAGCGATTTCCAGCTACTGCCCGTGCGCAGAAGATCCTACAGACTCTTACGGCACAGATTGTGCGGTTGAGATTGAGAGGCACATTATCGGAGATGTCTGGGGAAAGTGATGGGCGTTCCTGGGTGACAGGGAGGTGTCTTAGCGCACACACGGAGATGGTCTGTCTTATGGGCGTGTTGTGAGAGTGTCGCAGGCGTGTTGGCGAAGGTGGTTGTGTACACAGACGCTCGCACAGAGAAACTGCACCTGCCGTAGGGTTGGCACAACCTTTGATGGTGGCATCTAAGGAAGCACCAATTGGCACTACAGCGTGTATGGACGCAACACTGGGCCTCTCAGACCCTGCACATTCGGCCAAACGGGTGTGCGCCAGGGATGGACTATGTAACAGCATTTGCATAAAGTCACAGATGGGCAGCCGCCAATAGAACCAGCTGCGGCTGTGCCTGCTGCCACCTCTGCATCAGCCCCTACATGCCTCTCTGTTATGCCAGTACTTTTGTTCTTGACGTTCAAGGGCCTGATTCAGATTTGTACATAATCGCTCGCAGTCCCCCCTTAGCAGCAGGATGATTGACATGCTGCAGCGTTTGGGGGGCGGCGACCAGGACGTTTCTAACGTTTCAAACTTTGGGCCTCATTCAGAGTTGTACGTTATGTCGCTGTTTACACAGTAGAGCGATTATCAGCCATTTGCGCATGCATCAAGATACAGTACCGAAGTCGCTCACAGCAACTATTTATTCACAGTGTGATTGGCAGTCAGGCAGTGTTTGGGGGAGTAAGGAACGCAGGCGTCTCGCGGCTGTTTCGGGGGCTTGTCTCACCCTGCGATTGCAAGTCCATACGCAGGGAATATGGCTCCAGCGTCTCAATTCCCACAGCAATTCTGCGTCATCATAGACGCACTGAGATCTGCAATAATCAAATGAACTGCGACCGTGGCTGCGTCTTTGTACGCAGATGCTGCAACATTTTTCTTAGATATTTGGATTGGCAAAGCTGCAGGTAGGCGTCTCCATACAGCTGCCGCTGGCTGCGACATTTGCATATTTTTGCATCGCATTTGCATACACATTGAAGATGTGCGCGGTCACCCATGTTTTGGTTTTAGTTTTGGATCTGGATTCATCTTCGTGTATTACTTTTGGATTTGGATACAAATTGCTAAATGTCCGAATCCAAAACCCGAGTTTGTTTTTTAAATCCAAGTTCCGAACCAGCAACAGATCCGAACCAGGACTCTGGGTTTGATTCAGGAAGGAACGCAAAGGAGAGAGCACACGCACTTGGTCGATGTTTTTGCTCTGCGCATTCATATGCATTGCACTGCACGTGCGCGAACCAGCCAGTGCGATTGGGTTATGGTCCGCAGACTACATGCAGTGTGTCCGCAGACCCGTCAGACATTGATTGACAGGAAGTGCCATTTGGGGGTGGTGATGAGGAGTGGTCAGGTGAACGCAGGCGTTATAACGCCGTTATAGAGGCGTGCATAATTACGGCAGTGCGGCGGCATATGCAGCCATACCATAAGCTGTACACAGGAAGCAGCCAAAATCCTGCGGCAGGTCAGGTCGACCACTATTGTGCGTATGGGTCGAATGGTTCTTGATGTTACCGATGTTTACGCTATCTTGCGTGCTGATCAAGGGAGATGGGCGGCCTAATATGGGGCTGGGCGTCTGCATCTTGTGCTGGGGTCTCCGTGCGTATGCATTGATTAGCATATTCTCGCAGTGGACGGGTGCGTGCATCTGCATCCGTGTGTTCCTTGCTGAATCAGGCCCTCAGTTCGAACTGGGGAGTTGATTCAGACCCGCTCGCTAGCAAGCGGCCGCTCATTCCAGATGATGTTCGCTAATGTGCGTATGCGTGAAGTTCGCAGTGCGCGTGCGCAAACTAGTTTGAGCGATCAGAATGTGTTCGCTCGCCCTGCAAAGACAGCCCAGTGGAATGAGTAACAGGAGAGGCTGTTCGTGGGTGGTAACAGGGGCAGGGCAGTAGTAACGGGGGAGTGGAGTTGCGGACACAGGCGTGCCAGAGTGTTTTCACGCCATTTCTGAGGCGTGTATAATTAATACTCAGCGTCATAGTACACGTCACTTGGTAGATTTTTACACTGAGCTGCTCGCAGTGCTTGTGGTAGGGTACAGTCAACCGTAAGCGCTGCGGTCTGATCCGATGGTTCCCGATGTACCGATGGTTGTATATACTTCCTGGAGATGACATACGCTAGTGGGCGGCTAAAGACAGGCTGGTGGGCATCTATAAACACAAAGTGATCGCTCGCCAAGGCATAGTGGGCGTGCTTATACCTTGCTGTGCGAGCGGCTGCCTTGACGTCACTTAGCTGAATTACCATACGCTGGGAGCCAGCGGCCGCATCTAGCGAGCGGGTCTGAATCAGGCCCTGGGACACAAAAGTGAACAAAAAAATTAGTTATCACTGCTAGTTATACAAAAGAAGGAATAGTATTCGCTTGTGGGGCAATCATATAGTAGTACACATTAAAACATACATTTTCTATTGTTATATATTTAAAACTCAAAGTCAGAGATTTAAATTAGTCGTGAAGTTATATGGTAAAAAAAACAGTAATTAAACTATTAAGAACAAATTTACTGTCTACACTAGTAAATGATATAATAAAATTAAACTCCTTTATTAACAATTTAGTATTGTCCAATAACTACAGTTACTGGTTTAATAGTATGATGCGCCCACACTGGGCGACACCGATAATAGTGTGAGTGCCAATTATAGAATATTGTCTGTCCTCCGCTGACACCGTAGCAAATGGCGTATAATGTATTAATGGCATCAATTCTTGCACCGATAGATCGTTGAGTGTAATAAAATGAAACTCCTTATGAGGTTTTGAAATTATTCAAATGTGGATGTTATACCTGGCAGAGCTATGTTGTACCCAGTAAATCTAATGTAAATTTACTGGAAATTGTTGCATACTGTATCAAAACACATTTACTTTGCTCCCACAAGAACAATCATATGTATCTTGAAAGTAGCTATTGTAGGTTCAATACACAATGTTGCAAAATCTTAGACTACTGCAAATTAGCAAGTAAATATCTCCAGAGCAGCTGAACAATACTGGTTGGCATTGGTAAGAGGATCTGACTATGCATGACCCAATCTACATGTGTGCTGAGATACTGGAATTCCTTCCAGTCACACTTGTAAAATTAATAAATAAGTGTAAAATGTATATATAGAGACAACAACACTGGAAAGGTTGTCAAGGGGAGATGTATATGCCCCAGGTTTTTAGCTGATTAGCAGCCATGACTGCCAGACCATCTGCTAGATGCTGATAAATGTACGGGCAGGCAGCAGGTCTCCCTTACACACATGCAGATGCACCAGGGGCGTTTTAAGAGAGCAGAGGGCCTATGTGCGGCCCCCTCCTCTCTGGCAGTGCAGTAGATTCTGGCTTGGTGCCAGAATCTACTGCTCATGCGCAGGTGTCTGGGAAAATGGCGCCTGCGTGTTATTCCCAGGGAAATCTCTACTGCGCATGTGCAAGTTACCGGGAAAATGACCGCCGACCATTTTCCCTGTGATTTTTGCTGCTCTGAAGCGCCGGCCCACTCTGGAGACTGCGGACAGGTAAGTATAACTATATATGGGTGCAGGGTGTGTGGTGTGGGCCCCCCTGGACACAGGGAACCCTGTGCACCGCACACCCTGCACCCATTATAGATATGCCATTGGCTTTCAGATATATCAGCATCGGCTGTGCTGCAGGGCTGACCTGATATGTCCGGGAATGACATCATACGCAAACATATCAGGTGTACACACCTGCCGATCCACTCGTGATATATCACTTGTCAATGGAAGGAGCGATATATCGCCAGGTGTGTACCCAGCATTAGTCTCTCATTGCCTGGGGAACAGGTCAGTTTAATGCTGAGAGACACTGTGATGACTGAATGTAAGTGCTGTGCTAAGACTTCTGTTTTGTTAGAGGGACTTTAGGTCCTTCCATTCTGAGAGAGGAAATCATTTTGTTTACTTAGAGACAACAGGCCAGGATTTACTTTTATGTTTATTTTTGTGCTGATAATAAAACTAGCCCAGGATACTTGTACCAAGGCCCTGGACTAGTGTACTACTGCTTGCCTACTGCATGACAAGAACAACCATTTACCCCAGGAGATAGTACCCTTACCCTGATATTGAGACAATGTATGTATGTATGTATCTTGGAAGAATGAGATACACTGCAAAGTATATTCCTACGTATCACTGTAAGATTAGTAGTGCGATATACTGTAGTCTCTCACTTATATCTTACAAATTAACATTACAAATAATTGCAATACACATTGTGCATATTGCCAGGGCCGCGGAGAGTGGTGCCGGGCCTGGGTACTTGGGAGGTGTGGCCAAACATCCTTACAAAAAAATAAAAAATAAATTAGTATTTGGCACATAATCCACAGGGGGACATGGTTATGCCCCTCAGTCAGGAGCAGATTAAGGGGGCGTGTTCAGTGTGATCACTCCTCCCTCCCCACACACAGCCAGAGGAGACTGATGTTGCTGCTCAGCCCTCCCTGCACCCACCGCAGCCCAGCACACAGCAACATGTGCGTGTCACGGCCAGGGTATTTCAGCATGGCGCTAGGCGAGTGTTACCTGTGAGGTCATTGTGGCGCGGGCTGTCTGGTGGCGGAGCTGGGGTCTGGCGGGGGGCTTTGGCTGCGCGCGTTGTTGTGCGGGCCTGTTGTCACTCTGCGCTGGTAAGGCCTGGCGGCGTCTCCATTCCGTTTGGCATGGGCGCCGCCATCTTGCCTTCTGGCTATGTGATGCGGCTGGCCAATCCTGGTGAGTCACATGTTCCCTCCGGCCAGTAACAGCACGGCATGGGGTATTTAGGAAGGGTCAGTGCCTTCCTTCTTTGCCAGTGCAACGTGTATCTCAGCCTAGCTGAGAGGGAGTTCTCTGTGCTTACCTGTTCCTGTGAATTCGCTGTCTGCCAGTCTGCCTGTCAGCTCCTAGCTCCCACTGGACTACCCCGCTTCCTCCATCACCCTTGCCCATACCTGAGTGCCTGAGCCTGCTGACATCCTGCGCTTCTGTTCACTACCTGCAAACCTGGCTTGATTATTTTCAGTTCACTACCTGCATACCTGGCTTGATTATTTTCAGTTTCACTACCTGCACACCTGGACAGCTCTAATTATTTCTACTTGGACATTAACCCTTCTACTCCCACCACAGAACTCTTGTGCACATTTATATATTCCTGGACTTTTATTTACTGCCATTATATGTCTACTCAAGCACTTATTAAAAATCCTAGTTTTATTTTCAAATCTGCTTCTGTGTTCGCTCCTGCTACCACCCCGGGTCCACAAACAACCCAGAACATCACAGTTTGCACTGGCCCCATGGAGCCGGCCACGGATCAGGAGTCAGGAGTGGATTTGTTTCGGTGCATTTCTGGTCGTTTAGAAAATCTGGAAAACATGCAGCATCAGATGGCTCAATTTCTGCAAGAGATGTCCAAGCGACAGGATAGTTTGCAAACTTCCTTTTCTACCCCTGAAGTACCAGCATCTACATCCGCATCAGCGTCTGGGAATACAGGAGGCAGATCATCTCCCCGCTTACATCTTCCTTTACCAAATAAATTTGACGGCAATCCTAAACTCTGCCGAGGATTCCTAAATCAGTGTGACATACATTTTACCCTGCAGCCTGACAACTTTCCAACTGCAAGAACTAAAGTGGCTTATATAGTCTCTCTGTTATTTGGCCAGGAATTGGAATGGGCTTCCCCACTCTGGGAGCGCTCAGATCCACTGCTGGATAATTATGCAGGCTTTGTGTCATCCTTCAGGAGGATTTTCGATGAACCTGGGCGTACTGTATCAGCATCATCAAACATCATGACACTGAGACAAGGGGTCCGTCCTGTCAGTCAATATGCCGTGCAATTTCAAATTTTAGCATCAGAGCTCAAATGGAATGAGGAAGCCCTCACCTCGGCCTTCTGGCATGGGTTGTCAGACCGACTAAAGGATGATCTAGTCACTCGAGAGCTTCCTACTAATCTGAACGACATGATTTCATTGTGTATCAAAGTTGACCTACGCTTCAGGGAACGTCAGGCTGAAAAAAACAGAACTGACCGGCAAAGGTCATTTACCCCCTCCATTTCTACCCGTCCCATTCCTTCTCCTACTGAAGAGGAGCCTATGCAGGTGAATCATACACACCTCTCCAAAGAAGAACGTCAGAGAAGAATGCAAAAGAACCTCTGTCTGTACTGCGGAGAGTCTGGTCACCTGCTGATCTCCTGCCCCCGTAAACCGGGAAATGCCAAATCCTAACTGACCCTGGAGACATCAAGTTAGGAGTTATGAACCCGTCTCCAAAAATTAAAGATTTCACGATTACCCTAGCCTTGGATCTTAAACCCAAACCTGTCTTTGCTACTGCTCTAATCGACTCAGGAGCAGCCGGAAATTTCATAACGTCTAGTTTCATAGATAAATTTCAGATACCTTGTTTGTCTCTCAACCATGCTATCTCTCTGACCTCGATAGACGGACGCCCTCTGACTAACGGGATAGTCACCAAAGAGACTCAACCTGTATTGGTCCGAATTGGGGCACTTCATTCTGAGTCCTTAAAATTCCTGGTGATATCAGAGGCCTCTCAAGAAATTGTTCTTGGTCTACCCTGGTTACGTAAACATAATCCCAGGATTGATTGGAGTTCTATGCAGATTCTGTCATGGGGTATGGACTGTCAGAAATCCTGTCTTCCAAAAATTCGACCTGTGAGAAAGACAGTTTCATTAGTTTCTTCTTCCATTCCCAAGGAATATCAGATGTTCGCCAACGTTTTCTCTGAACAACAAGCAAATATCTTACCCCCTCATAGGGAATGGGACTGTCCAATCAAATTGATACCTGATAAGATGCCACCTCGTGGTCGTACCTATCCGCTGTCCTTGCCTGAGACTCAAGCCATGACCGAGTACATCCGGGACAACCTGGCAAAGGGGTTCATCCGCCCCTCTACTTCACCTGCCGGAGCTGGGTTTTTGTTCGTTGGCAAGAAGGACGGTGGTCTAAGACCATGTATCGATTATCGAGGCCTTAATGACATTACTGTAAAAAATTGATACCCTCTTCCCCTGATTACTGAGTTGTTTGATAGGGTCAAGGGCTCTGTCATTTTTTCTAAATTAGATCTAAGAGGGGCTTACAACCTCATTCGTATCCGAGCTGGCGATGAATGGAAGACCGCTTTTAATACCAGAGATGGACATTTCGAGTATTTAGTAATGCCTTTTGGATTGTGTAACGCCCCTGCTGTCTTTCAAAGTTTCGTTAATGACATTTTCCGGTATCTGTTATATGTTTCGGTTGTTGTCTATCTGGATGACATACTGATTTTTTCACCCTCTGTGGCTAAACATCAAGAACATGTTAAAGAAGTCCTGACCCGTTTGAGAGAAAACTACCTTTACTGCAAACTGGAGAAGTGCGTCTTTGGAGTGCCCAGTGTACCTTTTCTTGGCTATGTAATATCTGGCTCCAGTTTAGAAATGGACCCCAAGAAGGTACAAGCAATTCTGGATTGGACCCGACCTCAGACACTGAAGGCCATCCAGAGATTGTTGGGCTTCGTCAATTATTATAGATGCTTCATTAAGGGATTTTCTACACTGCTGGCTCCCATTACAGCCTTGACCCGCAAAGGTGCTAATCCTGCCCAATGGTCACCTGAGGCAGAGTCTGCCTTTCATCTTCTAAAACAGGCCTTCATCTCAGCACCAGTTCTTCGACAACCAGATCTGGACAGGCCTTTTTTGTTGGAAGTAGATGCATCATCTGAAGCTGTGGGAGCAGTCTTGTCTCAACGTTATGAGGACAACCGAGTCCATCCATGTGGGTTCTTTTCTAAAAAATTCTCACCTGCCGAAAGGAACTACGCCATAGGTGAGCAAGAACTACTAGCTGTAAAGTTGGCGTTGAAAGAATGGAGATATTTGCTAGAAGGCGCCAAGTTTCCATTTACTGTATTTACGGACCATAGAAATCTCCTATTTCTCAAAAACCTCCAATGTGTGAGTCCTCGTTTGGCCCGCTGGGCAATATTCTTTGCCAGGTTTCAGTTCACCCTGACCTTTCGGTCTGGAGCACTTAATCAGAAGGCTGATGCCCTATCGAGATCTCTCCTCTGTGATGATCAATCTGAAAATCAAAGCAATACCCCTGTCTTGGAATCAAGAGTTTTTGCCGCATTACAACTTCAGCCTCCTATGGGAAAATCATTTGTGGCCCCGGAATTAAGGAAGCAGCTTCTCACTTGGGCACATTCCTCTCGCTTCGCAGGGCATTCAGGCACTCGGAAGACCTTGGAGTTCCTGAAAAGACACTATTGGTGGCCTTCTATGAAGGCAGACATAATGGAGTTTATCTCTTCCTGCTCCTCCTGTGCCCAGCATAAATCATCACGACAAGCTCCAGCTGGGGAATTGCTTCCATTACCTACTCCATCACGTCCATGGATGCATCTCTCCATGGATTTCGTCACAGACCTGCCAGTCTCTCAAGGTTTCAACACTATCTGGGTTGTAATAGACCGATTTTCTAAGATGGTCCACTATATACCGTTGAAGAAGTTACCTTCTGCCCCTGACCTGGCACAGTTGTTTGTCCAACACATATTTAGTCTACACGGCCTTCCTGCTGAAATTGTCTCTGACCGTGGTGTGCAGTTTACTGCAAAATTCTGGAGGGCTTTGTGTTCTGTTCTTCAAG
The DNA here is from genome assembly GCA_031769625.1 of Taudactylus pleione. Taxonomy (NCBI): domain Eukaryota; kingdom Metazoa; phylum Chordata; class Amphibia; order Anura; family Myobatrachidae; genus Taudactylus; species Taudactylus pleione. The sequence goes on along the minus strand of JAUIMM010000033.1, from coordinate 2,713,498 downwards.
TGAAGTTAAACTTTTCCACGGCCTACCATCCACAAAGCAACGGCTCCACCGAGAGAGTTAATCAAGATCTAGAGACTTTCTTAAGAATTTTTATGTCATCTTCCCAGGACAATTGGGCTGCCTTGCTGCCGTGGGCTGAGTTTGCACATAATGCTTCCTACCACTCGTCAACTAACCAAACGCCATTTCATGTTGTATATGGCCTTCATCCTCGTGTTCCCGAATTCCGAAGCCTGCCTGTTTTCGATGTTCCGGCCGTGGAGGACATGGTGCGGAATTTTGCTGCCATCTGGACTCAAGTACGGTCTAATTTGTTGAAGGCATCCTCTCGCTATAAGACCCAGGCCGATAAGAAGCGTAGAATAGTTCCACGCATGCAAGTTGGAAGCCAGGTCTGGTTGTCCACCCGGAATCTTCGTTTGAGGGTTCCTTCTATGAAATTTGCACCACGCTTCATCGGTCCCTTCTCCATAACAGAAGTCATTAATCCAGTGGCCTATCGTCTACATACCTAAAAATCCCTAATTCCTTCCATATCTCCTTATTGAAGCCCCTGGTCCTGAATAAATTCTTTAGTGCTCTACCTGCTTCTCCTCGAGTCCAGACGGAGAGAGGAGTTGAGTTTGAGGTCGCCCAGATCTTGGACTCTCGTCTACGCAGAGGTCATCTACAGTATTTGCTGGACTGGAAAGGTTACGGTCCAGAGGAACGTTGCTGGACCGATGCTCGTGATGTCCACGCTCCCACGCTCATCAGGAGATTCCATTCTGCCATCCGGAGAAGCCTGGTGAGTGCCCTGAGGCCACCCCAAAAGGGGGGGGTACTGTCATGGCCAGGGTATTTCAGCATGGCGCTAGGCGAGTGTTACCTGTGAGGTCATTGTGGCGCGGGCTGTCTGGTGGTGGAGCTGGGGTCTGGCGGGGGGCTTTGGCTGCGCGCGTTGTTGTGCGGGCCTGTTGTCACTCTGCGCTGGTAAGGCCTGGCGGCGTCTCCATTCCGTTTGGCATGGGCGCCGCCATCTTGCCTTCTGGCCATGTGATGCGGCTGGCCAATCCTGGTGAGTCACATGTTCCCTCCAGCCAGTAACAGCACGGCATGGGGTATTTAGGAAGGGTCAGTGCCTTCCTTCTTTGCCAGTGCAATGTGTATCTCAGCCTAGCTGAGAGGGAGTTCTCTGTGCTTACCTGTTCCTGTGAATTCGCTGTCTGCCAGTCTGCCTGTCAGCTCCTAGCTCCCACTGGACTACCCCGCTTCCTCCATCACCCTTGCCCATACCTGAGTGCCTGAGCCTGCTGACATCCTGCGCTTCTGTTCACTACCTGCAAACCTGGCTTGATTATTTTCAGTTCACTACCTGCAAACCTGGCTTGATTATTTTCAGTTTCACTACCTGCACACCTGGACAGCTCTAATTATTTCTACTTGGACATTAACCCTTCTACTCCCACCACAGAACTCTTGTGCACATTTATATATTCCTGGACTTTTATTTACTGCCATTATATGTTTACTCAAGCACTTATTAAAAATCCTAGTTTTATTTTCAAATCTGCTTCTGTGTTCGCTCCTGCTACCACCCCGGGTCCACAAACAACCCAGAACATCACAGTGCGGTGCTGGAGAGACACTGACAGGTGCATTTGGGTGCATTTGGATACATTTGCATTTGGATACAAACAGCATAAATCTTCTAACAGGAATACTGTAGCTCTTAAAGTTTCTGTATTCATTACTGTCTTCAGGGAACAAATAAACAGTAAAAGTATTTACCCTCTATCTCCTGCACCGCACACTGAGGTGAGGTCCCGGTAGCTGAGTTACCCTCACCTCAGAGGCCCCCTAAGGCCCCGTCTAGGCTCTCTAAAGAGCTTATCAGATCGTGCATACTCAGAAGAGTCCACCATATGCGCTACTGAATGTCATTCCTGGGCCCTTACTCAAATTTTATTATGGGGCTTGGTCATATTCTGCCCAGCCCCTGGTCTACAGAAATAGTGTTTGTGCACCAGAGCTCCCCATCTATTGCTGTGAAGCGAAGGTAGATCTGTGCATCTATCCTAATGGTGGGGGAGATGTATCAAACTTTCCAAAGAGTGCAAGTAGAGATGTAACCCATTAGCAACCTATCAGCTTCTAGCTACTATTTATCACGTATATTCTATAAAATGATATCTAGAAGCTGATTGGTTGTTATGAGGAACTTCTCCTTCTGTCCTCTTTAGACGGTTTGATACATCTCCTCCTGTGACTCCTACAGTATATGAAATAAGGGGCGTATCTATAATGGGTGCAGGGGGGCCCCGCACCGCACACCCTGCACCCATAGCATACTTACCTCTTTGGAGTCCCACGTCGGCGGGGGTCCGGCGCTGTAAAAACGACTGGAAAATGGCCGCCGCGGCCATTGTCCTGATGATCTGCGCATACTCTATAGACTCTGGGCACACTCTAGTGCCCAAGGTCTATAACTCCGGCCAGCTCAGTGCGCTGCCGGCCGCCGGAGAGAGAGGAGGCGGCCCGTGTCGGAGACTGCACACGGGCCCCCTCCTCTCTAGAAACGCCCCTGTATGAAATGGAACAGTCCCTCTTCTGCAGTACTTTATGCATAATACAACAGTTGCATGTGTACTTACACTATAGGTATGTTTATATTTATTACTAAACTATCTTATATCCAGGCATGTGGCCATGGATATACAGAGCACTGTATATGAATATTTAAATACATTCTGCAGTAACCGCATTGTTTATTTATTTTCAGGGGATTAATTACACTTGAAAACCGAGCATATGTCCTAGAGCCACAGGCTGATTCTACAAGCAGCCACCTCTTTTACAAAGCTGAACATCTAAAACTGGCTCCGGGATCCTGTCGCCAACATTTTAACCTCGCAGGCGTTTCACTGAATGACACTTTACAATTCTCTGAAGATTATTTACAAAGGGTAAGCAATACACCATGGGTATGTCACAGACAAATATGTCGTGTTCTGTACAATTACTGGATGCGCATTATGTTTGCAGGAGGTTGCCCAAATGCCTGGAATCAGTGCTAGCTCTTCAGTCTTGTTTGTTACATAACCTGATTGATGCACAGACACTAGGATATGGTATAACGGGATACAACAAGGGAGGACAAGAATTCTGTACATAACTTAAAATGTTCTGGATGAGATTGGTAAAACGTGTAAAGATTTGGGAGCTGTCCTTTTTTGTTTGAAGAATGAGATACACTGTAAAGTATATTCATACATATCACTGTAAGATTAGTAGTGCGATATACAGTAGTCCCTCACTTATATCTTACAAATTAACATTACAAATAATTGCAATACACATTGGGGGTCATTCAGACCCACTCGCGAGTGGCAGTATGCTCGCAAGTGGGTCAATGTTCCCCACTGCGCATGCGCACGACAGAGGGAGCTCCGTCGTGCGCATGCGCGAGACCCGGGGAGCAACGGGCTTTCCATCGCTCCGGGTCTCACACCAAAGGGGGCGTGCTGTCGATGTTGATTGACAGCACGCCCCCTTTGGTGGGCGTGCCGGGGGCGTGGCGGCCAGACGGAGGCGTTCCCATGGGAACGCCTACCATCTGAAGCCGGCCCCACTGACATCACTAGTGATGTCAGTGGGAGTGATTTTGGCTCTGATAGAGCCAAAATCACTCCAGGGCTTGTGGCAGCGAGACTCTACCGCAGGGTCTCCGTCGCAAGTCCGATGGTCGCGATGGTCAAGACCATCGTGACTATCTTTTTGGCCGCTCGCATATGCTGTGGGTGGTCACCCACAGCTATGCGTGCGGCCAAGAGGCCGCTCCATTTTCATGGAGGAGGGCCCTGATTCAGAGCGAGCGCTCTGGTCAGAGCATCCGGCTCTGAATCAGGCCCTTTGTGCATATTGCCAGGGCCGCGGAGAGTGGTGCCGGGCCTGGGTACTTGGGAGGTGTGGCCACACCTCCTTACAAAAAATAAAAAATAAATTAGTATTTGCCGCGCAATCCACAGGGGGGTGCGGTTATGCCCCTCAGTCAGGAGCAGATTAAGGGGGCGTGTTCAGTGTGATCACTCCTCCCTCCCCACACACAGCCAGAGGAGACTGATGTTGCTGCTCAGCCCTCCCTGCACCCACCGCAGCCCAGCACACAGCAACATGTGCGATGCTGGAGAGACACTGACAGGCAGAAGCCAATGACAGATAAGGGAGGGAGGTGGCAAGCGCAGATCCACGCCCCCACCAGGCCATTCCTTCAGGCCCAGGTAATTAGTACCCAGTCCCCCCCCCTCTCTCGGAGCCACTGCATATTGCACGGGTGCAGAACAATCCTTTCTGCTTGTTTTAGTGACAATAGAGTAAAGACAGCGCGCAAAAAAAAACAGGCACTCGTCGCAGCTTACGAAAAAAAGCTGTAGAGTCCAGGTAAAGTATGTTATAGAAAGGATATATGTCCTCCCCTCAACTTTATAATATATTGGTAAGGGAGGTTGAAGTGCTATTTAGGGGAAAATTAAATTCGGAGTGATGTTGGCAATGTGCAGTGAGAGCTTTTGGAATGCCAGAACGTTGCAACATTGCTCGTTTTACCTAGCACCCCATAGGGGTACATGCTACAATAAATATCGGCAATAACATCAGGACCCAACATCACTCTGAATTGAACTGACCCCTTCCAGCTGAGTATCAATATGTTACCTTGGTGAGATTTTATTCCTAAATTGCAGCGAGAAGCAATGACTATGACATGCGGCAATAGTAAATAGTCGTTATCGCCACTTGTTAATAAATCGGCCTCTTAATTCAAGATTATGGCCGTCATTAGGCGTTGATAAAAACTGACTACAAAGGCCTATCTACAGTAGTTGGATTTGCTTATATCATTAACTCCTGAATGGGAAAGGGGACAATACCATCGGTTGACCCAGCAACATTAATAGACACTACAATTGGATCAAAATCTAATTTTTTCCTATTGGAATAATAACAGGGTTATTTGTAAATTCTGACCAAACCGATGGAGAAATATCAGCTTAAGTTATAGTTAGAAGTAGAGATGTGCCCGGACCCACGTGTTTTGGTTCTAATTCATCATTGTGTTTTGGATCTGGATTTTTTTTTTTAAATTGATAAAACAGCTAATGTCATATAATTTGGGCTTGTTTTTGTTCCTACAGTATTAATAACCTCAATAACATTAATTTACAGTAATTTCAAGTCAATTTTCACAACCTCACAGCTCACAATATTGTTCAGCAATATTGGCCAAAGGCTGACTGGCTAAATCAAGCAACAGAGCAGCTGCACAAACACACAGCAGTTTAAAAGAATATAGCACATCTATGAAACATTGCGGCACAGCAGTAGTAGAAAGGATAGAATTTTAATCAACTAGACGACCCCATAGAAAGAATGTTTTTCATTAATCAAGAACTAGATCAGAGGCCTAAGGGCAGTACAGGGAAATGGAGGTGGAGTGTGTATGTAGTGGAAGAAAAATAAAAGATTGATTGATCGATTTGACTAATAAAAAAAAATTAAACTTGCGAGAGCTGTTTTGCAACAACTGTGAAGATAAAAGGTAATATAAGAATTCAATGTTAATAGCCGAGAATTCCTGACAAGGGTGCAAGAGAAGCTGGCCATACTACATCCCCTCATGCCTAATTGGGTAACACACCCCTGTAGTACATTTATGAAGTACACCAGAGAGTCTGAGTATGAGGGGAACTACTGTAGCTCAGAGCCATGAGGGCAGTATACAAGAAAATAGATGTGGAGTATGTATGTAGTGGTAGAGAGGAAAACGATTGCTCGATTAATTAATTGATAGACTAATTCATTGATTGATTAATAAAAATGCGATGTTGCTTTGTACCTTCTTCTTCATATTACCCATTAATTCTAAACATGCTCCATAATTCCGGTAATTTTGTATATTTTGCGAGACATCTCATCATTTCTGGTTAAAAATGTGTTACAAACTAGTAATGTGAGAGCAATAACAAATAAAATTGTCTGTCTATGCAAAAAATACCTTAACCAATGCCCTCAAAAAGCCTATAATGAAAAGAAAAGCGATGTAAGATGGAATTGTCCTAGGGCCCTCCCACCCACTCTTATGTTGTATATATCAAAGACACACAGTTTAACAAACCAAGCAGTTCAATGATATAGGGACTGACACTTTTGTGGCTGAAGTACTTGGTTTGTTTGGGCCCCCACAAAACTAGCTACCAATGGGCTTAAGGCTAGCAGCATTGTTAAACATCTATACACTGGGAAGATGTCATTATCGTCCTCATCCTCCTCACCCTCATCAGTGTTAACATCATCTTAACACAATATTAGCTCATCCCCACTAAAATCTTCCGTTACAGAAGCTTCTGTACTTTGTTGCATTTGGTGGCAAAGGTTTTCCTCATAGAATTTGTAGTTAATTTTTGTGAACATTAGTATTTCCAAATTTTTTTGGAAGTAGCCTCCTACGCCGATAACTGACAAGGTTCTCGGCTGTGCTAAACACCCTTTCTGGGCTCGATTCAATTGAACGCAAATTAAATAGCATCGGGAGGGAGCTCCCGGTGCTATTCAATTCAGCGAGCTGTTAAGGATTTCTTCTCACACCCCTCAAGGGGTGCGAGCAGATATCTGACAAAAGTACAGGCACAATGCTGTTTTCAGCCCTAAGCGCTGTGGAAACTTCAACACGCCGGGCAGTTTAGTCAGAGAATGCCCATTCTCGCAACTAACACCCTGTTTATGGTGCGAGGGGCGAGAGAATGGGCATTCTCCAAATTAACAGCATGCTGAATTGAATAGCTCCGGGAGCTCCCTCCCAGCGCTATTTAATTTGCGTTCAATTGAATCGAGCCCTCCGAGTACACACTGGAGGGTGGGCAGCTTAAGTACTCCAAAGCTAGTTTGTACAAGCGTCTCCAAATTACCCTTTTTTTTCCTCCCAGTAATAAAAAGGAATGTGTGGCATGCACAGGATGTTTTTTGGATTATTTTAATGACAATGTACAAATTAGTACATTGGGCCTGATTCAGACCCACTCGCGAGCAGCTGTCCGCTCGCAAGTGGGTCGATGTTATGGACTGAGCATGCGCACGACGGAGGGAGCTCCGTCGTGCGCATGCGCCAGACGTGACGAGCGAAGGAAAGTCCTTCGCTCGTTGTGTCCGATCAAAGGGGGCGTGCTGTCAATGTTGATTGACAGCACGCCCCCTTTGGTGGGCGTGCCGGGGGCGTGCCTCCCTGACGGGGGCGTTCCCACGGGAACGCCTCCCGTCAGAAGCCGGCCCACTGACATCACTAGTGATGTCAGTGGGAGTGATTTTGGCTCTGATAGAGCCAAAATCACTCCGGAGCTTGCGGTTGAAAACCTCAACCGCAGGCTCCGGCTCGCAAATTCGATGGTCGCGATGGTCTCGACCATCGCGACCATCACAATGCACGCTCGTATAGCCTGTGGGTGGTGACCCACAGCTATACGAGCGTCCAGGAGGACGCTCCATGAAAATGGAGGCCGGCCCTCATTCAGAGCGTGCGCTCTGCTCAGAGCGTACGGCTCTGAATGAGGGCCATTGTCATTAAAATAATCCTCAACCATTCTTTTGATGCTTAGTGTAATAGATTGAATCACGGTAGAGGTATCAGTAATTGTGGGCAATTCTTTTAAGCCTGACCAGATGTAAAAATGGTATTTCACTTTGGTACGCTGAGTTGACTCAACATCTTCACACCCAGTTTGTCTCTCGGAAAAGGTAAATTTTTTTTTCCAGGCATCAGCATTTGCAGGAGAAACTGAAGCAGGAGATGTTGTCGTGTCATGTGCCAGTTGAGCTGACAACTTGCTGGCAAGGAGCTCTTTGCATCCCCTAAGATCTGTGTCAGTTTGAAATAAGACATTAAACACACCTTAAACCTAGGATCAAGAATGGTTGTCAAAATGTAGTGCTCTAATTGCAAGATCTTGACAACTCTTTGGTCCTAATGAAGCAAATAAAGAAGTTTATCAACAAGTCCAACATACTTAGCGGAATCACTTCCTTTCATCTCCTCCTTCAGTTTCTCTTTCTGCTTTTCCAGTAGTTTCATACAGGGAATCGCTTGAATCAAGCTGGCAGTTATTACTTGAAATGGTTTCAGTAGCTTGCCTTAAACAGAGTGCATTCTCCAGTGTGCTGGAGTAAGGTACATTCCCCCTCCTCTCTATACGTCATGGCTTGTTGTGTAGGCATGGATAGCTTGTTGCTGTTCCTCCTTTCGCTAAAGCATATAAAGGGTAGAATTCCACTGCTTCAGTTGGTGGTATGGTAAATTGAACTTTTCTTGTAGCCGTTGCAATCTTCTACTGTACATACGGTTGCTGAATGCTGAAAATGGCCAGAAATGTTTCTGGCCATAGGCAGCATCTCCTGCACGTCCCTTTCAATTCCGTGGAAACCGAACCACTCATCTCTAGTTGGGAGGTTTCCTACCTCCAGCTGACAAATAGCCTGTTAGTTTGTGGCCTCCTACAATTCTTACAGAATGCACTGCTGTTGCTATCTAGCCGTAATTTATGCTTTTCAGACATATTTTCCATTAAGGAGACAGAGTTGTTTGTTTTCATTGTGTTTGAAGGTCACATGCGATGGATATAATTTTATTCAGAGTGCAGCCTTGTGTCAGAGAGATGGATATAAACAATGTTGCCTGATAATGTACATGTGTGGTGTAGAATCAGGGGAATGAGATAGAAGCAAATATAAGTGATGTTTCTTACTGATAACATCCTGCAGAGTGTCATCACATAAGGCTCCTCTGGGATCTCGTGCCGAATTGAATCGCCCACTGGTGTTTAAATGTTATACCTGCATTCAGCTTTATGTAAAAAAATTGTATGTATTATATTCTGTGTCCATATACATTTGTGTTCACCTGTGTGTGCATTATGTTGAGACATCTTGGATTATATTTATTCCATTTCAGTGTAGTCAATGATTTCCACTTAAGAAATGTTATTCATCTCTACGAAAGAACATTGTGTCTATATCAAACAAGAGTGGTTACACCAGCATTGTGCTGTGTTTTGCCCATTAACTCCAATGGTTCATTCATGCCATGATTCATTCCAATGGGCCATTCATTTGAATTGAGTTGTGCACTTAATGAGGAAACCCCATTAAAGAAATGGAAAAATTTACTTGAATGAGGCTCTGGAACAATGGTAAATATTTTTTTCCCCCACATCAATAAAGATTAATTTGTGGTCAAAACAGGGAGTCCCTGAGGCCCCCATCACTGCTAGCCAATCACATCACAGAAAGAGTGTTAAACATTCCACCATTCTATGGCAGGGGTCCTATCATAGCCGTTTGCGTTGTCTATTGATTTTTTTTATATATTATATATGTGGATTGGAAAACGTTACAGTTGGATTACAAATAAAGAACATTTCCCAATGAATACACCAAATTCCCAAAGATTACAATAATGTGATTACTTTGTGAATTATAAGAAGGCATGGCCATTAGATGATAAATAAAGAAGACTTTTAAAAAAATGTATTTAAAATTGTTGAATGAGCATTTGCAGGGTATTTATTTCAGTAAAGGGTGATTTAACAATTGTTTGTCTGTTTAAGGGACTTGGATGGGAGCCACGCTCCCGGCTAACACTAGGGCACCCCGGACTTACCTCTTTCGAACTGGCGTCCTTCGGCGTTCTGGCATCGGGTTTAAGATAGGCATCAGTATTTCGACGCCTATCTTAAGTCCCTTGTCGGGATTCCCCTGCCGGTATTGAGACCAGCGGCCGCGATGCACAATGTTTAAACAAACACATATGAGATGCTTATGCAAATGCACAGTGTTTACATACATTTATACACACGGTACACAAACACACAATGCCTTAAGCAATGTATTTATAAAAGGTGCATGACTGCATGTAGAAGCCAAAAATAAAAGTCATTGGAAGGTAGACAACCCCTATAAACACACGTGGTCCTATCTATATGTGCTTCCTGGTATAGAAAACATTTGAACTGTGCAGGTTCTTTCAATAGAGGTTTATCCTTACTTATTCCCCTTTCAAACATAAGCAAAAATCTGGGAATTTGCCTGGGAACAGCAATCCGACCCAAGTCCTGCTTATGTCTGAAAGGGTCTGATCTGATTTGACAGCCCCGGTTCTGCAACGCTGCAATCCAACCAGTGTCAGTGCCCCGTCTTATGTCTGAAAGGCATAACCTGGGTCTTGATGACCCGGGTCATGCATAAAAAGACTTGATTGGCGGGCACAGTAGTGCTTAGAGATGGCGCCATCTCCAAGCGTCCACTGTTAGATGGAAGACCTGGGTCCAGTGTGAAGGGTGACAAACTAGGTCCATCATCCAGATGTGAAAGAGGGTAAGTACTGAAACCCTGGCTTCAACTCAATGTCCAGGGACTGTGGACCTCATTCAGAGTCGGTCGTTGTGGCCGCACGGTCGTGAGGAAAAGGGGCCGGATATGCAAATGATGCACTTGCAAGTTGCGTCCTTAAGATCGGATCGTTAGCTGGCCGACCAAGGGGAGGATGCGGCCGTAAGACAAAAAATACGCCCCCTTCTCATACGCATTACACGTCATCTCCGGCCATATAAGGATTAATCGAGACCATCGGTAACCATCGGAACTGGTCGTAGAGCTTAAGGTTGACAATAACCTCTCTTAAGCACTACGATCAGGTCAGTGTACAAACCACCCATGTCACGTGTGCCATGACACTACTTTGTTAATTATGCACTCCCATAAAACGCCGTTCGCATAATTAGCCACGCCTGCGTTCGGATCTCCACTCCGACGTTTTCAAGCAACTTCCCCTGTTACCACCCACAAACGCCTCATTCTGTCACTCAAACTACCGACCTGGCTGTGTTCAAGGAGAGAGAAATTTCTGATCATAGCAGCTAGTTTGCGCACGCGCTTTGCAAACTTTACGCATGCGCAGTTTAGCGAACATCGGTGGCGTATGACCGTGCGGCCGCAGCGACCGACTCTGAATGAGGTCCTGTGTTAGGTTAAAGCCGGGGTTTAAGTCTGAAAGGAGTATTAGAGTGTTATCCCTTCTTAGCTGTAATTAAACTGATAGTCCCAGCATGCACTGTAGGGGCTGGAAGAGTCTACCGTCATCCTACACCTGTACAGCCACAGGCAGTGTCGGACTGGGGCATGAAGGACCCACCGGGGAATGCAGTGGTAGGGGCCCATGCTTAAGGGGTGTGGTTATTCATCAGAGGGGGTGTGGTCAGTCACCCAAAATGCTTGGCTAATCAATAGGTGTAGATTCTATAGAAGGGAACCAATCACCCATATTGATCAGTGGTTCTGCTCCACCAGATAACTCACCATCATGATCTAATAGAGCAACAATGTATAATTTGAGGTCTGGAACCTGGGGCCCACCGGGATTTCCCCTTTACCCCTGTGGGCCAGTCCAACCCTGGCCACAGGTTTCCAATCCCTGCCGTAGTTCAACCTTTCAAGATTTCTTTAAGCAGTTTATGTTGCTTCACACAGACCGCGTGAAGCTTTTTTGATCTTGGCAGTTTAACTGATCAGATGTGACATTTTATTGTGCTAGAGAACAATACTTAAACGCATCTAACAAATAAAATGAGAGGCACCATAAATCCTTTGGCTCTTACTGGTGGTATCTAAATCAGAGCCGTAAGAGAACAATTCTCTGCTGCTCTCCAACGAGAAATATCCCACACAGTCAATGCGGAAGCATTTTCAAAAAGAGCCATAATTTCATATTTATTCATTAGTAGGTGTTTTTTTTTTTTTTTTTTAAATCACATCCCCCCCAATTGATGAAACATATTTGATATAAATCTTTTTACAAGTGGAAGCCAAGTCACTGATTCTACGCCGCACGCAATACAGATGTTGTTCCACGGAGTTCAACAGTTTTTTTTCTTTTTTATTGCGCACACTGCTACGTCACACCACGCATGCATCCTGATTGTGTTCGTACAGAGTAGCAGTTACGACTGCAGACGCAGGCATGCATTGAAAATGCACTGGACATTCCTGGACTGTGACTAGGAGGCGGCTATTCAGACGCACAGAACATGGTTCGTCTTATCGGCGTGTTATGGGAGTGTCTCGGCCGTGGCGCTGAAGTGTTTGCGTACACAGATGCTTAATCGCTCACATAGAAGGGCATACCCATGCTGATATTCTGCACCTAACGTAGGTCTGGTGCAAGTTCCGATGGTGCAGCCGATGGTGGCGTCTAAATGACGCACCAAGAGGTATTTCAGTGTCTACGAAAGTTAAAAGTTGGCGTCTCAGTCCTTGCGCATTAACGCTAAAGGTCTTTTTAGCGGCATTTGCTTAAAGTTGTAGAAGTGCAACTGGCAAAAGACTCGGGGGTAGATGTATTAAGCTTAGGAGAGAAAGTGGACGAAGATAAAGCACCAACTGTAAGGCAAAATAAATAACAATGTTTGTAATATAATCTTATTATCAGTTCGGGGATTTCAATGATGCGATTAAACATGAGGGGAGATCTCCCTTAAGCCGCTGTCCCTGGGATCTTGTCATCGTGTGATCCAAAAACATGTGCCTTCAAAAACAAATGTGAAATATTCCAGGGTTGGGCCCCTTAGAATCACAATAATATTAATGCATGCCTGCCACATAAAAAGGATTGATTTGTAGGAAGGACCTATAAAAACAACGATGCAGTAAGAATATCAGTCATGTTATCTCTGAAAAATGTTTTTGAAGTCCTATAACAAAAACAAACATTATTGCCATGAATATTTGCAGAAGAAATAAAAAAAATAAAAAAGCTCAGAAGATTTATTATTGTCTGCCCCAGCCTTCAATGATGGTAAACGGAGAACAGAATTATCAATCTTTTATTGTTTCTTTGCTCAAGTCTCTAATGCTTGTTTTACCATAAAGAGTGACGGGTGGTTTTAATTGAAGGCACATTTATGTCCCAGTCAGAGAGGATTTTCTGTTCCGTGTTGGATGTTCCTGCACTGAGCATACTAATGGCCAGTGACATGCATATTTTAAGCTACACTATTTCCTAGACCTCATTTCACCTTTATACTTGGAACTGAGCTAATACTGCAGCGATTATTGTAAGACAGAGGTGGCTTTGGCTTGAGAGCAAGGGAGGTATAATACCACACACAGCATTATAACAGGCAACTGGGTCTATCACAGGATGCAGAGGTTAATCTTAGGTTGTGAGGTGCCTTAAGCTGCCCATCCACTAGGCGATGCGGGAGACGACGGCACGATTACGACGCCGTCGTCTCCCGTGGGGTGCATACACTGAACGTTCAGACACTGCATACACTGAACATGCAGATCAATCATCCCCGAACATGGCAACCATGACGGCGGTCATCAGGTTGACCGTCATGTTCGGGTGATGATTGACGTTAAAAACGACCAGCGGGTGCGCGCATCGCTGGTAGTTTTTAACCTTTTACTGCCCGATTTGCGGGGCGATTACCAAGTGATGAAGTGATAACGACCGTTGTTATCGCTCCATCGCTAGGTTTAATCACCTAGTGGATGGGCAGCATTACAGTTATATTACTCAGTCGGGTGTTTACAAAATAAATGGATACAGTATAGGGGGGTATTTATCTGGACCCAGTTATTATAATTTCTTACCGTTGCTTATTAGTGGCAATAAGATATTAAAAGGGGTATGTATTAAGTGTTCTAAGAGATGTGGAAAAGTTACCATAGCAACCAATCAGCTTCTAGCTAGCATTTATAAAGTACTTCTGTAAACTGATAGGTAGCAGCTACCAGGTTGCTATGGACAACTTGTCCACTTCTCACCTTTTCAGAAGACTCAATACAGTACATTTCCCGCTAAGTACTGCCTGGATGTATTAATATTCACATGCAGGTATACTGTACTTGCCTACTCTCTTTGAACGGCCGGGAGGCTCCTGTAAATCGTGTGGTGCTCCCGGCCATCTGGAATAGTGGGCAAGTCTCCCAAAACTGCCTTTAGCCTGGCCGCACGCACCTCGCGGACACCCACTTACAGAGGACAAGTGGGCGGTCCTTGGGGGAGGAGGGCAATGATGCGGTTCACACTGAATCGTGTCATTGCAGCCCCAACTCTATACAATGCCTATTTTTTCGGCCCTGCATAGGGGGGTGTGGCCACGGTGATGTAATCGTGCTGCCAGGCCCCCTGCTCAATCCACCTTTGCGCCCGTCACGCCCCCTCTGTCCTTCCCCGGCTGCCCCTCCTGGAGGATGTAGCAGCAAAGTCGGCAGGTTTGCATGCAAGGACAGGGGCTCTGATAGGAGGCATCTCTGCAATGTGTAAAAGTAATGTGATCGCTAATGCGAAAATGTTTTTGGGGGATATCCAGCAAAATATTTTTTGATAAATTTGCCCCTTAGCCTTCTAAGTACTGATTAAGTATACTTTAATACCTCATGATCTTCAGTACATAGCCTTGTTTAGTGGGAGCCAGTAGAGGCCCAGTTCAGGCTTTGCATTGCATTAGCTCATGAGAGACTCACTCAGGTCTAGAAATTTTTGTAAAACATTTTTGGAAGCCAGTCCAGCTTGCTGCAACTATCTGTGGAAAATGCCAAAAGGCTTTGTGGCTAATGGCAGAATTCCCAGATTGCCAGTCCGGGCCTGGAAACATTACACTAGTATAAAGTATAAGGATATGGCAAATGGTAAATATAGTTACAGTAAATTGCATATATATGTATCATGCCTCTGTAGGTATGTACACAAATGTCTTTTTTTTCCATCCAGTTTCAGCCATAAAATTATAATTCTCTCAGAAAGTGCTTCTCCCTATGGAAATAAAATAACCCGTTGGCTAGCGATAGCTAGCGCTGGGTATCGCTGGAGACAGCTTTTACCGGCTACCTCCATCTTTAGCTTCCGCATGCGATTCATGGGGAATTTTATCGAAGATGGATCACGACACTTCGCTGCAATCCTATTAATGCTATCTCCATCTCAGGAGGGAGGTGGCAGGCAGCAGAAAATAGAAAAGTAAATAAGCGATCGACCTTTGTATTCTTTTCTGAATTTCTCAAGTCCTCACCTTTCCTACATGGAAGGGAGACAACATGAGTGCGAAATCCGGATGCAGATCAGCTCCCATGTCTGCAATCTGTAAGTAATCTAAGGTGAACTTGGAATACTGCAGGAATCTATCAGAATTCTTGGACAACCGAGACAACAGACCAGTAAAAGTTGTTAGGTATGGGAGAGAGCGGGCTGGCAGCAGGAGGCGAGCCAGATCGTCCCACAATGCGTGATATACATTATAAGCTGAGTTCAGGAAAGAAAGTTATAGTAAAAAGAAAGGATCTTTATCATTGCCAGTTCACGTACTTGAAATTGGTGAAAACACTTTTTATAACGGGAACCTGCGCAAGAAAAATTTGTCATTTTTTTTTCGTGTCAAAAAACTAAATGGAGTCAATTTGGCTAAATTAAATCTGCTAAACCTGTGCTACTAGCATTGCGGCTTTAAAACTTGGACATTTGTGAATTAGATAAAGAGGAAAAAAAAAATTTAGTTTGGTTTGTTTTTACTAAGAGTGAGCTGAAAGAGCTACAGCATATTAACAAAAAAACTTCTAATAGCCCAAAAATGACACTATAACAGTGATCGTGATAAAAAACAATAAACATGAAATAACATATAGATAAACTGCACAGTGGAATTGTGCTAATGAGCGATCGAATGAACAATTAGACTAATTACTCCTAACAGTTTGCATAGTGGGCAGTGTAGTCCATAACAGCACAAACCAAATAAAAGTTCCAATCTATAAACACCTTGCCGCAGGTGATTTAATCGTCACACTGTAATGAAATATAATACTAAAGCTTTGACAACGTCATCAATCAGCAGAAATGAATAACAATTAGTGTCTCGGATTCTGGAGGAGTGTCTCTCCTGGCAGAGATAGTGGGTGTCAGAGGTGCACAGTAACTGCACACAATGACAATGCTTACGTACTGTACAGTAGTTGTGCAGTTATTTTCTACTGCACATTCGCGAACTATTCTGAAAACCCCTATGGCACATGCGGTACCCTGAGTGTATGCACAAATGCACTGTTGCGTTTCAGGGACTGCTGGTATCAGAGATGGCGTGGGATAAACCTTGGGCGTTCCTGGGCGGTTACTGGGAGGTGGCCGAAGTGAATGAAGAAAAATCCATTGCAGGGGCGTGTTATGGGAGTGTCAGGGGCGTGCTATGGGAGTGTCAGGGGCGTGTTATTGGAGTGTCGGGGGGCGTGTTATGGGAGTGTCGGGGCGCGTTATGGGAGTGTCAGGGCATATGATGGGAGTATCGGGGCGTGTTATGGGAGTGTCGGGGAGTGCGATGGGAGTGTCGGGGGCGTGTTATGGGAGTGTCTGGGCATGTGATGGTAGTATCGGGGCGTGTTATGGGAGTGTCGGGGGCGCATTATGGGAGTGTCAGGGCATATGATGGGAGTATCGGGGCGTGTTATGGGAGTGTCGGGGGGGGCGGGGAGGCGTGTTATGGGAGTGTCGGGGCGTGCGATGGGAGTGTCGGGGGGGCGTGTCAGTAAATGCGGCTGCTTTCTCATACGTAGAGCCGCAACCACGGAGTCCATGTTCTTGTGCAGACACTGCACTGCAGCTGCCATAGGGCAGATGCAAGTATCGGGGTGTGGATTCACAGATAGACGGTAAAAAGGTAGACAATGTCTAGATAGACACCAGATGTTAGACAGTCAATCAGACGACTAGGACCAGGGCTTGAATATTCCCCTTATTTTATCCCCAGCATCTTCTAACCTCCCCTATCTCTATCCTGGCCCTTCCCATTGAGGCCATGCCCCTTTTTCATGTGCGTTATGTTCCTTTTGTAAAATAGAGGGGCACCAATGCTCTTTCTGGCACAGGGCAACAAAAAATCTTGTTACGGCTCTGACTTGAACAAAAATATGACAGTGACATAGTGTCGACACACTAAAGGTCGACAGGTACAAATGGTCATCAGGGTTAAAGGGTCAACATGAAAATGGTTGACACATGCTTTTTTTTGTTTTTTAGCCCTAATCTTCACCCTAACCCTCCCTCCTGGTGCCTAACCCTAACCGTCAGGGTAGGTGTCTGACCCTAACCGTCCCTTCTAGTGCCTAACCCTAACTCTCCCATAAGTATCTAACCCTTCCTCCAGGTGCCTAACCCTAAACGTCGGGGTAAGTGCCTAACCCTCCGATAAGTGCCTTCCCCTAACCCTAAAAATCAAAACAAATCATGTCAACCACTTGTGTGTCAACCATCTTCATGTCGACCTTTTGACCATGTCGACCATTTGTACCTTCTTACATGCCGGCCTTTAGTGTGTCGACCTTTTGTCCTAGTCGACATATTGACTGTCTAACATCTGGTGTCTAACTAGAGATTCTAGACATTGTTGACCTATTTATTGATATCTATAGTCCGGAACCCCAAGTATCGATGCTGCACCAATGTTAAGAATCACCGGTGGTGTTACAGCGTGCAACAATGCTGAAAGTAGGCATCACAGTGCTTGCAGGTGCACGATAGAACACGTGGAGAAGACAGAAAGTAGCATTTGTACATTATCGCTACCACGGCTCCACAAAAAGATGCAGCGGCGGCGGCAACTACATGCACCTCTAAATCAGGCCCAGTATACCCAGCCCTTAGTAACGGATCCGTTAACAGTGAGTACCACACTTTATTCATTGACGTGTCTCAGTCATACTGTTCCTGGGAGTAGCCTGAGAGCCACCTCACTAGCCGGCACTGACTAGTTCTACATCTTTTTGATCCGCTGGACGGACTGGATATCCCCAGTTTGTCTAGGACCGGTGGACACCAGAATCTCACCAGGTATCTGCTACTAAGGAGTTATCTACTGCTGAAAGTTTTTTTGCACACTGCGAGTGGACCTTGGAGTCACGTGCATTCAGTAACCAGCCTGGGACTGCATGAATGAAGTGCGGTACTCACTGCTAACAGATCTCTTACTAAGGGCTGGATACTGTATACCAGGGGTTCTCAAACTCGGTAATCAAGTCCCCACACGGTTCATGTTTTCCAGGTCAGCCAGCAACTGCACAGGTGTAATCATTACTTGCTGACGCATTTTAAAAGATCCACAAGTGGAGCTAATTATCTCACTTGTGATTCTGTGAGGAGACCTGGAAAACATGCACTGGGGTCCTGAGGACCAAGTTTGAGAACCTGTGCGGAGGTGCGTTCTTCCAGAATCCAGTACCTAATTATTATTTATTTCTGCTGATTACCAACTTTGTCAAACCTTCAGTATTCTATTCCATAACAAAGAGACACTTAATCACCTGCAGCAAAGTGTTTATTGATTGCTGATCTCAGGCACAGATCTGACTCCCATTGGAAAACGCTTATTGGTTTTGTGCTATTATGGACTACACTCCCCACTATGCAATCTGTTAGGAGTAATTACTCTAAAAGTCTCCATTCCGTTGCTCATCAGCAGAATTCCACTTTGCAATTTATCTATATGTTTATTGCTTGTGTAGTTTTTGGGCTGTTAAAGGTTTTTTTTTTTTAATACAGCTCGTTCAGCTCACTTTTATTAATGAATACATGTGGTTTGCTTTGCACGGCTCTTTGTTAATGTTTTGGATCTATTCAGGATTAGGCATAATCCTTCTAATGCTGCTGCAGTGACTCTACACAGTCTGACTATTTAATTATTATTTAATGTTACTTTATTATCATTTTTTTAATTGGCACTAATCTAACAGAGCCACTCAGCACCAGTCATTTGTTTCTTTTCTTGTTTGTTTTAACTATAAACTTGGTTTCCCCTACTTTCATAAAAACAGCTTGATTCTAAGTAAATGGGAGCCATTATGGTACCTGTAAACACTGTGGCTCACTTAGGGGCCTATTCATTATGTTAATTATCAGGAGTTGGGCATCCCCCGAGAATTAACATTCCATCAATTGTTGCTCTGGCGTGGAAAATCAGCTCTCTCCACGAATCCTTTCATTGCTACAAAAGTAGCAGTGACAATTAGCACTGCCGAGTCTGAAGGAGCCGGACAGAGGTGGAGCGGGAACAAACGCCATCTGTAGATGGTGAATGTTCCCACTGTCAAGCTCTGATTAATTTAGGTCCCCATACTAGTGTATGAAGACAGCGGGCCACATCGCAAGTGAAAGGTAAGCAGGAGATATCGGTGATACTAGTGTATGGGGACAGAAGGCCACATCAGAAGAGAAGGGTAAGCAGGAGATATTGGTGATACTAGTGTATGGGAACAGCGGGCCATTCCGCCAGAGGAAGGTAAGCAGGAGATATCTGTGATACTAGGGTATGGGAACAGCGGGCCATTCCGCCAGAGGAAGGTAAGCAGGAGATATCGGTTATACTAGGGTATGGGAACAGCGGGCCACATTGGGAAAGAAAGGTAAGCAGGAGATATCGGTGATATCTCTTGTGTTACCTTTATCAAGAATGGCTCCAATATTAAATTTATACAACTGTAGGTGAAACTCTTAATTTTCACCCACTTTTGTTTACATTAAGTGATGATGAATAGATCCCTTAGGGGCCTATTCATCATCACTTAATTTTTACAAAAACAGATGAAAATGAACATTTTCATCTGCAATTCATATCTCCTGCTTACCTTCCTTTTGTGGAATGGCCCGCTGTCCCCATACACTAGTATCACAGATATATCCTACTTACCTTCCTTTCCCGGAATGGCCCGCTGTCCCCATACACTAGTATCACAGATATATCCTACTTACCTTCCTTTCCCGGAATGGCCCGCTGTCCTCATATACTAGTATCACAGATATCTCCTGCTTACCTTCCTCTCCCGGAATGGCCCGCTGTCCCCATACACTAGTATCACAGATATCTCCTCCTTACCTTCCTCTTGCGGAATGGCCTGCTGTCCCCATACACTAGTATCACAGATATCTCCTACTTACCTTCCTCTCCCGGAATGACCCGCTGTCCCCATACACTAGTATCACAGATATCTCCTACTTACCTTCCTCTCCCTTAATGGCCCACTGTCCCCATTCACTAGTATCATAGATATCTCCTACTTACCTTCCTCTGGTGGAATGGCCCGCTGTCCCCATACACTAGTATCACAGATATCTCCTGCTTATCTTCCTCTCCCGGAAACGGCCCACTGTCTCCATACACTAGTATCACAGATATCTCCTGCTTATCTTCCTCTCCCGGAATGGCCCCGCTGTCCCCATACAATTTCTTATCACAGATATCTCCTACTTACCTTCCTCTCCCAGAATGGCCCGCTGTCCCCATACACTAGTATCACAGATATCCCCTACTTACCTTCCTCTGGCGGAATGGCCCGCTGCCCTCATACACTAGTATCACAGGTATCTCCTACTTACCTTCCTCTGGCGGAATAGCCCGCTGTCCCCATACACTAGTATAGGGACAGAATTTATCAAGCTCTAAAAATACAATATTTCAGAGCCTGAGTGCAGTAGCATTCACTATCCTCAGATCCGAAAAGGGGCATCAGCTGCCGCCGCGCCGGGGCAATGATGAATTGCTCTGGATTCCGCGACGAGTTAGAATGTTATTTATCGGGGTCCGTTCGCACCCCGATGATTAACATCACGAATAGGCCCCCTAGTGTTTAATTAATATATACTTGAAGGAGGAAGCTGTCATTTTCAGAAAAAATATTCATTATACCATGAGATAGTATCATCACAGCGGCAATTGTCTCCTAGTCCGGTTCTCAAACTTTCTTGAATGTAGAGTATCATAATTTTCTTCACAGCAACCCCTAGGCCAAAAATTTCTAATTAAAAATTCAGCAAAGATGATTAGTAAGTGCTTATCTGTCATCCAGTTCTGTGATGCTGGTGGACAGGCTTGCGTTTCTGTTTGTCTACATAATGTATTTTATTGCAGGCAAAACCAATGTTGCTGGTTACCAATAACATTGACCAAATATTTGATTTGGTCCTGGATCACCAAACAGCACTGGCACCTCTGCAAGTGCCCCACGACACTCCAGGATGCCAGGACACCCAGTTTGGGAACCTCTGTCCTAGGTGGTGATTCAGCAGGGGACGGAAGTGCCATCACAGCTGCTAATATGGTAGCAGCTGCGACCGCACTATTATGGTAATGCAGCAGTCCAAGGAAGCAGCATCGGATAATCTGCAATCCCATCAGCCGGCTGAGTGGCCCATGGGTCACACAAGCCGGCCACCGCAAATGCGACAAAGCGGCCAGATCCTGGCCTCTTCCCTCCCTCCAAAAAGTGGTGACATGCCTCTGTATTGGGGAATGGAGGCCATCACCGCCCCCTCCCAACCCACAAATGGCACCAGACTGTCAATCACTCTACTACCGCTCTGCGTGCGATCATGCAGGACCCGTTCTGCGCAGGTACAGAACAGATCCTATGCATACTTGCCTACCCTCCTGATTCGGTCGGGAGCCTCCTGAAAATCGGGTACCGCTCCCGGCCCCCCGGAAAGGCAGGCAAGCCTCCTGGGCCCCAGTGAACCGTCCGCCCCCCACTGCACTTAACAGTATAAATCCCGGCAGCGGAGGGGCCGGTTATGCGATTCGCGCTGAATCGCGTCACCGTGGCCCCGCCCCCTGCTGCGCAATGCCATTAATAACGGCATTGAGAAGAGGGGGCTTAGCCATGATGACGCGATCGCGATGTCACAACTCATGCCCCGCCCCCAAATAAGCATCATCGCCGGGCCACTTCCCTTTTTACCACAACCCATCCCCCGCAGAGAAGGCCCGACAGCTCCCTCCCGGAAGGAGGGAGTGAAATGTCCTGTGCACAATGGCATGATTCAGACCCAGTCGCAAG
The DNA here is from genome assembly GCA_031769625.1 of Taudactylus pleione. Taxonomy (NCBI): domain Eukaryota; kingdom Metazoa; phylum Chordata; class Amphibia; order Anura; family Myobatrachidae; genus Taudactylus; species Taudactylus pleione. The sequence goes on along the minus strand of JAUIMM010000033.1, from coordinate 2,691,604 downwards.
CGCAGAGCGCTCGCAACCGGGTCGATGGTGGCCCACAGCGCATGCGCACGACGGAGCCAGCTCTGTCGTGCGCGTGCGCGAGACCCGGCTAGCAACGGGCAATCCGTCACTCCGGGTCTCGCACCAAAGGGGCGAGCTGTCGATGTTGAGTGACAGCTCGCCCCCTTTGGTGGGCGGCTGCCCAAATGGAGGCGTTCCCATGAGAACGTTTACCATCTGGGGGCGGCCCCACTGACATCACAAGTGATGTCAGTGGAGAGCTTCCGGCTCTGTTAGAGCCGAAAGCTCTCTGGGGCTTGTGATGAACGAGACCCTACCACAAGGGTCTCGACGCAAGCCCGATGGTCGCGATGGTCTTGACCATCGCGACCATCATCATGGCCGCTCGCTATAGCTGTGGGTGATCACCCATAGCTATGAGAGCGGCCGAGAGGCCGCTCCAAAAATAAAAAAGCCCGGCCCTGATTCAGAGCGAGCGGCTCTGAATCAGGCCCATATTCCCAACTATCGTGGATCCGCGTGCAGGCACACATTGGCGAGCACTGCTGAATCACCCCCCTTAGTCCATTCATTATGCTGCATTCTTATAAATATTACTTATATCACCAGAATGTCTGTCTGTGCGCAAACAATGGGTATGCAGTATCCAGTATTATGAAGGAGTTTTATAACTACATAATTTTCACCTTCTCATATTAGAAACAAAAAAATTAATTTGAATAAATTAGTCTTGATTAAAATAATCAAGCGCGGCAGTGAATATTAGTTAAAAAAAAAAAGAAGTTATTAATAAAACATAACCTTTTCCTGGGAACACAAAGAGGGAATTAATGGCGCTATTATCCTACCTCAGTTAGATTTAATGAGTTTCTGCAAAAAAAAAAAAAAGATATTTTTCTTTTATTGCAACAAATCTTTTAGTTTAGAAGTGGTAACCGGTCACAAGTATAGTGTTACAGCAGATTTGTTTTCATGAAAGTGTGATTACCTGCCATAAATATCCTGAAACCCCATATAAGAGCGATAGAACATCAGGAGCCCAGTGCCCACCCATCCTGCCTTACTGCTTTCTGTTTCTATTACCTAAAGAAGGGCTCTCTTATATTGGAGATGTGAGAAAATACATTTGGAAGCCTAAATTGTGAGACGCTGTCTCGGAGAGAGCCAGAGCCTCGCCTGGAAATGAGCTGCTGCGGCTTATAACACTCATACTAAACTATATCATCTGTTTTGGCAGCACAAAAGAGACACTTTGAAGATGACCAAGTATGTGGAACTTGTCATTGTAGCTGATAATCGCGAGGTAAGAAATGAGAAAATCTGGACAGCTTTTTCCCTTTCCTATATTTATATACAATGTGCGGAATAGGTTGTATACATTCCAGACAATGGGATCCTGGAGGCTGCAGAACACACGCTTTTTATAAGGCACCGTACACTGAGATACTTTAGCATGGCGGCACTGGGGTGGGGGGGGTGGGGGGGCCTGATTTCAATATACTGCCCTGCTCTGGGCCAATGATCATTTGATGTGCATAAACTCTTGGGCAATTCTGATACCAGTACAGCCCTACACAGGGGCGTATCTATAATGGGTGCAGGGTGTGCGGGGAGCACGGGCCCCTGGGTCCAGGGGGGCCCCGCACCACACACCCTACACCCATAATATTACTTACCTCTCCGCGCTGTAAAACGACTGAAAAATGGCCGCCGCAGCCATTTTCCCGTCGTTTGCGCATGCGCAGTACAGGGAAAATGGCCACCGCGGTCATTTTCCCGGTGACCTGTGCATACATTATAGACTCCGGCTCTGGCCGCACACAGCTAAGTGCGCTGCCGGCCGCCGGACGGAGAGGAGGGGGCCTGTGTCGGAGAATGCACACGGGCCCCCTCCTCTCTAGAAATGCCCCTGGCCCTACATAATGTGGGGCTGGTGCAGAGTGAGTAGTACACCTATGCACCCATGCAGATTTTGCAGAGTTCATTCACTAATCCTCCTATTGGCTGGGGGGGGGGGGGGGGGTGTCATGTGTGTATATCAAATAAATAGCAAACCGTAATAATAAGTAAAAGACATTGAGGGGTATATTTACTAAAGTGCGGGTTTTTAGAAGTGGAGATGTTGCCCATAGCGACCAATCAGATTCTAGCTATTATCTTCTACAAGGTGCTAGATAAATGATAACTAGAATCTGATTGGTTGCTATGAGCAACATCTCCACTTCTAAAAACCCGCACTTTAGTAAATATTCTCCTATGACTTGATTTTTTTGGCAGAAAACTGTTAGCTATTTAAAAACTAAATGAGTATGGTGGTAGTGAAAGGACGGCCAGAATCAGCGCAGTCCAACAATGCATGAAAAGCTAACAACAGCATACATTGTAGGCACACACCACCCTAGGTGCACAAGCACAGATCAAACACAGACAATCTTGACTTCCCACCCAGTAGGGTGATGGCGTAGTCCTCATCAGGGTGGTCCGGCCAAAAAACCAGTCAACAAAGGTGAGTGCACCGAAAACTTAAAGTATTGCTTCTGGACTGATGACCTTCTGTTCTTTCCCACTCCAATAGCCAACACAATAACCATTATCAGCCGCCAAATACAAAAAATGAAAGCTGGTCAGGGAGCAGGGAATCAGTATGCAATACCTACCGCATTCGGTATTCAATTACGGTTGAAATCCTGACAGCGGAAGCTCGGCAGGGATTAAGATCCCGACAGCTGATTTTGGTAAGTACCCCTAACCCTACCCTCTACCATAACCCTCCCTTAGGGGTGCCCACCCCTAACCTCCCCCCCTAGTGCCTAAACCTAACCCCCCCCCTTCCCGCAGCTTATGCCTAAGTCTCCCGGGGTGTGCCTAACCCCAACCTCCCCACGGGGGTGCCTAACAATAACCCCCCCTTCCCCTAGCCTAGACCTAACCCCCCCAGGGGGTGCCTAATCCTAAATCCCCCCGGGATGCCCTAAAACCTAACTCTCCCCCCCAGTGCTGTCCGCGCCCGGCTTACCTTCATTCGGTATGCCGGGCTTCGGGCTCCCGGCGTAGGTCTAGTGACAGGCGTCAGGATTTCGACGCCTGTCATTAGTACCTTGCCGGGATTTGACAGTCGGGAAGCCGGCGATGGGCACTTCGGCCGTCGGCTTCCTGGCTGCATCCCGGGAACAGAGGTGAATTAGAACTAGGGGGGCCCAATAGCAAAAACGTCATTTGATACAAATTAGTGAAAGTGTTTGTTGCACATAAAATGGTTTACAACATGGGCGTGATGTGTGCCTGGTGTAAATTGGGCGCATATGCTACTGTTGCTGACCGTAACGCATCTGGAGTTCTATATATGGGCTGAAATATACTATCGTTCAATGCTATTTTTTTAGATTGCAAATTATGTTTTTTTATGGCCCCTATTTTTTCTATAGTTGTCATTATTTCTGTTAGATTTGTGTTAATTTGAACAGCATTTGTCACATTAAAGTGACCTTAATCACCAAAGGAAGAAAATAGGAGGGCAAATAGAACAAGTTTAAGGGACAGGAAAAACTGTGCATTGGAAAGTTCATAGTGTAGCCCATTAGACTCTTCACACAGGGTCAATCAGATCAACAGAATGCTCACACATAGCCAATCAGATCATCAGAATATTAACACATGGCCAATCAGATCAACAGAATGTTCACATACGGCCAATCAGGTCAACAGAATGTTCGCACATGGCCAATCAGGTCAACAGAATGTTCGCACATGGCCAATCAGATCAACAGAATGCTTGAACATAGCCAATCAGATAGTCAGAATGCTTGCACATGGCCAATCAGATTAACAGAATGTTCGCACACAGCCAATCAGATCATCAGAATGTTCATAGTAGCAGGAGATGACAATTAGAGAGGAGGGCAGTGTTGCATATGACAGGGGCAGTGCTACCACGGGAGGAGGGCAATTGAGGTAAGTGGCAAATCATTGATTGAGTCTTTACTAGAGCAGGTCCCAATAAGTGCAACGTAGTGATCAGAGGCTCCTAACGCTGAAGCCAAATTATTCTTACTATAACCAGGATTTTTGAGGGCGTGCAAAATAATATTTTTGGCAAAACACACCTATAAAATCGATGTCAGTTCTTCTGTTATCACAAATCTGAGGCTTTAACTGTCTTGCATGGTTTTGAATGCAAAAAGACTCGCTTCAGGTCTCTGTGTAATAAGATAAATTTAGATACCTCATTAGACTTACAATGAATGGCAACTTTTTTAGCCAGTGAACAGAATCTACCTGTCAGATTTGTCTTCTCCGCACGGGAGAGAAAAATCAATAATGTATAAAAGTATAACAACAGCGTAATTGCATTTGCCCGTGTAATGTACATCTTATGAATATATAACGTTGAATACAATTATTGGAGTTATGCTGCTGAGTGCTGGAGAGGGGTATGAAATGTAAATATCTTCTCTGTAAGGTACAGTATAGATGCGTTTCTGACTCACAAGCCAAAATCTATTTAAATGTAAAGTGTTGTGTATTTAACGTGTTGCTGGAGGTTCTGCGCTAAATAAATTGACTGACGGATATGTTGTATGATAAAGCCATACCGGAGCTCACCGTACGATGGTCTATAACTCGGCTCAGTGAAGGGTATACACTGCAGAGCTCCTGACATAGTGCCCTGAGTTATTTTACAAATGTATTACTTTTTCTTTTCCATTTATTTTGAGTTGATTTACAGCAACCTTTTTTATATTATTGCATCACTACACTACACCAGTATGATACACAGAACTATCACCATTTGTTAGTGTTGTAATCATGAGCATAGCAGGAGCCAATACAAGTTATATAAATACTGTAGGTCTGTGGGTTTTGGCCATTTGGACATATTGGCAATCCCCCTGCAGGGAAGAGGCATGTAGATAAACAGTCATGGTGGCGTATATACTTAGGAAGTATTCAATCCACTGGCCTCATTGCTGTTTATTAATGAAGAGCTGTAGCAACAGTAACTATGGAGCTTGGGCAGGTGTTTGAACGGAATCGGTATGAAATACCAACAGTTGGGATCCTTGCGGTCAGAATCCCGATGCCGGGATCCTTGCGGTCGGAATCCTGACAGGGTTAACATACTGACACTTGTTGGTCAGTATGTTAACCCTCCCCCTCTCCCTAACCCTCTCTATTTGGTGCCTAACCCTAACTCTCCCCCCCTAGTGCCTGAACCTAACCTCCCCCTCCCCCTCTCCCTACCCCTCTCTATTTGGTGCCTAACCCTAACTCTCCCCCCCTAGTGCCTGAACCTAACCTCCCCCTCCCCGCTCCCTAAACCTAACCCTCCCGCCTTAGTGAGTAATCCTAACCCTCCCCCTCAAGCCTAACCCTAAACGTAACCCTCCCCCCGCCCCCCAACGATGTTACTTGCCTTCGGCATCTCGGTGGTCAGGATGCCAACGCCGGGATTCTGACCGGCATCGGTATTCTGGCGCCGGTAACGTAAGCGTCTGCATTCATGTCCGCCGGATGCCAAACGCATACCGTTTGATCATTAGATGACAGGTTTTCTAAATATATACACTGCTTCGCAGCTTTTACATGAAGTTTGCATATGGGATGAGTATTCAACCCAATCAGAATCCCGATGCAGGCATCCCAACAGGTTAGAATACCGACACTCGTCGGTCAGTATTCTAACCCTCCCCTTAGTGCCTAACCCTAACCGCCCCCCCCAACCCCGCAAGTTACCTTCAGGATTCCTGCGCCGGGACGCCAGAATCCCAGTAGTCGGGATATCCCTTTGCATATGTAGCACAATGGCGGAACCCATGATTTAGCAAGGCTCTTGATAAATGTGAAAGTGTGTGCAAAAAGGATGCATTACAATAGTGTAAATGTAATTCACACTATATCTAGATAATGATATAAATCAATCCAGCCTTAAATATCAAATAGCAATAAAAATACATAAAGGACCTATGCACATATATAAAACAATATAACATTTATATGTGATCACCAATAGAGAACAATGTAAATGAATTATATTATATATGATGCCACTATCGATGGTAGACCTAGGTTAAATCGATGTCCGGTCTGAGTTATAACTGTATCAAAAACTGTCTCAGACACCCAAATGTCATTCCACCAAAATAATAGCTGTCCTTACTTATTTGCCGCAACACAAAATATTGTTTGTCTGGCCCAAATAATAAACAAACTATAGCAACAATGTACCTTGTAGCGAAGGGTTTCACAAATCAGATGATGGGTTTCTGGCTGCTGCAATGTTGGTCCGCAACACAGAGAATATATAGTAAATATCTGTTGTGACCACGAAAGAGGAAAAGTTCACCAAAGACTTTGGTCCATACAATAAGCATGTCCAGTGTTTATGGCAGCGGGTTCTACCACTGCTCCAGCCCCATCTACCTTAGGCACATTTTTTCAGTGCCACCACAAACTATTTGGCCCATTATTTTGCTTAAAAAGTGGAGTAGGTGCCTGTTGCAGCCCAACAGCACAAAGCTTGTCACTTCCTTTGGCTCCATACAGTCACAGCCCCGAGGTTGGGCGAGGAACAGCCCTGTTTTTATCCGAGGAGCCACTGCATCAGGGCCCAGATTGCCTCTGGCCAGTACCTGTATAGGGAGGCAAATAAACTGTACTGGAGGCCTTTATTGGAGCTGATAATAGACTTGAAGTGTTTAATATTACATCAGTAAATAATATTAAAGCTGGAGAAAATGCCAGTGTCCAATGCACCCATCTCCCATCGTCCTTACATCACCTATACACCACTGACTGCACAGCGGAATTGTGTACACAGTTATACCTGTAATAATATATACTTTATTATATTACATATATTATGACATATTTAATTCTACTGTTTTTTTTGTTTATTTCAGTTTCAGAGACAAGGAAAAGATGTGGACAAGGTTAAACATAGACTACTAGAAATGGCAAATTATGTGGATAAGGTCAGTGCCTTTGTGTGGATACTACTGGTACATATTATTATGTTGCTAGTGAAGGGACCTGGGTCACCTCAATGTCTGCCCCAGCTCCCCCACTGTCTGGACCCGCCCCTGGCTCTGACTGCTGCTGATCCTGCCCACAACCGCCACTCTTTCTCATCTTCGTCCTGTCCATCACCCCTCCCCCCCCACACACACAGTCAGTGGCGGATTTCTCACGAGGCACGGGAGGCACATGCCTAGGGGCGTCTCCTGCTGAGGGTGGCACTGCAGCCCTCACCCCCTGCATCAGAGCAGCTGCTGATCCTTTATTTGTGTAGCAGTACCAGCGGGAAGATGGGGGAGTGGGGTCCCGGGCGGCAATTTGGGTGTGTAGAGAGGTAGGAGCTACCTCTCCTGCTGGGTCCCGGAGGCTTCAGCTTCAGGACCAGCCATCCCAGCCATCATTATGGGGGTGGAGGCAGAGCTATCTGTTTTTTTATGCAGAGCCGCCCAGTAGCTATGACAGGTAGCACTGAATAAACCAAGCCGGCTCTGGCACCGCCCCCACCACGACGTCTTTTGCCGCGTCCGCTGTGGGCGATTTCTTTAAAACTGAAATGCCCACATACAGCGTGTCGTGCCTGTGATAATCTGTCCCGGTGCGTCTTTAGATGAGTGCACTATTGGATGCACTATCAAAACTTTCATCTAACCACCTAAAGTCTGCCTATCCAGCACCCCCACCCCAGTTACATCTCAGATACACCCACTAAAATCCTCACTCCCAGCGCCCAAATTCATTCTGCTACTCCGTGGGGTTACAAACGAGATACATACGTCTTGCAACTCAGACGTATGCGCAGTACTAACTGAACATCGGTCATTGCGTGTAGTTAGCATGCAACTCATAATCAGACCCTCAAAAAGAGTAGGAAGGTACTGTGGGGGTCTATGTAATAATCCTTGTAGCAAGATAATGTGGAGAGAATTAAAGTACCAACCAATCATCTCCTAACTGTTACTTTACAGGCTGTGTTTGAAATATGACAAGTTAGGAGCTGGTTGGCTGGTATATTTAATAAACCAGGGGGGGGGAGTGGGAAAGGCTGGGCAGGGCAGTCTGAGCACTGATCTGGTACAGTCATATATTTAATAAACTTGGGGGGGGGGAGTGAGAAAAAGCTGGGCAGGGCAGTCTGAGCACTGGTCTGGCTTAATACATTTTGGCCAAAATATATATATATTTTTTTATTGTGTCTGAATAAGGTAGCGGAGGAAGGGAGGTTGTGGAGGGCAGGGGAGGAGAGGATTGTAGGGGGGGGGCTGCCTATTTTGTCAGACCCGGGCCCCACAATTTCTGATGGCAGCCCTACCTGTATGCCCTAAACAAATCTCTACAAACACTTTGCATGTGCCTCTATAATGATCCCGTTGCCTATTTGTAGAGCACACAATAACATAGTATTTCCTAGGACACATATGTTTTTTGCCATGTAAATGATGCAATCTTCATACTGTATCAACAGAGTTCCAATTTTCTGCTCAAATCATACAGGAGCATGTGTAATATAATGACTGTATTAACTACTGTAACTTGTGACTGAAACATCTGTAAATTAGAAATAAAAAATGTTACATTACATTCAACCCAATCACTTAATGGGTGGTGCCAATAATAAAACATAGCCTTCAATTTCACACAAAATCATGGTCTATTCTTTCTTTAGCTGCATACACACACAACGATTTTTTTAATGAACGATTTGAGTAAACGATTTTTTCCCTTGAAAAAATTTACTAAAATCGTTTACTAAAGTTGTTCATTTGCTAAATGTCATGAACGATTTTTATGAACTACAAACGATTTTTGCATATTCCCTTAATGAAAATCGTTGAGTTGACAAGTCTGACTGAACGACAAACTACAAACGACAAACTACAAACGTGAACGCGCATGAACGATAATCGTTCATCGTTTGACTCAGAAAGTGAACGATTTTTGCCATCAATTATCGTTAAACGATATCGTTTAACGATAATCATTAAAAAAATCGTTGTGTGTGTATGCAGCTTTTCTGATAACTAAGGGGTATATTTACTAAAGCGAGAGTTTTTAGAAATGGAGATGTTGCCCATAGCAACTAATCAGATTTTACTTAACATTTAACTAGTACCTTCGAGAAGATAATAGATAGAATCTGATTGGTTGCTATGGGAAACATCTCCACTTGTAAAAACTCTCACTTTAGTAAATACTGTATGCCCCTTTAGTGCCTACATTGTAAATTTGCAGCACAATTGCTTAAAGAAAGGTTCATTCATTTGTTCAATTGTTTGTTGAATGTTCTAAAGTAAATGATTACGAAGTAGATAGTGAGATAAACAGTACATGGCAAACAGGTGGGTGGGGTGGAAAAGTGGGACGAGGTGACAATGTTTTTTAGGAATCAAAACTAGGAAGATTCTTTATTCACAGACAAATGGAATGGATGATACCTGGGGAGTTCATACTGTTTCCATGTGGCTGAGTCGTCTCTCTCCAAAGCTTAGTACATAGACCTCTCAACCTTGTAGTTTATTGAGGTAATGTGGTGGGGGGGGTGTTAATGTGAGGTTTATGTAGGAGGTAATCATTATGTTCATTTTATAAATATAGTTAAGCTTGCAATCTCCATAGGCTCTTTTTAATTAGTCCTGCAGAGTTATACTTCTTTCTTTGAGAGGAAGGGGAGTGAATATCTCCCTTAAATGTTCAAATCTGAGAAAAGCCACTTGATTTATCACTCAGATTGAAACTTCACCACTTAATCAAATGAGAGTCACATCAGTAAGCCCAATATCCTGTGGGTAAGGCGTTGATTAATTCAGTCCTTCAAGACATGATAATAATGTACCTTTTCTTTCACAACATTATCATAAAGCTACATTACATTCTGTTTTGTAGCAAAGTCAGTGCAATAACTGCTAGAGCTGATAACATTTAAAACTGACTATAATTATCATACCAAAAAGGATCTCTTCCCAGCCTGATTTGTGTGCAGCGATATTCCGAGTTAAATTATTCATCTGTAACATTTGTGCATGTTTTATTGCTGTCACCTCTGCAATTATGAAAAGATGTAAAGATGTTTTTAAATAAATAAATACCTGCAATAAATATATAAAAAACAACATACTGAGGGCTTGATTCAGAGATGTACGCTAATGCATTTGCAAGTGCGTTCTCTTACGGATCGTGGTTGCTAAAATATGCTAATGTCTTCCAAAGCTTAGCCGAGGATAAGAATACCCACTGCTGCCTTCTCATATCTGTCCGACGATGTGCGACAGCGTAAACATTGGTAACATTGACGCAGATCGGACAGCCATGCAGGCAGTAAGTCAAGTCTGACCTGCCTCAAACACTAGGGCCCTCCTGACACGCAGAGAGCTCTCAAGCTGCCAAGGTCACTGACTTGCTGAATATTTCAGAAGGAGATCACAATGTCTAATTTATGCACGCCTATGAAACAGTGTTTAGACGGTCCGAGATGCCTTTTCTAACCACCCCCGTACGCTGACTACCTGTCACTCACTTTGCAAGTGGTTCCCCTGTACGAGAGCATTCGCAATGCAATCACTGCATATGCGCAGTGCAGCATTCGTGTATGTGCAATAGCAAACAATCGCTCGATCTGCAATAATATTGGCATTTGTGTCAGTCTCTGAATCAGGCCCCTAGTCTGTAATTGAAAGCTGCTGAAAAGGTAAATGCGCTAGACGCATTTAGGGTGTTAGCATAAGAACGTCACATTTAGCGTAGCAAGCAGGATCACACAGTTTCACCAAAATGTTGTTACTTCAAAGCACACTTTTGTTTCAAATATGTACTGATTATTGTACAGTTTATTAGTTGGATAAATCCCATTTTAAATAGTGACATCTTAATATGCTCCAGGACCTCCTGTTGCCATCTGCACAGCTAGTCAGCATAGCGGGCCTGATTCAGAGCCGCTCGTAAGCGGCCGCTCGTTCGCTCCGAGCGATGTTCGCACATCTGCGCATGCGTATGGGTCATAATGCGCATGCGCCAACCAGTCATTGCGGTCGGAAATCGAGCGCTCGCAAAATAGCGAGTGCCTGCTAATTTGAGTGACAGGATGAGGCGTTTGTGGGTGGTAACAGGGGAAGGTGCATGAAAACGGGGGAGTGGTGATCCGAACGCAGGCGTGCCAAACGGTCAAAACGGGCGTTTTAAGGGTGTGCATAATTAACAAAGTAGAGTCATCGACCACGTCACTTGGTTGTTTCTTAGCCTGAACTGTTCGCATGATTGCGGTAGGAAAATCCAACCACAAGCACTGCGAGCAGTTCAGACGCCTTTCGATGTACTCGATTAATCAAATAAATAGCAGAGTTGATGTAGGATGTGAGCGCATGTTTCGTTCGCTCGCTCAGACATAGAGGCGTCAACAGACCGCAAAGAGTGAGCACTCAATTTAAATAGCCGGCCCCTTTTTCTGAACGAGCGAACGCAAATAGCGTCCGGCTCTGAATCAGGCCCAGTGTCCGTTTTCTTTCATGCAAGAAATATAAACTTTGTGCTTGCAAAAAGCTCTGTATTTCCCTTGTGCACACAGTGGGGCTGCTTCAGAGTTGCACACAAGATCACTTTATGGACAGAGCTCACGGTTTTTAGTAACTGCACGTGTGTCGAGGTCTGCATATTCAAGTTTTGCGCAACTACGCAGGTTTCAGATTCATACACAGCTCCGTTACACTTCCACCTTAGTGGGCATAACTGGTGGCAGCTGGGTATTCTCACGTAGGATATGCATGCCGCAGGGGTGTAGACAGAACTGTGGGCTATTCAAAACTGTGCATGGAGATCTGGCGCCAGGGATATGGTTGTTGTAAATGCACGCTGAGAATGAGGATGATGGCTACTTTTACAAACAAATGTATATTGGCAGTACAGTCGCATAAATTAGGCCAACTTTTTTTAATACAGTTGAAGATGCCCACATGCGGCCGAATTATGTGTAACTCTAAGTCAGTCTTTTTCTTTTATCTATACAGTATGTTTACAGTTTTTTGTTTAAAGCGCATACATTTGCAAAGTACTTTACACGCACATTAGTGGGCCCTTATTCTTGGAGTACACCAAACATTAAATTACAATACATAAAAAAAAAAAAGTTGTGTTTTTTATTTCCACCCACCAAATATCAAAAAATTCTGAATTGACAGCGAATTAGGCATTTTCCAACCTTATCCCATGTGGGGCATTTGTGAACTACCTAGGTTTTATAATGTGTGGGGTGGGGGGGGGGGGGGCTTACATTATTGCCAGCAGGTTTTCTAGTCTAACCTCCTAAACAGAATATTAACAGAATGTGAACATAGGTGAAACACATTTCCTATTTAAAGTCAGACTATGCCTAGACATGGTACAAAAGTAGACCTTTCTGTAGATGTATCATGTAGTTGTAATAACTATTCTGTGGAGAACACCTACTGTATGTTCCAGTCTAGATAAAAACACCAACAGTTTTGCTATCCCTTAATGTCTACTACAGAAAGTTTGCAAAATCAATTCTGCAGCACACAAGAAAAGATTCCCGTCTTAATCAGAATCTGTACTGATTAAAGCAGAGGGTCTGATTCAGAGCCGCTCGCAAAAAGCGAGCGCTCGCTTTGAATCAGGGCGGCAGCTTTTTAAAAAAAAAAAAACTGGCCTCCTGGCCGCTCGCTAAGCTGTTGGTGACCACCCACAGCTTTTGCGAGCGGCCAGGTGATGGTCGCGATGGTCACGACCATCGTGCTTGCGACGAGACCCTTGCGGTAGGGTCTCGTTCCCGCAAGCCCCAGTAGGGTTCCTGCTCTACAAAACGGGACGAGCTGTCGATCAGCATCGACAGCCGCCCCGTTTGTAGCGAGCCCCGGACCGAGTGAATTTCTCACACGCTCCGAGGCTTGCGCGTGCGCAATGCCCCACCGTCAACCCGCTTGCGAGCGCATAGCGCTTGCGAGCGGGTCTGAATCAGGCCCAGAGTACGGTAGCATGTTAGGAGAATGATCAATTTGTTTAATACCGTCTTTAATTAGATAGACCAGAAGATGATTATGGCTCCCCACCCCCACTAATAAAATGTAATACAGTATATTGCATTTTTGCCATGCCAACATAAGAATTTGTTCTCTTGAATGTTGTATATATTGATATCCACTTTTATTATTTATATTATAGTTTTTCAGGCCACTGAACATTCGAGTAGCGCTGGTCGGAGTGGAAATTTGGAGCGATGCTGATAAATGTGCAATAACTCAAGATCCTTTCAACAGTCTTCACGAGTTCCTGGACTGGAGAAAGCTGACGTTACTACCTCAGAAGGCTCATGACAACGCTCAGCTAGTAAGGTCTGCTCTTCCATTCACTTACCTGGTGTACACTGCTGGAGGTCTGTGCATTAGGAATACTGCTGCTGATTGGATGCCCGTAAATATATGTTATGTGCATTCAATTGTGCCCAGGCGCCTGTGGCTCAGTTTAGTCCCCTGCCAGAGAGATTACTCTAAACTGGTCATAATATACATCTTGTACCTTCATAAATCATGTACTTCATCTATTATTCATTGATGTTGTGTTTCTGGGGCTAAGGGGTCTATTTACTAAGCAGTGTTAGGAGACAGAGTGAAAAGTGATAAGGTGCCAGCCAATCAGCTCCTAACTGTCATTTTTCAAACACAGCCTGTGAGATGATAATTGGGAGCTGATTGGCTGGCACCTTATCACTTTCTTATCACTTTTCACTCTGTCTCATAATACTACTTAGTGAATAGACCCCTAAATCACATATTTGCTAATACTTAAAAAAAAAAAAAATTAAATTGTCTTTTAGTAAACATGTGATTTAGCCCCCAGAAACACAATGTCGATGGGAGCCCTAAACCTAACCCTCCCCCCCCGCGGCTGTCCGCTCGCGGCGCCCGGCATCACTACGATCGTGATGCCGGGCGCCGGTCTCCCGGCGTCGGGGAAATGCGGGCGTCTACATCTAGACGCCCGGCATTTCACCCATGCCAGGATAAGACAGTCGGGAAGCCGGCTGCCGGTATTTAGGCAGTCGGCTTCCCGATTGCTTCCCCATGTGTTATATACAATTTTCACCATTGGGTGGTAAATAGAGGCCCTTACAAACTTTTGGCATGGGGCCGTCAAATACCTAGTTACACTCTACGTTCACCTGCACCCCACGTTCACCTGCACCCCAGGCTTTTTCCCACTACTCTGGCTGCTACTGAAGTAGAGTGTGATTGGTGCAACATCATATGACTGCACAAGGTAGGACATCCGAGTCAGATCCTAAGAGGATGGAGTGCAACCTAATCAAAAAGAGAAGGACGTTTGTGTAAAATTAAAGGCTGTACGCCCATTTGAAAAGCAAAGAACACCCTCTATGTGTCTTTAGCACTTTAAAAAAATGGCAATCCCTAAAATGAGCTACTCAGCGAGAGCACACAGATCACACAAAGATTAAAGTTGCTGCCCATACAGTATGTAATGTAACGTATAATGCATACACGGATTGTGAGCTGAACATGTCAATTCACAAAGACACGAGTCACTCAGTGATGTCATCAGTTCTTAGTGATTCTCCAGGCTGCATTCTCATGATTATTATTTCAGTATTCCTTTCACCTACCCCCCTCCCCAATGAAGGTAAGGGTGCTAGGAGCAAAGCAAAAAAAAAAAGCCAGCACCTTCGCTCCTGGAACAAACCATGTTGCAGTGTAAGGGGTACAGGGTAAATGCTGACTGATCTTGCATGTAGCCCACAAATGCTGGACAGCTTAAAAAAATAAATAAAATCTAATTGTTTATTGTCACTACAACATAAAAAAATGCATAAGTGAAATTACAATGCAATACACTCAATCATGGCTCACCTAAAGTTAAAATACACAGTATTAAAGGTTTAGGCTAACAATTACAGAGGGAAAGAAACTGTTCCGCAACCTGCTGGTTCGGTATCCAAGACACCTTAAACGTTTCTTGCCGGGCAACAATGAGAAAAGCGAGTAACATGGATGACTAGGACCAGAGATAATTGTATTGGCCTTAGTTATACTCCTAGAAAATATGTCATCCAACTTAGGCAGGGGTTGGCCAATGATTTATCTCAGCAGCTTTAACTGCTCTATCTAAAGAGCTGCGATCAGAACACTTGGAATTCCCATACCACACCGTAATAGAATAAGTCAAAAGACTCTCAATTACGCAGCGGTAGAAATTCACAAGTATGGGCTTTGATAGGCGCACTGCTCTGAGCCTACATAGGAAGAAAAGATGTTGCTGAGCCTTACCAACCACAGCTGAGATGTGAGAAGACCAGGATAGAGCCTCAGTAAAGTTAATGCCTGGAAACATAATCCCACTAACCATGTCTACCTTCTCGCCATTCAAAAACAATGGCTGTGGGGTGATTTTCCTAGATCTTCTAAAATCTATAGCCACTTCCATAGTTTTCGTACTATTTAACAACAAATTGTTATTCCCCCCCCACTTAACAAGCTGCCTCACCTCCTCCCTATAACTGTCCTCCTCACCCTTAATAATCAGACCCACAAGCGTAGTGTCATCCACAAATTTTACAAAAAACTTGGACTCCGTATTTGTAGTACAATCAGACGTGTATAATGAATATAAAAGGGGGCTTCAAACACACCCTTGAGGGACTCCTGTGTTCAGTACGAGCTCAGACGAGAGAGTAGAACCCATCCTGACTGACTGTGGACGATTAGTCAGAAAGTCTAACAACCAGTTAAATGTGGGCACATCAAAACCAATCTCTCAGAGCTTGGCAATTAATACTGCTGGCACAACGGGGTTGAAAGCGGAACTATAGTCCACAAACAACAATCTTACATACGAATCCCTATTCTCTAAATGACATAGAACCTTATGTAAAACCATAATAGCAGCATCCGTGGTGGATCTATTTCACCTATACGCAAACTGGTGACAGTCAAAATCCACTGGTATGCCGTTCATAAGGTGGCCCAAAACAACTCTTTCAAAGCACTTCATAAGTAATGATGTGAGAGCAATTGGGCGGTAGTCATTTAGACTGGTTACTACTGCAGATTTGGGGACAGGAACAATTTGTAGAAGCTTTAAAACATTGCGAAACAATACACTGAGCTAGTGAGAGGTTAAAAATCTTAGTAAAAATACTGGCTAATATGATCAGCACACATACGTAATACTCTACCCGGAAAGCAGTCCGGACCTGGTGCCTTCCTAGCATTAGTTCTACATAGGCAAAGCCTGACCTCAGACTCGGATAAATTCAAGAGACTATCTGATGGGGGCACGGGGCATCACATATTTTTACTGCAGGGATCGAGTTAACCTCCTCAAACTTTGCATAGAATTGTCTGCTGCTGAAGAGCCATCTTTCTTATGAATACAGGTATTTAAGTCTTTATATAATCAGTTATATGCTTAGGGCCTGATTCAGACCCACTCGCGAGCGGCTGTCCGCTCGCAAGTGGGTCGATGTTATGGACTGAGCATGCGCACGACGGAGGGAGCTCCGTCGTGCGCATGCGCTAGACGCGACGAGCGAAGGAAAGTCCTTCGCTCGTTGTGTCTGATCAAAGGGGGCGTGCTGTCGATGTTGATTGACAGCACGCCCCCTTTGGTAGGCGTGCCGGGGGCGTGCCTCCCTGACGGGGGCGTTCCCACGGGAACGCCTCCCGTCAGAAGCCGGCCCACTTACATCACTAGTGATGTCAGTGGGAGTGATTTTGGCTCTGATAGAGCCAAAATCACTCCGGAGCTTGCGGTTGAAAACCTCAACCGCAGGCTCCGGCTCGCAATTTCGATGGTCGCGATGGTCTCGACCATCGCGGCCATCAAAATGCACGCTCGTATAGCCTGTGGGTGGTGACCCACAGCTATACGAGCGTCCAGAAGGACGCTCCATTTTCATGGAGGCCGGCCCTCATTCAGAGCGTGCGCTCTGCTCAGAGCGTACGGCTCTGAATGAGGGCCTTAATCCCTTGCCACATTGACCACATTCCCTAAAGTGACTTTCAATTTTATTTGAGTATGCCTCTTTAGCCAAGTGGATACCCTTTTTCAGATTTGAATGGGCAATTTTATAAGCTTTGCTATCTTTAGCCCTAAATGCCCTATCCCTAGATCTTAACAGAGAATGGACCTGAACTATTCATCCATGGCTTCTCATTAGAAAATAAGCGAATTAACGTTTTACTAGAAACACTCTCTATACAACAATTAAGGTACATCAAAACCATAGAGGCCAATAAATCTACATTGATGCTTTAATCCACCGTTGCCTCCTCAACAAACAAGTCCCAGTTAGAACATTCAAGGCAGCCCTGCAAACTTAACAGAGCCCCTTCAGGCCAAACAGTGACCTTCCTAGTAACCGGCCTAGACCTTTTAATCACTGGAATATACTTAAAAACCAGGAGTACGGAGGAATGATCTGATTGCTCAATATGAGGGCATGAGACGGTCGTATAAGCATCACTGATATATATATATATACTAGGGGTGTGCACCGGCCACTGTTTTGGATCTGGATTGGTTTTGCCAAAACCACCCTTCCGTGTTTTGGGTTCTGGGTTTTGTGTTTTGGATCTGTATTTTTTTTTAAAAAAAGCATAAAACAGCTAAAATCACAGAATCTGTGGGTTTTTATGCTCCTATGCTATTATTAACCCCAATAACCTTAATTTCCACTAATTTCCTGTCTATTCTGTACACTGAACACCTCACAATAGTGTTTTTATGTCCAAAAGGTTGCACCGAGGTAGCTGGATGACTATGCTAAGCGACACGAGTGTGCGGCACAAACACGTGGCCCATCTAGGAGTGACACTGCAGTGGCAGACGGGATGGCAGTTTGAAAAACTAGGCCCCAAACAGTACATAATGCAAAGAAAAAAAAGAGGTGCAAGATGGAATTGTCCTTGGGCCCTCACACCCACCCTTATGTTGTATAAACAGGACACGCACACTTTAACTAACCAATCATTTCAGCGCCAGGGTCTGCCATACAACTGTGGCTGAAATGATTGGTTCACAAAACAAGCTGGCAATTAATCTGTCCCTGCACAAACTGGCTCTACGGAGGCAAGATGTTTGTCCTCATCCTCCTCATCCACCGATTCCTCACTCTCTTCAGTGTTGTGTATATCCTCATCCTCACAGAGTTTTAATTCGTCCCCGCTGGAATCCACCACCACAGGTACCTCTGTATGTTCTGGAGGCTGGTCTCCCTGGAAGAGTTGATAATTCATTTTTATGAACATCATCTTCTCCACATTTTGTGGAAGCAACCTCCTACGCCTTTCGCTGACAAGGTTCACGGCTGCACTAAACACTCTTTCGGAGTACACACTGGAGGGGGGGCAACTCAGGTAAAATATAACCAGTTTGTACAGAGGCCTGCAAATTGCCTCTTTTTCCTGCCAGTGCAGATACGTACTGTCTGACAAGCCTACTTGGATGCTGTCACCGATGTAATCCTACCACCATTCTGTCAATGGTAACAGTATCATATGCAGTGAAAGTAGACATGGCAGAAATTGTTGCCAGGTCCTTCAGTCCGGACCAGATGTCCAAACTTGGTCCTGCCTGCCCTGCATCACCATCAGCGGGTTGCTTAGGATACCTAAGTTTTTTTCTGGCAGCCCCAGTTGCGGGAGAAAATGAAGAAGGAGCTGTTGACGTGTCACGTTCCGCTTCAGCTGACAGTGTTTTCACCAGCAGGTCTTTGCACCTCTGCAGGCTTGTGTCGGCCGGAAAGAGAGACACCACATAGGCTTTAAACCTAGGATCGAGCACGGTGGCCAAAATGTAGTGGTCTGATTTCAACAGATTGACCACCCTGGAATCCTGGCAAAGTGAATGAAGGGCTTCATCCACAAGTCCCACATGCCGAGCGGAATCGCACCGTCTTAGCTCCTCCTTCACTTTCTCCAGCTGCTTCTGCAAAAGCCTGATGAGGGGAATGACCTGACTCAAGCTGGCAGTGTCTGAACTGACTTCACGTGTGGCAAGTTCGAAGAACTGGAGAACCTTCCACAACATGGAAATCATTCTCCACTGTGCTTGAGTCAGGTGCATACCCCCTCCTTTGCCTATGTCATAGGTGGATGTATAGGCTTGAATGGTCTTTTGCTGCTCCTCCATCCTCTGAAGCATATAGAGGGTTGAGTTCCACCGCGTCACAACCTCTTGCTTCAGGTGATGGAGGGGCAGTGTTTGCTGGCGCTCCAGTCTTCGGCACACAGTCGCTGAATGGCGAAAGTGGCTAGAAATTTTTCGGGCCACCCAAAGCGTCTCCTGCACGCCCCTGTCGCTTTTCAGAAAATTCTGCACCACCAAATTTATTGTGTGAACAAAACACGGGACGTGCTGGAATTTGCCCAGATGTATATTTGTGATATCTTCTTAGAACGCAGTTCTTCACTGTGCTTTTGCCAGCTTAACTCGTTTGATTTTTTTAGCTGGATGAGGGCTTCCATCGTCATGTGAAGCTGATCCACTAGTCATGAACATAAGGAAAGACCTTAGCCGTTCCTTGCCACTCCGTGTCGTAAATGGCATATAGGCAAGTTTACGTTTCTCCTCAGATGATTTACATTTTTTTTTTAAGGTAATTTTCCTGAACTTTGTCATTTGGGATTGTATATGCCCTCTACAATGACATTGGTCATCGGCCTTGGCAGACGACGTTGATGGCATGTTATTGCCTATGTCATGATTAGTGGCAGCAGCACTAGGAGGAAGTGGTTCTTGATCTTTCCCTATTTTATTTTTATCTGAGAAAGTTTGGTCCTCTATTTATGTTATATTGATATATACGTGCGGCTAAAGCGCACACAAACACAGAAAATAATCTTTTATTTTTGTTGGAGACTAGTGCACTTTGGGGGTTACAGCACCCTTTAAGAAATGAGCCAACCGGCTCTTTACTTATGGGCAGGGCCAGATTAACAATGGGGCGGATGGAGCTACAGCTCCAGGCCTCCACATAAAAATAGGCCCATTGTCATGACAACATGATGTTGACTGTCCATCTGCTCTCCACACGGTCAGCCATAAATCATAAGTAGTAAATTTGTATTTCTATTTACCTCACAAAATGAAGGATTTTTTTCCTTTTACATATTTAGGGAGACATTGGAGCAGAGAGTATAGGGGGTACACGCCCACATGGCCCTGGCCACACCCACACAGCACTGGTCATGCCTCCTCTGCTTCTCATAATAGGCCCTTTGGTCATTTTCAGCTCCAGGCCCATGTGGCCATCAATCCGGCCCTGCTTATGGGACACAGGCGCACTCTTGGCGCTGCTCCTTTGTTGATGCACGTGCAGCTACAGTGCACACAATTCACAAAGACAGAAAAAAAATAATTTTTTATTTTTTGTGGAGTGCACTTTGAGGGTTACACCACCCTTTAACAGACAGACGCACGCTTGGCGCTGCTGCTTTGAGGATGCACGTACAGTGCAGACAATTCACAAACACAGAAAATGTTTTATTTTTTGTTGGAGTGCACTTTGGGGGTTACACCACCCTTTAACAGACAGACGCACGCTTGGCGCTGCTGCTTTGAGGATGCGCGTACAGTGCAGACAATTCACAAACACAGAAAATGTTTATTTTTTGTTGGAGTGCACTTTGGGGGTTACACCACCCTTTAACAGACAGATGCATGCTTGGCGCTGCTGCTTTGAGGATGCACGTATAGTGCACACAAATCACAAACACAGAAAAAAAAAAATATTTTTTGGAGTGCACTTTGGGCGTTACAGCACCCTTTAACGGACGAGCCAACTGGCCCTTTACTTATGACACAGGCACACGCTTGGCACTGCTCCTTTGTTGATGGACGTGCGGCTACAGCGCAAACAATTCACAAACACAGAAAATTATTTGTTATTTTGTTTGGAGCGCACTTTGGGGGTTACACCACCCTTTAACAGACGAGCCAGCCGGCCCTTTACTTATGACACAGGCGCATGCTTGGCGCTACTTTATTGATGCACATGTGGCCACAGTGCACACAATTCACAAACAGAAAATAATTTTTTATTTTGTTTGGAGTGCACTTTGGGGGTTACAGCACCCTTTAACGGTCAAGCCAGCCGGCCCTTTACTTATGACACAGGCGCACGCTTGGCGTTACTTTGTTGATGCACGTGCGGCTACTGCGCACACAATTCACAAACAAAAAAAAATAATAATTTTTTTTTGGAGTGCACTTTGGGGGAGCACCCCTAATGCACAGATCACTCCCTGGACAACACTACAGCACCCCTCTAGGACTACAGCCTTTAAGGGACACTGCACAACACAGTCCAGCAAGCCCCTATAGCCTTTGGAGTGGACACAGCCCCTATGGACAACTGACTGCACAACACAGCCCAGCCAGCCCCTATGACAGCAGCACAACACAGCCCAACCAGCCCCTATGGACAACAGCAGCATAACACAGCCCAGCCAGCCCCTATGGACAACAGCAGCACAACACACTCCCAGTCAGCCCCTATGGACTGAGTGGTCACAGCCCCTATGGACAACAGCAGCACAACACAGCCCAGCTAGCCCTAGCTCCCACCCTCCATCTTCACTGTCCACAGCCGGAGTGAGAAATGGCGCAGACGGGGGGGTCCTTTTATAGAATCCAAAACCCGCGAGACCAGGAAGGCGGGATGATGACGTTTTGCCTCGCTTTCAGATCCGAGTCAGGCGGGAAAAGTCGAGCCTGACTCGGATACGACTCAGATCGGGGGGGCTCGGGGGGGTTCGGATTTCAGAAATCCGAACCGGCTCATCCCTAATATATACTGTATAAATGTGGTCAAGTGTGTTATTGCCACGCGTAGGGACTCTCACATTCTGTACAAACTTCGGAAGTACAGATTTTAAATTAGCCCGATTTAAAATCCTTGGCAACAATGAAAGCACAATCCGGAGTCTGCTGTTTGGAAATAGCAGTGAACAAGGGGCCTGATTCACAGCTGCTCGCCAAAAGAAAAACTCGCTCTGAATCAGGGCAGCCGCTTTTTTTTTAAGCCGGCCTCCTGGCCGCTCGCTAAGCTGTGGGTGACCACCCACAGCTTTAGAGAGTGGCCAGGTGATGGTCACGACCATCGGGCTTGCAACGAGACCCTTGTGGTAGGGTCTCGTCTGCCGCAAGCCCCAGTGAGCCCGGAATCTCCCTACTGACATCACTCATGATGTAAGTAGGGCTGCCCCCAAACGGCAGGCGTTCCTTTGGGAACGCCTCCGTTTGGCCAGCCACTCCCCCTCCCCGCCTACATAACGGGGCGAGCTGTCGATCAACATCGACAGCCGCCCCATTTGGAGCGAGCTCCGGAGCAAGAGAATTTGCTCACTGCCCGGCCATCGACCCGCTTGCGAGCGCATAGCGCTTGCGATGGGTTCTAAATCAGATCCAAGGTGTCCAAAGTTGTGGTGTCATTCTCTTGGGGAGGAATGTAAACTGCAGCCACAAGACCTACAGAAAACTCCCGGGGCAGATAAAATGGCCTACACCTTACCAGCATAAATTCCAAATCAGCCGAACAGTGGTGTAATAACAGCTTTATTATCACACTGCGATTTAGATTTGAATGTGGATACATCCCTCCCAAATCTAATCTCTCTGTACATTTTATGTCTGGACCCATCTGCAGTGCAGCATGGTTTAGCCAAGGTGCAAAGTTACTTGCTGTTTTTTCCTCTGCTCCCAAGTAAAAGTCAGCCCTAAAGTGTATAGTAATGAAAGATGTCTCTTCCAAGTACTAATGTGGCAATTAAATAATTTAATATGGTATGCATACTTGAGTTTCTGCTATACATCTATACTTTCCATTAGATGGATTGGAAGTGTCCTTTAATAATTAACGTGTGTAAAAATTATTGCAATGATTTGATGCTGTAGAAAAGCCCAATCATTGTCACCATGGGGGAAATGTTGTATCCTTTGCAAATAAACCATAAATATTTCTTCAGTAGGACATTGTTCTATGCTAGCCAATCCGCAGACTAGTCCTGCGTAGTAAAGTTTATGTCGAGCTTTTTCTTAGCAAATGTATTTGACCCAGTATTTCAGCATATTTTGTTCTCCAAAGGCCCTTGTTATTGAGGACACCATTGTAGTAAATCTACATGTATGGTGCGAGGCGGTTATGGGTGCAGCGAGGTTCAGTGAACGTCCGTCGCTTTAAACGTCTGACGCAGTCAACCGGTATCTCTGGCTGCAAAGCTTTAGGGACCGTGAGTCCGTATCACTGAATACTAACACTAATAACTGGGAAAATCAATTCACTTAAGACACAAACAAATTGAGTGGATCAATATTTACTCAGCAATCTATACTTTATACTAATAATTCCACACTTGAGTTTAGGGTCTTTACATGTATTGATTATGTGAGTAACATATTAATTTATATGATTAATGCCCTATAATTAGAGAAGCCCGACCATTGGCATATTGCTAACTACTTTGGCATTCATTAATAATTAATACTCACCACAACAAGGTGAGGGGACGCTGCTGCTGCCTAGAAAATGACTTACCATTATAGTCCATGCCCAAGTGCATCCTCCAACAGCAAATTCCATAACACTACATAGTACATACTGATACTGGCCCCTAGCAAGTCGTCTAAGGACAGGAGGGAGCCTGTGTCCTCCCTTCCTCTTGAATTAATGTCCCTATTTCTGGTAATGTCATTAGAAATATGGCTCCACCACCATGTTTCCAAAGAAATTGGCAGAATAATGGCACTGTCGGCCAGCGGGTAAATAAGTGCAATGGGTTCATGGTGTGCAATGTGGGGACCCATGGACTCACGGGCCATTGTGCACCGCACAGCATGCACCATACTTACCTACTTTTAAATTCTCACCTCTCCAGGAGAAGCCCCGAGAGGAGATGCAGCTGACAACTTCAGGGGGCGGAACCGGGCTCTCCCGTCATTAGGCCCTGCCCCTGCAGCAGCAAAATGCAGAAAATCATGGGTCTGTGCTAAAGCAACACGATTTGCATTGTTTTAGCCCTGCCTCCTCCCATCCTGCCCATTTCACTAGGAAGTGGGAAAGGAATCGGTATGAAATACCGACAGCTGAATAGGTGGTGCCTAACCCTAAACTCCCGGGGTGGTGCCTAGCTCTAATTTCCCCCCTAGGAGTGCCTAAACCTAACCCCCCCTTTCCCCTAGCCTAACCCTAACCTTCCCCGGGGGGGTGCCTAACCCTAAGTCCCCCCAGGGGTGTCTAAACCTAACCCTCCCCCCGCACCTACAACCTAACTATCCCCGGCCTAACTCGTTCGGGATGCCGGGCATCGGGATTTTGGCGTGGGGCTCAAAATGCCGACACCTATCTTTAGTCCCAGGTCACCCTTCCGCCGTCGGCATTCCGGGCGGCGGTAAATTAACCGCATCCCGCAAGAGATCCATACGCTCTTCTGGGGATGCGGGAGACTACCCAAAAAACTCGGGAGTCTCCCGCACCTTCCAGGAGGGTAGGTAAGTATGCCCTGCACCCATTAAAGATAGTCCACTGCACCACAAAAAAAAGCATATTTGTCCGTGTGTAGACCATTGTGTTGAAGTGCACACGCTCGTCCGGATGCTATTCAGTTGCATTAAAAAATGGAACAATGTTCAATGCTACTTAAAAACTAAAATAAACAAAACTGGACAGTTCTTTGCAAATTTGCAAAAGTATTTTGCAATCGTATGCGCCAGCTGGTGCATGCACACTGAAACGAGCGGCCAGACTTGGGCTTCGGTTCCACTTATGTGGGGAAAAAAAAGTAAACAAAATAAATTTGAGAAATATTTATTTAAAAAAATTGAACATGTTTGTACATTGATTCATTAAAAAAATTAAAAAATAAAAGCTTTATTTTGGTAACAAATGAATGCATTATTTTGATGATTGTGACGACGATAACAGAACAGGTACTGCTGCCATAACCGGTATGGGGAAACTGTGCAGGTGTGAGCCGGCCGGGGAATCCTTACGCTAGCAGCCGCTTTCTTCTACTTCCGCCTGCTGAGTTATGAGTGATTTTCTGCCGCGGTTTTAGAGCTACTGAACTTAGTTTGAAAGCTCCCCCAGTGATGCCGGCAGACACAAGCAGTTAGCATTAAGATAGGATGGTTGTCTGGCAGCTCCCCCTCACTTAGCTGTGACCATGCCTCTGCCTCAGTGCTTTTATTATGGCTGTGACAAATATTCAAATGAATACAGTGACAGGGCGACGCTAATGGGAGTTTGCAGAAATGAGATGTCTTTCCATTCCAGGGCTTTCAGTGTGAATAATGAAGCGTTTTCTCTGCAGCATTACCAATAGAACTAAATAGCGTCCCCCATATGTGATACTGGGAACGTGAGCAATGATGGTTACATTGAATAAAGACGCTTGTCTTCTTTTTTTACTCTCTCTTCTCCAGCGGGGTGTATTTCCAAGGCACAACCATCGGCATGGCGCCTATCATGAGCATGTGTACGGCAGATAAATCCGGCGGCGTGGTAATGGTAAGCCATAAAAGGATATTCATGTATCTTTGTATGTTTATAGTTTAAAGGGCTATGCCACCTAAGAAACAAAAGCCGTGCACTTCCTGGGCGTAATACACACAGTTCCTGGGCGTAATACACGCAGTTCCTGGGCGTAATACACGCAGTTCCAGGGCGTAATACACGCAGTTCCTGGGCGTAATACAGGCAGTTCCTGGGCGTAATACAGGCAGTTCCTGGGCGTAATACACGCAGTTCCTGGGCGTAATACACGCAGTTCCTGGGCGTAATACACGGAGTTCCTGGGCGTTATACACGCAGGTCCTGGGCATAATACATGCAGTTAACGGGCCTAATACATGCAGTTAACGGGCATAATACATGCAGTTAACGGACATAATACAGTAGAGTAGTAGCGCAAACACTCTACGTTAATGTATCAAAGCGTCTAAAGAGGACAGTTGGAGAAATTTCCCATAACAACCAATCAGATTGTAGCTAACAATTTATAGAATGCACTTGATAAGTGATAGTTTGAAGCACGTCCACTGTAGAAGGTTTGATAACAACAAGATCCATCAGTGAAGTGCTGTGGTTTGTAAGGCGGCGTTTTCTTCACTGTAAACTTGCACTGTACTTACAGTGAGACCAAACAACAGTTACGTAACATGTGCGGCTAGCTTCAGATTAAAGAAAGTACTGAGCAAAGATCACAATGCTAGCAGCTGGGTGAACGTTCAGTTCTGGTGCTTGAATCAGATTACAACATAAACGTTCCCCAGAACCTCATGCAGTTCTCTGGGTTGCTTGAGCCCGTTGTCATTTATACCTATATTGCCCGATTCAGAGGTGCACTCTAAAGGTCCCTACACACTACACGATATTGCTAACGATTTGGCCAATTCCGACGCATCAGAACAGCAAATCGTCAATATCGTGCAGCGTGTATGCACTACACCATGTAGTGCGTGCTCCTGTGGGGTCGCCATCCGCATCGCCTGATCTTTTGTACAAGTACTTTGCAGGAAGATGATAATCCCATGCAATGCTCTGCGGCGGGAGCCGGTATATCAGGCGGTCGGGCACTGGATCGCCCAGTGTGTACGGAGCGTCCGTTATGTCGGCCCGCCGGCGCTGGGGTCGTGGGTCGCATCGTTGGGTACACAGTCGTTTAGCATGTACCCAGCTTAATGTGCCTTGTGCCATGGCACGACTGCGTCTTTATGCAAATGGCGCAGCCGATAAGATTCGTACAGAGACCCCCAGCTGCTGCAGTGCCAATCCACCATTAAGACGCAACATCAGTTGCACCATCGGACATTGCACCAGCCCAGTCGATGACTGCGTCTGGCTAGCCACCCCCTGCTACCACCCAGAAACTCCTACTGAAATTGCCTCACTCTGTATCCAAATTAGATCTCTGGCTCCCAGCGGTGACCATCGGGACGCAGTCTCAGGCCCTGATTCAGAGCCGGACGCTCTGACAGAGCGCTCGCTCTGAATCAGGGCCGTCCTTTTTGATTTTTAGAGCTGCCTCCTGGCCGCTCGTATAGCTGTGGGTGACCACCCACAGCTATAGCGAGCGACCAGAAAGATGGTCGCAATGGTCAAGACCATCGCGACCATCGGGCTTGCGACGAGACCCATGTGGTAGGGTCTCGTCTGCCGCAAGCCCTGGAGTGCTTTCAGGTCTATCAGAGCCGAGAGCACTCCCACTTACATCACTTGTGATGTCAGTGGGGCCGGCCCCAAACGGTAGGCGTTCCCATGGGAACGCCTTCCGTCTGGCTAGCCACGCCCCGGCACGCCCACCAAAGGGGGCGTGCTGTCACTCACTATCGACAGCACACGCCCCCTTTGTAGCGAGACCCGGAGCGACGGCTTGGCCGGCTCCCTCGTGCACATGCGCACTGGGCCAACATCGACCCGCTTGCGAGCGCTCAGCACTCGTGAGCGTGTCTGAATCAGGCCCTCAGTGCACGCAGCACCAACATAAATGTTTTAGGTCCAAAGCTGCCCACCTTTCTCTCTTAGCACACTTCATCTCCAGGAAGTGTCTGATTAATCGGTAACATCGAGACCCATTGGAGCTGCACGCAGCACTTGAGGTAGCCCCTCCCCCACCGCAAGCACTGCGAACAGTTCAGGCTAAAAAACAACTAAGTGACGTGTACAATGACGCTACTTTGCTAATTATCCACACCCATTACACTCCGTTTTGACGCTCAGACATGCCTGCGTTCGCACATCCACTCCCCCATTCACAAGCACCTTCCCCTGTCACCACCCACAAACGGCGCTATCTGTCATGCAAAGTAGCGTCCAGTCTCTGTACTACGAACGCACGATTCCCGGCCGCACGTGACTGGTTCGCACATGCGTACTTTGATGCATACGCATGCACAGATGTGTGACAATCACCCCTAGCGAGTGTTCGCAGCTGAGCGACCGGGTCTGAATCAGGAACAATGTATGAACTGTATGTAGAATGGGGCCTTAGTACACTGGTCTGATTATAAAACCTCCACCACTAATCATAAATTTAGTGGGAGCATCTTTTAATTGCTTAATGAAAAGGTGGACAGATTAATTGAGACTGCTGTTATATAGGAAGCCTGCAGACTTGTTCTCCTAATGACTCTGATAATTGTTTTTTTAGTGCTTACCTTTCATTGCTGACTTCTGCAAAAAAAAAAAGTGTCTCATGAATGTTTCATTAAATGGCAAAGTACGGACAAACCTGTTTACCCGTTCTGTCCCAAAGGCCCTTAGAGTCAGCCATGGAGTGATCTGACAATTAGGAAGCATCGGCAGATATTGGCACCGGCTGGGAGTACCGCCACTTGGCAGCTCCTCCTCAGAGCTGCTATATACTGTACATTAGGTCATGGAGGGTCAGAGTGGATCTACTTGTATTGGCTATATCAGAGCCTGATTCAGAGATGGACGTAATGCCGATGTTGAGTGATTATCGGCATTCTGCGCATGCACCTAAGTTGAACAGCGCAGTAATCAAGATCCGATACAGTCGTCGCTTGCAGTGAGGATTTATTCGCAAAGTGATTGACAGGCAGGGACCGTTTGTGGGCGGCAACAGGGGTGACGACTAAAAGGCGGGCGTGTCGCCACCGGTTTCAGGGCGTGTCTCAGGTTGCGACTGCAAGCCTATACGTGGTAAAAATTACTCCGGCATCTCGGTTCCGGCTGCTGGATATGCGAAGACCTCGGTGAGTCTCTGATTGCCAATCCCAGTGGCGGTGACATTTGCATACTGCACATCCGCTCTGTACAAATTTGCAGCAGCAACAGTTTGGGTGGAAGATGGAAAGATATGTTACAGTACGCTCAGAACTGCTTATTGTCTCTGTATGGAACATATATTGTATTCAGGTCAGGTCATCTAAGCTGCAAATCCTGGAGTAAGTGTGAAATAGTCTGTCTAGTACCACTCTAAAAGCAGAGAAAGGAATCTACATATGAAACTGTCTGTTACAGTGTAGCCATCATACAATACACAATGCCTCATTGGTTTTACTAGTTCCTAGGGAATTGATAAGCTGCATTCCAGAACCAGAAAAAGGCCATATATGGTCATGTAACCATTGCCAAATATGGAGGAGTGCCTGATGGTTCCAGTCCACCCACTGAAGGCCCATACTATGCACCCTGTGGAGAACTAGAAGTTCTGAATTGCAGTCTGAAGAAACAAACTAATGAAAAATGGGAATTAGCAGCGGCGGCTCCTACCCTCTTAGATGAGGGGGCTGCCGCTACTGAAAAGGAGCAACACTTACCGGCGCCTGTCTGGGTGTCGGCGCATGTACAATTAAACTGACAGGTGCTGAGACCGGCGCATGTGCACTAGCGGCGGGGAGCCGCGCATGCCCATATCCGCTCTGCTAGTAGCAGCCCGGACTGGCAGTCCCAGAGGGAGAAGACACCTCCCCCTGAGACTGCCTGTTGTTTATGTGACTGGCAGGTGGTGCTTCCAATGGGAAGCCACCTCCAGTCGCAGTGTAGCCAGTGCTGTCACAGACTGCGCTGACTACACTTAGGTGGCAGATTTAACTGGGGGGGCTTGCAGCCCTGCGGCCCCTAGGTAAATACCACCACTGGTAATTAGTATTACTATGATTCCTCTGTCATAGGGAATTATGTAAAAAGCAACAAAACAAAACAAACTTTTACCTTGTATTCTTTAAGTTACTGACTTGGGTAGACCATGCAAACTGCCCTGTGCCTAGCTTCAGTGTATGTGATAGTGGACATTTATTGTCCATTTATAACTTCCATTTAATAGACAATAAATACAGAGGGCCTGATTTGGAGTTGCCTGTAATGCGGTCAAAATTCCGTCAGCTTCCTGCGACCATCCGCTGGCATTCAGGGTTATACGTATTTCTGTGACTGCACCGATCCCATCTCTACGATTATGAGAGCATCACTATTATCAGCATTTACGTCAGTCTTACCCTTGGCGCAGGAGATCCGACACAATCTGATGGATCTCTGCATTCGCTCTCCTCTGAATAGGACACAACTCTGTCCACATGTCCAATTCAAATTTATTCTACGTACAAACGCCCCATTACCCTTAGAATTGCTCGTAAGCAGTGGCGGCTCTAGAAGTGGAGCTGCAGCGCAGTCCAAAATTCATATAGGGGAGCCACACCGACTGCCCTTCCTAATGCTGTCAAACATCGCCGGCCGGTACTCACTGGCAGTTGGTGTGGCTCCCCTAATTGAATTTTGGACTGTGCTGCATTCCCACCTCCGGAGCCGCCACTGTTCGTAAGATGTGAATGCAGCCAGTGACACGTGCGCAATCTGCCCACATTCAGAATTCCGTACAGCGCAGAATCAGGAATGTTTTCAGCATCTTGGAATGTTTGTTTTTTTATTTTTAATTAACATTATTTGCGACTTTTTAAATAGCATAAAGGAAAGGGTCCCGAAACTTTTTGGTGGTTCCCAAATAGTCCTACATTGTTATAAATGGTTCGCACAGGCTGATCTAGAAAACTGAGCTCAACAGACCACCACCGTATATACAAATGTGCACCAATCAATAGCGGCAAAGACGGCATCATCATTTGTTTAACCCTTCCAGTGACAGAGCCCAGCCAAATTGCTGAGCAATTTTGTCCAGCGCTGACAGTCACCTTCAGATTACTGGGGCAGAAAGGTGCAAACCTGTCATCAGTCCTTTCTGTGTGTGTTAAATGAAGCGGATATTTCCTGGAAAAACCATCAGAACCTGGTCCTTCACTTAAAAGGGAAAGATTGCAGCGAGTTGATTACAACAATTGTTGGAGACTGCTCGGCATCCAGAGGCATGACTGTTAATGCTAAAAGTAATATCTGGTCGGCTACCAGGGTTTTGGAGACATACCGATGCAGACCCTGGCCTGGACTTTTTTGCAAAGTGCAGATTTCGGCCCAGATTTACCAAAGAATGATATTCTTGTTATCGTTACTAATCTTAAATGGCGCTTCAACCAATCGGCTCCATTCATTTTTCAAAGACGTGAGCGTTAGGAGCTGATTGGTTGGAGCACCATTTAAGATTAGTAACGAGTGATCACAAGAAATGTGGGTCTAAGCTCACAAACAAGGCCCTGCGTTTCCACAGATTTTGTGTCTTGTAAATGATCCTCACCGTCTCCCACAAAAATGTCTCCATAGGACAGACAGTATTTTAGCTTTACTTTACCGCACACAATAGAGAAAAGAGTTGAGGTTAATGTCACTTTAACTGTGATCTCATTTGGCTACTGGACCCCATGACAGACGTAGGCGTCTATGCTTTATATGATGCATTCCGCCAGCACCAGCAGATTCACAAACAAATACAGAAACATAAAAAAAAAATTAAAAAAAATTTGTAATTAAATTCCCGTGTTTAGTTGTAATATGTCTTTTCAGAAGTGCATTAGATCTTGATGTGTTCAGCATTCACTATCAGTCATGATTTTTATTGTGGAGCTTTCCTCCAAATGTTTCTGCCAGAATCGGTATGTAATGCCGCACTGCACATACATATGTATCGCCGTGTACAAGCACAAAGGCACCACCGCGATCAAGCAGACCACGGAAAGTCATCGCAGATTGATTGACAGGCACTGAGCGTTTGGGGGTAGATGACGGGCGGGTCAGCGAAATGCAGACGTGACTGTTTGTTTGAATGCCGTTGCGTGGGCGTGCATAAATTTGCCACTGCGATTGCATACGCAGCTTGTGTACTTACTGCGTGCAGCGAGGTTAGCAATTTATAAGTAGGGTCAGGGCTGCTGTAATTCTGCATGAGGGGCCGATGGTAGTCGATGTTACTGATGTTTATGGAGGTATGCAAGGTATTACGGATGAGAGATAGCGGTAGTGGGAGGCAGTGGGCGTCTCTATGCTGGCAGTGCGACGCCATTTCCATAGCATTCACTGACATATTTTCACAGTAGACCTGCGTGCAATTACGGAGCTGCGATCCTTAATGAATCAGGCCCTCAGATCGCTATTACTGTCAGGAGACATCTGCTTCTTATAGTCCCCTCCTACAGTATTTTCATTTATGCTGGGCGGTATTACCTACATGTAGCCGCTTCCTTGTGGCTGTGCAATACCGTCCGGACTTGAATCAGGCCCTGAGTACAACCTATGATAGTTTGCATTTGCCTATGTAAAATCTTTGTTTTCTATATGTGGGTGTAATATGAGGAACGTGAATGTACAAGCCCATATTCAGCTACGAGACGCCCAATCTGCCTATCAGTGAATGCTAACACTTGTACATGTCGCAGATACTGTCAGTGTAGCCGTTTGCACAAAGATAGTGCATAACATCTGTACATAAGCCATTGAGCTGGGAGACTGCATTGTTGCATGTTAATAAGTGGCACATTATGTGCATACAAATATTTTATATATAGTAATTTATGTAAGGAATAAGAAGGGCCATTATTTGAGTTGCTGCCCCAGAATGGCCCGGGACCACCTTTGCCCTTTTCTAAGCACACACTCAACAATTTATTCTGATCGTTTTCCTTTGCAGGACCATTCAGACAACCCCCTCGGAGCGGCTGTAACACTTGCCCATGAGATTGGACACAACTTTGGGATGAACCACGACACACTGGAAAGAGGCTGCAACTGCAAAGGGTATGACAAGGGCGGCTGCATCATGACTCCATCCACCGCGTGAGTCCTTTATTCTAAAATCATTTTCATTAGTATTTAGGATTATTTGCTTACAGCTGTACAGTGCAGGTGGATAGGACTATCTACTGCAGCTCAACCCTGATTTAGTTATCACAGAGGAAAAATAACTTTCTAACCTTCGTCTCTATATGTCATTTATGAGCTGGTGCAGATTCACTTAATGGACGCTAAAAAAATATAACGTGCATGCAAAAATCACGTATTTCCACCCATATGCAGAAGAACCATAACCTGCTTACTGTACTCAGCCTACCATGTGATTGCCGCCTCCTTCCTACCATTCCGCTGCTCCAGTCATGTGTGCGATGTACACAGGTCGGCTGTCGTCGCGGCTATACATGCGTTCGCTTTGTGAGCGTGCTCAGTGCAATTTCACGCAAGTTACACTCTGTACCAGCTCCTTTATGGATATCTCATGATTGTTCCGAAGCCTGATACACTGACCACACATGGGGTGAGATTTATCAGACCTTCTATATAGGACAACCAATCAGATTCTGATTGCGGTAATCATCCAACTAGACTTACAAGCCTGACAATTGATAGGCATTTGTCAGGCTTGTAAGTCTAGTTGGATGATTACCGCAATCAGCGTCGGTGTAAAGTCGTCATCAAACCGCAATCCTTGGACCCTATCTAGTGTGAACACTTGGCCCAATCACTGAATGATCCATCTGTCCAGTCTGACACAATTTGCATTTTGCCGAACCAGACACAGATGTGTGATGAGTCGCCGACTGTGCATGTGACTGGGTCGTGTTACATTCGGTACTCGCACAGACATTTTGGGGTGTATTTACTAAAGTGTGGGGTTTTAGAAGTGGAGATGTTGCCCATAGCAACCAATCAGATTCTACTTAACATTCATCTAGCACCTTCTAGAAGATAATAGCTAGAATCTGGTTGCTATGGGCAACATTTCCACTTCTAGAAATCAGCACTTTAGTAAATATACCCCCTCATGAGGAAAACTATAAGACAGTAGTCGGCGTCAGTACCTGGTAAGGCGATCATTTTCCAATTTGGCCACAACATTAGACAAGATCCAAACATATCACTTCTGGTGTCATTGGGACCTGTAATAGTGCAGTCAGAAGATAACCTCCCGCACAGACCAATAGTGCCATCTCCCAAATTTATTTACCAACATGCCCTTACGTAAACCCATTTAGGGGCCATCAAACTCTGTTACTGGGCCAGTTATAGCAGTGCAGGTAGGCATCAGGAGGCTTCCGGAATGCTTGTCAGAGGCATTTAATCAATATAGAATCTATTTTTAAAATCATGTTTTGTTTGGTATAAATGGGAATATATTGGTAAAACAATGTTTATTTATAGTCGTCATTCTTGCAACATTGTAACGTTCATTTTATATTATTTCAGTTGTAAAGCACAACAAAATATGCTGGCACTTTTTAGATAAATGTTAATAAAAATAGATCAAATACGTATTATGCAGAATTATATACGAATAAATAAAACCACCCAGTTCCAATCAGACTTGCCTCCAGCCTCCCATCCTTTAAACATGCTGGGTACACACTAGGTCGATGGGTCGACCTATCTGATGATTGGTAAGTGCGTACAGACTTACCAATCGTCCACCCGATGGATGTGTCGGGCCTGATGTCACCACTGGGCGGCCATTTAAATGTGCCCGCCCAGTTGAGCTGTCTCTCACCGCCAGGAGCCTGCAACAGATGCATGGATATATCTGCAGATATATAATTCGACATATCTAGGGAACACCCCCCAACACCCTCACGATATATCGTCAAGCGTGTACCCAGCTTTAATCCATCTCTTCACTCAAGCCTTGGACCAACCCCCCCCCCCCCCCCCCGACTAAAGGCCGACCTTGTATGCGACAGGACCCGGTGGGCTGCCGACAATGGCAAGTGCTTCCAAACTTGCTGATGCCAGCAAACGTTGCAGCTACCGATGTCGCATGTCGGACCTGCATGCACATCAGCATCTGCTTCACACAGCTCAGACGCCCATGTTCTCTATAGAATGTAAGCTTTTGCAAGCAGGGCCCTCTCTTCTTTTTATTCACTATGAAATTATGTAATCTGAGTACTGTAATTAATTCTATATATATATATATATATATTTGTGAAGTAAAGCTGGGTACACACTGACAGATATATTGGCCGATCAATTGATCGGCCAATATATCTGCTGCCCGTCGGCCAGTGTGTACCCACGATATGTCTGTGAACGACGTCGTTCACAGACATATCGCATTGGCCTATGGACAGATATGTCTGCAGAAATATCTGTCCATCTGCAAGTGTGTACGGGCGGTCTGCAGACTGCTCGTACATATGCAGCGGCTGGGGAGGGTTGGACATGTCCCCCGGCCAGCGGGACGCGCCCCCTCCTACACACTGAACACAGATGATGGTTGTTCAGTGTGTACAAACAACCATTATCTGCAGATACTGTATATCTGCAGAACACTCAATCTGCAGATATACAGTATCTGTTTAGTGTGTACCCAGCATTAACGTTATGTACTTGTTGGTATAACTATGTGCACATGTAAATTTTTGATTGTATGCTGCTTTGGAACCCTTGTGGTGATACCAGTGGTGTCCCTCCCCGCTATTGCACCCGTGGCCTCACGGAAAGGGGCGTGGCCTCGCGGCCCAAACCCCGTAACAACTGGGGTACTCCGGTGGAAGAGCAGTGCCGGCTCCCTCACTGTGTCAGGAGCCGAGTGCTGCACGTAATGTGATAGTGCAGCACCTGGCTCCTTTCAACAATGGCAGTGGCAAACGCAGGATTTCCATAGGGGAGTTTCCAAAGTCTTAATTTTAGAGTGAGTGTGGCCTATCAATGAAGAGGGCATAATTAGTACTTATCCAGCTTTAATAAGTGTCATACAAAGTGTATTGTGTGTAATAATTCCAGCATACACAGGACCAGTGATCACAGTAAGCCATTAGATGTGTCAGTAGGCCATCCTGCCTGAGCTGAATGTATTTATATTAGATGTGGGCACCATTCCAGACTATTGGAGCAAGTCTGGGAGCCTGGAGGAGCAGCAGAAGAACCTAGCACTGCCCTGGACATATATGTACATATTGGGCTCTATAGCAGTGCATCTCTATCAGTGCATGTTTTCCAGATCTTCTAGTTGGTGTACAGGTTATTTATTACTGGCTGCTACATGTTAAAAGATCCACAGGTGGTGCTAATTATTTAATTTGTGATACTGAGAAGAACATGCAGCACTAGTAACAATCTATTATATTACTATTTCTATAGTGGTCATGGTGTGGGCTGGGGAGGGGGGTTTCCAGGCAGACTGAAACCCCCCCTGCGTTTGCCTATGGATGGGGAGTCTGCACTTTGGTGTCATCCCTTGGCAGGTGACACCCAGGTGCGGCCTGCACCCCCCGCACACCCCTTGCAACACCACTGGGTGACACATAAATGAAACATACTTATACAGTATATACACACTTGCACCTGCCCTTTACTAAGTGCAAAAGATATGCCTCCAAACAGGCATATCTACTCCATAGTTGCTGACTTCTCTGCAGGAGTCTCCGGGAAGGTCCAGGGGATGGAGGCAGTACTGAGGCATGGTGCTATGATCCCAATTTTGTAAAGCAGGGAGCTGGGCCACAATGACAGGATTCAGGAGACTCGCCTGCTCTTCTCGGAGTCTGATAGATCCACCTAAGATTTCAGAGTCTTCTGACATTCCCAGGAGAGTAGCCAAGTATGATGTATATGCTTACGTCCAAGTCTGCATAGGCTGCATTTGTGTGATGAACACACTCTATGGGGGTATATGGTATAGTGAGAGTTTTTAGAAATTGAGATATAGCAACCAATTAGATTCTACTTAACATTTTACTAGCATCTTCTAGAAGATAATAGCTAGAATCTGATTGGTTGCTATGGGCAACATCTCCACGTCTCAAAACTCTCACTTGATCATATAAAAGATTAAGGGGTCTATGTACTAAGCAGTGATAAGAGACAGATAAGGAAGTGATAAAGGTGACAGCCAATCAGCTCCCAACTGTCATTTTTCAAACACAGCCTGTGAGATGACAGTTGGGAGCTGATTGGCTGGCACCTTATCACTTTTCACTCTGTCTCCTAACACTGCTTAGTAAATAGACCCCACAATTTTTAATAAACTCAGGGTACCTTTCAGCCGCCGCAGGAAGTACTATTGCTTGAAATTAATATACTTCTAAAATAGATTCCTTACCATAGTTATAACATAATTGCAAGAATGTCCATCTAGTTACAGGTTAATGGCACTTTTTACATATATACTTATGAATGCTACAAATCTCTGCTCAACAGTGCAATAATTTCCCTATAAGATTCCTGACACATGGCTTTACTGATGCTGAAACACTTGTTTTCATTACTGCCACTGCCATGAACACCAGCTGGAGAGGTGAGCAGATATGTAATCATGTAGAGGACTGTGATTAAGACGGAGAGGGGGGATGTCAGTGTGTTATTTATAGAAATCCTCTGCACTGATGTAAAGCGCTGAGATATATTTTCCTGTCAGACGAACATAACTTTTTAGAGCAGATAACAGGATAAGTAGAGAACCGGTGGCCATGATGCAGCCTCATTTGTATAAACAGGCAGAATACTTCAATTGTATTTGACAATGAACATAGATGTTTTGTTAGCAGAACCAATATCCAGCTTATTAAATTACTAGGAATGTCGTGCCTCATGCCTCTCTGGTGCCACTGTGATGTTCCTTGTTAATTGATAGGTTGTAAACTTGTGACTATTGGATCGGTCAACAAAATGGCTGCCTCTTCCTGTTTCCAGGCAACAGATGCAGCAGTTACTACAGAGTCCTGTCATATAGCATACAGTATCAGGGGATATTTTTTCCACCTCTATAAAGCTGTAGTACCAACGGTGCCCCCTCGCTCTTGGTGTACCACCAAAACTGCAGCCTTTTTTTGCCGTGGGGATGTGTGTCAGCCAGAGAACCAAAATCACAAACCGCAATCAATATAGTGGTGTAAGGAATATCTGTCCTTGGCATGTACAATGGGCCTAGTTCAGAATTGGGTGCAGCTACTGTGCAATAATATGATGATGCTGCAGGAGGCTTCTTGTGTAAGTAGACGGAATGGGTATGAAATACCACCGGCCGCATGGCCGGTGGTTTGATTCCCGTCTGCGGCAGGCCGACATCAGCAGAGTTCCGAGCAGCGGAAGCCCGACAGCGCTGGAAATCCCGATCGTGGATAGGTGAGTATCTACTAACCTAACCCCCCTAACCCTCCTTAGGGGTGCCTAACCCTAACTTCCCCCCCAAGTGTCTAACCCTAATCCCCCCTCTAAGTGCCTAACCCTAACCACCCCCTTCCCCGCTGCCTAAACCTAAGTCCCCCGGGGGGGGGTGCCTAACCCTAAGTCCCCCCCGGGGGTGCCTAACCCTAACCCTCCCTCCCCCTAGCCTAACCCTAACCCTCCCGGGGGGGTGCCTAACCCTAAGTCCCCCCCGGGAGCCCTAAACCTAACCCTCCCCCCCCCGCGGCTGTCCGCACGCGGCGCCCGGCATCACTACGATCGGGATGCCGGGCGCCGGTCTCCCGGCGTCAGGGAAATGCGGGCGTCTACATCTAGATGCCCGGCATTTCACCCTTGCCGGGATATGACAGTCGGGAAGCCGGCTGCCGGTATTTAGGCAGTCGGCTTCCCGATTGCTTTCCAACTAGACACCTGCTGCCATCTTCTGGGATCCACTCTGTGTGACCATCGCTCATCTGAATAACCTTCAGGTCACTCAG
This sequence comes from Taudactylus pleione, assembly GCA_031769625.1. Classification (NCBI taxonomy): domain Eukaryota; kingdom Metazoa; phylum Chordata; class Amphibia; order Anura; family Myobatrachidae; genus Taudactylus; species Taudactylus pleione. The sequence goes on along the minus strand of JAUIMM010000033.1, from coordinate 2,653,075 downwards.
GACGGTCAGTGGTTTCACACAGCCGCAGCCAGTGAAGCTGCGTGCAAGGACGCATCTACTGACTTCAGCACACGCCCAGAAAACGTGGATTTCATGCCCACGTTTTCTAGGACGCTGCCCCTGCTCCGTCCCCAAACAGCCACAGCCTCTCAGTCAGGCTGGGCACCGCGAGCAAGCTCGCAGTAAGGGATCTGCACATGTGCATTACAGATCCTGCGCATGCGCAGAGCTTCTGACATCAGAGCTGTACGCAAAATCATCGGGTTTGCGTACAAATATGAATCAGACCCAATATGCGTCTTTATCAGCTTCACAGGTAGATAGTAGAGATGTGTGTAGCTAAGCAGGGGTTCAGCGTGTAATAATCTAGAATGATACTATGGTATAAGAAGTAGCAATAGAACCACACTGGGGGTATATTTACTTCTGCAATAGGTTTTCCGGCTGCAGGATTTAAAAGGGAAGTAGCATTAAGGGGTCTATTTACTAAGCAGTGTTAGGAGACAGAGGGCCTCATTCAGACCCTCTCGCAATCGCTATGCGCTCGCAAGTGGGTCGATGGTGGGGCATTGCGCATGTGCAGCGTATGCAATGCGCTCGTGCGCGAGCCCCGGAGCGAGTCAGAAATTCACTTGCTCCGGGGCTCGCTACAAACGGGGCAGCTGTCGATGTTGATCGACAGCTCGCCCCGTTTTGTAGGCGGGGAGGGTGGTGGCTGGTCCAACTGAGGCATTCCTGAAGGAACGCCTGACGTTTGACGGCGGTCATGATGACAGTAGTGAGCTTCCTGCTCTATTAGAGCAGGAAGCTCACTGGGGCTTGCGGGAACGAGACCCTACCACAAGGGTCTCGTTGCAAGCCTGATGGTCACGACCATCACCTGGCCGCTCGCAAAAGCTGTGGGTGGTCACCCACAGCTTAGCGAGCGGCCACGAGGCTGGTTTAAAAAAAAAAAAAACGGCCGCCCTGATTCAGAGCAAGCACACGCTTTTTGCGAGCGCCTCTGAATCAGGCCCAGAGTTAAAAGTGATAAGAAAGTGATAAGGTGCCAGCCAATCAGCTCCCAACTGTCATTTTTCAAACACAGCCTGTGAGATGACAGTTGGGAGCTAATTGGCTGGCACCTTATCACTTTCTTATCACTTTTCACTCTGTCTCCTAACACTGCTTAGTAAATAGACCCCTAAATATGAAAACACGCGTGGTTTTGCACCATAGCGCTCCACTCTCTCTCCTTGCATTATCCCCTACCATCTAGCTGCACTTTTTGCCCGTCCTCTAATAACACAGACCCGGTATGATATATTTTAGAAACAATGTTTTGAGAAATGTGGGAGAAAAAAAAATTTCCCTTGTTATCTGTAACCATAATTGTTTCAATAATTGATTCAAAAATGTATTCTTTAACTGGATGGAGAGTGGGATCCTGCCCGTTGAGTTTGTAGTTCCTCTGCGTGTGAACGCAGCTGGGTAGCTCTCTGAGGCAGACCCCTGCTGCTTGCGGGAAGACCGCAGTCATTTCTAGTGGAAATTGATATTCACATCTCTGCTACGGACATATAATTCTCCTGGATATCACTGATATAGGAGCTACAGACACTGTAACTGCACCTTTCTGTTACTGACTCTGCCACAGATCAAATACAGTATATGTTCTTAGCATTTCATCTTGATACGCTCTCCAACCACATCATCAGTCTGTGTTATCATTTTTCCAAAGTCAGTTACACTGTCATTAACGGTCAGATTATTTTATAGATGATATACGTGATACGCGCTCTAGTACATTTGTTCAGCAAGTAGTTTGTTTGTTATTTCAATTTGTCTGAAGACATTTTTTTTGTGAGACTTTTGGTCTGTTTGTATTTAATGACTGAGCTGCACTTGCTTAGAGCATTACCGGACTATGCGGCACGCAAGGCGGATATAGGCGCAAATGGTCAATGTTTTTCAAGTGGGCATGCGTCCCGTGGTGTGTACGCTCAGAGGCACAATAGGGATTGAGACACATGTATCCGAAGTGTATTGGAAATGTGCTGGGCGTTCCTGGGAGATGGCTATCCAAGTTTAGATAACGTGACCGATGGATGCAGTATTTCAGGGTCTGTAAACGCTGAAAGTGGGCGTCTCAGGCCTTGCACATAAAGACGCATACGCAAGACTGGCAAATGGCGCACACACGGGCGCTGCAACATCGGACTCAGAATCGCGCCCTATAATGTTACCTTCATATATACACATGGATTTTCTTGGAGCTTAGTGCAGCTAAATATCCCGAGCTACAGTAATCACAGATCTAGACAAAAAGCAACTATGCAGCGCTACATTTAAAGATAAAAACACATTTAATGCTGTAAATCAGATAAAAATTCATAAACAAATTCAATAATACAATAGACAATGAAGTAGATGATTGAGCATAGGCACAAATATGATTAATAATCGACATGCATGTCTCTAAAAAACTCTTTATAAAAAGAAACACCCTTGATAGGCACAGTCTGTAGTGCGGCTTAACAAGTTCTTACAGAAAGTTCCGATAGAAAAATGATTATACTTTTACCAGTCTAGAGAGCGCACCAGCATAGAATGGATGAGTAGAAATATAGGATACAGTCAACCCGGACATCCAAAATAGATCACTAGTAGAATGTATTCAATATCCACAGTTAGGCAGTTCCAAGGTGAACCGGGTCCCACAATCCAAGTATACCTCAAAATGGTTCTTTATGTGCTGGTCCGAATACACATGGCCAAATGGTATAAGTGTGGAGTGCACAGAATCCAAACTTGAGAGAGTTACCTCTGGGAAGAAAGTAATCACAGATCTGTCAGACAATCCTTATGGCCGGTACACACTAGACAACGTCTAGTGTGTAACGACCTGGATAGCGACGGGACCCGGTGGGGTGCCGGCATCGGCAAGTGCATACACACTTGCCGTCAGCGGCGGCTCCTACCCACTTGGATGAGAGGGGCTGACGCCGCTGGAAACAAGAGGGAGGGAGGGTGCAATTACTCACCCACTGCTCCCATCCTGGCCGGGTCTCGGCGCCTGCGCAATCGATCTGTCAGGCACCGGGACCAGCTCATGTGCACTAGCAGTGGTGAGCCGCGCATGCCATCTGCAGCCCCTAGGAGCCGGTTAGGGCTTGCAGAAAGGCAGAGTAGCGCCTTCATCCTGGAGGCCGCTCACTACTAATAGCAGCCCGGACTGGCAGTCCCAGGGGGAGGAGACACCTCCCCCTGAGACTGTTTATATATGTGACTGGCAGGTAGCGCTTCCCTTAGGAAACCACTGCCAGTCACACAATGTAGCCAGTGTAGTCACGGACTGCACTGACTACACTGAGGTGGTAGATTTTACTGGGGGGCTGCAGCCTAGCAGCCCCTAGGCAAAGTCCGCCACTGCTTGCCATTGCCAGCAGCAATGAAGCGACGTCGGCTTGGCCCTTGCTAACGATGTCACCTATCAGACCTGCATGCAGGTCCTGACAGACGATGTCACTGACGACACACGGGAGCGCGCATCGTCGGTGATATAGCAGGTACACACTGGCCAATGTGCCTGGTATGTCGCTCCAGTCCACCGGATCGGGCAACATATTGCTTGGGGGTAGATGTATAAAGCAGTGAAAAAAGTTGAGAAGTGTGCCAGAGGAGAAATTACCCATGGCAACCAATCGGCTTCTACCTATCATTTTATAGAATATACTTGATAAATGCAACTTCAAAGCTGATTGGTTGCCATAGGCAACTTCTCCACTGGCACACTTCTCCAATCTTTTCACTGTTTCATACATCTACTCCTTGGTGTGTACCTGGCTTATGATACAGTACGGTGCAATGTACAGTACACTAAGGGGCCTATTTATTAAAGTGTATTTGAGGTATAATCCCCGAAAACACCCGTTTGGGGGGGTTTACCTGAAATACTAAGTATCCCCCGTATGTATTAAGGAGGGACCGCAGCAGGTATCTCCGATACCTGCTGTGATCCCTCCATTACAGTTGGCAGCCGCATCCCCCATAGGTTTCTATGGGGGATGCGATGCTGCCAAATTTACCAATATCCAAAATGCAATGCATTCCAGATATTGCCCCCCCCGCAGCTGGGGTGTAGTCAGGAAGCCGACGGTCTAAATCCCGATCGCCGGCATCCCGACTTTCTAATCCTGGCGTGGTACTAATGACAGTCATCAAAATCCCGAAGCCTGTCATTAGACTTACGCCGGGAGCCTCGACACCCTGCTTACCGATCGAAGTTAAGCTGGGCGCAGACAGCCGCGCGGGGGGGAGGGTTAGGTTAGGGGGCTCCCGCGTGGGACTTAGGGTTGGGCACCCCCCAGGAGGTTAGAGTTAGGTTAGGGGAAGGGGGGGTTAGGGTTAGGCACCCCCGGGGGGAGGTTAGGGTTAGGCTGTGGGGAAGGGGGTGTTAGGGTTAGGCACTTGTGGGGGAGGTTAGGGTTAGGCAACCCTAAAGGAGGGTTAGGGGGTAGAATAGGGTTAATTAATACTTACATTTTAACGTTCAGGATCTTCAACCCTGCCGGGCTTCCGCTGTCGGGATTTGAACCGCTGGCCATGACGCCGGCGGTAATACCTACTACACCCCTGCAGCCAACACCATCTGAAGATGGCATTACCTAGTGTAGCCTATGGGCTACACTGCCCATGATTAGCCGGCGGGGGGATCCACCGGAAACCCTCCTCGGCTATGGCAGATGTGCATGTGCGGTTTGCGGGACTGCGCGCACGCAGCACCACCGGCAGCTCTCCGTAGACATCGCATATCCCGGCTGCTATAATCACATTTTGCAATGTGATCATGGGCGCTACTGGCATGCCCTGATCGCGTTGCAAAAGCGATCCTTGATAAATGGGCCCCTAAGGGCCTTATTTATCAACAAGTTTTATCACTCACAAATGAGTGATAAAACTCGCTGTGTATGATAAATGCTGCCGCAGCCAATCAGCTCCCAACTGTCATTTCTCAAATAGATGACAGTTGGGAGCTGATTGGCTGGAGCACCATTATCATACGCAATAAGTTTTATCACTTGTTGTGAATGATAGGGCCTTATTTATCAACAAGTTTTGAGTGGTTTCATCTCTTTTGTTTGCTTTTTATATTGATCAATATGGCCCTTCCGGACAAATAAAGATTCCTCTGCAGAAAATAAACTTATGACCATATGAAAGAACTGGAATGTGAAAATTATCTCATATATTTGCTGAGTAACAGAATATATTGGGCTTGGCGCAAAACGGTTGCGAGTGCGGAAGTCAGCAGTCAGATTTATATCCTTATGCTAACTGCTCGTCTATGCGAATATCTGCGGAGCTTTGTGCATATGCTTCACACTGTCCACTGCTTTTCCGTCCGTGCTGCAGCCATCATCATTGGCATCAGCAATTATTTATATGATATTGATAGATAGAAAATATGAAAATGTCGCAGCCCCCGGGAGATGTATTGAGACGCTGCGGCTTTTCGAATCCAGGCATCTGTGTAATATGTCGCAGCATCTGTGTACACAGACGCAGATCATTAGATTGTTGCAGACTCCGGAGCCATATTTCTTGTTTATAGGATCACAGACGCAGGGTGTGAACCCCCCAAATGGTCCCAACACGCCTGCGTTCTTTGCCTCCAATCTCCTTTACCTCCCCCATATGCTCCCTGACTGTCAGTCACCTTGTGAGTAATAAGTAGTAGTAAATATTTGCTGCAAGCACCTATGGAGTAGTCCTAGACCCATGCGTAGTTAATTAATAATCGCTCGACTCCATAAACACGGGAATAGCGCACAGCTCTGAACCAGGACCATATGTCATATGGAGAAGCAGCAGTTATCAGACAGAAGGTAGTGAGGACCTTGCTATACTATTAAATATAAACTGTTGCCACTATAATACATACTTCCTGCCCTTGACCAACCTTAATATAAGTGAGATTTAAGCTGGATGCACACTGGAGTGATGTCAGGCCGATATGCAGTTTCGTAACGACATATCGCTTAGGTCGTTCAGTGTGTAAACATGGTTGCACGCTTCCATGGTCGCTAGCGACAGTCGCTAGGTTTGATGCGCTGCACATCAAACCTAGCGATACCGCTAGCGGCCAGTGCATTGTTAATGAATGACGTAATGGTGATCGTTCGGTCATTCATTAAAGTCGTCCAGTGTGGATGCACAATCAGGTGTTCACAGGCATTATGCCTGGAGGCACTGATCTCACTTTCAGGCTTAGCTCAGTAGGTACTCTGCCCTTCGTCGGATGGCTGATCTCCGGCGCCCTGGCCGGAGCAGGCGCCTGGAGCATGTGCTCCACTGGAACCACCCTCGCTACTCTCCTGCATACAGCAGAACTTTTTGTTAATATTTTTTGGAACAAACATTCTGATTAATCTACAAATGTAGAAAAAAGGGGGGGGTTAACCCCCCTATTGTTCCTCAGCACAATGAATTATACTTGCAACAATATATCAGGTGAGCGGAGGGGGGACACACAAACTTACCTCATGTGTAGGTAGTGCTGAGCATGCGCTGGGTTAACGAATTTAACAGCGCATGCGCAGCACTGTTTCCAGCTGCGGTAAGTTAGTGTAGATAGGGTTAACTATCTATTTCCTGAAAAGCTGTCATCGCAAAAATGACAGCTTTTCGGAATAGATAGTTATGGAGAGGAGGAATGATGAATTCCTCTGGTAATTAGGTAGAACTCCATGCGAGTTCTAAACCTAATTACATCCAGGGAAAGTTTAGTAATGATGAACAGGCCCCTATATGGTAATAGATATTCAGAGATATTAGTTGCATGCCTTTGCAAATAGATGGGAAGCTTCTAGGCCACGTCACGGCTTCTCTGTCACTAGCAGTCCCTAACCCTAAGGGGTTCATGTCCAGGGCACAGAGCACCCCAAAAACACATCCAGCCCAGGGCATCACACGAAAAATGGAAAAAGAGTGACAGTGCAGTGTAAAGTATAGACATGTGCGAGTAGTTAATAAGTGTTGAAAAAGGGATTAAAATATATGTGAAAAAATTATATGAATAAAAAACAAACATAAAAGGGCGTAGGGCCCCCAGAGTAGCCTCGGGGGCCCTACGCCCAAACGCTCACCCCAAATGTAATATATACCAATGATAAGGCCTCATGATAAAGGCACGTACAAAAATGCATCCAGATTGAGAGCCAGCTTACCTGGGAGTCACCCCTGGGAACTCCAACTAGCAGTACTAGAACCAGCATGCCCTGCTAATGCTGGCTCATTCATGCATCCAAACAAAAAATGGCAGCTGCTCAATCAATCTAGCAGTACTTTTCAGGTGCTAGTTACAGGGACTGCTAGTGACAGAGAAGCCGTGATGTGGCCTAGCAGCTTCCCATGTATTTGCAAATGCATGCAACTACTATCTCTGAATATCTATTACCATATAGTCTTCATATATTGCTGCAAGTATAATTCAGTGTGCAGAGGAACGATAGGGGGTTAAACCAATATTCTAGCACAGCCTATCCATACTCTGAGAGTTAGCATTGTGGTATTGTGTAGCTTGGCCTTGGCCCCTGATTATGCCATACTGTGCATCAGTTCACATTATGCCAGTATCACTGGTGCCACCTGGGGGCCTTCTTGTTCCTCCTTCTTGCCCCGCCCATCTGCACTGACAATGTCGTCTGTTATAGCATAATTTCTTGCAGCCTGCACCCTCATGCTACAGTTTAGTTTGGGTAATGCAGGGGTCCCCTGTGTGTGGTGGCCCTTTGGCATCTGCCGAAGTTGCCCTGCTTTTAATCCGTCAATGCTCACATGAATATCTGAATCCTGTCCTAGCTTACTTTACAAGCTGTACCGTACAGTAGATATACCAGATAGCTGCTTTAAAAAGCAGCTTACAAATATATCTTAGCTTGAGACAACTCCTGGCATCTGTAATCCCCCTAAACATGTGTTCAGGATTTCCTCAATAACTTTTGTTTTTCATTACAAAACTTCTGCACAATGTGGCAACTCTGACAGTTTTATGTCACTGAAGCCTTGTTATCAACCAACTGGGGAACAGAACAGAGAATATTATGCATATCAGTATGGTTCCTGAGCCTAGATACCACTGTTTATTGCTCAGCTTAGCAGGGTAATATGTAATCATGTATGTAATTACCTAGCTATAAACTATCTAATGAGGATCACACATGTTGCAATATCTCGCCTATTATTGGTCACTTGGCCTAATGTTGTGCCATGAGAACTGGAAACAATAACAGTGCCTGACACTAATCTGATCAAAATCGTCCCGTTCATTACTGGGACCATTACTGGGCTTTTTTAGAATAGGGATCAGGGATCCGGAGACTGGAGTACAATTCAAAAGCAACTTTATTAGTTCCAAGTGTGTAGACACTAAATACAGCAGGGAAGTGGAGTGACACAGATGAAGAATTGGAGTGAAGGGACTATTTATTAAAGACAGGTCTGTAACAATGAGTGTGTGACCAGTCACATTCTCCAGGGGTGGGGGTTGCCGGTCCAGGGTGCCCTTGCTCTCTGCTGCGCTCTGATTATATATACCCTATAAACCGGCAGAAAGAAGTACAGAGGAGACCAATACACTGCGCTCCTTCCTCTTAATTTGCTCGATAGGGGGCTTATAATGAGCATAGCCTTGGCTTCGGTGACTATGGGGCATTGACTTGCAATATTTCTGGATAAGTTCACTCCTTCCTCACATACAGTATGGCAAACTCTGACGCAGGCATTTAGTTAAACATCATTTAGTCATGACCTCAAAATACTGCTGTTAGCCTCTGAGTGTGCAGTCATCTATGATTGGCTATACAGCCGAATCTTCTCCAATATGGCCACCATGTGTGTGGCCCAATTGGACATTGGACCTGTCAGGCCATGTGTGGCCAGTCCAAGGTGTCAATAAACCCCTCCACCGACATAAATAAATAAGTGTCAGTCATTTAGTTATTGGAAAGCCATGGAGGGTGAACACCTGCTCTATGTGTCTTCCTGGAGCTGTTTACATCACTTGACAAGGCTTTTAAAGTGTCAGTTTTCTTCCAGCGCGCACTCTCCACTATTGAGACTTCCCAGCTCGGAAGCTGGAAATTAATAATGCTAAAGCAATCTTGTCAGCTTGTGATTGAGGCATGGCTGTAAGCGTGCAATCTGTAGGGGCACGCTTGTAGATGGGCTCGGTGAGAACGTCTTTACTAAATGTACATTTTACTGATAGAATTCTGATGCTCAGCCACCGTGTAACATTACTATGATTATCGCTTATTTATATAACGCCACCAACAGGGCCGGATTAAGACTTGTGGGGGCCCTGGAGCAACTAAGTTGTGGGGGCCCCTACCAAGCCACATGGAGCCTACCCTCCCTTCCCTGCCACACGGAGCCTACCCCCACCCTCCCTGATTACTTACCTTCTGGCTCTGTGTCGTAAATTCAGCAGCACAGTCAGCGCTGCTGCATAGTGCGCAGAGTGGCTACTGAGGCCCGATATCAGTGATCAGCATCACGTACATGATGTGTCATGTGATGCTGATAAGGGGACTCGGGAGTCGGTCTGCACTCTGGGCCTGATTCAGACCCGCTCGTGAGCGCACAGCGCTCGCAAGCGGGACGATTGTCCCCCACTGCGCACGCCAGAACTGGCTCCTGCGTGCGCATGCGCGAGACCCGGCCAGCGATGGGCGCTCCGTCACTACGGGTCTCGCACTAAAACGGGGCGGCTGACGATTTTGATTGACAGCTCGCCTCGTTTTGGAGGCGGGCAGGGGGGGTGGCTAGCCAAACGGAGGTGTTCCCGAAGGCACGCCTGCCGTTTGGGGGCGGCCTAGGTAGTGAGCTTCCGGCTCTATTAGAGCCAGAAGCTCACTGGGGCTTGCGATGGACGAGACCCTACCACAAGGGTCTCGTCGCAGGCTCGATGGTCGCAATGGTATATATATATATATATGTATATATATATATATATATATATATATATATAAACTTGAGAGAAAGGTGGCACTCACATCAAACAGAACATATTAACTGCTGGGGTGTCTACCCAAAAGTGGAATCCACAGACCCCACCAATTAAATAGATTGAAAAAGAGGGAGCACTCACCAGGCTTTAAAAGGAATTATTCAAGTTTTTAATCTAATCATAGCATGGCTACCAGGTCTTTGGATCCTACCTGGTAGTTGCTGTGTTCATTTATACACTTATGCTGTGTCTCTTGAAGAAGGTCATGTACTGTGACCGAAACGTCGAGCCATGCTATGATTAGATTAAAAACTTGAATAATTCCTTTTAAAGCCTGATGAGTGCTCCCTCTTTTTCAATATATATATATATATATATATATATATATAATATATGCAGCAAATTTATATAATATATATAAAATACACACATGTACAGTATACATACACACTAACACATTCATCAACACTAAAATAAAGTTTTTAAGGACATTTTCCTTAATTAACGTTATTTCAGTATTCATGCACACACTTAGCACACTCCCCACAAATTAGTTTGGGGATATGGAAATTATGGTATTCATCAAATTCCGAAAATTATGTATTTTCGGAATTTGATGGTGTCACTATCCGCCATAGTAGGTACCCCGGCTGGGCAGGTCCCCGGCGTCTCCCTCCGGCGCTCTGGTCTCTCCTCTGGCTCCGTCTGCTATGCTGACATTGTGTTCTCCCAGGAGAACAGAATAAAGTTTAGAAAAAAAAACAAACATTTTTTTTTCTTTTCTAAACAGTACTGTGCTCTGCTGGGAGAACACAATGGGCCTGATTCAGACCCACTCGCGAGCGGCTGTCCGCTCGCAAGTGGATCGATGGTCTGCACTGAGCATGCGCACGACAGAGGGAGCTCCGTCGTGCGCATGTGCCAGACGCGACGAGCGAAGGACTTTCCTTCACTCGTTGTGTCTGATCAAAGGGGGCGTGCTGTTGATGTTGATTGACAGCACGCCCCCTTTGGTGGGCGTGCTGGGGGCGTGCCTCCCTGACAGGGGCGTTCCCAAGGGAACGCCTACCGTCAGAAGCCGGCCCACTGACATCACTAGTGATGTCAGTGGGAGTGATTTTGGCTCTGATAGAGCCAAAATCACTCCGGGCCTTGCGGTTGAAAACCTCAACCGCAGGCTCCGGCTCGTAGTTTCGATGGTCGCGATGGTCACGACCATCGCGGCCATCAAACTGCACGCTCGTATAGGCTGTGGGTGGTGACCCACAGCTATACGAGCGTCCAGGAGGACGCTCCATAATTATGGAGGACGGCCCTCATTCAGAGCGTGCGCTCTGCTCAGAGCGTACGGCTCTGAATGAGGGCCAATGTCAGCATAGCAGACGGAGCCGGAAGGCTGCTGCGCGGGCAGGTAAGTGCTGAACTGGGGGAGGTGAGCGGGGGGGTTGCAGGTGAGCAGAGGGGGGGGGACAAACTTACCGCAGGTGTAGGCAGTGCTGCGCATGCGCTGGCTTTACGAATGTAACAGCACATGCGCAGAACGGATTCCAGCTGCGGTAAGTTAGAGTAGAGTAGTGAGGGATAACTATCTATTTCCCGAAAAGCTGTCATCGCAAAAATGACAGCTTTTCGGAATAGATATTTATGGAGAGGAGGAATGATGAATTCCTCCGGTAATTAGGTAGAACTCCATGCGAGTTCTAAACCTAATTACCTCCTGAGAAACTTTAGGTATGATGAATAGGCCCCATAAACACATGTATACACACACATAAACTCATACATACACACTAACACACATACACACATATACAGTATACACACACATAAACACATACTAACACATATACAGTATACACACACATACAGTATACACACACATAAACATACATATACAGTATACATACACATATACTGTATACACATGAATACATACATACACATATTTGCACAATAAAACAGTACAAATACTGTACACACTTACTTTTATGCAGCAGCTGCTTACATCCTCAGGCTCCGCCCCCTCGTGACGTAATGCTGCGATTTGCGGGACATTTGGGGGCGGAGCTTGTCGTAATGGCTCCGTCCCCTCCGGCCACGGTAGCAGGGGCAATTGGTGCGTCAGGGGGGGTTTCTGGCTACTCAGAAACCACCCTGCGTGCTCTAGAGGTGGGGGCCCCTCTGTGTGTGGGGGCCCTGGGACGACCGCCCCTGTCGCCCTCCCCTTAATCTGGCCCTGGCCACCAATATATGCAGCGCTGTACAGAGAATGTCATTAACTTCAGTCCCTGCCCCATTGGGGCTTACAGTTTAAAGGGCTAATTCAGCAGAGGACGGAATTGCAAAGCCGCACACACACAGCCTTACAAATCTGTCCTTGCTGTGTCTGACACCCCCTGCTGCATTTGCGATCCCAGCATTGCAACCAAGATTACAGGGTGGGATAACCATCGCCAGCTGTGTAAGTCTCAGCATACGCAGGCTGGCTGGCTTGCGAGGCCAGAAAACTGCATCCGAGGATGCAGATACTACTGGCCTTGCCACTTCCGGTAAACGGGCGCCACCGTTTCTGAGAACACCGGCCGTCCCTGTCCACACACCGCCTCGAAGATGCCTCTACCTCTCAATAAAGCAGAGACATAGGCATTGTGTGATCCCGATTCTGCGCCCCCGATAGGGAATCTGCATTTAGCATTGCACTTACATGCAATGCTGAATCATGCCCTAAATTCCCTAACATAAAAGCACACATATACTGGGGATAATGCTGTCAGAATCTAAGTAACCAGCCCAGTATGATAACAAGTGTTTTTACAACATATATCTGTGAAGTTTATAGATCAAAAACTACTAATGCCAAAGTTTGCAAACAATTAGGGTTACCCTGGCGAGAGGAGAGTATTTATACATATGTGTAGAGGTGATAAATATTTGCCTACATTTGTGAACTCCTGTCCAGGAGAAGCCCGAAAAGGAGTTGCAGCTGGCTACTGAGTGGGCGGGGCAGGGAACTTTGTGTCTCATAATGGCCCCACCCCCTCCCCAAGATTCAAGGCTTTACTCTGGTTGTGTATAGATCCCCTTCATGTACCGGACATGACGTTAAGTGAAGGAGGAAGCGTGGTTCCATGCCCTGACATCGCCGTTATATTGTCTCCACTGTGGTATCTGGCAAATTTGTACCCTTGCGGGCTCGCTTCGCTCTCCACAAGTTATTATTCCCATTCTATTTCCAATTGGATAGTAACTGATGACGTCAGGGTACATCTAATGAAGGGGAACTATCCACAACTGGTTGTGTATAGATCCCCTTCAGTGAATGTACTGGACATAACGTGACGTGAGGGCAGAAGTGCAATTCCATGCCCTGACAGCCCATCCTGCCTACTTCACTAGGGAGTGGGCAGAGTGCAGGAGATCCACCCACTTTCCCAGGTGTCCGGAAGACTACCTGAAAAAAGGGGAGAGCAGGTAAGCATGCGTCACATTACACTTGCAATCACTGCTTTTGTTGGCTAGGAGCTGGCAAACTAGTCAGAATTATGTTGTGTATATGGATATAAATGAAAATTCTGTTATAATGGAGATGCTGTGGTTTGACCCGTAAACAGATAAATAACTTACTTTGCTGCCAAATGCCACTTTAAAATGGATCCAGGGGATGTTAAAAGAATTATGGCAATGCACAGAGTACAACCTGCAAATGATGAATCTCTAAATTTGTGCAAACAGAGGGGGTCATCCAGACCCGCTAGCGAGCGCAGGACACTCGCAAGCGGGTCGATGTTGCCCCACTGCACATGCGCACGACGGAGGGAGCTCCGTCGTGCGCATGCGCGAGACCCGGATAGCGAAAGACTCTCCGTCGCTCCGGGTCTCGCACCAAAGGGGGCGTGCTGTCGATGTTGTTTGACAGCACGCCCCCTTTGGTGGGCGTGCCGGGGGCGTGGCTGCCAGACGGAGGCGTTCCCATGGGAACGCCTACCGTCTGAAGCCGGCCCCACTGACATCACTTAGTGATGTCAGTGGGAGTGATGTTGGCTCTGATAGAGCCAAAATCACTCCAGGGCTTGCGTCAGCGAGACCCTACTGCAGGGTCTCTGTCGCAAGCCCGATGGTTGCGATGGTCTTGACCGTCGCGACCATCATCATGGACGCTCGCATAAGCTGTGGGTGGTCACCCACAGCTATGCGAGCATCCAGGAGGACGCTCCATTTTCATGGAGGAGGGCCCTGATTCAGAGCGAGCGCTCTGGTCAGAGCGTTCGGCTCTGAATCAGGCCCAGGGGTCCTAATTCAGGCCCTAATTCAGAGCCGGACGCTCTGACAGAGCGCTCGCTCTGAATCAGGGCTGTCCCTCTTATTTTTTAGAGCAGCCTCCTGGCCGCTCGTATAGCTGTGTGTGACCACCCACAGCTATAGCGAGCGGCCAGGAAGATGGTCGCGATGGTCAAGACCACCGCGACCATCGGGCTTGCAACGAGACCCTTGTGGTAGGGTCTCGTTGCCGCAAGCCCTGGAGTGCTTTCGGCTCTATCAGAGCCGAGAGCACTCCCACTGACATCACTTGTGATGTCAGTGGGGCCGGCCCTAGACGGTAGGCGTTCCCATTGGAACGCCTCCATCTGGGCAGCCACGCCCACCAAAGGGGGCGTGCTGTCACTCACCATCTACAGCAAGCCCCCTTTGTAGCGAGACCCGGAGCGATGGCTTGCCCGTCGCTATCCGGGTCTCGCGCATGTGCATGACGGAGCCGGCTCCCTCGTGCGCATGCGCACTGGCCCAACATCGGCTCAGCGCTCGCGAGTGGGTCTAAATCAGGCCCTCAGTACGGTTTGCTATTGTGATTGCAGCTGCGATTACGCATGCAGTCTCACTGCGAAAATATGCTAATGATTGCAATTGCAATTACATCACAGCCTAACATAAGGATGCCCACTTCACCTTACAGACATCCGTAATACTTAGCAAGTCTGTGAAACCATCGGTAACATCGAGTACCATCGCAGCTTCACGCACACTTGCACAAGCTCTGACCTTACTCAGGAATTGCCAACCTCATCGCACACAGTGAAAGCCCAAGCTGCGTATGGCATCGCAGTGAATAATTTATCCACGCCCCTGCAACGCCGTTCATACGCACTGGCACAACTGCGTATCGCTGACCGTTCAAAGCCCCACCACAGCCAAACTGTCACTTCCTGTCAATCACTTTGTGATGGGCCTGCGTAGTCACTGCGATCGAACTGCGATCACTACAATGCATACGGATGCGCAGAAAGCATCAATCGTCCGTCTACATGCGTAATTGCAATAGTGATTCTTGCTGAAAGTCCCAGAATTACTGGGTAGGTAGAGGGCTGTAGTTTAATCGATGTATCAAAATATTTTGTTTTTTTCAAATATATACAATTATATTACATCTCCCTCCTTTGAAATGAAGCTTCTTTTATATGTATTATTCTGCTTTATGCACTATTTTACTGGTCTATAAACTCTTTGCTGGGTTTGAGCATTCATCCTGCACTTTAATACTTTGCAGACTCCTGACCAGCGGCAGCTTCTTGGAAAATGTTTTTGGAACAAATTTGAATGTGTCCTTGATGTTTTGTCTTTGACACTGTCCTGATCCCGGCTTCACTTGATCAACGAGTGTTCTAGTGTGGTAATTCCTGTCTGTCTTTTAATTCACTTATTTATGCCACGTTGGTGGCCATATCTGCCGCTCAGATTCATTTATGCTTATCCATTTTCCATTTGAAGTTCTGAGATGGATCGTAGTGTTCCTGCTTTCATTTCTACAGGTGCCTACGGACAGTTACTTACTGTACCATTGTCTTGTCTTGTACTCTATGAAATGCTAACATTGACCTAGCAGTTTTATTGAAGGACTTTCTGTGTGTCTCCTGTTGTTTTTCTCTCTGCTTACATATATACTGAAGATTGACTCCGGGGGTCATTGAAACCTTCTGTCTATTTGTAACTGAGCAGGTGAAAAGCTCTCTTCAGTTCTTGAGTTCATGTCTTGTCTATAAACTTGTCTCCTGGCTCATTTCTTTGCCCTATGTTCTTTTATTTCTGATTGCAGGGAGGGTGTACAAGTGGTTGTGTTGTGAATGCCCATTTAATTGTTAGATACTGTAGCAGAACTGTTGATATGCTTATCCAGGGGAATTGTCTGTAATCAGCTCATCATACATAGGGGTCTATTTACTAAGCTTTGGATGGAGATAAAGTGAATGGAGATAAAGTACCAGCCAATCAGCTCCTAACTGCCATGTCGTAGGCTGTGTTTGAAAAATGACACTTAGGAGCTGGTTGGCTGGGACTTTATCTCCATCCAAGGCTTAGTAAATAGACCGGATCGTGATGAGATACAATATTACTGTGTATGTTTGCAGCTTCAAAATATCTGCTGTTATCATATACAATAGGGAAAGTCTTCTAGCTCCACATCAACAGGTCTTATCCTGAAAGTTGCCACATCTGTTATAAGCTTTCTACTTCAGGGTCCATAGGGTATCCACAGGATACCTTGGGGTATAGGTGATGACGTCAGGCATCGGGCACCATAGAGTTAAGTTTCAGCCTCCCAGGATGCACTAGGGTCCCCCTCCTATACCCCGCCCCTGAGGCAAGGCATCTCAGTTTAGTTTGGTGCCCGGCCAGAGTCGGATGCAGCTGTTAGAGGGGGGCCATGAAGAGCCCCTGAAGTTTCTTCAATGCAGCTGTGGCTGCACATCTGGAAGTACAGCATGGTCAGTTCTGACGTCCATGCTGTCTTCCCTACACCCCCGCCGGTACCAGAACGCCGGTACTGATCCGGGGATGCTGGTAGGCATCTGGGGTCACAGCTAGCGGTGACCCCAGATGTTCAGGACCATGGCCGGAATCAAGGGGGACAGCAAGGTAAGCAGCGGGGACCCACCGGGAAGCGCGCCTTCCCTGTCTCACAGCCGGCGCCTCCCCCGCTGCACACAGCCCTCTCTGCACACGCCGACTGGCCCTGTGGCAGCGCTCCTCCCCCAGGCCGGCCTCCTCTCTGCTCCTCGGTGGCCATCTTTGCTGGAAGCATGGTGAGCGCTGCTGGATGCTGAAGGACGGTGACATCGCGGTCTGGGTCCCCCTGCATACCTATCCTGTATCCTATCCTTGCATTGTATGTGACCTATGCTAGCGTCTGCTGTCTGTACTTCATTTTCTATCTGTCAGCATTTAACTGTCCCGGTTCTTTCTGCTAAAGCCCTTTCGGTGCGGTGCTTGCAGGGTGGTCTCACACTATACTAACGAGTATCAGTGAGAGGGGTCACATACTTACCATTATGTCTGAAAGTGATTTTCCTCTCCAGCTTTTATGTACTACATGCAAGGTACCTATAGCGGAGGGGGACGGTAGTGCGGAGGGACTTTGTCGACGGTGTTATTCGTTGATGCGACCGATTACGGTCACGGCTCCGGTACAGGAGCCGCCCTGGGCTTGTTTTGCCAAAGCGCTTACTACCCTCGTGGGCCAGTTAGCTCCGCAGCCTGCCTTCACTCAGATGGGTTTGTCCCAGCAGTCAGTGGTGTCGTCACCCATGCAGGGGTTCCCGAGACAACTAATGGTACCCCACAGTCTCCCTGTTTCCCCTCCTCAGGTCTCTCATGAGCCTGTGTGGGTTAATTCGTTAACAAGCTCTGTACAGCAGTTGTCAGAAATGTTGCAAGGGGAGTCTGTGATGCGGCCTCACAAGCGGCCGGTGGCGTCTCTGTCTGCTCCTTATGAGGACGACCGACGATGGGGAGATTCTGGATCTTTCTGACCAGGAACCTTCCCGTCCTAAACAGTCGGACGCTAAGTCTAAGGTGTATATACCTGGCCTTATTTGTGCAGTCCGTTCTGCTTTAGTTATTGAGGATGAGGAGCCTCCGGTATCAAAGTCCAAATACGCCTTTTTCAAGGATGTTAAAGGAGATACCACAATGTTTCCTCTTTCAGGACAATTAGTTGACCACCTAGAGGAAGCGTGGAAACAGCCAGGCAAACGATATCAGCCTCAAAGGCGTTTAGCAGTGGCGTATCCGTTTGCGGACAATTATTTTGCCAAGTGGGAATCCCCTCCACAGGTGGATTCTCATGTGACACGCCTTGTCCGTAGTGCCACATTACCCATGCCATCCATGTCCTCCCTTAAGGATGCTACGGACCGCAAGGTGGAGATCTGTGTGAAGTCTGTCTATTCCCTTGCGGGGGGGGGGCAGCGCGGCCAGCTATATCAACGAAGCGGCCTTGGATATTAGTACCCTGGCGTCTCTAAATTACTTCGGCAGCTGTGGCTGCTCGTCACACCTTGTGGTTGCGATCCTGGAAGGCGGACGCTGATTCCAAAAAGGGTTTGGAGGTGTTGCCTTTTAACGGAGAAGTTCTCTTCGGTCCGGACCTGGACAAGATTGCAGCTAAATCGGCATGTCTCCCGTCGGCGGCTGTTCCTTCTCGTTCAGGTACTCCGTCCTTTCGGCCTTATAGGGCCCAGGGCAGGCCTAAGGCACAGTCCTTTCCCCGACAGGCTGGCCCCAAGAAATCGGCCAAGCCCCGGAAGCAGGCCAGGAGTACCAGACGTCCGGCCCCTAAGTCAGATGACAAGCCTGCGGCCTGATGGTCCGGGCCTCCCTTTGGGGGATCCCAAAGTGGGAGGCCGCCTGCTGCAGTTCGCCCGGTGTTGGTCGGTCACCACGACAGACACTTCGGTTCTCGAGGTGGTCTCACACGGGTATGCCCTCTCCTTCCTGCACAGACCCCCGGCTCGATTCTTCACCACGGGTCTACCATCAGACCAGAACAAAGTCACGGAGCTGTGGAAGGTTTTGCACACTATGCTCCAGGCTGGAGTTATAGTGCCTGTTCCATTCTCCCAGAGGGGCCAGGGTTTCTATTCCAATCTCTTTGATTGCGGTAGGAAAAAGCAACCAGAAGAATAGCGAGCAGTTCATTCGCCTTTCGATGTACTCGATTAATCTAATAAATAGCGGAGATGACGTATGATGCGAGCGGCCAGGGGGCGTTTTTTACAAGAAAACGTCCGCATGTTTTGTTCGCTCGTTCAGACATAGATGCGTCAACAGACCGCAAAGAGCGAGCACTCAATTTAAATAGCCAGCCCCTTTTTCTGGATGAGCGAGCGCAAATAGCGTCCGGCTCTGAATCAGGCCCTTAATTTCTACAATTGCAGGTGAAAATTTAAATTTGCACCTGCTTTTGTAGAAATTAAGTGATGATGAATAGGCCCCTAGAGCTATTTGAGACTGTTTTTGTTTCTGTAACACAGAACTTCAACTTTCATTGTCCATTGTTTGTATGTGATTTTCAGTACACAGCTGCCTATTACTCTGAGGACCTCATTCAGAGACGGTCGTTAGTTGCAAGCGGTCGCTCTGAATCAGGGCAGCCGCTTGCATCCTGAACGACCGCCTCCTTGTCGATTGCTAAGCTGTGGGTTAACACCCACAGCTCTAGCGACCGACATGGATGATGGTCGCGATGGTCAAGACCATCGTGACCATCGGGGCTTACGACCAGGCCCTAAGGTTGGGTCTGGGCACTCGTAAGCCCCAGGGAGCTTCCTGCTCTGATCGAGCAGGAAGCTCCCCACTGACATCAGCGATGATGTCAGTGGGGCCGCCCCAAACGGCAAGCGTTCCGGCGGGAACACCTCCGTTTGGGCAGGCACGCCCCCTGCCCGCCTCCCAAACGGGGCGAGCTGTCACTCACCATCGACAGCTCGCCCCGTCTGCTGTGAGACCCCTAGCGACGGAGCGTCTGTTGCTAGCCAGGTCTCGCGCATGCGCACGACGGAGCCGGTGCATGCCCGGTGGGCAACATCGAGTCGGTTGCGAGCGCTCAGCGCGTGCTATCGACTCTGAATGACCCCCTGAGTCTCTCGCCACAATATCCTAATAGTTTTGGCTGATCTATATTATTAAGAGCTTGTCCTTTTCCTGGAACGTGTTTAGTCGCATGCAGGAAAATGATTTAAAGCAACCATGCAAATGCTCCGATTTCTGGGATGTGGTCAGCATGTCCACGGTCACAGGTATGATATTGACAACATTGAAATGTCAACAGCTAACATGTCGACATCTACAAAATGCTGACATCTTCACAATTTTGACATTGCAAACGTTGACAAGTGAAATGCTAACATTTTGTGAAATGCCAACATTAGGTTTAGGGTTGAGCATAGGATTAGTCTTAAGGTTAAGGTACTTACCACCAAAGCAGACGCATCGCCGCAAAACAAACTGTCGACATTGTTAGCATGTTGTCATCATGACCCTATCGACATTATCGTGTCAAGATGAAAAATGCCGACATTCTAACCATCGACAAAATAAACTGGACGATGGCCCCCCACTATCCCCCACGATTTCTCCCCACACCCCAAAAATATACTGGTGGGCAAATTTGCCTCTGACAAAAATTAGGTCTAGTGAAATGTGTGTGTGTCCATTTGGCAAGGAATATAGAGGATAAGCTCCACTGGGAATGACTAAATATTCTTGTAAAGCACTATGTAACGTGCACGCTGTGGCCAAATTATTGTGACTTTGATGGGCCACCTTTTGCCGTTCATACAGCGTGAATTCTTCTAGGCATGGATTCTGCTAACTGTCCACACAAATCAAAGGGCCCAGAAACTCCCATGAAAACATGCTCCATATAATAACGTTGCCTCTACCAGCCTGAAGAGTCATGAAGATGCAAGTAGGATCCATGCTTCCATGCTGTTATCTCCATATCCTAACCCTGCGCTCTGCATGGTGTAGTGTACTGGCTGTGGTGTGTTGTATTAGTGTACTGGCTGTGGTGTGTTGTATTAGTGTACTGGCTGTGGGGGCTGTATTAGTGTACTGGCTGTGGTGTGTTGTATTAGTGTACTGGGTGTGGGGGCTGTATTAGTGTACTGGCTGTGGTGTGTTGTATTAGTGTACTGGCTGTGGGGGCTGTATTAGTGTTATGGCTGTGGTGTGTTGTATTAGTGTACTGGCTGTGGTGTGTTGTATTAGTGTACTGGCTGTGGGGGCTGTATTAGTGTACTGGCTGTGGTGTGTTGTATTAGTGTACTGGGTGTGGGGGCTGTATTAGTGTACTGGCTGTGGTGTGTTGTATTAGTGTACTGGGTGTGGGGGCTGTATTAGTGTACTGGCTGTGGTGTGTTGTATTAGTGTACTGGCTGTGGGGGCTGTATTAGTGTAATGGCTGTGGTGTGTTGTATTAGTGTACTGGCTGTGGTGTGTTGTATTAGTGTACTGGGTGTGGGGGCTGTATTAGTGTACTGGCTGTGGTGTGTTGTATTAGTGTACTGGCTGTGGGGGCTGTATTAGTATAATGGCTGTGGTGTGTTGTATTAGTGTACTGGCTGTGGTGTGTTGTATTAGTGTACTGGCTGTGGGGGCTGTATTAGTGTACTGGCTGTGGTGTGTTGTATTAGTGTACTGGCTGTGGTGTGTTGTATTAGTGTACTGGCTGTGGTGTGTTGTATTAGTGTACTGGCTGTGGGGGCTGTATTAGTGTACTAGCTATGGTGTGTTGTATTAGTGTACTGGGTGTAGGGGCTGTATTAGTGTACTGGCTGTGGTGTGTTGTATTAGTGTATTGGGTGTGGAGGCTTTATTAGTGTACTGGCTGTGGTGTGTTGTATTAGTGTACTGGCTGTGGGGGATGTATTAGTGTACTGGCTGTGGTGTGTTGTATTAGTGTACTGGCTGTGGTGTGTTGTATTAGTGTACTGGGTGTGGGGGCTGTATTAGTGTACTGGCTGTGGTGTGTTGTATTAGTGTACTGGGTGTGGGGGCTGTATTAGTATACTGGCTGTGGTGTGTTGTTTTAGTGTACTGGGTGTAGGGGCTGTATTAGTGTACTGGCTGTGGTGTGTTGTATTAGTGTACTTGGTGTGGGGGCTGTATTAGTGTACTGGCTGTGGTGTGTTGTATTAGTGTACTGGGTGTGGGGGCTGTATTAGTGTACTGGCTGTGGTGTGTTGTATTAGCGTACTGGGTGTGGGGGCTGTATTAGTGTACTGGCTGTGGTGTGTTGTATTAGTGTACTGGCTGTGGGGGCTGTATTAGTGTACAGGCTGTGGGGGCTGTATTAGTGTACTGGCTGTGGTGTGTTGTATTAGCGTACTGGCTGTGGGGGCTGTATTAGTGTACTGGCTGTGGGGGCTGTATTAGTGTACTGGGTGTGGTGTGTTGTATTAGTGTACTGGGTGTGGGGGCTGTATTAGTGTACTGGCTGTGGTGTGTTGTATTAGTGTACTGGGTGTAGGGGCTGTATTAGTGTACTGGCTGTGGTGAGTTGTATTAGTGTACTGGGTGTGGGGGCTGTATTAGTGTACTAGCTGTGGTGTGTTGTATTAGTGTACTGGGTGTAGGGGCTGTATTAGTGTACTGGCTGTGGTGAGTTGTATTAGTGTTCTGGGTGTGGGGGCTGTATTAGTGTACTGGGTGTAGGGGCTGTATTAGTGTACTGGCTGTGGTGTGTTGTATTAGTGTACTGGGTGTGGGGGCTGTATTAGTGTACTGGCTGTGGTGTGTTTCTATTAGCATACTGGGTGTGAGGCTGTATTAGTGTACTGGCTGTGGTGTGTTGTATTAGTGTACTGTCTGTGGGGGCTGTATTAGTGTACTGGCTGTGGTGTGTTGTATTAGTGTACTGGCTGTGGTGTGTTGTATTAGTGTACTGGCTGTGGGGACTGTATTAGTGTACTGGGTGTAGGGGCTGTATTAGTGTACTGGCTGTGGTGTGTTGTATTAGTGTACTGGGTGTGGGGGCTGTATTAGTGTACTGGCTGTGGTGTGTTGTTTTAGTGTACTGAGTGTAGGGGCTGTATTAGTGTACTGGCTGTGGTGTGTTGTATTAGTGTACTTGGTGTGGGGGCTGTATTAGTGTACTGGCTGTGGTGTGTTGTATTAGTGTACTGGGTGTGGGGGCTGTATTAGTGTACTGGCTGTGGTGTGTTGTATTAGCGTACTGGGTGTGGGGGCTGTATTAGTGTACTGGCTGTGGTGTGTTGTATTAGTGTACTGGCTGTGGGGGCTGTATTAGTGTACAGGCTGTGGGGGCTGTATTAGTGTACTGGCTGTGGTGTGTTGTATTAGCGTACTGGCTGTGGGGGCTGTATTAGTGTACTGGCTGTGGGGGCTGTATTAGTGTACTGGGTGTGGTGTGTTGTATTAGTGTACTGGGTGTGGGGGCTGTATTAGTGTACTGGCTGTGGTGTGTTGTATTAGTGTACTGGGTGTAGGGGCTGTATTAGTGTACTAGCTGTGGTGTGTTGTATTAGTGTACTGGGTGTAGGGGCTGTATTAGTGTACTGGCTGTGGTGAGTTGTATTAGTGTACTGGGTGTGGGGGCTGTATTAGTGTACTGGGTGTAGGGGCTGTATTAGTGTACTGGCTGTGGTGTGTTGTATTAGTGTACTGGGTGTGGGGGCTGTATTAGTGTACTGGCTGTGGTGTGTTTCTATTAGCATACTGGGTGTGAGGCTGTATTAGTGTACTGGCTGTGGTGTGTTGTATTAGTGTACTGTCTGTGGGGGCTGTATTAGTGTACTGGCTGTGGTGTGTTGTATTAGTGTACTGGCTGTGGTGTGTTGTATTAGTGTACTGGCTGTGGGGACTGTATTAGTGTACTGGGTGTAGGGGCTGTATTAGTGTACTGGCTGTGGTGTGTTGTATTAGTGTACTGGGTGTGGGGGCTGTATTAGTGTACTGGCTGTGGTGTGTTGTATTAGTGTACTGGCTGTGGGGGCTGTATTAGTGTACTGGCTGTGGTGTGTTTCTATTAGCGTGCTGGGTGTGAGGCTGTATTAGTGTACTGGCTGTGGTGTGTTGTATTAGTGTACTGGCTGTGGAGGCTGTATTAGTGTACTGGCTGTGGTGTGTTGTATTAGTGTACTGGCTGTGGTGTGTTGTATTAGTATACTGGCTGTGGGGGCTGTATTAGTGTACTGGCTGTGGTGTGTTGTATTAGTGTACTAGCTGTGGTGTATTGTATTAGTGTACTGGCTGTGGGGGCTGTATTAGTGTACTGGCTGTGGGGCTGTATTAGTGTACTGGCTGTGGAGGCTGTATTAGTGTACTGGCTATGAGGCTGTATTGTGTACTGTCCATAGTGTGCTTTATTAGTGTACTGGCTGTGGGGGCTGTTTTAGTGTACTGTCCATAGTGTGCTTTATTAGTGTACTGGCTGTGGGGGCTGTTTTAGTGTACTGTCCATAGTGTGCTTTATTAGTGTACTGGCTGTGAGGGCTGTTTTAGTGTACTGTCCATAGTGTGCTTTATTAGTGTACTGGCTGTGAGGGCTGTTTTAGTGTACTGTCCATAGTGTGCTTTATTAGTGTACTGGCTGTGGGGGCTGTATTAGTGTACTGTCCATAGTGTGCTTTATTAGTGTACTGGCTGTGGAGGCTGTATTAGTGTACTGTCCATAGTGTGCTTTATTAGTGTACTGGCTGTGAGGGCTGTTTTAGTGTACTGTCCATAGTGTGCTTTATTAGTGTACTGGCTGTGGAGGCTGTATTAGTGTACTGTCCATAGTGTGCTTTATTAGTGTACTGGCTGTGGAGGCTGTATTAGTGTACTGTCCATAGTGTGCTTTATTAGTGTACTGGCTGTGGGAGCTGTTTTAGTGTACTGTCCATAGTGTGCTTTATTAGTGTACTGGCTGTGGTGGCTGCTTTAGTGTACTATCCATAGTGTGCTTTATTAGTGTTCTGGCTGTGGAGGCTGTATTAGTGTACTGTCCATAGTGTGCTTTATTAGTGTACTGGCTGTGGAGGCTGTATTAGTGTACTGTCCATAGTGTGCTTTATTAGTGTACTGGCTGTGGGGGCTGTTTTAGTGTACTGTCCATAGTGTGCTTTATTAGTGTACTGGCTGTGGAGGCTGTATTAGTGTACTGTCCATAGTGTGCTTTATTCGTGTACTGGCTGTGGATGCTGTATTAGTGTACTGTCCATAGGGTGCTTTATTAGTGTACTGGCTGTGGAGGCTGTATTAGTGTACTGGCTATGAGGCTGTATTGTGTACTGTCCATAGTGTGCTTTATTAGTGTACTGGCTGTGGGGGCTGTTTTAGTGTACTGGTCGCAGAGGCTGTATTAGTGTACTGATCATGAATCTGTATCAATATCCTAGTTAAAGGCGCAGAGGGGCCTATTCATCAAACCTAAACTTTCATTTTTAAGCTACTGTTTACCATAATTATTTATCGCGTGTATTCATTAAAAGGCTTAACGCAGGAGATATGACTAATATCTCCTGGTTTAGTCCATCTGCGTTAATTTCCACACTCCCCATACAGTAATATGGGGATGTAGAAATTACTGTATTCATCAACTTCTGAAAATCAAACATTTTCGGAAATTGATAGTATAATTGAAAGCCATCTCCAGATGGCGTACAGCCCCCGAAAGCACTCACAAGCTCCGATGTACACGGCACGGCAGCTTGTGTAGCAGATCTACCTCCAGCTGCTGCTGCTGTGCGCTCCAGTGCCCTCGTGTCTGGCAGCGGCTGCCCCCTCCTCTTGCTGCATGAATCATCTCACCCCCACTGCTGCTTGCTAGTTAGTGACCATTCTTCTCCGGCAGTGGCCGCCCCCTCCTCCACTCATCACCCCCTGCGCTGCCTGCTGCTATCGTATGTCCTTAGGCACTCTTGTCCGGTGGCGCCTGCTCCCTCCTCCAAGTCTCCATCTGCGGTCCATCTGGTCCCACCGGCTCCCTGTTCAGTCTGGTCCCTCCGGCTCCCTCCTCCGGTCCCCACGGCTCCGGCTGCACTGTGTTCTCCCCACTGCTGCATGCTGTTGCAGGATGCAGCGGCGGGGAGAACATAGATAAGTAGCTCATAAAAACAAATATATATTCAATTACCGCCGCTGTAATCAGTGCTGCGCATGCGCCTCTTCTGTGAATGGAAACGGCGAATGCGCAGAACAGATTACAGCTACAGTAAGGTAGGAACAGGCAGGGAATGAGGAATGATGAATTCCTCCGGTGATTAGGAAGAACTCCATGCGAGTTCTAAACCTAATTATCTCCATCGATTTTTTTAGTAATGATGAATAGACCCCTGAATTACTAGGTTTACCAAGTTATCATGTTTTATCAGTGTTCAGATCATGAGCCTGTATTTATATAGCGGTCATTTTTTTTATTAACATGTCTGGCATGGAGATAGCATTTGAGGCTTAATTTATTAACCAAATGACTGTGGGCTGGTAACTGCTCAGCATAATTACGCGGCGCTCTTTGGCATCTAGGCATTTTGCCTGCATAATTAAGCATAAATCTGCATGTACAAAATAATGCTTTTATATGACAATACTAATTTCATATCAGAAAACATAAATTAAAAAAATAAAATAAACTGATTCAGAAAAATAAATTTGAACCTCAATCTAGAAGTATACAAAATTGCATGCCATCACATTACATTATATATGATCGATTATAATATACATATACATTTAATCAATGAAAGGAGCAAACCAGTTACATTTGTGCTAAGCTTTATCATAAAGAAATGTCACCACATCAGTAAGAGTAGTCTTACCACTTACCAGGCCAGTCAGTAATCTATCGTCGCTTGTATGAGCCATTTTCACTAATAGGTTCCTATTCATCATACTTTAAAGGGCTCGTTAACCATGCGGAAACACTAGTTTCCGCATTATTTAAGTTACCGGGCTATTCATCATCGGGGATCCGAATAGGACCACCTGATATTAGGTAAACTCTTAAAACTGAACGTTTTCGGAGTTTGCCTGCAAGAACAAGCGCATCGGGGGATGCGAAGAGGGATCCCAGTGGATCCCTCCGCCTCCTCCTCACTGGTTCCCCGGAGGCTTAGACCATGCGCAGGTCACGCATGCATAGAAGCGGCGACGGGGAACAGGTAAGTAACGTAGCTACTCCTGTAGCTGTGCTACTAATCGCGGGGACAGCTGCTTTTTGGAGCTGCTGTCCCAGCATCGGAGCAATGATGAATTGCTCTGGTGATAAGTATCCCCCACTGCAAGGTGGATAATTAAGTATCCCCCGTGACGAGGTGGATACTTAATCATCATAGGGCCTCCGATGTTAATTAAGGCCCATAGTATTATGGATTCCAGTTCCAGATTCCATTACAAAATATAAGAGTTTGTTTGACCCCTTTTCCGCTGATGATATCTTAGCAGTTTCACTGTTCACATTCTGACATCAGTATCAGTGGTTATACCTTGTTTGTTTTTGTTTTTTTTACAAAAGACTTTACACTCTTAAAATATAGCTTGTTAATTTGTTTACATCACCACCGGCAACAAAGAAATCTACTCGTAATGGGCAACACCTTTTTTTTTTTCTTTGTAACCTCCACCAAGAAATACTTTGTAGTTCTTACTTCAGCATTAATCCACCTCTGCAAAACAGCAAGAATCCGAATTCTACACTTAGGTTTTCATAATGAAATTTGCACATGAAAATAATCAGGTATTTTTCTTACTCCTATAAAACGAAACGCGTAAACTCTGTAGGAATATAATGTTAGACCCACGAGGCATTACATTTTGAAGAATAGACAACTGACAGCATCAAATGAGGTCACCCTGTGTTAAGTGATGCCAGGATGGGGAGGAGTTGTGGGCATTCGGACACCCAACCTGTGGACTTCTTAAAGCTTTCTGTAGTATAAGGTGTCTGAGGTCACTCCTCTTTCAAGTGATGGGGACCCCTGAGTATATAGGTTTCAGTATGGGGGAGATTGGACAATTTTAATGCCTCCCTCGTCTCTTTCACCATCATGTTTGTCCTTCATTTCTGTACAATACAAAGTATTACATTACAAATATAAACAGAGGCGTTAGTACGGTTGCCGCAGCTCCATAAGAAGAAACCGCTAGCTGTCTTCTATAAAAGCGTTGCGCACTTTATGAAATGCGTGTCTCTATCACATGCAGGAGATGGGTCCACTTTATATAAGCTTCCCATGTAGCGGTTATTGTTAAGCTATTTTTCTGTTGTGTTTCATTATAACTGAAGCCACTGAGAAGGAATTCTCACCGCATGTCGGAGGGCAGTGTACTCGGTGTATGGAATTATTCATGAGTTGAAGTATCAAAGTTATCATTTTACCGTGGGATTCTTCCCTAGCATCTCAGGCCACTCGGGTTTTGCGCTCATTTGCTCTCTCGTCCCCCCATATGCCATGAAAATAATTTCCTTGTATAATCACTGCCACGTTACAGACCTAGGCTCGGGTGCCTGCACTCTGGTCTGATTTTCACACAGTCAGCACCATTGTAGGGATCTAGGGCCTGATTCAGAGCCGCTCGTAAGCGGCCGCTCGTTCGCTCCGAGCGATGTTTGCCCAACTGCGCATGCGTACGGATCGTAATACGCATGCGCGAACCAGTCATTGCGGCCAAAAATCATTTGTTTGCTAAATAGCGAATGCCTGCTATTTTGAGTGACAGAATGAGGCGTATGTGGGTGGTAACAGGGGAAGGTGCTTGAAAACGAGGACTGGAGATCCGAACGCAGGCGTGCTTAAAGGTCAAAACGGGCGTTTTAAGGGTGTGCATAATTAATACAGCAGCGTCATTGACCACGTCACTGGGTTATTTTATAGCCAGAACTGCTCGCAAGATTGTGGTAGCAAAAACCAACCACAAGAATAGCGAACAGTTCATAAGCTGGTCGATGTACTCGATTAATCTAATAAATAGCGGACATGACTTAGGATGCGAGCGGCCAGGGGGCGTATTTTTTAAAAAAACAACCGCAAGTTTTGTTCGCTTGTTCAGACCTAGAGGCGTGAACAGACCACAAAGAGCGAACGGTTCATTTGAATAGCCACCCCTATTTTCTGGACGAACGACCGCAAATAGCGTCCGGCTCTGAATCAGGCCCCTAGTTAGCAAAGAAATAATATATTTTTTTTTTATTATTATTCCGCCTAATAATGCTTTGCATGTTTAATACAACTAGGCATTAGCCAGCAAAACATAACCATTTAAATCTCATTAGCAGAACTGCACAGTAAACACTGCCCAAATTTCAGACATACCCTTGCTGAAAGAAATTATTTTTGTAGCGCCAGCATAATACGCATCGCTTTTAAAGAATGTTTAATCATTCACCTCAATCCCTGCCCCAGTGGAGCTTATTCTCTAAGAGGCCTATTTATCACGTGTTGTGATAAGATTGATGTTTTATTTCTTTATTGCTGGTTTTTGCAGTGATAAAGAAAAAAAAAATAACAATTAACCGCTTCAGCGGGGCAGTCGTTGCAGGTATTGCCTGTATAAGCACACCTGCAGACTTGGACTTTTGATTCATATTATTTAAATATGTAAGTTCCTCATTAAAAGGCTTTATTCCATTTTTTAAATGGGTTTGGTTAGTAAATCGACATTCATCATGTCGGCGTGATAATGTGAACATTGTCATAATGTCAACATTGAATAAGTTAACATGTTCATAATGTCGACTCTGATGAAATGTCAACATGTTCAGAATGGTGGTTTTTAGGTAAGTCTATCTCTAGCCTTTAAACCTAGGCCTAACCCTTACCCTAATGCTAATATCGACATTTTGAAAATGTCGACATCCCGAGGTGTTAAGGGGTGTATTTATCAAGCCCTTCTGCCCCATAAATATTGTGGAAACAGCAGTTTCATACTGTATATTTACCAATGCAAGAGTAAGAAATATTGCCGATATCTCTTACAGTTCACACACAAATCGCAGCATACCTCGACACACCGTCTTCCCCATTCAGAAGTGAAATTTAACAAGATCTGAAAACCAAAAGTTTTTGGAGCTTGTCTGTGGAAGGTACCGCCATCTGAAGATGCTGTTACCCCACGTACCTCTATGGAGCAGCCTAGACGGAGAGGGATCTTGAGGCTACTCTTATACAAACATGAGAGCACCTAGCAAGTTAATGTACCTGAATAAAGTAGTCACAGCATTCTAGCTATTTTTACGTTTACATGTGCTCTTAGGGTGTGGGGAGATCAATATGTTCTGGTGGTTAGTGGAATTATTATACACACCAGATACTTCAGCTCCGGCAGCCTGGCCAATGGAGCGATCCCTGACCAAAGGAGCGATATAATAACCAAAGGAGCGATCACTGACCAAATGACCAAAGGAGTGATTACTGACCAAAGGAGCAATCCCTGACCAAAAGAGCGATCTCTGACCAAAGGAGCGATCTCTGACCAAAGGAGCGATCTCTGACCAAAGGAGCGATCTCTGACCAAAGGAGCGATCTCTGACCAAAGGAGCGAACCCTGACCAAAGGAGTGATCCCTGACCAAAAGAGTGATCCCTGACCAAAAGAGCGATCCCTGATCAAAGGAGCAATCCCTGACCAAAGGAGTGATCACTGACCAAGGGAGCGATCCCTGACCAAAGGAGCCATCCCTGACTAAAGGAGCGGTCCCAGAACTGTAACTTTGTTCCCCTAAACTACCTAAGGAAGTGGTTTCCAAATTGGGTGACGTGGCACCCTGGGGTGCTGAGTGGGACTCGTAAGGGTGCCATGGTTTGGTGGTTCAGGACCAAATCAAATTATTTATGGTCAATGTAATAGGCAAAACCAGTGCTGGTGGCTGACCATTGTAAAATATGTGGACAAAAGAAGCACAACCCTGTCCACCACCACATAACTGACCCTCAGGGTGACGGGACAGCACAAGTTACTTCATTTATTAATGTTTGCTGAATTTGCCAATAAGAAACTTTTTTCCTAGGGGAACCGAAATAAATGCTGATACTCTAGGGCACCGTAATTCAAGAAAGTTTGGGAACCCCTGACCTAACAAAGTTCCAGTACAATGAACATAATGTGACTTCTCCAAGTAGGAAGGGGGGCTGCAAAGTCACACCCTCTCCAACCGTGCCTTTTTTTCAGATCTGAATACGCGTGTCCCTCTTTTCTACCAAAAAGATATTTATTCTCATATACTGTACAGTATGTCTACGGTGTGGGTGTGAACAAAACTGTATTGGCTGATTTGACTATTAGGGTCCTATTTATCAAATAATATTTGCAGGTAAAAATTTTTTTTTAAAGAATATGCACCTATATTTTGGGAGCATACCCGCAAATACCAATTTCTCTGATATTTCTGTTATCTGCCACGGTCCCTCCATTTCTGACACCTAAACCTGCCCCCATTGGCAGGGCTGTTCTGGGTGATTTTGGGGAAACATTGATATTTGTTGCACCCGTGCTCCTAGGGGGGTGATATGTGCCCCTCAGGCAGGGAAAAATTGTTGGGGGGAGACGGGATCAGTGTTATTGTTCCCCCCCCTCCCGCCACCGCACAGCCAGAGGAGACTTCTGCTGATCACCAGTAGCAGCAGCCTCCATCAAGCCCAGGCCTAGGTAATTGGTACCCACCCTCCTCTCGGCACTCCTGCCCATACGTTTCTATGAGGTCTGCTAGACTTTTGGATTTAGACTTTCTCCTTAATCTGCTTGCTCCAGAATAAATGTGTGACCGGCAGTAACTGCTGTGTACGCCTAGAGAAGTATATACCTGCGGAAGGTAACATTTTGTCTTTACATGGTTTTTCAGGCTAAATCACAATAGGCAGCTTTAATCCGCCCCTGTAATCCTGTTTTTTGCTATTAGAAGACAGATAATGGGCCATTACAGACCATTTACCCCTAAGAGAAAATTGGCACCTAATGCACACAGACCGCTTTATGTAAGAACTGAGGGGATGAGAAAAGTCTTATCTGCATCCACATCCACCAGGGAAGGGATGGCAACTTTTAGCCCTGGAGCGGCCCAGGACCTTCTACCAGACTCTTCTACCAATGTGCCAGCAACAGGAAAATGGGGGCGATGAAAGCCGTACAAATGTAGTTTGTCTGATGTGGGTGTGGATTATATTTATTTAGACAACAAAATATACAGTATATAGCCCCATCTCACTAGTACTTAGCATTCTAGTGCCCAGAAAGACCACAGGGAGGGGAACATCCTTTGAACTGAAACACAATTTGGTATATATCCTTGTGATCACTATACTATACAGATGTCATGACAGGAGTGTTCATGTTCTTTTATACATGCTAAAGTTAACTGGATTTAAAATGACTAAGGGGTCTATTTACTAAGCAGTTAGGAGACAGAGTGAAAAGTGATAAGGTGCCAGCCGATCAGCTCCCAACTGTCATCTCACAGGCTGTGTTTGAAAAATGACAGTTGGGAGCTGATTGGCTGGCACCTTATCACTTTTCACTCTGTCTCCTAACACTGCTTAGTAAATAGCCCCCTGAATTAGCCACTAGAATCAAGAGTATGTCCAGCATGTCTGTTTTTTAAGTACCTGGGCCGGCCCCCCAATGAACGTTATGGGCTGGCATGAGGACTGCCTGGTTGAGTTTATGCAGCCGCATGTGCTAACTATAAGCCTTCGCAGTCACATCACAAACCAAACCAGCACAGAGTAGAGATTCTCCCTCTGAACTTTCTGCTTGTGCTGTCCTCCCAATCACATCCCGTGACTCACAGCAGCAGCACAGCGCTGACCTTCCCAACGATGCAGCCCCCTCCTTCACTATGTTGTTGGCACACTTGCCAGGACCCAGCAGCAGCACCTGATCAGGCTCCTTTGGGTGCCATCAACAAGATCTGACCTAGTGGCAGATTGTTGTTTGTTTGTTTTTACATGTAAATTTTTTTTTTTTTTTAACTCTAGCTCCAATGGTTGGAGCCATTACCCCTCAGATTGCCGTTTGCCTCAGGCTCACAGTTGCATCTGACCACCTCACAGCAGCCAAGGGTTACCTAACCTGCTGCTCATTCAACTTCCCCATTGCTAATGGGCCATGGTTTGGCAGGATGTAAGTCACATCTCACACTCTTGCAAACAGGTTTTCATTTCTCCTCTGTTATCTTGCCGTCCACATAGGTTCTATTGGGGGCTGTGGAGGAATGGTATTTCTATAGATGAGAGAAGCTTCACTTCTCTCATCTTTTCTGACAAACATAACGCCGAGGGCGGTATTCATTTAGTTTCACGTACGCTATAAAGTTTCGCATGCCGGACTTTTCGCCTACATCGCGTATTTTAGCTGCGGCAACTTATCTTGCGCGTACCCGCTACTCGCCCTATTCAATTTCAAAAGACGAGAATACGGAGACACGCAAAGTCAGAATAGGCGGAAGTGTTGTCAGAATCAGGGAAATCAGCCTGAACCCCCCAAATAGATGCAGAAACATTCGGTATCAATGTAGTAGTGCCCGATTAGCCCTAATAAAACTGTTTGGGGTACTTAAGTTGGCACAATTGCCTCTAATAGGCGTCTTTGCACAAGTGGTGAAGAATAGCATTAAGCACTTTTTTTGGGGGGGAAATAAGTAGTCCTGTCAAATTTGGGGTACTTGAAAATGGGTGCAAGCATATTTTAATGTCTCTAAAGTGTAGTTTTAATAAGAGTGAAATTCCACCCTCTTAAAAGCACCTGCAAACCCAAAAACACTTGTCCCCTTCTAAGAGCACCCCCAGAGGGGGCCGGCGGTTATAATCCCGACAGCAGAAGCCCGGCCTAACCAACCCTAACCTCCCCTCCAAGTGCCTAACCCTAACCCCCCTCTAAGTGCCTAAACCTAACCCCCCCTTCCCCACAGCCTAACCCTATGTCTCCCAAGGGGGGGTGCCTAACCCTAACCTCTCCCTGGGGGTGCCTAACCCTAACCTCCCCTTCCCCTAGCGTAGACCTAACCCTCCCAGGGGGGTGCCTAACCCTAAGTCCCCCCGGGAGCCCTAAAACCTAACCCGCCCCCCCGCGCGGCTGTCCGCGCCCGGCTTACTTCGTTCGGTATGCCGGGCATCAGGCTCCCGGCGTAAGTCTAATGGCAGGCGTCGGGATTTCGACATGTCACTAGTACCTTGCCGGGATTAGACAGTCGGGAAGCCGGCAGTCGGTATTTAGACCATCTGCTTCCTGACTACATCCCCCCAGAACCTTCTTTCTCTAGTTTGCGAACTTGTCCCCTCACTTTTTGCTTTTTCACCCCCAAATTCAAAGTACTTTTTTGGGGTGTTCCACACTTTTTTAGGGATTTTTTGACACAGTTATCCTTTGGGGGGCTGTCCCAAGAGTTCTGAGTAATTTCCCAAACTTTGCACCCCCAAATAAAAATGTTGCACTTCTTCTCACCTGCTATTCAAAGGCGAATCTCTTTCACCTATTAAATTGCATTGACTTTCTGCGTAAGCGAAAAGCGGATGGAATTGAATATGGAGACAAGTTTCCGCCTGGCGAAAAGTCGCAATCGGCGATACTTTTCGCGGATCTTGGCTTTTTGCTTCTAATTGAATACGGGTCCATGTCTAGAGTTTAGTTTCTTATTACCAGCTGAAATAGAGAAAAATGGAGGCGTTCCCTTCCTGCTTCTCGCTGCCCCAGCTGGTTCCCTGATCCTCCCCCCGGCTCTTTGCTCCCCTGGCTGGCTCTCTCTCTTCTACGCTGCTCCCCGGCCAACACCCCGATCAGTGTTTGACGTCACCAGTGTTGACTTGCGCAGTGCATGTAAACATCTTTCTCAGATGAGAGAAAAGTGAAGAATCTTCTCAAAGGGACGGCCCTTTACCGCAAGTGCGGTCCCAGCACTTCAATCATTTAAATTCGGCAGTAATTTGAAAGCCTTAAGCTGGCCACACATCTAAAGATTATCTGTCCAACCAGCCAACTAGTTGATTGGTTGGAATGAAAATCTGGTAAGGTATACAATCAGGAATTTGCTCCCAAACGCTGGAAAATGGACCAAAACTGTTGTTTGAACAAATTGTTTAGATCAAACATTTAACAAACTTGTCTGAACGACCATTTTCATCTGTTTCCTGGCATTTAGGAGCAAATTGCTGATCATCAGTTACTCCCATACATTACCAGATTTTCATTCCAACCAATCAACTAGTTGGCTGGTTGGATGTAAGTTGGTCTAGTGTGTGGCCAGCTATACTTTTTAAATAGACCCCGTAGTGATAAGCCTTATAGGGGTCTTTTCATGTAGCAGAGAAGAGCCCTGTTTAGCTGATATGAGGGCTCTTCTCTGCTTCGTGCAATTCATGGAGTAAGTTACCGTGGAGAAGGTTATTCCTACTCCAGCGACACCCCTGCTCCGTGGATGAATCGCATCACCCTACTTTTGTAGGGTTAGTGAGATTCATAAAGGAACCTCTTGCGTACAGATTACGCCATCTGACAATGGCGTAATCTGTACCACTAGCCGAACAGAGCAGGGAAGCTGCATACTTCCCTGCTGTCAGCCCGGCAGCCGGCGCTGGCTCCGCCCCCTTTTCCTAGCGTCCTTTTTAGCAGTCTGTCTTCTCACTGCATCCAGGGATCACGGAGGCGCCGGACAGTGCCCGAAGACGCCAGAGAGGTAAGTATACATGAATGGCTACTAAACACTACTATATATCGCATCAATGTGATGCGATATACAGATGCGTCCAGTTACATTGTAGCTGATCGCGCCACAAATGCGCGCCATGCGACTCTCCGTGACTCCATATGCCACAGTTCGCTATGGTGCGCACTGTGAGCACACCATTCATTCCTATGGAGACACGGTCGCGTACGCATGGCGTGTACCCGATCGCCGGTGTTCGTCTCGCGCTATGCGAGGCACAATTTGCCGCACCAAAGAGTTAAGCTTTCAGCCTCCCAGGATGCACTAGGTCCCCCTCCTATACCCCGCCCCCGAGCCAAGGCACCTCAGTTTAGTTTGGTGCCCGGCCGGAGTCGGGTGCACCTGTTGGAGTGGGGGCTAGAAGAGCCCCTGAAGCTTTTTCTTCATGCAGCTGTGGCTGCACATCTGGATGAACAGCATGGACAGTCAGTCCTGACGTCCATGCTGTCTTCCCTACACCCCGCCGGTACCAGAATGCCGGTACTGACCCGGGGATGCTGGTGGGCATCTGGGGTCACAGCTAGCGGTGACCCCAGATGTTCCGGACCATTGCCGGATTCAATGGGGACAGAGGTAAGCAGCGGCGTCCCGCGGTGGGTCCCCGCTGATCACATGGTCCTAAGTCCCCAGGCAGGGGGCTCCCTGGGGACTGGCTGCAGCGTGGAGCCAGGCGACCAACCTGCGCTTCCACTACCCCCTGGGACAGCGGACCGCAGCAGAGCGGTAGTGCTGCGGCGTCCCAGGGGTTAAATGCATGCCAGGGGAGCGCGCCTTCCCTGTCTCACAGCCGGCGCCTCCCCCGCTGCACACAGCCCTCTCTGCACTGTGCTGACTGGCCCTGTGTCAGCGCTCCTCCCCCAGGCCAGCCTTCTCTCTGCTCCTCGGCGGCCATCTTTTCAGAAGCATGGTGAACGCTGCTGGAAGCCTGCATTGGAAGCATCGTGGTCTGGGTCCCCCCGCATACCTCTCCTCCGCTGTGGTCAGGTCTGTGTATGCAGCGCTGTGTCCTACCAGGCCCTGTGTCTGTGTAGTTGAGTGATCAGCGCTGTTAGTGCAGGAATTGATTTTCTTTGCATTGTATGTGACTGTGCTAGCGCTGCTGCCTGTAACTTTTCTCAAGACTGTCAGCTTTATTACTGTCCCTGTTCTTTCTGCTAAGCCCTTGCGGTGCGGTGCTGCAGGGTGGTCTCTCGCCTATTTAATATATAATTGGTGAGAGGGGTCACATACGTGGTGCCATCATGTCTGAAAGTGATTTTCCCCTCCGGCTACAGTGTACCACGTGTAAAGTACCGTTAGCGGAGGGGGAGGGTAGCGCGGAGGGCCTTTGCCGGCAGTGTTTGTCCATGGCGCGGCCTCTTACAGTTACAGCACCGGTACAGGAGCCGCCCTGGGCTTGTTTCGCTCAGGCGCTAACAGCTTTAGTGGGCCGGTTAGCTCCGCAGCCTGCGTTTACTCCGATGGGTTTGTCCCAGCAGTCTGTGGTGTCGTCACCCATGCAGGGTTTCCCACGACAATTGGTGGTACCCCACAGTCTCCCTATTTCCCCGCTCCCGGTTTCTCAGGAGCCAGCGTGGGTTAACTCCCTGACGAGTTCTGTACAGCACTTGTCGGATGTGTTGCAAGGGGAGTCTGTGATGCGGCCTCATAAACGGCCGGTGGCGTCTCTGTCCGCTCCTTATGAGGATGACGAAGGGACGTCTGATGATGGGGAGATTCTGGATCCTTACGATCAGGAACCTCTCCATACTAAGGACGCTGCTGCTAAGTCCAAAGTATATATTCCTGGACTTATTCGGGCGGTCCGCACAGCTTTGGTGATTGAGGACGAAGTTCCCCCAGCGGCTAAGTCTAAGTATGCCTTTTTCAAAGACGTGAAGGGCGATGCCACAGTCTTTCCTCTTTCGGGTCAGTTGGTGGACCATTTAGAGGAGGCGTGGGAACAGCCTGGCAAAAGATACCAGCCGCAGCGACGCCTGGCGGTGGCTTATCCGTTCGCGGATAATTATTTTGCTAAGTGGGAATCCCCTCCACAGGTGGATTCTCACGTGACCCGTCTTGTCCGCAGTGCCACATTGCCGATGCCATCCATGTCCTCCCTTAAGGATGCTACGGACCGCAAGGTGGAAATCTGCCTGAAGTCCGCTTATTCCCTTGCAGGGGGGGCAGCACGGCCGGCTATGGCCATTTGCTGGGTTGCCAGAGCGATGGAGCACTGGGCGGATTCATTAGAGGCTTCTTTTGATTCCGACTGTCCGGCCGAACAGGCGGAGTTGATTGGCAATCTCCGTGATTCGGCCACCTACATCAACGAGGCGGCTCTAGACATTAGTACTCTGGTGTCTAGAATTTCTTCAGCAGCGGTAGCTGCTCGTCGCACCTTGTGGCTGCGATCCTGGAAGGCGGACGCAGATTCCAAGAAGGGTCTGGAAGTTCTCTTCGGTCCGGATCTGGATAAGATTGTGGCCACGCTGGCGGCAGCCAAATCGGCTTGTCTCCCGTCGGCCGCTGCTCCTTCTGGTTCTGGACTATCGTCCTTTCGGTCATCTAGGGCCCAGGGCAGGCCCAAACCACAGTCGTTTCCTCGTCAGGCTGGCCCTAGGAAATCGGTCAAGCCCCGGAAGCAGGCATGGAGTACCAGACGTCCGGCCCCCAAGCCAGATGACAAGCCTGCGGCCTGACGGTCCGGGCCTCCCTTTGGGGGATCCCAGGGTGGGAGGCCGCCTGCTGCAGTTCGCCCAGTGTTGGTCGACCACTACGACAGACACTTGGGTTCTGGAGGTGGTCTCCCACGGGTACGCCCTCTCCTTCCGGCACAGACCCCCGGCTCGATTCTTCACCACGGGTCTACCATCAGACCGGAACAAGGCTATGGAGCTGCGGAAGGTATTGCACACTATGCTCCAGGCTGGAGTTATAGTGCCTGTTCCATTATCCCAGAGGGGCCAGGGTTTCTATTCAAATCTTTTTTTGGTACAGAAACCCAATGGGTCGTATCGTCCGATTCTCAACCTCAAAGCACTCAACAAGTCTTTGCGGGTACTGAAGTTTCGGATGGAGACCCTATGGTCCATCATTCTGGCACTGAAACCTGGGGACTACATGGTGTCATTGGACATACAGGACGCTTACCTGCATGTCCCTATTCTTTTGCGCCATCAACAGTTCCTCAGGTTTGCAATC
Source organism: Taudactylus pleione (assembly GCA_031769625.1). Lineage (NCBI taxonomy): Eukaryota > Metazoa > Chordata > Amphibia > Anura > Myobatrachidae > Taudactylus > Taudactylus pleione. The sequence goes on along the minus strand of JAUIMM010000033.1, from coordinate 2,614,434 downwards.
CGCAGCGACCACTTCCAGTTTCGGGCATTACCTTTTGGCCTGGCGACAGCACCACGTGTTTTCACCAAGGTGATGGCGGTCATGGCGGCTTCTCTGCGGCTGCAGGGAGTCCGCATGTTGCCGTACTTGGACGACCTGTTATTGGTGGCGGGATCTCCAGAGCTCCTGTTACGCCACTTGGACCTGACCATTGCCCTGCTGCAACGGCACGGCTGGCTAATCAACTGGCAGAAGTCCACTCTAATCCCGTCTCGGAGGATTCGGCATCTTGGAGCCTTATTGGACTCGGGACAGCAAAAGATCTTCGTGACGGAGGAAAAGATCTCTGCTTTGCAGTCAAGGGTGCGCAGTTGTCTGCACAGCCGCCGAGTGTCTCTACACTCGGCGATGAGGTTACTGGGCTCCATGGTGTCGGTGTTCGACATGGTGGAATATGCCCAGTTTCACTCCAGACCTCTGCAGCACCTGATCCTGTCAAAGTGGAACGGGCTGCCTCAGTCTCTGAAGTCCCAGACGATTGTGTTCACCCTGGAGGTTCGCCTGTCCCTTGCTTGGTGGTTACAGACGACCCACCTCAGCGAGGGACGTCCGTTCTGGGTTCCAAATTGGGTCCTGTTGACAACGGACGCCAGTCTTCGGGGCTGGGGTGCAGTTTCGGGTCCACATTTGTTCCAGGGCAGGTGGACGCCGACAGAAGCGGAGCTTCCAATCAATATCTTGGAACTCCGTGCGGTCTTCAATGCTCTCCAGCAGGCACATCGGTTTCTCCAGGGTCACCCGGTACAGGTCCAGTCGGACAACGCTACCACTGTGGCCTACATAAACAGGCAAGGAGGAACCCGAAGCCGGACGGCTCTCGTAGAGGTGTCTCGGATCCTGGTTTGGGTGGAGCGCAATCTTCCGGCCATATCAGCAGTCTTCATCCCGGGAGTGCTCAATTGGGAGGCGGACTTTCTAAGTCGCCAGGACGTTCATCCGGGGGAATGGTCCCTGCACCCGGACGTTTTTCAACTACTGGTGGACAGGTGGGGTCTCCCAGAGATCGACCTCATGGCGTCCCGGCACAACAACAAGTTGCCGGTGTACGGGTCTCGCACAAGAGACGAAGGGGCGTCTCTGGTGGATGCTCTGTCCGTCCGGTGGACGTTCCGGTTCGCATACCTGTTCCCTCCGGTCTCCCTTCCTCCACGGGTAATCCGGAAATTCAAACAGGAAGGAGGGACGCTCCTGTTGATAGCTCCCGCGTGGCCCAGACGGCACTGGTTCTCAGACCTTCAGGGTCTGTCCGTGGACAGTCCTCTGCGGTTGCCGCTACGACCGGACCTCCTGTCTCAGGGTCCTTGTCGTCACCCGGACCTGACTCGGCTGTCTTTGACGGCGTGGCTGTTGAGACGGCCATGCTGAGGTCCCGGGGGTTTTCCAGCTCTGTGGTGCGTACCATGTTGCGAGCTCGGAAACCGTCTTCCGCGAGGATATACCATCGCGTGTGGCATACGTTCTTCCAGTGGTGTCGACCGAGAGGTTATGCACCGCGGGAGTTTCGTCTGTCTCGGATTCTCACCTTCCTGCAAGCGGGACTAGATCATGGGCTTCGCCTTGCTTCTTTGAAGGTACAGGTTTCGGCCCTGTCTGTCTGGTTTCACCGTAGGATTGCTACAATCCCGGATGTGCGCACCTTTATGCAAGGTGTTGTCCGCATTCAGCCGCCCTTTGTTCCACCTGTGGCGCCTTGGGATTTGGCTGTGGTCCTGAGGGCTCTCCAAGGACCACCGTTTGAACCACTGGGATCAGTGGATCTTAAATGGCTAACAGCTAAGACTGTTTTCCTTCTGGCTATTGCTTCGGCCAGACGTGTTTCTGAGTTAGGGGCTCTTTCTTGTAGACCCCCTTTCTTGGTTTTTCATGGGAACAGGGCAGTACTCCGCACTCGGCCCGAGTTTCTTCCCAAAGTTGTTTCCCAGTTTCATGTTAACGAGGAAATCGTTGTTCCGGCCTTTAACTCACCGGGTCTTTCCGTGGGTGAGGCCTCTTTGGATGTTGTGCGGGCCTTAAGGACTTATGTTGACCGCACTTCTTCGTTTAGGAAGTCGGACGCTTTGTTTGTCCTCTATGGCTTCCGTAAAAAGGGTTGGCCTGCTTCAAAGCAAACTTTGGCAGCCTGGATCCGTATGGCTATTTCTGAAGCTTATCTTCATGAAGGCCTACCGGTTCCTCCTTCTCTGAAGGCTCATTCCACTAGGTCTGTGGGTCCTTCGTAGGCAGCTCGACGTGGTGCCTCTGCAGTCCAGATCTGCAAGGCTGCTACGTGGTCCTCTGTCCATACCTTCGTGAGGTATTACAGGTTTGACACCTTCGCCTCTCAGGATGCTTCCTTCGGGCGGCGGATTCTCCTTTCTGCACAGGACCGTCCCCACCCTTAAAGGATACTGCTTTGGGACATCCCCAAGGTATCCTGTGGATACCCTATGGACCTTGAAGTAGAAAATATGAGATATGGTAAGAACTTACCCTTGTTATCTCTATTTCTACGAAGTCCATAGGGTTCCACAGGACTCCCGCCCTGTCGCACCTGTGCTGCAGATGGGCTTTGCTCTGGTCACCGGTTTTCCGTCTCCCTCTGGTGAGAATGTGATTCTTGTATGTGTCCAGATCTTTGTTCTCTCTCTTCCTTCTCCTCCTCCGGCCTATGGCTTGGTAACTAACTGAGGTGCCTTGGCTCGGGGGCGGGGTATAGGAGGGGGACCTAGTGCATCCTGGGAGGCTGAAAGCTTAACTCTTTGGTGCCCTGCGACTGACGTCACACCTATACCCCAAGGTATCCTGTGGAACCCTATGGACTTCGTAGAAATAGAGATAACAAGGGTAAGTTCTTACCATATCTCATATTTTATCATGAGCCACTTCATGTTTTTTTTATGAATAGACCCCATAGTGATTAAAAATGAAGATCTCCAGGTGGTCTGAGGAACAGAGAAGAGAGTGACACATTACTTAGAGTGCCACTATTAGTAAGTGCTGTTAATTCTAGAGACGAGCGGTTCGGTTTTGATTTTACTCTGTTATTATGTTCAGATCTCAAAAACGGTATCTTATTGGCTATTTGGCGCTCATGAGTTTGGATAGCCAATAAGATAAATTTAAACTTGAGCTAATTTGGCGAAAAAGAGTCAAAACGAACCGCTCATCTCTAGTTATATCATATATACATATCACATATTACCTCATGATGACAACACAGAGCCGGGGCAAGATGAAAAATGGAGCCCCCCTGTGTGCGCGTGCCAAAAAGGTGGGCTTGGCAACATGGCACAAGGGACGTGGCCACTGAAAAATGGGGCGTGTCAACATGACACACACACCCCTTTCTTGTCACTCTGGGAACATTCCTTTCCATTCCATATGAACCTTAATGCCCCCAGTAGTAGTTGCGCTCTTGCAATGTTCCCAGTAGCAGTGCCCCCAGTAGTGCCCTTTATACAGTGCCTCCAGTAGGGCACCCTTATACAGTACCCCTTATGCAGTGGCCACAGTAGTGCACCCTTATACTTTGCCCCCAGTGCAGTGCCCTTTATACAGTCCCCCCTATTCAGTGCCCCCAGTAGTGGTCCCCCTTATGCATGCCCCCAGTAGTGCCCCTTATATAGTACCCCCAGTAGTGGTCCCTCTTATGCAGGCCCCCAGTAGTGCCCCTTATACAGTGCCCCCAGTAGTGGTCCCCCTTATGCAGATCCTCAGTAGTGCCCCTTATACAGTACCCCCAGTATGCTGTGCTCCCAGTAGTGGTCCCTCTTATGCAGGCCCCCAGTAGTGCCCCTTATACAGTACCCCCAGTATGCTATGCTCCCAGTAGTGGTCCCTCTTATGCAGGCCCCCAGTAGTGCCCCTTATACAGTACCCCCAGTAGTGGTGCTCCCTATTCATTGCCCCCAGTAGTGATACAGAGCCCCCTATACAGTGCCCCCGGCCAGTAGTGCCCCTTACATAACACACACAGACATACATACATACATACATACACAAAACACTTACCTGAATCCCCGCTCCTGCCGCTGTCCTCTCCTCCCTCCTCCTGCTCAGTACTATGGGAGAGATGTCATGACGTGTCTCCCATCACCCACTGCAGGAGCCGGAACGTGGAGCTCATGAGTCAGCTCCAGCCTGGCTCCTGCAGTGGGTGCAGCAGCCAATGAGAGTCTGTCTGACTCCCATTGGCTGTTGAAGCACACACAACGCCGGCAGGTAGTACGAGTGTACTACCCAGGTCCGCACTACACTGACTTTACCAGCAGACCTGGACGCCTCACGGCGCCCAGAACACGAGCCCCGGCCGACCTGCCCTAGTTACACCACTGAACACAGACATTCCTGATTATCACTCAATAACAATATCACAGCATTATCCACATCCAAAAATGTATAACAGTTTAGAGGAAAGGAAAAAGGCAAACAGGGATACACAGCCACACTCTGTATAGGAGAAAGGGTGAGGACGTCCCAAAAAGTGCAATAGTAAAGATGAAAAGAAAAAAGATAATGCCAAGGATAAGCTATATAATAAAATCAATTGCTGACAAAAGAAATATGTAGATGAGGGGGGAAGAGATAGCTGTAGAAAGAGGGGGAGAGAGATTAGGTAAAAAAAGATGGAGGACGCTAAAGAGAGAGTGGGAGAAAACCAGAGAAAAAAACAACAGGCAGCGCAAGGGACAACATCTAGTATATTAATATACACATGTTGCCTGGAAATTTCCAGACCTCCTCTAACCTGAACTTTTTGACTCCAATACTTGGATGTGGCCTACGATTAAGTACTCTTTGGTAGTAATGAGATATAAATGTGTAGTGTATGGCAGAGGTTCCCTAGCAGTCCAGGTTTCAAGGATATCCATGCTTGACCACAGGTGACTTAATTAGTACCTCAGTCAATTTGATTTAACCATCTGTGGTCAACCATGGATATCTCTAAAACCTGATCTGTTGGGGTGCCGCATTTGGGAACCTATGATCTATGGGACATACTCATAGACAATTGTTTTCTTAAACTCACCGGAGTTGGGGCTGCAGCGGAGTCCAAAATTCAAATAGGGGAACCACCCCAAAACGCTGACCAGGACTCACTGGCAGTTGGTGTGGCTGGCACTGCGCATTGCCCATTGTTGGTGTGGCAGGCACTGCTCACCGCCCATTGCTGCATATTAGATTCCACCAATGTGACTAGTGTACCATTTTACTGTTATATTATGAGATGCAGCGCTCAAGGCATTTCTTCTACTCTGATAACTGGGTTATATTGTGTGAGAGTTAAATTGCATTTACAATTGTACCATTCAATAATCTCTAATGTGCTGCATACTTGACCAGACCCCGGCCTGTCGGTGTCAATCAGAGAGTAAATCAAATCATGACAACTCAACACCACAGAGTCGCAGCCTTGAAATATACAGAGTTCTTTTTTTTAATGCTGTCACAATTCTTTATGTCACAGCAGCATGGAATCCAATAAAGCGGGTGTGGGAGAGAGCAGAGTCTCTGTTCAAATGGCAGCTAGGACCTTATATCACTCTGTACAGCTGTTTAACCCCTATACCCTCACTTCGGGCTGAAGAGCTGACTTTGCCAAAGTGTTAAATTCCGGGGTCCTCTAGTAATTACTTACACAGAGGTCACAGCTGTTCATTCCCAGGATTGACCTCATTTACCATGTTCATAAAGATTCATTGTTTAATACAGTTATATTAGCCAAGCATAGCCACTCAATATGTCCTCAGCAAGTTTATAAAAACACAATTATCAGTATCATGTAAACAGGCTGCTTTGTGCCCTGTAACACAGACCCCAGTAGCCGTGCCCGGATTATCTCTGTGTACACAATGTCTGTCCATCCTCTCTTTGATGAATTCTCTTTAATAAAGCTCAGAAGGCATCGTTTTTTTTAATTAGGATAATTCCTACATATATGTTGTTGCATGTGGCGTTGCAATTAGAACCACATTCGTATGTCATTGTATTTCAAATGTAATAACAATCCGGCTTAAGACCCAACAGTGTGTAATTAAGAGACCAATTCAAAATCTTTGTGAATAATTCAGTGGTAATGTATTAAACCGGCATTATTATTATTTTTACAAACAAAGCATTAATGATTGTGTAATCCAGGAACGATAGCGGAAGATATCTAGGTCATACCGATGGGTTGCGTCTAAAACCTCGGAAAGAAATTATGGCAGGTGCAAGAAGCGGGTGATGACGATTGCGGGCACAAGCAGAGCGATTGTGATTGGCTGTTTGTGAACATGCCGCTGACAGTGATTGGTGCTTTCCTTTCCACTCCTGTATAGATTAGATGCTTTTTTGTGGAATTTTTATTATTTTTTTTTTAAATATAATATATATATATATATATATATATAAAGCAAAGAAAGTGAATAAGTGAGCGACAATAGTGCCTATACACTGCATGTATTTCTACCAAGGAACATATATAATAACAAGATGGTATAAAGTGTCTAGTGCGTATGTGCAAGTAAATCTTAGAATAACATCCCATACAATAAATTATTAATAATTAATAGTGAAAATAAGTTATTAAAAAAGGATAATATATATAAAAAACATTTAATTAACATATATATCCAGCAGACATTTACAAAATACAATCAATGAATAAAGGAAAGGTAGGAATTATAAATATATAGATAAAAAATGGTATTTCATAAAAACATAGATAAAAAGGAGAGAAACACAAAGAGGCAGATCAAGTGCTTATCTAATACCCCTTTTCCACCAAAATTCCAAGTCTGACCTGGAGTTGGAACAGAGTTCCTATCCGGATCAGACCTGGAATTTAACTGGCGCCGACTCGGGATATTCCCGAGTCGGCGACGCTCACACCGGAGTCGGGTCTGCATAGACCCGGCTTTCCCCGCGTGAAAGTGGACGCTTGGAGATGACGTCATCTCCAAGCATCACTGAAGCCGGACCAATCGGCCGGCTAGCAGCACACTTCAGATCATTGTGACCCAGAGTGTGCTGTTCTCACAGCAGGGTTTTACGGGCTACGCCCGTGTTACACCCTGCTATTTACCTGGGTTGGATTGCTGGCGATCGAACCCTCTCCCCTTTTACACCAGGGAGCTGCCCGGGTTAACCCTGCAATAACTCGGGTTTTAGCTTTGGTGTAAAAGGGGTATTAGTGGGGTAATCAATCCCAGTTCATGGAGGTAAGAAAAGTCAAAGACCCAACGCATTTCGTCAATTATCAGACTTCATCAAGGGAATATTTTTATTCATTGATTGTATTTTGTAAATGTCTGCTGGATATATAAGTTAATTAAATGTTTTTTATATATACAGGTTGAGTATCCCATATCCAAATATTCCGAAATACGGAATATTCCGAAATACGGAATATTCCGAAATACGGAATATTTGTAGCATGACTGAGATAGTGAAAACTTTGATTTTTGATGGTTCAATGCACACAAACTTTGTTTAAGGCACAAAATTATTAAAAATAAAGTATAAAATTACCTATAGGCTGTTTGTATAAGGTGTATATGACACATAAATAAATTTCATGTATGTACACAAACTTTGTTTGAGCCACAAAATTATTGAAAATATTGTATAAAATTACCTTCAGGCTGTGTGTATAAGGTGTATATAAATCATAAATACATTCTGTGTTTAGATTTGGGCCCTATACCTAAGATATTTTAATATGGTATGCAATTATTCCAAAATACGGAATATTCCGATATCCAAAATATCCCTGGTCCCAAGCATTTTGGATATGGGAGACTCAACCTGTATTATCCTTTTTAATAATTTATTTGCACTATTAATTATTAAGAATTTATTGTATGCGATGTTATTCTAAGATTTACTTGCATACGCACTAGACAATTTATACCTTCTTGTTATTATATATGTTTCTTGGTAGAAATACATGCAGTGTATAGGCACTATTGTCGCTCACTTATTCACTTTCTTTTTTTTATGTTTTTTATGTGGTAATTAGCAATTATCCACTTATTGTGGTTGGAGCAGACACTTATAACTAAATAAGTAAGTGCAACACACTGACTTATATCAGTATTATAAGAATAAGATGGAGGCTTTTCATAACCAGTCGCCGAGTACATTCACAATATACATATATATATATATATATAATTTTAATGAGACATCACAGATCAATTTAATATTCGCGGTTGCATCGTATCAATGCCATTTAAAAAAAATACAGGTAAAATTTTGTGGGTTTTTTTCACTTTTCTATGTCAACCTTTTGTCCCTGTCGACCTATTGACTGTCTACCATGTGGGGTCTATCTAGACATTATCTATCCTTTTCATGCAGATCTTTTATACCAAACCCATAGTGTGTATGCCCGATCCGCCGCTCACGACGGTCATTCATCGCATCGTCATATCTGCTGTTCTAGACGGCATGTGGGAAGATGCAATGAACGACGCAGTAGTGTTACATGCAGTGTGTAACGATACATCACGCAGTCGTGCGCCAGATGGTGCAAGGTGTATGGCGTGCGCAATGTATTGTTACATCGCAACGCGCAGTCGCTGGGTTGCACCTTCGTATGGTGTGAACCCAGCTAAAGTCACATTTTTCTTTTTAGTTCATATTGTTTCTGTTTATGTACTTTTTTTGGTGCTGCTGACCCTTTGTGGCGCTATATAAATAAAAGATAATAAAATAATAATAATAAATATGTAAAATACAGCTTCTACCTTAAATTGGTAGTTGAAATCTAAATCTATTGTCTATTGCAACTTTGATATAGCTGACACTCTATAGTTACATCTAGTAACCATGCATCCAGTTATTGTAGTCCACATTTTGTTTCCACAGTTCCAAGTGTTATTAAGTGTTGTGTCCATTATTCGCATCCGAATGGAAGCCACAGGCATGTCTTTTTTACTTCATGATTTTTTGGATAGAAGTCCTATCTCATGGATTACTAGGGCTCAGACCTCTGCAGGATCCCGGAAGTGCAGACAAGGTGTATCCACGGCCCCCTATGATTTAGTGACCATGCTCCCCTGAGGCGCGCTCCGTTGTAAAGCTGAGGCACTCAGGTTGCCCAGAGACCACCACACCGGATGGGGATGGGATGCCGGCGTTCGGCATCCCGACGGTCAGAATCCCAACGTTGGCATCCTGACAGGGTTAGAATACCAACATTTTGTTGGTCGGTATCCTAATGCTGGCCATACACGGTGCGATATAGCACATATACCATGCCGATCCGTCGGATCGGCACGTATATCGTGCCATGCATGGCCACCTTAACCCTCCCCCTCTCCCTACCCTAACCCCCCTTAGTGCCTAAACCTAACCTCTCCCTTCCCACACCCTAAACCTAACCATCCACCCTTAGTGCCTAACACAAAACCCTTCCCCTAGTACCTAACCTTAACCCTCCCCTTAACCGACAGAATCTCCTCCATTGGTATTTTAACCACATCCCCTCCACACATGCAGGGCCCCCCCATGCATACTTACATCGCCAGCGTGGAGGTTCTGTGTGGCATAATGTGAACTGGATGCATTACAGTGTCTCTTTCTGGTTTTGTTGTGGACCCGGGGTGGTAAAAGGAGCAGACACTGAAGCAGATTTAAAAATAAACGTGGAGTTTTTAATGAGTGGCTTAACAGACGTGGCTAAACAAAAAGTCCGGGTATAGCACTAAAGTGCACTTGGGAAACTGTAGTGAGTCAATGGGAAAAAGTCCAGGTAGTGATAACAGAAGGTAGTCCAGTATTCCAGGGTTTGTGAGGCTGAAGTGAATGGCAGTTTTGAAATGAATTGCAGGCTGAGAATTAATGTTCAGGGAAACTGCAAGTGGAGGCAAGGTGCAGGGTAACAGCTGACACAGGTACTCAGGCAAGGGAGAGGCAAAGGAGGAGGCAGGAGCCAGCGGGGCTGGAACAGGCAGGGTGAAGCAGGCTAGGTAATGATCCCAACAGACAGGTGAATGAGCACAGGAACTCTCTCTCTCAGCTCTCGCTGAGAAACACGTTGCACTGGCAATGAGAGGAAGCTCTGCACTCCCTTAAATACCCAGTGCTGCACTGTGACAGGCCAGAGAGAGCATGTGACACACCAGGATAGGGCGACTAGGACACATGACCGGAGGCAAGATGGCGGCGCCCAAGCCAGAGCAAAACGGAAGCACCACCAGGCCTAACCAGACCAGAGTGACAGTATGCCCGCACAGGACTACGCACAGCCAATGCACCCCGCCAAATACCAGCGCCACCTCCAGACGCCCCTCGCCATAGCGTCCTCACAGGTAATACTTGCCGGCCGGCATGCCGAGAAACCCTGGTCATGACACAGTGTATGTAACACATTTGTGGTGCTGGGAGTATTTACACATGCTTTTTAATAACATCACCAGCATATAATTTTGACAATTTTATTGGTAGTGACTTATAAAATGAGTGGAGGTCCCTGGGGTCCCCACAAAACCTGAATCCTACCCTAGGAGTGCACCATAGGTAATTACTGAATGACGAGGCGTAGCTGCATCCCCTCCTGTAGCCACACCCCTCAGCACCGTGCCTGCCGGTCATCTTGGCAGCCCTGCATGTTTGAGGAATTATTCCAGTCACTGCAGTACCCAGTATAATGATTATACAGTAAATAGGAACAATTATTTATGACTTGTCTGGGGAGTTACCCTTTAATGCCATTCCTATAGGTTTCAATTTTGTTTTTCAAGAATATAGCAGCAGAAAAGTGCATAACAAGCATTTCACCTAATTGTATTGTCCACTCGGGGATAGGATTAAAAATGTGATTGTTTATTAATTTACCTCAACATATAGGATTATTGCACCTTCAATCTATTTAAACCACTCTCCCATATGCCGAAACTTCGGCCATTTTGGACAGTACCACTCTCATCTCGGATGCCAACAAAATGCAGCATGTACTATTCCCCTTCTGTGTCACGCCTGTGTGTCTGCCCCTCCCCTTTAGAATGTAAGCTCTCACGAGCAGGGACCTCTTCCCTCATGTGCCTCTCTTTACATTTTGTTCTATCCTTACTCCCCATAAGGGCACCTAACACGGGACTGCCAACTCCCTGCTGCTTATTGTGAGTGCTTTAATCGCTATTGCCGCAATGTATATTAATCGTATCCTTGTCCTGCACTGTAATGTACTGTAAGTTACTTGTTTCTTGTTCACCTATTAGTTCTATGTACTATGTAAGGCACTGCGGAACACTTATGGCGCCATATAAATAAAGGATAATAATAATAATAATACTTCACTTACCAAGTAATGTTTACACCTCATACCTTGCCCTTAACTCCAAATAACTCAAATACAGAGACACTTGTACGCTACCTACGCAGAGCCATGAACAGTTTGCTATCTACATTTAATTAGCTATCTTTCTAAACATGACATTTTTAGATAATTAGGTAAACAGTGAAGGAGCTGAAGTGATAAAATTGACCTGTTTAATTAACAAGCTGACTTTTAGTCACAACAGAAATGCATTGATTGACCGCACACCACGTCATCCGTAATTTCTATGAAGATCAATATTATCATTTATGTTGTCTCTTCTCTGCGGCCTTTTAGTTCATCATTAATTTTCACAGTGATAAATGGTGTAATAATAACCTGTCATTACCTTGTGTGTTTTACATAACTGCTGTATTGGATCATAGTAAAATCTACTGGTAAAAATTAATTCAGTGTTTTGTGATCCCAAAGAAATGAATGTACAGAACATATATACCGTATTGAGCTGATCATGAATTAAAATTAATTGAAGGTTATTCATGTTTTAACACTTACTTTCCAGAATGGATATTACATCTTTGAATATAATCTCCAGAGTATAATTAATCATTAACTTAATTCCCCGTGGAGCTTACAGTCTACATTCTCTAGCACACAAACACACCCACACACACACACACATAAATATGTTTTCAACACTGATAGTTACTTACAACTTTTTTTTTTTAATCATAGGCTCTGAATCTAATACGAGCTTCAAGCATATTGATGTAGTTTATTTTTAAATGTGTTACCTTTTCTGCACACCTACCACGATCCCCAAGGTGCAATACAGCAGAAAATTCTTGTATAAAATGTCTGGATATAACAGAATCCAATGCAGGGAGCACGTGAGAGCAACAAGAAGATAAAAAATAGAAAAAAAGATCTAGCAATGTGAATAACAAAATCTGCTGCAAGGCATGTACCAAATAAAAAAATAATTAAGGGGTATATTTTTCAACGTTCATTATGTCAACATGAAAATGTTGACATGGCCGCAACGGCGACATTATTATTATTATTATTATTATTACATTTTATTTATAGGAAGCCGCAAGTGGTCCACAGCGCCGTACATACAGTAAAGTGTACACAGAACATTACATTACAATACAGTAACCAAAATATAAACAGAACACAAGTAACAATTAGCAACACAATTCTCCATACACAGCACAGCTCTGAAGGTGAAGGCTGTCATAGAAGTGCTAGAGAAGAAGGCTGTGAGACAGAGGGGAGGAGGACCCTGCTCCTAGGAGCTTACAATCTAGGGGAGAGGGGAGACGGACAGATGACATGAGGCATGAGTGTGTAGAGGGGGACCTGAGTGCAGGAAGTAAGCAAGGTAGAGATGGCTGAGGCGGGAGGGACAGAGACCTGGTAACATGGTTATGTGGTGGAAGGGTATGCTTTGATGAACAGGTGGGTTTTCAGTGCATGTTTGAAGCTCTGCAGGGTCGGGGAGAGCCTGATCGAGCGAGGAAGCTCATTCCAGTGGAGGGGGGCTGCACGGGCAAAATCTTGGACACAAGTATGAGATGAAGTAACCAGGGTGGAGGAGAGGTAACAGTCATTGGCAGACCAGAGTGAGCAGGAGGGAGTATGTAAGGAGATGAGGTTGGAGATGTAAGGAGCAGTAGAGTTAGAGAGGGCCTTGTATGTGAAGGTGAGGAGTTTGAACAGGATTCTGTAGGGGAATGGGAGCCAGTGCAGGTTTTGGCAGAGGGGAGCAGCAGAAGTGGAACGGCGGGAGAGGAAGATAAGTCTAGCTGCCGCATTGAGAACAGACTGGAGGGGAACAAGATGGCAACGTGGGAGGCCAGTAAGGAGAAGGTTGCAGTAGTCAAGCCGAGAAATTATTAATGAATGATCAGTTTGGTAGCATTCTGGGAGAGCAAAGGCCTAATGCAAGCGATGTTACGTAGCTGGAACTGACAGGACTGAGCCAGAGATTGAATGTGGGGGGTGAAGGAGAGAGTGGAGTTAAGGGTGACACCCAAACAGCGAAGTTGGGTACAGGGGAGATGATGGTGTTGTCAACAGTGATAGTGAGATTGGGATGGAGTTGAGACTCTATTAGGGGGAAAGATGATGAGTTCGGTTTTGTCCATGTTGAGCTTCAGAGAGCGCTCGGTCATCCAGGAAGAGATGGCAGAGAGGCAGCTGGATACCTGAGAGGACAGAAGGGGAGAGCTCAGGAGAGGAGAGGTATAGTTGCGTGTCATCGGCATAGAGGTGGTATTGGAGGCCGAAGGAGCTGATGAGTTCTCCTTGTGTAGAGGTGTACAGGGAGAAGAGCAGCGGGCCCAGGACAGAACCCTGCGGGACACCAATGGGCAGGGTGGAAGGGGGAGGCATTGAAACGCCGACACCGATGAAATGTTGACATGATTAAAATGCTGACAAAATACTCCTGGCAGTCTAGCGGTGACTTACCTGGTCCGGCAAGTTGCGTTGGCTGCAGCAGAGTCTTCCAGGACCGGCAGTGACTTCATGATGACTTGTGGCTCATCCTGTAGCTATTCGGGCTGTGTGTATCCCTAACCCCTGACTAGCCTCTAGTGCAGTGTTTCCCAACCTCGGTCCTCAAGGCACACTAACAGTCCAGGTTTTAGTGATATCCATGAGTGAGCACAGACGGTTAAATCAAAATATCAAAGGTACTAATTAACACACCTGTGTTCAAGTATGGCTATACTTAAAATGTGGACTGTTAGTGTGCCTTGAGGACCGTGGTTGGGAACCTCTGCTCTAGTGCCTAACCCTAACTTCCCCTCCCACCTCCTAGCTCTGGCCCTGCCCTTAGTGCCCAACTCTAACCCTCCCCTCCTTTAGCCTAATCCTAACCATCCGGTCACATGTTGACATTGTAAACGTGGACATTCTGTACATGCTGATATGTTCAATGTCGACATTTCAACAATCTCAACATCATAACTGTCAACACTGTAGTATCGACTGCATTCAGTAATTAAGTAATCTGAAAGTGAAATGATAAAAAACAAATACTCGCATTAATATTACGCATTCAATGCTGCAGCAGATGAACAATTATACGTTGAAATTCCACACAAATCAGAATTCGCCATTGAACAGGCTGTTTCGCCTAGAGATGTGACATCTGATAAAACAGTCTGCGCGTTTCTAACACAGTGAGGGAGCTAGCACTTTACAGGCTGTGTTTGAAAAATAAAAATTAGGAGCTGATTGGTTGGTACTATGGACCTCCAGGGCTGCCATCAGAAATTGTGGGGCCTGGGACTGACTAAATAGGTAGGGCCCCCGGGCCCCCAAGCCACACTTTCCTCCCTGGGGTCCCCTGCCTCTACCATGCTACCTTTTCTCCCGGATTAAATCTATACCATCTATACCTCTGCCTGGCTCTTTTTCCCACTTCCCTTTTCCCTGGTTTATTAAATTAATGATTTACTTACCTTTTCTCCATGAAGAAGGCTCCGAGTCCTTTCTTCTGGCTTCTCCGGCAGACCCTGGAGCTGCTCCTCTAGCGTTGCGGCTCCTTCGACTTCTCCCTTCCAGAGGCGCGCGTGACGTCATGATGTCACACGCGCCGACTACAAAATAAACTTTATTGATTACAAGAACCGGCGGACCTCAGTGCGGCATGTAGGTTGCAGCGGCCAGAGGCGGCCAGCCTCCTTTTTAGTGCAGGCTGTGTCGGTGGCGGGCAGTAGCAGTGGCCCACATCTCAAAGGGGAAGTATGGGGTTGAATGCTGTGCAGCGGCAGTAGGATCGGACGGCCCCTCCCCCGGTCTGCCAGTCTCCGGGCCCGGGACTCCTGTGCCGGCAGTCCCCCCCTGATGGCGGCCCTGTGGACCTCATTCAGAGTCGGTCGTTGCGGCCGCACGGTTGTAAGGTAAAAGGCCGGATATGCAAATGAAGCGCTCGCAAGTTGCGTCGTTAAGATGGGATCGTTAGCTGGACGAGCGAATGGAGGATGCGGCCGTAAGACTAAAAATACGCCCCCTTCTCGTTCCCATTACATGTCATCTCCGGGCATATAAGGATTAATCGAGACCATCGGAGCTGGTCGTAGAGCTTAAGGTTGACCATACCCTCTCGTAAGCACTACGATCAAGTCAGTGTAAAAACCTCCCATGTCACATGTGCCATGACACTACTTAGTTAATTATGCACTCCCATAAAACGCCGTTTGCATAGTGAGGCACGCCTGCGTTCGGATCTCCACTCCCCCATTCACAAGCACCTTCCCCTGTTACCACCCACAAACGCCTCATCCTGTCACTCAAACTAACGACCTGGCCAAGTTGAAGGAGAGAGCAATTTCTGATCGTGATAGCTAGTTTGCGCACGCGCATTGCGAATTTTACGCATGCGCAGTTTAGCGAACATCGGTGGCGTACGACCGTGCGGCCGCAACGACCGACTCTGAATGAGGTCCTATATCTCTGTCCACTATATCTCTCTCCAAGGCTTAGTACATAGAATCTTTAAGGCCAAACATGCAGAATTTTGCAGCAATACTAGAAGAAAAAATGTCCGTTGAACACTTGTGCTCCTCTTTAATAAATGTGCTTTATTGCTGATAGTTAAATCATGTAAGCAAATGGCCGTTACGTCCAGATATTGTGCTGTGTGTCAATTTCAAGATTTCCTGTTCTGTTTACTAGCATGTATGCTCTCTGTAATATAATAGGACTCTATATGAGCACTCATTAAGTAATTACAGATGTGTCCTCACTCCTCATGCACCTGGCCTCAATACGCCATACAGCGTTAGATGCCCAGCGCAACTGGGCTGCTCCGAAAGCTGCAGCGTACCATCTTTTTCTGTAAAATGTGCATCGTATTTGCATCGCAGATGCAGCAAAACACCACTCACAGTGTACTAGAGTCACCGGGCAGCGCCTTTAGCTGAACAGGAATTTGTTTCAGACACATACAAAGTCGCAGATGAAGTACAACGGAACTTGGCGTTAGAAAAAGCATTGAAGCACTTTGTATGCAAATTCAGACTCGGTCGCACATAGCTGTACAAATGTCGCGCATCACATTGATCAGTGTAATGTAGCAGAGTAGTCCAGTTGTTTTATATGTGTCCGGGAAACATGAGACCAGTCACGCCGAGAGGGAGTGTTTGGCGCGTCTGAAGCCACAGTGCATCTGTATTCTGTACACATCCGTCGTGCACTGTGCCACAGGGGTGTTTTTACTTTTTACCAACACGCCTTGAATAAAGTTCATGAATTTGTTTATGCTATTAATGTGTCCTTTATTAACGTCCTGTCTACCAGACCCAACTGTGGGCCTGATTCAGCAAAGAGCGCAGTTGCTAATACGCACGCAATCGGACGATTGTTGCTTTCTGCGCATGCATGTGCAAACCGGCCACGGCCGCAGAGGCTACGCAGACCCATTGCAGAGTGATTGACTAGAAGTGTCGTTTGTGGGTGGTGACGAGGGGGGGGGGGGTACGGCCGAACGCAGGCAGGCGTGCCAGTGCGTTTCAATGAGGGGCGTTCATGAATTATCCACTGCGACACCATAGGCAGTCTGAGGCGGCATAGCGTGCGCTGAAGTAAGCAATTCTTGAGTGAGGTATGACCTGCCTTATCTGTGCGGATGAGTCCGATGTTACCGATAACTTCGCTATGTTGCCAAAGTATACGGATGTGAGTAAGGGGAAGTGGGCGTCCTTATGTCAGGCTGCGATCGCAATGCGAATGCAATCATGTGCATATCACCGCTGATATTAGCAACTGCGTTGCGTGCGTATAAGCAGAATAGCGATCCTTGCCGACTCAGACCCTGTGTTGAGATCTAATGCAATTTACCAAGCAATTTTTTTTTTTTTGTAGACTTGTAAACTTAATGTCTGTTACTATGTTGTTGTGTTTGGATGTATTCGTGTCTTGTGTGTGTTCTGCTCTTAAGCTTCTCTCACTGTGCTGGCACCTGTTAGGTAGATGGATGTGACAACAAAGAGTTTGCTATGCAATGAAGCAGTTATACACTAGTCTCCTATGAAAGCCATGAGCTAACATATTAGTTGAGGAAATTACAGACACTGCCAGGAAAATTCAGAAGAAACAAAATAGGAAGCAGCTTGAAGTTCCATTTTTATTCAAATCAGTATGTCAGTGTACTCTGTGTTTGGGCTCTATTCTGTACCATCATTTGCTAACGTATTTGAGCACTGTACCATCATTTGCTAACGCGCAAAAGAAAAAAAAAAAAAAGATTGCAAAGCAAGAAGAGATTTAATGAAAAGTGTTAATCACAAAATAATTGCATCGCTTGAAATTATATCATTTATTTTCACACTAGTTTTCTAGCCTCAGCACAGATGTTATTACGTTCCGATTTTATAGTCATAAGATGAATGTTACAGTATTGTTGGTCAATTACATGGCTGGTGCCACTGACAGACAGCTAGGTGCTTGCAGTACTCTGTGGATATCACAGGAGCGCTGTCTCCTGTAGACCTAGGCTACAGTACTCTACGTACACCTTACTTTGGATCAATAGCTCAGATTGAAGGAAAAATTCAAGTGGATAACCTTTTGTTGTATTCTGAGCAGTGGGAGTAACGAGCTGAAGGTCACTCCAGTAATACCTGAAAATATAACCTAATTAAATGTTATCTAGTGGTCTTATAAGATAAGAACATGTCACTGAGGTGACTGGCGGAAGGTTGAAGAGCTCGCCCTAGGGTGGCAACAAATGGCAAATTAATCATGACAATATCAAGATGTTACAAAAACAATTGTGTCTCAGATAATACCACGGAGGATGCACTTTTTGAAAGAGGACCTTTCAGTCTCCTTGATTTATACCTATGACCTCAACTTCAACATGTAGTTACATTTTGGGCAACAGTTCACAAAATGAATGTCTCGGGGATTGGAAAAATACAGAGAAGGGCATCTGAAATAAAAAGGGTTGTAGCAGGTATGTGTATAGAAAAAAAAGACACACAGCTAAATTGAACTAAACAGGAGATAAGACACTCAAAAGGCGGATGAATATGTCACATAAATATACTAATGACCATACTAAGATCAACTGTCTTTGCTCTTGCCATCTCTGTTCAACTTCTGGACCCAATAGCGCAACGGACAATGCTGTTGACTGCTGGACTCACAGAGCCCAACATTCAGTGTCCTGGATCATGACTCCAAGTAATGCTGAAGCAGGATTCTAATGGTCCCTGGCCCGGCCCCCACACACATGTAACGTCATAAAGAGGAGGTCGGGGCCAGGAGTGCAAGGTGTGCCCACTGGAATCGCCGGACTTATGTGGTTTTCCAGGCTGAAGAGGTCCATCCCAGGCCAAATACAGGCGCCACCAAGGAAGCAACGGTACCACCCCCTATTCCTTGTGTCCTGTGTAGTCCCTAGTTACAAGCCTTGTCTCTAAGCGCTGGAGATTGCCTACATCATCATAGCAGTCAGGAGATGTTAAAGTACAGTACTTTACACCTCCTGAAATGCCCATAACTTCCTGGATTAACCGCTCCTCTCCACTCTATGATTAATTGCCCCAGCTAATCAACTGGAGTTTTTCTTCATTGTATGGATTCTGTGCCCCAGGAGTAGTCGCGATCAATACATGGTAGCCTTAATGTCTAAAATGGAGCTCCTACAAAATGAAAGATGTTTTTAAAATTGGCCATTTTCACAGTCCCAATACAAAGTTATAGGCATGTTTATACTATCCCAAACAAAGGAACTGCCACGGATATCTTTGATATATGTGATGGTTCCTTCATAGTAAATAGCCTTGATACTTAAATAATGTTGATTAACAACAAAAGTACCATTAATAAAAATGCCCCCAAGTCATTGGTGTAACTATAATGGGATATGTAGGGAGTCCTGCATCGGCTCTGCAGCAGCACAAATCCTGGAGATTAGTGCATGTGCAGTAGAGAAGTCTCTGAGACCAAGGAAGCCCGGAGCCATGTTACCGGAGACCTGCGCATGTGCAGTAGACTACTTAACATTGTAGTGTCTAATGGAATTCCCCCATAAGATTGGGGATATGTGCGTCTGTTATTTTGAGAGTAAGGTTAAATATAGGAAACAGGTACCTATCTCTACTCAGCATCATCCCAAACTAACTACCCAGCAGATATCACAATTTAGAGGCTGGGCACAGGTATAGTGGCATCCTTGAAAGGAAAGATTTATATTTAGGGAAATGGATTTCTCTGTATTTAGCATAAAGACCAACATTTGGTCACTGATGCATGTAGATGGGGATGTTGTTGGGATACCTATAGCCGGGAGGTCGGCTCTTGAGATCCCGGTGCCGGAATCCCCACTTCCGGCCAGAAGACCGGCGCTGGAATCCTGACAGTAGTGGAGTTGCTGACGCCGGAATCCCGACAACTGGCATCCAGGTCATAAGTATAGTGTGGCTGGTTTGGTGTTAGCTGCGGGGGGGGGGGGTGTGGGCCACGGTTTTAGGGTTAGGCAAAGAGGGGGAGGTTAGGGTTAGGCTACGGGCGGTGGGGGTTAGGTTTAGGCACCACTGGTGGGGAGTTAGAGTTAGGCACTAAGAGGGGAGGGTTAGGTTTAGGCACTAGCAGAAAGGGCCGGCAACAGAAATCTTGGGGCCCGGTACACTATCATCTCTGGGGGCCCCAACCTCCCCTCACCCCCCCATCCACAACCAACCCCTGTCCTTGACCCCACCCCCACCCATAAATATTATATATACACATAAATATATACACACACACACACATATATATATAAATTAGGGGTGAGCGGGTTCGGATTTCTGAAATCCGAACCCCCCCGAGCCCCCCTGATCCGAGGCCAATCCGAGTCAGGCTCGACTTTTCCCGCCTGACTCGGATCTGAAATCGAGGCAAAACGTCATCATCCCGCCTTCCGGGTCTCGCGGGTTTTGGATTCTATATAAGGTACCCGCGTCTGCGCCATTTTCTCACTCGGCTGTGGACAGTGAAGAGGGAGGGTGGGAGTTAGGGCTGGCTGGGCTGTGTAGTGTAGTGCAGTGTAGTGTTGTGCTGTGCTGTGCTGCTGTTGTCCATAGGGGCTGTGTCCACTCCTCCAAAGTCCATAGGGGCTGGCTGTGTTGTGCTGTGTTGCTGTTGTCCATAGGGGCTGTGTCCACTCCTCCAAAGTCCATAGGGGCTGGCTGTGTTGTGCTGTGCTGCAGTTGTCCATAGGGGCTGTGTCCACTCCTCCAAAGTCCATAGGGGCTGGCTGTACTGTGTTGTGCAGTCAGTTGTCCATAGGGGCTGTGTCCACTCCAAAGTCCTGTGCAGTGTCTCAGTCCTGAAGGGGTGCTGTAGTGTTGTCCAGGGGGTGCTCTGTCCATCAGGGGTGCTCCCCCAGAGTGCAAAAAAAATAAATATTTTTTCTGTGTTTGTGAATTGTGTGTGCAGTAGTCGTACATTCATCAAGAAAGTAGCGCCAAGCATGCGCCTGTGTCATAAGTAAAGGGCCGGCTGGCTTGACCGTTAAAGGGTGCTGTAACCCCCAAAGTGCACTCCAAACCAAATAAAAAAATATTTTCTGTGTTTGTGAATTGTGTGCACTGTGGCTGCACGTGCATCAACAAAGTAGCGCCAAGCGTGCGCCTGTGTCATAAGTAAAGGGCCGGCTGGCTTGACCGTTAAAGGGTGCTGTAACCCCCAAAGTGCACTCCAAACCAAATAAAAAAATATTTTCTGTGTTTGTGAATTGTGTGCACTGTGGCTGCACGTGCATCAACAAAGGAGCAGCGCCAAGCGTGCGCCTGTGTCCCATAAGTAAAGGGCCGGCTGGCTTGTCCGTTAAAGGGTGCTGTAACCCCCAAAGTGCACTCCAACAAAAATAAAAAAATATATTTGTTTGTGAATTGTGTGCGCAGTAGCCGCACGTGCATCAACAAAGTAGCGCCAAGTGTGCGCCTGTGTCATAAGTAAAGGGCCGGCTGGCTTGACCATTAAAGGGTGCTGTAACCCCCAAAGTGCACTCCAAACCAAATAAAAAAATATTTTCTGTGTTTGTGAATTGTGTGCACTGTGGCTGCACGTGCATCAACAAAGGAGCAGCGCCAAGTGTGCGCCTGTGTCCCATAAATAAAGGGCCGGCTGGCTCATTTCTTAAAGGGTGGTGTAACCTACAAAGTGCACTACTCTCCAGCAAAAATAAAAAATTATTTTCTGTTTGTGTGCGCCTTAGCCGCACGTATATATCAATATAACATAAATTGAGGAACAAACTTTCTCCGATAAAAATAAAATAGGGAAAGATCAAGAACCACTTCCTCCTAGTGCTGTTGCTGCTGCTGGGAGTTGTTCATCATCCCAGAGAGGAAGTAGGAACACCACTACTGTTTCTAAACAATTGACCCTCCAACAGTCCTTACCGAGGAGGATGAAGTATGACAGCAGTCATCCTGAAGCAAAACGTATAACTGAGGCCTTGACTGCTATGTTGGTGTTAGACGTGCGTCCGGTATCCGCCATTAGTGCAGTGGGATTTAGACAATTGATGGAGGTAGTGTGTCCCCGGTTCCAAATCCCGTCTAGATTCCACTTCACTAAGCAGGCGATACCGAGACTGTACAGAAACGTCAGAAAGTGTCCTCAGTGTCCTGAAAAATGCGTTTGTACCCAATGTCCACTTAACCACGGACATGTGGACAAGTGGAACAGGGCAGACTAAGGACTATATGACTGTGACAGCCCACTGGGTAGATGTATCACCTTACGCAGCAGCAACAACAGCAGCGTCACCAGTAGCAGCATCTCAGAAACGCCAGCTCGTTCCAAGGCAGGCTACGCTGTGTATCACCGGTTTCAGTAAGAGGCACACCGCCGACAACCTCTTAGAGAAACTGAGGGAAATCATCTCCCAGTGGCTTACCCCACTTAGACTCTCCTGGGGATTTGTGATATCTGACAACGCCACCAATATTGTGCGGGCATTACATCTGGGCAAATTCCAGCACGTCCCATGTTTTGCTCACACAATAAACTTGGCGGTGCAGAATTTTCTGAAAAGCGACAGGGGCATGCAGGAGATGCTTTGGGTGGCCCGAAAAATTTCTGGCCACTTTTGCCATTCAGCGACTGCATGCGCCTGTGTCATAAGTAAAGGGCCGGCTGGCTTGTCCGTTAAAGGGTGCTGTAACCCCCAAAGTGCACTCCAAACAAAATAAAAAATTCTTCTTTTTTTTCTGTCTTTGTGAAATGTGTGGGCTGTAGCCGCACCTGCATCCTCAAAGCAGCAGCGACAAGCGTGCGTCTGTCTGTTAAAGGGTGGTGTAACCCTCAAAGTGCGCTCCACAAACAATAAAAAAATTCTTTTTTTTTCTGTCTTTGTGAATTGTGTGGGCTGTAGCCGCACCTGCATCCTCAAAGCAGCAGCGACAAGCGTGCGTCTGTCTGTTAAAGGGTGGTGTAACCCTCAAAGTGCGCTCCACAAACAATAAAAAAATTCTTTTTTTTCTGTCTTTGTGAATTGTGTGGGCTGTAGCCACACCTGCATCCTCAAAGCAGCAGCGACAAGCGTGCGTCTGTCTGTTAAAGGGTGGTGTAACCCTCAAAGTGCGCTCCACAAACAATAAAAAATTTTTTTTTTTTCTGTCTTTGTGAATTGTGTGGGCTGTAGCCGCACCTGCATCCTCAAAGCAGCAGCGACAAGCGTGCGTCTGTCTGTTAAAGGGTGGTGTAACCCTCAAAGTGCGCTCCACAAAAAATAAAAAATTATTTTTTTTCTGTCTTTGTAAATTGTGTGCACTGTAGCTGCACGTGCATCAACAAAGGAGCAGTGCCAAGCGTGTGCCTGTGTTCCATAAGTCTGTTAAAGGGTGGTGTAACCCCCAAAGTGCTCCAAAAAATAAAAAACAATTTTTTTTCTGTGTTTGTGACTTGTGTGCGATGTAGCCGCACGTGCATCAACACAGTAGCAGCGCCAAGCGTGCACCTGTGTCATAAGTCAAGGGCCGGTTTGGACATCTGGTCCGGACTGAAGGACGTGCCAACAATTTCTGACAACTCTACTGTCACTGCATATGATACTGTCCTCAAAGCAGCAGCGACAAGCATGCGTCTGTCTGTTAAAGGGTGGTGTTACCCCCAAAGTGCACTCCAACAAAATAAAATAATCTTCTTTTTTTCTGTCTTTGTGTGTGAAATGTATGCGCAGTAGCCGCACCTACATCCTCAAAGCAGCAGCGCCAAGCGTGCATCTGTCTGTTAAAGGGTGGTGTAACCCCCAAAGTGCGCTCCAACCAAAATAAAATAATCTTCTTTTTTTCTCTTTGTGTGTGAAATGTATGCGCAGTAGCCGCACCTGCATCCTCAAAGCAGCAGCGACAAGCATGCGTCTGTCTGTTAAAGGATTACATCGGTGACAGCATCCACGTAGGCATGTCAGACAGTCCGTACCTGTACTGGCAGGAAAAAGAGGCAATTTGGAGGCCCCTGTACAAACTGGCTCTATTTTACCTGAGTTGCCCCCCCTCCAGTGTGTACTCCGAAAGAGTGTTTAGTGCAGCCGGGAACCTTGTCAGCGAAAGGCGTAGGAGGTTTCTTCCACAAAATGTGGAGAAGATGATGTTCATAAAAATGAATTATCAACTCTTCCAGGGAGACCAGCCTCCAGAACGTACAGAGGGACCTGTGGTTGTGGATTCCAGCGGGGACGAATTAATACTCTGTGAGGATGAGGATGTACACAACACTGAAGAGGGTGAGGAATCGGTGGATGAGGAGGATGAGGACGACATCTTGCCTCCGTAGAGCCAGTTTGTGCAGGGACAGATTAATTGCCAGCTTGTTTTGTGGGGGCCCAAACGAACCAATCATTTCAGCCACAGTCGTGTGGCAGACCCTAGCGCTGAAATGATTGGTTTGTTAAATTGTGCATATCCTGTTTATACAACATAAGGGTGAGTGGGAGAGCCCAAGGACAATTCCATCTTGCACCTCTTTTTTTTTTTTGCATTATGTACTGTTTGGAGCCTAGCTTTTCAAACTGCCATCCTGTCTGCCACTGCAGTGTCACTCCTAGATGGGCCACGTGTTTGTGCCGCCTACTCGTGTCGCTTAGCATAGTCATCCATCTACCTCGGTGCAACCTTTTGGACATAAAAACACTATTGTGAGGTGTGAGGTGTTCAGAATAGACTGGAAATGAGTGGAAATTAAGGTTATTGAGGTTAATAATAGCATAGGGGCAGAAAAACCAACACATTCTGTGATTTTAGCTGTTTTTATGCTTTTTTTAAAAAAAATACAGATCCAAAACACAAATCCCAGAACCCAAAACACGCAAGGGTGGTTTTGGCAAAACCAATCCAGATCCAAAACACGAAGAAAGATCCAGATCCAAAACCAAAACACAAAACACGAAAAGTGGCCGGTGCACACCCCTAATATATATATATATTTATATACACATACACCTATATATACTGGATATATATATATATAGATATATATATATATATATATATATATTTAGTGAATAGATATATATATATAGAGAGAGAGAGAGAGATAATATATATATATATATATTTCTATTTGTCCCTTGATTTGACTTACCACGCACTCCACAGAGTCTTTTGGTGCATGCTCACTCAGGCTGCTGTGCTGTCAGTCAGTGTCAGTCACTGAGTCTCTCTGGCTGCTGGCTTGTGGGTGGGACTGTCCTCCAGTGAGAGTGTGTGTAGATAAAGAGTGCTGGTACTGCAGGCCGGCTGTTGATGCTGGGCGGAGCTATGCTGTGCCCGGAAGGCGGTGATTACATCCTGAACCCTGTGCTCTTCTTCAGATTACCGCGCCGCAGCGGCATGGAGGGGGGGGGGGGCGGCGCCTGGCGCAACATGCAGGGACGTCACGCGCTGCTACGTCATTCAGTGCTGGACCAGACCAACTGACGGAGGTAAGTGAGGGGTGTTAAGGAGGCTTAATACATTTGTTTTGCCTACATGTGCCGGACAGGCAGCAGCACCGTTTAGTGTATAAAAAACTATTAGTCGCCACGGCCCCATTTTGTGCCCCTGAGCATCGGGGCCCCTCTGAACCTTGAGGCCCGGGACGGGTGTATCCTTTGTCCCCCCCTGTCGCCGGACCTTCGAGCAGGGAGGGTTAGGGTTAGAGGGTTAAAGCAGGGATGGGGAACCTCAGGTCCGGGGGCCGTCATTTGGTCTGGTCCTCTGAGCTTTTGTCTGCTAGCCTCATCTGGCTAGCCTGGTGCCTAGAATGGCACCCTGCAGGCAGAATCTATGCAGCAGTGCCACATGGAGCTTCAGACGGTCACACTGTTGCCCTTACAGCTCCCCGGAGCATCCTCAGGATGCTCCAGGCATTGCTGTAATCACCAGCGATTGTGACCCCCCCCCCCCCCCCCCCCCGATGTGACATCACACATAGCCTACTCCTGGGCTCGCATATAATGTTACATATATCAAAATGGCCCTCGGCAGAAAATAGGTTCCCCACCCCTGGGTTAAAGGGAGAGGGTTAGGAATCTTACCTAACCCCTGTAGGGATACCGAGCATCGGGATGCCGCAGTTAGTATTTTGACAGCTGGCATCCCGACTGCTGGTATTTCATACCCAGCCCTGTAGATGGCCTTTACCTCCCTCTGAAATGCCCTTGGAGATTCTCATTTTCTTCTCTTTTCATATGAAATTTTCATTTTAAATACACTGTAGCACAAATATGGAACATGGAATTGGGATAGTGAGTAAGTACATGAGTCTGTGTAGGATCAGCATCTTGACAGAAGAAGTTGGCCCAAGCTCCGATATGCCTTGCTTTTCCCAGAATCATAGTCCTTTATAGTTGTGGGCTAGTAGGGATTTGAAAATCACTTTAAAAGTTTACTAAGGGCCTCAACCTCATACGATGACAAATAGTATAACCTGTGTGTCTTTGTAGAAAATCCCACATTTATAATATGCAATGGAACATAAAATAGGTAACATGCATATGAGCTGTCCTACAAATCATGATCTCCTTTTCAAAATCTCTCTGAAGGGTACAAAGTATGTACGTCAATTAGGCACATTCTCACAGCTCTCAGCATATCATGTGAAGCCAGAGAGTGTACAAGGTGGGGGAGGATTTTACATCACACAAAGCATGCAGAGATCAGAGGAGGTTTCAAAGCTTCTCTGCTAACTACATCACGTGACTGTGGCTGCCATGGTAGTCACATGAGACTGTGCAGAATTTTAAACAAACCAAGGAGAAGTATTAAGATTCTACTTACAGTCTGCAACATTTTGAATAACTTAATACTAGCATATTGTACGAATAAAACTTTAGTAGCAGTTCACATAAAATTAGTTGCTATATTCCTGAAATGCATTCTGTATATATATTAAAGAAAAACACTAATATTATTATTATAATGATAATATTGAAATGAAACCCGCCGACCTATATAACGATTGGTAAGTGCATACACACTTATCAATGGTCTGCCCGATGTGTGTGGCCACAGTCATTTGAATATGCCGCCCACTTGTGATGTCATATTTAATTACTTTTACAGGTAACATATCGGGCGGTGGGTCGGTCATACAGACAGCCAGATGAAGCGATATATATCTGCTAGCTATATCGGCATCGGCTCTGCTGCAGGGCCAATCAGATATGTCTGTAAACAACGTCGTTCACAGACATATCTGGTATTCACACTCGCCAATGATAGAATGATAGATCATCAATCGCTAGATCGAATTATATATCGTTCAAGTGTGTACCCAACATTAGAGTTAATTATGCATCAGATGTGAAGGTGTGCCAATTGCTTCAAGTTCATTATTGTAAAGAGAGCGAACTTCCTTTCATATACAGACAGTGTAAGCTAATACTGATTTAGTTTTTTACATGTAAAAAGACAGGGGGGATATATTTCAATTTAAAGTACAGGAAGCAGAAGCTGGTGTTCTTTGCAGGTTAAATGGGAGCCACGGGGTCATTCAGAGTCGGTCGCAAACGCTGAGCGCTCGCAACCGACTCGATGTTGCCCCACTGGGCATGCACACGACGGAGCTGGCTCCATCGTGCGCATGCGCGAGACCCGGCTAGCGACGGACGCTCCTTTGCTAGGGGCCTCGCAGCAGACGGGGCGAGCTGCCGATGGTGAGTGACAGCTCACACCGTTTGGGAGGCGGGCAGGGGGCGTTCCCGCCGGAATGCTTGCCGTTTGGGGGCGGCCCCACTGACATCATTGCTGATATCAGTGGGGAGCTTCCTGCTTGATCAGAGCAGGAAGCTCCCTGGGGCTTAAGAGTGTCCAGACCCAACCTTAGGGTCTGGTCGTAAGCCCCGATGGTCGCGATGGTCTTGACCATCGCGACCATCACCCATGTCGGTCACTAGAGCTGTGGGTGTTAACCAACAGCTTAGCGATCGACAAGGAGGCGGTCGTTCAGGATGCCAGCGGCCGCCCTGATTCAGTGCGAACGCTTGCAACTAACGACCGCCTCTGAATGAGGTCCCCAGTGTATTGCAATATCTATGGGCCTGATTCAGCAAGGAACACAGTTGCTAATACATACGCAATCAGCCGATTGTTGCGTATTGCGCATGCGTATCCATCGCAGTGCGGAAACTAGCCATTAACTAGCCATTGCGATCGAGACTGCGATCACAGCGGCTACGTAGACCCATCGCAGAGTGATTGACAGGAAGTGCCATTTGTGGGTGGTAATGGGGGGAGTGGTCGGGGAAACGCAGGCGTGCCAGTGCGTTTCAACGCCGCTGCAGGGGCGTGCAGAAATTAGCCTCCTAGAAACTTTTACTAGAAATTCATGGGGCAATCGGGAAGGGGCGGGGCTAAAATTAGGGGAATCGTGGCCCCCCCTCCTCGCAGAGCCACGAATCGCGGTCTTTTCCTGTGGTGGGGTGGGGCCTAATGACATCTATAGTCAGGCCACCCCGACCCCCCGAAGATGTTTGCAGAATCTCCTCTACGGGCTGCTCCCGGGGAGAACTTCGGTAAAGTCGGCAAGTATGCTTTGGGGGCGTATCAGTCTGCAGTGATAAAAAACTCTGGCGGCTTAATTGTGATGGACATTCTTAGCTACCGATTGCTCAGAAGATCGATGGTGCACCTTTGTACTCAAGTGGCGGTTTTGAGGTGGCTCTAATGGGCATCTGCACATTTTTACACGCTGCGTATGGAAATGTATTTGCGACGGGATTACCATGCAACTCTCTGAATCAGGCCCAAAGATGTTAATAGCCCCACAATTTCCATAGACCTCTATGGGAAAGGTGATTTAGACCAATTTACCAATGTCCAAAATGTTTAGCTTAGCTTTTTGAAGCTTGGCCCCGATAGCTACCTGTATCTCCAGATGGCGTTACCTGCTGTAGCCTATAGGCCACAGTTTTGCCCGATAAGGAACTTCAGCTCTCTCTCCAGCAGCATAGACTGTGCAAATGCCAGCCCAATGGCCACACATGCACAATAGTTATTCAGGGTCGGAAACCAGTAGTAAATTATAGCGCAAGATACAAATGTGTCCTCTTATACATCCTTGCCGATTGCGCTACAAACGTGCACATGCATCGAGCTATGCGATTACCCGTAGCAGCATACACTGAGGTACGCTATGGCGCGCACTGCGATCGCACCATGCAATACTATGGACTTGCGGGTGCGAACGCAGTGTGTGTATACGCTCACGGGTGGACGCCTCACTCCATGTGTGGTGTGATTTGCCCCGTACGCAGCACAGATGCAAGAGGACACATCTGTATCACGTTACTTCTCACTCTTCGTGGTTGTCCTGGCAAGAAGACTTTGAGAAACTGGTACCATACTTGCCAAGGTCCGGGAGTGTCCTGAATTTGGGGTATCTCCTCGGCCTCCTGACAGAGTTGGCCCTTCTCCCACTGTCGCCCACTTTCCGATTGACGTGGGTGTTTGGGAGGTTGGATAAAACGATTTGCATTGAATTGCGTCTTCCTACCCCTATAGTAAAATACCTCAAATTGAGGTTCTGAACAGCTGGAGCAGCACCTTAATGACATGTTGTTCTACCCCCATCAGAAAATGCTGCAGACCACGGCTTTAAACAGCGGGAGACAGGGACACAATGATGCCCCCACCCATCAGAGAGGATTTGCCCAGTAAGGGACTGACTGTCATACTCCGACAGTGATATACTCGGACAGTGAGTGACCCAGGGCCAGACCATGCATAGCAGCATGCCCCTACCCACCCCGCATGTGACCCGCTAAGCCCCGCCCCCTCATGGAAAGGGGCGTGGCCACAACACCCCGGTGCCCACCGGGGAATTACCAGATTCCCCGGCAGCCCAGTCCAAGCCTGGATTTGCCCCTCCAGGACTCTCCTGGAGGGAAATAAAATAAAGCCGGAAACTGTGATTGGTACTTATTTTTTTATAACTGCGCAGGTAATAAATAATAGTTTACAGGACCCCACTGCCACCAATGATAACTCTGCCCCATACTTAGATATTGGTCATAAGTGTTATTTAGTGACATTGGGACCAGATAACTAGTTTTTGTTCATTATTTCACAGTCAAAGCTCATGTACCAAGAGACAACTTGCTAAAACAACTAACATCCAGTGCAGTGTCCTTTTGAGAGTGTTCTTCTCACGGTACTTTCAGCTTTGGAACGCATTAGTCTCTCCTGGTGAAGAGCTCTCATCTGTCTTGAATGTAATGCACAGAGCAAAATTGATTTCTTTTGTCCATACTGTAGGTGGTGACAGCCTTATCTGGTAACGCACAATACTTGAGAGCAGCAGGTGGGGCTCTGCTCTCTGCATGATGAACAGCAGATGTAGACTATTTCAGAACACTTTCAGTATATCTAGGCTGTAACTGTACTGTAGATAAAACATGTACTGGAGACAACTTTGTGTCCCAGTCTCCAGCTTCCATCCTTCACTTCTGTTACTGTGCAGAGGTGTCCAGTGATATCAATGTGCTAGGTACAAGTGGTGAATTGTGTCCCTGTGATGTCCTGGTTCTTCATAAATTGATGCGCTACATTCTGATGAATATTGATTTAATTACACGATGGCAGCGATCACTGGGTATAGGTGATGGGACCTCATTTACCTGCAGCTTTTTGAATATATTTATATTTTTTCTAAAAACCCCTTTGTTTTGTGAACCAGTTAATATTAACTATAACTATCCCTTGTTGGTTTGCGTTACCACAGACAGTCTGTTTCAGTTTGTTTTATTTGTAGGTGGACCTAGTTTCTTTTAGACAAATGATGTGGCTTGTGAAGCCTTAAGAGCATGGAGTGCCCATTTCCAGACACATATAGTAATTCTTGGGTTCCCTTTGAGCTACTAAAGGCGAAATGCGCAAAGTGTACCAAAAAGAATACAGAGCACATAAATCTATGCTTACTCAGAATGGCTGCCAGAACTCCTCTGCCGAGGAAATCTGCGTTGGAAGACGCAGACCCTGGATTCGGCACACCCACAAAATGGTGGCAGCCTAGGGGGAACTGTGTGTGACAACGCAGGACCCATTCTGCACATGTGCAGTCCTGCCACCATCGTAGTTGTGGGCAAACCTTTTGGGCTTGCCTTTAACTATGAATCAGGTCCTCCATAACTATCATTATGGGCCTTATTCTGAAAATGTGGTTGCAATTGCGGACACCTACAGCAATCATAAGTCCTATGTGACAATCTGCTCACCCGTACACATCAATGCATTTGCAATACCTCATCCCCCCAGCCACAAGAGCCGCCATCATCACTAGTAATGGATCTTACAGCGGCCTCATGCTGAGTGCAGAAGAAGTGACTGAAAAAAGTGCATACACGCGGCTCTAGAATAGGTGGCAACCCAGGCTACAACCACCATGTGTCTAATTGTGAGAATGCTCTATTGTCAACCAGTAACGCCCTATTCAGCCGTAGGTGAGAAGCAGCTTAGATGTGTATGACTCGGAAACCATCGTAGCTGCTCTAAGTTGCATAAATCATCTACGGCACCTGCGCAAATTGCTAAGAATCATGAAATGCGGCCGCATTCAGACTTGCATGCAACTCATAATCAGACTCTTTGTGGATTAGGCTCTTTGTGCACATTGGTCCAGTCTAAATGTCTACCTATATATCACCGAACAGGACAGAATGTGGAATCATTCTCTTTTACCAGGACTAGATCTGGATCTCTACCATGTGGTCCCTGGATTCAGACTTGAATGCATGTCTGTATACATGGACTAGACTGGGGCCTGGGATGATGATAGTGGCCATACTGCATGTTGTAGGTCTTACTCAAGGTGGACAACACTTCATTCAGTAGATTGAGCTGCACGATTGGAAGGGCATGACTGATTTGGACATATTATGAATAATTTCAGCAAATTATACCCTAGAAATTGTATACAACCAGTTGCGTGAATTTGCGACATTGCATCATTCGGTTATAGTAATAGATAAAACAATGCCGGGGCAATCAGGAGCAGGGCAGCAAACCTTTGATCGTGAAGAAGATTGATATATTTGTAACATCAGACAGATCTACTGCACTTCCAAGGTGATACCTACTGTACGTAACTACTACCATCAGCACGAAGTTATCCAGAGCCAACCACCACAGAAGCTGACTGGAGCAGAAGTTCACCTCTATCATCCCTGTGTGCTGAAGGCAACACAATAGACAAGGTCCTAAACCCCTGAGATACAACCTGCCCATTAGTGACAAAGAGATCGATATCATGTCAATGCAGCAGGCACAAAGACTGAAATAAGCCGAAAATAAAGAGTTTCATGGGAATGCAAAAGGCTGAGCCACAACCCAACATCTTTTTACAGTCAACAAACAGTTGACGTGCCGCAATTATTTTATTTGCGTACGAAGCATTTCTATATTGCGTGTGTGCTCCAAACGTGTACACATACATTCATACATGGAATGTTTGTGTGTAATTGATGGGTTACCAGGGTGGGCAGGAGCGGTCAAGCAAAGGCTGAGTACATTAATTGTGACACAATAAGATGTGACACATCCACAATTCTGCATTTTAGGAGCTGCATCGCTGGCAGATGCTGGAGGCCTGGCACAATGATACTCAGCTATGTTGCGGACTATCTAAACGCTTCTAACGGCTGATTGCACCCTCCGGCTGGCAGTACTTAAACCATTAGTGTACAGCTATTAAGTATCAGACATCCATTCACATTATTTCATTGACATTTCCGCTTGGACTACTGAAGGATGGAAGATTCCTGCTGGAGTCTTTATATTTCATTACCTTTTATATGGAAAATTAGACTATTGCATTTATTAATGACATTGTCTATTCTCTCTTGTATCTATAGGCCTGATTCAGAGGTAGCAGCAGTCCGGGGGGCTGCTGTATTTTCGGCAGCCGTGGATCTGAGAATTTGTGCTAATGCTGCAAGGAGACGCGTTTTATAAAAAAAAAAATGCCCACTGTCGGCTTCTCAGATCCGCTGCCTGCGTCCAACAACTCAGCATCGGATCCACATCACAACCATCGGGCAGATGACGGGCATCTGAG
The DNA here is from genome assembly GCA_031769625.1 of Taudactylus pleione. Lineage (NCBI taxonomy): Eukaryota > Metazoa > Chordata > Amphibia > Anura > Myobatrachidae > Taudactylus > Taudactylus pleione. The sequence continues at coordinate 2,581,604 of JAUIMM010000033.1, read as the reverse complement.
CCAACCTAATGGCACAGAATGCCCGCCACACCTAAGGTGCCGGGGCCAGATAATCTGCATCCTGGGATGCAGTCACTGGTTTCGGCATGCCCCCGTCTCCGCCCCCAAATGCCTGCAGCCTGTCAATCAGGCTCTGGCTAACTCTACACTGCGTCCACAAGCGCACTGCACAGAGACAAAAACATTGGTCAATTGCGAGTGTATCAGAATTGCGTCCGGGTCTGAATCAGGTCCTGTGACGCGTCATTATATTCTGTGTGAATAGGGAAATGCAACTTTTGCATTTATTATTAACACTGTCAGGCTGCATCTCTGCGCTACGATGGGGCGTGAGTGTACACATATATGTTTTTGAGTCGGATATATTTTTAATTCTTTTCTACCGAAATCAGTTTTAAGTGTATGTTCGGAGTACAGAGGGCCTGATTCACTACGGATCGCTATTACGATCGCAGCTGCGATTACGCTCGCAGGTCTGCTGCGAAAATATTCGAATTACTTTAATCGCAAAGCTAGTATAGAGACGCCCAAAGCCAGCATAGAGACGCCCACTAGTGCTTTCGCACATCTTGCAGTGGTGCGTATACATCGGGAACATCGAATAACATCGGCCCTCACGCACAATTACAACAGGCCAGACCTTACTCAGAAATTGCTAAACTCGTCGCACGCAGCGAGTACACAAGCTGCATATGCCGTCTCATGGCTAATTTATGCACGGCCAAGTAACGGCGTTCAAACAGACAGGCACGCCTGCGTTTCTCCGACCACCCTCTCGTCACCCCCCGCCCAAACGCTGACCTGACATCATTCACTCTGCGATAGCTTTGTATCTGTGTAGGTGATCCCAGAGTGATCGCAATGCTCACTCACGCGCACACACAGCGGTGCATACGCATGTGCAGTACGCGCCATCGACCGATCTGCGTACGTGCTTGCAAACGCGAACCATGCTGAACCATACCCAGAGTGCGTCTAACGTTGAACGAAGCCGTATATGTTTTGGGACTTCCTGCTTCTAAGGAATTAACAATGTTTGTGGGTTTTAATGAACGTCCATTGTCCCATCATTATTCTCTTGTACGTTATTTTAAAATACTTATTACTGCATTATTTTGTGTTGCCAAGAACCAGTGACATATCCATAAAGGTCGGAGAAAGTGTAGAGCACACGAGCCCATGAGTACATCCTGTACCCAGAACAGATGCATTGGTCCCCCGTATTCAATCCATCTGCGGTGCCACCTTTTGCGTTTGGAAAGATGATGTCAGGTGATCGTAAAGTCTTTGGGACTATGGGCCGGATTCAATTACTGTAGCCGCGAAAAGTGCCATTGGGAGAAAAGTTTTCGCCTATGCAGAAAAAAAACTGGAGAAAAGTTTCCTCTATGTATAGGCAGGCGAAATGCAAGTGTGAAATCTATGTTTTGGGGTGCAAATGTGGGGATTTGGTCCAGAACCCTTTGGACACCCCCTCCCTAATGACTAATCGGTCCAAAAAACTTTTAAACATTTTTGAGAAGACCCCAAAAAGGACATGTAAATTTTGGGGCGAAAAAATAAAAAAGTGTTGGAAAATGGGTAAAAAGTGATTTTTCCAATCTTCACTTTAGAGACATAAAAATATGCTAGTACCCATTTTCTTGTACCCCAAATTTGACCTCGGTACTTATTTTTCCGAAAAAAAAATATCTTTCAATCATTATTCAGCACTTATGCATATAAGCACATATCAGCCAATTCTGGCACTTTAACAACATAAAACACTTTTATTAGGGCTATTAGGACACTTCTATATTGATTTCTAATGTTAGTGCATCTTTGTCTGGGGTACAGACTGAGGGCCTGATTCAGAGCCGGACACTCTGACAGAGCGCTCGCTCTGAATCAGGGCCGACCTTCTGTTTTTTTAGAGCGGCCTCCTGGCCGCTCGCATAGCTTTGGGTGACAACCCACAGCTATAGCGAGCGGCCAGGAAGATGGTTGCTATGGTCAAGACCATCGCGACCATCGGGCTTGCGACGAGACCCTTGTGGTAGGGTCTCATTGCCGCAAGCCGCAAGCCCAAGAGTGCTTTCGGCTCTAACAGAGCCGAAAGCACTCCCACTGACATCACTTGTGATGTCAGTGGGGCCGGCCCCAGACGGTAGGCGTTCCCATGGGAACACCTCCGTTTGGGCAGCCACTTCCCCGGCCCGCCCACCAAAGGGGGCATGCTGTCACTCAACATCGACAGCACGCCCCCTTTGGTACGAGACCCAGAGCGACGGTTTGCCTGTCGCTATCCGGGTCTCGCGCAAGCGCACTGGGCCACCATCGACCTGCTTGCGAGCACATAGCACTCATGAGCGGGTCTGAATCAGTCCCTGATTTCCCCAAAATCTTAGGGACTTTATGCCAGTTTCGATATTCGCCGATTCACCTGTTTGCCTTTTTCGCGTCTTTTGGAAATGAATACGGAGATAAGCAGGAGCGCACATGTAAAAAGTATCACCTAAAAACACGAGAAGGCGGCGAAAACATTGTGGCTCGGCTTTTCGCGGCTAATTGGATACAGGCCTATGACAGAGTCTTACGTGCCTCTATAGAGTGCGAGGAAACATCGGAGATGGCGGCGGTCACGCAGAGCTGGAGAGGCAGTCGAAACACAAAATTTAAATGCTCTACAAAACAAACAAACAATAATTATGCAAGTTGCTCTTACAACGGTGTCACTATAGCCAATGTACCCAATAGAACAAGAGCACTTAAACTTCCAGAGAAAAGGGCTTTTCATTTGATATAATAGTACAGTATAAGAGGTACATCTTGTATGAACTTATTCTTTTTTGAAGCTCTTAATTTCTCTTTAGAGCATTGAGATAAGCATTTCCCATACAGCATGATTCATTGCTGCTGGCAGAAGCAGGATTTGTTGTGGTGTGGGTGTTTTAGCAAATAAATTGCTAAGAGCAATACACATCTTTCATTTCTACGTTTATCAGGCAGAATGCATATAATAGAGGTGTGGGAAGGATAACTATTTCTTAGTTTGTTTTTTATTCAGTTGAGATATAACTTGTAATACATAAAGTTTGCAGAAAGAAAAACACTTGAAGTTAGGAAATAAAATGGTTTCATACAATAGGAATTTATTTAATCCAAGGAAGACCGGCCGCCTTTCTGTTATGACGAAGTGCGATTTCATTTCCGTAGGCGAATAGCTTTTTATAATTATCAAGTGTGCAGGTGTGTCTAGTTATGGGGAGAGCGAGTGGAATTGTGGTCTAGTTTTGTTGCCAATAGGAGTCAGAGGTTGACGCTGATGCAGTCGCCTCTGCAGCCTTTTGGGGAGTAGCAGTGGCAATAATATGCAAATGCAAGTCCCCGTTGTGTACTGGCGTGCACCGGAATGTGCAAGCTTAGGGACGTCCACTTTAAATGCCCGTGGACAGTGCACCTCTGCCAGTGGTTCCAACATTCCACCATCGACGCACCATCATGTGCAGCATTGACTCTTGCACAGTGTCTCCTTCTGAATTTGGTCTGAACGTGGCCTCTGTGTCTGCGGATCTGCATCTGAGTATGCAGCCACTTTCACTGACACGCTCGCACCAATCCCATAAAGCTGGGTACACACTGATAGGAATATCGGCCGTTCCATTGAATGACCGATATATCTAGTACATTTGCGGTTACGTGCACCCGATATGTCTATGAATTACGTAATTCACAGCAGATGGGCAATATATCTGAAAGATATACCAGTCATCGGCTGGTGTGTACGGGTCGACCCGCCGATCACCCGTATACATGCTGCTGCTGCAGGGAAATGCTGATGAGTGATGGCTCAGCTGGGCAGCCAAATTTAAATGCCGCTCAGTTATGATGTCAAGCCCGGCATATCGGGCAGACATTTGGCAAGTGTGTATGCACTTACCAATCATCAGATAGGTCAACCTGTCGACCTAGTGTGTACCCAGCTTAACGCGCACATGAGACGGCCTTTTCTTACATTTCTGGCGAGCTCCCAGTCATCGCCCAGGAACACCCATGATTTTTGCCTCATCACTTCTAATGCCAGAAGCTATGTACACAACAGCGCATTCCTGCATACGCTCAGGGTGACGCATGCACCGTTGGGGTTTTCAGGACTTTTCGAGAATGCACAGTAGCGAATAATCGCTCAACTGCGCAATCATCGACACTGTGGAGCTCGCAAGATGCGATCGCTCGCTGGCAAAAATGGGTCGGATATATATATTAAGTGCTCGCACTGCGTCGCGTAAGGACGCCCACTATGTTTTAGCGAGCTACAGCAAATGGCTCACTAATGTCTGAAGACGCCCCCTTGCCACTCGCAACACACGTCATCTCCAGGAAATGAAGGATTAATTGGGACCATCGTGAGCCATCGGAGCTGCTCGCAGCCCTTGGGGTTGCCGCAAGCACAGCGATCAGCACTGGCCGAAATACATGCAGGTGACGTCTACAATGACGCTACTTTGCTAATTATGCACGCCCTTTAAACGGCGTTTTGGTGGCCAGACACGCCTGCGTTCGCACATCCACTCCCCCGTTCACAAGCACCTTCCCCCGTTACCACCCACAAATGGCACTATCTGTCATTCAAAGCAGCGAAATGATAGTGGCTTACAAGCTACCAAAATCAGATTGCAACGAATGGCTTGCGCACACGCACTGCGAATTATACGCATGCGAAAATCGCTCAGAGCGAGCGATCGCGCCTTAGCGAGCGGGTCTGAATCAGGTCCTGTGTACACCTCTGAATCCAGCCCATTGATAGGCTTAGGGCCTGATTCAGAGATGTATGCATGCTGATGCCGGACGTAGTGGAGCGATTTTTTGTTACCGCACATGCTTCCCCATTGTGTCCTTACAGAGTCACAGCTGCAATTTCAGGCGCACGCAGGGAGAAGATGCAGTGGGTGTTTCTGGGCGGTGACAGGGACGTGTTGGATGGAGAAACTGTAAGTTTCAATGGTGCGACCGATGGTGGTGTCTAAAGAACACACCAATCGGTAGTACAGCATGAAAGTGGACGTCTCAGTCCTTGCACATTCGGACGCACAGATGGTACACAAGGGAAGGGATTTGTATCTGCATTTGCATACAGTCGGAGATGGGCAACCGCCAATAAACGTAGCTGAGGGCACTTCTGAGTCCCCTGTGAATCAGCCCCTTAGTGTGTTCCATAGTAAATGTATGGGCACAAAGCCTTTTTTCACTTGCATATTCTGCAACCTGGGTACAGGCAGAAACAAGCAGCAGTTTACAAAAAGGGTTTGAAGGCATGGGGTGGTAATAAAGGGGTGAGCAGTTGGACTTTGATGTGAAATTTACGCTTTTGCACTGTGCCCCTTGGAAGATCATCACCTCTTAGTAGTACATCAAGGCGCACTGTTGCTGAGCCGCCCTCCGATTTTGGAGAGGAACCATGCTGCATAAAGTTAGCTGGGCAGACCAGCTGGTGCAGAACCAAGCTGTTCTGTGTGTTGACATAGGTGCATTTTATAAACATCCTCCGGAGTATTTGGAAACTCTAAGCAAATACACAAACCCAACCTCTTTAGGTGCAATGGTGTCTGCTGGTACGCATCGGTGCAAAACCATAGTGTTTCCCATTGTGCTTAGGAAATAAGCTCCGCTGTGTGCAAGTGGCAGTTTCATTGTTTTCATTCAATTGCTAATACAATTCTCAATGAAAGAACACTTCAGATCATTCATTTTGCATTATTCAATATAAATATAGTATTTAGTACATTCACAATACCAATATACAGTGATGGTCAGGACTGAGCATCTGTAACTTAGCTCTGTTTGGATTGTGTATCATGTGATTGTGTAATTAGTTTGCAGATTCACCTTGTGGGCCCTGTTACTGGACTGGGGGTGTGGCCATGTATGGGGAGTGGCCACACCGGCACGGCAAAATATGCACTTCATAGACTTTCCGCGCTGCTGCCAACGAGGCCTGGTGCTCCTACTCCGTGGCAGGCCTGGGTATTTAGTACCAACCCCTCAGGCCTCTCTGCATCCATGATTATACTCACCAGATTGTGGAAGGTCCTGTGACCAGATTAGTTAACCTGGGGGCAGATGTACTAAACTCTGGAAAGTGAGACATTGGAGAGTGATAATCTACCAACCAATCAGCTCCTAACTGTCATTTTTCAAACACAGCCTGTAACTTGACAGTTAGCTGAGTGGCTGGTAGTTTATCACCCTCCAATTTATCACTTTCCAGAGCTTAGTACATCTCCCCCTTGGTCTGTAAAGTAGCACTAATGGAGAGGTCTGATGATACAAGATCCAGGCATGAGTGTTAAATTATACCAGTGGTGACAGAAGAAACATAGAGAGGTCTGTTCCTCGCTGCGAGGGATAAATAAGTATCCAACTCACAGTGGGGGATAGATTACACCGGAGCAATTCATCATTGCTCCTGTGAGGGAACAGGTGCTCCAAAGCTGTGTTACTTAACCCCTCCCCGTCGGCCCAGCTACCTGTGGTCACGCATGCGCACAGCCGCCAGGGAGCCCGTGAGAAGGCAGCTGAGGGATCGCTCAGATCCCTCTTCGTATCCCATTTCAGTTTTCGGAGTTTGCTGAATATCAGGGGGTCCTATCGGACCCCTGATGATGAGTGGCCCGGTGACTAAAACATGCGTAAACTAGCGTTTCTGTATGGTTACCGGGCCATTTGTCGTTTGATGAATAGGTCCAAGAAACATAGAATTTGATGACAGATAAGAACCACTTGGCCCATCTAGTCTGCCCCGGTGTACCTTTTGGTAACCTCAGCCCTGTGTGATCTTCAGTTCTTTGTAAGGATATTCTTATGCCTATCCCAAGCATGTATAAATTGCTCTTCTGTCTTAGCCTCTACCACCTCTGAGTTGTCTGTACACTGGTCCAACTCAGTGTACAGATGCTTGTATGGGATTTCCAATTGCTGGAAGCGGTCAGAATTATGATCACATTGGTTGCAAATCAGTATCAGTTGCTCGCAACTACTATACTCCATTACTCAGTGCCGCCAGTATGCACTCCCACTGCTCTCATGCCATACAGGGCCTGATTCAGAGATGGACGCAGCATCGATGGCGCACACTAACGGCCGCTTGTGTCTGAGTCGCACAGCGCATGCGACCCAACTGACTGCACACAGAGATGCAGCACAGTATCGGACGCACGCGGTCTGTCAATTTTAATGGGCATTCCTGGGAGGTTACAGGTAGATGGTGAAGCAGACGTATGCATGGGGGGCATGTCACTGAAAGCGGATGAACTCAGACTCCCAATGAATGGGAATCTGCGCAGGTGCCTGATCCATTCTGCGCAGGTGCAGAACAGGTCTGCGATCCTGCACGTTTGTGCGTGGGAAGGGGGTGGCGATGGCTTCCGTTTACCGAAATGGAGGAATGTCGCCGCCGCAGTGGGGGAGGGAAGAGACCAGGATGTCCGTCGGCTGACAGAGATTTCCTGGCCTCTTCCTCTTATTAGTGGCGGCCGGCTTGCGGGACCCCATGGGTCACTTAGCCGGCAGATGTTCTCACAAAGTATCTGATGCTGCATTGGACAATGCAGGTCAAATAAGTAATGCACAGGGGGCGTGATGTCTTCTGTGCATTACCATATCTGCAAAGATCGAAATTGCAAAGCTACCTGCGTGCATACATCATATCTATAGCCTGCGTGTAGCTTTGCACTTGCGATCCTTGCTGAATCAGGCCCTCAGTCGGTGAAACTGCACCCGCCATAGGTGCAAGTTTCGAAGGTGCGGCCAGTGGTGCGTTTGAAGACACGTCTGTCGGAAATGCAGCAAATAGCCATCTCAGTTCTTTACAAACAGGAGGCGGCATTAGAAAAAAGACAGTCCGCCACTTGTGCAGAACGGATCTCCTCTGACTTCCCGGCCCCCCTGTAAGTGACAGCCATTATCACTTTCAGAATCGCACCCGAGAATGCCATGCGAACGGCACTCTGGGGAGCATGTGCTGGGGACCACAGCACAGCACTTTTTGGCTGATCTTTATAAGTGCAGAAATCAACTTCAGCAGGGGGGACTGATCATCAGCCCCCCTTGATACACGCTACGCTGCGCTCTGCATATGGGGAGGGGAGGTGTATGACCATGGGAGCTGGGGGGGTTACCAAGGGGGTGGGGATCTAACATCAGTGGGGGGCCGGGGGGCTAATAAAAAGAAATATAATTCTGGAGGGGGGGTAAAATAATAATTAAAAAATATTAGATTGGTCACAGGGTAGGAGGAAGGGGGGGGCAAAGAAAAAAGGTCTTTGTACAGGGGGAGAGTTGGTTTAGAAAACAGGGATTTTTTTACTATTAATGGGGTGTGAGGGGTATTATTATTCAGGTTTATGACCTCTGGGTGGTCTATTGCCTATAGGGGGTGGCCAGTTATTTTATATTGGGGGCCTATGGACATGGGGGTATGGGTGGGTTACAAAACACCCCTAGATATTTTTTTTTTTAATAAAATACTTCAATATATTATTAAAAATATATTTTTTAAACCTTTACTAAATAATAAAAATAAAAAAAACATTTCTGAGCAGTTTTCTGGGAAAAAAATTATCAGTTAAGTGATTAATATTGAATTTAGGTGTGAAACAAGTATATACTGTAGCATGAAATAAAAAGGGAATAAGCTCTAAGCAAACAGTTTCATAGCATCAGATTACTGTATAAGCCTTGGACTAAAGACTGTGCAATGTATCGGCTGTGCAATCAAGCGAGCATTTTGACAGATGTGTACCCCCGATATGTCTTCAAACGATGACATTTACAGACATATCGCAACTGCTCTGCAGTACAGCAGATGGGCGATATATCTGCAGATAATACATCGGCGCATCTGGCTGTGTGTACTGGTGGTCAGCGACTGTCCGTATACTTGCTACAGGGACTGCCGGTGACTGACAACTCAACTGGGCGGCCAAATTCAAATGCCTGCCCAGTTATGACGTCAGGCAACACACATTGAGCGGCCGATCGGTAAGTCTGTATAGCTTACCTGATCGCTGCTGTGTCGGCAAATCTGTAGGCACAGTGTGTACCCATCTCAAAGCTGTTCTCCTGCCATATTTCCTTTCTCTAGCTGCATTAAATATTGAAGTAATTATTATTATTATTATTATTATTATGTAATTTGTGTGTTACAGTGTTGATAATTGTGCGTCAAGCTTTTCTTCCATCTATAGATTTCATCAGCTTACACACCTTCAAGCCCCCTATACACTGTTCTTTGTGTAACATACATGTCTCTTTATACTTTTGTAGCTGATAAATGCTGTACATTAGAAGGTAATTTTTTTTTTATCACGCTGATTCCTTCATTGTTTGACCTAACACTTTATCTCTGGACAATAGTGCATGGCCTAGTAAAGCAGTGAACATGGAAACGGCATTCGGTTACTGTTGCATTGCGGCCCTGCACTCTAATTGCAGGTGACTATAGTATGAGCTCATTAACGGTTTGCCTTTGACTTGTCACAGCAGTGAGTTATTGCCTTGCTGCGAAGCCGTAATGAATATATGGTCCACTGTCTTCAGGGAGAAAATGAGGCTTGCATTTGACTTGCCAGCTGGTCTGCATCCAGACACAATATAATCATGCGAGAGACACGCGTTTGGCACTGGAAGGGCCCAAAAATTGTGTTTGTGAAAGGAATAAAATATTAGCCACATATGTCTCTTCAAGGAGGATGCCTGCAAAGTCTTCATTTTATTTTACAAAGCAAACAGTGTCCCCCTCTGTGCCACTCTGGCGTCCTCCTAATGTGCACCAGAACAAATGGCCGGATAACTTGGTGTCATCTGCATTCTGGGTCCTGGGTGACGCCGGCAATAGAGAGTTATTAGGAAATATTTCTTTGCAGTAAGAGACTGATTTAGCATTGCTTGTCTTCTGTTCCTTTGCAGATACCCATTCCCCACAGTGTTCAGCAGCTGCAGCAAGAAGGACTTGGACACAAGCCTGGAGAAGGGAGTAGGCATGTGTCTATATAACATGCCTGAAGTTACAGAATCATTTGGACAACAGAAGTGTGGAAATGGTTACGTTGAAGAAGGAGAACAGTGTGATTGCGGAGAACCAGAAGTAAGGAATTAGCATGCTGTTTACAATACAGGTTCTAAAGCTGGGGGACGTATTCATCAATTTCAGCGCGGCAATCACACATGCGGAAACAGTAGCTTTTCACGCTTTTAAGTAACGGACAATTCATAAAAATTGCAACACAGGACATGTCATGGATAGGAGGGGATATAAGGAAAAGAGGAGGTTCTATCGCACAGGAAATGAAGATATACAGTCAGGTGCATAAATATTGGGACATTGACAGAATTTTCATATTTTGGCCTCTATTCACCACCACAATGGCTTTGAAATGAAACAAACAAGATGTGCTTTAACTGCAGACTTTCAGATTTAATTTGAGGGTAATTACATCCAAATCAGGTGAATGGTGTAGGAATTACAATGGTTTCTATATGTGCCTCCCACTTTTTAAGGGGCCAAAAGTAATGGGACTATCAACTCAAAAGCTATTTCATGGACAGGTGTGGGCTATTCCCTCATTATTTCATTATCAATTAAGCAGGTAAAAGGTCTGGAGTTGATTCTAGTTGTGACATTTGCATTTGGAATCAGTTGCTGTCGACTCTCAATATGAGATCCAAAGAGCTGTCGCTATCAGTGAAACAAGCCATCATTAGGCTGAAAAATCAAAACAAACCCATCAGAGAGATAGCAAAAACATTAGGTGTGGCCAAATCAACTGTTTGGAACATTCTTAAAAAGAAAGAATGCGCTGGAGAGCTCAGCAACACCAAAAGACCCGGAAGACCACGGAAAACAACTGTGGTGGATAACAGAAGAATTATTTCCCTGGTGAAGAAAAACCCCTTCACAACAGTTGGCCAAATCAAGAACACTTTCCAGGAGGTAGGTGTATATGTGTCAAAGTCAACAATCAAGAGAAGACTTCACAAGAGTGATTGTAGAGGGTTCACCACAAGATGTAAACCATTGGTGAGCCACAAAAACAGGAAGACCAGATTAGAGTTTGCCAAACAACATCTAAAAAAGCCATTACAGTTCTGGAACAACATCCTATGGACAGATGAGACAAAGATCAACTTGTACCAGAGTGATGGGAAGAAAAGAGTATGAAGAAGGAAAGGAACTGCTCATGATCCAAAATATCAGTGAAGCATGGTGGTGGTAGTGTCATGGAGTGGGCATGTATGGCTGCCAATGAAACTGGTTCCCTTGTATTTATTGATGATCTGACTGCTGACAAAAGCAGCAGAATGAATTCTGAAGTGTTTCGGCAATATTATATGCTCATATTCAGTCAAATGCTTCAGAACTCATTGGACGGCGCTTCACAGTGCAAATGGACAATGACCCGAAGCATAGTGCAAAAGCAACTAAAGAGTTTTTTAAGGCTAAAAAGTGGAATGTTATGCAATGGCCAAGTCAATCCCCTGACCTGAATCCGATTGAGCATGCATTTCACTTGATGAAGACAAAACTGAAGAGAAAATGCCCCAAGAACAAGCAGGAACTGAAGACATTTGCAGTAGAGGCCTGGCAGAGCATCACCAGGGATGAAACCCAGCGTCTGGTGATGTCTATGCGTTCCAGACTTCAGGCTGTAATTGCCTGCAAAGGATTTGCAACAAAGTATTAAAAAGTGAAAGTTAGATTTAGGATGGTTTAGTTAGTCCCATTACTTTTGGCCCCTTAAAAAGTGGGAGGCACATATAGAAACCATTGTAATTCCTACACCGTTCACCTGATTTGGATGTAATTACCCTCAAATTAAATCTGAAAGCCTGCAGTTAAAGCACATCTTGTTTGTTTCATTTCAAAGCCATTGTGGTGGTGAATAGAGGCCAAAATATGAAAATTCTGTCAATGTCCCAATATTTATGCACCTGACTGTATACAGTATTGTACAGAAAGAACCCCTAATTAATCACAAATCATCACATATAGCTCTATTAATATCAGTTAGGGGGGTGCTGCCCAAGACTTAATTAGTAAATGGAACAAAGAAGAGAGAAAAAGAAGTCTATTTATGGCGCACTATAGCAAATAAAAAAATAACTTTTATTGGATTTATTAAAATTATGCAGCCATTACCTCACACAAATAGCAAAATATTTAAAATATAAAGAAAATAGAAATAGTGAATAAGGTGGAAAGTATGTGTTTTAAAAAATGGAAAATATCCTACACTGTATGCCTCTAGGAGAATCTTCTTATAATGTAGCAGGATTCCTAAACATCATCTCTTTGCAAAGGAAATCTCTCAGGATGCTGCAATATAGACGGATTACACTGGTGGTACAGTATATCTTATTACTACATTAGCTAGTATTCATATTGTGGGATTACAATTGTGTTCATATCTTTTTTCACAATAAATAAAGAGAATGAGAAAAAACTTTCCTGTCTCAGTTTCATTTATTATTTTTGATTCAAAGATCTGTGAATTTCTCCACCTAAATGCCTCGATGTATCTTCATTAATTTGGGCAGTTTTCTTAGAGTCAGCTCCGATAAATTTTAATTTCATCAGCTTTATTTGGAATCATCAGTTGCTACTTAAACGGTGCTTATTGCCGATTAGATACATTTTCATATTTCTATAGCAACTATTGTAACAAAATTATAGCAGCTTAGCAAGTAGTTCATGAAACAAAGTGCTTATCCAATGCTGTGTACTGACAAGTAATGTATTGTCACTATATGTGTATCTGCAAACACCACTAATTATACACATGTACTAGGGCCAGTATGTTATACATTAGGCAATTAAATTTGGTAATTATCCAGTGGAGCTTCCGTTTTTAATACATTATTCAATGACGCTAATAAAACCGTTATTACGGGGTCCTTTACACAAATCCTCCAATATTGTGTCCGGCTCCTTCGACGCGCGTTTCGCTACTAAGCTTGTACTTGTTACAGCTTAGTAGCGAAACGCACATCAGTGTTTCTCACTGTGGGGCCCATTTATCAATGATCACTTTTGCAATGCGATCAGGGCATGCCAGTAACGCCCATGATCACTTCGCAAAAAGTGATCCTATCGGCCAGATGTATCATCTGGTACAAGCAGGGACACGGGCTCCGAAAGGAGCCCATCTCTGTGATGTCTCCGGAGAGCTTCCGGCCAGTGCAGGGGGTGGTGCACTTCCATAGTCCCGCGGACTGCACATGCACATCCGCCATAGCTGGGGAGGTTTTCTAGCGGTTCCCTCTGCTGGCTAATAGTGCACGGTGTAGCCCATAGGCTACAGCGGCTAATGTCATCTTCAGATGGTGTTAGCTGTGCGGGCCATTATCTGGAATGCATCACATTATGGATATTGGTCATTTGGCAGCATCGCATCCCCCATATAAACCTATGGGGGATCCGGCTGCCAGCGGGAATGAAGGGATCACAGCAGGTATCAGAGATGAGAAAGAAAAACACTCAGGTGTTGTCTAATATAGAGACTTGCTGCTGACACCAGCGAGATACCTGCAAACCACCCTCAAAAAGGAACAAAAAAATACAAATAAGGTGTCTGCGCTAATCACTATATAAAAAACATAGGCTGTCAAAATCATAAATATATTATAATTTTATTGAACAAATGAAATTATGAACTGCAGTTCAACTCTAAAAACATATATAAACATTCCACATTGAATGAAAAAAGAAATTAAATGTTACATTAATAATCTAAGCACATACTGTTTCCAGTATATCATAGGAAAAAAGATAGATGTTTTAAACTCTATGTAGAGCCTTGATGGTAATCAGCATATGTTGCTAATGGCAACCAGAATTATATCAATCTGTAAAGTAGGTATAGTCACTCTGTTGAAACCTGATATAGGGTATAGTGACTCCCTAAATTACGGAGCCGATAAGCTAACAAAATCTTGGTATGGTGAATATAATAGCGGTGGGTCTCCAGACCAAAACCCGCAGTCCAGTATCTCACCTGCCCCAGTGGACTCAAAGCTCCAAAGACTCGCTAGGAATCAACTGCTCCTGCGACTCCCAGACAAATAGAAACAAGTAGGTGTGATGTTGGTCCCTGTGACCAGTGCCGCTCTGGCAGCTAACTGCAGGACTGTGCATGGCTCCAATGACTCACAGGCAGGGAAGTTCTCTGGACTGCTTTTTCAACTCTTGACCAACTACACTGCTGTATTCAATCTGTGGAACCATTGTTTGGTGATTTTCACTATCTGCATATTAATTACCCACCAGTGTTGCTGAGACACACTGACGGACATTGCTGAGCCTGTTTGTGCGGACCATCATTTCTGCTATCTGTTGCCTCCGCTGGACGGGGGGATTCCCCACAGAGGTAGACTTGTCCAGCCTTCACCACCTGCGGCCTGATCGGGAGTCGCTGAAGCGCGAACGGCTCCCCTTCCTGCACGACTTCCCTGCTTGTGAGTCATTGGAGCCACGCACAGTCCCGCAGTTAGCCGCCGGAGTGGTGCTGGTCTGGAGACCCACCGCTATTACATTCACCATACCAAGATTTTGTTAGCTCCACAGCTCCATAGTTTAGGGAGTCACTATACCCTATATCAGGTTTCAACAGAGTGACTATACCTACTTTACAGATTGATATCATTCTGGTTGCCATTAGCAACATATGCTGATTACCATCAAGGCTCTACATAGAGTTTAATACATCTATCTTTTTTCCTTTGATATATTGGTAACAGTATGTGTTTAGATTATTAATGTAACATTTAATTTCTTTTTTCATTCAATGTGTAATGTTTATATATGTTTTTAGAGTTGAACTGCAGTTCATATTTTCATATGTTCAATAAAATAATAATATATTTATTATATAATTTTCGCAGCCTATGTTTTTTATATAGTGATTAGCGAAGACACCTTATTTGTATTTTTAGGTATCAGAGATACCTGCTGCAGTCCCTCCTTAATACATACGGGGGATACTTAGTATTTCCAGTAAACCCCCGAAAAGTGCTGTTTTTGGGGATTATACCTCAAATACACTTTAACAAATGGGCTTCTACATACCTGAATCTCTGATACTAAAAATGTCATTACCTAAACAATGTCATGTGTTTAAAAATATATATGCGCCTCGTAATGTGCACTGTGATGCTGCCCGTGATGTACCCACGACCAGGCTAACCTGATTTATCTGTGGACAGCCATAACAGAGGGATGCCCGCTGTTGAATAGAGCAGCTTCGCTACTGGCGAATATCACGATACGTAATATGATGCTGCCCGTGATGTAATGAAATGAGTCACAACCATGCTATTAGCGAGTAGCTGCCATTTTTTGTCTCCCTGACCTTTGTTCAAAATTCCTCCATCACTTGGCTTTCTGGCTCTTAATCTTCAAATGGGCCCTCAAGACCCATTTCTTCCTCAATGCTTTCCAGCACTCATCCTAACCCACTACTCTATGCTCCTTCCTCACTATCTAGCCCATCTGTGTCACCCCTGTTTGTCTGACCCTCCCCTCAGAATGTAAGCTCTCGCGAGCAGGGCCCTCTTCCTTCACGTGCTTCTTCTTGCCTTTTACTTAATTTACAATGGCACCTAAAACTTGGTTACTGACACCCTGCTGCTTATTTAGGCGTTATGCACCATTGTGTATAAATCATGTACTTGTCCTGCATTGTCTGTACTGTTAATAGCTGTATTCTTGTGTGCTAATTTGTTTCTGTACTTTGTAAGGCGCTGCGGAACCCTTGTGGCGCCATATAAATAAAGGATAATAATAATAATAATAATAATAAATGCTAGCCTGAATTAACTGTGAGTGGCCATCACACACAGAAGCTTTCCGGAGAATAGAGTAGCTCTGTTATCGGCAAACAGTGAACAGGGTCTATGCTAATTCACATCATGGTAAAGGCTACCGAGCATACCATGGTGTTGAAGGAGCCAGCCACAATATTGGAGGATTTGTGTAAAGGACTCCGTAATAAGATGTCATTGAATAATGTACTAAAAACGGAAGCTCCACTGGATAATTACCGAAAGGGCAGTTGGCATTTAATTGCCTAATGTATAACATACTGGCCCTAGTACAAGTGTATAATTAGTGGCTATTTGCGCTCGCTCGTTCAGAAAAAAGGGGTGTCTATTCAAATGAACCGTTCGCTGTTTGCGGTCTGTTCACGCCTCTAGGTCTGAACGAGCGAACAAAACATGCGGTCGTTTTTTGGAAAACTACGCCCCCTGGCCGCTCGCACCATACGTCATGTCCGCTATTTATTAGATTAATCGAGTACATCGACCAGCGTATGAACTGCTCGCTATTCTTGTGGTTGGTTTTTTCTACCGCAATCTTGCGAGCAGTTCTGACTATAAAATAACCCAGTGACGTGGTCAATGACGCTGCTGTTTTAATTATGCACACCCTTAAAACGCCCGTTTTGACCTTTAAGCACGCCTGCATTCGGATCTCCACTCCCCGTTTTCAAGCACCTTCCCCTGTTACCACCCACATACGCCTCCTCCTGTCACTCAAAATAGCAGGCATTCGCTATTTAGCGAACAAACGATTTTCGGCCGCACTGACTGGTTTGCGCATGCGTATTACGATCCGTACGCATGCGCAGTTGTGCAAACATCGCTTGGAACGAACGAGCGGCCGCTTACGAGCGGCTCTGAATCAGGCCCTTTGTTTCATGAACTACTTGCTAAGCTGCTATAAGTTTGCTACAATAGTTGCTATATAAATATGAAAATGTATCTAAATCGGCAATAAGCACCATTTAAGTAACAACTGATGATTCCAAATAAAGCTGATGAAATTAAAATTTATAGGAGCTGACTAAGAAAACTGCCCAAATTAATGAAGATACATCGAGGCATTTAGGTGGAGAAATTCACAGATCTTTGAATCAAAAATAATAAATGAATCTGAGACAGGAAAGTTTTTTCTCATTCTCTTTATTTATTGTGAAAAAAGATATGAACACAATGGAACAGAGGAAGGCCCAATGTCCATATACTGTACAGTGTAATCCCACAATATGAATACTAGCTAATGTAGTAATAAGATATACTGTACCACCAGTGTAATTCCGTCTATATTGCAGCATCCTGAGAGATTTCCTTTGCAAAGAGATGATGTTTAG
This sequence comes from Taudactylus pleione, assembly GCA_031769625.1. Lineage (NCBI taxonomy): Eukaryota > Metazoa > Chordata > Amphibia > Anura > Myobatrachidae > Taudactylus > Taudactylus pleione. The sequence goes on along the minus strand of JAUIMM010000033.1, from coordinate 2,564,421 downwards.
GAATCCTGCTACATTATAAGAAGATTCTCCTAGAGGTATACAGTGCAGGATATTTCCCTTTTTTAAAAACTCATACTTTCCACCTTATTCACTATTTCTATTTTCTATATATTTTAAATATTTCGCTATTTGTGCGAGGTAATGGCTGCATAATTTTTATAAATCCAAAAAAAGTTATTTTTTATTTGATATAGTGTGCCACAGTGGCAGAACTAGAGAGTGGTGGGCCCAGGTGCAAGAATATGCTTTGCCCCACCCCCCCCCCTTTCCGCTCATTCCTGGTACCCCCTCACCCCAACATTTTTTCACCACCCCTCACTGCCCCCCCCAGTCATTAAATCCAGTCTGTCCAGCCCCAGCGTGTCATCCTCATTCTCCCCCCCAGCCCCCAGCGTCTCAGCCTCATTCTTCCCCCCAGCCCCAGCATGTCAGCCTCATTCTTCCCCCCAGACCCCAGCATGTCAGCCTCATTCTCTCCCCCAGCCCCAGCGTGTCAGCCTCATTCTCCCCCCCAGCCCCCAGCGTGTCAGCCTCATTCTCTCCCACAGCCCCAGCGTGTCAGCCTCATTCTTCCCCCCAGCCCCAGCGTGTCTGCCTCATTCTTCCCCCCAGACCCAGCTAGTCAACCTCATTCTTCCCCCAGACCCAGCGTGTCAGCCTCATTCTTCCCCCCCAGCCCCAGCGTGTCAGCCTCATTCTTCCCCCAGACCCAGCGTGTCAGCCTCATTCTTCCCCCCCAGCCCCAGCGTGTCAGCCTCATTCTTCCCCGACAGACCCAGCGTGTCAGCCTCATTCTTCCCCAGACCCAGCGTGTCAGCCTCATTCTCCCCCCCCAGCTCCAGCGTGTCAGCCTCATTCTCTCCCCCAGCCCCAGCGTGTCAGCCTCATTCCCCCCCAGTGTGTCAGCCTCATTCTCTCCCACAGCCCCAGCGTGTCAGCCCCCATTCTCCCCCCCCAGCCCCAGCGTGTCAGCCTCATTCTTCCCCCAGACCCAGCGTGTCAGCCTCATTCTTCCCCCCCAGCCCCAGCGTGTCAGCCTCATTCTCCCCCCCTCCAGCCCCCAGCGTGTCAGCCTCATTCTCCCCCCCCCCCCCAGCCCCAGCATGTCAGCCTCATTCTCCCCCCCCAGACCCAGCATGTCAGCCTCACTCCCCCCCCCCAGACCCAGCATGTCAGCCTCATTCTCCCCCCCCAGCCCCAGCATGTCAGCCTCATTCTCCCCCCCCAGCCCTAGCGTGTCAGCCTCATTCCCCTCCCAACCCCAGCGTGTCAGTCTCATTCCCCCCCTCCCAACCCCAGCGTGTCAGTCTCATTCTCCCCCCCCCAACGTGTCAGCCGCATTCTCCCCCCCCCAACCCCAGCTTGTCAGCTTCATTCCCCCCCCAATCCCAACGTGTCAGCCTCATTCTCCCCCCCCAGCCCCAGCGTGTCAGCCTCATTCTCCCCCCCCCAGCCCCAGCATGTCAGCCTCATTCTCCCCCCCAACCCCAGCTTGTCAGCTTCATTCCCCCCCCCAATCCCAACGTGTCAGCCTCATTCTCCCCCCCAGCCCCAGCGTGTCACCCTCATTCTTCCCCCCAGCCCCAGCATGTCAGCCTCATTCTTCCCCCCAGACCCCAGCGTGTCAGCCCTCATTCTCTCCCCCAGCCCCAGCGTGTCAGCCTCATTCTCCCCCCCAGCCCCAGCGTGTCAGCCTCATTCTCTCCCACAGCCCTAGCGTGTCAGCCTCATTCTTCCCCCCAGCCCCAGCGTGTCTGCCTCATTCTTCCCCAGACCCAGCGTGTCAGCCTCATTCTTCCCCCAGACCCAGCGTGTCAGCCTCATTCTTCCCCCCCAGACCCAGCGTGTCAGCCCTCATTCTTCCCCAGACCCAGCGTGTCAGCCTCATTCTTCCCCCCAGCCTCAGCGTGTCAGCCTCATTCTTCCCCCAGACCCAGCGTGTCAGCCTCATTCTTCCCCCAGACCCAGCGTGTCAGCCTCATTCTCCCCCCCCCCAGCTCCAGCGTGTCAGCCTCATTCTCTCCCCCAGCCCCAGCGTGTCAGCCTCATTCCCCCCAAGTGTGTCAGCCTGATTCTCTCCCACCAGCCCCAGCATGTCAGCCCCATTCTCCCCCCCCCAGCCCCAGCGTGTCAGCCTCATTCTTCCCCCAGACCCAGCGTGTCAGCCTCATTCTCCCCCCCCAGCCCCAGCGTGTCAGCCTCATTCTCCCCCCTCCAGCCCCAGCGTGTCAGCCTCATTCTCCCCCCCCAGCCCCAGCATGTCAGCCTCATTCTCCCCCCCAGACCCAGCATGTCAGCCTCATTCTCCCCCCCCAGACCCAGCATGTCAGCCTCATTCTCCCCCCCAGCCCCAGCATGTCAGCCTCATTCTCCCCCCCAGCCCCAGCGTGTCAGCCCTCATTCCCCTCCCAACCCCAGCGTGTCAGTCTCATTCCCCCCTCCCAACCCCAGCGTGTCAGTCTCATTCCCCCCCTCCCAGCCCCAGCGTGTCAGTCTCATTCTCCCCCCCAATGTGTCAGCCGCATTCTCCCCTCCCAACACCAGCTTGTCAGCTTCATTCCCAACCCCAATCCCAACGTGTCAGCCTCATTCTCCCCCCCAGCCCCAGTGTGTCAGCCTCATTCTCCCCCCCCAGCCCCAGCATGTCAGCCTCATTCTCCCCCCCCCCCAACACCAGCTTGTCAGCTTCATTCCCCCCCCAATCCCAACGTGTCAGCCTCATTCTCCCCCCCAGCCCCAGCGTGTCACCCTCATTCTCCCCCCCCCAGCCCCAGCGTGTCAGCCCCATTCCCCCCCCCCAGCCCCAGCGTGCCAGCTTCATTCACCCCCCCAATCCCAGCGTGTCAGCCTCATTCCCCCCCAGCCCCAGCATGTCAGCCTCATTCTCCCCCCCCCAGCCCCAGCATGTCAGCCTCATTCCCCCCTGCCAGCCCCAGCGTGTCAGCCTCATTCCCTCCCAGCGTGTCACTCATTCTCCCCCCCCCCAGCCCCAGCGTGTCAGCCTCATTCCCCCCCAGCCCCAGCATGTCAGCCTCATTCCCCCCTCCCAGCCCCAGCGTGTCAGCCTCATTCTCCCCTCCCAGCCCCAGCGTGTCAGCCTCATTCCCTCCCAGCGTGTCACTCATTCTCCTCTCCCCCCAGCCCCAGCGTGTCAAACTCATTCTCCACCGCAGCCCCAGCGTGTCTCATCCCCCCCCCGCGTGTCTCAGCTTTGCGTCCCCCCTCCCACCTCCAATACCACCGCAGTCGCCGCCGATGCTGCCACTTACTTACCTTGGCTGCTTCTTCCTCTCTGCTCCTCACGATCCGCGGCTCCTGTCGATCCTCTCTCTCCAGCAGCCTGGCCCCTTGTTATAACACAGCGCGCATGATGTCATGTGCGCCGTGTCATAACAAGAGGCCGGGCCACGGCGGGTGTAGGACTGTAGGTCAGGTCATGTTGGAGCCGGAGCAGCAGAGCGGGTCTGCTCCAGCTCCAACCATTTACTTAATGGGGACTGGGTCGGCGGGCAGCAGCACTGTTGGATGCAGGCGGCCATGGGCCCCTGCACCACAGCGGGCCCTGGTGCGAGGCAGCGGCTGCACTGCCGCTAGTTCCGCCCCTGGTGTGCCATAAATAGACTTCTTTTCTCTCTTGTTTGTTCCATGGATAGGAGGTGTTCCTTACCACGTGAGATAGTAGTACATATCTTCAATACCATAATCCACAGAAAACAGGCAGATATCAAACAAAAAGCGGGATTTGAGAGATTGGCTGTGGATTCTAATGTCATCCTCAGACGGTAGGGGATCGCGATAGCAAAGATGGATCCCCACGCCTCCTCTGTCCCTCTCAGTGAGCATGCGCAATAACACTGCTGGGTCAACTAATTAGCGACGAATGTATGGGCAATAGGGATCATCTTCCGGAGCAGCTGTGCCGGCACCAGAGCAATACAGAATTGCTTTATTAGAATTTGGATCTACCGCCACAGATCGCGGCGAGTCAGATCCGTAATTTGCATGTGGCTATTATTATTATTATCCTTTATTTATATGGCGCCACAAGTGTTCCGCAGCGCCTTACATAGTACATAGAACTAATAAGTGAACAAGAAACAAGTAACTTACAGTACATTACAGTGCAGGACAGGGACACAACTTATATACATTGCTGAAATAGTGATTAAAGCACTCACAATAAGCTGCCGGGAGTTGGCGGTCCCGTGTTAGGTGCCCTAATGGGGAGTAGAGAGTAGAAGAAAATGTAAAGAGAAGCACATGAGGGAAGAGGTCCCTGCTCATGAGAGCTTACATTCTAAGGGGAGGGGCAGACAGACAGGCGTGACACAGAAGGGGAAGATAGGAAGAAAAGAGCATGAGGTGGGTTAGGAGGAGTGCTGGAAGGCCTTGATGAAGTAGTGGGTCTTGAGAGCCCGTTTGAAGATTTGTAGAGAGGTGGAGAGTCTGATAGGGAGAGGGAGAGCATTCCAAAGGTAGGGAGCAGCACGGGCAAAATCTCGGATGCGGGAGTGGGAGGAAGTAATCAGTTGGCAAGAGAGGCGGCATGCATTAGTTGAGCGAAGTGGGCGGGTGGGAGTGTGAAGGGAGAGAAGGTCAGAAATGTATGCGGGAGAGGATTTGGTGAGGGCTTTGTAGGTGAATGTAAGAACCTTGAATTGGCATCTGAAGGGGAAGGGGAGCCAGTGTAGGGCTTGAAGGAGAGGGGAAGCAGATATAGAACGTCTGGAGAGGAAGATGAGCCGAGCAGCAGCATTGAGAACAGATTGTAGTGGAGAGAGGTGAGAGACTGGGAGGCCAGCTAGGAGAAGGTTACAGTAGTCCAATCTGGATATGACCAGTGAGTGGATGAGGGTTTTAGTGGCATCCTGGGTGAGGAAGGGTCTAATCCTGGAGATATTTTTTAGGTGAAAACGGCAGGACTGCGAGATGTGCTGAATGTGCGGTTTAAAGGAGAGGGAGGAGTCTAGGATAACTCCAAGACAGCGCACTTTGGGGCTAGAGGAGATAGTTGTGCCATCAATAGATAACGAAATTGTGGAAAGTGATGTAGTGGAAGAGGGTGGGAAGATGATCAGCTCAGTCTTAGACATGTTAAGTTTAAGAAAGCGCTGGGACATCCACGAAGAGACAGCAGAGAGACAGTTGGAGATACGGGTAAGGAGCTCAGGGGTGAGCTCAGGGGTGGAAAGGTAAATTTGAGTATCATCTGCATAGAGATGATATTGGAGGTCAAAGGAGTTAATGAGTTCACCTAAAGAGGATGTATATAGGGAGAAAAGGAGAGGTCCAAGAACAGAACCTTGGGGAACTCCTACCTTTAGTGGAAGTGGAGGGGAAGAGGAGTCATGAGAGGACACAGCGAAGGAACGATCAGAGAGGTAGGAGGAAAGCCAGGAGAGGGCAGTTTCACGTAAACCGAGAGAGTAAAGGATTTGCAGGAGGAGAGGGTGGTCTACAGTGTCAAATGCAGCAGAGAGGTCAAGGAGAATGAGCAGAGAGTAGTGACCCTTGGATTTGGCAGCAAGGAGGTCGTTGCTGACTTTCGTGAGGGCAGTTTCCGTGGAGTGGAGAGATCGGAAGCCAGATTGAAATGAGTCAAGGAGGGAGTGGGAGGAAAGAAAGGTGGTAAGGCGGTTGTAGACAATACGCTCAAGGAGTTTGGAAGCAAAAGGGAGAAGAGAGATGGGTCGATAGTTTGAAAGTATGTTAGGATCAAGGGTAGGTTTTTTAAGAATGGGGGAGACAAGAGCATGTTTGAATGCAGAAGGGACAGTGCCAGATGATAGGGAAAGATTAAGGAGGTGAGCCAGATGGGAACAGGCAGAAGGAGACAAGTGGGAGAGGAGACGGGAAGGGATAGGGTCAAGAGGGGAGGTGGAAGGAGGGGAGGACCGGATGAGGGCCAAGACTTCCTCTCCAGAAGCAGGGGAGAAGGATGTCAGAGTTGGTGAGACAGAAGGGGAGGGGTGGTAAGGGCAAGGAGGGAGAGGAGTGCTAAGGGTCTGATGGGATATGATGTCCTCACGTATGGAGTCAATTTTAGATGTAAAGTAGGTGGCAAAGTCGAGGGCAGAGAGCGAGGAGGGAAGGCAAGGAGGGGAAGGGCAGAGTAGGGAGTTGAAAGTGGCAAAGAGACGCCGGGGGTTTGAGGACTGGGAGGAGATGAGGTTCTTGAAATATGTTTGTTTGGAGAGAGACAGGGAAGCACTGTAGGAGGAGAGAATAAATTTGAAATGGAGGAAGTCAGCCTTAGAGCGTGACTTTCTCCACTGACGCTCCGCAATTCTTGAACACTTTTGTAGGTATCTGGTGCATTTGGAATGCCAGGGTTGTGGTGTGGATCTGCGAGGGTGAGTGGTTATTGCTGGAGCAACAGAATCAAGAGCAGAAGCAAGGGAGGAATTGTACAGGGAAGTAGCTTGTTCAGGACAGGAGAGAGAAATGATAGGGGAGAGAAGAGAGTCCAGCAGGGAGGAAAAAGCAACAGTGTCAATAGCCTCAATATTACGCTTAGTAATGGTAGCCTTAGGAGTTAGAGGAGGGCAAGGAGAGAGGGATAGGTTAAAAGAGAGAAGGTGATGGTCAGAGAGGGGGAATGGGCAATTGGAGTAATCAGAAATATCACAACGGTGCGTAAAGACCAGGTCAAGTGAGTGCCCACTCACATGGGAGGGTGAGGAGGTCCATTGGGCGAGACCAAATGAAGAGGTGAGGGTAAGGAGTTTAGCTGCAGAGGATTCTGTGGGAATGTCAATAGGAATATTAAAATCACCTAGGATAATGGAGGGAAGATCTGAGGAGAGAAAGTGAGGGAGCCAGGAAGCGAAGTTGTCAAGGAATTTGGAGGGAGAGCCAGGGGGACGGTAAATGACAGCTACTCTGAGGTTTACTGGTTGGAAGAGTCGTATAGCATGAACCTCAAATGTGGGGAATGTAAGGGATGGTTCAGAGGGTATTAGCTGGTATGAGTAACTGGTGGATAGAAGGACCCCAACTCCACCACCATGGCGACCCCCAGGCCGGGGGGTGTGGGAGAAGGCAAAGCCCCCAGAGGATAGAGCAGCAGGAGAAGTGGTGTCAGAGGGTGAGATCCAAGTTTCAGTGATGGCTAGGAGATTCAGAGAGTTGGAGATAAAAAGGTCATGGGTGGGGACCAGTTTATTACAGACTGACCTGGCGTTCCAGAGGGCACAGGATAGAGAGATAGCATTTGTGGGGGAGATGTGAATGAGATTGTCCGGGTTGCTGTAACGTGGAGGTGAGATTAATTTGGGGGACCGATATGAATAGAGTTTAGTGATGGTGCGGGCACCTGAGCTGGAAAGGGAACCAATAGGAGGTGGGCAGGGAGGGAGATGTGGATGGCAGTGGGGTGAAGTGACAGGGAGAGGAGTGTAGGAGGAGGGTTTGGTGGTGGGGTAGTAGGACAGAGGGGGGGTAGAACAGGAAGAAAGTGGAGTAATGGGTGAGGAGTGAAGAGTAGGCAGACAGAGGAGGGGGGAGAAGGGGAGGAGGAGGTGGAAGAGATAAGGGGGAAAGGATAAAGGTGGAAGCAGGGGGCAGAACAGAGGATTAGGTAGAGACAGAGGGAAGGAGGGAGTTGACGTAAACCTTGTCATGGTGTTTATAAGTAAACAAGAGGAAAGAAATTTGGAAATTTAAATGAGATATGAGTGCAAGAGATTTGTAGGAATGCAAGTAAGAAAACAGTGACGTATCAAAGAACAGTGTATCAATATGTATGCAGATTAACAAGATTGTTATAGGGAGAAATAAAAGTGGGGTTCTAAAGTGTCTATCACATTTTGGTAATGAATAGGCCACATTGGCCCCTATTTACTACAATCCGCACTTTAAATGCGGTTGTAGTGAGATATTTTCAAATTTAGGAAATATCAAAGGAATTTATCAAAAATCCCTTGCTGGGATAGAGCTTGCGATAAAGCTCTGTCCCTACGAATCCTCTCTGCACACTTCTCCCTGTATTTTTCGCAAAAAATTCAGTGAGAGCCTACCAACCCTGCCTATCACGAGCCCCCATCCCCACCAGGATCACTCCCCGCAACCCCCTCCCTTCCTTCAGCTAACATTTATCTGATCAGTGCTCCGGTGATGTCCTCTGGGGCTCCGGTCAGCTGATCTTCGGGCTCTTGTACTGTGACCCTGCTCAGCTGCTCTCAAACTGAGATGCCGGCATAGAGCAGATGACCGGGGTCAGTGAGGAGCCCGGAGACCAGCTGACAAGAGCCCCAGAGGACATCACTGGAGCACCAAACACCAGTCCCTGGATACAGGTAAGTGGGGGGGTTTTTACCCATTTTTTTTTACAGTGATCAGTTTGTGGTCTATTTAGACCACACGGCTGATCACTGGGCCCGGCTCCTGGTTCTGCTCTGCCTGTCAGAGCAGAGCAGGAGTCGGGAAACTAGGGGACAGCCTGGATATCGCCATCTCCAGGTGACGTTATTATCACAGGGCTTCACCCTGTATTTTTTACAATTTATTTAAATAAATCTGAGCAGATCACATTTCCCATTCCAAGTATGGGAAATGCGATCTGCTTACTAAAAAAATACAGTAAGTGAATTGAAAGGCATGGAGTAGCTTTTCACGAAAACTGCTCCAAAATCCCTTAAATAAATGTATGTGATACTAAAATAATGTGAAAAGGGTGTGAAAACAACCTTTTTCACATTTTTTTTAGTACAAACAATATTGATAAATAGGCCCCTTGGTGTGTAGCCCACTAGGATAGATAAATCAGCCACCCCCATAATGTCTAACTGAAAGAAGGAGATCTAATCTGTTTTTGCATTTTTTGTTTTAAATTCACTATCATAATACCTCCCAGCATTTAGACCAGCGCTCAACTTAGATATCAGACTGTTATGTGGAAGAGTAGCAAATGCATTTGCATAAGACAAACATGCCGCATTAATTACACTACTATCAAATGTAAGACTGCATGAAAATTAGCTCACAGTGTTTTGTCAAATAATTATTTACAATATATTTCAAAATCCAGAATTGCGAAGGTATTCAGGTATCATTAAAAAAAGAATGTATTGTAATAATGTGTCACAAAGCATGATTACAGAGTGACATGTACGGTCTGACATAGATATGTATGGCATTAATATGTAACTAATTAGAGGCATGCTGAAATTGTAATATTTATATATTAGGGCCATGGGCTAATAGACTGCATGCAAGTATTCCCATTTTAAAAAAAAAAAACAGCAAGCAAGATAAAGGCAAAACCAAGCTGTTTTATAAATAACGGGAATACTCACATGTATTTCTGCAGCGGCACCGGCTCGCACTCTATTACATTTAGCCCCATGTGTTATATCTGATATATATATACTGCTGGGAGCCTCCCGAAAATCGGGTGCCGCTACCGGCTCCCTGCTAGAATAGGCAAGTCTCCTGGAATGTCCAGCGGCCCCCTGCGCCCGCATGCGAAAGTGGGCTGTTTGGGGGGGGTGCAATGACGCGATTTACGCTAAATCGTATCATCATTGCCCCGCTACCTGCTTTATAATGCCGGTAATATCGGCATTATAAAGCGGGGGGGGTCTGGGATGATGCATTTGTGCCGGCACGTCCCCTGTACCGCTCACTTCAGCCACCCCCCACACCCTCTACTGCACTGACCTGTCAGCCCCTTACCCGGAGGGGGCTGCCGGAAGGTCGGTAAGTATGAGTATAAGAGTATATGATCTCACTTTTGGCCCTACAAAATAACATAGGGACACAATCCAAGGATCCTTTTTTTCCTTGAGGTTCCGGCATCCAAGCCTGATCGCTACTGATAATAATTTACTTCACAGATACAGAGGAAGGACAGCAAGATAATACGTATCTGTAGGAGAATAACACATTTACAAATACATTATTGTATTATGGCTGCATCAATCAAACTGCTAAGTGATAATCATCAATCAAACTGCAAAGTGATAATCATTTTCAAGCTTTGTGTTAGCATTGTATTCACAATTACCTAAATAAAATCTTAATTTGCCTAGATATTGTAGCGCCCTGTGTGAGGGAAAGCAACAGCGCCCCCCTCTCTTGATATTAGTGATAGTTTGCACTATGAGCAGGGCCGTGTATACAGAGGAGGGGTCCGTGTGCAGTCTCCGGCACGGGCCCCCTCCACTCCCTCCGGCAGCTGGCAGCGCACTGATAGACTCCGGGCACACTCTAGTGCCCAGAGTCTATAGCGCAAGTCACCGGGAAATGGCTGCAGCGCCCATTTTCCCTGTACTGCGCATGTGCAAATGACAAGAAAATGGGCGCGGCGCCCATTTTCCAGCCGTTTTTTACAGCACCGACGTGGGATTCCGGAGAGGTAAGTATACTATGGGTACTGTACAGGGTGTGCAGTGCCCTGGACCCCGTTGCCCGTGTGCCCCGCACACTACTGCACCCATTATATATATGCCCCTGACTATGAGGTACAGTTGTGTCAAGTCTCTCTCTTTTTTTTTTTTAATACCGTACTATCGACATTATTTTTAAACAATATATTGATGTACTGTCCTCTCCATTATGGGCTGACAGAAAAATTAGTGTTCTGTCCACTGTGCACTGAGACAGATAGAGTGGTGTATATACATATTTCTTCTTCACAGGTGACATTCACTATGGTGAAGCTTAGAAGAATAAATACTCTCTGTATCGGGGAAAAGCATTACAACTACACTAGAACAATATTACAAGCCAGGAGATATTATCAAGGGACAATGCTTATGAAGGGGTCTGATGGCACATAATGGGCATGTGGAGGGATTTGATGGCACATAAGATGCATGTGAATATGTCTGTTGGCACATAAGGGGCATGTGGAGGTGTCTACTGGCACATATGGGCCTTTGGGTGGAGTCTTAGGGCACATAAGGATCATGTAGAGAAGTCTGATGGCACACAAGGGGCATGTTAGAAGTCTATTGGCACATAAGGGGCATGTGGAGGGGTCTGATGGCAGACAAGGGGCATGTTAGAAGCCTGTTGGCACATAAGGGGCAATGAGGAGGATTCTGATGGCACAAAAACTGAATTTAATGTAGTCTGATGGAACATAAAGTACATGTGGAAGGCTCTTATGGCACATAGGAGGAATGTAAAGGCACATAATGGGGATGTAGAGGGCTTATATGGTACATAAGGGACATAGGAAGGGACTGATGGCACATAATGTGCATGTGGAGGGCTCTTATGGCACATAAGGGGAATGTAGAGGATTCATATGGTACATAAGGGGCATGTGGTGAGCTCTTATGGCATATAAGGTACATGGGGAGAGACTGATAGCACATAATGTGCATGTAGAGGGGTCTGATGGCACATAAGGGGGAAGTGGAGGTGTCTTATGACACTTAAGCGGGATATAGATGGCTGTTATGGCACATAAGGGGGATGTAGATGGCTTTTATTGCACATAAGGGAGATGTAGATGGCTTTTATTGCACATAAGGGGGATGTAGATTGCTCTTATGGCACATAAGGGAGATGTACAGTAAATGGCTTTTATTGCACATAAGGAGATGTAGATGGCTTTTATTGCAAACAAGGAGATGTAGAAGGCTTTTATTGCACATAAAGAGATGTAGCTGGCTCTTATTGCACATAAGGAGATGTAGATGGCTCTTATTACACATAAGGAGATGTAGATGGCTTTTATTGCACACAAGGAGATGTAGATGGCCCTTATTGCACATAAGGAGATGTAGATGTCTCTTATTGCACATAAGGGAGATGTAGATGGCTTTTATTGCACATAAGGAGATGTAGATGGCTTTTATTGCACATAAGAGATGTAGATGGCTCTTATTGCACATAAGGAGATGTAGATGGCTTTTATTGCACATAAGGAGATGTAGATGGCTTTTATTGCACACAAGGAGATGTAGACGGCTTTTATTGCACACAAGGAGATGTAGAAGGCTTCTATTGCACACAAGGAGATGTAGAAGGCTTTTATTGCACATAAGGAGATGTAGATGGCTCTTATTGTACATAAGGAGCTGTAGATGGTTCTTATTGCACATAAGGAGATGTAGATGGCTCTTATTACACATAAGGAGATGTAGATGGCTCTTATTGCACATAAGGAGATGTAGATGGCTCTTATTGCACATAAGAAGATGTAGATGGCTCTTATTGCACATAAGGGAGATGTAGATGGCTCTTATTGCACATAAGGAGATGTAGATGTCTCTTATTGCACATAAGGGAGATGTAGATGGCTTTTATTGCACATAAGGAGATGTAGAGGGCTTTTATGGCACATAAGGAGATGTAGATGGATTTTATTGCACATAAGGAGAGGTAGATGGCTCTTATTGCACATAAGGGAGATGTAGATGGCTTTTATTGCACATAAGGAGATGTAGATGGCTTTTATTGCACATAAGAGATGTAGATGGCTCTTATTGCACATAAGGAGATGTAGATGGCTTTTATTGCATAAAAAGAGATGTAGAGGGCTTTTATGGCACATAAGGAGATGTAGATGGCTCTTATTGCACATAAGGAGATGTAGATGGCTCTTATTTTACATAAGGAGATGTAGATGGCTTTTATGGCACATAAGGAGATGTAGATGGCTTTTCTTGCACATAAGGAGATCTAGATGGATTTTATTGCACATAAGGAGAGGTAGATGGCTCTTATTGCACATAAGGAGATGTAGATGGCTCTTATTACACATAAGGATATGTAGATGGCTCTTATTGTACATAAGGAGATGTAGATGGCTCTTATGCACATAAGGAGATGTAGATGGCTTTTTTTGCACATAAGGAGATGTAGATGGCTCTTATTGCACATAAGGAGATGTAGATGGCTCTTATTGTACATAAGGAGATGTAGATGGCTCTTATTGCACCTAAGGAGATGTAGATGGCTTTTATTGCACATAAGGAGATGTAGAGGGCTTTTATGGCACATAAGGAGAGGTAGATGGCTTTTATTGCACATAAAGTGTAGAGGGCTCTTATGGCACTTAAGGGGTATGTGGAGGGCTATTATGGCATATAAGGCATATGTGGAGTGACCAGTGGCACATCAGTGGACATGTAAATGGGTTTTATGGCACATAAGAGGCACGTGGATGAGTCTGATGACATATGTATGTATATATGTCATATGTAATGAAGTCTGATGGCACATAAGGCACATGTGGAGGTGTTTCCTGGCACATGAAGGGCATATGGAGCGGTCTGGTGGTATCCAAGGCTCATGTGGGGAAGTTTGAGGGGTATTTAAAGGCCATATGGAGAGGTAACTTCTGATGTGAACCAGAAAGAGTGAGGTAGGAATCCAATTTTTTTCTATTATGATTTGATCTGATCACTGCAACAATACCCCCCACCCCCCCCCCATTTCATTTTTCATATTGTATGCATTCTATCTGTCACACATCAAGGTCTTAACCCCCAGTACCAGGTCCAGCGGTGTCCTTCCTGGTCACATTTGGCCTTCCTGAGACTTTAGCTGGCACATTACTATGTGGGCCTGACAAATCCCCTCTGGTAATACCCATTATTGTGGAGCATGTGGGCCATCATCTTGGATATGTTCATGTAGTCAACCTACCAGATTCCTACAGCCATGCTCACATGACCTCTCTGACAAATAGGCGTGGGGTGCTCCCTATTTAAGCCTTCCCTGCTGAATAGGTTCATTGCCAGAACAACGCTCTTCTTCCTGAGAGCAGTATCCTGGCTCCTAGCTGCACTGGCTTTCAAATTTTCCAGTTTACTATATGAATTTGCTTCAGTATCTGTCTGCAGTTACCAACCATCTGCATTTCCAAAGTGCATCAGTATTTGTCTGCAGTTACAAACTACCTGTGTACACTTGTGCATCCTGCAGCTTAATCAGTCTGCATTCACCTCAAGTATCTACCTCATGGGCTGTTCTGCAGTTCACACCTATTCCAGTGAATGTTTCACTATACGCTGGTGCATTCCTCTGCATTCTATTCTCTGCAGTGTACAGGTCCAAGTATCTACATCTCCTACAGGCACTTCACTGTAGTCACACCTACAGCCTGTCCCTGATGTCCAACAGTTCTAGAGACTATGCTCCTCATTCATTATGGATCGCTATTTAGCGTACGTATGCAGTTCAACTGTAATTGTATGCTAATCCATAGCAATCGCAATGCCGCAGCACCACTACATAAGGATGCCCACTTCACCTACAGAATCGGTATGATTCACCGCCGGCCGCATGGCGTAACTAGGGCAGGGCCGCCGGGGCTCTTGCCCTGGGTGCCGTGGGACCGACGGCATGGGAGGCGCCGCCAGCCAGGGTACAGGCCCACCCTAATCACTCAGTGTAGTGCAGACCGCAGTGTGTGGTCGCACTACACATTTACACACACATCGCCACCAGGGCTGTGTGCTAGGTACTATGGGAGAGACGTCATGACGTCTCTCCCATAGTACATAGTGGGACCGAGCGGGAGGATAGAGGAGCTGACAGCAGCGGTCGTGGCAGGAGCGGGGATTCAGGTAAGTCAGTGTCAGTGTTTTCTGTATGTCTGTCTGTGTCTGTCACTACATACAGTAGGAAGGAACACTACTGGCCGAGGGCACTGCTTGGGGGGACTACTACTGGCCGAGGGCACTGTATAAGGGGCACTGCATAAGGGGGATCATAAGTGGCCAGGGGCACTGCATAGGAAGGACCACTACTGGCCGGGGGCACTGTATGAGGGGCCCTGCACAGGGGGACCACTACTAGCCGGGGGCACTGTATAAGGGGCACTGCATAGGGGGGACCACTACTGGCCGGGGGCACAGTATAAGGGTGCACTACTACATGGGGCACTACTACTCGGGGCATTTAGGTGCATATGTAATGGAAAGGAATGTTCCCACAGTGACGAGAAAGAGGTGTGTCATGTTGATACCCCCCATTTTTCAGTGGCAACGCCCCTTGTGGCATGTGAACATGCACATTTTTCGGCGCGCGCACATGGGGGTGGGCTCCATTTTTAATTTTGCCCTGGGCTCCAAATACCCTAGTTACACCACTAACTGCAGTGCATATGTATGCACAGAACGCAACAATCGGCCGATTGCGTGCGTATAAGCAACTGCGTTTCTTGCTGAATCAGCCCCTATTGTGCTTCCTGTACTCCATTCCAAGTATTCATTAGACTATATCCATCGTGCTTCCGGCACTCCATTCCCAGTATTCATTAAACTATATCCATTTTGCTTCCGGCACTCCATTCCTAGTATTCATTAGACTGTATCCATCGTGCTTCCAGCACTCCATTCCGAGTATTCATTAGACTGTACCTATCGTGCTTCTGGTACTCCATTCCGAGTATTCATTAGACTGCATCCATCGTGCTTCCGGTACTCCATTCCAAGTATTCATTAGACTGTATCTATCGTGCTTCCGGCACTCCATTCCAAGTATTCATTAGACTGTATCCATTGTGCTTCCGGCACTCCATTCCGAGTATTCATTAGACTGTATCCATTGTGCTTCCGGCACTCCATTCCAAGTATTCATTAGACTATATCCATTGTGCTTCCGGCACTCCATTCCGAGTATTCATTAGACTGTATCCATTGTGCTTCCGGCACTCCATTCCAAGTATTCATTAGATTGTATCTGTCAAGTTTCCAGCACTCTATTATGAGTATTCATTAGACTGTATCTATCAAGTTTCCAGCACTCCATTCCGAGTATTCATTAGACTGTATATATCGTGCTTCCGGCACTCCATTCCGAGTATTCATTAGACTATATCCATTGTGCTTCGGCACTCCATTCCCGAGTATTCATTAGACTGTATCCTTTGTGCTTCTGGCACTCCATTCCGTGTATTCATTAGATCGTATCCATTGTGCTTCCGGCACTCCATTCCAAGTATTCATTAGACTGTATCCATCGTGCTTCCGGCACTCCATTCTGAGTATTCATTAGACTGTATCCATCTTGTTTCCGGCACTCCATTCCAAGTATTCAGACTGTATCCATCGTGTTTCCGGATGTCCATTCCGAGTATTCATTAGAATGTATACATTGTGCTTCCAGCACTCCATTCCGACTATCAATTAAACTGTATCCATTGTGCTTCCGGCACTCCATTCCGAGTATTCATTATACTGTATCCATCGTGTTTCCGGCACTCCATTCCAAGTATTCAGACTGTATCCATCGTGTTTCCGGATGTCCATTCCGAGTATTCATTAGACTGTATCCATTGTGCTTCCAGCACTCCATTCCGAGTATCAATTAGACTGTATCCTTTGTGCTTCCGGCACTCCATTCTGAGTATTCATTAGACTGTATCCATTGTGCTTCCAGCACTCCATTCTGAGTATTCATTAGACAGTATCCATTTTGCTTCTGGCACTCCATTCCAAGTATTCATTAGACTGTATCCATCAAGTTTCCAGCACTCTATTCCGAGTATTCATTAGACTGTATCCATCGTGCTTCCGGCACTCCATTCCGAGTATTCATTAGACTGTATCCATCGTGCTTCCGGCACTCCATTCCGAGAATTCATTAGACTGTATCCACCGTGTTTCCGGCACTCCATTCCAAGTATTCATTAGACTGTATCTATCGTGCTTCCGGCACTCCATTCCGAGTATTCATTAGACTGTATCCATCGTGTTTCCGGATGTCCATTCCAAGTTTTCATTAGACTGTATCCATTGTGCTTCCAGCACTCCATTCCAAGTATTCAGACTGTATCCATCATGCTTCCGGATGTTCATTCCAAGTATTCATTAGACTGTATCCATCGTGCTTCCGACACTCCATTCCAAGTATTCATTAGACTGTATCCATCGTGCTTCCGGCACTCCATTCCAAGTATTCATTAGACTGTATCTATCGTGCTTCCGGCACTCCATTCCGAGTATTCATTAGACTGTATCTATCAAGTTTCCAGCACTCTATTCCGAGTATTCATTAGACTCTATCCATCGTGCTTCCGGCACTCCATTCCGAGTATTCATTAGACTGTATCCATCATGTTTCCGGCACTCCATTCCAAGTATTCAGACTGTATCCATCGTGTTTCCAGATGTCCATTCCGAGTATTCATTAGACTGTATCCATTGTGCTTCCAGCACTCCATACCGACTATCAATTAGACAGTATTCTTTTTGCTTCCGGCACTCCATTCCGAGTATTCATTAGACTGTATCCATCGTGCTTCCGGCACTCCATTCCAAGTATTCATTAGACTGTATCCATTGTGTTTCCGGCACTCCATTCTGAGTATTCATTAGACTGTATCCATTATGCTTCCGGCACTTCATTCCAAGTATTTATTAGACTGTATCCATCATGCTTCCGGTACTCCATTCCAAGTATTCATTAGACTGTATCCATTGTGCTTCCGGCACTCAATTCCGAGTATTCATTAGAATATAACCATTGTACTTCCGGCACTCCATTCCGAGTATTCATTAGACTGTATCCTTTGTGCTTCCGGCACTCCATTCCGAGTATTCATTAGACTATATCCATTGTGCTTCGGCACTCCATTCCCGACTATTCATTAGACTGTATCCTTTGTGCTTCTGGCACTCCATTCCGTGTATTCATTAGATCGTATCCATTGTGCTTCCGGCACTCCATTCCAAGTATTCATTAGACTGTATCCATCGTGCTTCCGGCACTCCATTCTGAGTATTCATTAGACTGTATCCATCTTGTTTCCGGCACTCCATTCCAAGTATTCAGACTGTATCCATCGTGTTTCCGGATGTCCATTCCGAGTATTCATTAGACTGTATCCATTGTGCTTCCAGCACTCCATTCCGAGTATCAATTAGACTGTATCCTTTGTGCTTCCGGCACTCCATTCTGAGTATTCATTAGACTGTATCCATTGTGCTTCCAGCACTCCATTCTGAGTATTCATTAGACAGTATCCATTTTGCTTCTGGCACTCCATTCCAAGTATTCATTAGACTGTATCCATCAAGTTTCCAGCACTCTATTCCGGGTATTCATTAGACTGTATCCATCGTGCTTCCGGCACTCCATTCCGAGTATTCATTAGACTGTATCCATCGTGCTTCCGGCACTCCATTCTGAGAATTCATTAGACTGTATCCACCGTGTTTCCGGCACTCCATTCCAAGTATTCATTAGACTGTATCTATCGTGCTTCCGGCACTCCATTCCGAGTATTCATTAGACTGTATCCATCGTGTTTCCGGATGTCCATTCCAAGTTTTCATTAGACTGTATCCATTGTGCTTCCAGCACTCCATTCCAAGTATTCAGACTGTATCCATCATGCTTCCGGATGTTCATTCCAAGTATTCATTAGACTGTATCCATCGTGCTTCCGACACTCCATTCCAAGTATTCATTAGACTGTATCCATCGTGCTTCCGGCACTCCATTCCAAGTATTCATTAGACTGTATCTATCGTGCTTCCGGCACTCCATTCCGAGTATTCATTAGACTGTATCTATCAAGTTTCCAGCACTCTATTCCGAGTATTCATTAGACTCTATCCATCGTGCTTCCGGCACTCCATTCCGAGTATTCATTAGACTGTATCCATCATGTTTCCGGCACTCCATTCCAAGTATTCAGACTGTATCCATCGTGTTTCCAGATGTCCATTCCGAGTATTCATTAGACTGTATCCATTGTGCTTCCAGCACTCCATACCGACTATCAATTAGACAGTATCCTTTTTGCTTCCGGCACTCCATTCCGAGTATTCATTAGACTGTATCCATCGTGCTTCCGGTACTCCATTCCAAGTATTCATTAGACTGTATCCATTGTGCTTCCGGCACTCAATTCCGAGTATTCATTAGAATATAACCATTGTACTTCCGGCACTCCATTCCGAGTATTCATTAGACTGTATCCTTTGTGCTTCCGACACTCCATTCCAAGTATCAATTAGACTGTATCCTTTGTGCTTCCGGCACTCCATTCTGAGTATTCATTAGACTGTATCCATCGTTCTTCCGGCACTCCATTCCAAGTATTCATTAGACTGTATCCATTGTGCTTCCAGCACTCCATTCCGAGTATCAATTAGACTGTATCCTTTGGGCTTCCGGCACTCCATTCTGAGTATTCATTAGACTGTATCCATTGTGATTCCGGCACTCCATTTTGAGTATTCATTAGACTGTATCCATTTTGCTTCCGGCACTCCATTCCGAGTATTCATTAGACTGTATCCATCAAGTTTCCAGCACTCTATTCCGAGTATTCATTAGACTGTATCCATCGTGCTTCCGGCACTCCATAAAGAGTATTCATTAGACTGTATCCATCATGCTTCCGGCACTCCATTCCAAGTATTCAGACTGTATCCATCGTGTTTCCGGATGTCCATTCCAAGTATTCATTAGACTGTATCCATTGTGCTTCCAGCACTCCATTCCGAGTATTCATTAGACTGTATCCATCGTGCTTCCGGCACTCCATTCAAGTATTCAGACTGTATCCATCATGCTTCCGGATGTCCTTTCCAAGTATTCATTAGACTGTATCCATCGTGCTTCCGGCACTCCATTCCAAGTATTCATCAGACTGTATCCATTGTGTTTCCAGCACTCCATTCCAAGTATCAATTAGACAGTATTCTTTGTGCTTCCAGCACTGCATTCCGAGTATTCATTAGACTGTATCCATCGTGCTTCCAGCACTCCATTCCAAGTATTCATCAGACTGTATCCATTGTGTTTCCAGCACTCCATTCCAAGTATCAATTAGACTGTATTCTTTGTACTTCCAGCACTCTATTCTGAGTATTCATTAGAATATAACCATTATGCTTCCAGCACTTCATTCCGAGTATTCATTAGACTGTATTCATTCTGCTTCCAGCGCTCCATTCCGACTATCAATTAGACTGTATCCTTTGTGCTTCCGGCACTCCATTCCGAGTATTCATTAGACTGTATACATTGTGCTTCCGGCACTCCATTCCGAGTATTCATTAGACGGTATCTATCATGCTTCTGGCACTCCATTCCGAGTATTAATTAGACCAGGGCCGGACTGGCCATCGGGCGATTCTGGCAAATGCCAGAAGGGCCGATGGCTAAATGGGCCGGTTTGCCTGAGTGCAGGCTTACTGGGCAGTACACCCTCCTGGGCGGCGCAATGCTCAGCAAGGAATTTTCACTAATGCACACCCACGTCATTGCGCGATGACATCATGACGCAATAGATTGTAAGCTTGCGAGCAGGGCCTTCCTACCTATATATCTGTCTGTTATTACCCAGTTTTGTTCTATTAATGCTTACAATTGTAAAGCGCAACGGAATATGCTGCGCTATATAAGAAACTGTTAATAAATAAATAAATAAATAGCATCATGATGCGGTCAGCGTCCAAGCCCCTTGGTAATGGGGGCATTGTTAATCTGGGCGGGAGGGTGAGCGGCGCGCTATATAGAAAGTCTGCTGGCCTGGAGGTGGAACCGCACGAGCCGCTCCGCATTCAGAGGAGCCGCACTTCCGGGTTATAGTGCCGGTAATGAAATGATAGATTAAACCCGGGCATCAGCGACAGAAGTGCAGCAGCATCACAGAGGACTACATACGCTGACTGTTTAAGACCTTCTCTTCACACTCCAAAACTACATAAGGTATCTCTCTGCCATCTCCACCATTAGTTTCCTTCTGTCTCTCATCTCACCATATTCCTCCTCCTCCTCTTACTCTATCTTCCATCTCCCCCGATTTCTTCTCTTTCCTGTTTCCCCTATTCTCCTCTCATCTCCCCCTATACCTAAACTGCTGTCTGCCCTTATTCATCCTGTCTCCCTTATTCCTCCTGTATCCTGTCTTTACTTATTCCTGCCTTCTATCTCCCATCTCCACCCTATTCCTCCTCTCTAGCAGGTCCCCCTCTTTCTCCTATGTCTCTCCCGACTCCCCCTATTCCTCCTCTCTCTCCCAACTCCCCCTATTCCTCCTCTCTCTCTAGCAGGTCCCCCTCTTTCTCCTATGTCTCTCCCGACTTCCCCTATTCCTCCTCTCTCTCCCAGCTTCCCCTATTCCTCCTCTCTCTCTAGCAGGTCCGCCTATTTCTCCTATGTCTCTCCCGACTTCCCCTATTCCTTCTCTCTCTCTCCCAGCTTGCCCTCTATCTACTATGTCTCTGATGTCTCCCCCTATTCCTCCTCTCTCCCAGCTCCCCCTATTTCTCCTATGTCTCTCCCAGCTCCCCTTATTTCTCCTATGTCTCTCCCAGCTCCCCTTATTTCTCCTATGTCTCTCCCAGCTCCCCTTATTTCTCCTATGTCTCTTCCAGCTCCCCCTATTTCTCCTATGTCTGTCCCAGCTTCCCCAATTTCTTCTCTCTTGGCTCCCTCTGTTCCTTCACTCTCTCTCGCTCTCTCTCTCTCTCTCGGCTCTCCCTGTTCCTTCACTCTCTCTCTCTCTGGGCTCTCCCTGTTCCTTCACTCTCTCTCTCTCTCTCTGGGCTCTCCCTGTTCCCTGACTCTCTCTCTCTCGGGGCTCTCCCTATTTCTCTCTTGGGGCTCTCCCTGTTCCTTGACTCTCTCTCTCTTGGGGCTCTCCCTGTTCCTTGACTCTCTCTCTCTCTCTTGCTCGGGGCTCTGCCTGTTCTTTGACTCTCTCTCTCTCTCTCTCTCTCTCTCTCTAGGGGCTCTCCCTGTTCCTTGACTCTCTCTCTCTCTTGCTCGGGGCTATCCCTGTTCCTTGACTTTCTCTCTCTCTCTCTCTCTAGGGGCTCTCCCTGTTCCTTGACTCCCTCTCTCTCTAGGGGCTCTCCCTGTTCCTTAACTCCTTGACTCTCTCTCTCTCTCTCTCTCTCTCTGGGCTCTCCCTGTTCCTTGACTCTCTCTCTCTCTTGCTCGGGGTTCTCCCTGTTCCTTGACTCTCTCTCTCTCTCTCTCTCTCTCTAGGGGCTCTCCCTGTTCCTTCTCTCTCCCTATCCCCCCTCTCTCTTTCTCTCTCTCTCTTGCTCTCCCTATTCCTTCTCTCTCTCCCCATTCCTTCTCTCTCTCTCGGGGCTCTCCCTATTCCATCTCTCTCTTAGATCGGTCTCTCTCTCCCCCCATTCCTTCTCTTGGGGCTCTCCCTATTCCTTCTCTCTCTCTCCACTCCTTCTCTCGGGGCTCTCTACCCCTCTCTCTCTCCCTATTCCGTCTCTCTCTCCCTATTCCATCTCTCTCTTTCTCCCTATTCCATCTCTCTCTCTTTCTCCCTTGCCCTCTTCCATCTCTCTCTTTCTCCCTCTCCCTATTCCATCTCTCTCTCTCTTTCTCTCCCTCCCTATTCCGTCTCTCTCTCTTTCTCCCTATTCCATCTCTCTCTTTCTCCCTCTCTATGTCTCTCTCTCTCTCCGTCTCTCTCGGGGCTCTCCATGTTCCTTGATTCTCTCTCTCTCTCGGGGCTCTCTCTGGGCTCTCCCTATTCATTCTCTCTCTCTGGGCTCTCCCTATTCCTTCTCTCTCCTCTCACGGGGCTCTCCCTATTCCTTCTCTCTCCTCTCTCGGGGCTCTCTCTATTCCTTCTCTCTCTCCCTATCCCCCCTCTCTCTTTTTCTCTCTCTCTTGCTCTCCCTATTCCTTCTCTCTCTCCCCATTCCTTCTCTCTCTCGGGGCTCTCCCTATTCATCTCTCTCTTAGGTCGGTCTCTCTCTCTCCCCATTCCTTCTCTTGGGGCTCTCCCTATTCCTTCTCTCTCTCTCCACTCCTTCTCTCGGGACTCTCTCCTCCTCGCTCTCTCTCCCAATTCCATCTCTATCTCCCTATTCCGTCTCTCTCTCCCTATTATGTCTCTCTCTTTCTCCCTCTCCCTATTCCATATCTCTCTCTTTCTCCCTCTCCCTATTCCTTCTCTCTCTCTCCCAGTTTGCCCTCTATCTACTATGTCTCTGATGTCTCCCCCTATTCCTCCTCTCTCCCAGCTCCCCCTATTTCTCCTATGTCTCTCCCAGCTCCCCTTATTTCTCCTATGTCTCTCCCAGCTCCCCTTATTTCTCCTATGTCTCTCCCAGCTCCCCTTATTTCTCCTATGTCTCTCCCAGCTACCCCTATTTCTCCTATGTCTGTCCCAGCTTCCCCAATTTCTTCTCTCTTGGCTCCCCCTGTTCCTTCACTCTCTCTCTCTCTCTCGGCTCTCCCTGTTCCTTCACTCTCTCTCTCTGGGCTCTCCCTGTTCCTTCACTCTCTCTCTCTCTTTCGGCTCTCCCTGTTCCTTCACTCTCTCTCTCTCTCTGGGCTCTCCCAGTTCCCTGACTCTCTCTCTCTCAGGGCTCTCCCTATCTCTCTCTTGGGGCTCTCCCTGTTCCTTGACTCTCTCTCTCTTGGGGCTCTCCCTGTTCCTTGACTCTCTCTCTCTCTTGCTCGGGGCTCTGCCTGTTCCTTGACTCTCTCTCTCTCTCTCTAGGGGCTCTCCCTGTTCCTTGACTCTCTCTCTCTCTGGGCTCTCCCTATTCCTTCTCTCTCCTCTCTTGGGGCTCTCTCTATTCCTTCTCTCTCCCTATCCCCCCTCTCTCTTTCTCTCTCTCTCTCTTGCTCTCCCTATTCCTTCTCTCTCTCCCCATTCCTTCTCTCTCTCGGGGCTCTCCCTATTCCGTCTCTCTCTTAGATCGGTCTCTCTCTCTCCCCATTCCTTCTCTTGGGGCTCTCCCTATTCCTTCTCTCTCTCTCTCTCTCTCCACTCCTTCTCTCGGGGCTCTTTACCCATCTCTCTCTCCCTATTCTGTCTTTCTCTCCCTATTCCATCTCTCTCTTTCTCCCTCTCCCTATTCCATCTCTCTCTCTCTTTCTCCCTCGCCCTAGTCCATCTCTCTTTCTCCCTCTCCCTATTCCGTCTCTCTCTCTTTCTCTCCCTCCCTATTCTGTCTCTCTCTCTTTATCCCTATTCCGTCTCTCTCTTTCTCCCTCTCTATGTCTCCCTCTCTCTCTGTCTCTCTCTCTGTCTCTCTCGGGACTCTCCATGTTCCTTGATTCTCTCTCTCTCTCTCTCTCTGGGCTCTCTCTGGGCTCTCCCTATTCCTTCTCTCTCTCTGGGCTCTCCCTATTCCTTCTCTCTCCTCTCTTGGGGCTCTCTATTCCTTCTCTCTCTCCCTATCCCCCCTCTCTCTTTTTCTCTCTCTCTTGCTCTCCCTATTCCTTCTCTCTCTCCCCATTCCTTGTCTCTCTCAGGGCTCTCCCTATTCCGTCTCTCTCTTAGGTCGGTCTCTCTCTCTCTCCCCATTCCTTCTCTTGGGGCTCTCCCTATTCCTTCTCTCTCTCTCCACTCCTTCTCTCGGGACACTCTCCTCCTCGCTCTCTCTCCCTATTCCTTCTCTCTCTCCCTATTCCGTCTCTCTCTCTCTCCCTATTCTGTCTCTCTCTTTCTCCTTCTCCCTATTCCATATCTCTCTCTTTCTCCCTCTCCCTATTCCGTCTCCCTCTCCCTATTCCGCCTCTCTCTCTTTCTCTCTCTCCCTATTCCGTCTCTCTCTTTCTCCCTATTCCGTCTTTTTCTCTCTTTCTCCCTCTCCCTATTCCATCTCTCTCTCTCTCTCTCTCTGTGTCTTTCTCTGTGTCTCTCTCTCTTTCTCTGTATGTGTCTCTCTCTCTGTCTCTCTCTCTCTGTGTCTCTCTCTGTCTCTCTCTCTCTCGGGGCTCTCCATGTTCCTTGACTCTCTCTCTCTCGGGGCTCTCTCTCTCTGGGCTCTCCCTATTCCTTCTCTCTCTTGGGGCTCTCCCTATTCCTTCTCTCTCCTCTCTTGGGGCTCTCACTATTCCTTCTCTCTCTCCCTATCCCCCCTCTCTCTTTTTTTCTCTCTCTTGCTCTCCCCATTCCTTGTCTCTCTCGGGGCTCTCCCTATTCCGTCTCTCTCTCCCTATTCCATCTCTCTCTTTCTCCCTATTCCATCTCTCTCTCTCTTTCTCCCTTGCCCTAGACCATCTCTCTTTCTCCCTCTCCCTATTCCGTCTCTCTCTCTTTCTCCCTATTCCGTCTCTCTCTTTCTCCCTCTCTCTCTCTCTCTCTCTGTCTCTCTCTCTGTCTCTCTCGGGGCTCTCCATATTCCTTGATTCTCTCTCTCTCTCTCGGGGCTCTCTCTGGGCTCTCCCTATTCCTTCTCTCTCTCTGGGCTCTCCCTATTCCTTCTCTCTCCTCTCTCGGGGCTCTCCCTATTCCTTCTCTTTCCTCTCTCTGGGCTCTCTCTATTCCTTCTCTCTCCCTATCCCCCCTCTCTCTTTCTCTCTCTCTCTTGTTCTCCCTATTCCTTCTCTCTCTCACCATTCCTTCTCTCTCTTGGGGCTCTCCCTATTCCGTGTCTCTCTTAGATCGGTCTCTCTCTCTCCCCATTCCTTCTCTTGGGGCTCTCCCTATTCCCTCTCTCTCTCTCTCTCCACTCCTTCTCTCTGGGCTCTCTACCCCTGTCTCTCCCTATTCAGTCTCTCTCTCCCTATTCCATCTCTCTCTTTCTCCCTCTCCCTATTCCATCTCTCTCTCTCTTTCTCTCCCTCCCTATTCCGTCTCTCTCTTTCTCCCTATTCCATCTCTCTCTTTCTCCCTCTCTATGTCTCTCTCTCTCTCTGTCTCTCTCGGGGCTCTCCATGTTCCTTGATTCTCTCTCTCTCTCAGGGCTCTCTCTGGGCTCTCCCTATTCATTCTCTCTCTCTGGGCTCTCCCTATTCCTTCTCTCTCCTCTCACGGGGCTCTCCCTATTCCTTCTCTCTCCTCTCTCGGGGCTCTCTCTATTCCTTCTCTCTCTCCCTATCCCCCCTCTCTCTTTTTCTCTCTCTCTTGCTCTCCCTATTCCTTCTCTCTCTCCCCATTCCTTCTCTCTCTCGGGGCTCTCCCTATTCTGTCTCTCTCTTAGGTTGGTCTCTCTCTCTCCCCATTCCTTCTCTTGGGGCTCTCTCCTCCTCGCTCTCTCTCCCTATTCCATCTCTCTCTCCCTATTCCGTCTCTCTCTCCCTATTATGTCTCTCTCTTTCTCCCTCTCCCTATTCCATATCTCTCTCTTTCTCCCTCTCCCTATTCCTTCTCTCTCTCTCCCAGTTTGCCCTCTATCTACTATGTCTCTGATGTCTCCCCCTATTCCTCCTCTCTCCCAGCTCCCCCTATTTCTCCTATGTCTCTCCCAGCTCCCCTTATTTCTCCTATGTCTCTCCCAGCTCCCCTTATTTCTCCTATGTCTCTCCCAGCTCCCCTTATTTCTCCTATGTCTCTCCTAGCTACCCCTATTTCTCCTATGTCTGTCCCAGCTTCCCCAATTTCTTCTCTCTTGGCTCCCCCTGTTCCTTCACTCTCTCTCTCTCGGCTCTCCCTGTTCCTTCACTCTCTCTCTCTGGGCTCTCCCTGTTCCTTCACTCTCTCTCTCTCTCTCTCTCTCTCGGCTCTCCCTGTTCCTTCACTCTCTCTCTCTCTCTGGGCTCTCCCAGTTCCCTGACTCTCTCTCTCTCAGGGCTCTCCCTATCTCTCTCTTGGGGCTCTCCCTGTTCCTTGACTCTCTCTCTCTTGGGGCTCTCTCTGTTCCTTGACTCTCTCTCTCTCTTGCTCGGGGCTCTGCCTGTTCCTTGACTCTCTCTCTCTCTCTCTAGGGGCTCTCCCTGTTCCTTGACTCTCTCTCTCTCTCTCTCTCTCTGGGCTCTCCCTGTTCCTTGACTCCCTCTCTCTCTTTCTCAGGGCTATCCCTGTTCCTTGACTTTCTCTCTCTCTCTCTAGGGGCTCTCCCTGTTCCTTGACTCCCTCTCTCTCTCTCTAGGGGCTCTCCCTGTTCCTTGACTCTCTCTCTCTCTTTCTGGGCTCTCCCTATTCCTTGACTCTCTCTCTCTCTTGCTCGGGGCTCTCCCTGTTCCTTGACTCTCTCTCTCTCTAGGGGCTCTCCCTGTTCCTTGACTCCCTCTCTCTCTCTCTCTCTCTCTCTCTCGGGGCTCTCCCTGTTCCTTGACACTCTCTCTCTGGGCTCTCCCTATTCCTTCTCTCTCCTCTCTCGGGGCTCTCTCTATTCCTTCTCTCTCCCTATCCCCCCTCTCTCTTTCTCTCTCTCTCTCTTGCTCTCCCTATTCCTTCTCTCTCTCCCCATTCCTTCTCTCTCTCGGGGCTCTCCCTATTCCGTCTCTCTCTTAGATCAGTCTCTCTCCCCATTCCTTCTCTTGGGGCTCTCCCTATTCCTTCTCTCTCTCTTTCTCTCTCCATTCCTTCTCTCGGGGCTCTCTACCCATCTCTATCTCTCCCTATTCTGTCTTTCTCTCCCTATTCCATCTCTCTCTTTCTCCCTCTCCCTATTCCATCTCTCTCTCTTTCTCCCTCGCCCTAGTCCATCTCTCTTTCTCCCTCTCCCTATTCCGTCTCTCTCTCTTTCTCTCCCTCCCTATTCTGTCTCTCTCTCTTTATCCCTATTCCGTCTCTCTCTTTCTCCCTCTCTATGTCTCCCTCTCTCTCTGTCTCTCTCTCTGTCTCTCTCGGGACTCTCCATGTTCCTTGATTCTCTCTCTCTCTCTCGGGGCTCTCTCTGGGCTCTCCCTATTCCTTCTCTCTCTCTGGGCTCTCCCTATTCCTTCTCTCTCCTCTCTCGGGGCTCTCCCTATTCTTTCTCTTTCCTCTCTTGGGGCTCTCTCTATTCCTTCTCTCTCCCTATCCCCACTCTATCTCTCTCTCTTGTTCTCCCTATTCCTTCTCTCTCTCACCATTCCTTCTCTCTCTTGGGGCTCTCCCTATTCCGTGTCTCTCTTAGATCGGTCTCTCTCTCTCCCCATTCCTTCTCTTGGGGCTCTCCCTATTCCCCCTCTCTCTCTCTCCACTCCTTCTCTCTGGGCTCTCTACCCCTGTCTCTCCCTATTCCGTCTCTCTCTCCCTATTCCATCTCTCTCTTTCTCCCTCTCCCTATTCCATCTCTCTCTCTCTTTCTCTCCCTCCCTATTCCGTCTCTCTCTTTCTCCCTATTCCATCTCTCTCTTTCTCCCTCTCTATGTCTCTCTCTCTCTCTGTCTCTCTCGGGGCTCTCCATGTTCCTTGATTCTCTCTCTCTCTCAGGGCTCTCTCTGGGCTCTCCCTATTCATTCTCTCTCTCTGGGCTCTCCCTATTCCTTCTCTCTCCTCTCTCGGGGCTCTCTCTATTCCTTCTCTCTCTCCCTATCCCCCCTCTCTCTTTTTCTCTCTCTCTTGCTCTCCCTATTCCTTCTCTCTCTCCCCATTCCTTCTCTCTCTCGGGGCTCTCCCTATTCATCTCTCTCTTAGGTCGGTCTCTCTCTCTCCCCATTCCTTCTCTTGGGGCTCTCACTATTCCTTCTCTCTCTCTCCACTCCTTCTCTCGGGACTCTCTCCTCCTCGCTCTCTCTCCCTATTCCATCTCTCTCTCCCTATTCCGTCTCTCTCTCCCTATTATGTCTCTCTCTTTCTCCCTCTCCCTATTCCATATCTCTCTTTCTCCCTCTCCCTATTCCTTCTCTCTCTCTCCCAGTTTGCCCTCTATCTACTATGTCTCTGATGTCTCCCCCTATTCCTCCTCTCTCCCAGCTCCCCCTATTTCTCCTATGTCTCTCCCAGCTCCTCTTATTTCTCCTATGTCTCTCCCAGCTCCCCTTATTTCTCCTATGTCTCTCCCAGCTCCCCTTATTTCTCCTATGTCTCTCCCAGCTACCCCTATTTCTCCTATGTCTGTCCCAGCTTCCCCAATTTCTTCTCTCTTGGCTCCCCCTGTTCCTTCACTCTCTCTCTCTCTCGGCTCTCCCTGTTCCTTCACTCTCTCTCTCTGGGCTCTCCCTGTTCCTTCACTCTCTCTCTCTCTCTCTCTCAGCTCTCCCTGTTCCTTCACTCTCTCTCTCTCTCTGGGCTCTCCCAGTTCCCTGACTCTCTCTCTCTCTCTCAGGGCTCTCCCTATCTCTCTCTTGGGGCTCTCCCTGTTCCTTGACTCTCTCTCTCTTGGGGCTCTCTCTGTTCCTTGACTCTCTCTCTCTCTTGCTCGGGGCTCTGCCTGTTCCTTGACTCTCTCTCTCTCTCTCTAGGGGCTCTCCCTGTTCCTTGACTCTCTCTCTCTCTCTCTCTCTGGGCTCTCCCTGTTCCTTGACTCCCTCTCTCTCTTTCTCGGGGCTATCCCTGTTCCTTGACTTTCTCTCTCTCTCTCTCTAGGGGCTCTCCCTGTTCCTTGACTCCCTCTCTCTCTCTCTAGGGGCTCTCCCTGTTCCTTGACTCTCTCTCTCTCTCTCTCTGGGCTCTCCCTATTCCTTGACTCTCTCTCTTGCTCAGGGCTCTCCCTGTTCCTTGACTCTCTCTCTCTCTAGGGGCTCTCCCTGTTCCTTGACTCCCTCTCTCTCTCTCTCTCTCTCTCGGGGCTCTCCCTGTTCCTTGACACTCTCTCTCTGGGCTCTCCCTATTCCTTCTCTCTCCTCTCTCGGGGCTCTCTCTATTCCTTCTCTCTCCCTATCCCCCCTCTCTCTTTCTCTCTCTCTCTCTTGCTCTCCCTATTCCTTCTCTCTCTCCCCACTCCTTCTCTCTCTCGGGGCTCTCCCTATTCCGTCTCTCTCTTAGATCAGTCTCTCTCTCTCCCCATTCCTTCTCTTGGGGCTCTCCCTATTCCTTCTCTCTCTCTCTCTCTCTCTCTCTCTCCATTCCTTCTCTCGGGGCTCTCTAGCCATCTCTCTCTCCCTATTCTGTCTTTCTCTCCCTATTCCATCTCTCTCTTTCTCCCTCTCCCTATTCCATCTCTCTCTCTCTTTCTCCCTCGCCCTAGTCCATCTCTCTTTCTCCCTCTCCCTATTCCGTCTCTCTCTCTTTCTCTCCCTCCCTATTCTGTCTCTCTTTATCCCTATTCCGTCTCTCTCTTTCTCCCTCTCTATGTCTCCCTCTCTCTCTGTCTCTCTCTCTGTCTCTCTCGGGACTCTCCATGTTCCTTGATTCTCTCTCTCTCTCTCTCTCTCTCTCTCGGGGCTCTCTCTGGGCTCTCCCTATTCCTTCTCTCTCTCTGGGCTCTCCC
Organism: Taudactylus pleione; assembly: GCA_031769625.1. Taxonomy (NCBI): domain Eukaryota; kingdom Metazoa; phylum Chordata; class Amphibia; order Anura; family Myobatrachidae; genus Taudactylus; species Taudactylus pleione. Next base: position 2,534,485 of record JAUIMM010000033.1, on the reverse strand, counting down.
TATTCCTTCTCTCTCCTCTCTTGGGGCTCTCTCTATTCCTTCTCTCTCTCCCTATCCCCCCTCTCTCTTTTTCTCTCTCTCTTGCTCTCCCTATTCCTTCTCTCTCTCCCCATTCCTTGTCTCTCTCAGGGCTCTCCCTATTCCGTCTCTCTCTTAGGTCGGTCTCTCTCTCCCCATTCCTTCTCTTGGGGCTCTCACTATTCCTTCTCTCTCTCTCCACTCCTTCTCTCGGGACTCTCTCCTCCTCGCTCTCTCTCCCTATTCCATCTCTCTCTCCCTATTCCGTCTCTCTCTCCCTATTCTGTCTCTCTCTTTCTCCTTCTCCCTATTCCATATCTCTCTCTTTCTCCCTCTCCCTATTCCATCTCTCTTTCTCCCTCTCCCTATTCCGTCTCCCTCTCCCTATTCCGCCTCTCTCTCTTTCTCTCTCTCCCTATTCCGTCTCTCTCTTTCTCCCTATTCCGTCTTTTTCTCTCTTTCTCCCTCTCCCTATTCCATCTCTCTGTGTCTCTCTCTCTCTCTGTGTCTTTCTCTGTGTCTCTCTCTCTCTCTCTCTCTCTCTCTGTGTGTCTCTCTGTCTCTCTCTCTCTGTGTCTCTCTCTCTTAGGTCGGTCTCTCTCTCTCCCCATTCCTTCTCTTGGGGCTCTCCCTATTCCTTCTCTCTCTCTCCACTCCTTCTCTCTGGACTCTCTCCTCCTCTCTCTCTCTCCCTATTCCGTCTCTCTCTCTCCCTATTCGGTATCTCTCTTTCTCCCTCTCCCTATTCCATCTCTCTTTCTCCCTCTCCCTATTCCGTCTCTCTCTCCCTCTCCCTATTCTGCCTCTCTGTCTTTCTCTCTCTCCCTATTCCGTCTCTCTCTTTCTCCCTATTCCGTCTCTCTCTCTCTCTTTCTCCCTCTCCCTATTCCATCTCTCTGTGTCTCTCTCTCTCTCTGTGTGTCTCTCTCTCTCTCTGTCTCTCTCTCTGTGTCTCTCTCTCTGTCTCTCTCGCTCTCTCTCTGTCTCTCTCTTTGTGTCTCTGTCTCTCTCTCTCTCTGTCTCTCGGGGCTCTCCATGTTCCTTGACTCACTCTCACTCTCACTCTCTCTCTCTCTCTCTCTCTCTCTCTCTCTCTCTCTCGGGCTCTCTCTCTCTGGGCTCTCCCTATTCTTTCTCTCTCCCTGGGCTCTCCCTATTCCTTCTCTCTCCTCTCTTGGGGCTCTCTCTATTCCTTCTCTCTCTCCCTATCCCCCTCTCTCTTTTTCTCTATCTCTTGCTCTCCCTATTCCTTCTCTCTCTCCCCATTCCTTCTCTCTCTCGGGGCTCTCCCTATTCCGTCTCTCTCTTAGGTCGGTCTCTCTCTCTCCCCATTCCTTCTCTTGGGGCTCTCCCTATTCCTTCTCTCTCTCTCCACTCCTTCTCTCGGGACTCTCTCCCCCTCGCTCTCTCTCCCTATTCCATCTCTATCTCCCTATTCCATCTCTCTCTCCCTATTCCGTCTCTCTCTTTCTCCCTCTCCCTATTCCATCTCTCTCTCTTTCTCCCTCTTTCTATTCCATCTCTTTCTCCCTCTCCCTATTCCATCTCTCTCTCTCTCTCTCCCTATTCATCTCTCTCTCTTTCTCTCTCTCCCTATTCCGTCTCTCTCTTTCTCCCTATTCCGTCTCTTTCTCCCTCTCCCTATTCCATCTCTCTCTCTGTGTCTCTCTCTCTGTGTTTCTCTCTGTGTGTCTCTCTCTCTCTCTCTGTATCTCTCTCTCTCTGTCTCTCTCTCTCTCTGTGTATCTCTCTCTCTGTGTCTCTCTCTATCTGTCTTTCTCTCTCTGTGTGTGTGTCTCTCTCTCTGTCTCTCTCTGTGTGTCTCTCTCTGTCTCTCTCTCTCTCTGTGTGTCTCTCTCTCTCTGTCTGTTGTCTCTCTCTCTCCCTCTCTTTCTCTGTGGTTGGCTGTCCCTGTGTGTCTCTGTCTGTCTCTGGTCTCTCTCATTCTCCTATGTTGCATCTCATCTTTCCTTTTCTCTCTCCCCATTCCTTCTCTCTCTTGGGAATCTCCCTATTCCGTCTCTCTCTTAGGTCGGTCTCTCTCTCTCCCCATTCCTTTTCTTGGGGCTCTCCCTATTCCTTCTCTCTCTCTCTCCACTCCTTCTCTCTGGGCTCTCTCCCCCTCTCTCTTTCTAACTATCTCCCTCTCCCTCTCTCTACTTCTCTCTCTCTCTCTCCCTATTCTGTCTCTCTCTTTCTCTCTCTCCCTATTCCGTCTCTCTCTTTCTCTCTCTCCCTATTCCGTCTCTCTCTTTCTCCCTCTCCCTATTCCGTCTCTCTCTCCCCTATTCCGTCTCTCTCTCTCTCCCCTATTCCATCTCTCTCTCTTTCTCCCTCTCCCTATTCTCTCTGTCTCTGTCTTTCCCTGTCTCTCTCTCTCTATTCAGTCTCTCTCTCTCCCTAGTCTGTCTCTCTCCCTCTCCCTATTCTGTCTGTGTCTCTGTCTCTCTCTCTGTGTCTCTCTCTCTCTGTCTGTGTCTATCTCTCTCTCTGTGTGTCTCTGTCTCTCTCTCTCTGTGTGTCCAGTGAAGTGCCAGCTTTACCTAAGTGTACACACTTATAGATATCTGTCCAATCTGTCTGGTGGGAAGAATTTCTGGTCCATTTTCCAGCATCTGGGAGCAAATTTCTAATGTTATTTGCTCCTATACATTCCCAGATTTTCCTTCCCACCAAATGGATTCGATAGATAAGCTGTGTACACACCTATACATACAGTATAACAGAACCAACACACTACCAAATGTTTGACTATGGCACATGTTTCAATCCCCTGCAGGATGTGCTCTGTTTGTGTACTTGTATGTTCTAATATTAATTATATTTGTAGGAGCATAGACTAAGAAATGGGAGGGGTTAGGAATAGTAAGGGGGGGGGTCTATGCCAGGAGCATGATGATGATGCGAGGTGGGCCTGTGTGCTCTTAAAATGCCAGGGCCTATTTTTAGTCCCAGTCCGACCCTGAATTAGACTGTGGCCCTCATTCAGAGCCGTACGCTCTGAGCAGAGCGCACGCTCTGAATGAGGGCCGCCCTCCATAATTATGGAGCGTCCTCCTGGACGCTCGTATAGCTGTGGGTCACCACCCACAGCCTATACGAGCGTGCAGTTTGATGGCCGCGATGGTCTTGACCATCGCGACCATCGAAACTGCGAGCCGGAGCCTGCGGTTGAGGTTTTCAACCTCAAGGCCCGGAGTGATTTTGGCTCTATCAGAGCCAAAATCACTCCCACTGACATCACTAGTGATGTCAGTGGGCCGGCTTCTGACGGTAGGCGTTCCCTTGGGAACGCCCCCGTCAGGGAGGCACGCCCCCGGCACGCCCACCAAAGGGGGCGTGCTGTCAATCAACATCGACAGCACGCCCCTTTTGATCAGACACAACGAGCGAAGGACTTTCCTTCGCTCGTCGCGTCTGGCGCATGCACACGACGGAGCTCCCTCCGTCGTGCGCATGCTCAGTGCAGACCATCGACCCACTTGCGAGTGGACAGCCGCTCGCGAGTGGGTCTGAATCAGGCCCTGTATCCATTGTGCTTCCGGCACTCTATTCCGAGTATTCATTAGACTGTATCCATCGTGCTTCCGGCAGTCCATTCTGAGTATTCATTAGACTGTATCGATCGTGCTTCCGGCACTCCATTCCAAGTATTCAGACTGTATCCATCGTGTTTCCGGATGTCCATTCCAAGTATTCATTAGACTGTATCCATCGTGTTTCCAGCACTCCATTCCGAGTATCAATTAGACTGTATCCATTGTGCTTCCGGCACTCCATTCTGAGTATTCATTAGACTGTATCCATCGTGCTTCCGGCACTCCATTCCGAGTATTCATTAGACTGTATCCATCGTGCTTCCGGCACTCCATTCCAAGTATTCAGACTGGATCCATCGTGTTTCCGGATGTCCATTCCAAGTATTCATTAGACTGTAACCATCGTGTTTCCGGCACTCCATTCCGAGTATCAATTAGACTGTGTCCTTTGTGCTTCCGGCACTCCATTCCAAGTATTCATTAGACTGTATCCATCGTGCTTCCGGCACTGCATTCCAAGTATTCATCAGACTGTATCCATCATGCTTTCGGTACTCCATTCCAAGTATTCATTAGACTGTATCCATTGTGTTTCCGGCACTCCATTACAAGTATCAATTAGACTGTATCCATTGTGCTTCCGGTACTCCATTCCAAGTATTCATTAGACTGTATCCATTGTGTTTCCGGCACTCCATTACAAGTATCAATTAGACTGTATCCTTTGTGCTTCCGGCACTCAATTCCAAGTATTCATTAGAATATATCCATTGTACTTCCGGCACTGCATTCCGAGTATTCATTAGAATATAACCATTGTGCTTCTGGCACTCCATTCCAAGTATTCATTAGAATATAACCATTGTACTTCCGGCTCTCCATTCCGAGTATTTCCATTCCGAGTATTTATTAGAATATAACCATTGTACTTCTGGCACTCCATTCCGAGTATTCATTAGAATATAACCATTGTATTTCCGGCACTCCATTCTGAGTATTTATTAGAATATAACCATTGTGCTTCTGGCACTCCATTCCAAGTATTCATTAGAATATAACCATAGTACTTCTGGCACTCCATTCCGAGTATTCATTAGAATATAACCATTGTACTTCCGGCACTCCATTCCAAGTATTCATTAGAATATAACCATTGTGCTTCAGGCACTCCATTCCGAGTATTTATTAGAATATAAACATTGTGCTTCTGGCACTCCATTCCGAGTATTCATTAGAATATAACCATTGTGCTTCTGGCACTCCATTCTGAGTATTCATTAGAATATAACCATAGTACTTCTGGCACTCCATTCCGAGTATTCATTAGAATATAACCATTGTGCTTCAGGCACTCCATTCCGAGTATTCATTAGAATATAACCATTGTAATTCCGGCACTCCATTCCGAGTATTCATTAGAATATATCCATTGTATTTCCGGCACTCCATTCCGAGTATTCATTACAATATAACCATTGTACTTCTGGTACTCCATTCCGAGTATTCATTAGAATATAACCATTGTATTTCAGGCACTCCATTCCGAGTATTTATTAGAGTATAACCATTGTGCTTCTGGCACTCCATTCCAAGTATTCATTAGAATATAACCATAGTACTTCTGGCACTCCATTCCAAGTATTCATTAGAATATAACCGTTGTACTTCCGGCACTCCATTCCGAGTATTTATTAGAATATAACCATTGTGCTTCTGGCACTCCATTCCGAGTATTCATTAGAATATGACCATTGTGCTTCAGGCACTCCATTCCGAGTATTTATTAGAATATAAACATTGTGCTTCTGGCACTCCATTCCAAGTGTTCATTAGAATATAACCATTGTACTTCTGGCACTCCATTCCGAGTATTCATTAGAATATAACCATTGCATTTCCGGCACTCCATTCCGAGTATTTATTAGAATATAACCATTGTGCTTCAGGCACTCCATTCCGAGTATTCATTAGAATATAACCATTGTACTTCTGGCACTCCATTCCGAGTATTCATTAGAATATAACCATTGTATTTCAGGCACTCCATTCCGAGTATTTATTAGAATATAACCATTGTGCTTCAGGCACTCCATTCCGAGTATTCATTAGAATATAACCATTGTACTTCCGGCACTCCATTCCGAGTATTTATTAGAATATAACCATTGTGCTTCTGGCACTCCATTCCGAGTATTCATTAGAATATAACCATTGTACTTCCGGCACTCCATTCCGAGTATTTATCAGACTGTATCCATTTCTGTTCATTATTGACATCCTTAGAGCCTTTAGTAGAACGTGTCTAAATAAAAAAGAGCTTTATAAAGGCCTTAAGCTTCTAACCACAAGGCTCATCCCAAAGGTCCCCATCCAACTCTACAAAACCCCATTGACGTGACACTATCTTTGCACCCCCCTCCATGTACATTTTCTTAATGATTTAGTGTCATTTTCTCTCTTCCACTCCCCACTGTATATTTTTTTTATTGATTTTGTGACCTTTACGTTCTTAACCTCATCCCCCTATATATTTCTTTCCTATTGATTTTATGCCATTGTATCTCCTCAATCACAACCTACAGTACAGTACATGTATTTTTTTTATTGCTGGTGAGTCTTTTTTGTCCTCTTGCCCACATAACTTTTTATTTATTCATATTGTGCCATTTTTTTAATATATTGGTGGCCTTTTTTAATCAGTTTTTAGCTTTATTATCTTATTAATACAATGGAGGTATTCTTGCTTCTGATACATGTTTGTTTAAGTAATAATATGACATGATGTATTTATTAGTGAGGGAACGTTAGTTTTCTGCTGTGATTGAATGCGAATCCCCCCACCCCCAATTTGTGCTGCCAACTACGAGTGTTTTCTCTAGCACAACACGTGGACAGCGAGGGTAAAATTATATCTTGTACTATCTATAGATGAATTAGAGTACATATAGCACATAGTGTATATTGTTGTAAGCTGCAACATAAAGCAAACCCCTTATCAGTATCTTTGCATAATCCCCAAGTAGCCAAAATATTATGTAAAATATTCCACATAATTCTATGCACATTTTTGTTTAATATTAGTCAAGAAATTTCTATGTAAAAAAAAAAAAGTTCACAAAACTTGTGCATAAATGTTATGTGCCCAGTTTGATACTTTTATAATATTTTTTTACCTTACAGTGTACGTTTATGGCGGTAAATGTGGTAAAACTCCCGTAAATGCATTTTTTTATTTTCCGCCTTTCTCATATGTACTAAGCACCAGAATGCGATTCATTCCGGTGCTTTCCCCCAGTGGGTAATGCCATCTTTGGATGGCGTTACCCAATAGAAGCCAATGGTCATCTTTTCAGGACGTCCCCTGAGAGGGATCCAATCGGATCCCTCCTAGCTCCCCCCTGTGGCCGGCACATCCATCTGCGCATGCCCAGAAGGACGACAGAGGGACTTCTGGGTCATAAACATAAAATGTTCTTTCTTTTTGTTGCATCAAACCTCTTTCCTTAAATTGACATCTTCTCTCAATTCTTAATCTTATTGCTTGTAATTTCCAGATATCTTCTGTGGTTTTCCTTGTCCTGCTCCACTGAACAGCATCATTTGTAGGCTCTATTGGAATACCAGTTAAAATATCAATTTCAATTATCTTTTCAGTGAGTTAGCAACATGAGAATATGTCTGTGAACTAGGAATTCATGAACAAAGTTAATTTCCGACGAGTGTCCCTGGGTGCAGTGTGGGTGTAGTGTATTATTATATGGCCAATGGCTTTCTGTACTTTAACTCTTTTGGGGGTCTATTTACTAAGCTGTGTTAGGAGATAAAGTGAATGGTGATAAGGTACCAGCCAATCAGCTCCTAACTGCCATGTCACAGGCTGTTTGAAAAATGGCAGTTAGAAGCTGATTGGCTGGTACCTTATCATCGTTCACTCGTAACACAGCTTAGTAAATAGACCCCCTTGGTCTGCAATGTCGAATTTGGGCCAATTTGACGGGTACAGTACATGTAATTCCTTGGACGGCAGCAGGCGATGTACAGTATAAAGTATAAACTTTTTGTATTATGCAGTTGATGGCTTCAGCCATAATTCCTCCGTGTGTCCCTTTAATCCTGTGTACACTGGTTTGCAGTGGCTGAGAATACGCAAAAGAGTTCTTGATATAAAAAGGTTCTAACAAACATGAAGAATCGAAATTCCTGTCATTAAGTTGTAACTGTTACTATTCCCATGGATATAAGATAAATTGGATGCAGTGTTGAATCAATTTAAATGGAACTAATGCACAGTGAATAGGAAATAATCTGTATTTACCCGCAATTCCTTTGTGTTTTTAAGACTATAATCTCTATTATTTTGTGTGAATGCTGGTATTGCTTCTCTTCAGAAGTCAGTGCTTTATTTTATACCTGCCATTCGCAATGTTCCATCCAGAGCCGGATTAAGGGCAATTTAGGCTTGGGGCTGGAAATGCGGAAATGTTTGAGAACCTATTTTGGGAAGTGCGGTTGATGTTATTGGTGCTTTGGGGGTGTGGCCAGTGTCATCTGGGCGTGTACATCCCCTACACTATCTGCACCAATGTCTCCCTAAGTATGTAAAAGTATAAAAATTTCATCGGTTTGTGAGGAACATAGAAATACAATTTCAATACGCATGATTCATGGCCGACCGTGTGGCCAGCTGGCTGGCTGGTCATGATCAAGGTGTTATGATGATGGGCCTATTTTTATATGGAAGCCTGGAGCTGGAGCTCCATCCGCCCCATTGTTAGTCTGGCCCTGGTTCCTCCGTATCATCATACTGTACTTGCCAACTCTCCCTGATTATCAGGTAGACTCCCTGAATTGGAAGCAATCTCCCTGACTCCCTGAAGACTCTAGAAATCTCCCTGATTACATCTTACCCCTGTTATGTGCTGCTGTTCTTACTGATGCTGGCAGCCACACTCCCTGGGCATGATGTCACGCAGTCGGGGGCATTTGGTGGCACAGGGCACCATAAAGCCCTGTTTCGGCTCTGGTCACAGTGGTTAACTTTGCTGCCTCACAGCATTGAGGTCATAAGCATGATTCCGACAAGGGCCAGTGTTTGCTTGGGTCTCCTCCTGGCGTCCTCCCACACTCTAAAAACATACTGATAACTTAATTGGCTGCTGACTAAAATGGACACGAGTGTGAGAGTGTTTGCTTGTTAGGGACTATAGGAGGAGATTTATCAAAGCATGGAGAGAGATGAAGTGGAGAGAGATATAGGGGTCTATACACTAAGGGGTCTATTTATTAAGCCTTGGAGAGAGATAAAGTTGATGGAGATAAATTACCAACCAATCAGCTCCTAACTGTCATTTTTCAAACACACCCTGTACAGTGACAGTTAAGTGCTGATTATTCGGTACCTTATCTCCGTCCACTTTATCTTCTCTCGCAAGCTTAGTACATGTACTGTCATTTTATAAGCAATATAGGCCCTCATTCAGACCCACTCGCAAGTGGGCGTACGTACGTTCGCCGTACGTAAAAAAATATTTAAATTCAAGCACTCGCTCGTTTTTTCCTACGCAGCTAAAAAAACGCCCCAAACTCAGGCGACCCCTCCTCTGACTAACGAACGTGCCAAATAGCGAGCGTACATCCCCGAAATGGCTTGAAGGGAACGCACGCACAAGTACAAACCGGAAGTGGGACTGTCAGATTCCGATTACCTGCTCGTTTTTTCGCCCTACCTCCCTCAATCGTATCATGCCAATCAATATATCAATTAGCTTAATTGTTTTTTTTTTTTCAACACAATGCAATAAACTTTAATCTTGTCCGTGTTTGTATTTGCTCGCAGAATACGTACGGCTGAAACCTTCGCTTTTATTGTTCCAAAGACATGTTAGCCCCAATTAAACAATTGTTCTATTTGTTTGTCTCCCCACAATTTTTCTGTGGTTCATTTCTTTATTTAAATTTGCTTACGCATGTCACTGCATCAAGCCTATCATAACTCTCAAGAGATTTCTGGCCCTGTCGAACACATGACTCATACACTAACCAATAGAATTTGTCCTGTTAACTTCCCAAATACATTAGCCAATCAAATTCTTTTGGGGTGCTTTATTAAAAATATTTTGTCAAAAAAACACCATTGCCATCATGAGATCCGCCGCATTCACCAGGCGCGAACTGCTGGTGCTGACGGAGGTGATGGACAGGAGGATCACCAGTCAGCCTCCACCCATCTCCAATAGGCGCAAGCGTTCCGCATATGCGGAGGTACGTCGACGCCTGCGCTCCTTCGGCTCACGCCGACATATAGGCCAGCTGGAGCGCAGGTGGTCGGACCTGCACCGGAGGACGCCCCGCTTGCTGGCATGCTTTCGCATGCAGATTGCGGAAAGTAAGTGTTCTGGACTGTGGTTTTCAAGTTTATCTTGTGGGCCCTAACTGCATGTGCATGTTTTCATGTCTGTCCTATTGAGTCATTGTAGTCATATCTGCATGTTCATGTTTTCATGTCTGTCCTATTGAGTCATTGTAGTCATATCTGCATGTGCATGTTTTCATGTCTGTCCTATTGAGTCATTGTAGTCATATCTGCATGTGCAGGTTTTCATGTCTGTCCTATTGAGTCATTGTAGTCATATCTGCATGTGCATGTTTTCATGTCTGTCCTATTGAGTCATTGTAGTCATATCTGCATGTGCATGTTTTCATGTCTGTCCTATTGAGTCATTGTAGTCATATCTGCATGTGCATGTTTTCATGTCTGTCCTATTGAGTCATTGTAGTCATATCTGCATGTGCATGTTTTCATGTCTGTCCTATTGAGTCATTGTAGTCATATCTGCATGTGCATGTTTTCATGTCTGTCCTATTGAGTCATTGTAGTCATATCTGCATGTGCATGTTTTCATGTCTGTCCTATTGAGTCATTGTAGTCATATCTGCATGTGCATGTTTTCATGTCTGTCCTATTGTGTTTTTTTTTGTTTGTTTTTTTATTTTTTTTGTTTCCTGTTGAAACTAACAACAATTTTTTGGTCATTTTTTAGGGGCACAGCAAACACTACGGCGGCATCGCCACACAAGACGCCGGTCCCGGCCCCTCTCGCCAACCCCCAATTCCTCTATTCCCCCCTCCTCCCCAGACCCTGTGGCCGAAATTTCTGGCCTACTTCCCCTCCAGCCCAATTCCCCCTCTCCTCCATCCGTCCCTCCTCCAAATACCCCCTCCCAGGATGGCGAAAACACCTTGCCCCTCGGGTTGGGGAATGTAGCCACCTCCGAGGTGGTCCAGGGAGTGGCTTGTGGCTCTCTCGTTTTGGAGAACGGTATGTTTTTAAAGTTTATTTTGGACACCACAAACTGTTTGTATGTAATCATGTGTCGTCCCCATTTTTTTTGTCTTTTTTTCGCCTTAGGGTATTTTTGGGGGTTGTCTTTACCTGTTCCTGCTGATGTCACCATACACATATCACACCTGTGTGCCTTTTTTTAGGGCCCTTGTATTTTTGGCATACGACATTTTGGGGTTCTGGGTTTTATCCGTGTAATTTATTTTTGGCCCACAAGCTTGTAAGTTTTTGTTTGCTTGTTTTTTGTTTTTTTACAATGTTGCTTCATTATCGATTTATTAATCCCCAAACTTTTGTCACCCACAGAGGAACAGAGGCGTCGGGAACAGATTGTGAATTGTGTGGGCCGTATGCGGGAGCAGGTCACCGGGCTAATGCAGGGCCTTGACCATCTGTTGGTCCTCCTTAGGCATTAGTTTTTTTTTTTTTTTTTTTTTACAAATTGTTTCTTAATAAATCTGTTTAAAATCAAGCTCTGTCTCATGCGTTTGGAGTAAATCCAAGATTCTTTACACTGACATAAGTAGACTCTTCAAGCAAGGTTTGCCCCAGAAACTCACTACAGATTGTGTGTTGTAATTTGAATGCAAACAGGCACAAGAAACACCTCCCAGTACCAATGTCATTTTCCTTTTTTGTGGTGGTCAACATGATAGTTTACACCATTTTTCAGGTTCCTATTTGGTGGCCAAACTGCTTAGGACAATCTTACGAAGGCAACTGATTGTACACGATTCCTTGTTTTGTTGGTTAGTACCCCGAACACATCTTACATTTTAGCTCCACTTGCTTCATTACTGGGTTACCCCTTAGGTAAAATTAACGTTTGGGATTTTGTTTACACTTGCTTCTAACGTGCCCAAAAAGGAAACAAATTACACTCTCCAAATATTTATTCACAACAGAAATCAAAATACAAAGTGGTCACTCACAAACAAAACACACAGTGATAATCAGAAAAACTCCACATACCAAAAACACTAAACAAACACACAACAAATCAAGAACTGGTTGACGAAGGTCCATGCCCACATGATTTCACAAATATGGCGTTGCAATATTGGTGTCAGAATATATTCCCGAAGTTTCCACAGAAAGGTTTTTGAAGGGTAGCAGGAAGTAGTCATCGTGGGAGTGCCAAAGATTATGCAAACAAACAGAAGATGGTGCAAGAATTAATATAAAAAAAGATGAACGTTAAAAAACCGTAACACATTGGGTAGACACACTGTTGTTTGATCAATAATTACCTAAAATATCGGGCCACCACATCATCGCGTATGGCCCCCCCACATACTGACCTCCGACCAACCTCGGGGGGGCCATCCTCAGGTAAGGCATCCTCTGGCTGCATTGGAACACCACTCCTTATGGCGATGTTGTGAAAGATCCCACACAGGACCACAATTTTCGAAACCATATCCGGCAAATACATGAGCTCGCCACCAGAGCGGTGGAGGCATCTGAATCGGCCTTTTAAAAGGCCGATACAGCGCTCCACCACTTGCCTGGTGGCTGTAAGTGCGGTATTAAACTCACTATGTGGACCTGGTGTGGGAGCCAAGTAAGGAGTGAGCAGCCAGGGCATGCAAGGGTATCCACTGTCTCCTGTGAAAAAGAATAGACAACATCAGGATCACTGTGTATCAAGCTTAACATTGTTATATACTAAAGGTCTACACTTACCCAGAAGCCATGCATCACCAGCTTGTAGGTTGTTTAATTTGTGCCATATCCCTGATTGCCGGATGACGAAGGAGTCATGTGCACTTCCTGGTAATTTTGCATTCAGGGACAGGATCTGGAGGGAGGCATCACATACCACCATTACATTCAGGGAGTGATAGTGTTTCCTGTTTCGAAATATGGCCTCCAGCCGTGCTGGAGGCTGAAGTGGTATGTGAGTACCATCCACAACCCCTATGATGTGTGGGAAGCCAGCTATTTGGTAAAAATTGGCCTTGGCCACACTAAGGGCACCCATATCCAAAGGCATTTGAATAAAATGATGGAGGTGCCTGAAAAGTGCCTCCATCACTGCCCTCAGGATCCGGGAAAAGGAGGATTGTGAGATGCCTGCCACTATTCCCACCGTTGTTTGAAACGATCCTGAGGCACAGAAATGTAACACCGCCATAAATTGCGTAAGTGGTGGTATTGCTGTAGGACTGTCAATTTGCCGCTCAAGATCACTCTCTATTAATGAGAGAGTGTCTATGATGATTTTGGGAGGAAGACGGTAGCGTCTTAAAACCTCATCATCGGGCATTCCAAAAAGGGTGACACGTGTTCGAAATATCTGGGGCCTTGCACGCCTACGATGCCTACGCCTGGGACGAGATTGAGGTTGGTCGGCTTCCGGGAGCATGGCCAGAACAATCCGCCCTAGATCAACCTGAAATGGCAAGATTGTAATGTAAGGCTTTGGACCCACCCCAAAAGAAAATTCAAAACAACTTAGCTTGATGATACCATCCATTGCTGCTTACATGCCGAGGTATTGTCATGATACGTCCAAACTGAAATTAATCACAAAAATTATTTGAAAAATTTCACTCTGTGCATTTTTGTTTCTAAATTTTGTGCTAGACCAAACTTAAAATATGCGAAACACACATTTGGCAAAAGAGCAAAACGACATTGCACACAGTACATCAAAATGGGTTGAAATGTTTGCCCAAAAAGCGAAAGGGCAAACTCAAAAAAATTAAAATGATTAATAAGCATTTAAAAATGCGCTAATTAGTTCGCAAATACAAGTCACAATAGTAAGTAGTAAAAATGCGCTAATTAGTTCGCAAATACAAGTCACTATACAAACTGTGAAAAATGCGCTAATTAGTTCACAAATACAAGATAAAAAATGGACTTACCAAGAGCAAATATATAAGAGTCCAAATCAAAAGGTCTTTGGGTCCGAAATTAATCAAAAGCTAAAATATATGAAATTATGGAACCAAAATTTACAAAAATGAAGAAACACAATGAAACAACAATTGATCAAAAGTTAGACTTCACAAAACTTACCAAATCAAGAAACAAGGTAAAAAAAATAAAAAACAAAAAAGAGAACGGAAAATAAAAACGCAAATCTACCAAACAAAATAATCTCCAACCGCCAACTCCTTTATACGCAAACAATAAACTCCAGCCAAGGTAACCTCCAACAATCCAAAAACGCCACCTCGACTCGAGACACACCAAGCCATAAATAGTGTTTCGTTTCCCGCACAAATTAAGGAGGGATCATAGGAACGCACAATCAATGATGCGGCCGCAAAATAAGGACGCATGTATAAATACGTCACGAAAGAACATTAAAATTCTGGTGTATTTCTTGTTTGGACCTCAGACATGGCGACAGACCAGGGAAACAATGCCCAAGAGTCAGGCGGTAAGTCTTTCATGCATTTTGTATCAATGATTAATTTGAAACATAAGATTGGGCAAGTTGTGATTTTGTGAAATCTGAATATTTACACAAATAGGTGAGGAGGATGACATGGAAGAGGCTGCTGGGCCCAGTATTCCGGCCAAAGCTGCCAAAAAAAAAAGGCAGCCACATTTCACAAGAAAGGAGATGGAGGTTTTGATACAGAAGTGTGTGGACATCCTGCCACAGGCAGACAGGAATATGAGTCTAAGCCAGAAGGGGAGAATGTGGGAAGAGGTAGCCGTTGCTGTCAATAGGGTGGGTGATTATGTCCGTCTAGCCCGGGATGTCAAACGGCGGTAAGTAAACACTTGCCCCCCCTAAAAACAAACACCATTTTAAACAAAAGGATAATGGCTTCCATTTTTTCCCACAGATGGGGCGACTTCAAATATCGCCTAAAGCAAAAACTCGCGGACAGGGCTAGGCATGCAAGGGGGACAGGTGGGGGTCCCACCCCTGTGTCATTGGAGTTGACCGATTTAGAAGAGCTGGCACAGGGGTGTGTGCAGCCTGTGGAGGTGTTTGGCGTGTCCAACATGGATATGGACATGCCAGACTTTGCGGCTCCTCATGTTGTCCCAGGTAAATCTTTGGATGTCATCAACTCTGAAATGTTATTGTGCCAATATGTAGATTCTAATGTGAGGCTTTTCTCTTTTTTCCTAACAGAGACACAGGCGGATGAGTCTGCTCCAGAGGGGAGCCTTGGCCGCCGAATTTCTGCTGGCTCGGCAGGGGAGGAACCAGTACATCCGGCTGAGGACCCTGCAGAAGCCAGTCCAGGGCAATCCCCCTCGCAGGCAGTGTCCCTCCTCACAGAACTCAATTTCAAATCGGATTTCCATACGGAGATTCTGCAGAGGATGGACGCCAGTCTGCTACGGGTGGCTGAGGCCCTGGAGCAAAATGCTGCGGCCAACGTGACCATTGGTCAGGCCCTGGCGGAAAATACCAGGGCCAACATCCGCATCGCCAATGCCCTGGAGCAGCTCGTTCGCCAGCACATGGTGGAGCCGACCTCCCTTCCTGCCGGAACATCAGGATCCTCCACCTCTGGCACAACATCAGCCAATCCTCCAAATGTGCCTAGCCCTGTGCCTAGTCCAGAGGCCACAACATCTGCCTCTGGACAGGCCAGCCCGATGACATCCCGGACCCGGTCTGGCGCCCTCCCTCCCCCATCCAAACGGGTGAAAAAACGGTGACAGCAATGGTGACTTTTCCCACAATCCTTCTGTGCTTGGCTCATATTCCTTTCTGGTCAAAACTTCCCTCTCCTTTCTTGTGAAATGTTTTTAAATTTTTTTTGTATGTTTATGTCAGCAGTTATGTTGGGCCAATTTGTTTGATTTTGGGACATATCTTTGGCAAAAAAAGATGTTCCCAAATTTTTTTTTTTTTTTTGTTTGAGCAATAAATTGAAACAAAAAATCTGACATTGGATTGTGAAATTATTGTACAAATGGGTTACATTTAATCCTGGACCAAAAGGCAAAAACTGGGAAAAAAAATAAAAATAAAAATGGGCTCTTTAAGGAACGTTTAAAAAATCATATAACGAGGCAAATTCAAGAGGCAAAAATAAAATGGTGCGAAAATTAAAACATGATGACATTATTGTTACAATAGGCCCTAACCACCAAATTGAGGGCAAAATAAACCCCCACAAATGTACGCAAATTGATTGTGTCATCCTGACATTAGCAGCTCTGATTTCCACCTGCGTACGGTTTTGTGCTATCCCAAAAAACTGATTTCAAAACACATACCAATCCGGTTTCCAATCCAACACTAATTGCTTTTCAGCCCTCCGGCGATTAATCGCAACAACATCGTGGAGTCCCGGGACGGAGGAGAAGGCCATCGCCAATGTGGTCGAGTAATCCAGACCCTAAGCTGTGCGAGCATTTTGAAGGGAAAGAGGATCATCCAGTGACGTATGAGTCGGTCCGAACACATTTTACGCTCGCATTTGCTAATGTATGTACGCCTCAAAAACGCCTCGCCACGCCTGCGTTTTTCCATCTCCACCCCCGTCAACACCCAAAAACGCCCTGTTCTGTCAATCACATTTGACATGTCACTTCCTGTACGCTATTTGACGAACGAGACCAAAAAAGCTCGCAATCTGCCGTACGCACATGCGCACTGTTACACCGACCCATGCGCGGTTATTCAACATCGGAACGCAACGAGCGTACTGCTGTTTGCGAGTGGCTCTGAATGAGGGCCATAGTCTGTTCTCCTTTATGAGTGGTTAATTTACTAAACAAAAACTGCAATAGTTGTTGGACTATGTCTATACAGTAAAAGAAGTGGAATATTATGAACAGATGTTATAAGTTTATTGTCACTATGGGAATCTGTGCTCTGCTAAATTAAAAATAAATGTCATATTAATCTGCAAATCAGTACAGTACGTTGTCTATTTCATAAATACTCAGAGTATGTGCTATGTGTTTATACCGATCCAACAGTATTGAAGGCTAGGAATTGCAACAGATTTAGGGGCTTCTGTATATTTTGGCAAAATTCATAATGACATCATGTGACTATGTCTGTATTCATTATGTCCACGGTGCGGCAAAGTGGGTGTCGGTGGGGGGGCATGGTAGTAGAGATGGCCATCAGTGGGATGTCCATCGGTGATTACCATCAATGGCACAATAACCATCTATGGTGAACCATCAATGGTTTGCCCCCTCCCCTCGATGATCACTTCTGCTGCGGGCATGGCGGGCCGCAAGCCAATCAAAATGGGGGCGGGGCTTAGTGGCCACAGAGTGGCGGGACTAAGATTCATCCTAAACAAAAATATCATCGGCTCCCGCTAATCCATCGATGGCGGAGAACCATTGGTTTTCTGCCATCGATAGCAAAACTAGTTAACATCGGCCGGGAACCATCGATGTTTTGAAAACATTGATGTGCACTGGCCATCCCTACATGATAGCGCAATCACGTCATTGTGGCCCCGCCCCCTGCTACGCATTGCCGCAATTACCGGCATTGTGATGTGGAAGACAGGGCCACTATGACATAACACGATTTCAGCACGTATCGCGTCATTGTCTGCCCCAACCCGTCATTTCACACGGGAGAGTAATAATAACAATAATAATAATTTTATTTATATAGCGCTTTTCTCCATCAGGACCCAAAAGTCGCTTTACAGCAGCAAAAACTATTTCAGAGGTTTAGTATTACAGAAGGAAGAAAACAAACCGAAAACAATCAACATAATGGGTATGAAGGACATAATGCAGGTTTGGTGGAAGTATTTTGTGTAATAACTTCCATGGGTTATATATATCCCACTCATGAAGGGTACTAGGCGAGGCAGCCATTTTAGGCGCGCTACATAGGTTACCCTGGGTGGAATAGGTAACATTTAGAAAAGATAATACAAAATGGGGAAGTTGCGGCATAGTAAATCTAAGAGCAGAGGCCTTACATAACCAGCAAGTCCAAGTACTTTTTCATCCCACACACGGGTGTACTAGGTGAGGCAGCCATCTTAGGCGCACTACGAAAGTTACAGTGTGTGAGGTATCATACAAGGAACAAATATGGGTCACTGAAACATGCGTGATTCTATTGTTTGTATCTACAGTAGTTCTATTTCAGCCAAGTGTCAGTTCACTAGTAGATAGTAAATCTGGAGTTAAATGACCAACAAGTCTAGGATGTGAGTGGATATATGCAAGGTCTTGAATATATAGCCTGTGCCCTATGCTCATTACATTATAGTGCTTCTGTGGTGTCTGCTTCACCTGCCCTTCCAGTGAGTTACGAGCAATCATTTTTCTCTAAAGGTAAATGTTGAAAATGTATTTCATTTAGCAAACACGCACTAAACAGCCATCATTCACATGCACAGGATCGTCTCTCTGTTCTAAAACACACCAGTGTTTCGGGAAATTACTCCTACAGCCAATTGGGTACATTATTTCTGATTGCAAAAAGATGTTCTGGTTTCAGCAGAGTGTGAACTACAGAGCAAAGGAACAGGGGGAATAAATGCAAGGAGAAAGCTTTTCTGCTAAATGTGACTAACGTTTATTTTTTCTGCACCAGCTTTCTGTCTGGAAAGGGTGATTTACTATGACAAAGCAGGATATCTTTATGTTGCATGGATGCCTAACAGTGTGAGCCCAACGTTATGAAACATACTGCAGAGACATACATCTCACCCTGTGTAGCGCAGTCTGGGCTGCCACTTACACTGATTACATCTGAGATTGTTGCTTTTTTTTTTTCCTATGCACTTAGGTTTTTTTCGTAAGAAAGCAAACAACACAGAGGCAAATTGCATCTTAAACGTAGCAAAAATAAAAGCAGCCACAAAAAAAACAAAAAACAAAGGCGAAATAAATGGGGACAGCACAGAAATCGCTGGCGAATGCGGCGGCGTTATTCCTGCCGCTGTTATTTCTGCTTTCATCCCCCTCCGTGGAATGACAGTCATCAGAGAGCCCATTTGACTCTCTCATAGTTATCTGTATTTAATCAGCAGTGGAAAAATGTACTTTATGTACCCTTAGGAATTGTGAAGGTCTCAGCATGGCTGCTGCAATAATGAATCAAATGTGTCATTTAACTGACTGATTATATAGCACTGCTGTGTAGGTCTGATGCACTCGGTGCGTCCTGTATGGGCGGAACGGCTTTAGTGACAGGTTTGTAAAATCCACCCGTGTTAATTACATCTCAGTAATTGGGAGACCTGATAAGCAGCTATGTTCCATCTATTCAACATGAGTATTGAATCCTGGGACAGGCTTGGAGATTAAAGAGCAATTGAAGCCACTATTTGGCATTACCGTGTATCAAAAGCTGTGTATTCAATGTTGAGAGAGCAGCCAGAGCCATAACTAGACTATTTGGTGACCTGTGCCAGAAAGAACATTGGCACCCCCCCCCCCCTATTTTTAAAATAGGGACATAATGCACCCAAAAAAGGGCCATGGCCTTATGGAGAAGGGCCAGGAAGAGATAGGGGAGGCCAGAAGATGCTGGGGATGAAATAAGAGGAAGCTACAAGCAGTGCTGCCATCAGAAATTGTGGAGCCTGGGACTGCCAGAACAGGCAAGGCCCACCTTCCCGTGTTTGTGCAACTCCAACTACGCAGTCTAGCCAGGGCCAGATTAACAATGGGGTGGATGGAGCTGCAGCTCCAGGCCTCCACATAAAAATAGGCCCATCTTCACGACAGTATGACGATGACCAGATGCCTAGTAGTAATAATATTGTATTTAGTTTTCTCTCAAATTATACAATTTTTAAAATTTGAATGTATCTATAGAGACTGTGGGGCTGATAGTGTAGGGGATGTACTGTACATGGTCATTTGTCTTTAGCCACATCCACACAGCACTGGTCACAGCTCTTCCCCTTCTCAGTATAGGCCATTGAACATTTTCAGCTTCAGGCCCATGTGGCCCTTAATCCGGCCCCTAGTCTAGCCAGTTCCAGCGAGCCCCCTTCTGTGTCTCCCCAGCCAGCACCCCTTCTGTGTCTCCCCAGCCAGCACCCCTTCTGTGTCTCCCCAGCCAGCACCCCTTCTGTGTCTCCCCAGCCAGCACCCCTTCTGTTTCTCCCCAGCCAGCACCCCTTCTGTGTCTCCCCAGCCAGCACCCCTTCTGTGTCTCCCCAGCCAGCACCCCTTCTGTGTTTCCCCACCCTGTAACCCTTCTGTGTTTCCCCACCCTGTAACCCTTCTGGTTATCCAGCCTGCACCCTTCTGGCGTGTCTCTAGTCCAGCCCCCGCTTCTGTCTCTCCATTCCCACACTCGCCTTGTTTTGTTGCTCCTAGACCTACTCCCCATGCGACGCTGCTCCTCTCTTTTTAGGGGCACGGTTTACAGTGGGAATGTGGAAGGGTGGCGAAGTGGGCAGCAGTGAGATTGCAGGGGCAAATGCAGGATTTGTGATGGGGTTTTTAAGACAGACGGACGGAATTGGAGAAACGGCGTCACTCATGGGTACTTTCATTTAAGACTTCAAATGACTACTGTGTCTGTGTCCACCGTGTCAGTCCATCCGGACTTTTATCAATAACATTCTTGCTAAGAGTCCACATGGGCTCAGACACTGTTTGTCGTTTGAAGTCTTACATGAAAGTACCCATGAGTGACGCCGCTTCTAAAATTCTCTCTCATATATATATATGTCCAATTGAGTCCACACTCGCATCATCCACAGTTCAGTGCTGGGGTAGCGACCTATGTTCATGAGCTCCAGTACATATCCAAAATGAAGGTGCACTCACCAGTCTTATCATTGAATTCATTGAATCAGCAGGAGTAGTTTATTCAGAAAACATCAGCCCGTAGTATCAACGTTTCGGTCCCCGTTGGGACTTTTGTCAAGATCTTGACAAAAGTCCCAACGGGGACCGAAACGTTGATACATACTTGCCTACCCTTCCGATTTGGTCGGGAGCCTCCCGAAAATCTGGTGCCGCTCCCGACCTCCTGGGAAGGCAGGCAATTCTCCCGGCTGCCGCGCAACCTTCCTATCCCCCCCGCATTGACCCCTGCAACCCCCGCAGCGGGGGGGCCAGTGACGCGATTCGCGTCATTTTGGCCCCGCCCCCTGCTACACAATGCCTATTTTATTGGCATTGCATGACGGGGGCAGGGCCAAATTGACGTGATCGCGTGACCCCGCCCCCACCACGCCTTCAAGTGATGTCACCCGCCCGGCAACTCCCCCTTGTACCGGCCACGCCCCCCCTGTCCTGCCGATCTGGCTGCTCCCTCCCGGAAGGAGCAGCCAGAAAGTCTGCAGGTATGCGTAGATACTACGGGCTGATGTTTTCTGAATAAACTACTCCTGCTGATTCAATGAATTCAATGATAAGACTGGTGAGTGCACCTTCATTTTGGGGACAGACACACCAACCATGTGCCACAGTTATAAAGGTGATGCAGGTGCCTTACCTGCAGCTGTCCGGATGAAGGAGGACTGGAGTGCAGTGATTGACCGGAATCACCACCGCACAGGAAACTGCCTGGGAGGATAACAAGAAACCTCTTGGGAGGAGCTGTGTGTCACCGCATCAGCTCCCCCCATTCTGCAATCTCCGTGGCTTTGAGGAGCTGCCGCGCATCTCGGGAGCTTCCACTACTGAAAGGCTCTGTTTTGAACTCCAGTGAGACGGAGACAAGAATCTCTGTCTCACAAAAAAAACAACAACACAGCAGCGGTGATGGATTGGCGGCCAGGGGGGTTTCTAGGTACTGAAACCACTTGCGTTCGATACTGAAACCCCTTGCGTTCGATACTGGGATTGTGGGCGGGCTACCCTCTGTGACTGCTGCGACCGGGCCCGGGACTCCAGTGCCGGCAGTCCCCCCCCTGATGGCGGCCCTGGCTACAAGTGAGAATGATAATAAACATAAAATTGACAGGCCCAAACAGCACCCCCTGCCCTGCAGTGCCCTGTGCCATGGCACTGGTCACACCACCCTAGTTACGGCCCTGAGAGCAGCACTCTGCAGTGTCTTTATGCACGCCCCTGTAACGGCGTTCCAACGCACTGACACACCAGTGTTTTGCCGACCCCCCCCATCACCACCCTCAAATGCTCACTTCCTGTCACTCACTTTGCGGTGGGTCTGCATGGTCACTGCAGTGTGATCACAGCGGAGCCTAAGCGCACTGCGATGCATACGCAGTACACAACAATTGGCCGATTGCGTGCGTAATTGCAGTTGCGATTGGTAATGAATCAGGCCCTGAGTCTGCAGGGAGGTGCGACCTCTGACCTGATGTGCTACTGCACATGTGCAGACTGCAGCCATTTTCTTTACTTTGCCATCAGTGGACATCTTCTTTACTACTTTACCATGCCATCGAATTTTCCATTGGTGGTTAACTATTGATGGTATGAGACAATCGACAATGGAGCCATCGATGGTTTCACCCAACGATTGTCATCCCTGCTATATTACTTACTGGGCAGTGGGCCAATCAGAGGTTGAGGTGGTGCTTCGGGGTTCACGTCGGATGGGCGGAGCTAGACTCAGTGTCCCATCGCCAAGTAGAAAGGAAAAAATCATTGGGGGGCTCTGTATGGCGGGGGACCATTGGATATCTGTCATCGATGGCAAAACCATCTGCCATTGGTGGTGAACCATCAATGGTTGTTAACCATCAATGTTCAATGACCATCCCTGGGGTAGAGTGATACAGTTCTGTGTAAACACACAGTAATTAGCTCCATAGGTGAGACACCTAATATCTGCACTTACCACTGTTTGATACCACTGCTGCATTAACTCTAGTTACTGCTGTTAACCCCTGCATTACCACTGTTCCTCAGGGTTGGACTGGCCCACAGGGGTACAGGGTAAATCCCCATTGGGCCCCACTGCCTGAGGGCCCCACCCCCTCCTATAGGGGTCAGGTTCCAGACTATGCACTGAATTGTGCATTGTTACTCTATTAGAGGATCAGTTACCTGATGGAGCAAGACCACTGATAAACATCATGTCTTGATTTGTGTCTATAGAAACCACACCAAGATTTGCCTAATGATTAGTCAAGCAACTGTGATGACTGGTCACACCCCCTTTGGTGGCTGACCACACCCATTAAGCATGGGCCCCTATCACTGCATTCCCCTGGTGGAGCCTTTATGCCCCAGTCAGCACTGGTGTTCCTGCATACCCTGTACCTGCTGCAGTGGCGTCATGAGGGGGGTGCGGGCCGCACCCGCAGTGACAGGAGCCGGGTGCTGCAGGGTGACATTCTCCTGCAGCACCCGGCTCCTGTTATACAAGAGGAGCCAACAGTGCTGACAGCCCAGTCTCCGGGGGTAGCCCAGCATCTCTAGCGTACAGGCTGCAGCAGCTGCTGAGGGGTACAAGTGTACAACTGTGTGGCCACCGGTGTCCCCTGTGTGGCTGCTGGCACCCCCGCTACATCATATTCTATTATATAGCATTTTTTAAGAGGGGACGTGGCCATGCCTCCTCCGGATTGACCAAGACCCCTTGGGATGTTGTGTATCACGAGCTAAATTCACATTTACTATCACTTAAAAGTCGATATAAACAATTAAAATCGACGCTTAGTAAATTTACCCTTGTGCGTCTTCTTCCGTTTTGCGACTCTGGGCCAGATTCAGACCCGTTCGCTAGTAAGCGATCACTCGGAGCGAGTGATGTTTTGCAAAGTGCGCATACGTATGCATCGCAGTGCGCATGCGCGAACTAGTGCGAACGATCGGAAATCAATTGCTTGGCCAGCAGAGACAGCCCAGCTGAATGAGTAACAGGTCAATCCGTTTGTGGGTGGTAACAGGTGCAGGCCACTGGAAACGGGGGAGTGGAGGTGCGAACGCAGGCGTGCCTGAGCATCTTAGCGCCGTTTCAGAGGCGTGCATAATTAACAGGCAGCGTCATAGGGCCTGATTCAGAGCCGCTCGTAAGCGGCCGCTCGTTCGTTCCGAGCAATGTTTGCACAACTGCGCATGCGTACGGATTGTAATACGCATGCGCGAACCAGTGAGTGTGGCCGAAAATCGTTTGTTCGCTAAATAGCGAATGCCTGCTATTTTGAGTGACAGGAGGAGGCGTATGTGGGTGGTAACAGGGGAAGGTGCCTGAAAACGGGGAGTGGAGATCCGAACGCAGACGTGCTTAAAGGTCAAAACGGGCGTTTTATGGGTGTGCATAATTAATACAGCAGCGTCATTGACCACTTCACTGGGTTATTTTATCGCCAGAACTGCTCGCAAAATTGCGGTAGGAAAAACCAACCACAAGAATAGCGAGCAGTCCATACGCTGGTCGATTAATCTAATAAATAGCGGACATGACGTAGGATGCGAGCGTCCAGGGGGCGTAGTTTTCCAAAAAACGACCGCATGTTTGGTTCGCTCGTTCAGACCTAGAGGCGAGAACAGACCGCAAAGAGCAAACGGTTCATTTGAATAGCCACCACTTTTTTCTGAACGAGCGAGCGCAAATAGCGTCCGGCTCTGAATGAGGTCCATGGTACACGTCACCTGGTTGAATAATACACTGAAGTGCTCGCAGTGCTTGTGGTAGGGTGCAGTCAACTGTAAGCATTGCGGTCACTTCCGTTGGAACCCAATGTACCAATGGTTGCATACACCTGGAAATGACGTGCGCTAGTGGGCGACTAAAGACAGGCTGGTGGGCATCTGCATACACAAAGTGATCGCACGCCAAGACATAGTGGGTGTGCTTATGCCTTGCCGTGTGATCGCCTGCCATGCCGTCCCTTAGCTGAATTTGCATACGCTGGAAGCGAGCATCCGCATCTAGCGACCGGGTCTGAATCAGGCCCTCTGTGCGATAACAATGGGGGCATATGTGTGGTACAATGTAGACCCATGTGCAGTAGAAAAACGTTGCTCCGCTGCACCCAGGATGGTCAGTGTGTGTGAAACAGGCCATAAATGTTTCCATACTGCGCTCTTTTACTCCTCTGAAGTAAGGGCCAGCTTCAGAGATGTACGACTACGCTAAATCCGCCGCCAAAGGCATACAAAGACGCAGCGTCAGTCCCAGATCAGTCGATAGTTGGCACCTGTAGTCGTGCAGAATGGCCGCAGGAATTGAGAACCTGAGCCATTTTGACTGCATATGGAAGTGCAGTCACAGGCAGACACACCCCGAAAACAGTCGCATTTATTGTATATTAAGGTTTACTAGTCCTAAAGACGTTGGGTATAAAATCCTGGCTGTCAGGATGCCGCTGGTCAGAATACCGACAACCATAGGAAGTCACGGTAAGTATTTTTCTAACCCCTACCCTAACTCCTACCCTAACCCTCCCTCCCCGGTGCCTAACCTTAACCTAACCCAAGTGCCTAAACCTGATCTCCCCCGTCCCGCACCCTAAACCTAACGCCCCCTCCCCGATGCCTAAACCTAACCTTCCCCACCCTAGTGCCTAAACCTGACCTCCCCCGTTCCTCCCTAAACCTAACACCCCCTCTCCTGTGCCTAAACCTAACCTCCCCCCCCTAGTGCCTAAACCTAACCTCCCCCTCCCTGCACCCTAATCCTAACACTACTTCCCCGGTGCCTAAACCTAACATCCCCTCCCCGATGCCTAAACCTAACCTTCCCTTCCCTAGTGCCTAAACCTAACCTCTCCCTCGCCGCACCCTAATCCTAACACTCCCTCCCCGTTGCCTAACCCTAACCCCACTAGCTAACGCTAACCTCCCCCTAACACCCCGATACTTACCTTCGGGATGCCGGCGGTCAGGATACTTGTCCCGGGATCCCGACATGTCGAGATTTCGGCGCCGGTATTCAGACCGTTGGCATTCCGCACTCCGGGATGCCGACTACATCCCCTTTAAAGGCTTCACAGATGAAAATACTAAGATCTAAGGAAGATACTTAATTAGTTCTGTCAAAACCTCTGACATTATACACAGTGTTATGCAATTATTATGTTCTTCACAGTCTGTTTCTGGGCTGCAAGTAAACATTTCCCATTCCGAGCTATTAAATATTAATACAGCTGCTGATATTTCCAGTTCTGTTGTGAAATTAAATCATTTCCAGACATCTTATATTACGTTTCAAATCAAGAAGTATTTTCTAAAACAAAATGTAATTGGCTGATTATATATGAATGTACGACACACATACCTTTATTGATTTGGATATTAATTGCACATTGACAGTTTTCTTATCATTAGATTTTTAAATATTTAAGTTCAAAGCCTGTTGGAACGCAAATTCATTGGTAAAGTTGTACTAAATTGTCCATGACGAACTGAACATTTTACGTTGCCGTAGAAGCGCCTCTTGTTGCTGCTAATTTATGATTATAAAAATGCTCTTTCGGACATTATTATTGTTATTATAATGATTATTATCCTTTATTATATTTATATGGCACAACAAGCACCTTACAAAGTACAGAAACAGTATGAACAAAACAAGAGAAAAGTGACTTACAGTACAGAACATTGCAGGACATGGACAAGGTCTATAAACATTGCTGCATTAGCAGTCAAATTACACGAATAAGCAGCAGGGCCCAAGAGTTTGGTGCCACTGTAGGCAGTGGGAGGAGATGATGGTGTAAGTGAGGGAAGGAATAGCACATAGCGGCAGACAGATGGGGTGTTATAGTGTGTAAGAAACGTGGAGCAGTGGGTTAGGATGAGAGCTGGAAGGATTGGATAAAGAAGTGAGTCTTGAGTCCCCATTTGAAGCTTTGCAGAGAGGTGGAGAGTATGATAGGGGAAGGGAGAGAGTTCCAGTGGTAGAGAGCAGCACAGGCAATATCTTGGAGGCGGGAGTGAGAGGAGTAATCAGTTAGGAGGAGAGGCGGCGTTAATGGGTGGAGCGAAGTGATTGAGAGGGAGTGTGAAGGGACATAAGGTCAGAGATGGAAATGGGAGAGGATTGGGTGAGGGCTTTGTAAGTGAGTGTAAGAACTGTGAATTGGGTTCTGAAGGGGAAGGGGAGCCAGTGTAGGGCTTGTAGGAGAGGGGAGACAGATATAGTACATTTGGAGAGGAAGATGAGCCAGGCAGCAGCATTGAGGACAGATTGTAGTGGAGAGAGGTGGGAATCAGGGAGGCCAGATAGGAGGAGTAACAGTAGTCCAGATGACCCAGTGAGTGGATGACGGTCTCAGTTGCTTCTAGGGTGAGAAAAGGTCTGATAATAGAGATATTGGAAACGGCAGGACTGCAAAAGGTACTAAATGTGTAGTTTGAAGGAAAAGGTGTCAACAATAACTCCAAGAAAGTGCACTAGAATAGATGGTGGTACAGTCAATACTGAGGGAGGGAGGGGCGGTTATGCAGGAGGGTGAGAAGAAAATTATTAGCTAAGTCTTAGACATGTTAAGTTTAAGAAAACTAGGAGGAAAGGAGGACATCTAGGAGCAAATCTCATAGAGACAGCTGGAGGTACGAGGGAGAAGATAGATGCAAAGGTCAGGGAGCAGAGGTAAATATGAGTGTCATCAGTGTAGTAATAATATTGGAGGCCAAATAAGCTGATGAGCTCAACTAAAGAGGTTTGTAAAGAGAGAGTAGAAGAGGTACAAAGACCAGAACCTTGGGGGAGACCTACTGGTAGTGGAAGTGGGGAACAAGTGGAGTCATGAGAGGAGGCAGAGAAAGAATGATCAGTGAGGTACTGTAGGAGGGCAGCCAGGAGAGGGCAGTATCGCGCAGACCAAGGGAGTGAAGGATTTGCAGGAGGAGAGGGTGGTACACAGTGTCAAAAGCAGCAGAAAGGTCAAGGAGAATGAGCAGAGAGTAATTGCCCATGGATTTGGCAGCAAAGGGGTAGGCACAGTTGCTGCCCAAGCTGTAACATTTTGCAGCAAGTGGAGTGCCTAGAGAGACACCTGTCTACCTAGAAAGGCAAAGAACCTGTCCATATATGACTCCTGACACCATTCTCCCTGCTCCCCAACTAGGGAGACCAATTCCGGGATCGGGATTGACGTGATCCCGGAATTTTGGCCTAAAATCAGCGGGATTAGCTTTTTTATTTTTAATGCCGGGCAGTGCTGAGCACTTGCAGCAGACGGCTCAGAAGCAGCCTGGCTGTTCGTAGCTCGATGTGGCGTCAGAGGTCACGATGCGCTGCCCGATGCCAGCCGCACCAAGCTTAAGCATAAACAGAGGATTGTCTGCTGCTTGGTGGGTGGCCGTGGGTATCATCACAGAGGGAGTCAGTCCAGGCAGCCATGGAGAGAGGAGCACACAAGCGGAGGCCAGTACTCAGGGCGATTTGGAAGGGGTCGAGAGAGATATAAGGATTGGGGGGGGGGGGAGAGATAAGGACTGAGGGATGGGAGAAGGATGGAGTGGAGCTACTGAGTCCTGCTGCTGCCTGCCAGTGCCAACTCAATCCCGGGATCCTGGGACTGAGCGTTTTTCAATCCCGAATTCCGGGATTGAAAACACGGTCTGGGATTGGTCTCCCTAACCCCAACGCAGTTCTGTGAAATCATAAATGTGCAGATTTGTAGGTTGGAGTTTGCACAGGACAGATCTACCAAGGGATAATCAAAAACTTATACCACCTAAATATATTGTGATAATATTAGTGTGGTAGAGAATAATACGGAGGACCAACTAATACATTTTATGTAACCAGGCTCTGGTGAGTATTTTAAAGAGTTGACGGTGCTCCCCAGAGTCAGAAAAAGCTAATACGCAAGTATGGAAAGAAAAGACGACTCTTTTTTGGGGGGACTCAGTATATCAGAAAAATGATTGTGTTGAAGAATAATGTTAGGTTAAAATATAACTTTTAATAGATATAGGACTAAAATCTAGTTAATGCACACAAAACAAAAGACTAATACATATATACACATAATCAGTAGTTGCCAAAAAGGGAAACTACTTAAATTCTGTTATATATAGAAACCTAGGGTAATGTTCTAACAAGGTATACTAAGAGAGCAGTATTATCCTTTGTAAAGGATCAATAAATCCAAACTGGTAAGGATACAATATTTTTCCTAAATATCACAAACTGATAAATCCGTAGGTTAATGGTTATTATGTAGAAAAGTATAGTATTTTAAACATCAGAGAACCCTCCTGAACATTCAGCAATTGATCAATGAAAGCAACGGAATAGCTCTAAAGTTCACAAAGCTTATTGTATTAGACATACATATAAACATAAAGACACATAAATAGAGTGCCATCCACCTATGGCTTATATCCAGGGGGTGCCCTTACGCCCTGCTACAATTGCGCCGTAGGGGTTTTCAGAACCTTTCGCCCATGCACAGTAGCAAATACTTGCTCACCCTCACAAAGATTGGCATTGTGTCCACATCTCAATCAGGCCCACCATGCCAATATGACCAATATAGAAACATACTTGTCTACCCTCCCGGGACTGTCTGGAGCCTCCCGAAAATCAGGTGCTGCTCCTGGCACCCCCATCATCCACTGGCCCCCCGTGACCGCTCGTGAAAGTGGCCGTGTTGGGGGGCAATGACGCGATTTGCGCTGAACCGCGTCATCGTAGCCCCGCTCCCTGCTTTGTAATGCTAGTAATATCGTCATTATAAAGCGTGGGTCGGGCCTGTGATGATGCGGACACGCCCCCGCTCCGCCCACTTCAGCCGCCTCCTCCCTCCCTGCTGCACCGACCTGGCAACCCCCTCCCAGGAAGGGGCTGCCAGAAAGTCGGCATGTGTGTATAGAAATCAGTCTTGTGGTTAGGCTACCCCTGAGAATTGCTGCATTAAAGCTCCTTGTGTACAAGATCTGTTATGTGGCCTATGCAGAGCTGTGCACAAGTCCATTTTGCGAACGGATCTTGCATTTCTTTAGAGTTCTGTTGCCAAGTACACGCTTCTGTGGGCGATATGAGTCCTACACATGTGAGTCACTACTTGTGGCTGAATGGGCATAACTGGGTGGTAACGTGGCGAGTTTAGTGGCGAGTAGGCTAAGTTTAGCTATGCCGTTTTTAAGGTGCATATATGGAATTGCCGGCTCTGCGGTGTTGTGTGTACCCAGAGATCTGTCTGATTTCAGACAGATTTCTTGCGACAAAGATAGTTCTGGTCAATTGCACGGTGATCTTCATAAGCAAACAGATAGGGGCGGTGCGGTTGCGTGTGCATAGATGCGTACAGCTCGGCGTATGGAGGAATATACGCATTTAGTTCTGTGCACGCAATGTGGGTAGAATTGCGGCTGACTTGCGGGCGTCTCTGCAACAGCCACTGCGTATTAATAACAATTATTGGTTACGGTATTCTATAAATGCACTGAAGAAGAAATCCTACTTTATATTAGCAAAAGTATAACACAGAACTTAAAAATGTACAACCCTGGTGATTTATGGAATGCAGATCTCGGCTGTTATTTAGGACAAATGTTTCATTTTAGAATTTAATTTGGTATTTGCCCAAATCTTTTATGCATGATTCATTACAGTACGTGTCAAAGCTGATAAAGTTTGAATGGGAGGCTTTCCTATCACGCATACAGATAATAAATAGCATCTTTACTGGCAAAGTCACATATTCTGTCATTTACAGAGTTACAGAGACTGAGGTCAGAATGTACTGGCCCTTTAACGACATCCCCATCCATTACCTCCCTATCCCAAGGGTGTCTTCTTTTACTATTGCCACTTTTCTAAGCTAGAACAAGTACAGTACGTCTAGCAACGTTCACAGATAAAGGAGACGAACATTTCTATGTGTTTTTAATTTATATTTTCATAACTGTGTTACTAACTATGAATTTTTTTTTACTTAAGCAGCGCACACACTAGACAATATGCTCCCTGAGCGATATCGTCTAGTGTGTCCCTGGCAGGGTGTGCTCAATGTCGTTCATGACATTGAGCACACCCGCTGAACGATATGGCTCTCTCCCCCATTCCCCAACATGCAGCAACCTGACGATATCGTCAGGTTGGCCTGCATGTTTACCCGATGAACGATAATGACGAACGACACGCGGGAACACGCATCGTCGGTATCGTTCATCATTTTGGTGTTAAAAATGGACGATAAAGTGGACGATATCATTATCTTTCAGTCGTCCACTTTAATCGCCCAGTGGGTACGCACCTTTAGAGTGGACTAAATATTTTACATTTGTAAATAAACTGATGATGTTTTTTTATTATTTAAACAACAACCTCCACCCTTGTTGGATTTCGGAGGGATATAGGGCCTGATTCTGATCCGCTCGCGAGCGCTGAGTGCTCGCAAGCGGGTCAATGGTGCCCAAGTGCGCATGCGCACGACGGAGGCGGCTCCGTTGTGCACATGCGCTAGACCCGAATAACGACGGCCAAGCCGTCGTTAAGGGTCTCGCACCAAAGGGGGCGTGCTGTCGATGGTTATTGACAGCGTGCCCCCTTTGGTGGGCGTGCCGGGGGCGTGGCTGCACAGACGGAGGCGTTCCCATGGAGGCGGACGGAGGCGTTCCCACATCACTAGTGAGGTCAGTGGGAGTGTTTTTGGCTCTGATAGAGCCAAAAGCACTCCTGGGCTTGCGGCAGCGAGATCCTACCGCAGGGTCTCGTCGCAAGCCCGATGGTCGCGGTGGTCTTGACCATCGTGACCATCATTTTGGCCGCTCGCTATAGCTGTGGGTGGTCACCCACAGCTATGCGAGCGGCCAGGAGGCCGCTCCAGAAAGGAACAGGGACGGCCCTGATTCAGAGTGAGCGCTCTGTCTGAGCGTCCGGCTCTGAATCAGGGCCATCGTTTCATACAGAGGTGTGTTATGACCACCTGTGGGGTTGTTACTGGTAGCTAGTGAACAATACAGATCCCTTCTTGTCACAGGTCATATACGATATACAATTTATATATATATATATATATATATATATATATATACACACAAAAAACTCCCGGCACTCAATGAATCATGGTCCACATATCTTGCTAAGGTGCCTTCCCCAAGTGAAAATACACTCCATATAGTTACCCCAAACGGGCGGCACTCAGTAGACTTTCCAATGGATCTTTTTCAAAGCATTTATTCAAGGTTCAACGTTTTGGGGTTGCCCCCTTTGTCAAGAACAGCAGATATACAATACTCAATACACAATACAAACATATGTAGATAGACACATTTAAGATTACAACCACCCTCACCTGGAGAACGCCAGCCGACCCACCTCCAGAGACGCACACTCCTACTCCACGTCACGGCTCTCCGGACGTCATCATGCCGCGCCTCCATGTGAGTGTGCACACGTTGCCGGGCAACAAACCCAGCAACCCATCACCGCACAGTTAAAAGCAATAATAGTAAGTGCAAATTGAGCACAGTATGGGCAATGATGCAATCAAAACATGCACAAATATAGTAAGTTTGCCTAAGTTACAAAGACATATAACCTTTACTTAGAGTGAACAAAAATATTAGAATATATACAATTATATCTTATAACGTGCAAACTTGACTAAACATCAGTCCGACTGGTCCCCAATTAAAAATACCTATCGTCAAGTTCAAAGGACATGACCATAACCATAAATACATACGATAAACCAAGTGATAGTTTATGCAGAGTAAATCAATTTAACAACCTGGTTATTGTAATCAACCACAATGATAGGGCAGAATGCATAATGTACCTAATCATCAATAAAGTATAAAATATGACTCCTATACCCTAAAATATATTTAAAGAAAACATTGGAGCCCCAATGTTTCATTTAACCCCCTCGG
Organism: Taudactylus pleione; assembly: GCA_031769625.1. Taxonomy (NCBI): domain Eukaryota; kingdom Metazoa; phylum Chordata; class Amphibia; order Anura; family Myobatrachidae; genus Taudactylus; species Taudactylus pleione. Next base: position 2,501,946 of record JAUIMM010000033.1, on the reverse strand, counting down.
AGCAATCGTATTCAAATCATGAGTCCATTTACTTTCTTTTTGCATCAAAATTCTATTTCTATTACCTCCCCTGATAAGAGGGGGAACATGGGGATGACTCTTAACGAAGCTACCCCATGTTGCATTTGTGCCAATGTCGGGCAACCGGTTGCTCACTTGCACCACTCGCTATGGCCTGTCGTATGGCACTACGGTGTAACGCCATACATTCCTTAAATTGGCGTTGGGTTTTCCCCACATACGACAGGCCACAGGGGCACGTGATCATGTATATAAAATATGTAGTGGAGCATGTCAATGCAAATTTAATCGCGTAACGTCTGCCCCTGTGATGATGACAAAAAGTGTTGCTGGCTAGTAAAGATCTACACGTCACACATCCTAGACAGCGATGACATCCTGTCTTAATACTCAAAAAATTAGTGGGTTTATTTTGCTTACTCAATCCAGTGATGTCTAATTTGACAACCATGTCTTTAATATTTTTATTTCGCATGAAGCTAGGCAGAAGTTTGGTTTCTTGCAAGCCTGGTAGGTCCCTATCATTGCTAATGATCGGCCACCATTGTTTGGCCTGTTTGACTATCTGTATGCTATTGGTATTAAACCAATTAACCCATGGTATCTGTTTCTTTTTATGTTGGACACCCTGGTTGTCAATGGGAGTTAACAGCTTAGCTCTTGGAATAGATAGTACCTTCTCTTTGATTTTAATTAATTCTTGTATCTGATACCCACGGTTTACAAATTTCACTATCATATCATCCAATGGTTTGAACCTCATCAGAGGTAATCCACCTCACCCTTGAGAATTGGGAGTAGGGCAACCCCTTTCTTAAGGGGTATGGGTGAAAACTATCATCCCTTAAAATGGTATTACGATCCGTATCCTTGGTAAATAAAGATGTCTCAAATGTGTGACCATTATAAATTATGGCCACGTCCAAAAAGTGTATACTCTCATTGCTAAGCGGATACGTGAGTTTAATCACACTGTCAGAAGAATTCTGTTTCTCTAACAGTTTAATTAAATCATTCTCCAAACCCACCCAAAATATTACTAAATCGTCTATAAATCTCAAGTACAAGACGACTTCCTGTCGCAACTGTCTTTGCAGTGTACATAAAACATGAATGATGCCACTGAATACATGAAAGCATTGGCATACGATGGGGCCACAGAGGACCCCATCGCACACCCGGCTATCTGGAGATAATATCTCCCGTCAAAGAAAAAATAATTTCTCGTCAATACCAGCCATAACAATTTAATAAAAAAGTCCACTGGAGGATCCGCATATTTAGGATCTTTCTCAATTAATTGTCTAACAGCCTCCACACCTGCCTCATGAGGGATGCAGATGTAGAGTCTGGTGACATCCGCCGTACACAAGATCCCTAGACAAATGCAAATCTCGTAAGGTCACCAATAGAGCATTTGTGTCCTTTAAATAAGAGGGCAGACATTGAACACAAGGTTTAGAATAGAGTCCAGATATACTGATACAGGATGAAACAGGGACGCCATAGCAGAACTTATTGGCCGTCCAGGGGGGCAGTGGCATTTTTATGTAATTTTGGCAGTGTATAAAACAATGGAGTAATAGGATACTCCACTGTTAAAGCATCTCTTAACTCTACGGGGATTATGCCATCCTGATATGCCTGATTTAAGATATCACCTAATTCCAACTTGTAAACAGCTGTTGGATCATTAGGCAATGACACATATGTAGTGGAATAATTAAGTTGGCGATAGCATTCCTCCCTATACTGACTAAGGTTTTGCACTACCACTGCACCCCCCTTGTCCGCACTGCATATGACAATGTCCTTTCTTTCAGCCAGGGACTGTAAAGACTGATATTCATCCCTATTCAATTTAAACTGCTGATGGAAATTTGATGTAGATTTTAATCCATCTTCTTCAAGTAGTCGAATGAAGATCTTTATGGATGCATTATGCAACACCGGATCAAATCTAGAATGTGGAATAATTTTTCTTAAAGACTCTGGGATGTAATTCCCACTCACTGTGGATGTTGCAGTCTCCCATTTGCCGAAATGATCTCTTAACTGCAGAGTGCGATTTAATTTGTACATGTCTAGTTTCCATTGGTATTTGTCCATTTTAGTGCTAGGGACAAAGGATAACCCCTTTGAAAGCACACTTTGTTCAGATTCAGGGGCCTATTCATCATACATAAACTTTCTCTGGAGGTAATTAGGTTTAGAACTCACATGGAGTTCTACCTAATTACCAGAGGAATTCATCATTCCTCCTCTCCATAAGTATCTATTCCAAAAAGCTGTCATTTTTGCGATGACAGCTTTTCGGGAAATAGATACTTTTCCCTATCTACACCAACTTACCGCAGCTGGAAACAGTGCTGTGCATGCGCCGTTAAATCTGTAAAACCAGCGCATGCACAGCACTGCCTACAGATGCGGTAATTTTGTGTCCCCCCCCTCCGCTCACCTGCCCCCCCCCCCGCTCACCCCCCGCTCACCTCCCCCCGTCCAGCACTTAACTGCCAGCGCAGCAGCCTCCGGCTCCGTCTGCTATGCTGTCACGTGTTCTCCCAGCAGAACACAGTACTGTTTAGAAAAAAAACAAAACTTTTTTTTTTTCTAAATTTATTGTGTTCTGCTAGGAGAACACGTGACAGCATAGCAGATTGAGCCAGAGGAGAGACCAGAGCACCGGAGGAAGACGCCGGGGGACCTGCCCAGCTGGAAGCAGGTAAGTGTTACCTGCTATTCGCCACCTCACAGTGGCGGATAGTAACACCATCAAATTCCGAAAATACATAATTTTTGGAATTTGATGAATACCATAATTTCCAGTGTGGAAATTAATGCAGGGGGACTTAGCAAGGAGATATCAGTGACATCTCCTGTGCTAAGTGTCATCATGAATACTAAAATAATGTTAATTAAGGAAAATGTCCTTAAAAACTTTATTTTAGTGTTGATGAATAGGCCCCTCATTGAGTGGAGTATCGGACAGGTTGAAAACCAGATTCTTGGTTGTAATCTTAAATGTGTCTATGGGGCCTGTTCATCATCACTTAATTGTCACAAAAGCAGGTGAAAAAGCACATTTTCACCTGCAATTGTGACAGTTAAGTATTCGGGCCATTCATTAAGAAGGTGAAGAAGGAGATATCACAGATATCTCCTACTTACCTTCTGTTTGCGGAATGGCCCACTGTCCCCATACAATAGTATCACAGATATCTCCTACTTACCTTCCGTTTGCAGAATGGCCCGCTGTCCCCATACACTAGTATGGGGACAGAATTCATCAAGCTCCGAAAATATTATATTTTCGGAGCTTGACTGCGGGGGCATTCGCCATCTGCAGATGGCGAATACCCCTGCTTGGGATTCGCAAACCCGCACTTCCCTATAGGAAGTAGGTCCGGGTTGTGAAAAGGGATCCTTTTGGATTCCTCCGCCCTTGTCCGGCTCCTTCCACCAGCCGTTGGGGCTCTTGTCCGCATGCGTGACCTGTAGGTCGCGCATGCGCACCGCCGTCACTGCTCCAAGAGGAGCAGTGAAAACATTCACTGGTCCGAAAAGGAGCAGTGAAGCCGCTCGCGGGGGCAGCTGATTTCACATCAGCTGCCACCGCGCCGGAGCAATGCTGAATTGCTCCGGTGGCCACGGCGAATTAGAATGTTAATTATTGGTTTCCGTTCGGACCCCGATAATTAACATCATGAATAGGCCCCTAAATATGTTTGTATTGAGTATTGTATATCTTCTGTTCTTGACAAAGGGGGCAACCCCGAAACGTTGAACCTTGAATAAATGCTTTGAAAAAAATCCATTGGAAAGTCTACTGAGTGCCGGCTGTTTGGGGTAACTATATATATATATATATATATATATATATATATATATATATATATATATATCAATCCAGAGCAATGGGTGGCACTCAGAGGACTCATTCCTGATACAATAACTTAACACACGGTCGTATAAATGCAGCCGTTTCAATCCCCTTTATTGGAGATTTTCCTCAGGGACCCCAGAAAAGGAGATTGAAACATTGGCAATTATTTGACCGGGTGTTAAGTTATTGCATCTGGAATGAACTAATTAACTCAGATGCACTCTTTGCTGTATGGCAACTCCCTGTATGTTACATCAGTAACAAGAATGTTCTCAGTATTTTACATCAGTCACTAGGATGCTCTCTGTATTGTATGGTGATCACTAGGTTGAACTCTGTATTGTATGGCGGTCACTAATGTGCTCTCGGCACGGCATAGAGCAAAAAAAACCTTGCAATTGAAAAACGTGGTGACAAGTCCGCTTTATGGTGGTTCAACTTGGGAATACTGGCCCTGATTCAGAGCCGCTCGTTAGCGGCAGTACGCTCGTTCCGAGCGATGTTCGCACATCTGCGCATGCGTACAGTTTTTAGTACGCATGCGCGAACCAGTCAGTGCGACCGAATATCGTTTGTACGCTATATAGCGAGTGCCTGCTATTTTGAGTGACAGAATGAGGCGTATGTGGGTGGTAACAGGGGAAGGTGCTTGAAAACGGGGGTGTGGAATTCGAATGCAGGCGTGCTTAAAGGTCAAAACGAGCGTTTTAAGGGAGTGCATAATTAATACAGCACCGTCATTGACCACGTCACTTGGTTTTTTTTAACTCAGAACTGCTCGCAAATTAGCGGTTGAAAAAACCAACCACAAGAATAGCGAGCAGTCCATACGCTGTTCGATGTACTCGATTAATCTAATAAATAGCGGACATGACGTATGGTGCGAGCGGCCAGGGGGCGTTTTTATCAAATAAACGAGCGTATGTTTTGCTCGCTTGTTCAGACTTAGAGGTGTGAACAGACCGCAATGTGCAAACGGATCATTTGAATAGCCACCCCTTGTTTTTGAACGAACGACCGCAAATAGCGAACGGCTCTGAATGAGGGCCACTGTATCAACAGTGAAACCATATGATATAGAATGTATGTAGTACAGTAACTTTATACATGTCCAGTCTAGTCTTAATATTGCCTTTGATTCATGCAAGTCTTCCAGTGCCAGCCTCCATCCTCTAACAGTTTACAAAGCGTAACTGAATATGTTGCGCTGTATAAGAAACTGTTAATAAATACATAAACTCCGCTAATGTCTGAGTAAATATATTATATTCTATTATATAAGTTAGTTTCAGGAATAAGGAATAACTATCCTCTGTCGACACTGAAGAAACATTTGCTGCTGAATTTATTTATTCATAGATACATAGCGCAACACATATTACGCTTCACTCCAGAGAATATTTGGTCTTTCGCATCAGTCCCTGCGCCAGGTGAGCTTACAATCTATATTCCTTACTACATGGACACAAACACTCTAGGGTTAATTTTATTGTCAGAAGCCAATTATCCTACCAGTATGTTTTTGGATTGCGAGAGGAAACCCACGCAAACACCGGGAAACCAGATAGAAACTCCACACAGATAGTACCCTGGTTGGAATCAAAGCCGTGACCTCACTGTAGCGAGACAGCATTGTTAATCACTGTGCCACTGTGCTATATATATAAATAAAATGACAGTCGTTTCTCTGATTCTTTTTTGCAGGAATGTACGAATCCATGCTGTAATGCCAGCACATGTCTGCTCATTCCAGGAGCTGTGTGTGGATATGGACTCTGCTGTGAAGACTGCAAGGTGATCCCCAGTATATACATATATATATATATATATATATATACATATATATATATATATATATTTGCCTGTGTGTCTTGATGATGCATACAAATTATATTTATTATTGTGTATTTTCACAGCTCCAACCATATTACGTAGCATTCTGCATTATTCTTGCCTACTTTCCCGATTAGGCCGGGAGCCTCCCGATAAATTGGGTGGCGTTCCCGGCCCCCTGAAAAAGCAGGCAAGCCATCCTGACCCCACCCCCTGCTTCACAATGCTGGTAATCTCGTGCTGGTAATCTCGCTTTCTGCCAAATCCGGCAATTTTATATGTCTGCATTTCACATGTTGACATTCTGAATGTTGATTTAGTATATTATCATCTGGTGTGTTTTTGTTTCATTTCCAAACACATAGAAGTTTAGACCATCAAAAATAAATGTAACATGTAACATGTCTTATTCATTGACTTTAATGCCTTCATAGTGAATATGAAGTATTGTCTATGGTAAGATCTTATCATGTGAAGAGTAAAACGTCACAGATTTGTAAATAGTCCAAGAGTGTGGTAAACGGTTTTTGGAATTGGAAAAAATGACTATACTGAAAAATGTGTGCCAACAAAGCAGCCATTTTGAACTATTGAATTTCATTCTGAAGGGATCAGAATTTATCGTCCAGGTGAAGATATCCAGATGGCTGATGCCAGGGTCTCGGACCTGCGTATTTCAGGGCACTGGGCAAGCCAGGTCCTGTGTCCCCCTCCCCCATCTGTTTCTCCCTGGCACCTCTCCCTATCATACCTATGGTGTCCTCTTGGCCTTGCACCCATAGGTGAAACTAGAGATCTGGTAATGGGTGGTCCCAGGTTTAGCACTGTCAGATATTGTGTTACTGTTTCTTTGAAAAAAATTCTGTCACATATTATTATATATATATATTTATATATATATATATTCTAGAGTTGCAAGGGGCAGTGCAGCTGTCAACTCTAGCGTGCGCTAAATAAGGCGTGGCCACTCAAACACGGGGTGTGGTTTTGAGATACAACTCTTTATATTCTACAGCGCTTTGCAGAGAATATTTGGCATTCACATCAGTCCCTGCCGCAGTGGAGCTTACACTCTATATTCCCTACCACATGTACATGCACATGCATACACACTATGGTTAATTTATGCTTGGAAGAAATTACCCTACCAGTATATTTTTGGAGTGTGGGAGTAACCACCCAGGGGAAACCCACTCAAGAGAATACTGTGCAGGACTGCCATCAGAAATTGTGGGGGCCAGTACTGACAAAATAGGCAGGGCCCCCTGAGGGATGGGGGTGCGGAGCTGTGGATAATGTGGGTGGATCTACAGTGGGGATGGGGCATTAATTGGTGCGTAAACCAGTGTAAACAAAGTTTGGGCCAATAACTGATTCCCTTTTTCACCCCCTGCACAACTAACTCATACCCTTTGCCCCTCTCACTAACCGATTCCCTCTCTAACCCCCTGCCCCACTCATTAACTGCTTCCCTCTCACCACCTACCCCTCTCACTAATTCCTTCTCACCCCCTGCACTACTAACTACCACCCCTCTGCCCGTCTCACTAACTGGTTCCCTCTATCACCCCCTGCCACTTTCACTAACAGCATATGTGGAGATGTGTCCCACTGGGGACACATTTCTTATCGGCGCTGGGAAGGAGTATCGGGTCCCTGCGCCGGCCAGTGCAATATGAGGTGGCACTGCATTTTAAAATTGGCAGGCGGCCTTTTGAATTAGTCGCTGCCCACTAGTAGCTGCCATTGCTGCGGCTTCTGATTGGCTGCTGGTCCGCCAGTCAACAAGACATACCAATAGGCTGCATGCCCCTCCCTAACCTATGGTATAACCCTATAGTACTGCAGACACCCGAGACCACCTGCCCGGTAACCTGCCCAGATTAGCAAATTGCAATCGTACATATACACTAACGTCTGAGTGGCTGCATACACACGCATATAATTATATACACACACATCAATGCCTGGGTGGCTGCATACACAAACATACTGTATATACATTTACACACAGACACAATACACAGGATGGAATTTTCACACCCCATGTGAAATATTATGTGTTCAGAGCAAATGACAAGTCTCACAAGCCTACTCATAGGTGCTTCTCATGCAATAATGTATCATGCTTGCTGGGACTTGTAGTGCATCCCATGTTCTGTCATGCTTGCTGGGACTTGTAGTGTATCCCATATTCCGTCATGCTTGCTGGGACTTGTAGTGTATCCTATGCTCTATCAAGCTTGGTGTGACTTGTAGTGCATTCTGTTTGCTGGGACTTGTAGTGTATCTCATGTTCTGTCATGCTTGCTGAGACTTGTAGCGCCACCACTGCTGGGAAGCCATAGTCTGCAGTGACCCCTCCTCAATCCCGTCCCCCTTCCATCCATCCCCTAGTGAGTCGTTGGCCGACCACATCTAACTGATCTGGCCAATTAACTCAATCTTCAGGCCCTGGTGCTTCAGTCGCTTGCTCAGGCTCCGCAGGCTGACAGTGACCTGACCGGATATAGAGGAAAACTTTCTCCTTCTTACCGTGCTCTGTCTTAAGCCCCACCTGTCGGCGACTCTCCACATCGGTCATTGCGAGGTCAAGCTCCACGGCTGGACCTGAACCTGAAGGTCATGGTGGAGGTGAGGGGCGATGCTATATTCAGCACTGGTACACTACGTATGCTGCCTCCTTTTTGCCAGCCGCAAAGCCAATCACATCACATCTCGCGGAATGGCAGCCAATCAGAATCGGCCGCTCCTGATTGGCTGCCGTTGTGCGAGTTGTGATTGGCTCAAGGCCAGCACCTTCTTTGCAATGCTGCCGATGCTTTCACCCTGTCTGGCTGCAGCAGGCCAGGCACTGCTGCCTCCTCAGCCTTCCTCTCTCACACGTGGGCGGCCATTCATTTAATATCTCAGATCGGCGAACAGGGCTAATGGGTGGTCCGGTGCACCCCCGGACCACCCCCCCCAGTTTCGCCTATGCTTGCACCATACTTGCCAACTCTCCCTGATTGTCAGGGAGAATCCCTGAAATAGTAACAATCTCACTGACTCCCCGAAGAGCCTAGCATTTTCCCAGATTGCACCTTACACCTATTATATAGCTGTTATATCAAAAAAGCAAACAAAAGAAAACAGATTGAAAGAGACCATTAGTATCATTTTCCTGCTTTGGTTATAAGGCACAATGATCCCTATGGCTAAATGCATTTTCTGAAAAGTATCAGTGTGTTTTCATCAAAACGTAGATCTTAGAAACTGCTTTGGGGCTCATTTACATTTGGATGCAAATCAATGTTATGACACGCCCCTCAGATGTAGCAGTACACGCCCACTTTACCGCCGCGCTCATAGGTGTTGCTTTCACAGTCTCCCTGAAATTATTTTTCTAATGTAGGCAAGTATGCCTTGCACCCAGTGTGGCGGCACCAGACGCATTGCCCTCGGTACTGCCTGGACTGGCACTTCCCCAGTAGTTTGTACAGTATGGATCATCAGCAGTGCCCCTTTTGTTTAATGATTAGGCCAATTGATTTTATGTGTCCGTCTATCAGCAAGAATGACTCCAAGTTCATTTCTTTTGTTGACTATTTTAATGGTTGTTCATATTCCCAATGTTTAAAAGCGGATAGATATAGTGTTTGTGATTAATGTCTAAGTGGGTCCAACGTTTTGAGTCACTACTCCTTCCTGATTGCATTTTGGCCTTCATGCAGTATTTATGCAATATCTGTTTTTTTTCCCACATAGATTTATTTTCTACAAATTGCATTCCCTCTGTCACTGTAATGCTATTTACTGGTGCGAACGTGGGAAGACTTATATTCATGACAGACAAATAAACTCCAAATAAAGTCAAGGTTCTAATACAGTTTTCTCACCATCCTCATATCGCTCATTGTCTTCATGGTGAATGATTAGCAGACAGCACTTCCAAAGGAAAGTAACTCCAGAAACGTGGTTTATTCACTTTCTAGACTGCGGCCTGGTGCAGTTTTGTCCATTTTGCACATAGAACCTACTTTATGTAGATATATACTGTATACAGTACATGAAATCTGCTGCGCTGATTGTTAGACTACATTAAATACAATTAAGGATATACAGTAGAGTTCACTGGAAAGAATGAACAATTGTCCAAATTATGCTGGAAACTATTGTATTAAAGGGCCTTTCCATAATCATTCGGAAATGGCAGTTTATGCCTGATTTTCGTATCTCGGCTAATGGAGGCGATACCAGGGTCTAGGCTAGAACTTTCCAAGGACAATAGAAAATAAATCCACTTACTCATCCCTCAAAATCTTTTCCTCATCTCCTGTTTCAGATGGGACCCCAATCTCCCGGTATATTATATATGTCCTGCCCTTGGTTAATAACAGAAAATTATGTAGGCCAGGGCCGTAGCTAGGGTAGTGCGGCTGTTGCCATTGCACAGGGCACCACAGGTCAGGGGGCGCTGTTTTGGCCTGTCACATTTCTGTTTATTATCATTCTTGCTTGTAGCTTCCTCTTATTTCATCCCCAGCATGTCCTGTCCTCCCCTATCTCTTCCCTGGCCCTTCCCCATGAGGCCATGGCCCTTTTTTGGGTGCATTATGTCCCTTTGAAAAATGAGGGGGGCGCCAATGCTCTTTCTGGCACAGGAGCACCAAAAAGTCTAGTTACGGCTCTGACGTAGGCTTCCTGAACTGGCTACTAGCCAGGAACCTAGTTGCTTAATGTATGATTAGGCTATGTTTTCTCTGCCTCACTGGCTACAGGCTTGGGCTCACTCCTTTGCATAGATAAGCCATTGCACCTGTCTGCAGATGAAGTCACTTCATTGATGATGTTCATTGTGCATCCAGAAATTCCCAGCACGTCAGGGGCAAATGCGGGATTTTTACAGAGGGGCGTTTCCACACACACACACACACACACACACACACACACACACACACATATACTGTATATATTATATATATATATACGCACATACATATATATACACACATACCTTACACACACACCTACTGTATGTCACACATATACACTGTATATATTATATATATATTATATACTGTAGATATAATACACACACATACATGCATATATATATACACACACATACCTTACACACACACCTACTGTATGTCACACATATATTACATGCACACACACTTACCTTGCAGCCGCTGCGGATTGTACACCTGATCAGGATGGTGGGACCTGGCGGACTGGCACCATGTCATTAGGCCCCTCCCCTTAGTGTCAAAATTCCGCAATTCATGGGTCAATAGGGAGGGGGCAGGGCTAAATGATGCTATTCCAATGGAAGCATGTCATATTGGCTCCGCCTACTCCCGATTGACCCGTGAATTGCGGCATTTTGCCTCAAGGGGGCTTGGCTTAAGAAGATGATGCCTGCTCTCCAGTCTGTCGGGGGGGGGGTTTGGATACTCAGAACCCCCCCCTGCGTGCGCTAGGGTACGTGGTCACAATTTAGCATTCTCTAATTTTTCAGTTGGTTCCCTCCTACCCTCTGCTCTGCTTCTAGTCCAGAATGTCCTGGAGCCCTACTTTTGTGTGGTTTCCTTCAGACAGCCTCCTGCTGCAGCTAGGTTTTACTCCAGACATGTCATCACAAGAGTTCTGAATGCAGTGCTGAACCCACACTGGGCGAGAATGACTGAGGCGCTCCAGCAATCATGTGTTATGCTTTGTTGGCTGCATATTAGGGATGGGGCACTGACATCTTAACATCGCTGTTATCATCAGTATCGCCATCAACACAGGACCATCGATATTGAAGGGGCAACCGGCTACTAAACATCAAATTTTTTTTGTCTTATTTTTCTTGTTGTTTTGGGTTTGTCTGGGGGTTGGAAGGTGGAGTGAGAAAGGCATCAGTGGTAGAAACACATCATCCTCTCTCCATTGGTGGCCAAAAAAAAGGTAAAAAGGTAACCCACTGAAAATCTACCTCTGACTATCAATGTTTGGCAAACCTCGATGACTAATGCCCATCCCTATCTCATACACATTTCTATATTCAGACATCAGAGTACACTGTCACTGCCCTGTCCGCTAAGGTATAAATCCACTTAGCAGGAAATAGATTAGTATCGCTGGATGCTGCAGCGCCCCCCAGAGCACAAACCCTGCTTGCTCTCACCCATGCTACGCTCTTGCATGCAGCCACATCTGTACAGTCTTAGGCAGTGCTCTTTAAGTTTAAATGTAGCAGGATGAAAAGAGTGAGTTCATCCAATATTCAAGAGCCTATTAATATATTCATGATAATGCAGCCTATTTCTGGGGTAGTTAATTGATGGGCTGCATGCTCATGTATATTGGGTCAGCCTATAAAACGAATATATTCCAACATTTTCTAATGTCTTTGTTCTGCCCCTCACTATGTGTCTGACAAATTTGGAGCAGACAGCATAACCAATACTCTATCTTCCAATAATCCAGTCAGATGTGATCTGAAGAACGGAATTTATTATTCAATAGAGGAACTTGTATGAATGTACACAGATACGTGCGTATGAACGAGTGTACGGTAAAACTGTAAATGTAAACAATAAAAGGCAATTACAATATGTACATGGAAATGCAAGGCAAACATATACATCACATGGAATATGGAAACAGCATGAAGTTATACAGTATGCAAGGTATAGGCTGCAGTGTGACATAGTACAGCTAACATACATAACTGGCTAAGCAGATCTATGATGGCACAGTTGAAGCTTAGAAACTCACCATCGGATGCTATACCAGGTTGAGCATATGAAGTGATGACTGTCTGGAACCATATGTGTGGAGGAAATGGCTGATTACAGCTCCTTTAGCCCAGAATGCATTGCTAGACTGCTAAGGCATGTTAGGAGGGACAAAATAGGCCCGATTTAAACTGCTACTGTCCTGACTACTAGGTTGGGCTGCTAATATGAATTAATATAACATAACAAACCCTATGCTGAAGGCATGACACTCCCCGTCTGGTATCGCGGATACCACAAATTTAAACTCTAAGTAGGTAACAGTAACAACAGTTCAGACACTGGTCTGAGAAGCAACTTAGTCTCTCCTTGCTTATAGATCTTGACTTCGACCTTACGAACTTTCCCATCCTTGCTTGGGAACGTCTTGGTGACGATACTTAAAGGCCACTCATTACGTTGTGACTGCCAATCTCTGACAAGCACAATGTCACCAGGTTTTAGGTTGGGTTTGGCAACTTGCCACTTGGTCCTTGGCTGCAGGGTAGAGATATATTGTCATTTCCACCTGTCCCAAAAGGTGTTTGCTAGACTTTGAATTTGCCTCCATTGCCGTTTGAATAAGTCTTTGTTGGTGAACTCTCCGGAAAGAGCATAGATAGTCCCGGTCTTCTGAGTAAGAAGAGTAGCAGGAGTAAGCAGAAGCAGATCTTCTGGGTCATTAGGAACTGAAGTCAAAGGTCTGGCATTGACAATAGCTGAGACTTCAGCCATGAAAGTTGTTAAACTCTCGTGAGTAAGTCTTGCAGTACCTACTTGCAGGAATATGGAATCAAGGATTCTGCGTATTATGCCAATCATCCTTTCCCAAGTACCTCCCATATGAGAGGAATGAGGCGGGTTGAAAGTCCATGTACAACTTTGCTCACTGAGGTATCTCTCTACACCTTTAGTGTGGATGTTTGAGTGAATTTGTAGTTCTTTGGTTGCTCCAACAAAGTTAGTATCTCTGTCAGAGCGGATGTGTTTTACAGGGCCACGGATTGCAATGAAGCGTCTAAGGGCATTGATGAAGCTTGAAGTGTCCATCGATTCTATAACCTCAATGTGAACAGCTCTGATGCTCATACAAGTCAATACAACTGCCCAGCACTTGCTCCTCTAGTGTGCCGTGTGACGACAGTCCAGGGGCCAAATACGTCAAGACCAACGTTAGAGAAAGAAGGGTCTGTACTAAGTCTGTCTGCTTGAAGATTAGCCATCTTCTGAGTTTGAGAAGTACCACGAAGTCTGCGACAGGTAATACATTTGAAAATTGTGTTACTTATACTACTTTCAGACATCTCGAGAATCCCGGGAATTTGGCCTGCCTCGGCCAAATTCCCGGGTACCCGAGTCTGTCTGAAAGGTACCTACCCGGGAACATGTTCCCGGGTAGCCGCCTCTGCAATCGATCAGGGTTTTTCCCGGGACTTAAGTCCCGGGAAATTACCCTGCTTCTGTCTGAATGGTGCTACCCGGGAATTTACTACTCCTGGGCAGCACCAAGCAGCTTTTACATTGACAGCACAGAGCGTCCTATAGGACGCTCTGCGCTGCTGCTCATTACAATGAGTTGACAGCACTCTGCGCTGCTGCTCATTACAATGAGTTGGCAGTGCAGAGCATCCTGTAGGACGCTCTGCGCTGCTGCTCATCACCCCCCGCACCGGTGGCTGTGGCGCTGACAAACGAGTCAGCGTCCATGGCCGGGTCCTCACACCGGCGCTGGAGACCGCCGGTGGTTTGCAGCCACAGCAGGCTGCCCGCACTCCCGCTGGACCACCAGGGTAGATAGGAGTTATTATATTATAGATATAGGCTGCACTTTGATTGGATGGCTGCCTGCTGCATGATGATGACATCATCAGCGGCAGCCGGAGAGGGGATAGGTTAGGAAGAGCAGAGGAGAGGCAGGTAATATTTAAAACTAAAAAACCTGGCTTATGTCTGAAAGGGGTCTACCTGGGAATTTCCCGGGTAGACACTGCAGTGTGAAAGGGGGGTCTCGACCAAATACCCAGGAATTTGCACAGGAGAAATTCCCGGGTCTGAGCAGGAAATTTCCCAGGTTGTATGTCTGAAAGGGGTATTTTTTCGCTCCAATAATCCAGAACCCAGCTGATCGTAGAGCTCCTTCAGTAAACAGTTATCCCTGGTGTCTGACTTCATTGTGACAGTGCTGCACACAATTAAAGAAGTAACGTGATGACTTCCAGGCATTATTAACGGATTTTTCTCATTTGATGTTAAATTTGCTTCTTGAAGACGACCTCCTACTCTCAGTATATAATTTTCATCGAGAAATGGGTCTAGCCTTTTCAAGACGCTGTCTCTGGGAATTGGATTTTTATTGCTAATGCAGTCGATCTCTCTTGCATAGGCTTGGTGCTGCACAACACGGATAATGAGGTTCTTAGATTATTGTGTTTCTTCTGCTGTGTAAATATTTTGACATTGATGGCAACCTTTACATTCAGTCACTCTTAGACATGTGGCAAGTTTAAATGTACGGGCTATATGACTTAGGCAGGTAATTGCTCTAAGAAGTGATTTCCAAGTTGAGAATCTTTGGAATCTGTGTGGCTCAAGTTGACAATGTGAGATCATGGCATGGATCGTAGTCACTTGCGGACGGATTTCCACATCTGTATCTGCGTCTACTAGCTCAAATGTGTCACCTACAGCATTGTTCCCATCTGTTTCGTATAAGAACTCCGGTCCTCTGAGCCATGAAGTGTCTTTAAAGAGACTGGCTGAGACAGCTCTTGTAGCATGATCTGCAGGATTGTGAGCAGTAGATATATAGTGCCACTGTTTTGGATTGGTGGACCTCCTGATCCGTAGCACGCGGTTGCTGACGTAAACATGGAATCACCTTGTCTCATTACAAATGTATCCTAACACTACTTTACTGTCTGTGTAGAATTCTGCTCCCGAGAGTTCAATTGGCAACTCAGATGAAATGAGCTCAGCTAATTCTACAGCTAGCACTGCAGCTCAAAGTTCTAGCCTGGGTATGGTATGCTCTGGAAGTGGTGCTAACTTTGCTTTGCCCATGAAAAACCCAATATGACACTGACCTCTAATATCCACAGTTTTAAGATATGCAACAGCGGCAATTGCTTGGATTGAAGCAACAGAAAATACACATAGTCTCTGGTTTTGTACTTCTGTAGAAGGCACAGGAGTATATGAACGTGTAATATAAAGGTTGGTTAAGGTGGAAACCTCTCCACTCCTCCCACAAATCTCTTTTCTGAGGAGACAGTGGCGCGTCCCAGTTGGATGACTCGCAGGTTAGGTCTCTGAGCAAGGCTTTACCTTAGATAGTGACAGGAGCAGCAAATCCTAAGGGGTCATACAAGCTGTTTATAACAGACAAGACACCTCTGTGGGTGTAGGGTCTTTCCTCACTGTTCACTAGGAAGGTAAAAGAGTCGGATTTTAAGTCCCATAAGAGTCCAAGGCTACGTTGAGCTGGTGGAGAATCAGTTCCTAAATCTAAATCCCTGAAGTCACCGGTATGATCTTGAGAAGGGAAGGCTTCCATCACTCTTTTGCTGTTGGAAGCTATTTTGTGAAGTCTGAGATTAGAGCAGGCAAGCTGATTGCTGTCTCATCCGTTGGCATAGATTTTAAACAGTCATCTACATAGAAATCTTTTTCCACAAGTTGTCTAACATCAGAACCATATTCTAGCTCACCCTCTTGAGCTGAACGTCTGAGTCCGTAGATGGCAACTGCAGGGGAAGGGCTGTTACCAAAGATGTGTACCCTCATGCGGTACTCTGCAATATCTTTAGAGGGGTCGTTGTCTCCAAAGGAATCTTAGGATATTTCTGTCACTTTCCCACACGAGGAAGCAATGAAACATTTGTCGAATGTCAGCTGTGAAGGCAATAGAGTCCTTATAGAAACGTATGAATACTCCAAGGAGTTTGTTGTTAAGGTCTGGTCCTGTCAAGAGAACATCATTTAAGGAGATGCCTTCGAACTTGGCACTGGAATCAAACACGACTCTGATCTGACCTGGTTTCTTTGGGTGGTATACTCCAAACATTGGTAAGTGCCAGCATTCGTCTGTGTCTTTAAGAATGGGAGATATCTCAGCATGACCATTCTCAAATATTTTGTCCATAAAAGAGAAGAAGTGATCTTTCATTTCTGGTTTCCTGTGATAGTTGCTTTTTAGTGAAGAGAAGCGTTTAAGTACTTGTTCTCTGTTGTTAGGTAGGCACTGTCTGTGTGTTTTAAAGGGTAGAGGTGCAACCCAGCTGTTGGCATCATCTTTGACTAGTGCCTTTTTTCATTATTTCCAGGAATAGATTGTCCTCTATGGACATTGTGACTTGGTCATCCCTTTTTGTTCTTTGGAAGACTGTGCACCCCAAATGTTCTTGGTAGCTGTCATAGATGTGGTTGTCACTAGGAGAGTCCATGACAGTGCAGTGTGGTAGTTCCTTTATGAGGAGGTGGTTGTGACTTGGTTGAAATAGAGAAGGGCGCCCATTTTCTAAAGTACAGGTAAGCATGCTGTTGACAGTAACTGGTTTAAGCACATTTCCAAGACATACTTCTCCTATTATGACCCATCCTAGGTCTAATCTTTGAGCATAAAGATGCATTGTATGCACCATTAATCTGACTTCTGGCTTTGTGGACTCGTAAGCTATCTCTCCCAATGAGTAGAATTATCTGGGCTTGTGGGTCCGGCTCTGGTATCAGATGTGCTATACGTTTCAAATGTGCATGATGGATAGCTGTGTCTGGTGTAGGGATTTCAGACCTGTTATCAGGGATCTCATTGCATTCAGTGATAGTGGGTAAGGGAAGGAATGTCTTTCCGTCTGTGGACTCGACTTGATAGCTGATTGCTCTCCTCCCCATTGTCTCAAAACTCCCTGTACAAGTCCTTAAGGAGTATGGAGTGCTGGGTCCTTTGATATTAAAGGTCTCAAAGAAGGTTGATCTGGTTAGAGACTTGTTACTTTGGTCATCTAGGATTGCATAAAGTTTGACAGCTTTCTCTGGTTGGCTGTTGGGGTAGACTCTGACTAAACAGATTTTAGAGCAAGATCTGCTGCTAATAGTGTCTTTGCAGAATTCAGTACATTGTGAAGTTATCTCTGGTATGACTGCAGTAGTGTCTCTTTGCACCACACTGAGCTCCCCGCCATGATCTGTGTCACCATAATTGTGTTGTAAAGTCAATGGGGAAGGTCCAGGGTGTAGAGCTGTGTTGTGTTCTGTGCTGTGACATTCTGTGCAGTTAGCACTAACCTTACAATCCTTGGCAAGGTGGGTTGTAGAAGAGCAGCACTTGTAGCAGATGCCGTTTTCTCTTAGGAATGCTTTGTGGTTCTCCAGGGACTTTTCTCTAAAGGCTCTGCATTTCAGGAGAGGATGCGGTTTGTTATGCAGAGGACACTGCTTGGCAGGATCTTTATCTCTGTTCTCTTGGCGAGTAGAATGTGTAGACCTGTGGGAAGAATCTGTATAATGCACATTAGTCTTGTGAATTGCGACTGACATTTTGCGGGGGTTAGGTAGAATAGGGATTGAGCTTGTCAGGGTAAAGACAAAACTAGGATCATTCCTGATCTTAGCTTGTTGGTGCACGAAGTCCACAAAAACAGAGAATGGTGGAAATGGCACGTTGTGCCGCTGCTTATATTTGGAACCATGGATGACCCATTGCTCCTGCAGATTGTAAGGTAGCTTTTGCACTATAGGATTAATGCCTCTGGCTGTGTCGAGGAAGGCAAGTCCTGGTAAGTCTTCCTCACACTTGGCTACTTGAAGCTCTATTAGTAGGTCACTTAATTCTCTCAGTCTCTGATAGCTTTTGTTAGGTAACCTAGGGAAATCATCAATTCTTTTGAATAGTGTACTTTCTATTATCTCTGGTGAGCCGTTGCGCTCATTTAATCTATCCCAGATCATATTAAGGCCATTCTCAGGGTGGTTAATATTGATAACTCTTAACCGTCTAACACGTTCAGCGGATTCATTCCCAAGCCATATAATTAAAAGGTCCATCTCTTCGCTATGTGAAAGGCCTAACCCTCTGATTACATTTTGGAAAGAGGATTGCCAGGCTCTGAAGCTCTCAGGGCGATCATTGAACTTTGAGAGTCCTTTTGTGATCACCTCACGGCGAGCAAGAAACTTGGCAAAGTCTAATGTGTCTTGATTGGCTCTAAGAGATGCTGTTTGTGCTTTAACATGGTGGGTAAATGGTGTGTGGTCATGCCTGTTAGGATTGTATGGTTCCTGTTGGCTTATATCATACCACTTTTGTGTACAGGTAGTTGTGCCTTTGTTGTAGTTTGCAGATTCAGACACCTGGCTTGAGGGAGAGTTGTCTCTCATGGGTCCCCTGTATCTAGATTTCTCTTGTTTGCAAGTTTGCAGTTCACTGTTGACTAGTGGGGGTGCTGCATAGTGTGTTTGGCTTGATTCATGGATGAAATGTGAATGCATGCTTTGTACTGATTGAGGTTTGCTACCCATTTTGGATGCTTGATTGACATATTCTGGTGTGCGTTGCAATGAATTCTGCGATACAAGCTCTGCGTTAAGCACATTGATCCTCCTTATATCAGGGAGTTCTACAGACTCTAAGAAAGCTGCTTCAGCTATGGCGGCTGCCGCTTCCTTCTTGGCAGTGAGCTTCTCACTAATTGCTTCTAGGCGGTTTTCTCCATGTCTTTTTCTGCATCCAAACGTGATTTTTCTGCTTCCAGACGTGATCTTTCTGCATCCAGACGTGATCTTTCTATTCCTTTCTCTGCTTCTAAACATGATTTTTCTATTTTCAATTGCATCTCTTGTTCAGCAAAGGTGGCCCGCACTTTTACAGCTTTCGCTTTTGCACGTGCAATTATGGCTGCATTGCTGGCAGATAAAGATTTGGAGGAACTAGAGACTTGGGACCTTGTTTTGTATGAAGATGTCGTTTTCTGAGACATTATGATGGAATGGAAATGCTTGACTGTGTAGAGGCTGCTGTATTGCAATGTCCAGGTAACTGGGCTGACACTGT
The DNA here is from genome assembly GCA_031769625.1 of Taudactylus pleione. Taxonomy (NCBI): domain Eukaryota; kingdom Metazoa; phylum Chordata; class Amphibia; order Anura; family Myobatrachidae; genus Taudactylus; species Taudactylus pleione. Next base: position 2,482,415 of record JAUIMM010000033.1, on the reverse strand, counting down.
AGCAGGTCTCTAAGTAGTCAGGGTCTTGGGAATGTTGCTAGGCTGTTTTACTTTGCAGGGACTGTTGTCTTGCAATAAGCAGGTGGCTGTACTGACGGTGTGAAATTCCTGTGTAGTCAATGGCGGTACTCCTATTGCTGAGCTGCCATGATTAGACTGTATAGAAACTCTTGTGCTGTCATATGCAGAGAGCTCTGGCTGGCAGTGTAACAGATCTGTAAGTCAGTATGTGTCCCACTTGCTGACAGAAAATGTTGCTGACGAAGTCAGATATATGCATCACACGCTGACAGTCCGATGTTTTACTGTTCTGCCCCTCATTATGTGTCTGACAAATTTGGAGCAGACAGCATAACCAATACTCTATCTTCCAATAATCCCGTCAGATGTGATCTGAAGAACGGAATTTATTATTCAATAGAGGAACTTGTATGAATGTACACAGATACGTGTGTATGAACGAGTGTGCGGTAAAACTGTAAATGTAAACAATATAAGGCAATTACAATATGTACATGGAAATGCAAGGCAAACATATACATAACATAGAATATGCAAACAGCATGAAGTTATACAGTATGCAAGGTATAGGCTGCAGTGTGACATAGTACAGCTAACATACATAACTGGCTAAGCAGATCTATGATGGCACAGTTGAAACGTAGAAACTCACCATCGGATGCTATACCAGGTTGAGCATATGAAGTGATGACTGTTTGGGACCACGTGTGTTGAGGAAATGGCTGCTTACAGCTCGTTAAGCCCAGAATGCATTGTTAGACTGCTAAGGCATGTTAGGAGGGACAAAATAGACCCAATTTAAACTGCTACTGTCCTGACCACTAGGTGGGGCTGTTAATATGATTAAATGTAACATAACAAACCCTATGCTGAAGGCATGACAGTCTACCATGGACACTTTGTTGGGGATACGGTGTATCTATGCGGGATGTGTGTGACCTTGTAGTATTACAATCCCATTGTGTCATGCTTAATGAATGTGATCACTGTACTTTTTGCATTTTGTATACTCCTCTTTAATAAATGGTGATTTCTAAAGCCTAGAGAATAATAATAGATGCATCTAGAATTCAGAATATATGAGTTTTATTGTGCAGATGGTCAATAACAAAACACAGGAACATTTTTAGGGACAAAAATTTCCAGCTATACCAGTGACATGCGTTGAGGTCAATGGCTGGGGAGGCACACATGGAGATGGGTCTGAGTGCTGGGAACCTGTCTCACCCCCTACTCACTGTAACTCTCCCCTCACTACTTCCTACCTTTATCACTGTGTATTATCTTGCTTCTGCTGACCGAGCTCCGCTCTCTAAACACTGCAGTGCACTTCCTGGTCACATGACACATCCAAGGTGTCCATCAGTGCTCAAGGCATGCCCCCCCATACTCAGAAGTGTGCCTCTATTAGCTCTCTTTCTGTGCAGCTTACTGCCCGTGGTGTGACCCTGCCCACAGCTCTGCAAGCAGTGTCTGACTATACAGAAGTGAGGCTGATCTGTTGCCAGTATGTTTCTGGGGGGTGGGAAGAAACGGGATCACCTGGAGGAAACCCGAGCAAGCATGGGGAAAACATACAAACGCTACACATATTACTGGGAGTTGAATTCATGACCTCGGTGGTGTGAGGCAATAACAGCACAATAATGGCACTTGTTATGGTCAGAGGGAAGCTCCCTGTAACATACATTTTTTTTGCTAACCAGTGATGGGGTCTCCTTTAAATGCAAACAGACCCTCTCCTTTCCCTGAAGTTGTTCTATAATAGTCACGATTATTTTTTTTTCTGCAAATCTGATCACTGCTTCTTCTTATAACCCTTTACTACTCAGCGACAGCCAGCCAAGTTGAGATGTTAATGAATGCACTCATCCGCCATTGCTGGTATCCACTCTTTGTACTATTCTGCTGCCGAGTGGCTCTATGGTCATCTATAATGACTGTAAAACAGTGACCCTGGGAGAATGCCTGCTGATCCCTGTTCAGGGCTCTGAGGCTGCACATGAATAACTCACTTTGGAGCCCATTTATCAATAAATATTTGCGGGTAACTGTAAATATTTAGTATCCCCCGAATGTTTGACAGAGGAACCGCAGCAGGTATCTTTGTTACCTTCTGCGATCCCTCCTTTACCGCCAGCAGTCGCAACCCCCATAGGTTTCTATGGGGGATGCGATGCTACCATATTTACCAACTTCCGGAATGAGGATTTTCCAGAGATTGGCCCCCATAGCTACCACCATCTGAAGCCTATGGGCGACACCTCGCAGATTTAGCCGGTGGAGGGTTCCCCCGGATCCCTCCCCTGTGATGGTGGCTGCACCTGTGCCCCTGCAGGCACTCAGAGGACATTGCAGGGACGGGATCCTTTTGAAGCCCCTGCCTCAGCGGGTGCCAGTTATCGCATTCCACCAGTAAAATCGCATCCTGCAATTCAATCTTGGGTGATAATATTGCGCCAGATGGCACTGGAAATGCGACTTTTGATAAATGCCCCCCTAAGTCGTACAGTGACATGGTAACCTTGGTGTGTCAGGGAAAGTGTACCGGAATACAGTGCTCCATATTGTACGTGTGATATTAAAATAGACCATGAGTATAACACCAAATATATGTCCATTGATTTCACAGCTTAAGCCAGGTGGAACGCCATGTCGAGATGCAAGTAACTTTTGTGATCTGCCGGAGTTCTGCACCGGGACCAGCGCGCACTGCCCGGCCAACGTCTACTTGCACGATGGTCAACCGTGCCACACGTTAGATGGGTACTGCTACAGTGGCATGTGTCAGACACACGAGCAGCAGTGCATTACACTGTGGGGACAAGGTAGGTACCTCTTTGCATGATTAAGTTGACCTACGTGTTTATCCTCATAACACAGTGTTCTATCTCATATGCATTGTAATTTTAGGGCCATGGGCCGGATTCAATTAGATGCAAAAAGCCGTAATCTGCGAAAAAGTTTTGCCTATTGCCGCTTTTCGCCTGGGTGCGATTTCTCTCCAAATTCAATTCCAGGACGTTTTCGCCTAAGTGGAAACTCAGGGTCTCATTCAGACCCGCTCGCGAGCGCAGGACGCTCGCAAGCGGGTCGATGGTACCCAAATGCGCATGCGCACGACGGAGGGAGCTCCGTCGCGCGCATGCGCGAGACTCAAATAATGAAATCCAAGCCGTCGTTATGGGTCTCGCACCAAAGGGGGCGTGCTGTCGATGGTGACTGACAGCATTGCCCCTTTGGTGGGCATGCCGGGGGCGTGGCTGCCAGACGGAGGCGTTCCCATGGGAACGCCTACCGTCTGGGTCCGGCCCCACTGACATCACTAGTGATGTCAGTGGGAGTGATTTTGGCTCTAATAGAGCCAAAATCACTCCAGGGCTTGCGGCAGCGAGACCCTACCGCAGGGTCTCCGTTGCAAGCCCGATGGTCAAGACCATCGCGACCAACATCATGGACGCTCGCATAAACTGTGGGTGGTAACCCACAGCTATGCGAGCGTCCAAGAGGCCGCTCCATTTTCAGGTAGGAGGGCCCTGATTCAGAGCGAGCGCTCTGGTCAGAGCGTCCGGCTCTGAATCAGGCCTCAATGCACTGAAACAGGCGGAAAAGTTTCTCCAATGAATGGAGGTGGAAAAAAGTGCAAAACCTCTATTTTGGGGTGCAAATGTGGGGAATTGATTCAGAACCCTTTGGACACTCCTCCCAAATGACAAATGAGGCAAAAAAAAAAATTACCTTAGAACACCCCAAAAAATATGTCATTTTTGGGGCAAAAAAGAAAAATGTGGTGGGACAAGGATAAAAAGTAGTGAAATAGGTTTCCTCGGGGGCTGTACGGATGGGTCAGGTGTTTTTAGGATTGCAGGTGATGGCAGCAGATGTATTTTTCACGTTTTTTAAAACTGCACTTTAGAGGCACAAAAATATGCTAGCACCCATTTTCAAGTACCCCAAATTTGACTGGACTATTTATTTTCACCAAAAAGTACTGATTTTTTTTTATCATTCTTCACCACTTTCACAAAAAAGCATCTGGAAAGCATTTAACACAACTTAAGGACACAAACTACGTTTATTAGGACTAATAGTACACATCTGTAATGATTTCCAGTGTCAGAGCTTCTTATTTTGGGGTACAGACTGATTCCCCCAATTTATTCAGTACTTTCCGCCTGTTATGCATTCGCCTATTTGCGTTTTCGCCTGTTCTGTAATTGAATAGGGCGAAACGCAGGGACGCAAATTTGCATCCCAAACAGGTGAATGCCAGGAATCACGGTGACTTCATACTTTTGCAGAAGACGACTTCCCTGCCTCTCCGAGTCCTCACACAACAGTCCTAGGGGGGAATTCAATTAAACGCGCTATTGAATAGCGACGGGAGGGACTCCCGTAGCCATTCAATACCCCACACTGTTTGGGCGCGCTAAGGATTTATTCTCGCAACCCCCTGGGCATGTGAAGAGAAATTCGACCAAAGTGCCGGGTGCGCGGCTGTTTTTCTACATAGCGCTGCGCTAACAGCCGCGCACCCGGCTCTTTGGCCAGAGAATGCCGGTTACCGTGCCTTAACACCCTTGCGATGACCGCGATAACTGCCATTCTCCGACCACACAACGCACTGAATTGAGTAGCTCCGGGAGCTCGCTCCCGGCGCTATTCAATTCGCGTTGAATTGAATCGCCCCCTAGTTTGCAGAGCCATTCCCTTAGAGCGTTTTAATTAAAAAGCCATCGGATCATCTGTGTAAACATCGGATCATCTGCGTAACCTTCAGATGTTCTATAAAATCACGCAGCCGGGGCTAGTGAAGTTGCGTCCAAGAGCTTCGGCCCTCCCAGAATGAAGCTGAAAGGCTCCCGTTATCTGCAGTGCTCCTCGTCGCCACCGCATAAACCAGCGAACCACGTCATAGGACGTGATCTGCATATATGAAATGCGGCTCCTGCGCAGATCAAAAAACATTGGAGATTGACGGAAATATCGCATTGATGTAAATCTGTGATCAGCCCCTATGTCTGTACCTCTAATACTTGTAAAACATGCAACCACACATAACAGGTTTGCACTTCTGTATAATTAACCTGTAATGCTTAATATATCAGTCCATGGTATCTTAATACTGTAATCAGTACAATGGGCTGCACAGAGTTATTGCCGGATACAGTGTGGGAGATTGTGTTTGTGCCTGCCATGGCCTTATATTACCGTAAGAGCTGCATGCTGCTGTACTGTGAAGCGACTAATAATACAGCCTCCCCATCACATTGTATACATAGAGCCGCACTGGCACAGGAAGTGCCCTAAGATAAAGAATTACACAAAAGACACAGACCGAAGAATAGGGAACAATAAGTATAGTGAGGACTCCCATCATTATTTTTCCCAGTCGGATTGTCACGTTGCAGCATCAGGTCAGAAATGAAGCTGCTGGAAAACATGTTTAACTCTGGGGCTTCCTGAGCAGAAAACTTCCTCAGGAACCGGCGTTGAAAAAATGTTTTATCAGTGCGCTCTACTTACACAGCCATTGATAACAAACCATTCCTTGATAAACATGTTCTTATTTACAAGCACTGACGTGACCAGAGATTGATTCCTCGCCGCCGGTTCCTGCCTTGACAGCTGTTTCCATTTATCCCCTGAAGGGTTTTTCGTTAAGACCACCTCTGCTTACTAATTACTGTATAATTGGTGCCATAACACCAAGCGTATGGAGGGGGTGGGGGGTTAAAGTTGATGCTGCGAAATAAAGTTGCTACAAAGTTGACAAGTCTATCTCCCAGCCGCTGCCTAATTCACATAACACTATAACGATCTGTCTTTGGTCTCTTAAAGGTTTTTTTTGTTTTTTTTAATAAATTCTAAAAGGTTAGAAAATATAAACATTTACTGCCCGCAAAAATATATCAATTTAAAACTTTATGACTAAAATGTATATTTATTTCCTGGCCATGGAGCTGTCTAACACATATTTATTATTCCTGTACTTTGGAGGGGTTGGATATGAAATCCCGGCTGTAGGGATGCCGCTGTTCAGAATACTGACAGCGGCATCCCGACAGCCAGAATCCCGACACCCATAGGAAGGCACGTAAGTATTTTCCCTACCCCTGCCCTAACCTATCCCTCCCCGGTGCCTAAACCTAACCCTCCCCTCCCCCCCTTATTAGTGCCTAAACCTAACCTCCCCCTACCTGCATCCTTAATCTAACACCCCCTCCCTGGTGCCTAAGCCTAACCTCCCCCTCCCCGCACCCTAATCCTAAAACCCCCTCCCCGGTGCTAACTTCCCCCTAACACCCCGATACTTGCCTTCGGGATGCCGACAGTGGGGATACTGGTGCCCAGGATCCTGACCTGTCGGGATTTCGGCGCCGGTATTCGGACCGTCAGCATCCCGCACACCAGGATACTGACTACATCCCCTTTGGAGACCTACAGCAATTAATGTAATGAAGTAACTCCGGAGAGAATTGTGAAAAGCACATTTTGGAGACCGACAATGACATCACTACCAGTGGCGATTGTCGGACTGGAAAGAGTGCATGCACAATTTGTTTGTGCAGGACACTTACCAAATGCTTGGATCGATCGGCACATCAGACGGGCAGCCGATCCAGCATTCATATGTGTACCCCGCACCAGTCTCGGGCATCGGCACTGCAGGTCGGCTCCTCCTCTTCAGCAGAAACATCATCCCAGCGCAGGCTGCCGATGTGTCCCGCTGGGGACACATCACCTCCTGCTGTGCCGGTGCTGGTATCAGACACTTGATACCAGCACGGCTTTCCACAAATGTGTGACTGTATTATGTACTAGCCACCAGTGAATGGATTTTGTGTTGTACAGTATTCACCAGAGTATGGTTTTACACGAGCTTCCAGAAAATTAGCTCTGTATTATACATTAAACAATAGAGAAAGTGAATGGAATTTGTATTGTTTACTAGCCACTAGAATTAGGATCTGTATTGTATACTAGTCAGTATTATTAGGATCTGTATTGTTTACTAGCCTCTAGAATTTCTGTCTGTACTGTATACTAGCCACTAGAATTAGGATCTGTATTGTATACTAGCCACTATAATTAGTATCTGTATTGTATACTAGCAAGTATTATTAGGATCTGTATTGTTTACTAGCCACAAGAATTAGGATCTGTATTGTATACTAGCCACTAGAATTAGGATCTGTATTGTATACTAGCCACTAGAATTAGGATCTGTATTGTATACTAGCCACTAGAATTAGGATCTGTATTGTTTACTAGCCACAAGAATTAGGATCTGTATTGTATACTAGCCACTAGAATTAAGATCTGTATTGTATACTAGCCACTAGAATTAGGGTCTGTATTGTATATTGGCTGAACAAAAAAAACTCCTGTTTTTTTTTTCTACTTTCATCTTAGATATTTGTTTTATGTATATAGTTTACCTTTTCAGAAGCCTTGTGGTTTTCTGCCTCCTGGTTTGGTCGATGTTGTTGATCTGCTATAGCTAATATTTAAGGCAATTATTGCTCTTTCATTCTTACACTTCGCAGCATCTCATTAAAGAACAGCTCAGATGCACCCGTCCAGGGTCGTACTGGCCCAGCGGGGAGTCGGGGAAATCCCCGGTGGGCCCCGCTGTTTCTAGCCACGCCCAGTATCGCAGGAGGGCGGAGCCTATCTTAGGTAACCGACAAAGTCCTATACTATAGCCTGCTGCTATGCAAGCAGGAGGTGATTCCGTATGAAGTGGCCTGTCACAGTGGGAAGGGACTACAACTCCCAACAGCCCCTGCTGCTGGATGATGCAAAGGTTGCCGCCGGGTGTTGTCACGGCAGGAGCAGGGACCAGCAGCATGGGGCAGCATAGACAGGAGTACACTACTCTCTCACTATGCACCAGGCTCCTCCCATCTGGCCTCCTACATCCCCTGCACACAGACATCGCTGGAGGAAAGAAGAGCTGTAGCAGGACAGACTACATTAATTGCCAAGTAAGGGTGGCTTCAAACTGCTCAGGCTAAATAGCTTGCTGTTCAGTGCATGCTGCCCTCCACACAAAGATACTGGCTGGCCCATTGCTATCTTCCTTCTTTACAGTCATGTGTGTGTATGAATGTGTTGAGGCTTTATATGTGCTTAGACTGCATGTGTGTCTCTATATACCGTATATATATATATATACTGTCTGTGTGCTGAGACTGCATGTGTGTCTATGTGTGTGCTGACACTGCATGTGTGTATATCTATGGGTGTGCTGAGACTGCATGTGTGTATATCTATGTGTGTGCTGAGACAGCATGTGTGTATATCTATGTGTGTGCTGAGAGCATGTGTGTTCTATGTATGTGTGCTGAGACTGCATGTGTGTTCTATGTATGTGTGCTGAGACAGCATGTGTGTTCTATGTATGTGTGCTGAGACTGCATGTGTGTTCTATGTATGTGTGCTGACTGCATGTGTGTATATCTATGGGTGTGCTGAGACTGCATGTGTGTATATCTATGTGTGTGCTGAGACAGCATGTGTGTATATCTATGTGTGTGCTGAGACAGCATGTGTGTTCTATGTATGTGTGCTGAGACTGTTTACATGTGTGTTCTATGTATGTGTGCTGAGACTGTTTACATGTGTGTTCTATGCATGTGTGTTCTATGTATGTGTGCTGAGACTGCATGTGTGTTCTATCTATGTGTGCTGAGACTATGCTGTATGCATGTGTGCTGAGACTGCATGTGTGTTCTATGTATGTGTGCTGAGACTGCATGTGTGTATATCTACTGTATGTGTGCTGAGAGTGTATGCATGTGTGCTGAGACTGCATGTGTGCTGAGACTGCATGTGTGTTCTATGTATATGTGCTTAGACTGCATGTGTGTCTCTATATACCGTATATATATATATATACTGTCTGTGTGCTGAGACTGCATGTGTGTCTATGTGTGTGCTGACACTGCATGTGTGTATATCTATGGGTGTGCTGAGACTGCATGTGTGTATATCTATGTGTGTGCTGAGACAGCATGTGTGTATATCTATGTGTGTGCTGAGAGCATGTGTGTTCTATGTATGTGTGCTGAGACTGCATGTGTGTTCTATGTATGTGTGCTGAGACAGCATGTGTGTTCTATGTATGTGTGCTGAGACTGCATGTGTGTTCTATGTATGTGTGCTGACTGCATGTGTGTATATCTATGGGTGTGCTGAGACTGCATGTGTGTATATCTATGTGTGTGCTGAGACAGCATGTGTGTATATCTATGTGTGTGCTGAGACAGCATGTGTGTTCTATGTATGTGTGCTGAGACTGTTTACATGTGTGTTCTATGTATGTGTGCTGAGACTGTTTACATGTGTGTTCTATGCATGTGTGTTCTATGTATGTGTGCTGAGACTGCATGTGTGTTCTATCTATGTGTGCTGAGACTATGCTGTATGCATGTGTGCTGAGACTGCATGTGTGTTCTATGTATGTGTGCTGAGACTGCATGTGTGTATATCTACTGTATGTGTGCTGAGAGTGTATGCATGTGTGCTGAGACTGCATGTGTGCTGAGACTGCATGTGTGTTCTATGTATGTGTGCTGAGACTGCATGTGTGTATATCTACTGTATGTGTGCTGAGAGTGCATGTGTGTTCTATGTATGTGTACTGAGACTGCATGTGTGTTCTATGTATGTGTGCTGAAACTACATGATGTTTGCTGGAACTCTGTGTGCCTCTGTTTGGGACTCTGCGTATGTGCTGAGATTCTGTATGCGCATGTGTGCTGGGATTACATGGTTGTGTGTATGCCAGTGTGCTGAGGTTACATGTGTGTGTGTGTGCTGTGACAGCCCTCATTCATTAAGACTGTGCCCTTTTGCTGGAGCAGTCATTCCATCCACACCACAACCTGGTATAACAGAAATTGGAAACACAAAATAATAATAATAACGGCCCATCTCCATGCTTTTAAAGAAATTTGTATATTGTTATAATGCAAGTTACTGGTTGCCTGTATTAGATGAAAAGAGAACTGTCACCATTTACATCCTTTATACCTTGCTTCTCAGGGGTAAATTTACTAAAGTGAGAGTTATTAGAAGTGAGTTTTAAAAGTGATGTTGCCCATAGCAACCAATCAGATTCTACTTAACTAGCACCTTCTAGAAGATAATAGCTAGAATCTGATTGGTTGCTATGGGCAACATCACTTTTAAAACTCACTTCTAAAAACTCACTTTAGTAAATTTACTCCTCAGACTAGAATGGAGAGGTGGCTGTGTCACTCTGGGTTTATCAGCTTCCTGTACAGTAGTGCATTGTGTTTACTTGTGCAATGTGCTCATGCAAATGTGGGCATGAGGTTACCTGTGCCCCGTCTATGGCCATAGGCTTTCCTGTGCCACTATCTGTATGGGCATCGGTTTTGCTGTGCCACTATCTGTATGGGCATTGGTTTTCCAGTGCCACTATCTGTATGGGCACGGGTTCTCCAGTGCCACTTTCTGTACAGGCATGGGTTTTCCTGTGCCACTATCTGTATGGGCATGGGTTTTCCTGTGCCACTATCTGTATGGGCATGAGTTTTCCTATGCCATTATCTGTATGGGTATGGGTTTTCCAGTGCCACTATCTGAATGGGCATGGGTTTTCCAGTGCCACTATCTGTACAGGCATGGGCTTGCCTGTGCCTCTGTCTGTGCGCTGGTGAGGTTACCTGAGTGGGCATGTGGTTACTTGTGTCTGTGAGCAGTCACTGAGCCGGGTTTCATTCCAGAACACACACATGGAATCAGCAATGAAGTCATGCTCCAGTAGTGAGGTCCGAGGAGGTAGACAACAAGGAGGAGGATCCAGGGAGCCTCAGCCGTACCCAGCGGACTGAAGGGCATAGAAAACGCCTTCAATTAAGCCAATGTTAGTAGTTGTTGTTGTTGGGGGAACAGCACTCAGTATGAAATGCCTAAGTTCAATTTACGTGGTTGGTAAGAAAAAATACAGTCTGTTTCCCTTCACATGAAGATGCCTTAGATTACACTGTGGAATTCTTTCTGACACAAACTATTGGATTTAATTGCTGTTTTGGTAATACTATTATATTTTGGGGACATACACTGTTGGTAGAAATATATTAGGGATGCCAGTAAGAGAACATTGCTCCCTCTACACCTTCCCTTCTCTTCCAACCTACATATTTTCCACTCACTTCTACCTTAATCCATTCCGGTACTCTGGGTCTGATTCAGAGCCGGACGCTATTTGCGGACGGTCGTTCCAAAAAAGGGGCCGGCTATTTAAATTGAGTACTTACTCTTTGAGGTTTGTTGATTCCTCTATGTCTGAGCGAGCGAACGAAAAATGCGCTTGCTATTTTGTATAGAGACGCCCCTTTGCCGTTCGCAACACACGTCATCTCCGGTATTTATTAGATTAATCGGGAACATCGAAAGGCATTTGAACTGCTCGCAGTGCTTGTGGTAGGATTTACTTCCCGCTATCACTGCGAGCAGTTCAGGCTAAAAGACAACCAAGTGACGTGGTCGATGACGCTCCTTTACTAATAATGCACTCCCATTAAACGCCCTTTTGACCGTTTGGCACGCCTGCATTCGGATCTCCACTCCCCCGTTTTCAAGCACCTTCCCCTGTTACCACCCACAAACGGTACATTCTGTCAATCAAATTAGCAGCCCCTCGCTGTTTTGCGAGCGCATGATTTCCGACCGCAATGACTGGTTTGCGCATGCGCATTACGACCCATACGCATGCGTAGTTGTGCGAACATCGCTCAGAGCGAACGAGCGGCCGCTTACGAGCGGCTCTGAATCAGGCCCTCTATTTCTTATGACACATTCTGCCACCCTTCACCATCCTACTTATACCATAATACACCCCATACCCATACATTTTCCACCGACACACTTGCCACGGCCTCCAATGTCTGTGGCATAGGCACTACTCTGCCGGGAAAAGGTGCTCTGATTGCTCGACAGGGACACCTCCCCTCTAGATCCACCACAACGCCTACTAATCCTTCTCCTGGTTGCCAGTAATCCGGCCACATCTCCTCCCTTCCCTCTCCGCCATTGTTGTACACATTCTGTAATGTTAGATCTGTGAAACAAACTGGCCTCCATTCATTTTTTTTTCATGTTTAATTTCCTAAAGATACCAGGCCACACTACTCCAGTTGATGATCACACCTACGAAATGGCTTGCCAGTCCCTTCTAGTGGGCCCCTTCCGTTGCATTTACCTGGTGGGCCCTTCATGCCCCAGTCCGACACTGCACCCGTCTCCTCCGCTCAGTCACTGCAAACCCATAAATCTGTGTTTACTCATAAAACTGGCTGCAGTCGGGCAAAAGCAGAAATGTGAGATCACAAAACCCTGTTTGTTCTACATTTCAATTAATAGCCCTTTTTGCTAGTTTTCAACTGAACTATTTAATATGAATATATTTCTAATTCTCCTTTTAATATCTGGTATGTTGTGAGAATAAGAGGCCTATTCATTACAGTGAACGGGCCCGTTATACATGCAGAAATATACATATACATGGGATTCCCGATGTGGTCCGCATCTATTCATCAAGCTCCAAAATCACTTGATTGTAGGAACTCATGGCAACCTCAGATGGTGTTAGGCTGCTGACCCCCACTCCTATTGGAAGGAGTCCCGGTGTGCGCAGAACAACCCATTGTAAACTTTCATCGCTACTAATTAGTGGTAGAAGTGCGTATTTTAGGGACAGCTGCTTTTTCGGAGCACTCATCTTGGTACCGAACCAATATCGGATTGCTCCGGTGCATTGGCGACCGCCGATGCAACTCACGGCGAGATAGAGACATAAATTATGCAGGGCCACCGCAGATTATAATGAATTGGCCCCTAAAAGACCAGAGATGTGAAAGCTGGCACAAAGGAGGGTTAATAGCACAGCGTCTTTTTACCTAAGTGTAGAATGAAAGCATCATATTTCCTTCTGTTCCACATGTTTCTGTAGAGATGACTCATTCTGGTCTTTATCCAAGTTTATACATTTCACAGTCTCACACAGAATCTGTTCTTGCTGAAATCAGAGTTACAGCGTGCGCCCAAGCTCCGTCTGCTGACCGTTTATGGTCTAATCAAGTCCCCTTCAAACCACATAAAGTCAGTGACTCGGCAGAAGTCTTTCTTAAAGCCGGCTCATCAAGGAGGGTACTGCTGCCAGGAAGTCATACAATGAGACATTACTGCTCATGGCAGACGTTCTAATATCCACAGGTCACAGTGCTTTCATGCCTGCAGGCAAATGATGTAACCAGCCTCGTTTCCTACAGGCCCCCCATAAACAATATACTGTAGTGTCCTGAAACCCATACAGTATATTATTCGCTTGATTTTGCTGTTTGAAAAGTTCAAAACCATTCAACCGTAAATGCCGTGATTGTGAATGTGCAGTTGGGATGCCAGCCAGCCAGCAATAGGGCACTTTAATTCTCAATATGGCGGATATAGGTTTCCGATATTCTGGTGATTGAGGTATTCCTTGTGGCTTATTCTTATTCTCACTTTCATTGTTCTTTATATTTTTAATTTATTCTTTATATTGGAATTTAGGATTTTTCTTATCCTGCCGCAGGTTTCAGCCCATTGAGTGGATACTGGGGGGGGGTGCATCCCACCAATGATTGCACGCATACCGGCTCTCCTTTGCGGTTTGAGGATTTACGGGTTTATGTCCTGGGAGTCCTCATGCGCATTCACGACCCGCGGAGGACCCTGGGAGGGATCCTATAGGTTCCCTCTTAGGGAAAACTATGAAAAGAAGCCCATAGTCTACTGTTAGGCAACACCATCTAAAGATTGTCTATCGGACCAAGCTCCGAAAAGTTTTGCTTTCTGGAGCTTGGTACATATGCGCATTGCAGTAAAGTCTCACAAAACTGGATTATCAGCATAGTAAATCCCACACCCAGAGGTGTTTTCTTACACTTTCTTGTTGTTTTTCCAATTTTAATTAAGCACAATGCGAGAAGCAAGAAGACAGAAGGGCAGATGTAGAAAATACTTTATCTCTCTCCACTTTGTCTCCAAGATTTGAAACATCACCCCCTCAATGAGAACTACCTAATGACTGATTTATATTTGTCATTGGAAGATTTATAGCCAAGGCCGGTGCAAGTCATTGGGGCACCCTAGGTGGCAATCGGAATCCCACCCCCAATTCAGAAGCTCTCCTGCTTCTCCCAACTCAGGCTCATTCCCCCAACTTTGGAGCAGCACTTTCCACCCCTGCAGCTTCTTACTTTTACAGGTAGGGGGCCGGGGGGCAGCATCCTCAGATTGTGAGTGTGGCACTGGGCAGTGACATCACCGTCATACTGACCTAGAGGAGCAGCCGTTGGCAGCTTCACATATAGGAAGCGCGAGATGCTTCTCCTTCACATAAGAGGCTGGAGCTTCGTGTTGATCACTGGGTGGGTAACATTGTGTCGCTCATTCTGTGTTGTAGGCGCCTCCTAACCACCGGCGCAACACGCAACTCTCTGGTTTGCCTATTGATAGCAGCCATCCTGCTCATAGGGGCAAAATGTCTGATTTATAGCTGCATGGATAAGAAAAATTGCTATTGGTGAGATTGAACAGTTATTTATCACCACGGCGTGATCATCAGGGACTAGATCCTGAGTTGTGCGAAGCCGCCTTTCCGTATGGCCGCGGTAGCCTACTTTTATTCTTATGCTAATACAAGAATGCTCCCGGGTACACCAAAGATCTGTGTGTCTCCATGTGGAATGCCATCCCGTCCACTTTTACTACGCTCGCAACCATCATTAGCATTAGTATTTGGGCTTGCACTCACTTCAAACTGGGTGAAGAAAAATCAATCTGAAACAGTCCCATCTCCATCCGCCTGCTACAATTGCGTACTCCTACCACATACCCATGTAGCCCCAGTTAGACGGAACAGTTACTTGGGTACACATGGTCGCCTAGAAACACCCCTTTCACTGATAATAGTGCTCCGCGTTTGAAAGGATCAATCCGTCCAGGCTTGCTGATCTTCGTCCGGGTGCCCACGCCTTCTCTAGCGCAGGATGCAGATATCCGCCAGATCCATATGCATTTCCACCTGTGCCCGATTCTAAATCAGGCGCCAAATGTCCCGAATGATCGGAGCTGCTCAGCAATTAGAGCAGGGGTGGGGAACCTTTTTTTTGCCGAGGGCCATTTTGATATATATATAATTATTCGCGAGCCCAGGGCAGACCACGTCCCCTCCGTGTGAGGTCACACGGGGATGGGGCCACAATCGCCAGTGATTTCAGCAATGCCTGGAGCATCTTGAGGATGCTCCGGTGAGCTGTAAGGGCAGCGGTGTGACCGTCTGAAGCATACAAAGGACGCCCCAGGCGGCACTGCTGCATAGATTCTGGCCGCAGGGTGCCATTATAGGCACCCTGCTATCCAGATGAGGCTAGCAGAAAAAAGCTGCAAGGGCCAGATTAAATGATTCCGGGGGCCTTATACGGCCCCCGGGCCTGAGGTTCCCCATCCCTGAATTAGAGCAAGAGCCAGCCAATGATGTATAACGCCAGAAGGGTCCGCACCAGCGCAGACAAGGTAAACACAGTCGGTGAAGCCAATAACAGTGAAAAGAGGCACATTTGCACCCACACTCCATGGGCAAATGGATCCCCCCCCTCCCCCCCTTTTCACATGTATTTTCCACATGCTAAAATAAAAGATTTTCAAGGGAGCAATTTAAATGTCTCAAAAAGAGCCATCACAAGGCAGCAGGAGACCAATAACTAATCCACAATGCCATATTTGAAGAAACTGTGAATCAAGTAAAATACTGCACAGCTTTTAATTTACCACTATCCAATTAACCTTATATCAGGTCAGTGATATGTCAAAGGCAGCGTCAGAATTGAGCAACGGTCATCCTAGCAGCAGTACAAGTATATTTCAGTGATTAATGTGACTTTATTATACGGTACTGCTCTGATAGCTGGAGATGGATGGTGGGAGAGAGGATGACTTAGAGGATGTGCATTGGCCGTTTTTTGTACAAAAATAAATAAAACAAATATAATAATAATAATCTGGGTAAATTACTTTCTCTTGTGACCTGGATGGTTGAGTACTATGTAGTTTGGAAGAGGTTTATCCAGCAGATAGACTGCATTTTTATTTTATTATTGTAATGTAATGTACTATTATTCTGCTGCATTCATAGCATACCTCATGCTAGGTTGGTTGGTTGCCTGAACCAATGCCCTCTGCTCTGTCATTATTTTAGCACCGAATCCGATGGCTGTGATCAGCTGCTGACAGATGTCCAGCTTGGTTGGAATTCCCTTAGGCCAAACCATGCTAAATAACGCTGGGGCTGACCCAGGCATCCCTAGTGCCAGGCTAATAGTATGAAGGCAGACAATCATCATTGACTCAGCTGCGATATTGTATTGCTATATTGTGGCCATATTGGATTAAAGAGAAAACTTATCAAACCTTCTGAAGAGTAGAAGTGGAAGTATCGCCAATAGCAACCAATCAGATCCTAGCTATGATGTCATAGAATGTACTACATATATGATAAATAATATCTGATTGGTGGCATTGGGAAACTTCTATATTTAACAGGGAGCAATTTCCGGGAAGTAGTGATTAAGGACCTGATTGAGAGATGGACATAGCGCCGATATTTTATGCAGTTCAGCGATGTTTTGCTGCTGTGCATACGCAAAAAGCCCAGAGATCCGTTACTGCACACGCACAAAACCAAGTGTCCTATGCCGTTCGCAATTGTGTAAGGAATCGCTAACACTTAAGAAGGTGATTGCGATCCCTGGGCGTATCAGGGTGGCGACTGGCAGGAGACATAAAGAAGTGATCGCAAAAAGTGGCCATTCCATGGGGCGTGTTAGAGGAGTGTCACGGGAACAGTGCTGCGTCCCCAATCGCATATCCAATGCTTTAGAGGCCATGTTTAGTCGGATTAGAGGAGAGTAGCTAGAGTAGACCCTTGGCTATCCCAAATGTCGATGGCGTAATTAATGTTCTGTCTGTTTTTACAATCTCCTTCGCAAACGCACAGACCAGGCGTCCTGAAAGTGGGCGTCTCACCATCCCAGCGTGGAGCACAAAAGGAAGATTTTAGCATTTGCAATTTCCCACAACCATTGCTGCGACCGCAGCTGCATCACCAACCATCTCTGAACCAGGCCCTAAGGCTGTAGTTTTAAGGTGGCAATAATTTAAAGGGCAAAGCCAGGTTGCTTTGGTTAACCTTTGCAATGCCATAAGATACATTTCCTTAGCCTGTCATGCGCATTACAGGAATGCCAGCTTGGTGAACCCGATGGCAACTAAACACTGGCTAGATTTGTTGCAAGGTCATTTAGAAACGTAAACAATAGAATGGAAATGGATTGAATGAAATTTGTACATAGGATATATAATCCTAGCATTTAGTATTTAGCATCTAACCATCGCGGCTCATGATCGCGTCCCATCCCACAGACCCTGCAGAGCATTGAGTGTCACCAAATGAGAGGCAGAGTCTTTCTGGTCACTGTACTGTATACTGTCAGATGTGTTATTCAGCATGACTCCCAGCTCGGAGCATTTACTCAGAAAGTAAAACTAGAGGCAAAATGTGAAACCGTTTGTCACACTTAGAAGCACTGACTTACTGACCGTGCTGCTTCCGATGACTATAAATGGAATAGAGCAGCTTGTGTTTCGTTTCCTGTGCATCAGACTAAATAACCTAATAACGGCTACATAATGCCGCCACTGACGACGCACATACTGTAGGAAGATCTCGCAGTGATGACCTGAACCTCCGTCACCTCTCAGAGCCATATCCAAGATCGTTAGCAGGAATACAAAATGCCTCTAATTATATGTTCAGTAACTTAGTTACACAGTGAAGCCCTTATTTTTCATAGGGAAAAGTACCCTAAATCCTTTGAAAAATGGGTAATAGCCTTCTGTGACATATTCCCCATGCAATGCAGAAGCTATTAATCACATGGAGAAGCTATTTATCACATATTTATATTATCCTATGTACTGCCAGCCGTCCTCCTGTTGCCCTCTAGTACAGCAGAGTCAATACACAGGAAAACGTTGTATAGAAATTAGAATTATGTATATATTGAAGTGCCAAAAGTTATGGGTTAGCAGTATGTAAAGATAATGGTAGGTGGTGTCACCGTACTGTGTCGTCTTGGAAATGCCCAGACCTGCATCAGTTGTAATCTGACATCGTACGAGTCAGTTTGAACCCCGGCTAGGCTGCTCATGGCAAGGCGACGTGAATTTTCGGAGTTCGAAAAGGGCATTTTAATACTGCAGTAGGTGTCTATAGGAAGCAGACGCCTCCTGACAGCAATAGCGAGCCGAGTGCAGCGTCCGTAGACATTTCCTCAGATCACCATCAGTCTGAGTAAGCTCTTGCAAGGCCAGGAAAGCTGCAGCCACTGATGCAGACCCTGAACTCGGTACTCTGGAAAACGAGGGGAAACGCCCCCATTTCCGGGAGCATTGCCAAGGCATGCCCCCCGCACCGCCCCTCAATTGTGAGTGCGAGAAATCGGTATGTAATACCGATAGACGGGATCCAGGCGGTCAGAATCCCAACTCCTGGATCCCGACAGGGTTAACATACCGACACTTAGTGGTCGTTATGCTAACTCACCCCATCTCCCTACCCTAACGCTCCCTCCCTGGTGCCTGAACCTAACGTCCCCCTCTAGTACCTAAAACTAACCCTCCCACCCTAGTGCCTAACGCCTAAACCTAACCCCCTCCCCCACCCCGCTACTTACTTTCGCCATCCCGGCGGTCGAGATGCCGGCGCCGGGATTCTGACCGGTGGCAGTATTCTGGTGCCGGTAAGGTAAGCGTCGGCATCCAGACCACCCGGGATGCCGAACGCATACTGAATGCGCCTATTCTGTAGCTTATTTTTTTTTTATCAAGGATGGGGGTTTACTCAGGCTGTAGGGTTGATCTTTAAAACCTGCAGATTCAGCTTTAATCGAGCTTGTCAAGGGATGTAGTTAATAGACCGGCGGACGCGATGCTTTTATGTCAGAGAAGAAGCACTTCAAAGCTACATGTAGCATTTTAGTAGCTAAACGCCCCCTGTAACATCAGGTTATACATTCAGATGAACCGAGTCTTGCTGAGAGCTCAAATCACAAGTATAATCCTGCTTAACACAAAGCAAAACACATGTCCCTCTAACACAATGACATCACTGACTAGGGAATCGGGGGCGTTTAGCTACTAAAATGCTACATGTAGCTTTCAAGTGCTTCTTCTCTGACATACAATAAAAGTAACATATACCATTCATGTTTCAAACTTGTTCCCGTTTACATAAGTCTCCTCATTTAGAAGACTGTCCTCATGTCCCATGAATCAGGAGTTTTGATCCATTTCTAGGACTGTTTTGACATATGTCCTGGTGCATTAGATCATCATGGTGGCACAGTGGTTAGCACTGATGTCCTACAGCACTGGGGTCATGGGCGCGATTAGCCCCAGAAATTGGCCACCTCCACAATGGAGGTGGCAAGTGCACTATCAATAGGCAAAGTGGTCTCTCCCATCTTTTATTCTGTAGTATATTCTCTTACAGATGCAGAGAGAAACAAATCCATGTTAAATGGTGCAGAGCCTCAGTTTAGCAATATACCCATCGTTCTAAAAGCAGAACACCCAGAGGTAAGAAATCTTCCCATCTGCTGAGACCAGTTAGTAGTCCCGCTCCAGGTGATTCTTATTTGTAAGACATCAAACCCTTCAAAGGTCTAGTAAAACAAGCCCCTGATAATTCACTCCAGAAGGTCTCTGCTGTAGAGTGAGGACACCTAGATGAGAACGGAGCAGTGAGAGAAATATGAATATCATCCACGAGAACATGCTAATTAGCTTTCAAACTAATTAGTGAGAGAGAGAGAGAGAGATGTTGTTGAATGCATTATGTTGCTGAGGAGCCATGAGGACTGCAAGTGGAGAATAAGATGCAGTTTGTGTACCAAGAAAACTTTGTAAGAGCTGTATTGTTCTAAGGAGAGCAGATGTTCATTTTACCTCAAATAAAAATAGTTTTAATCAGTAGGGTAATGGGACTCCATTCCTTAGGGCTGTAATGAGGAGTGCATGACCGTTGCCTGAGAAAGCACACCACAACATAGACAGCCACAGGACACATCCTGAGGACGTGACCGGCACCCATCGTCCTGCTCCTCAAGTGCAAGTGATGTCATGAAGTTTAGTGACTTGATGACATCATGATCTTCGACTGCGTACGACTCAGGGGCCAGTAACGGGGCTGGAATGGGCGCACAGATGCAGACACAGAGAAAGTACAGTAAGGGCTTGGTGTGGGTGTATAGTTATACATTGTGACTAAAATGGGCAAACGAAGCCAACTGGAGGGTTTAGGCTTCTGGGTGCTATAACACTGAGGTATTTTGTACGGATGACCATCAACTATAAATGGTTAGCATCGCCATCGATGGCAGACATGCATCAATGATTTCTTCCTCTCCTAGCACACTGCGCTTACACAAGCCCCTGTTGCACCACGTAGCCTTGCACCCTTCCCTGTTTGGACTGCTGCTTAAACACCCTCGCCCCCTATTGCGCCGCTCAGCCCCATCTCCTTACCTGATTGGCCTGGTCCCATCCAGCAAGTTAATGGTTTTATGCTATCAATGTTAAGCACCGATGGCACCATCAATAGAGACCACCAAGGGTTAACCCTTCGTCTGCCACTCCTAGTAGCTTGCACACACTGATGATAATAATGATGACTGTATCTAATTGGCTGCACACGTCTAAAACACACCCATTTCTGAAAAAAAGGGCGTGATTCCGAGATGGACACAGGGCCTGATTCAGACCCGGTCGTGAGCGCTGAGCGCTCACAACCAGGTCGCATGCGCGAGACCCGGCTAGTGAAGGTCAATCCATCACTCCGGGTCTCGCAACAAAGGGGGCGAGCTTTCGATGTTGAGTGACAGCTCGCCCCCTTTGGTGGGCGGGCCGTGGGGGTGGCTGACCAAACGGAGGCATTCCCATGAGAACGCCTACCGTTTGGGGCCGGCCCCACTGACATCACGAGTGATGTCAGTGGAGAGATTCCGGCTCTGTTAGAGCCGAAATCTCTCTGGGGCTTGTGGCCACGAGACCCTACTACAAGGGTCTCGTCGCAAGCCCGATGATCAAGACCATCGCGACCTTCATCATGGCCGCTCGCAATAGCTGTGGGTGGTCACTCACAGCTATGCGAGCGGCCAAGAGGCCGATCCCAAAAAAAAGATGCCCAGCCCTGATTCAGAGCGAGCGCTCTGTCAGAGTGAGCGGCTCTGAATCAGGCCTACAGTGTAGATGCTGCATGAAGTTGGCCAATGTTTTAAGTCTGCGTCTGAGTCGCAGTGTGCATGCGTTACGATGAGCCGCAGCATTCGGTGGGCGTGGTTAGGCAGACGCGGGCGTGTCGCTGACAGCAAAATGCGACGTTCAGATCGAGAAATGGCACCTGTTATAGGGCACAATTTGCTACTCCGTTTGCATCTGACTTTGAATAAGACCCATTGGGGTAAATTTACTTTTGGGCGATTTGCAGGTCGATTTGAGGAGTGATTTAGCACTTCTCAAATCGACTCAAATCGCATGCAGTGAAACCGTTTTTTCACTGCATTTACTATTAGTCGATTTGTTTTGCAATTTGCAAAACAAATTCGATTTGAGTCGGTTTTGAAGAGTGATTTGCTGTTCGATTTGGTTCATGTCCAAATCGAACGGCAAATCACCCTTCAAATCCCTTTTCAAATCCCAGACACAACAAACTGCTTCATGCTTTCACTTTCAGCATGAGCAGTTCGTTGTCACACAGATACATGCAGACATCAGTGAGATGCTTGCATGTATCTGCCTGGAAAAAGTGTCTAAATAGTTACATTTTAAAAAAACAAAAACGTGAGGTCACCCCCTAAATCATAACCAGCCCCGGACTTTGCCAACCCAGTTCTGGTTGACTAAGTACAAGGAAAAAAAGACGTAGGATCTCCCTGTACTTAGTACAACCAGCACAAGGCTATGGGAAGCAGGGCTGGTTCTGGATTTACAGGGAAAAATTTGCATAGGGTCTCCCTGTAAGATCCAGAACCAGCCCTGGACCCTTTCGAACGGGGGACTGATGCCACAGCCAGGGGAGCCCTATCACCTGGCCCACAGCCGCAGCATCAGCCCTGACCGTGAACGGCTCCTCCATTGTACTCAATGGTGGGAGCCACAGGGTTACTAAAGTTTATCCTGCGGCTCCCACCATTGACTTCAATGGAGGGAGCCGTTCATTGGCTGAGAGGCGGGGCCTGACCTCTCTCAGCCAATGAACGCACAGACACGGAGCTTCAAAGAGTATTGTGTGAGTGTATGTATGTATGTATTAAAGTTATACTTTGTAAGGTGTGTGTGTTTCTTGGGACATTTCTTTACAGGTGAACTACAAGTCCCAGTGGGCCCTTAATGCCCCGCATGCTGGTACTTGTGGTTCTCCAAGGACCAGCATGCAGGGGAGGCTTGCTGGGACCTGCAGTTCTACCGGAAAGACAATGTTTATTTATATCTCTTTTTACACCACACTGTCACAATCAACCCGCCACCCACCGCCTAGGGGTGGCGGGGATAGCCCCGGGCTATCAGCCCAGGCTAGAGGTGCCCTGGAGAGGGAGACCCCTTTTTTTGAGGTGGTCTCCAACTCCCCAGGGATCCCTGGCCTGGGCTGACTAAAGGTCAGGGCTGATGCTGCGGCTGGGGGCCCCGGTGATAGGGCTCCTCTGGCTGTGGCATCAGTCCCCCTCTACTTAGTCAACCAGAACAGTCCGGGGCTGGTTGTGTTTTGGGGGTGACCTCACGTCAATTTTTTTCATAATGTATCTCCTTAATTGCTTTTTACAGCCAGGTACATGCAGGCATCTCACTGATGTATGCATGTATCTGTGTCAATCCGACCTGCTCATGCTCAAATCGAAAGCATGAAGCAGGTCTATTGTATTGGGGATTTGAAGAGTGATTTGAAGTCCGATTTTGAGGACGATTTCAAATCGAATGATAGTAAATAAGGGTTTTGTGTGTTGGGCTATGTAAAAGTACCAATGTTTTTCTGATGGTCGATTTGAGTCCAAAGTCGATTTGAAGTCCGATTTTACATGTGATTTGGCCTTTAGTAAATACTCAAAACCAAAATCGAATCCAAATCGAATGAAAATCGCACCTCAAATCACTCAAAATGCCAAATGGACCTTTAATAAATACCCCATTATGTTGAAAACTAATTATTTAATGTACATCACTCATCTTATGCTGGGCACACACAGCCAGATAAAATGTCTGTCAGACCGATATACATTTTATCTGGCCGGCTGCCAGCCGCAGATGTCGCCGGCATACACTGTGAGAGAAATCTCACAGTGTATAGCCCGACATCCGCGCTCCGCCCCCAGGGGAGGAGACATTTCCCTGTTCCTTCCGTAGGAAGGAACACAGGAAATGTCTGTCTGTCGGCCGCGCTGGGCATACACTGCCCGATGCAGCCAACAGTTACCGGGTAAATATCGCATCGGACGGGCATGCTGGACAATCCTGCATGCCCGACCGAGCAATATTTAACCCTCGGTCGCCCGCACACACGCTACAATTATCGGGGCGATCCACCGATATCAGGCGGATCGCCCCGATAATTGTAGCGTGTATGGCCAGCATTAGTAATAAAAAACCTTTAATATACTGTATATTGACAAATAATACCTTTTTTTTGCACTTTAAAAAAATAGCTGAGACTATTCAGTACATGTAATGATGGCAAATCTTTTCCTGTAACAGCTGTGATGTAACATTGGAAAAGCCTATTCTGTGTCCGACGTACATGAAAAACAACCCATTCTCTATTACGAGTAATGACTTGCAAACCTTCTGCCCTCGAGACTAAGGGTTATCCCATTATCGCCGACCCTCAATCAATACAAATTGCAAAAAACCTCATTTATTTCTCTGAAAGATAGTTACGTTGTCACTGCAGTCACAGTTACATTTCATTTTTTGAATCTTTTGCTGATTGTTGATGTGACCGGCGCAGCGCTGACCTTGACACCAGCCTTCACGGGCTCTTGTAGAAACTAGTTTCATGGCATTTTCCAGAGGCGATGCTTACTGTCTCGTAAGTAACGATAGTAACAGTTATTTATGTTCATGGAAATGTGCCGGACGCCGCTCACCTAAGTGGGAATAGATCCCCTCGTCTTTTCCTGTGCCGTATTGGAATTGTATGATCATTTTTTGGTGTGATCAAAACATTGGACCTTTGACGAGCAGCAATTTCTTCTGGACTGTGATCATCAAATGCACATTTTATAAAGTAGACTGACAGTAACACATGGAGGCAGCTAATTTGTGACCACAGGCCCTCATTCAGAGCCGCTCGTAAGCGGCCACTCGTTCGTTATGAGCGATGATCGCACATCTGCGCATGCGTACGGATTGTAATACACATGCGCGAACCAGTCAGTGCGTCCGAAAATCGCTTGTTCGCTAAATGGCGAATGCCTGCTATTTTGAGTGACAGGAGGAGGCGTATGTGGGTGGTAACAGGGGAAGGTGCTTGAAAACGGGGAGTGGAATTCAGAACGCAGGCGTGCTTAAAGGTCAAAACGGGCGTTTTAAGGGTGTGCATAATTAATACAGCAGCGTCATTGACCACGTCACTTGGTTGTTTTATAGTCTGAACTGCTCGCAAGATTGTGGTAGGAAAAACCAACCACAAGAATAGCGAGCAGTTCATACGCTGTTCGATGTACTCGATTAATCTATTAAATAGCGGACATGACGTATGGTGCGAGCGGCCAGGGGGCGTATTTTTCCAAAAATGACCGCATGTTTTGTTCGCTCGTTCAGACATAGAAGCGGCAACAGACCGCAAAGAGCAAACGGTTCATTTAAATAGCCACCCCCTTTATCAGAACGACCATCCGCAAATAGCGTCCGGCTCTGAATCAGGCCCATAATCAGTATTCACTAATGGAAATTCACTGGGAACAAGTAACATCATTGAGACATTGGGGCCTATTAATCAATATTATTTTTTACTAAAAAAAAATAATTTGAAAATGGGTGCCTTGCTTTCACGCCCTTTTCACATTATGTTAGTATCACATACATGTATTAAAGGGAAATTAGAGTAGTTTTCATGAAAAACTACTCTATGCCCCTTAATTAGCATATTTTTAGTAAGAAGATTGCATTTTCCGTACTTGTAATGGGAAATGTGATCTGCCTGAGATTTACTAAAAATAAATTGTAAAAATATAAGTTGGAAAGCCGTGTGATAATAACGCCGCCTTCAGATGGCGTTACCTGGGCCTTCCCCACTGTCCCCGACTACTGGTCTGCTCTGACAGGCAGAGCAGAGCTGGGAACCGGCCCCTAGCTGATCACTGGAAAAATAAATAGTTAACAATAAACAAAACACTTACCTGCATCTAGGGACCTGAGATCGGTGCTCCGGTGCTGTCCTCTGGGGCGCCGGTCAGCTGTTCTCCCGGCTCCTGCACTGTTACCCTGGTCAGCTACTGCATAGAACAGCTGACCAGGGTCACAGGGGGTCATTCAGACACGCTCGCGAGCGCAGGACGCTCGCAAGCGGGTCGATGTTACCCCAATGCGCATACGCACGACGGAGGGAGCTCCGTCGTGCGCATGCGCGAGACCCAGACAGCGACAGCCAAGCTGTCGCTCCGGGTCTCGCACCAAAGGGGGCATGCTGTCGATGGTGACTGACAGCACGCCCCCTTTGGTGGGCGTGCCGGGGGCGTGGCTGCCAGACGGAGGCGTTCCCATGGGAACGCCTACCATCTGGGTCCGGCCCCACTGACATCACTCTGATAGAGCCAAAATCACTCCAGGGCTTGCGGTCACCGAGACCCTACCGCAGGGTCTCGTCGCAAGCCCGATGGTCGCGATGGTCTTGACCATCACGACCATCTTTTTGGCCGCTCGCATATGCTGTGGGTGGTCACCCACAGCTATGCGAGTGGCCAGGAGGCCGCTCCATTTTCAGGTAGGAGGGCCCTGATTCAGAGCGAGCGCTCTGGTCAGAGCGTCTGGCTCTGAATCAGGCCCACAGTGCAGTAGCTGGGAGACCAGCTGACTGGAGCACTAGAGGGAGGACTTCACCGGACAACCAATCACCGAAGGTAAGTGTAAGTGAGCAGTGGGGGCCGCGGGGAGGGGCGGGTAAGGATTGAATTGGCAGGGCATGCGCGGGCACCTTGCGAAAAATGCAGTGAGAAGACTGCAGAGGACATACGCAGGGACAGAGCTTTATCACAGTCTCTGTCCCTGCAAGGGATTTTTGATAAATTCCTGTGATATCTCCTAAATTCACAATGCAAATTTAGACGAAAATATCACACTACAACCGCATTGGAAATGAGGATTTGTAGTAAATAGGGCCAAAAGTGTTTGCTGTCTCATTGGAGAAAGGAGCCACTGCTAAGACATAGGTAGGACCGGGCACCGTAGGGTGTGACCACTGGAGAGGCCATCCTGGTGTATGCTCATGTGGGGGTGTTTTATAAATGAATAGGGCAGTAAGTAGTGACGTTACAATTGGTGCAGTCGCCCTGGGGTGGCACCCTGTAGCCAGTAGTGCTGTTGCCTGTACAGCTGCCCAGAGAATCCTAAAGACAGTGTGACAGCAAAATCGCCCTGCTCCGGCACTGTAAATTGACCAGGCCCTACAAAGACCCGGGTAATACCCACTCCCCACTTCCCCTTAGCACCCCTGGTTGTGGGTGATGGTAGGGATCTAGAAAACTCAGTTTATGAGGCATTAATTATGGTACATTATAAACTTAACACGGTTGTATCAGGTCTTCATTTCCCATTTTAGGATGATACACTATGTAGACAAAAGTGATTGGACACTGACAGCAAATAGATCAACAAGATTTTATTGACGTCAGTACTTTATAGGTCCAACACGTGCAGTGATTACTGCAGGCACCCTCCTTGGCACACTGGACCTGATCAGAGCCACTCGCTAGATGCTATCGCTCGCACCCAGCGTATGCAAATTCGGCTAAGTGACGGCATGGCAGGCGCTCGCTTCGGAAAGGCATAAGCGCGCCCACTTTGTTTTGGTGAGCGATCACTTTGTCTCTATAGACACCCTTTAGCTTATGAGGAGACGCCCACTAGCGCACGTCATCTCCAGGAAGTGTATTAAACATTGGTACATTGAGGACCATCGGAAGCGATCGCAGCGCTTGTGGTTGCCTTACCTTACCGAAAGCACTGCGAGGACTTCAGTGTAAAAAACAGGCATGTGACGTGTACTATGACGCTGCGTGTTAATTATGCACGCCTCTGAAACGGCATTGAAACACTCAGGCACGCCTGCGTTCACAACTCCACTCCCCCGTTACTACTGCCCTGCCCCTGTTACCACCCGCAAACGGCCTCTCCTGTCACTCATTATACTGGGCTGTTTTTGCTGGGAGAGTGAGCGGATTCCGATCGCTCCGAGTAGTTCACTACGCACACAGAACGAGGTGTATGCATGCGCGGTCGCTTACCATTGGCCGCGAACGAGCGAGCTCCACTGTCTACAAGTTCCTGGATAACAGCAGGCGGTATGTTTTTTCCATTCTGCCTTAAGTACAGTGACCAACAGTCATGCTGAAGACGGTCCAGTCGGCCTAGAACAACATACCTGTCGCTCCAATTGGTCCCAGAGGTTCTCAATGGGGTTAAGATCTGGACTCTGAGCTGGCAAGTCCATCCGGGTTACCACATTTTCTGTATACCAGCGTCGCCCTGGAAACGTGAGAGGTGGCATTGTTGTCCTGATAAAAACTTTTGTTGTTTCCGTAGAACTGCAAGTGCATGGGTCTTCCAACGAAGTGTTCATGTCGAAACCGCCACATTAGTCGCCATTTGGAACCCGTGTGCAATGGTATGCATGGTTTACATTTATCTTACGCGGGGGTGTCCAATCACATTTGTCTACATAGGCAGATATTCAATTATCCGCAGGGTTTAAAAGATTCGCCTCTGAATGGAGATTCGCCTCTGAAAAAGAATTGGGGGTTTGGGGTGCAGAGTTGCGGAAACACACCAGCAGCCATGGGACAGTACCCCAAAGGTAATCTGCGTCAAAAAAAGTAAAAAAATTATCTTTGGATCACCCCAAAAAAGTACTTTCGTTCTGGGGGGGGAAAAAAACAAAACAAAGTTGCGGGACAAACTTAAAAACTAGCGAAATAGACTCCAGGGGGTCCCCCAAGTATGCCCCAGGTGTTTTTTTGTTTGCAGGTGTTTGCTGAAGGTGCGTTTTTTAAGTTTTTTAAAACATCACTTTAGCGATTTTTACCCATGCTAGCACCCATTTTCATGTACCCCAAATTTGCTGGGACTACTTATTTTAGGCAAAAAAAACTCCTAAATGCTATTCTTCACCACTTGTGCAAAGATGCTAATTAACCACAATTGACAGCATTTAAGTACCCCAAATACCTTCAGCAGGGCTATTCGGGGGTATCTATAGTGATCCCCCATGTCAGTGCATCTTTGGGGGGTGTCAGGCTGATTTCCCCAAATCTGACAGCACTTTTCGCCTGTTTGAGTTTCGCCGGGACGTGATTTTGCATCCTTTTGCAATTAAATAGGGCGAAAAGCGGGGTCGAGCGCGATACTTCTCCAGGGGCAAAACCAGCGATGAGGCCGGCAATTGAATACAGGTGTTAATGAGAAAGGACTGAATCATAGCAACACATAAAAACTGTCCAAATACAGTATGCAGTCCATCCAACATGAGAATATTTGTGACTGATATCAGTCAAATCACCGGCATGATATAGGTACTATGGGGGTCATTCAGACCCACTCGCGAGCGGCAGTACGCTCGCAAGTGGGTCGATGTTCCCCACTGCGCATGCGCACGACGGAGGGAGCTCCGTCGTGCGCATGCGCGAGACCCGGCGAGCGAAGGACTTTCCATCGCTCCGGGCCTCGCACCAAAGGGGGCGTGCTGTCGATGTTGATTGACAACACACCCCCTTTGGTGGGCGTGCCGGGGGCGTGCCTGCCAGACGGAGGCGTTCCCATGGGAACGCCTATCGTCTGGGGCCGGCCCCACTAACATCACTAGTGATGTCAGTGGGAGTGATTTTGGCTCTGATAGAGCCAAAATCACTCCAGGGCTTGTGGTTGAGAAACCCGACCACAGGGTTTCACTCACAAGTCCGATGATCGCGATGGTCAAGACCATCGCGACCATCTAGTTGGACGCTCGTATATGCTGTGGGTGGTGACCCACAGCTATACGAGCGTCCAGAAGGACGCTCCATTTTAATGGAGGAGGGCCCTGATTCAGAGCGAGCGCTCTGGTCAGAGCGTCCGGCTCTGAATCAGGGCCTATATCGTGCCGTGTATGGGCACGATATCGTACCTAATATCGTGCTGCGCGCTCCAGCGGGGTCGTACATCGCATCCCCAGGGACCGCACGATTGCTGGCGGTGACAGCACGATCCATCTGCCGACGGATCAGCAGTCGCCACCTTAAGGCTCTGATTCTGAGTCGGCTGCAGTAGCGTAGTCGGATGTAGATGCATGCATCGAAGTCGCACTACGCATTCGTCCAGGTAGCGTGCGCACAGCGATGGAATTACAGTGAGGCGTGCGGGAGACGCACTGTCTTTGAAATGTTTTGAAGATTTAATTGGCGACGCCAGGGAGGTGGCATAGCGGATGAAGGGAGATGGTCCATCGTATGGGAGCGTCTCGGGCGTGTCGGTGAAAGCGGTTACGCAGAGAGATGCACAGCTGCTCCCATAGGAGGGCCATACTCCGACCCAGAAATTGCCATAGGGTGGCCTATAGGAATCGTTATGTAACACCGCCGACTCTAAGCCCGGCGGATGAAATCCAGACACTGGTAGGCTGGCAGATGAAGATCCCGACTAGGGTAAGTGGGTACCCTAACCCTCCCCTCTTCTCCCCCCTCCAACCCTCCCTTAGTGGTTCCTAACCAAAACCTCCCCCCAGTGCCTAAACCTAACCTCCTCCCAGGGGTACCTAAACCCAACCACCCCTCCCCGCACCCTAAACCTAACAGTCCCAGGGGTGGTGTCTAACCCTAACCTACCCCCGGTGATGCCTAACCCTAACCCCCACCCCCCCTTCCCGTAGCCTGTCCCTAAACCTAAACCCACCCCCTGCGGCTAAAAGCTCCAGACGCCCAGCTTACCTACGTTCGGTATGCCGGGCATCGGGATTTCAGCGTGGGGCTAATGATAGGTGTTGGTATTTAGACGCTGATCTATAGTCCCATGCTGGGCTTTCACTGACGGGATTTCGGCGGTCGGAATTTCGACCACCGACTTCCTGACTACATCCCGGTCTACAGACGTACCAATCGGTATAGTCAGTGGGCGTCTCTGTCCTTGCACATTCGGACGCACGGCTGTACATCATGGACGGGCTTTGTAGCGGCAGTTGCATAAAGTCGCAAACGTGCGATCGGCAAATGACACAGACGGACGTGGTAGCCCCTTAGTCTTTTTGACTTGTAGCAAAAGATTTTGCAAACTTACAAAACCTTATAGACAGATACATTACAAAGACTTTATAGACCGATACATTACAAAGACTGTATAGACAGATACATTACAAAGACTTTATAGACAGATACAAAGCAGCATTTAGTTAATATATAAGTAGACATGAACACATTCACCAGCCACCCTTCTATCTGCGCATTGAGGTGGCTTCTGTGGCGTCTCTGCTATAATAAGTAGACTGAAATGAATGCGTCTCGCTTCCCTGGCATTGATTTTATTACAGCTCTACAAGGATGTTCCTCACAGAAAGCAAAAGCAAAATGAGGAATTACTTCTCTGCCCCAAATTCATTTAGCATTTTAGCTTTCCGGCAGACAGTCGCTTTGTTTTGATGCCCGAGTAGTTTTATAATAGCCGCCTGTGCTTTATTATATAATACGGTATTTAAAAGATATATATATATTTTTTTTTAAATCCAACGTAACATCCTTAGAGAGGTTTAAACTTTCCCTAACAATGTAGTATTTCTGTTATGTTCATGTCAGTAAAGCGTATAGGGCCTGATTGGGAGCCGCGTGCAATGTCGGTGCTCACGGAGGTGAGCGTTTTCTTAGTTTTTTTGCTGCTGCGCATGTGTTAAAATCCTTAGAAAGTCATACGGCGAATGCGTTATACTGTGTACGCACAAAAGCGCTGTCGCGATTAAGGTGTACGGAGTGTGAAATGCATTGACAATGTATTGGCCGGTCCCGGGTGATGACTGGAGGCGGCTGTTCAGACGCACAGAGGCGTAACATCTTATGGGCATGTTATGTGAAGGTGACAGGCGTGTCTCTGAACTGCTTGTTAATCTTAGGGCCTGATGCAGAGTTTTGCGCAAACCCTTGGCCGCAGCAGCGAATCACAGAAGCCGGCAGGAGGAATCTATTTACACAAGATGCCTCTTGCCGCGTCAGCGTATTTTAGCATCGCTGCTGTCGTCCAACTATGAATCAGGCCCTCAGACGCTTAATCGCTCACATTGGGAGTCGCACCCTGGCGGAGATTCTGCACCTAGCATGGTGCTGGTGCCCGTTTACATGGTGCAACCAATGGTTGGATCTATTGACGCATCAAGCGGCATTACAGCATCTAAAGATGCTCATTGTGGGCGTCTCAGTCCCTGCACATTCAGATGTACAACTGTACCGCAGGGAAGGGCTGATCCCGGTATTGGCATAAAGTCGCGGACCCAACTATGGCAAAAGACGATACAGTTGTAGCAGCAGCGTGTGACTAATGGTGGGTACACACTACACGATATGCTCCCTGAGCGATATCGTGTAGTGTTGTCCCCGGCAGGCTGTGCTCAATGTCGTTCATGACATTGAGCACAGCCGCTGAACGATATCATTAACGATATCGTTCAGCGCCAGGCTCTCTCCCCCATTCCCTGACATGCAGCAACCTGACGAGGTCATCAGGTTGGCCTGCATGTCAGCCCGATGAACGATGATGACGAACGACCCGCGGGAACGCGCGTCGTCGTCATCGTTCATCTTTTTGGGGTTAAAAATGGACGATAAAGTGGACGACTGAACGATAACGATATCGTTATCGTTCAGTCGTCCACTTTATCGCCCAGTGTGTACACACCATTAGAATCAGCCCCATGGTGCAGTTTAAAAGCCAGTAGTGGTGCCCCAGATTCTTTTTAGAAATAAGTACTTATCTTTTCTATAATCTATTGTTTTGTTTATTTCTATAGGTGCATACACACACAACAATTTTTTGAACGATTATCGATAAACGATATCGATTATCGTTCATCATTGAAAAAATCGTTCACTTTCTAAGTTAAGACAATGAACGATTATCGTTAATGCGCGTTCACGTTTGTAGTTCAGTCAGACTGACCAACTCAACGATTTTCATTAAGGGAATATTCAAAAATCGTTTGTACTTCAAAATAAACGTTCATTACATTAGAAAGTGAACGATTTTTAGTAAACGGTTTTCGTTAATTTTTCCCTTGAAAAAATGAACGAAAATCGTTTACTAAAATCGTTCATTTAGCAAATCGATACGTGTGTATGCAGCTTAAGCATTTAGCTGACATCATTGTTACTGTAATTAGTGAAATTGACAGATCCTTTAGAGCATTAGGAATATAAAACAAAATGTAACATGGTAGAGTGCCAGTTGGTCTTGAGTCAGACAACATTCTTGGCAGAATGAAAACTTTGTAAAGGATTTTAAAGGGCTGAGCGTAAGTGCAAGTTCCCTCATATCAATGGTTTCCTGATTTGTTTTCACTAATATGTTTAAGGAAGAGATTCCCAAATGCTGTCCTCAAGGCACCCTAACAGTCCAGGTTTTAAGGATATCCATGCTTGACCACAGGTGACTTAATTAGTACCTCAGTCAATTTGACTTAACCACTTGTGCCCAACCACGGTTATCTCTAAAACCTGAGCTGTGTTTGTGAACCTCTGGTTTAAGGTCTAATTTGCTTTTAAATCCCTCTAAATATATAATTACATGCAGGGGCGTAGGAACGAAAATTTTCATGGGGGGGGCAAAAGGCCAAGGACTACTATAGGGCCTGGGACCCCTTATTCTCACGTTTGGTATCTAGTTTTACGAAAGTTGTAGCAGTGACTGTAGATATGCAGACTCCTAATCCTATGTTCGTTTTCGTCTGTGTTTCTGGGGTTGGCCTCCCCTGTTTCATTGTTTATTTTACTATAAAAATGTATTTATACATTATTAAATAAATATTATTAATAATATTAACTACTAATTAGTACAATAGCTGTTAGAAAGATAGATAAATTCAATTGTTCTTCCTAAAAATATACATTTTACATAGTCATTAGCCTAGTTTCATTTGTTTGGGAGTATTTTTAAATCTACAGTCACTGCCTCACTGGTTATGGCATGTGCTATAATATC
Source organism: Taudactylus pleione (assembly GCA_031769625.1). Lineage (NCBI taxonomy): Eukaryota > Metazoa > Chordata > Amphibia > Anura > Myobatrachidae > Taudactylus > Taudactylus pleione. Next base: position 2,448,842 of record JAUIMM010000033.1, on the reverse strand, counting down.
TGGTATAGAAGTGTCCTCTTCTATCTTTGCCGCTTTGCCATGCCACTTGCCGAACACGCATGCGCCATGGTATGCCAGGCCGCAGCAGCATTCGCACCATGCAATCCTATGGAACGTGCATTCGAATACAGTGGGCACGCGACTCGCACCATACATGGCGTGATTTGAGCATTAGCGGCAAAGATACAAGTGGACACATCTGTATCAGGCTTGCCGACATTTAGCGCCCTTCTTCCGGGAGGGAGCTATCGGGCTTACATGGTGGGGGGCATGACACTGTCAAAGGGGGCGGGGCCTGGCAGCTGATGCATCATTGGGGGCGGAGCATGGGCGTGATTGCACCATTGTGGCTCCGCCCCCTCATCACAAAGCCAAGATTAATGGCAGCAGGGGGCAGAGCCACGATGACGCGATTCTTGCTGCCGGGGTTTATACTTTTAATCATGGGGGGGGCAGACATCGCCGGGGGGGGAAGCTTATCTGCCTTTCCGGGGGGGGGGAGTGGCACCCGATTATCGGGAGGCTCCTGGCTGAATCGGGAGGGTAGGCAAGTATGATCTGTATGTGCTATGATCTGGCGGCAATGAGACTGCTGCTAACGTTTTAACCCGTCCGCAGGCCGCAATCATTCTCTCTGTTCCATTGTTGTACACATTACAAGAACAGTCCATGGGAAGTGCAGCTTCCCGATCTCGTGTGTCTGCTTATGCTTACTGCAAATTGTGATAGGAAAATGAGTGGGACTTCTAAGAAATGAAAAAAAGCGTTTGCATGAAGAAAATGTACACAGAACAAACAGGAAGATAACTTTATTTTGGTAAACAGAAACAACAATAGTTGGCAAGTTCAAATAAAGCTTTTATTATCATCCTTATTTTCATTTCACTCATCCCCATTCACTTCTGTGTAGAAGTTCCCGGTGGGAGGAAAAACACCCCCTCGGTTCCTATGCCCCGGATTACATGTATACAGTATATGTAAATCTGGAGGTATGAAAGGCTTATGCTACAAATCAGGATTCCATATCGGCAACTTTAGTAAGGGAATGGGTATGATATACCGATTCCCGTCAGCGGCAGCCCGACAGGAGCAGAGTGCGACGCAGCGGAAGCCCGACAGCGCTGGAAATCTCGATCGTGGATAGGTAAGTATCCACTAACCTAACCCCCCTAACCCTCCTTAGGGGTGCCTAACCCTAACTTCCCCCCCCAAGTGCCTAACCCTAACCACCCCCTTCCCCGCTACCTAAACCTAAGTCCCCCGGGGGGGTGCCTAACCCTTAGTCCCCCCCGGGGGTGCCTAACCCTCCCTCCCCCTAGCCTAACCCTCCCGGGGGGGTGCCTAACCCTAAGTCCCCCCCAGGAGCCCTAAACCTAACCCTCCCCCCCCCCCCCGCAGCTGTCCGCTCGCGGCGCCTGGCATCACTACGATTGTGATGCCGGGTGCCGGTCTCCCGGCGTCAGGGAAATGCGGGCATCTACATCTAGACGCCCGGCATTTCACCCTTGCCGGGATAAGACAGTCGGGAAGCCGGCTGCCGGTATATAGGCAGTCGGCTTCCCGATTGCCTCCCTTAGTAAGAGATCAGCCAGCAGTCTCAAATCTTAATTAGGATGCCTGGTGCAAAGAAACCTTTTGGAAATATTGCTGTGTTGTCATTTAGATCTTCCACCCCATATGCACTTCTGTATTATACCATTTGCATATTAGCCATGTGTGTTACGCTAGGGATGGTTATCAGTGGGATAGCTGTTGATTATCACCATCGATGGTGCCATCAGTGGTTAACATTGATGGTATGAAATCATCAAGAGAGGGGGGGGTTGGACCATTAATGGTTTCACCCACCGATGGTCTCACCCATGAATGATCATCCCTGTTCTATTGCTCATCGGGAAGCAGGCCATTCAGAAGTGGGAGCGGGGATTGTCCGGGTCATGTTGGGGATGGAGTTAAGCTCAGTGTCCTGGCACCTGGGTAAAAGAAAGAGCCATGGGCAGCGACAGTGCCACCCACAGAGACCTGTGCTGGCACTGATCGCACACCCCTGCTTTTCAACTGTCAATATGTTTGTCATGCCTTCATCATTTATACAGTATTTGTTATATGCAATTACTTAGGTGTAAGCTCCACCTAGTGGTCAGAGTGATATCTGTTTCCCAGATGCACCCTGGGTAGGTCATAGTGCAGACTCCATCGTAGTGGTGCTATCTATTTCTCCCCTCAGCACAGCATCGATGGTGAGATCTGCTGTCCATTCTGAATCATGTTTTATGTTTGCTTTGCATTATATCATTGCATGTTGCAATCACATTCCATGTTAGATTTTATTTCAGTTTTGCCATAATCTTCTATTACTGTACTACAATAAACACCATTCTTCAGATTCTAACTCTGGATAGGATTTGTTGAAAAGTATGAGTGGTTATGCTGTCTGTTTAATTATATAGACCAAAGGGAAGTATATAGGTAAACTAATATTTATACTATTTGTCACAATTCCTTTTGGATAAGTTTTACCTTGAATCTGAAAGACCCCGCAATTATTCCTCAGAGCATGCTGGGCTGTCTCTTGGGGGCCGAAAACAAGAACAAGACGTTATCTGGTTTAATGGAGCAGAATTATACATTTTGTGAACTGTACAAAGACCAGAAAAATAGTCTTAAAGCTCAGTGGAAATGTTGTCCTAAGCTGTGTCCTCAATTAGCATAGCTATGAATGACCAAGCTATATAAAACACATTCGTCCCACGATATCCATAATGACCCAGCAATCACTGTCCCGCAACATTTTGTAATCTGGGTTGTCAAGGAAATATACATGTAAATTTGTTTTGGAAGTCTGAACGTTGGCCGATAAATTGCCTGATGCAGAGGTAGGTGCAATGCCAATGTTGGCAGAGTTTAGTGATTATTTGGTTCTGCGCATGCGCAAAAAAATCTGAAACCCCAACGGCACATGTGTGCGCAATTGTGTATGGGATCGCTGGCATTAGGAACGGCGAGGCAAAACCATGAGCGTTCCTTAGTGGGTGGCCTGAAGAGAGTGCAAAAAAGGTCCGTCTCATGGGCGTGTAGCGGGCAACTCTTTGCAACTGGCTGCATTGTTCAGACGGAGCGCAGCAGCCACAGAGGCCAAGTTTAGCTGGAGTTGAGAAGGAGACACTGCACCTGCCATAGGCTGGCGCAAGGGACAATGGTGAACATGGTGGTTCGCCGATGGTGGATTGTTTAGAACCACCAGCATAATTATATCGTTCACGGGCATTGAAAGTGCCAGTCCCAGGGCTTGCACCGTCCGGTGCACGCTAGTGCAAAAGGGACAAAAACTAGCATCTGCACATTACCGCCACTACGACTCCGTAAAAAATCGCAATCGCGGCTGCAGTGGCGTCCACTTCTGTATCAGACTTAAAGAGTGGTTGACCTGCCACCTGACTACGCAGCCTAGTTTGCTTACTGATTTACAGTCACAGATACACTTCCACGTTTCACACTGATCTGATTGAATCGGTGGAATCCGCTCGGATGTGCGGACAATTAATACGCACACATGGAGGGACAACTTGCACATAACTGATAGATAGTAATGAGTATTAACCACATTAACACATCCCAAGCACTAAATGGTAGATAAATAATACAACACAGCTGCCAGTGCAGGTCCCTGGCCAACCAGATTTTAAATCCTGCTGGGTCAAATCCAATTCATTAGAGGTGATTGCTAAGAATGAAGCTGAAACCGTGTCTGATTCAGGGATGTGCGTGAATGCAATCGCAACTGCGATCTCGTACGCCGCTGCCATGCAAAAACACACTAATGCAGGCAGCACGCCATTGAGATTCCCCCCCGGTGGCTTCGCAGATCCAAGCAAGTGCGTACAAACATGCAGCGGTGGTCGCAGATCCTTCGATAATCGAACATGTGAGTAATCCAATGGTCGCGCAGAATGGCCGCGGGAATTGAGACGCTGGAGCCATATTTTCTGCATATGGAATCACAGATGTAGGTTGAGACACACCCTGAAAATGGTCACGACACGCCCACGTTTTTTGCTGCCACTCCCTGTTACGTCACAAAAAACAGCCCACGTCTGTCAGTCACTTGCGAATAAATCCTCACTAGCGCCGTGGACACATTTGCAGTGCGTGCGCATTGAGGCTAAGACTCGTGTGCAGTCGGCCCATAATCGCTCAGCTGCGAAAATATCGGCACTAGTACATATTTGAATGAGCCCCTGGCCGACCATGGGCCTGATCTTGAGTTGTACATTGGCCCTCATTCAGACCCACTCGCGAGCGGCTGTCCGCTCGCAAGTGGGTCGATGGTCCCCACTGCGCATGTGCACGACTGAGGGAGCTCCGTCGTGCGCATGCGCGAGACCCGAAGAGCGAAGGACTTTCCTTCGCTCGGAGTGTCTCATCAAAGGGGGTGTGCTGTCGATGGTGACTGACAGCACGCCCCCTTTGGTGGGCGTGCCGGGGGCGTGCCTGCCAGACAGAGGCGTTCCCAAGGGAACGCCTACCGTCTGAAGCCGGCCCCACTGACATCACTAGTGATGTCAGTGGGAGTGATTTTGGCTCTGATAGAGCCAAAATCACTCCTGGCCTTGCGGTTGAAAAACCCAACCGCAGGCTTTTGCTCGCAGTTTCGATGGTCGCGATGGTCAAGACCATCGCGACCATCATTTTGCACGCTCGTATATGCTGTGGGTGGTGACCCACAGCTATACGAGCGCCCAGGAGGACGCTCCATATTAATGGAGGTGGGCCCTGATTCAGAGCGAGCGCTCTGGTCAGAGCTTCCGGCTCTGAATCAGGGCCATAGTTCACACAGCAGCTGTGTCTATGGCGATCGAGCCCCCCCCCTGCTATACAGTGCCATAGTTACCAGCATTGTACAGGGAGGATCAGGGCCACAATGAAGTGAATCAGGCCGAATTGTGCTATTGGCTGCTCACTTCACTCAGGAAGTGGCCGGCGCCGGGTGGCCGTGGGCAGGCTCGGGGAGACTTGACTACTCTCCTTGGCGTTCGGGAGAGCCACCTGAGATCCAGGAGCCTCCCGAATGTGCCGGGAGGGTAGTAAAGTATGGAGATGACCCATTTCTCCAGCTGTAACACAAGTGATAGGCCTTCTTTTTATTTATTACGCCTCTGCGCCAAGCATATGTACCGCCTGCTGTCCTGCTATTGCCATCTCAGGCAGGTGACAGCAGAGGTCCAGGACATGAACAAATACTCATACTTGCCGACTCTCCCGCAATGGCCGGGAGCCTCCCGAATATCTGGTGGTGCGCCCGGCCCCCCGCAGGAGAGGGCAAGTCTACCGATCTTTTGAATGTATCAACCATATAACCTAAATGTGTCTACCTTAATGCATGTCTACAGAATGATGGTCGACCTAATGAAATTTCGACCGTTGACATTCAGAATGTGTCGACCTTCTGAATGTTGACCTTTTTAGGGGTATATTTACTAAGATTAGAGTTTTTAGAAATGCAGATGTTGCCCATAGCAACCAATCAGATTCTAGCTATTATCTTGTAGAAGATGCTAGTTAAATGTGAAGTAGAATCTGATTGGTTGCTATGGGCAACATCTCCATTTCTAAAAACTCTCATCTCTACCCCTTAGTTTCAAGCAGATACCGATAATAAAATTAGCTACCGTAGTGAATATTACTGACCCTTTAAAGCCAATTCTGCCCCTTGTGTATAGATGGAAGTATGCCTTATTGCAGTATAGCTATGCGGATCCTTTACTAGCTCACTTTACTAGAGCCATGTTCAAAAGAATCTGTGCAGTGTCTTCTATATCGTCCCCACTAATTCAACCTTATTTAAATATTTCATCTCTTTTAAAATTTGCTATAGTTCTACTTTCTCTCCAAGAACAAGTGTCACCATCCGAGCATCTCAAGACAATGCCCGAGAGCGTTACCTAACATATGGCTAATGTGCTGATATTTCAGGTGCTAAACCCGCCCCAGGTATTTGTTTTGAGAGAGTGAACTCTGCGGGAGACCCCTATGGGAACTGCGGGAAGGACTCTGCTGGCTCCTTTATGAAGTGTGAGAGCAGGTAGGCAAGGCTTTATGTTTGTTCATAGAGAAGATTACGGGATGATTCTACGTCTCAGTGATACTCTAACTGTTTTGCTTCTGTCTCTAGAGATGCCAAGTGCGGGAAAATTCAGTGCCAAGGTGGCGCAAGCCGGCCAGTGATTGGCACCAATGCTGTCTCCATAGAAACGAACATACCCCTGCAAGAAGGTGGCAAAATCTTGTGTCGGGGGACCCATGTTTATCTGGGGGATGATATGCCGGACCCAGGGCTGGTTCTAGCTGGCACAAAATGTGGACATGGAAAAGTGAGTGTCTGGGATCCAGGGGGCACTTATGACGACTTTTATGACAGCTGGTGCACTCTTACCTGTGTAGAAACTGTGCTGCAACCCCACAATTTGTATCATGCACCTGCTTATCACTACAACAAGGGATTGAGCTATTAGCTGCCATCAGGGTGTCCCTGTTCTCCAACAGACACTGGTCCTATCGCCTCTAAGGGAGCTTCAGTGTTTCTCCTGGAATACTGCTGTGTGCAGCCTCATTTATATCTTTGGTCACAAGATTGGGGGAACCATCAGGACCAGGACTGGACAGGCAATCTGGTATTTACCAGATAGTCTGGTGTCGCCTGGGCTATTACTAGGTTACTCTATGCCCCCAAAACATTACAAAATGAGCTGCTTAGTAACATCATTAGAGACAGACCCTGATTAAGACCTCATAGCAAGATACTGGTTTGTTTCCCTCTTTACATCCTCCATTTGTCAAGAAAACTCACATCAAAATGGGCTAGGTTGATCAGGCCATCTCCGTGTCCCCAGGTTTGATTATGGCACCCTGAATAGATGTATGTATGTATGTATTGTATGTTAGATAGAGTATGTTACTCTATGTTGTAGAGTCTCAGCAGTGATTTGCTCTTTGCACTAGCTGTCCTTTTTGTCAGCACTCTTGCCCCCCCACACTTTCACACCATAGCAGAGAGGCAAGGTTTCCCACCCCCAAACACATTACATGCACAACCAGTGTGTTGCAAAATAATTATTTATTACTTTGAAGCTAATGACGTCAAAGGGATGGATAGAATAAGCCACTTTGCTTAAAGAGATTGCAGGGTTTCTCTTGATAAAAAGTATAATTCAGTTATTACTAACAAATCTGCCTGGGGCATGCATAGTAATATGCAATAAACACTCCCACAATTACTTAAATTACAGTTAATACAAAATATTGACTTCATATCTAAATAATAGATATGAATTAATCAACTCATGGAGTTGTTCTCTAATAATAAACAATCTATAGCTCTATCACACTGTGGCCCTCATTCAGAGGCGGTCGGAGGATGCAAGCGGTCGCTCAGAAACTGGGCGGCCGCTGGCATCCTGACCGCTCGCCTCTGTTTCAGTCGTTAGGCTGTGGGTTTACACCCACAGCTCTAACGACCACTAGGGTGATGGTCGCGATGGTCATAGACCATCGGGGCTTACGACGCGACCCTAGGGTAGGGTCTCACTTGTCGTAAGCCCCGGAGAGCTTCTGGCTCTGTCAGAGCCGGAAGCTCTCCACTGACATCACTAGTGATGTCAGTGGGGCCTCCCCCAAACGGCAGGCATTCCCATGGGAACGCCTCCGTTTAGGCTGCCACCCCCCCGGCCCGCCTTCCAAACGGGGTGAGCTGTCAATCAACATCGACAGCTCGCCCCCTTTGGAAAGAGACCCGCTACGACCGGCGCTGTCGGTCGTAGCGGGTCTCACGCATGCGCACGAAGGAGCCGGCTCCCTCATGCACATGCGCACTGGACAAACATCGAGGCGGCCGTGCGGTCGTAGACCGTACGGCCGCCTCTGAATGAAGTCCTGTGTCACTTAGGGATCTTTGTGTGCACAATTGGAAACCATAAGTGCCACAAGTCCAAGTAGTCGCTCTTAGTGCAGCTTGTTTCCCTGTAGCTTGTCCGTCTTCCCTATCTAGCTTTTTGCGGTGCTCTTTGCTTTATACAGTGAGCTATTCTCCTCCTTCCTCACTCTTTCAAAATTGCACCTTTCTCTCCTGTTACGTTACCGCGCTTCCATAGGAATGCATGGTGCGATTGCAGTGCACGCCATAGCATGCTGTAGCCTATGCAGGCGCAGGGATTTGCATGCGCGCATTTGTAACTGGGTGCATCTGTACTTACAAAAAACCGTGGGAGCTTCTGACTAATATATATATAATTATTTTATTAAAAATCTGCTTTGAAAAAAGTGTTTTATTTAAATAATCGGAGCATGTATTAATTGCTTGTACCCTGCTATTGCCATCCTTCAATAGATAGGGAGATGATTATCAGGGCCGTAGCTAGGGTAGTGCGACCTGTGCCATGGCACAGGGCACCGCAGGGCAGGGGGCGCTGTTTGGGCCTGGTAACTTTCTGTTTATTATCGTTGTCACTTGTAGTTTTATTTTCTTTTATCCCCAGCATCTCCTGGCCTCCCTTATCTCTTCCCTGGTCCTTCTCAATGAGGCCCTTTTTTCGGGTATGTTATCTCCCTATTTAAAAAATAGGGGGGGGGCGCCAATGCTCTTCTGGCAGAGGGTACCAAAAAGTCTAGTTACGGCTCTGATGATTATCTCCCCTTAGTAAATACTGTAGATCGTAAATGGCTCAGGGAGGGAGCAATCAGTTACTTACCAGACACAAAACAATCTTTTACTTGCTACATATTAGAAATATTAATATAAGTTGCACAAACATTTCCGTACTGGCCTTTAGGCCGATCTGGGGTGTTACCTCGTATAATTCTTCTCGGCACCAGTAACTGAAACAATATAAGTTATACACAGACTCTTTTATAAGTTATACACAGAGAAGACACTAAATGAATGTGGACGATCGGTTCATCCAGTGCTGAAAGGAGTCAGATAGTGGGAGTGACATGATAAATATTGATGAGTGCAGTGAAAGCCAGTAACATATTTTGTTGCGTACGTTGGCTTAAAAGCTCTTACTTATGCTGTCCCACCCAGGGCTATTTCTCAGAATCACAGTGCCCAGAGAGCTGCCAGAATCATCCCTCTGAGTGAAATTCTGGGTATCATTGTAATTTTGTGTGTGGTAAGGAACTGCAAAGTGTTTCCGTGGCCTCCGCAACCTCTAATTCCCTGACGTATAATGTAAATAGGTGCTTTGTATATTGGTTTCTCACTAATGAAACATTTGGCATCTTTTGATTTGTAACAAGACGACAATTGTCCAGTCAGTGTCTCATTAAATTATTGGCAGTACAAATGTTGCTGGCATCGTTAAATTGAAACCATACTGTATATATTTTACACCGAAGTCTGTGTACTTAAAGGAGATTTTTAGTCCAAGTGACCTCATTGAGAATACTACTGCACTGTAGAATCCTGGTGGGGATCCATCTCTGGGACCACATCCCTTCACCTTACAATTGGCTCTTGAGCAGAAGCCAGGAGCTGGGGAAGAGAATTCACAACATCCGATGTCAGATGGACCAATAAAGGCAGCATTGGTCCAATCGGGGGCCATTTCCAATACACACTCAAGTGGAAGCCAGTTTGAACATTACCAAGTGGTTCCAATCTACCAGCTCCTACGTAACATAGAAAACGTGCGGTCTAGCTTCTGTAGAAGCAGTGATTGTGAGGCAAGAAATGGTCTCAGGAGAGTGATTCCCACTAATCCCCTACAACAGGCTTGGAAATAGATTAAGATCTGTTCTGAATTCAGTTCTACGATCAACTCCATACATGATGTACTGTGCCACCAGAGTGCAGAATAATTTGGTACCAATTTAGAAGAGCCCTTTCCCATCTCCTATACATCACTGCAAGAATAGGGAGCCTATATATCATTGGCGCCGCGAGTTTCAGAGGTGGATACTTAATTACTGAAGCAATTTAGCATTGTTCTGGAAAGCAGCTGTCCCCACGATAAGTAAAGTAACCACTGCTACTTGAGTGGCAGTTAAACTTCACAGTGGTGTCTGCTCATGCATGACCTGAAGTCACTCGCTGAGGAGGTGGAGGGATCCGCTCGGACACCTCTCTCGCAACCCCAGACTAGGGATGGCCATTAGTCGGTTAACCATCGATAGTTATCATTGATGGTACTATTGGTGGTTATCCTCGATGGTTTCGACCCACCGATGGTAGGAGGGCTTCGCAGGTCACATCCGGTGATGGTGCTAGGCTCTGTGTCCCGGCTGATTGTCCCAGCTGTCGCCTTCCATAGTCAGTGATAGCGATGAGGATTGGGAGCGGGAAGCTCCTGCCAAAGAAACTGAGCAAACAGTTTTGCCATCACGGTCCATTAATAAATAGACCCATTAATGTTACTTTGTGGTATGAAAATTCAGATGACAGATGTTGCTGAAATCAGATAAAACTCGTATACGCATAAAATGTAGAAGTAGATAATTTCTATCCCTGATAGTGCGGTGTGACAAACATTTTATTTCCTTGTTCAGAGAAACATCTTCTCTAATAATAAATTACTGCTGACGGACGAGGCCATTTTTACTTGTCTGCCTCTAATTATTATTGCCGCTGTTTACAGCCTGCGATGTTCTTTGTTATTAAGATCTACCAGAATCACCCGGCTTGCGGTTTTTGTTTTCATTTGTACAGGTCGCCCTCCTTTTACATTTTAATATGACATAATCCCTTTGCTTATCTCATTTTAATCATCTCAGATTTAATATCCCCATTGAGGCGTACCTTTGTGCCCTCTGATTAAACCTGTTCGACCCGGCCCAGAGATAATGAGCCTTCCTGCTAATTGTGCCTTACAACCCTAATCTTTATCAGCAGCACAGACTTCACTCCCTATCATGATAAGATCCTGTGTAATTGTGTTTAATTTCTATTCCATTTAAAAATGATCAGCTCGAGTATTATTTACAAAATGTGCCAAAGCTCCGTTTCCAGGCATTTGTTAATTGCTCAGTTCAAAGAATTATTATATATTTTTTATTTCAAGTGTATTTATGTGGGCTATCAAAAATTTATTTAACTAACCATAAAAAACTGACATCAAATTAATGCATTTGGTAGAAAAAAAAAAAAAATGAATAGCCTTTATATTTTCATTAGACACTTTTCATGGTTTCAGATTCATTTATTTAATATTGGTTGGGTGGGTTCATGGATTTGACCGAGAAGACTGATGTTTGGTGAGCCTCTATAACTGACTAACCCTGACTCTAACTCTAATTGCACTCTAACCATGAATCTAGCCCTAATTGTAGCTTAGCTCTAAACCCTAATTGCACCCTAACTATAACCCTAATTGCAGCCTAAGCCTAACACTAAACCTAATTGCACTCTAACTATAACCCTAATTGCAGCCTAACCCTAATTCTAACCTTAAATGTAGCCTAACTCTAACCCTAACCGCAGCCTAACCAGAACTCTAACCCTAATTGCAGCCTAACCATAACTCTAACCCTAAATGTAGCCTAACTTTAACCCTAACCGCAGCCTAACCAGAACTCTAACCCTAATTGCAGCCTAACCCTAATTCTAACCTTAAATGTAGCCTAACTCTAACCCTAACCGCAGCCTAACCAGAACTCTAACCCTAATTGCAGCCTAACCATAACTCTAACCCTAAATGTAGCCTAACTTTAACCCTAACCGCAGCCTAACCATAACTCTAAACCTAATTGCAGCCTAACTCAAGCCCTAACTGCAGCCTAACCATAACTCTGACCCTGATTGTAGCCTAACTCTAACCCTAATTGCAGCCTAAGCCTAACTCTAACCCTAATTGCAATCTAACCATAACTGACCCTAATTGCAGCCTAACTCTAACCCTAATTGCAGCCTAACCATAATTCACCCTAATTGCAGCCTAACTCTAACCCTAATTGCAGCCTAAGCCTCTCTAATTGTAGCCTAACCATAACTCTGACCCTAATTCAGCCTGACCAAAACTCTAACCCTAATTGCAGCCTAACTCTAACCCTAACTGCAGCCTAACCATAACTCTAACCCTAATTGCAGCTTAACCCTAATTGCAGCCTAACCATAACTCTGACCCTAATTGTAGCCTAACCATAACTCTGACCCTAATTCAGCCTGACCAAAACTCTAACCCTAATTGCAGCCTAACTCTAACCCTAACTGCAGCCTAACCATAACTCTAACCCTAATTGCAGCTTAACCCTAATTGCAGCCTAAAGCTGGCCACATATCTAAAGATTATCTGTCCAACCAGCCAACTAGTTGATTGGTTGGAATGAAAATCTGGAAAGGTATGAAAGCAAATGACAATCAGCAATTTGCTCCCAAATGCCAGAAAATAGATAAAAACTGTTGTTTGAACAAATTGTTTATATCAAATATTTAACAAACTTGTATGAACGACCATTTTCATCTGTTTTCTGGCATTTAGGAGCAAATTGCTGATCATCAGTTACTCCCATACGTTACCAGATTTTCATTCCAACCAATCAACATGTTGGCTGGTTGGATGTAAGTTGGTCTAGTGTGTGGCCAGCTTTTGTCTAATCCTAATAGGAAGGAATTTCTTATTTAATGGCGACAAGAACTTGCCTACTTCGAGAATTGCTTTCCTATATTTTGCTTATGTCTCCCAATGCGTCCCGTAATACAGTGATAGTAAGCCTGCAGGTTGCATTCATTTGCTACAGTCTATCTAACTTTTACTTTTCTCATAGATCTGTCTGAACCGTCAGTGTCAGAATACCAGCATATTTGGCCTGCAGGACTGTGCATCTAAATGCCACGGACATGGTGTAAGTATCCCAAAGTGTGTTTGAGATTAACCATCTAAACATCTGATGCCCTTGCTTTCGCCTTAAACATTTACCCCACCCCCTCCCATAACCCAAGGCCCAAAATAAACAGACAGATACTTGTATATAGTGAATTAGAGGCCTATTCATCATCACTTAATTTTTACAAAAGCAGGTGAAAATGCACATTTTTACCTGCATTTGTAAAAATTAAGTTATCGGCCATTCATCAAGAAGGTAAATCAGGAGATATCTCCTGCTGACCTTCCTCTGGCGGAGTGGCCCACTGTCCCCATACACTTATATCACAGATATCTCCTGCTTACCTTCCTCTTGCGGAATGGCCCGCTGTCCCCATACACTAGTATCACAGATATCTCCTACTTACCTTCCTCTTGCGGAATGGCCCGCTGTCCCCATACACTAGTATCACAGATATCTCCTGCTGACCTTCCTCTGGCGGAGTGGCCCACTGTCCCCATACACTTATATCACAAATTTCTCCTGCTTACCTTCCTCTGGCGGAATGGCCCGCTGTCCCCATACACTTATATCACAGATTTCTCCTGCTTACCTTCCTCTGGCGGAATGGCCTGCTGGCCCCATACACTAGTATCACAGATATCTCCTGCTGACCTTCCTTTGGCGGAATTGCCTGCTGCCCCTATACACTAGTATCACAGATATCTCCTGCTTACCTTCCTCTTGCGGAATGGCCTGTTGTCCCCATACACTATATCACAGATATTTCCTGCTTACCTTCCTTTGGCGGAATTGCCCGCTGCCCCCATACACTAGTATCACAGATATCTCCTACTTACCTTCCTCTTGCGGAATGGCCTGTTGTCCCCATACACTAGTATCACAGATATCTCCTACTTACCTTCCTCTTGCGGAATGGCCCACTGTCCCCATACACTTCTATCACAGATATCTCCTGCTTTCCTTCCTCTTCCAGAATGGCCTGCTGTCCCCATACACTAGTATCACAGATATCTCCTACTTACCTTCCTCTTGCGGAATGGCCCACTGTCCCCATACACTAGTATCACAGATATCTCCTACTTACCTTCCTCTTGCGGAATGGCCCGCTGTCCCCATACACTAGTATCACAGATATTTCCTACTTACCTTCCTCTTGCGGAATGGCCCGCTGTCCCCATACACTAGTATCACAGATATCTCCTGCTTACCTTCCTTTGGCGGAATTGCCCGCTGCCCCCATACACTAGTATCACAGATATCTCCTACTTACCTTCCTCTTACGGAATGGCCTGCTGTCCCCATACAGTAGTATCACAGATATCTCCTACTTATCTTCCTCTTGCGGAATGGCCTGCTGTTCCCATACACTAGTATCACAGATATCTCCTACTTACCTTCCTCTCCCGGAATAGCCCGCTGTCCCCATACACTAGTATCACAGATATCTCCTACTTACCTTCCTTTGGCGGAATTGCCCGCTGCCCCCATACACTAGTATCACAGATATATCCTACTTACCTTCCTCTTGCGGAATGGCCTGCTGTATCCATACACTAGTATCACAGTTATCTCCTACTTACCTTCCTCTCCCGGAATGGCCCACTGTCCCCATACACTAGTATCACAGTTATCTCCTACTTACCTTCCTCTCCCAGAATGGCTCGCTGTTCATCAAGCTCTGAAAATATAATATTTTCAGTAGATCATGCATGTACACTACCGTCACTGGTCCAAAAAAGGAGCAGTGAAGCCGGTCGCGGGACAGCCAATATTTGGATCAGCTGTCACCGCGCCGAAACAATGATGATTTGCTCTGGAATCCGCGGCAAGATGGAATGACTCTGATAATTAACATCATGAATAGGCCCCTTAGGAAGAGATTTAATAAACCTTGGCGAGAGATAAAATTGTGAGAGATAAAGCATCAACCAATCAGCTCTTAACTGTTATTTTTCAAACGCAGCCTGTAAAGTGACAGGAGCTGATTGGTTGGTACTTTATCTCTCACAATTTTATCTCTCTTCAAGGTTTATTAAATCTCCCCCTTAGAAGTCACAGTTTATTACATTTGTATATAATTGATACTACTATTATTTTGGTGGCATAAATAGCACTGCAGGATACCAGCTTTTAACACATCCGAATCATGTAACCGACGGAAAGGCACCCCATCACCCCCGATGCATAGACCGTGAAATACTCACTCTCCTGGCTTTGCTACAACTCCCCATGAGGGTGGTTCCTAGTGTTGTTACCTCATCCCTTTAACCCGGAACACATATGAATTACACAGGTTCTGTGGCTGATTAAAACCAGATGAATTGGAAACTTGACGTCAGCCAGCCACATAACCTGTGTCATTCATATGTGTCCCAAATTAAAGGGATGAGGTGGTAACCCTAGGTATCACACTAACAGGGGGTTTGGATCAAAGCCAGGAGGCAACAATATGGTACCATGGGGGGGGGTTAGTTGTCCCACTATGGTGGATGGTCCACCACTACTGTGACCCGTCTAAGAATAAAAAGTGGTAGGTACAATCCATCTTAGCATTACATTTTTTGTGGTTACTGTCTGACATTGACCTTGCGGTGAGTAAAACATGGGTCAGCAATTCCGTCACACTCTTTGCATATCCCTGCCACCACTGGGCCACTGACTTTTTGGGTGGTTCGGGGTTGAGTGGGTATTCCCAAACGCCATGTGGCTTGTTTTGCCTTACCCCTTGCTTAACTAGGCAACCTACTTTGTGGGGAGGTGCAGCCACTGCCATCTCCCCTTCCCCTACATCCATTTCATTGCACCCACCCTTGTCCCTATCTAGCCTAAATTCCCCTCACCCCTGTGTGTCCCCAGGGCCGGCGCTAGGCTTTGCCGCGCCCAGCGCCGTCCTGTATGGCCCCCCTTTCCCTCCACCGCTCCCTCCCCCTGAAGTTATATAGTCACAATAGCACCGGGAGGGAAGGTGAGCGTTTCTAGCGCCCGCCGGATACAATGGCGCTCCGGGCGACAGCCCGGCTTGCCCGTGCCTAGAGCCACTACTGTGTATCCCCCCTCCCTCCCTTAATGCTGCTACTAGCCTGGAGGGCTCATCCTCATGGCTTACATGCCCGCGTGACTATGTGCTGATCTGTTTCCTCCCTTGATCTTGGAAAGTGGATCCCGGGGAACGATAGAGCCCTCACTTTATAGCCTTTAATCACAGGCTGGATTTATTTTCACACATTACCAAACTATTATAAGTAGGTGATGAACTGTATTAGAGAGCTGAAGTGATAACGAGCTGGATGTGACAATGGAGGAGCGTACACTGTTACCGCCTGATGGTTTACATACAGCGCTAATGTGTACACCGATAAGGAATTACACTTAAACGTCTCCATGGAAGTGGTTGAACTTCATTTCTTCTCTGTTTAACTTCTAATTCCCCTAATTATACAACCTCATCCATGCTATATGCCCTCCAATCTCCTATTCTGTAGTAAAAGCCATTGTGCCAGTGTTTTAGACAGGGATAGGTAACGTTTGTCGCTTCAGCTGCTGGGGAACCACACAAAAACTGTATAGGGGCATGCTGGGATATGTAGTTCCTGGTGGCTTATGCCGCGTGAAAAATTATTTTTCATTCTAATAGGCGCATTCTCATGGATATTGAGTCAAAACTGGATCCATTTACAGTTAATAACACTATTATTATTACTGTTATTAATGACCAGTTATAGACTATATTTACCCATGTGCTACTATTTTCTTGTTTATCAATAGGGAGCGAGCGGGCGGCTTATTTGCCTTATTACTAGTCTCCACTCTCCGCCTGGTCTGTGCCACTAGATGCAAATGGCACAATACAGATTATTATCTACTGGTTTAAAAAGAAAAGTGGTAGAAAATTCTGGAATGAAGAAAATGTTTATTATTGCAACATGTAAAAAATAAATAAAATAAAAATATTGTAAGAGACCACCACATCCTCCCTGGTGTAGTACATCAGTGGTGGGGTCTCCCCTGGATCTCCCACATTACCTGACATGTACTGTACTGCTGGCTTATGTTGTTGGGATGTAGTTAGTATCCCGGCTGTCAGGGTGCCGGCGTGCACAATGCCAACGCTGGAATCCCGGCCACTGACATCCCAACAGTAAGTATTGGGGTTAGGGTTAGACACTAGGGAGAGGGTTAGGCTGCATGTGGGGGAGGTTAGGTTTAGTCTGCAGGGAGGGAGGGTTAGGGGTAGGGTTATGGTTAGGCTGCATGGGGAGGGTTTGGTTTAGGCTGCAGGGAGGGAAGGTTAGGAGTAGGGTTATGGTTAGGCTGCATGGGGGGAAGGTTAGGAGTAGGGCTATGGTTAGGCTGCATGGGGGGGTTTGGTTTAGGCTACAGGGAGGAAAGGTTAGGGGTAGGGTTATGGTTAGGCTGCATGGGGGGGTTAGGTTTAGGCTGCAGGGAGGGAAGGTTAGGAGTAGGGTTATGGTTAGGCTGCATGGGGAGGTTTAGGTTTAGGCTGCAGGGAGGGAATGTTAGGGGTAGGGTTATGGTTAGGCTGCATGGGGAGGGTTAGGTTTAGGCTGCAGGGAGGGAAAGTTAGGGGTAGGGTTATGGTTAGGCTGCATGGGGAGGGTTTGGTTTAGGCTGCAAGGAGGGAAGGTTAGGAGTAGGGTTATGGTTAGGCTGCATGGGGGGGAAGGTTAGGAGTAGGGTTATGGTTAGGCTGCATGGGGGGGTTTGGTTTAGGCTACAGGGAGGAAAGGTTAGGGGTAGGGATATGGTTAGGCTGCATGGGGGGTTAGGTTTAGGCTGCAGGGAGGGAGGGTTAGGAGTAGGGTTATGGTTAGGCTGCATGGGGGGGAGGTTAGGTTTAGTCTGCAGGGAGGGAGGGGTAGGGGTAGGGTTATGGTTAGGCTGCATGGGGAGGGTTTGGTTTAGGCTGCAGGGAGGGAAGGTTAGGAGTAGGGTTATGGTTAAGCTGCATGGGGGGGAAGGTTAGGAGTAGGGCTATGGTTAGGCTGCATGGGGGGGTTTGGTTTAGGCTACAGGGAGGAAAGGTTAGGGGTAGGGTTATGGTTAGGCTGCATGGGGGGGTTAGGTTTAGGCTGCAGGGAGGGAGGGTTATGGGTAGGGTTATGGTTAGGCTGCATGGGGTGGGGTTAGGTTTAGGCTGTGGGTAGGGAGGGTTAGGGTTAGGCTGCATGGGGGGTAGGTAAAGGCTGCAGGGAGGGAAGGTTAGGAGTAGGGTTATGGTTAGGCTGCATGGGGAGGGTTAGGTTTAGGCTGCAGGGAGGGAATGTTAGGGGTAGGGCTATGGTTAGGCTGCATGGGGAGGGTTAGGTTTAGGCTGCAGGGAGGGAAAGTTAGGGGTAGGGTTATGGTTAGGCTGCATGAGGAGGGTTAGGTTTAGGCTGCAGGGAGGGAAAGTTAGGGGTAGGGTTATGGTTAGGCTGCATGGGGGGGAGGTTAGGTTTAGTCTGCAGGGAGGGAAAGTTAGGGGTAGGGTTATGGTTAGGCTGCATGGGGAGGGTTTGGTTTAGGCTGCAAGGAGGGAAGGTTAGGAGTAGGGTTATGGTTAGGCTGCATGGGGGGGAAGGTTAGGAGTAGGGTTATGGTTAGGCTGCATGGGGGGGTTTGGTTTAGGCTACAGGGAGGAAAGGTTAGGGGTAGGGTTATGGTTAGGCTGCATGGGGGGTTAGGTTTAGGCTGCAGGGAGGGAGGGTTAGGAGTAGGGTTATGGTTAGGCTGCATGGGGGGAGGTTAGGTTTAGTCTGCAGGGAGGGAGGGGTAGGGGTAGGGTTATGGTTAGGCTGCATGGGGAGGGTTTGGTTTAGGCTGCAGGGAGGGAAGGTTAGGAGTAGGGTTATGGTTAAGCTGCATGGGGGGGAAGGTTAGGAGTAGGGCTATGGTTAGGCTGCATGGGGGGGTTTGGTTTAGGCTACAGGGAGGAAAGGTTAGGGGTAGGGTTATGGTTAGGCTGCATGGGGGGGTTAGGTTTAGGCTGCAGGGAGGGAGGGTTAGGAGTAGGGTTATGGTTAGGCTGCATGGGGAGGGTTAGGTTTAGGCTGCAGGGAGGGAAGGTTAGGGGTAGGGTTATGGTTAGGCTGCATGGGGGGGTTAGGTTTAGCCTGCAGGGAGAGAAGGTTATGGGTAGGGTTATGGTTAGGCTGCATGGGGTGGGGTTAGGTTTAGGCTGTGGGTAGGGAGGGTTAGGGTTAGGCTGCATGGGGGGTAGGTAAAGGCTGCAGGGAGGGAAGGTTAGGAGTAGGGTTATGGTTAGGCTGCATGGGGAGGGTTAGGTTTAGGCTGCAGGGAGGGAATGTTAGGGGTAGGGCTATGGTTAGGCTGCATGGGGAGGGTTAGGTTTAGGCTGCAGTGAGGGAAAGTTAGGGGTAGGGTTATGGTTAGGCTGCATGGGGAGGGTTAGGTTTAGGCTGCAGGGAGGGAAAGTTAGGGGTAGGGTTATGGTTAGGCTGCATGGGGGGAGGTTAGGTTTAGTCTGCAGGGAGGGAAAGTTAGGGGTAGGGTTATGGTTAGGCTGCATGGGGGGGAGGTTAGGTTTAGGCTGCAGGGAGGGAAGGTTAGGGGTAGGGTTATGGTTAGGCTGCATGGGGAGGGTTAGGTTTAGGCTGCAGGGAGGGAAAGTTAGGGGTAGGGTTATGGTTAGGCTGCATGGGGGGAGGTTAGGTTTAGTCTGCAGGGAGGGAAAGTTAGGGTTATGGTTAGGCTGCATGGGGGGGAGGTTAGGTTTAGTCTGCAGGGAGGGAAAGTTAGGGGTAGGGTTATGGTTAGGCTGCATAGGGAGGGTTAGGTTTAGGCTGCAGGAGGGAAAGTTAGGGGTAGGGTTATGGTTAGGCTGCATGGGGGGGAGGTTAGGTTTAGTCTGCAGGGAGGGAAAGTTAGAGGTAAGGTTATGGTTAGGCTGCATGGGGTGAGTTAGGTTTAGGCTGCAGGGAGGGAGGGTTAGGGGTAGGGTTATGGTTAGGCTGCATGGGGGGTTAGGTTTAGGCTGCATGGAAGGAAGGTTAGGGGTAGGGTTATGGTTAGGCTGCATGGGGGGTTAGGTTTAGGCTGCAGGGAGAGAAGGTTATGGGTAGGGTTATGGTTAGGCTGCATGGGGTGGGGTTAGGTTTAGGCTGTGGGTAGGGAGGGTTAGGGTTAGGCTGCATGGGGGGTTAGGTTTAGGCTGTGGGTAGGGAAGGTTAGGGTTAGGCTGCATGGGGGTGAGGTTAGGTTTAGGCTGCGGGGAGGGAGGGGAAGGGTAGGGTTATGGTGAGGCTGCGGGGAGGGATGGTTAGGTTTCGGCTGCGGGAAGGGAGGGTTAGGAGTAAGGTTAGGGTGCTTAACTGGCGGACCAGGGGTGTATCTAGAGATCCAATCGCCCCTGGCAATGTAATGTACTGGCGCCCCCCTACCCCCCTTATGCAGTGCCCCCAGTAGTAGTCCCCCCTATACAGTGCCCCCAGTAGTAGCCCCCCTATACAATGCCCCCAGTAGTAATCCCCCCTATGCTGCTTTGCCCCCAGTAGTAGACCCCTATACATTGCCCCCAGTAGTCGCCCCCATATACAGTGCCCCCAGTTGTAGTCCCCTATACAGAGCCCCCAGTTATAGACCCCCTATACAGTGCCCCCAGTAGTAGTGCGCACACACACACAAAGAACCCCCAAAAAATGTAACTTACCGGGTCCCCGCTCCTGACGCGACCGCCACTGTCCGAGTCCCGGCCCACTCTTCTCCTGCATGGGAGTGACGTCATTACGTATGACGTCGCTCCCATCACATGCGGCGGGGGGAGCCGGAACACGGAGCTCATGAGTGAGCTCCAGCCGGCTCCCTCCGCGGACGACGCAGCAGCAAATGAGAGTCAGGCAGACTCTCATTGGCTGGCTGCTATTACAAACACACAGCTGCCGCTGGTGGCTGCATGTTTGTAAACTGTGTAGGGCAGACCGCTCTCACTGCGGTCTGCCCTACACTTGTGGGGCCGAGGGACTTGTCCACCCCTTGGCTACTGGTGGCACTGCCGGGCGGCGCCCCCCCTTTGGACGGCGCCCCTGGCGAGTGCCATCCTGGCCAATGGATAGATACGCCCCTGCGGGTGGTGTCGGTATCCTAACCCTGTCGGGATAACGGCATCAGAATTCTGACTGCTGGGATCCTTAGCTCCGGCAGCCCATACCCAATCCATGTAGTTTCAGTGTAGGGCGGTCACCCTGGCCCAATTACCCATATATGGTTAATCAGAAAGTGGGTAAGTGACAGCCCAGAGTGCTGTGTAATGTGAGAGATGACCCTGGCCTCCTGTGATAGCCACGTTCTGTCAAGGACGCACTGAAGCTCACAAGAGCGGAAATTAGGTATTTGCATCACAAAGGGACTTTATCAAACATGGATTTTAAATTAGAATATCATGAAATTCAAAGCAAGTTTCATTTTCTTGTGCAAATTTTCATTAACATTTCAATGTTACACCGTTACGAGCAGAGCATCAGTTATACATTCACAGGTATAACACTCTAAACAGTGATTAATATTATGAATCCATCCTGTGGCACATAATAGGGTTAGAGAGAGAGACTACAGTTCCCAATGTGTACACCACCTGCACTATGTAATGTATGGCGGATTGTGACATCTTATCTTTCACTCACTGTCATAGCAACATTCTTCAATTTATTTTGAAGTTAATTGCTACATAGTACCATATTTCTGTGAAGCTGCATTCAGTTGCCCCTCATAAAGAGCCATTACATACACTGTCCTGTTAGCAACAATATATATTGGGAAAACAATTTCACGAACCTTTTCTTGTTACTTCTTTCATTATGATACTCTATTAAAAGTCAGACATTCAAGGCAGAGCATTTGTGTTATTGCCGCAATTTCATAGTTCTCAGCACACACAGAGCCTGATTCAATGCAGCCGTGGTTGCAGCCGCTCTTTCAGTAGCGGTTGCGGCAATAAGCTAATCTCAGCTTTCCCTGTGTGTGAGGCGGTGTGATGGCGTGTACGAGATACCCACCTTCAGGCTCCGTAGTCTGTGCATCTGCGATGGAATTTGTAAACAAACCAACATCGAGACAACCAGAGCTGTAAGTAGGGCTCCTGTGCTGGCCACGCCCCTCCATGTGATGTCACCTTGAAGGGCGGGGCCACAATCGCTAGGAATTACAGCAATGCCCGGAGCATCCTCACGATGCTCCAGGGTGCTGTAAGGGCAGCGGTGTGCACGTCTGAGGCATCCTAAGAACACTCCAGGTGACACTGCTGCAGAGATTCTGGCAGCAGGGTGCCTTTCCTTGCGGCACTAGTAGCGATGGCTGCCTACCACTGCAGTAAGGTACAACCCCATCTCAGAGACATTATGGTGGCATTACTAACACACATATAAATACACTGAAGTGCCAAATGTCTTGGGATAGCAGTATGTAAAGGTAGGTGGCGTCACTGTACTATGATGTCTTGGAAATGCCCAGACCTGCATCAGTTGTAATCTGACATCTCGTTCAGGCTAAGCTGCTCAAGGCAAGGCGACGTGAATTATGAGAGTTCGAATGGGGCATGATAGTGGGGGCGCCACGGATGGGATTTTCCTTTTCCGAAGTCATGTGGACATTCGACATTCCTTGTTCTACGGTGTCGTGTGTGTACCGGGAATAGCTCCTGGAAGGTATTAGCCAGCGGCGTCTAGCCAGAATTGTCCATGGTAACAGTCAAGCAATACTGGTACCAGACATGTATCCAGCAGGTCAGTGTAGTGTTTCTTAGCTCCCGGAGTGCCCCTGATAACACAGCAACACGGACACAGCACCTCACCTGGGCTCGTGACATCACTAATTGGACCCTGGAGAACTGGCAACATGTGGCGGTGTCCAATGAGTCATAGTTCCAGTTGTTTCAGGCTGATGGTAGGGTTTGGGTGTGGCAGAGACCCCATGAGCCCATGTACCTCGTGGCATGGGTTGTGTCCATTCTGGAGAGTTCTGACAAATGATGTGGGTACCACGTTCGCCTGACATGAACCCAATCAAGCATTTATGAGACGGGTCCATTCACCCCCAAGATCCTGCACCTACAATATCAGGGAGCTGTTGGAAGCTATCCAGACAGCATGGGTCACCATCTCTCCAGAGGTCTTCCGTCCACTTGTGGAATAGATGGCACGTTAAGTTGCTGCACTTTGCTAGGCTAGAGGGGGTCCCACACCATAATAGGGACCTATCCCATGACTTTTGGCACTTCAGTGTAAAACACAGTGGTGAGTGAGAGAATTTAGCACATTCTATCCTCAGGGTGTCTCCTCAATTTGCACGTAAAGTTTACAGAGACCTGTTTGGATTTCATTATTTATATGGCGGGGCGGTGGTATCAGCTAAGTAATAATTTCTTAAATGTTTTAACATTTATATACTGATGTGACCATTAATTCTTACATTCATATTATACAATAGTACAATGTTCCCTTTAACATCAAAACTGCAATGGCCTTTTCCTCTGGCTCCTATGACAATCCTGATAAAGAAACCTACTGTTGTATTAGACATTTGGGATTTAAATCTGCTTGGTAAGCTAATAGCACTATATCACTTTAACTCTACATTATCCAAATCTTAAATTAGTAGAGGGAGAAAATGTTTCTAACTGTCACTGTGAGCGCGATTGTCATCCTCTCACTGCCTGCCCATACGTCATTAGTAAACTGTGCTGGAAATGAAGGGAGAAGAGGGATATCCTCGCACTCTAGTAGTTTTTTTTAGAAAGTGGAATGCGTGCAATGGGGCTGATTCTGAATCTGACGCATGTTCAGCTGATTTTCCGTAAGACAGCGGCAGCCTACTTACTAGTTTATGCGAGAAACTGCGCCTGTATGGCGGACATCCATGCATCTGCATGTGCGATCCCGCCAACGGTTCTTCCATCCGCAGCCACTTCTGTCATTGTTAGTATCTCGACTTGCACTCACCCCATGGTTAGGTCTAGACTATACAAGGCTGATGGACCTGTGACGTCACACCCACGTGACCCGGCCTGAAAGGGGGAGGGGCGGGGATGCTAACAGGGGACCAAAAGTGTCCCCTCGCGGGCTCTCTGCTCTCGCCTCGCTTCAGGCACGGTGGCTCGCTTCGCTCGCCATAAATATTTATTCCCCCTCTATGCCCTAGTGGATGGTAACGCAGGAGCGGTCCAGCCTCCTGCAGCGGTCACGTGGTGGATACATCACAGAGGTCCTTTAGCCACATAGTAAATAGCAGCAACCCTCACCCCATGCTGGGTGCAAAAGTTCCTCCTAAAATAGGCATCCCACCACCCTCGGCACGTTAATGGTTAGCTCACGCGCCGACGACACTCCTGACCAGTTACCTCCCAGAAACGCCCCTTTCATGGAATGAGTGGTCTGAACAATCCGACTGTACTTGCGATCTCTGACTGTGTGTGCGTTTGCCTGACTCGGCGCATGCACAGTCGCCGATTTCTGATTTTTATCTGCATCCACATGTGTCCAACTCAGAATCAGAACCAATATCTCCACATTATTTAAATGAATGCATCCTATCCTATCTAAGTTGTTACTTGTGAATCTGGATCATAATTCTCTCTGTGTGGACAGGGGCACTGTGTGGGATTGCTTAAAGGCCAAAGGGCATATTTATTACAGCCACTTATCGCAGCAATAAGAAATTAAGGGGTCTATTTACTAAGCAGCGTTAGGAGAAGTGAAAAGTGATAAGGTGCCAGCCAATCATCTCACAGGCTGTGTTTGAAAAATGACAGTAGGGAGCTGATTGGCTGGCACCTTATCACTTTTCACTCTTCACTTCTACTACTGTTTAGTAAATAGACCCGTAAAGATCGCCGGAGTGTATGAAAAAGTCTGTGACATCACTGTGAGAGTCCCCTGCTGATAGGAGGGCAGGAGGAGTGAGAATAGCTCCCTGATATATGCTATGGGTAAAAGGTACTCTCCTCACTTTGCCTTTTCCATATCATGGCACTTATCAAGGGTTCTGCCGGACTGGGTGGATCTCTGCCACATACAGATGTGTCCTCATACATTGCGGCTTCAGTTGCACCAAACAGCCCCTCTCGGCGAGTCACATCCCGGATGACTCAGCCGCGCCGAGTGTCTTTTTTGCTCAAATTGTGCATCCTTTATGTACAAATGAAATGACAGAACTTCTTTTTTCTAAATTACTTTGATCAATTTGATGTGCGACATTTGTACATCTGTGTACGAGGGGCCTATTCAACATACCTAAAGTTTCTCAGGAGGTAATTAGGTTTAGAACTTGCATGGAGGTCTACCTAATTACCGGAGGAATCCATCATTCCTCCTCCCTATAACTATCTATTCCGAAAAGCTGTCATTTTTGCGATGACAGCTTTTCGGGAAATAGATAGTTATCCCTGCCTGCTCTAACTTACCGCAGCTGGAAACAGTGCTGCACATGTGCTGTTACATCTGTAAAACCAGCGCATGCACAGCACTGCCTACACCTGCAGTAAGTTTGTCCCCCCCCCCCTCTGCTCACCTGCCCCCCCCTCCCCCCTTGCTCACCTCCCCCCTGTCCAGCACTTACCTGCCCGCGCAAGTCTGTCTGCTATACTGTCACGTGTTCTCCCAGCAAGGCACAGTACTGTTTAGGGAAAAAATAAAAAAACGTGTTTTTTTTTCTAAACTTTATTGTGTTCTGCTGGGAGAACACAATGTCAGCATTGCAGACGGAGCCAGAGGAGAGACCAGAGCGCCGGAGGGAAACGCCGGGGGACCTGTCCAGCTGGAAGCAGGTAAGTGTTACCTACATTATGCCACCTCTCAGTGGCGGATAGTAACACCATCAAATTCCGAAAATACAGAATTTTCGGAATTTGATGAATACCATAATTTCCATATCCCCATGCTAATGTATGGGGAGTGTGGAAATTAACGCAGGGGGGCTTAGCAAGGAGATATCAGTGATATCTCCTGTGCTAAGTGTGTTCATGAATACTAAAATAAAGTTAATTAAGGAAAATGTCCTTAAAAACGTTATTTTAGTGTTGATGAATAGGCCCCTGAGTCTGAATCTGTATATGAAGCTCTGTGATGCTGAGCCCGCCGCTTTTTTCGCACGCCAAGTTCCGTTGTGCTTCATCTGCGACTTTGTGTTTAAAACTAATTCCTGTGCAGTTAGTTGCAGCCCAGCATATCTAGGGCCTGATTCAGCAGCATTCGCAAATGCAACTACGTATACAGATCGGGCGATTGTTATCCATTGCACATGCATATAAGCCGGGCTGCACTCACAATGCGATTACGTATGCACAGAGAAATCCATCGCAGAGTTTGTGACAGGCTCTGAGCGTTTGGGGGTGGTGACGGGGGAGTGGTGGTAGAAACGCAGGAGTGGTCTGCCCGTTGGAACGCCGTTTCATAGCCGTATTCATACATTAGCCCCTGCGATTGCCTACGCTGCTTGAGTAATCACTCCGTGAGACGAGACTTGCAGATTCTGCAGCTGGTCAGACCTGGTGTAAATGCTGCATGACGGGCCGATGTGCATCGATGGTTCCAATGTACACGCAGGAGTGCGAGGTAGTATGGATGTGAGAAAGCAGCAGTGGGCGTCTCTATGTTGGCTGAGCTGTGGCAGTCATTAGCATAATTCACAGCTTCGTACGCAATAGCAATCCTTACTGCATCGGGCCCCTTGTACCCTGTGAGTGGTGTTTCGCTGCGTCTGCGATTCAGTTGGTACGCTACACTTGTCGAAGTGGCTCAGTCATGACGCATGGCGTATTGAGGTTAGGCGTATGAGGACTAGTTTGCCTTAATGTTTAATTTCTCAAATAAGCCTTAATGTAACATGTCTCCTTAAGTGATCAAAGGGTTTTCTGTTCTGTATATCTGTAGTAATATCTGTTTTACATCAATAAAGTTTTTAAAGCAGTTTATGTTTTATAATTTTTAAGGTTTGCAATAATAAAGGGAATTGTCACTGTGAAGCTGAATGGGCACCTCCGTATTGTGACCAAAAAGGTTTCGGCGGTAGCGTGGACAGTGGGCCCATGAGACCCTCAGGTGAGTGATTTATGTTCTGCAGCAGAGCCAGATTTAGCCCTCGTGGGGCCCTGATCCAAAGCCTAACCCCAAACTTCACTGTAAATATAACCTCTAACCCTAATAACCTAACCCAAACCACTAAACCCTACACCAACCCTAATACCCTAACCCCTAAACTAACCCTAATACCCTAATTCAAACGGCTACACCAACCCTGGCAGTGGCAGCTTCTGTTATGCTTAGGCTGGCTGCGGCTGGGCAGCGGATGGCAATCTTCCCCTCCTATGTACAGTGCCCTGTGACAGTGCAGACAGATGGACTCTGGGCGTGCCGGTGGGTCATGACGTCACATGGTAGTCACGCAGTGCTCCTCTCGTAAAGTTTTGAACAGGCTGGATTTCGTGGGGCAAAGGGGCCTGGCCCCTTGGGTCCCGCTGAGCCCTAGGCGGGTGCCTAGGTTGCCTTGTGGGAAACCCGACCCTGTCTTGCAGTAGCATAATGCTGGCGGCAATCGCTGGCCCATCCTGTGAAGTGCTTCGCTGTCTTCTGCATCAGAAATTTCGGAAGAAATCTCAGCCAATATGGCGCCGGTAGCCACCAGGTCTGGCCTTCTTCTGGGTGCAGGGTGGTTAGCGTGGGCCCTCCTTGACACTGGAGCCTGTGTACGCCACACACTCTGCACCCATTATGGATACGCCACTTTCCTCCAACACTCCTCTTACGCATCCTATAGCTTTTGATCATGTGACTAAATCAGGCATCCTGCTTGTGGTATTGGACCATCTAGCTGAGATCAGAGCATGTGTGGCCAGTGGTTGTCTTTCTGTGCCACGTCAGTAGGTTGGAGGGCGCTTAACGAGATTAAGACAACATGATAGAGGAATCAGAGAACCTTAGTAACAAAGCCGTATTGTCCTTTTACATAACTGGTAAGTTACAACATGTCATTACAAGCAGTGATCTGTATACACAGAGACTAGCCAGCTGTAATGGAGAGAGCGTCACAGGTGTAGTCCACACTCATGTAATCAGCAGTGACGTCTATCAAAGCAAAGACTCAATGTAGATGAAAGGTCCCCGACATGGTACGCAGTCAGAGTTTCATCGATTACAATGTCAACAACATTGATGATAAAATGTCGACATCATTGATGTCAACACCTGCAGAATGCAGACATCTGGAATGTCGACATTGACATGTTGACATATACTGATGACATTACGACATGTCAGCATTCTCCTAATGATTGGCAACATTGTAAATATCTACATAATGTACTACACCCCTCCCCCCAAATCTTGGGGGGGTCTCATTCCAGGTCCTCTCTTTGAACCCAAATTCTCATACTACTAAATGCGTATTAATGGTGGCACTGCCTTCTCCTGACAGGTAACAGCGGTGTGATTGCAGGACTGCTGGTAACTGTCGTGTGTATGGCAGCGGCTGCCGGCACCATGTACCTCAAGAGAAGGACTCTAGTTAGATGGATTTTCGCAAACAAGAAGAACACTATTGAAAAATTAAGGTAACTGTTGTTCTGTAGGGAAAATACCATTTGTATGTGCATGATATTAATGTATAGTCCCCATTTATTGTGTTTAGAAGACAGATATAATAATTTATGTAAAAATATGATATCTGTATACGGAACAAATAATGGTACAATACAGGTCAGTTTATTTCAGGTTTATTCAGCATTTTAGAATTTCAAATTCGATCGTCCTGCACTCTTGCCTCTGCTGTAGGCGGTAGAATTGAGTGAACAAAGTGAGATTACATACTGATTGAAATTATATTTTTGAGCAAGTCTTTACCTACCACCCACTTGTAGCAACTGGTTTTCCCTCGCTCTTCTCTACCTGGAACCAGCCGTCACCTGGAGCCCTGTGTCGATAACTGCTAGCTGACAGTGGGCCTGATTCAGACCCGCTCGCGAGCTCTGAGCGCTCGCAAGCGGGTCGATGTTGCCCAAGTGCGCATGCGCACGACGGAGGCGGCTCCGTCGTGCGCATGCGCGAGACGCAAATAACGACGGCCAAGCCGTCGTTATGGGTCTCGCACCAAAGGGGGCATGCTGTCGATGGTGATTGACAGCACGTCCCCTTTGGTGGGCATGCTGGGGGCGTGGCTGCCCAGACGGAGGCGTTCCAATGGGAATGCCTACCGTCTGGGGCCAGCCCCACTCACATCACTAGTGATGTCAGTGGGAGTGCTCTCGGCTCTGATAGAGCCAAAAGCACTCCAGGGCTTGCGGCAGTGAGACCCTACCGCAAGGGTCTCATCGCAAGCCCGATGGTCGCGATGGTCTTGACCATCGCGACCATCATTTTGGCCGCTCGCTATAGCTGTGTGTGGTCACCCACAGCTATGCGAGCGGCCAGGAGGCCGCTCCATTTTCAGGGCCAGTATGCAAATGGTATAGTGGAGGTGATGCCCAAAGCTACCAATCAGATACTAGGCTAGGGGGTAAATTTGCTATAGGTCAGTTTTAGTAGATTTTGTGTTTTTTTGGGGTGATTACTGTTTTGCAAATCGGAGATTTATTAAAGTTAAAACCCACCGCAAATCGATCAAAAATCTGACTTTAGAACAAATGAGAACATCGGACCAACAATCGATACTTTCACATAGACGACTATAGAAACCGGAGATTTACTATCCGTCTGTTTTAAACCTGCCCAAGAACAGAAGCAAAATACAGCGGCAAACCCGACCAAACAATAGACCTGTTAGTGGCAGGCGAGTTTGGGAGAAGCAGTGTGATCTGTGCAGGTTTTTTAGGTTAAAATCAATGAAAGAGTTAAAAATGTAAAAGAAAAAATTGAGTGGGGTCCCTCCCTAAATCTATAACCAGCCCCGTACCTTTCAGCCTGTTCTGGTCATGGAAAATCGGGGAGAAATCTGGCGTAGGGTATCCCCAATTTTCCATTAATCGGCACCAGGCTGAACCGGGGGAGGGGCTTACACAATAGCAGGGAGACAATGGGCCTTATTCAGCTTCAGACGGAATTGCAAAGCTGCTCGCAAGCAGCTTTGCAAACGTCTGTGCAGATATGGTATCACGTCTCCTGCTGTATTACTTATCTGAGCTGCGTTGTCCAACGCAGCATCGGATAATCTGCAGAACATCGTCCGGCTAAGGGGACCCATGGGGTCACACAGCCGGCCCCCACAGATGAGAGGAAGAAGCCGGGAAATCTCCGTCAGCCGACGGAGATCCTGGCCTCTTCCCTCCCCCTCAACGGCGGAGACACACCTCCGTTTCGGGTAACGGAGGCCAACGCCGCCCACAAACGGCAGCAGACTACGTGCAGAAGACAATGACAGTCTACGTGCGGAATCGCAGACCCGTTCTGCACATGTGCAGAACAGGTCAGGCGCCTGCGCAGATTCCCGATCGTGTGCACTGCGGAATGAGGGCCAATATGCGGATTTTGCAGTCAGAAATCTCGTCGATGGTAATCAATTTTAAAATCATTCTAGAGTCGACCTTTAGTAAATTTCCCCCGAGGTTTCATGACATACTGTAGAACATTTTAGAAGGTTCGATATAATTACTCTGAGAGGGCAGATGTATCACTCTTTCTAAATAGGACTGGTCGAGAG
Organism: Taudactylus pleione; assembly: GCA_031769625.1. NCBI lineage: Eukaryota > Metazoa > Chordata > Amphibia > Anura > Myobatrachidae > Taudactylus > Taudactylus pleione. The sequence goes on along the minus strand of JAUIMM010000033.1, from coordinate 2,418,386 downwards.
GTTGCTCATAGCAACCAAACAGACTCTAGCCTTCATTTATCTAGTACATTCTATATACAATGATAGCTATGAGCTAATCGGTGGCTTTGGGGCAACTTCACCACTTGTCCTTTTTAGAAGATTTGATCCGACTCTCCCTAATATGTTTCCTCCAGTCAGTCTGAGCCCCACTACAGATAAGGAGTCCGTTTACGGGGCTGTGAGTGGTCCTCAAGCAGCCACGTACAGTATATATATAGATAGGTAACATTCCCAGCTTCGGCTATGAAATCTCAGCAGAACTGAACTTTTTGTAGAGCTCCAGCCTGCGTTAAGCATCCGCAGCTATCTGAGTAACCTTTGATCGAAACCTAGTCAAGTGAGTTGTAGCCTCCATATTTGAGGCCATTATTGCCCAGGCACTCTATTCATTAAAAGAGTCTCCTGGGTGTTATAAAAGACACATTTCCCCAGATTGCAGAAGCTAATTTTACAGGCTACTGGCTTCCAAAAAAGAAAAAAAAAAATCAATATTTATTTTCAGTCCTGCAAGAGTGTTTGATCATTTTTACTCTGGTTGTTTGCTATGGTGAATAAAAATGAAGAGACCCTTCTCAGTGTCATTCTAAATTGAAGCTCCTCTCTGTTGTATTCAATTATTTATATCGCAGGTCAGCCAGTCCATCAAGAACTAGGAGCCCCAATGAAGCTAATCAAAAATATAGCAGAGCGTTGAGCAAACAACTGCTGAGCAATGCATCGTCACAGCCACAGGAGGTGTGTATGACCACAGTGTATTGCAGCACGGTCCTTTAGTGTTGTGTAAATCAATGTGACGGCCATACAAAAAATACCGAAAAACCAACGTACCTATTGGCGCTCTATCTAAAGAAACTATGCCCAGGCACCTATTCTTAAATTGCACCAAATAGCCCCATGGGAATGCCTACCGTTTGGGGGCGGCCCCACTGACATCACTCTGTTTCAGCCGAAAGCTCTCTGGGGCTTGCGGCCACGAGACCCTACCGCAAGGGTCTCGTCGCAAGCCCGATGGTCGCGATGGTCTTGACCATCGCGACCATCATCCTGGCCGCTCGCATTAGCTGTGGGTGGCTATAAAGCCTGTTCTGGTTCTAAAAATACAGGGGCCAAAATGCGTAGGGGGCCCCTGTATATTAAGAACCAGCACAGGGCTTTGTTGAGCTGGTCCTGGAAAATCAGGGGACAAAACGAGTAGGGGTCCCCTGATAATTCCAGAACCAGCACCGAACTCTTTCTAGCGGGGGGATAATGCCACAGCCAGGGAAAACCCAGCGGGCCCGTAATGCCCCGCATGCTGGTATTTGTGGTTCTCCAAATACCAGCATGCAGGGGAGGCTTGCTGGTACTTGTGGTTCTACAACTAAAGACAATATGGAAACTTAATTTTTACACTAACACTATCAACCCGACACCCACGGCCATAGGACGCCGGGGATAGCACCGGGCTATCAGTCTAGGCCTGGGGTGCTCTGGAGAGGGGTACCCCAACTCCCCAGGGATCCCCGGCCTGGACTGACTAGCGGTCAGGGATAATGCTTTAGCCGGAGAAACTGGTGAAAGGTTTTCCCTGGCTGTGGCATTATCCCCCCGCTAGAAAGAGTTCGGTGCTGGTCCTGGAATTTTCAGGGCACCCCTACTCGTTTTGTCCCCTGATTTTCCAGAACCAGGACCAGCTCAACAAAGCCCTGTGCTGGTTCTTAATATACAGGGGCCCTCTACGCATTTTGGCCCCTGTATATTTAGAACCAGAACAGGCTTTATAAAGCCCGGGGCTGGTTATGCTGTTGGGGAGGGGGGTGCACTTTTTTTTTTTAAAACACACACAGAAGCCATCACGGATCTCACTGATCTGTGATGGCTTCTCTAAAACTCGCACCTTTTAATGCTACTCGCATTAAAAGGCGTCAGTTTACATAGTCCTAAACTCGCAAATGCAGTAGCCTCGAGCTGAAAAGTTCGCAGGCTATTGAATTTGCGAGTTTCAGTACAAACTCGCACTTTTTAAAAGTGCGAGAAAGTGCGAGTTTGTACTGTTACTAAAACTGACACCCTATTACATTTGGCCCATAATATTTGTTCTTATTTTTGTCTTTGCTAAACGCACCTTAAATAAAACTGTTTTCTAAACGTTCCATTACAATATGAACATTAATATACCCATGTAATACAAGCACTGAGAGCCAGGGCGCTGCCAGCGGTGCCAAGACTGCCATCTAATAAAAGTGAGAGGACGGGACTCTGTGGTCCTGGAACACTGCTAGAACGCAATAACAACTTGCAGCATATATGTCAGTGGAGACTGGAGAGGTCCTTTCTCCATTTTCTGACACATTATATTACTACCCCAAGGTCACGCTCAGAGCAGGGCTCGCCAATCATGCCCGCCGCTTCCAGAGTGCTTATAGCACTGACAGCTATACAAGCAGAAAGTCCATTACACACAGAATAAAATTGGTAATGAAAGGGAATGAAGGGAATGGCCACCTAGTACGATGTACACAGTCCAACCACTGCCAGCAGGCAATCAGTTTTATTATTTTCTGCAAAGGGAAACTAACATTTCGAAAACAACTGGTGTATTTTTTGGGAAGGTGTATATATGATGTCACATGGTTTATTTTCCAAGGCGGGGATAAGACCTCCCAGAGCGACAAAGACAGGAAGTTCATGCACAGAGGGGGTTCCTGTGTGGGACTTGTGTGACAATAACAACAACACCGCGGGGGGGGACCGGGGATTGGAGATTGGTAGACACTTCAAGATCTCTGGGGAAAAAAAGATATTCAAAAACAACAGTAATGTCACCTGTGCCACATGTTTACGTTTAAGAAAACTGGTGCAAAGGAAAAAAGGTGGTGTTGTACAGGGCAACCGCATTCTAAAGCTGTTAGCACAGGGATGCATTGTGTGCCCGTCTTTTAAACCTAAAAACCTGACACCAAGTACACCGGGAATTCTGTGTCACTGACTGACTGCTGTGTACAGCCAAACAGAAGATGTTTAAGAAACACTCTGCCGTTTTAAGTTTAAAAAAATGAAAGCAAGCATCTCATTGGTTGCTATAGAAAACACCACCTTTTTTCCAGGGCACCAGTTGTTTCTCTTTGATTGTAATGTGCTGGTAATAAATAGATTAATGCATATTAAAACACAGAAGATGCTGTTACCCGCAGGATGGGAGGACGCACAGATTGCCGCGTTACCAGCCTGACGACATCAGTCATCCAATACTTGAATCGCCTGAGTGCAATTTACTCGGCCCACCACGGCCTCCCCCTCGACCCTTCCAACAAACTGTGCCTGGCCGACCACTTCCAGCACGGCCGCCCCTCAGAGGAGTGAAGGTATGTGCTATGTAACCAGAAAAGTGCAGCAACGCCCCCACAGAGCAGTGTATGGTATACAGTATATAGTAGGACAATCCATTCCATTGCCACAGAAGTTTTATAGGTTATTTCATCTATGAGAATAATGTATCTTGTAAATGCTTGGGGGGAGATGTATCAAACCTTGGAGAGAGATAAAGCAGTGAAGTTGCATAAAGGAACCCATCAGCTTCTGTCATTAAAACAGTTTAGCGGTAAATTTACTAAGATGGGAGTTCTATTTAAGAAGCGATGTTGCCCATAGCAACCAATCAGATTCTACTTCTCATTTATCTAGCACCTTCTAGAAGATAATACCTGGAATCTGATTGGTTGCTATGAGCAACATCACTTCTTTAATAGAACTCCCATCTTAGTAAATGTACCCCACAGAAGCTGATTGGGTGCTTTGGGCAGCCACTCCACTTCATCTCTCTCCAAGGCTAGCTACAACTCACCTTTTGACTGGTACACTCTGTTTTTCTGCACGCCCCCAAATTATTACTAGAGCCCAGGGCCGTAACTAGGGTAGTGTGGCCGATGCCGTGGCACAGGGCAGGGGGCGCTGTTTGGGCCTGTCAATACTTCTGTTATCATTCTCACTTGTAGCTTCCTCTTCTTTTATCCCCAGCATCTCCTGGGGATAAAATATCCAGTTATTGCCCTGTTTCCCAGTAGACTGTTGGCAGCACGTATTAATGTATGCAGGTAGAAATATTCTGTCTATGCTCTCCTAGCTTGCCGTGATATGGTAAAATACAATGTAATGAATACATGACAAAGGGGGAGATGTATCAAGCCTTGGGGAGAAAAATAAAGTACCAACCAATCAGCTTCTGACTGTCACTTTACAGGCTGTGCTTGAAAAATGACAGGAGCTGATTGGTTGGTACTTTATCTCTCTCCAAGGCTTGATACATCTACCCCAAAGTCCCTGATGAATACCAGTATGTGTATCTCATATACCTAGTTAAGCCACAGCCAGTGGGCGCCAAAGGAAATTTTTACCCCCCCGGGCTCCACATGGTATAGTACCAGCCCTGGTTACAGTCTGTATAACACACACATGCTTATTTGTAATATAGGGGCCTATTCATCATCGATAAATGGCCCGGTAACAATGCAGGAACACTAGCTTCCGCATATTTTAGTTACCGGACCACTAATCATCAGGGGTCCGATAGGACCCCCTGATATTCAGCAAACTCTGAAAACTGAAAGTTTTTTTTGAGATTGCTTCCGAGAATAAGTGCCATTTTCAGACTGCGCCTGCTCTCGTAGCCCCGCTCCTTCCTATGGGAAGGAGATCTGGGGATGCGAAGAGGGATCCGAGCAGATCCCTCCGCCACCTTCTCACGGACTCCCCGCCGGCTGTGTGTGTAGCCAGGCTGACGGGATGGAGGTAAGAAACGCAGCTACATCTGTAGCTGCGATAATAACCGAGGGGGAAGCTGCTTTTCGAAGCATCTGTCCCCACACCGGAGCAATGATGAAACTACGGTGTAAACTATCTCCTGCTGCGAGTTGGATACTTAATTATCCCTCGCAGTGAGAACATACGGCCTCCGATGATGAATAGGCCCCAGAATCATATATTGTTCCTGATTAGCCATATGAGGGTAAGACTCACATAAGAAAATATCTGATTGATTACTACGGCAGCACATTGAGTCTGCAATGTATATATATATATATATATATATATATATAATATATATATATATATATATGTATGTTATTAAAAGCAAAACTCAATCACATCTTTTCCTGGGAAAGGCAAAGGAACGAAGCTACAACACACAGACATGTGGAGAAGTGTATTTCAGGGGTGACATAAGGATGAACAACCCACGCCCTGCACATTATTACAGAAAGTTGTGTTTCCGGGATGCGCCGTAAAACTCAGAGTTTGAAACAAAAATGACCTTTAAAATGTCGCCAGCGCTGACAGCCAGCAGAAGAGAGTTGTCAGTACTAGGGGACACAAACAGTCGTCGCCGTGCAAGCAGCCAGGAAACACTTGTGTGAGGTAACAGAGGCTCTGACTCAGCAAAGATTGCAAGTGCAAAAACGCACGCACCCGTTTCAATGTTGCGTTCTGCGCATATGTGTGCGTGAACCAGCCATTGCGATTGGGGCTCTGATCGCAGTGTGTACGCAGACCCATCGCAGAGTGATTGACAGGAAGTGCCGTTTGGGGATGGTGACGGGGGGGGGGTGGCGAAACGCAGGCATGTCAGTACGTGTGAACGCCGTTACAGGGGCGTGTATAAATTATCCACAGCGTTGGCATACACAGCCTGAGCTCCAACTGTGTACAGGAAGTTAAGTTTAGCAGTTTGTGAGTAACGTCTGACCTGCCTTAATTTTGCGTGAGGCTCCGATGGTACCGATGTTTTCGCAGACTTACACGGTATTACGGATGTGAGTAAAAGGAAGTGGGCGTCTTTATGTTCTGCTGCGGTGGCATAGCAATCGCAGTCATTTGCCGAATTTCCCAGCAAAACTGCGTACGGGCTTGCTGCTGTGATCGCATCAGCGATCCTTGCTGAACCAGGCCCTGAATTCGCCAATGTTGTGTAATCAGGAGCCGCATTCACCCTATGAAAACTGAACGTAAATTTGAATCTTACACCGTTTTTGCCAATGTTGCTTTCCAGTTTTGTTTCCTTCTGTATGTCTGCGTAGGTAGCACATTGGCAACAGTTAGTATCCTGAGGGGCAGGTCCATACATATTGGGATATTGGACCCGTTTAGATACTCTTGGTTACATGCATTCATCCTGCATTCACCTGTGGAGATTGGAGACAGACACTGTAATGTGCAACTGGACGCACTGATGAGACTGAGGTTGAGGCTGGGATATAGACGCGATCTACGGGACTTTGTGCATCTGAAAGGTAGTCACGGCCCCTAACTCTCCTGCTGCAGAAGTGCCTCCCTTCATGTGTCTTGTGTCCGGTCCATGCGGCAACTACCACTGACATATATAGCTGCTGCTTGTTATCTTCTGCCGGAGAAGTGATTTTACTGCATCTCCTTTATGTCTCCGCCGAGCGTATAAACACAAGAGATTTAGGCCCTGATTCAGAGCCGGACGCTCTGACCAGAGCGCTCGCTCTGAATCAGGGCCCTCCTCCGTTAAAATGGAGCGTCCTCCTGGACGCTCGTATAGCTGTGGGTCACCACCCACAGCATATACGAGCGTCCAAAAAGATGGTCGCGATGGTCTTGACCATCGCGACCATCGGACTTGCGAGTGAAACCCTGCGGTCGGGTTTCCCAGCCACAAGCCCTGGAGTGATTTTGGCTCTATCAGAGCCAAAATCACTCCCACTGACATCACTAGTGATGTCAGTGGGGCCGGCTTCAGACGGTAGGCGTTCCCCTGGCACGCCCACCAAAGGGGGCGTGCTGTCAGTCACCATCGACAGCACGCCCCCTTTGGTGCGAGACCCCGAGCGACGGATTCCCCGTCGCTCGCCGGGTCTCGCGCATGCGCAGTGGGGAACATCGACCCACTTGCGAAGGTACTGCCGCTTGCGAGTGGGTCTGAATGACCCCCTTACTTCTTATAAATATTACTAACTTTGCGGAACGCGGAACTATACATGACATACAGAGGTATAATATTGATTACCATTGAATGAGAACGGGACTTTACCTACATTGCAGGTGTGGACTGTGACCATTGAATATCTTCTTTACTGGTATATACCAGATTATTTAGGATCCACCTCCTCTAGTTACATCAAGAGTACAAATTTGGTACTTTATACAATATATGATGAATTTTTGTACAATATCGCTTTTCATATGATATATTGATGTGTTTTATTATTTTTAATGCTCTGACAGGTCAAATTGATGTTTTAGGATATTAAATCTATGTTTGATTAAGTATAAGATGACTTTGTAATTCTTTTCAGCCATGTCTTTAAATAGACCCTTACATAGCTAAAGCAATATCTTACCACAAACAAAATGATATTATCTAATGATAAATCTAAAACAAGCCAGCCCAGACTTCTGTATGGAGCAAAAATATAATGGTTATTTAACTGTATATATCAGCATTTCTAAGGCTCAGTGTCAGTGAAAATGATACATATGTACGAAGACCGAATTTAAACTTTGCTTTCATTGTACATTCACAACTGGAAGAAAAAGACAAATATATGCATTGAAGAATCAAATCACTGTTTAGACTACATTTGTACATGGTCGGGTCTACAGACCAATATATCATTACTTAATTATAAAGTGTCAACAAATTCCACTGCACCTGCATAAAGTCAGCACTATGAAAATGGAAGAGAACTGTCTGCTGGGGAGGGAGACATGCTGAGAGGCGCTTTCCGTACATTCCCAGTTATGAGTTCACTTTAGAAGAACAGTAAGGTTTAGTTTGTGCAGACGCCCATCTATAAGGGAAGCACTTTACAGCAATTCTCTTCTGAGGTCGTGCATCCTGCCCACCTGTCGTGTAGTCTGTGGGTATAAGCACGTAATCCAAATTGAAAACCAAGCTGGCCATAGGCATCTGTATTTAGCGCATTGTGTTCTCTTGCAGGCAGGTAAGAAATCCCATCATTTAACTGCAACTGCCATCTAAAGAATCCACAGCAGCATACTGTAATATCAATTCACTAATCTCACAAAGCTACACGTTTACCGGATAACTTTGAAGAGCCAGCAGTGTCAGTCATTATGACACTGCTGGGGTGCAGAACTACCACTGCATTTAGACAGAATGCTAAAGGCATGCTTGGGGTCACATGGGAGGAGGAGGCAGAGCACATACTGATGAGCCTTTTTATACTGCTACAGAGGCCAAGTACCCTCTCTCAGGTCCTGTGCGACATGGCAGCGCCAAGCGTATTTGTGATCAATATCGTGCATCTCATCCGCATAGATAAACATCTGGAAGGGACAAACCTGCATCGCTAGCGTACACTGGCCACCGGGGTTTGCGGCTTGTACTTGTACATCTGTGTGTGACTGAGACATTGGTGCCTATGTACTAAGCCTTGGAGAGAGAGAGATAAAGTGGACGGAGGAAAAAGTACCAACCAAAGTGACATACATCACTACGTCATGTTTCTCTCAGGATTGTGTTTTCTGAAATGCAGTCTTCTAACGAATTGAGGAAGCTGCTGTTACACACTGTACAATGCACTGCAATGGTACTGCCCCCTGTTGGTGAATGAGTACATATTGTAGTTGCACCCTCTACTGCACTGCAAATTACTCCTTTAAAACAAAAGATCAGCCAAACATGATGTGGAATAACTGGATTTTGGAACAATCCGTGGCGTCTCTAGGGGGGTGTGAGCCGCACCAGGTGAGGTGATGCCTGTGAGATGCAGACAATGGCGAGCTTCCGGCAAGTATGCCAATTTTTTTATGTTTTATTTTTTTTGAAGGCAGCGTTAATTTAAAAGGCAAAATCAAAATGCAGAAGGAAATGCAATAGCACTCTGGGCGAGAGAGTTAATGTTGTTGATGTATGTATTTACATATTGGTGATATACACAGGTTGGAATATAGTAGACACGAGCAGAATCCATATATGAGGCAGGTCAGGCAGTGAGACTAAAGCTGGGTACACACTGACAGATATATTGGCCGATCAATTGATTGGCCAAAATATTTCGTGCCCGTCGGCCAGTGTGTACCAGCGATGTGTCTGTGAACGACGTCGTTCACAGATACAGTATGTGATGCTGTGCTGCAGAGCCGATGGCGGATTTATCTCCAGATATATCTGGCCATCGGCCAGTGTGTACGGGCGGTCTGCTGACCACCCTTACACATGCAGCAGAGGCCGCTGGGAGGGGGCGGACACGCGCCCCCCCAGCTGGCGGGACCCGCGGCCAGAAGCAGATGATGGCCGTTCAGTGTGTATGAACGACCATCATTTACAGATATATCTTTGCAGTGTGTACCCAGCATTAACCAGTTTAAGTTTATTGCAGAGCACAGATTGTACAGCCGTACTCACAGGGCCTGCTTCAGCAAGGATCGCAAATAATAAGACGCACGCAGTCAGACGATTTTCGGGATATGCGTATGCATCACAGTGTGCGATCTAACATGAGATCGCAGTGTGTGATTGACAGAGTGATTGACAGGAGGTGCCTTTTGTGGGTGGCGACGGGGGGGTGGCTGGGCGAACGCAGGCGTGCCATTGCATTTGAATGTCGTTACAGGGACATGCATAATTAAACCCCTGCGACGGCATATGCAGCCTGAGCTCTAGATACCGGCAGGAAGTTTAGCAGTTGGAGAGTGAGGTCTGACCTGCCTTAATTGTGCGTGAGGCTCCGATGGTACCGATGTTTTCGCAGACTTGCAAGGTATTACGGATGTGAGAAAAGGGAAGTGGGCGTCTTTATGTTGTGCTGCGGCGGCATTGCAATCGCAGTTATTTGCATAATCTCACAGCAGAACTGCGTACGCGCTTGCTGCCGCTATTGTATCAGCGATCCTTGCTGAATCAGGCCCACAGTAACACCAGCAGATAGCGAAGATGGAACGGAGCATACATTTGACCCTCTGGTCATGTATGTTCAGCGGCAGTATGAGATGAACAGCGGAGTCCATGTAGTACTGTGGCGCTCAAACATAGAGACAATATGGCGCCACGCATGAGCAGTAGCACTGTTGGTGGCCATCTTGATAAAAGACTGATACTTCAGTAAAGAAGCATCATCTTCCTCTCCAAATGCTCTACATCAGCCTCCCCTCTCATACAAGCCCTCCACTGACTCCCCTTCTCTTTCAGAACCCAATTCAAGGTTCTCACAGTCGCTTACAAAGCCCTCACCCATTCCTCTCCCATTTTCATCTCTGACCTCATCTCCCTTCACTCTCCTGTCCGCCCTCTTCGTTCAACAAATGCATGCAGTCTCTCCTGCTAACTGATTACTCCCTCCCACTCCCGCCTCCAATATTTTGCCCGTGAGAGAGGCCTGAGGGAGTTGGAGAGTATGTACTGTGTGTAGTTGAAGGCAGGGACAGGAAGGGTTGATTGGTAGTAAATTTCATTTCATTTTTTGATTCTGAAGTAAATTTGAGGGAGGAGGGGAGGGGAGGCATTTACAAACATATATTTCACTCATTCACATCAGTCCTTGCCCCAGAATAATCCTTGAGCACCATGCCTGCTGCTGCTGCTGGGAGTGGATTTTTTCATCCCAGAAGGGGACCAGGAAGACTTCTTGTAGTGCTTTCCAATACAATTGACTGTTAAATAATCCTTTGCAAACCTTCCACATGAAAAGCATTTCCCAACCTGTACAGGGATATTAAAAAAAAACATAGTTAATGGCCTCCAAACTGCTGTTGTACCCACTGTCCACTTAACCAGCACAGATATGTGGACAAACGGAACAGAGCAAATGCAAGATTTCAGATTTAAGGTCTTATGTTGTGTCTTTCTTGAGAATCCTGCGCCTGCTTCTGCTGCTAGGAGTGGATTTTGATCCCAAAAGGGGACCAGGAAGAGTGCTTTCCAAAACAATTGACTGTTAAATAATCCTTTCAAAGATTCCACTTGAAACTTTTTCCCAACCTGTACAGGGACATTAAAAAAAAACATAGTTAGTGGCCTTCAAACTACCATTGTACCCACTGTCCACTTAACCAGCACAGAATGTGTGTCAGATATGTGGACAAGCAGAGCAGATCAAATGCCCAATTTCAGATTTAAGGTTTAAGTCTTACATTGTGCCTTTCTTGAGAATTCTTGAGCGTCATGCCTGTTGCTGGGAGTGGATTTTCATACCAACGAACACAGATCTGAAGAGATGTAAAGAACTACTGGCAGGAAAAATAGGCAATTTGGAGGCCCTAACACAAACTGGCTTTGCTTTACTTGCGGTGCCCACCCTCCAGTGTGTACTCCGAAACAGTTTTCAGCACAGCCGGGAACCTTGTCAGTGATCGGCCTGAGACTACTTCCCCAAAATGTGGAAAAGATAATGTCCATCAAAATGAACTACAAATTCTACGAGAAAGACCTTTATCGTCATTTTCGTGCAAAAATTACAGAGGCACCTGTAATGGTGGATTCCAGCTGGGACAAATTAATATTGTGTGAAGAAGATGATGTATACATCACCCCAGATTATACCATCACCAAAGATTATACCATCACCACAGATTGTACCAGCACCCAAGCCTATATCGTCACCCCATCCTGTGTTGTGTATAAATTACAGCTACGCTCCCTGTTAGATTGGGGATTCATTGAACACTTTAGTGGATGTGAGCTCCATTTTAGTCCATATCACCACACCCCCTACACATCTTCTGACCTGGGCTACAGGAGGAGCAGCTGCACTCTGGAATACAGTTGCATGGAAATGCCCCTCTTAAAATTCAGGTAGAGGGGCCATGGGTAGGGAGTAGGGACACTATAATCAGAGAACGCAGTTTTAGCTGCTTTATTCTATTTTTTAAACCATATCCTCTATTTTCACCTTTTGAAAATGTTTATATGAATCTCAGCTGAGGCGTTTGTGATGTCATTATGTTTAATATATAATGCACGTTATTTAGCACTTTGTTGTGGCTTTGTAGTTGGCGTGTAGACTAATCATTTATTCAAGATTGAGGAAAGAAGTGAAAAGTTGCATTTTTTTATTGCTAACTTTGTGTTATTAAATTGTAACATTGTGAAGTTTCCAGTTACAGTGTCACAAGATTTTTTTATGAATAAGAAAAGAATAATACACTGCGCTACCACTTACAGTGTGACAATTTTTTTTACGAATACATCCCTGCTGCCCCTGCCTCTGGATGAACACAGCTGTCCCTGCCCCTGCCCCTGGATGGACACAGCAGCCCCAGCCCTAGATGAACACAGCAGCCCCTGGATGGACACAGCAGCCCCTGGATGGACACAGCAACCCCTGGATGGACACAGCAGCCACTGCCCTGGATGGACACAGCAGTCCCTTGATTAACGACACAGGCAGCACCCCAGTGCAGCTACGTTGCTGATAAGTGCGGCTAACGCGCACACACACACAGAGAAAAAAAATCACTTTTGTTAATTTTTTTTTTTTTTTTTTTTTTACACTGGGGGGAAGAGCTCCCCTGAAGGAGGCAGCAGCCCCTTGATAAACTACACAGACAGCACCCCAGTGCAGCTACGTTGCTGATAAGTGTGGCTAACACGCACACACACACAGAAATACAAGGTATTTATTTGTTTTTGGCACTCAGGGAGGATAGCACCCCTAAACGAGGCAGCAGCCCCTTAATAAATAACACAGGCAGCACCCCTGTGCAGCTACATTGCTGATAAGTGCGGCCATTCGCGCGCACACACAGAAAAAAAACACTTTTATTAATTTATTTATTTTGGGGGGCACTTGAGGGGAGAGCACCCCTGAACGAGGCAGCAGCCCCTTGATAAACGACACAGGCAGCAGCCCTGCGTAGCTACGTTGCTGTTAAGTGTGGCTAACGCGCACGCACACACACAAAAAAACTATTTTAATTTTTTCACACTGGGGATGAAGAGCACCCCTGATGGACAGAGCACCCCCTGGTCAACACAGCAGCACCCCTTTATGGACTGCAGTGACAGGAGCCACTGAAGGCCCCTTCTTCTGTCTGCAGCACAGCTCCTATAGAGTATAGACCACACAGCCCTTATGGTCAACAGCACAGCATAGCCAGCCCCTATGGACAACAGCAGCCAGCCCCCATGACAACAGCAGCCAGCCCCCATGACAACATTAGCCAGCCCCTATGCACAGCAACAGCACCACCCCTCCCTTGCATCCTCCTCACTCTCCACAGGCGAAAAGAAAATGGTCGGCGAGCGCGGGGAACCTTATACAATCCAAAAACCGTGAGAATCCGACAGCGGGATGATGATGTTTTCCCTCGCTTTGAGATCCAAGTCAGGCGGGAAAACCTCAGCCGGTCTTAGATCCGACTCGGATCTGCAAAATTCGTGTGGATTCGGTTCTCTGAGAACTGAACCCGCTTATCTCTACTTAAGACCCACTACTTCATCAAAGCCTTTCAGCTCTCATCCTAACGTGCTGCTACATGCTCCTTCCTCCCTGTCTACCCCATCTGTGTCACCCCTGTTTGTCTGCCCCTCCCCATTAGAATGTAAGCTATTACGAGCAGGACTCTCTAACCATGTGTGCTTCTCCTTACATTACTTTCATCTACTTCTTACTCCCTATTAGGGCACCTAACACTTGGTTGCTTATGCCCCTGTTGCTTATTTGGGTGTTATGGTCGCTAATGTAACAATGTATATTATCCATGTCCTTGTCCTGTATTGTATTGCATTATATTGTACTGTAAGTCGCTGGTCACCTATTTGTTTATGTACTTTTGTAAGGTGCACATTCCATATACCAACAAATGCCATTCACCATATAGGGGGCAGTTGTTGCCCTTTACTATAGATAGGCCCACCCGTGCCTTTACTATCGATTGGCCGGCCCATGCCTTTACTATTGCTATGCCCGCCCAGCCCTTTTACTTTTAATATAGCTAGGCCTGCCCATGCAACTCAGCTATTGTTGAACTACAGGTGTCAATGGGTGAGTAGCTTCTGTATAATAAGTAATTAGTGATTTAACCTATATTCAATATCAGTGACTCTTGTAGTCAGGGGCGTTTCTAGAGAGGAGGGGGCCCGTGTGCCGTCTCCGACACGGGCCCCCTCCTTTCCGCCCGGCAGCGCACTGAACTGTGCACGGCTAGTGCCGGAGTTATAGACTTTGGGCACTTGAGTGTGCCCAGAGTCTATAATGTATGCACAGGTCACCGGGAAAATGGCCGTGGCCACCATTTTCCCTGTACTGCGCATGCGCAAACTACTGGAAAATGGCCGCCGCGACCATTTTCCAGTCATTTTACAGCGCCGGACCCCGTGCCGACGTGGGACCAGAGATGTAAGTAATATTATGGGTGCAGTGTGTGCAGTGCGGGGCCCCCCTGGACCCAGGGGCCCGTGTTCCCCGCACACCCTGCACCCATTATGGACACGCCCCTGCTTGTAATGGCAAAAATCAATTAACTAACTAGTTCTGGTTTAGATCTTTCTGTATTTCTAGATCATCATTACTGTCTGACATTGTCCTGCTGTAACCTCTGTGTTCAATGTAATATGTGTAAATAGTTCAGTACATTAAGATAATTTGCATGTATGTGTCTGAGCACTTGCAGATCGTGAAAGTGCATACATGTGTCCGACTGTCCTTGTATGCAACTAAATGTGCGTGTAAAAGCACGCGCGTCCTGGGACAATATTGTATGCACACACCTGACGTGACGTGACATCCAATTTTAGGATTAGGGTTAGGTCAGAAGTCAATGGGAAAGTGCGTTATCAACATGCCGACTGTTGATATTTGCCATGTCGACATATGCTGTCCATAGCGACGTTCAGACCATGTTGACATTCCGGTGTCGGCATTCTGAATGTCGACTTTTTACCGTGTATCATCCATGTCACAAGAACTATACTTAGCTTCTCAGTTCTTTATCAAGTGTTATTCTTTTTAACACATGCATGTTTTACTTACACCAGATAAATGACAGACTATAACTAGTCACTTGCAGCAATATCATCTTTGTACTTTGAACTAGTTTAATAAAGCCAAACGACACCCCTCCCCCATTATATTGTAATGCAGCACATACTTTGGCTATTACATGAGTAAAGCAAACTTACAAATCATATTCATACAGTAGGTGGAAGAGCTGTGCAGTGGTTCTATGCAGCGGGAATAACACAAAGCAGGGAGTAACTTTGCTATTTTCTAGAATAGCCGTATAAAAATGCTGACACTGTACTTTCAGAGCCACTTGTCACCCACTGACATTTTATGGAATAAAATACCAAAACAAATCGCGTTGGACCCTATCTATATTGTCACACTTTCCCATGGTGGGGCCGGCAGTATAGTGTTATATACAGCAGCGCTTGTCACGCCGGCAGGCGAGAGTTACTGTGCGCTGCTGTGTCGCTTTTTGAGAAAAAACATCCGTTGACAGTGGAACCACAGTTCCCATTGGTCATGTGTGGACACACTTGGGGCCTGTTTCAGAGACTTACGCTAATGCAATTGCATCTGAGATCTCGCACAGAACGCAGCTGCGAAAATTTGTTAATGCCTTCCCAAACTTCCCCGAGCATAGGGGCACCCGCTGCTGCCTTCTCCTATCCATCTGACCAACGTGCAACAGCGTAAACATCGACACAGATCGGGCAGCCACGCAGCTTGTATCTCAAGTCAGACCAGCTACAAACACTGCAGCGCTAATGACACGCAGAGAGCTCTCGTGCTGCGCAGGAGATCGCAATGACTAGTTTATGCACTCCGATGGAGCGGCATGTAAACGGCGAGATATGCCTGCGTTTGCCTAACCACCCCCGTTACCGCGCCTCAAGCCCTGACTACCTGCCACTCACACTGCGCGTGTGCTGTGCGGCTTACACACGTGCGCAACGGCAAACCATCGCTCTATCTGCATAAATATCGGCATTGCGTAAATCTCTGAATTAGGCCCTTGGGCTGTAAAATTCTGCATTTTACTAGATTTCAAAACTACCCACCCGACAATACCCGACAGGGGAACTGTTTATTTATTTTTTTTGTTAAATCATGTAGCTTTTTATTCAACAATTTTCCTACATGTTAGAAACAGAACAAAAAGAAAATACATATAAAAAGTACAAAAAAAACAGGAGCGTTGCCGACAGAGAACACATCATAAAACAACAAAATGTACGGTCAAAGAGATTTCAATGATAAGCCAAGCCTGACAAAATTCTGTAAGAGAACCCTATACCCATCTGGTGCAGGAGGAAATAATTAAAAGAAGGGAAAAAAAAAAAAAAAGGGTCCATAGAAGAAAAATGTTACAAAGAAGAGAAGACGGATTGCACAGGAGGATATCTAACAGGTCTACGGAGGCTCAGTGGAGAAAGAGCCCATCGATCCCATAGCTTATGAAATTTAGGAAGGGCCTTGCAGCTAGTATAAACATATCTTTCATTGTCAATTGTATCATTAAACCGGACCCGCCATTTCTGGAGGAACCGGAGCACACCAGGTGCGGGCAATAATTACTTTAGCTAAGGTAGATAGGCCTAAAACAAAACGATAAATTGTTACATTGAACTATTCTGCAATATCTAAAGCAAATAAACAAAGGTTGTATGTTGATAATGGAAGAGTACATTGAATATCCGACCAGACTAATTTCCAAAAATCAGTAACCTTAGGGTAGTTCCATAACATATGCCAAAAGTCACAGCCAAGTGCACAACATTTGCGGCAATTGGTTGGGACAATGGCCCTGATTCAGAGCCGGACGCTCTGACCAGAGCGCTCGCTCTGAATCAGGGCCCTCCTCCATTAAAATGGAGCGTCCTCCTGGACGCTCGTATAGCTGTGGGTCACCACCCACAGCATATACGAGCGTGCAAAAAGATGGTCGCGATGGTCTTGACCATCGCAACCATCGGACTTGCGAGGGAAACCCTGCGGTCGGGTTTCCCAGCCGCAAGGCCAGGAGTGATTTTGGCTCTATCAGAGCCAAAATCACTCCCACTGACATCACTAGTTATGTCAGTGGGGCCGGCTTCAGACGGTAGGCGTTCCCATGGGAACGCCTCCGTCTGGCAGGAACGCCCCCGGCACGCCCACCAAAGGGGGCGTGCTGTCAATCAACATCGACAGCACGCCCCCTTTGGTGCGAGACCCCAAGCGATGGAAAGCCCGTCGCTCGACGGGTCTCCGCATGCGCACGACGGAGCTCCCTCCGTCGTGCGCATGCGCAGTGGGGAACATCGACCCACTTGCGAGCGTACTGCCGCTCGCGAGTGGGTCTGAATGACCCCCAATATGCGCAGTAGAGACGGGAATGGTAGGACCTATGCAAAATAAAATAGTGGACTTGTTGAAAACTGACACAAGGAGAAGCATCCCGTATAGGACCCAGTATTTGTGTCCATTACTCTTCCTGAAGAGAAACCAAATTTGATTCCCACTTATTTTGAGGGGGAAGAAAGGCATCCAGCAAATAACGAGAGGTGAGATCACTGTAAAGGTTGGAGACCATCTTACGAGATGGTAACTGAAGGAGTGCAAGCTTTAAGACGAGAAGGGGATAACAAATCAAGGGAACTGTATTTGCTGTAGTGACAAGCAAATAACTCAGAAGAGCCGGCTCCGTCGTGCGCATGCGCGAGACCCGGATAGCGACGGGCAAGCTCACGCTCAGCGCTCGCGAGCGGGTCTGAATCAGGCCCTCTGTGTTCTCCATGTTAGATTATTATAACCGCAGGAATCCTGCCCACATCACTAGAGTTCATATTTCCCATAGAGTATAACTGGATTTCCTATCATCTGTGCGTCTGATGGAACCTCACAACTCCTTGAAACAATAGTAAGGTTGTAGATTCCTATGAAACGTAGATATCAATCTTCTTAACGTGCATTTTACAAAAGAAACAACGAAAGTGCTGAACACATATATTGTTGAACAGTTTGCATTTAGAATAGAACTTAAAATTGGATTTCAATTTGCATTCCTGCAGAAGTTGCATAAGAGCTATCTTAGTCTCTGCATGATTTACAGTCATAGTTCTGGTAATATTATTTATCCGCACAGGTTGGTCTCTTCCGATTCTTGGTGGCAGTACATAAAGTACCCACAGTGTGAACACGTCTCCCCAGGCCGTGTATTGCCATTCGGCGTGGTTCCCAACACACAACTGCACATTTACAAAAGAAAGGGCCATTTTCGTTCCCTCTTTGTCATGTCTAGATACTTCAGCGGTATGTAATGTATCATTTTTATGCATCGTCTAATATTCTGTCTCCAAACAATTACAGATAAGCAAAATATGTTTGTACAGTCTTATCATGCAGGAAGCCGGTGATTACACTGTCTATGACAATAGCCCCAGGGGACAAGAGACAAGAAGTAAAATACAAATAAACAGTTTGGGAAATGTTTTATAGTTCATTTGAATCATCTCTTTTACTCTTCGCCAACAAAGATCGCAAAGACAATATTTTCTGTAACAGTCTAAACACTGAACGAAATGCACTTGATAGCTACCAGATACATACTGTAACCAAGCGGTAACTTAACACTACTGTAAATCAGCATGCATAAAGATATCTGTTCTATAGGGGGCTATTCAACTTGTTAATTATGGGGTGTCCGAACGGACCCCTATAATTAACGTTTCTTCTTGACGCGAGCGCCGGAATAATTCATAATTTCTTGCGGTGCGGAGTCAGCTGATCCGAAAATCAGCTGTCTCCCCGAATGCTTTCGCTGCTCTGACCTACAGGCAGTGCCGTAACTAGGGTATTTGGAGCCCAGGGCAAATTTGAAAATGAAGCCCATCCACCCCCCCACACCACTACGTGCGCGTGCTGAAAAATGGGTGTGGTCACAAGGGGCGTGGCCACTGCAAAATGGGGCGTGTCAACTTGACACACCTTTCTTGTCACTGGGAACATTTTTCCATTTGCACCTTAATACAGTGCCTCTTATACAGTCCCCCCTATATAGTAGCCCCAGTATACAATGCCCCCAGTAGTGGTCCCTCTTATGCAGGCCTCCAGTAGTTACCCTTATACAGTACCCCCAGTAGTAGTCCCCATTATGCAGCCCCCGATTAGATTAGTTCACCTTATACAGGCCCCCAGTAGTGATCCCCCATATGCAGTGCCCTTTACACAGTTCCCCCTGTAGTAGTCCCCCTTATGCAACCCGCCATTAGTTCCCCTTATACAGTGCCCCCAGTAGTGATCCCCCATATCCAGCCCCCCAGTTTGCCCCTTATACAGTGCCCCAGTAGTTGTCCCCCCTATGCAGTGCCCCCTGTAGTGGTTCTCCCTTTTCAGTGCCCCCTGTAGTGGTCCCCCCTGTGCAGTGCCCCCAGTAGTAAGCCCCTTATATAGTGCCCCAGTAGGAGTCCCCCTTGATGCAGTGCCCCCAATAGTAGTGGTCCCCCCCAGTAGTAGTCCCCCCCAATGCAGTGGCCCCAGTAGTAGTCCCCCCTGCACAGTGCCCTTTATAGTGGCCGCAGTAGGAGTCTCCCTTAATGCAGTGCCCCCTGTAGTAGACCCCAGTAGTGGTCCCCTCAATGCAGTGCCCCCAGTAGTGGTCCCGTGCCCCCCCTCGAAGCAGTGCCCCCAGTAGTAGTCCCCTCTTTAGTAATAGTCCCCCCCTGTAGTGGTCCCCCTCCCCGAAGCAGTGCCCCCAGTTGTATCCCCCCCCAGTAGTAGTCCCCAGTAGTGGATCCCTCCCCCCCTGAAGCAGTGCCCCCAGTAGTAGTCCCCTCCTTAGCCTTCCCCCCCCCCCAATAAATACACACTGAAATGAAACAATAAATAAAGTAAAAATTCTTACCTGAATCCACGCTGCCATCCGCACTTCAGTCCTCCCGGGCTTGCATGCTCTGCATTATGGGAGAGACGTCATGATGTCATGACGTCTCTCCCATTACCCACTGCAGGAGCCGGAAGGGAGCCGGCTCTTGCAGTGGGCGCTGCGGCTGCAGCAGTCAATGAGTGTCTATCTGACGCTCATTGACTGCTGTTTAACACACACACACCGCTGCCAGCGCTGGCGGTGATGTGTGTGCAGCAGCAGCAGCCAATGAGAGTCTGTCTGACCTCATTGGCTGCTGATTCACACACACATCGCTGCCGCTCGGCAGTGATGTGTGTGCAGTAGCAGCAGCAGCCAATGAGAGTCGTCTGCCACCCTGAGAGTCGTCTGCCATGAGAGCACGTCCGCCTGCCACCCTCCTCCTGGTGCTATTGGGCAAGCGCTCAGGGGGGGGGAGGGGCTCAGCTGTGCAGCACAGGACTGGCGCTGGGAAGCCTAGCGCCGGTCCTGTGTAAATGTGTAGTGCTGACCGCACACACACTGCGGTTGGCACTACACTGGCCAACTAGGGCAGGCAGAAAATTTAAATTTTCCCCTGCTTTTGTAAAAATTAAGTGTTGATGGATAGGCCCCATAGTTATGTAACTCAGAATTAGGGACCTATGTATCACGGCACTGCCGCGTTTATTAACCCCCTGTAATGCGGCGGATATTTTCATTTTCAATTAAAATATCCCCGCTATGTACAAAAGTGAACCCGCAGGGACAGCAATAGCGACAGCCGCTCTTCCCTTCCCGTTACTTCCCTTGTATATTGGAGGAATCTTTCACATTTGTGAAAGACTCCTCCAGGGGACTTTGACACTGCACATACACACAGTGTCAGTTTCCCACGCTGGCCGAGTGCTGCGGGAGAGAGATCGGAAGATCTCTCTCCTGCTCGTAAGCCTCCATAGGCTCAAAACGGTTTACACCATCTGAAGATAGTGCAAACTCAGAAAAGCTCGTAGACCCCACTGATAATAATGGGGGCTACGATCTGCAGCGCTAATTAGCCTTCTGCGGCAGATTTCTGTGATATCTCCTGCATTGTGCTATTAGTACATAGCAACCAGGGGCGTTTCAAGAGAGGAGGGGGCTCATGTGCAGTCTCTGTCTGGGGCCCCCTCCTCTCTCTCTGGCGGCCGACAGCGCACTGAGCGCAGCGCTGCAGCGGTAGACTCTGGGCTTTAGCCTGTGCCCAGAATCTACAGCATATGCGCAGGTCACTGGGAAAACGATGCGGCAGCCATTTCCCCTGTGTTTTCCTTACTGTGCATTAGCAAAATGCAGGGAAAATGGCCACAGCGGCCATTTTCCAGGCGATTTTGACAGCGCTGATACCGACATCGACTTGGGACTCCAAAGGCGGAGAGGTAAGTATTAAAAATATGGGTGCAGGGTGCACCCATTAAAGATACGCCCCTGATAGCAACAATTCCTAACATTATGCAGAAACTGCTGTTTCTACAATAATTTTATGAAGGATAAATAAGCTTGATCTAAAGGCCACTGAAAGTGGGAAACATCTCAGTGTTCATAAAATCACCCATTATGTATGGGGCATCCACATAGAGCAGGCTTCGATAACTTAAAGTTTCTAAACCAGGGGGTAGATTTCTGTACTAAAGCTTCTAAAAATGAAAAGTAGTGTTATTGCCCATAGAAACCAATCAGATTCTGTCTAGGATGCAACAGCGAAATGATAGCTAGAATTTCATTGGTTGCTATGGGTGACTAGATCACTTTTCATTTTTAGAGGCTTTAGTAAATATACCCCCACGAATCCGCAACTCCTGGCACACAGGACAGTTTGAAAGTCCAGACTTAAATTTTAGATTTTATAATTAAAATAGCAATTTGTTTATTTATTAACACAGATAAGAAACTATACCAATAGTCATTGTACTGGTCTTGCCAGCTTTTTGACCATACCGCTCTCACTACAAAGAGTGGCTGACCCCTGTTTTAGACCTTTTATAACCATAGTGATAATAAGCAGATGACTTACTCTACTTTTGTTGGTTAGATACACTCCAGCTACTGGTACCTTCCTCTGGAGCCTTTTCTTCAGTAAAGGGAGACATGTCTGAAGTCATCTGCATACATAGATCAGCTGTAGCATTAAAACCACTGACACATGAAGTGAATAACACTAATTATCTTGTTACAATGGCACCTTCCCAAGGGGAGGGATATATTAGGCAGCAAGTGAATGGTCCATTCATAAAGGTGATGTGTGGTAAGCAGGAAAAATGGGCAGGTGTGAGAGAGAGATTTTGACAAAGATCAAATTGTGATGTGACTGGGTTAAAGCATCTCCAAAATGATAGGTCTTGTGGGGTGTTCCCGGTGTGCAGTGGTTAGTAGGGGTGTGCACCGGCCACTTTTCGTGTTTTGGTTTTGGATCTGGATCTTTCTTCGTGTTTTGGATCTGGATTGGTTTTGCCAAAACCACCCTTCCGTGTTTTGGGTTCTGGGTTTTGTGTTTTGGATCTGTATTTTTTTTTTAAAAAAGCATAAAACAGCTAAAATCACAGAATTTGTGGGTTTTTCTGCTCCTATGCTATTATTAACCCCAATAACCTTAATTTCCACTCATTTCCAGTCTATTCTAAACACCTCACACCTCACAATAGTGTTTTTATGTCCAAAAGGTTGCACCGAGGTAGCTGGATGACTATGCTAAGTGACACGAGTGGGCGGCACAAACACGTGACCCATCTAGGAGTGGCACTGCAGTGGCAGACAGGATGGCAGTTTGAAAAACTAGGCCCCAAACAGTACATAATGCAAAGAAAAAAAAGAGGTGCAAGATGGAATTGTCCTTGGGACCTCCCACCCACCCTTATGTTGTATAAACAAGACATGCACGCTTTAACAAACCAATCATTTCAGCGCTAGGGTCTGCCACACGACTGTGGCTGAAATTATTGGTTTGTTTGGGCCCCACAAAACAAGCTGGCAATTAATCTGTCCCTGCACAAACTGGCTCTACGGAGGCAAGATGTCATCCTCATCCTCCTCATCCTCACCCTCTTCAGTGTTGTGTACATCCTCATCCTCACAGAGTATTAATTTGTCCCCGCTGGAATCCACCACCACAGGTCCCTAC
Source organism: Taudactylus pleione (assembly GCA_031769625.1). NCBI lineage: Eukaryota > Metazoa > Chordata > Amphibia > Anura > Myobatrachidae > Taudactylus > Taudactylus pleione. The sequence goes on along the minus strand of JAUIMM010000033.1, from coordinate 2,395,441 downwards.
GTTCTGGAGGCTGGTCTCCCTGGAAGAGTTGATAATTCATTTTTATGAATATGCAGCTGACAAGGTTCCCAGCTGCACTAAACACTCTTTCGGAGTACACACTGGAGGGGGGGCAACTCAGGTAAAATAGACCAGTTTGTACAGGGGCCTCCAAATTGCCTCTTTTTCCTGCCAGTACAGGTACGGACTGTCTGATATGCCTACTTGGATGCTGTCACCGATGTAATCCTCCACCATTCTGTCAATGGTGACAGTATCATATGCAGTGACAGTAGACATATCAGAAATTGTTGCCAGGTCCTTCAGTCCTGACCAGATGTCCAAACTTGGTCCTGCCTGCAGTTTTTTCCTGGCAGCCCCAGTTGCGGGAGAAAATGAAGAAGGAGCTGTTGACGTGTCACGTTCTGCTTCAGCTGACAGTGTTTTCACCAGCAGGTCTTTGCACCTCTGCAGGCTTGTGTCGGCCGGAAAGAGAGACACCACATAGGCTTTAAACCTAGGATCGTCAACAGATTGACCACCCTGGAATCCTGGCAAAGCGAATGAAGGGCTTCATCCACAAGTCCCACATGCAGAGTGGAATCGCTCCATCTTAGCTCCTCCTTCACTTTCTCCAGCTGCTTCTGCAAAAGACCTGACTCAAGCTGGCAGTGTCTGAACTGACTTCACGTGTGGCAAGTTCGAAGGGCTGGAGAACCTTGCACAACACGGAAATCATTCTCCACTGTGCTTGAGTCAGGTGCATACCCCCTCCTTTGCCTATGTCATAGCTGGATTTATAAGCTTGAATGGCCTTTTGCTGCTCCTCCATCCTCTGAAGCATATAGAGGGTTGAGTTCCACCGCGTCACAACCTCTTGCTTCAGGTGATGGCAGGGCAGGTTCAAGAGTGTTTGCTGGTGCTCCAGTCTTCGGCTCGCAGTCGCTGAATGGCGAAAGTGGGCAGAAATTTTTCGGGCCACCCAAAGCGTCTCCTGCACGCCCCTGTCGCTTTTCAGAAAATTCTGCACCACCAAATTTATTGTGTGAGCAAAACATGGGACGTACTGGAATTTGCCCAGATGTAATACCCGCACAATATTGGTGGCGTTGTCAGATATCACAAATCCCCAGGAGAGTCTAAATGGGGTAAGCCACTGGGCGATGATTTCCCTCAATTTCTCTAAGAGGTGTGCCTCTTACTGAAACCGGTGATACACAGTGTAGCCTGCCTTGGAACGAGCTGGCGTTTCTGAGATGCTGCTACTCGTGACGCTGCTGTTGTTGCTGCATTAGGTGATACATCTACCCAGTGGGCTGTCACAGTCATATAGTCCTTAGTCTGCCCTGGTCCACTTGTCCACATGTCCGTGGTCAAGTGGACATTGAGTACAACCGCATTTTTCAGGACACTGAGGACACTTTTTCTGACGTTTCTGTACAGTCTCGGTATCGCCTGCCTACTGAAGTGGAATCTAGACGGGATTTGGAACCGGTGACACACTACCTCCATCAATTGTCTAAATCCCACTGCACTAATGGCGGATACCGGACGCACGTCTAACACCAACATAGCAGTCAAGGCCTCAGTTATACGTTTTGCTTCAGGATGACTGCTGTCGTACTTCTTCCTCCTCGCTAAGGACTGTTGGAGGGTCAGTTGTTTAGTAAAAGTAGTGGTGTTCCTACTTCCTCTCTGGGATGATGAACGACTCCCAGCAGCAACAGCAGCAGTGACAGCAGTAGGCGTAGCAATACAGGATCCTCCAGAGGAATCCCGGATAGGAGAGTCAGTCATGCCAGTGACATGGCCTGCAGGACTACTTCCGATCCTGACTAAGGAGGAAATTGACGAGGAGGGAGTTGGCGGTGTGGTTTGCAGGAGCTTGGATACAACAGGACGAAGGGATTTAGGTGTCCCTGGATTGCTTACGGTCTTAGCCAAAGTTTCTGAACTTGACAGTAACTTTTTATGAACACGCTGCAGGTGACGTATAAGGGAGGATGTTCCTAGGTGGTTAACGTCCCTACCCCTACTTATTTCACCTTTACATATGGTACATATGGCAAGACAGTTGTTGTCCGGATTTGGATAGAAATATTGCCAGACCAAAGAGGTGGAATGTTTGGTCTTCTGCCCAGGCATGACCGTGATGGGCTTTTTCATCCCACAGACAACAACTGTGTCCCCTGGAGCCTGATTTAAACAAACCACATCAGAATCCTCCTCGCCAACTTCCTCCTCAGCACCAGCTACACCAGTATTCTCATCCTGTTGTACTTCAACAGTGACATCTTCAATTTGCATATCAGCAAGTGGACTGTGGGTGCTCCTTTTAGCACTTGCAGAGGGCTTGCAAATGGTGGAAAGAGCCACCGCTTCCCGTCCAGAGCTGGGAAGGTCAGGCATCGCAACCGCCGCCACACTTGGACTCTCCTTGGGGATTTGTGATATCTTCTTAGAACGCACAGTTCTTCGCTGTGCTTTTGCCAGCTTAACTGGAGAGCTTCCATAGTCATGTGAAGCTGAACCACTAGTCATGAACATAGGGAAAGACCTTAGCCGTTCCTTGCCACTCCGTGTTGTGAATGGCATATTGGCAAGTTTATGTTTCTCCTCAGATGATTTAAATGTTTTTTTTAAGGTCATTTGTCATTTGGGGATGAATATGCCCTCTACTATAACATTGAGCATCGGCCTTGGCAGACGACTTTGATGGCATGTTATCATCTATGTCATGACTAGTGGCAGCAGCTTCAGCACTAGGAGGAAGTGGTTCTTGATCTTTCCCTATTTTATTTTTATCAGAGAAAGTTTGGTCCTCCATTTATATTATATTGATATATACGTGCGGCTAAGGCGCACACAAACATAGAAAATAATTTTTATTTTTGTTGGAGACTAGTGCACTTTGTGGGTTACACCACCCTTTCAGAAATGAGCCAGCCGGCTCTTTACTTAAGGGACACAGGCACACACTTGGCGCTGCTCCTTTGTTGATGCACGTGCAGTTACAGTGCACACAATTCACAAAGACAGAAAAAAAAGAAGAATTTTTTATTTTTTGTGGAGCGCCCTTTGAGGGTTACACCATCCTTTAACAGACAGACGCACACTTGGCGCTGCTGCTTTGAGGATGCACGTACAGTGCAGACAATTCACAAACACAGAAGAAACTTTTTTATTTTTGTTGGAGTGCACTTTGGGGGTTACACCACCCTTTAACAGACAGACGCATGCTTGGCGCTGCTGCTTTGAGGATGCACGTACAGTGCACACAATTCACAAACACAGAAGAAAATGTTTTTTATTTTTGTTGGAGTGCACTTTGGGGGTTACACCACCCTTTAACAGACAGACGCACGCTTGGCGTGATGTACTACAGTGCGCACAGGGCCTGATTCAGACCCGCTCACGAGCTCTGAGCGCTCGCAAGCGGGTCAATGTTGCCCAAGTGCGCATGTGCACGACGGAGGCGTTCTCTTTTTTGGAGTGTACTTTGGGGGTTACAGCACCCTTTAACGGACAAGCCAGCTGGCCCTTTACTTATGACACAGGCGCACGCTTGGCGCTGCTCCTTTGTTGATGCACGTGCAGCCACAGTGCACACAATTCATAAACACAGAAAATAATTTTTTATTTTGTTTGGAGTGCACTTTGGGGGTTACAGCACCCTTTAATGGACAAGCCAGCCGGCCCTTGATTTATTACACAGGCGCACGCTTGACGCTACTACGTGCGGCTACTGCGCACACAATTCACAAACACAGAAAAAAAGAATACATTTTTTTTGGAGTGCACTTTGGGGGAGCCCCTGATGCACAGATCACCCCCTGCAGAACACTACAGCACCCCTCTAGGACTACAGCCTTTATTGGACACTGCACAACACAGTCCAGCCAGCCGCATATACTTTGGAGTGGACACTATGCCCCTATGGACAACTGACTGCACAACACAGCCCAGCCAGCCCCTATAACAGCAGCACAACACAGCCCAGCTAGCCCTAGCTCCCACCCTCCCTATCCACTGTCCACAGCCAGAGTGAGAAATGGCGCCGACGCGGGGACCTTTTATAGAATCCAAAACTCGCGAGATCCGGAAGGTGGGATGATGATGTTTTGCCTCAATTTCAGATCCGAGTCAGGCGGGAAAAGTCGAGCCTGACTCGGATACGACTCGGATCGGGGGGGCTCGGGGGGGTTGGATTTCAGAAATCCGAACCCGCTCATCCCTAGTTAGTACCTATCATAAGTGGTCCAAGGGAGGACAACTTGTGAACTGGAGACAGAGTCATGGACGCATCAGGCTCATTGATGTGCGTTGGGAGGGAAGGCTAGCCCGCCTGGTCCAATCCCACAGAAGAGCTACTGTAGCACAAATTACTGGCTATGATAGAAAGATGTCAAAACACACAGGGCATCGCAGGGCCCATACTGACCCCTGTCCACCACCAAAAGTGAGCACATGAGCGTCAGAACTGGACCATGAAGCAGTGGAAGAAGATGGCTTGGTCTGATGAATCACGTTTTCTTTCACATCTAATGGATGTTGTGCAGGATGTGCATCATTTACCTGCTGGGGAACCATGGGTCCTGTCTTTCATGTGGATGATACTGTGACACGTACGGCCTACCTAATCATTGTTGCAGACCAAGTACACCCCTTCATGGCAACTCTATTCCGTGATGGCAGTGGCCTCTTGTCAGCAGGCATAATATGCCCCGCCCTGCAAACACTATTCAGGTCTGGTGTGAGGAACATGACAAATAGTTCAAGGTGTTGACTTGGTCTCCAAATTCCCCAGATTTCAATCCAATTAAGCATCTCTGCGATGTGCAGGGAAAAACAAGTCTGAGCCATAGAGACCCAACTTACAAGACTTAAAAGATCTGCTGTTAACATCTTAACCATTTTCAGAAGTCTTGCGGAGTCTATGTCTTGATGGGTCACGTGTACTGTATAAGTGAAGCTAATGAGACTGCGCTATATGGTCACCTAAAAAATAAATTAAATCTGTAGTAACCCGTGTAGTTGGTGCTTGGGGATGGAGATGGTTGGTAAGGAAGATGCTGCTATCAATATCAAGGTGGTCACCTGATGGACGTCAATAGAGAAAGAGGGGAGGTGATAGCGCAACTAGTCGTATAAACCCAGAGATATCATCTATTACAAGGTGGATTACTTGACAAAAAACACAGATTTATTACACATACTATATAAAATACATTTTAAAAAAACAAGCATAATAAAACATTTGCAATTGATGTCTGTAATACTGTATACAAAACATATATAGTAAAAAGAAAAAATGGAAAAATATGACAATGGATAAAAAGGATGAAGGTTGATGAGGATAAAAATAAGTGAAAAAAGTTGATGAAGAAAAAAGTAAAAAATAAAGGAAGAAGTCAAATTGATGATAGTAAAAATCCCTGATGGGAAAACAAGTCTTTGTGGATTCAAAGCACGTTGCTAAAGGATAAATGAGAATGGCCTAACCTGCAGGTTGGTATGTATTGAGGTCCGTGTCTCCCAAAAAAATCGGGTCCTGGATTCACTGATGTCACCAATTGGTTTGATGTACTCAGTAGTGCATGGCTGGATGCCGTAACCCAATGGAAGCTGGCGATCCTATGTGAAAATGGAAAAAATGTCCGTGTATAACGAAGGATCAGGGTGCTTGTGCAGCTATTGGGCTTCCGATAGTGCTGACAGCTGTGAACTGGTCAGCTAAGGCAATAATGAGTGGTGGCTCCTTTGTCTCCCAAAGAATCGGGTGCTTGGTCCAATAATGTGACCAATTAATGTGATGTACTAATAGTACACAGCTGGATGCCGTGATCTGATTGAAGCTGCCAATCCTCTGTAAAATAGAGTACATGTCTGTGTGTAACGGAGGACCAGGTGCTTGTACAGGTGAATGGTGCTGACGGCTGTGAGCTGGTCAGCTGAGGTAATGATGACATCTGGCCCCTTGTGGAGTATGTCGGGACCCAGCCCAGGAGGGAAGGGAGATAGATCACAATGGTGTCTGGTGAGAACGGACAAAGGCTCATCCAAAGCAGCATGTAGAAGGCAGATCTGTGGTGGCTGTCAGCTCCGACGGGGTTACAATGTATGGAAGATCATAGCACTGCGCATGCCCAGTCGGGAGTCACACAGCAAAAGTGGGATGGCTGTATTACAGTACATACTGTGCGGTTGATGTTGCACACTTCATTCAGAGACCTCTCTCTCAAACAGAGCCCACTCACTACCAATTTCTGAAGTCATGAAATCACAATAGTGTTGAAGTCTGAGACAGCGCTGACAGTGGCGCAATTGTGCAACTTCAACCGCACAGTCAGTATGTACTGTAATACAGCCATCCCACTTTCGCTGTGTGACTCCCGACCCACTGGGCATGCGTAGTGCTACATGGACTATGGAGCAGTTCCACTGGGCATGCGCCAGATATCCCATTGCAACTCCTCCACTGGGCATGCACCAGAGATCCCATTGTAACCCCCTCGGAGCTGGCTGACAGCCACCACAGCGCCGACGTGCCAATATTGCCGCAAGTTTGCGGTTTTAAATGCACAATCAGTTTGTAATACAGAGACCTCTCTCTCAAACAGAGCCCACTACCAGTTACTGAAGTCATGAAATCACTATCGTGTAAAAGTCTGAGACGGTGCAGAAATTTTGCGTTTTCAATCGCACAATCAGTTTGTAATATAGAGACCCCACTATTAAACAGCCTATTACTAATGTCTAAAGTCATGAAATCACTATACAGTAGTCTGGGATGCAGTGTGTGACTCCCGACACACTGGGCATGCACAGTAGAAATAGACTCGAAATGCCATAGCGCGACTAGCAAGGTTCTACGTGGGTACTGACTGTATTGGAGCCCCGTACATGCCTTCTGAAGCACACAGTGGCATAAAGTAGCATAGAAATGCCAGGTGGTGGGAAGTTGTGGATAATGTATTGAACACTGAACTAGTGAAGATTTAAAAAAATATATATTTATATTTTCAAAGTTTCGAACCCGCGGGACAAGAAGATGGGAGAAGCAGTGAGGCTAGGCATTAGCCCCCTAGCCCACACGCCTCAGCCCGATATTACAGTAGTTCCTAAAGTCATGAAATCACTACAATGTCTAAGTCTGGGACAATGCCGACAGTACTTACATTGCCGCAAGTGTGCAACTTCAACCGCACAGTCAGTGTGTAATACAGAGCTGTGCGTGCATGTGAAATATTTTTATATAAAAGTAGAGGGCTCACACACTTAATGATTTCAAACTTCATTATACATTCTTCTACAGCCCTGATTCCATGTGGAAAATGCTGTACTACTGTATAGTGTACCGAATCGCCGCTTCTGTCAGCCAATCATCGGGCGGTGATACAGAACATGCATTGGAAATCAGACGCATGCGCTGTGTAGTTTAGGAAAAGTGACACCTGGTGGACAAAAAGTTGTATTACACGTTAGGACTTTTTATCCAGTGCTAGGCTACATCACAAAACTTTCTGTGTGGAGCGACTCATGGCGTAGTGTGTGGTGCGCCATGCATGGTGCGCTACATGGCATATGGAGCAACAAACTAGCTGGGCACATCTGTATGATGCAGCAGCCGCGGCTTTTTCTCACGCACAGTTCCATTGTGCTTCAATTGTGACTTTCTGTGTGTTTTAAACAAATTTCTGTGCGGTTAAAGTCGCAGCCCAACGTCTCTAGTGCACTGTGTGTAGTGTTTAGCTCCATCTGCAATTAGAATAAGATGCAAAATATAAAGAAAAATACAGTACACTACTCCACTTGGAGCGCCTCAGTCACACTAGATGTCTTGCACAGGCTTGCCAAATTCCTGGTTTACCTAATGCCGCGATCGCTAACCCGTCGCTTGTGAGCCAGCGGTAGCTCGCAGCCACGAGCATGGTTACTCGCCTTATGGCGGTAGCACGACGGGTGTTCTCCTTACGGCAGTAGGCTTGACGGCATGCTAGCCGCACATAGGGCGTGCGTTATACGCGATGCGGCAGCAGTGCATGACCGACACTGCCAGCAGCCTCCCTGCTTACCACATTAAGAGACACCGGGCACTTGTTTGGAGGGAGTGTGGGACCTGGTCATCCACTGTCCCGCCTGCACAGTCCATCAAGCAGCCCCCTGCTGCCCACTGACAGCTCTCAAGCATCAGAGGTAGAGTCGGGCATTTTGAAAGGGGGCTGTCCCGCCTGCACAAACCATCCAGCAGCCCCCTGCTCCCCGCTGACCGCTCTCCACATTTTATTTTTGAGAACTAAAATCTGACTGATAACCAAATTTTTCATAGAAAAAACAACAAAGCATTTATTAATATAGTGGTATTTATCACTGTATTATCACTGTATTAATAAATGGATTGTTGTTTTTCTATGAACAATTTGGTTATTAGCCAGATTTTAGTTTTCAAAAATAAAGTGTGGCTCTTCAAGACGTCTAATTTTTCTCAAGTAGCTCCCACCCCAATTAAGGTTGGAGACCACTGCCCTAATGTATGATTTTTACTACTGGTAATATAATATGAGACTGGACATGCCGGACTTGTAGGCCCACCACTACTAGTAGTAATATAATAATATATGAGACGGGACATGCCGGACTTGTAGGCCCACTACTACTAGTAATATAATATGAGACTAGACAGCCAGACTTGTAGACCCACCACTACCTGTAATATAATATGAGACTGGACGTGCCGGACTTGTAGGCCCACCACTACTGGTAATATAATATGAGACTGGACGTGCCAGACTTGTAGACCCACCACTACTAGTAATATAATATGAGACTAGACAGCCGGGCTTGCAGGCCCACCACTACTAGTAATATAATATGAGACTGGACGTGCCGGACTTGTAGGGCCACCACTACTAGTAATATAATATGAGACTGGACCTGCCGGACTTGTAGGCCCACCACTACTAGTAATATAATATGAGACTGGACAGCCGGGCTTGCAGGCCCACCACTACTAGTAATATAATATGAGACAGGACGTGCCAGACTTGTAGGCCCACCACTACTAGTAATATAATATGAGACTAGACAGCCGGGCTTGCAGGCCCACCACTACTAGTAATATAATATGAGACTGGACGTGCCGGACTTGTAGGGCCACCACTACTAGTAATATAATATGAGACTGGACCTGCCGGACTTGTAGGCCCACCACTACTAGTAATATAATATGAGACTGGACGTGCCGGACTTGTAGGTGCACCACTACTGGTAATATAATATGAGACAGGACGTGCCAGACTTGTAGGCCCACCACTACTAGTAATATAATATGAGACTAGACAGCCGGACTTGCAGGCCCACCACTACTAGTAATATAATATGAGACTGGACGTGCCGGACTTGTAGACCCACCACTACTGGTAATATAATATGAGACTGGACGTGCCGGACTTGTAGGCCCACCACTGGTAATATAATATGAGACTGGACGTGCCAGACTTGTAGGCCCACCACTACTGGTAATATAATATGAGACTGGACGTGCCAGACTTGTAGACCCACCACTACTAGTAATATAATATGAGACTAGACAGCCGGGCTTGCAGGCCCACCACTACTAGTAATATAATATAAGACTGGACGTGCCGGGCTTGTAGGCCCACCACTACTAGTAATATAATATGAGACTGGACCTGCCGGACTTGTAGGCCCACCACTACTAGTAATATAATATGAGACTGGACGTGCCGGACTTCTAGGCGCACCACTACTGGTAATATAATATGAGACAGGACGTGCCAGACTTGTAGGCCCACCACTACTAGTAATATAATATGAGACTAGACAGCTGGGCTTGCAGGCCCACCACTACTAGTAATATAATATGAGACTGGACGTGCCAGACTTGTAGGCCCACCACTACTGGTAATATAATATGAGACTGGACGTGCCAGACTTGTAGACCCACCACTACTAGTAATATAATATGAGACTAGACAGCCGGGCTTGCAGGCCCACCACTACTAGTAATATAATATGAGACTGGACGTGCCGGGCTTGTAGGCCCACCACTACTAGTAATATAATATGAGACAGGATGTGCCAGACTTGTAGGCCCACCACTACTAGTAATATAATATGATACTAGACAGCCGGGCTTGCAGGCCCACCACTACTCGTAATATAATATGAGACCGGACGTGCCGGGCTTGTAGGCCCACCACTACTAGTAATATAATATGAGACAGGATGTGCCGGACTTGTAGACCCACCTCTACTAGTAATATAATATGAGACTAGACAGCCGGGCTTGCAGACCCACCACTACTAGTAATATAATATGAGACTGGACGTGCCGGACTTGTAGGGCTACCACTACTAGTAATATAATATGAGACTGGACGTGCCAGACTTGTAGGCCCACCACTACTGGTAATATAATATGAGACTGGACGTGCCAGACTTGTAGACCCACCACTACTAGTAATATAATATGAGACTAGACAGCCGGGCTTGCAGGCCCACCACTACTAGTAATATAATATGAGACTGGACGTGCCGTGCTTGTAGGCCCACCACTACTAGTAATATAATATGAGACAGGATGTGCCAGACTTGTAGGCCCACCACTACTAGTAATATAATATGATACTAGACAGCCGGGCTTGCAGGCCCACCACTACTAGTAATATAATATGAGACCGGACGTGCCGGGCTTGTAGGGCCAACACTACTAGTAATATAATATGAGACAGGATGTGCCGGACTTGTAGACCCACCACTACTAGTAATATAATATGAGACTAGACAGCCGGGCTTGCAGACCCACCACTACTAGTAATATAATATGAGACTGGACGTGCCGGACTTGTAGGGCCACCACTACTAGTAATATAATATGAGACTGGACAGCTGGGCTTGCAGGCCCACCACTACTAGTAATATAATATGAGACTAGACGTGCCGGGCTTGCAGGCCCACCACTACTATTAATATAATATGAGACTGGACGTGCCGGACTTGTAGGCCCACCACTACTGGTAATATAATATGAGACTGGACGTGCCGGACTTGTAGGCGCACCACTACTGGTAATATAATATGAGACAGGATGTTCCAGACTTTTAGGCCCACCACTACTAGTAATATAATATGAGACTAGACAGCCGGGCTTGCAGGCCCACCACTACTAGTAATATAATATGAGACTGGACGTGCCGGACTTGTAGGCCCACCACTACTGGTAATATAATATGAGACTGGACGTGCCGGACTTGTAGGCCCACCACTGGTAATATAATATGAGACTGGACGTGCCAGACTTGTAGGCCCACCACTACTGGTAATATAATATGAGACTGGACGTGCCAGACTTGTAGACCCACCACTACTAGTAATATAATATGAGACAGGATGTGCCAGACTTGTAGGCCCACCACTACTAGTAATATAATATGAGACTGGACAGCTGGGCTTGCAGGCCCACCACTACTAGTAATATAATATGAGACTGGACGTGCTGGGCTTGCAGGCCCACCACTACTATTAATATAATATGAGACTGGACGTGCCTGACTGGTAGGGCCACCACTACTAGTAATATAATATGAGACTGGACGTGCCGGGCTTGTAGGCCCACCACTACTAGTAAACCTCCATCTACTTAATGCTCCTATAAATGGATAACTGCAGAACGTGCCCGTGTGACAGTGGCCCTATTGCAATGTAAGTATTTTCCTCCAGAATAAAGTGAATATGTTACACTGGGAAGATTCTCAGGTGAAAATGAACAGAGTTACCAGTTACATCTTACAGGAAATACCTGCTGCAGCCTCTCCACACAGCAAACATGCCCCATTATGGGAATTGGATTGTGGATTTGAGTTCGGTATAGCTAGCCAAACATATATACTTGTTAAATTGTCTGCTCCATTTATAATCCCTATCTTTAAAGGATAAAAAAAACTATCTAGAGAGAATGTACCGCTCCTTACCTGTCATTTCTATCAATGTGGATAAAGCACAATTATATCGCACAAAGCATTTCCCTAGAGAAGCTTCTGTTCTAGCCACTCCTGCTGCAGTGCAGCCATGACATCCATTACCCTGGATCACACTGTCCTGTTATCCCTGTTTGCAGGAGAATGCATTCTGTCTAACCCGGGCTCGAGTTCCTTTTAACCAAGAGGTAAATGAGTAGGGTGGATGCTGACAATACAGAAGGTGATATATGTAGGAATGGCTATGTAGCTCTCAGATGGGTTAGATTATGTTTTGCGGAGGCAGCTATAGGACTGCAGTGATGGCGAGGGCAGGTATTATATTGCATAGTAATAAGTACGTGCAGTCACGTACAGATGATCCAGGCACACAATGTCTACCCACCAGGCTGCTAGCGGTGCCAAATACTCCAGCCAAAATATTTCAACCTCTGTCTCCATGGATCAAGCCATCCATATACTCTGAATAAAGAGAGGCTCATAAAAGCACTTGCTAGGACAATCCCAAAGGAAATAACCACGGACATTCGAGCCAAATACTATTCCTCATTGCTGGTGGCACCCGTCGGTTTTGAATGAGCGCAGCTTTACAGGGGAGTCATCACATCACAGTTGTAGTCATTCCATCCACGTGTGGTTAATGGAAAGACATGCACCTCTCCTGATAGTCCATCTAACTGCTGCGTCTAACAGCTACACCGCAGGAAACGGGGATAAGGGGGTCGGCTGATTCCCCGTAGAAGAAGAAGAACAAATAACAAGAAAGAGAGGTATCAGATTGACGCAGGGGGAGAAGGAGCTCGACAAAGAATCAAATAACTTTAATTCAGCAGAATTCAAAAGCATAGAAAAGATTCTAAAGCAAACAAGGATTTCTTGTTACCATCGTGTGCTCGCCCACGTGCAGAGGATACTAGGGCCTATTCATTTTCTTTCAAATAAAAGTTTATTGTATTTGTATTAATATGGAAAATATATATAGTTAAAAAGCTGTTATAGGTGAAGCATTACCAGACATAGAGGGGCACTTGGTCAATACTGTAAGGAAAATCTTGACCAATGATGATGGCGGGTTATTGGCTGAGTTCTGTACCCAGGGCCGGATTAAGGATTGTGGGGGCCTGGGGCAACTAAGTTGTGGGGGCCCCATAAAGAAAAATTGCCACTGCCAGGGCAAAATGCAGGATTTAGAGTGGGGGGATATATATAGGTAAATATAGAATTTTATATAGATATATTTACAGATAGATAAAGATAGATATACAGTATAGGTAGAGAGGGACAGGGGTAGAAATTCCCGCTGCATTTGATCCTTGTCAGTTTGCTTATAGGGCAAATCGTTCTACAGACGATGCTGTTTTAACAGTTTTACATATGGTGCAGACCCACTTAGAGCTACAGAGGTCCTATGTTAGAATTTTATTTGTTGATTTTAGTTCGTCTTTTAATACTATTATTCCGGTGCCTTTGGTTTCAAAACTTTTTCAGCTAAGCCTAAATGGGTATATGTGCAATTGGGTCCTGAACTTTTTGAAGGCTAGGCCCCAAGTGGTTAAGTTAGGGGGAAGCGTTGCTGGGGAAGTTTTGCTGAAAACCGGTGCCCCACAGGGGTGCGTTTTGAGTCCATTACTATATTCTTTATTTACTCATGATTGTGTTTCAACTTCACAGTCTGTTAAAATTGTGAAGTTTGCAGACAACATTGCCATTGTGGGTTTAATAGGAAATGAGGGGGAGGAAGCCTATCTGTACGAGGTGCAAAGATTGCTCGAATGGAGTAAGGATAATCGTTTAGTCCTAAATACCACAAAAACTAAATTTTAGGAGGGTGGATTGTGGACCTAAATTGCCAGTGGTTTTGGATGATATGGTCATTGAGGAAAAGGACTCCTTTAAATTTTTGGGAGTTCATATCTCAAAGGACCAGACCTGGTCTCTAAATTCTACACTTGTAGTTAAAAGGGCGCAGCAACGCCTTTTTTTTCTGCGGAGACTAAAGGCAGCTTGTTTGAGTTCAGAGACGCTCCTAAGCTTTTATCGGTGTATAATAGAGAGTGTCCTGACCTACGGGATTATTAAATGGTTAAGAAATTGTTCTGCTGCTGATCGGGGTGTTCTTGATCGCGTGGTCAAGACTGCAAGTAAAATAGTGGGTGTGAAATTGCCCAAAATTCAAGTTCTCTATGACAGCAGAGTATTAAAGCGGACTAGAAGTATTTTAGCTGACCCAAATCATCCTAACTATATGGTTTTCGAAAGATTACCATCAAATGTACGATTTAGGAGTGTGCGCGCACGTAGAAAGAGGTTATATAATAGCTTCTTTCCAGGAGCTGTTCGTCTATTGAACTGTAAGGGGGAGAGAGAAAGGGAGGGTGAGAGGGAGGAAGGAACAGGGAGGGAGGAGAGAGACAGAGGAAGTAAGGGGAGAGAGAAAGGGAGGGAGAGAGGAAGTAACAGGGAGGGAGGAGAGAGACAGAGGGAGTACGGGGAGAAAGGGAGGGAGAGAGGAAGGTAGAGGGAGGGAGGAGAGAGACAGGGAGTACGGGGAGAGAGAAGGTGGAAGGAACAGGGAGGGAGGAGAGAGACAAAGGGAGTAAGGGAAGAAAGGGAGGGAGAGAAGGTGGAAGGAACAGGGAGGGAGGAGAGAGACAAAGGGAGTAAGGGAAGAAAGGAAGGGAGAGAAGGAGGAAGGAACAGGGAGGGAGGAGAGAGACAAAGGGAGTAAGGGAAGAAAGGGAGGGATAGAGGAAGGAACAGGGAGGGAGGAGACAGAGGGAGTAAGGGAAGAAAGGGAGAGAGAAAGGAAGGAATAGGGAGGGAGGAGAGAGACAAAGGGAGTAAGGGGAGAGAGAAAGGGAGGGAGGGAGGAACAGGGAGGGCGGAGAGAGACTGAGGGAGTAAGGGGAGAGAGAAAGGGAGGGACAGGGAGGGAGGAGGGAGACAGAGGGAGTAAGGGGAGAGGGACAGTGAGGGAGGAAAGAGAGAGGGAGGGAGACAGAGGGAAATAGAGGAAGAGAGAGGGAGAGACAGAGAGAGAGAGGAAGGGAGTGAGAGGGAGGAGGAGACAGGGGAAGAGAGAGAGGGAGGATGGGAGCGCACACACAAACCTCTTGCATCTGCAGCAGGCAACACATCAACCTTCTGATGGGAGCCGGCACTTCACTGCATTAGGCCCCTATGTCGAGCGAATGTGGTACAGGTGTAGGACCACCATCTTAAAGGTTTTACAGAGACTTATAGAAGGAATAAAAAGAATCATTAAATACCACTGGGTCGTAGCTAAGAGCACCCTTTTTATTCCTCAGGGACATAATGGTTTGGGGTGCTTTCTAGCTCGCAAGCAAGCAGCTATATCTATCCGTGGCTTCAAGCGAAAACCTTGTTCCTAAGTTGAGGTTTTGTCTCTATCACCATCAGCCTAACGCGCCCGTCAAATAGTCACTATAATATGCGGCGTACTTACTCATGAGGATTTGAACCGGTGGGGATCCAATGAAGCCTCTACAGCTTCACTAGTCCACTATTTCTCAGTTTAGGTAACGCTATCTAAGATGTCATTACCAGCAGCGAAAAAGCCTAGCCTGACAAATTGCCTGGTTCTGCCAACCCCCTGGAGGCCCATGGGGAAGGCGGTAAGTGCGGGTAAATGGATTAATCAGATATTTCTCCAGCACTAACCAATTGATAAATGTGGTCTATTCATTATTGCTTCAGTGTGGAGATTGCTAACCCGAAGCAACTTAGTACAGCTGAGTCTGACCCAGCGGCGTTAGTGTGCATGCATGAACTTGGGTTCACGCATGCACACACATTTGCCGACTTCCAGTGGAAGGAGCTGAACAGGGGCAGAAGGATCTGAAAAGATCCCTCTTCGCAAACCAGGGACTCCTTCCCATAGGGAAGTAACAGGGTCCGGGAATCGCAGCCTTCTGAAGATGGTGAAGGTTCCCTCCGTCAAGCTCTGAAAATGAAGTAGTGTAGTGGGCCAGATCGGGACTGAAAGGTAAGCAAGAGATATCAGTGATGTTTCCTGCGGTATATTTATTAAAGGTCGATTTTAATTGATTTTGATCGATTTAAAACCGATCAACATCGATGTTGTGTTTTGGGGGCTAAATCACATATTTACGAATACTTAAAAAAAATATATATATATTGTCTGTTCGTAAATGTGTGATTTAACCCCAGAAACACAAAATCGATGTTGATCGGTTTTAAATGGATCAAAATCAACCCTTAGTAAATATACCCCACAGCCCTCTGCATACTGGTTCTCTCAGATCCCAAAGTAAAAATGTATCCAGCATACAAATAACGAAATCCAAATCTATAGTTTAATGTGCATATTGATTAGAATATCATATAGAATTGGTGATAAATAACACTTGACTGGGTTCCCAAATGCAAATAAAAGGATCACGGAAGGATAGGACAACTTAAACATAGTTACTATCATTTTCTCCAGCTCGCCCATGAACCAGCATAAACATTTCATAAGATGCAGGATCACCAGCTCTTTATGGCTTTCTCTTTAAGACTAGAAGCCGCACATCAGTTGGGCTGAATTGTTGACTTGTATTTTGCTTGCAGGGACTGCACATTCCCAGCCCTCCGCAGAAACCACTGCCGGCGGATCCTTTGAATAAAAGTACCCGATTGGATGGTGCCTCCAGCTCAGTGTATGAACATGAAGGAACGGTGCCTCGGATTACACCTGTGAGGTAGGCTGTACACAGCGACGTAGACACCTTTCTAAACTCCGCTGCCTTACATTCGCCGTGTGGGTTAAGTCTTGCAGACAGAAATTCAGCTTTATTCCCTGTACCTCTTATTTTATATTTTGTAATGTCTCTTGCTCCAGGCAGCAGAGGAACTGGACTGTAAATGAGTTGGATCAGAAACAGTTTTGACTTGTAAGTCGCCTTTGGCTCTTCCAACAGAGTCTGAAATATCATTACTGACGGCCCCCAATACACTGTGTAGCCAGCGAAAGGTGAATGTTTACAGGTGAAAGGGCAGCCTCCAAATGTCATTGTGCAGACTCCCGTTTCCAGTCGTGTTTTTTGCAGCAGGATAAGAAAAAAAATGAATATATTGAGATCTGTACTGAATTGATGCTATGCCGCAGTGGGAATGGGGATTTGTATTGCAGTCTGACAAACTAGGATTGCACACAGCGCCTTGTCTGAACGTCTGGGGCTCTGGGCAAAAGGTTAGCGTAGCTGTTTCCTACCTTTCAGAGTGATTTGAGAAGTAAAAGTGTGAAAAGGTCATAAAGCAGTGGCCACAGTGGGTCAGGCCAGCATGCAAGGGGCTATCTCCTCTGCACAGTGCTCCAACCCCTTGCCCTTTGCATGCACTGGCAGTAATGTGCTCATCCTGGCCCCATCCCTCACTGACCAATGCTGCAGATATACTAGGCATTGCACAGCATGGGGCGGGGCTGCGATGATGCACCTCCCCCTTCTATCTGCAAGTATACTTCAACTGTGATGCCTAGTAGTCACCTGGCAACACCCACCAGGCAACCTAGGTTTTAGCACCAGTGTAATCAGCACCTGATTACAGAACAGATCACCTAGTGGCCGCTGAAGCACTACAAATACTAAATAGTAAAGGAATTGCTTTGTTATCCTAAACTCAGAACAGAATAGAACTTTCTACACTCAGGATATAATCAGATAAACATCCACAGTGCTGGTAATAACTGCACAGTGATAATTGCTCATTACTGAATGAGGGGACAGACTGCGCTTTGCTCCCGGTTATGGATTAGGTGGACAGGAAAATCCTGTGTGCGGAGCGCTTTCATTAGTGTCCTTCTTAATGCACCAGTGTATTAGTGACATATCGACAGGAGGGGAGAAACAAACCTAGAAGACTGGAAAACAAAATGTACTCGTACAAGCTCATTGCATCACGAGCTTCCCTGGGCTGTTGGATTTATTGCACTGTGTGGTCTTTGCATTGTGGAGGCTGTTTATTCAGTAATACAAATAAGCATTCCCACGGCTCTGTAAGAACACCTACGATGAACTAAACACGACTTTTCCAGTGCAAGTGAAAAATTCATTATCTTTGTGAACAGCCTTTGTGTATGTGTTTATATAGAAACCACTCCTAGGGTTACACCGTGCAAATTTTATATCCCATATTAGAAGCTGTTGGCTTAATTCTATTTCGGATAAAACATGATTGCAGGACTGTTTGTTGCCACCTTTGAAGCACTTAGGGGAATAAACCACCATTTCCGGTTCCGTGTTCTCCAAGCGGCTCCCCCTGGATGACTGTAGGGAATGTAGCAAAGGGAGGAGCAGCTAGTGTTGAACAGAGGCTCATTGGAAAATTGCTTCAGTTCATTATTTGCTAAATTCTCCTGGTATCGCTGCAGTGGGAACGCAGATTCACGGCACTCAGTGCCACTATTTGGCTGACCTAGGCTGGGCTTACCTATAAGACCGCATCCATGTCTTTGTTCAAGCATCAAACATGCAGGGAAAGATTAAAACGAAACAATAAGCAGAGCTGATGGTAAGTATATGATAACAATTTAATAAAAACAATAATGCAAAAAATACACACTAAAAACCCCCCAGTACTGAATAGGTATAACAAAGGGATTATAGAATGGTCACATAAATCATCATATATTATGTATGTACAAAGATCAATCTAAAAGGCATAACTCTTGTAAACCCCGTAGGCACTGGATATTTCAGCATAAAAAGTGGATATGCACCAGGCAAAAAGTCATTTGGGGGTGGCAAAAGTCCAGTTATAATGTAGATATAATACCGGCCTGTAATCAAGATGGTGAGGATTCCTTTATTAGCGATGGTCTCACAATCAGCAATGTTCCAAC
The DNA here is from genome assembly GCA_031769625.1 of Taudactylus pleione. NCBI lineage: Eukaryota > Metazoa > Chordata > Amphibia > Anura > Myobatrachidae > Taudactylus > Taudactylus pleione. Next base: position 2,376,598 of record JAUIMM010000033.1, on the reverse strand, counting down.
GCAAACAGATGAAGCCTCGTAGTGACCAGATACTGGACATATTGCACAAAGTCCAAACGGTGCCCCAATGGGTAGTAAAGTGCCGATGTCCAAAATGACAGGTGCCAATAACCAGGGTAGATAACCACCAAGGTGTCTGTATGCCTGTTAAGCAGCCTTTATATACTGCCATTCATTTATGCCAAATCATCCTCAGGTGCAATCAATTAAAATCATCTCTCACATATGTACACACATTTATGTTTTACCATTCATTTTGAAACCCTGATTGATCAGAAAAAAAATCGAGGGTTTAAAGATACGGTGCCCCCTAGGTATCATTTTCTTATCTAAATAATTTTGGAGATTAGTACTGTCTAGCCAGTTTTATGTTTCCAGTTTCATTAGTTCTAATTTGGAAAAAAAAAAAAAAATCATGGTGTCCTCCTCATGGCACACCTTATCATTTCCTGTACTATCCAAGTTGGAAATATAAGTTTGCCTCCTATTATGTCTATTGTCAAAATTGGAAAAGCAACTCATGACTTCTGCCCAGAGGGCTATGGCCCTGATTCAAAGGTGCTCGCAAAAAGCAAGTGCTCGCTCTGAATCAGGGCGGCCGCTTGTTTTTTTAGTTGCGGCCTCTTGGCTGCTCGCATAGCTGTGGGTTACCACCCACAGCTTAAGCGAGCGGCCAGGTGATGGTCGCGATGGTCAAGACCATCGCGACCATCGGGCTTGCGACGAGACCCTTGCAGTAGGGTCTCGTTGCCGCAAGCCCCAGTGGACTTCCTGCTCTAATAGAGCAGGAAGTCCACCTGCTGACATCACGAGTGATGTCAGTAGGGCCGCCCACAAACGGCAGGTGTTCCTGCAAGAACGCCTCCATTTGCCCAGCCACCCCCCCGCCCCGCCTTCCAAACGGGGCGAGCTGTCGATCAACATCAACAGTGTAGAAGGAAGGAAGACTATAAAAAATGGGAAAACATATTAGATAACTGTTTTATTATTAAATATAGGAACAATAGAATTGAACAACTAGTTAAAGAGATTGAAGAAATTAAAAAGAAACTAGAACCTATGAGTGCTAAACCTGAATATAATTGAAAAATAACAGATAAGGTACTCAAGTTCGAACAATCCATTACGGACATTAAATGTAAGCAGTTTCTAAGAGACCTAGATGACTACACCAAGGGCCAAGTAAGGTCATATAGAGATAAAAATAAACACTCCAAACTAATTAAACACCCTCAGTATCCTTCTATGAGAGATCAAAATTATTATTCTGATACTCATTCCACTCAGCAGTCCTATCCTGGCAACAGTTGACGAGACAGAGAGTCCTCTCTGATCGTCCGCAAATACTTAAGGGCTTTAAGGAGAGTGGATATGACTTCTTTTTCACTACCCTATAAAGATACCCTATAAAGATAACAGGGCTCTTGGAGCCCATCCTAAGTTTAAACCTACCCGACATACAGAACCCAGAGGAGAGATACCAGATGTTTTTTTAGGGAGACCATCCCCCTACCATCGGGAATCAGTTTGGACAACCAAACAACTAACCCCCACAATAAAAAGAAGTCGAGACCCAAGTATAGAGGGAGAAGAGGTGGGAAAAGGAGAAATATAAGAAACTAAGATCTAGATATCAGAAAACTATTAGTAAAACCATCTTTAATTTATCTTCAAGAATACTATCCAAAGATGAGGTATCTCTTCTCAGCAAAGGATTAAAATTTGCACCATCTGCTGCACCAAATATTTTTGACCTTTATGTTAATTTGTTGTTCGAACCCTCTGCAGAAGGAGTTGCTATGCTAAAACATCCCTCACAGCTCACAACGACGCTTCTTTTCCAGTTCTTCTGGATCCTGATGATGATCCAATATTAAACATCTTAGATGAATTACAACAAGAAAGTGTTTTAGAAAAACAGGCTATTAACACACAGAAAATCTTCACCATTGATAGTAGCTGTAAAGTAAAATCTGACTTCTTTCCAATCAGCTTCAAGAGCAGTAGTATTGAGACATTCTATAAAACTACTTTAGATCATTTCTATGCTCCTCTAAGCCTAATAATATCAGCAAGACTGATCATTTGAACAAAAGAGAAAAGAGGGACCACAGAAACTTGCCGAAAGATTAAACCATTAGAATTAAAGAAGCAGATAAGGGTGGAGGGTTGGTTTTGCAGGACAGATCAGAATATATTAGAGAGGCACTAAGACAATTTGAGGACATTACATTTTATAGAGTACTTCCAAAGGACCCCACCATCTCCTTCTTAGCGGAACTTGAGATCATCCTCATGCATGCACTGGATGATGGGGTCATATCCAGAGAGGAACATAATTTCCTCCTTCCTTCTTTTCCTACTGTTCCTATATACTATCACCGTCCTAAGATTCACAGGTCCCTTACTTCAACCCTGGGACGTCCCATAATTTCTGGTGTCCATTCTTTAACTTCTCTGTCTGCTTACATTGATTCCCACCTCCAGACGCGTGTATCTCAGCTGAAATCACACATACATGATACTACTCACTTTTTGCGATTAATCCAGGGTGTCATATGGAAACCAACTTATGCATTTCTCACCCTTGATGTCCAAAGCCTGTACACCAATATTCCCCATCAATTGGGAGTACAGGTTATACAGGACATCCTTAATGAAGATGGTGATTTACCTGAGAGACACAGACGGTTTCTATTAGATTCTATTTATTTTATTTTTACTCACAATTATTTCCTTTTTTCAAACACTTTTTATCTACAAACTATGGGAACGGCCATGGGAACCAGGTTTGCACCGAGCTACGCTAACCTCTACGTGGGTCGAGTCGAAAGACCTCATGTGGGGAGGCGGGCTTGGTGACCACCTGGTACTCTTTGACCATTACATAGATTATCTATTTATTTGGGATGGGGACTCTATCACAGCTTCTGATTTTGTTTATTCTCTCAACACCAATACTTTTAATTTGGGTTTTTACGCACACTTATGACAGGAGGAAAACAAACTTTCTGGATGTGACCCTTGAAATTTCTGGTAATAGGATTTGTACTTCCAATTATATTAAGGAAGTTGGCACTGAGTGCCCATTATATGCCCTGGAAAACAAATATTCCAAAAGGCCAACTATTAAGACTTAGGAGAAACTGCTCAACCAAAGAGGTGTTCCAAGAGCAATCCGTTAAGATGTTGGGGTCCTTTACAAGTAGAGGTTACCCCAAACATATTCTGGAGAAGGTATTTGATGACGTGCTAGCCACCGATTCTTTATTAATGCCGAAATTTGAAGCTATACAAAAATGAAAACCAGGGAGCTGGCTTTCAATTCTAAATATAACAATCAATCAAATGCAATTAAACAGATTATCAAATCAAATTATCATATACTAAAAACTGACCCTATCCTTAGGGAACACCTTCCTACTAATCCTGAATTTATCTTTAGGAAAAACCGTTCCCTAAAAATTATTTTAGCTCCAAGCTTTATGAAATCTGATGTCAAATGTAAGGTTTCTGAGAAGACATCTAACACCTGGATGGCCCCCAAACCTACCGGTTTCTTTAGGTGTGGTGCCACAAGATGTACTACGTTTAAATATGCCATTAATAAAACCCTCTCTTTAGTTTCTATGGCAGGGGAAGAAAAAAGAATCACCATTATTATTAATTGTAATACAAGCTGGGTAGTGTATCTCCTACAATGTGGTTGTCAGCTTAAATATGTAGGAAGAACAACGAGACCCCTTAAGGTGCGATATAGGGAACACAGCAGAAATATTGTGAAGATGCATAGTCATAATATAACTAAGCACTTTATGGAAAGACATGGGAGTGACCCCAGCTCACTGACGGTAATTGGCTTGGAATGTATCCCTCCTACTATACGTGGGGGGGCAAGATTTAGAAAATTATGCCAACAGGAGATTTATTGGACATTCCAACTCAATCCCCAGTGGATTAAATTAAGCTCTAGAATTGAATGTTATATTATAATTGGATATACCATGTTGGTTCATTCTTTCTTACCTTTTTCTGGTCTTTTCCTTTTTTTCTGGTTTCAGCTTAGCTTAGCTTAGTATGGGGTACTTATTTATCAATATACCTCATTAGATTTAATCTTACAAGACATAACATGTTAAATCGTCACCTTGATTACATTTGTCCCTTTATGTAGTCCTTTTATGAGGAAGTCTATTTTCATATGAACTCTTTTTTCTATATATTTTTTTATTATCTGCTTACAACTTAACCAATTTATAGAAGGCTGATGATCGATGTAGATATAGTATGTGCACGGCATTAGATATTTTCCATTTATACATTTTTCTATTTACCTTAACAACGTACTGCTATGATTGGTTCAGCATTCGACATATACTAAGTTATATTGCTGTATAATAAATCCACGGATATGTGAGAACATCATGATATTTTCTCTAATTATTAGATAGCCCCCTTTCTTTTCTGTTTATTTTATTTTAGTTGCTTAGCAACTGACTGCCGGTTTCTGTGGACCCAGCAATCGTCGCGTATTCACTTGGTGAGAGACCATGACACATGATGCACACTCGAAAGAACAATGAACTGATAGGTCCGACTGGAGTCTTGGAATGTGGCACAAGATGACGCCGCGTTCCATTGCCAGGATCCGGTCCGGTCACGTGATTCTCAGTGACCAATGATAGATCAGTGGGCTGTAAATAAACAACGGTGGGATCTTTCCCCCCACTATAAGACCCACAGTTTATGCAGTAAGTGCGGCTATCTTATGACACTTTTGCATCTAAATTCCGGGTCTGACCCGGAGTTGGAACAGGGTTCCAATCCGGATCAGACCCGGAATTTAGCCGGCTCTAAACCAGGATATTTCCGAGTCGGTGCCGTTCACACCGGAGTCGGGTCTGCATAGACCCGGCTTTTCCGGTGTTGAAGTGGACGCTTGGAGATGACGTCATCTCCAAGCACCACTGAAGCCGGACCAATCGGCCGGCATGCAATGTGTTCCAGGTCATCGTGACCCAGAGCGCGCCATTCACACTGCAGGGTTTCACGGGTTACTCCCATGTTAAACCCTGCTAGTTACCTGAGTTGGATTGCCGGGTCACTCGAACCGGCGATGCAACCCTCTCCCCTTTTACACCAAGGAGCTACCCGGGTTAACCCTGCAATAACCCGGGTTGTAGCTCCAATGTAAAATGGGTATTAGTTTTCCCTATTTCTAAACTATACTAATATTTATCAATGGGTTTGCCTCCAATTATCTATATACCCATAATTATGTTTTATAAATTTATGTACATATGTGAATGATGATTTTAATTGATTGCACCTGAGGATGATTTGGCATAAATGAATGGCAGTATATAAAGGCTGCTTAACAGGCATACAGACACCTTGGTGGTTATCTACCCTGGTTATTGGCACCTGTCACTTTGGACATCAGCACTTTAATACCCATTGGGGCACTGTTTGTACTTGGGACTTTGTGCAATATATCCAGTATCTGGTCACTACGAGGCTTCATCTGTTTGTGTTGGAACATTGCTGATTGTAAGATCATCGCTAATTAAAGGAATCCTCACCATCTTGATTACAGGCCAGTATTATATCATAACTGGACTTTTGCCACCCCCAAATGACTTATTGCCTGGTGCATATCCACTTTTTATGCTGAAATATCCAGTGCCTACGGGGTTTACAAGATTTATGCCTTTTAGATTGATATTTGTACATACATAATAAATGATGATTTATGTGACAATTCTATAATCCCTTTGTTATACCTACTCAGTACTGGGTTTTTTTTTAGTGTATTTATTAAATTGTTATCATATACTTACAATCAGTGCTGCTTATTGTTTCGTTTATATTGTTGTGTAGGAGGCTGACTACCTCCCATTTAGCAGCTGTTTGGAAAACCAACACATGACAGCACCCTTTTACTATATTCTTTATAGTCTTCCTTCCTTATGCAGGGAAAGATTATGGGATAAACTTGACTGCAACCAGAACATTTAAACTTCATAACATGGAGCATCAACAAGAAGAGAGTACACTATCACAACATAGAGAGGCTACACAGTGACAACTTAAACTACTGTACAGCGCCACCTACTGCCCCTCCAGTTTAGCTTCTCAAGTAATACTTAGCCTGTAGCTGTTTTTGCTTTGCAACAATCCCAACCCGCATGTTGTGATTACGTCACAACAAAAAGTTTCTGTCATCCAGAAATGCTGGTTGAGAGAAGGAGGATATTATCCATAAATTAAGTATATTGATAGATTAGAAGGCAGAGAAGACAAATCTGCATAATTTTTGAGTCTAAAAGAGTCAGTTATTGTTCTAGAATAGGAAAATAAATGGATATGGTAGGTGGGTTATGCAAAATTTTTTGACCAGATAATAAACAAGAAAAAGTATTGTCTCGTATAGCACACAAATTGTATATAAAATACAGTACAACTTTTAGTAAATTCTCAATAAAATATATACAGCCAAATATGATTAAAAGACATTTTCTGCTAACAAACAGAATGTAATACTGCAGTAAATTATTGCGGTTAACTGGCAGAACTTCAGCTGCTAAATACTGCGATTGCTTCAGCTAAAAGAGCAGAATTATGTGTTTTGAAGACTAATCATGAGATGTACACTATAGTATAGTCTGTACAGTATGTGTATGCCAGCAATTGCGAATTGATAAACCTCTTCAAGAACAGTGATACAGGGATTCATTTCTATGGTGTCACAGGTTCTCAGACTCGGTCCTCAGGACCGCCAACAGTGCATGTTTTCCAGGTCTCCTCACAGTCACAAGTGAAATAATTAGCTCCACCTGGGGATCTTTTAAAATGTGTCAGTGAGTAATGAAAACACCTGTGCTCCTGCTAGGTGACCTGGAAAACATGAACTGTGTGGGGTCCTGAGGACAGAGTTTGAGAACCACTGTTCTAGAGGATTGTTAGCACAGTCAGACAACTGAATATGATAACCTGGATTGATAATAATCATTATCTGTCAATAAACCAGTGTCACCACTAAAAACTTCATTTTCTCAAAATATTGCGATTATATTAGCTGAAGAGCTAGATTATGTTTGTCCTTGAAGTCTGAATGTGGGATATACACATCTATGATAACTGGTCTATGTACTAATATGATAGAAATGACTAATTAAAAACCTCTCTGAGAACAATGATATTTAGGGATAATTATTTTTATCTCCAAAGTTCTAAGAGGAGTGATAACATAGACAATTTAATTATATAATCTGTCTGGTCGGATAAACGTTATGATCTGCTGATTAATTTATACCTAACCCTATCTTGTATTCACATTTTATATCACAAACACAGGGGAATATGTGTACTACATTTAGGGGCATATGTATCAAAGCTTGATGTGAGATAAAATTGAGAAATATATATCACCAACCAATCAGCTCCAAACTATCATTTCTTAAACACAGCCTGCAAAATGTAAGTTGGAAGCTGATTGGTTGGTGATATACTGTATATCTCACAATTTTATCTCACATCAAGCTTTGATACATAAGCCCCTTAGTGTGTTTGTAACAGTCAGTTATATGAGGGCTCTGCTCAAATATAACAATAGGCTGGTGTGGAATAATCTCATCATACACACACATTAATATATATTCATTGTATATAAATTGCTTTACTTTGTAAACATAAATAACACACACCGAGTATTATTTGGTTTTAATTCACATTTCTATTTTTATTAACACAATTTGTACATAAGTGTTCCTGTGTATGCTGTCTTTAATAACTGGATATATGTTTTTGAGATTTATTCATTTATATTTAATATACAATTTGTGCACCATACAAGACGATCCTTTTTCTTCTGGTTTGTTATCTGTTTCATTATCATAGCAGCACCCCTGAGGTCTTAAGAGAACTGTATCAGAACTACAAATTCAGGGTACTTCTAGAATTGTAACTTACTTTTGTGCTTCTCATACTGTATATATCCCTCGATGTTTACAAGTACACAGGAAGTTATCTACTAAGACCAGAATGGTGCAGAAAGTGATATCGCTGTAGGGCCATCGCAAATCCAAGCAACTGCATACACACATTTTTCGATAATCGGCCATCTGAGTAGCCCTATAGTCGCACTAAATGGCAGCCTGAACTGAGATATCAGAACCACTGTATCTGTGTATAGGATTGCAGGCTACAACACGCCCCAAAAACGTCCGGAACACACCTGCAATTTTTACCGCCACTCTCTGTTACCTCCCCCAAACGGTTCCACTTTGTAAATGAAACTGCAGATAAGTGCGCAGTGGGACTCAGACGGTTGCGTAGATGACCAATAATCGCTTAACTGTGAGAACATTGGAACAGCGTACAATTCTGAATAATACAATACCTCTTCTCAGGCTCCGAATAAGTTCTTCTATGTAGACACAGGTTACTCTTCACATCGATTCATCACATTGACCTAAGTTAATGTTTATTCCTACAAGTAAAATTTTATCTATAGACCCCAAAGGGTAAATTTACTAAAGCGAGTGTTTTTCGAAGTGGAGATGTTGCCCATAGCAACCAATCAGATTCTAGCTATTATCTTCTAGAAGGTGCTAATTAAATGTTAAGTAGAATCTGATTGGTTGCTATGGGCAACATGTCCACTTCTAAAAACTCTCACTTTAGTAAATATACCCCCTAGTGTACATACTGTATAACATAACCAGTGGAATAAGAGACATAACTACTATAGAGGTGGAGAAAGAGACTGCAACAGGGTTCTTTTGGGTACCACATGGCACAGGGGACAAGATGCTAGGATGCAGAGGCACAATGATTGGCTTCTGGGTCTTTAGTCAGTGAAGGACCCCTAAGGGCCTGGAAGCTGGCACAGAAGCAGGGGGGGGGGGGGGGGGGGGGGGGAGACACGAATCAAGAGATTTCTGAATGGAACCAACAGTAGATTCCGGTAACTTGCCTTGAGATCCACTTTATATTCCAACTTCTAGTACTGGTAAAAGAGAATCTGTTAACGTCTACTTCGCCTCTGGGTCGCACTGTGGCTTCTTACGTATCAGCAATGATGATAATACTGTGACTCTTCAATGTTTTGTCTGGTTAATAAAAACTTGCAGTATTAAAAACAAACTAATGGACCACTGGGTCCATCATTCATGGGGCTGGCTAATGCCGTGCAGCATGGGACAATGAGTAAGGGGGGGGGGGGCATAATCTTGCACCCGGGCTCTTGATACGTTACTGGATACCTACTTGGCCTAGTGACAGTTTTTGGAATACAGAGTTTTGGGGGGTTTTATAGTGGGAAGGGGGTTATCTTTGTTTTATATTAGCAATTACTGTTGTATACAAAGTTTTTTCTTTTTTATATTTTTTCCCTATGGATTGTCCCATTCATTTAATTGTCAGGTATCTATACTTTATAGTAATCTATATTATCCAACTAAAACCTGATCATAACGCTTCTGCTTTGTTCCAGACCAGCGCCAAAGCTTCCGCCGCATCGACCCATCTTCAAACCCGCCCATTGCAATTGAGGAGAGAAGCAGGGGGGCCTTGTGGGAAATTTGCACTACGCTCCGACACAAGTTGCGAGTCGGTTCACTTTGGTCATTTGAACTTTATTCATTTCCTAAAACTGTAACAGACATATTATGAGAGGACTGAGCTGTGGCCTTTGGTGCTATGCTGCATGCACTCGCTCAGGTACTTGTAAATTATTAATTTATGTTGATTATGTAGAACAGTGCAGTGCATTGGGCTAGGTATATTTAACCAAAGATGACTTTCCACAGAGGGGAGATATTTTTATAATGTGTAGTACACCTGATTTATATCACCATTTTATAGTATTCTGTATGGAAGGGGCCTCGTCATTGTGTATAGATCAATAAGCACACCTGCCTGGAGGTTTTATCTGCACTCCTTCAGCGTGTAGCATTTATTTACAGCAAGTATTTAGTCGTTAAAGTATTTGATAGAGACACTTTTTTGAATGTTTCAATGTTTAAGAGGGGGTCATAACTCCATAATATAATACTGACAGTGGCAAAGCCAGGCGAGCTCTACTGGGACTAGTAGTTCCACAAAAGCCGTATCACAGCATACTGCCTGCCACTGTTAATGATAATCAAGTCCTCGGAAGAGTTAAACATGTTTCCGCAAATCCTGCACTGACCGTGAGCAGAGGTTACATTGCCCGGCCACCATGAGTTATTCAATTCCTAATTTTATGTATGTTCTCATATGACAGGTTACAGTGTACCCACATCATACTGAAACTGCCCTGAGAACCCGGTGCTGTCATTTATTGCAATATAAATTCTAGTGGGTTTTATTACTGTACATTGGGATGTTTCTATAAGCTCTCAGGTTTACAAATAGCACCCACTAAAAATGTAAGTTTATTTCTGTCAGATCAATGCGAATGTTTACAAAATGATGACATATATCTGCTGGATGACAGTCAGTGTGATGCACACGACAAGTGATCGCAGCTGACGTGCCAGCCTAAGACACAACACAAACACAAATCTGCACTGGGCACAAGCTTGGTTTGAAAAGAAAAGGTTTGCAAGTTACGTATAAGAAGTATCCAACGGATGTAAGATCCACAAGCAGCGTTAGTAACTATTGTGAATTTTGGCGTTTGAACCGAACATTTTTACATCATACAAAATGTAATTTTAGGGTTTCATAGACTGACTGTATTTACGGTTTTGGTGCTAAATCCGGTGCTCACTTTGGTCTTTGCATATTTTTTACTATTTGCTATTTTGACCGTGGTGGTGCTAAAAATCACATTACACGTGAATAAAACATTAAGGTTTTTCAATCGAAAGAAGTGTTTTCTTTTGTGCTGTTCTTATGACTTATTTGTTGAAGTGATTTTGATTTGCAGCTGGTTTGCACACTAGGCAAAGACGGAGCAGGTAGAATCCTGGTGCGCCTCTCTGATGCCATTAAAGGTACAGTAACTGGACATCTCTGGCACCAGTATTGGTAACTGGACCCCAGTGGCGTCGGTGATGGACTGGCTGTGCTCATCTTTGAACTGCTGTGTCATCGGCCTTAACTGCTGCCGCTGTACTTTATCTTGAAGTCAACCAGTGGTTTTATTATTTCAATGATCTTAGTTTATAACGAAGTCTCATATTGATATTTGATTCATTAAATGGGGTGGAAGAAATCCGCCTGGCGCAGCTGGATTGAGCGGTACCACTCCCCAACACCTGGCTTAGCACTGGCCCCTCTCTGAGGTGCAGATCAGGTCCTCACCTGAGGTAGAGACGATCTTGCCGATCTCCTAGGGGAAATACCGGCCAGACGCTATTGCGCCACTAGGGGTCGCTGAGAGCACAGCTTCCCGCTGGCAGCACCCTACCTGTTGGGAGAAAAAAAACAGCAGAAAGTATACAAATCTCCATATGATCAGTCAGGTGGGTTTCGCCACTGGATAAGAGGAAGAAGGTTGCTCTTCCTTACCTTTTATATCCGCCAGGCAAGAACACGCCCCCTTTTACCTATAGGCTGGCTGCCCTGTCCCTCACTGAAATCCTTACCTGCCCTCCCACTTAAGTATTCAGCTACTTTTCTCTAGGCTTTTATACCTGGCAACGCAACAACCAACATAGGGCCTGATTCAGAGCCGCTCGTAAGCGGCCGCTCGTTCATTCTGACCGATGTTCGCACATCTGCGCATGCGTATGGATTGTAATACGCATGCGCGAACCAGTCAGTGCGGCCGAAAATCGTTTGTTCGCTATATAGCGAATGCCTGCTAATATGAGTGACAGAAGGAGGCATATGTGGGTGGTAACAGGGGAAGGTGCTTGAAAACGGGGAGTGGAATTAGATCGCCGGCGTGCTTAAAGGTCAAAACGGGCGTTTTAAGGGAGTGCATAATTAATACAGCAGCCTCATTGCCCACGTCACTTGTTTTTTTTTTACCCCGAACTGATAGCAAAATAGCGGTTGAAAAAACCTGCCACAAGAATAGCGAGCAGTTCATACGCTGTTCGATGTGCTCGATTAATCTAATAAATAGCGGACATGACGTAGGATGCGAGCGGCCAGGGGGCGTATTTTTCAAAAATACAACCGCAAGTTTTGCTCGCTCGTTCAGACTTAGAGGCGTGAACAGACCGCAATTAGCGACCGGTTCATTTGAATAGCCACCCCTTGTTTTAGAACGAACGACCGCAAATAGCGAGCGGCTCTGAATCAGGGCCATGGTCAGCAGCTCCCACTCTGCTGGGGTCACGGGGCCAAGAAGCCCCACTGTGTGGATGGACGGGAAGAGGGAGGTAACGATAATGACAAATCTTGTGTCTGTCTCCAGTTCTCCTTGAATCATGTTCTTTCAAAATCTAAGTATCGTTTTGGAAAAGTGAAATGATAAACTGTCATTATCAAACAATAACTATGGAGCTAACATGGAACTATCACGTCTGGGCCTTGTTCTTATTAGATTTACTTTATGATGAATTCATCACTTTTACACCATAACTTCAGGTCTGGTTAGACTGTGGGAATAACAGATACCCTCAGTTTGTAGTTGTACATATGTGCTATATTATTCTATTCTCCCAAATGAGGACAGCAATCACCTAATGCTGGGACTTAGTCATTGTTACACAGGCTCCAAGTTTCCGCAGAGGTCACACAGATATTGGTGTAATCTATCTTATACCTGCCAAACATAAGCATGTCGCCATTCATCAAGTCTACTAGGATGACATGAAAGAAGGTCAACATGGTGACCTGGTCCCAGCGGTTGCAGCACAGCTTCCGGGTCCCAGCGGTCATGTGACTGTCACTTGCTGCGCAGGTGTCTGACAGAGCGCCGGTTTAGGTGAGTATTTTTTGCCTAACCCTACCCCTAACTAGGGATGGTCATTGACCATCGATGGTTAGAAACTATTGATGGTCGCCTGTTGATGGTAGATGGTTTTTACCATCGATAGAGGAGTTACGATGGGGATCACATCGCAGCAAGGTGCCTGTTTCCTACCTCTTATTCAGTAGAAGTCATCAGTATAGTCTGTAGGAATTATATAATAATAACGCACTGCAAGGTACAATGACAATATACGATATATAATATACGATATATAATATTTGCCCCGTGGTGTATTACAAATATTGGGTGAGATGTAATAGGGTCCGAGTTTGGAAAACGTGTGAGCATAGAGCAAACCCGCAAGTTTCTCACACCCCTGCAACTCGCAATGGCAAAACACACATCCAGATGTTTTGCCATTGTAAGCATACAAGTCGGGCAATGTAATAGAGGAGCTGATTCAGACCCACCCGCTAAGCGGCAGACGCACGCTATGGCCGATAGTCGCCAGTCTGTGCATGCGTCGCAGTGCACTCGTAGCTCAAAGACTGAGCGCTACTTTGAGTGACAGACCGTTTGTGGGTGGTAACAGGGGAAGGGGCTCGTGAACGGGGGTGGTGCTGCGAACGCAGGCGTGTCTGACCGTCCAAACGGTATTTTATGGGTGTGAATAATTAGAATGGAAGCGTCATTGTACACGTCACTTGGTTGTATTTCAGCCTGCAGTGATCGCAGTGCTTGCGGCGGGGTAGGGTCTACCTCAAGGGCTGCGAGCAGCTCCGATGGCTTTCGATGGTTATGATTAATCATACACTTCCTGGAGATGACGTGTGCTAAGAAAGAAAGGTGGGCGTCTTTACACCGGCGTGCATTCACTCTGCCGTCACTCCCTAAGACATAGAGGGCGTCCTTAAGCCTGGCCGTGTGGTCGCGGAATTGGCATACCCGGCCCCCTTTGACTGCGAGAGAGCGCAGCTTAGCGTCCGGGTCTGAATGGGCTCCAGAGTGCGAGTGTTTAACTCGCAGACTATTACTGTCTGAAAACCTGAGAGAAAACAGACCTGCTGCAGGCGAGCGAGTCTATCCTGAGCAGGTCTGAGTCACACAGAAATATATTGCTGTGTGTTAAAAAAAGTAAACAGTAAAAAAAGAGGAAGTGCATTCCCCACCCTCCACCCCCCAGGGCTAACACTGACCCTGTCCCCGCTCACCTTTCAAGAAGCCGTCTTTCGGGATTCCGTCGTTGGGCTAAAGATAGGTGTCAGGATTTTGACGCCGTGATTCCATCAGACGGCTTCCCGGGCCTCGGCATTATAGTTCTCCAGCAAAAGACAATGGGCCTGATTCAGAGCCACTCGCAAGCGGCAGCTCGTTCACACCGAGTGATGTTTGCCCAACTGCGCATGCGTACGGATCGTTATACGCATGCGCGAACCAGTCAGTGCGGCCGAAATTCATGTGCTCGCTAAATAGCGAATGCCTGCTAATTTGAGTGACAGGATGAGGCATATGTGGGTGGTAACAGGGGAAGGTGCTTGAAAACGGGGAGTGGAGATCCGAACGCAGGCGTGCTTAAAGGTCAAAACGGGCGTTTTATGGGTGTGCATATTTAAAACAGCAGCGTCATTGACCACATCACTGGGTTTTTTTTAAGCCAGAACTGCTCGCAAAATTGTGGTAGCAAAAACCAACCACAAGAATAGCGAGCAGTTCATACCCTGTTCGATGTACTCAATTAATCTAATAAATAGCGGACATGACGTAGGATGCGAGTGGCCAGGGGGCGTAGTTTCCCAAAAAACTACCGCAAGTTTTGTTCGCTCGTTCAGACCTAGAGGCGTGAACAGACCGCAAAGAGCGAACGGTTCCTTTGAATAGCCACCCCTTTTTTCTGGACGAGCGAGCGCTATTTGCGTCTGGCTCTGAATCAGGCCCTATATTATTAATTTAATTTTTTACACACACATTTACACAATCAACCCGGCACCCACCGACCAGGGGTGACAGAGATAGCCCCAGGCTATCAGCCCAGGCAAAGGGGTGCCATGGAGAGAGGGAACCCCTTTATTGTGGAAGTCACCACCTCCCCAGGGATCCCCAGCCTGGGCTGACTAGCGGTCAGGATAATGCTTTGGCCTGGGGACTCGGTGAAAGAATTCCCCGGCTGTGGCATTACACCCCCGCTAGAAAGAGTCCGGTGCTGTTTCTAGTAAATACAGGGGACCCCTACTCGTTTTGTCCCCTGTATTTCCACAACCAGGACCGGCTCAACACAGCCCATACGCATTTTTTCCCCTGTATTTTAAGAACCAGGACAGGCTCAACAGAGCCCGGGGCTGGTTATGCTTGGGGGAGGGGGCACTTAATTTTTTATTTATTTGTTATTGCTTTTCATGTTTACTTTTTTTTTTTTACACACACAGAAGCCTTCACAGATCTCACTGATCTGTGAAGGCTTCTGTATAACTCGCACCTTAAATGCTAGTCGCATTAAGAGGTCCGAGTTTACATAGGGGAAAACTCGCATAAGGTAACAGCTTCAAACTCACAGAATTTGCAGAGTTGTGAGACAAACTGGGACCATTAAATGTGCGCTAAGGTCGATAGAGCGCGATTGAGCATACACACTATGCAATGTGGACGATATGTTGTTGCAATTTGCCTCAAAACATCATATCGTCCAATATATCGCCTAATGTGTACCCGGCTTTACTGTATTCAGCAGTATTTGTTTCTGTTATGTTCCCACCTTCACCACATTCTCTGATGATATCTCTTCACTGAATTTTAGCAATCAATAAATCTGGATCATTGTACAAATACTTGTGAGTGTGTGTGTGTGTGTGTGTTCGATTCAAGTGCACCCCAAATACTCACAGTGGAATCAGCCGTTTATGAGAAGTGAACAAATATACATGAGGATGCAGCCTATGAATTCACTACAAACTAATGACATCACTGAGGCATGAGGCAAAAGGTGCCTAAGTGATGTCACTGCTTCCTACTGAACTATTAGGCAGGATGTCAGCGCTGCCCACAAAATGTTTGCACGGTGGTGTAGGTGACCATTCACCTTTACAGCAAAATAAATAAATATCATTTGGATCAACTTTGTTCTAGATCCTCAATAATGGCTCTCAGGAGACACAGGTCACAGGCTGCACAGGGACAATCACTACGGGAACAGGAATAAGACTGAACACCAATATTCTTACTTGAAAGGGTTAGCTTTAAAATATGCCTTTATAATCTACATTTTATTTAAATTATATATAAAGTATCTTTAAAGTATATATTTATATACAGCTGATGGCACTTTGTGGCTCATCCTTTCTGGAAACAGGAACAGAGACTGTAATATGATATCTTTAGAAGTACTATATGTACGTCTTTCAGCAGTAAAAGCTCCTTTTTCGTAATCAGCCACTGATGCAGTCTCCCCTCACTAACATAACACAGCCCTCACAAAGCCAGCACAGGTTTTCATTTCTTCTGAAATACTCTGTTCTGCAGCAAACATTACAATGATCTCTTTACTGTACATGTGAGCAGGGTCCTCCAAAAATGAAACATTATTTTTGCTGCCATTTTGATATCTTGTCATCTGCCCATTTTGCTTAAGGGGAAGCAGCCGGGAAGCCGATGGACAGAATCCCGACCATCGGCTTCCCGACTGTCTAATCCCAGCAAGGGGTTAAATGACAGGCGTCGATGTCCCGATGTCTGTCATTTTACCTACGCCGGGAGCCCGACACCCGGCTTACCGATCGAAGGTAAGCTGGGCGCCGGGCGCGGACAGCCACGCTTAGGTTTAGGTTTCCCAGGGGTGATTTAGGGTTAGGCACCCCCCCGGGAGGTTAGGGTTAGGCTCGGGGAAGAGGGGGTAAGGGTTAGGGGGTAGAATTAGGTTAGTACATACTTACCTTTGATGATCGAGATTTCCTCCTCTGCCAGGTTGCCGCTGGCACAAACTTATTATTTTTATTTCTTTTTCAACGATTTTTGTTGAACGTTTTGATATGTGCAAAATACACAAAAGGATGTACAGACAAAACCATAATACAATGTACAGTACCAATCATATAGTGTTATGACAAAACGGCATAACAAAACAGCTTTCCCCATAAGAAGAATTGGCTTTCAGAAAGGGGGATGGGCCTTAGTGGGGAACAAGAAATGTGCCAGAAGAGGCAGAGACAACTAAAGTACCATGTAACATGGCTATAATGGGGAAACTAGGATCACAGGGAAGAGAATTGGGCGGGAGGTGTGGGATATTCGGGAGAAGGGTGATGGGAGAGTGGAGAGCTGGAGGCGTGGATGTGAAGGGGGGGGGGCATATCCAAGTGTAGTGATCGGAACATAATGAGAAATCATACAGTACGTCAGAGGTCCCCAAACTCTGCCATTACAGTCCACGTTTTAAGGATAGCCATGCTTGTGCACAGGTGACTTAGTCAATTTGATTGAACCATCTGGACTCAAGCACGGATATCTGTAAAACCTGGACTGTAATGGCGGAGTTTGGGAACCTCTGTGGTAGGTGAAGGAAGGGTGTGAAGCTGAGCGAGCTTTGAGGTGTTTATAGCAATCAGACTCCTTACACTGCATCCAACGCACCCAGGCAGCACAAAGCTCAGCAAATGTATTTCTAGTTGAGAGAATAACATCTTCCATAGACATAAAGTGAGGGAATCACCACCCTTGCTGCATTACTTAGATGGCATAAAAGAGATTTTATAGAAATGCTAGTAGGTATTGTATTTAAAGAGAAGACCCAGCAGCCAGGGTCCTTAGGTACAGCACAGCTGGCTCAGGGGGGGCCCGTCCAACCAGACAAACACATTCTTGCATCTAAAAACGTTGAGAAAGTGACAGAAAACTGCACTGCTGACTCCGCCAGCTGATCACACCGTGTGGCGCACTATAAATAAAAGACACTAATAATATTTCTTGCCATACTACAGGTGAAATGACATGCAATGCTGAGGACACGCGGACTGTACACATCTCTCACGGTCTTCCCACTATTATGATGCACGTCTCAGGATACTGTTAATTCTCACAAGGTAATAGGGTCCCCAGACCGGGGTCAGCTCAGGCTCACAAGGTAATAGGGTCCCCAGACCTGGGTCAGCTCAGGCTCACAAGGTAATAGGGTCCCCAGACCGGGGTCAGCTCAGGCTCACAAGGTAATAGGGTCCCCAGACCGGGGTCAGCTCAGGTTCACAAGGTAATAGGGTCCCCAGACCGGGGTCAGC
The DNA here is from genome assembly GCA_031769625.1 of Taudactylus pleione. Taxonomy (NCBI): domain Eukaryota; kingdom Metazoa; phylum Chordata; class Amphibia; order Anura; family Myobatrachidae; genus Taudactylus; species Taudactylus pleione. The sequence continues at coordinate 2,358,478 of JAUIMM010000033.1, read as the reverse complement.
TCAGGTTCACAAGGTAATAGGGTCCTCAGACCGGGGTCAGCTCAGGCTCACAAGGTAATAGGGTCCCCACACCGGGGTCAGCTCAGGCTCACAAGGTAATAGGGTCCCCAGACCGGGGTCAGCTCAGGCTCACAAGGTAATAGGGTCCCCAGACCAGGGTCAGCTCAGGCTCACAAGGTAATAGGGTCCCCAGACCGGGGTCAGCCCAGGTTCACAAGGTAATAGGGTCCCCAGACCGGGGTCAGCTCAGGCTCACAAGGTAATAGGGTCCCCAGACCGGGGTCAGCTCAGGCTCACAAGGTAATAGCATCCCCACACCGGGGTCAGCTCAGGCTCACAAGGTAATAGGGTCCCCACACCGGGGTCAGCTCAGGCTCACAAGGTAATAGGGTCCCCAGACCGGGGTCAGCTCAGGCTCACAAGGTAATAGGGTCCCCACACCGGGGTCAGCCCAGGCTCACAAGGTAATAGGGTTCCCACACCGGGGTCAGCTCAGGAGCTTAATAAGATCAGCATGCTCTGATAGTAGTGTACTTATTTATTAACCATTGTCATTTGTGTTTATATGCTCTGTTATTGGAAGTAACGTGATTGGGGAATCAGACCATTGAGATATGTATGTGCTGTAGAAACGTAGCTACAGATGCAATGCAGGTGCACTATGTAAAACAGTTATTGTATTATCATAGCAGGGGGATTGATGTTTCAGCTTCCAATACAATCAGACACGGATGATGCCTGAACACAGAGGCTTCTCTCCTACTGAATCTCCTTCTTCGTGTCTTCTAACACCCCCATCACATTCTGTGAGTGACATGAGAGGGTGGAGGTGAGGTGAGAGCTGTTACAACACTGGGTACATTCTGCAGCGGAACCATCATCTCTTTACCTGTCTGTTGAAAGCTTTGGCCATATTGGCAATGCTTATTCCATACTGCATGAAGAGAGAGAGAGAACCTTATCTTACAATCCACTGGGATAACTGCCGTGCAGAATACAATATCATCCAGCGCTTTCTAATACCTCATTGGTGATGCTGCAGTCTGCTCCTCTTTCTATTAGTAAACGGACCAAGTGTTCATGGTTATTTATTGTTGCAACCTGAGAATCGCAAGAGGACCAAAATGAATGTGAAACCTCATGCTAAATGGTGTTTGCCTACATCTAATACAGCCTTACTCTCGGTATGAATTGGGGAATTACCTGTACATTGCTGAGTACTACAAGTGCCGTTGTCCTGGAGGAGGTTACAGATGTGTCCACATACATCTAGCCTCCTTGCGTGTTAAACAGCCCTTCTTGTCGTTCCATGCCGTAGCGTGCCTCGGTAGCGATGAGTGTCTTTTCATGCAACGTTTCCCCTTAAATGCATCTTATTCACTATGGGATGCACAAGCAGCTTATCCTAATTACAATGATATGCGGCATGCCTATATTCTGTGTGTGACTGCGCTTATATCTGCATGCGATATGCTACGTGACAGTGTCAGCGTCTGTGACAGTGTAACGTAGCATTTCACATACAGATACACCGGCAGTCGTGCACAGACCATAGGCGTGCCGCATATCATTTTACTCAGCAGAAGCTGCTTCTGTGTCCTATCCACATCTCTTTGCAATTAAGATGCATTTTAAGGGAAAACGTAGCACGAAAAGACGCTCGACGTTACCATGTCGTAGGGCGTTCATGCATTTTGTGTAAAGCAACTTGTAGCGCATGGAGGATGAATGTATATGGACAAATCTGTACAGTTAATACATAACAAACACATGTGTATATATATATATATATATATATATATACACACACACACACACACACACACACATACATACATAGATATACATACACCTTCCGCTCCCCATGATTCTGACCAGTCTACAACCTCTCCTCCCGCTCCATATTAGCATGTAACTGTGAGTCAGGCCCATGGTATATACTTATTCTGTAAAGTATGTATGGAGCAAAGGGACAGCAGCCAGCGTTCCTCCCCTTACCATAATGCACTCTGTTTTTATGTGACCGGCTATATAACAGATCAGGTGGCTCTGAGTAGAAGAACAGTTCTATCCATACCATCAACGGGGTTTTCCCATCTTTGTCTTTGACATTGACCTCTGCTCCAGCATTAATCAAACACTCTGCCACCTCCGAAGTCCCAGTTATTGCAGAGACGCGCATCAGTGGAGTCCATTCTAAACCCGTATCTTTAGTATCAACCTGTACAACAAATAAATACTTCCAAGATGAGCCTGAGAAAAAGTCAGAGAAGATTTGGGCCTCAGTCACATAGGTTACTGTACATCTCCTAAACATGAATGGAGCTAATCTGTAGCTGGTGGACATATTGGAGCCGTGATTCTCTTACCTTGCACTGCGATCCACAATATCGTTCATCTACCATTTAAGTCCCAACTGAAATATAATGCTTGGTCATGTCTCAAGAGTCACCATATTGGGGAGATAGTCACGTTTGTTTCACAGCAGTCGGAGGCATGTGATATCGGGAAAGGAGATAGCCTCACTTGGAAATGGGCAAGGCCTGGTCAGGGTGTGGTTTGGGTTGCTCATCTGTGCCATGGTCTAATAGGTCTAGATTATCAGATGGGGAATATTGGGGCGTACATTGTGTTTTCACTTACTGTACAATGATTGGTTAATGTTGCATTTCAACAAGAGGGAATAGTTCACCTTTACTCTGATACGTTGTCAATTTTTCTTCAGAGCTAAGCAGATCAATGATGCTAATTGGATGGGTCATATTATTTCAGATATTTTGGCTCATCTACCTACATTGTCAACATAATGTTCATGATATAAAGCAGTGCTACAGATGTGTCCTCACTCCTCTTTGCTGCAGACGCGCCAAACAGCCCCTCAGCGCGCCTGGTCCCGTGAGACCCTGCTAAAGTCGGGCATCTATTCTTTTTTTTTTTTTTTTTTTGCAGAAAATTCATCTACGTAGCTAGTACGCACCAGGAGACTGCTGATTAATATGTGACACTGGTATTTCTGTGTGACTGAGGGGCCGATTCAGACCCGGACGCTAAGCCGCGATCGCTCGCATCCAAAAGGGGCCGGGTATGCAAATTGCAAGGTCTGACTTAAGGACATCCCCTATGTCTTAGAGAGCGACGGCAGAGTGAGTGCATCCCGTTATAAAGACGCCCACCTTTCTTTCTTACACACGTCATCTCCAGGAAGTGTATGATTAATCAGTAACATCGAGAGCCATCAGAGCTGAACGCAGAGCTTGAGGTGGACCCTACCCTACCGCAAGCACTGCAGGCTGAAATACAACCAGGTGACGTGTACAATGACGCTTCAATTCCAATTATGGATGCCAATTAAACGTTTTGACGCCCAGGCACGCCTGCATTCGCAGCACCACTCCCCCGTTCACAAGCACCTTCCCCTGTTACTACCCACAAACGGCGCTATCACTCAAAATAGTGTCCAGTCTGTGTACAACGAGCACACGATTCCCAATCGTAATGACTGGCTTGCGCACGAGCACTGCGATGCATACACAGATGTGCGACAATCGCCCATAGCGGGCATTTGCGGCTTAGCGTCCGGGTCTGAATGGACCCCTGAGTCTCTCAATCAGCATGCAAAGCTCTACCATGCAGTGGCCGCAGCTTTTTTCCACTCTTAAGTTCCGGTTACAGTCTCAGTCGCACACAGATATAGAAGAGTCACATATCACATTAATCAGCACAGTCTCCTGGTGCGTCCTAGTCACATCACATTGTCACTTAGACGCATTTTTGGCAACAACAAAAAAAAAAAGACACTAGACGCTAGCAGAGTTGCACAAGTTCTATCAGAGTAGCAGGGGCCTGGTGGCTCACGTCAGGTATATTGCGCTGCAATATTAAGGCTAGGGGGTCTATTTATCAAGCAGTGAAAAGTGTGGACCAGTGCAGAAGTTGCCCATAGCAACCAATCAGCTCCTACCTATTATTTTATAGACTGTACTTGATCAATGCTACTTCAAAGCTGATTGGTTGCTATGGGCAACTTCTCCACTGGTTCACTTCTACACACTTTTCACTGCTTGATACATAGACACCTAGATGAGCAAGGACACATCTGTATGTAACAGCATATAGCTGTATTACCATGTATGCAGTGACATGTTTCCTTCACTGGAGCACCAGTGGGAGCTTGATAGAGATGGACGCAGCAGGATTCCATTATACAGCTTATAGGCTTGAAATACCATGACGAAATGACGCTGCAGAGGTTGGGGGTGTGAGCAGGAGGACCAATCAGAAGCCTTAATTACAGATATTGCATCTGATTGGTCCTCCTGCTTACACAATCTTCTGCAGCCTTTTTAAAGTGACAAACGTACAGATGCGTCTTCATACATCTAACCTCAATACTCCATGCAGCATGGCGTGCCTGGCGGCTCACTCACGCCAGGTCCTGTGCTACTCTGCTAGCAGCGGGCGTCTTTTTTTTTTTTTATGTAACAAATAAAGAGCGCTTGTGAATAAACATGTATGAATGTAACGCAATACCTGTAAAAAAAAAAAAAAAAAAAAAAAAAAAGGGATTAGTAAAAGATGTTTAAAACCCTTTTTTAATTTTAGGAAAGTCCATAATTGACATCAGGGTTCCGATAACATGCCTTGCAGTGCGGTGTGATACTGGAGTCAGACGTGAAAAACTAACTGTCTCTCCCTATATCTGCCTACCTTTAACGGCTTCCGCTCCGTCCGGCTGGTTCCCTGCACGGGGTGATCGTCTTCTTCGTCCGTGTAAACGGCCCGATGCTGCAAAGGTGCAGTGTGATGACGTCACTATGTCTCTGCTGTGTGTCAGATGTGCGCTAAAACCAACGCGTTTCAGGCTCCTGGCCCAGAATATATATTTTTTTGTCTTTTTTTTTTTTTAACAGAAAATGCGTATAATGTGCAATGGGACTAGGACACACCAACAGACTGTGCTGATTAATGTGATATATGACACTTGTATATCTGTGTGCACCTGAGTCTGTAGATGAACCACAACGGAACTTGGAATGAAAAAATCCTCAGCCGCTAAATTGTAGCACTTCATATACAGATTCAGAGTCTCTCATAGATATTGCTGAGGCTGCCTATCAAATTAACCAGCGCAGTCTGCAGGTGCGTTCTAGTCATCTCATTGCACTTAGACGCATTTGTGTAGAAGAGAGGTGCCCGGCACTAGCAGAGTCTCACGGGACATGGCGCGCTCAGAGGGGCTTTTTAGCGTGACTGCAGCAAAAGATGTATAAGGACACATCTGTAAATGTTCACCCACTAAATTGGTAACGAAGCATGCCGAAAATTGTTAGAAGTAATTTACCTTACAGCCATCATTAATCATCCACTCAATGACTTTCAAATGGCCACCGTCAGCTGCGCAGTGCATGGCCGTACATCCACTCCTATCCCGGAGGTCCCAAGGCACGCCATGCTTTCTTAGGTACTCAACAACTTCCAGGTGTCCAGCAAAACATGCCAGCATTAGACTGCGGAGAACATAGTATAGTCAGAAGAATGACATATCGCACAGGTATATCCATTCTGATGACAGTGACAAATGGGTGGAAATCACCGGCTTTGTGCTACATGTGGCATTCTCTTGCCAGAAGACGGCTTAGCAAAACTGAATCTCTAAGCCAGAACGTTTATGACACCTTCATGAAAGACATTTAATAAAGTGTTCAGCTAATCAACATATTATTTCTGGGAGTTTATGGCAGAATTGAGCAGCCTAAACTACAGCTGTTGTTGACCATCTCTGAATCAGCCCCTAAGACAAAGGTAAATAGTTTGGGAGAGGAGTCACATAAGATTAAGGGCCTGATTCAGAGCCGCTCGTAAGCGGCCGCTCGTTCGCTCCAAGCGATGTTTGTCCAATTGCGCATGCGTACGGATCGTTATACTCATGCGCGAACCCGTCAGTGGGGCCGAAATTCATGTGCTCGCAAAATAGCGAATGCCTGATAATTTGAGTGACAGAAAGAGGCGTATGTGGGTGGTAACAGGGGAAGGTGCTTGAAAACGGGGAGTGGAGATCCGATCGCAGGCGTGCTTAAAGGTCAAAAAGGGCGTTTTATGGGTGTGCATAATTAAAACAGCAGCGTCATTGAGCACATCACTGGGTTATTTTATAGTCAGAACTGCTCGCAAAATTGTGGTAGCAAAAACCAACCACAAGAATAGCGAGCAGTTCATACCCTGGTCGATGTACACGATTAATCAAATAAATAGCGGACATGACGTAGGATGCGAGCGGCCAGGGGGCGTAGTTTCCCAAAAAACTACCGCAAGTTTTGTTCGCTCGTTCAGACCTAGAGGCGTGAACAGACCGCAAAGAGCGAACGGTTCCTTTGAATAGCCACCCCTTTTTTTTGAACGAACGACCGCAAATAGCGACCGGCTCTGAATCAGGCCCTAAGGGTGAATCTATAAACCAGACTAGTATCAATACAATCTAACTTCTCTTTAATAGGTGGAAATAACTGAGGACAGGGAGAGAGCTACTACCGAGTGAAATAATAATATTGTGCCAGGCCGAGTTCTGCTCCCTGCCCTAACACAGATAAGGAAGCATTATAAGGGTCACAGCTGCGGTAGACAGGTCAAGGTGCAACCAGTCTCTTAAGTTATTGTAGCTGTCACCCTGAGACCATTACAAACGTCTCTTGCTAGATTGCAATTCCTAGAAGGAAGAGAGTTTCCACTGAACCAAACAAATGGATGCGATGATTTGATGAAATGGGTGATTAACTTTACAACCAGGGTTATTTTCAAAAGCCTATTGCATTGCAGAAAGATAGAATCTTGTGGATGATCTACTGCTGTTACATAGGATCCCTGTCACCGTATATAGGTTTTACTCATAAATACCATCCTTTATCTGCCCTAAGAGGGAATGTATTAAAAAGATATTCAGGTGAAAAAGCCTAACCAAATGTTATGGTGTTCCAGTTGCCTTTTACAGCATGTACAGTGCATCCGGAAAGTATTCACAACGCTTCACTTTTTCCACATTTTGTTATGTTACAGCCTTATTCCAAAATGAAATAAATTCATTTTTGTCCTCAAAATTTTACACACAATACCCCATAATGACAACGTGTAAAAAGTTTTTTTACGATTTTTGCAAATTCAATAAAAAAAAAAAAAACTAAGAACTCACATGTACATAAGTATTTACAACATTTGCTCAATACTTTGTTGATGCACCTTTGGCAGCAATTACAGCTTCAAGTCTTTTTGAATATGATGCCACAAGCTTGGCACACCTATCTTTGGGCAGTTTTGCCCATTCCTCTTTGCAGCACCTCTCAAGCTCCATCAGGTTGGATGGGAAGCGTCGGTGCACAGCCATTTTCAGATCTCTCCAGAGATGTTCAATCGGATTCAAGTCTGGGCTCTGGCTGGGCCACTCAAGAACATTCACAGAGTTGTCCTGAAGCCACTCCTTTGATGTCTTGGCTTAGGGTTGTTGTCCTGCTGAAAGATGAACCGTCGCCCCAGTCTGAGGTCAAGAGCACTCTGGAGCAGGTTTTCATCCAGGATATCTCTGTACATTGCTGCATTCATCTTTCCCTCTATCCTGACTAGTCTCCCAGTTCCTGCCGCTGAAAAGCATCCACACAGAATGATGCTGCCACCACCATGCTTTCATGTAAGGATGGTATTGGCCTGGTGGTGAGTGGTGCCTGGTTTCCTCCAAACATAACGCCTGTCATTGATGCCAAAGAGTTCAGTCTTTGTCTCATCAGACCAGAGAATTTTGTTTTTCATGGTCTGAAAGTCCTACAGGTGCATTTTGGCAAACTCCAGGTGGGCTGCCACGTGCTTTTTACTAAGGAGTGGCTTCCGTCTGGCCACTCTACCATACAAGCCTGATTGGTGGATTGCTGCAGAGATGGTTGTCCTTCTGGAAGGTTCTCCTCTCTCCACAGAGGAATGCTGTAGCTCTGACAGAGCGACCATCGGGTTCTTGGTCACCTCCCTGACTAGGGCCCTTTCCCCCCGATCGCGCAGTTTAGACGGCCGGCTAACTCTAGGAAGAGTCCTGGTGGTTCCGAACTTCTTCCATTTACGGATGATGGAGGCTACTGTGCTCATTGGGACCAGCAGATATTTTTCTGTACCCTTCCAAAGATTTGTGCCTCGAGACAATCCTGTCTCGGAGGTCTACAGACAATTCCTTGGACTTCATGCCTGGTGTGTGCTCTGACATGCACTGTAGGACCTTATATAGACAGGTGTATGCCTTTTAAAATCATGTCCAATCAACTGAATTTACCACAGGTGGACTCCAATTAAGCTGTAAGAACATCTCAAGGATGATCAGTGGAAACAGGATGCACCTGAGCTCAATTTTGAGCTTCATGGCAAAGCCTGAGAATACTTATGTACATGTGATTTCTTTTTTTTTTTTTTAGTAAATTTGCAAAAATCTCCAAAAAAACTTTTTCCATGTTGTCATTATGGGGTATTGTGTGTAGAATTTTGAGGACAAAAATTAATTTATTCCATTTTGGAATAAGGCTGTAACATAACAAAATGTGGAAAAAGTGAAGCACTGTGAATACTTTCCGGATGCACTGTAGATGCCAGAAGGACTTAGGTGCCATTTTGGGAAGGGCTGATGATAAAAAGTGCGAGCGATGTATATTTATTCTACAGATCAGCACTTCTCAAAAGTGTCACAACCCCTTAACATGTGACATGTTGGTCCCTGGTGTATCGCACACAATGATAGTGGGGAGGAGAGTGTGTTTCCCATTCTCCCCCTGCTCCCCCTGCTGGATTTCACCTCTAAGCTCCAGGTCTGGGGTGAGACGGGGTTGCTGGGTGAGACGGGGTTGCCTCTGCGCACCCTGTCGGTAGTTCCGCCGCGCAATCTACAAGTACAGTACTATAAACAAGTTACTGAACAAGTCTCTAATTAATTAGCAACATATATAATGTCCTATTAATTTGTATTCCACTGAATAGGAAGATGTTAATAAGAATGTTGTGTACGGATATATAGAACATTATGTATGAATTTCAGGTGTGTCATTTAATGCTGTATCTTGAATTATGAACAAATGATTTTTTTATTTGTCATTTTACCTGATAAAGCCTCTATATAGCAGATTGCATCACAGTATTATGAACATGCCAAATGCCATACTTAACATTTGTGTAATTGGGTTTGTCCTTCGTACATGAGCACACTGGGATTCACTTAATGTATCAGATGTAATATCATTTCTGATGAGTGTGACACCTATGTTCAGCACTCAGATCGCTGGTAAATACATAGATTTTTTTATCATGTGCTGCTGTTTCCCTGCCTGACACAAGGCCAGAGAGGGCTGGAACGCTGCAGCTATTATAATAAACAGCAGTTCATCTTCAGCTCTATGGATGCTCAATCTGTGACACAGTCTTATTTACATTTGTTACTTTGGATCCCTGCAGCGTATCCGGGCACAATGACAACGTACCAATACACAAATGTTATTCTGTTACCCACACTACATAGGTATATGTACAGTACTGTATGTCTTACTGCATTGTACAGTACTGTAGCATAGGTGCCTGCAACAAAATGGATATGGTAACTACTATATAATCACATATTGCCCAGAGTCAGACACTAGTGATACAGTATTCTGCACCCATCAGCTGCCCAGGGCCAGGAACTAATGCTGTACCTGTAATCACTGACAGCCCAGGGCCAGGAACTAATGCTGTACCTGTAATCACTGACTGCCCAGGGCCAGGAACTAATGCTGTACCTGTAATCACTGACAGCCCAGGGCCAGGAACTAATGCTGTACCTGTAATCACTGACAGCCCAGGGCCAGGAAATAATGCTTTACCTGTAATCACTGACTGCCCAGAGCCAGGAACTAATGCTGTACCTGTAATAAATGACTGCCAGGAACTAATGCTGTACCTGTAATTACTGACTGTCCAGAGCCAGGAACTAATGCTTTACCTGTAATCACTGACTGCCCAGGGCCAGGAACTAATGCTTTACCTGTAATCACTGACTGCCCAGAGCCAGGAACTAATGCTTTACCTGTAATCACTGACTGCCCAGAGCCAGGAACTAATGCTTTACCTGTAATCACTGACAGCCCAGGGCCAGGAACTAATGCTTTACCTGTAATCACTGACTGCCCAGGGCCAGGAACTAATGCTTTACCTGTAATCACTGACTGCCCAAGGCCAGGAACTAATGCTTTACCTGTAATAAATGACTGCCCAGGACCAGGAACTAATGCTTTACCTGTAATCACTGACTGCCCAGGGCCAGGAACTAATGCTTTACCTGTAATCACCGACTCCCCGGAGCCAGGAACTAATGCTTTACCTGTAATCACTGACTGCCCAGAGCCAGGAACTAATGCTGTACCTGTAATAAATGACTGCCCAGGGCCAGGAACTAATGCTTTACCTGTAATCACTGACTGCCCAGGGCCAGGAACTAATGCTTTACCTGTAATAAATGACTGCCCAGAGCCAGGAACTAATGCTGTACCTGTAATAAATGACTGCCCAGGGCCAGGAACTAATGCTTTACCTGTAATCACTGACAGCCCAGGGCCAGGAACTAATGCTTTACCTGTAATCACCGACTGCCCAGGAACTAATGCTTTACCTGTAATAAATGACTGCCCAGAGCCAGGAACTAATGCTTTACCTGTAATCACTGACTGCCCAGGGCCAGGAACTAATGCTGTACCTGTAATTACTGACTGCCCAGGGCCAGGAACTAATGCTTTACCTGTAATCACTGACTGCCCAGGACCAGGAACTAATGCTTTACCTGTAATCACTGACTGCCCAGAGCCAGGAACTAATGCTTTACCTGTAATCACTGACAGCCCAGAGCCAGGAACTAATGCTTTACCTGTAATCACCGACTGCCCAGAGCCAGGAACTAATGCTTTACCTGTAATCACTGACTGCCCAGGCCCAGGAACTAATGCTTTACCTGTAATCACTGACTGCCCAGGGCCAGGAACTAATGCTTTACCTGTAATCACTGACTGCCCAGGGCCAGGAACTAATGCTTTACCTGTAATCACTGACTGCCCAGAGCCAGGAACTAATGCTTTACCTGTAATCACTGACAGCCCAGAGCCAGGAACTAATGCTTTACCTGTAATCACCGACTGCCCAGAGCCAGGAACTAATGCTTTACCTGTAATCACTGACTGCCCAGGGCCAGGAACTAATGCTTTACCTGTAATCACTGACTGCCCAGGGCCAGGAACTAATGCTTTACCTGTAATCACTGACTGCCCAGGGCCAGGAACTAATGCTTTACCTGTAATCACTGACTGCCCAGGGCCAGGAACTAATGCTTTACCTGTAATCACTGACTGCCCAGGACCAGGAACTAATGCTTTACCTGTAATCACTGACTGCCCAGGACCAGGAACTAATGCTTTACCTGTAATCACTGACTGCCCAGGGCCAGGAACTAATGCTTTACCTGTAATCACTGACTGCCCAGAGCCAGGAACTAATGCTTTACCTGTAATCACTGACTGCCCAGAGCCAGGAACTAATGCTTTACCTGTAATCACCGACTGCCCAGGGCCAGGAACTAATGCTTTACCTGTAATAAATGACTGCCCAGGGCCAGGAACTAATGCTTTACCTGTAATCACTGACTGCCCAGGGCCAGGAACTAATGCTTTACCTGTAATCACTGACTGCCCAGAGCCAGGAACTAATGCTTTACCTGTAATCACTGACTGCCCAGGGCCAGGAACTAATGCTTTACCTGTAATCACTGACTGCCCAGGGCCAGGAACTAATGCTATACCTGTAATTACTGACTGCCCAGAGCCAGGAACTAATGCTTTACCTGTAATCACTGACTGCCCAGAGCCAGGAACTAATGCTTTACCTGTAATCACTGACTGCCCAGGGCCAGGAACTAATGCTTTACCTGTAATCACTGACTGCCCAGGGCCAGGAACTAATGCTGTACCTGTAATCACTGACTGCCCAGAGCCAGGAACTAATGCTGTACCTGTAATCACTGACTGCCCAGGGCCAGGAACTAATGCTTTACCTGTAATAAATGACTGCCCAGGGCCAGGAACTAATGCTGTACCTGTAATCACTGACTGCAAAGGGCCAGGAACTAATGCCGTTCCTGTAATCACCGACTCCCCAGGGCCAGGAACTAATGCTTTACCTGTAATAAATGACTGCCCAGGGCCAGGAACTAATGCTGTACCTGTAATCACTGACTGCCCAGGGCCAGGAACTAATGCTTTACCTGTAATCACCGACTCCCCAGGGCCAGGAACTAATGCTTTACCTGTAATCACCGACTGCCCAGGGCCAGGAACTAATGCTGTACCTGTAACCACTGACTGCCCAGAGCCAGGAACTAATGCTTTACCTGTAATCACTGACTGCCCAGGGCCAGGAACTAATGCTTTACCTGTAATCACTGACTGCCCAGGGCCAGGAACTAATGCTTTACCTGTAATCACTGACTGCCCAGGGCCAGGAACTAATGCTTTACCTGTAATCACTGACTGCCCAGGACCAGGGCCAGGAACTAATGCTTTACCTGTAATCACCGACTGCCCAGAGCCAGGAACTAATGCTTTACCTGTAATCACTGACTGCCCAGAGCCAGGAACTAATGCTTTACCTGTAATCACTGACTGCCCAGGACCAGGGCCAGGAACTAATGCTTTACCTGTAATCACTGACTGCCCAGGGCCAGGAACTAATGCTGTACATGTAATAAATGACTGCCCAGGGCCAGGAACTAATGCTTTACCTGTAATCACCGACTCCCCAGAGCCAGGAACTAATGCTTTACCTGTAATCACTGACTGCCCAGAGCCAGGAACTAATGCTGTACCTGTAATCACTGACTGCCCAGGGCCAGGAACTAATGCTTTACCTGTAATAAATGACTGCCCAGGGCCAGGAACTAATGCTTTACCTGTAATAAATGACTGCCCAGGGCCAGGAACTAATGCTTTACCTGTAATCACTGACTGCCCAGGGCCAGGAACTAATGCTTTACCTGTAATAAATGACTGCCCAGAGCCAGGAACTAATGCTGTACCTGTAATAAATGACTGCCCAGGGCCAGGAACTAATGCTTTACCTGTAATCACTGACAGCCCAGGGCCAGGAACTAATGCTTTACCTTTAATCACCGACTGCCCAGGAACTAATGCTTTACCTGTAATCACTGACTGCCCAGGGCCAGGAACTAATGCTTTACCTGTAATCACTGACTGCCCAGAGCCAGGAACTAATGCTTTACCTGTAATCACTGACAGCCCAGAGCCAGGAACTAATGCTTTACCTGTAATCACTGACTGCCCAGGGCCAGGAACTAATGCTTTACCTGTAATCACTGACTGCCCAGGGCCAGGAACTAATGCTTTACCTGTAATCACTGACTGCCCAGGGCCAGGAACTAATGCTTTACCTGTAATCACTGACTGCCCAGGACCAGGAACTAATGCTTTACCTGTAATCACTGACTGCCCAGAGCCAGGAACTAATGCTTTACCTGTAATCACTGACTGCCCAGAGCCAGGAACTAATGCTTTACCTGTAATCACCGACTGCCCAGGGCCAGGAACTAATGCTTTACCTGTAATCACCGACTGCCCAGGGCCAGGAACTAATGCTTTACCTGTAATCACTGACTGCCCAGGGCCAGGAACTAATGCTTTACCTGTAATCACTGACTGCCCAGAGCCAGGAACTAATGCTTTACCTGTAATCACTGACTGCCCAGGGCCAGGAACTAATGCTTTACCTGTAATCACTGACTGCCCAGGGCCAGGAACTAATGCTATACCTGTAATCACTGACTGCCCAGAGCCAGGAACTAATGCTTTACCTGTAATCACTGACTGCCCAGAGCCAGGAACTAATGCTGTACCTGTAATCACTGACTGCCCAGAGTCAGGAACTAATGCTGTACCTGTAATCACTGACTGCCCAGGGCCAGGAACTAATGCTTTACCTGTAATCACTGACTGCCCAGGGCCAGGAACTAATGCTTTACCTGTAATCACTGACTGCCCAGGGCCAGGAACTAATGCTTTACCTGTAATCACTGACTGCCCAGGACCAGGGCCAGGAACTAATGCTTTACCTGTAATCACCGACTGCCCAGAGCCAGGAACTAATGCTTTACCTGTAATCACTGACTGCCCAGAGCCAGGAACTAATGCTTTACCTGTAATCACTGACTGCCCAGGACCAGGGCCAGGAACTAATGCTTTACCTGTAATCACTGACTGCCCAGGGCCAGGAACTAATGCTGTACATGTAATAAATGACTGCCCAGGGCCAGGAACTAATGCTTTACCTGTAATCACCGACTCCCCAGAGCCAGGAACTAATGCTTTACCTGTAATCACTGACTGCCCAGAGCCAGGAACTAATGCTGTACCTGTAATCACTGACTGCCCAGGGCCAGGAACTAATGCTTTACCTGTAATAAATGACTGCCCAGGGCCAGGAACTAATGCTTTACCTGTAATAAATGACTGCCCAGGGCCAGGAACTAATGCTTTACCTGTAATCACTGACTGCCCAGGGCCAGGAACTAATGCTTTACCTGTAATCACTGACTGCCCAGGACCAGGAACTAATGCTTTACCTGTAATCACTGACAGCCCAGAGCCAGGAACTAATGCTTTACCTGTAATCACTGACAGCCCAGAGCCAGGAACTAATGCTGTACCTGTAATAAATGACTGCCCAGGGCCAGGAACTAATGCTGTACCTGTAATCACTGACTGCCCAGGGCCAGGAACTAATGCTTTACCTGTAATCACTGACTGCCCAGGGCCAGGAACTAATGCTTTACCTGTAATCACTGACTGCCCAGGGCCAGGAACTAATGCTTTACCTGTAATCACTGACTGCCCAGGGCCAGGAACTAATGCTTTACCTGTAATCATTGACTGCCCAGGGCCAGGAACTAATGCTTTACCTGTAATAAATGACTGCCCAGGGCCAGGAACTAATGCTTTACCTGTAATAAATGACTGCCCAGGGCCAGGAACTAATGCTTTACCTGTAATCACCGACTGCCCAGAGCCAGGAACTAATGCTTTGCCTGTAATTACTGACTGCCCAGGACCAGGGCCAAGAACTAATGCTGTACCTGTAATCACTGACTGCCCAGAGCCAGGAACTAATGCTTTACCTGTAATCACTGACTGCCCAGGGCCAGGAACTAATGCTTTACCTGTAATCACTGACTGCCCAGAGCCAGGAACTAATGCTTTACCTGTAATCACTGACAGCCCAGAGCCAGGAACTAATGCTTTACCTGTAATCACCGACTGCCCAGGGCCAGGAACTAATGCTTTACCTGTAATCACCGACTGCCCAGGGCCAGGAACTAATGCTTTACCTGTAATCACCGACTGCCCAGGGCCAGGAACTAATGCTTTACCTGTAATCACTGACTGCCCAGGGCCAGGAACTAATGCTTTACCTGTAATTACTGACTGCCCAGGGACTAATGCTGTACCTGTAATAAATGACTGCCCAGGGCCAGGAACTAATGCTTTACCTGTAATCACTGACTGCCCAGAGCCAGGAACTAATGCTTTACCTGTAATCACCGACTCCCCAGAGCCAGGAAATAATGCTTTACCTGTAATAAATGACTGCCCAGGGCCAGGAACTAATGCTTTACCTGTAATCACTGACTGCCAGGAACTAATGCTTTACCTGTAATAAATGACAGCCCAGGGCCAGGAACTAATGCTTTACCTGTAATCACTGACTGCCCAGAGCCAGGAACTAATGCTTTACCTGTAATCACTGACTGCCCAGGGCCAGGAACTAATGCTGTACCTGTAATCACTGACTGCCCAGGGCCAGGAACTAATGCTTTACCTGTAATCACTGACTGCCCAGGGCCAGGAACTAATGCTTTACCTGTAATCACTGACTGCCCAGGGCCAGGAACTAATGCTTTACCTGTAATCACTGACTGCCCAGAGCCAGGAACTAATGCTTTACCTGTAATCACTGACAGCCCAGAGCCAGGAACTAATGCTTTACCTTTAATCACCGACTGCCCAGGGCCAGGAACTAATGCTGTACCTGTAACCACTGACTGCCCAGAGCCAGGAACTAATGCTTTACCTGTAATCACTGACTGCCCAGGGCCAGGAACTAATGCTTTACCTGTAATCACTGACTGCCCAGGGCCAGGAACTAATGCTTTACCTGTAATCACTGACTGCCCAGGGCCAGGAACTAATGCTTTACCTGTAATCACTGACTGCCCAGGACCAGGGCCAGGAACTAATGCTTTACCTGTAATCACTGACTGCCCAGAGCCAGGAACTAATGCTTTACCTGTAATCACTGACTGCCCAGAGCCAGGAACTAATGCTTTACCTGTAATCACTGACTGCCCAGGACCAGGGCCAGGAACTAATGCTTTACCTGTAATAAATGACTGCCCAGGGCCAGGAACTAATGCTTTACCTGTAATCACCGACTCCCCAGAGCCAGGAACTAATGCTTTACCTGTAATCACTGACTGCCCAGAGCCAGGAACTAATGCTGTACCTGTAATCACTGACTGCCCAGGGCCAGGAACTAATGCTTTACCTGTAATAAATGACTGCCCAGGGCCAGGAACTAATGCTTTACCTGTAATAAATGACTGCCCAGGGCCAGGAACTAATGCTTTACCTGTAATCACTGACTGCCCAGGGCCAGGAACTAATGCTTTACCTGTAATCACTGACTGCCCAGGACCAGGAACTAATGCTTTACCTGTAATCACTGACAGCCCAGAGCCAGGAACTAATGCTTTACCTGTAATCACTGACAGCCCAGAGGCAGGAACTAATGCTGTACCTGTAATAAATGACTGCCCAGGGCCAGGAACTAATGCTGTACCTGTAATCACTGACTGCCCAGGGCTAGGAACTAATGCTGTACCTGTAATCACTGACTGCCCAGAGCCAGGAACTAATGCTTTACCTGTAATCACTGACTTCCCAGGGCCAGGAACTAATGCTTTACCTGTAATCACTGACTGCCCAGGGCCAGGAACTAATGCTTTACCTGTAATCACTGACTGCCCAGGGCCAGGAATTAATGCTTTACCTGTAATCACTGACTGCCCAGGGCCAGGAACTAATGCTTTACCTGTAATCACTGACTGCCCAGGACCAGGAACTAATGCTTTACCTGTAATAAATGACTGCCCAGGGCCAGGAACTAATGCTTTACCTGTAATAAATGACTGCCCAGGGCCAGGAACTAATGCTTTACCTGTAATCACCGACTGCCCAGAGCCAGGAACTAATGCTTTGCCTGTAATTACTGACTGCCCAGGACCAGGGCCAGGAACTAATGCTGTACCTGTAATCACTGACTGCCCAGAGCCAGGAACTAATGCTTTACCTGTAATCACTGACTGCCCAGGGCCAGGAACTAATGCTTTACCTGTAATCACTGACTGCCCAGGGCCAGGAACTAATGCTTTACCTGTAATCACTGACTGCCCAGAGCCAGGAACTAATGCTTTACCTGTAATCACTGACAGCCCAGAGCCAGGAACTAATGCTTTACCTGTAATCACCGACTGCCCAGGGCCAGGAACTAATGCTTTACCTGTAATCACCGACTGCCCAGGGCCAGGAACTAATGCTTTACCTGTAATCACCGACTGCCCAGGGCCAGGAACTAATGCTTTACCTGTAATCACTGACTGCCCAGGGCCAGGAACTAATGCTTTACCTGTAATTACTGACTGCCCAGGGACTAATGCTGTACCTGTAATAAATGACTGCCCAGGGCCAGGAACTAATGCTTTACCTGTAATTACTGACTGCCCAGGGACTAATGCTGTACCTGTAATAAATGACTGCCCAGGGCCAGGAACTAATGCTTTACCTGTAATCACCGACTCCCCAGAGCCAGGAAATAATGCTTTACCTGTAATAAATGACTGCCCAGGGCCAGGAACTAATGCTTTACCTGTAATCACTGACTGCCAGGAACTAATGCTTTACCTGTAATAAATGACTGCCCAGGGCCAGGAACTAATGCTTTACCTGTAATCACTGACTGCCCAGAGCCAGGAACTAATGCTTTACCTGTAATCACTGACTGCCCAGGGCCAGGAACTAATGCTGTACCTGTAATCACTGACTGCCCAGGGCCAGGAACTAATGCTGTACCTGTAATCACTGACTGCCCAGGGCCAGGAACTAATGCTTTACCTGTAATCACTGACTGCCCAGGGCCAGGAACTAATGCTGTACCTGTAATCACTGACTGCCCAGGGCCAGGAACTAATGCTTTACCTGTAATCACTGACTGCCCAGGGCCAGGAACTAATGCTTTACCTGTAATCACTGACTGCCCAGGGCCAGGAACTAATGCTTTACCTGTAATCACTGACTGCCCAGAGCCAGGAACTAATGCTTTACCTGTAATCACTGACTGCCCAGGAACTAATGCTTTACCTGTAATCACTGACAGCCCAGGGCCAGGAAATAATGCTTTACCTGTAATCACTGACTGCCCAGGGCCAGGGCCAGGAACTAATGCTTTACCTGTAATTACTGACTGCCCAGGACCAGGGCCAGGAACTAATGCTGTACCTGTAATCACTGACTGCCCAGAGCCAGGAACTAATGCTGTACCTGTAATCACTGACTGCCCAGGGCCAGGAACTAATGCTTTACCTGTAATCACTGACTGCCCAGGGCCAGGAACTAATGCTTTACCTGTAATCACTGACTGCCCAGAGCCAGGAACTAATGCTTTACCTGTAATCACTGACAGCCCAGAGCCAGGAACTAATGCTTTACCTGTAATCACCGACTGCCCAGGGCCAGGAACTAATGCTTTACCTGTAATCACCGACTGCCCAGGGCCAGGAACTAATGCTTTACCTGTAATCACCGACTGCCCAGGGCCAGGAACTAATGCTTTACCTGTAATCACTGACTGCCCAGGGCCAGGAACTAATGCTTTACCTGTAATTACTGACTGCCCAGGGACTAATGCTGTACCTGTAATAAATGACTGCCCAGGGCCAGGAACTAATGCTTTACCTGTAATCACTGACTGCCCAGAGCCAGGAACTAATGCTTTACCTGTAATCACCGACTCCCCAGAGCCAGGAAATAATGCTTTACCTGTAATAAATGACTGCCCACGGCCAGGAACTAATGCTTTACCTGTAATCACTGACTGCCAGGAACTAATGCTTTACCTGTAATAAATGACTGCCCAGGGCCAGGAACTAATGCTTTACCTGTAATCACTGACTGCCCAGAGCCAGGAACTAATGCTTTACCTGTAATCACTGACTGCCCAGGGCCAGGAACTAATGCTGTACCTGTAATCACTGACTGCCCAGGGCCAGGAACTAATGCTGTACCTGTAATCACTGACTGCCCAGGGCCAGGAACTAATGCTTTACCTGTAATCACTGACTGCCCAGGGCCAGGAACTAATGCTGTACCTGTAATCACTGACTGCCCAGGGCCAGGAACTAATGCTTTACCTGTAATCACTGACTGCCCAGGGCCAGGAACTAATGCTTTACCTGTAATCACTGACTGCCCAGGGCCAGGAACTAATGCTTTACCTGTAATCACTGACTGCCCAGAGCCAGGAACTAATGCTTTACCTGTAATCACTGACTGCCCAGGAACTAATGCTTTACCTGTAATCACTGACAGCCCAGGGCCAGGAAATAATGCTTTACCTGTAATCACTGACTGCCCAGGGCCAGGGCCAGGAACTAATGCTTTACCTGTAATAAATGACTGCCCAGGGCCAGGAACTAATGCTTTACCTGTAATCACCGACTCCCCAGAGCCAGGAACTAATGCTGTACCTGTAATCACTGACTGCCCAGGGCCAGGGCCAGGAACTAATGCTGTACCTGTAATCACTGACTGCCCAGGGCCAGGAACTAATGCTGTACCTGTAATCACTGACTGCCCAGGGCCAGGAACTAATGCTTTACCTGTAATCACTGACTGCCCAGGGCCAGGAAATAATGCTTTACCTGTAATCACTGACTGCCCAGGGCCAGGGCCAGGAACTAATGCTGTACCTGTAATCACTGACTGCCCAGGGCCAGGAACTAATGCTGTACCTGTAATCACTGACAGCCCAGGGCCAGGAACTAATGCTTTACCTGTAATCACTGACTGCCCAGGGCCAGGAACTAATGCCTTACCTGTAATAAATGACTGCCCAGGGCCAGGAACTAATGCTGTACCTGTAATCACCGACTCCCCAGAGCCAGGAACTAATGCTGTACCTGTAATCACTGACTGCCCAGAGCCAGGAACTAATGCTGTACCTGTAATCACTGAATGCCCAGAGCCAGGAACTAATGCTGTACCTGTAATCACTGAATGCCCAGAGCCAGGAACTAATGCTTTACCTGTAATCACTGACTGCCAGGAACTAATGCTTTACCTGTAATCACCGACTGCCCAGGGCCAGGAAATAATGCTGTACCTGTAATCACTGACTGCCCAGGGCCAGGGCCAGGAACTAATGCTTTACCTGTAATCACTGACTGCCCAGGGCCAGGAACTAATGCTTTACCTGTAATCACTGACTGCCCAGAGCCAGGAACTAATGCTTTACCTGTAATCACTGACTGCCCAGGGCCAGGAACTAATGCTTTACCTGTAATCACTGACTGCCCAGGGCCAGGAACTAATGCTTTACCTGTAATCACTGACTGCCCAGGGCCAGGAACTAATGCTTTACCTGTAATCACTGACTGCCCAGGGCCAGGAACTAATGCTTTACCTGTAATCACTGACTGCCCAGGAACTAATGCTGTACCTGTAACCACTGACTGCCCAGAGCCAGGAACTAATGCTGTACCTGTAATCACTGACTGCCCAGGGCCAGGAACTAATGCTGTACCTGTAATCACTGACAGCCCAGGGCCAGGAACTAATGCTTTACCTGTAATCACTGACTGCCCAGGGCCAGGGCCAGGAACTAATGCCTTACCTGTAATAAATGACTGCCCAGGGCCAGGAACTAATGCTTTACCTGTAATCACTGACTGCCCAGAGCCAGGAACTAATGCTTTACCTGTAATCACTGACTGCCCAGGGCCAGGAACTAATGCTTTACCTGTAATCACTGACTGCCCAGGGCCAGGAACTAATGCTTTACCTGTAATCACTGACTGCCCAGGGCCAGGAACTAATGCTTTACCTGTAATCACCGACTGCCCAGAGCCAGGAACTAATGCTTTACCTGTAATCACTGACTGCCCAGGGCCAGGAACTAATGCTTTACCTGTAATCACTGACTGCCCAGAGCCAGGAACTAATGCTTTACCTGTAATCACTGACTGCCCAGGAACTAATGCTTTACCTGTAATCACTGACAGCCCAGGGCCAGGAAATAATGCTTTACCTGTAATCACTGACTGCCCAGGGACAGGGCCAGGAACTAATGCTTTACCTGTAATAAATGACTGCCCAGGGCCAGGAACTAATGCTGTACCTGTAATCACCGACTCCCCAGAGCCAGGAACTAATGCTGTACCTGTAATCACTGACTGCCCAGGGCCAGGAACTAATGCTTTACCTGTAATCACTGACTGCCCAGGGCCAGGAACTAATGCTGTACCTGTAATCACTGACAGCCCAGGGCCAGGAACTAATGCTTTACCTGTAATCACTGACTGCCCAGGGCCAGGGCCAGGAACTAATGCCTTACCTGTAATAAATGACTGCCCAGGGCCAGGAACTAATGCTGTACCTGTATTCACCGACTCCCCAGAGCCAGGAACTAATGTTGTACCTGTAATCACTGACTGCCCAGAGCCAGGAACTAATGCTGTACCTGTAATCACTGACTGCCCAGAGCCAGGAACTAATGCTTTACCTGTAATCACTGACTGCCAGGAACTAATGCTTTACCTGTAATCACCGACTGCCCAGGGCCAGGAAATAATGCTGTACCTGTAATCACTGACTGCCCAGGGCCAGGAAATAATGCTTTACCTGTAATCACTGACTGCCCAGGGCCAGGAACTAATGCTTTACCTGTAATCACTGAATGCCCAGAGCCAGGAACTAATGCTGTACCTGTAATCACTGACTGCCCAGGAACTAATGCTGTACCTGTAACCACTGACTGCCCAGAGCCAGGAACTAATGCTGTACCTGTAATCACTGACTGCCCAGGGCCAGGAACTAATGCTGTACCTGTAATCACTGACAGCCCAGGGCCAGGAACTAATGCTTTACCTGTAATTACTGACTGCCCAGGACCAGGGCCAGGAACTAATGCTTTACCTGTAATAAATGACTGCCCAGGGCCAGGAACTAATGCTTTACATGTAATAAATGACTGCCCAGGGCCAGGAACTAATGCTTTACCTGTAATCACTGACTGCACAGGGCCAGGAACTAATGCTTTACCTGTAATCACTGACTGCACAGGGCCAGGAAATAATGCTTTACCTGTAATCACTGACTGCCCAGGGCCAGGGCCAGGAACTAATGCTTTACCTGTAATAAATGACTGCCCAGGGCCAGGAACTAATGCTTTACCTGTAATCACTGACTGCCCAGAGCCAGGAACTAATGCTTTACCTGTAATTACCGACTCCCCAGATCCAGGAACTAATACTTTACCTGTAATCACTGACTGCCCAGAGCCAGGAACTAATGCTTTACCTGTAATCACCGACTGCCCAGAGCCAGGAACTAATGCTTTACCTGTAATAAATGACTGCCCAGGGCCAGGAACTAATGCTTTACCTGTAATAAATGACTGCCCAGGGCCAGGAACTAATGCTTTACCTGTAATCACTGACTGCCCAGGGCCAGGAACTAATGCTTTACCTGTAATCACTGACTACCCAGAGCCAGGAACTAATGCTTTACCTGTAATCACTGACTGCCCAGGGCCAGGGCCAGGAACTAATGCTTTACCTGTAATAAATGACTGCCCAGGGCCAGGAACTAATGCTTTACCTGTAATAAAAGACTGCCCAGGGCCAGGAACTAATGCTGTACCTGTAATCACTGACTGCCCCGGGTCAGGAACTAATGCTGTACCTGTAATCACTGACTGCCCAGAGCCAGGAACTAATGCTTTACCTGTAATCACTGACTGCCCAGAGCCAGGAACTAATGCTTTACCTGTGATAAATGACTGCCCAGGGCCAGGAAACTAATGCTTTACCTGTAATCACTGACTGCCCAGGGCCAGGAACTAATGCTGTACCTGTAATCACTGACTGCCCAGAGCCAGGAACTAATGCTTTACCTGTAATCACTGACAGCCCAGAGCCAGGAACTAATGCTGTACCTGTAATAAATGACTGCCCAGGGCCAGGAACTAATGCTTTACCTGTAATCACTGACTGCCCAGGGCCAGGAACTAATGCTTTACCTGTAATCACTGACTGCCCAGGGCCAGGAACTAATGCTGTACCTGTAATCACTGACTGCCCAGGGCCAGGAACTAATGCTGTACCTGTAATCACTGACTGCCCAGGGCCAGGAACTAATGCTTTACCTGTAATCACTGACTGCCCAGGGCCAGGAACTAATGCTTTACCTGTAATAAATGACTGCCCAGGGCCAGGAACTAATGCTGTACCTGTAATCACTGACTGCCCAGGGCCAGGAACTAATGCTTTACCTGTAATCACTGACTGCCCAGAGCCAGGAACTAATGCTTTACCTGTAATCACTGACTGCCCAGGGCCAGGAACTAATGCTGTACCTGTAATCACTGACTGCCCAGAGCCAGGAACTAATGCTGTACCTGTAATCACTGACTGCCCAGAGCCAGGAACTAATGCTGTACCTGTAATCACTGACTGCCCAGAGCCAGGAACTAATGCTTTACCTGTAATCACTGACTGCCCAGAGCCAGGAACTAATGCTTTACCTGTAATCACTGACTGCCAGGAACTAATGCTTTACCTGTAATCACCGACTGCCCAGGGCCAGGAAATAATGCTGTACCTGTAATCACTGACTGCCCAGGGCCAGGAAATAATGCTTTACCTGTAATCACTGACTGCCCAGGGCCAGGAACTAATGCTTTACCTGTAATCACTGAATGCCCAGAGCCAGGAACTAATGCTGTACCTGTAATCACTGACTGCCCAGGAACTAATGCTGTACCTGTAACCACTGACTGCCCAGAGCCAGGAACTAATGCTGTACCTGTAATCACTGACTGCCCAGGGCCAGGAACTAATGCTGTACCTGTAATCACTGACAGCCCAGGGCCAGGAACTAATGCTTTACCTGTAATTACTGACTGCCCAGGACCAGGGCCAGGAACTAATGCTTTACCTGTAATAAATGACTGCCCAGGGCCAGGAACTAATGCTTTACATATAATAAATGACTGCCCAGGGCCAGGAACTAATGCTTTACCTGTAATCACTGACTGCACAGGGCCAGGAACTAATGCTTTACCTGTAATCACTGACTGCACAGGCCAGGAAATAATGCTTTACCTGTAATCACTGACTGCCCAGGGCCAGGAACTAATGCTTTACCTGTAATAAATGACTGCCCAGGGCCAGGAACTAATGCTTTACCTGTAATCACTGACTGCCCAGAGCCAGGAACTAATGCTTTACCTGTAATTACCGACTCCCCAGATCCAGGAACTAATGCTTTACCTGTAATCACTGACTGCCCAGAGCCAGGAACTAATACTGTAATCACCGACTGCCCAGAGCCAGGAACTAATGCTTTACCTGTAATAAATGACTGCCCAGGGCCAGGAACTAATGCTTTACCTGTAATAAATGACTGCCCAGGGCCAGGAACTAATGCTTTACCTGTAATCACTGACTGCCCAGGGCCAGGAACTAATGCTTTACCTGTAATCACTGACTACCCAGAGCCAGGAACTAATGCTTTACCTGTAATCACTGACTGCCCAGGGCCAGGGCCAGGAACTAATGCTTTACCTGTAATAAATGACTGCCCAGGGCCAGGAACTAATGCTTTACCTGTAATAAATGACTGCCCAGGGCCAGGAACTAATGCTGTACCTGTAATCACTGACTGCCCCGGGTCAGGAACTAATGCTGTACCTGTAATCACTGACTGCCCAGAGCCAGGAACTAATGCTTTACCTGTAATCACTGACTGCCCAGAGCCAGGAACTAATGCTTTACCTGTGATAAATGACTGCCCAGGGCCAGGAACTAATGCTTTACCTGTAATCACTGACTGCCCAGGGCCAGGAACTAATGCTGTACCTGTAATCACTGACTGCCCAGAGCCAGGAACTAATGCTTTACCTGTAATCACTGACAGCCCAGAGCCAGGAACTAATGCTGTACCTGTAATAAATGACTGCCCAGGGCCAGGAACTAATGCTTTACCTGTAATCACTGACTGCCCAGGGCCAGGAACTAATGATTTACCTGTAATCACTGACTGCCCAGGGCCAGGAACTAATGCTGTACCTGTAATCACTGACTGCCCAGGGCCAGGAACTAATGCTGTACCTGTAATCACTGACTGCCCAGGGCCAGGAACTAATGCTTTACCTGTAATCACTGACTGCCCAGGGCCAGGAACTAATGCTTTACCTGTAATAAATGACTGCCCAGGGCCAGGAACTAATGCTGTACCTGTAATCACTGACTGCCCAGGGCCAGGAACTAATGCTTTACCTGTAATCACTGACTGCCCAGAGCCAGGAACTAATGCTTTACCTGTAATCACTGACTGCCCAGGGCCAGGAACTAATGCTGTACCTGTAATCACTGACTGCCCAGAGCCAGGAACTAATGCTGTACCTGTAATCACTGACTGCCCAGAGCCAGGAACTAATGCTGTACCTGTAATCACTGACTGCCCAGAGCCAGGAACTAATGCTTTACCTGTAATCACTGACTGCCCAGAGCCAGGAACTAATGCTTTACCTGTAATCACTGACTGCCCAGGACCAGGAACTAATGCTTTACCTGTAATCACTGACTGCCCAGAGCCAGGAACTAATGCTTTACCTGTAATCACTGACTGCCCAGAGCCAGGAACTAATGCTTTACCTGTAATCACTGACTGCCCAGGGCCAGGAACTAATGCTTTACCTGTAATCACTGACTGCCCAGAGCCAGGAACTAATGCTTTACCTGTAATCACCGACTGCCCAGAGCCAGGAACTAATGCTTTACCTGTAATCACCGACTCCCCAGGGCCAGGAACTAATGCTTTACCTGTAATAAATGACTGCCCAGGGCGAGGAACTAATGCTGTACCTGTAATCACTGACTGCAAAGGGCCAGGAACTAATGCTTTACCTGTAATCACCGACTGCCCAGAGCCAGGAACTAATGCTTTACCTGTAACCACTGACTGCCCAGAGCCAGGAACTAATGCTTTACCTGTAATCACTGACTGCCCAGGACCAGGGCCAGGAACTAATGCTTTACCTGTAATCACCGACTGCCCAGAGCCAGGAACTAATGCTTTACCTGTAATCACTGACTGCCCAGGACCAGGGCCAGGAACTAATGCTTTACCTGTAATCACTGACTGCCCAGGGCCAGGAACTAATGCTGTACATGTAATAAATGACTGCCCAGGGCCAGGAACTAATGCTTTACCTGTAATCACCGACTCCCCAGAGCCAGGAACTAATGCTTTACCTGTAATCACTGACTGCCCAGAGCCAGGAACTAATGCTGTACCTGTAATAAATGACTGCCCAGGGCCAGGAACTAATGCTTTACCTGTAATAAATGACTGCCCAGAGCCAGGAACTAATGCTGTACCTGTAATAAATGACTGCCCAGGGCCAGGAACTAATGCTTTACCTGTAATCACTGACTGCCCAGAGCCAGGAACTAATGCTGTACCTGTAATCACTGACTGCCAGAGCCAGGAACTAATGCTGTACCTGTAATCACCGACTCCCCAGAGCCAGGAACTAATGCTTTACCTGTAATCACTGACTGCCCAGAGCCAGGAACTAATGCTGTACCTGTAATCACTGACTGCCCAGAGCCAGGAACTAATGCTGTACCTGTAATCACCGACTCCCCAGAGCCAGGAACTAATGCTTTACCTGTAATCACTGACTGCCCAGAGCCAGGAACTAATGCTTTACCTGTAATCACTGACTGCCCAGACCAGGAACTAATGCTATACCTGTAATAAATGACTGCCCAGGGCCAGGAACTAATGCTTTACCTGTAATAAATGACTGCCCAGGGCCAGGAACTAATGCTTTACCTGTAATAAATGACTGCCCAGGGCCAGGAACTAATGCTTTACCTGTAATCACTGACAGCCCAGAGCCAGGAACTAATGCTTTACCTGTAATCACTGACAGCCCAGAGCCAGGAACTAATGCTGTACCTGTAATCACTGACTGCCCAGGGCCAGGAACTAATGCTTTACCTGTAATAAATGACTGCCCAGGGCCAGGAACTAATGCTTTACCTGTAATCACCGACTCCCCAGAGCCAGGAACTAATGCTTTACCTGTAATAAATGACTGCCCAGGGCCAGGAACTAATGCTTTACCTGTAATAAATGACTGCCCAGGGCCAGGAACTAATGCTTTACCTGTAATAAATGACTGCCCAGGGCCAGGAACTAATGCTTTACCTGTAATCACCGACTCCCCAGAGCCAGGAAATAATGCTGTACCTGTAATCACTGACTGCCCAGGGCCAGGAACTAATGCTTTACCTGTAATCACTGACTGCCCAGAGCCAGGAACTAATGCTTTACCTGTAATCACTGACTGCCCAGGGCCAGGAACTAATGCTGTACCTGTAATCACTGACTGCCCAGGGCCAGGAACTAATGCTTTACCTGTAATCACTGACTGCCCAGGGCCAGGAACTAATGCTTTACCTGTAATCACTGACTGCCCAGGGCCAGGAACTAATGCTTTACCTGTAATCACCGACTGCCCAGAGCCAGGAACTAATGCTTTACCTGTAATCACTGACTGCCCAGGGCCAGGAACTAATGCTTTACCTGTAATTACTGACTGCCCAGAGCCAGGAACTAATGCTTTACCTGTAATCACTGACTGCCCAGGAACTAATGCTTTACCTGTAATCACTGACTGCCCAGGGCCAGGGCCAGGAACTAATGCTTTACCTGTAATAAATGACTGCCCAGGGCCAGGAACTAATGCTGTACCTGTAATCACCGACTCGCCAGAGCCAGGAACTAATGCTGTACCTGTAATCACTGACTGCCCAGGGCCAGGAACTAATGCTTTACCTGTAATCACTGACTGCCCAGGGCCAGGAAATAATGCTTTACCTGTAATCACTGACTGCCCAGGGCCAGGAACTAATGCTTTACCTGTAATCACTGACTGCCCAGGGCCAGGAACTAATGCTTTACCTGTAATCACTGACTGCCCAGGGCCAGGGCCAGGAACTAATGCCTTACCTGTAATAAATGACTGCCCAGGGCCAGGAACTAATGCTGTACCTGTAATCACCGACTCCCCAGAGCCAGGAACTAATGCTTTACCTGTAATCACTGACTGCCCAGAGCCAGGAACTAATGCTGTACCTGTAATCACTGACTGCCCAGAGCCAGGAACTAATGCTTTACCTGTAATCACTGACTGCCAGGAACTAATGCTTTACCTGTAATCACCGACTGCCCAGGGCCAGGAAATAATGCTGTACCTGTAATCACTGACTGCCCAGGGCCAGGAAATAATGCTTTACCTGTAATCACTGACTGCCCAGGGCCAGGAACTAATGCTTTACCTGTAATCACTGACTGCCCAGAGCCAGGAACTAATGCTGTACCTGTAATCACTGACTGCCCAGGAACTAATGCTGTACCTGTAACCACTGACTGCCCAGAGCCAGGAACTAATGCTGTACCTGTAATCACTGACTGCCCAGGGCCAGGAACTAATGCTTTACCTGTAATCACTGACTGCCCAGGGCCAGGAACTAATGCCTTACCTGTAATAAATGACTGCCCAGGGCCAGGAACTAATGCTTTACCTGTAATCACTGACTGCCCAGAGCCAGGAACTAATGCTTTACCTGTAATCACTGACTGCCCAGGGCCAGAAACTAATGCTTTACCTGTAATCACTGACTGCCCAGGGCCAGGAACTAATGCTTTACCTGTAATCACTGACTGCCCAGGGCCAGGAACTAATGCTTTACCTGTAATCACCGACTCCCCAGAGCCAGGAACTAATGCTTTACCTGTAATCACTGACTGCCCAGGGCCAGGAACTAATGCTGTACCTGTAATCACCGACTCCCCAGAGCCAGGAACTAATGCTTTACCTGTAATCACTGACTGCCCAGGGCCAGGAACTAATGCTTTACCTGTAACCACTGACTGCCCAGAGCCAGGAACTAATGCTTTACCTGTAATCACTGACTGCCCAGAGCCAGGAACTAATGCTGTACCTGTAATCACCGACTCCCCAGAGCCAGGAACTAATGCTTTACCTGTAATCACTGACTGCCCAGGGCCAGGAACTAATGCTGTACCTGTAATCACTGACTGCCCAGGGCCAGGAACTAATGCTGTACCTGTAATCACTGACTGCCCAGAGCCAGGAACTAATGCTTTACCTGTAATCACTGACTGCCCAGGGCCAGGAACTAATGCTTTACCTGTAATCACTGACTGCCCAGAGCCAGGAACTAATGCTTTACCTGTAATCACTGACTGCCCAGAGCCAGGAACTAATGCTTTACCTGTAATCACCGACTGCCCAGAGCCAGGAACTAATGCTTTACCTGTAATCACCGACTGCCCAGGGCCAGGAACTAATGCTTTACCTGTAATCACCGACTGCCCAGGGCCAGGAACTAATGCTTTACCTGTAATCACCGACTGCCCAGGGCCAGGAACTAATGCTTTACCTGTAATCACCGACTGCCCAGGGCCAGGAACTAATGCTTTACCTGTAATCACCGACTGCCCAGGGCCAGGAACTAATGCTTTACCTGTAATCACCGACTGCCCAGGGCCAGGAACTAATGCTTTACCTGTAATCACTGACTGCCCAGGGCCAGGAACTAATGCTTTACCTGTAATTACTGACTGCCCAGGGCCAGGAACTAATGCTTTACCTGTAATCACTGACTGCCCAGGGCCAGGAACTAATGCTTTATCTGTAATCACTGACTGCCCAGGGCCAGGAACTAATGCTTTACCTGTAATCACTGACTGCCCAGGGCCAGGAACTAATGCTTTACCTGTAATCACTGACTGCCCAGGGCCAGGAACTAATGCTTTACCTGTAATCACTGACTGCCCAGGACCAGGAACTAATGCTTTACCTGTAATCACTGACTGCCCAGGGCCAGGAACTAATGCTTTACCTGTAATCACTGACTGCCCAGGGCCAGGAACTAATGCTTTACCTGTAATCACTGACTGCCCAGGGCCAGGAACTAATGCTTTACCTGTAATCACTGACTGCCCAGAGCCAGGAACTAATGCTTTACCTGTAATCACTGACTGCCCAGAGCCAGGAACTAATGCTTTACCTGTAATCACTGACTGCCCAGGGCCAGGAACTAATGCTTTACCTGTAATCACTGACTGCCCAGAGCCAGGAACTAATGCTTTACCTGTAATCACCGACTCCCCAGGGCCAGGAACTAATGCTTTACCTGTAATAAATGACTGCCCAGGGCCAGGAACTAATGCTGTACCTGTAATCACTGACTGCAAAGGGCCAGGAACTAATGCTTTACCTGTAATCACCGACTGCCCAGGGCCAGGAACTAATGCTGTACCTGTAATCACTGACTGCCCAGGGCCAGGAACTAATGCTTTACCTGTAATCACCGACTCCCCAGGGCCAGGAACTAATGCTTTACCTGTAATCACCGACTCCCCAGAGCCAGGAACTAATGCTGTACCTGTAATCACCGACTCCCCAGAGCCAGGAACTAATGCTTTACCTGTAATCACCGACTGCCCAGGGCCAGGAACTAATGCTGTACCTGTAACCACTGACTGCCCAGAGCCAGGAACTAATGCTGTACCTGTAATCACCGACTCCCCAGAGCCAGGAACTAATGCTTTACCTGTAATCACTGACTGCCCAGAGCCAGGAACTAATGCTTTACCTGTAATCACTGACTGCCCAGAGCCAGGAACTAATGCTTTACCTGTAATCACTGACTGCCCAGGGCCAGGAACTAATGCTTTACCTGTAATCACTGACTGCCCAGAGCCAGGAACTAATGCTTTACCTGTAATCACCGACTCCCCAGGGCCAGGAACTAATGCTTTACCTGTAATAAATGACTGCCCAGGGCCAGGAACTAATGCTGTACCTGTAATCACTGACTGCAAAGGGCCAGGAACTAATGCTTTACCTGTAATCACCGACTGCCCAGGGCCAGGAACTAATGCTTTACCTGTAATCACCGACTCCCCAGGGCCAGGAACTAATGCTTTACCTGTAATCACCGACTCCCCAGAGCCAGGAACTAATGCTGTACCTGTAATCACCGACTCCCCAGAGCCAGGAACTAATGCTTTACCTGTAATCACCGACTGCCCAGGGCCAGGAACTAATGCTGTACCTGTAACCACTGACTGCCCAGAGCCAGGAACTAATGCTGTACCTGTAATCACCGACTCCCCAGAGCCAGGAACTAATGCTTTACCTGTAATCACCGACTGCCCAGGGCCAGGAACTAATGCTTTACCTGTAATCACTGAGTGCCCAGGGCCAGGAACTAATGCTTTACCTGTAATCACTGACTGCCCAGGACCAGGGCCAGGAACTAATGCTTTACCTGTAATCACCGACTGCCCAGAGCCAGGAACTAATGCTTTACCTGTAATCACTGACTGCCCAGAGCCAGGAACTAATGCTTTACCTGTAATCACTGACTGCCCAGGACCAGGGCCAGGAACTAATGCTTTACCTGTAATCACTGACTGCCCAGGGCCAGGAACTAATGCTTTACCTGTAATCACTGACTGCCCAGGGCCAGGAACTAATGCTGTACCTGTAATCACTGACTGCCCAGGGCCAGGAACTAATGCTTTACCTGTAATCACTGACTGCCCAGAGCCAGGAACTAATGCTGTACCTGTAATAAATGACTGCCCAGGGCCAGGAACTAATGCTTTACCTGTAATAAATGACTGCCCAGAGCCAGGAACTAATGCTGTACCTGTAATAAATGACTGCCCAGGGCCAGGAACTAATGCTTTACCTGTAATCACTGACTGCCCAGGGCCAGGAACTAATGCTTTACCTGTAATCACTGACTGCCCAGAGCCAGGAACTAATGCTTTACCTGTAATCACCGACTGCCCAGAGCCAGGAACTAATGCTTTACCTGTAATCACCGACTGCCCAGGGCCAGGAACTAATGCTTTACCTGTAATCACCGACTGCCCAGGGCCAGGAAATAATGCTGTACCTGTAATCACTGACTGCCCAGGACCAGGGCCAGGAACTAATGCTTTACCTGTAATCACTGACTGCCCAGGGCCAGGAACTAATGCTTTACCTGTAATCACTGACTGCCCAGGGCCAGGAACTAATGCTGTACCTGTAATCACTGACTGCCCAGGGCCAGGAACTAATGCTTTACCTGTAATCACTGACTGCCTAGAGCCAGGAACTAATGCTGTACCTGTAATAAATGACTGCCCAGAGCCAGGAACTAATGCTGTACCTGTAATAAATGACTGCCCAGGGCCAGGAACTAATGCTTTACCTGTAATCACTGACTGCCCAGAGCCAGGAACTAATGCTGTACCTGTAATCACTGACTGCCCAGAGCCAGGAACTAATGCTGTACCTGTAATCACCGACTCTCCAGAGCCAGGAACTAATGCTTTACCTGTAATCACTGACTGCCCAGAGCCAGGAACTAATGCTTTACCTGTAATCACTGACTGCCCAGGACCAGGGCCAGGAACTAATGCTATACCTGTAATAAATGACTGCCCAGGGCCAGGAACTAATGCTTTACCTGTAATAAATGACTGCCCAGGGCCAGGAACTAATGCTTTACCTGTAATAAATGACTGCCCAGGGCCAGGAACTAATGCTTTACCTGTAATCACTGACAGCCCAGAGCCAGGAACTAATGCTTTACCTGTAATCACTGACTGCCCAGGACCAGGGCCAGGAACTAATGCTATACCTGTAATAAATGACTGCCCAGGGCCAGGAACTAATGCTTTACCTGTAATAAATGACTGCCCAGGGCCAGGAACTAATGCTTTACCTGTAATAAATGACTGCCCAGGGCCAGGAACTAATGCTTTACCTGTAATCACTGACTACCCAGAGCCAGGAACTAATGCTGTACCTGTAATCACTGACTGCCCAGGGCCAGGAACTAATGCTTTACCTGTAATAAATGACTGCCCAGGGCCAGGAACTAATGCTTTACCTGTAATAAATGACTGCCCAGGGCCAGGAACTAATGCTGTACCTGTAATCACCGACTCCCCAGAGCCAGGAACTAATGCTTTACCTGTAATAAATGACTGCCCAGGGCCAGGAACTAATGCTTTACCTGTAATAAATGACTGCCCAGGGCCAGGAACTAATGCTTTACCTGTAATCACTGACTGCCCAGGGCCAGGAACTAATGCTTTACCTGTAATCACTGACTGCCCAGGACCAGGAACTAATGCTTTACCTGTAATCACTGACAGCCCAGAGCCAGGAACTAATGCTGTACCTGTAATAAATGACTGCCCAGGGCCAGGAACTAATGCTGTACCTGTAATCACTGACTGCCCAGGGCCAGGAACTAATGCTTTACCTGTAATCACTGACTGCCCAGGAACTAATGCTGTACCTGTAATCACTGACTGCCCAGGGCCAGGGCCAGGAACTAATGCTTTACCTGTAATCACTGACTGCCCAGGGCCAGGAACTAATGCTTTGCCTGTAATTACTGACTGCCCAGGACCAGGGCCAGGAACTAATGCTGTACCTGTAATCACTGACTGCCCAGAGCCAGGAACTAATGCTTTACCTGTAATCACTGACTGCCCAGAGCCAGGAACTAATGCTTTACCTGTAATCACTGACTGCCCAGGGCCAGGAACTAATGCTTTACCTGTAATTACTGACTGCCCAGGACCAGGGCCAGGAACTAATGCTGTACCTGTAATCACTGACTGCCCAGAGCCAGGAACTAATGCTTTACCTGTAATCACTGACTGCCCAGGGCCAGGAACTAATGCTTTACCTGTAATCACTGACTGCCCAGAGCCAGGAACTAATGCTTTACCTGTAATCACTGACTGCCCAGGGCCAGGAACTAATGCTGTACCTGTAATCACCGACTGCCCAGAGCCAGGAACTAATGCTTTACCTGTAATCACCGACTGCCCAGAGCCAGGAACTAATGCTTTACCTGTAATCACCGACTGCCCAGGGCCAGGAACTAATGCTTTACCTGTAATCACCGACTGCCCAGGGCCAGGAACTAATGCTTTACCTGTAATCACTGACTGCCCAGGGCCAGGAACTAATGCTTTACCTGTAATCACTGACTGCCCAGGGCCAGGAACTAATGCTTTACCTGTAATCACTGACTGCCCAGGGCCAGGAACTAATGCTTTACCTGTAATCACTGACTGCCCAGGGCCAGGAACTAATGCTTTACCTGTAATCACTGACTGCCCAGAGCCAGGAACTAATGCTTTACCTGTAATCACTGACTGCCCAGGGCCAGGAACTAATGCTTTACCTGTAATCACTGACTGCCCAGGGCCAGGAACTAATGCTTTACCTGTAATCACTGACTGCCCAGGACCAGGGCCAGGAACTAATGCTGTACCTGTAATCACTGACTGCCCAGGGCTAGGAACTAATGCTGTACCTGTAATCACTGACTGCCCAGGGCCAGGAACTAATGCTTTACCTGTAATCACTGACTGCCCAGGACCAGGAACTAATGCTTTACCTGTAATCACTGACTGCCCAGGGCCAGGAACTAATGCTTTACCTGTAATCACTGACTACCCAGAGCCAGGAACTAATGCTTTACCTGTAATCACTGACAGCCCAGGGCCAGGAACTAATGCTTTACCTGTAATCACTGACTGCCCAGAGCCAGGAACTAATGCTTTACCTGTAATCACTGACAGCCCAGAGCCAGGAACTAATGCTTTACCTGTAATCACTGACAGCCCAGGGCCAGGAACTAATGCTTTACCTGTAATCACTGACTGCCCAGAGCCAGGAACTAATGCTGTACCTGTAATCACTGACTGCCCAGAGCCAGGAACTAATGCTGTACCTGTAATCACCGACTCCCCAGAGCCAGGAACTAATGCTGTACCTGTAATCACTGACTGCCCAGGGCCAGGAACTAATGCTTTACCTGTAATCACTGACTGCCCAGGGCCAGGAACTAATGCTTTACCTGTAATCACCGACTCCCCAGAGCCAGGAACTAATGCTGTACCTGTAATCACTGACTGCCCAGGGCCAGGAACTAATGCTTTACCTGTAATCACTGACTGCCCAGGGCCAGGAACTAATGCTGTACCTGTAATCACTGACTGCCCAGGGCCAGGAACTAATGCTTTACCTGTAATTACTGACTGCCAGGAACTAATGCTTTACCTGTAATTACTGACTGCCCAGGACCAGGGCCAGGAACTAATGCTATACCTGTAATAAATGACTGCCCAGGGCCAGGAACTAATGCTTTACCTGTAATAAATGACAGCCCAGGGCCAGGAACTAATGCTTTACCTGTAATCGCCAACTGCCCAGAGCCAGGAACTAATGCTTTACCTGTAATAAATGACAGCCCAGGGCCAGGAACTAATGCTTTACCTGTAATCACTAACTGCCGAGGGCCAGGAACTAATGCTTTACCTGTAATCACCGACAGCCCAGGGCCAGGAACTAATGCTTTACCTGTAATCACTGACTGCCCAGGGCCAGGAACTAATGCTGTACCTGTAATCACTGACTGCCCAGGGCCAGGAACTAATGCTGTACCTGTAATCACTGACTGCCCAGAGCCAGGAACTAATGCTTTACCTGTAATCACCGACTGCCCAGGGCCAGGAACTAATGCTTTACCTGTAATCACTGACTGCCCAGAGCCAGGAACTAATGCTGTACCTGTAATCACTGACTGCCAGGAACTAATGCTTTACTTGTAATCACCGACTGCCCAGAGCCAGGAACTAATGCTTTACCTGTAATCACTGACTGCCCAGAGCCAGGGACTAATGCTTTACCTGTAATCACCGACTCCCCAGGGCCAGGAACTAATGCTTTACCTGTAATCACCGACTCCCCAGAGCCAGGAACTAATGCTGTACCTGTAATCACCGACTCCCCAGAGCCAGGAACTAATGCTTTACCTGTAATCACCGACTGCCCAGGGCCAGGAACTAATGCTGTACCTGTAACCACTGACTGCCCAGAGCCAGGAACTAATGCTGTACCTGTAATCACCGACTCCCCAGAGCCAGGAACTAATGCTTTACCTGTAATCACCGACTGCCCAGGGCCAGGAACTAATGCTTTACCTGTAATCACTGAGTGCCCAGGGCCAGGAACTAATGCTTTACCTGTAATCACTGACTGCCCAGGACCAGGGCCAGGAACTAATGCTTTACCTGTAATCACCGACTGCCCAGAGCCAGGAACTAATGCTTTACCTGTAATCACTGACTGCCCAGAGCCAGGAACTAATGCTTTACCTGTAATCACTGACTGCCCAGGACCAGGGCCAGGAACTAATGCTTTACCTGTAATCACTGACTGCCCAGGGCCAGGAACTAATGCTTTACCTGTAATCACTGACTGCCCAGGGCCAGGAACTAATGCTGTACCTGTAATCACTGACTGCCCAGGGCCAGGAACTAATGCTTTACCTGTAATCACTGACTGCCCAGAGCCAGGAACTAATGCTGTACCTGTAATAAATGACTGCCCAGAGCCAGGAACTAATGCTGTACCTGTAATAAATGACTGCCCAGGGCCAGGAACTAATGCTTTACCTGTAATCACTGACTGCCCAGAGCCAGGAACTAATGCTGTACCTGTAATCACTGACTGCCCAGAGCCAGGAACTAATGCTGTACCTGTAATCACCGACTCTCCAGAGCCAGGAACTAATGCTTTACCTGTAATCACTGACTGCCCAGAGCCAGGAACTAATGCTTTACCTGTAATCACTGACTGCCCAGGACCAGGGCCAGGAACTAATGCTATACCTGTAATAAATGACTGCCCAGGGCCAGGAACTAATGCTTTACCTGTAATAAATGACTGCCCAGGGCCAGGAACTAATGCTTTACCTGTAATAAATGACTGCCCAGGGCCAGGAACTAATGCTTTACCTGTAATCACTGACAGCCCAGAGCCAGGAACTAATGCTTTACCTGTAATCACTGACTGCCCAGGACCAGGGCCAGGAACTAATGCTATACCTGTAATAAATGACTGCCCAGGGCCAGGAACTAATGCTTTACCTGTAATAAATGACTGCCCAGGGCCAGGAACTAATGCTTTACCTGTAATAAATGACTGCCCAGGGCCAGGAACTAATGCTTTACCTGTAATCACTGACTACCCAGAGCCAGGAACTAATGCTGTACCTGTAATCACTGACTGCCCAGGGCCAGGAACTAATGCTTTACCTGTAATAAATGACTGCCCAGGGCCAGGAACTAATGCTTTACCTGTAATAAATGACTGCCCAGGGCCAGGAACTAATGCTGTACCTGTAATCACCGACTCCCCAGAGCCAGGAACTAATGCTTTACCTGTAATAAATGACTGCCCAGGGCCAGGAACTAATGCTTTACCTGTAATAAATGACTGCCCAGGGCCAGGAACTAATGCTTTACCTGTAATCACTGACTGCCCAGGGCCAGGAACTAATGCTTTACCTGTAATCACTGACTGCCCAGGACCAGGAACTAATGCTTTACCTGTAATCACTGACAGCCCAGAGCCAGGAACTAATGCTGTACCTGTAATAAATGACTGCCCAGGGCCAGGAACTAATGCTGTACCTGTAATCACTGACTGCCCAGGGCCAGGAACTAATGCTTTACCTGTAATCACTGACTGCCCAGGAACTAATGCTGTACCTGTAATCACTGACTGCCCAGGGCCAGGGCCAGGAACTAATGCTTTACCTGTAATCACTGACTGCCCAGGGCCAGGAACTAATGCTTTGCCTGTAATTACTGACTGCCCAGGACCAGGGCCAGGAACTAATGCTGTACCTGTAATCACTGACTGCCCAGAGCCAGGAACTAATGCTTTACCTGTAATCACTGACTGCCCAGAGCCAGGAACTAATGCTTTACCTGTAATCACTGACTGCCCAGGGCCAGGAACTAATGCTTTACCTGTAATTACTGACTGCCCAGGACCAGGGCCAGGAACTAATGCTGTACCTGTAATCACTGACTGCCCAGAGCCAGGAACTAATGCTTTACCTGTAATCACTGACTGCCCAGGGCCAGGAACTAATGCTTTACCTGTAATCACTGACTGCCCAGAGCCAGGAACTAATGCTTTACCTGTAATCACTGACTGCCCAGGGCCAGGAACTAATGCTGTACCTGTAATCACCGACTGCCCAGAGCCAGGAACTAATGCTTTACCTGTAATCACCGACTGCCCAGAGCCAGGAACTAATGCTTTACCTGTAATCACCGACTGCCCAGGGCCAGGAACTAATGCTTTACCTGTAATCACCGACTGCCCAGGGCCAGGAACTAATGCTTTACCTGTAATCACTGACTGCCCAGGGCCAGGAACTAATGCTTTACCTGTAATCACTGACTGCCCAGGGCCAGGAACTAATGCTTTACCTGTAATCACTGACTGCCCAGGGCCAGGAACTAATGCTTTACCTGTAATCACTGACTGCCCAGGGCCAGGAACTAATGCTTTACCTGTAATCACTGACTGCCCAGAGCCAGGAACTAATGCTTTACCTGTAATCACTGACTGCCCAGGGCCAGGAACTAATGCTTTACCTGTAATCACTGACTGCCCAGGGCCAGGAACTAATGCTTTACCTGTAATCACTGACTGCCCAGGACCAGGGCCAGGAACTAATGCTGTACCTGTAATCACTGACTGCCCAGGGCTAGGAACTAATGCTGTACCTGTAATCACTGACTGCCCAGGGCCAGGAACTAATGCTTTACCTGTAATCACTGACTGCCCAGGACCAGGAACTAATGCTTTACCTGTAATCACTGACTGCCCAGGGCCAGGAACTAATGCTTTACCTGTAATCACTGACTACCCAGAGCCAGGAACTAATGCTTTACCTGTAATCACTGACAGCCCAGGGCCAGGAACTAATGCTTTACCTGTAATCACTGACTGCCCAGAGCCAGGAACTAATGCTTTACCTGTAATCACTGACAGCCCAGGGCCAGGAACTAATGCTTTACCTGTAATCACTGACTGCCCAGAGCCAGGAACTAATGCTGTACCTGTAATCACTGACTGCCCAGAGCCAGGAACTAATGCTGTACCTGTAATCACCGACTCCCCAGAGCCAGGAACTAATGCTGTACCTGTAATCACTGACTGCCCAGGGCCAGGAACTAATGCTTTACCTGTAATCACTGACTGCCCAGGGCCAGGAACTAATGCTTTACCTGTAATCACCGACTCCCCAGAGCCAGGAACTAATGCTGTACCTGTAATCACTGACTGCCCAGGGCCAGGAACTAATGCTTTACCTGTAATCACTGACTGCCCAGGGCCAGGAACTAATGCTGTACCTGTAATCACTGACTGCCCAGGGCCAGGAACTAATGCTTTACCTGTAATTACTGACTGCCAGGAACTAATGCTTTACCTGTAATTACTGACTGCCCAGGACCAGGGCCAGGAACTAATGCTATACCTGTAATAAATGACTGCCCAGGGCCAGGAACTAATGCTTTACCTGTAATAAATGACAGCCCAGGGCCAGGAACTAATGCTTTACCTGTAATCGCCAACTGCCCAGAGCCAGGAACTAATGCTTTACCTGTAATAAATGACAGCCCAGGGCCAGGAACTAATGCTTTACCTGTAATCACTAACTGCCGAGGGCCAGGAACTAATGCTTTACCTGTAATCACCGACAGCCCAGGGCCAGGAACTAATGCTTTACCTGTAATCACTGACTGCCCAGGGCCAGGAACTAATGCTGTACCTGTAATCACTGACTGCCCAGGGCCAGGAACTAATGCTGTACCTGTAATCACTGACTGCCCAGAGCCAGGAACTAATGCTTTACCTGTAATCACCGACTGCCCAGGGCCAGGAACTAATGCTTTACCTGTAATCACTGACTGCCCAGAGCCAGGAACTAATGCTGTACCTGTAATCACTGACTGCCAGGAACTAATGCTTTACTTGTAATCACCGACTGCCCAGAGCCAGGAACTAATGCTTTACCTGTAATCACTGACTGCCCAGAGCCAGGGACTAATGCTTTACCTGTAATCATTGACTGCCAGGAACTAATGCTTTACCTGTAATCACCGACTGCCCAGGGCCAGGAACTAATGCTTTACCTGTAATCACTGACAGCCCAGGGCCAGGAACTAATGCTTTACCTGTAATTACTGACTGCCCAGAGCCAGGAACTAATGCTTTACCTGTAATCACTGACAGCCCAGAGCCAAGAACTAATGCTTTACCTGTAATCACTGACTGCCCAGGGCCAGGAACTAATGCTTTACCTGTAATCACTGACTGCCCAGGGCCAGGAACTAATGCTTTACCTGTAATCACTGACTGCCCAGGGCCAGGAACTAATGCTTTACCTGTAATCACTGACAGCCCAGAGCCAAGAACTAATGCTTTACCTGTAATCACTTACTGCCCAGGGCCAGGAACTAATGCTTTACCTGTAATCACTGATTGCCCAGGGCCAGGAACTAATGCTTTACCTGTAATCACTGACTGCCCAGGGCCAGGAACTAATGCTTTACCTGTAATCACTGACAGCCCAGGGCCAGGAACTAATGCTTTACCTGTAATCACTGACTGCCCAGAGCCAGGAAATAATGCTTTACCTGTAATCACTGACTGCCCAGAGCCAGGAACTAATGCTTTACCTGTAATCACTGACTGCCCAGAGCCAGGAAATAATGCTTTACCTGTAATCACTTACTGCCCAGGGCCAGGAACTAATGCTTTACCTGTAATCACTGATTGCCCAGGGCCAGGAACTAATGCTGTACCTGTAATCACTGACTGCCCAGAGCCAGGAACTAATGCTGTACCTGTAATCACTGACAGCCAGGAACTAATGCTTTACCTGTAATCACTGACAGCCCAGAGCCAAGAACTAATGCTTTACCTGTAATCACTTACTGCCCAGGGCCAGGAACTAATGCTTTACCTGTAATCACTGATTGCCCAGGGCCAGGAACTAATGCTTTACCTGTAATCACTGACTGCCCAGGGCCAGGAACTAATGCTGTACCTGTAATCACTGACTGCCCAGAGCCAGGAACTAATGCTTTACCTGTAATCACTGACTGCCCAGAGCCAGGAAATAATGCTTTACCTGTAATCACTTACTGCCCAGGGCCAGGAACTAATGCTTTACCTGTAATCACTGATTGCCCAGAGCCAGGAACTAATGCTGTACCTGTAATCACTGACTGCCCAGAGCCAGGAACTAATGCTTTACCTGTAATCACTGACAGCCAGGAACTAATGGTGTACCTGTAATCAGTTGTTTGGAGCCAGGAACTAGCAGAGTCCCCCTATTAATGAACATGTTTCCCTACCAACAGCTCCAATTGTTATTCTTTTATATCATGTATGTATCAACTGTTCCCTACACCACTTAAATTGTTAAACAAGACTGTCACTTGTATAATGATAATAATAATAATAATAATAATAATCATAATAATACACTGATATCTAATTTCTAAGGAAAGTAAATAACATGGTGAGTGAATTACAGACCCCCACATCCCAAACCACCACCAATAAATGTAATGGTATGTGACAGTCCCCCCTGCAGCCATTGGCTGGGAACAATTAGAAGAGACGATGCCTCTTGTGAGAAGGATTCCTGCTCGCTACCCGGGAACTGGGAGAGGAATTATGGAAGCTTTAAAATATTTTTGCTGGCTCCTAACTTCTGGAAGCATTTCCCAGCCCTATGTGATGTAAAGTGCTACAGTAAGAACTAAGGAGAGGAAATACTTAGCTTCCATCATTGGGCTTAGCATACAATCAGTTTTTTAGGATGTAGTCAAAGGGAAATGTTCAATTGCTGGCGATATTATGATAAGCCCAGCGGTGGGGTTTTGCCCGCTGTCACAAGGTTTTTCCTATTGAATTGAAGCAGAGAATATCGGGCGCTGTAGCGCTGTACTTTCTATACAAATTACCGCTGCGTTTTTCTCACAGCTTCAGAGCAAGTACAATGTTTCCTAAAATTGTTATTTTAAGGAAAAATTGACGGGACTTGCTTCAGATCCCCTCTGACACCCCCCTAATGAGTTATTAAGCAATTTGAAGTTTCAAATTTGTTTAATTAGTCATATACTTTACCTTCTAGCAGCGCTGTCCTCCTCCTCCGCTTCCCCTACAGAAGTCACTCATGCTTCCTCCTCACCTTCCACAACGTGTTTGTGAGACCCCCTGTCACTATCGGTGTGTGTGAGACCCCATCACTATTGGTGTGTGTGAGATCCCCTGTCACTATCGGTGTGTGTGAGACCCCAACACCTCCTGTCAGTGTGTGTGCAACCCCTTTGTCAATCACTCCCTGTCACTATCGGTGTGTGTGAGACCCCCTGTCATTATCAATGTGTGCAAGATCCCCTATCACTGCGTGTGAGACTCCCTGTCACTTTCGGTGTGTGTGAGACCATCTGTCAGCGTGTGCGAGACTCCATTTCACTATCGGTGTGTGTGAGACCCCCTCTCAATTACTACCTGTCACTATCGGTGTGTGAGACCCCAGTCTTTGTGTGTGTGAGTCTCCCTGTCAGGGTGTGCAAGACCTCCTGTCATTTACTCCCTGTCACTATCTGAGACCCCTTGTCAGTGTGTGTGAGACCTCCTGTCAATTACTCCCTGTCACTATCGGTATGTGTGAGACCCCTTGTCAGTGTGTGTGAGACCTCCTGTCAATTACGCCCTGTCACTATCGGTGTGTGTGTGAGACCCCAGGGTAAATTTACTAAGAATCGAGAGTGGTTGAGCAGACCATCTCAGGAGACTTTAGGCATGATTTTCAACTCGCAAATTGACTAAAGGCAAAGTCGGGTGAGTTAGAGAGAGATTTCTCTCTTCTCACTCCTAAAACTCGGGTGAGATAGCAAACTCGAATCAACATACCATCGGGCAAACTCGGAAGTACTTTTTACCTAAAAGACACAGCTCGCAAATTTACCAAGAATGTAGATGACAATCTCGGTGAGATGCCTGCAAACTCTCTGCCAAATTGAAGTTTTAAACACTCACCTCCAGAGCTGCGAGTTTGGCTGAAACATACACAAATCATAGTAATTTGTGTATGTTTCTGCCTGTAAATAATTTAAATAGGGTGTATTTAAAAAAAAAAAAATATTACGTGAGGTCACCCCCCAAAACGTTAACCAGCCCCGGACTTGCCAGCCTGTCCTGGTACCTGAAATTACGGAGAACAAAATGAGTAGGGTTCCACCGTAAATTAGGTACAAGCACCAGGCTGCAGGGCCAATCCTGGTTTTAATTATAGGGGGAAAAAATTACCTAGGGGTCCTCCTATAATTAAAACCAGTACCGGACCCTTTCTAGCGGGGGGTTGATGCCACAGCCAGGGGAGCCCTTTCAACGGGCCCCCCAGCCGCAGCATCAGTCCTGACCGCTAGTCAGCCCAGGCCAGGGATCCCTGGGGAGTTGGGGACCCCCAATAAAGGGGTCCCCCTCTCCAGGGCAACCCTGGCCTAGGCTGATAGCCCAGGGCTATCTCCGCCACCCTTGGATGGGGTGGCGGGTTGATAGTGTATGTATTGTCTTTACAGTGGAACTACAGGTCCCACCAAGCCTCCCCCGAATGCTGGAACTTGGAGAACCACAAGTACCAGAATGCAGGGCATTAAGGGCCCGCTGGTACCTGTAGATCACCTGTAAAAAAATGTGTAAAAAAACACACAACACACACACTGTGAAAGTACAGTTTTATTGCATACAGTACATACACACAAACACTCACCTACATTACCAGGAGTGGTCCCCTTGTCCAAAGTAGGCATCCAAGGTCTTCAGAAAACAAAAAAACGAAATTCGCGATCCACGTAACAGATACCAATCAGGATGGTTGATATCTCCCGAATTAAACGCTCAGACACGGCTTCTGCCATTATAGAACCGTATCTGAGCGTCCATTGGCTGAGAGAGGTGAGCCCCCCGCCTCTCTCAGCCAATGAACGGCTCCTCCATTGAAGTCAATGGAGAGCCGCAGGTTACTAAAGTTTATTCTGCG
This sequence comes from Taudactylus pleione, assembly GCA_031769625.1. Classification (NCBI taxonomy): domain Eukaryota; kingdom Metazoa; phylum Chordata; class Amphibia; order Anura; family Myobatrachidae; genus Taudactylus; species Taudactylus pleione. The sequence goes on along the minus strand of JAUIMM010000033.1, from coordinate 2,313,987 downwards.
GGTTTAGTGTAATAAGAATCTGGGTCATATGTGGGACTACAGTTAAACAGCGGTCATCTAATCTAATTTTGGACCGTGAATACCTGCTAGTATTTTAAATATAACTATTGTATTTTAAGAAATGTCTTTTTATATTGTATCATGGTGTGATTAAGTTTTGCTGTACTGCTGTTTTAAATATGCTTGATACTATGTTGTAGCACAAATGTGCATTATAGCCTCTATTTGAGACTACTGCTAATGTTGCTATTTAGCCAATTACTATATGAGCATAAAAGGAGTCCGTTCTCAGAATAAACCACACCCCCTGACAAAGTCCCAATAGTGACAAAACGCGTTAATCGTGGCTTACCTTACGGAGGATGCGGTGATGTCAGACGCTGGTCCCGGCGTTGATTCCCCATGCTGGACATCCGTGCGGCAGTGTGATACTGTCAGCCCCATGGTGGACGCTGTATGTCATGGAGACGCCGGCGAGTTTTTATGCTGATTATTCTGCTCTGAAATGTATGTGAGCCTTGTTCTTTAAGTAAAGTGCTTTTAAAAATGAGTTATATGCGCACTCTCCTTTTCATTTTGCATATATATAAATATATACACACACCATATGGGTTGGGTATGAAATCCCGGCTGTCGGGATGCTGCTGTTCAGAATACTAACAGCCAGAAACCCGACACCCATAGGAATGCACGTAAGAACTTTTCCTACCCCTGTCCTAAACCCTCCCTCCCCGATGTCTAAACCTAACCCTCCCCCTTCTATAGTGCCTTAACCTAGCCTCCCCCTCCCTGCACCCGAAACCTAAGACCCTCTCCCCAGTGCCTAAACCTAACCTCCCCGCACCCTAACCCTAACACTCCCTCCCCGGTGCCTAACCCAAACCCTCTCTCTAATGCCTAACCCTAACCCCGCTACCTAACGCTAACTTCCCCCTACACCCCAATACTTACCTTCGGGATGCTGACAGTCAGGATACTGGTGCCGGGATCCTGACCTGTCGGGATTTTGGCGCCGGTATTGAGACCGTCGGCATCCCGCACACTGGGATGCCGACTACATCCCCCCATACTCCCTCATTCCCTCATTAGAAATACATGCCTCGACAGGTCAGAGCTGTTTAGGTGGCACGAGGGGGACCTACACAATATTAGGCAGGTGGTTTTAGTGTTATGACTGTTCGGTGTGCCCAGGATTTATGTTTGTGTGTATATGGATGTGATTAATGTCTCATGTACACCAACCTCTAATCACTGTAAGGCAATACTTGCTGTTTTGCATTCCTTATAATTTGGTTGCTTGTTTTTTTCTTTACCTTCATCAAATTAATTTAGTGGTGAACGTACTGCCAAAATGCAACTTGGTGCCGAGGAGAAGAGTCGTATTGCAGCAAAACAAACGCATGCAGCCGGTGACTGAAATAACTGGTCTGCATAGGCTGTGACAGAGCATGAAGATGAGAGAGCGCTGAGCGATGCGTCCTTTGGCCGAGCTCTCTGTCACTTGCTTATAGAACACCTTATGGGGAGTAATCGCTGGAGACACATGACTGGCCGTTACTGTACACACCAGCTCTCTGCTGTAACTCAGCCTCCCCCCAGTATATCTACGAAGAAAGGGGAACGGCAGCACACAAGTAACTAGATATAAAAACAGACACTTCATATACACAAACCGCTGTCCTGTAACATTGGGCCTGATTCAGAGTTGGGAATAGAGAGAGAGATAGCACTTAACTGTGAACCTGGACAAACCATGTTGCAATGCAAGGGGTGTAAATATATAATTTTTTTTTTTTGCATGTGGGGTAAATACTGGCAGCTTTTACATGTAGCCCACAAATACTGCACAGCTATATTATTACTCTACAATTTAGATGTCAGTTTGGACACCTCCCTCCCAAATCTAAATCTCTCTGCACATTTTAAATCTGCCCCACCTGCTGTGCAGCATGGTGTCACCCTAGATGATCAGCTGAGAGATATCTCTCTCTGGGGGTCATTCAGACCCGCTCGCAGGCGGCAGGACGCTCGCAAGCGGGTCGATGTTCCCCACTGCGCATGCGCACGACGGAGGGAGCTCCGTCGTGCGCATGCGCGAGACCCGGCAAGCGACGGGCTCACCATCGCTCCAGGTCTCGCACCAAAGGGGGCGTGCTGTCGATGTTGATTGACAGCACGCCCCCTTTGGTGGGCGTGCCGGGGGCGTCTCAAGCCGGCCCCAATGACATCACTAGTAAAATATTAAATAACTAGTAAAACAGACATCACTAGTAAAATATTAAATAACATTATTCCATGTGCTCTCGTAAATGTAAAAGCAGGCAGTATTTACCCCACATGCAAAAAATTTTTTTATATATTTACACCCCTTGCATTGCAACATGGTTTGTCCAGGTTCACAGTTAAGTGCTATCTCTCTCTCTATTCCCAACTCTGAATCTGAACACTAGTGATGTCAGAGGGAGTGCTTTTGGCTCTGATAGAGCCAAAATCACTCCAGGGCTTGCGGCAGCGAGACCCTACCGCAGGGTCTCCATCGCAAGCCTGATGGTCAAGACCATCGCGACCATCATCATGGACGCTCGCTATAGCTGTGGGTGGTAACCCACAGCTATGCGAGCGTCCATGAGGACGCTCCAAAAAAAAGGTAGGAAGGCCCTGATTCAGAGCGAGTGCTCTGGTCAGAGCGTTCAGCTCTGAATCAGGCCCTCTATTCCCAACTCTGAATCAGGCCCATTGTCCTCACTGCAGACTATCCGTCACTTACACACACTGCAGACTATCAGTCACTTACACACACTGCAGACTATCCGTCACTTACACACACTGCAGACTATCCGTCACTTACACACACTGCAGACTATCCGTCACTTACACACACTGCAGACTATCCGTCACTTACACACTGCAGACTATCCGTCACTTACACACACTGCAGACTATCCGTCACTTACACACACTGCAGACTATCCGTCACTTACACACACTGCAGACTATCCGTCACTTACACACACTGCAGACTATCCGTCACTTACACACTGCAGACTATCCGTCACTTACACACACTGCAGACTATCCGTCACTTACACACACTGCAGACTATCCGTCACTTACACACACTGCAGACTATCCGTCACTTACACACACTGCAGACTATCAGTCACTTACACACACTGCAGACTATCCGTCACTTACACACTGCAGACTATCCGTCACTTACACACACTGCAGACTATCCGTCACTTACACACACTGCAGACTATCCGTCACTTACACACACTGCAGACTATCCGTCACTTACGCACTGCAGACTATCCGTCACTTACACACAGGGCAGACGGTTATGTTGTTGATATTTACGAGAGCACATGGAATAATGTTATTTAATATTTTCAGCGATACACTGATTTATTTTATAATGGATAATCCTGCTCGGAACTCATTAGTAGCCACCTTCAGCCAGTACAGTAAATGAAATGGATTTATGATTATATATAATATTTAAAATAATAATATTGTTTTTTTTTATCTAGTGCTTTCTCCAACAGGACTGAAAGCGCTATATATATATATATATATATATATATATATATATATATATGTAGAAAAGAAATCATATACCAAGGAGGCAGCCATCTTAGGTATGCCACAGTGGTTTCAGTGGGTGAACACAAGTGAAGAAATACAAAGTACAAGATACCCCCAGAATCATCCGTTCCACCCACAAAAGTTCCATGCGAGGCAGCAATTATGGGTGCACAACATAGGTTATAATGGTTGGGGTTAGTACTATGAGGATATAGGATTACACTTTGAGGAAATACAAAGTATGAAATATAATATACACTATGTAGAGAAAAGTGATTGGACACAGGGCCTGATTCTGTAAGTATCGCTATTGGAATCGCAGCTCTGATTATTGCTATCACAATGCCGTTGCACGGCCAGCATGGAGACGCCCTCTGCCTCTCACATCCGTAATACCTTGCACACCTCCATAAACATCTGTAACATCGAGAACCATCGGCCCCTCATACAGAATTACAGCAGCTGTGACCTTACTTAGAAATTGCTAACTTTGTTGCACGCAGTGAGTACTCAGGCTGTGTATGCAATCGCTATAGCTAATTTATGCACGCCCATGCAACGGCATTCATACGGTCAGGCACGTCTTGACGTCAGTACTTTGTAGGTCCACCACGTGCAGCGATTACTGCAGACACCGTTCCTGGCAAACTGTCCACAAGTTCCTGGATAACAGCATGTGGTATGTTCTGCCATTCCACCTTATGTACAGTGACCACATGTCACACTGAAGAAGGTCGAGTCTGCCTAGAACTTACCCGTCGCTCCAATTTGTCCCAGAGGTTCTCAGTGGGGTTGAGATCTGGACTCCGGGCCTCATTCAGTACGGATCGCAACCAGGGGCGCCGAGGGGGGGGGGGGAGCGGGTACAGATTACTGGGGCCCGGGCTTCCTGAGGGGCCCGGTGGGGGCCCGGGTCCTGCGCCGCTCCCCCTCCCTCACAGCAGCCCAGCACACAAAAAAGTGTGCCAAAAGCAAAAAGCACTCCAGGGCTTGTGGCAGACGAGACCCTACCACAAGGGTCTCATCGCAAGCCCAATGGTCGCGATGGTCTTGACAATCGTGACCATCTTTTTGGCCGCTCGCTATAGCTGTGGGTGGTCACCCACAGCTATGCGAGCGGCCAGGAGGCAGCTCTAAAATCAGGAAGGACGGCCCTGATTCAGAGCGAGCGCTCTGTCAGAGCGTCCGGCTCTGAATCAGGGCCAGAGTCCTGTTTTACTAGCATTCAAATTATTATTACAGATGGTTTTTCTGTGTGGCCTTGGTTCCCATGACCTCTTACCCACTAAGCCTTTGCACTTGCTGTCAGGGGCGTTTGAGTCTCGGCATCGCTTACTGACGCTGCCTGATCCATTTGCTCGTGTCCACCGTCACTGAACCCATCTCACCACCGCAGAACGCATTGGGACCAATGGAGTGCCATGACATTTCAAGTGTCAAAATAATACATCAAAACACAACACAGGGGCGCAAATAACACATACCTGTTCTTTCCACTTCCGTTTACCTGGTTGATATCTGCTCCGTGTTCTACTAATAAATCCACGAGCCTAAAAAACACAGTTGAACAAGATAAAAGTAAAACTGCAAGTCATCATAGTTTATGCTAGGCTTAGATACAGAAGATATATATATATATATGTATATATATGTACACTTAAGTCAGAATATAACAATATGGGTTAATGTAAAATAAATAGATCAACTTTCCTTAAATACATTTTTTTTGTGCAGAAGAACGCACGCACCGCGGGGGGTGCTGGGAGAGACGCGATTGGTTCCCTCTCGCAGCACTATCCCGAAAGAAGCCCATAAGCTTCTATAGGGTAACGCCATCAGGAAGATGGCGTTACCCACCGCTACCAACTCCGGGGCCTGGTGCATATGAGACATTTCTCAGGTTGCTGCACCCCACCCCTGGAGTGCAGAGAGGCACAGGCGTTTCCATGGACAGTGTGAAAGTCTCCGCCGTGGGAATCTGACGCTGCACATGCGCACAGTGTCCATTTCCGCCACCGGCCGGGTGCTGCGGGGGAGAGATCTCTCTCCTGCCTGTAGGCCTCCGTAGGCTTAAAGCGGTTTACAAAAGATACATAGAGGTCAGATCCAGGGGCAGTTCCAGAAGAAAATGACAGAGGAGGGCACCATGATAGGGGCAGTGGTAGAAATATCCGGCATTAGGCTATTAGTACATAGCAGCCCATAAAATTATGCAAAAACTGTAGTTTCTACATCATTTTATGGAGAAAAAACCTTGATAAATAGGCTGCTAAGCAGGGCCGGCTCCAGGGGTCTGAGAACCCTGTACCGGCTCTGCATAGTGCGCCCCGGCATCGTGTGCGGCGAACCCGCAAGCGCCCAAAAATGGGGCGTGGTCAATCACCATAGGCCACGCCCTCTATGTTGCGCTATTTGGAGGCATGCCCGCATGGCACGCCTCCAAATAACGTCAGGCTAGGGGTAAAGCCCAGAACTCCGTCACTGGCTGGGCTTCCCCCAGCCCTCTCCCAGCACTGAATGGATGCCGCGCGCACCATCCATTCAGACTTCAGGGTCCGGCACCTCTGCACAACTGTGTCGGTGGGGGTCCCCGAGTTCCCGATTTGACCACCCGCGGCCCACTTCGGCCCATGGGTGGAACAGCTGGACAGGACTGTTTCACTGATAACGGGATGTTGGGGAGGGGTGCGCCCTCTATGGGTGCTGCCCCTGTTCGACCGCACTGGTCGAACACCCCTAGAGCCGGCCCTGTTGCTAAGTCTGACAATAATAAGTCATTATTGGCCAGAAACTACAACAATGGAGGCATGCTATACATAGCAGCAAACTTAGCAACACCTTCACAGAAGCTACGAAGATTCCTGCAGCCTAAATATTATAATGCTTTCATCTCCGAAATTCAGGGTTACAGTAACCTAACAATAAGTTTTGCTTTATTTTTAAATAAATAGTAAGAATAATGGTCTACAGCCCCTCAGAGAGCTTCAATTCTCAGTTAAAAACAACATGCTCACAGTTGCTGGAGTCTGCAGTTTGGAAGCATTGTACAGACTGTGATCTGTAGCACAAATGGACGTTATTACTATAATTTAGAGGATAATTATATATTTCTGCAAACTGCAAAAAACTGAAAAACCCAAACGAATGCCACAAAGTAAGAATAAAGGTATAGGAAGCGCTGCCAATTGGAAACTGTTCACATCAATTCTGTCTGAGGAAGGCGCTGAGATACATTACAAGGCAGGAAAAGCGTTACAGGCTCCCTTTCTCCACACATCTGTGCAATAAGAAGACCCCCTACGGAATTGCCTATTAAGGACTTTTAGGGAGTATCATGACGTGATCATTGCCAGGTGTCCCTTAATACAAAGGCTGGTATAAGGGCAGCAGTGAAATTACAGTCTGGCTGGGCATCTATATCCCATTTAAAACAACGAGGATTCATACCTTTATATGAGAGACTCCCCTATTGAAGGCGATTGTTATAGAAGACTGATATACAAGATCTTGTGAACTTAGGGCCTGATTCAGAGCCGGACGCTATTTGCGCTCGCTCGTTCAGAAAAAAGGGGTGGCTATTCAAATGAACCGTACGCTCTTTGCGGTCTGTTCACGCCTCTAGGTCTGAACGAGCGAACAAAACTTGCGGTCGTTTTTTGGAAAACTACGCCCCCTGGCCGCTCGCATCCTACGTCATGTCCGCTATTTATTAGATTAATCGAGTAAATCGACCAGCGTATGAACTGCTCGCTATTCTTGTGGTTGGTTTTTCCTACCACAATCTTGTGAGCAGTTCTGACTATAAAATAACCCAGTGACGTGGTCAATGACGCTGCTGTATTAATTATGCACACCCATATAACGCCCGTTTTGACCTTTAAGCACGCCTGCGTTCTGATCTCCACTCCCCGTTTTCAAGCACCTACCCCTGTTACCACCCACATACGCCTCCTCATGTCACTCAAAATAGCAGGCATTCGCTATTTAGCGAACAAACGATTTTCGGCCGCACTGACTGGATCGCGCATGCGTATTACGATCCGTACGAATGCGCAGTTGTGCAAACATCGCTCGGAACGAACGAGAGGCCGCTTACGAGCGGGTCGATGGTCGGCCTGTGCACACGCATGGCGTGCGCAATGCGCGTGCGCAAGCCCCGGAGCGAGTGAAAACTTCACTCGCTCCGGGGCTTGCTACAAAACGGGATGGCTCGCCCCGTTTTGTAGGCGGGGAGGGGGGGTGGCTGGACAAATGGAGGCGTTCCCGAAGGAACGCTTGCCATTTGTGGGTGGCCCTACTGACATAATTCGTGATATCAGTAGTGAACTTCCTGCTCTATTACAGCAGGAAATTCACTCGGGCTTGCGGGAACCGAGACCCTACCACAAGGGTATCGTCACAAGCCCGATGGTCACCCACAGCTATGCGAGCGGCCTGGAGGCAGATTTTATTTTTTTTTAAATCTGCCCTGATTCAGAGCGAGCGCACCTGAATCAGGCCCTTAAATATGCCCAGGACAAGTTCCCTCATTTATCAAGGAACTGAAAGCACTGTCCTTTACTAACCAAACAAAGTGGTTATGGATAATAACTGACTGTGATTTTCCAAATTTGGATCAGATGCAATACAGCGAACTGTCCATATAATCATTAGGGTGGTTATTTTTTCTTAATTTTTTTGCGATCTGGAAGAAAGGATCATAAAGGCAACAGAGGGGTGATACTGAGATTATGTACAAAGAAGTGAGGAATATTATAAGAATATACTGAAACCTTTGTGAAGGTCCTGACTGTGGGCCTGATTCAGAGCCGGACGTTATTTGCGGACGGTCGTTCCAAAAAAGGGACCGGCTATTTAAATTGAGCGCTCGCTCTTTGCGGTTTGTTGACGCCTCTATGTCTGAGTGAGCAAACGAAAAATGCGCTCGCTATTTTGTAAAGACGCCCCTTTGCCGTTCGCATCACACGTCATCTCCGTTATTTATTAGATTAATCGGGTACATGGAAAGGCGTCTGAACTGCTCACAGTGATTGTGGTAGGTTTTTCTTACCACTATCACTGCGAGCAGTTCAGGCTAAAAGACAACCAAGTGACGTGGTCGATGACGCTGCTTTACTAATTATGCACTCCCATTAAACGGCCTTTTGACCGTTAAGCACGCCTGCGTTCGGATCTCCACTCCCCCGTTTTCAAGCACCTTCCCCTGTTACCACCCACAAACAGTACATTCTGTCAATCAAATTAGCAGCCCCTCGCTGTTTTGCGAGCGCACGATTTCCGACCGCAATGACTGGTTTGCGCATGCGCAGTTGTGCGAACATCGCTCAGAGCGAACGAGCAGCCACTTATGAGCGGCTCTGAATCAGGCCCAGTGTTTTTTGCTGATAAACTAAACGTTCAGATAAACCTGATATATTGCAATTTTTTATATATACATCGTCATTTATGTATTTTATTGTGTTTCATTGTGTCTATATGATATGGCCATATTATTATGTATTAATAAACTGTATTGAAAACGATTGATGTGAACAGTTTCCAATTGGCAGCGCTTCCTATACCTTTATTCTTTCTTTATCCAGTTATTTATGGTGTGGCAATTACCTTTATTGGGAAGCTGCAGCAGTAATTGGTTAGAGAGACATTTGTCCCTACTTGATTAGGCGCTAGGTTGTTTTTGTTTTTTTTTCCTTATTGCCACAAAGTATTCTGCAACGTCAATAAGTTACCTTTACTTAGAGTAAAGTATGTGTAAAAACAACGTTGTTCCCATCATGTACTGGCAGATATTAAGCAAGGAAGGCCGGCTCTTCATATTGCCCAGGTGCCCCACGATTCTAGTGGTAAAGGCAGTCTCCCCATTGCAGCAGCACAGCCCCCCCACCCCACTCCCATCCACCCTCGGAGAGCAGCAGCCAAGCACACAGTATGGGAAGAGAGCAGCAGCCACACACACAGTATGGGAAGGGAGCAGCAGCCAAGCACACAGTATGGGAAGGGAGCAGCAGCTATGCACACAGTATGGGAAGGGAGCAGCAGCCAAGCACACAGTATGGGAAGGAAGCAGCAGCCATGCACACAGTATGGGAAGGGAGCAGCAGCCATGCACACAGTATGGGAAGGGAGCAGCAGCTATGCACACAGTATGGGAAGGGAGCAGCAGCCATGCACACAGTATGGGAAGGGAGCAGCAGCCAAGCACACAGTATGGGAAGGGAGCAGCAGCCAAGCACACAGTATGGGAAGGGAGCAGCAGCCATGATGCACACGGTATGGGAAGGGAGCAGCAGCTATGCACACAGTATGGGAAGGGAGCAGCAGCCAAGCACACAGTATGGGAAGGGAGCAGCAGCTATGCACACAGTATGGGAAGGGAGCAGCAGCCATGCACACAGTATGGGAAGGGAGCAGCAGCCAAGCACACAGTATGGGAAGGGAGCAGCAGCCAAGCACACAGTATGGGAAGGGAGCAGCAGCCAAGCACACAGTATGGGAAGGGAGCAGCAGCCACGCACACAGTATGGGAAGGGAGCAGCAGCTATGCACACAGTATGGGAAGGGAGCAGCAGCCATGCACACAGTATGGGAAGGGAGCAGCAGCCAAGCACACAGTATGGGAAGGGAGCAGCAGCCAAGCACACAGTATGGGAAGGGAGCAGCAGCCAAGCACACAGTATGGGAAGGGAGCAGCAGCCATGCACACAGTATGGGAAGGGAGCAGCAGCCAAGCACACAGTATGGGAAGGGAGCAGCAGCCAAGCACACAGTATGGGAAGGAAGCAGCAGCCATGCACACAGTATGGGAAGGGAGCAGCAGCCATGATGCACACAGTATGGGAAGGGAGCAGCAGCCAAGCACACAGTATGGGAAGGGAGCAGCAGCTATGCACACAGTATGGGAAGGGAGCAGCAGCTATGCACACAGTATGGGAAGAGAGCAGCAGCCAAGCACACAGTATGGGAAGGGAGCAGCAGCCAAGCACACAGTATGGGAAGGGAGCAGCAGCCATGCACACAGTATGGGAAGGGAGCAGCAGCCATGCACACAGTATGGGAAGGGAGCAGCAGCCATGCACACAGTATGGGAAGGGAGCAGCAGCCATGCACACAGTATGGGAAGGGAGCAGCAGCCATGCACACAGTATGGGAAGGGAGCAGCAGCCAAGCACACAGTATGGGAAGGGAGCAGCAGCCAAGCACACAGTATGGGAAGGGAGCAGCAGCCATGATGCACACAGTATGGGAAGGGAGCAGCAGCTATGCACACAGTATGGGAAGGGAGCAGCAGCCAAGCATGCAGTATGGGAAGGGAGCAGCAGCCATGCACACAGTATGGGAAGGGAGCAGCAGCCATGCACACAGTATGGGAAGGGAGCAGCAGCCAAGCACTCAGTATGGGAAGGGAGCAGCAGCAACGCACACAGTATGGGAAGGGAGCAGCAGCCACGCACACAGTATGGGAAGGGAGCAGGAGCCTAGCACACAGTATGGGAAGGGAGCAGCAGCCAAGCACACAGTATGGGAAGGGAGCAGCAGCCAAGCACACAGTATGGGAAGGAAGCATGGCGGGAAGGAAGCAGCAGCCATGCACACAGTATGGGAAGGGAGCAGCAGCCATGATGCACACAGTATGGGAAGGGAGCAGCAGCCAAGCACACAGTATGGGAAGGGAGAAGCAGCTATGCACACAGTATGGGAAGGGAGCAGCAGCTATGCACACAGTATGGGAAGAGAGCAGCAGCCAAACACACAGTATGGGAAGGGAGCAGCAGCCATGCACACAGTATGGGAAGGGAGCAGCAGCCAAGCACACAGTATGGGAAGGGAGCAGCAGCCAAGCACACCGTATGGGAAGGAAGCAGCAGCCATGCACACAGTATGGGAAGGGAGCAGCAGCCATGATGCACACAGTATGGGAAGGGAGCAGCAGCCATGATGCACACAGTATGGGAAGGGAGCAGCAGCCATGATGCACACAGTATGGGAAGGGAGCAGCAGCCAAGCACACAGTAAGGGAAGGGAGCAGCAGCCACGCACACAGTATGGGAAGGGAGCAGCAGCCACGTACACAGTATGGGAAGGGAGCAGCAGCCAAGCACACAGTATGGGAAGGGAGCAGCAGCCACGCACACAGTATGGGAAGGGAGCAGCAGCTATGCACACAGTATGGGAAGGGAGCAGCAGCCAAGCACACAGTATGGGAAGGGAGCAGCAGCTATGCACACAGTATGGGAAGGGAGCAGCAGCCATGCACACAGTATGGGAAGGGAGCAGCAGCCAAGCACACAGTATGGGAAGGGAGCAGCAGCCAAGCACACAGTATGGGAAGGGAGCAGCAGCCAAGCACACAGTATGGGAAGGGAGCAGCAGCCACGCACACAGTATGGGAAGGGAGCAGCAGCTATGCACACAGTATGGGAAGGGAGCAGCAGCCATGCACACAGTATGGGAAGGGAGCAGCAGCCAAGCACACAGTATGGGAAGGGAGCAGCAGCCAAGCACACAGTATGGGAAGGGAGCAGCAGCCAAGCACACAGTATGGGAAGGGAGCAGCAGCCATGCACACAGTATGGGAAGGGAGCAGCAGCCAAGCACACAGTATGGGAAGGGAGCAGCAGCCAAGCACACAGTATGGGAAGGAAGCAGCAGCCATGCACACAGTATGGGAAGGGAGCAGCAGCCATGATGCACACAGTATGGGAAGGGAGCAGCAGCCAAGCACACAGTATGGGAGGGGAGCAGCAGCTATGCACACAGTATGGGAAGGGAGCAGCAGCTATGCACACAGTATGGGAAGAGAGCAGCAGCCAAGCACACAGTATGGGAAGGGAGCAGCAGCCAAGCACACAGTATGGGAAGGGAGCAGCAGCCATGCACACAGTATGGGAAGGGAGCAGCAGCCATGCACACAGTATGGGAAGGGAGCAGCAGCCATGCACACAGTATGGGAAGGGAGCAGCAGCCATGCACACAGTATGGGAAGGGAGCAGCAGCCATGCACACAGTATGGGAAGGGAGCAGCAGCCAAGCACACAGTATGGGAAGGGAGCAGCAGCCAAGCACACAGTATGGGAAGGGAGCAGCAGCCATGATGCACACAGTATGGGAAGGGAGCAGCAGCTATGCACACAGTATGGGAAGGGAGCAGCAGCCAAGCACGCAGTATGGGAAGGGAGCAGCAGCCATGCACACAGTATGGGAAGGGAGCAGCAGCCATGCACACAGTATGGGAAGGGAGCAGCAGCCAAGCACTCAGTATGGGAAGGGAGCAGCAGCAACGCACACAGTATGGGAAGGGAGCAGCAGCCACGCACACAGTATGGGAAGGGAGCAGGAGCCTAGCACACAGTATGGGAAGGGAGCAGCAGCCAAGCACACAGTATGGGAAGGGAGCAGCAGCCAAGCACACAGTATGGGAAGGAAGCATGGCGGGAAGGAAGCAGCAGCCATGCACACAGTATGGGAAGGGAGCAGCAGCCATGATGCACACAGTATGGGAAGGGAGCAGCAGCCAAGCACACAGTATGGGAAGGGAGAAGCAGCTATGCACACAGTATGGGAAGGGAGCAGCAGCTATGCACACAGTATGGGAAGAGAGCAGCAGCCAAACACACAGTATGGGAAGGGAGCAGCAGCCATGCACACAGTATGGGAAGGGAGCAGCAGCCAAGCACACAGTATGGGAAGGGAGCAGCAGCCATGCACACAGTATGGGAAGGGAGCAGCAGCCATGATGCACACAGTATGGGAAGGGAGCAGCAGCCATGATGCACACAGTATGGGAAGGGAGCAGCAGCCATGATGCACACAGTATGGGAAGGGAGCAGCAGCCAAGCACACAGTAAGGGAAGGGAGCAGCAGCCACGCACACAGTATGGGAAGGGAGCAGCAGCCACGTACACAGTATGGGAAGGGAGCAGCAGCCAAGCACACAGTATGGGAAGGGAGCAGCAGCCACGCACACAGTATGGGAAGGGAGCAGCAGCCACGCACACAGTATGGGAAGGGAGCAGCAGCCACGGACACAGTATGGGAAGGGAGCAGCAGCCACGGACACAGTATGGGAAGGGAGCAGCAGCCACGCACACAGTATGGGAAGGGAGCAGCAGCCACGCACACAGTATGGGAAGGGAGCAGCAGCCACGCACTCAGTATGGGAAGGGAGCAGCAGCAACGCACACAGTATGGGAAGGGAGCAGCAGCCACGCACACAGTATGGGAAGGGAGCAGGAGCCTAGCACACAGTATGGGAAGGGAGCAGCAGCCAAGCACACAGTATGGGAAGGGAGCAGCAGCCAAGCACACAGTATGGGAAGGAAGCATGGCGGGAAGGAAACAGCAGCCATGCACACAGTATGGGACGGGAGCAGCAGCCATGATGCACACAGTATGGGAAGGGAGCAGCAGCCAAGCACACAGTATGGGAAGGGAGAAGCAGCTATGCACACAGTATGGGAAGGGAGCAGCAGCTATGCACACAGTATGGGAAGAGAGCAGCAGCCAAACACACAGTATGGGAAGGGAGCAGCAGCTATGCACACAGTATGGGAAGGGAGCAGCAGCTATGCACACAGTATGGGAAGAGAGCAGCAGCCATGCACACAGTATGGGAAGGGAGCAGCAGCTATGCACACAGTATGGGAAGGGAGCAGCAGCCAAGCACACAGTATGGGAAGGGAGCAGCAGCCAAGCACACAGTATGGGAAGGGAGCAGCAGCCATGCACACAGTATGGGAAGGGAGCAGCAGCCATGCACACAGTATGGGAAGGGAGCAGCAGCCAAGCACACAGTATGGGAAGGGAGCAGCAGCCATGCACACAGTATGGGAAGGGAGCAGCAGCCATGATGCACACAGTATGGGAAGGGAGCAGCAGCCAAGCACACAGTAAGGGAAGGGAGCAGCAGCCACGCACACAGTATGGGAAGGGAGCAGCAGCCACGTACACAGTATGGGAAGGGAGCAGCAGCCAAGCACACAGTATGGGAAGGGAGCAGCAGCCACGCACACAGTATGGGAAGGGAGCAGCAGCCACGCACACAGTATGGGAAGGGAGCAGCAGCCACGGACACAGTATGGGAAGGGAGCAGCAGCCACGGACACAGTATGGGAAGGGAGCAGCAGCCACGCACACAGTATGGGAAGGGAGCAGCAGCCACGCACACAGTATGGGAAGAGAGCAGCAGGCACGCACTCAGTATGGGAAGGGAGCAGCAGCCACGCACACAGTATGGGAAGGGAGCAGAAGCCACGCACACAGTATGGGAAGGAAGCAGGAGCCTAGCACACAGTATGGGAAGGGAGCAGCAGCCAAACACACAGTATGGGAAGGGAGCAGCAGCTATGCACACAGTATGGGAAGGGAGCAGCAGCTATGCACACAGTATGGGAAGAGAGCAGCAGCCATGCACACAGTATGGGAAGGGAGCAGCAGCCAAGCACACAGTATGGGAAGGGAGCAGCAGCCAAGCACACAGTATGGGAAGGGAGCAGCAGCCACGCACACAGTATGGGAAGGGAGCAGCAGCCACGCACACAGTATGGGAAGGGAGCAGCAGCCATGCACACAGTATGGGAAGGGAGCAGCAGCCATGCACACAGTATGGGAAGAGAGCAGCAGCCAAGCACACAGTATGGGAAGGGAGCAGCAGCCAAGCACACAGTATGGGAAGGGAGCAGCAGCTATGCACACAGTATGGGAAGGGAGCAGCAGCCATGCACACAGTATGGGAAGGGAGCAGCAGCCAAGCACACAGTATGGGAAGGGAGCAGCAGCCAAGCACACAGTATGGGAAGGGAGCAGCAGCCATGATGCACACAGTATGGGAAGGGAGCAGCAGCCATGATGCACACAGTATGGGAAGGGAGCAGCAGCCATGATGCACACAGTATGGGAAGGGAGCAGCAGCCATGATGCACACAGTATGGGAAGGAAGCAGCAGCCATGATGCACACAGTATGGGAAGGGAGCAGCAGCCCAGCACACAGTAAGGGAAGGGAGCAGCAGCCACGCACACAGTATGGGAAGGGAGCAGCAGCCACGTACACAGTATGGGAAGGGAGCAGCAGCCAAGCACACTGTATGGGAAGGGAGCAGCAGCCACGCACACAGTATGGGAAGGGAGCAGCAGCCACGCACACAGTATGGGAAGGGAGCAGCAGCCACGCACACAGTATGGGAAGGGAGCAGCAGCCACGCACACAGTATGGGAAGGGAGCAGCAGCCACGCACACAGTATGGGAAGGGAGCAGCAGCCACGCACACAGTATGGGAAGGGAGCAGCAGCCACGCACTCAGTATGGGAAGGGAGCAGCAGCCACGCACACAGTATGGGAAGGGAGCAGCAGCCACGCACACAGTATGGGAAGGGAGCAGGAGCCTAGCACACAATATGGGAAGGGAGCAGCAGCCACGCACACAGTATGGGAAGGGAGCAGCAGCCACGCACACAGTATGGGAAGGGAGCAGCAGCCAAGCACACAGTATGGGAAGGGAGCAGCAGCCATGATGCACACAGTATGGGAAGGGAGCAGCAGACATGATGCACACAGTAAGGGAAGGGAGCAGCAGCCATGATGCACACAGTATGGGAAGGGAGCAGCAGCCATGATGCACACAGTATGGGAAGGGAGCAGCAGCCATCATGCACACAGTATGGGAAGGGAGCAGCAGCCATGATGCACACAGTATGGGAAGGGAGCAGCAGCCATGATGCACACAGTATGGGAAGGGAGCAGCAGCCATGATGCACACAGTATGGGAAGGGAGCAGCAGCCATGATGCACACAGTATGGGAAGGGAGCAGCAGCCATGCACACAGTATGGGAAGGGAGCAGCAGCCAAGCACACAGTATGGGAAGGGAGCAGCAGCCATGATGCACACAGTATGGGAAGGGAGCAGCAGCCATGATGCACACAGTATGGGAAGGGAGCAGCAGCCATGCACACAGTATGGGAAGGGAGCAGCAGCCATGATGCACACAGTATGGGAAGGGAGCAGCAGCCATGATGCACACAGTATGGGAAGGGAGCAGCAGCCATTATTATTATTATTATTATTATTACCTGTTATTTATATAGCGCACACATATTCCGCAGCGCTTTACAGAGAATATCTTACCATTCACATCTATCCCTGCCTCAGTGGAGCTTACAATCTATATTCCCTACCACATGCTCGCAAACATACATACATAGGTCAATTTCGTGGGGAGCCAATTAACCTACCAGTATATTTTTGGAGTGTGGGAGGAAACCGGAGTACCCGGAGGAAACCCACGCAAGCACAGGGAGAATATACAAACTCCACACAGTTAGGGCCGTAGCCATGCACACAGTATGGGAAGGGAGCAGCAGCCATGCACACAGTATGGGAAGGGAGCAGCAGCCATGCACACAGTATGGGAAGGGAACAGCAGCCATGATGCACACAGTATGGGAAGGGAGCAGCAGCCATGATGCACACAGTATGGGAAGGGAGCAGCAGCCATGATGCACACAGTATGGGAAGGGAACAGCAGCCATGCACACAGTATGGGAAGGGAACAGCAGCCATGATGCACACAGTATGGGAAGGGAGCAGCAGCCATGCACACAGTATGGGAAGGGAGCAGCAGCCAAGCACACAGTATGGGAAGGGAGCAGCAGCCACGCACACAGTATGATAAGGGAGCAGCAGTCATGATGCACACAGTATGGGAAGGGAGCAACAGCCAAGCACACAGTATGGGAAGGGAGCAGCAGCCACGCACACAGTATGGGAAGGGAGCAGCAGCCACGCACACAGTATGGGGAGGGAGCAGCAGCCACGCACGCAGTATGGGAAGGGAGCAGCAGCCACGCACACAGTTTGGGAAGGGAGCAGCAGCCACGCACACAGTATGGGAAGGGAGCAGCAGCCACGCACACAGTATGGGAAAGGAGCAGCAGCCACGCACACAGTATGGGAAGGGAGCAGCAGCCACGCACACAGTATGGGAAGGGAGCAGCAGCCACGCACACAGTATGGGAAGGGAGCAGCAGCCACGCACACAGTATGGGAAGGGAGCAGCGGCCATGCACACAGTATGGGAAGGGAGCAGCGGCCAAGCACACAGTATGGGAAGGGAGCAGCGGCCAAGCACACAGTATGGGAAGGGAGCAGCGGCCAAGCACACAGTATGGGAAGGGAGCAGCGGCCACGCAAACAGTATGGGAAGGGAGCAGCGGCCACGCACACAGTATGGGAAGGGAGCAGCGGCCACGCACACAGTATGGGAAGGGAGCAGCGGCCACGCACACAGTATGGGAAGGGAGCAGCGGCCACGCACACAGTATGGGAAGGGAGCAGCGGCCACGCACACAGTATGGGAAGGGAGCAGCGGCCACGCACACAGTATGGGAAGGGAGCAGCGGCCACGCACACAGTATGGGAAGGGAGCAGCGGCCACGCACACAGTATGGGAAGGGAGCAGCGGCCACGCACACAGTATGGGAAGGGAGCAGCGGCCACGCACACAGTATGGGAAGGGAGCAGCGGCCACGCACACAGTATGGGAAGGGAGCAGCGGCCACGCACACAGTATGGGAAGGGAGCAGCGGCCACGCACACAGTATGGGAAGGGAGCAGCGGCCACGCACACAGTATGGGAAGGGAGCAGCGGCCACGCACACAGTATGGGAAGGGAGCAGCGGCCATGCACACAGTATGGGAAGGGAGCAGCAGCCATTATTATTATTATTACCTGTTATTTATATAGCGCACACATATTCCGCAGCGCTTTACAGAGAATATCTTACCATTCACATCTATCCCTGCCTCAGTGGAGCTTACAATCTATATTCCCTACCACATGCTCGCAAACATACACACTATGGTCAATTTCGTGGGGAGCCAATTAACCTACCAGTATATTTTTGGAGTGTGGGAGGAAACCGGAGTACCCGGAGGAAACCCACGCAAGCACAGGGAGAATATACAAACTCCACACAGTTAGGGCCGTAGCCATGCACACAGTATGGGAAGGGAGCAGCAGCCATGCACACAGTATGGGAAGGGAGCAGCAGCCATGCACACAGTATGTGAAGGGAGCAGCAGCCATGATGCACACAGTATGGGAAGGGAACAGCAGCCATGCACACAGTATGGGAAGGGAACAGCAGCCATGATGCACACAGTATGGGAAGGGAGCAGCAGCCATGCACACAGTATGGGAAGGGAGCAGCAGCCAAGCACACAGTATGGGAAGGGAGCAGCAGCCACGCACACAGTATGATAAGGGAGCAGCAGTCATGATGCACACAGTATGGGAAGGGAGCAGCAGTCATGAAGCACAGAGTATGGGAAGGGAGCAACAGCCAAGCACACAGTATGGGAAGGGAGCAGCAGCCACGCACACAGTATGGGAAGGGAGCAGCAGCCATGCACACAGTATGGGGAGGGAGCAGCAGCCATGATCACAGTATGGGAAGGGAGCAGCAGCCACGCACGCAGTATGGGAAGGGAGCAGCAGCCACGCACGCAGTTTGGGAAGGGAGCAGCAGCCACGCACGCAGTATGGGAAGGGAGCAGCAGCCACGCACACAGTATGGGAAAGGAGCAGCAGCCACGCACACAGTATGGGAAGGGAGCAGCAGCCATGCACACAGTATGGGAAGGGAGCAGCAGCCAAGCACACAGTATGGGAAGGGAGCAGCAACCAAGCACACAGTATGGGAAGAGAGCAGCAGCCACGCACACAGTATGGGAAGGGAGCAGCAGCCACGCACACAGTATGGGAAGGGAGCAGCAGCCATGATCACACATTATGAGAAGGGAGCAGCAGCCATGCACACAGTATGGGAAAGGAGCAGCAGCCAAGCACACAGTATGGGAAGGGAGCAGCAGCCAAGCACACAGTATGGGAAGGGAGCAGCAGCAACACACACAGTATGGGAAGGGAGCAGCAGTCACGCACACAGTATGGGAAGGGAGCAGCAGTCACGCACACAGTATGGGAAGGGAGCAGCAGCCACGCACACAGTATGGGAAGGGAGCAGCAGCCACGCACACAGTATGGGAAGGGAGCAGCAGCCACGCACACAGTATGGGAAGGGAGCAGCAGCCACGCACACAGAATGGGAAGGGAGCAGCAGTCACGCACACAGTATGGAAAGGGAGCAGCAGCCACGCACACAGTATGAGAAGGGAGCAGCAGCCACGCACACAGTATGGGAAGGGAGCAGCAGCCATGCACACAGTATGGGAAGGGAGCAGCAGCCATGCACACAGTATGGGAAGGGAGCAGCAGCCATGCACACAGTATGAGAAGGGAGCAGCAGCCATGCACACAGTATGAGAAGGGAGCAGCAGCCATGCACACAGTATGTGAAGGAAGCAGCAGCCATGATGCACACAGTATGGGAAGGGAGCAGCAGCCATGCACACAGTATGGGAAGGGAACAGCAGCTACGCACACAGTATGGGAAGGGAACAGCAGCCATGATGCACACAGTATGGGAAGGGAGCAGCAGCCATGATGCACACAGTATGGGAAGGGAGCAGCAGCCAAGCACACAGTATGGGAAGGGAGCAGCAGCCACGCACACAGTATGGGAAGGGAGCAGCAGTCATGATGCACACAGTATGGGAAGGGAGCAACAGCCAAGCACACAGTAAGGGAAGGGAGCAGCAGCCACGCACACAGTATGGGAAGGGAGCAGCAGCCACACACACAGTATGGGAAGGGAGCAGCAGCCACGCATACAGTATGGGAAGGGAGCAGCAGCCACGCATACAGTATGGGAAGGGAGCAGCAGCCACGCACTCAGTATGGGAAGGGAGCAGCAGCCACGCACACAGTATGCGAAAGGAGCAGCAGCCACGCACACAGTATGGGAAGGGAGCAGCAGCCACGCACACAGTATGGGAAGGGAGCAGCAGCCAAGCACACAGTATGGGAAGAGAGCAGCAGCCACACACACAGTATGGAAAGGGAGCAGCAGTCACACACACAGTATGGGAAGGGAGCAGCAGCTATGCACACAGTATGGGAAGTAAGCAGCAGCCACGATGCACACAGTATGGGAAGGGAGCAGCAGCCACGATGCACACAGTATGGGAAGGGAGCAGCAGCCACGCACACAGTATGGGAAGGGAGCAGCAGCCACGCACACAGTATGGGAAGGGAGCAGCAGCCACGCACACAGTATGGGAAGGGAGCAGCAGCCACGCACACAGTATGGGAAGGGAGCAGCAGCCACGCACACAGTATGGGAAGGGAGCAGCAGCCACGCACACAGTATGGGAAGGGAGCAGCAGCCACGCACACAGTATGGGAAGGGAGCAGCAGCCACGCACACAGTATGGGAAAGGAGCAGCAGCCACGCACACAGTATGGGAAGGGAGCAGCAGCCAAGCACACAGTATGGGAAGGGAGCAGCAGCCAAGCACACAGTATGGGAAGAGAGCAGCAGCCACACACACAGTATGGAAAGGGAGCAGCAGTCACACACACAGTATGGGAAGGGAGCAGCAGCTATGCACACAGTATGGGAAGGGAGCAGCAGCTATGCACACAGTATGGGAAGGGAGCAGCAGCCATGCACACAGTATGAGAAGGGAGCAGCAGCCATGCACACAGTATGTGAAGGAAGCAGCAGCCATGATGCACACAGTATGGGAAGGGAGCAGCAGCCATGCACACAGTATGGGAAGGGAACAGCAGCTACGCACACAGTATGGGAAGGGAACAGCAGCCATGATGCACACAGTATGGGAAAGGAGCAGCAGCCATGATGCACACAGTATGGGAAGGGAGCAGCAGCCAAGCACACAGTATGGGAAGGGAGCAGCAGCCACGCACACAGTATGGGAAGGGAGCAGCAGTCATGATGCACACAGTATGGGAAGGGAGCAACAGCCAAGCACACAGTATGGGAAGGGAGCAGCAGCCACGCACACAGTATGGGAAGGGAGCAGCAGCCACGCACACAGTATGGGAAGGGAGCAGCAGCCACGCACTCAGTATGGGAAGGGAGCAGCAGCCACGCACACAGTATGCGAAAGGAGCAGCAGCCGCGCACACAGTATGGGAAGGGAGCAGCAGCCACGCACACAGTATGGGAAGGGAGCAGCAGCCAAGGACACAGTATGGGAAGAGAGCAGCAGCCACACACACAGTATGGAAAGGGAGCAGCAGTCACACACACAGTATGGGAAGGGAGCAGCAGCTATGCACACAGTATGGGAAGGGAGCAGCAGCTATGCACACAGTATGGGAAGGGAGCAGCAGCTATGGACACAGTATGGGAAGGGAGCAGCAGCCAAGCACACAGTATGGGAAGGGAGCAGCAGCCATGCACACAGTATGGGAAGGGAGCAGCAGCCATGCACACAGTATGGGAAGGGAGCAGCAGCCATGATCAAAGTATGGGAAGGGAGCAGCAGCCATGATCACAGTATGGGAAGGGAGCAGCAGCCATGCACACAGTATGGGAAGGGAGCAGCAGCCAAGCACACAGTATGGGAAGGGAGCAGCAGCCACGCACACAGTATGGGAAGGGAGCAGCAGCCACGCACACAGTATGGGAAGGGAGCAGCAGCCACGCACACAGTTTGGGAAGGGAGCTGCAGCCACGCACACAGTATGGGAAGGGAGCAGCAGCCACGCACACAGTTTGGGAAGGGAGCTGCAGCCACGCACACAGTATGGGAAGGGAGCAGCAGCCACGCACACAGTATGCGAAGGGAGCAGCAGCCACGCACACAGTATGGGAAGGGAGCAGCAGCCAAGCACACAGTATGGGAAGAGAGCAGCAGCCACGCACACAGTATGGAAAGGGAGCAGCAGTCACACACACAGTATGGGAAGGGAGCAGCAGCCACGCACACAGTATGGGAAGGGAGCAGCAGCCACGCACACAGTATGGGAAGGGAGCAGCAGCCATGCACGCAGTATGGGAAGGGAGCAGCAGCCATGCACGCAGTAAGGGAAGGGAGCAGCAGCCAAGCACGCAGTATGGGAAGGGAGCAGCAGCCACACAAGCAGTATAGGAAGGGAGCAGCAGCCACGCACACAGTATGAGAAGGGAGCAGCAGCCACGCACACAGTATGGGAAGGGAGCAGCAGCCATGCACACAGTATGGGAAGGGAGCAGCAGCCATGCACACAGTATGAGAAGGGAGCAGCAGCCATGCACACAGTATGGGAAGGAAGCAGCAGCCATGATGCACACAGTATGGGAAGGGAGCAGCAGCCACGCACACAGTATGGGAAGGGAGCAGCAGCCACGCACACAGTATGGGAAGGGAACAGCAGCCATGATGCACACAGTATGGGAAGGGAGCAGCAGCCATGATGCACACAGTATGGGAAGGGAGCAGCAGCCAAGCACACAGTATGGGAAGGGAGCAGCAGCCACGCACACAGTATGGGAAGGGAGCAGCAGTCATGATGCACACAGTATGGGAAGGGAGCAACAGCCAAGCACACAGTATGGGAAGGGAGCAGCCGCCACGCACACAGTATGGGAAGGGAGCAGCCGCCACGCACACAGTATGGGAAGGGAGCAGCAGTCATGATGCACACAGTATGGGAAGGGAGCAACAGCCAAGCACACAGTATGGCAAGGGAGCAGCAGCCAGGCACACAGTTTGGGAAGAGAGCAGAAGCCACGCACACAGTATGGGAAGGGAGCAGCAGCCACGCACACAGTATGGGAAAGAAGCAGCAGCCACGCACACAGTATGGGAAGGGAGCAGCAGCCACGCACACAGTATGCGAAAGGAGCAGCAGCCACGCACACAGTATGGGAAGGGAGCAGCAGCCAAGCACACAGTATGGGAAGAGAGCAGCAGCCACACACACAGTATGGAAAGGGAGCAGCAGTCACACACACAGTATGGGAAGGGAGCAGCAGCCACGCACACAGTATGGGAAGGGAGCAGCAGCCACACACACAGTATGGGAAGGGAGCAGCAGCCACGCACACAGTATGGATAGGGAGCAGCAGCCAAGCACACAGTATGGGAAGGGAGCAGCAGCCACACGCACAGTATGGGAAGGGAGCAGCAGCCACGCGCACAGTATGGGAAGGGAGCAGCAGCCAAGCGCACAGTATGGGAAGGGAGCAGCAGCCAAGCGCACAGTATGGGAAGGGAGCAGCAGCCACAAACACAGTATGGGAAGGGAGCAGCAGCCACGCACACAGTATGGGAAGGGAGCAGCAGCCACGCACACAGTATGGGAAGGGAGCAGCAGCCACGCACGCAGTATGGGAAGGGAGCAGCAGCCATGCACGCAGTAAGGGAAGGGAGCAGCAGCCAAGCACACAGTATGGGAAGGGAGCAGCAGCCACACACACAGTATGGGAAGGGAGCAGCAGCCACGCACACAGTATGAGAAGGGAGCAGCAGCCACGCACACAGTATGGGAAGGGAGCAGCAGCCATGCACACAGTATGGGAAGGGAGCAGCAGCCATGCACACAGTATGAGAAGGGAGCAGCAGCCATGCACACAGTATGAGAAGGGAGCAGCAGCCATGCACACAGTATGGGAAGGAAGCAGCAGCCATGATGCACACAGTATGGGAAGGGAGCAGCAGCCACGCACACAGTATGGGAAGGGAGCAGCAGCCACGCACACAGTATGGGAAGGGAACAGCAGCCATGATGCACACAGTATGGGAAGGGAGCAGCAGCCATGATGCACACAGTATGGGAAGGGAGCAGCAGCCAAGCACACAGTATGGGAAGGGAGCAGCAGCCACGCACACAGTATGGGAAGGGAGCAGCAGTCATGATGCACACAGTATGGGAAGGGAGCAACAGCCAAGCACACAGTATGGGAAGGGAGCAGCAGCCACGCACACAGTATGGGAAGGGAGCAGCCGCCACGCACACAGTATGGGAAGGGAGCAGCAGTCATGATGCACACAGTATGGGAAGGGAGCAACAGCCAAGCACACAGTATGGCAAGGGAGCAGCAGCCACGCACACAGTTTGGGAAGGGAGCAGAAGCCACGCACACAGTATGGGAAGGGAGCAGCAGCCACGCACACAGTATGGGAAAGAAGCAGCAGCCACGCACACAGTATGGGAAGTGAGCAGCAGCCACGCACACAGTATGCGAAAGGAGCAGCAGCCACGCACACAGTATGGGAAGGGAGCAGCAGCCAAGCACACAGTATGGGAAGAGAGCAGCAGCCACACACACAGTATGGAAAGGGAGCAGCAGTCACACACACAGTATGGGAAGGGAGCAGCAGCCACGCACACAGTATGGGAAGGGAGCAGCAGCCATGATAACACATTATGAGAAGGGAGCAGCAGCCATGCACACAGTATGGGAAGGGAGCAGCAGCCAAGTACACAGTATGGGAAGGGAGCAGCAGCCACACACACAGTATGGGAAGGGAGCAGCAGCCACGCACACAGTATGGATAGGGAGCAGCAGCCACGCACACAGTATGGGAAGGGAGCAGCAGCCACACGCACAGTATGGGAAGGGAGCAGCAGCCACGCGCACAGTATGGGAAGGGAGCAGCAGCCAAGCGCACAGTATGGGAAGGGAGCAGCAGCCAAGCGCACAGTATGGGAAGGGAGCAGCAGCCACAAACACAGTATGGGAAGGGAGCAGCAGCCACGCACACAGTATGGGAAGGGAGCAGCAGCCACGCACACAGCATGGGAAGGGAGCAGCAGCCACGCACACAGCATGGGAAGGGAGCAGCAGCCACGATGCACACAGTATGGGAAGGAAGCAGCAGCCACGATGCACACAGTATGGGAAGGGAGCAGCAGCCACGATGCACACAGTATGGGAAGGGAGCAGCAGCCACGATGCACACAGTATGGGAAGGGAGCAGCAGCCACGCACACAGTATGGGAAGGCAGCAGCAGCCACGCACACAGTATGGGAAGGGAGCAGCAGCCACGCACACAGTATGGGAAGGGAGCAGCAGCCACGCACACAGTATGGGAAGGGAGCAGCAGCCAAGCACACAGTATGGGAAGGGAGCAGCAGCCACACGCACACAGTATGGGAAGGGAGCAGCAGCCAAGCACACAGTATGGGAAGGGAGCAGCAGCCATGCACACAGTATGGGAAGGGAGCAGCAGCCATGCACACAGTATGGGAAGGGAGCAGCAGCCATGCACACAGTATGGGAAGGGAGCAGCAGCCATGCACACAGTATGGGAAGGGAGCAGCAGCCAAGCACACAGTATGGGAAGGGAGCAGCATCCATGCACACAGTATGGGAAGGGAGCAGCAGCCAAGCACACAGTATGGGAAGGGAGCAGCAGCCACGCACACAGTATGGGAAGGGAGCAGCAGCCACGCACACAGTATGGGAAGGGAGCAGCAGCCATGATGCACACAGTATGGGAAGGGAGCAGCAGCCAAGCACACAGTATGGGAAGGGAGCAGCAGCCATGCACACAGTATGGGAAGGGAGCAGCAGCCATGCTCACAGTATGGGAAGGGAGCAGCAGCCAAGCACACAGTATGGGAAGGGAGCAGCATCCATGCACACAGTATGGGAAGGGAGCAGCAGCCAAGCACACAGTATGGGAAGGGAGCAGCAGCCACGCACACAGTATGGGAAGGGAGCAGCAGCCAAGCACACAGTATGGGAAGGGAGCAGCAGCCACGCACACAGTATGGGAAGGGAGCAGCAGCCATGCACACAGTATGGGAAGGGAGCAGCAGCCATGCACACAGTATGGGAAGGGAGCAGCAGCCATGCACACAGTATGGGAAGGGAGCAGCAGCCATGCACACAGTATGGGAAGGGAGCAGCAGCCAAGCACACAGTATGGGAAGGGAGCAGCATCCATGCACACAGTATGGGAAGGGAGCAGCAGCCAAGCACACAGTATGGGAAGGGAGCAGCAGCCACGCACACAGTATGGGAAGGGAGCAGCAGCCACGCACACAGTATGGGAAGGGAGCAGCAGCCATGATGCACACAGTATGGGAAGGGAGCAGCAGCCAAGCACACAGTATGGGAAGGGAGCAGCAGCTATGCACACAGTATGGGAAGGGAGCAGCAGCTATGCACACAGTACGGGAAGAGAGCAGCAGCCAAACACACAGTACGGGAAGGGAGCAGCAGCCATGCACACAGTACGGGAAGAGAGCAGCAGCCATGCACACAGTACGGGAAGGGAGCAGCAGCCAAGCACACAGTATGGGAAGGGAGCAGCAGCCAAGCACACAGTATGGGAAGGGAGCAGCAGCCATGCACACAGTATGGGAAGGGAGCAGCAGCCATGCACACAGTATGGGAAGGGAGCAGCAGCCAAGCACACAGTATGGGAAGGGAGCAGCAGCCATGCACACAGTATGGGAAGGGAGCAGCAGCCATGATGCACACAGTATGGGAAGGGAGCAGCAGCCAAGCACACAGTAAGGGAAGGGAGCAGCAGCCACGCACACAGTATGGGAAGGGAGCAGCAGCCAAGCACACAGTATGGGAAGGGAGCAGCAGCCACGCACACAGTATGGGAAGGGAGCAGCAGCCACGCACACAGTATGGGAAGGGAGCAGCAGCCACGCACACAGTATGGGAAGGGAGCAGCAGCCACGGACACAGTATGGGAAGGGAGCAGCAGCCACGGACACAGTATGGGAAGGGAGCAGCAGCCACGCACACAGTATGGGAAGGGAGCAGCAGCCACGCACACAGTATGGGAAGGGAGCAGCAGCCACGCACTCAGTATGGGAAGGGAGCAGCAGCCACGCACACAGTATGGGAAGGGAGCAGAAGCCACGCACACAGTATGGGAAGGAAGCAGGAGCCTAGCACACAGTATGGGAAGGGAGCAGCAGCCAAACACACAGTATGGGAAGGGAGCAGCAGCTATGCACACAGTATGGGAAGGGAGCAGCAGCTATGCACACAGTATGGGAAGGGAGCAGCAGCCATGCACACAGTATGGGAAGGGAGCAGCAGCCATGATGCACACAGTTTGGGAAGGGAGCAGCAGCCAAGCACACAGTATGGGAAGGGAGCAGCAGCTATGCAGACAGTATGGGAAGGGAGCAGCAGCTATGCACACAGTATGGGAAGAGAGCAGCAGCCAAACACACAGTATGGGAAGGGAGCAGCAGCCATGCACACAGTATGGGAAGGGAGCAGCAGCCATGCACACAGTATGGGAAGAGAGCAGCAGCCAAGCACACAGTATGGGAAGGGAGCAGCAGCCAAGCACACAGTATGGGAAGGGAGCAGCAGCTATGCACACAGTATGGGAAGGGAGCAGCAGCCATGCACACAGTATGGGAAGGGAGCAGCAGCCAAGCACACAGTATGGGAAGGGAGCAGCAGCCAAGCACACAGTATGGGAAGGGAGCAGCAGCCATGATGCACACAGTATGGGAAGGGAGCAGCAGCCATGATGCACACAGTATGGGAAGGGAGCAGCAGCCATGATGCACACAGTATGGGAAGGGAGCAGCAGCCATGATGCACACAGTATGGGAAGGGAGCAGCAGCCATGATGCACACAGTATGGGAAGGAAGCAGCAGCCATGATGCACACAGTATGGGAAGGGAGCAGCAGCCCAGCACACAGTAAGGGAAGGGAGCAGCAGCCACGCACACAGTATGGGAAGGGAGCAGCAGCCACGTACACAGTATGGGAAGGGAGCAGCAGCCAAGCACACTGTATGGGAAGGGAGCAGCAGCCACGCACACAGTATGGGAAGGGAGCAGCAGCCACGCACACAGTATGGGAAGGGAGCAGCAGCCACGCACACAGTATGGGAAGGGAGCAGCAGCCACGCACACAGTATGGGAAGGGAGCAGCAGCCACGCACACAGTATGGGAAGGGAGCAGCAGCCACGCACACAGTATGGGAAGGGAGCAGCAGCCACGCACTCAGTATGGGAAGGGAGCAGCAGCCACGCACACAGTATGGGAAGGGAGCAGCAGCCACGCACACAGTATGGGAAGGGAGCAGGAGCCTAGCACACAATATGGGAAGGGAGCAGCAGCCACGCACACAGTATGGGAAGGGAGCAGCAGCCACGCACACAGTATGGGAAGGGAGCAGCAGCCAAGCACACAGTATGGGAAGGGAGCAGCAGCCATGATGCACACAGTATGGGAAGGGAGCAGCAGACATGATGCACACAGTAAGGGAAGGGAGCAGCAGCCATGATGCACACAGTATGGGAAGGGAGCAGCAGCCATGATGCACACAGTATGGGAAGGGAGCAGCAGCCATCATGCACACAGTATGGGAAGGGAGCAGCAGCCATCATGCACACAGTATGGGAAGGGAGCAGCAGCCATGATGCACACAGTATGGGAAGGGAGCAGCAGCCATGATGCACACAGTATGGGAAGGGAGCAGCAGCCATGATGCACACAGTATGGGAAGGGAGCAGCAGCCATGCAAGCAGTATGGGAAGGGAGCAGCAGCCAAGCACACAGTATGGGAAGGGAGCAGCAGCCATGATGCACACAGTATGGGAAGGGAGCAGCAGCCATGATGCACACAGTATGGGAAGGGAGCAGCAGCCATGCACACAGTATGGGAAGGGAGCAGCAGCCATGATGCACACAGTATGGGAAGGGAGCAGCAGCCATGATGCACACAGTATGGGAAGGGAGCAGCAGCCATTATTATTATTATTATTATTACCTGTTATTTATATAGCGCACACATATTCCGCAGCGCTTTACAGAGAATATCTTACCATTCACATCTATCCCTGCCTCAGTGGAGCTTACAATCTATATTCCCTACCACATGCTCGCAAACATACACACTATGGTCAATTTCGTGGGGAGCCAATTAACCTACCAGTATATTTTTGGAGTGTGGGAGGAAACCGGAGTACCCGGAGGAAACCCACGCAAGCACAGGGAGAATATACAAACTCCACACAGTTAGGGCCATAGCCATGCACACAGTATGGGAAGGGAGCAGCAGCCATGCACACAGTATGGGAAGGGAGCAGCAGCCATGCACACAGTATGGGAAGGGAACAGCAGCCATGATGCACACAGTATGGGAAGGGAGCAGCAGCCATGATGCACACAGTATGGGAAGGGAGCAGCAGCCATGATGCACACAGTATGGGAAGGGAACAGCAGCCATGCACACAGTATGGGAAGGGAACAGCAGCCATGATGCACACAGTATGGGAAGGGAGCAGCAGCCATGATGCACACAGTATGGGAAGGGAGCAGCAGCCAAGCACACAGTATGGGAAGGGAGCAGCAGCTATGCACACAGTATGGGAAGGGAGCAGCAGCTATGCACACAGTATGGGAAGAGAGCAGCAGCCAAGCACACAGTATGGGAAGGGAGCAGCAGCCAAGCACACAGTATGGGAAGGGAGCAGCAGCCATGCACACAGTATGGGAAGGGAGCAGCAGCCATGCACACAGTATGGGAAGGGAGCAGCAGCCATGCACACAGTATGGGAAGGGAGCAGCAGCCATGCACACAGTATGGGAAGGGAGCAGCAGCCATGCACACAGTATGGGAAGGGAGCAGTAGCCAAGCACACAGTATGGGAAGGGAGCAGCAGCCAAGCACACAGTATGGGAAGGGAGCAGCAGCCATGATGCACACAGTATGGGAAGGGAGCAGCAGCTATGCACACAGTATGGGAAGGGAGCAGCAGCCAAGCATGCAGTATGGGAAGGGAGCAGCAGCCATGCACACAGTATGGGAAGGGAGCAGCAGCCATGCACACAGTATGGGAAGGGAGCAGCAGCCAAGCACTCAGTATGGGAAGGGAGCAGCAGCAACGCACACAGTATGGGAAGGGAGCAGCAGCCACGCACACAGTATGGGAAGGGAGCAGGAGCCTAGCACACAGTATGGGAAGGGAGCAGCAGCCAAGCACACAGTATGGGAAGGGAGCAGCAGCCAAGCACACAGTATGGGAAGGAAGCATGGCGGGAAGGAAGCAGCAGCCATGCACACAGTATGGGAAGGGAGCAGCAGCCATGATGCACACAGTATGGGAAGGGAGCAGCAGCCAAGCACACAGTATGGGAAGGGAGAAGCAGCTATGCACACAGTATGGGAAGGGAGCAGCAGCTATGCACACAGTATGGGAAGAGAGCAGCAGCCAAACACACAGTATGGGAAGGGAGCAGCAGCCATGCACACAGTATGGGAAGGGAGCAGCAGCCAAGCACACCGTATGGGAAGGGAGCAGCAGCCAAGCACACCGTATGGGAAGGAAGCAGCAGCCATGCACACAGTATGGGAAGGGAGCAGCAGCCATGATGCACACAGTATGGGAAGGGAGCAGCAGCCATGATGCACACAGTATGGGAAGGGAGCAGCAGCCATGATGCACACAGTATGGGAAGGGAGCAGCAGCCAAGCACACAGTAAGGGAAGGGAGCAGCAGCCACGCACACAGTATGGGAAGGGAGCAGCAGCCACGTACACAGTATGGGAAGGGAGCAGCAGCCAAGCACACAGTATGGGAAGGGAGCAGCAGCCACGCACACAGTATGGGAAGGGAGCAGCAGCCATGATGCACACAGTATGGGAAGGGAGCAGCAGCTATGCACACAGTATGGGAAGGGAGCAGCAGTCAAGCACACAGTATGGGAAGGGAGCAGCAGCTATGCACACAGTATGGGAAGGGAGCAGCAGCCATGCACACAGTATGGGAAGGGAGCAGCAGCCAAGCACACAGTATGGGAAGGGAGCAGCAGCCAAGCACACAGTATGGGAAGGGAGCAGCAGCCAAGCACACAGTATGGGAAGGGAGCAGCAGCCACGCACACAGTATGGGAAGGGAGCAGCAGCTATGCACACAGTATGGGAAGGGAGCAGCAGCCATGCACACAGTATGGGAAGGGAGCAGCAGCCAAGCACACAGTATGGGAAGGGAGCAGCAGCCAAGCACACAGTATGGGAAGGGAGCAGCAGCCAAGCACACAGTATGGGAAGGGAGCAGCAGCCATGCACACAGTATGGGAAGGGAGCAGCAGCCAAGCACACAGTATGGGAAGGGAGCAGCAGCCAAGCACACAGTATGGGAAGGAAGCAGCAGCCATGCACACAGTATGGGAAGGGAGCAGCAGCCATGATGCACACAGTATGGGAAGGGAGCAGCAGCCAAGCACACAGTATGGGAAGGGAGCAGCAGCTATGCACACAGTATGGGAAGGGAGCAGCAGCTATGCACACAGTATGGGAAGAGAGCAGCAGCCAAGCACACAGTATGGGAAGGGAACAGCAGCCAAGCACACAGTATGGGAAGTGAGCAGCAGCCATGCACACAGTATGGGAAGGGAGCAGCAGCCATGCACACAGTATGGGAAGGGAGCAGCAGCCATGCACACAGTATGGGAAGGGAGCAGCAGCCATGCACACAGTATGGGAAGGGAGCAGCAGCCAAGCACACAGAATGGGAAGGGAGCAGCAGCCAAGCACACAGTATGGGAAGGGAGCAGCAGCCATGATGCACACAGTATGGGAAGGGAGCAGCAGCTATGCACACAGTATGGGAAGGGAGCAGCAGCCAAGCATGCAGTATGGGAAGGGAGCAGCAGCCATGCACACAGTATGGGAAGGGAGCAGCAGCCATGCACACAGTATGGGAAGGGAGCAGCAGCCAAGCACTCAGTATGGGAAGGGAGCAGCAGCAACGCACACAGTATGGGAAGGGAGCAGCAGCCACGCACACAGTATGGGAAGGGAGCAGGAGCCTAGCACACAGTATGGGAAGGGAGCAGCAGCCAAGCACACAGTATGGGAAGGGAGCAGCAGCCAAGCACACAGTATGGGAAGGAAGCATGGCGGGAAGGAAGCAGCAGCCATGCACACAGTATGGGAAGGGAGCAGCAGCCATGATGCACACAGTATGGGAAGGGAGCAGCAGCCAAGCACACAGTATGGGAAGGGAGAAGCAGCTATGCACACAGTATGGGAAGGGAGCAGCAGCTATGCACACAGTATGGGAAGAGAGCAGCAGCCAAACACACAGTATGGGAAGGGAGCAGCAGCCATGCACACAGTATGGGAAGGGAGCAGCAGCCAAGCACACAGTATGGGAAGGGAGCAGCAGCCAAGCACACCGTATGGGAAGGAAGCAGCAGCCATGCACACAGTATGGGAAGGGAGCAGCAGCCATGATGCACACAGTATGGGAAGGGAGCAGCAGCCATGATGCACACAGTATGGGAAGGGAGCAGCAGCCATGATGCACACAGTATGGGAAGGGAGCAGCAGCCAAGCACACAGTAAGGGAAGGGAGCAGCAGCCACGCACACAGTATGGGAAGGGAGCAGCAGCCACGTACACAGTATGGGAAGGGAGCAGCAGCCAAGCACACAGTATGGGAAGGGAGCAGCAGCCACGCACACAGTATGGGAAGGGAGCAGCAGCCACGCACACAGTATGGGAAGGGAGCAGCAGCCACGGACACAGTATGGGAAGGGAGCAGCAGCCACGGACACAGTATGGGAAGGGAGCAGCAGCCACGCACACAGTATGGGAAGGGAGCAGCAGCCACGCACACAGTATGGGAAGGGAGCAGCAGCCACGCACTCAGTATGGGAAGGGAGCAGCAGCAACGCACACAGTATGGGAAGGGAGCAGCAGCCACGCACACAGTATGGGAAGGGAGCAGGAGCCTAGCACACAGTATGGGAAGGGAGCAGCAGCCAAGCACACAGTATGGGAAGGGAGCAGCAGCCAAGCACACAGTATGGGAAGGAAGCATGGCGGGAAGGAAGCAGCAGCCATGCACACAGTATGGGAAGGGAGCAGCAGCCATGATGCACACAGTATGGGAAGGGAGCAGCAGCCAAGCACACAGTATGGGAAGGGAGAAGCAGCTATGCACACAGTATGGGAAGGGAGCAGCAGCTATGCACACAGTATGGGAAGAGAGCAGCAGCCAAACACACAGTATGGGAAGGGAGCAGCAGCTATGCACACAGTATGGGAAGGGAGCAGCAGCTATGCACACAGTATGGGAAGAGAGCAGCAGCCATGCACACAGTATGGGAAGGGAGCAGCAGCTATGCACACAGTATGGGAAGGGAGCAGCAGCCAAGCACACAGTATGGGAAGGGAGCAGCAGCCAAGCACACAGTATGGGAAGGGAGCAGCAGCCATGCACACAGTATAGGAAGGGAGCAGCAGCCATGCACACAGTATGGGAAGGGAGCAGCAGCCAAGCACACAGTATGGGAAGGGAGCAGCAGCCATGCACACAGTATGGGAAGGGAGCAGCAGCCATGATGCACACAGTATGGGAAGGGAGCAGCAGCCAAGCACACAGTAAGGGAAGGGAGCAGCAGCCACGCACACAGTATGGGAAGGGAGCAGCAGCCACGTACACAGTATGGGAAGGGAGCAGCAGCCAAGCACACAGTATGGGAAGGGAGCAGCAGCCACGCACACAGTATGGGAAGGGAGCAGCAGCCACGCACACAGTATGGGAAGGGAGCAGCAGCCACGGACACAGTATGGGAAGGGAGCAGCAGCCACGGACACAGTATGGGAAGGGAGCAGCAGCCACGCACACAGTATGGGAAGGGAGCAGCAGCCACGCACACAGTATGGGAAGGGAGCAGCAGCCACGCACTCAGTATGGGAAGGGAGCAGCAGCCACGCACACAGTATGGGAAGGGAGCAGAAGCCACGCACACAGTATGGGAAGGAAGCAGGAGCCTAGCACACAGTATGGGAAGGGAGCAGCAGCCAAACACACAGTATGGGAAGGGAGCAACAGCTATGCACACAGTATGGGAAGGGAGCAGCAGCTATGCACACAGTATGGGAAGAGAGCAGCAGCCATGCACACAGTATGGGAAGGGAGCAGCAGCCAAGCACACAGTATGGGAAGGGAGCAGCAGCCAAGCACACAGTATGGGAAGGGAGCAGCAGCCACGCACACAGTATGGGAAGGGAGCAGCAGCCACGCACACAGTATGGGAAGGGAGCAGCAGCCATGCACACAGTATGGGAAGGGAGCAGCAGCCAAGCACACAGTATGGGAAGGGAGCAGCAGCCAAGCACACAGTATGGGAAGGGAGCAGCAGCCAAGCACACAGTATGGGAAGGGAGCAGCAGCCATGCACACAGTATGGGAAGGGAGCAGCAGCCAAGCACACAGTATGGGAAGGGAGCAGCAGCCAAGCACACAGTATGGGAAGGGAGCAGCAGCCATGCACACAGTATGGGAAGGGAGCAGCAGCCATGCACACAGTATGGGAAGGGAGCAGCAGCCATGATGCACACAGTATGGGAAGGGAGCAGCAGCCAAGCACACAGTATGGGAAGGGAGCAGCAGCCATGCACACAGTATGGGAAGGGAGCAGCAGCCATGCACACAGTATGGGAAGGGAGCAGCAGCCATGATGCACACAGTTTGGGAAGGGAGCAGCAGCCAAGCACACAGTATGGGAAGGGAGCAGCAGCTATGCAGACAGTATGGGAAGGGAGCAGCAGCTATGCACACAGTATGGGAAGAGAGCAGCAGCCAAACACACAGTATGGGAAGGGAGCAGCAGCCATGCACACAGTATGGGAAGGGAGCAGCAGCCATGCACACAGTATGGGAAGAGAGCAGCAGCCAAG
The DNA here is from genome assembly GCA_031769625.1 of Taudactylus pleione. Lineage (NCBI taxonomy): Eukaryota > Metazoa > Chordata > Amphibia > Anura > Myobatrachidae > Taudactylus > Taudactylus pleione. The sequence continues at coordinate 2,278,860 of JAUIMM010000033.1, read as the reverse complement.
CACACAGTATGGGAAGGGAGCAGCAGCCAAGCACACAGTATGGGAAGGGAGCAGCAGCTATGCACACAGTATGGGAAGGGAGCAGCAGCCATGCACACAGTATGGGAAGGGAGCAGCAGCCAAGCACACAGTATGGGAAGGGAGCAGCAGCCAAGCACACAGTATGGGAAGGGAGCAGCAGCCATGATGCACACAGTATGGGAAGGGAGCAGCAGCCATGATGCACACAGTATGGGAAGGGAGCAGCAGCCATGATGCACACAGTATGGGAAGGGAGCAGCAGCCATGATGCACACAGTATGGGAAGGAAGCAGCAGCCATGATGCACACAGTATGGGAAGGGAGCAGCAGCCCAGCACACAGTAAGGGAAGGGAGCAGCAGCCACGCACACAGTATGGGAAGGGAGCAGCAGCCACGTACACAGTATGGGAAGGGAGCAGCAGCCAAGCACACTGTATGGGAAGGGAGCAGCAGCCATGCACACAGTATGGGAAGGGAGCAGCAGCCACGCACACAGTATGGGAAGGGAGCAGCAGCCACGCACACAGTATGGGAAGGGAGCAGCAGCCACGCACACAGTATGGGAAGGGAGCAGCAGCCACGCACACAGTATGGGAAGGGAGCAGCAGCCACGCACACAGTATGGGAAGGGAGCAGCAGCCACGCACTCAGTATGGGAAGGGAGCAGCAGCCACGCACACAGTATGGGAAGGGAGCAGCAGCCACGCACACAGTATGGGAAGGGAGCAGGAGCCTAGCACACAATATGGGAAGGGAGCAGCAGCCACGCACACAGTATGGGAAGGGAGCAGCAGCCACGCACACAGTATGGGAAGGGAGCAGCAGCCAAGCACACAGTATGGGAAGGGAGCAGCAGCCATGATGCACACAGTATGGGAAGGGAGCAGCAGACATGATGCACACAGTAAGGGAAGGGAGCAGCAGCCATGATGCACACAGTATGGGAAGGGAGCAGCAGCCATGATGCACACAGTATGGGAAGGGAGCAGCAGCCATCATGCACACAGTATGGGAAGGGAGCAGCAGCCATCATGCACACAGTATGGGAAGGGAGCAGCAGCCATGATGCACACAGTATGGGAAGGGAGCAGCAGCCATGATGCACACAGTATGGGAAGGGAGCAGCAGCCATGATGCACACAGTATGGGAAGGGAGCAGCAGCCATGCACACAGTATGGGAAGGGAGCAGCAGCCAAGCACACAGTATGGGAAGGGAGCAGCAGCCATGATGCACACAGTATGGGAAGGGAGCAGCAGCCATGATGCACACAGTATGGGAAGGGAGCAGCAGCCATGCACACAGTATGGGAAGGGAGCAGCAGCCATGATGCACACAGTATGGGAAGGGAGCAGCAGCCATGATGCACACAGTATGGGAAGGGAGCAGCAGCCATTATTATTATTATTATTACCTGTTATTTATATAGCGCACACATATTCCGCAGCGCTTTACAGAGAATATCTTACCATTCACATCTATCCCTGCCTCAGTGGAGCTTACAATCTATATTCCCTACCACATGCTCGCAAACATACATACTATGGTCAATTTCGTGGGGAGCCAATTAACCTACCAGTATATTTTTGGAGTGTGGGAGGAAACCGGAGTACCCGGAGGAAACCCACGCAAGCACAGGGAGAATATACAAACTCCACACAGTTAGGGCCGTAGCCATGCACACAGTATGGGAAGGGAGCAGCAGCCATGCACACAGTATGGGAAGGGAGCAGCAGCCATGCACACAGTATGGGAAGGGAACAGCAGCCATGATGCACACAGTATGGGAAGGGAGCAGCAGCCATGATGCACACAGTATGGGAAGGGAGCAGCAGCCATGATGCACACAGTATGGGAAGGGAACAGCAGCCATGCACACAGTATGGGAAGGGAACAGCAGCCATGATGCACACAGTATGGGAAGGGAGCAGCAGCCATGCACACAGTATGGGAAGGGAGCAGCAGCCAAGCACACAGTATGGGAAGGGAGCAGCAGCCAAGCACACAGTATGGGAAGGGAGCAGCAGCCATGATGCACACAGTATGGGAAGGGAGCAGCAGACATGCACACAGTATGGGAAGGGAGCAGGAGCCTAGCACACAATATGGGAAGGGAGCAGCAGCCACGCACACAGTATGGGAAGGGAGCAGCAGCCACGCACACAGTATGGGAAGGGAGCAGCAGCCAAGCACACAGTATGGGAAGGGAGCAGCAGCCATGATGCACACAGTATGGGAAGGGAGCAGCAGACATGATGCACACAGTAAGGGAAGGGAGCAGCAGCCATGATGCACACAGTATGGGAAGGGAGCAGCAGCCATGATGCACACAGTATGGGAAGGGAGCAGCAGCCATGATGCACACAGTATGGGAAGGGAGCAGCAGCCATCATGCACACAGTATGGGAAGGGAGCAGCAGCCATGATGCACACAGTATGGGAAGGGAGCAGCAGCCATAATGCACACAGTATGGGAAGGGAGCAGCAGCCATGATGCACACAGTATGGGAAGGGAGCAGCAGCCATGCACACAGTATGGGAAGGGAGCAGCAGCCAAGCACACAGTATGGGAAGGGAGCAGCAGCCATGATGCACACAGTATGGGAAGGGAGCAGCAGCCATGATGCACACAGTATGGGAAGGGAGCAGCAGCCATGCACACAGTATGGGAAGGGAGCAGCAGCCATGATGCACACAGTATGGGAAGGGAGCAGCAGCCATGATGCACACAGTATGGGAAGGGAGCAGCAGCCATTATTATTATTATTATTATTATTACCTGTTATTTATATAGCGCACACATATTCCGCAGCGCTTTACAGAGAATATCTTACCATTCACATCTATCCCTGCCTCAGTGGAGCTTACAATCTATATTCCCTACCACATGCTCGCAAACATACATACTATGGTCAATTTCGTGGGGAGCCAATTAACCTACCAGTATATTTTTGGAGTGTGGGAGGAAACCGGAGTACCCGGAGGAAACCCACGCAAGCACAGGGAGAATATACAAACTCCACACAGTTAGGGCCGTAGCCATGCACACAGTATGGGAAGGGAGCAGCAGCCATGCACACAGTATGGGAAGGGAGCAGCAGCCATGCACACAGTATGGGAAGGGAACAGCAGCCATGATGCACACAGTATGGGAAGGGAGCAGCAGCCATGATGCACACAGTATGGGAAGGGAGCAGCAGCCATGATGCACACAGTATGGGAAGGGAACAGCAGCCATGCACACAGTATGGGAAGGGAACAGCAGCCATGATGCACACAGTATGGGAAGGGAGCAGCAGCCATGCACACAGTATGGGAAGGGAGCAGCAGCCAAGCACACAGTATGGGAAGGGAGCAGCAGCCACGCACACAGTATGATAAGGGAGCAGCAGTCATGATGCACACAGTATGGGAAGGGAGCAACAGCCAAGCACACAGTATGGGAAGGGAGCAGCAGCCACGCACACAGTATGGGAAGGGAGCAGCAGCCACGCACACAGTATGGGGAGGGAGCAGCAGCCACGCACGCAGTATGGGAAGGGAGCAGCAGCCACGCACACAGTTTGGGAAGGGAGCAGCAGCCACGCACACAGTATGGGAAGGGAGCAGCAGCCACGCACACAGTATGGGAAAGGAGCAGCAGCCATGCACACAGTATGGGAAGGGAGCAGCAGCCACGCACACAGTATGGGAAGGGAGCAGCAGCCACGCACACAGTATGGGAAGGGAGCAGCAGCCACGCACACAGTATGGGAAGGGAGCAGCGGCCACGCACACAGTATGGGAAGGGAGCAGCGGCCAAGCACACAGTATGGGAAGGGAGCAGCGGCCAAGCACACAGTATGGGAAGGGAGCAGCGGCCACGCACACAGTATGGGAAGGGAGCAGCGGCCACGCACACAGTATGGGAAGGGAGCAGCAGCCATGATGCACACAGTATGGGAAGGGAGCAGCAGCCATTATTATTATTATTATTATTATTACCTGTTATTTATATAGCGCACACATATTCCGCAGCGCTTTACAGAGAATATCTTACCATTCACATCTATCCTAGCCTCAGTGGAGCTTACAATCTATATTCCCTACCACATGCTCGCAAACATACATACTATGGTCAATTTCGTGGGGAGCCAATTAACCTACCAGTATATTTTTGGAGTGTGGGAGGAAACCGGAGTACCCGGAGGAAACCCACGCAAGCACAGGGAGAATATACAAACTCCACACAGTTAGGGCCGTAGCCATGCACACAGTATGGGAAGGGAGCAGCAGCCATGCACACAGTATGGGAAGGGAGCAGCAGCCATGCACACAGTATGGGAAGGGAACAGCAGCCATGATGCACACAGTATGGGAAGGGAGCAGCAGCCATGATGCACACAGTATGGGAAGGGAGCAGCAGCCATGATGCACACAGTATGGGAAGGGAACAGCAGCCATGCACACAGTATGGGAAGGGAACAGCAGCCATGATGCACACAGTATGGGAAGGGAGCAGCAGCCATGCACACAGTATGGGAAGGGAGCAGCAGCCAAGCACACAGTATGGGAAGGGAGCAACAGCCACGCACACAGTATGATAAGGGAGCAGCAGTCATGATGCACACAGTATGGGAAGGGAGCAACAGCCAAGCACACAGTATGGGAAGGGAGCAGCCGCCACGCACACAGTATGGGAAGGGAGCAGCAGCCACGCACACAGTATGGGGAGGGAGCAGCAGCCACGCACACAGTATGGGGAGGGAGCAGCAGCCACGCACGCAGTATGGGAAGGGAGCAGCAGCCACGCACACAGTTTGGGAAGGGAGCAGCAGCCACGCACACAGTATGGGAAGGGAGCAGCAGCCACGCACACAGTATGGGAAAGGAGCAGCAGCCATGCACACAGTATGGGAAGGGAGCAGCAGCCACGCACACAGTATGGGAAGGGAGCAGCAGCCACGCACACAGTATGGGAAGGGAGCAGCAGCCACGCACACAGTATGGGAAGGGAGCAGCGGCCAAGCACACAGTATGGGAAGGGAGCAGCGGCCAAGCACACAGTATGGGAAGGGAGCAGCGGCCACGCACACAGTTTGGGAAGGGAGCAGCGGCCACGCACACAGTATGGGAAGGGAGCAGCGGCCACGCACACAGTATGGGAAGGGAGCAGCGGCCACGCACACAGTATGGGAAGGGAGCAGCGGCCACGCACACAGTATGGGAAGGGAGCAGCGGCCACGCACACAGTATGGGAAGGGAGCAGCGGCCACGCACACAGTATGGGAAGGGAGCAGCGGCCACGCACACAGTATGGGAAGGGAGCAGCGGCCACGCACACAGTATGGGAAGGGAGCAGCGGCCACGCACACAGTATGGGAAGGGAGCAGCGGCCACGCACACAGTATGGGAAGGGAGCAGCGGCCACGCACACAGTATGGGAAGGGAGCAGCGGCCACGCACACAGTATGGGAAGGGAGCAGCGGCCACGCACACAGTATGGGAAGGGAGCAGCGGCCACGCACACAGTATGGGAAGGGAGCAGCGGCCACGCACACAGTATGGGAAGGGAGCAGCGGCCACGCACACAGTATGGGAAGGGAGCAGCGGCCATGCACACAGTATGGGAAGGGAGCAGCAGCCATTATTATTATTATTACCTGTTATTTATATAGCGCACACATATTCCGCAGCGCTTTACAGAGAATATCTTACCATTCACATCTATCCCTGCCTCAGTGGAGCTTACAATCTATATTCCCTACCACATGCTCGCAAACATACACACTATGGTCAATTTCGTGGGGAGCCAATTAACCTACCAGTATATTTTTGGAGTGTGGGAGGAAACCGGAGTACCCGGAGGAAACCCACGCAAGCACAGGGAGAATATACAAACTCCACACAGTTAGGGCCGTAGCCATGCACACAGTATGGGAAGGGAGCAGCAGCCATGCACACAGTATGGGAAGGGAGCAGCAGCCATGCACACAGTATGTGAAGGGAGCAGCAGCCATGATGCACACAGTATGGGAAGGGAACAGCAGCCATGCACACAGTATGGGAAGGGAACAGCAGCCATGATGCACACAGTATGGGAAGGGAGCAGCAGCCATGCACACAGTATGGGAAGGGAGCAGCAGCCAAGCACACAGTATGGGAAGGGAGCAGCAGCCACGCACACAGTATGATAAGGGAGCAGCAGTCATGATGCACACAGTATGGGAAGGGAGCAGCAGTCATGAAGCACAGAGTATGGGAAGGGAGCAACAGCCACGCACACAGTATGGGAAGGGAGCAGCAGCCACGCACACAGTATGGGAAGGGAGCAGCAGCCATGCACACAGTATGGGGAGGGAGCAGCAGCCATGATCACAGTATGGGAAGGGAGCAGCAGCCACGCACGCAGTATGGGAAGGGAGCAGCAGCCACGCACGCAGTTTGGGAAGGGAGCAGCAGCCACGCACGCAGTATGGGAAGGGAGCAGCAGCCACGCACACAGTATGGGAAAGGAGCAGCAGCCACGCACACAGTATGGGAAGGGAGCAGCAGCCATGCACACAGTATGGGAAGGGAGCAGCAGCCAAGCACACAGTATGGGAAGGGAGCAGCAACCAAGCACACAGTATGGGAAGAGAGCAGCAGCCACGCACACAGTATGGGAAGGGAGCAGCAGCCACGCACACAGTATGGGAAGGGAGCAGCAGCCATGATCACACATTATGAGAAGGGAGCAGCAGCCATGCACACAGTATGGGAAAGGAGCAGCAGCCAAGCACACAGTATGGGAAGGGAGCAGCAGCCAAGCACACAGTATGGGAAGGGAGCAGCAGCAACACACACAGTATGGGAAGGGAGCAGCAGTCACGCACACAGTATGGGAAGGGAGCAGCAGTCACGCACACAGTATGGGAAGGGAGCAGCAGCCACGCACACAGTATGGGAAGGGAGCAGCAGCCACGCACACAGTATGGGAAGGGAGCAGCAGCCACGCACACAGTATGGGAAGGGAGCAGCAGCCACGCACACAGAATGGGAAGGGAGCAGCAGCCACGCACACAGTATGGAAAGGGAGCAGCAGCCACGCACACAGTATGAGAAGGGAGCAGCAGCCACGCACACAGTATGGGAAGGGAGCAGCAGCCATGCACACAGTATGGGAAGGGAGCAGCAGCCATGCACACAGTATGGGAAGGGAGCAGCAGCCATGCACACAGTATGAGAAGGGAGCAGCAGCCATGCACACAGTATGAGAAGGGAGCAGCAGCCATGCACACAGTATGTGAAGGAAGCAGCAGCCATGATGCACACAGTATGGGAAGGGAGCAGCAGCCATGCACACAGTATGGGAAGGGAACAGCAGCTACGCACACAGTATGGGAAGGGAACAGCAGCCATGATGCACACAGTATGGGAAGGGAGCAGCAGCCATGATGCACACAGTATGGGAAGGGAGCAGCAGCCAAGCACACAGTATGGGAAGGGAGCAGCAGCCACGCACACAGTATGGGAAGGGAGCAGCAGTCATGATGCACACAGTATGGGAAGGGAGCAACAGCCAAGCACACAGTAAGGGAAGGGAGCAGCAGCCACGCACACAGTATGGGAAGGGAGCAGCAGCCACACACACAGTATGGGAAGGGAGCAGCAGCCACGCATACAGTATGGGAAGGGAGCAGCAGCCACGCATACAGTATGGGAAGGGAGCAGCAGCCACGCACTCAGTATGGGAAGGGAGCAGCAGCCACGCACACAGTATGCGAAAGGAGCAGCAGCCACGCACACAGTATGGGAAGGGAGCAGCAGCCACGCACACAGTATGGGAAGGGAGCAGCAGCCAAGCACACAGTATGGGAAGAGAGCAGCAGCCACACACACAGTATGGAAAGGGAGCAGCAGTCACACACACAGTATGGGAAGGGAGCAGCAGCTGTGCATACAGTATGGGAAGGAAGCAGCAGCCACGATGCACACAGTATGGGAAGGGAGCAGCAGCCACGCACACAGTATGGGAAGGGAGCAGCAGCCACGCACACAGTATGGGAAGGGAGCAGCAGCCACGCACACAGTATGGGAAGGGAGCAGCAGCCACGCACACAGTATGGGAAGGGAGCAGCAGCCACGCACACAGTATGGGAAGGGAGCAGCAGCCACGCACACAGTATGGGAAGGGAGCAGCAGCCACGCACACAGTATGGGAAGGGAGCAGCAGCCACGCACACAGTATGGGAAGGGAGCAGCAGCCACGCACACAGTATGGGAAAGGAGCAGCAGCCACGCACACAGTATGGGAAGGGAGCAGCAGCCAAGCACACAGTATGGGAAGGGAGCAGCAGCCAAGCACACAGTATGGGAAGAGAGCAGCAGCCACACACACAGTATGGAAAGGGAGCAGCAGTCACACACACAGTATGGGAATGGAGCAGCAGCTATGCACACAGTATGGGAAGGGAGCAGCAGCTATGCACACAGTATGGGAAGGGAGCAGCAGCCATGCACACAGTATGAGAAGGGAGCAGCAGCCATGCACACAGTATGGGAAGGAAGCAGCAGCCATGATGCACACAGTATGGGAAGGGAGCAGCAGCCATGCACACAGTATGGGAAGGGAACAGCAGCTACGCACACAGTATGGGAAGGGAACAGCAGCCATGATGCACACAGTATGGGAAAGGAGCAGCAGCCATGATGCACACAGTATGGGAAGGGAGCAGCAGCCACGCACACAGTATGGGAAGGGAGCAGCAGCCACGCACACAGTATGGGAAGGGAGCAGCAGTCATGATGCACACAGTATGGGAAGGGAGCAACAGCCAAGCACACAGTATGGGAAGGGAGCAGCAGCCACGCACACAGTATGGGAAGGGAGCAGCAGCCACGCACACAGTATGGGAAGGGAGCAGCAGCCACGCACTCAGTATGGGAAGGGAGCAGCAGCCACGCACACAGTATGCGAAAGGAGCAGCAGCCGCGCACACAGTATGGGAAGGGAGCAGCAGCCACGCACACAGTATGGGAAGGGAGCAGCAGCCAAGGACACAGTATGGGAAGAGAGCAGCAGCCACACACACAGTATGGAAAGGGAGCAGCAGTCACACACACAGTATGGGAAGGGAGCAGCAGCTATGCACACAGTATGGGAAGGGAGCAGCAGCTATGCACACAGTATGGGAAGGGAGCAGCAGCTATGCACACAGTATGGGAAGGGAGCAGCAGCCAAGCACACAGTATGGGAAGGGAGCAGCAGCCATGCACACAGTATGGGAAGGGAGCAGCAGCCATGCACACAGTATGGGAAGGGAGCAGCAGCCACGCACACAGTTTGGGAAGGGAGCTGCAGCCACGCACACAGTATGGGAAGGGAGCAGCAGCCACGCACACAGTTTGGGAAGGGAGCTGCAGCCACGCACACAGTATGGGAAGGGAGCAGCAGCCACGCACACAGTATGCGAAGGGAGCAGCAGCCACGCACACAGTATGGGAAGGGAGCAGCAGCCAAGCACACAGTATGGGAAGAGAGCAGCAGCCACGCACACAGTATGGAAAGGGAGCAGCAGTCACGCACACAGTATGGGAAGGGAGCAGCAGCCACGCACACAGTATGGGAAGGGAGCAGCAGCCACGCACACAGTATGGGAAGGGAGCAGCAGCCACGCACGCAGTATGGGAAGGGAGCAGCAGCCATGCACGCAGTAAGGGAAGGGAGCTGCAGCCAAGCACGCAGTATGGGAAGGGAGCAGCAGCCACACACGCAGTATGGGAAGGGAGCAGCAGCCACGCACACAGTATGAGAAGGGAGCAGCAGCCACGCACACAGTATGGGAAGGGAGCAGCAGCAGCCATGCACACAGTATGGGAAGGGAGCAGCAGCCATGCACACAGTATGAGAAGGGAGCAGCAGCCATGCACACAGTATGGGAAGGAAGCAGCAGCCATGATGCACACAGTATGGGAAGGGAGCAGCAGCCACGCACACAGTATGGGAAGGGAGCAGCAGCCACGCACACAGTATGGGAAGGGAACAGCAGCCATGATGCACACAGTATGGGAAGGGAGCAGCAGCCATGATGCACACAGTATGGGAAGGGAGCAGCAGCCAAGCACACAGTATGGGAAGGGAGCAGCAGCCACGCACACAGTATGGGAAGGGAGCAGCAGTCATGATGCACACAGTATGGGAAGGGAGCAACAGCCAAGCACACAGTATGGGAAGGGAGCAGCCGCCACGCACACAGTATGGGAAGGGAGCAGCCGCCACGCACACAGTATGGGAAGGGAGCAGCAGTCATGATGTACACAGTATGGGAAGGGAGCAACAGCCAAGCACACAGTATGGCAAGGGAGCAGCAGCCAAGCACACAGTTTGGGAAGGGAGCAGAAGCCACGCACACAGTATGGGAAGGGAGCAGCAGCCACGCACACAGTATGGGAAAGAAGCAGCAGCCACGCACACAGTATGGGAAGGGAGCAGCAGCCACGCACACAGTATGCGAAAGGAGCAGCAGCCACGCACACAGTATGGGAAGGGAGCAGCAGCCAAGCACACAGTATGGGAAGAGAGCAGCAGCCACACACACAGTATGGAAAGGGAGCAGCAGTCACACACACAGTATGGGAAGGGAGCAGCAGCCACGCACACAGTATGGGAAGGGAGCAGCAGCCACACACACAGTATGGGAAGGGAGCAGCAGCCACGCACACAGTATGGATAGGGAGCAGCAGCCACGCACACAGTATGGGAAGGGAGCAGCAGCCACACGCACAGTATGGGAAGGGAGCAGCAGCCACAAACACAGTATGGGAAGGGAGCAGCAGCCACGCACACAGTATGGGAAGGGAGCAGCAGCCACGCACACAGTATGGGAAGGGAGCAGCAGCCACGCACGCAGTATGGGAAGGGAGCAGCAGCCATGCACGCAGTAAGGGAAGGGAGCAGCAGCCAAGCACACAGTATGGGAAGGGAGCAGCAGCCACACACACAGTATGGGAAGGGAGCAGCAGCCACGCACACAGTATGAGAAGGGAGCAGCAGCCACGCACACAGTATGGGAAGGGAGCAGCAGCCATGCACACAGTATGGGAAGGGAGCAGCAGCCATGCACACAGTATGAGAAGGGAGCAGCAGCCATGCACACAGTATGAGAAGGGAGCAGCAGCCATGCACACAGTATGGGAAGGAAGCAGCAGCCATGATGCACACAGTATGGGAAGGGAGCAGCAGCCACGCACACAGTATGGGAAGGGAGCAGCAGCCACGCACACAGTATGGGAAGGGAACAGCAGCCATGATGCACACAGTATGGGAAGGGAGCAGCAGCCATGATGCACACAGTATGGGAAGGGAGCAGCAGCCAAGCACACAGTATGGGAAGGGAGCAGCAGCCACGCACACAGTATGGGAAGGGAGCAGCAGTCATGATGCACACAGTATGGGAAGGGAGCAACAGCCAAGCACACAGTATGGGAAGGGAGCAGCAGCCACGCACACAGTATGGGAAGGGAGCAGCCGCCACGCACACAGTATGGGAAGGGAGCAGCAGTCATGATGCACACAGTATGGGAAGGGAGCAACAGCCAAGCACACAGTATGGCAAGGGAGCAGCAGCCACGCACACAGTTTGGGAAGGGAGCAGAAGCCACGCACACAGTATGGGAAGGGAGCAGCAGCCACGCACACAGTATGGGAAAGAAGCAGCAGCCACGCACACAGTATGGGAAGTGAGCAGCAGCCACGCACACAGTATGCGAAAGGAGCAGCAGCCACGCACACAGTATGGGAAGGGAGCAGCAGCCAAGCACACAGTATGGGAAGAGAGCAGCAGCCACACACACAGTATGGAAAGGGAGCAGCAGTCACACACACAGTATGGGAAGGGAGCAGCAGCCACGCACACAGTATGGGAAGGGAGCAGCAGCCATGATAACACATTATGAGAAGGGAGCAGCAGCCATGCACACAGTATGGGAAGGGAGCAGCAGCCAAGTACACAGTATGGGAAGGGAGCAGCAGCCACACACACAGTATGGGAAGGGAGCAGCAGCCACGCACACAGTATGGATAGGGAGCAGCAGCCACGCACACAGTATGGGAAGGGAGCAGCAGCCACACGCACAGTATGGGAAGGGAGCAGCAGCCACGCGCACAGTATGGGAAGGGAGCAGCAGCCAAGCGCACAGTATGGGAAGGGAGCAGCAGCCAAGCGCACAGTATGGGAAGGGAGCAGCAGCCACAAACACAGTATGGGAAGGGAGCAGCAGCCACGCACACAGTATGGGAAGGGAGCAGCAGCCACGCACACAGCATGGGAAGGGAGCAGCAGCCACGCACACAGCATGGGAAGGGAGCAGCAGCCACGATGCACACAGTATGGGAAGGAAGCAGCAGCCACGATGCACACAGTATGGGAAGGGAGCAGCAGCCACGATGCACACAGTATGGGAAGGGAGTAGCAGCCACGATGCACACAGTATGGGAAGGGAGCAGCAGCCACACACAAAGTATGGGAAGGCAGCAGCAGCCACGCACACAGTATGGGAAGGGAGCAGCAGCCACGCACACAGTATGGGAAGGGAGCAGCAGCCACGCACACAGTATGGGAAGGGAGCAGCAGCCAAGCACACAGTATGGGAAGGGAGCAGCAGCCACGCACACAGTATGGGAAGGGAGCAGCAGCCATGCACACAGTATGGGAAGGGAGCAGCAGCCATGCACACAGTATGGGAAGGGAGCAGCAGCCATGCACACAGTATGGGAAGGGAGCAGCAGCCATGCACACAGTATGGGAAGGGAGCAGCAGCCAAGCACACAGTATGGGAAGGGAGCAGCATCCATGCACACAGTATGGGAAGGGAGCAGCAGCCAAGCACACAGTATGGGAAGGGAGCAGCAGCCACGCACACAGTATGGGAAGGGAGCAGCAGCCACGCACACAGTATGGGAAGGGAGCAGCAGCCATGATGCACACAGTATGGGAAGGGAGCAGCAGCCAAGCACACAGTATGGGAAGGGAGCAGCAGCTATGCACACAGTATGGGAAGGGAGCAGCAGCTATGCACACAGTATGGGAAGAGAGCAGCAGCCAAACACACAGTACGGGAAGGGAGCAGCAGCCATGCACACAGTACGGGAAGAGAGCAGCAGCCATGCACACAGTATGGGAAGGGAGCAGCAGCCAAGCACACAGTATGGGAAGGGAGCAGCAGCCAAGCACACAGTATGGGAAGGGAGCAGCAGCCATGCACACAGTATGGGAAGGGAGCAGCAGCCATGCACACAGTATGGGAAGGGAGCAGCAGCCAAGCACACAGTATGGGAAGGGAGCAGCAGCCATGCACACAGTATGGGAAGGGAGCAGCAGCCATGATGCACACAGTATGGGAAGGGAGCAGCAGCCAAGCGCACAGTAAGGGAAGGGAGCAGCAGCCACGCACACAGTATGGGAAGGGAGCAGCAGCCACGTACACAGTATGGGAAGGGAGCAGCAGCCAAGCACACAGTATGGGAAGGGAGCAGCAGCCACGCACACAGTATGGGAAGGGAGCAGCAGCCACGCACACAGTATGGGAAGGGAGCCGCAGCCACGGACACAGTATGGGAAGGGAGCAGCAGCCACGGACACAGTATGGGAAGGGAGCAGCAGCCACGCACACAGTATGGGAAGGGAGCAGCAGCCACGCACACAGTATGGGAAGGGAGCAGCAGCCACGCACACAGTATGGGAAGGGAGCAGCAGCCACGCACTCAGTATGGGAAGGGAGCAGCAGCCACGCACACAGTATGGGAAGGGAGCAGAAGCCACGCACACAGTATGGGAAGGAAGCAGGAGCCTAGCACACAGTATGGGAAGGGAGCAGCAGCCAAACACACAGTATGGGAAGGGAGCAGCAGCTATGCACACAGTATGGGAAGGGAGCAGCAGCTATGCACACAGTATGGGAAGAGAGCAGCAGCCATGCACACAGTATGGGAAGGGAGCAGCAGCCAAGCACACAGTATGGGAAGGGAGCAGCAGCCAAGCACACAGTATGGGAAGGGAGCAGCAGCCACGCACACAGTATGGGAAGGGAGTAGCAGCCACGCACACAGTATGGGAAGGGAGCAGCAGCCATGCACACAGTATGGGAAGGGAGCAGCAGCCAAGCACACAGTATGGGAAGGGAGCAGCAGCCAAGCACACAGTATGGGAAGGGAGCAGCAGCCAAGCACACAGTATGGGAAGGGAGCAGCAGCCATGCACACAGTATGGGAAGGGAGCAGCAGCCAAGCACACAGTATGGGAAGGGAGCAGCAGCCAAGCACACAGTATGGGAAGGGAGCAGCAGCCATGCACACAGTATGGGAAGGGAGCAGCAGCCACACACACAGTATGGGAAGGGAGCAGCAGCCACGCACACAGTATGAGAAGGGAGCAGCAGCCACGCACACAGTATGGGAAGGGAGCAGCAGCCATGCACACAGTATGGGAAGGGAACAGCAGCCATGCACACAGTATGAGAAGGGAGCAGCAGCCATGCACACAGTATGAGAAGGGAGCAGCAGCCATGCACACAGTATGGGAAGGAAGCAGCAGCCATGATGCACACAGTATGGGAAGGGAGCAGCAGCCACGCACACAGTATGGGAAGGGAGCAGCAGCCACGCACACAGTATGGGAAGGGAACAGCAGCCATGATGCACACAGTATGGGAAGGGAGCAGCAGCCATGATGCACACAGTATGGGAAGGGAGCAGCAGCCAAGCACACAGTATGGGAAGGGAGCAGCAGCCACGCACACAGTATGGGAAGGGAGCAGCAGTCATGATGCACACAGTATGGGAAGGGAGCAACAGCCAAGCACACAGTATGGGAAGGGAGGAGCAGCCACGCACACAGTATGGGAAGGGAGCAGCCGCCACGCACACAGTATGGGAAGGGAGCAGCAGTCATGATGCACACAGTATGGGAAGGGAGCAACAGCCAAGCACACAGTATGGCAAGGGAGCAGCAGCCACGCACACAGTTTGGGAAGGGAGCAGAAGCCACGCACACAGTATGGGAAGGGAGCAGCAGCCACGCACACAGTATGGGAAAGAAGCAGCAGCCACGCACACAGTATGGGAAGTGAGCAGCAGCCACGCACACAGTATGCGAAAGGAGCAGCAGCCACGCACACAGTATGGGAAGGGAGCAGCAGCCAAGCACACAGTATGGGAAGAGAGCAGCAGCCACACACACAGTATGGAAAGGGAGCAGCAGTCACACACACAGTATGGGAAGGGAGCAGCAGCCACGCACACAGTATGGGAAGGGAGCAGCAGCCATGATAACACATTATGAGAAGGGAGCAGCAGCCATGCACACAGTATGGGAAGGGAGCAGCAGCCAAGTACACAGTATGGGAAGGGAGCAGCAGCCACACACACAGTATGGGAAGGGAGCAGCAGCCACGCACACAGTATGGATAGGGAGCAGCAGCCACGCACACAGTATGGGAAGGGAGCAGCAGCCACACGCACAGTATGGGAAGGGAGCAGCAGCCACGCGCACAGTATGGGAAGGGAGCAGCAGCCAAGCGCACAGTATGGGAAGGGAGCAGCAGCCAAGCGCACAGTATGGGAAGGGAGCAGCAGCCACAAACACAGTATGGGAAGGGAGCAGCAGCCACGCACACAGTATGGGAAGGGAGCAGCAGCCACGCACACAGCATGGGAAGGGAGCAGCAGCCACGATGCACACAGCATGGGAAGGGAGCAGCAGCCACGATGCACACAGTATGGGAAGGAAGCAGCAGCCACGATGCACACAGTATGGGAAGGGAGCAGCAGCCAAGCACACAGTATGGGAAGGGAGCAGCAGCCAAGCACACAGTATGGGAAGGGAGCAGCAGCCACGCACACAGTATGGGAAGGGAGTAGCAGCCACGCACACAGTATGGGAAGGGAGCAGCAGCCATGCACACAGTATGGGAAGGGAGCAGCAGCCAAGCACACAGTATGGGAAGGGAGCAGCAGCCAAGCACACAGTATGGGAAGGGAGCAGCAGCCAAGCACACAGTATGGGAAGGGAGCAGCAGCCATGCACACAGTATGGGAAGGGAGCAGCAGCCAAGCACACAGTATGGGAAGGGAGCAGCAGCCAAGCACACAGTATGGGAAGGGAGCAGCAGCCATGCACACAGTATGGGAAGGGAGCAGCAGCCAAGCACACAGTATTTGGAAGGGAGCAGCATCCATGCACACAGTATGGGAAGGGAGCAGCAGCCAAGCACACAGTATGGGAAGGGAGCAGCAGCCACGCACACAGTATGGGAAGGGAGCAGCAGCCACGCACACAGTATGGGAAGGGAGCAGCAGCCATGATGCACACAGTATGGGAAGGGAGCAGCAGCCAAGCACACAGTATGGGAAGGGAGCAGCAGCTATGCACACAGTATGGGAAGGGAGCAGCAGCTATGCACACAGTATGGGAAGAGAGCAGCAGCCAAACACACAGTACGGGAAGGGAGCAGCAGCCATGCACACAGTACGGGAAGAGAGCAGCAGCCATGCACACAGTATGGGAAGGGAGCAGCAGCCAAGCACACAGTATGGGAAGGGAGCAGCAGCCAAGCACACAGTATGGGAAGGGAGCAGCAGCCATGCACACAGTATGGGAAGGGAGCAGCAGCCATGCACACAGTATGGGAAGGGAGCAGCAGCCAAGCACACAGTATGGGAAGGGAGCAGCAGCCATGCACACAGTATGGGAAGGGAGCAGCAGCCATGATGCACACAGTATGGGAAGGGAGCAGCAGCCAAGCACACAGTAAGGGAAGGGAGCAGCAGCCACGCACACAGTATGGGAAGGGAGCAGCAGCCACGTACACAGTATGGGAAGGGAGCAGCAGCCAAGCACACAGTATGGGAAGGGAGCAGCAGCCACGCACACAGTATGGGAAGGGAGCAGCAGCCACGCACACAGTATGGGAAGGGAGCAGCAGCCACGCACACAGTATGGGAAGGGAGCAGCAGCCACGGACACAGTATGGGAAGGGAGCAGCAGCCACGCACACAGTATGGGAAGGGAGCAGCAGCCACGCACACAGTATGGGAAGGGAGCAGCAGCCACGCACACAGTATGGGAAGGGAGCAGCAGCCACGCACTCAGTATGGGAAGGGAGCAGCAGCCACGCACACAGTATGGGAAGGGAGCAGAAGCCACGCACACAGTATGGGAAGGAAGCAGGAGCCTAGCACACAGTATGGGAAGGGAGCAGCAGCCAAACACACAGTATGGGAAGGGAGCAGCAGCTATGCACACAGTATGGGAAGGGAGCAGCAGCTATGCACACAGTATGGGAAGAGAGCAGCAGCCATGCACACAGTATGGGAAGGGAGCAGCAGCCAAGCACACAGTATGGGAAGGGAGCAGCAGCCAAGCACACAGTATGGGAAGGGAGCAGCAGCCACGCACACAGTATGGGAAGGGAGCAGCAGCCACGCACACAGTATGGGAAGGGAGCAGCAGCCATGCACACAGTATGGGAAGGGAGCAGCAGCCAAGCACACAGTATGGGAAGGGAGCAGCAGCCAAGCACACAGTATGGGAAGGGAGCAGCAGCCAAGCACACAGTATGGGAAGGGAGCAGCAGCCATGCACACAGTATGGGAAGGGAGCAGCAGCCAAGCACACAGTATGGGAAGGGAGCAGCAGCCAAGCACACAGTATGGGAAGGGAGCAGCAGCCATGCACACAGTATGGGAAGGGAGCAGCAGCCACACACACAGTATGGGAAGGGAGCAGCAGCCACGCACACAGTATGAGAAGGGAGCAGCAGCCACGCACACAGTATGGGAAGGGAGCAGCAGCCATGCACACAGTATGGGAAGGGAACAGCAGCCATGCACACAGTATGAGAAGGGAGCAGCAGCCATGCACACAGTATGAGAAGGGAGCAGCAGCCATGCACACAGTATGGGAAGGAAGCAGCAGCCATGATGCACACAGTATGGGAAGGGAGCAGCAGCCACGCACACAGTATGGGAAGGGAGCAGCAGCCACGCACACAGTATGGGAAGGGAACAGCAGCCATGATGCACACAGTATGGGAAGGGAGCAGCAGCCATGATGCACACAGTATGGGAAGGGAGCAGCAGCCAAGCACACAGTATGGGAAGGGAGCAGCAGCCACGCACACAGTATGGGAAGGGAGCAGCAGTCATGATGCACACAGTATGGGAAGGGAGCAACAGCCAAGCACACAGTATGGGAAGGGAGGAGCAGCCACGCACACAGTATGGGAAGGGAGCAGCCGCCACGCACACAGTATGGGAAGGGAGCAGCAGTCATGATGCACACAGTATGGGAAGGGAGCAACAGCCAAGCACACAGTATGGCAAGGGAGCAGCAGCCACGCACACAGTTTGGGAAGGGAGCAGAAGCCACGCACACAGTATGGGAAGGGAGCAGCAGCCACGCACACAGTATGGGAAAGAAGCAGCAGCCACGCACACAGTATGGGAAGTGAGCAGCAGCCACGCACACAGTATGCGAAAGGAGCAGCAGCCACGCACACAGTATGGGAAGGGAGCAGCAGCCAAGCACACAGTATGGGAAGAGAGCAGCAGCCACACACACAGTATGGAAAGGGAGCAGCAGTCACACACACAGTATGGGAAGGGAGCAGCAGCCACGCACACAGTATGGGAAGGGAGCAGCAGCCATGATAACACATTATGAGAAGGGAGCAGCAGCCATGCACACAGTATGGGAAGGGAGCAGCAGCCAAGTACACAGTATGGGAAGGGAGCAGCAGCCACACACACAGTATGGGAAGGGAGCAGCAGCCACGCACACAGTATGGATAGGGAGCAGCAGCCACGCACACAGTATGGGAAGGGAGCAGCAGCCACACGCACAGTATGGGAAGGGAGCAGCAGCCACGCGCACAGTATGGGAAGGGAGCAGCAGCCAAGCGCACAGTATGGGAAGGGAGCAGCAGCCAAGCGCACAGTATGGGAAGGGAGCAGCAGCCACAAACACAGTATGGGAAGGGAGCAGCAGCCACGCACACAGTATGGGAAGGGAGCAGCAGCCACGCACACAGCATGGGAAGGGAGCAGCAGCCACGATGCACACAGCATGGGAAGGGAGCAGCAGCCACGATGCACACAGTATGGGAAGGAAGCAGCAGCCACGATGCACACAGTATGGGAAGGGAGCAGCAGCCAAGCACACAGTATGGGAAGGGAGCAGCAGCCAAGCACACAGTATGGGAAGGGAGCAGCAGCCACGCACACAGTATGGGAAGGGAGTAGCAGCCACGCACACAGTATGGGAAGGGAGCAGCAGCCATGCACACAGTATGGGAAGGGAGCAGCAGCCAAGCACACAGTATGGGAAGGGAGCAGCAGCCAAGCACACAGTATGGGAAGGGAGCAGCAGCCAAGCACACAGTATGGGAAGGGAGCAGCAGCCATGCACACAGTATGGGAAGGGAGCAGCAGCCAAGCACACAGTATGGGAAGGGAGCAGCAGCCAAGCACACAGTATGGGAAGGGAGCAGCAGCCATGCACACAGTATGGGAAGGGAGCAGCAGCCATGCACACAGTATGGGAAGGGAGCAGGAGCCATGATGCACACAGTATGGGAAGGGAGCAGCAGCCAAGCACACAGTATGGGAAGGGAGCAGCAGCCATGCACACAGTATGGGAAGGGAGCAGCAGCCATGCACACAGTATGGGAAGGGAGCAGCAGCCATGATGCACACAGTTTGGGAAGGGAGCAGCAGCCAAGCACACAGTATGGGAAGGGAGCAGCAGCTATGCAGACAGTATGGGAAGGGAGCAGCAGCTATGCACACAGTATGGGAAGAGAGCAGCAGCCAAACACACAGTATGGGAAGGGAGCAGCAGCCATGCACACAGTATGGGAAGGGAGCAGCAGCCATGCACACAGTATGGGAAGAGAGCAGCAGCCAAGCACACAGTATGGGAAGGGAGCAGCAGCCAAGCACACAGTATGGGAAGGGAGCAGCAGCTATGCACACAGTATGGGAAGGGAGCAGCAGCCATGCACACAGTATGGGAAGGGAGCAGCAGCCAAGCACACAGTATGGGAAGGGAGCAGCAGCCAAGCACACAGTATGGGAAGGGAGCAGCAGCCATGATGCACACAGTATGGGAAGGGAGCAGCAGCCATGATGCACACAGTATGGGAAGGGAGCAGCAGCCATGATGCACACAGTATGGGAAGGGAGCAGCAGCCATGATGCACACAGTATGGGAAGGAAGCAGCAGCCATGATGCACACAGTATGGGAAGGGAGCAGCAGCCCAGCACACAGTAAGGGAAGGGAGCAGCAGCCACGCACACAGTATGGGAAGGGAGCAGCAGCCACGTACACAGTATGGGAAGGGAGCAGCAGCCAAGCACACTGTATGGGAAGGGAGCAGTAGCCACGCACACAGTATGGGAAGGGAGCAGCAGCCACGCACACAGTATGGGAAGGGAGCAGCAGCCACGCACACAGTATGGGAAGGGAGCAGCAGCCACGCACACAGTATGGGAAAGGAGCAGCAGCCACGCACACAGTATGGGAAGGGAGCAGCAGCCACGCACACAGTATGGGAAGGGAGCAGCAGCCACGCACACAGTATGGGAAGGGAGCAGCAGCCACGCACACAGTATGGGAAGGGAGCAGCGGCCACGCACACAGTATGGGAAGGGAGCAGCGGCCAAGCACACAGTATGGGAAGGGAGCAGCGGCCAAGCAAACAGTATGGGAAGGGAGCAGCGGCCACGCACACAGTATGGGAAGGGAGCAGCGGCCACGCACACAGTATGGGAAGGGAGCAGCGGCCACGCACACAGTATGGGAAGGGAGCAGCGGCCACGCACACAGTATGGGAAGGGAGCAGCGGCCACGCACACAGTATGGGAAGGGAGCAGCGGCCACGCACACAGTATGGGAAGGGAGCAGCGGCCACGCACACAGTATGGGAAGGGAGCAGCGGCCACGCACACAGTATGGGAAGGGAGCAGCGGCCACGCACACAGTATGGGAAGGGAGCAGCGGCCACGCACACAGTATGGGAAGGGAGCAGCGGCCACGCACACAGTATGGGAAGGGAGCAGAGGCCACGCACACAGTATGGGAAGGGAGCAGCGGCCACGCACACAGTATGGGAAGGGAGCAGCGGCCACGCACACAGTATGGGAAGGGAGCAGCGGCCACGCACACAGTATGGGAAGGGAGCAGCGGCCACGCACACAGTATGGGAAGGGAGCAGCAGCCATTATTATTATTATTACCTGTTATTTATATAGCGCACACATATTCTGCAGCGCTTTACAGAGAATATCTTACCATTCACATCTATCCCTGCCTCAGTGGAGCTTACAATCTATATTCCCTACCACATGCTCGCAAACATACACACTATGGTCAATTTCGTGGGGAGCCAATTAACCTACCAGTATATTTTTGGAGTGTGGGAGGAAACCGGAGTACCCGGAGGAAACCCACGCAAGCACAGGGAGAATATACAAACTCCACACAGTTAGGGCCGTAGCCATGCACACAGTATGGGAAGGGAGCAGCAGCCATGCACACAGTATGGGAAGGGAGCAGCAGCCATGCACACAGTATGTGAAGGGAGCAGCAGCCATGATGCACACAGTATGGGAAGGGAACAGCAGCCATGCACACAGTATGGGAAGGGAACAGCAGCCATGATGCACACAGTATGGGAAGGGAGCAGCAGCCATGCACACAGTATGGGAAGGGAGCAGCAGCCAAGCACACAGTATGGGAAGGGAGCAGCAGCCACGCACACAGTATGATAAGGGAGCAGCAGTCATGATGCACACAGTATGGGAAGGGAGCAGCAGTCATGAAGCACAGAGTATGGGAAGGGAGCAACAGCCAAGCACAAAGTATGGGAAGGGAGCAGCAGCCACGCACACAGTATGGGAAGGGAGCAGCAGCCATGCACACAGTATGGGGAGGGAGCAGCAGCCATGATCACAGTATGTAAGGGAGCAGCAGCCACGCACGCAGTATGGGAAGGGAGCAGCAGCCACGCACACAGTTTGGGAAGGGAGCAGCAGCCACGCACACAGTTTGGGAAGGGAGCAGCAGCCACGCACACAGTATGGGAAGGGAGCAGCAGCCACGCACACAGTATGGGAAGGGAGCAGCAGCCACGCACACAGTATGGGAAGGGAGCAGCAGCCACGCACACAGTATGGGAAGGGAGCAGCAGCCACGCACACAGTATGGGAAGGGAGCAGCAGCCACGCACACAGTATGGGAAGGGAGCAGCGGCCACGCACACAGTATGGGAAGGGAGCAGCGGCCACGCACACAGTATGGGAAGGGAGCAGCGGCCAAGCACACAGTATGGGAAGGGAGCAGCGGCCACGCACACAGTATGGGAAGGGAGCAGCGGCCACGCACACAGTATGGGAAGGGAGCAGCGGCCATGCACACAGTATGGGAAGGGAGCAGCGGCCACGCACACAGTATGGGAAGGGAGCAGCGGCCACGCACACAGTATGGGAAGGGAGCAGCGGCCACGCACACAGTATGGGAAGGGAGCAGCGGCCACGCACACAGTATGGGAAGGGAGCAGCGGCCATGCACACAGTATGGGGAGGGAGCAGCAGCCATGATCACAGTATGGGAAGGGAGCAGCAGCCACGCACGCAGTATGGGAAGGGAGCAGCAGCCACGGACGCAGTTTGGGAAGGGAGCAGCAGCCACGCACGCAGTATGGGAAGGGAGCAGCAGCCACGCACGCAGTATGGGAAAGGAGCAGCAGCCACGCACACAGTATGGGAAGGGAGCAGCAGCCACGCACACAGTATGGGAAGGGAGCAGCAGCCAAGCACACAGTATGGGAAGGGAGCAGCAACCAAGCACACAGTATGGGAAGAGAGCAGCAGCCACGCACACAGTATGGGAAGGGAGCAGCAGCCACGCACACAGTATGGGAAGGGAGCAGCAGCCATGATCACACATTATGAGAAGGGAGCAGCAGCCATGCACACAGTATGGGAAAGGAGCAGCAGCCAAGCACACAGTATGGGAAGGGAGCAGCAGCCAAGCACACAGTATGGGAAGGGAGCAGCAGCAACACACACAGTATGGGAAGGGAGCAGCAGTCACGCACACAGTATGGGAAGGGAGCAGCAGTCACGCACACAGTATGGGAAGGGAGCAGCAGCCACGCACACAGTATGGGAAGGGAGCAGCAGCCACGCACACAGTATGGGAAGGGAGCAGCAGCCACGCACACAGAATGGGAAGGGAGCAGCAGCCACGCACACAGAATGGGAAGGGAGCAGCAGTCACGCACACAGTATGGAAAGGGAGCAGCAGCCACGCACACAGTATGAGAAGGGAGCAGCAGCCACGCACACAGTATGGGAAGGGAGCAGCAGCCATGCACACAGTATGGGAAGGGAGCAGCAGCCATGCACACAGTATGGGAAGGGAGCAGCAGCCAAGCACACAGTATGGGAAGGGAGCAGCAGCCAAGCACACAGTATGGGAAGAGAGCAGCAGCCACGCACACAGTATGGGAAGGGAGCAGCAGCCACGCACACAGTATGGGAAGGGAGCAGCAGCCACGCACACAGTATGGGAAGGGAGCAGCAGCCACGCACACAGTATGGGAAGGGAGCAGCAGCCACGCACACAGTATGGGAAGGGAGCAGCGGCCACGCACACAGTATGGGAAGGGAGCAGCGGCCACGCACACAGTATGGGAAGGGAGCAGCGGCCAAGCACACAGTATGGGAAGGGAGCAGCGGCCAAGCACACAGTATGGGAAGGGAGCAGCGGCCACGCACACAGTATGGGAAGGGAGCAGCGGCCACGCACACAGTATGGGAAGGGAGCAGCGGCCACGCACACAGTATGGGAAGGGAGCAGCGGCCACGCACACAGTATGGGAAGGGAGCAGCGGCCACGCACACAGTATGGGAAGGGAGCAGCAGCCACGCACACAGTATGGGAAGGGAGCAGCAGCCACGCACACAGAATGGGAAGGGAGCAGCAGCCACGCACACAGAATGGGAAGGGAGCAGCAGTCACGCACACAGTATGGAAAGGGAGCAGCAGCCACGCACACAGTATGAGAAGGGAGCAGCAGCCACGCACACAGTATGGGAAGGGAGCAGCAGCCATGCACACAGTATGGGAAGGGAGCAGCAGCCATGCACACAGTATGGGAAGGGAGCAGCAGCCAAGCACACAGTATGGGAAGGGAGCAGCAGCCAAGCACACAGTATGGGAAGAGAGCAGCAGCCACGCACACAGTATGGGAAGGGAGCAGCAGCCACGCACACAGTATGGGAAGGGAGCAGCAGCCACGCACACAGTATGGGAAGGGAGCAGCAGCCACGCACACAGTATGGGAAGGGAGCAGCAGCCACGCACACAGTATGGGAAGGGAGCAGCGGCCACGCACACAGTATGGGAAGGGAGCAGCGGCCACGCACACAGTATGGGAAGGGAGCAGCGGCCAAGCACACAGTATGGGAAGGGAGCAGCGGCCAAGCACACAGTATGGGAAGGGAGCAGCGGCCACGCACACAGTATGGGAAGGGAGCAGCGGCCACGCACACAGTATGGGAAGGGAGCAGCGGCCACGCACACAGTATGGGAAGGGAGCAGCGGCCACGCACACAGTATGGGAAGGGAGCAGCGGCCACGCACACAGTATGGGAAGGGAGCAGCGGCCACGCACACAGTATGGGAAGGGAGCAGCGGCCACGCACACAGTATGGGAAGGGAGCAGCAGCCATGCACACAGTATGGGGAGGGAGCAGCAGCCATGATCACAGTATGGGAAGGGAGCAGCAGCCACGCACGCAGTATGGGAAGGGAGCAGCAGCCACGGACGCAGTTTGGGAAGGGAGCAGCAGCCACGCACGCAGTATGGGAAGGGAGCAGCAGCCACGCACACAGTATGGGAAAGGAGCAGCAGCCACGCACACAGTATGGGAAGGGAGCAGCAGCCACGCACACAGTATGGGAAGGGAGCAGCAGCCAAGCACACAGTATGGGAAGGGAGCAGCAACCAAGCACACAGTATGGGAAGAGAGCAGCAGCCACGCACACAGTATGGGAAGGGAGCAGCAGCCACGCACACAGTATGGGAAGGGAGCAGCAGCCATGATCACACATTATGAGAAGGGAGCAGCAGCCATGCACACAGTATGGGAAAGGAGCAGCAGCCAAGCACACAGTATGGGAAGGGAGCAGCAGCCAAGCACACAGTATGGGAAGGGAGCAGCAGCAACACACACAGTATGGGAAGGGAGCAGCAGTCACGCACACAGTATGGGAAGGGAGCAGCAGTCACGCACACAGTATGGGAAGGGAGCAGCAGCCACGCACACAGTATGGGAAGGGAGCAGCAGCCACGCACACAGTATGGGAAGGGAGCAGCAGCCACGCACACAGAATGGGAAGGGAGCAGCAGCCACGCACACAGAATGGGAAGGGAGCAGCAGTCACGCACACAGTATGGAAAGGGAGCAGCAGCCACGCACACAGTATGAGAAGGGAGCAGCAGCCACGCACACAGTATGGGAAGGGAGCAGCAGCCATGCACACAGTATGGGAAGGGAGCAGCAGCCATGCACACAGTATGGGAAGGGAGCAGCAGCCATGCACACAGTATGAGAAGGGAGCAGCAGCCATGCACACAGTATGAGAAGGGAGCAGCAGCCATGCACACAGTATGTGAAGGAAGCAGCAGCCATGATGCACACAGTATGGGAAGGGAGCAGCAGCCATGCACACAGTATGGGAAGGGAACAGCAGCTACGCACACAGTATGGGAAGGGAACAGCAGCCATGATGCACACAGTATGGGAAGGGAGCAGCAGCCATGATGCACACAGTATGGGAAGGGAGCAGCAGCCAAGCACACAGTATGGGAAGGGAGCAGCAGCCACGCACACAGTATGGGAAGGGAGCAGCAGTCATGATGCACACAGTATGGGAAGGGAGCAACAGCCAAGCACACAGTAAGGGAAGGGAGCAGCAGCCACGCACACAGTATGGGAAGGGAGCAGCAGCCACACACACAGTATGGGAAGGGAGCAGCAGCCACGCATACAGTATGGGAAGGGAGCAGCAGCCACGCATACAGTATGGGAAGGGAGCAGCAGCCACGCACTCAGTATGGGAAGGGAGCAGCAGCCACGCACACAGTATGCGAAAGGAGCAGCAGCCACGCACACAGTATGGGAAGGGAGCAGCAGCCACGCACACAGTATGGGAAGGGAGCAGCAGCCAAGCACACAGTATGGGAAGAGAGCAGCAGCCACACACACAGTATGGAAAGGGAGCAGCAGTCACACACACAGTATGGGAAGGGAGCAGCAGCTATGCACACAGTATGGGAAGGAAGCAGCAGCCACGATGCACACAGTATGGGAAGGGAGCAGCAGCCACGCACACAGTATGGGAAGGGAGCAGCAGCCACGCACACAGTATGGGAAGGGAGCAGCAGCCACGCACACAGTATGGGAAGGGAGCAGCAGCCACGCACACAGTATGGGAAGGGAGCAGCAGCCACGCACACAGTATGGGAAGGGAGCAGCAGCCACGCACACAGTATGGGAAGGGAGCAGCAGCCACGCACACAGTATGGGAAGGGAGCAGCAGCCACGCACACAGTATGGGAAGGGAGCAGCAGCCACGCACACAGTATGGGAAGGGAGCAGCAGCCACGCACACAGTATGGGAAAGGAGCAGCAGCCACGCACACAGTATGGGAAAGGAGCAGCAGCCACGCACACAGTATGGGAAGGGAGCAGCAGCCAAGCACACAGTATGGGAAGGGAGCAGCAGCCAAGCACACAGTATGGGAAGAGAGCAGCAGCCACACACACAGTATGGAAAGGGAGCAGCAGTCACACACACAGTATGGGAAGGGAGCAGCAGCTATGCACACAGTATGGGAAGGGAGCAGCAGCTATGCACACAGTATGGGAAGGGAGCAGCAGCCATGCACACAGTATGAGAAGGGAGCAGCAGCCATGCACACAGTATGTGAAGGAAGCAGCAGCCATGATGCACACAGTATGGGAAGGGAGCAGCAGCCATGCACACAGTATGGGAAGGGAACAGCAGCTACGCACACAGTATGGGAAGGGAACAGCAGCCATGATGCACACAGTATGGGAAAGGAGCAGCAGCCATGATGCACACAGTATGGGAAGGGAGCAGCAGCCAAGCACACAGTATGGGAAGGGAGCAGCAGCCACGCACACAGTATGGGAAGGGAGCAGCAGTCATGATGCACACAGTATGGGAAGGGAGCAACAGCCAAGCACACAGTATGGGAAGGCAGCAGCAGCCACGCACACAGTATGGGAAGGGAGCAGCAGCCACGCACACAGTATGGGAAGGGAGCAGCAGCCACGCACTCAGTATGGGAAGGGAGCAGCAGCCACGCACACAGTATGCGAAAGGAGCA
The DNA here is from genome assembly GCA_031769625.1 of Taudactylus pleione. Lineage (NCBI taxonomy): Eukaryota > Metazoa > Chordata > Amphibia > Anura > Myobatrachidae > Taudactylus > Taudactylus pleione. The sequence goes on along the minus strand of JAUIMM010000033.1, from coordinate 2,251,397 downwards.
GCAGCCGCGCACACAGTATGGGAAGGGAGCAGCAGCCACGCACACAGTATGGGAAGGGAGCAGCAGCCAAGGACACAGTATGGGAAGAGAGCAGCAGCCACACACACAGTATGGAAAGGGAGCAGCAGTCACACACACAGTATGGGAAGGGAGCAGCAGCTATGCACACAGTATGGGAAGGGAGCAGCAGCTATGCACACAGTATGGGAAGGGAGCAGCAGCTATGCACACAGTATGGGAAGGGAGCAGCAGCCAAGCACACAGTATGGGAAGGGAGCAGCAGCCATGCACACAGTATGGGAAGGGAGCAGCAGCCATGCACACAGTATGGGAAGGGAGCAGCAGCCATGATCAAAGTATGGGAAGGGAGCAGCAGCCATGATCACAGTATGGGAAGGGAGCAGCAGCCATGCACACAGTATGGGAAGGGAGCAGCAGCCAAGCACACAGTATGGGAAGGGAGCAGCAGCCACGCACACAGTATGGGAAGGGAGCAGCAGCCACGCACACAGTATGGGAAGGGAGCAGCAGCCACGCACACAGTTTGGGAAGGGAGCTGCAGCCACGCACACAGTATGGGAAGGGAGCAGCAGCCACGCACACAGTTTGGGAAGGGAGCTGCAGCCACGCACACAGTATGGGAAGGGAGCAGCAGCCACGCACACAGTATGCGAAGGGAGCAGCAGCCACGCACACAGTATGGGAAGGGAGCAGCAGCCAAGCACACAGTATGGGAAGAGAGCAGCAGCCACGCACACAGTATGGAAAGGGAGCAGCAGTCACGCACACAGTATGGGAAGGGAGCAGCAGCCACGCACACAGTATGGGAAGGGAGCAGCAGCCACGCACACAGTATGGGAAGGGAGCAGCAGCCACGCACGCAGTATGGGAAGGGAGCAGCAGCCATGCACGCAGTAAGGGAAGGGAGCAGCAGCCAAGCACGCAGTATGGGAAGGGAGCAGCAGCCACACACGCAGTATGGGAAGGGAGCAGCAGCCACGCACACAGTATGAGAAGGGAGCAGCAGCCACGCACACAGTATGGGAAGGGAGCAGCAGCCATGCACACAGTATGGGAAGGGAGCAGCAGCCATGCACACAGTATGAGAAGGGAGCAGCAGCCATGCACACAGTATGGGAAGGAAGCAGCAGCCATGATGCACACAGTATGGGAAGGGAGCAGCAGCCACGCACACAGTATGGGAAGGGAGCAGCAGCCACGCACACAGTATGGGAAGGGAACAGCAGCCATGATGCACACAGTATGGGAAGGGAGCAGCAGCCATGATGCACACAGTATGGGAAGGGAGCAGCAGCCAAGCACACAGTATGGGAAGGGAGCAGCAGCCACGCACACAGTATGGGAAGGGAGCAACAGTCATGATGCACACAGTATGGGAAGGGAGCAACAGCCAAGCACACAGTATGGGAAGGGAGCAGCCGCCACGCACACAGTATGGGAAGGGAGCAGCCGCCACGCACACAGTATGGGAAGGGAGCAGCAGTCATGATGCACACAGTATGGGAAGGGAGCAACAGCCAAGCACACAGTATGGCAAGGGAGCAGCAGCCACGCACACAGTTTGGGAAGGGAGCAGAAGCCACGCACACAGTATGGGAAGGGAGCAGCAGCCACGCACACAGTATGGGAAAGAAGCAGCAGCCACGCACACAGTATGGGAAGGGAGCAGCAGCCACGCACACAGTATGCGAAAGGAGCAGCAGCCACGCACACAGTATGGGAAGGGAGCAGCAGCCAAGCACACAGTATGGGAAGAGAGCAGCAGCCACACACACAGTATGGAAAGGGAGCAGCAGTCACACACACAGTATGGGAAGGGAGCAGCAGCCACGCACACAGTATGGGAAGGGAGCAGCAGCCACACACACAGTATGGGAAGGGAGCAGCAGCCACGCACACAGTATGGATAGGGAGCAGCAGCCACGCACACAGTATGGGAAGGGAGCAGCAGCCACACGCACAGTATGGGAAGGGAGCAGCAGCCACGCGCACAGTATGGGAAGGGAGCAGCAGCCAAGCGCACAGTATGGGAAGGGAGCAGCAGCCAAGCGCACAGTATGGGAAGGGAGCAGCAGCCACAAACACAGTATGGGAAGGGAGCAGCAGCCACGCACACAGTATGGGAAGGGAGCAGCAGCCACGCACACAGTATGGGAAGGGAGCAGCAGCCACGCACGCAGTATGGGAAGGGAGCAGCAGCCATGCACGCAGTAAGGGAAGGGAGCAGCAGCCAAGCACACAGTATGGGAAGGGAGCAGCAGCCACACACACAGTATGGGAAGGGAGCAGCAGCCACGCACACAGTATGAGAAGGGAGCAGCAGCCACGCACACAGTATGGGAAGGGAGCAGCAGCCATGCACACAGTATGGGAAGGGAGCAGCAGCCATGCACACAGTATGAGAAGGGAGCAGCAGCCATGCACACAGTATGAGAAGGGAGCAGCAGCCATGCACACAGTATAGGAAGGAAGCAGCAGCCATGATGCACACAGTATGGGAAGGGAGCAGCAGCCACGCACACAGTATGGGAAGGGAGCAGCAGCCACGCACACAGTATGGGAAGGGAACAGCAGCCATGATGCACACAGTATGGGAAGGGAGCAGCAGCCATGATGCACACAGTATGGGAAGGGAGCAGCAGCCAAGCACACAGTATGGGAAGGGAGCAGCAGCCACGCACACAGTATGGGAAGGGAGCAGCAGTCATGATGCACACAGTATGGGAAGGGAGCAACAGCCAAGCACACAGTATGGGAAGGGAGCAGTAGCCACGCACACAGTATGGGAAGGGAGCAGCCGCCACGCACACAGTATGGGAAGGGAGCAGCAGTCATGATGCACACAGTATGGGAAGGGAGCAACAGCCAAGCACACAGTATGGCAAGGGAGCAGCAGCCACGCACACAGTTTGGGAAGGGAGCAGAAGCCACGCACACAGTATGGGAAGGGAGCAGCAGCCACGCACACAGTATGGGAAAGAAGCAGCAGCCACGCACACAGTATGGGAAGTGAGCAGCAGCCACGCACACAGTATGCGAAAGGAGCAGCAGCCACGCACACAGTATGGGAAGGGAGCAGCAGCCAAGCACACAGTATGGGAAGAGAGCAGCAGCCACACACACAGTATGGAAAGGGAGCAGCAGTCACACACACAGTATGGGAAGGGAGCAGCAGCCACGCACACAGTATGGGAAGGGAGCAGCAGCCATGATAACACATTATGAGAAGGGAGCAGCAGCCATGCACACAGTATGGGAAGGGAGCAGCAGCCAAGTACACAGTATGGGAAGGGAGCAGCAGCCACACACACAGTATGGGAAGGGAGCAGCAGCCACGCACACAGTATGGATAGGGAGCAGCAGCCACGCACACAGAATGGGAAGGGAGCAGCAGCCACACGCACAGTATGGGAAGGGAGCAGCAGCCACGCGCACAGTATGGGAAGGGAGCAGCAGCCAAGCGCACAGTATGGGAAGGGAGCAGCAGCCAAGCGCACAGTATGGGAAGGGAGCAGCAGCCACAAACACAGTATGGGAAGGGAGCAGCAGCCACGCACACAGTATGGGAAGGGAGCAGCAGCCACGCACACAGCATGGGAAGGGAGCAGCAGCCACGCACACAGCATGGGAAGGGAGCAGCAGCCACGATGCACACAGCATGGGAAGGGAGCAGCAGCCACGATGCACACAGTATGGGAAGGGAGCAGCAGCCACGATGCACACAGTATGGGAAGGGAGCAGCAGCCACGATGCACACAGTATGGGAAGGGAGCAGCAGCCACGATGCACACAGTATGGGAAGGGAGCAGCAGCCACGCACACAGTATGGGAAGGCAGCAGCAGCCACGCACACAGTATCGGAAGGGAGCAGCAGCCACGCACACAGTATGGGAAGGGAGCAGCAGCCACGCACACAGTATGGGAAGGGAGCAGCAGCCAAGCACACAGTATGGGAAGGGAGCAGCAGCCACGCACACAGTATGGGAAGGGAGCAGCAGCCATGCACACAGTATGGGAAGAGAGCAGCAGCCATGCACACAGTATGGGAAGGGAGCAGCAGCCATGCACACAGTATGGGAAGGGAGCAGCAGCCATGCACACAGTATGGGAAGGGAGCAGCAGCCAAGCACACAGTATGGGAAGGGAGCAGCATCCATGCACACAGTATGGGAAGGGAGCAGCAGCCAAGCACACAGTATGGGAAGGGAGCAGCAGCCACGCACACAGTATGGGAAGGGAGCAGCAGCCACGCACACAGTATGGGAAGGGAGCAGCAGCCAAGCACACAGTAAGGGAAGGGAGCAGCGGCCATGCACACAGTATGGGAAGGGAGCAGCGGCCAAGCACACAGTATGGGAAGGGAGCAGCGGCCAAGCACACAGTATGGGAAGGGAGCAGCGGCCACGCACACAGTATGGGAAGGGAGCAGCGGCCACGCACACAGTATGGGAAGGGAGCAGCGGCCACGCACACAGTATGGGAAGGGAGCAGCGGCCACGCACACAGTATGGGAAGGGAGCAGCGGCCATGCACACAGTATGGGAAGGGAGCAGCGGCCATGCACACAGTATGGGAAGGGAGCAGCGGCCATGCACACAGTATGGGAAGGGAGCAGCGGCCATGCACACAGTATGGGAAGGGAGCAGCGGCCATGATGCACACTGTATGGGAAGGGAGCAGCGGCCACGCACACAGTATGGGCAGGGAGCAGCGGCCACGCACACAGTAGGGGAAGGGAGCAGCGGCCACGCACACAGTAGGGGAAGGGAGCAGCGGACACGCACACAGTAGGGGAAGGGAGCAGCGGCCACGCACACAGTATGGGAAGGGAGCAGCGGCCACGCACACAGTATGGGAAGGGAGCAGCGGCCACGCACACAGTATGGGAAGGGAGCAGCGGCCACGCACACAGTATGGGAAGGGAGCAGCGGCTACGCACACAGTATGGGAAGGGAGCAGCGGCCACGCACACAGTATGGGAAGGGAGCAGCGGCCATGCACACAGTATGGGAAGGGAGCAGCAGCCATTATTATTATTACCTGTTATTTATATAGCGCACACATATTCCGCAGCGCTTTACAGAGAATATCTTACCATTCACATCTATCCCTGCCTCAGTGGAGCTTACAATCTATATTCCCTACCACATGCTCGCAAACATACACACTATGGTCAATTTTGTGGGGAGCCAATTAACCTACCAGTATATTTTTGGAGTGTGGGAGGAAACCGGAGTATCCGGAGGAAACCCACGCAAGCACAGGGAGAATATACAAACTCCACACAGTTAGGGCCGTAGCCATGCACAGAGTATGGGAAGGGAGCAGCAGCCATGCACACAGTATGGGAAGGGAGCAGCAGCCATGCACACAGTATGGGAAGGGAACAGCAGCCATGATGCACACAGTATGGGAAGGGAGCAGCAGCCACACACACAGTATGGCAAGGGAGCAGCAGTCACGCACACAGTATGGGAAGGGAGCAGCAGTAACGCACACAGTATGGGAAAGGAGCAGCAGCCACGCACACAGTATGGGAAGGGAGCAGCAGCCACGCACACAGTATGGGAAGGGAGCAGCAGCCACGCACACAGTATGGGAAGGGAGCAGCAGCCACGCACACAGTATGGGAAGGGAGCAGCAGCCATGCACACAGTATGGGGAGGGAGCAGCAGCCATGATCACAGTATGGGAAGGGAGCAGCAGCCATGCACACAGTATGGGAAGGGAGCAGCAGCCAAGCACACAGTATGGGAAGGGAGCAGCAGCCACGCACACAGTATGGGAAGGGAGCAGCAGCCACGTACACAGTATGGGAAGGGAGCAGCAGTCACGCACACAGTATGGGAAGGGAGCAGCAGCCACGCACACAGTATGGGAAGGGAGCAGCAGCCACACACACAGTATGGGAAGGGAGCAGCAGCCACGCACACAGTATGGGAAGGGAGCAGCAGCCACGCACACAGTATGGGAAGGGAGCAGCAGCCACGCACACAGTATGGGAAGGGAGCAGCAGCCACACACACATTATGGGAAGGAAGCAGTGGGGGAAGGGAGCAGCAGCCATGATGCACACAGTATGGGAAGGGAGCAGCAGCCAAGCACACAGTATGGGAAGGGACCAGCAGCCACGCACACAGTATGGGAAGGAAGCAGCAGCCACGCACACAGTATGGGAAGGGAGCAGCAGTCATGATGCACACAGTATGGGAAGGGAGCAACAGCAAAGCACACAGTATGGGAAGGGAGCAGCAGCCACGCACACAGTAGGGGAAGGGAGCAGCAGTCACACACACAGTATGGGAAGGGAGCAGCAGCCACGCAGACATTATGGGTAGGGACCAGCAGCCACGCACACAGTATGGGAAGGGAGCAGCAGCCACACACACATTATGGGAAGGGAGCAGCAGTCACACACACAGTATGGGAAGGGAGCAGCAGCCATGCACACAGCATGGGAAGGAAGCAGCAGCCATGATGCACACAGTATGGGAAGGAAGCAGCAGCCATGATGCACACAGTATGGGAAGGGAGCAGCAGCCATGCACACAGTATGGGAAGGGAGCAGCAGTCACGCACACAGTATGGGAAAGGAGCAGCAGTCACGCACACAGTATGGGAAGGGAGCAGCAGCCACGCACACAGTATGGGAAGGAAGCAGCAGCCACGCACACAGTATGGGAAGGGAGCAGCAGCCACACACACATTATGGGAAGGGAGCAGCAGTCACACACACAGTATGGGAAGGGAGCAGCAGCCATGCACACAGCATGGGAAGGAAGCAGCAGCCATGATGCACACAGTATGGGAAGGAAGCACACAGTATGGGAATGGAGCAGCAGCCACGCACACAGTATGGGAAGAGAGCAGCAGCCACACACACATTATGGGAAGGAAGCAGTAGGGGAAGGGAGCAGCAGCCATGATGCACACAGTATGGGAAGGGAGCAGCAGCCAAGCACACAGTATGGGAAGGGAGCAGCAGCCACGCACACAGTATGGGAAGGGAGCAGCAGCCACGCACACAGTATGGGAAGGGAGCAGCAGTCACACACACAGTATGGGAAGGGAGCAGCAGCCACGCAGACATTATGGGTAGGGAGCAGCAGCCACGCACACAGTATGGGAAGGGAGCAGCAGCCACACACACATTATGGGAAGGGAGCAGCAGTCACACACACAGTATGGGAAGGGAGCAGCAGCCATGCACACAGCATGGGAAGGAAGCAGCAGCCATGATGCACACAGTATGGGAAGGAAGCAGCAGCCATGATGCACAGTATGGGAAGGGAGCACACAGTATGGGAATGGAGCAGCAGCCACGCACACAGTATGGGAAGAGAGCAGCAGCCACACACACATTATGGGAAGGAAGCAGCAGGGGAAGGGAGCAGCAGTCATGATGCACACAGTATGGGAAGGGAGCAACAGCCAAGCACACAGTATGGGAAGGGAGCAGCAGCCACGCACACAGTATGGGAAGGGAGCAGCAGCCACGCACACAGTATGGGAAGGGAGCAGCAGTCACACACACAGTATGGGAAGGGAGCAGCAGCCACGCAGACATTATGGGTAGGGAGCAGCAGCCACGCACACAGTATGGGAAGGGAGCAGCAGCCACACACACATTATGGGAAGGGAGCAGCAGCCACGCACACAGTATGGGAAGGAAGCAGCAGGGGAAGGGAGCAGCAGTCATGATGCACACAGTATGGGAAGGGAGCAACAGCCAAGCACACAGTATGGGAAGGGAGCAGCAGCCACGCACACAGTATGGGAAGGGAGCAGCAGCCACGCACACAGTATGGGAAGGGAGCAGCAGTCACACACACAGTATGGGAAGGGAGCAGCAGCCACGCAGACATTATGGGTAGGGAGCAGCAGCCACGCACACAGTATGGGAAGGGAGCAGCAGCCACACACACATTATGGGAAGGGAGCAGCAGTCACACACACAGTATGGGAAGGGAGCAGCAGCCATGCACACAGCATGGGAAGGAAGCAGCAGCCATGATGCACACAGTATGGGAAGGAAGCAGCAGCCATGATGCACAGTATGGGAAGGGAGCAGCAGCCATGCACACAGTATGGGAAGGGAGCAGCAGTCACGCACACAGTATGGGAAGGGAGCAGCAGTCACGCACTCAGTATGGGAAGGGAGCAGCAGCCACGCACACAGTATGGGAAGGGAGCAGCAGTCACGCACACAGTATGGGAAGGGAGCAGCAGTCATGCACACAGTATGGGAAGGGAGCAGCAGTCACGCACACATTATGAGAAGGGAGCAGCAGCCATGATCACACATTATGAGAAGGGAGCAGCAGCCATGATCACACATTATGAGAAGGGAGCAGCAGCCATGATCACACAGTGTGTGTGCAGGGTCCGGATGGTCCACAGGGGTACAGGGGAAATACCCGGTGCGCCCCACTGCCTGAGGTCCCAACCTGTTTATAAGTTACATTATACTGATTTCCCAGGATAATGGTGTATTCACTACAATGGACTGTTGCTCTAAAAACTGTATATCTATAAAGGGGCCCACACCATGCACTCTCTAATGGTTAACTAAGGCCCTGTGGTGGCTGGTTACACCCCTTTAGCATGGGCCCCTACCACTGCATTCATCCGGTGGGGGTGGGGGGGGGGGGTGTGTGTGTATATGTATGTAGAGGGTGAAGGAGAGCAGCAGTCCTGCACACTGTAGGAGGGGTTGGAGAGCAGCAGCCAAGCACACTATAAGTGGGGTGGGGGTTTGAGAGCAGCAGCCATGTACACAGTTAGGGGGGATGCAGCTGCCATGCACACAGTCAGGTGGAGGGGGGAGAGGCAGCCATGCACACTGTCAAGCGGGGGAGGGGGGGGGGGGCAGTAGCAGCCAAGATGTGCTCTCCATCTTTCTTCCTGCCCTGTGTGCTCCTCATCTCTATTCCTCCCCTGTGTGCTCCCCATGCCTCACCCCCCCTTCTGTGTGCTCTCCCTTTCTCCTTGTGTGTGCTACTCTATGTCTGTTCTTCCCCAAGTGGTTCCCATGTCTCTTTCCTAGGGATGGCCATCAACAATCAATAGTTAACCATCATCCATGGTTACCTACCGATGGCTGATGGTTTTGCAATGGATGGCTGAAATCCGATGGTTATCCCCCCACTCCACGGAGCTTAGCCCTGCCCCCTGGTGGCCCACTAAGCCCCATCCCAGATTCTGATTGGCCCACAAGCCACCATACCCCCCCAGCAGCTGTGACCATTGACGAGCGCAAATCATCGATGGTTCACCATAGACATTTTTGTGCCATTGATGGTAATCACTGATGGAACCATCCCTACATTTCCCTTCCCCTATGTGCTGCCCTCTCATTTGCTCCCCTGTGCTACCTTGTTTCTGTCCCTCCCATCTTACCTGAGCTGCTCCCTAATAATGCCTCACAGCTCCCCAGCAGTTTCTTACTCTTTTTATTTCCCCTAAGTCCAGTAACACATGGTCATATCATTTCCCCCAAGTCCAGTAACACATGGTCATATCATTTCTCCATCAGTAACACATGGTCATATCATTTCCCCCACATCAGTAACACATGGTCATATCATTTCTCCCACATCAGTAACACATGGTCATATAATTTCTCCATCAGTAACACATGGTCATATCATTTCCCCCACATCAGTAACACATGGTCATATCATTTCTCCCACATCAGTAACACATGGTCATATAATTTCTCCATCAGTAACACATGGTCATATCATTTCCCCCACATCAGTAACACATGGTCATATCATTTCTCCCACATCAGTAACACATGGTCATATCATTTCTCCCACATCAGTAACACATGGTCATATCATTTCTCCCACATCAGTAACACATGGTCATATCATTTCTCCCATGTCCAGTAACACATGGTCATATCATTTCTCCCACATCAGTAACACATGGTCATATCATTTCTCCCAAGTCCAGTAACACATGGTCATATCATTTCTCCCTCATCAGTAACACATGGTCATATCATTTCTCCCAAGTCCAGTAACACATGGTCATATCATTTCTCCCACATCAGTAACACATGGTCCTATCATTTCCCCCACATCAGTAACACATGGTCATATCATTTCCCCTAAGTCCAGTAACACATGGTCATATCATTTCTCCCACATCAGTAACACATGGTCATATAATTTCTCCCACATCAGTAACACATGGTCATATCATTTCTCCCACACCAGTAACACATGGTCATATCATTTCCCCCACATCAGTAACACATGGTCATATCATTTCCCCCACATCAGTAACACATGGTCATATCATTTCCCCCACATCAGTAACACATGGTCATATCATTTCTCCCACATCAGTAACACATGGTCATATCATTTCTCCCACATCAGTAACACATGGTCATATCATTTCTCCCACATCAGTAACACATGGTCATATCATTTCTCCCACATCAGTAACACATGGTCATATCATTTCTCCCACATCAGTAACACATGGTCATATCATTTCCCCCACATCAGTAACACATGGTCATATCATTTCTCCCACATCAGTAACACATGGTCATATCATTTCTCCCACACCAGTAACACATGGTCATATCATTTCCCCCACATCAGTAACACATGGTCATATCATTTCTCCCACATCAGTAACACATGGTCATATAATTTCCCCCACATCAGTAACACATGGTCATATCATTTCTCCCACATCAGTAACACATGGTCATATCATTTCTCCCACATCAGTAACACATGGTCATATCATTTCCCCCACATCAGTAACACATGGTCATATCATTTCCCCTAAGTCCAGTAACACATGGTCATATCATTTCTCCCACATCAGTAACACATGGTCATATAATTTCTCCCACATCAGTAACACATGGTCATATCATTTCTCCCACACCAGTAACACATGGTCATATCATTTCTCCCACATCAGTAACACATGGTCATATCATTTCTCCCACATCAGTAACACATGGTCATATAATTTCTCCCACATCAGTAACACATGGTCATATCATTTCCCCCACATCAGTAACACATGGTCATATCATTTCTCCCACATCAGTAACACATGGTCATATCATTTCTCCCATGTCCAGTAACACATGGTCATATCATTTCTCCCACATCAGTAACACATGGTCATATCATTTCTCCCACATCAGTAACACATGGTCATATCATTTCCCCCACATCAGTAACACATGGTCATATCATTTCTCCCACATCAGTAACACATGGTCATATAATTTCTCCGATGTCCAGTAACACATGTTCATATCATTTCTCCCACATCAGTAACACATGGTCATATCATTTCCCCCACATCAGTAACACATGGTCATATCATTTCCCCCAAGTCCAGTAACACATGGTCATATCATTTCTCCCACATCAGTAACACATGGTCATATCATTTCTCCCACACCAGTAACACATGGTCATATCATTTCCCCCACATCAGTAACACATGGTCATATCATTTCTCCCACATCAGTAACACATGGTCATATCATTTCCCCCACATCAGTAACACATGGTCATATCATTTCTCCCACATCAGTAACACATGGTCATATCATTTCCCCCACATCAGCAACACATGGTCATATCATTTCCCCCACATCAGTAACACATGGTCATATCATTTCCCCCATGTCCAGTAACACATGGTCATATCATTTCCCCCACATCAGTAACACATGGTCATATCATTTCCCCCACATCAGTAACACATGGTCATATCATTTCTCCCACATCAGTAACACATGATCATATCATTTCTCCCACATCAGTAACACATGGTCATATAATTTCTCCCACATCAGTAACACATGGTCATATAATTTCTCCCACATCAGTAACACATGGTCATATAATTTCTCCCACATCAGTAACACATGGTCATATCATTTCTCCCATGTCCAGTAACACATGGTCATATCATTTCCCCCAAGTCCAGTAACACATGGTCATATCATTTCTCCCACATCAGTAACACATGGTCATATCATTTCTCCCACATCAGTAACACATGGTCATACCATTTCTCCCACATCAGTAACACATGGTCATATAATTTCTCCCACATCAGTAACACATGGTCATATAATTTCCCCCACATCAGTAACACATGGTCATATCATTTCTCCCACATCAGTAACACATGGTCATATAATTTCTCCCACATCAGTAACACATGGTCATACCATTTCTCCCACATCAGTAACACATGTTCATATCATTTCTCCCACATCAGTAACACATGGTCATATCATTTCTCCCACATCAGTAACACATGGTCATATCATTTCTCCCACATCAGTAACACATGGTCATATCATTTCTCCCATGTCCAGTAACACATGGTCATATCATTTTCCCCAAGTCCAGTAACACATGGTCATATCATTTCTCCCACATCAGTAACACATGGTCATATCATTTCTCCCACATCAGTAACACATGGTCATATCATTTCTCCCATGTCCAGTAACACATGGTCATATCATTTCCCCCAAGTCCAGTAACACATGGTCATATCATTTCTCCCACATCAGTAACACATTGTCATATCATTTCTCCCACATCAGTAACACATGGTCATATAATTTCTCCCACATCAGTAACACATGGTCATATCATTTCCCCCATGTCCAGTAACACATGGTCATATCATTTCTCCCACATCAGTAACACATGGTCATATCATTTCTCCCACATCAGTAACACATGGTCATATCATTTCTCCCATGTCCAGTAAAACATGGTCATATCATTTCCCCCAAGTCCAGTAACACATGGTCATATCATTTCTCCCACATCAGTAACACATTGTCATATCATTTCTCCCACATCAGTAACACATGGTCATATAATTTCTCCCACATCAGTAACACATGGTCATATCATTTCCCCCATGTCCAGTAACACATGGTCATATCATTTCTCCCACATCAGTAACACATGGTCATATCATTTCCCCCACATCAGTAACACATGGTCATATCATTTCTCCCACATATTCCTATAAAGAGCAGTCAGAGCAGTCTGATTAATCTTCGCTTTACATCATATTTATATGTTTAAACATAGATTTTGTGGAAAGTAGCACTAAATCTAAAGGTTTCATTTTATTGACCGTTTACATTTTTATTCCCGTGAATGGGTGGGTTGCTTTACCCAGGGTCTGCCCTGCTGTTAAGACGGCCCTGATATTAAGGGCAATATATACATAGACTTACAGCCATTATCAGTAACAACCTATTTTTATCTTGGATTTTCCACAGTATCATTCAGAAGTTCACTGTTAACCTGGAGACTGTGGGCCTGATTCAAACCCGCTCGCAAGCGGATCGATGGTGGCCCAGTGCGCACGCGCAAGCCCCGGAGCGAGCACAAAAAGAACTCGCTCCGTGGCTCACTACACAAGGTGCGGCTGTCGATGTTGATTGACAGGTCGCCCCATTTTGTAGGCGTGGCGGGGGGGTGGCTTCACAAACTGAGGCTTTCCCAAGCGAACGCCTGCCGTTTGTGGGCGGCCCCACTGACATCACCAGTGATGTCAGTGGGAGAGCTTCTGGCTCTATTAGAGCAGGAAGCTCTCTGGGGCTTATGGCCACGAGACCCTACCACAAGGGTCTCCTCGCAAGTCCGATGGTCGCGATGACCTTGACCATCGCGACCATCATCCTGGCCACTCGCAATAGCCGTGGGGCCGCTCCAAAAAAAAAGCAAAAAACGCCCAGATTCAGAGCGAATGCTCTTTCAGAGCGTCCGGCTCTGAATCAGGCCCCTTATTCAAGCTGAGAGGCCTCGTTCCCGGTCCCCCTGTGGGCTCCTCCTGAGGTGATAGGAAAAAGAGTGCAGCAATCTCCCAGCTTCCCTGCCCAGACCTGTTCATACTGACAGTAATAAGAGCCAGCTGCACCAAGTATATAACATTCCACTCGCCCTGGCTCCCACACATAATATACTGTATGAGGGGATTTCACCTGGTTCTCATCACCGCTGCAGTCTGGGACAGGAACACACTTCCCGTGTAAACCTTGACCCAAATATTAGCAGATGAACACAAATAGGACAAAATAGAATAAGTTACATCCAACTCTTACCTGAAATATCCTTTTTGTGCAGCGACCATGAGAGGACTAAATCCCAGCTTATCAGGAACATTGACCTTCCCGTACCTACAATGGCAAAGACGCCACATTATAAGTACGCAGAGTTTATATCAGAACATCTGAAATAGTTTGGATATGGAGGAGCCATATTACTTTCCCCTACAGAGTAACAGAAAGTTTCTCCTTGCACTTTAGCAGTTACTAAACGACACCCTAAATCCTTCTTATCCTACACAATGATGGGAATGGTTGTCCTGAAAAAAGCTCTAGTGCAGGGGTATTAAACATGCCGCCCTCCAGCTGATGTGAAACTACACATACTAGCATTCCCTGCCACAGTTTTAGCATGACCTAATAGCAAAACTGTGGCAGGGCATGCTGGGATGTATAGTTCCACAACAGCTGGAGGGTCGCTTGTTGAATATCCCTGCTCTAGTGGTATCCATTGTAATGCACATTCTTTTGCCGCGATCATGGCTGACTGGTTATTAAGTATATTTATTAATAATGTGCCTCCTTTTATTTTATGTCCTGGTGAATTGATCAGTTGCATTCTCAGCAATCCTTGGTTCATGTCCCAAAATGACTACTCCACTGGTAGAGGGGTGCATTTGAAAAAGTGAATTAAAGGATATTATATGTTGTTGAAATATAAGTACGCCATCGGCGCATGTGCAGATTAGGTCCTGCGATCTTGCTCTCAGACCCCCCCCCCAGCCGCAGCAGGATTGACATGTTGCGGTGTTTGGAGGCGTGTCTGGGTGTGTTGCCACCGTTTTCTGGGAGGGATGAGACGCAGACTCCTGGCCTCTTGCGTGACCAGGCACCGGCTAGGCCAGACCAAAATAGCAACCATTGGTCGCAATTGTGATCCCAGCCTGCGATGTCGGTCGCAGTGCTGGGATCGCAAATGCAGCAAGGAAGTGACTGACACCTCCTTCTGCATTTGCATGTGAGATGGACGGATTCACACAGCCGCTTGTGTGTGACTGTGTAAATCTGTCCATCTCCGAATCAGGCCCAAAGTCTTTCCTTTCAGATCTGTTTCGTCAGAAAATCACTGCGAGGTTTCTTACTGAATGCTGCCATATTTCTGGGAAAGCCTGTCCTCTGTCCCAAATCACTACAGGTAACTTGCAACTTGAATGACCGACCCTCATCAATAACTTCAGTAATGTAACCAATATTTTTTTTACTTCCTAAATGCTTTATGCCAAGTGTTTTATACATTTTTGTGTAGTTCCCCTTTTAAAAAGAAACAAATCAAAAATGTAAATGAATTGCTGCCGGGGGAGCTCATGGATATTTATGCTAGCAGTGAAGACACGTCGCTAGATTCCGCACGTTTCCCAGAACCAGCGTACAACCGATGCTCTGAAAGGAACGTCTTCTGATGACCTTCCAACAAAGCGAAGAAATACAATGTCGTAAATGAGAAACGGTTTACCATAAAACAGAACAGCAGACGGGATTTCTCTGTGGATGGAAAAGTGGAGAAAGCTGCACGGCGCACAATATATCACTGGAGTTATAGGATGCAGAACAATTCCTCCTACTGAGCAAACGATCAGATAGTGGGAGAATCCTGCACACTGTGACTGACGTGCAAACAGTAGTTCTCCATCAGCAACAGAGCAGAAAGCAGGGCACCCGGCACAAACATGTGGATATGTTGGGAGAATGTTACAAATATCTACTTTTACACAGCTCATAGAATTCTAGTTATTGATGTTTAAGGCACAGAGAGAGACAGTGACTTGTTCAAGGTCACAAGGAGCTGACGCTAGATTTGACGCTGACAAGTCTTCTAGTTCTAGGGCCAATCGGAAACACAGCTGTTCATTAAAACCATCCTCGCTCCTCATCTCTTACCAGTTCATCTCAACGTTAACCCCCATCCTCTTGGCTCTCACCATGCACATTCTCAGCAATTTGCTCCCAAATGCCAGAAAACAGATGATAATTGTGTCAGAATGATCTAAACAATTTGTTCAAACAACAGTTTTTGTCCATTTTCCAGCGTTTGGGAGCAAATTGCTGATTGTCAGTTACTCCCATACCTTACCAGGTTTTCATTCCAACCAATCAACTAGTTAGATGGTTGGACAGAAAATCTTTACGTGTGTACCCAGCCTTACAATGCTTTATGAAGCAGCTTTATATTACACCAACACAGACCGTTATCAATTATGGATCTCCCAACACGTAAGGCTAGAAAGGTTGTGTAACCTTTAGGACAGAATGATGACTGTGCGAATTGGGATTCTTGGAGGATCGTTCAACTAAAGAAAGGTGTTAATGGTTCATCTACCTCCCCTCAAACTGCATATAAGCGGTGTGTGGAGGCCCAGGAAATCCTATCCAGATATTAGGCCCAGGATTAATTATGCTCAGGACCTGTGCACAGGAGCAGCGGATATGATGTGACGTCACTGACTAATGATCCTGTTGGCATTTAGTGCAATTAGAGTCTGCAAGGAAACAGGCGTATTCTACTGAATATTATAGTTATATTATTTATTAATTACCTATCCCAGTGGCGTAACTAAGGCAGGGTTGCCGGGGCTCATGCCCTGGGTGCCTTGGGACCGGTGGCATGGGGGGGGCCCCCCCCGGCGGCGCCTGCCATGGTACAGGCCTGCCATAGCCAGTGCAGACTGCAGTGAGTGCTGTCTGCACCACACTGTATAAGGGGCACTACTGGGGGCCTGCATAAGAGGGACCACTACTGGGGGCACTGCATGCTGGGGGTACTGTATAAGGGGCATTACTGGGGGCCTGATTAAGGGGGGCCACTGCTGGGGGCACTGCATAGGGGGGCTGTATAAGGGGCACTGAATAAGGGTGCACTAATGGAGGCACTGTATAAAGGGCACTGCTGGGGGCACTGTGTAAGGGCGCACTACTACATGGGGGCACTGCTACTGGGAACATTGCATAAGGGCACTACTACAGTGGGCATTGCAAGAAGGGCACTACTACTCAGGGCATTAAGGTGGATATGGAATGGTAAGGAATGTTCCCAGAGTGATGAGAAAGGGGTGTGTGTAATGTTGACATGCCCCATTTTTCAGTGGCCACACTCATTTTTTGGGGGCACGCACATTTCCATTTTTCAACTTGCCCTGAGCTCCAAATACATTAGTTACGCCACTGACCTATCCCAACACATCCATATGGAACTCAACACTTGTGTGCACTGAATCATGTATATTCACCCATAAGCAGAGTTGTAGACATCTTGTTATGTGCCTGCCCCCTGTTGGTACACTTGGTTTGCTGCACGTCATCAGTGCTGACTAGCTCTAACCTACTGTATACTTGGTACAAGTGACACACCAGGAAACAGGAATAGCTACACTTGCGTCCAAATCTGGATAACCTACAGTTGTCAACAGAGCCAACTACTACAAGAGTGAATGGATTTGGATACCACATTGGCTAAGCAGACCACTAACCGGACAGACCACGTGTCTCTAAGATTTGGTGGCATTAAAAAGTCCACAGCACTGGAATATTCATTTGAAAACCTGTTTTAAGCATAGCAAAGTTGTCTTCAGCTGGGTTACAATTCAGTCTGATGAGTTTGTAATCTGGGGAGCAGCACAGATATTGAGCACAGTAAAACCACCTGTGGCTAGCAGAGATTTGACGAACATGATGTCATCTGGACGGATGGTAAAAATAAAAGTCTATTTCTCCAGCTTTGGTGAACAAGAAGTCCCAGCAGGGAGTCAGTACACTATTATAACTTGTTGTAGATTCACAAAGAAAAACAATTAATTTCCCAAGACTATTCCAGAGCTGGTGCTTGAGATTAAAACTCTTCTCTTATATAAATTTTATTATTAAAATGAGCCAAGACGCAGGATTCATTGCAGCGGTTTATATTAAAAAAAATGTAGTGCCTCTTATCTCCTAGATCTGGGAACATGTTCCCTGGCAATCCCAGCTGAAATCACCTAGTCGGGTATGCTTTTATTTAAATATGGTGAATGAACGTCTGAAAACTTTTCAACAAGTTTTTCTTCTAACCTTTTGTAATTTCCAGAATGCCCCCTTATGCCTTATCTCCGAGGCGACGGTTATAAGCGCCCAGAAGTGACATTTCTGAGGATTAAATGAAGATGAGTTTCTTTATAAAAGTCTGGCAGGTAGTTTCTACTTTTTCTTTTAATGTTTAGACAGATCATGTGCATGAAATGGCTTTGTATAGTCTTACAGAAATATCACAAAGGTTACTGTAACTTCCTAGAGTTTTCCAAAGTCAGTCAAAGTCAATAGGGCGGGGGGACGAAATTCAGGGGGAGTTTGGGAGCACAAATTAGTGACTTAAAAGTCTTAAATATCGCACGCAACGCAACTAATATTCATGAACTGCTCTCCCCAAACTCTCGCAATGCTATTGTAAATGATCATTGCCGGGAACTGAGGCAGTATCACGCATCCATTCTATGACGTGCGACCAGGGAGAAGAGAATGAAAAAGTGGGGAAGTAACCTTGAAGCCCCTATAAGAGCCGAATTACATAGCAGAACAGTATTACAAGGTGGTTAGTGGACTTAAGCAAGTATTGGATATTCTTAAAAGGGGATGTAATCAAAATGTCGACAATAACAATTGTTAAAATGTCGACAGGCAATGTGTCTACATTCATCATTTCATCACTTACTACATGATGAATTCCGACATGGTCAATGCTGACATGATGAGTGACATATTATGACTGCCGACATATTACACCGAACCCCTTAAAAGGTGTCAAATGGTTGGTTTGAAATTTTTTTAGCAATGGTGGAAAAATGGTAGGCAGCAGGTGTTTTCCAGATAATTAAAGTCTGTACAGCATTTTGGGGTACCTGTCCCGCATCATTTACACCCCACATACCTGTCTTGCATCATTTACACCTCCACATACCTGTCCCGCATCACTTGCACCTCCACATACCTGTCCCGCATCATTTACACCTCCACATACCTGTCTCACATCATTTACACCTCCACATACCTGTCCCACATCATTTACACCTCCACATACCTGTCTCGCATCATTTGCACCTCCACATACCTGTCCCACATCATTTACACCTCCACATACCTGTCCCGCATCATTTACACCTCCACATACCTGTCCCGCATCATTTACACCTCCACATACTTGTCCCGCATCATTTACACCTCCACATACCTATCCCACATCATTTACACCTCCACATACCTGTCCCACATCATTTACACCTCCACATACCTGTCCCACATCATTTACACCTCCACATACCTGTCTCACATCATTTACACCTCCACATACCTGTCCCACATCATTTACACCTCCACATACCTGTCCCACATCATTTACACCTCCACATACCTGTCCCACATCATTTACACCTCCACATACCTGTCTCACATCATTTGCACCTCCACATACCTGTCTCACATCATTTGCACCTCCACATACCTGTCCCACATCATTTACACCTCCACATACCTGTCCCACATCATTTACACCTCCACATACCTGTCCCACATCATTTACACCTCCACATACCTGTCCCACATCATTTACACCTACCTGTCCCACATCATTTACACCCCACATACCTGTCCCACATCATTTACACCTCCACATACCTGTCCCACATCATTTACACCTCCACATACCTGCACTACATCACTAACATCTCCACATACCTGTCCCACATCATTTACACCTCCACATACCGGTCCCACATCATTTACACCTCCACATACCTGTCTCACATCATTTACACCTCCACATACCTGTCTCACATCATTTACACCTCCACATACCTGTCCCACATCATTTACACCTCCACATACCTGTCCCACATCATTTACACCTCCACATACCTGTCCCACATCATTTACACCTCCACATACCTGTCCCACATCATTTACACCTCCACATACCTGTCTCACATCATTTACACCTCCACATACCTGTCTCACATCATTTACACCTCCACATACCTGTCTCACATCATTTACACTTCCACATACCTGTCCCACATCATTTACACCTCCACAAACCTGTCCCACATCATTTCCACCTCCACATACCTGTCCCACATCATTTACACCTCCACATACCTGCACCACATCACTAACATCTCCACATACCTGTCCCACATCATTTACACCTCCACATACCGGTCCCACATCATTTACACCTCCACATACCTGTCTCACATCATTTACACCTCCACATACCTGTCTCACATCATTTACACCTCCACATACCTGTCTCACATCATGTACACCTCCACATACCTGTCTCACATCATTTACACCTCCACATACCTGTCCCACATCATTTACACCCCACATACCTGTCTCACATCATTTACACCTCCACATACCTGTCTCACATCATTTACACCTCCACATACCTGTCCCACATCATTTACACCCCACATACCTGTCCCGCATCATTTACACCTCCACATACTTGTCCCGCATCATTTACACCTCCACATACCTATCCCACATCATTTACACCTCCACATACCTGTCCCACATCATTTACACCTCCACATACCTGTCCCACATCATTTACACCTCCACATACCTGTCTCACATCATTTACACCTCCACATACCTGTCCCACATCATTTACACCTCCACATACCTGTCCCACATCATTTACACCTCCACATACCTGTCCCACATCATTTACACCTCCACATACCTGTCTCACATCATTTACACCTCCACAAACCTGTCTCACATCATTTACACCTCCACATACCTGTCTCACATCATTTACACCTCCACATACCTGTCCCACATCATTTACACCTACACATACCTGCATCACATCATTTATACCTTCACATACCTGTCCCACATCATTTACACCTCCACATACCTGTCCCACATCAACTGTCATGTAAGTATTGGCCATATTTTGCTATTTAAATGCCTCCAAGTGCCTGATTATCCATTAGCAGAGGAGTACCAGGTGTTATACCCTGTGTCCCAACACATTTAACTGAAAAAAAAAAGAATTTACCCACCTTTTCCCATGCTCAGGGGGGTGCGAGGGAACAAAATGCAATTTTTGCTGTGAACTTGTCTGAGAGTTTGGAATTGAATTGCAAGATTGTGTTGAGATTACTTTTACCCCCCCCCCAACAATCTAACCCCGCTATGCCTTCTAAACCTAAACTCCCCCCCCTGCCGCGGCTAACACGAAGGGTGCCCCAGGTTATCTTCGTAAGATAGGCGTCAGTATTTTGACGCCCATCTTAACTCACTTGTCGGGCTTCCAGAATTGGGATGGAGACCGGTGGCATCGCGGCCGCAGGTCTCATAACTACTTCCCGCTTACGTACTAAGATACAATAGAGAAATATTTTTGGACAGACAGAAACCAACACTGCACTATGTCTATGGCACTGGTCACTGATGGAGATCTCAGTTTATTTGCGATACAGGGGGTCCCAGCCGCTAACAGTCTGGTTGTGATGAGAGCACAAAACTAGAGGATCCGCATTGTCAGATAAAAGCAAAAAATAATAATAATAATTTAGGGGCTCAGGGCAATTACCGGACAACAGGGTCCTCAGCAGACCAGATGTGACTTTAGGTTAGTACCGTTACCTATTCATAGTACCGATACTTTTATTTGTAGTACCGGTACCTTTATTTATTGTTGCGGTACTTTTATTCATAGTATCGCTACCTTTATTCGTTGTACTGCACTTATATTCATAGAAATACTCCACTGATTATTATTATTATTATTATTGTCTCTGATCC
Source organism: Taudactylus pleione (assembly GCA_031769625.1). Classification (NCBI taxonomy): domain Eukaryota; kingdom Metazoa; phylum Chordata; class Amphibia; order Anura; family Myobatrachidae; genus Taudactylus; species Taudactylus pleione. The sequence continues at coordinate 2,229,451 of JAUIMM010000033.1, read as the reverse complement.
GAAAGGTGCATAATTTCTATAGTAAGGTTATTTCTTGAATGCAAATATGTAGTACCCCATATCATCCCATCAGACTTGCATTATTACTATCTTTATTTGCAGGGTTGCCATCTGGGGGTACAGCCGATACTATGTACTAGGTTTGGGCTCAAAGGGGGGCCCATCGATGATTTCACCTGTGAACAGCCAGATGTCTGAGTAAGAAGCAGTTTGCCATTAGAATCATCGGACCGCTGCAAGCCCCCCATGTCAATATCCAAAGTTCTGCTGTTGTGTGGGAGGCAGGGTGGCAGGATCCCATAGGTACAGGAGCCTGTATGCCATCAGTCACATCCTCCATTATATAACACACACATTGCTCAGTAATAGTATACCCAGGACTCAAACCCAACACCTCACACATTGCAGTCAGACTCCTTACACATGTTGGACCTCTGCGTCCATTGGGTTGGAGGCTGGGTGAGAGGATGAGAAGGGCCCTGTCTGTTTCATCTGTACTGGGCCCCACAATTTCTGATGGCAGCCCTACTAATTTGTACTAGACCAAAGAGAACGAATTGCTGATATAAAAAGTCAGAGCTTCTCAAACTGTGGGTCTGATTCAGAGCCGGACGCTATTTGCGCTCGCTCGTTCAGAAAAAGGGGGTGGCTATTTAAATGAACCGTTCGCTCTTTGCGGTCTGTTGCCGCCTCTATGTCTGAGGTCGTTTTTTTTTAAAATACGCCCCCTGGCCGCTCGCATCATACGTCATGTCCGCTATTTAATAGATTAATCGAGTACATCGAACGGCGTCTGAACTGCTCGCTATTCTTGTGGTTGGTTTTTCCTACCGCAATCTTGCGAGCAGTTCTGACTATAAAATAACCCAGTGACGTGGGCAATGACGCTGCTGTATTAATTATGCACACCCTTAAAACGCCCGTTTTGACCTTTAGGCACGCCTGCGTTCTGATTTCCACTCCCCGTTTTCAAGCACCTTCCCCTGTTACCACCCACATACGCCTCATCCTGTCACTCAAAATAGCAGGCATTCGCTACTTAGCGAGCACACGATTTTCGGCCGCACTGACTGGTTCGCGCATGCGTATTACAATCCGTACGCATTTGCAGTTGTGCGCACATCGCTCGGAACGAACGAGCGGCCGCTTACGAGCGGCTCTGAATGAGACCCTCAGTCCTCAAGACACACTAACGGTCCAGATTTTAAGGATATCCATGCTTGTGCAGTTCAGTAATTTTGATTTAACCATCTGTACTCAAGCATGGATAGCCTTAAAATCTACATTGTTAGAGTGCCTTGAGGGCCGAGTTTGAGGATCCCTGCTCTAAATAAGTGTGTGCTAAGAGAGATAGATGCTCTGTTTGCCAACGTCTCACAGCAGAGCATCTGCAATTAAATGCTTGAAATCAAATGGAACAAAGCTGGGAAAATGTTGCTGTTCAATCTTTTTAAGACACTGCACTGAAAAATACCCAGCTTGTGTTTTGTCAGGCTCTTCCCACCAAGTAACGGCCATGCCTAGAATTGCAGTAAATCCTATAGATGCCATATGCCATTGTTCTTAAACAGTGTCGTTTATGCCCTATTCTTATTATTGTTACTACTTTATTTATATGGGTTTACAATGGCTCCTTAGCATCGTACAAAGCGACATGGAATTTATTTTTTAGGTGGGTTACATTTTTAGATTCTTTATCCCAGTCCAGGGCCCATTTCTATGTAATAGCCTATAAGTAAGCACCTGCGAGATTTCAACTATTTATCCCGCAGATTGAAAGCGGCAATGATTTAAAATGATTAAAAAAATTATTTATAAGGCAAATCCAACCTGATTTTGCATTTTAAATGATTGGAGCTTTAAATCTACGGGCTAAATCACCATGTGCTTGCAGCTTGCAGGCTATTACAGAGTTTCCAAGTAGCCTGTGTGGCATGAGCCGTAGTATGGGAGGTGTTCAGCCTTACAGATGGAGCACAGTTTAGTGCATACTCTGCAGCTATATGTTTGAAAGTGTACTTCCGTTTCTCCGTATGTCACAAACTAAAACCACTGCGTTTCAACTGAAAAGAGTGCAACAACAACCTGATCCGTGAGCCGAGGGAAGTAGTGCGTGCCAGATGCTGGAATAAAGTGTATATAAACAAGACAAAAAGATTGGATTGTTTATTTTTCTTAAAAAAAACAGCCACATTAATCATCCGTCTTCCCTAAAGCATAATTCTAAGGTGCTATTTACAGTGAGACGTGTGATTTATCACCCAGTGAACTGTCACAGCGCCACCAACTGGTGTGAGAGCTCAGCGCACAATCCCAGAACCTACTCACACATCATACAGTATAATGCCTACACCCGAGAGGAAAAGCTGTAGGCCAGATCATGTACTCTACAAGCAGGCACCCTGCAGTGGCGGGATCGGCGCGCCGTTGGCTGAGCTGCACTCCAGAGCGACGGGCACTAGGCTGCACTGCACTCAGCTGTACAGCTATGCAGCAGTAGTGTGTAGGGAAGCCAATTCTGGGATTGGGATCGACAAGATCCGGGGATTTAGCGTGAAAAACACAGGGATTTGAATCCCGGGATCGGGGCCTCCAATCCCAAGATTGTCGGGATTAAGCTGTGGCAGGCTGGGCATCTTTCCTCAGCCTGGGCAGTAGTTTGGTCAGCTCAGAAACTGCCCCCGGGCCTCCTATGGCTGTGCTGTGCAGCTGCGTGTGATGTCATAGAGGTCACGCTGCTCAGCCGCACTCCAGTCCGCCCCTTATACAGCCGGGCCTGCCCGCACCGTGTAGTCCGCTGTGGGTGACTGGCTATTGCCAAGTGGACTCTGAGGACTCAGCTGAGTGTTGACACAGTCACTTTGTCTATGCGACGCCTGCGGCCTGAGGAGGATTGGAGTTGAGTGACTGGCTGCTGTGAGAGGACCGCGGTGGGGGTCGGGAGTCTGCTGACGGCTGTCAGATATAACATCCATAGTCGGGGTATATTTACTAAATTGAGAGTTTTTAAAAATTGGAGATGTTGCCCATTGCAACCAATCAGTTTCTACTTAACATTTAACTAGCCCAGGCTTGCTTACCCTCCCGATTTGGCCGGGAGCCTCCCGATTTTCTGGTGCCGCTCCCAGCCCCCCGGAAAGGCAGGCAAACCTCCTGGCAGCCAGCAACCCTCCCAACCTCCCCCCAGAATAAACTAAAAAACCCCGCAGCGGGGGGGCCTGTGACGCGATTCGCGCTGAATCGCGTCATCGTGGCCCCACCCCCTGCTTCACAATTCCAAAAATAACGGCATTGTGAAGTGAGGGCGGGGCCAAGATGACGCGATCATGCCCCCAATGTGATGTCACTGGCCGGGCACGCCCCCCGCTGTTAGCCGACAATCAGCTCCCTCCTGGAAGGAGGGGACTGATTGTCGGCAAGTATGACTAGCACCTTCTAGAAGATAATAGCTACAATCTGATTGGTTGCTATGGGCAACATCTCCACTTCAAAAAACTCTCACTTTGGTCAATTTACCCCAGAAAGACTCAGATCAGGGTCCATTCTGTTAAATATGACTTTACACGACGGCTGTCAGATATTCATAGTCAGGTCTGGGACCATGTGAATAACTTACTTAGGTTTGCCTTTAAAGGTTTTAATACTTGTACTTTAAAAATGTTAATAGAAGCAAGCCACACTATCATTTGTACTAGTCACTCAATTCTTATCTTAGAAAAAGTAGAGAATAATAATATTTTCATTGATGAACTCAATCATGGGTATCTGCATGCGAAATGCTATGTTACACTATCAGTGGCTGCAGAGATGCGCACTCTGGATACCCCCTGCGGGAAGGGGGCGTGGATCAAATAAATGGGGTGTGGCCGCACGGGGGATCCCAATAACATCACACCGGGGGAAGCCCAGCATCACCGAAGACTGTCTGCACCTCTTCTATGACAGGAGCTGGGTGCTGCAGGAGAATGTCACTGCAGAGGAGCCAGCATTTTGGTGTTACCTCCGCACCCCCCTTCATGAAACCACTGAGCTGCACACTATAACGTAGCATTTCGCATGCAGATACAGTCGCACACAGAATATAGGCATGCCGCATATCATTTTAAGCAGTATAAGCTGATTGTGCGTGCTATTCATATTGATTTGTGAACAAGACGCGTTTAAGATAAAAAGTTGCACGAAAAAAATCTAGGCACCACCGAGTCTCGCTGCGACATGGCGCGACTAGAAGGGCTGTGCAACGCGCAAGGAGGCTAGATGTATGCGGACATATCTGTATATGTCACATATCTGGAAACTCCCCTTACAAATCCTGCAAATTTCCTAAATAGACCCCATAATTAGAGATTGTTTTTCAATCCTAATTAATAAAAAAAAAAGCAAGTTATAATTGTGTGCCCTACACCATTTTAACAGCTACATTTATATTTAAAACCGGTTTCCACGATCATAAAATCCGTCAACGTCTATATCTGAACATTCCATAACGTTACACCGGCCACCCATGGGTTAATCTTGCCGAAGCGTTAGGTGATAGAGCTCTGCCGTTTGGCCACACAAACACACAGAGGGCAAAATTTACTAAGCGGCGGTTTGACGGCGGGTTCTATTCTAATCTAATCCCCGGCGGTTTGGTGGCGGGTTCTATTCTGTTCTAAACCCCGGAGCTTTGGTGGCGGTTTTGCAGCGGTTTCTAAATGACAGCCCTGTGCTATTCTATTCTAAAATGTGTTTTGACTGCGGTTTGGCTATCTGCAGATTTACTAAGGCCAAAACCGCTGCGAAACTGCCATCAAAACACATTTTAGAATAGAATAGAACAGGGCTGTCATTTAGAAACCACTGCAAAACTACCACCAAACCCCCGGGGTTTAGAACAGAATAGAACCTGCCACCAAACCGCCGGGGTTTAGAATAGAATAGAACCCGCCGTCAAACCACCGTTTAGTAAAATGTGTCCAAAGTCTTGCAGAGTCACTGCAGCCAGTTAGTGTAGTCTGCAAATAACTGCACACCAAGGCTGACAGCGGTTATCAGCAAACTCCGTCATGTATGATAACGATATAGTCAATTCTGATCGGATTAGTATTGGGCATTCTGTGCTGTAGCTGGATCTAAGTTAGCTGATAAACTGAGCAATCATATAGACTGTATCAGCTCAAAAAACAGACGTCTTCCACTGTATACAGGCTAATGGTACACTATAAATGTTTAATAAGGATAATAGGGATTTCAGCGATGCATACTGCACCTCCACTATACCCCATCTCTAATACCCAGCCCTGGTAATGTTCTACTCTATACTGTATAGTCTTCTTAGCAGTCATCTCCCTGATACTGTATAATTTTTGGACAGTAACTATGTAGATCTGTGAAAATAATGAGATCATCAATTCTATTTATTACAACAACAACTATTTGGGCTCAATTCAATTAGCCACGAGGTGGGCCAGTTGCCGCTGCAAGGAGCGTGGAAACGCCAGCAACAACACCGCAAGTCGACAGTCCGATCTTGCCCTGGACTCGCACTTTCTTGTATGCAGCTCTATGGGACTGCAATCAAAAAGCAGTGAGTCCGAAGTTACTGTATATAGCCGCACGTACTCGCGCTGTGATGGGACTCGCAGCTGATTGAACTCCCCCCTTGGCATGAAATACATACAGGATTACTGACCCGGTCTGAAGTATGTTGATGACAGCTTCTTCATCATTCATATTTACAGCTCGATGAAAATGTACTCCGTTCATTGGCTCTCCTGTATGAGAAGACATTGGAAAATATAAAATAAAATTAAAGATTTTGATAACTACTGGGCAAGAGAGAATTTAGTAAATTGTCCTCCCTATTACGGCAGAGTCTCTTGATTCTCATAGTGCCAAATGACAACAGCTTATTATAGTTAAATAGATTCAATATTTATCCTAAACGACATAAAAAATAAAAAATAATCAGATTTATCTTGACATACTGCACTTTACCCAGCCAATGTCCTCAATAGTCTTACCACTCAGATGATATAAATTCTATAGATACGCCACTGGGTAGAAGTGTGTTCTAAGGCTCACCGGTAACGAGGAATGGATAGTGGGCCTGATTCAGAGCCGAACGCTCTGATCCGAGCGCTCGTTCTGAATCAGGGCCCTCCTCCCTAAAAATGGAGCGGCCTCTTGGACGCTCGCATAGCTGTGGGTTACCACCCACAGCTTATGCGAGCGTCCATGATGATGGTCGCGATGGTCAAGACCATCGCGACCATCGGGCTTGCGACGAGACCCTGCGGTAGCCCTGGAGTGATTTTGGCTCTATCAGAGCCAAAAGCACTCCCACTGACATCACTAGTGATGTCAGTGGGGCCGGACTCAGACGGTAGGTGTTCCCATGGGAACGCCTCCGTCTGGCAGCCACGCCCCTGGCACGCCCACCAAAGGGGGTGTGCTGTCACTCACCATCAACAGCACGCCCCCTTTGGTGCGAGATCCCGAGCAACGTATTCCTCGTCGCTCGCCGGGTCTCGCGCATGCGCCCGACGGAGCTCCCCCCGTTGTGCGCATGCGCCCAACATCGACCCGCTTGCGAGCGTCCTTCAACAATGGAACTTGTTCTGTGTGAAATAGTCACTGTAATGTCTTTGTATGGATCAACCCCATTCCTACAATATGTGATTTAGCGCAAGGCACAGGGGCATAACTAGTACTTTGTGGGCCAGCAGTGCTTCTAGGGAGACGCCTCTCCCAGCAGCGGTTGGTTATTTTATGCCCCGCTGTAGTGCCCTAGTTTATTTTATGCCCCATAGTAGTGCCCTAATTCACATTATGCCCCATAGTCTCCTCAGTTCATATGCAACATTGTTGTGCCCCAGTTCATTATGCCACGTTGTAGTGCCCCCAGTTCCCAGTGTGCCACAGTGCCCCCAGTTCAGATTATGCCACAATGTAGTGCCCCAGTTCATATTATATCACATTGTAGTGCCCCAAGTTCACATTATGCCACATTGTAGTGCCCTCAGTTCACATTATGCCACATTGTAGTGCCCCCCAGTTCTCAGTGTGCCACAGTGCCCCCAGTTCACATTATGCCACAATGTAGTGCCCCAGTTCATATTATACCACATTGTAGCGCCCCCAGTTCACATTATAACACACAGTGCCCCCAGTTCACATTGTCAGGTTCCTGATTACTGCGCTCCTTGAACTCGGACGTTGTTCTCTTCCCTTTGTGCTGTGTGCACCGAATCTGCAGCATGCCATCCACTGCAAGGTGGCAGGCTGGTAGAAGGGGACACTCTACAACCTACACACCACAATCTAGCGAAGTCAACACAATGTACAAAATAATCGGTAGTTTGTAGACTGTCCCTTTTTGTACTTAATACAGGGTCACTTGTTTTTACTGTGCCTTTCAGCAATGATGCAGATGTCAGCTGAGTGCGGGGGACAACGATACCCCCCACTGTCATAAGTTCATCTCAGATGCCCGGAGGCAAGTTATAATTTGGTGGCCTCCCGTCACAGTCACTGACACTGTAATGTAGCACTTCACAAGCAGATACACCCGTAGTTAGCACATATAGAATATAGGCATGCCACAGATCATTTTAATCAGCTGAAGCTACTTAAGAGTCCTATTCGCTGTGGGAATTAGGTGCATTTGAAGGGAAAAATTCACACGTAAAGATGCTCTGCGCTACCGAGTCACTCTGCGCTCATGCGTTATGTGTCGCACGGAGGATAGATGTATGTGGACACATCTGTATGCATTAGTCACAGATAAGATAGTAACCTGTAAGGTGCAATTAGCATGAGGCTCAGAGTTCTCCTGATGGAGGCAAAAGCCACCTGATGTGGGGTGGGGAGTCCTCCTGATACCCCTGATAGAGGGGAAAACCACCTGATCTGGGGTGGGGAGTCCTCCTGAAACCCCTGATAGAGGGGAAAACCACCTGATGTGGGCTGGGGAGTCCTCCTGAAACCCCTGATAGAGGGGAAAACCACCTGATGTGGGGTGGAGAGTCCTCCTGAAACCCCTGATAGAGGGGAAAACCACCTGATGTGGGGTGGGGAGTCCTCCTGAAACCCCTGATGGAGGCGAAAGCCACCTGATGTGGGGTGGGGAGTCCTCCTGAAACGCCTGATAGAAGGGAAAGCCAACTGATGTGGGGTGGGGAGTCCTCCTGATACCCCTGATAGAGGCGAAAGCCAACTGATGTGGGGTGGGGAGTCCTCCTGATACCCCTGATGGAGGGAGAAAACCACCTGATGTGGTGGCTTTGAGGACTGAGTTTAAGTCAAGATACTGTAAGACTGCCACTGTGGTGGGACTACAAATCATAAAATGCCCAGTCTACTGCATCACATATCGGGAAGTTGTTCCACCAAATATCTGCCCCCAGACTCAGTCGCTGGTGCCCCAGGTCCCCGCCTCCCATGTCCTCTTACCCACAGCTCTGTTCGATGCATCCTTGTTGACATCCAGCTCCTGGAAGACCTGCTGCTGCGCTCATGCACGGGCCAGCCAATCAGGACTCTGCTGCACGGGTCCGCGGCTCGGGCTGCTGCCAGGGAGGAGTGGGACGGAGAATTGTGGGTGTGGGAGGCGCCGGGACTGCTGCACGGTTCCACGGCTAGGTCTGTCCCCAGGGAGGAGTGGGACTGGGAGTTGTTGGTGAGGGGATAAGCCGGGACTGCTGTATGGGTCCGAGCCGATAGGACTACTGCCAGGGAGAAATGAAACAGAGAGTTGTGGGTGAGGGGGGCACTGGACGTGTCACACTGACATAAGAAGCTACTGAGGAGCGGCGACACTAATGAGTAGGGACAGGCTATAGATAGATGAAGGCAGCAGCTGATGATCTGACACGGAGCTCTCCACTAGTGTATGGTGGCTTCTCAGGTGCCGGGAAGAGGTACCATGTATTGGGCGGCCGTTATGGTACACGCCGGGTACATAGTTACAGCCCTAAGTTGGGTGAATATATTGTGGGCAATGGAGGAGGTGCCCCTTCAGTGATGGCGCCGGTGGCAGGTGCCTCCATTGTCTCCCATGGTTCTGCCCCTGATACCTCCTGATTACACTATACAGTGTTGCAAAAGTATTCAACCCCCTTTACATTTTTTATGTTTTGTTGTCTCACAACCTGGAATTAAAATGGATTGATTGAAGGTGTGCATCATTTAATTCACAGAACATGCCTACAACTGTGAAGTTGTGTTTTTTTGTATATTGTGAATCAAACAACATTTAGGACAACATAACAGAAAACTTCAGCGTGCATAACTATTCACCCCCCTAAAGTCAGTACTTTGTCGAGCCACCTTTTGCGGCAATTACAGCTGCAAGTCACTTTGAATAAGTCTCTATGAGCTTGCCACATCTTACCCCTGGGATTTTTGCCCATTCCTCAAGGCAAAACTGTTCCAGCTCCTTCATGTTGGATGGTTTCCGCTTGTGAACAGAAATCTTCAAGTCTGACCACAGATTCACAATTGGATTGAGATCTGGGCTTTGAATAGGCCATTCCAACACATTTAAATGTTTCCCCTTAAACCGCTCGAGTGTTGCTTTAGCAGTATGCTTCGGGTCATTGTCCTGCTGGAAGGTGAACCTCCGTCCCAGTCTCAAATCACAGGCAAACTGAAACAGGTTTTGCTCAAGAATATCCCTGTATTTAGCACCATCCATCTTTCCCTCGACTCGAATCAGTTTCCCAGTCCCTGCTGCTGAAAAACATCCCCACAGCATGATGCTGCCACCACCATGTTTCACTGTGGGGATGGTGTTTTCGGGGTGATGGGATGTGTTGGGTTTGCACCAGACATAGCGTTTTCCTTGGTGCCCAAAAAGTTCAATTTTCGTCTCATCTGACCAGGGAACCTTCCTCCATACATTTGGGGAGACACCCACATGCCCTTTGGCAAACTCAAATTGTGTCTTCTTATTTTTATCACTAAGTAATGGCTTTTTTCTGGCCACTCTTTCCATAAAGCCCAGTTTTATGGGGTGTACGGCTTATTGTGGTCACATGCACAGATAAACCAGTCTCTGCTGTGGAACTCTGCAGCTCCTTCAGGGTTACCTTTGGTCTCTGTGCAGCCTCTCTGATTAATGCCATCCTTGCCCGGTCTGTGAGTTTTGGTGGTCGGCACTCTCTTGGCAGGTTTGTTGTGGTACCATGTTCTTTCCATTTGATGATGATGGATTTAATGGTGCTCCGGGGGATCATCAAAGATTTGGATATTTTTTTATAACCCAACCCAGAATTGTACTTCTCAACAACTTTGTCCCTGACTTGTTTGGAGAGCTCCTTGGTCTTCATGGTGTGATGCCTCTTGCTTAGTGGTGTTGCAGCCTCTGGGGCCTTTCAGAAAAGGTGTGTTTATACTGACAGATCATGTGACACTTAGATTTCACACAGGTGGACTTCATTTCATAATTATGTGACTTCTAAAGGGAATTGGTTGCACCAGAACATTTGAGGGGCTTCAAAGGTGGTGATTACATATGCACATGTCAATTTTCAGAATTTTATTTATAAAAATTATTTTTTATATATATTTTTCTCATTTCACTTCGCCGAATTAGACTATTTTGAGGAGATCCATCACATAAAATTCAGATTAAAAAAATAAATAAATTACAGGTTGTAATTTAACAAAAAGGGTAAAAAGCCAAGGGGGGGGGGGTGAATACTTTTGCAAGGCATTGTAGTTATTCCCCTGTGAGGAATAAAGCTCTCACCAGGGCTGTAACTTTATAACCTGGGGTATAAAAATTAAGATTTCACAGAAATGTGTGAAATATGCCCACTGGTATATTGTACTATACTCCATTAGTAGGCAAAATGCTTGCAGCAAAAACATGGGCTGTTGAACAGTTGCTCTAAATTGGACCCCGAAACGGTGGTGCAGTTTTAATTTACTAAAAAAGAAAGGCTTGCTGTAAATCAAAAGCATATGTCACACTTATCCCCATGTTTATTATAACCATTTGCTTTATTCACATAACACATGTTTGCTAATTGGCATCCATAATACTTCTCTAATACTTGAGAAACAGGCCTCATTTCAGAGGAATTGCAAAAAACAAAACAAACAAAAATAAATACTTGCTTCAACACACACAAAAGCATAGTATATGCCCGAGGAGAAAGAACCAACCTGCAGCAGTGTTGAGCTCTCTGACAGCCAATTACAAGTGGTTAACTATTGCAGGCCACTCCCCTCCTCCATTTGCCACTGAACATCCCCAAATACAGCTTTCCCAGGCATTTGTGTGGCATAAAAATAAAACATATGCTGATCAGCATATGTGTGCACCCACTTTTCTGGCCACATGTGGGGTAGTGTCATGTAAGATGTACTACACTAATAGCCCTTTTGTCGGGTCGCACCCAGGATGATGTTCACGCGCCCATCCCGGGAGCGACCCGGCTGAGACCTCTGTCACCGACACAGTCCGACCCGGCACTAATTGCTGGTCGATGCCGCCATCGGCGTCACGTGATGAGCCGGCTTGCAGATGATCTCATTTCCAAGCGCCGGCTCTTCCTATGCAGAGAACGGGACCCGGGTCGCATCGACTCAGGTTACCCGTTCACAATGCGTCACGAGCCAGGTTGAACCCACGTTTGACCATGCTCCTGAACAGGGTTGACATGCCTTATTTCAACCCTGCTCTTACACACAGCAAAATAACCCAGGTTGCTGCGCGCTCAAGTGCAAAAACCCGGGTTATTGCTGGCAGTGGAAAAGGGGTTTAACTGAGGGAGATCTCTGCCTCAGGCCCATAATGAGAACATAACTGCTACATATAAATACAAACTACAATCCCTTTGAGGGGCAAAAGCTTAACCATGGTACCAAACAGACTGGTGCAGAAGCTGCTATTTAGGAAATATACCCTCTGCCATTGGGTATGTCAATTATCTTGCTAAATTAGGATTAGGGGACATTAACAAAATGACTTACTGTATATAAGAATCATGTGTTATCAGTGAGATTATGATGTTAAATTATTAGTAAAAGATATTTTCTTATATGTTTGCATTATGATAGTGGGTTATATACAGTAAATAAATGTATAGGTGTACATAATACAGCGACTGTTAAATATAATTACTTACAAAGATATTGTGGTGTTATGTGATAGAACTAGGGAACAGATAGTTACAAATAGCACAAGGAAAAGTGTGGAAAGGGTGCAAGTAAATAATAGTATTATGTAGGAACATAGTATATAGTAAATATACAATAACAACAACAACAACAACAACACCATTACTACATGGGGGTCTGTCTCAAAGATTTGATAAATCTCCCCCTATATATTTGCTCTTCATTATCATCCATTCAGCAATGTCTTCTCATTCTTATCAAGGACGCCTCAAAATCTATCATTTTAGAGAATGCCGTTTCCTTGCACACAAATATTCTCCTTCAAAAGAACCATTCAGTTCAGTCCTGTGTTACATCAAAATAGGATCTACTGTGTTAAGGTCGCATCAGTTTTTCCTTTTCTTACTACAGCCAATCTTCCACAAAAACAATTATTGCATCTAGTATCACATTTGCATATGCAAACTTTTCTAAATGCCACATGTAATTGGCTGGGAAGAATGCACAGTTGTGATAAGCTTCTAAAACTATAAACAAGAGTGTGTACGCCATCACTGGAGAATTGTCTTCCTCGTCCTTATTGGGATTATTCAATGTTTATTCCGTCCTTCTCAGGGACAGAGAGACAGGAAGGGGAGAGACAGCTTTCCTTGCAATGCTACATCATGTGCTTCAAGTTACATTAAAACTCAGCCAGTCTGATAGTTCCTTGTAGTCAGGATGATATAACAACATCTAGGGCCTTATTGTCCACAGACATGGGGGTGGCTCTTGTGGATTTCAGCATAATGCGCAAAAGAAAGAAATCGGTGACTGCGCATGCGCTGGATCAGACTTGCGCTAACTGGTGGAGATTGCTACAGTGAACGGATTAATCTGACTGTTGATGGGCCACACTTTATGTGAAACGGTGTTAATGGGAGGGGACCACGTGAGTGCGAGGAAGAGCCCCATTTAGTGGAGTGCTACGGGCGGATGATCCAACTTAAATGCGTGATCGTAGCATGCAGATAAGATAGGACGTCTGATTCTGACGGATCTTTAGCGCCCAGCTGCTGCAAGACAAGACACTAATGACGGCGGCTGCAGGCAGAAACTCAGTGGGCCAGACAGGCTTCCGCTTTCAGACACACAGAATTTCTGCACCTTTCGGCAGATTCCCGCCTTGGCATATGAAGTAGAATGCCATGGGCGTGCGGAAAAGAGACTGCACAAACGCCTGATTCAGAATCAGCCCCCTAGTGTCCAAGGATTTCTCCACACAGGTGGTGTAAATAATGGTGTTCCCCCACAGTAGGGATGGCCATTTGTGGGCTGCCCATAGATGGTCACCATTGATGGTTTCATCAGTTATTACCATTGATGGCAGAAAACCATCTACGGTAAACCATCAATGGTTTGCATACCTTGATAGCCACTGCCGCTGGGGGTCACAGCGAACTGTGGGACAATCAGCACTGGGTCGGGGCTTAGTGGGCCACAGGGGGAGGGGTTACACTCCGTGCTGTCGGAAATGTAAAAACAAAAACATCGGTTCCCAAGTCTGCCATCAATGGTTAAACCATCGGCTATAGGTAGCTAACCGTCGATAATTTTGAATCATCATTGGTCAATGGCCATCCCTACTCCACAGGATGCAGAGCTTAGAGATGGGGATCAAAGCAGTAGCCTGGTATAACATGTAACAAGACGGCTGCAGCAAACTATTTCAGTATCCCAAACACAGGCAGCTTTCATCTTTACAGCCAACAGGAAGCAATTGATATATACTAACCACAATTATGCCTGGCTTTGTTTTTATTGCCTCTCTCTTACCTACCTTCCCCCTGAAATCCCCCTTTGAGAGCAGAGTGAGGATCTCAGAGGAATCGGGGGGGCCTCAAGGGAAAACGAGAGGCGGCACTGCCCCCGTTGCAGCCATAACTAGGGCTGTGAGACCTGTGCCGTCACGCAGGGCCCTGGGGCGTCACCGTCGCTGCCTGTAGAGCTGCCCGTAGGGTCCTTAGGAGTAAATAAAAGCTGAAGGCATAACCCAGAACATCATATAGCTACTGTATAGACTTCAGCCTTTATGGAAAGCGCAACAATAAATAAACCGGGCCTGTCATAAATAGCACCAGCTCCATTATACACAAACAGTGACTTGTGTGGATACAGAATATTAGACATCTTCTATAAGATTTGCTGGCACAATAGCCACAGAGCTGTAAAACATACTTTCCCTGGTTCAGAAACATCATCTTTCTAAAAAAGACATTAATATTTCTTGCTCTTAAATAGATTTGTAGCTTAGAAGGGGAAAAAGCATATAAAATGGAATGAAAGAGGATTTAGATAGCTCATATGATGGAATTCTAGAATCCGGCAGCTGAACCTTTTCAAGAACTGCTGCAGATTGCTTAAAATGTCGGAGCGGCGAGATTAATTTCTTTCTGAGCGTACTTTTACCGCAGTAATACCGGAATCTGCCTGAGCGCTGGTATATAGGGTTTCTATTGTTTTTCTTTAGGAACAAAAGCTACCACTAATTTCTCTAAGATATATATAAGGTGAATATATGAAGCATGTAATATAATTAAATAAGGCACCGTCATTTCCACTTCTAGATCTGTTTTTATAATGAATTATTGATACTCTGGACAGCAGCTCAAAACAATAGACCGGTGATCACTACCAGCAGAAGGGAGCTCTAACGAGCCTGCAAGCTCCTGACTAGCCTGAATAGCAAAGGCAAGTACCATGGAATTTATAGCAGAGATATTTCCAGCTTCCTATTCATTCATGGGCAACTGCAGGCCCGTGGCTCAAGTCATGACTACAATAGCAGTAGTATATAATACGATTTTACTACAGCAGTGACCACAACATACAGCATAGGGGAGAGAACGGAGCTGCTGCACATGCCTATTGGCAGCAGCTCCTCCTGCCAAGTCTGGTGTGTGCCCAAATCTGGGCTCTCAATCAGCGCACCGGACCAGAAAGACCAGAGAGCAGCTTACTGCAAGAAGAGACAGGCATTTTACCATCAGGTGGGAGAATGTGTGCTGAGTTTTTGTCTCTTACCAGTTTTATTATGTATGTATATTTATTATGGGATGTTTAACAGTCCCCTAAACATTTGTATTATTTATATGAGATAAATATGTTTGACATAGAAAGTGTGTTATTTAGACTCTCTCTCTCCCACAGTCTATACTGTAGGCCAGTGTTTACCAAACCTGGTCTTCAGAGACCCCTAACAGTACATGTTTTATAGATCTCCTCAATCCGCTTCTGCTGATTAAAATGATATGCAGCATGCCTATATTCTCTGTGTGACTGCGGGTGCAACTGCATGTGAAATGCTACGTTACAGTGTTACAGCTACTGACACTGTAACATAGCATTTCACATGCAGACACACCCGCAGATGCACAGAGAACATGGGCATGCTGCAATATCATTTTAATCAGCAGAAGCTGCTTGTGCTAGCTATTCACATCACTGTGTGAATAGGACGCATTTGAAGTTAAAAAGTAGCACAAAATACGCTAGTCGCTACTGAGTCACGCCACGGCATGGAGCGATTAGAAGCAGGGCCGCCATCAGGGGGGACTGCCGGGGCTGTAGTACCGGGCCCAAACACTGGCAGAACAGGGGGGGCCCGCCCGCTATTACTGCCACTGCACAGTCCGCAGCTCCCTTGAGTGAAAAAGGTGGGCCTGCTGCCAACACATGCCGCTGACCCGGGCCGCACTACCTGGTCCCCATAAAGTAAAAGGAGGAGGACCCACTCTGGCCACTCCAAACTACATGCCGCGCTGAGGTCTGCCAGCCCCTATATTAAAAAAAGTTTATTCTGGAGTCGGCACCTGTGACGTCATGACATCACGCCGCGCCTCTGTCTGGATGGGACATGTCGGAGGAGCCGTGGCGCGAGAGAAGCAGCGCCAGCCGGAGGAGAAGAATCCAGAAGAAAGGACTCGGAGTAAGGTCAGTAAATCATAAGATTTAATAAGCCAGGAAAAAGGGAAGTTGTAAAAAGAGCTGGATAGATCTGTATGAGTGGGTCACACTTACATTAAAATTAAGCATTTGGAGACCACTCTCTAGAAAACCTGCATCACTATTCCCTAAATTGCTGCGATTAGCTAGGGAAGCATATATCTGGGGAGATGATGTAGTTATGAGACCGGCGGCCATGATGTCGCCGGTCTCAATCCCGATGCTGGAAGCCCGACAAGGGACTTAAGATAGGCGTCAAAATACAGACGCTTATCTTAATCCCGACACCGGAATCCAGGAGGATGACAGACCGAACGAAGGTAAGCCGGGGCGCCCTTAGTGTTATCCGCGGGGGGAGATGGTTAGGTTCAGGCAGCATGGCAGGGTTTGCGTTAGGTTTGGGGGGGTTAGGGTTGGGCAGCACCCACAGGGGGGAGGGTTAGAGTCAGGAACCACTGGGGGGGAGGTTAGGGTTAGACACGAAGAGGGGGAACTTACGTTTAGGCACTAACGGGGAGGGTTAGGGTGCGGGGTGGGGAGGGTAAGTATACTTATCCGACCCCTGTCGGGATACCAACCATTTGGATGCTGCTGTCGGAATTTGGACAGGAGGCATCCCGACAGCCGGTATTACATACCCATTCCCTGGGGAGAACACTATATTGCAATAATGGGAAGAACAGTGGTACAGTGGTTACCATTACAGCCTCACAGCTATGAGGTCATGAGTTCAAACAGGACCATGGTACTATCTGTGTGGAGTTTGTATGTGTTTGCATGGGTTTCCTCCGGGTGCACCGGTTTTCTCCCTCACTCCTAAAACATATACTTAATACTTTCCCATGTTACATATAGTTACATATTTTTTTAATCTAATGTTCAGATTTATCATGTGTGTATATTTTTTATGTATATACTATTTCGAATTATACATTCAAGATTATTAGCAATTTTTCATCAAATATTGGGGCTGATTCAGAAATATGCGCTAATGTCGCCACATTAATTGCTATGTTTGTGTACGCAGCTGCTGAGAGAAAATACGCTCATGCCGAGGAATGTTATAAGGTGCCAACCTGCGGCTTTACAAGTCCAGGCATCTGCGTTCAAAGGCGCAGCATTGGTCGCTGATTCGATTATTGGCTTTCTAAGCAGCCATAGGGTCGCTTAGAATAACAGCAGGCAGAAAATGGCAGCCGATGCCATTTTCCTTGTGTACGGGAACGCAGGATGTGACATGCCCCCGAAATGGTCGCAACTCGCCTGCGCTTCAAAGCAGCAAGAATCACAGGGAAAATGTCAGCGGTTATTTTCCCAGTGACTTGCGCATGCACAGTAGAGATTTCCCCAGGAGTAAGGTGCAGGCGCCATTTTCCTGGTGGCCAGCGCATCAAGCCAGAATCTACTGGGCTGCACACGGGCCCTCTCCTCTCTCAAAATGCCCCTGACTTAGACACATGCGCAGTTTACTGATAACCAGTCAACTTCGTATAAAATATCGGCATAGGATACAAAGTCTGAATCAGTCCCATTGTGCCACCCCAGCAGTGTTCCTGCACGTGTGCACAATAAAACCAAGACCATCGCGATCATCGGGCTTGCAACGAGACCCTTGTGGTAGGGTCTCGTGGCCGCAAGCCCCAGAGAGCTTCTGGCTCTAATAGAGCCGGAAGCTCTCTCACTGACATCACTGGTGATGTCAGCGGGGCCGGCCACAAACGGCAGGCGTTCGCTTGGGAACGCCTCCGTTTGTGAAGCCACCCCCCGGCCACGCCTACATAACGGGGCGAGCCCCTTTTGTAGTGAGTCCCGGAGCGATTGCTTTTTCCGCCCGCTCTGGGGCTCGCATGTGCGCACTGGGCCACCATCAACCCGCTTGTGAACGCAATGCGCTTGGGAGCGGGTCTGAATCAGGCCCTGTATTTGTTAACAGGCAGAGATGACTCGTTTGCCTCCCACTTAGGAATGGCCTTCAGTGGGGTGTCCTTCAATGGTTACCATCGATGGGTTTATCAGTGATTACCATCGACGGCACAAAAACCATCTATGGTTAACCATCAATGTTTTGCGCACCCCTCAATGGCCACCACTGCTGGGAGTACAGGGGGCCAATCAAAACGAGGTGGATACCAGAGGGTGGGGGCTAAGCTCCATCCCATCAAGATTAAAAAAAAAAAAAAAACATCGGCTACCGCTTGTTCATCGATGGCGTAGAACCACTGGTTCTCTGCTATAGATAACAAAACCATCATCCATCGACTGTTAACCATCAATGATTGCTAACTATCGGTGGTCGATGGCCATCACTACGCCCACTATCCCAGCAACATTTCTATTCTGCCCTATATCCTCCCGCTCTTAGCACTCCATGGTACCAAACCCATCTGCATGCAATCAATCGAAACCATTCAACCTCTGTTCAGTATATTGGTAAGTGTTTATAATATCAAAAATAATATTAAGATTAATAAACAAAATAAAGAAGCAATGATTTGCATATGTGTCGTCCTAGGCCCAGGCCATTTTGGTCTTCTCACAAATCTGGGCCTGACAAGGCTAAGGGATTTATTTACTAAGCAGTGTTAGGAGACAGAGTGAAAAGTGATAATGTGCCAGCCAATCAGCTCCCAACTGTCAGTTTTCAAACACAGCCTGAGATGACAGTTGGGAGCTGATTGGCTGGTACCTTATCACTTTTCACTCTGTCTCCTAACACTGCTTAGTAAATAGACCCCTAAGTCACCAGGGGACTGACTGCCTGTTCCTCTCACATAAGGGGTGATACAATTAGCTCTGAGCTTCAGCAGTAGTCTCGCATAACAATCGTTCATTTGTGCAAGCGCCCCTTGTGGTGCAATCAAACATGAGCAAAGATCATTACCTACACATGACGCGAGTACATAACCTACGAGACTGCTACGGAACCTGGCGCCTAATTCATTAACTTGCCCAAAGAACCGTAACATAAATGCTTCATTTACATACGTTATTCCACATTGGCAATTATTATGGCAACTTACTTGTAGTTGACACGAAGACCACTGGACTGTATGCGCATGTTCTATTGCATCCTGTAACTTTCAGTCTGAACCTGTAGGTGGTGCTGGGCTCTAAACCTTCAACAACATGCTGCCGGGAGTATCCTCTACAAGGGAGGAGTAGGCCAATTAGCTGAGTGCAGAATGATTGTCATTATTTTTATATATATGTTACCACTAAGTGTCCATTGCATCTTACAGATAAAATGGCAGACAGTACAAGGGGAAAAAGCAAGGGGTCTATGTACTAAGAATTGGAGAAAGAGAAAGTGGACGGAGATAAAGTACCAACCAACCAGCTCCTAACTGTTATTTTTCAAACACAGTCTGTAAAGTGACAGTTAGGAACTGATTGGTCGGTACTTTATTGCCTTCCACTTTATTATTCCAAGGCTTAGTACAATGTACTATGTACTAACAGTACATAGACCCCACAGTGAGATAATAAGACAACTAATACCCCTTTTACACCTAAATTCCGGATCAGACCCGGAATCTAGCCGGCGCCGACCCAGGGCATTCCCGAGTCGGCGCCGTTCACACCGGAGTCTTTCCGGCATTGAAGTGGACGCTTGGAAATGGATTCATCTCCAAGCGCCACTGAAGCCGGACCAATCGGCCGGCATGTAGCGCGCTCCAGGTCATCGTGACCCGGAGAGCGCCGTTCACACTGCACGGTTTCACAGGTTACTCCCGTGTTAAACCCTGCTAGTTACCTGGGGTGGCTTGCCGAGTCACTCGACCCGGCAATCCAACCCATTACCCTTCTACACCAAGGAGCTACCTGGGTTAACCCTGCAATAACCAGAGTTTTAGCTCCGATATAAAAGGGGTATAAATGACAACTGTCCTGCAACCGGAGCAATACTGAATTGCTGAGGTACATTAGCATCCACCGCCAAAACTCGTGGCAAGTTGGATACTTAATTATTGGGTGCCAATCGGTGCTGGATAATGAATAGGCCCCTGAAAGAGAAAATATTTAACCTCTTGTAATTGAGAACTAGATGTTTCTCACTTTCTCTCATTGGACAAAAGCAGCGTCAAACAAACTGTAAGTTTTTCACCATTCAAATTCCTTAAAATTCACCTGGATTCCTCATATTTTGCAGCCTACGTAAAAAAAAAAAAAAGTGGTCTAATGAAATATTTACAGCGCTCGCAGGAGCTGCCGAGAGCCTCGTGTCACCCAGCGAAAAAAAAAAAACATATCAGCTGCCTTGTTTGCAGCCTCATCATCTTTAATCAAAAATTATTTTCCTACAACACTCTCTGAATACCCCCCCCCCTTTTTCAAGTATTAAAACCTGTAATGTGTAAATTCAGCTGTCTCCAGAGACACAATACAAGCAGAGCATTGACAATGTCATTCTGCCACCTAGTGGCCCATTATGCAACTACAGTGGCACAGACTGCATTTTGTGTGCAATAATCTCCACTGCGTTGGCGAGCCATGCAGACAATGGCAAATCATCTATATTCAAATAATAGCACTAATAAAAATAACAGACTGTATTAATATGGTTTTTTTTATCTAAATCAGCATAGTTAATTAGGTGAATTCATGCAAGAGGAAGACAATAGTAGCCACTGTAAGCAGGAGGGTCAATGGAAGTTCATGCACATAGGGGAATTTCTTGCAAACATGACAATGTGCGGCTCTTTATTGCTGCTGCTCCAGGGTACATGCACTTTTGTCAATAGGATATGTATCAATATTGTATAAAGATGTACAGTAGTCGGCTGTACCGAGCTGTTAAAGGGAGCACGTGCCCTTTTTTACAGTACAGAATATTTCGCAAGCTGGGTTCCTCATACGGGCAAAGAAAATCATTTAAATTAGGGAAAAGTGCATTTTCCATTATAACCTAGAGATGCCTATTGTTTGCTGTGCAGAGATTAAATGAAATGTTATTCATAGATGTCGGGAATGTAACTAGAGTAATTACTGGTTTCCATGGCGCAGTACTGACAAGGTCCTCATCTCTCTCTGATCCGTATATATATAATCATACCCACTGACAAAGTGCAAAAGCCCTAATTAAATTTTCAGCAATCTCAGGAGGTTTATGGCCAGCCTAATCGCCTGTGTTACAGAGCCCACGGATCTCGCAGTCTGTAGTTACGCCCTTGTGTCACTGTCATCCCAGTGGCCCTGTTACCAAGAGAGGGGCCCGCCATTTCTCGGGATATCACAAAGGTGCAAAGTTTGAATAAAGCGTAGAATGAAATGACAACAGCAATTAAATAAAAGGCGTATCTACCTTTAATCTGCATAGTGTAGGGCAGACATGTCAAACATGGGGCCCAAATACACATATTTTGCGGCCCAACAGTGACAGTGTCATGTGATGCTGCCGGGGAGAGACGCCATACCCCACAAGACCTGCACTCTCAGAATCCCACCTTCCGGCAGTAACGCGCTGCCGGGGAGAGACGCCACACACCACAAGGCCTGTGTTCCCGCAAGCCCGTCTTCCGGCAGTAACGCGCTGCCGGTTAGAGATGCCACAAGGCCTAGCACCGCACTCCCAGCTGAACCTCTGTTGCACACCCAGAACTCTGTACAGGTGCCTGTGACACAAGCTCAGTCATCCGGGACAGGACAAGAGCTGCGGCTAAGACTGGAGTCACTCATAATATCACAGCTGTAAGTTCTGCCTGGTGCTGCCATGCTCTGATAAGTGCCACTGTCACACAGCTTCTGCCTACCTTTCACAGTTACAGAATTGGGGGCAGCGTGTGTGTGTGTGTGAGGCTATGGGGGCAGTTAGTGAATTAAATTGAAATATAAAAAACTGCCAACTCATATGTACATTAGGGATGTGCAGGCTCGGATAGGTTCGAATTTTCCCACAAAGTTCGGATTTTTCCCGCCAAACATCGGGTCTCAGAATGAGGCAAAACGTCATCTTTCAGGGACAAACATCATCATTCCTGGACAAAAGTCCATGGAAGATGATGTCTGTCCATAAAAGATGACGTTTTGCTTCTTTCTGAGACCCGATTTTTGGCGGGAAAAATCAGAATTTGGCGGGAAAATTCAAACCTATCCGAGCCTGCACATCCCTAATGTAAATGGATGTAATTGAGATTCAATGCGATTCAAATTTGAAGCTCAAATTCAACGAAGCTGGTGTACCTGACTTTGTAAGTATTTGCCTGCGCGGTATGTAGAAGCTCGCAAGTTCGCTTGTGAAATAATTTCCATGTTCGGACGTACCTACCAGTGTGAGCAATTATTCTCATTAATGAAAGGAAACAAGTCTCCTGCTAGGTCCAGATTGACAGACTTTGGTTCAGGGAGAGATCCCTATTTAATAAAATCCCTAAATACTGATACTCGAAGGGTGCCAGGAGAAAGGAAGAGGCCTTCAGACCATCTGTCACATTTGGGGGGTAAGGTTGAGCGCCATAGATTTACAACAATTTATTTTGAAATTGGAAAGGAGTCCAAATTCTTGAAATTCCTTCATTATATTGGGAATGGACCCAGCTGGGTTAGTTAAAATGGTCAACAGATCATCTGTGAACAAAGCCAACTTGTATTCATGGTTATCCATGGTCAGCCCAGATATGTCAGAGTTCCCCCAAATCGCTCGGCCAGAGCCTTCATGCACAGAACAAATATGAGGGGGGGGGACAATGGACAGCCCTGGCGAGCGCCATTGGTGATACGCACTGTCGCTGAAAGAGAACTAGTGATCTTTATATGGGCCGTAGGTAAAGTATATAAGGCCAAGATTCTATGTAAGGAGGTAGGACCCAAACCCTCCAGTAACCCCATCCATAAACAACCAATCAATTATACCGAAAGCTTTTTCTGCATCAGTCGATAATAAAAGCCGGACATTGCTCATTCACAGCAAAATGCATGAAATCGATCACCTTAGTGGTGTTGTCTCGCGCCTCACGACACGGAACAAAACCCACCTGGTCAGAGTGTATTAATACTGGAAGAAGAGTCTTAAGCCTGTTTGCAATAAGTTTGGCAAAGAGCTTTACATC
The DNA here is from genome assembly GCA_031769625.1 of Taudactylus pleione. NCBI lineage: Eukaryota > Metazoa > Chordata > Amphibia > Anura > Myobatrachidae > Taudactylus > Taudactylus pleione. The sequence goes on along the minus strand of JAUIMM010000033.1, from coordinate 2,206,310 downwards.
TGTGTTCAGGAGTTGAAAGCAGACAGCATTTTAGGTAAAAGGAGAGATTGGAACGTTTTATAGCATAAAACTGTGCATCCGTCTGGCCCGGGCTATTACCAGTGGGCGTGATTTTAAAGCCTCCTCCAATTACTCCAACATGAAAGGGCGATCCAGCCATTCCCTGTCTGCGACGGAGATAGCGGGGAAGCCAAAATTATTTAGACACTTTCTCTCGAAAGGATGACCCTTCCAAGGGTGATTTGGGAGAAGAGAGATTATACAGCTTTGCAGAATAAGAGTGAAACGCAGAAGCGATATCTGAGGTCGTTCTACATTCTCTGACAGCTTTGTCTTTAACAACCTCTATGTATGCTAATGCCCGCTGTGCCCGTAAGGCCCGCGCTAATAATTTCCCTGGTTTGTTCCCCCATTGGAAATAGCGATTTCTACAGAGGCAAAAATCTCGCTACATTCCCTCATTTAGCAATTTGCTCAATTCCGCCCAGGCCGATGTTAAAGCCACCTGATCTACCGCAGACAAAGAAGCTTAATACGCTAGTTCTAGAGTTCCGATCTGCTTTAACAGCTGCAACTTCCTCCCCTCACGCTGTTTTTTAAGATTTGAACCCAGCTGAATCAATTTTCCCCCGGACTACGCATTTGTGAGCTTCCCAAATAGTAAGATTGGAGACTTCAGTGGAAGCATTTAAATCAAAGTAATCCGCTAAAGTTTGATCAAGCTGGGGTTTGCAATACGCGTCCGATAAAAGGCTCTCATCTAACCGCCAAGTGCAAGGCCTAGGGGAAGTATGAGAGGTAAAAAGTGTGATAATTATTGGGGCGTGACTGACCATGGAATTGGTTCAATGGAAGTGCAGCATAGAACGGGATACAGTCAGGAAGCTGACGGTCGAAATGCCGACCGCCAGCTTCACGACTGTCAAATCCCGGTAGGGTACTATTGACCGGTGTCGAATTCCCGGCACCTGTTGTAATGCTTACACCGGGAGCCTGACGCTTGGCATACCGAATGAAGATAAGCTGGTGCGATAAGCCGCGGGGGGAGGGTTAGGTTTCAGGGTACCCCCCCCCGGGAGGGTTAGGCTAGGGAAAGGGGGGAGGTTAGGGTTAGACACCCCCCCGGGATACTTAGGCTTAGGCTGCGGGGACGGGTTAGGTTTAGGCACTTAGCCAGGGGTTATGGTTAGGCACTGGGGGGGGGGAGTTAGGGTTAGGCACTAGTGGGGGAGGTTAGGGTTAGGCACTAGGGGGGGTTAGGGTTAGGCACTAGGGGGGGAGGTTAAGGTTAGGCATCCCTAAGGGAGGGTTGGGCACTAGGGGGGGAGGTTAGGATGAGGCACTAGGGGGGGGAGGATAGGGTTAGGCACTGGGGGGGAGGTTAGGGTTAGGCACTAGGGGGGGGAGGTTAGGGTTAGGCATCCCTAAGGGAGGGTTAGGCACTAGGGGGGGAGGTTAGGGTTAGGCACTAGGGGGGGGGGGAGGTTAGGGTTAGGCACTAGGGGGGGGAGGTTAGGGTTAGGCACTAGGGGGGGAGGTTGGGGTTAGGCACTAGGGGGGAGGTTAGGGTTAGGCACTAGGGGGGGAGGTTATGGTTAGGCACTAGGTGGGGGAGGTTAGGGTTAGGCACTAGGGGGGGAGGGAGGTTATGGTTAGGCACTAGGGGGGGCGGAGGTTAGGGTTAGGCATCCCTAAGGGAGGGTTAGGGTTAGGAGGGGGGGGGGGTATAGTTAGCATTACTTACCTAAATCCGCTGTCGGGATCTTCACCCCTGCCGGGCTTCCATCTTAGGTTCAGCTTTAAAAGTTATCACATACAATAAGATATATCCTGAAATTGGGGAATTGGTGATAGCAAAAAGATGTCTAATATCGGGAAGAAAACAAAGTTAATGTTGGCATACTTGTTGATACTTGGCATCTCTTTTCTTAAACTTTATTGTTGTTTTTTCTTAATAATAAACCTTTCAAAATTGATTATAAAACTTTTTTTTTCTTGTGGCCCACACACTCTTAAGCCGCATACACACTAGATGATTTTTATGAACGATATGGACGATAACGATATATCGTTCAGTGTGTATTCAGTGAACGACCAACGATGCGCGCTCCCGCCGGTCGTTAACGATGTCTTTTGTCGTTCGTACATACAGGCCAATCTGACAATATCATCAAGAATTGCCTGTTCAGAGATGTGGCAGGAGGACTTCACTGAAAGATATCTGTCAGTGTGTACACCCAATATCGCTTGTCCTGCTCTACAGAATGTTCAAGGGAAATCTTTCACCAATAACGTTCATACAGCACATCGTCTAGTGTGTATGAGCCTTTAGACCTAGAATATTCGGCCCGGTTGGGAATTTGAGTTTGGCATGCCTGGTGTAGAGTATCTCAGCTATTGTGTAATTACATACCTCCTGAATTATATACAGTGGGGTTTTTTTAATCAAGAACTTTTTATTGACAGAACAAACAATTCAAAACAAAGGAACTATATAAACTAGCTGTTGAAACAAAAATAAGGGACAGTAAATATTGTTTCCAGGTGAAAGAACCAACTTGGCATCAACCAACGAAATAGAGAGATTAATTCAGAAAACAATTATAAAAAGGACTTAAAGAACAAATATATAATGTAGAGGAAATAGGAGGTTGATTGGCATGTTGGGATGTAGTAAAGTGTGTGTGTGTGGGGGGGGGGGACAGAAAAAGCAACAGGACATTGCACGGGAACATCAGACATGGACCTAGGAAGCCCAAGGTGAGATTGAGCCCACGGATTATGTACAGGTTTACTAATGTGAAGGCTAATCCAGTAATCAATTATTAAAGGGTAACACAACCCTAAGGGTGGGTACATACCTAAACAACCGGCAATATTGCCGTCGTTCATGGCGATTTGCCTTCACCCCGGACATCGCATGATTGCCGGTACGCACTTAAAAGATTTAATGAACGGAACAATCACTGTTCTGTCCTTCACATGCGATATCATGTGATTGGACGTGCAGCACGGCCAATCACGATATCGCATGCGACCGCGGGAGTGCGCAAATCGGTCGTACACACTGCAAGATATTCCCGATTTGTCGTTCCGATTGGTCCAAATCAGGCCGAAATCGTTCAGGTGCGTAGCCAGCCTAATAGTCATTTCACGCTCTTCCTTTCACTTTTAGATACTTCGATTTATTGACCAAACATACCAGCGCTATCCAACGCTGATGGAGTATCACGTATCAGTGGAACGTGCAGGAATCCTGGCTGTGACGGTGTGAATATTTGGCATATCCACTATACCACCATTTTTTTCAAGGCAAAACCTGCCTTTAGGAATACTGCTAAGAAATCAGCACTTTTACAAATTCTGAACCTATTGCATTTTCCCCTATTGTGTATATATATATTGTTGTGCTATATGTGAAAAAACTGTATACTGCCATACCCAAACTATAAATGTCTGCATTCATTTTGTCCATCTAGTACAGTGATTTTCAACCTTCTCACCTCGAGGCACACTACACAAGATTTTAAAATTGCCAAGGCACACCATCCGGCCATGCGGTGTGGGTGACCAATGGAAAAAACATAATCATTGACACCTACATAAAAATATACACACATATTGGCCTCCACAGGAATAAAACACGCTACAGTGCTGACCGCCGAGGCACACTTGACAATCGCTCGCGGGCACACTAATGTGAACGGCACAGTGGTTGAAAAACCATGATCTAGTATGTTCTTGTTTTATGTATACTGTGTTTTCGAATTGTCTAGCACTGTGGTGCTTTACAACGCCAATAACCGTTACTTGCTATCAATGTAGCGTGTTACATGGAGTTTGGGACAGCTGGGCAAATGGCTGGAAAGCAAAGGAGAGCCACAACTCCGGATCTCTGCAAGGGCAAATGCAGGATTTCTAGAGGGGGAAGGGTGGTCTCCAAATGCTTGATTTTACAGCGAGTGTGGCCAACCCATGAAGAGAGCTTAATAGCACTTAAAACGTCATAGGTGCTTATGTAATAACCTCTGGCAAGATTATGGTGATTCTGTCCGTATTTTTTGAAGCGGCCGTCTGCGCGTGCCCATCTGAGATTGGCATGTGCAATAGCTCCTTTTTGTCTTGTATACTGCATGTTGGGCCGCAGATCTAGTAAAATCTTATGATATACTGCTGCCATTTTGGTCCTGATTCAAGCCACTGGATTGGCCACGGGGGTTTCCAAGTAATAGGAATACCCCCCACATACACCCCTTCCCTGTGTTTGCCTATCGTTGTCGTTTAACTGGAGTACCTGGAGGTAGAACGTACAGACCACACACAGATAGGGTCCGGGTCGCGACACCAGTCAGGTATTACAGATTCTCTACCACAGAGTGACGGACCACTGCCTATATAGGTAAGACGGCAGCATGCATTTAACAGTGTAGTCAAGGTGAAATGTCATACTGTAGCTTTGTCTGTATACCACATTCCCTGCTTGTGTTCACTTCTCCACTCTCTTGATGAAAATCACGTTATTCCTCTGGAGCCCGCTGGCCATTTGCTGTTGTGTACACAATATATTTATGAAACCTTACATCCACTTCATAAAACCCGTCGGCAAATGAAGATATAGTGATGAAATGCGTTATTGCAGAAGCTGGTGGTTTAGGCTGCTGAGTTCGGTGCTTTCTGTAATGTAATTGCTGGTCTGCAGGAGAGGGACTCCACGAATGAGAAATGAAAAGAAGATGGGCCTATGTATTATTCAATATGACTGGGTTATGACCCTGAGATTGCTCTTCTACTGCTGAGTCTTCTGTGCAAAGTGCTAAACAATCCACATTGTCATGGCGAGCGCCAGCAACTATACAGATAGCCGCCTGCTAATGTGCAACGCTGCGCGCCAGTGATTGTAAGGACAAAGCAAATGACTGAACATACACAGGTGGCAAAGTTCACCTCCGCCAGGCTCCTGAACATACATTAATGAGGGCATTGCGGCCGGTCCCCCCGGACAATCCTTTATAACAAAGGTAAAGCTGTGACACGGGATCTGCACAGCAGAGAATAAATCATGCAAATTCATTCTGCAGCAGAGCCCACTGCTAACTAGGAGATAAAGTAACCCTCATGTTACACCTGAAACATGCAGGGCAGAGCAATGGGAAGGTTAGCGTTATAGTACATCTGATTTTATTTATATTTATATTTCAGTGCAGTTACAATCAGAGAACTCCCCCCTCATGAGATAGCGTTAGCTAGTGGCGAAGATGATAAATTCATTTAGTTCACTGTCCCATAGAGGTCTATGAGGACAACGTTAACGTGCGCTAACTCCTTTTTTTACATAGGAAGAGGCAGTGATAGAGTCTTCTGCCATAATTTATGCTGGCATTTTAGTCCCCCAGCTTCTTAAAAAGACCCTCTATAACTGGTCCATAATAAGAAGTCTGCACAAAAACTAACTTTCCAGAGTCACTGTGAGGAGCACAGCTACATCAGGAGCCGTACTCCTTACAGTGACTATAGAAGAAGATGCTCAGTGATGCCTTTCTCATTTCCTGATGTAGCCGTGCTCCTTACAGTGACTATAGAAGATGCTCAGTGATGCCTTTCTCATTTCCTGATGTAGCCGTGCTCCTTACAGTGACTATAGAAGAAGATGCTCAGTGATGCCTTTCTCATTTCCTGATGTAGCCGTGCTCCTTACAGTGACTATAGAAGAAGATGCTCAGTGATGCCTTTCTCATTTCCTGATGTAGCTGTGCTCCTTACAGTGACTATAGAAGATGCTCAGTGATGCCTTTCTCATTTCCTGATGTAGCCGTGCTCCTTACAGTGACTATAGAAGAAGATGCTCAGTGATGCCTTTCTCATTTCCTGATGTAGCCGTGCTCCTTACAGTGACTATAGAAGATGCTCAGTGATGCCTTTCTCATTTCCTGATGTAGCTGTGCTCCTTACAGTGACTATAGAAGAAGATGCTCAGTGATGCCTTTCTCAATTCCTGATGTAGCCGTGCTCCTTACAGTGACTATAGCAGAAGATGCTCAGTGATGCCTTTCTCATTTCCTGATGTAGCTGTGCTCCTTACAGTGACTATAGAAGAAGATGCTCAGTGATGCCTTTCTCATTTCCTGATGTAGCCGTGCTCCTTACAGTGACTATAGAAGAAGATGCTCAGTGATGCCTTTCTCATTTCCTGATGTAGCCGTGCTCCTTACAGTGGCTATAGCAGAAGATGCTCAGTGATGCCTTTCTCATTTCCTGATGTAGCCGTGCTCCTTACAGTGACTATAGCAGAAGATGCTCAGTGATGCCTTTCTCATTTCCTGATGTAGCCGTGCTCCTTACAGTGACTATAGAAGAAGATGCTCAGTGATGCCTTTCTCATTTCCTGATGTAGCCGTGCTCCTTACAGTGGCTATAGAAGAAGATGCTCAGTGATGCCTTTCTCATTTCCTGATGTAGCTGTGCTCCTTACAGTGACTAAAGAAGAAGATGCTCAGTGATGCCTTTCTCATTTCCTGATGTAGCCGTGCTCCTTACAGTGACTATAGAAGAAGATGCTCAGTGATGCCTTTCTCATTTCCTGATGTAGCCGTGCTCCTTACAGTGACTATAGCAGAAGATGCTCAGTGATGCCTTTCTCATTTCCTGATGTAGCTGTGCTCCTTACAGTGACTATAGAAGATGCTCAGAGATGCCTTTCTCATTTCCTGATGTAGCCGTGCTCCTTACAGTGACTATAGCAGAAGATGCTCAGTGATGCCTTTCTCATTTCCTGATGTAGCCGTGCTCCTTACAGTGACTATAGCAGAAGATGCTCAGTGATGCCTTTCTCATTTCCTGATGTAGCCGTGCTCCTTACAGTGACTATAGCAGAAGATGCTCAGTGATGCCTTTCTCATTTCCTGATGTAGCTGTGCTCCTTACAGTGACTATAGAAGAAGATGCTCAGTGATGCCTTTCTCATTTCCTGATGTAGCCGTGCTCCTTACAGTGACTATAGCAGAAGATGCTCAGTGATGCCTTTCTCATTTCCTGATGTAGCTGTGCTCCTTACAGTGACTATAGCAGAAGATGCTCAGTGATGCCTTTCTCATTTCCTGATGTAGCCGTGCTCCTTACAGTGACTATAGCAGAAGATGCTCAGTGATGCCTTTCTCATTTCCTGATGTAGCTGTGCTCCTTACAGTGACTATAGCAGAAGATGCTCAGTGATGCCTTTCTCATTTCCTGATGTAGCAGTGCTCCTTACAGTGACTATAGAAGATGCTCAGTGATGCCTTTCTCATTTCCTGATGTAGCCGTGCTCCTTACAGTGACTATAGAAGATGCTCAGTGATGCCTCTCTCATTTCCTGATGTAGCCGTGCTCCTTACAGTGACTATAGAAGATGCTCAGTGATGCCTCTCTCATTTCCTGATGTAGCCGTGCTCCTTACAGTGACTATAGCAGAAGATGCTCAGTGATGCCTTTCTCATTTCCTGATGTAGCTGTGCTCCTTACAGTGACTATAGAAGAAGATGCTCCGTGATGCCTTTCTCATTTCCTGATGTAGCAGTGCTCCTTACAGTGACTATAGAAGAAGATGCTCAGTGATGCCTTTCTCATTTCCTGATGTAGCCGTGCTCCTTACAGTGACTATAGAAGATGCTCAGTGATGCCTTTCTCATTTCCTGATGTAGCTGTGCTCCTTACAGTGACTATAGAAGATGCTCAGTGATGCCTTTCTCATTTCCTGATGTAGCTGTGCTCCTTACAGTGACTGTAGAAGAAGATGCTCAGTGATGCCTTTCTCATTTCCTGATGTAGCCGTGCTCCTTACAGTGACTGTAGAAGAAGATGCTCAGTGATGCCTTTCTAATTTCCTGATGTAGATGTGCTCCTTACAGGGACTATAGAAGAAGATGCTCAGTGATGCCTTTCTCATTTCCTGATGTAGCTGTGCTCCTTACAGTGACTATAGAAGAAGATGCTCAGTGATGCCCTTCTCATTTCCTGATGTAGCTGTGCTCCTTACAGTGACTATAGAAGATGCTCAGTGATGCCTTTCTCATTTCCTGATGTAGCTGTGCTCCTTACAGTGACTATAGAAGAAGATGCTCAGTGATGCCTTTCTCATTTCCTGATGTAGCTGTGCTCCTTACAGTGACTATAGAAGAAGATGCTCAGTGATGCCTTTCTCATTTCCTGATGCAGCTGTGCTCCTTACAGTGACTATAGAAGAAGATGCTCAGTGATGCCTTTCTCATTTCCTGATGTAGCCATGCTCCTTACAGTGACTATAGCAGAAGATGCTCAGTGATGCCTTTCTCATTTCCTGATGTAGCTGTGCTCCTTACAGTGACTATAGAAGAAGATGCTCAGTGATGCCTTTCTCATTTCCTGATGTAGCCGTGCTCCTTACAGTGACTATAGCAGAAGATGCTCAGTGATGCCTTTCTCATTTCCTGATGTAGCTGTGCTCCTTACAGTGACTATAGAAGAAGATGCTCAGTGATGCCTTTCTCATTTCCTGATGTAGCCGTGCTCCTTACAGTGACTATAGCAGAAGATGCTCAGTGATGCCTTTCTCATTTCCTGATGTAGCCGTGCTCCTTACAGTAACTATAGAAGAAGATGCTCAGTGATGCCTTTCTCATTTCCTGATGCAGCTGTGCTCCTTACAGTGACTATAGAAGAAGATGCTCAGTGATGCCTCTCTCATTTCCTGATGTAGATGTGCTCCTTACAGTGACTATAGAAGAAGATGCTCAGTGATGCCTTTCTCATTTCCTGATGTAGCTGTGCTCCTTACAGTGACTATAGCAGAAGATGCTCAGTGATGCCTCTCTCATTTCTTGATGTAGCTGTGCTCCTTACAGTGACTATAGAAGAAGATGCTCAGTGATGCCTTTCTCATTTCCTGATGTAGCCGTGCTCCTTACAGTGACTATAGAAGAAGATGCTCAGTGATGCCTTTCTCATTTCCTGATGTAGCTGTGCTCCTTACAGTGACTATAGAAGAAGATGCTCAGTGATGCCTTTCTCAATTCCTGATGTAGCCGTGCTCCTTACAGTGACTATAGAAGAAGATGCTCAGTGATGCCTCTCTCATTTCCTGGTGTAGCTGTGCTCCTTACAGTGACTATAGAAGAAGATGCTCAGTGATGCCTTTCTCATTTCCTGATGTAGATGTGCCCCTTACAGTGACTATAGAAGAAGATGCTCAGTGATGCCTTTCTCATTTCCTGATGTAGCCGTGCTCCTTACAGTGACTATAGCAGAAGATGCTCAGTGATGCCTTTCTCATTTCCTGATGTAGCCGTGCTCCTTACAGTGACTATAGAAGATGCTCAGTGATGCCTTTCTCATTTCCTGATGTAGCCGTGCTCCTTACAGTGACTATAGAAGAAGATGCTCAGTGATGCCTTTCTCATTTCCTGATGTAGCCGTGCTCCTTACAGTGACTATAGCAGAAGATGCTCAGTGATGCCTCTCTCATTTCCTGATGTAGCCGTGCTCCTTACAGTGACTATAGAAGAAGATGCTCAGTGATGCCTTTCTCATTTCCTGATGTAGCTGTGCTCCTTACAGTGACTATAGCAGAAGATGCTCAGTGATGCCTTTCTCATTTCCTGATGTAGCTGTGCTCCTTACAGTGACTATAGAAGATGCTCAGAGATGCCTTTCTCATTTCCTGATGTAGCCGTGCTCCTTACAGTGACTATAGCAGAAGATGCTCAGTGATGCCTTTCTCATTTCCTGATGTAGCCGTGCTCCTTACAGTGACTATAGCAGAAGATGCTCAGTGATGCCTTTCTCATTTCCTGATGTAGCCGTGCTCCTTACAGTGACTATAGCAGAAGATGCTCAGTGATGCCTTTCTCATTTCCTGATGTAGCTGTGCTCCTTACAGTGACTATAGAAGAAGATGCTCAGTGATGCCTTTCTCATTTCCTGATGTAGCAGTGCTCCTTACAGTGACTATAGAAGATGCTCAGTGATGCCTTTCTCATTTCCTGATGTAGCCGTGCTCCTTACAGTGACTATAGAAGATGCTCAGTGATGCCTCTCTCATTTCCTGATGTAGCCGTGCTCCTTACAGTGACTATAGCAGAAGATGCTCAGTGATGCCTTTCTCATTTCCTGATGTAGCTGTGCTCCTTACAGTGACTATAGAAGAAGATGCTCCGTGATGCCTTTCTCATTTCCTGATGTAGCAGTGCTCCTTACAGTGACTATAGAAGATGCTCAGTGATGCCTTTCTCATTTCCTGATGTAGCCGTGCTCCTTACAGTGACTATAGAAGATGCTCAGTGATGCCTTTCTCATTTCCTGATGTAGCTGTGCTCCTTACAGTGACTATAGAAGATGCTCAGTGATGCCTTTCTCATTTCCTGATGTAGCTGTGCTCCTTACAGTGACTGTAGAAGAAGATGCTCAGTGATGCCTTTCTCATTTCCTGATGTAGCCGTGCTCCTTACAGTGACTATAGAAGAAGATGCTCAGTGATGCCTTTCTCATTTCCTGATGTAGCCGTGCTCCTTACAGTGGCTATAGAAGAAGATGCTCAGTGATGCCTTTCTCATTTCCTGATGTAGCTGTGCTCCTTACAGTGACTAAAGAAGAAGATGCTCAGTGATGCCTTTCTCATTTCCTGATGTAGCCGTGCTCCTTACAGTGACTATAGAAGAAGATGCTCAGTGATGCCTTTCTCATTTCCTGATGTAGCCGTGCTCCTTACAGTGACTATAGCAGAAGATGCTCAGTGATGCCTTTCTCATTTCCTGATGTAGCTGTGCTCCTTACAGTGACTATAGAAGAAGATGCTCAGTGATGCCTCTCTCATTTCCTGATGTAGCTGTGCTCCTTACAGTGACTATAGAAGAAGATGCTCAGTGATGCCTTTCTCATTTCCTGATGTAGCCGTGCTCCTTACAGTGACTATAGAAGAAGATGCTCAGTGATGCCTTTCTCATTTCCTGATGTAGCCGTGCTCCTTACAGTGACTATAGCAGAAGATGCTCAGTGATGCCTTTCTCATTTCCTGATGTAGCCGTGCTCCTTACAGTGACTATAGAAGAAGATGCTCAGTGATGCCTTTCTCATTTCCTGATGTAGCCGTGCTCCTTACAGTGACTATAGAAGAAGATGCTCAGTGATGCCTTTCTCATTTCCTGATGTAGCCGTGCTCCTTACAGTGGCTATAGAAGAAGATGCTCAGTGATGCCTTTCTCATTTCCTGATGTAGCTGTGCTCCTTACAGTGACTAAAGAAGAAGATGCTCAGTGATGCCTTTCTCATTTCCTGATGTAGCCGTGCTCCTTACAGTGACTATAGAAGAAGATGCTCAGTGATGCCTTTCTCATTTCCTGATGTAGCCGTGCTCCTTACAGTGACTATAGCAGAAGATGCTCAGTGATGCCTTTCTCATTTCCTGATGTAGCTGTGCTCCTTACAGTGACTATAGAAGATGCTCAGAGATGCCTTTCTCATTTCCTGATGTAGCCGTGCTCCTTACAGTGACTATAGCAGAAGATGCTCAGTGATGCCTTTCTCATTTCCTGATGTAGCCGTGCTCCTTACAGTGACTATAGCAGAAGATGCTCAGTGATGCCTTTCTCATTTCCTGATGTAGCCGTGCTCCTTACAGTGACTATAGCAGAAGATGCTCAGTGATGCCTTTCTCATTTCCTGATGTAGCTGTGCTCCTTACAGTGACTATAGAAGAAGATGCTCAGTGATGCCTTTCTCATTTCCTGATGTAGCCGTGCTCCTTACAGTGACTATAGCAGAAGATGCTCAGTGATGCCTTTCTCATTTCCTGATGTAGCTGTGCTCCTTACAGTGACTATAGCAGAAGATGCTCAGTGATGCCTTTCTCATTTCCTGATGTAGCCGTGCTCCTTACAGTGACTATAGAAGATGCTCAGTGATGCCTCTCTCATTTCCTGATGTAGCCGTGCTCCTTACAGTGACTATAGAAGATGCTCAGTGATGCCTCTCTCATTTCCTGATGTAGCCGTGCTCCTTACAGTGACTATAGCAGAAGATGCTCAGTGATGCCTTTCTCATTTCCTGATGTAGCTGTGCTCCTTACAGTGACTATAGAAGAAGATGCTCCGTGATGCCTTTCTCATTTCCTGATGTAGCAGTGCTCCTTACAGTGACTATAGAAGATGCTCAGTGATGCCTTTCTCATTTCCTGATGTAGCCGTGCTCCTTACAGTGACTATAGAAGATGCTCAGTGATGCCTTTCTCATTTCCTGATGTAGCTGTGCTCCTTACAGTGACTATAGAAGATGCTCAGTGATGCCTTTCTCATTTCCTGATGTAGCTGTGCTCCTTACAGTGACTGTAGAAGAAGATGCTCAGTGATGCCTTTCTCATTTCCTGATGTAGCCGTGCTCCTTACAGTGACTGTAGAAGAAGATGCTCAGTGATGCCTTTCTAATTTCCTGATGTAGATGTGCTCCTTACAGGGACTATAGAAGAAGATGCTCAGTGATGCCTTTCTCATTTCCTGATGTAGCTGTGCTCCTTACAGTGACTATAGAAGAAGATGCTCAGTGATGCCCTTCTCATTTCCTGATGTAGCTGTGCTCCTTACAGTGACTATAGAAGATGCTCAGTGATGCCTTTCTCATTTCCTGATGTAGCTGTGCTCCTTACAGTGACTATAGAAGAAGATGCTCAGTGATGCCTTTCTCATTTCCTGATGTAGCTGTGCTCCTTACAGTGACTATAGAAGAAGATGCTCAGTGATGCCTTTCTCATTTCCTGATGCAGCTGTGCTCCTTACAGTGACTATAGAAGAAGATGCTCAGTGATGCCTTTCTCATTTCCTGATGTAGCCATGCTCCTTACAGTGACTATAGCAGAAGATGCTCAGTGATGCCTTTCTCATTTCCTGATGTAGCTGTGCTCCTTACAGTGACTATAGAAGAAGATGCTCAGTGATGCCTTTCTCATTTCCTGATGTAGCCGTGCTCCTTACAGTGACTATAGCAGAAGATGCTCAGTGATGCCTTTCTCATTTCCTGATGTAGCTGTGCTCCTTACAGTGACTATAGAAGAAGATGCTCAGTGATGCCTTTCTCATTTCCTGATGTAGCCGTGCTCCTTACAGTGACTATAGCAGAAGATGCTCAGTGATGCCTTTCTCATTTCCTGATGTAGCCGTGCTCCTTACAGTAACTATAGAAGAAGATGCTCAGTGATGCCTTTCTCATTTCCTGATGCAGCTGTGCTCCTTACAGTGACTATAGAAGAAGATGCTCAGTGATGCCTCTCTCATTTCCTGATGTAGATGTGCTCCTTACAGTGACTATAGAAGAAGATGCTCAGTGATGCCTTTCTCATTTCCTGATGTAGCTGTGCTCCTTACAGTGACTATAGCAGAAGATGCTCAGTGATGCCTCTCTCATTTCTTGATGTAGCTGTGCTCCTTACAGTGACTATAGAAGAAGATGCTCAGTGATGCCTTTCTCATTTCCTGATGTAGCCGTGCTCCTTACAGTGACTATAGAAGAAGATGCTCAGTGATGCCTTTCTCATTTCCTGATGTAGCTGTGCTCCTTACAGTGACTATAGAAGAAGATGCTCAGTGATGCCTTTCTCAATTCCTGATGTAGCCGTGCTCCTTACAGTGACTATAGAAGAAGATGCTCAGTGATGCCTCTCTCATTTCCTGGTGTAGCTGTGCTCCTTACAGTGACTATAGAAGAAGATGCTCAGTGATGCCTTTCTCATTTCCTGATGTAGATGTGCCCCTTACAGTGACTATAGAAGAAGATGCTCAGTGATGCCTTTCTCATTTCCTGATGTAGCCGTGCTCCTTACAGTGACTATAGCAGAAGATGCTCAGTGATGCCTTTCTCATTTCCTGATGTAGCCGTGCTCCTTACAGTGACTATAGAAGATGCTCAGTGATGCCTTTCTCATTTCCTGATGTAGCCGTGCTCCTTACAGTGACTATAGAAGAAGATGCTCAGTGATGCCTTTCTCATTTCCTGATGTAGCCGTGCTCCTTACAGTGACTATAGCAGAAGATGCTCAGTGATGCCTCTCTCATTTCCTGATGTAGCCGTGCTCCTTACAGTGACTATAGAAGAAGATGCTCAGTGATGCCTTTCTCATTTCCTGATGTAGCTGTGCTCCTTACAGTGACTATAGCAGAAGATGCTCAGTGATGCCTTTCTCATTTCCTGATGTAGCTGTGCTCCTTACAGTGACTATAGAAGATGCTCAGAGATGCCTTTCTCATTTCCTGATGTAGCCGTGCTCCTTACAGTGACTATAGCAGAAGATGCTCAGTGATGCCTTTCTCATTTCCTGATGTAGCCGTGCTCCTTACAGTGACTATAGCAGAAGATGCTCAGTGATGCCTTTCTCATTTCCTGATGTAGCCGTGCTCCTTACAGTGACTATAGCAGAAGATGCTCAGTGATGCCTTTCTCATTTCCTGATGTAGCTGTGCTCCTTACAGTGACTATAGAAGAAGATGCTCAGTGATGCCTTTCTCATTTCCTGATGTAGCAGTGCTCCTTACAGTGACTATAGAAGATGCTCAGTGATGCCTTTCTCATTTCCTGATGTAGCCGTGCTCCTTACAGTGACTATAGAAGATGCTCAGTGATGCCTCTCTCATTTCCTGATGTAGCCGTGCTCCTTACAGTGACTATAGCAGAAGATGCTCAGTGATGCCTTTCTCATTTCCTGATGTAGCTGTGCTCCTTACAGTGACTATAGAAGAAGATGCTCCGTGATGCCTTTCTCATTTCCTGATGTAGCAGTGCTCCTTACAGTGACTATAGAAGATGCTCAGTGATGCCTTTCTCATTTCCTGATGTAGCCGTGCTCCTTACAGTGACTATAGAAGATGCTCAGTGATGCCTTTCTCATTTCCTGATGTAGCTGTGCTCCTTACAGTGACTATAGAAGATGCTCAGTGATGCCTTTCTCATTTCCTGATGTAGCTGTGCTCCTTACAGTGACTGTAGAAGAAGATGCTCAGTGATGCCTTTCTCATTTCCTGATGTAGCTGTGCTCCTTACAGTGACTGTAGAAGAAGATGCTCAGTGATGCCTTTCTAATTTCCTGATGTAGATGTGCTCCTTACAGGGACTATAGAAGAAGATGCTCAGTGATGCCTTTCTCATTTCCTGATGTAGCTGTGCTCCTTACAGTGACTATAGAAGAAGATGCTCAGTGATGCCCTTCTCATTTCCTGATGTAGCTGTGCTCCTTACAGTGACTATAGAAGATGCTCAGTGATGCCTTTCTCATTTCCTGATGTAGCTGTGCTCCTTACAGTGACTATAGAAGAAGATGCTCAGTGATGCCTTTCTCATTTCCTGATGTAGCTGTGCTCCTTACAGTGACTATAGAAGAAGATGCTCAGTGATGCCTTTCTCATTTCCTGATGCAGCTGTGCTCCTTACAGTGACTATAGAAGAAGATGCTCAGTGATGCCTTTCTCATTTCCTGATGTAGCCATGCTCCTTACAGTGACTATAGCAGAAGATGCTCAGTGATGCCTTTCTCATTTCCTGATGTAGCTGTGCTCCTTACAGTGACTATAGAAGAAGATGCTCAGTGATGCCTTTCTCATTTCCTGATGTAGCCGTGCTCCTTACAGTGACTATAGCAGAAGATGCTCAGTGATGCCTTTCTCATTTCCTGATGTAGCTGTGCTCCTTACAGTGACTATAGAAGAAGATGCTCAGTGATGCCTTTCTCATTTCCTGATGTAGCCGTGCTCCTTACAGTGACTATAGCAGAAGATGCTCAGTGATGCCTTTCTCATTTCCTGATGTAGCCGTGCTCCTTACAGTAACTATAGAAGAAGATGCTCAGTGATGCCTTTCTCATTTCCTGATGCAGCTGTGCTCCTTACAGTGACTATAGAAGAAGATGCTCAGTGATGCCTCTCTCATTTCCTGATGTAGATGTGCTCCTTACAGTGACTATAGAAGAAGATGCTCAGTGATGCCTTTCTCATTTCCTGATGTAGCTGTGCTCCTTACAGTGACTATAGCAGAAGATGCTCAGTGATGCCTCTCTCATTTCTTGATGTAGCTGTGCTCCTTACAGTGACTATAGAAGAAGATGCTCAGTGATGCCTTTCTCATTTCCTGATGTAGCTGTGCTCCTTACAGTGACTATAGCAGAAGATGCTCAGTGATGCCTCTCATTACCTGATGTAGCTGTGCTCCTTACAGTGACTAGAAGAAGATGCTCAGTGATGCCTTTCTCATTTCCTGATGCAGCTGTGCTCCTTATAGTGACTATAGAAGAAGATGCTCAGTGATGCCTTTCTCATTTCCTGATGTAGCCGTGCTCCTTACAGTGACTATAGAAGAAGATGCTCAGGAAATACATCAGGAAATGAGAAAGGCATCACTGAGCATCTTCTTCTATAGTCACTGTAAGGAGGCCATCTACATCAGGAAATGAGAAAGGCATCACTGAGCATCTTCTTCTATAGTCACTGTAAGGAGGCCATCTACATCAGGAAATGAGAAAGGCATCACTGAGCATCTTCTTCTATAGTCACTGTAAGAAGCACAGATACATCAGGAAATGAGAAAGGCATCACTGAGCATCTTCTTCTATAGTCACTGTAAGAAGCACAGCTACATCAGGAAATGAGAAAGGCATCACTGAGCATCTTCTTCTATAGTCACTGAGCATCCCGATCGAAGGGACGCCGGGCGCCGAGCGCGGATAGCCGCGGGTGAGGTTTAGGGTTCCCCGGGGGGGAATTAGGGTTAGGCACCCCCCCGGCAGGTTAGGTTTAGGCACTTAGAGGGGGGATATGGGTTAGGCACTGGGGGGAGGTTAGGGGAGGGAATTAGGTTAGTCAATACTTACCTTAGGAACGATCGGGATTTTCACCCATGTCGGGCAGCCGCTGTCGGGATTTTAACCAATCATACCGATTCCCTGGAAGGTGCCTGGTGGAGTATCCGTAGAGCAAACACAACGAATGAGGTGGTCCAACAGATGCTCAATTGGGTTTCAGTCCGGGGAGTTAGGGGGCCAGGGAAGTACTTGGAAGTCTTGGTCGTGCTCGTCCAACCACTGTCGGATATTTCTAACCGTGTGACATGTCGCAGTGTCTTGCTGGAAGATCCCATCCGCCTCAGGGAAGACAATCAGCATGTATGGGTGTACGTGCTCTGCAAGGATGGATTCATAACCAAATTGATTGAGGGTGCCTTCCACATGGATAAGTGGGCCCAGAGAATGTCATGAAAACATTCCCCAGACCATAACACTGCCACCACCAGCTTGTGTACTTCCAGCAATGGTTGTAGGATGTTTCTCGTCTGACACACCAACGACCATCCATTTGATGAAACAGAAAACGTGACTAATCGGAGAAAGCAGTCCTTTGCCAATCAGCAGAGGTCTAATTCCGATACAGGTATGAAAATTGAGGCCTTTTCTAAATATGCACCTTTCTTAGCATAGGTGCAGTGACCATCAGTTTGCTTTGCTGAACTGTTGTTTTAGACACACGTCTGGTGGCCCCCAGGTTCATGTTGACGGTGAGCTGCTCCACTGTAGCGTGTCATTCGGCCGACGTGAGGTACCTTCGTAGCAGACATTCACCTCTCACATCAACGTCACGTGGTGCTACGTAGTTTCCACGTTGGTTATTCGCAGTGGTGCCATATGTCCAGTCACTATACACCTTCACAACAGCAGCACGTGAACAGTTCACAAACTGCGCTGATTCAGAAATACTGCCACACTTGGCCCCAAAGCCAATGATCATCCCTTTTTGCAACTCGGATAAATCGCCCCTTTTACCCATGACAGCAACGAGTGATATGTGTGCAGATGGCCTGTTGCACACCTTATATACCAACCAAGCCAGCGCACAGAATGTGACGTACTTCATGGGCTACACGTTGCCGTCAAAAGCAGAAGGTGGTCATAATAATATGTCCATAGTCACTGTGAGCAGTGCATGTGCAGAACGGGTCCTGCAAGATTGCTCACATGCTCATAGTGCCCCAGCCGCCGCGCGTTTGGGGGTGGGGCAAGGGCGATGACACTGACCGTTTTACAAAACAAGGGCGTGACGTCCAGCGTTTTGAAAGAATGGTGAGGCTAGGGTCCGTGTCTCTCTTAGGCTTACTCAGATGGCCGATGGTCGTGATGGTGATCCAATGCTGTGTCTTCGGATGCAGCACTTGAGTCCACGATGCTGGCAGGAGGCGTCTTTTGTCCTCAGACGCCTCCTGCGGCATTAGCATATTTTAGCATCGCTAAACATGCAGCAGTGATGCTATTAGCGTCCATCTTTGTATCACCCCCAGTTTGGAGTGAAGTGACCGCATCAACGGTCTCATCACTCCTCTATCGGGACTCCTGTGCGGCGGCCATTGCAGGTGAGGAGTTTGGTAAGTTTTGCGAAGTGTAGCCTATAGGATGCAGTGGCTAACGCCATCTTGGGATGGCATAAGCTTCGAGGGCCAAACTCCAGAATGCCGGAAGGTAACAAGTAATGTAAGTGGGCCATAATTACAGCCATATTGCATGCACAGAAATAAATGCAGTCAATTATTGGAGTTCTGAGTAATCCTACGGTCGAATAAAATGGCAGTATGGCGAGTGAGAGGGCTAATTTTTGTTCTTAGTTGTTCTTGTCATTATAGTTGAGTATATTTTAGGGATAATTCTCACATGTGGTAAATCCCCTTACCCAAAATGCAATTAACTCCAGATGACAAATCCCACACTTTTATTTTTAGCATATTACAATATATCTATTTATTTTAGGGGTGTGCACTGGCCACTTTTCGTGTTTTGTATTTTGGTTTTGGATCTGGATCTTTCTTTGTGTTTTGGATCTTGATTGGTTTTGCCAAAACCACCCTTCCGTGTCACGGCTGCCAACACTTGAGACTCCTGGGAGGAGGCAGGCCTACTCGGCACAATAAACTGGGGTGGCTTTAGGAATGATCTTTTCATGAATTCTCGGTAGCACGGAATAAAGGAAAATAGAATTAATTCACAGGAGAAATATAATAGCAATGTCTCACATAAAGTCTCAACAACACAGAGGTACACATAAGCAATAATGAGTATAGGAGAAAACCCCCCATATATAGTCTTTAACACAGAAGAGCCAATATGGTAGGGAACCCCGAGTCCAGTATGAGGCTAACACCTCAGGATGGTATAGAGGAGCTTCACCTGGGTGGAACCCTGTAGTGATGGCGATCCGGAGCAGAGTGAGCCCTGTGGTGCGGTGAAAGACGGAGCAGGGTTGAGCCCTGTGATGCTGTAAGGTTGAAGCAGGGTTGAGCCCTGTGATGCGGTGAGGTTGGAGCAGGGTTGAGCCGTGTGATGCAATGAGGTTGAAGCAGGGTTGAGCCCTGTGATGCGGTTAGGTTCTGGAACAGGGTTGAGCCCTGCGGTGTAACTAGAATCTGGAGCGGGGTTGAGCCCCGCGATGCAATGAAGGTTGAAGCAGGGTTGAGCCCTGTGAAGCAGAGCGCCGGGCGCGGACAGCCGCGGGGGAGGGAGGGTTAGGTTTAGGGTTCCCGGGGGGGACTTAGGGTTAGAGACCCCCCCGAGAGGTTAGGTTTAGGCTAGGGGAAGGGGGGGTTAGGGTTAGGGGAATCGTCCGGCGGTTCGATTCCCGGCAGCGGCAGCCCGACATCAGCAGAGTTCCGAGCAGCGGAAGCCAGACAGCGCTGGAAAATCCCGATCGTGGATAGGTGAGTATCTACTAACCTAACCTAACCCCCCTAACCCTAACCCTCCTTAGGGGTGCCTAACCCTAACCTCCCCCCCAAGTGCCTAACCCTAATCCCCCTTCTAAGCGCCTAACCCTAACCACCCCAGTCCCCGCTGCCTAAACCTAAGTCCCCCGGGGGGGTGCCTAACCCTAAGCCCCCCCCGGGGGTGCCTAACCCTAACCCTCCCTCCCCCTAGCCTCACCCTAACCCTCCCGGGGGGTGCCTAACCCTAAGTCCCCCCCGTGAGCCCTAAACCTTACCCTCCCCCCCCGCGGCTGTCCGCTCGCGGCGCCCGGCATCACTACGATCGTGATGCCGGGCGCCAGTCTCCCGGCGTCGGGGAAATGCCAGGCGTCTACATCTAGACGCCCGGCATTTCACCCTTGCCGGGATATGACAGTCGGGAAGCCGGCTGCCGGTATTTAGGCAGTCGGCTTCCCGATTGCATACCGGGTTAGGCACCCCCGGGGGAGGTTAGGGTTAGGCACCCCCCTTAGGTTTAGGCGGCGGGGAAGGGGGGGTTAGGTTTAGGCACTTAGAGGGGGGATTAGGGTTAGGCACTTGGGGGGGAGGTTAGGGTTAGGCACCCCTAAGGAGAGTTAGAGTTAGGGGGGTTAAGTTAAGTTGGTTTGTACTTACCTATAGATGATCGGGATTTCCAGCGCTGTCGGGGAGGGTTAGGGGGTAGAATTAGGTTAGTAAATAGTTACCTTTGACGTTCGGGATTTCCTCCTCTGCCGGGATGCCGCTGTCGGGATTTGAACCGCTGGCCATGCGGCCGGCGGTAAATCGTATGTATTCCTTCTAAAGTACCAGAGAATAAAGCTGCAAAATATTATTCTAGTATTATGGGCAGATGGTTATATATTTATTTTTTTTATGGCTCACATTGTGGGGGTTTTAAACAAGGTTTTTTTTTTTTTTATTATTTAATGCAAGAAAATACTTTTTAATAGAAAACTTAATGTAAAGAGAAAAATATACCCTGTTTTAGAACAGCAGCACATGTCCTATTCTCAAGCAAATGAAAAAAGTTATATTAAATTAAATCTACAACTACACGCATTAAAGGCATGCTGTATGTGAGCTGAAAGGGTCTCACCAGTTCCTAGTGCATGGATGTGCTGAATGTACTGTAGGTTCCACCCACAAATTCACTACCTGTATTGCGCACAGGTATTTGACCCACCTTAGTGCTTACACAATATGTGCGATCTAATCCAAATATCTGCCCAAATCACTAATCAAAGGACAGCTGTCTGTGAAATGTTGACCTCAGACGGCTGAATATCATACATGTTGGTCTGTGTGCTGGGCCTTGGCGGGAGAGAGGAGGTGGACTGAGATAAAGTACCGGCCAGTCGGTTCCTAATTGTCATTTTTCAAAAACACCCTGTGGAGTGACCGTTGGGAGCTTGATTGGTTGGGAATTGTCTCCGTCCAATTGATCTCTCTCCGGGGTTTGGTACATGGTACATGGACCCCATAGTCCCTGAAACTGTCATTCCTTTACAGTGCTGTCACATTGTGTACTTATTTTTGTGTATCATTGTATCAATGTTTTGGTTCGTTTGGGACCTCACAAAACAAGCTGGCAATTAATCTGTCCCTGCACAAACTGGCTCTACAGAGGCAAGATGTCATGACAGGTGTGCCGATGACAGTGACAGGTGTGCCGATGACAGTGACAGGTGTGCCGATGACAGTGACAGGCGTGGCTAACACGCACACAAATATTTTTTTTTTCGGACAGCAGCCCTTGACAGACAGCAGCACAGCACCCCTATTTGTATGAGCGTACCCCTAGAGCAGACAGGGCAGCCCCTGTAAAAATTATTTGTATGAGCGTACCCCTACAGAATACAGGGCAGTCCCTGTAAAAATAATTTGTATGAGCGTACCCCTACAGCAGACAGGGCACCCCCTGGACAACACAGCACTACACCCAGCCAGCCAGCCAGCCCCTATGGACAGGACAACAGCCAGCCAATATATGGACAAGGTCAACAGTAGCCAGCCAGCCCAGCTTTTCACACTGGGGGTGGGTGAAGAGAGCATCCCTGAAGGACAGAGCATCCCCTGGACAACACAGCACTACAGCCAGCCAGCCCCTATGGACAGGACAACAGCCAGCCCCTATATGGACAAGGACAACAGTAGCCAGCCAGCCCCTATGTATTGTATATGGACAACAGTAGCCAGCCCCTATGGTCAGCGTCAGCAACAGCTCACTCCCTCCCTCCCTCCCTCTTCACAGTAGCCAGCCAGCAGTAGTTTATTATTTTTTATTTTTATAACTAGTCTAAGTTGAACACACAACACTGAGCTCCCAGCTCCCTCCTAACTCTGCACACTCCACAGCCGGAATGAAAAAAGGCGGCGATCATGGGACCTGTGATGTTGTGGGGTAATTAGCTCGGCAGATTACGGTCAGTGGTGCTGTGATTAGGTGCAGAATTAGAGTCCACACATTATGTTCCAGTAAACATAAATGAAAATGGTGCTTTACTGCCAGCATGGAAACCAGTAAACAGAAATAGAAAATAATAAACAACCTAACCCTCTCTTAGGGCACTAGCTCACTTCTTGAACCCTCTCTATAGAAGCAGCTAATCTGCATGAAAGTCTCTCACAGTCTCTGAGATTGGTGGTCCTTCCTGCCACATGCAGGACTGGACACTGGCCTCCTGGCCTGGTATAGCTTCCTTAGCTTGTTGGCTGACGCCTCTCACAAGGACAATGTCAGAGGTATAGGGATCTCCCTGCCTCCTTGCAGGTATGATCCTGACCACCTGGTCTGCTTCACTCACACTGCAGCCCCACCTGGACTGTCTGACTCTGTCCACCAACAGCCTCCCTCGGGATCTGGTCATATGGCAGCCATTACACATCTTCCCACAATGCTTTTGTACTCTGTGTGGGCTGATCTCTCCTGCCACATACAGAATCTACTGCTCACCAGCACCATCTCTGGTGATACTGCCACATATCCCCCTCCAAAGCTTGAAACACCTGGGTTCAGCTACATGGGACGAGGCATTCTCATTGTGAAGTCCCTCTTCATTATTCTCAGAACCATCCACCGGATCCAAGATCATCCAGACTCTGGTAATTTCTGGGGGTCGCATCCTCCAAGTTCCGAAGGTAATTTTTCTCCTTACTTTTTTCCTCACTTTATGGTGCCAATGGTGGTACTTGCTTTCTTTATGCAGTACTTGAGGCACACCCTTGGGTACCGCAACAGGCATTAAGAACTCAAAGTAACTTTTTCCAAAGCGACACACTTCCTCTTTACTCTTGCCACTCAAACCTATTAAAGGCACATCTTTTGGCCAATTTCTACTTGATCCATCTTTAACCTGCAGCCTTGAAGCCCTGTATTGGCTACTGGCATATTTCACCGATGGCCCCTTGAAAAAAGAGGAGCTAACATTATCCTGAGTGTCACCAGCGTCACAACTTCTGGACCTTTCCTTTATGTCAACAGACCATGTACTCCGGACTCTCATGTCCACATAAGATACTTGAGTATTTACTCCATTGATCCACAGAATTTATCTCACAGCTCTGATGACTATCTGCCACTTCATTAAGGCATAGTTCTCTTGGACTTTCTTGTGCTCCCGGTTTTTGAGCCTTGAAAATATGATGAACAATTTCAACATGTTACACCAGCACAGGTTGAAGTTCACTCTCCACAGATTTCTTTATTTTCAAGCAATGTCTAGATGGACTACTTGCTTCAAACTTTATCATGTGAGACCACTCCACTTCCCCACAGACAAATTCAGCAGCATTGCATGTTTTATCCTGGTTGCATGACAGCATTACTTCATATACTTGAGCATTACTCTTCACAAGACTGTTACCATTAACTTTCTTCAAGGTTCTGCTTTGCACTGCAAAACTGTGCGATTGAGTCACATTCCCATCACTCTGACTACACGACAACAAGTAAGTCTCAAAATTTGAAGCCATCTCTATCTTCGTAGACTTTTGTACATCCTGCACCTTTGCTTGACAGGTCATGCAATCATCATCTGTATATGTCAGTTCTTTATTACCAACTTCGGACACAGTTTTTCAATCTGGACCTGTGTCCTTTTTGGAAGACTTCATACCCCCAGCTATCAGAGTGAGCTGAAAGTCACTGCAAGGAATCTCATCCACTTTTCCAAGACGAATTTCCCAACTCCGATACTTCTGTCCCTTCTTGTACACTGGTATCGTTAATGAGGACATCTCTATGGTCCCATTGCTGCTGAAAGACATCTTTCTGGAACATCTTGCTTAGTTCCCGCAATTCACTGTTTGTCCGCTGCTCATCACACAAGACACTCTGCACCGGTAGCATATCACTCTGCGTGCCAGCCTTTTCAGGATCAACCTGTGACAATTGCTGCTTGTGTTTATGTACTTCTGCCACACTGCGTTCAGTGAAGACATCGGATGCCATTTTAGGTTCAGAATGTTATTTAACTTCTTTTCCTCTAATTTTCCCACTACCATGTGGAATATTTTCTGAGACGCAGACAGCTGCTCTTCCACATGGGCAATTTTCACCGTGGCGCTTTCCAACTTGCTCTCAGATTGTAGTAGATTGCGCTCCACAACTTCATGTTTAGCACGTCTCAACTTTTGTACAATTATTTCAGACTCTGCCCTTTTGATTCACATTGCAAATCCATTTCTTGGTATTCCTCTCCACTTGGAATCTTTGCAACTGGTCCTGTGTACTTAGCAGACACTTGTCAAGGTTCTCACTCTGTTCTTCCAAGCCCTGCCATGGGTAAGGTTAAGCTCTCTCTCCAAAGATTCATTTTGCTTTGTGGCTTTATGCAGACTTTCCTCCAGGAATACATTTATTTCCGTCAGACATTCTGAAACTGCTTTAGCTGCAAGTAAATTGGAGTGTAGAGTTTGTACATGCTCCTTACAGCTGACTTTAAGATGGATCATCTCCTTCTCTTTTTCTTCATGGTCTGTCTCCCACCGAGTGCGAGTCTGCAGCATCTGTAGATCACTGCTCTTTTACTTCACAAAACTTTTCAGTCAGAGAACTTTCCTCCAATTCATAGGCTTTAAGCTTTACTTGTGTGGACACAATTAAAGAGTCTTTTTCCTTTAACATCAGAGCCAGATCCGCCACTTTCACTTGCGTGTGCTCTGCATCACTCCGATGTCTCTGAACACCTTCTTTCAATTCCTCCACTTCCTGCTCAAGTACCACACACTTTTGTTGCAACTCAACAACATCTTGCTCTAATACATCATTATTTGCTAGGAGCACATCATTCTCATACTTTGTAACACAATGGAAAAATTTAGCTTCCTCAAGGTGTTCAGACATCGCTGCCAATTTGAGGTCTGTCTCTTTAAGAACTTCAAGTTTTTTTATTTCTTCCTTCTCAAATGCCCTTTTCAAAGAGGACGATTCACTCCATAATTTATTTTCAGCTTGTTCATGAACATTTCTCTCATCAGCCAATTGTTCCATTAAGTCATCAATCTTCCCAGCATAATACGTATTACTTTCCATTCAAAACTTTACGCATTCTGTCATATTCTTCCAGGCTAATATAGTCCTCTCTGGACGGACCTTGCACCATACATTGACCACTTTCTTTTTGCGCCTTGAGCTTTGCCCACTGTTGCTTGTTGGCTTCTTGCTGAGCTGCTGTAGCCAGCAGCAAGACCTTCACCATGTCATCCATGTTGTCTCAAAGGGGCAAGAGTGAAGCAGAATTTGACTTGCCTAATAATCATTGGATGACACCTTCATGGGGAACACGGGGCAATAATCTTTTAAGCCACAACAAATTGGGTGTCTGTCACTTTAAGGTTTAAATGCTTTTTTTTTTTCAACAGCACACACTTTTTAACTTGCAACAAGTGGCTTTCAAATTTATACACTTCACAAGTAACTGCTTTAGTTGTCACTTGCACCAACTTTGATTGCAATGAACAACATATAACAAGTCTCTTTCCCTTTAATTGCAAAAGAAAAAGTCCAGCACACAGAATAGCACACCTTGAAATTAACGAGCAGGTCTTAAACATTCAGCAGCATAAACCACTTTTCTTGCAGGTTTTCAACATTAGAGGTTAAACAAATTCATCTTCATAGACACAGTATATACTGCATAACTGGTCATTTCAATAAATTTACACACCTTTAAACCATGATTTGCAGGCATGTGATAACACAGGAATATGTGGTTGTACATATTCCTTCAGCAATTAACGAATATATGTATGTTTATGTTCCTTTATTTTCCCCTATATTGCAATGTAGAATATATAAAAATGTTTAAATTGATATTCAGTATTAGTATAGTTGTGTGAGGTGCAGCTGGGTCGCATTTGTCGAATGGTCTCAGGCCTGGAGAGATATGAGGCCTACCCTTCTCCCTCCAAAGTAAATAAATGGGTCCCTGTTACATCAGTCATTTTGTTTAATATTTTATCCAAAGATATCTTAAATGATGTATTAATAAGTATATAGAGATTAGTGTCTATTTCTATGCAGGTGTGATTAACTGCGGAGATATGTACAAGTTAGAACTGATAAAGCAGCCATCTTATTTAATGGTTCAGCAATAGAAAGACTTGTAGGTTTAAATCTCTGTCAGTTTTAACGTGAGCAAAATTAGCAGACAGCCAGTCTCAGATTTTGTAAATAAAAAGGGCTAATCAAGATAGCCTTAGCCTACAAGAAGCAAGAATTAGGAGCTACAGGGGAACAGAACAAGAAGATAACATTATATTTTGGTTAAGAGACACATAACCAATTGAGGTCTAGAACGTACGAATATTAAATAAATTAATACTCCCCACTGGGTTAATTGGAGGTATAGCCAGGATTAAGTAGAGAAAGGGGGAAGGGGAGCAGTCGGAGACAGAGGAGAGAGGGAGCACACAATGAGAGTCTGGGGGTGCTGGTGCAGATGCCGTATGTATGTATGAAATTGGCTGACTGATACTGCACTGGGGGTAACAAATTTATTTTACAAATATTCCCTACTTCTGCTAATATAATTTATGTCTTTTGTTGTAAGTCTGCACTGGCAAAGTACATGTATAATTACGCTGTCTTTAAGGAAAAGCATTGTTATTTATTTTAGAATCTGAATTGGTGTGAAATTCGAATTATTTCATTTCTTTTTATATATAAATATAGAACAAATCGCGTTATCACATGCATACAACTTTTCCATGAAATACTTCAAACTTTAACTTTTTCTCTTTAGCAGAAAATATACTTGCAACTTCACTTTTGCTAAACACTCAATACTTCTGTTTCTGGCAAACTTTGCCTCTCCGGTAAGCCAACAAGTCTGCAGCAACTTGTGTAACACTTATTTCTCTTCCTTTCCAAGGAAAAGTGCACAATTGCAGACAATTTTTTTTAAACACTTCACAACAGACTTCTCTTCACTCACCACCTTGACGAGCCTTCCATCACTCAGGTGCAGTGAGTCTCCTTTGGAGAGTCCAATAATATAGTGCAATAAGCATCCATACTTCCATTTGTATTTTTGCGTAGAACCTTTATGCATAGAATCTTTTGCCCGCATTCTCCACCATATTGTGATGTTGTGGGGTAATTAGCTCAGTAGATTAGGGTCAGTGATGCTGTGATTAGGCGTAGAATTAGAGTCCACACATTATGTTCCAGTAAACATAAATTAAAATGGTGCTTTACTGCCAGCATGGAAACCAGAAAACAGAAATAGAAAATAATAAACAACCTAACCCTCTCTGAAGGTGCCCACACACATAGCGATATTTTACACGATCTGGCCGATTCCGACGAATCGTGACGACAGATCGTGTAAAATATGGCCAAATCGTGAGGAAATCGTTAGTCCTAACTCACGATCACTATGCGATGCGCGTCCCCGCTGGTCGCACATCGCATCGTCAGATCTGCCGTGCAGTAGGGCAGATCTGACAATTTGGGACAAAATGCACTGGGAAAAAAAAAGTTAAGATGCACGATAGATCTTATGCTTTTTACTCCAAATCGTGTGTAGGAGCTGCCGTGGAGCTGCCGGGGGAGAGTTCAGGGGAAATCGCACACATCGTGGGATCGTGTGCAGATCGGTATGTGTGTGGGCACCTTGAGGGCACTAGCTCACTTCTTGAACCCTCTCTATAGAAGCAGCTAATCTGCATGAAAGTCTTTCACAGTCTCTGAGATTGGTGGTCCTTCCTGCCACATGCAGGACTGGACACTGACCTCCTGGCCTGGTATAGCTTCCTTAGCTTGTTGGCTGCCGCCTCTCACAAGGACAGTGTCAGAGGTATAGGGATCTCCCTTCCTCCTTGCAGGTATGATCCTGACCACCTGATCTGCTTCACTCACACTGTAGCCCCACCTGGACTGTCTGACTGTGTCCACCAGCAGTTCTGGTCATATGGCAGCCATTACACATCTTCCCACAATGCTTTTGTACTCTGGCCCTAATTCAGAGCCGGAAGCTCTGACAGAGCGCTCGCTCTGAATCTGAAGCGGCAGGAGGATGATCGCGATGGTCCAGACCATCGCGACCATCGGGCTTGCGACGAGACCCTTGTGGTAAGGTCTCGTTGCCGCAAGCCCCAGAGAGATTTCGGCTCTCACAGAGCCGAAATCTCTCGCACTGACATCACTCGTGA
This sequence comes from Taudactylus pleione, assembly GCA_031769625.1. Classification (NCBI taxonomy): domain Eukaryota; kingdom Metazoa; phylum Chordata; class Amphibia; order Anura; family Myobatrachidae; genus Taudactylus; species Taudactylus pleione. Next base: position 2,177,915 of record JAUIMM010000033.1, on the reverse strand, counting down.
TGTCAGTGGGGCCGCCCCCAAACGGAGGCGTTCACATGGGAACGCCTCCGTTTGGGCAGCCACTCCCCCGGCCCGCCCACCAAAGGGGGCGTGCTGTCACTCAACATCGACAGCACGCCCCATTTGGTACGAGACCCAGAGCGACTGTTTGCCCTTCGCTATCCGGGTCTCGCGCATGCGCACGACGAAGCCGGCTCCGTTGTGCGCATGCGCACTGGGCCACCATCGACCCGCTTGCGAGCGCATAGCGCTCACGAGCAGGTCTGAATCAGGCCCTCTGTGTGGGCGGATCTCTCCTGCCACACACAGAATCTGCTGCTCACCAGCACCATCTCTGGTGATACTGCCACAGATCTTTATAGAATCCGACAGCGGGATGATGCCGTTTTACCTCGATTTCAGATCCGAACCAGGCGGGAAACCCGAGCCGGACTTGGTTCCCGACTCAGATCAGGGGGGTTCGGATTTCGGAAGTCCGAACCCGCTCATCCCCAATTTATTTCTCTGTTACCACCATTCTATTCCTTCCACCGGAGTTATAGTTCTCTTAAAAGCGTACAGGCACCTACTGTGCACACCGCAGGCAGCCATTTTCTTACCTAAACCAACAGTCATGCATTTACATCCTACCAGTTCACGAGGAACTAGTGAGATCACTAGAACATGAGGTATGACCCCAGACAATGGGCTGCCGTGGCTGTCTGTGGCTCACACCTCAGCGATGTCGCATGCCCCCTGTAATCCAACTGCCAGCATTAGAGAACAGCTGCCAATCTGATCTCAATGGGTACACTTTAATCCACCGCCATGTCTGCTCGGAAAGTAGTTGAAATGCCCACTGTCGGGATCCCGGCGCCGGCATCCTGACGGCAAGTAGTGGGTCTAGGGAGAGGGTTAGGCACTAGGTGGAGGGTTAGGCATTACGGGGGGGGAGGGTTAGGGTTAGGCACTAGGTGGAGGGTTAGGCATTACGGGGGGAGGGTTAGGTTTAGGCACAGGGGGGGTAGTTTTAGGGTGTGAGGAGGGAGGGTTAGGCACTACGGGGGGGCTAGGGAGAGTGTTAGGCACTAGGTGGAGGGTTGGGCACTCGGAGGGAGGGTTAGGTTTAGGCATGGGGGGTAGGTTTAGGGTGCGAGGAGAGATGGTTAGGCACTAGGTGGTGGATTAGGGATTAGGCACTACGTGGAGGGAGGGTTAGGCACTCGGAGGCAGGGTTAGGTTTAGGGTATGAGGGAGGGTTAGGGTTAGGCACTACGGGGGGCTAGGGAGAGGGTTATTCACTAGGTGGAGGGTTAGGGTTAGGCACTACGGGGGGAAGGGTTAGGGTTAGGCACTCGGAGGAAGAGTTAGGTTTAGGCACAGGGGGTAGGTTTAGGGTGCGAGGAGGGAGGGTTAAGCACTACGTGGGGCTAGGGAGAGGGTTAGGCACTAGGTGGAGGGTTAGGCACTACGGGGGGGAGGGTTAGGGTTAGGCACTCGAAGGGAGGGTTAGGTTTAGGGTATGAGGGAGGGTTAGGCACTACGGGGGGCTAGGGAGAGGGTTATTCACTAGGTGGAGGGTTAGGGTTAGGCACTCGGAGGAAGGGTTAGGTTTAGGCACAGGGGGTAGGTTTAGGGTGCGAGGGAGGGTTAAGCACTACGGGGGCTAAGGAGAGGGTTAGGCACTAGGTGGAGGGTTATGCACTACGGGGGGGAGGGTTAGGGTTAGGCACTACGGGGGGGAGGGTTAGGGTTAGGCACTCGGAGGGAGGTTTAGGCACAGGGGGGGTAGGTTTAGGGTATGAGGAGGGAGGGTTAGGGTTAGGCACTACGGGGAAGGGTTAGGCTTAGCCACAGGGGGGGTAGGTTTAGGGTGCGAGGAGGGAGGGTTAGGCACTACGGGGGGGCTAGGGAGAGGGTTAGGCACTAGGTGGAGGGTTAGGGTTAGGCACTACGGAGGGCTAGGGAGAGGGTTAGGCACTCAGGGGGAGGGTTCAGTTTAGGCACAGGGGGGGTTAGGTTTAGGTACAGGTGGGGGTTAGGTTTAGGGTGCGAGAAGGGAGGGTTAAGTTTAGGGGTAGGGGTTGGGTTAGGGTACTTACCGGCCGTTGTCTGTATTTTATCCCTGTAAGGATGGCAGTGTCAGGATTCTGACCACCAGCAATCCCATACCGAACCAGTCTGCTCATATGATGCCAGCAAATAAAACGTAGGGAATATACAAAATGTCATTTATGAAAACATTGTGGGCTTATTAGGCTATTTGTGGCTTAAAAACAACAAAACAAAAAAAAAACAGTTCAAGCTCTGTACTACTTCTCTTTTTGCTTGGATTAACCCAATTTTTATCAGAAGAAAAAGGAGAGCGCATTTTGATGCGATTGGATTAACATGGCAATGAACGATAATGCATAGGGGCCGATTCAGATGAGCGTTTTATTTCTGCTACTCCGCATGCGTCTAAGTCACATCGCGCATCCACCTCGATGGTGTCCGTACAGAGTTGCAGTTGCTATTTCAGACACGTGCAAAGAAATGGACTCAAAATGTAGTGGCCGTTCCTGGGCGGTGACAGGGAGGTGTCTTAGCGCACACGCACAAAGATAGTCTGTCCAGGCGTGTACTAAGAAAGGAGCGGGCCCATGTGCAGTCTCCGTCCAGGCCCCCTCCTCTCTACCCGGTGGCCGGCAGTGCACTGAGCACAGCAGTAGTCTCTGGGCACTAGTCTGTGCCAGAGTCTACTGCGCATGCAACGGTCACCGGGTATATGGTGCAGAAGCCATTTTCCCAGCGATTTCCCTACTGCGCATGCGCAAAATGCCAGGAAAATGGGCGCCATTTTCCAGATGATTTGTGCAGTGCTACTACTGCCGGAGCGGGACTTCAGAAAGTTAAGTATCGGGTGCAGGGTGTGCGGTGTGGGCCCCCCTGGACACTGCATACCCTGCATCCATTATAGATATGCCCCTAAGGGGTCTATTTACTAAGCAGTGTTAGGAGAGAGTGAAAAGTGATAAGGTGCCAGCCAATCTGCTCCTAACTGCCATCTCACAGGCTGTGTATGAAAAATGACAGTTGGGAGCTGATTGGCTGGCACCTTATCACTTTTCACTCTGTCTCCTAACACTACTTAGTAAATAGACCTCCAAGTCTGTCTTATGAGTGTGTTATGGGAGTGTTGCGGGCATGTCGGTGCAAGTGGCCGTGTACACAGACACTCAGATGCTCGCGGCAGGAAAAACTGCACCTGTCATAAGGCTGGTGCAAGTTTCGATTGTGCGACCGATTGTGATGTAGAGACGCACCAATCGGCATTATAGCGTCTCTACATCACAATCGGTCGGGGAAGGACTTTGTAGCGGTATTTGCATAAAGTCACAGACAGGCGACCGCCAATAGACACGGCTGATTCTGAAGCAGCTCTATAAAGTTCAAGTACATCCCGCACTAATTATTAAAAAAAAAAAGAAGAGAAAACGAAGAAAAAAAAAAAAAAGATCGAGAAAAAATAACAATAAAATTAATAAAATAAGAAGAAACCTAAAAAAAGATGAAAAAAAACCATTTTAAAGAAAACCTAAAAAAAAAATAACAAAAACAAATAAAAACAACTTTACACCAATTAAAAAAATATATATACTTACGAGTAAATAGTACCATACACATGTGTCTTCTCATCCTCCTCTTCGATGGAAAATATAAACAATTTATTAGAAGGCCCTTTGCGGTGGTAGGTATTGTTGATGTCCCAGTATAACTCAATACTGTGGTGGTTCACCTTTCCAACCACTGGAGGGTCAGGGCGCTGAATATCTTCTTCTCCTGCGAAAGAAACATTTTTTATTTATTTTTTAGCAAATTCTAAGCAACACTGAATTTAAATGGAATAATAGAACGTACATGGAATTGTCAGATATAGACAAGAGAAATGGGAATTGTAAATGTTGGGTAATTAGTTTGGATATCCTTACATAATGTCGGGCCTTGCATTTGTCTAAAATAATTAAAAAGTGTATATTGATTTATATAGGTTTAGCTCAAGAGCATAAATTAGCATTTATAAGCCTTTGACAGCTAATTACATTACAGATCATGAAGTTGTACTAGAGCAGTGAATCAACCCAACTGCATAAGAGGAATACAAAATGCACAGAGAGATACGCTTTGAAGGCAGGCCAATTTACCAGCGAGATTCCACTGGCACGTTCTCCTTAATGAGGATAAACCTGCACTTTTCTACTCATACAACCAGTCTTAATAAGAAATGATCTTCTAATAATCTATATAATAACTGACATGGTCTGTACCATCTCCGTTTGCCGGCAACAGGGGGAAAGTATTGCGGGGAAAGAGCAGGGAGCAATATTTACTGAGCAAGTAAGTCAATAGACACGCTATAAATCACATGCATTATTGATCAAAATAATGACATGGAAATAACAGAAGATTTATAATTCTACTATAAGACCTGTCCCATTTGGATAGTGTCCCATTCGTTAACATATTTTGTAGACAATACCATTTATCCCCCAACCCATTCATGTATTATTTCAGCGGGTGTCCTCTTCCCCAGGACCAAAAGTTACTTCCAGATTTATTTATACACATTGGCTTTCCTTCTGTGCTCCTGCCCCTCTTAAGGCCCCTACATACTAGACGACAACGTGAACGATTTGGCTGATTCCGACGCATCGGAACAACAAATCGTTCATATCGTCCAGTGTGTACGCACGACGCCAATGCGCGCTCCCGCGGTCGTCCGTTGCATGCTCAGATCTTTTGTACATAAGATCTGAGGATGTCTCTAGAGATGCCATGCTGCCGAATGCAGCATTGCCCCCGCTACCACCCTGCCGTTGCTCCGTCGTTCAATGCCGGCATTGGCAACTGTGCATACACTTGCTGATGCCGGCACCCCCTGCCGGGTTCCGTTGCTCATGAGATCGTGCTAGGTACACATTGTCTAATGTGGACCCAGATTTACTGAGGGCTCTATTTAAGAAGCACACTAGAAAGCATTAACATAGATATTGTGGAATGTTAGGGGAAGCCTGATAAAATACAATTTATTTTCATGCATTAAAACGTTTACAGTTTACTTTCCTTTTCAGTTTAGAAGAATTTGGTTTTAGTAAAGGCTGCACGGTACCAAGAGCAGGAAACAACACATAAGCAAATGGCAGAGAATGAAAGTAAAGAAAACGGTTATCGCAGAGCTGTCCTCCGGTAGCCTGGATGTCACTGGTGGCGGCCACATCCGCCAGGAAACATAGCGGCTTTCTGCAATTCTGAATACCACGGTATAAGAGCATGGGGTCTAGTTATTAGAAACGACAGTTCTCTCAGCAATGTGCTGCTGGTGGACATCACTGCAATTATTACAGTAAGGAATCTTATCTTAATTTCCTGCGCACTTCTATGGGGTGGAAGAAAAATTAGCAATAATACGTTGCTTACAACCATTCTGCAGGCACTCCACAACACATTGCTAACAGCTGAATCACCCCCACAGTATCCAACACACATTGGCAAGCATTCAGACCCGGTCGTAAGTGCTGAGCACTCGCAACCGGGTCGATGTTTAGGCCCTGAGCACGAGCAGCAGCCGCACTGCGCGTGCGCAAGCCCCGGAGCGAGAGACAAATTCTCTCGCTCCGGAGCTCTCTACAAAAGGGGCGGCTGTCGATGTTGATCGACAGCTCACCCCGTTGTGTAGGCGTGGCGGGGGAGGGGGTGCTTTCACAAACGGACGTTTAGTAGGCGGCCGCACTGACATCAGCAGTGATGTCAGTGGGGAGCTTCCTGCGCGATCAGAGCAGGAAGCTCCTTGGGGCTTGCAGTTGCCGAGAGCCAACCTTAGGGTCTCGTCGCAAGCCCCAATGGACACGATGGTCTTGACCATCGCGACCATCAACCTGGTCGGTCGCTAAAGCTGTGGGTGGTAGCTTAGCTAGCGACCAGGAGGCCGCACTAGAAAATTCAAGCGACCGCCCTCATTCAGCACTCAGACAAAATGCACGTCATGCCATTGATGATTATAGAGTACAGATGCCATTATAATTACAGTGTCCACATGATTATACCAGCAGTGTCCAACCAACATATTAGCAGTGCCATGTGTTCCACAAGATTACCCAGCAATGTCCTTGTCATCGTCTCCTACACCGTGACATTAAACCAGCAGTGGCCAGTTTGATTATAGGACTCCACCAGCAGCAGTGTATCGTCACCCCCTAGGATTGCATTGGCAGCGCCTATAAGTTATTACATCAGACACGGGAGTGATCAGTGTTGCCTCGCTATGGGGGTGATTCAACTTAGCTGGAGTTGAATAGTGCCGGGAGGGACCTCCCAGAGCTATTCAATTCAGCGCGCTGTTTAGTCCAACTAATGATTTCTTCTCGCATCCTACTGATGGTGCGAGGAGAAATCCAACGAAAGTGCCTGCCGCGAGGCTGATTTCCGGATTAGCGCTGGTCTAACAGCCTGCACTTTAGTCGGAAAATGCTGGTTCTCACGACTAAACACCCAGGTTAAGTCGCGAGAACCGGCATTCTTCTACTTAACAGCTTCTAGTCGGACTAAACAGCGCGCTGAATAGAATAGCTCCGGGAGCTCCCTCCCGGCGCTATTTAACTCCAGCTGAATTGAATCGTCCCCTTAAACTTTAATAGATTAATGGATAGGGCGCCTCATTCAGAAATGTACACAAACCAGATTTGCGTACAGAACGGGTCCCATGTTGCACACAGTGCCCCCTGGGTTGCAGCCTGTGGCCATTTGGGGCGGATGTGGGGTTGGTGCTGACCTCCATGCCGCACCCGTTTTCTAGGAGTGATGAGGCCAGGGTCAGCGTCTTCCAACGCAGACTTCCTGGCCTCAGCTACAGAGCTGCAAGGGCCGATCTGAGTAACGTCAGGGTTACTCAGATGGCCGATGGTCTTGCAGAATATCCGATATTGCGTCTTAAGATGCAGCACTCGGATCTGCGATGCTGCCAGGAGCCGACTTTTCTCCTCAGACGCCTCCTGCGGCATTACAGTATTTTCACACAGAGCGATGTGAGCAGCGTCCATCTCCAAATCAGGCCCAGGGTGTCCTAGGCTACCGATAATACGAGTGCTGGAGCTGTTGCAGCGCGATGCTGTGCGCGTAAGTGAGCCGATCCCACACTAGGGGCCTCCAGCACAGTTAGATGTAAAGGGAAGTTGCTGCTTTTTTTTCCCCAGCAGTTTGCTCTTTGCGTAAGTGCGCATGAGCTTCAATTCGTGTTACACTTCTTCTGTCCTGACATATCAGGCGGCCCATTTACCACTTCCGACTCCAGTCGGGCTGGGAGGGGTTTGTAGGGGGGTATATACAATCCATTAAACTAGATGCATTCCAAGATCGTCACCAAAGACACGTGAATGTGCCTGTTTGGAGTTCAATGACTTTTGGGTATTTGAACGTTGGTACAAGTTGATTACTCACGACGTCAGCCGTGGGCTGTGTCTGATCCACTAAATACATCTGAGACACATTCTATTTTCAGGGTACATGGCCTAATGTTAGCAGGCGAGGCAACACCGCCTTACAACAACAACAACAAAGACAAATGGATAAAAATAGTATTTGATGCACCATGAAGCCCCTCAGACAGCGACACCTCCCCCCCTCCCCGGCCAGAGAAGAGCACTGCTGCTGACCAGGGAGACACCACAGGCTGCCATCTGCCCCCCCATCAGACGGCAGCCTGTGTTGTCTCCCTGGTCAGCAGGTGGCGATCCCATCAAGCCCGGGTGCAGGTAATTAGTACCTGCTCCCCCCCATCCTTGGCACTCGTGACCAGATGCGGATGTGATCTAATAGCAGGATTACAACGTATTGAATACTTTTTTTCCTACTCACTGTAGGAAGGCTACGGACATTAAAAAAAAAAAAAAGTTACAATTTTATATTTGTATCTTGTTCAATTTATTTTTTGACAGACTCCATACAGGTACCTACTCTTCCCGACCTCTTACTGTAATGTCCTTAATTTGTGTACTGTGGGCCTGATTAAGACCCGTTCGCTGAGCTGCGGACGCTCGCTAGGGGCGATTATCGCACATTTGTGCATGTGTATGTGTCAATATACGCATGCGCAAACCAGTAACTGATGCCGGGAATTGTGCGCTCTTAGTACACAGACTGGACGCTAATTTGAGTGACAGATAGCGCAGTTTGTGGGTGGTAACAGGGGAAGGTGCCTGTGAACGGGGGAGTGGATGTGCGGATGCAGGCGTATCTGAGCATCTAAATGGCGTTTTAGGGGTGTGCATAATTATCAAAGACGTGTCATTGTACACGTCACTTGGTTGTTTATTAGACAGCACTGATCGCAGTGCTTAAGGTGGGGTAGGAGCTACCTCAAGCGCTGCGTGCAGCTCCGATGAGTCTCGATGTTACCGATTAATCATACACTTCCTGGAGATCACGTGTGCTAAGTAAGAAAGGTGGGCGGCTTTATACCGGCGTGCACTCGCTCTGCCGTCGCTCTGTAAGGCATAGAGGGCGTTCTTCCACCGGACAGTGCGATCGCGGCACTTGCATACCCGTCCCCTTTTATCTGCGTGAGAGCGCAGCTTAGCGTCCGGGTCTGAATCAGGCACCGTGTGTATGAGAATACATTAGTGCTCAGATGAAGCCACACCTCCTGCACCTGTTATTTGCATACAGAGGGGAGGGGCATTCTGACACCTATGTGTAGAGTTAGTTGCACCTCACATTTGCAGTCCTGCATAAGTAGTAATATTAGTTTTGTTTTATTCCCAGAAGCATTTTACGTTTGTACTTAGCCACAAATTGCGTCAAACTCAGCATAAGGCCCAAGGCGTACTTGCCGACATCTAACATGATTTGGAAGTCTTACATGGGTGGATTAAGGCAAAATGTTGGCCTTGCATAAACTGCAATAAAATATACAGTATGTAAATGGATAGTAGCTGAGTTAAGTATTACAGGTCATCACGAAGATTTGCATAATAAAATTCAACACCACAGACAGCATTGGAACATTTTGCGTATTATACTTGCTGTCAGCACTGCAGAACCCTTTAACATTTTGCCATCGGCTCAGTCATCTCTAGTTACAGGTTAATCCTAGATTTTCTGACAGCATGCTATTTTTAGGCTATACAGATAGAGAAACAAACTCTATCTTTCTATCTATCTATCTATCTATCTATCTATCTATCTATCTATCTATCTATCTATCTATCTATCTATCTATCGCAGAAAAGTGGCACTCAGAGACTTGAATAACAGCAAAATAAAGGTGCTTTTAATCAATGTTTCTGGGACAACCCCCCCCCCCCTCAGTGACACAGAATTCCATCAGAGGAGACCGCAGACGCCAGACTCCCTTCCAGTGATTGCACCAGAAGTGATGTCACAGAGAGACACGATGGCACGGCCATGTGATCCAGCATTGCCGGAGGGTAACCATGGAGCCTGCCCCCAAACAAAAGACTGGTCAGGTGACAGGTATGGAACGCCCCCCAGCAAGCTGTAATAAAAGAATGAAAACATACAGTATATAGCACAAAAAAGTGCACAACACATAAGAATTCTAATTCTATAAAATAGTTAAATGCCACTATAAAATTTCCATATAAATATATAGTGCAATAAGATAGCTGCCCAGGCAACAATCACCGAAAGATATATACAACTAGGATAGACCCAATAAGTCTGTTCCCAGTAAAATAATATAACAATGAGATATAAAATGTACAGTCTAATAGAATAGTACAACATACAAAACCGCCATTTATATAAAGCTATTGAAACCCAATGATTGATTGAGACCCTTTTGGAACAAGAATTTACAGCATGAAAATCCATTTTGACTCCAACTGCAACAGTTTTTTGACCCGGTTACCACCTCGTAGGGATGGAGGGACTTGATCAATAATGCGATATCTGACTTTGGCAAGGGCAAAATAACTGGCCACTGGATGTTCACTTGCCCCTGTGCTGATGGCCGCTCTAATGACAGAGTCATACGCTCTTTAAATTGCCTCTCTGTATTGCCCACTTAGAAAAGTCCACATGGACAAGACAAGGGCCCCTGATTTCCCGATTCTGTGCCTGTTGCCTGTGTGAGGATGTGCAAAACGGTCTCCAGCAATTAAATAACTGCAAGTTAGGTACCCCATACATTTCATGCAACCACATTGTAAGAAATGAGGCAGTAATACAGATGAGAAACCAGTCACATCTGTCCCTAACATTCTGGCCTCATGTGTAACCAGGCATGATCTCGGACTGATGGAGTGACAGGAGATCGGGATCAGACATCACAATTGGACATAATTGTTTTGCCCTCTGCTGGTAAGCACCAGTCTCACACACCCCCGGGGCAGAACTATGGGAGACAATGGAGGCGCCTGCCGCCGGGCTCCAGCGCTGAAGGGGCACCTCCTCCACTGTACACAACAAATTCACCCCACTTAGGGCTGTAACTATGTACCCAGAGTGTACCGTCATGGCCGCCCAATACATGGCACCCCTTCCTGGGAAGCCACCTTACACTAGTGGAGAGCTCCGTGTCAGACCATCAGCTGCTGCCTTCGTCTATCTAGAGCCTGTCTACATGCAAATTGCTACATTACAGTGTCAGCGGCTGTGACTGGGGGGGCACCAAAGTATAACTTGCCTCCAGGTGTCTCGGATGAACTTACTCCACTACCCCCCCTTCCCCCCCCCACCGGTGCTTATTTCATAAAGGGACCACAAAAAAGGGGGGTCATCACACAACAGTATCCCCAATTCAAATTACCCCACACAGTGGCACAATCTTATTCACATTACACCATACATAGGGCCTGATTCAGAGCCGGACGCTCTGAACGAGCGCCCGCTCTGAATAGGGCGTGTTTTTTTTTTAATAGCGAAGCTGCCTTTTGGACGCTCGCATAGCTGTGGGTTACCACCCACAGCTATGCGAGCGTCCATGATGATGGTCGCGATGGTCAAGACCATCGCAACCATCGGGCTTGCGACGAGACCCTTGCGGTAGGCTATCGTTGCCGCAAGCCCTGGAGTGATTTTGGCTCTATCAGAGCCAAAATCACTCCCACTGACATCACTAGTGATGTCAGTGGGGCCGGACCCAGACGGAAGGCGTTCCCATGGGAACGCCTCTGTCTGGGCAGCCACGCCCCGGCATGCCCACCAAAGGGGGCGTGCTGTCACTCACCATCAACAGCACGCCCCCTTTGGTGCAAGACCCATAACGACGGCTACCCTGTCGTTATTCGGGTCGTGCGCATGCGCATTTGGGAAACATCGACCCGCTTGCGAGCGTACAGCGCTCGAGAGCGGGTCTGAATGAGACCCATAGTGCCCGATTCAGCAAGGATCGCTATTCTGCTAATATACATGCAACGCAGTTGCTAATATCAGCGGTAATATGCAAATGTTTGCATTCACATTGCTTTGGAAGCCTGACATAAGGACACCAACTTTCACTTACTCACATCAGTATACTTTAGCAACATAGCGAAATAATCGGTAACATGGGACCCATACACACACTTGCACAAGCCCAGACCTTACTCAGGAATTGCTAACTTCTACGCACGCTATGAGACCTCAGGCTGCGTATGGCATCGCAGTGGCTAATTTATACATGCCCCTGCAACTGCGTGCAAACGCACTGGCATGCCTGCGTTCGCCCGACCTCCCCACCCCCGTCACCACCCACAAACGGTGCTTCCTGTCAATCAGTCTGCGAGGGCTCTGATCACAATAGCTACTTTGCGCACTGCGATGCATATGCATGCACAGAATGCAACAATCGCCCGACTGCGTGCGTATTAGCAACTGCGATCGTTGCTGAATCAGGCCCATAGTGCCCTGGATTCACATTACACCACATAGTATTCATGTTATGTCACACAGTAGTTCTCCTTTTACACAATGCCCAAATTAGTGCTCCTTATACACAATGCCCACAGTAGTAGTGCCCCTAATACAAATAATGTCCACAGTAGTGCCCCTTATACAATACCCACAGCAGTAGTGTCCATTACACATAATGCCTGCAGTAGTAATGCCTCTTATGCAATGCCCACAGTAGTTGTAGTGCCCCTTATGCAGTGCTCACCATGGTAGTGCCCCTTATGCAGTGCTCACAGTAGTGGTGCCCTGTATGCAGTGCCCCCAGTAGTAATGCCCCTTATGCAAAGCCCACAGTAGTGGTGCACCGCATGCGGTGCCCCTAGTAGTAGTGCCCCTTATGCAGTGCCCCCAGTAGTAGTGTCCCTTATGCAGTGCCCCCAGTAGTAATGCCCCTTATGCAGTGCCCCCAGTAGTAATGCCCCCTGTAGTAGTGCCCTCATTAGTAATGTGCCCTATAGTAGTGACCCAGTAGTAATGCTCCCCTGTAGTAGTGCCCCCAGTGGTAATGTCCCCTGTAGTAGTGCCCCCAGTAGTAATGCTCCCCTGTAGTAGTGCCCCCAGTAGTAATGCCCCCTGTAGTAGTGCCCTCATTAGTAATGTGCCCTGTAGTAGTGACCCAGTAGTAATGCTCCCCTGTAGTAGTGCCCCCAGTGGTAATGCCCCCTGTAGTAGTGCCGCCAGAAGTAATGTCCCCTGTAGTAGTGCCCCCAGTGGTAATGCCCCCTGTAGTAGTGCCCCCAGTGGTAATGCCCCCTGTAGTAGTGCCCCCAGAAGTAATGTCCCCTGTAGTAGTGCCCCCAGTGGTAATGCCCCCTGTAGTAGTGCCCCCAGTGGTAATGTCCCTTACACAAAAGAACCCCACAATACTTACCTTAAGCCCCATTCCTACGTCCACTGCCATCCGTCTGGGCGCACCACAATCCTCGGAACTATGGGAGAGACGTGCAGACTATGGGAGCCGGAAGCCAGAGCTAAGGAGTGAACTCCAGCCTCTGGCTGCCACTGTGGGGAAAGAGCCAGGCTGGTAACACCATTTCAGCGCGCGCCCGGCAACTCCCTCCAGCGCCGGGATGACATCGTGGGTTAGGTGGGCCGGAGGCGGCGGAACTGGTTCCTTCTCCAAATGAAACTGATGGAACGCAGTTCCACCCCATTCCAGCCCACTTTAACCCCTGGTATGCACATTTTTGTTACTATATGAACTGACCCTGGGTATAACCAGTTGTCCCTTAGGTTTGAGAATCTGCTCTCTCTCTAATGCAGCGACGTTATTTTTAGCTAATAACAGGTCTTTATGTGGATACACTCCAGCAATAAATTTGTCAAACATGATATCCAATTGTTGCCTCATTTCAAAAGGATCACTAGTGATGCGTCTAACTCACAAGGACTGTGTATATGGAAGACCTTTGCATGTTGGTTTGGGATGAAAACTTTTATGTCACAATATAGTATTACGGTCTGTTGGTTTTGTGTAAAGATAAGTTTTTATTTGACCGTTCTGTATTGCTCTATGGTCTAAACAATTAATATTAATGCTGGTACGGCTTGTAGATAAAGTGATGTTTGATGATTTTATGGTGTTTCACTCTGAGGACTTTACGGTATTCAGGGGTTTATTTAAAAAGCAAAGTGAAAAGTGGTACAAAAAAAATCACTGCTATTCACTTTTCAACTTTCACCGCATCTATATAATTTTTAAGTACCGGTTCAACTCTCGCTGTAAAGGAGAAATTAAACGGCGCCAAATAGGGCTTGGCAGCTATCGTAGGGGTCCGCGAACACCCAATATGCCTCTCCCGGACCCAAGAAACACACCAAATGAAAATATAGTATAACAATATATTTATTGCAATAAAAAAAAAATACTTTAAAATTCTCTCTCATTTGATGGAAGGACTATAATAATCCTATACTTATATAACATGAGGTGCACCTTATTTATTGCTTTATGAGACTTACCTGTTAAATTCTTTTCTTCGATTCCATAGGTGACACAGGCTTTACGCTGGGTATAGGTTGGTGGAAAGGAGTCTGTTAGATGCTTTCCAGGCTCCCCCTTCCCCCTATATCCCGCCCCCAGCCACCTTAGTTAAGTCAACAAGCCTAATGGCGGGTACACACTGGCAGATACATTGGGCGATCAATTGATCGGCCAATATATCTGCTGCACGTCGGCCAGTGTGTACCCGCGATATGCCGGTGAACGTCGTCGTTCAGCGACATATCGCATTGGCTGTGTGTACAGGCGGTCAGTAGACCGCCCGTACACACACAGCGGCAGCTGCAAGGAGGGGGCAGGATCCGCTCCGCCCACCGGGTCCCGCCCCTCGGCCGCCGGGACCCGAGGGCGCAAGCAGATGATGGCCGTTCAGTGTGTATGAACGACCATCCTCTGCAGATATATCTGTCAGGTGTGTACCCACGTTAGGTCAAGGAGCAAGAAGGACAAGAAGGAAGACCAGCATGCACTCAGGTCCAATTGCACAAGACATGTGACCAGGAGAACTGAAACAAGAGCAAGCTCCACAAGCCAGGTGCGTCAGGGTGGGAGCCCTGTGTCCCCTATGGAATCGAAGAAAAGCATTTAACAGGTAAGCACATAAATCTCCTTTTCTTATTCCTCCATAGGCTACACAGGCTTTATGCTGGGACGCCCCAAAGCTAATCCCCTAAGGGAGGGGACGCTCCTGGGATGCGTTGAGGACCCTTCGCCCAAAAGCTGCATCAGGTGTGGCGAAGGTATCAAAGGAACAGAACTTCAGGGACGTATTGGCAGAAGACCACAAGGCCGCCCTACACAGCTGCTCCACAGAAGCACCACATTGTATTACCCACATATTTCCCACCAGCCGGGTTGAATGAGCCCTCACCACAAACGGTGCAAGAAGATCCGCCACAGCATAAGCGTAGCGAATAATCAAACGGATCCATCTGGCCAGCATCTGCTTAGTTGCTGGCCAACCCCATTTGCAAAAGTCATACAGGATAAAGAGAGTATCTGTCTTACCTTGCCCCCTGATGCGGCTTGGAGCTCCCTAAAGTTTCCGGCCAAGAACACTAGCACGTCGCCAGCGGTGCACCCGACGGCCCTGGGGTGATGGAGCAACAGCAGCATGGGCGTCCTTGCAGACACCTAGCGCTGCAGACTCAAAAAATACAAACTTACACTGTGGGCCTGACTCAGGCGCCAACAAAAAAAGTAAGGCGGCCTGTGGCTGGGGGCGGGATATAGGGGGAGCCTAGGTGGGGTCTAACAAGGTTAACTGTGTGGTGCCCAGACTCCTTTCCACCAACCTATAACCAGCGTAAAGCCTGTGTCCCCTATGGAGGAAGAATACACTTTAATGTACGTAAACATACAAGATATTGCCCCCAGCGCTGCCTGGGTTTTTTTCTCTCTCTCTTCCCTCCTGCCTATTTCAGCCAGTCTCTCTTCAGTGCTCCCCCCACTATTCTTCTCCTCCTCTTTCAATTCCCCGTTCTGCCGATGCCGGGTAATCAGGGAAATTCAACATGTTGAAAATCTTTGATTCACTGATCTGGGCCAAAAAGTTATCGGGAAAAGAGAGTCTGGGATCTTTAACGCGATGGTTATTCCCGATCCACCGACAGATTACCGTTCATCGATGTCCGTGGATCGAGTGTTTTTGATCGACCATTGCCGGATAGGATGAACAGGGAAATCCAGGCTGTAGCAGTATGGCCCGAAACATTCCACCTCTCTCTTCCCTCTCGTCTGTCTATTTGTCTTGCCAGCGCTTGACTTTATTATATAGATTATCCTTAGCATTACCTTTTTTTTCCAGGAATATGGGAAATAATAACAGAAGTGTTTGGAGACTGTAGATGTGTGTGATGCTGGAATTCTCTGAAAGTGACATCACTGACACTAGTGAGAGGGGTCAGAGTTCAGACCAACTGTCATTTCATTCCAACATGATGACATAGGGGTCTATTTACTAAGCCTTGGATGGAGAGAGAAGTCAACAGAGATAAAGTACCAACCAACCAGCTCCCAACTCATTTTTCAAACACAGCCTGTGACATGGCAGTTATGATCTGATTGGTTGGTACCTTATCTCTGTCCATTTTATCTCCTTCCAAGGCTTAGTAAATAGACTCCATACATTTTTATCACTCTTTAGCTTATACAGTGCCGCAACTAGGGGTGTGTGAGCGATGCCACCGCACAGAGCGCAGTGCCCTGTGGGTGGCACCAATGCTCACCAACGGCCCCTTAATCTGGCTAGCAGCTTGCCTGGAACAGTACCCTGCAGACAGAATCACTGCTTCACTGCAACCGAAGCGTCCTCAGCTCTAACAACCCCCCACCCCACCCCGGAGCATCCAGAGGATAGTGCCTCAAGTGTGTGTGTAACAACTGCTCCTTAATGTGGGACTGATTCTGTAAGGATTGTAATTGCAAAGCTGCCTGCAGGCAGCTTTGCAATTACGATCCTTGTAGATATGGTAATGCACAGGAGGTATCACGCCCCCTGTGCACAACTTAAACGAGCTGCATTGTTCAACGCAGCATCGGTTAATCTGCATACCATCGGCTGGCTGCGGTGACTCATAGGGTCCCGCAAACCGGCAGCCACAGTTTACAGGAAGAGGCCAGGAAATCTCCGTCACCCGACGGAGATCCTGGCCTCTTCCCTCCCCCCCCCCCAACGACGCGAGTTCGCGCTTACATACAGCATATGCTGTATGTAAACAGATAAGAAATAGGTCTAAAAATATGGCTGTCAACATTTGTAATGTGAACAAGTAACAGTAGAATAATATTTACCAATAATGATATTTTCCATAATCAATCATTCTAATTACAGGTGTCGATTAGGAGAACACTAAAAATGTTTCAATAAGAACACTGTCATGACTGGCACAATAAAAAATATAGCTCTAGAGGAGATTGCCATCTTGCTGGGATTAAGTAATAATTGATATGCCAAGGTTACATCTCTCCGTAACAAGATACCCTGGGGTACTGAAATATTCATATCAGTATATATCTTTGCACACTAGAAAGAAGTCAACACGGAAGCGTGGGAACAGCGCCAATTATGAGGCGGAATACAGTCATTGTGCTGCAATGAAACCTATCTCCATGTGAGGGATGTTCATTACAGTGTTCTCTACACACAGCGGGGGGACTGCCAGGGGTTTACAGTGACCATCGGACGCTATTCAATCCTGCCTTCATATGCTTTTACTTCGTACTTGGATTTTTACATTTATTCGATGACGTTGATGATGTGATAATAAATTGGAAAGAGCCTGGGAGGTCAGCTTGGATTGCTGATAACCGATGAAGGGTTTGTAGCAGTAGGGACCTGCCCTTTCCCCATAGTTTTAGATGTTGCATGAATGGTAATAATTTAGACTGTGCAGCCAAGTTTTATTATATATGTGATACTGATAGATCTAAAATAAAGCTATATATGGACCCTCATTCCACTTTTTATTAATGCCTGGTAAACCAGCAAAGCACCTGGCATTGCACACGTGTGTTGCATGTATGTAACTCTAAAGGGGGTATCCACTACGCGACATGAAAGTCTGAATGTCCAGCGGTCAGACCTTCATGTTGCCAAGGTGCGGTGCCCACACTGAACGGAGTTCACTGTACGTCATTCAGTGAACAAGCCCGACCTCCTATCTCTGAACATGCCGAGCCTGACGAGCGTTGTCAGGTTGACGGGCATGTTCAGTAGACAGTCGGAGACGGCAAGGACCCAGCGTGCACGCGCATCGCTGGTCCTTGCCGGCTATCCATTCCCGACTTTGTGAACAATGCGACCATAACCTCCTGGTTTTGGTCAGATTGTTCATAAAGTCGGGTAATGGATAGGCCCCTTAAGTATTTAGTTACACATTAGAAGTACCTCTCATTAACCATGACGTAATGTCCTGGGCCAAAATGTATTTTCCATAAGATATTTTATTTCAAAGTTTCTTTTGAGTGCCTTCTGATAGCGCCAAAAGCACTCCAGGGCTTGCGGCAACGAGACCCTACCACAAGGGTCTCGTCGCAAGCCCGATGGTCGCTATGGTCTTGAACATCGCAACCATCATTTGGCCGCTCACTATAGCTGTGGGTGGTCACCCACAGCTATGCGAGCGGCCAGGAGGCCGCTCCAAAAACTAGGAGGGACGGCCCTGATTCAGAGCGAGCGCTCTGTCAGCGCGTCTGGCTCTGAATCAGGGCGCATGTTTGTGGATTGCATGCGGCTCAGATTCAGGACCTACGTATCACGGTCAGACCATCGTGTCGTTATCAGACCTTCATGGAATGGAATATCCATCTCCATCAAGCCAAAACCATCGATGGTTCGGAAACATTGAGTATCAATGGACATCCTTACTGCTGCAGAACATTTGTAAACTGCCTTAAAATGACTTCTTTAGCCTCTCTATACCTCCCAACTGTGCCAATTCAGGCAACACAGTCCCGGTTTGTAGGCTTTGTCCCAATCAAGCCAGAAGGTTGGGAGTGCCCAGCATTCCAGCGTCCTTTTAGGGTAAGAGAGTGGTTCAGTGGGGCGGTCCAGCATGTTTTGACCGGCCACGTCTTTGTGATGCCCATTCCCCAACAGAAAAATTTGGAGGTGCAATAACTCCTGTGAAGCAAAGT
This sequence comes from Taudactylus pleione, assembly GCA_031769625.1. Classification (NCBI taxonomy): domain Eukaryota; kingdom Metazoa; phylum Chordata; class Amphibia; order Anura; family Myobatrachidae; genus Taudactylus; species Taudactylus pleione. The sequence continues at coordinate 2,159,368 of JAUIMM010000033.1, read as the reverse complement.
GCCCAAAAAGTTCCTGTACCACGTGCAACTCCAAGTAAAAAGTTGAGGGACTCCTCAGCAAATAGGGCCTTGGCCAATCACTGGCATATTTATAACAGACAATCAGCATCATAAAGAGAAATGTTTGGGCTATTAAGTCCCATAGTGGAAGATGATCCATTTTGTGAGTTAAACTAATATTCAGCCTATAGATTCTAAATTATATTTTTTTAAAATATGACACCACTGAGGCACTTTGTGCTGTGACAAACTCACCTGTGACCAGCACATCCTACCGAATTACAGGTCAACACCAGAACGCTATAATAACATGCCGCCTTCCAGGATAAATCTTCCAAACACCATTGTGATAATGTTTAAACACTGTCTGGAAGCCACGGAAAGAAAAATAAAAGCTTTGTGCTTTATGTGACCGCAATTACTCACTTGGAATACCTTTATGAAAGAAGCAGCGAGGATAATCCAGCCGACCGTTTGGGGGTATACATTTCCTTACACAATGAAGTGATACTTGCCATGAGCAGCAAGAAACTTTCCTGTGTTATTAGAAAGAACAGAATGTAAAATAGGATAAAACTGGCAAAGCATAAAAATAATGGCGAAGCCTTTGTGACAGAAGTGAAATGGAAGCTTGTAAGCTCAGCGGTATTATAACAATCATCCCGGCACTTTTTTATTTTTTTAAGTCAAAATAGTTTAATTTCTCCTTCAACACGAGCCAGAAATGACCAGTTACATATGATTCCAAATATAAATATAATCTATCTCCATTCATTGCACTTTACACACTATACATGCATTATAAAGCAGCTGTAGATAGATTGCACTAATGAGAAATGAGTCATAGAATGCAATGTTAATAAGACAGCGCCCCTGTACCGACCCCTCGCTACACCTGTCTAGCTCTATTTTGTTCTTACAAGAATGGAACGATTATAAGTTGCAAGAGAAATGTTTTTCATATGAGTGTAATACTACGGCACTGTTATCATCATCTTCCAAACACCATTGTACTGTATTAACACTATAAGAAGCAATAGAGCAGGGGTGGCCAACCAGCCAGGCAAAGAGACAAAAAATATCTGTAGCCAAGTTAAAGAGCTGATAGCATGCGCACGCAAAAATGGGGCGTGGCCTGACTGTCACAAGGCCACGCCCCATTTTTGTGTGCACACCTTTGGTATGACATTTGCAGGAGCATGACCTTGTGTCACAACCCCCGTTTTTAGTCACGCTGGGGGCGAGCCCAGCACATTGATAATACACAATTTACAGAATGTTACCAATATAATTTGTTTGTATTTTTTTTTTATCAGTGGGACTCCTTGTTTTCAATCATTTTTGAAAGCCCCTTATGCATTATCCCCTGTAGTAGTGCCCATATGCATTGCCCCCTGTAGTAGTGACCCATATGCAATGCCCCCTGTAGTAGTGTTCATTATGCAGGGCCCACTGTAGTAGTGCCCCTTATGCATTGCCCCCTGTAGTGGTGCCCATTATCAGTGGCGTAACTAGGGTGGGTCGGGCAGGGTGCGTGCCCTGGGCGCTGTGGGACCGGCGGTGCAGGGGGGCGCTGCCGGCCACGGTCCTGCCCGCCCTAGTTAGCCACCAGTGTAGCGCCGACCGCAGTGAGTGCGGTCAGCGCTACACATTTACACAGCACCGGTCCTGTGCTGCACAGCTGAGCCCGTTCCCTCCCCCTGAGCGCTTGCCCAATAGCGCTAGGAGGCGGGCTCAGGCTGTGCATAACACACACATCGCCGCCATGGCGATGCGTGTGTTAAACAGCAGCCAATGAGAGTCAGATAGACTCTCATTGACTGCTGCAGTACCCACTGCAAGAGCCGGGCTTCCGTCCGGCTCCTGCAGTGGGTAATCGGACAGACGTCATGACATCATGACGTCTCTCCCATAATGCTGAGCGCGCCAGCCCGTGAGGACTGGCGGGCGGCGGCGGGAGCGGTGTCGCGGACCGGAGCAGCAGCATCGTGGATTCAGGTAAGTATATTTTTATATAGTTTTTTTTTAAACCTGTCTGCACTACTGGGAGCACAACAGGGGAGGGAGGTGGCTACTACTGGGGGGACCTCTACTGGGGGTGGGGGCACAATGGGGGAGGGGTGGCTACTATTGGGGGCACCATTATTGGGAGGACCTCTACTGGGGGGGCTACTACTGGGGGCACTTAATCGGGGAGTGGGAACCTCTACTGGGGACTATTACTTGGGGGGGAGGGAACTACCACTGGGGGCATTATAAAAGGGGCCTACTACTAGAGGCACTGCACTGGGGGGAACCACTACTGGGGGCAATAATAGGAAGGGCCACTACAGGGGGCACTGGATAGGGGGGATCACTACTGGGTGCCTGCATAAGGGGACCACTACTGGGAAAACTGCATGGGGGGGGCTACTACTGGGGGCACTTAATCGGGAGTGGGAACCTCTACTGGGGACTATTACTTGGGGGGGAGGGAACTACCACTGGGGGCATTATAAAAGGGGCCTACTACTAGAGGCACTGCACTGGGGGGAACCACTACTGGGGGCAATAATAGGAAGGGCCACTACAGGGGGCACTGGATAGGGGGGATCACTACTGGGTGCCTGCATAAGGGGACCACTACTGGGAAAACTGCATGGGGGGGACTACTGCTGGGGGCACTATATAAAGGGCACTGCATGGGGGGGAGACTACTACTGGGGGCACTATATAAAGGGCACTGTATAAGGGGATACCGCTACTGGGCGCACTGCATTGTGGGGACTGCTACTGGGGGCACTGCATAAGGGGGAACACTACATGGGGCACTGCATTTGGGGGGGCCACTACTGGGGGTACTGAGTAAGGGGAACTAATTGGGGGCTGTATAAGGCGGACAACTACTGGGGATACAGCATAAGGGGCACTACTATGGGCCTGCATAAGAGGGACCACAACTGCATACTGGGGGTACTGTATAAGGGGTACTACTGGGGTTAAGGTGCATATGGATAGGAATGTTCAGCGTGAAAATAAAGGGGTGTTTCATGTTGACACGCCCCATTTTTAAGTGACCACGGCCATTTTTTTACGTGTGCACACATTGGGGGGGCTCCCTTTTCAAATTTGCCCTGGGCTCCAAATACCCTAGTTACACCACTGCCCATTATGCAGCATCCCCTGTAGTTGTGCCCCTTATGCAGTGCCCCCTGTAGTTGTGCCCCTTATGCAGTGCCCTCTAAAGTACAGCCATGGGCCAAATTTTTGAGAATGACACAAGTATTGGTTTTCACAAAGTTTGCTGCTTCAGTGTTTTCTGAACTTTTTGTCAGATGTTACTATGGTATACTGAAGTAACATTACAAGTATTTCATAAGTGACAAAGGGCCTGATTCAGACCCACTCGCGAGCGGCTGTCCGCTCGCAAGTGGGTCGATGTTGTGCACTGCGCACGACGGCGGGAGCTCCGTCGTGCGCATGCGCCAGACGCGACGAGCGAAGGACTTTCCTTCGCTCGTTGTGTCTGATCAAAGGGGGCGTGCTGTCGATGTTGATTGACAGCACGCCCCCTTTGGTGGGCGTGCCTCCCTGACGGGGGCGTTCCCAAGGGAACGCCTACCGTCAGAAGCCGGCCCACTGACATCACTAGTGATGTCAGTGGAAGTGACTTTGGCTCTGATAGAGCCAAAATCACTCCGGGCCTTGCGGTTGAAAACCTCAACCGCAGGCTCCGGCTCGCAGTGGCGATGGTCAAGACCATCGCGGCCATCAAACTGCACGCTCGTATAGGCTGTGGGTGGTGACCCACAGCTATACGAGCGTCCAGGAGGACGCTCCATAATTATGGAGGCCGGCCCTCATTCAGAGCGTGCGCTCTGCTCAGAGCGTACGGCTCTGAATGAGGGCCAAAGGCATTTATTGAAAATTACATTAAGTTTATGCTAAGTAAATATTTGCAGTGTTGACCCTTCTTTATCAAGACCTCTGCAATTCTCTCTGGCATGCTGTCAATCAAATTCTGGGCCACATACTGACTGATGGCCGCCTATTCTTGCCTAATCAATGCTTGGAGTTTGTCAGAATTTGTGGGTTTTTGTTTGACCACCCGCCTCTTGAGGTTTGACCACAAGTTCTCAATGGGATTAAGGTCTGGGGAGTGTCCTGGCCATGGAGCCAAAATTTTGATGTTTTGTTCCCCGAGCCACTTAGTTATCACTTTTGCCTTATGGCAAGGTGCTCCATCATGGTGGAAAAGGCGTTGTTCATCGCCAAACTGTTCTTGGATGGTTGGGAGAAGTTGCTCCTGGAGGAGGTTTTGGCACCATTCTTTATTCATGGCTGTTTTCTTAGGCAAAATTGTGAGTGATCCCATTCCCTTAGCTGAGAGGCAACCACACACATGGAAGTTCTCAGGATGCTTTACTGTTGGCATGACACAGGACGATGTCTTTTGGAGGATGGCCTGGTGTCAAGAAGGGCAGCAAAGAAGCCACTTCTCTCCAGGAAAAACATCAGAGACAGACTGATTCTGCTAAAGGTACAGGGATTGGACTGCTGAGGACTAGGGTAAAGTTATTTTCACTGATAAATCCTCTTTCAGATTGTTTTGGGCATCTGGAAAAACGCTTGTCCGTAGAAGGAAAGGTGAGCGCTACCATCAGTCCTGGGTCATGCCAAAAGTAAAGCATCCTGAGACCATTCATCTGTGGGGTTGCTTCACAGCCAATGGAGTGGGATCACTCTTTTGGCCATGGCTGTAGAGCCCCCAGTACTTACCTCATCGTATCGCCAGCTCCACACTGTAAGAGCTCCCATTCCTGCTGTCTCTGCTGCTGACTGGATCTAACTGGTTCCAGCAGGTGGGTGCACAAGCTCCTCGCATCGCGCGCACTGCATCACTGGGTACGTTGACCTCGAAATGCGATCATAGGCTTGGCCAGTGTTCACAGTTGCAGTAGGGCCCTGCGGGGGCCGTTTTACCGCCGAGCTGCATCACAACAACAAAAGAGCCACATGCAGCCTGAGAGCTGCAGGTTGGCCACTCCTGGTATAGAGCAATGTTTTCTAAACTTATGCTGGGTATACACCTAAAAGATATATCTGCAGATGATGGTTGTTCATACACACTGAACAACCATCATCTGTCATCGCGCCCCCCCCCTCCCTGCAGCCTCTGCTGCAAGTGTGCGGGTGGACAGCTGACCGCCTGTACACACAGCAGGTTGGACAGATATATCTGCCATCGGCGGTGCAGTACAGCCTAAACAATATGTCTGTGAACAGGATGTAGTCAGAATACCGACGCCCGGGAAGCTGTCTGACGGAATCTCGATTTAGGTCTAAAGATAGGCGTCTAAATCCTGACGCCAATCTTTAGCCCAATGACGGAATCCTGGCAGATAGCTTCCCGAACAAAAGGTAAGCGGGGACAGGGTTAGCGTTAGCCGTGGGGGGGGAGGGTTAGGTTTAGGCACCCCTGGGTGGACTTAGGGTTAGGCAATCCCCCTCCTCTGGGAAGGTTAGGTTTACGGTGCGAGAAGGGGGGGGTTAGGTTTAGGCACCCCTGGGAGTTAGGGTTAAGCACCACCACGGAAGTTTTAGGGCTAGGCACCCCTAAGGGAGGGTTAGGGATAGGGTACATACCTTAGCCGTCGGGATTCTGCTTGTTCGGGCTTCCGGCGTCGGCATAGTTCACCCAACCTCTGTGAACGATATCGCTAATACACACTGGGCCTGATTCAGACCCGCTCGCGAGCGCTGAGCACTCGCAAGCGGGTCGATGTTGCCCAAGTATGCATGCGCACGAGGGAGCCGGCTCCGTCATGCGCGAGACCCGAATACCGACGGCCAAGCCGTCGTTATGGGTCTTGACCAAAGGGGGCGTGCTGTCGATGTTGATTGACAGCACGCCCCCTTTGGTGGGCGTGCCGGGGGCGTGGCTGCCCAGACGGAGGCGTTCCCATGGGAACGCCTACTGTCTGGGGCCGGCCCCACTGACATCACTAGTGATGTCAGTGAGAGTGCTTTTGGCTCTGATAGAGCCAAAATCACTCCAGGGCTTGCGGTCACCGAGACCCTACCGCAGGGTCTCGTCGCAAGCCCGATGGTCGCGATGGTCTTGACCATCGCGACCATCATTTTGCCCGCTCGCTATAGCTGTGGGTGGTCACCCACAGCTATGCGAGCGGCCAGGAGGCCACTCCAAATAGTAAGAGGGCCAGCCCTGATTCAGAGCGAGCGCTCTGTCAGAGCGTCCGGCTCTGAATCAGGGCCACTGGCCGACGGGCGCAAGATATATTGGCCAATCAATTGATCGGCCTATATGTCTGCCAGTGTGTACCCAGTTGTAGTCCTCAGGCACCCCTGACAGTGCATTTTTCCATATTTCCTAGCTGGTGCGTAGATATATTCATTAATGTCCGACACATTTTAAAATCTGTCCAATATCCAGTCACTCAGGGGGACATGTAAATGGACAAGAGGAGGTGTTGCCCTATAGCAACCAATCAGATTCTGGTCCTGATTCAGAGTTGTACGTTCATCCGATGGTGAGTATGAGTGCTTGTCTGACATCTCCTTCTGCATCTGCATGAAGATGGACGGAATGGCAAAGCTGCGCGTGTGCGGCTCTGCAATTCCGTCCATCCAAGAATCAGGCCCTATGTCATTATTTTATGGCATGTGCTAGATAAATAATAGCTAGAAGCTGATTGGTTGCTTTCCCTATTATTACTTGTATTGCCCTAACTCTCATACAAAACTGAAGACATCAGGAAACAGTTTTGTGGAGGGACAGGGCTAGGAGTGAAGGTTAGGCAGTAATATATGCAGAATGTAGGGGTACAAATAGAGTGAATAACATTTCTAATCACTGTGCCGGACAAAAATCAGGGAGAAATACTCCAAGGTGACAATGATGTATATCGCTTTACATATACAGTACACCAGCTTTGTGATGCTCCTGCCCTGGAGTTTCCTGTATGACCTAAGTGCTGTATGCCCATAAAATGATCATAACAAAAAGGCACAAAAATGTAGTCACATCCTGGCTATAGGAAACAGTGCGCAATGATCGTGAGGTCTACTGAAATCCAGCCTTTAATATAATGTAACAGTATGTTTAATGTGGCTATTAAAGTGGAACATACTTATCTACTTTCCCGGAACGGCCGAGGGCTCCCGAAAATTGGGTGGCGCTCACGAGCACCCGGAAAAGAGTATTCCGGAGCTGGCATGTCAACACTTGGAAATGTGGACATCATGGCACAGCATTATTCTCCCAGTGCTGCCCACTACACTATGAAGTGGACGGAATAAGGGAGGAACACTTATTCTATCGGGGGCTCGGGGCACTTCCCGAAAAATCATGAACCTCCCAGAGTAGGCATGACATTATGACAATGCGCATAGTTGGCAGGGCCAGCTAGTGCCCAGAAGCTGCCTCGGCCAGGGTTTCTCGGCATGGTAGTCACCGGGTATTACCTGTGAGGTCATTGTGGCGGGGGGTCTCTGGCAGTGGTGCTGGTGTTTGGCGAGGGGCATTGGCTGCACGTGGTTCTGTGCGGGCACATTGTCACTAGGACTGGTGAGGTCTGGCGGTGTTTCCGTTCCGTTGGCATGGGCGCTGCCATTTTGCCTGCAGCCATGTGATTCCGGCTGTCCAATCCTGGTAGGTCATGTGCTCATTTGAGCCAGTCACAGCACGGCACTGAGTATTTAGGAAGGTCCAGAGCCGTCCTTCCTTTGCCAGTGCAACGTGTTTCTCAGCTGCGGCAACGTGTTTCTCAGCTGCGGCTGAGAGAGAGTACTTGTGCCTTACCTGCCTGCCTGTCTGTTACTCTACTAGCCTGAACCTTGCCTGCTCCAACCTGCTGGACTTACCCTGCACCCTCTACATACCTTTCACCTGCCTGAGTACCTGAACCTGCTGTTCCCTGCACCTTGCATCCCTTCACTCCCAGCTGGACTTCATTAGCCTGCATTCGTTACAGCTCATCATTCCTGCATTCAGTTACAGCTCATCATATCTTCATTCTGTTCACAGCTCACCATATTTGTTTACTGGACTGTTCCTGCCTGTCACTATCTGGACATTTCCCATTAACCCCACTACAGTTATCAAGTGCACCTGGACTTTTTATTTGCCATTCCCATGTCTTCTAAGTCACTTATTAAAAACTCCACTTTTTCATTTAAGTCTACTTCTGTGTCTGCTCCTATCACCACCCCGGGTCCACAACAAATTCAGAACCTCACAGAAGCATGGCAGTGCACGGAGCATCTAGAAGACACTCCATGCAGGTGTAGACTGCTAGCCAGAAGAGGACCGTGGGGCAGCGACATTGCCGCCCACAGAGCTCTGCGCTCTGTTACAGCCCTGCTATGGTCGACCGCTAAATTTTAAATCTCCAGCGGAAATAGGTCTGGATGCAAAATTACATTTGCATTTTCAATTAAAGAAATATTCTCTATGATAGTGGTTCCCAAACTTTAGTAAGTCAAGACACCCTAGTGCATAAGCATTTTTTTTTCTGCGGCACCCTAGGACAAAAAAATTTCTTGTTGAGAAATTCAGCAACATTATTTAATTACTGTAAGTAAATTGTGCGTACCTTTTTTTCTTAGGTTCAGTTCTGTGGTGGTGGAGAGGGTTGTCCAGCAGCACCGGTTTTATCTATCATATTCAGGGCCGCTGAGAGGGGGAGCAGCGGGTACTAATTGCCCAGGCTTGTAGGAGGTGCCTGGCGAGGCCCAGGTTCGCCGTCCTCCTTCTTAACGTCAGCGGCAGCAGCCTTTCTCAACTCAGCACATTGTATGATCGCCCCACCCCCTGGATATGCTAAGAAGGCGTCCCCTGTGCTGCGCTCGGCGGACATACTATTTTTCCCGAATTATTATTTGTAGGGAGTGTGGCCACTCCTCCACAATTAGGCCACGCCTCCACAATTAGGCCACGCCTCCACAATTAGGCCACGTCCCCTTACACTACCTGGGCCCAGCCACGTTCTCTACTCCCCTAATTATATTGACCATAAATAATTTGATTTGGTCCTGGACCACAACCTTTGGCACCCCTGCAACACCCCAGGGTGCCTGAGCAACCACTTTGGGAACCACTGCTCCATCGTAGCCATCATTTCAGGACCCTGCATGGGTGTTAAGCGAGGACATTTTTGCAGTGGATTCTAAAGTATTCTACAACTTCACAGTCTACCCGAAGACCTGCTTTAAAATGGACAGAAAGAGAGAAATATAAGTATATAAAATTTATATTCCCGATCTAAAACATAATATCGGTTGTTTTAGGAAAGTAATATTTTAGATGCAAGTTGAACAATTAAACAGAAACTTGAGGAAATTAAATTGACACACAAAAAAAAAAACACAACTCATCCATCCTGACGTTCTTATAATATATATTAGCAGGAAGCCTCACAGCTCTCAGGCAAGACAGAGAAGAAAGAAGTCAGGGGTCTATCCTGGAGGTAGTTATCTTGCCAATTAGTATCCTTCCTTATGTGGATGCAGCAAGTAGGCATTAGCGGAATGCCGGAATGTATACTATAGATTGCTGCATGTGCAAATTGTCAGCTTTGGAGGAAATTATACTACAATTAATCACATGATAACCTACCTTAAATTGCCTCAATAAATCTAAAAGTGGAAGATAAAGCATTAAAACACTGACATTAAGATGTACTCATCGTATTTGAACATCACACCTAGGGGCAGCTTGTAAATGAACAAGATAAAAATATGATTAGAGACAGCAAGTTTGACCTTGCACTGCAATATGGCAGAATTACTAAGGGAGTTATGTGTGCTGGCTGGGTGGGTATGGGATCCTGGTGATCAGGATGCAGCTGGTCAGAATAGAGACAGCGGCATCCCGACAGCACTAGGTAAGGAACCTAACACTAACCCTCCCTCCCCGATGCCTAACCGTAACCTCCCCCTCCCCACACCCTAAACCTAACCTCCCCCTCCCCGCACCCTAAACATAACCTCCCCCTCCACGCACCCTAAACCTAACCCTCTTCTTAGTGCCTAAACCTAACCTCCCCCTCCCCGCACCCTAAACCTAACCTCCCCCCTTAGTGCCTAACCCTCCCCCTCCTCGCACTCTAAACCGAACCCTCCTCCCTTAGTACCTAACCCTCCCCCTCCTCGCACTCTAAACCTAACCCTCCTCCCTTAGTGCCTAATCCTCCCCCCTTAGTGCCTAACCCTAACCTCCCCCTCCCCGCACCCTAAACCTAACCCTCCACCCTTAATGCCTAACCCTCCCCCTTAGTGCCTAAACCTAACCTCCCCCTCCCCGCACCCTAATCCTAACCCTCCTCCCTTAGTGCCTAACCATCCCCCCTTAGTGCCTAACCCTCCTCCCTTAGTTCCTAACCCACCCCCCCTTGGTGCCTAACCCTAACCCTCCCCCCTTAGTGCCTAACCCACCCGCCCTTGGTGCCTAACCCTCCCCCCTTAGTGCCTAACCCTCCCCCCTTAGTGCCTATCCCTCCTCCCTTAGTGCCTAACCCACCCCCCTTAGTGTATAACCCTAACCCACCCCCCTTAGTGCCTAACCCTCCCCCGTTAGTGCCTAACCATCCCCCCTTAGTGCCTATCCCTCCTCCCTTAGTGCCTAACCCACCCCCCTTAGTGTATAACCCTAACCCACCCCCCTTAGTGCCTAACCATCCCCCCTTAGTGCCTAACCCACCACCCTTTGGTGCCTAACCCTAACCCTCCCCCTGCTTAACTCTAACCCCTAACCCTCCCCCTAACCGCGCTCCTTACCTTCTGGATTCCAGCAGTTGGGATTCCGGCGCCGCTATTGTGACAATCGAAATCCCGCGCTGGCCCTGTGTTATAGCTGATCCGGGCTAATTGTGACAGGCATGCTACTGATGATGAGCATATAAGTGGCATATTAGTGTCATTACTACTCACGGGTCTAGCACTGGGAATTTCAACTCTAGGGAACATACATGTCCTCAGATCCGCTGCGACCAAAGACGCAGAACCGACCCGGACTGCGGCCACCTCTGAATCAGGCCCTAAGTCTCCTATGTTTTTTATCATGGCTTTATTTCTACAGTATTCAGTAGCCTCATAAGAGGCTCAGATAGCTGTGGGGTCAGGAAAGCCCACCCAAAGAATTCCAATTATTTCCAGGTTATTTGTTGTAATTATTATTATTATTTATTGTTATATAGCGCCACAATAGTACACATCGATGTACAGTGAATATTTAAATCATTCACATCAGTCACTGGCCTGCTGAAGCTTATAGTCTACCGCACACACAACCAATACACCTACCAGTATGGTTTTGTAGTGTGACCAACATATGTCTCTCTCCCCTGGGGCTTCTTCACAGATGAAGAGCTTACGCTTGATGCAGAGTTGAAGGCAAATCAGTTGCTCATGCTCCAGAATTGCAGTCATGGAAATAAGGACCTGATTCAGACCCGCTCAATCATATGCGGCCTTTGTTAAGCTACCACGCATGCGCACGATTCGTTCTGTGCGTGCGCGAACTACTCGGAGCGATCGGAATCTGCTCGTTTGCCCAGAAAAGACAGCCCAGTGTAATGAGTAACAGGAGAGGCCTTGTGGGTGGTAACAGGGGCAGGACTGTAATAACGGGGGAGTGGAGGTGCGAACGCAGGCGTGTCTGAGTGTTTCAACGCCGTTTCAGAGGCGTGCATAATTAACAGGCAGCATCATAGTACACGTCACATGCCTGTTTTTTACACTGAAGTCCTCGCAGTGCTTGCGGTAGGGTAAGGCAACCACAAGCGCTGCGAACGCTTCCGATGGTCCTCAATGTACCAATGTTTAATACACTTCCTGGAGATGACGTGCGCTAGTGGGCGTCTCTACATAAGCTAAAGGGCGTCTGTAGAGACAAAGTGATCGCTCGCCAAAACAAAGTGGGTGTGCTTATGCCTTTCCGAGCGAGTGCCTGCCATGCCGTCACTTAGCCGAATTTGCATATGCTGGGGGCGATCGATCGCATCTAGTGAGCGGGTCTGAATCAGGTCCTAAATGCGGACATTCTCCTATACTCCTCTCACAGTGCACCCGTCCCTTATCCACGTGCTTGATTTGATACTCGGTCCATAATCAGTGCTCACTTGCCCCAACCTATACATTAAACAAATGATCCGCCTGTAAACAGGTATATTTACGCTTCTGTCCAAGCTCTGCATTGGTCCCAGTTGTGCTGACCCACCCTCACTGAACTTCTCCTATGTGAGATTGGCCTGTTACAGCCGCTCAATCACTCATAACTGGAGATGCGACATACGAAACAGAAACAGTGGCACTTGCTTTCCTTTGGTTCCAGATGAAGACCAGTGCGAAAACATGCAAGTTATGCTCGCCAACCAGGGGTACATTCAACGCAGCATCAGGCCCCTTATGTTAACTTCTTCGGTTTTATTCCTGCAGGTGCAGGAAATGTCCAGGAATCTATCCCCTTCTTGGTTCCAGTAATGTGAATGGTGTGTAACAACGTTACCCATCACAAGTGAACCTTACAATCCTCATGATGGGATTGGTTAAATTAATACACTTGAATGTAAACAACTCCCTACACAAAATAGAATTCAGTTCTTAAATAATTCCGAAATCTAAAAAGATATATGGTTAATACTGACAGACAATTACACCTAGGGTCATATAGCTAGGAGTAGCAGGATTCCTATGCAGGAGCAAATAGCTCCATCTGTAAGGTGTCTAACTGCAATGTGTGAGGTCCTAGGTTTAAGTCTTTGGTTGACTTTACTGAGTAATGTTTGTGTTAAATAAAGGACAATGTAACTGGAAGTCTGTTAGTTGCCCCACCTCCCGCAACTAACAGGGGGGGGCCCGCAGCATGCCGATGATCCCGACAGCAAACTTCTTTCAGATGGGATCTTCGGCATGTTGCGGGCCCACCTCTGAGTCAGGGCCCGGTACATCAGTACCAGCTGTACTTCTCTGATGGCGGCCATAGGCATAACATTAATGCACCCACTCCCAATGTTATTATTTCATTCTGAGATTATATAGGAAACTGGAAATTATATGTGTAGCATATACACTGTTGGGGCGATTTAGCACCCGGGGTTAAGTACCCAAAGCTATTCAATTATCTCGAACTGTAAAATTGTGGCTAACTAGCAAAAAAGCTATAGTTCCCGGGTTAAATGCCCAGAGCTATGCAATTACCTCCCCCAGAAGCACTAATTAGCACTGATTCCTGCCTGCACCTCTGGAGGGTGTAAGCGGAAATCTGCATTATTCACCCTTAGAGCCAGTTGCTGGCATACCAAGGGCAGTAATTGAATAGCTCCAGGTACTTAACCTGGGAGCTGAAATCTAGAGCAAGCCCCACGGCTAAATGAATTGTTTCCTATGAGTTCTGTATAAATAAATATATATTACCCAGTACTTACCTGTAAGGTAGGTCTTCATCGGTGAAAAGTGGTCAGCTGAAGCGCTCCGCAGTCAGTTCAGCAGCGGTAAGAGGTAGCAGCAGGCAGCCTATCCAATGCACATTATGTCACTGCCGGCCCCACTCCCTTTATGTCAGGGCCAGGTCCGATACCTCCGGACAGACATGGCAGCCCCAAACTCACCCCAAACCTACAGCACCACAGTTATCCACCGGAATCGGTATGATTTACCGCCGGACCCATGCACGGCGACTGGAATCCCGACAGTGGCATCCCGGCAAAGGAGGAAATCCCAATCATCTAAGGTAAGTATATACTAACCTATTTCTACCCCCTAACTCTCCCTTAGGGGTGCCTAACCCTAACCTTCCCCCCAGTGCCTAACCCTAATCCCCCCCTTCCCCGCCGCCTAAACCTAAGTCCCCCGGTGCCTAGTGCTAACTCCCCCTTCTCCTAGCCTAAACCTAACCTCCCAGGGGGGTTGCCTAACCCTAATACCCCACCCCCCTGTGGCTAGTCACGTTCGATCGGGATGCCAGGTGACGGGCTCCCGGCGTATGTCTAATGAGAGGCGTTGGCATATCGATGCCTGTCTTTAGACAATGCCGGGATATGACAGTTGGGAAGCCGCTGTCGGGATTAGGTCCGCCCGGCTTCCCAACTGCATACCTTATCCACCCACCTCCCTCCCACCAGTTTCAAAAAATAAGAGTAATAAAAGAAACACCCATACTCGTGCGGCCCCATCAGGCCAGTGGCCTAGCTGGGCCCTGGTGTAAGGGGCCTGATTGCCTCCCAGCAAGTGTCTAGTGGAAAATCCACTACTGGAGTGTACATTATATTGAAGGCTCTTTATTAAAAGGCTAGAGACAGGGCTGTAATCAGAAGGAGAAGAGATGGTTACTTTGGGACAGGAGTAATCAGTGCATGGAAGAGAAAATGTCCAGATCAAAAGGAGGTTTTAGATGATAGACAGATGAGAAACTATACTCATCAGTCCATTGCGTTTTCTCATCTCTGGCTTGTACACAATGCTACTCTGCTAAAGTGTGCCAAGACAATATACACCCCATCCGATATACAAAGTGAGCATCTTGCCCCAGTCCTGCCATACGTATAGCCACAAAATGTGCCGTTTATGGAAATGTTTTCAAAATCAAATCATTTTCTGCATTGTCCTATGACCATTATCTGCTAGCGTGTGAGGTTACCCGCTGACCAAACTCACGGGACCGATCTAGCCATTCTATAGGGGATGTAGCCATAATGTCATCACCACGTCACAGTTCTGATATGTCTTCTGTCTTCCTCTGGGCACTAAGACTCAGCACTGCCAGAGGCGCCACCTCCAACCTATCCGAGGGCTTAATTCAGAGATGTAGACAAACCCAATGTTTCTCGGACATCTCCGATGGTGTGAGATCTACAGATGCCGCACTGCACATGTGCAGTCCTTGTCCTGCAAGAGCGCTGGCAGTACCCTAAACGCTGCAGCTTGATTGACAGGCTGCGGCCATTTGGGGCAGAGTGGGGGCTGCGACATACAGCGTTGAAGAAAACGGGCGGCGTGTCGCTTCACTGGCTTCAGCAGCGTGAATTCCCAGGTCATCCTGAGTAACCTGAGGGTCCACGCATGTGATCTGATGCTGCTTCTTCAGTTTTACACAAGACGCCTCCTGCGGCAGTAGCATATTATCACACAGCCCCTGCGTACAGAGGCACAGCCGCTGTGTGATTAGCGTACATCTCTGAATCAGGCCCCTAGTGTGACACTGCGCGTCTTCTCCTCTCCTCCGCCCAGTGAAGGACGTGCCCCTGAGAGTCTCCAAATAACAGACTATACAAGTCCTCACAATACCACTAACCACCACTATACATTCCGCTGCCACCACTGTGTACACACTTACAGTGTGTGAGATACACAAGCAGCACTAACCCCATATACTCCCGGCTGCACCAGGAGATATCTCATCCTATTCCTGCTGCATGCTTGCATTAAACCTGTGTTATTTTCTACCGGTTAATAAAGTAATCCCTGGTTAAGTTATCTGCTGTGTGGACTAACCTCCATCGCACACCAGTAATAACTAATAACTATTACCATCATAGGAGCTGCCGAGTTACATTGTCAACATTGAACATGCAGAATATTGACATGTGAAATGTGGAATTCTGCAGTGGCCGGTGGGATAGGTTTAGGCTGCAGAAGTGGAAAGTTCGGGTTAGGCACTAAGGGGTGGGTTTGGGTTAGGCTTTGGGAGGGGAAAGTTAGGGTTAGGCACTAAGGGGAGGGTTTGGGTAAGGCTATAGGAGGGTAAGTTAGGGTTAGGCACTAGGGGGGAAGGTTTGGGTTAGGCTACGGGAGGGGTGGTTAGGGTTAGGCAGTAGGGGGGGGTTGGGTTAGACACTAGGGGGAGGGTGTGGGTTAGGCACTAGGGGGGGTTTGGGTTAGGCACTAGGGGGAGGTTAGGGTTAGGCAATTGTGGGAGGTTAGGGTTAGGCACTAAGGGGAGGGTTTGGGTTAGGCACTAGGGGGAGGGTTTTGGTTAGGCTACGGGAAGGGAGGTTAGGGTGAGGCTACGGTAGGGGGGTTAGGGTGAGGCTACGGGAGGGGAGGGTTTGGGTTAGGCTACGGGAGGGGAGGATAGGGTTAGGCACTATGGAGAGGATTTGGGTTAGGCACTAGGGGGAGGGATTCGGTTAGGCTACGGGAAGGGAGGTTAGGGTGAGGCTACGGAAGGGGAGGTTAGGGTTAGATTTCGGGAGAGGAGGTTAGGGATAGGCACTAAGGGGGAGGATTACGGGTTAGGATTAGCGATGTTCACCACTGAAAGGAATGCAGGATCCTCCAGAAGTCATCAGGATGTGACCGCTCGACCCGCTGGACCGGGTAAGTCATGTTTTGTCAATATTCTAATAATTTCATCAGTGTCGACATGATAAATGTCAACGTGATCAATGTCGACATGCCAAGCATGTTGGCATTACGACCATGTTGACATGATATACAAAATATACTGGTGTGGTTATCACCTATCCATCTTCACCATATCAGATTTTCCACTACTGTATTTTATGTAGAGGCAGCAGAAGTGTTACTAAGACACTTACGCATTACCTTACAATGACCTATGCTGACCCATAACTGACATCCTATACCCATGGACTGGCACGGAGTAGGTGATTATACTGAATAACTCCTGGAATCTATATATTTTGCCCATTTACGAAAAGACTTTGAGAAGTGGAAGCTACTATCACACATGACAGGAATAAAGCTATTGACAGTAGCTGGCCACACACATAGCGATCTGCACACGATGAGCCGATGTGTACGATTTCCCTCGAAACTCTCCCCGGCAGCTCTGCACACGATCCCCCCACGATCTGCACACGATTTGGTGTCCAATCTTCATACGATCTCTCCTGCATCCTGACCCACAGTGCATCGTGTCCTGGGTTGTCAGATCTGACGATGCGATGTGCGACCAGCGGGGACGCGCATCGCATCGTGAGTGGGGACTCACGATTTACTCTCAATATGGCCATATTTTACACGATCTGTCATTCCAATGTGTCGGAATCGGCCAGATCGGGTAAAATATCGCTATGTGTGTGGCCAGCTTAAGAGGTACATGGGAATAGTTGTCCTGTAAAAGGCAATTTAGAAAAAAAACATGAACGCTAAAGGAAGAACAAAAAAAAACAATATATTGAAGCGCTTGCCGGGAACTGTACTGAGGTCACCAGCAGATTAACTTTGTTTTGTTTATCTCATCGACCGCAGTAGTCCATCGCCTTCTATGATTGATAAGCGGATTTTAATGATCAATGGAATATCTAAGGGTGTGAAACAATTTAGCATTTGGGTGAATTTGGATAACAAAAAGTTTTTAAAGAGCACCATTTACCAGACCATTAAGTGGATACAGTGGGGAGCCTGGTGCTACTTGCTAGGACGAAGAGGCCACAAAAGCTGTCATTAGCAGGTCGTTCCCGGCAAACAGTGTCAGGGAGCTCAATCGTTTACCCTCTACGGCTACATTTGCTATGTTAATGACAGCTACTTATAGCTCATCACAGCAGAAACAAGGAATTGGCAGAGCGAGTCCATAGTTAGACAATGAGTACATCACAAGAGGTGGAGGTTTGGAGAACTGCTATACACTAACTCGCAGACTGCGCTAGTAGGTTTATTATACCAGTTCCATATTTAGGTTCTGTTCTATAATCTCTTCCCCAAATTGGGGCAATGCTTTAAATAGTCGCCAACGGATAGTGGGTCTGTATTTCACAATTCCCTACAGAATGTACACTGTTTTGTATACACACCACGGGCACAATGATGGTTTCTCAGTTTTGTATACTAGCTGTAGAATGAGGGAGAGGGCAAGCAGGGCCCGAACAATTCCTATAGCAACCTTCTTTGTTACCTTTGGAAAAGTGTTGGCTGAACCAATGTTTCTGAGACTACAGCAAATTTATGGGCGCACAGGGTCTACTGGGTGACACTGACCCCATTGATGCCACGTGGCGTCTCAGTCCTTGCACATTCAGACGTAGGTTACTACACTAGGAGATGGCGGATACTAGCATTTGTATATTATCTCAGCAGAGCCCACCTATGAATCAGGTTCAGTATCCAAACTAGTTCACAGAGAAGTTCTGATACTTCTGACTACAGGTAACAGGTCGCACCATGGCCTGTTAGGAGGCTGTACCACCGGGGAGGAGGTAGGGGCCATGCACTGCAGCAAACGGTTGCACGAATCCTCCGATTGGAAAAGAGGAGTGATATGTTTCACCTGGGCAGCCAGCCACTCTCTGCCATCACACCTTCCTTTCCTTTCCGCCTACCCTTCTTCGGCTCCTCCAGTCCATATTGTTACTGAAAAAAAAAACATATTAGGTAGCCCCCGGGCACCTGCGCAATACATTGACTGGTGTGCCTTTCAAATATATGGGAAGGAAAAGTAGACCCTTTGGCCTCCCAGTTCAAACACCCCTGTCCCTGATAGGAGCCCCCTCACTAGCTAGGCCACTGGTGATAAGGCACCTGGTTCACTGATGTGGAGGATGCATTTCCGTGAAATTGCTGTGAAATTGGTTAAGACAGCTTCCTCTGTGTGTAGGTGACGGGACTTCCTCTGTGGGTAGGTGATGGGACTTCCTCTGTAGGTAGATGATGGGACTTCCTCTGTAGGTAGATGACGGGACTTCCTCTGTGGGTAGGTGATGGGACTTCCTCTATGGGTAGGTGATGGGACTTCCTCTGTAGGTAGATGATGGGACTTCCTCTGTGGGTAGGTGATGGGACTTCCTCTGTGTGTAGATAATGGGACTTCCTCTGTGGGTAGCTGACCGGACTTCCTCTGTGGGAGGTGATGGGACTTTCTCTGTGGGTAGGTGATGGGACTTCCTCTGTGGGTAGGTGATGGGACTTCCTCTGTGGGTAGGTGATGGGACTTCCTCTGTGGGTAGGTGCGGGGGATTTCCTCTGAGTGTAGGTGCAGAGACTTCCTCTGAGTGTAGGTGCAGGGACTTCCTCTGAGTGTAGGTGCAGAGACTTCTTCTGTGTGTAGGTGATAGGTGTCAAATTGTCCATCCCCAGCATGAAGTGTGTGAAGTGCACGTCAGCACATGACATGAAAAGCATGAGGACACTTGCAGAGAGATGTAAGCTGATGTGTTTGTGTTTTGATCATACATGAACTAATGTCTTAAGCTTTCTTTTTGCTACATGCCCAAATTTGCACAGTGTTACGCTGACAGCAAGTGTCTTTCTGATCAGAGGAGAGGTGCAGCATAATTCAAAGGGCAAATGTACCCATTTATAATAATGGCATAATCATGAAAAGAAGCAATTATGTGGAGATTATCATCTCTCTGCCCACTGATCTCTACTCTAATTTCTCTGCCCATACATCCTTATACTTTACTAACTGGACACTCTGAATACAGCATTTAAAAAAAAAAAAAAAAAAAAAACAATGGATGATGAATCACGAAACACAGGGCCTGATTCAGAGCCAGACACTCTGAAAGAGTGCTCGCTCTGAATCAGGGCGTTTTTTTTTTTGTGCGGCCTCCTGGCCGCTCGCATAGCTGTGGGTGACCACCCACAGCTATTGCGAGTGGCCAGGTGATGGTCGCGATGGTCGAGACCATCGCGACCATCAGGGCTTGCGACGAGACCCTTGTGGTAGGGTCTCGTTCCCGCAAGCCCCAGTGAGCTTTTGGCTCTATTAGAGCCGGAAGCTCACCCACTGACATCACTCGTGATGTCAGTGGGGCCGTCCCCAAATGGCAGGCGTTCCTTTGGGAACGCCTCCGTTTGGCCAGCCACACCCCCTGCCCGCCTCCAAAACGGAGCAAGCTGTCAATCAAAATCGACAGCTGCCCCCTTTTGGTGCGAGACCCGGAGCGACGGAGCGCCTGTCGCTAGCCGGGTCTCGCGCATGCGCACTTCGGAGCCGGCTCCGGCATGCGCAGTGGACAAACATCGACCCGCTCGCGAGTGCATTGCGCTTGCGAGCGGGTCTGAATCAGGCCCACAGTGTGTACTATTCTTCTCCATTCATGACCCATCTATTTCCTGGCAGCAGTTATGTACATTGATTGTGTGCTCCAGGAACGCATGGTAAACAGAATAATTAAAGATGAGGGAAGTAGGCAACATTAAAGGCAGGCACTCTGGGAAAGGCAGAGAAAGCAGTTGGGGAACTGGCGAGAGTAGAGGACGCCCTGGTGTAGCACTGTGCCACTGAACAGAGTGGGCCTGATTCTGAATGGCAATCAACTCTGCTGATTCCGTACACTGACCGCGAACAGAAGTCTAATGCGATTGTCTGCCATATTCTGATTGTCATAGATTTCTGCAACAGCCCCACACCTACCCCATGCTGGGTGCAAGAGATGCAACAGAAATAGGCGTCCCCTCGGCAAAAGCACAACTCACCATATGGTGTAACTCTGGCAGCTCACCCACTGCACACCAGACTAGATGGTTCTCTTACGTGTGAATGCCAACTTGCCGCCCAGATGAAACCCAGTAATGCCCATTTAATGAGAGAAGTGGCTGAGATATCGCTTGGAGATACGGATAACCAAAGCTACGTATGATGGCTGCATTGCATGTGTAGTCTGAAATAATGAAGAAAAGAAACTGCTAAATTCGGTCTTGCGTACAAATCAGGCCCAGTAGGGCTTATTTACTAACAATGCGTTCTGAATCAAAATTTGCACTAAACCACAGCAACCAATAAGCAATTAGCTTTCATCTGTTTAGTGCACGGAAAACAACAAAGAACTAGTACCTGACTGGTTGCTCTGGTTTAGTGGAAATTTTGGACCTCAATGCAATTTTTGCAGATGCCCCTTATGGTCTCTGAAATTTTGTATATATTGTACAATGGGAGAAAAAAGACAAGAAATGATGCTTCTATCGTACATTAATATAGATGGAAACATAATTACGCAATCTTTCATACTCTTTTGGAATCAATTTTATAGATTGTATTGAATACAAATATATATATTTTTTATTATTTTAGAATGTAAGTTGTTACGAGCAGGGCCCTCTACCCTCTTGTGCTTCTCCCTACTTTAGTTTCATCTACTTCTTACTCACCACTAGGGCACCTAACACTTGGTTGCTTATGCTCTGTTGCTTATCTGGGTGTTATGGTCGCTAATGTAGCAATGTATATTATCCATATCCTCGTCCTGTAGTGTATTGTTCTGTAAGTCGCTTGTCTACAACTTGTTTATGTACTTTGTAAGGCGCTGCGGAACACTTGTGGTGCCATATAAATAAATGATAATAATAATGTATTAGAAAATAAAATGACATTTGTTGTGTACTATATAAGCATTTCTTATTTCACATATCAGACTTCGC
The DNA here is from genome assembly GCA_031769625.1 of Taudactylus pleione. Lineage (NCBI taxonomy): Eukaryota > Metazoa > Chordata > Amphibia > Anura > Myobatrachidae > Taudactylus > Taudactylus pleione. Next base: position 2,138,044 of record JAUIMM010000033.1, on the reverse strand, counting down.
GATATCAATACCATAGCGCAAATTATCCTAAAATAACAGCACCCAGGAGACTCACAAATTTAGAGTAGTCCTCCTAGAAGAGCATGGTATCCCCCCTCAACCCGTCCACTAAAATAGGTGGGACGGGGAATGTGATGTCACGTTTCACAGCGCATCATGCCATCATGGCTGGGATGCGGTAATAATCCCGGCAAAGGGGATGCCGGCGCTTAGAATATTGGCACCAGAATCCCGACACCTGTTAGAAATCTGGCGCCGGCATCTCAAAGGTAAGTAGCGGGGCTAGGGGCAGGGTTAGGCACTAGGGGGGAGGGTTAAATTTAGGGGGCGGGGAGGGGGAGGTTAGGTTTAGATACCGGAAAGGGAGGGTTAGGGAGAGGAGAAGGGTTAGGATACCAACCAACAGGTGTCGGTATCCAAACCATGTCGGGATGCCGGCGTCAGGTTTTTCGACTGCCGGCATCCTGTACCCAGCCCATCATGCTGCACTTGAACTGCACTGTTCTAACAGCGAGGGGTGGGCAGTGGTGACTTTAAGCGCTATGCCACACCGCCACACTGGATACGTACATCAAAAAAGTGATGAAGTATGCAATCAAAAACAGAACGCCAAACATCAGGGAGTCGGGAAAGGATACCTTGCAGAATAGGTCGAGGTCTCATGTCAAGGGGCGTGGCCTTATGCCACACCCCCAATCCTGTCACTCTAGGGGGTAAATTTACTAAAGTGAGAGTTTTTAGAAGTGAGTTTTAAAAGTGATGCTGCCCATAGCAACCAATCAAATTCTAGCTATTATCTTCTAGAAGGTGCTAGTTAAATGTTAAGTAGAATCTGATTGGTTGCTATGGGCAACATCACTTTTAAAACTCACTTCTAAACATTCTCATTTTAGTAAATGTACCCCTATGTGTGTGCCCAGCACTCCCCAAGCTGCTGGCCTGCCCCTTAGATCTCCCGAGCACTGTAGAGGTGCCTTGCGCACAGCATCTGTTGACTCGCTGCTATGGTGAGAGAGTGCTCCCCCAACCTTCCCCTCCGTCCCCTGCGGGACACTGCAGCCCACGGGTTGGACAGTGCCTAAAAAGTGAGACGGTTGTGGGGGCATGCCTAAACCGCGTATGTCTGCGCACGTACAGTGTATCTACAACCGCTGGAAGGTAGAAGCGTGCAGAATTTATGCACGTCAACTTCAAATGCCGGTAGCAGGTGGTGATCATCATTAAATGGTCGAAAATATGATTAAAATAAAGAACACGCTAGATGTCAGTAATTAAATTGCATTTTAATTGAGAGCAAAAAAGAAATGTGGTTGAAGTCGCAGCTGTAATTATGATTGGCAATTGAAGAGCACAGCGAGAGGCTTCTCTGAATTATCAGATGAGATGCACAGTTAAGGCTGAGCCACCGCCTGACATTATATTGCGCTCTCACCAGTACACAGGCGCTGATGCAAACAAAAGAGAAAAGGCTCCATTAAGGCTATTGTGATAAGATTACAAATCATTATAGTTGCTGGAAATTGAATTAGAATTATGGTATTGCTTTCATAAAGAAGCACAGCATTACCTCCCTAATCCTGGCAATGGGTTTATGGGACACAATATTTTACTGGTAGTTTGTAAACAGAGGCTGCAGTTCAACCACTAATTAAAGAGCAAGTGGAGTCATTTTTTGGCACTAATATATACTGTAAATATATATATATATATATATATATACACATATATATCTCTATCTCAAACGCTGCGTATTAGGGAGCTGCTATACATAAAATTACTGGAGTGTTTATACTTCATAAAGTGGCCTATTTATAGAACGCAAAATTGTGGTCAACCCTCCGAAAACATGTTTCACAATTTAGTGTATCCGGGGCTATTTAAGAAGAGGGTGATATCTGCGGAATCGGTATGATTTACCGCTGGATGCATGTCCGGTGGTTGGAATACCGACATCAGCATCCCGGCAGCAGTGGAAATCCCGATCGCCCTCAGGTAAGTATTAGCTAACCTATTCTACGCCCTAACCCTAACCCTCCCTTAGGGGTGCCTAACCCTAACCCCCCACCAAATAAACAATGGGGCAGATGGGACTGCATCTTCAGGCCTCCACATAAAAATAGGCACGACATCAGAACAGGATGTAATTTTTTTCTCTTACATATTTGGGGCATACTTACCTACTCTCCGGGTTGTTGCGGGAGGCTCACGATTTTTCGGGTAGCCCCCCCCCCCCTGGAGGAGAACCCGGATCTCCCACATCCCGTCCACTTACTCGTGAAGTAGGCAGGATGGGATGCAGGGAATTGCGGCTCTGTATGAAGGGGCGGGACTAAATGACACAAAAACATCCTCTTGGTTCCGGAATTCATGTTAGTTTGCTGTGGTGGGGCAGGGGTATACAATCGGGAAGCCGGCTGCCGGAATCCCGGTAGCCGGCTTCCCGACTGCTTTATCCTGCAGTGGGATAAATGACCGGCGTCTATTATCTAGACACCGCTCATTTCCCTGTTGCCGGGAGACCGGCGCCCGGCATCCCGATCGAGCGGATGCCGGGCGCCGCGAGCGGACAGCTGTGGGGGGAGGGTTAGGGCACCCGGGGGGGCTTAGGGTTAGGCTAGGGGGAGGGAGGGTTAGGGTTAGGCACCCCAGGGGGGCTTAGGGTTAGGCACCCCCAAGGGGGACAGGTTTAGGCAGCGGGGAAGGGGGGGGTTAGGGTTAGGCACAGGGGGGGGAGGTTAGGGTTAGGCACCCCTAAGGAGGGTTAGAGTTACTGGGGTTAGGTTAGTTTAGTAGATGCTTACCTTACCACGATCGGGATTTCCAGCGCTGTCAGACTTCCGCTGCCGGGCTCTGCTGTTTTGTCGATGCCGGCCATGCGGCAGCTGGGATATCATACCGATTCCGGGGCAGGGCCTACTGACATAGGAACCCAGCCCTGCCCCCAACCCCAGAAGTGCCCAGCAGTGTCTGCTCTCTGGTCATCTACCAGAGAGAAGAAATTGGGGCTGATAGTACAGGGGGTTTACACGCCCACACGGCTCTGGCCACACCCACACAGCACTGTCACACTTTCTCAGCTTCTCGCAATGGGACCTTCATAATTTTCAGCCCTCAAATCTGGCCCTGGATGGAGTAAACTATTGTACCCTATAGGCTACATAATCAAATGTGCTGTCGGAGAGGGAACCAAACGGATCCTTCTCAAGTAACTACTGCTTGCACCAATGGTCGTGCATCCGCATTAAAGCAACCAGGTCCAGATCTAAAGTATAGGGATAGCAAGGCTGTTGTTAAATTGTCCAGATAAAACATTTCTTATTGCCTCAATGTGACATGAAACTTACCTGGGCAAAACTGCAGAATTTGATAAATCAGTCCCTATATGTCACAGTAAAGAAATAACACTTTATGCCCTTCTGCATCAATCTGCCTAATTGTCCCTGAGAATAACATTATAATATATTTTTGTTAAAGTATGTTGCTGTAGCTGGCTAGAAGAAGAATCTTGGTAATTACCAATTTACCTTGTTTTTTTTTCCCTTCAGGTTGATAGTAATGATTTAATCACCCTGTAGAAAGAAACCAATTTCATAGTTTCCGCAGTGAGTGACTACCCTAGCAACCACAGTCACATGGCCTCTAAGCTTTTTCTGCTCTGCGTAATGTAAAATCCTAATCTCCCTACTCCTTCTCCCCTTTTGCCATCATGTGACATACTAAGAGCTGCGAGTCTGTGAGTTATTGGCAGCCATACTTGTTTTCCATCCAGAGAGATTCTGAAAAGGAGATAATGATTTGCAGGAGGACAGCTAAGAAAAATCAGATGCATGTTTAAATTGTACTTAATGAGCTATTTACTATTTAAATAACAAAATAAACTGTATGACTGTTACTTTAAATATTCAAGAAAGATATGGACCCACTGAGCTCTGGTCTAAGGAGATAGGCAATGTGACAGGAATCGGTATGAAATACCGGCTGACGCATGGCCGGCAGTTCGATTCCCGGCAGCGTCAGTCAGACAGATGCAGAGATCCCGGCAGCGGCAGCCCGACAGCGCTGGAACTCCCGATCGTCTCTAGGTAACTACAAACTAACCTAACTTAACCCCCCTAACCCTCCATAGGGGTGCCTAACCTTAACCTCCCCCCTGTGCCTAACCCTAACCCCCCCTTCCCCGCTGCTTAAACCTAACCTCTCCCCGGGGGTGCCTAACCCTAACCCCCCTTACCCTAGCCTAACCCTAACCCTCTCTGGGGGGTGCCTAAACCTAAGTCCCCCCTGGGTGCCCTAAATCTAACCCTCCCCCCCTGCGGCTGTCCGCTCGCAGCGCCCGGCATCCCTTCGATCGGGATGCCGGGCGCCGGTCTCTGAAAAATGACAGGCTGTCTAGATTTAGACGCCTGTCATTTAACCCTCGCCGGGATAAAGCAATCAGGAAGCCGGCTGTCGGGCTTACGTCAGCCGGTTTCCCGATTGAATACCAAGTGACATAATACTTCAGTTGTGTATTACCATATGGATGTGGCTTATGTAATATGAGACAATCTCACAGCAGCTGCATCACTACTATGCTGCACCATTGTGAATAGACCCTTGAGACTAATGAAGACTGAAATAGCAATTCTGTTACAAACAAGTGGATCATTAGAGAGAATGACTCCCAACAGACAACCTCTAAAACAGAGAGCAGAAGAAATACATTTGTGCTCCTGTATTAAATTGTAGTACACTGTATGGCACAGGTTCCCAAACTCCACCATTACAGTCCAGATTTTATGAATATCCAGGCTTGAGCCCAGCTGGTTAAATCAAATTGATTGAGGTACTAATACCCCTTTTACACCGGAGCTAAAACCCGGGTTTTTGAAGGGTTAACCCGGGCAGCTCCCTGGTGTAAAAGGGCAGAGGGTTGGATCGCCGGGTCGAGTGACCAGGCAATCCAACCCAGGTAACTAGCAGGGTTTAACACTGGCGTAGCCCGTGAAACCCTGCTATGGGAACAGCGCACTCCGGGTCACGATGACCTGGAGTGCGCTGCTAGCCGGCCGATTGGTCCGGCTTCAGTGGCGCTTGGAGATGACGTCATCTCCAAGCGTCCACTTTCACTCCGCAAAAGCCGGGTCTATGCAGACCCGACTGTGGTGTGAGCGGCGCTGACTCGGGAATATCCCGAGTCAGCGCCGGCAAAATTCCGGGTCTGATTCGGATAGGAACTTTGTTCCAACTCTGGGTCAGACCCGGAATTTAGGTGGAAAAGGGGTATAATTAAGTCACCTGTGCTCAGGCATGGATATACTTAAAACCTGGACTGTAATGGCGGAGTTTGGGAACCTCTGCTGTATAGTGTATGCAGTCCAGGTTAACATCCTCTCCCAGAGACAATTAAAGGAAAGCTTATTTGAACTGTCTGCAAAAGCCATTCTCAGACTTCTCTTCAAGTACTCCCAGTAGGCAATGGTGACACACGCCTGGGATAATTAATGGATCAGCCAGTTAGATGAAATCACCTCTTCCATGTAAAGATATCTTAAAGAAATGGGCGGTCAGGGAGGTGAGAAACTAATCTAGAGAAGTGGTGTCAAACTCGGGCCCTCCTGCTGCAGTCGAACTACACATCCCAGCATGCAGTGCCACAGTTTTGCTATTAGGCCATGTTAAAACTGTGCTAATGCATGCTGGTATGTGTAGTCCCACAAAAGCTGAAGGGCCCGAGTTTGACACCACGGATCTAGAGGATGGGCATAAAGGCTCCTGGAGGCAGCAGGTCTGTTCCAGCAGAATATAGGAAAGAGCAATTGGACGATTTGTGCTACGGCGACAATGTGAAAGTGGGTCCACTCTGCCACAGGGCGTAGTTACAGTGTCCAGCCCTTCCCCTAGTAACTCTGGCAGTGTACTGCTGCAGGGAACATCTGCTGTCTCAGGCTTGGATGACTCTACCCTGTCTATCATCATTCACCCAGGTGTCCTGCAAGAAGCATAACTCCCTGATTGACTGATTAATTAATTACAGCTTTTTTATATACCACGTTACACAATTAGAATTAAATAGACTGTTAGGGGCATTCAATAAGGGAGCGAAAACATCGTTTTTGCGTTAATATCGCACCTATGACGTCATTATCACAGGTTTTCCTTTTACACTGTATTCAATTTCAAAGACTTTTCGCAGGTTCGAAAAGTCTTTGAAAAAAAACGGGGATAACTTTTCACCACTGAATAGCTGGCGAAAAAAGTGCAGAATTGGAGTTTAGGGGTGCAGGCTTAAAAAAAAATAGCCTGCACCCCTGGGAATGACATTTAAAAGATAACTGTGTCAAAAAAAGTTTAAAAAAAAAATAGGGACACCCCAAAAAATTATTTTAAAAATTGGGGTGAAAAAAAAAAAAAATGGGAAAAAATTGTTTAACAATAGGGAAATAGGTTCAGGGCTATTCTGCATGTATGCGGCAGGTGTTTTCTAGAATAGGCTATTAGCGGCAGGTGCATAGTTGCAGAATTTTTAAAAACTTACTTTAGGGACATAAAAATATGCTAGTACCCATTTTCATGTACCCCAAATTTGATAGGACCACTTAAAAAAACGAAAAAAATAACCTAAGTGCTCTTCTGCAACACTTCTTCAATGTCGGGAAAAAAACACCTGCTGCGGCTATTTAAATCCCCGACTTTCATTTGCAGGCTAAAACGGGGGTACCCATAGTGATCCCCCATGTTTTTACAACTTTAGGGGGGGGGTCCTGCAATTTTTTTAAGGAAAATTTCTTAACTTTACGCAAATCCCACTTCGCCATGCCCCGATTTCGTTAGTTTCATATTGAATACGGGGATAAGCATAAAAGCTCCGATATGAAACGTTAACTTCGACAGCGAAGTTTACGTTTCATATTGAATTCCCCTCTATATAATTTTTTAGGAAAATATTTTTTCTTTTGTAATACTTACTATATACTAATCACCATTCACAGAAACCTTGTAGGTCAACTGAGCAGACAGATAGTGCAAACATTAGATCATTTAGAGTGATTATGGATAAACTAAAAAAATAATTTGCATATATGAAAATTAGTTTGCTGTTTAACCATTATGCTTGCAAATGCTCTAATGTTTGCACTAACTGCCTGTTTAATTGAGATTGAAGGTTTAAATTAATGATGATTAGCATACATTAAGTATTATAATCTAAAATATAGATCTAATATGTAGTCTCCCAAATCCCAATGGTATAGGATATAAAATGGCCATAATCCAATTCTGCCCCTAATGTATTTGGTGACATGCTACATCCCTGGCCATTTTTCCTCCCAGCATTAGCCAGGAGAGCCTGCTGGGCCCCCCAGTGGAGAGGGGGGATCTGTGGAAATATTTTGCTATGGGGCCCCCATAGATCTTGCTACATTCCTTTGGAATGTGTATTTGAATCCACCACTGTAATTTGATCACAGGTTACAATCAACAAGGTAGTCACTCAATATAAGACTTCTACTGATAAATACAAAACATGGTGCAGAATCACCAGTCACATAACTAAGCCAGGCTGGGCCAGAGCAACTAGAATTCACAGTAGGGATGGCTATCACTGGGGTGTCCATCGATGGTCCCATCGGTACATACAATCGATGGCACAGAAACCATCTGTGGTGAACCATCGTTGCTTTGCAACCCTCGATGGCCAACACTGCTGGTGACACAGTGGGTCGGGGCTTAGTGGCCACCAGGGGGCAGGGCTAAACTCTGTCCTTTCATAAAAAATTAAAAAAACACCACAACAACCATCGGGTCCCACCCGGCCATCGATGGCTGAGGACCACTGGCTTGCTGCAATCAATGGCATGGCCATTGGCAGTTAACCATCAATGGTTGTTAACTATCGATGGTCATCCTTAATTCAGGGACGGTCATGGGCAATTTGGGTCAATGACCAAGAGACACCCAGTAATGAACACAACACATGATCAGGGCACAGCAATTTGCTGGTCACGCAAAGTACAGGTGAAAATGAGGCCAAATGAACAGAAAGGTTTGTGAAATTACCTAGAAGAGCCCAGACACCCTGTGAAATCAACAAGAAAGCATACTTGCCTACTTTTGCACTCTCCCCTCCGAGAGAAGCCCAGAGTGAGATATGCAGATGACTGGTGGTGGGGGGCGGGGCCTGGCACCATGTGTTACTAAGCCCTCTCACGGTTAATCCCTAGTGGTCCAGCGGTGACTTACCTTATTCGACGAGTTCAACAGTTCCAGGTGTGTCTTCCAGGTCCAGCGGTCAGTTGATTATGACTTCTGGCATTCAGATATAATAATGCCTATTATCCTCCCACAGCTTATCCCTAAACCTCCCCCGAGTGCCTAACCCTAACCCTACCCACCCATAGCCTAACCCTAAGTTTCAGCACCTGCGGCCTAACCCTAACCCTCCCCCTAGTGCCTAACCCTTCTCTCCCGTGGCCTTACCCTCCCATATTAACTAACCCTAAACTCCCCTCTCATAGACTATACCTAACCATCCCTCTAGTGTCTAAACCTACCTCTAGGGCCTAACCCTTATCCTCCCCTAGTGCCTAACCCTACCCTCCCGCAGCCTATCCTCTTCTGTAGCCTATCCCTAATTCTTCCCCTAGTGCCTAAACCAAAACCTACCACTAGTGACTAACCCTAATCCTCCGCTACCGCAGCCTAACTGTCGGCATTCTGAGAATGTTTGGATTTCATATGTCAACATGCTCAATGTCGAGACTTTAACAATGTTGAAATCATGACTAGGGGGTAGATTTACTAAAGCTTCTCAAACAGACAAGTGGAGTCTGTATCATTTTCTAGAATGTAATAGAGAAATGATCATTAGAATCTGAATGGTTGCTATGTTGGGCTCTGTTTCCTGCATGGAATCTGGGTAATGAGGTCACCAGAATATGGGCCTAATTCAGAGCTGTATGCTACTACTGCCGCAGATACAATTATTTTCAGCCAAGGATGTGTGAAAACACGCTAATGGGACAGCCGTTGGGACGCCCACCGATGGCCAACAGGGCTTGCGGCGAGACCCTGCGGGAGGGTCTCGGCCCCCATAAGCCCGAGTGGACTTCCTGCTCTAATAGAGCAGGAAGTCCACTACTGACACCACGAGTGATATCAGTAGGTCCGCCCACAGACGGCAGGCGTTCCTAAGGGAACGCCTGCGTTTGTGCAGCCACCCCCCCTCCCCACCTACAAAGCAGGGCGAGCTGTCAATCAACATAGACAGCTGCCCCATCTTGTAGTGAGCCCCGGAGCGACGGAGCTGGGTCGCACACGTGTACACTGGAGGCGGCGCATGCTCCGAACATTGACCCGCTTGCGAGCGCAATGCCCTCGCGAGCGGGTCTGCTTCAGGCCCTACGTTCACATACGCAGCATCGGATGCAGATCCGGCAAACATCGACTTCTTGAGTGAGTCTATGGTCACTCAGATTGTCCGACGTAATTGAGAAGCCTGAGCCATGTTTCATGCATACGAGTTCGCTGATGCAGGATTTGATACGCCCCTGAAATGGTCGAGACACGCCTGCGTTTCTGTCCGACACTTCCGTTGCCCCCACCTCCCAAACGCTTTCTGCTGATAACACTGCGAATACAGAATCGCAGCGTGCGTGTACGGTATTGTAACTTGACACTTGCGCTGTGAGACTCACACAATGTGGAAATGCATTTCAGCTGCACCAATGTTCTGTACAGGACATTGCACACGGCGAATGGATTCACAGAAGCTAGAAGTGGTCATTGACAGTCTGGTTACAGCAGTCAATGCAATAACATCTGCTCTACCTGTAAGTGCAGTTATGGGGAAAAAAAATCAGTTTATGGTGTAGGGAAAAAAAATATATATATATCTGTTATATGTTGTCACACACTGCAATTTCCAGGAAACCCCTTGTAAAACCTGATTTTGTTGGTCTTTGAACTAATCCTCTGTCAAATAACAATGTCTACAGATAACATAGTACATAGGCTCAGACTATCTCAGTGACATATTACCTCACAGCATGTCAGTTGGACAAAGAACAGTTAGCATAAAATAAACTGATAAAAGATAGAAGATTCCTGCACTGCAGCTAGATTATATAGTGATCAAACACAGACAACACAATAGAGCTGTAGACAAACAACACAAATCACAGCTAAAGTGTTGTAATCTTTAGTTAGGTAAGAATTGTCTAATTTTCCAAGGTAAGTACAGTATGTATATCGATCTACCAGCAAGTGATGTTTAATTGTCTTACAGAAGGTAAAATATTTGCTTTAGATATAAAATAAATTACTTTAATAACTTAAATGGGGTAGTTACATGTAATGCAACCGGAGCCAGAAGTGCTTCATCTGGCAAGGTGGCATCACATGAGACCACGCCAGCCGCTCTGTCCTCGGCTTCTACAGAGGAGATCCGTTATGCACAAGTGCAGAACCGATCTCCTCTGACACCCCGGGCAAAATATCTCTTAGGTAAAATAAAATATTGAAATATATTTTTTAAAATACTTTTTAAACTTAATCTTATATATAAAATTCATGGGTCTGATTGTTTGTTTGGCTGCCCGGTTATGCATTCAGACACCCCTGCACCGCGATTGAGATGAAACAAACGCAAGGTGGTCCAGCTGGATCCTGGCCAGGTTTTAGGGGGATAAGCTTCCCGGTCAGGTCTCCCGTTGGTGTACGTTGGGCAGAATTTGACCCAGGGGGCCTGTTATGAACCTTCCACTGGATGGATTTGGACGAAAACTTCACAACAAGGGTAACATTGGGCCTGATTCAGAGCCGTTCGCTATTTGCGGTCGTTCGTTCAAAAACAAGGGGTGGCTATTCAAATGATCCGTTCGCAAATTGCAGTCTGTTCACACCTCTAAGTCTGAACGAGCGTGCAAAACATACGCTCGTTTATTTGTTAAAAACGCCCCCTGGCCGCTCGCACCATACGTCATGTCCGCTATTTATTAGATTAATCGAGTACATCGACCAGCGTATGAACTGCTCGCTATTCTTGTGGTTGGTTTTTTCAACCGTTATTTTGCGAGCAGTTCTGAGTTTAAAAAAACCAAGTGACGTGGTCAATGACGCTGCTGTATTAATTATGCACTCCCTTAAAACGCCCGTTTTGACCTTTAAGCACGCCTGCGTTAGAATTCCACTCCTCCGTTTTCAAACACCTTCCCCTGTTACCACCCACATACGCCTCATTCTGTCACTCAAAATAGCAGGCACTCGCTATATAGCGTACAAACGATTTTCGGCCGCACTGACTGGTTCGCGCATGCGTACTAAAAACCGTACGCATGCGCAGATGTGCGAACATCGCTCGGAACGAGCGTACGGCCACTAGCGAGCGGCTCTGAATGAGGGCCATTGAATCCCAGAAGACATACTAGGGTATTGAGGTCATGGTCAGACCTCATGTTGATGTATGATGGTCAGAATATTGACACTGGGCAGAACATTGACTCGGGAGCCTGTTCTGGGCCTCCCACTAGATGGATTTGGATGAAAACTTCACAGAGGGTGGTAATTGGTCTGGGATGCCTAATGCAATGGTTGGGGTCACTGTCGGACCTCACGGCGGAGTGGGCTGGGCAGTACTTTGACCCAGGGAGTTTGTTCTGGGCCTTCCACTGGATAGATTTAGATGACATCACATAAATTGGACGAAAACTTCACAGAGTGGTAACATTGGATTGGGAAGACATACTAGAGGGTTGAGGTTCCGGTCAGACCTCCCGTTGGTGTACGTCGGGCAGAACTTTGACCCGGGGGGCCTGTTCTTGGCCTTACACTGGATAGATTTGGATGACATCACATAAATTGGACGAAAAATTCACAGAGTGGTAACATTGGATCTGGGAAGACATACTAGAGGGTTGAGGTCCCGGTCGGACCTCCCGTTGGTGTACAATGGGCAGAACTTTAACCCTGGGGGGGCCTGTTCTTGGCCTTCCACTGGATGGATTTGGATGAAAACTTCACAGAGGGTTGGCAATTGGTCTGGGATGCCTAATGTAGTTGTTGAGGTCATGGTCAGACCTCACTGTGAAGTGCGCCAGAGGGAACTTTGACTCAGGAAACCTGTTCTGGGCCTTCCACTAGATGGATTTAGACAACATCACATAATAAAACTTAGTAACTTGAAGATTTAAACCTAGGCAACGCCGGGTACTTCAGCTAGTTAAATTAAGGAAAAAAAATTCTGTGCGGTTTTGACGAAAAAAAACCATTTGTCAGTTAAGTGGTTAATCTGTGGTGGAAGAGTTAAGCTTTAAAAGGGACCAACACCACCCGAACACTGGGCCTGATTCAGAGACGAACGCGCTCGCTCTGAATCAGGGCGCTTTTTCTTTTTTTTTTTGGAGCGGCCTCCTGGCCGCTCGCATTGCTGTGGGTTACCACCCACAGCTATAGCGAGCGGCCAGGTTGATGGTCAAGACCATCGCGACCATCGGGCTTGCGACGAGACCCTTGTGGTAGGGTCTCGTGCCCGCAAGCCCCAGAGAGCTTCTGGCTCTAATAGAGCCAGAAGCTCTCCCACTGACATCGCTGGTGATGTCAGTGGGGCCGCCCACAAACGGCAGGCGTTCGCTTGGTAACGCCTCCATTTGTGAAGCCACCCCCCGGCCACGCCTACCAAACGGGGCGAGCTGTCAATCACCATCGGCAGCTCGTCCCCTTTGGTGCGAGACCTGGAGCGACGGAGCACCCGTCAGCGCTTTCGACCGGGTCTGAATCAGGCCCACTGTCTGAAGTCCACGTAATATTCATTAAACAGGTATAGGTGTCAGCACAGGATTTTGACAAAGAGGAATACAACTTTACCTTTCACCAAAAACTTAATGGTATGGCATACTAAGGGGCCTATTCAATCAGCGGCACATTGTGTCCAGCAACATCGCTAGTTGCCATAGAGATGTGCAGAAAATTAGCAATGATGGGCCTACCGTAATAGGCGGATATGTGCACAGCTAAACACCGCAGGTTGTTTGGTGGCACACTGGCGCTAATTGCTTGCAATTTACAAAGAAGATCTTAACAGGGCAGCTGATTGATACTGTTTCCCAGCGATGCTGGCTGGCAGCTTACAGTTCCACATTATTTAAAAAAAACAACTTTAAAAAAATAAATAATAATAATGTAACTAGTTTAAAATAAGCTTTGAGTAGAGCACCCATTTTTGTCTGTTGTAATCGCCTATCTTGAGATGGCGAACATGATAATGATTGCTGAAAAACATGCACCAACACAAGCCTTCTTAAATAGGCACAATGGGGGAAGCTTTTTTTGCTGGAGACACCCTGCAAATAGATTCACCGGGGAGTAATGGCGCATACACACGGTCAGATTTTTCTTCAGATCTGAACGATAACGATTTAAAAAAGTCATTCAATCATATCTGAAGGAAAATCTGACATATCTGACATATCTGTCAGATGAACGATTTGAACGATGCGCGTTCCCGATGGTCAGATAACGATATCTGACATCTGATGTGTTTGCAGTAAGACTTGGACGATTCCATTCATTTTAAATCAGTCAAAAATCGTTCAATCGTTGAAATCATTCAAATCTTTGGTAAAATCGTTCATATGACAGATCTGACAAATCTGACCGTGGGTATGCTCCATAACCCTTCAGCAGAGTGAGAGAAGTACTAAATCCAGTGAAAATGCTGCCTGCCTTTAACAAAAAGGGGCCTCCTGGAGCGATATTGGGACGATATGCCATTTCATAATGACAAATCATAACTACATCGTGTAGTGTGTACGCACACCTCCCAACTATCACGATTCCTGCTGGACACTCCAGTTTTTCGGGCACTGGCCCGCTGTCCCACCCGTGCGCCGTAGTGACCCGCCGGCGGTCGGGAGTTTGGGGACACTCAGGCACTGCCTAAGCAGAGAGCAGCAGTGCCGTGAAGCTGAGTGGATGCCACATGCATGTGCGCGGAATCCATTTAGTGCAGGAAGGGGCTGGGGGCAGCCCAGCAGCCGACGGAGTGCTGGGCTTGCCCCCAGCATGACATAAAACGCGGCCGTGGCTTGCGGACACTCCCCCAAAGGCATCACCCAGGGGCGTAGCCTATCGGGAACAAGGTCAAGTTTCTTATTCGGCAAGTGCAAGGGTTCTGCAGGACGCGAAATCTTGGGAGGTATGTGTACCCGTGACTGCACGCTCCAGCGGATCATTAGCGATTGATTTTGGTGTCGGCCCTGCTGTATGGACAACCAAAAGATATAGCTAGCGATTTGGTGCACATCGTCTAGTATGTACGGACAACCAGACGATATGTCGTTCCAATTTGGCCTCTGAAGACATCACCTCTTGCCACTCCCAGCCAGTGATCTTAAAGGCGGTTGTCCTAGTGTGTGCAGGAGCAATGATAAATCGTATACGAAGAAACAATACGATATATCATTTGGTCGTTGGTAAGATCGCACAGTGTGTATGTCAACATCGCTTGTTCTGGGCTCAAAGGAAATTGTCCCCAAAATCGGACCGTTTGCCGATCGCTCCAGTGTACACCCAGCTTTACTCTGACCTTTGATGGTTAAAGCTCAATGCATTGTAGCCACTGCCAATGTACAGCGCTACTGAACCCTTGTGGCGCCTTAGAAATAAAAAACATAGAGGATAACAATAACTATCTTTTGTGAATTACATACATTTTGTAATATGAAATAACATCTAAGAACCAATGGGATGGGTATATTATATATATATATATATAAATATAAAAAAAAAAAACCACAGTCACGTGTGACTTAAGATGTACTTGACTAGCTAGCAGTGACTCACACTCTCCTGCAGGGTAACACAACAAGTATGTGCCTGTTGGGATTGGGGAGAGGGGAGTAGCAGCCAGCCAAGGCTACCAGCAATCGGCAGCTCACCCTCCCTTCAGCTGCTTGCCATGTTTCTACTCAGCGCCAGGAATCACGCACACAGGTAACTGATATATAATAGGGTGTAATAATCTATGTATGCATGCAGCAATACAAGCTGCTGCACCTGCACCATTACCTGCCGGCTCCATGTGGCTGAGTGTCGGGACTGTGAGTGCTGCCTGTTGCTAGGCTCAGGGGGACATGGAGCAGTCGGGGCTTGTTGTTGCATTCCGTTGTTATGGTGACACCCGGGAGGGGACTGATCCTAGTGATGGCGTCATAATGGCTGTGCTAACATTACCCGGCTAGGGTCAGAGGAGAGAGGCGGATAGTGCTGGCGGGAGACTCAGCGCACAATAGTTGTATCTGGTGTTACAGTGGCTGCAGATGTGACAGAGAAATAATAATAATATTACTTTAAATTGGTCAGTTCCGAAAAAACTCGGGACCCGAAATGGGCGGGACTTGTGCGAAAATGGGCGGGACTTGTGTGAAAATGGGCGGAGTTTTGTACAAAGTTGCCCATTTTTGTTGGGTTAAGGCTAGATCCCCTTCAGCTAGTGCTGGGGCCAGGGAACTTTTTTACCTTTTACCCCAAAATATATTTAGATACGCCGACGTTACCCCCTTGATTTGAAAGGAAGGAAATCATGTAGCATTGCCCCCATATAATGCCCCTGTAGTAGTGCCCCCATATAGTTCCCCTGTAGTAGTGCCCCTGTAGTAGTGTCCCCATATAATGCCCCTGTAGTAGTGCCCCCATATAATGCCCCTGTAGTAGTGCCCCCATATAGTTCCCCTGTAGTAGTGCCCCCATATAGTTCCCCTGTAGTAGTGCCCCCATATAATGCCCCTGTAGTGCCGCTTGTAGAAAAAAAAACCCACTTACCTTAATCCTCGCTCCTGCATCCGCCACCGTCCTGTCCGCCCGGCAGCCCCTCGGAACTATGGGAGAGACGTCATGACGTCTCTCCCATAGTGCGCATGGAGAGAGGCGGAAGCTGGAGTTGAGAAGAGAACTCCAGCCTCCGGCTAACGCGGCGCTGCAAGGAAGGAGCCAGGCGCCCGCTGGTGATAACATCTCAGCAGGCGTCTGGCTTATGAATTATTCTGTATTATAGAATGATTCATATGCATGCCTGGCTGTCTGTCCATTACTCCCAGGAATTAAATTTTTACCCCATGTGGGGTGATTTACCCCTGTTCCCCGACCACTGAGTTAGTGGAACCTGACCCTGACGTCATAATTTACTATCCACGTGGACATCTATTGGGAATGGTAATCTGTGGTGAGCAAAGCGGAGCGAGCCACCATTCCCGAAGTGTGGCGAGCGTTCACGTTTCAGTACTTGTGTACTTTATGGACTGATTGCAGAGAGAACCCAGTGAATGTTTTAAATGGTACTTGTGTACTTTACGTACACAAGTACCGAAAGTTGTCCCCACCTAAAGAAGAAAGTTGTCCCCTCGCGGGCTCTCTGCACTCGCCACGCTTTGGGCTCGGTGACTCGCCTCTATACCCACTTGGATGGTAGAGAATGACGCTGGACACTGGCTGATGACGTCAGGGTCCTCTCCGTGAAGGGGATTTAGACATTACCGTGATTGATAATAATGAGTGTAGGACACTTGGGTTCTCTCTGCAATGAGTCCGTAAAGTACTCAAGTACCCAAGTTTCTACTGTTACACACTGGTGGCCCGATCCTACATTTGGGACAAAGAAACAGCGCTTTAAGGGAATGGAACCGCACTTCCGCCCTCACTCGACGCCGCGTCCAGGTCCATTAACTGAATGGAATCTAGACACAACTGTGAGGATACCGGGTGTCCTGGGTATCCTGGGGTTCAGGGATCACACAGTGGAGCAGGTTATAATGAAGGAATGATGAACTTTATTCATGGAGACACAGAAATTCAGCAAACAGTAAGCAGGGTTATATCATTACAGTCCACTCAGAGTTCAGCAAAGTCTTTTCCAGCTGCTGTATATCTCTTCCCTACCTGGCCAGCAATGTCAGATGTAGCAGGGCACACAGAGCTGCTATATATCTAAAGACACTGAGAGGGGACAACACCCCAACCTTCAGAGTCACACTGTACTCACACACTATCCCACAATTCCTCTTGCTGCACCACCCTACTTCCCTCTCTCTCACTCATTGGTGGGCTCAGGTGTCAGTCTTTGCAGAGAGGAAGGAGGAGGGCTTTGTAACAGGAACACACCTTTGCTGTCTGCTGCTGGCAAACTTCCTGTATGAGACATGCAGACTGAGGGTTTCAATTTAAGAACACAGAACTGGGTCATAACTCTTTTCAACATGCAGGCAAGTCCTAGAAGTCCTTTTCCCTTGTCTCCTCACATATCTCCCCCTTCTTAAATCGAGGAGACAGAAATGGTCCCAATGTTGGAGTCCTGACTGTCGACTCGGCCCGAGGGTCTGCGAAGCTTGATATTTTTTTCCTCACATCTGGATAGCCCGTCAGCATTGTGATGTTCTCGTCCCTTTTTGTGAGAAATGGAAAAGTTGAAACTTTGTAACGCCAGACTCCACCTCAACAACCTCCCATTTTCCCCCGAGGTTCTGTTTAGCCAATACAACGGGTTATGGTCAGTGACAACAGTAAATTCTTTCCCATAAAGATATGGTTGTAGCTTCTTTAAGGCCCAGACTATGGCTAGACATTCTTTTTCAATAGTGGCGTAGGCTATCTCTCGGTCAGCTAGTTTACGGGATAGATACACAATTGGATGTTCCCTACCATCTGCTCCCACTTGACTCAACACTGCCCCAAGTCCACACCCTGATGCGTCTGTCTGCACAATAAACTTTCTGTTGTAGTCAGGGGCAGCCAACACTGGGGCTCGAGTCAGCAAGTCTTTTAAGGTGTTGAAAGCTTGCTCACATTCAACAGTCCATTCAATATTCCGAGCATATCTCTTTTTGGTCAAGTCTGTCAGAATCTTGGCCACGGTGCTGTAATGTGGTATAAATTTCCTGTAATAGCCAGCGACTCCAAGGAACGCCCGCACTTGTTTTTGGTTGACAGGTTGGGGCCAATTGGAAATAGCCTCCACCTTTGCCGGATCAGGTCTGATAGCACCTCCTCCGACCCGATGTCCTAGGTACTGAACCTCAGCCATCCCCATTTGACACTTATCTGGGCGTATGGTGAGTCCAGCCTGTCTAATCCTCTTCAGCACTTCTGTCACCTGAATTAAATGCTCCTCCCAGGTATGGCTGAAGATGGCAATGTCATCTAAGTAGGCTTGGGAAAAGTCTTGACACCCCTCCAAGAGGTCATTAACCATTCGCTGGAATGTGGCAGGGGCGTTCTTCATCCCGAAAGGCATTGTAGTCCACTCAAAGAGTCCTTCTGGTGTGATGAAGGCAGAACGCTCCTGGGCCTCTTTGGTAAGTGGGATTTGCCAGTAGCCTTTGCTCAAATCCAATGTTGAGACAAACTCAGCCCCTCCAATCCGATCCAGTAGCTCATCAACACGGGGCATAGGGTAAGCATCAGTGGTGGTGACTTCGTTCAATTTGCGATAGTCCACACAAAACCGTGTGGTCCCATCTTTCTTGGGAACCAACACAACCCCAGCAGCCCATGGGCTTTTAGATGGCACTATGACCCCCAAAGCTAGCATCTCCTCGATCTCAGCCTTTACCTGCCTCATAACACCTGGAGTCATCCGGTAAGCGACTTGTCGGATGGGCCTAGCACTCCCAGTGTCCACATGGTGGGCGGTCAGATGAGTTCGACCAGGTAGACAAGAAAACTGGGCCTGTTCAGCCTCTAAGATCCTCCACATCTCTTGCTGCTGGGCTGCATTCAACTGTTGTCCCACCTGGACTGATTCCACTCCTTTCTTCTCTTTAGCAGCTCCCAAAAGGTCAAGCAATGGATCAGTTTCTGGTGCCTCCATCGGAGGACAACATACCGCCATTGTTACTACTTGACGATCACGATAGGCCTTAATTCGATTTATATGGAAGGTGCGTAGGTACTTCCCTCCCTTATCCAGGGCAATCTCGTAATTGACCGGCCCGGTGCGCCTTACCACGGTATACGGTCCTTCCCACGTAGCCTGCAGTTTGTTTCTTCGCACTGGGATAAGCACCATTACTTTTTGCCCTGGATGCAACTCTCGGTCTTGAGCATGGGCGTCATACCATTCCTTTTGTCTCTCTTGTGATTCCCTGAGATGCTCTTGGGTTAACTGTAGCAATCTTCTCATGCGGTTCCGCATATTCTCTACATATTGTAAAATGGGCAGCTGGTGTTCTTGGAAAGTTCCCTCCCAGCTCTCTTTGACCAGGTCTAGAGGCCCCCGCACTTTCCGGCCGTACAAAAGTTCAAATGGGGAATATCCAGTAGACGCCTGTGGGACTTCCCGATAAGCGAAGAGAAGCTGTTGAAGGGCTCTCTCCCAGTCCCTCCCCTCGGACAGCACGTAAGCTTGTAGAAGTCTTTT
This sequence comes from Taudactylus pleione, assembly GCA_031769625.1. Classification (NCBI taxonomy): domain Eukaryota; kingdom Metazoa; phylum Chordata; class Amphibia; order Anura; family Myobatrachidae; genus Taudactylus; species Taudactylus pleione. The sequence goes on along the minus strand of JAUIMM010000033.1, from coordinate 2,118,660 downwards.
TAGCGTTCCATTGAAACGTTCACAGAGTCCGTTGGTCTGTGGATGGTAAGAGGTGGTCCGAAGAGGTCGAACCCCCCACTTTTCCCACAGGGTTTGCATTAGTTCACCTTGGAATTGGGGCCCTTGATCTGTGATGACTTCCTGTGGGTGTCCAAGCCGACTGAATATGTCTGTTAATGCTTGCGCAACGTGTTCTGTGTCAATAGATGATAGGGCCACAGCCTCAGGATAGCGTGTAGCAAAGTCCACCAGTGTTAGGATGTACTTCTTTCCCGTATGACTGAGAATAGCTAATGGTCCAATTAGGTCTATGGCAACACGGGCAAAGGGCTCCCCTATAATAGGTAATGGGTGCAGAGGAGCTTTTCGGTGGGGCTTCCCGAGCCTCTGGCAGGTATTGTAGGTGTCTCGATACTGCTTAACGTCTCTAGAGATTCGTGGCCAGAAGAAATTCCGCAACAATCGTGCCAGTGTTTTACGGGTGCCAAAATGCCCGGCCGCTGGAATGTCATGAGCAAGGGCTAGTAATTGTGCTCTGTACGGTGTAGGTACCACCAACTGTTTAGTAGGCATTACTGTTTCCTGTCCAGACTGAAGAACGACCACTCGGTACAGCAATTCCTCTTCCCAAACTATCTTGCTCCCATCAGCTGTTTCCAACCCCAGGTCGGCTGCACTCCTTAATTTACTTAGGGAAGGGTCTGTCCGTTGGGCCTGTCGAAACTCGCTCCGGTCCACCTCCCCCAAGTCTAACTCTGAAGTACTGGACAAGAAACTGGAATCACTCACCATTGTGGTCGGAGTAGGTTGGTTCTGTTCTGAATCTGTCACCTGGGTCACTGCTCTTTGGGTTTGGCTTCGGGTCACCACTTGAACGAAGCGTGTCACCAGTCCCTATCCCAGATCATTCCCGAGGATGACCTTGGCTGGTAGCCCCTTGAGTACTCCGACCTCCACGATTCCTTGATCAGCTCCCCAGTCGAGATGTATCTTGGCGACGGGGATATCGGTCTGTTGTCCCCCGGCGGTGGCAATTCGTACATACTGTCCAGGAATCACCCGGGAGGTGGGAATCAGGTCTGGCTCAATCAATGTGAGTGAGGCCCCAGAATCTCGTAGGCCCTGTACCCGCTGGTCCTCTACCAACACAGGCTGTAAGTGCCCCTGCATATTCTGAGGAGTTGCCTGCTCCTCCCCCAGAACCAGGTCTACAATATACACCCCATCCATCATCTCGGTCGCATCTGAATGGATGACCTCCTCGCAATAATCCTCCATGGGGTAACATACCACAGAGACTGGGGCCGGTCTAGCCCCAGGGAATGGCCCTCGCGTGCGTGGACAGTCCCTCAACAAGTGTCCTGGTTGATTGCAGCGGTAGCACTTCCGAGGTTCTGGGTTAGCCACTTTGAATCTGGGTGGTTGATAAGAAATGTTTTTGATAGGGCCTCCTTTACTACTATCATTTATGCGTGGTTCTCTGTCAGGGAGCTTCTCCGCTCGTGGGGTTCTTGTACCACCTGTTGCACTGAAGACTCTCCATTGGGGACGGTTAGCTATATATTCATCAGCCCATTCTGCAGCTTGTTCAGGCGTTCTGGGCTTCCGGTCTGCGACCCACTCCCGTATCTCTGGTGCCATCTTAATCATTAGTTGTTCTACCACAATTAGGTTGATGATCTGCTCCACGGTAGAGGCTTGTCTACCCTTGAGCCATTTTCCACAAGCTTGCCGTAGCTGACTGGCAAACTCTTGGTAGGAAGCAGTCCCACTTTTGCTCAGTGTCCTGAATTTGAGACGATAAGATTCTGCAGTGATCTGAAACTTAGCCAGCAATGCCTTCTTTATGCAGGTGTAGATTCCACATTCCTGGGAAGTTAGAGCCCTGTAGGCTTCCAAAGCCCTACCGGTGAGACTTGGCCCCAAGTACTTGGGCCATTCAGCTGGCTCTATCCCGTGCACTCCCATGAGATTCTCAAAGATCTGCAGGTGAGTGTCAATGTCAGTTTCATTCTCTCGAAATGTGGGAACATCCTTAAATCCCAAGCGCCGCTTCTCTTGTTCAGCCCCTCTGGGCGACAGCACAGTTCCGCTGCTAGTAGGGATTTGTACCCCTAATATTGCTTGGATCACTCCAGCTCTCTCTTGTGTAGTTGCACTTTCACCTAACGCCCCCAGCCAGCTCTGTAGTAGGGCGGGAGTAGCGGTGGTTGACTCGGGTAACCGACTGGAAGTGCTTCCACTGCCTGTCGGTCCTTCTTCATCATCACTCAGGTGGTCGGGATCCTCTGGGTGTGCACGATCCCACTCCATCAACCGTAGTACCAGAATCTCCCGGGTGTCAGTCCCATTATAAGCAATTCCCTTCATCCTGCAAAATCCTTGCAGGTGCGGTTTCCGGGCTGTCCGGTAAAACTTCTCCTGCTCTCTCATGACGTTTTCAATTTGGCCGCCGGTTGCAACTGCTGACTGACTCTCCATGCTGATATTCTCTGGTATTAGCGTGGCTTCTACTTACTGCAGGAACTGTGTGACGTCCCACCGCTGCCGCCAAATGTGAGGATACCGGGTGTCCTGGGTATCCTGGGGTTCAGGGATCACACAGTGGAGCAGGTTATAATGAAGGAATGATGAACTTTATTCATGGAGACACAGAAATTCAGCAAACAGTAAGCAGGGTTATATCATTACAGTCCACTCAGAGTTCAGCAAAGTCTTTTCCAGCTGCTGTATATCTCTTCCCTACCTGGCCAGCAATGTCAGATGTAGCAGGACACACAGAGCTGCTATATATCTAAAGACACTGAGAGGGGACAACACCCCAACCTTCAGAGTCACACTGTACTCACACACTATCCCACAATTCCTCTTGCTGCACCACCCTACTTCCCTCTCTCTCACTCATTGGTGGGCTCAGGTGTCAGTCTTTGCAGAGAGGAAGGAGGAGGGCTTTGTAACAGGAACACACCCTTGCTGTCTGCTGCTGGCAAACTTCCTGTATGAGACATGCAGACTGAGGGCTTCAATTTAAGAACACAGAACTGGGTCATAACTCTTTTCAACATGCAGGCAAGTCCTAGAAGTCCTTTTCCCTTGTCTCCTCACAACAACCATTTTTGTTGTTGCTCTGGCTTAAGGACCCCATACATTCGAGATGGATTGGGCCAATTCCTCGATCCCCAGATCAATGAAAATACATTCGGGATCAGCAAATCTGGGATCTTTAACATGAAGAATTTCCCAGATCGGCATTTCCAACCAGCAGATCGGCGGTTACGGTTCGGTCAGGGAAACGGCCAGCAGATGTATGGGGCCTTTAAGTGTGGTTTATATCCCAATTTTCCATGTCTCAATGTAAATAATGCATTAGGGATGGACATTGAATCGCTCTCCGTTGATAGTAGGAAACCATCGGTGGGCATCCTTAGTGGAGGCACGAGACAGTGTTGGGCCGCGCCATCTTCAGACCTCCGCCATTAATGACAAAACCATCGACCATTGATAGCAAACCATCCACGTTTGCTAACCATCGCTGGTAGATGGCCACCAGGGCCAAATTAAGGATTGTGGAGGCTGTAGGGCAACTAACTCATGGGGCCTCTACCAATAATTTTGTCAATATAATATGCTGGAGATATTATTAAAAAGTATAATGTGTGAATGGTCTCAGCAGAGCATATGTGATAAACATACTGTAGCGCCCCCAGTTCATGCTTTTGATGTAGCTTTGTGTGTGTGTAAGCCCCTGGACAACTGCCCCGGATGCCCTGTTGTTAATCCAGCATTGATCTCCTCCCATACTATACATCTCCGGTGCAGTTATGGCTAAAAGGTCATCAAATTCTGACCCATCAACTTTATTGTCTGTAACTTGTCCATAGACTCCTGTGATAGCTGTAGACTTCTCCTGACCGTTTGGTATGGGGTGCCGATAATTATCATTCCTCACAACAATAAGGAATGGTTTTTTGTTGCTGTTAAAAATCTCTAGACAGGACAGCAGCTATCGTGATCACTTCACTTCGGTTTCTGACATTGTGCATGTGTGGCCATAAGGTCGTACTTGTGCAGTGCCATTTTGTGAAAATGGGCACTTTAGTGGATGAAGGCTGCTGGATAGGGATCCTGAAATCCAACTCCTGCTTTAAAGGCCCCATAGGAAAAATAAGTTGAGCTCAGACCATCTTCAGATGGAGTTAACCAACAGGGCCATGCTCCGAAATGCTACACTTTTTGGAGTTTGATAATTAGGGCCAGCCCACAGTTTTTATTAAGAATAATGGGGACTGCGATGTACCCTATTAGCTAACCTAATACAGGAGACAACTGATATCTTCTGCATTAGGCTCTTGTTAAACATCCACAATATCTACATCATGTGGAAACAGCAATAGCCAGTAACTGGAGGGCTTTTTTTTTTCTGGGTTTTCAGTAAATACCATAAACCCAGTTATAGGGGCCTATTCATCATCAGAGGCCGTATGGCACGCGATGATTAAGTATTGATCTCGCTGCGAGGGAAACTTGACACTGGAGCAGGAGGGATACGGAGGGAGCCAAAGGAGAGACCCAGTGTAGGAGCTGGAGGAGGGAGCCACAGGGAGCCGACAGAGGGCCTGCTCATGCTGAAAGCAGGTATGTATATAACTTTCCTAAACAAGCTGCCTTGTAGACGGCAGCTTGTGAACACTAACGGGGGCTGTACACCATCTGAGGATGACGTACAGTAACACCATCAAATTCCGAAAATACATAATTTTCGGAAATGTAATGAATAGCCTAATTTCTACATCTCCATACTTATGTATGGGGAGAGTGGAAATTAACGCAGCAGGACTGTAACAAGGAGATATCAAGTTATATCTCCTTTGTTACAGGTTTTATGAATAGCAGTGATACTTGAAAATAACATAAATTAGTAAAAAGGGGGGTAAAAACGTCACTTTAGTTATGATGAATAGGCCCAACAATGCTTTACACAGTCTAGCCATGTAATGATAAACCTATAAATACAAAATTAGGTCTTAAGTCAACTTGGGGTTAGCGCAAAATAATTTGGGAAACTGTTACCTCTGTCGCAAGGCATTACAGTTCTAGTATGAAAATAAGCCTGTAGAAGCAGCTTGAATTTTAGCTACAGTTAGATGCAGTACCAGCTCATGTGGAACAATTTTCGGTGTATTAAGTACCGAGAAAGACTGCCATTATTTTGTACTGTATTACTAAACCCTCTTGTCAGGCTGGTAAAAAGCAATAACAATAAAATATTCAGTTCAAGAATAGTATTGAAAAAGCTATATGAGATTTGCAGCACTGTAGACAGGGGTCGATGCGGTAAGAAGGTTGTCTGGCTAGTGAGTGGGATTACAACAGTAGCGGGAGGAGGAGTTTCTGGCAGGTGCTGGGACTCCTGAGGCTACCTGAAACCGGCAGGGAGCTAGGCAGAACCGAAGTCAGCTGCGTAGAGGAGCTTAGATAAGTGTGACCAGACTCGGCTGATACACGTTGCACTGGCAAAGAAAGGAAGCTGTGAACTCCCTAAAATCCCCAACAGCAGAGCGTGATTGGCCGGACAGAACAGCTGACCTTTAGGGGATTGGTTCCCTAGGTCACATGGCCCAATGCAAGATGGCGGCGCCCATAGAACTACAGCTTGGGAACACTGTGCAGCACTCCCATGCTGGCACGGTCTACCAACAAGGAACCACCAGATGCACCCCGTGCCAGTCTCCATACTCCAGCACCGCCACTGGATGGCCCATGCCAGAGCACCCTAACGGGCAAAGACTGCGGACATACCGGTAAGGAACCCCTGGTCGTGACACACAACCTGTAACATGACAGTTAGGAGCTGAATGGCTGGTCAGTTATCACTCTCCAGTTTATCATTTTTCAGAGCTTAGTACATCTCCCTAGATGATTTTGAGGATTTGTCGTTCCGATCTGTCGGAATTGGGCAAATCGCTTAAAAAATTTGTCTAGTGTGCCAGCTTTGCATGTGTAATGTTCATTCTAGGTCCGGCATCGGGCAATACGCTGGACCTAGAAAGGGGCTCGCCCGCCTGAAAATGGGGCATGGCCACGAGAAAAGGGGGCGTGCCCAGGACTTACGGACATACCAGCTGTCGCCAAGCGCTCATGTTTCTGTGAATAGATGCCGGGCGTCTTCCTTTTGACAAATACTATTCCATTCTTCTGTCTGAATTGTTAGGACCATTGCACAATGTACACTGCTCTGCCTCTGTAATGATGTATTCACGATCCTCTGTACTTTTACTCTGTATTTTCAATAAAAAAAATATGATTAAAAAAAAAGGTTAGGAGGTATGTAATCAGTATAAAATAAGTAAGTTCTGTACCCCCTTCAAATGTATGAATCATACTTGCCAACTCTCCCTGTTTGTCAGGGAGACTCCCTGAAATAGTAGCAATCTCCCTGAAGAGTCTAGCAATCTCCCTGATTGCTATTACCCCCATTATGGAGCTGTTTCATAAAAAAAATAAACTGAGATACAGGTTGAGTCTCCCATATCCAAAATGCTTGGGACTAGGGGTATTTTGGATATCGGAATATTACGTATTTTGGAATATTTGCATACCATAATGAAATATCTTTGGAATGGGACCCAAATGTAAGCACAGAGGGCCTGATTCAGAGCCGGACGCTCTGACCAGAGCGCTCGCTCTGAATCAGGGCCCTCCTACCTAAACTTGGAGCGGCCTCTTGGACGCTCGCATAGCTGTGTGTTACCACCCACAGCTTATGCGAGCGTCCATGATGATGGAGGTGATGGTCAAGACCATTGCGACCATCGGGCTTGCGACGAGACCCTGCGGTAGGGTCTCGGTGACCGCAAGCCCTGGAGTGATTTTGGCTATCAGAGCCAAAATCACTCCCACTGACATCACTAGTGATGTCAGGGGGGCCGGACCCAGACGGTAGGCGTTCCCATGGGAACGCCTCTGCCTGGCAGCCACGCCCCCGGCACGCCCACCAAAGGGGGCGTGCTGTCAATCAACATCGACAGCACGCCCCCTTTGGTGCGAGACCTGGAGCGACGGCTTCCCTGTCGCTCCCCGGGTCTCGCGCATGCGCACGACGGAGCTCCCTCCGTCGTGCGCATGCGCACTAGGGCACCATCGAGCGCTTGCGAGCGGGTCTGAATCAGGCCCAGAATTCATTTATGTTTCATATGTACCTTAGACACAAAGCCTGAAGGTTATTATATAATATATTTTTAATAATTTTGTGCCTTAAACAAAGTTTGTGTACATTTACCCATCAGAAAGCAAAGGTGTCACTATATCAGTCATGCTAAAAATATTCTGTATTTTGGAATATTTCGGAATATTTGGATATGGGAGACTCAACCTGTGTATACATTCAAATAGGATCATTAGTATAATTTCCTTGCATTGATTATAAGGCACAATGGGCCTGATTCAGAGCCGGACGCTATTTGCGCTCGCTCGTTCAGAAAAAAGGGGTGGCTATTCAAATGAACCGTTCGCTCTTTGTGGTCTGTTCACGCCTCTAGGACTGAACGAGCGAACAAAACTTGCGGGCGTTTTTTGGAAAACTACGCCCCCTGGCCGCTCGCATCCTACGTCATGTCCGCTATTTATTAGATTAATCGAGTACATCGACCAGCGTATGAACTGCTCGCTATTCTTGTGGTTGGCTTTTCCTACCGCAATCATGCGAGCAGTTCTCACTATAAAATAACCCAGTGACGTGGTCAATGACGCTGCTGTTTTAATTATGCACACCCATAAAACGCCCGTTTTGACCTTTAAGCACGCCTGCGTTCTGATCTCCACTCCCCGTTTTCAAGCACCTTCCCCTGTTACCACCCACATACGCCTCCTCCTGTCACTCAAAATAGCAGGCATTCGCTATTTAGCGAACAAACGATTTTCGGCCGCACTGACTGGTTCGCGCATGCGTATTACGATCCGTACGCAAGCGCAGTTGTGCAAACATCGCTCGGAACGAACGAGCTGCCGCTTACGAGCGGCTCTGAATCACGCCCAATGATCCCTATGACTACATGCATTTTCTGAAAAGTATCGGTGTTTCCATCACCAAGTAGATCTTACTGACTGCTTTGGGGCTCATTTACATGTGGATATAAATACATTTTATGACACGCCCCTCCGATGTAGCAGTACACGCCCACTTTACTGCTGTGCTTATAGGTGTTGCTTTCACAATCTCCCTGAAATACTTTTTCAAAATTAGGCAAGTATAGAATGAATGAAGCTACTGTACAGGGTATGTCTAGGTTCCCCAATGGATTTCATGCGGACATGCAAAAGTATATTGTAGAGGAAATTAAATGGCTGTAGCATGCTGTTAATATAAGGTACGTGTTTATACACATTAAACAGACCTATGAATAGGCAAGTCCACTTTATCACTTTCTTGCAGTAGCCGATATACCATAGTCCCTTTACTAAACTATAACTAATCCTGTCTGCAACTTTGTTGGTATTACAACTCAATTTAAAAACCCTCAATCTTCCATCCACAAGCCTTAAAATTCAATTTAAAATGGTGACACGGTAATAGAAAAGCACAGGCTTTAATAAATCCCCGGCCATTTACACGTCTAAAACTGCATGTAATATTTGTAAATGTGCTGAAGCATTTAAGATTTGCAGCAATGATTCTAAAATTAACGAGTTGATTTAAAATATGCAAAAGCCTAAAATCTGTTACTGACTCCTGTGCAAAAAGCAATGAATGCCGTCATTCGTAGGCGGCGTAGAGTCAGGGTCTGTCTGCTAAGTGAAAGTGAGGTGTGCATTGTTAATTATTCCGCATCCCCACCTACTTAGCCACTAACCCCTTAGTGCAGTGTTGGCTAACCTTGACACTCCAGCTGTTATGGAACTACATAACCCATCATGCACTGCTACAGTTTTGCTATTAGGGCATGCTAAAACTGTGGCAGGGCATGCTGGGATATATAGTTCCACAACAGCTGGAGTGTCAAGGTTAGCCAACACTGCCTTAGTGCATACTGAAACTGTTTTTCCTGGTGCGCCATTGCTTCTACCGTATACTGCAGGAACCAACAAAAATGGAGGGTGATGTGACCATGTTGCCACTGCCCTTGGTGCAAGACTGAGGGGGAAGGGGGAGGGGCTGCAACGGTACTAACCAGAGAGGTCAGGCTATCAACAGACCCCAAGAAAAAAACAAATGCATTTTTTTCCATCCTACCTAGTAGGCGCAACTTTAAGAGCTGGTGGTTCAATTATAGTATTCCGAAGCGTAGATTGGCTAAAACTTAAAAAAATAAAGTATAGCCGTTGTCTAAAGCAACCATCAGATTCTATCTGTCATTGATATAGTATAGTCATGTTGCCTAATTTTGCGTTGCCTCATCCATGAGAAGGCCGGTGGAGAGATGCAACTGACTGGTCTTGGTGGTGTAGCGGACGCTTTACGTGATTAGGCCCCGTCCCCTCATGGTGTAATGCCGCAAATAACGTGTCCATCATGAGCGGCTGGGTCCAAGATGACGCCATTCTCCTAGACACACGGCCTATAGGCCCTGCCCCCCTCCACATGGACCCGCAATTCCCGGCATTATCCTCCTCATCTCGCCCATTTCACTAAGAAGTGGGCAGGCTGTGAGAGTGCCGCCTACTCTACCCGGGATCCTGGGGACTCCACGCAAATTCGGGAGTCTCCTGGACGTTCCAGAAGAGTAGGCAAGTATGAGTATATTACATACTTGCTGACATTCAGCTCCTTCCGGGAGGGAGCTGAATGCCTGCAAACAGTGGGGGGGCGTGGCCGGGCAATGGGTCCATGATGGGGGCGGAGCCGCGTGATTACGTCATCGTGGCCCCACCCCCTCCTCAGAATGCTGAAAATAAAGGCATTGTGAAGCAGGGGGTGACATCCAGCGCGAATCATGTTATCGGGCCCCCCCGCTTCGGGGGTTTCTAGTAGGTAGTCGGGGGGCAGGTGGCAGCCGGGAAGCTTGCCTGCCTTTCCGGGCTGTCGGCAGCGGCACCCGATATTCGGGAGGCTCCTGACCAAATCGGGAGGGTAGGCAAGCCTGGTATATTATATATGTAACAGTTATTACATACAAGTGTTACCCTTTTTACTGACCAATTATCACTCCAATATATATACATCGAAAGTAGAGTTGCACTGACCAGGTACATACTAACTGGTACCCAATCCTGATCTGCCATGTGTGACTCTCGCCCAAGCTTGCCCACATCTAACATTGAACTATACTTGCTGCTCACATCTGCTATTAATAGAATGGTGTCCCACTTAGGTCTTGCACACAAGATGACGACAAGTCCCTTCTATTTCTTTTTATCTGGACCCCCCCCCCCCCCCATCCACGGGATATAGTCGCATATTGCTACTGTAAGTTTGTGTCTGACAATCGTGCAGTGTTTCCGCCCCTTCTACCGGGTGACTTGTATTTCAACTGGGTGCGTTCTCTTGTGGACAAGTATGGCCGTGCTCCCTCCTGTATGTGGATGTAAGGATATAAGGCTGATAAAAGTTACGGCCTCCTGCGGTAAGGTTGGTCCTATGCTTCAAACAAGTGAAGATCAGTCGCGCTATTTTGACTTGTTGCTGATTTTCGTGCTGCTGGGTCTGTATTCTATTGAAAGACAGCTGGCTTCTGCTAATTGCCCCTGAGGTTTCTGTGTTACAGGGAGCACAATCCTACAATAACATTGACATCTGCTTAGAGCTGGGTTCATTGCCCATCCCTTTAAATTGACCTTTCATTCTGAATAATCCAAATTGCCTCTGAGATAGATTAGATAAAGAGGCTGGAGACTAGGATGTAGATTGCAGCTTGCGAAAAGGCTGAGTAGAGTGTGTGATTTTTACCTACAGTATACAATAAATATATTATATCTGTAAGGAAGGAATAGGCGGCACTCCATGTCTACATTCTGAATGTGTTGACATTTTAATCATGATGGCATAAATGCATATCGACATATTGGTTGTCGACCAAATGACTTTGTCGACACTGACCGTCGACATTAAGAACCGCCAATGTCCGCATTCTGGTGTAGACATACCAAATGTCGACATTCTGAATGTAGACGAGTGATACCATACCCCTTGTGTGTGACCCCCAATCTGCTTCCGAACGGCTGGTTTATTCTTTCTGCTGATTACAATGAGCCATAGTCTGTGTATACCTATTAATAGATCTCAGTGTACACTCTTCACCTACAATCTGTGACGTCACTGTCACAGGTGAGCCAGTCATAACTCCCAGCACCCCCAGTTATTGGGGACAAAGGTCCTGGCTCCCAGGATGGCAGGGCTGTCCCACTTACAGTGGGAGGGTTGGGGGATTTGAGATCCTGTTTCCAAACAGCTGTTTCCCAACCTCGGTCCTCAAGGCACACTAACAGTCCAGGTTTTAGTGATATCCATGCTTGTGCACAGATGGTTAAAAACAAAATAATTAAGACATCTGTGCTCAAGTTTGGCTATCCTTAAAACCTGGACTGATAGTGTGCCTTGAGGGACCATGGTTGGGAATCCCTGGCCTACAATATATCATGATGTACATACAGCCCATTTATAACTTGGATATACACTTTCCTGTCGTGGTTTAAAAAATAACAGAAATAAATATTGTTGTGTTCGGATTGGGTATAAAATCCCGGCTGTCGGGATGTCGCTGGTCAGAATACCGACAGCCAGAATCCCGACACCCATAGGGAAGATAGGTAAGTATTTTTCTAACGCCTACACTAACCCTAACCTCCCCCCTAGTGCCTAAACCTAACCTCCCCCTCTCCGCACCCTAATCCTAACACTTCCTACCCGGTGCCTAAACCTATCCTCCCTCCCTAGTGCCTAAGCCTAACCTCCCCGCACCCTAATCCTAACACTCCCTACCCGGTGCCTAACTCTATCCTCCCTCCCTAGTGCCTAAGCCTAACCTCCCCCTCCCCGTACCCTAATCCTAACACTCCCTACCCGGTGCCTAACCCTATCCTCCCTCCCTAGTGCCTAAGCCTAACCTCCCCCTCCCCGGACCCTAATCCTAACACTCCCTACCCGGTGCCTAACCCTATCCTCCCACCCTAGTGCCTAAGCCTAACCTCCCCCTCCCCATACCCTAATCCTAATACTCCCTACCCGGTGCCTAACCATGTGTAACCCTAACCCCGCTACCTAACCCTAACCTCCCCCTTATACTTACCTTCAGGATGCCGGCAGTCGGGATACTGGTGTCGGGATCCCGAACTGTCTGGATTTCGGCGCCAGTATTCAGACGGTCGGCATCCTGCACGCCGGGATGCCGACTACATCCCGTTGTGTTCAACACAAAAAGGGTTTACAATGGCAGTTTAACCAAACGGCTCCTAGGAAGCTGCTGAGGTTCATTGACATTTTCTTTTTCTGTACCTCGATTACTATTCACGTTTTACTTATAGTTCATTAGACTACTGATTAAAGCAATGATAGGCAACCTGAGACTCTTCAGGGGCCGCAATGGACAGCCCTATTTCCTTCAAAGGGCTGCACATTACCCTTAATATAAATGAAAACAAAACATTTTAAAACAATTGCCACAAGCTGTCAGAAGAAAAAGTGATGATAAAGCAGGAAAGAGGTGGGGGCCGCAGTTGATGGCTCAAAGGGCTGCATGTTACCCTTAGCGCCACCAGTTGCCCATCGCTGGCTAAAAAAAGTATATAAAGCCGCAATTTAACATAGAGAAATATATCAAAGTCTCTTTCACACCTCAGAGGAAGGTTGTTAGGTGGGGAGGTGTTTCTCTAAGTACTGCAGTCAGAGAAAGACTTGCTGGTCCGAAATAATGATGTGAGCGGAACAATGCAGGGGTGCAGCAAAACTTTACCATATAACAGAGGTCCATTGGACTGTCCGCTTAACATGCAACAATATACAGTATGCACTTAGGGTTAGTGGTCTATACCACCGGACAAGTTTGTAGTTTTACTGCATCCAGCCCACTTCCTAGTAGGGATGGCCATCGTCCATCGATAATTCATACTCATCGATGGTTTATGGAGGATGTCGAATGCTTTTACCATCGATGGGGGAGAACCAGATGCTTTCCCTCCATCGATGATAAAGCATAATCAAATAATTTTTTTTTCCAAGGTGCTGGGACACAAAGCACCCGTGAAGCCCCGCCCCCAGGTTCTTTTTTGGCCTACAGTCCAGTCAGTTAAAAAACAAGGATGACCAGCAGTTGGTGAAACCATCGATAGCCATACGTCACCATCAATGGCCACTTGCTAAATAACCATCGATGGTAAGACCACCGATGGCCATCCCTAGTGCAGTGAACAGGACGGGGAGAATAATGGTTGCGAATCGCGGGTCTAGGGTAGTGCTCATAAGAAAAATAGACTCACGATTTGTGTCATTGTGCCATTAGGTGGCTGGGCCTAATGATGCAAAGCTCTTGGCCCCGTACCTATCTGCTGCCATCTACATCTATGGTTTTAGCACAGTAATGGCAGCAGACGGGCGTAGAGCCACTTGTCCCCATTGTCACACTAAATTCCTGCTTTAGTGTCACATTTGTTGTAGCTTGTAACACTTGTTCAAAATGACTGCTGATGTGTTATTACAGAGAGCTGTCTCTTTCTTTGATTAAATGTATTGTTTTATCTTATTCTGAGAATAAGGTTATGGGGTCAATCCTATTAGATGCAAATTACCGTTTTCTCTGCGAATTCGCATTGCTAATTCATTTTGCAATCCAATTAGCAACTCGTATTGAACCAGGCAGAGTAAACTAACTTATTTCTGTTCATACTTCCCTGAGATGGTAGGGAAAAACCTTTATTTTTAGGTTAAAATGTCAGGACATCAGGCAGAACCCCTTGGACACCACCTAATGACTAATTATGCAATTGGAAGTTTCCAATTAGCTTAATTAGTCCAATAATTACATGTCATTTTTTGGGGTATAAAAAAATGGCCTCAAATTACCCTAAAACTATTTTGTTTCTTTATGCACCCCAAGTTTAATTAGAATATCTATTTTTTTTTTTTTTGGATGTAGTCAGCGTCCCGGCTCCAGTATCCCGACCGCCGGCAACCCTAAGGTATCGGGGGTTAGGTTTAGGGTAAGGCACTAAAGGGGGAGGCTTAGGTTTAGGCTGCGGGGAGGAGGAGGCTAGGGTTAGGCACCAGGGATGAGGGGGTTAGGATAGGGGTAAGGTTTGGTGGTACACTGTTGGAATTTTCACTGTCGGGATGCCGCTGTCTGTATTGTGACTAGCGGCATCCCGACCGCCTGGAACTCATACCCAACCCATTTTTTAAAATAATTTGATTTTTTTTAATAATTTTTTTCTATTTTTTAAGTCACCTCAAAGTACCCCAAAAGGTTTTGTTTTTTTTTCCTCATTTTTTTTCAAATTTTTACTCTTTTTCGTGTAAAAGTAAACTAAAAAGTTTGCTTTTTTTTTTTAAATAATTTTCTTGATTTAAAAAAATGGACAAACGTGCCATTTAACACTGTTTAAATACTTCCAGTACTGTTCTTATACCCATTAGCAGCCTTCTGTATGATTCTGCAAAGAAAATCGGCATTTTTTTGGGATCCTGGAGCGTCGCACCACTTTTTCATGCACTTCTCTCACGTCGCACTTGGCTGACAATTCACAACCCCCGTTGTGAATTACTGCGAATAGGCTTTTTAAAATTGGATTGGAGAATTCTCAGGTGCGCGCATTCGTACGAAGTTTCATGAAACAAGCTTGCAACTTGCACCTACAGATGTGTCCTGCTACATCTGTGCCGATCGCGCTATAATTGTGCGAACGCAGTGCACGTATCCACTCGTGGCCACACGCCTCACGCCATGCGTGGCGCGATTTGCTGCGTACGCAGCATAGATTCAGCAGGACTCATCTGTATTTAGGGCCTGATTCAGAGCCGGACGCAAGTGGCTGCTCGTTCGCTCCGAGCGATGTTTGCCCAACTGCGCATGCGTACGGATCATAATGCGCGAACCAGTCATTGCGGCCGAAAATCGTTTGTTCGCTAAATTGCGAATGCCTGCTATTTTGAGTGACAGAATGAGGCGTTTGTGGGTGGTAACAGGGGAAGGTGCTTGAAAACGGGGAGTGGAGATCAGAACGCAGGCGTGCCTAAAGGTCAAAATGGGCGTTTTATGGGTGTGCATAATTAATACAGCAGCCTCATTGACCACGTCACTGGGTTATTTTATAGTCAGAACTGCTCGCAAGATTGCGGTAGGAAAAACCAACCACAAGAATAGCGAGCAGTTCATACCCTGGTCGATGTACTCGATTAATCTAATAAATAGCGGACATGATGTAGGATGCGAGCGGCCAGGGGGCGTAGTTATCCAAAAAACGATCGCAGGTTTTGTTCGCTCATTCAGACATAGAGGCGTGAACAGACCGCAAAGAGCGAACGGTTCATTTGAATAGCCACCCCCTTTTCCTGAACAACCGTCCGCAAATTGCGTCCGGTTCTGAATCAGGCCCTTAGATCATACTTTTCTACTCTCCCAGAACCTGCGGGAGGGTTCTGATTTTTCGAGGATCCCCCCCACACCCCCGGAAGAGTAGACACTCCTCCCACATCCCGCCCACTTCCTAGAGAAGTGGACAAGATGTGGAGAAACCTACCTGGAATCAGCGGATTTGCGAGGAGGAGGCGGGGCCTAACGATGCGATGACACACATAATTTGGCCCCGCCTCTATTTAAATATGCACGAACAGTGTCATGTTGATGCAAGGGAGTGGGGTCTGACAATGCAACTCGCCTGTCCTCATCCCCATCACTTCCCATCTGTGTCTCCTCTCCAGCTGCTCCCAGAGAATAAATTATCAAGGTAGGTATTTATGAATTAGATTGACCCCTATGTGCATTTAAAGGGCCGTCCAGTGCAGCGCCCAAAGTGTGTCAGGTTGCCTATCACTGCTTTTTGGCTTTTGCTCTGTAACAAGTAATTTGGATCATGAGCTATGTTTGGTGTGAGTCTTCTGCTGCATCTTCAGATGCTTTTTAAAAATTTTCATAGAAAAGCTAATTAAAAAAGAAATCCCAACATTCCAGGCAGGTCCTGTAAAAGGGACAAATAATCTTTTTTGTACATAGCACAGTAACAGTGTTTTAAAAGTGTTGCTGACAATACATGAAATCACTATTCCTACTGGAAATAAAGTACAAAACAGGTTTCACTCTGACACAAATTCTGCACTGTTTTAGCCTTTTAAATTCTATTTATATGTATATCATATCTAGGTCACTGATGTGTATTAATTTGGGCTCCTTTAATGTACACAGATCTATGCAGGGAGCAGCCTTGTCAACCAATCACGTTCTTTAATTCTTTTTATGTTTTTTCTTTTTTATTGTAGTTGTGATGAGCTTTGAGATGACAGATGTGATGTAGCGGCCAGTAGCACATGGCACCGTCAGACCCTTTTCACTTCCCCTAGTGCATGGTAACTTCTTTTGTTTTGGGATTAGGTCACCACATGACCATCGCCACCGATCACAATGACCTCACTGCTGTTGCTTTGTATTCATAGTCAATCAGCATCCAGACACGTGTAAGAGAGGGCTGGCCTGCTCACTCTTTGCTTAATCATTCTCCACACACCAGCAGTTAGGCAATGAGGACAGCAGGAAAGTGCTTTTAAAAGCTTACGAGCAGCAGAAATGGATTTAATATACAGCACTAAAACCTGTTTCTAAACTGGCTTTGTTGACAGCACGGGAGCAGCCTGTGTGTTATGACGGCTGACGGTGCAGCCTGGTGGACGGGATTTGTTTGAAGAAGTGGCTGGATTGATGGGGAGTCTCCTTTCCTCGCTCTGGTAATGGCTTTCGTGTCTGAGACTCCAGAAGTCGCCAAGGATTTGCTAACCGGGTCTTCAGAAAAGGTCTGCTCCTCTGATGTGTCCGACTCGAGCGGCGTTGACGAAGGGCTGCTCGACGACCTGGAGCTGAACCCGTTTGATGGTTTGCCGTACTCTTCGCGTTTTTACCAACTCCTGAAACAAAGGGAGAACCTGCCTATTTGGAAAACCAAATATGATTTTCTGGAGAGTCTGCTGGAGAATCAGATTGTGGTGGTGTCAGGAGGGTCTAAATGCGGAAAGAGTTCTCAAGTAAGTATGTGGTACTGTAGGTACATGCTGTGGTACCGAAGGTGTCATGTGCAAAATTAAATGTTTTACCATTTTGAATGAGATTATTTCTATACAAAACAAAATTTTTGAGAAACCATGTTTATTACAATAAATGAGCAACGTTAGGTAAGAGATCACACTTAGGCCCTCATTCAGAGCCGCTCGCAAAAAGCGAACGCTCGCTCTGAGGGCGGCCGTTTTTTTTTTTTTTTAAAGCTGGCCTCTCGCTAAGCTGTGGGTGACCACCCACAGCTTTAGCGAGCGGCCAGGTGATGGTCGCGATGGTCTTGATCATCGCAACCATCGGGGCTTGCGACGAGACTCTTGTGGTAGGGTCTCCTGTGCCGCAAGCCCCAGTGAGCTTTCGGCTCTAGTAGAGCCGGAAGCTCACTACTGACATCACTGGTGATGTCAGTAGGGCCGCCCCCAAATGGCAGGCGTTCCTTCTTGAACACCTCCGTTTGGCCAGCCACCCCCCCTCCCTGCCCACAAAACGGGGCGAGTTGTCGATCAACATCAACAGCCGCCCTGTTTGTAGCGAGCCTCGGAGCGAGAGAATTTCTCTCTCGCTCCGGGGCTTGCGCATGCGCAGTGCCCCACCATCAACCCGCTTGCGAGCGCATAGCGGTTGCGAGCGGGTCTGAATGAGGACCTTAATACTATAGTATACCGTAATGGGACATATTTTGTGTCTCATCCTACAGGGGACTGGTGGGTGAATACACTGACCTAAAACAGCTGTTGTCCGTTCTGTACATCCAGTAAATCACAACTGTTCACCACGGCATAGCCGAGCACTTGGGCCTAGGATATATTGGCGGTGGCTTTTCTGTTGGGCCTGAAAATATATTGGAAAATTAAAAATTGTCAGCGACTTTAAAAAAGTTTATCAAGGCAAACTAATTGCTAAAAAGGGAGTTTCTGTGGTTTATGTTTTTGTTTTCCTTTATATAAAGTGTCACATGGTGCTGCGCTATGAAAATGGAGAGACACGCAGTAAGTTTTTAAAGGGATTCTTTAATTAAGAGAGAAAAACATCTTTCAGTTTATTCTTTTACAGGTCACTGTCCTCTAATCATCTTTATCTTCTGCTTGTCCTGGCTGGCAGCTGCGTTTCTGATAGTTTTGGACACGCACTAATGAACAGATAAGATTAAACGAGCTGGTCATTCAGTGCTGTGGCGTAATACAGAACTTCGATAATTAACATACTAACTCGCGGCGAGCGCTGGAGCAATTCATCATTACTCTGGCACAGAGACAGCTGATCGGAAAATCAGCTCTCTCGCCAAAGCAGCTTCACTGCTCCTTTGTGAAATTTAGCACTAGCGAGTCGACTCTGCAGTGCTAGTGCACCTGCATGAACTAGAGTTCACGCAGGCGCACAAAGCCCCAGCATCCAGCAGAAGGTGCCGGACAGGGGAGGAGGGAGCGCTGAATGCGGGAGCAAACGCCATCGCCATCTGAAGATGGCGAATGCTCCAGCAGTCAAGCTCCGAGAATATTGTATTTTCGGAGCTTGATGAATTTCGGTCCCCTTACTAGTGTATGGGGACAGCGGGCTACATCGCAAGTGAAAGGTAAAGAGGAGATATCTGTGATACTAGTGTATGGGGACAACGGTCCATTCCGGGAGAGGAAGGTAAGCAGGAGATATCTGTGATACTAGTGTATGGGGACAGCGGGCCATTCCGGGAGAGGAAGGTAAGCAGGAGATATCTGTAATACTAGTGTATGGGGACAGCGGGCCATTCCGGGAGAGGAAGGTAAGCAGGAGATATCTGTAATACTGGTGTATGGGGACAGCGGGCCATTCCGGGAGAGGAAGGTAAGCAGGAGATATCTGTGATACTAGTGTATGGGGACAGCAGGCCACATCGGAAGTGAAAGGTAAGCAGGAGATATCTGTGATACTAGTGTATGGGGACAGCGGGCCATTCCGGGAGAGGAAGGTAAGCAGGAGATATCTGTAATACTGGTGTATGGGGACAGCGGGCCATTCCGGGAGAGGAAGGTAAGGAGGAAATATCTGTGATACTAGTGTATGGGGACAGCAGGCCACATCGGAAGTGAAAGGTAAGTATGAGATATCTGTGATACTAGTGTATGGGGACAGCGGGCCATTCCGGGAGAGGAAGGTAAGCAGGAGATATCTGTGATACTAGTGTATGGGGACAGCAGGCCATTCCTGGAGAGGAAGGTAAGCAGGAGATATCTGTAATACTGGTGTATGGGGACAGCAGGCCACATCGGAAGTGAAAGGTAAGTATGAGATATCTGTGATACCTCCTGCGTTATCTTATTGATGAATGGCCCCAAAACTTAATTTCTAATTCCTGTTCATTTTCACCTGCTTTTGTAGAATTTAAGTGATAATGAATAGACCCCATGGCGTTAGATGCAGTCATTGGGCCTGGTTCATATCCGCACGCAAATGCCATCACAACTATGATTTCTCACGGAACGCAATTGCAAAAATATGCTAATGACCCACTCGCCGTCCAGGGCTAAGAGATGCTCACTGAGAGCATCTGACATCCGCCGCTCACGCACAAAACCAGAAGCATTAAACACAGATCCGGTGGCCATCAGCCTTCTGAGTAAGTCTAAGGTGTTGCAGATGTAGTGGGTCCCCAGACACGTAGAGGGCTCCCCTGCTGCCAGCATGGATGCAGAGGCTGATTTATGCACGTTCTGAAAACAGTGTATAAACGCTCCTGACACACCTGCGGTTTTCTAACCACCCCCCTGTTACCTCCCCCGAACGCTGACTACCGCAAAACAATCAAGTACATGTGCAGTACGGATTTCACGCATGCGCGAGGGCTAACAATCGCTCAAATTGCGTAAATATCGGCATTGCGTGCAGATCTGAATCAGGCCCATTGTTCGATCAGTCATTCTTACTAATATGGAAAGGGTCTTGATCTGTGATATTTTTAGGCCCACAGGTAAAACTACTACATTATTTACTATAAAATTGCAGCATGCACCTGGATCTATATTCGGGATGGGCACGGGATACTGGTGCTCAAAATACCGATGCCGGCATCCCAACAGGGTTAGGATACTGATGTCTGTCGGTCAGTATGCTAACCCTCCCCCTCTCCCTACCCCTAGTCCTTCCTCCCCGATGCCTAAACCTAACCTCCCCCTCCCTGAACCCTAAACCTAACCTTCCTCCCTTAGTGCCTAACCCTTCCTCTCGTGCCTAACCCCACTACTTACCTTCGGGATGACGGCGGTCCGGATGCCGGCGTCGGGATTCTGACGGATGTCGGGATTCCAGCACCGGGATTCTAAGCGTCGGCATTCCCTGTGTCGGGATACTGAACGCATCCCCTATATTCACCTTTTCAGCAGTGTTATTGCGATTTTGCATTGATTGTCCAGATTTTTATGCGCACGCACATTTGCGTTCTGGTGGCGGGTGTATCGGAATATACGCAGCAGATACCCGCCTATCGCTTGTGTCCTCAAGCTAGGAGCCACCAATCGGAGGCCTAGGGAACAGAGGAAGAAGAGCACTAACTGATCTACAATAAGTACAAACATCTCGGGTCCCCTTTAAAAAGTATTTGCCACATCCACATGGTCACATTTCTCGCCTTATATCTGTTGCTTTACTCACACCCACAACATTCTCTTCATGCCGGGATATCTCGGTTGTGCTGCTAATGCTGTCTCTTCTCGCCCTGCCCGTGTTGGTCTCTCCGCCAGGACATTTGACTTCTCCAGCGGTTTTCCTGACTTGTGCTGATAACGTGTCTGCCAACACTTTGGGGGCCTGTTTATCATTTATTTTATTTATTTTTTTTCAAAAAGTTATGCAGTTTCTGCAGAATTTTGTGATTTGTTGCTAAGAACGGAAGATTTCACAGCAATCTCCGGCAGAGTGCTAATTAGCGCTGCAGATCTCAGGAGCTCTTTCAGACCCGCTCGCTAAATGCGTTCTTTCTCAGCCAGCGTATGCAAATCCGGCACACACCCAGCAAGGCAGGCAATCGCACGGCAAGGCATAAGCACGCCCACTATGTCTTGGCGTGCGATCGCTTTGAGTATGCAGACACCCACCAGCCTGTCTTAAGACGCCCATTTGCGCACGTCATCTCCAGGAAGTGCATGAAACCATTGGTACATCGCGCACCATCGGATGCGATCGCAGCGCTTGAGGTTGACTATACCCTTCCGCAAGCACTGCGATCACTTCAGTGTGAAATACAACCAGGTGACGTTTACTATGATGCTGCCTGTTAATTATGCACGCCTCTTGAACGGTGTTAAGACGCTCAGGCACGCCTGCGTTCGCACCTCCCCCGTTTCAAGTGGCCAGCCCCTGTCACCACCCACAAATGGCTTCTCCTGTCACTCACTCTGCTGGGCTGTCTATGCGCAGCGAGCGAATGCTTCCCGATCTCTCGCAGTGGTTCACACACGCGCATTGCAATGCGTACGCATGCACAGAAAGCGTCAATCGAACGCATCCTAGCGACGGGTCTGAATCAGCGCCTCAGTCTCCATTATGCTCAATGGGAACTACAATCTCAGCCCTACAGTATGTACCAAACTCTAAAAAGCGAAACTTTTCAGAGTTTGGCCCCATTAGTTTACACCATCTTTACATAGTATAAACTACTTTAAGCCTACAGTTTGTAGGTTTACAAGCAGGAGAGAGATCGCACGCGCAGTGTCGGCTACTACCGGAGAAGTCCTTAACAAATGTGAAAGATGTCTACAAAATGCCTGGGATGTAACTCACAGGTACAGTGGTTACCTCAACTGCTGTCCCTGCGAGTTTCCATTAGTGCATAGCGGGAATATTTTAATTAAAAATGAATATATCAGCCTTCAACATGGATCTTTAATAATCATGGCAGTTCCACAATTATTTGTACATAGCGTTTAGTGTCCATCACTAAGAAGCCTATCGGCTAGATATATCTGGCTCTTGAGTTGTATTAAGCTGTTGAGATATAATGTCAACTTCACTGGACATTTATTCAAGCAATGAAACCATAATATGTTTTTGTGCAAATGTTATCTGTATATAATAACCGCTATGCTCTAAATAAATCTGTATGAAGATATCTTTAGTAAGTTACTGTTATGGCTGTGTAAGGGTATAAGGGAGACTTCTTTAAATGCAGCAATCTTATTCTGTTATAACATAAAGCCAATTTCTCAAAGTTTGAAGGACTTCAGTGTAGCTTTGTATGGCTATAGTAAGATCACTTCCTTAATGTAAAGCACTTGAAGAAGGTATTCATTCATTATTATTAAATGTCTCTCCAGCTTATGAATACTCAAGTTCCCAGGCTGGTTTACTGGCTCCTAATATTCATTGGGAATCACTGAGTTTGTCACATGCTACAGAAACCAGTTCAGCATTTCTGATTAAGCATGCGTTGGGAAGCCAGCTACTGAGCGCGGCATTGGCTGGAAAGTCGTAGGTGCAAAAAGCACCCAATTGACCCCATCCTATCTATTCAGGCATCTGCCTGCACTGAATGCACCACTAACTCTACACTGAGCAAGTTTTATGGTATATTAACTAACAGGGGTGTATCTAGTGATCCAAGCGCCCCTGGCAATGTAATGGACTGGCGCCCCCCACCCCCCCATGCAATGCCCCCAATAGTAATCCCCCCTATGCTGCAATGCCCCCCTATACAGTTCCCCCAGTAGTAGCCTCCCCTATACAGTGCCCCAGTAGTAGTCCCCCCATACAGTGCCCCCCAGTAGTAGATCTCAGTAGTAGTCCCCCCCCTATACAGTGCCCCCAGTAGTAGTCCCCCCTATATAGTGCCCCCAGTAGTGGCCACCCCCCTAAATTGCCCCCAGTAGTGGCCACCCCTATACAGTGCCCCCAGTAGTGGCCACTCCTATACAGTGCTCCCAGTAACGGGCACCCCCCCATAAAGTGCCCACAGTAGCTGCCCCCCCTGTAGTGCAAGGCTTACACACACACACACAAAGAACAAAAACAAATTCATCTTACCTGATCCCCGCTCCTGACGCGATCACCGCTGTCTGCTCTGAGTCCCAGCCGCTCTTCTCCTGCATGGGAGAGACGTCATGACGTATGACGTCTCTCCCATCACATTCTGGCGGGGTCTACTACTACTGGGGTCACTACAAGGGGGGGACCACTACTACTACTGGGGGCACTACAAGGGGGGGACTACTACTGGGGGCACTACAAGGGGGGCTACTACTACTGGGGGCACTACAAGGGGGGTACTACTACTGGGGGGGGACTACTACTAGGGGCAGTACAAGGGGAGGGGACTACTACTAGGGGCACTGCATAGGAGGGAGGGGACTACTACTAGGGGCACTACCTAGGGGGAGGGCACTACCACTGGGGGCACTGCATCGAGGGACCACTGCTGGGGGCTCTATATAAAGGGCAATACTTGGGGTACTGCATAGGGGGGAGACTACAACTGGGGCCACTATTTAAGGGGCATTGCATAATGGTTACCACTATTGGGGGCACTGCATGGGGGGTGGACTGCTACTGGGGGCACTATATAAGGGGCACTGCATAGGGTGTACCACTATTAGGGGCACTATATAAGGGGCTCACTACTGGGGGCACAAGGGGCACTGCACAGGGGGGACCACTACTGGGGGCACTATATATGGGGCTTACTACTGGGGGCACAAGGGGCACTGCATAGGGAGGATCACTACTGGGGGCACTACTGGAGGCCTGCATAAGGGTGTTCTCTCCTGTGGCACACGGGGGCACTGCATATGGGCAGTACGACAGGGGGCTGTCCCATATCTTTATTTTTACCTTACACTAATCCCATATGGACCCGCCTCCTCCCTGGAACACTTGAGGGGGGGGGGCCGTAGCACGCATATTCTTCGGGCATCCTGGCTACACGCTACTCCTCTGCCAGGGCCGCCTGCATGTATTTGCCCCCCAGGCTAAAAGTTGCCAGCCAGCCCCTGTGTACAGTTGAACTGGGATGTAGTCAGAGGGATATATTTACTAAAGTGAGAGTTTTTAGAATTGGAGATGTTGCCCATAGCAACCAATCAGATTCTACTTAACATTTAACTAGCACATTATAGAAGATAATAGCTAGAATCTGATTGATTGGTTACTATGGGCAACATCTCCACTTCAAAAAACTCTCACTTTAGTAAATTTACCCCAGAATGTCTAAATTAAATTAGGGTTAGGCTGCAATTAGGGTTAGGCTGCAATTCAGGCTTGCCGACATTCTGTTCAAGGGGTTAACGGACGGCCGGGAGGTTTACCTGCTTTTCCGGGGGGCTCCCGGCCAAATCGGAAGAGTAGGTAAGTATGCTGCAAATAGGGTTTAGGCTGCAATTGGGGTTTGATTTAGGGTTGGATTGCAGTTGGGGTTAGCATGTACTTATGGTTAGGCTGCAATTAGGGTTAGGCTGCAATTGGGGTTAGATTTGGGGTAGGGCTGCAATTGGGGGTTAGATTAAGGGTTAGGCTGCAATTAGGGTTTGTTTAATACTAAAATATCATTGACGACTGTCAAACCACACCCATTTCTACTAATGTTCTGTTATCATCCATTTTTTTTATAAATGTGACTAAAAGAGGCTGGGTGTATTATTGTTTAATGGAGTTACTTACAGGAAGTCTCCTCGGTGCAGGAGGATATATCAACTCAACTCTCGCAAAGAGAACTTTATTTAAGTGACCAGCTCCTGAAACATTTACACATTACTTGAGGATGTTACTACAAACTATATTATATGTTTACTTGTATTTTAGATTCTGTGGCCCTTTAAATGATGGGAAGGGACACATGATGTCACACTAGGAACAGTAGCGGTACACGTCACACAGCCACTTAGCAATGGGTGTATTATGCCATTGCCTTCTAATAGCGCACACTCTCCATTTTTTAGTCTGTGTGGTGGGATGATCTGAGAGTGCTTGGTGAGGGAAACCGCTAGCATCATGTATGTTGTGTAGTAGCATAACTCACTTCCGTATGTCAGAGTTGGGTTGGGTCACTGCCTTGTTGTACCAGTGCTGGCACATAGGGGACAAGTGGTACATGGGAGGTGGTAGGTCTTCCCAGCAGGACAGCCAGTCACCCACAGATAGGCGGAAGGGGCGAGGTTGGGGCCTCCTGAGGTTGAGGCTCTCACCTTACTTCACAATCGGAATGTCCCAGATAGCCAGCAAGATTGTACAGAGGTTATGCAATCCTCTACAGAGAGAGACAACATACCAATTGACACTGCCATAAAGGTTGTGTGATACTGAATCCAGCAATATACATGAATTGCCCCTGTTTATGCATAAAATGATCTCACGCTTTGTACAAAGTTTATCCTGTGAGGACAGAGGTGTTTTTCATTCTTGAATCACTCTGAGGCAGCATCATGTGAGTGTTGCAGGCACATGCATGAAGCCAAAATAAACCCTATGTTCTGCATATATTCTCATTATGGGGCTGACACTGAGGTGCAGATTGCTGCGACCGTTTTAGCGTCTTTTCCCGTAGTCGCGTCTGTGACTTTTATGCTAACACTAGTATCAGCCCTTCCCCTGGTGTACAAGCATGTGTCCAATTGTGCAAGGACTGAGACGCCCATTTGGAGCGTCTGTAGAAACTGTAATACCACTTGGTGCGTGACACCACCGAAACTTGCACCAGCCCTATGCTAGGTGCAGATATTGCTTCCAATGTTCAGCGACACTCGCATAACATGCCTATGATATGGACCATCTCTGTGCATCTGAATAGCAGGGACGTGCAGTCAGGATAGGCAGGTACTCCTGAGTTTTGATATTAAAATTATTACAATAATATAAAGAAGATATTTATAACTTCTAAACATCTTCTTTGTTTATTGTAATCAGTGGCGGATCTTACCTAGGGGCTGTGAGGCTGCAGCCCCCCAATAAAATCCTCCACTGTTCAGTGAGCCAGTGGAGATGGCTTCATATTGGAAGCGCCACCTGCCAGTCACGCTGAAGACAGGCAGCCAGTGGGAGGTGTCTCCTCCCCCTGGGACTGCCAATCCGGGCTGCGATCAGCAGAGAGCGGTTTCCAGTGGAGCCGCTGCTCTGCCTTTCGAGCAGCCCTACAGGACTTCTCTGGGCTGCATTGAGAAGCTGGTGTTATGCGTGTGTATGCGTGGCGCCACCACCGTCCATGCGCAGGCGCCGGGACCCAGGACAGCAGCAGCAGAGGCAGCCCCCCTCAGGTAAGAGGGCAGGAGCCGCTGCTGATTGTAATCATTTTTATACAGGTAGGTAACACTCACCAGCTTTGTGGAGCTCCATGGGACTGCAGGGAGACGAGAGATGAGGCAGCAACAGCTCAGCCTCGCTTCTGTACAGTCATATGCTGCTTGCAGAGCTGGAGGCGGGGCCACACCATGGGCAGTAAGCTGCCCAAAAAGAGAGATAATAGAGGCAAGGTGTCCATCAGTGCCTTGATCACTGATGGACACCTTGGATGTGTCATGCGACCAGGAAGTGCACTGAAGTGTTTAGAGATCGGAGCTCAGTCAGCAACAGCAGCAAGAGAAGAGAGTGATGCAGGTTAGGAGAATCAATGGATACTGAGGCTTAGAGGGGTATTCAATATGAAACGTTAACTTCACTGTGGAAGTTAACGTTTCATATCAGAGTTTTTACCTGCGTTAAAGTATCAGGCGCGCTCCCGCTTATCCCCGTATTCAATATAAAATTATCGAAAACGGGAACCTCCGAAGTTGGATTTGCGTAAAGTTACGATTTTTTCCATAAAAAATTTGTAAGCCCCCCTAAAGTTGTAAAAACATGGGGGATCACTATGGGTACCCCCGTTTTAGCCTTTAAATGAAAGTCGGGGATTTAAATAGCCGCAGCAGGTGTTTTTTTTTCCCGACATTGAAGAAGTGTTGCAGAAGAGCACTTAGGTTAATTTTTTCGTTTTTTTAAGTGGTCCCATCAAATTTGGGATACATGAAAATGGGTACTAGCATATTTTTAAGTCCCTAAAGTAAGTTTTAAAAAATTCTGCATTTGTGCACCTGCCGCTATAATTCTATTCTTCAAAACACCTGCCGCATACATGCAGAATAGCCCTGAACCTATTTCCCTATTGTTAAACAATTTTTCCCCATTCTTTTTTTTCACCCCAATTTTTAAATAAATTTTTTGGGGTGCCCCTATTTTTTTTTTAAAACCCAAATGTATTTTTTTAAGGGTGTCCCTTAATTATCCCTGTTTTTCAAAAAATGACCTTTGAGCCCATTTAAGGAAAAAAATGGGAATTTTCGGGAAATATGCTTGGGACCCCCCTAAAGATGTCCTGACATGGGGGATCACTATGGGTAACCCCGTTTTTGCCTGCAAAAGAAAGTCAGGTTTTTAAATAGCTTTGCAAAGTGTTTTTCCCTGCCGCGGCTATAAGAAACCCCGACTTCCTTCAGGAGTTAAAATTGGGGGTACCCATAGTGATCCCCCATGTCTAGACATCTTTAGGGGGGTCCCTAGAATATTTCCTGAAAATTTCCGTTTTAGGTAACCTGTAAAAAAAATTGTAAAAAGTTAGAAAAAAAATGACAAAAGGTCCCCCCCCCCCAAAAGCCAAACCAGCCCCAGGCTAGCCAGCCAGTGGTGGTTTCTAAAAATACGGGGAACAAAATGTGTAGGGTTCCACCGTATTTTAGAAACCAACACCAGGCTGTAGGGACTAGTGCTGGTTTTAAATATAGGGGGCAAAAAAGACGTGGGGTACCCCCTATATTTAAGACCAGCACCAGACCCAACCGACCGGGGTGCAATGCCACAGCCCGGAGACCCAATCACCGGGGCTCCAGGTCCAAAGCATTACACCCGAAGTCGGTCAGCGCAAGACGGTGATCTCGGGGGAGTCGGGGACCCCCCAAAAAAGGGTCCCCCCTCTCCCGAGCACCACAGGCTTACGCTGAAGCCTGGGGCTCTTCCCCATACCCCTTGCTTGGTGGGTATGGGGGTAATAGGGGGGCCAAATAATGTAACACTATTGTACTTTACAGTGGAACTACAAGTGCCAGCATGCCTGCCATTTTGCACTTGTGGAACTACAAGTGCCAGCAGACATGCGGCACCTGTAATTTCACTGTAAAATAAATAGTTAAAAAAAGACAAAACACACACACCGTGCCCAGTATAAGTTTATTACATACACCTACCCATTCACACATACTTACCTATACCAGATGTTTCTGTCCCCTTCTCCAGTAGAAATCCATGGTAGCTGGCCCTGTAAGGAAGATTTCATACTCGCCTACATCCAGCGCTGGTCTCCGCAGTAATCCATGGGTGTTTTAAAACAAAAAAACGTGTTACCCAATCCACGCTACAAGCTTACTAGTGTGCTGCTGGTAGGGTGCGCCTTCCAGCTCCCATCCTAACTTGCTGCAACATGCTCCTTCCTCCGTTTACCCCATCTGTGACACACCTGTTTGTCTGCCGCTCCCCTTTAGAATGTAAGCTCTTACGAGCAGGGCCTCTACCCTCTTGTGCTTCTCCTTAATTTACTTTCACCTACTTCTTACCCCCCACCAGGGCACCTAACACTTGGTTGTTTACGCTCTGTTGCATATCTAGGTGGTATGGTCACTTATGTATCAATGTATATTATCCATGTCCTTGTCCTATTGTTTACTTTAAGTCCGTTGTCAAATTATTTGTTTATGTACTTTGTAAGGCGCTACGGAACACTTGTGGCGCCATATAAATAAACAATAATAATAAGTGTGCCGGAAGTTTTATGCTCCTCCTCGCATTAGTGAATGGATGTTGTACATCATCCCCATGATGCCGTGAGGGCCTGGGGGCTGATCAGTGGTCGGAGTACTGGGCTCGCCCCCCAACGTGACTAGAAATGGGGGTGGGTTTTGCTATCGGCCAATGTCCTGTAGAGAATGGGAACTCAGCCACCAGTCACATACTGCCAGTGAGTTTAAACTGTGCACCATGTTGTGGGAGGGTACCAATGCCACCACCAGGTTCCTTCCACAGCACCTGGCAATAGTTCTGCTTCTGACTAGTGTGTGTGGTTGCTGTAGCAACACATTGCTGGTGGTTACTCTGGCTAATCCCTACTGATCACTTAATTTGGGTAAGGAACATAGGGTGGGGGCATAGTGATGAGGCATGGCACCGGGTCAATGCGGTAATAAGACACAAAGCAGTAAATATGTTTATTTCCCAAGATCAAAAATAGTGTTGACACACCATTTAGGGGTTTTGATGTTACAGTTGTGCTGAGGTGCATGTTAGCCCAGTTATCCTGTGTTATTTAGGTGCACGTCTCTGCCTGCATATATTTTTAAATAGGCTAGGCTTTGTTTATCCAGTAACATGTATGTATGTATGTATGTATGTTGCTTGTTAACTCTGTAATATAAAGTTATTGGTTACATTAAAAGAGCAGTGACAACATCTATAAACGAGCCTTTGCACAAGAGGTTATTGCATACTTGCCCTCCCGGGGCCTGCGGGAAGTTCCATATTTTTCGGGTAACCCCCCACACCCCTGGGAAAGTAGGCACCACTCCCGCACTTCCTAGTGAAGTGAAGGGGGCAGACTGGGGAGAATTTTCTCGCGGATCTGCAGGTCCGTCAGTAGGGGGCGTGGCCTAATGATGCAATTCTATGAGAATCCCGTCATCTGGCCCTGCCCCCTAGTCAAATATGCGTGATTATCGGCATTTTACCGTGAGGGGCGTGGCTTAATGACGCAGATCGTCTGGCCCCGCCACCACCTGCATCTCCTCTCTGGGCAAGAGCATCAAACCTCTGGGCAACTCCCAGAGAGGAAAATGTGAATGTTGGCAAGCATGGGTTATTATTGTATGTAACTGGTGGTAAATAATCCTGTGCAGTGACATTACTTGGAGTGTCCAGAAACTCATACACTTTACGGTCTCTTACACAGCATTTTTTTTTCCCAATGATAAATCTGGATTTACTATTAATATGGACCTATAGTCTCGTGCAAAAGGTTTTTATTACTTGTGTGTACTTTCTGTATGCAGCGGAGATACCCTGGATTACCTGCCCACCTGATGTTTGTACAACACACTCTGACCTAGTCAGTAAATACAGCAGCAATTGTCTGTCCTTATCTTCACCCAAGCATTGTGTGTGTGTATATGTACAGTATTGTAGTGCCTTGGGGATAGAGGGAGTCAGTGCTGGAGTCAATTGTGCTTTGGGAGTGGGGCACTTTTTATTTTTCAAAGACGTGTACCGTCCTATCCCTATTCGAGTAGGCACCACAGCCTTCTCTGGTTTGCGTTAGGGAAGAGCAATTTTCAGTTCAGGACGCTTCCAATAGCTTTTTTTTAAAGTGTGAAAAGCACATTAACAGCGGATAGGTCTCCTCTATCTAGTAAAATTATATTGGGTTATCTATAAATATTTGTTTCCCTCTGTACACCCACACATGGCTGCAGCACAGGATTGATCATAGGCAAATGCAGGCCCAAGCCCACACCATGACCACAATAGAAATAGTAATAGAATAGAATTTTACTTGTGCTGCATTTTATTCTCAGCATCACAAATTAAATAATTAGCACCACCTGTGGATCTTTTAACATGTATCAGCCAGTAATAAATAACCTGTGCACCAACTAGGAGATCTGGAAAACATGCACTATTAGGGATGCACTGCTATAGAGCCCAATATGTACATATATGTTCAGGGCAGTGCTAGGTCCTTCTGCTGCTCCTCCAGGCTCCCGGACTTGCTCCAATACTCTGGAATGGTGCTCACATCTAATATAAATACATTCAGCTCAGGCAGGATGACCCTACTGCTGCATCTAATGGCTTACTGTGATCACTGATCCTGTATATGCTGGAATTATGACACACAATACAGTATGTATGACGCATATTAATGCTGTTTAAGTACTAATTATGCCCTCTTCATGGACTGGCCACACTCGCTCTAATATCAAGCATTTGGAAACCCCCCCTCTAGAAATCCTGCGTTTGCCACTGTTGATAACAAATTGCCAGGCTCAGTACTGAGCTCTCCGCAGCTGCATGAGATGTTTCTCTGTGTGTGTGAGAGAGGTGTGCGGCTGAACGTCCTACCTCCCCAGCATGGGGTGACATCTTCTATCACCACAATCCGAGTTCCTCTCAGCAGCTTCTGCAATCATATTGTCACTTTCTCTTTCATGGGATTACATTGCAGCAGTTACACCTTCCTGAGTTTATGTAACTAACCGCCTCGTCTCAACCCAGTGACATTCCGTCTGCTGTGTAGGATTAGTGTTGGCATTTGGATAGAAATGTACTCAATAACTGCTAAGAAACAGCCTCAAATAATCAAAAAATATATGCAAAGTTTCATAGAAATTGTCCTGAGTGAAGACCTGTAAGGTAATGGCGAGTACAGATATTACAATTGGATTTGTGAGGAATTTGTCCTATACGGGGGATCATATTGCACAAAGTCAGTTGGCTTGGCGTTGATGCCTGGGCGCACGGTCAGTGATGATCCACTTGTGCTCCCAAAGAACATGCAGGACTGTCCAGTTAGCCTGTATGGTGTGTGGTCTACACTAGTTACAGGGGACTGACCTATAACTCATACACGTTTCTGTTATTCTTAAATATGTATTGGTGCTTTAATAAGTTAGCAATGGCCACTTCAAAACGCCCATCCAACTCCCTTCGACCCCGTACCCTTATTATCATCTTATTTGTGTGTGTAAAAGATGATATTTATATACGAGTATGAATATTACACTTTTAACGGTTTACTGAAGCTTGTACATATACAGTATGTACATGAATATTTCCAGCCAGCGAAGTCTTGGCTATAGTCAGCCATATGGTAATTCCACTTCATCTTAATCCATAGCAATTCCACGAGCTTCTCTGTGTGCATTGAATATGGACTTACATAATGGTGTTAATTAAAACTTGAGTTGTTTTAAACCGTAAACTAGCACAGCAATATCATTATTTTTGTTTTACCTCTGTGAGTTTAGAGCTTGCCTGTCACATATATACACAGACCAACTGTACTGATTTGGGGGAGGGGGGCACCCACTGTGGCAAGGGTTTCCCCTAATAGGTAGCAGCCATGCCCCCTTCACCCATTGTGACAAGCACATGTTCACTCATGGGTAGCAGCCATGCCCCCCTTCACCCACTGTGACATGGGCATGTCCCCTAATCAGTAGCGACCATGCCTACCTTCACCCACTGTGACATGGACATGTCCACTAATAGGTAGCAACCATGCCTACCTTCACCCACTGTGACATGGGCATGTCCCCTAATAGGTAGCAACCATGCCAACCTTCACCCACTGTGACATGGGCATGTCCCCTGATGGGTAGCGACCATGCCTACCTTCACCCACTGTGACATGGGCATGTCCCCTAATAGGTAGTGAGTCGACCATGCCTACCTTCACCCACTGTGACATGGGCATGTCCCCTAATACGTAGCGACCATGCTCCCCTTCACACACTGTGACATGGACATGTCCCCTAATGGATAGCAGCCATCCTCCCATTCACCCACTGTGGCATGGGCATGTTTCCTAATGGGTAGCGGTCATGTCCCCATTATCTTCTGTTATATTGGCATGTGCCCTACTGGGTAGCAGCTATGCCCCTTCACACACTCACATGCTGTGACATAGGCATGCCCCTTGTGGGTAGTGGCCCCTTCACACCCAGTGACATAGGCATGCGCCCTAAAGGCTGGCTGCCATGCCCCCAGCCTCTTCAACCACTATGACATGGGTATGCCCCTTTTGAGTAGTCACCCACTGTGACATAGACATACTCCCTAAAGGGTAACCACCCTGCCTCAGGCCCCTTCACCCACTGCGACATGGGCTTGTCTCCTAATGGGTAGTGGCCATACCTCCCTTCACCCACTGTGACATGGACATGTCCACTAATAGGTAGCAACCATGCCTACCTTCACCCACTGTGACATGGGCATGTCCCCTAATAGGTAGCAACCATGCCAACCTTCACCCACTGTGACATGGGCATGTCCCCTAATAGGTAGCGGCCATGCCTACGTTCACCCACTGTGACATGTGCATGTCCCCTAATAGGTAGCGACCATGCCTACCTTCACCCACTGTGACATGGGCATGTCCCCTGATGGGTAGCGACCATGCCTACCTTCACCCACTGTGACATGAGCATGTCCCCTAATAGGTAGTGAGTCGACCATGCCTACCTTCACCCACTGTGACATGGGCATGTCCCCTAATACGTAGCGACCATGCTCCCCTTCACACACTGTGACATGGACATGTCCCCTAATGGATAGCAGCCATCCTCCCATTCACCCACTGTGGCATGGGCATGTTTCCTAATGGGTAGCGGC
Source organism: Taudactylus pleione (assembly GCA_031769625.1). Classification (NCBI taxonomy): domain Eukaryota; kingdom Metazoa; phylum Chordata; class Amphibia; order Anura; family Myobatrachidae; genus Taudactylus; species Taudactylus pleione. The sequence goes on along the minus strand of JAUIMM010000033.1, from coordinate 2,085,118 downwards.
CATGTCCCCATTATCTTCTGTTATATTGGCATGTGCCCTACTGGGTAGCCGCTATGCCCCTTCACACACTCACATGCTGTGACATAGGCATGCCCCTTGTGGGTAGTGGCCCCTTCACACCCAGTGACATAGGCATGCGCCCTAAAGGCTAGCGGCCATGCCGCCAGCCTCTTCACCCACTATGACATGGGTATGCCCCTTTTGAGTTTTCACCTACTGTGACATAGACATACTCCCTAAAGGGTAACCATCCTGCCTCAGGCCCCTTCACCCACTGCGACATGGGCTTGTCTCCTAATGGGTAGTGGCCATACCTCCCTTCACCCACTGTGACATGGACATGTCCACTAATAGGTAGCAACCATGCCTACCTTCACCCACTGTGACATGGGCATGTCCCCTAATAGGTAGCAACCATGCCAACCTTCACCCACTGTGACATGGGCATGTCCCCTAATAGGTAGCGGCCATACCTACGTTCACCCATTGTGACATGTGCATGTCCCCTAATAGGTAGCGACCATGCCTACCTTCACCCACTGTGACATGGGCATGTCCCCTGATGGGTAGCGACCATGCCTACCTTCACCCACTGTGACATGGGCATGTCCCCTAATACGTAGTGACCATGCTCCCCTTCATACACTGTGACATGGACATGTCCCCTAATGGATAGCAGCCATCCTCCCATTCACCCACTGTGGCATGGGCATGTTTCCTAATGGGTAGCGGCCATGTCCCCATTATCTTGTTATATGGGCATGCGCCCTACTGGATAGCAGCTATGCCCCTTCACACACTCACATGCTGTGACATAGGCATGCCCCTTGTGGGTAGTGGCCCCTTCACACCCAGTGACATAGGCATGCGCCCTAACGGCTAGCGGCCATGCCCCCAGCCTCTTCACCCACTATGACATGGGTATGCCCCTTTTGTGTAGTCATCCACTGTGACATAGACATACTCCCTAAAGGGTAACCACCCTGCCTCAGGCCCCTTCACCCACTGTGACATGGGCTTGTCTCCTAATGGGTAGCGGCCGTACCTCCCTTCACCCACTGTGACATGTCATGCTACCTAATGGGTAGCAAAATATTTATAATGAATATTCTGTTGGTTGCTAAAGTGAAAGATGATGTTGGCCATAACTACAAATCAGATTTTAACTGTCATTTCTCTAATGTAACTTAGAAAATGAAAGCAGATGACTGATTGGATGCTATATTTTTTCATTGTCTCCTAATGGTTTTCTAATCAAATTATATTGGTTTATAGTGAAATTGCATTTTGTTGGCATTGTAGTTTTTCCATGATGCTTGCAATTTGATATTCGTGCATTCAGTGTGTCTCTCTCTGTCTCTACCTGTCCTGTGTTTGCAAAGCGAGTTTGGAGGAAACTATAGCAAAGTATTTGCACTGTCTGTTTATATTTGCACAGGCTATGCTGCCTGCTGAGCGAGAACGCCCAACACTTTATAAGGTCAAAAAGAGAAGTATACCTGTTAACTGCATGTCGACTCATTAGGAAATAGTGTCATCATTGAAAACACGAGGCACTGACTTCTAGTGAATTGATAGTTTGCATTATCAGGACTACAGGTTGCGCGGCCGTTTATGCCCCTCACTTGTCAATCTTCCATGCAAACTGAAAACCTGTGGGTGAGGTGCATCAATAGTGGTATTCCAGTATGAGTACTCCTGTTCAATGCCGTATCACTTGGCCCTTGCTGAGCATTTCCCATAGTCAGCATGAAATTGTTATGGATAGTCTATTGACAAGATATTGTTCTGGTTTTTGCTATACGTATGATTTCTATTTTATCTATATTTTTATTTGATTGTTATTGTTTATTTTATATTGTATTAAGTTGTATTTTATGTATGCCGACTTTATTATTATATTGTATTTTTTATTTTGTTAGGGTGTATTTCAACATTTCAATAAAAAAATACTAAATTTAAAAAAAAAAAAATAATGACATGACGTGATTTTATCAGACCAATAATGAGGCAGGTTTAGATGACCAAGGTCCCCATGGATCTAGTGAAAGCTGTCCATTTTATATTAAATTCCTATCACACTATCCAAACTTAGTTTGGCGCATGAAAGAAAACTTTCACCACAGAGTTGCCAGAAGGCCCAAATTAGATGTGCGGGGTCAATATAAAATCCGAAATAAGGTGTTTATTTACTAAGCAGTGTTAGGAGACAGAGTGAAAAGTGATACGGTACCAGCCAATCAGCTCCCAACTGTCATTTTTCAAACACAGCCTGTGAGATAACAGTTGGGAGCTGATTGGCTGGCACCTTATCACTTTTCACTCTGTCTCCTGACACTGCTTAGTAACTAGACCCCTAAGAGTCACTCAGAATGCTGATTGAGGAAGGAAGTCCACACATAGCAGGCATTGGGGGAGATGTACGAAGCCCAGAAGCGGTATCAGCGCACGTTATGTGCGCTGATACCGCTTCTTCCCGATGTATGATCGGGGGTGTGGGCGGTAAATGACAGGGGCGCTATGCGCCCCTGTCATTATCGGCGCTGCTATCTACAAGATAGCAGCGCCGACGGCAGGGCCATGTACGAACGGTCATAACGCATGACCGTTCGGCCGGCTGTAGCTGACGTTATCGACAGCTACAGCCTGGCTCTAGCCTATCCGGCTGCCGGCTCCAGGGCTCCACGCGGGGATCTCGCAATACTTGCGAGATCCCGCGCATGCTCAATGGAGCCGGCCGGGACAGAGACACAGCGCATCAGTACTAGGCTGATGCGCTGCTGTCTCTAGCGGGTAGTGCCGGAGGGAGGAGTTAACGCTCCCCCTCTCCGGCCGATGAGATGTTTATACATCTCATCGGTAGTGCTTCCTGCTTCGCCTCGGTAAAGAGGCGAAGCGGGAAGCGTTATAGCGGCACATTAAGTGAGAGAAGGGAAGCTAGCTACACCTATTGATCAACAGTCAGCCCTGGAAGTCAAATTAGCTTACTCTCTTTGATACCATTCCTTGTATTTCTAGTGTGCAAGTACATTACACATCTACAAATGACTCATCTGGGCCACTGTAACCGATGTAGTGTGCCCAAGATGGCTTCCTCGTCTGGTACTTTCCTGGGCAGGATGAGTAAAACGTTGAGCGATTTTATTCATCTTGTTAGTTGCTTTTCATTTTTTACACTTGTCTTATTTCCATGTATTGTCACCATGGGGAGGGACGCCACTGGATCCGGGTCCTCTGCAGGCATGTCTCCTCTATCCACCAGACAGTGAGGACACTGAAAAGTGTTCAATTAGGAAGGAATGAGACGATACAGAAAAGTGTTACATTAGTGTGTACCGTTTACTAAAGCATTACATTAATACGCAGTAGTAATTTAAGTGTTAAATTAGTTTACTTCATATTCTGAACAAGTTTGCTGATCTGAAGAAGTTTGGTTATGCTAGCCCCATGTTCTGAATTTGAACCACCGTCCACAAGATTAGCATACGTGCTGAAATCATTTGTGCTGCTGTTGGCATCCTAATGGTCTAATCGCCTGCACTTCAAAGTTTGGGAGACATCCCAGGCGCACAGGAGTTGCAGACTGATTACAATCGGGTGCTAAGATCCTAGACGAACACAGTTTTTTTTTTGTCCGTTAAAACGCCACTTTTGTGACTTAAGACCGACTTTCAAGGAAATGATTTTCTTATTGTAAGTGCTTGTGTAACTGCTTATATTGTCGATGCTGTCCTTCCCGTTCTGGTATTCTGGCATAAATCAAGGTTGGTCTGCTTAGAAATGACATCGGTCCTAGTTTCCCTTCAGTTTAGACCCATCACCACCTTAGCTGTGTACTTTGCCTCCCAGAGCTCATTGAGAGAGTTTTCCTAAACTCACGTCTGTCTGTTCCCTGACCCTGTAATATATTCCTGGCCCGGCCATCTGTTGTGACCTGCCAGTTAATAGTCCTTTATTTCCCTGTTCAGTTGTCACTGGCCCAGTCATATTAGAATGAAACAACTGTTACAGGTTTAGGCTCCACCGTTTAACCCTGGTGCATCTCCGCTGATTTGCAGTGACACGCCGCACATCTCTATTCTTCCCTTTGCAGATCCCTCAGTGGTGCGCAGAATTCTGCCTGTCCGTTCACCATCGGCACGGGACAGTGGTGTGCACTCAGGTGCAGAAGCAGACCGCCGTCTGGCTGGCCATGAGGGTGGCAGATGAAATGGACGTCAACATCGGACATGAAGTGGGCTACATCGTGCCTTTTGAGAACTGTTGTACAAACGAGACCATCTTAAGGTTCGTGCACTGCTTCCACTTAATCCCTCTGATCTTGTGCAGCTGTCAGTTCATTCGTAGAAGGAAGGCTGAAAGGGAAAAGTCTTTACGGTCAGCAAATCAATGAGACAGAACAGCTAGAGTCTATGACAGAGGGGCTGAGGAGAGTCCGTCCAATCTATCAAACGGTGGAGGATGCCCGGGAGGGGTTAGAAGCGTTGCAGCAATTAACATTAACAGATCTGTAACAATGCACGCTGGAGCTTTATTATAATAGACGTGTCAATGGGGGGCCTTAGATACAATGTATTGTCATAGCTTTAATGTTAGTGCCAGTCCCATCCACATGTTGTAAGTTGCAAGATCAGCACCAGTATAAAGTAGATCAATTTAACTATACTATATTAGCCTCATCAAGTTTATCCTTAAAGCGCCCCGGTATACGGAACAATAATACAGGGTGTATCACTCGCTATTGGCCCCAAAGTTTTTCTTATAACTTTTAAAGTAATTGACGTAATTTAGTGAAATTTGACACAGACAAACATGAGGAAGTCATAGCGAGTAATAAAAGTGTTCGCCATTAGCATCCAGGTCACGCATGTGCGAAGTGAAGGCCAGCTGTTCACCACCCTAGTCAGCAACGCAGGCCAAAAGCCCAATTACAAATAATCTTGTTTCCCTTTGATAGATAAGCTTATATGTAAATGCAGGGTTAAGCTGGGTGCACACTAGGACGACGGATCGCCCGTCCGGCTGATCCGCCGTCCTAGCTGGCGATAGGTAAGCGCATACACACTTTACTATCGTCGGCCCGATGTGTAGTGCCTGACGTCTCAGCTGGGCGAGCATTTACATGTGCCCGCCCATTTGTGATGTCCGTCACCGGCAGCCTCTGCAGCAAGTGTACAGGCCATCGGCTGATCTATCAGCGACGCCATTTGTCTTAGAACGATGTTGTTCACAGACATATCGCTGGTACACACCCGCCGGTGCGCCACGATATATCGGCCGTTCAATTAAACGCCCAATATAATGCCTAGTGTGTACCCAGCTTTACAGTTTCTTTTCCAAATCCATAGAAGTCAATTTTGTAAATCTCCAGGGCCGACTCGGACTTGAATGCGAGTCCATTTGGTGCGTTCATCACAGTCGCATCTCCACTTGTGGCTGAATGTGCGTAACTAAGTGGTAACCAGGCGTTCGCACTCAGGATTAGTTGATCGAGGGCACGTTGTAGACGTGCAGATGGAATTTCGATCTACGGAGAGTCGTGCGCAGGCAGAGATCCGTAGGTAGAGATCCGTCTGCTTTCAGATGCATCTCTTTCAATGCATGTAGGGCTGGTGCGAATGCGCGCTGAGAATGACGGCAAGTTTTAGCATTCAGCACATTTACGCATCTTTGCGCACGTCTGTCCTAATTTGAGTTGTACGGCACTCGGCCAGATCTGTCTTTCCGTGACTTTGGATGTTCCATGGCGGCAACTCAGCAGCAACAATGGGAATCCCCCCGTCTTGTAGTGGTATCGTGGGCCTGTTTCTCGCACCTAGCATGGGGCTGGTTCAAGTGCAAATACAACGTCAATGGAAGGCATGGGTGTGGACTTGCAGGCGCATTAAGCTTTGCATTAGCCCTACGGAATCTCGCATTAGTATAAAGTAGCAAATTCTGCATCCGCGGTTGCCAGTAACTACAGCCACATTGCGTGCGGCTCACAATCCGCCCCTAAGTAATCATTCATTGTAGGATGGATGAAATCTTAGCAGAATAATATGCAACCACTTATTTACAGCAGTTATTCAGCCTCCACTTTTACGAACATTGATATTATTGATTACTGTGCTGGATATCCTGCAAGCAAAGTCATTTCTATAATACAGAATGGGGACAATCAAACAGAATGCTGTAGTACTAGCATTATTTATCACAGCGATTAAGCAAACTTTGGATTATAAGATTTGAAGAAAAGCAAAACTGTTCCGTCCACCCTTCCCTTTAATGCAAAACAATTTTTTCAGGTTTAGTTCCGTTAATGCTTAGATATATGATATAAAGCTGCTGATTCATCCTTTGGAGAAGTCTACTGAACCAAAGACCGTTTAGGTATTAATAAATAAAGTGAATTATTTACTATATTACACTAACAGGAAGAAAGTGCTGCTCTTCCATGGCAGACGAGCTTGTTATTTTATCCGTATTGGCATAATTGCGTTGCCCTGTCTAGCATTTTCCCAATAGGTCCCTGAGCTGGCTTTCTGTAAATGTCACGGCGTCAGAGAAGACGAAGGTCTAGTGACTGCTGTGACACCAGGTCGCAATTCCATTTTGTCTGCGGCTCCCTGTGACAAGTCATTGTAAAATTGTGCAACCTTTTTTAAAGGACAATAAGTTTAGATAATGAGTTCTTTAACATGTCAGCATAAGAAAATAGCCACGGGAGCAGAATTTTATTAGGCCCATGCTGTCACGGTACAAAGTCCTGAAACTCTGTGCCGTTACCTAGATGTAAACTGAAATCTTTAACCCTGCAAATGGCCGATTTAAAACGTAGCAATGCAGCTACACAACTTCAGTCCAGTGGAGACCATGCACAAATATATATATCAGGCTTGCCTACCCTCCCGATTTGGCCGGGAGCCTCCCGATTTTCGGGTGCCGCTCCCGGCTCCCCGGAAAGGCAGGCAAGCCTCCCGGAAGTCTCACACCCTCCCCCACCTCCCCCCTGAAAACAAACAGAAATCCCCGCAGTGGGGGGCCCGGTGACACGATGCACGCAGAATCGCGTCATCGTGGCCCCGCCCCCTGCTTCACAATGCCGAAAATCACGGCATTGTGAAGAGGGGGCGGAGTCATGATGACGCGATCGTGCGGCTCCGCCCCCAGTGTGACCCAAAATGGCCACCCCGGCTCCACCCCCAATGCCCGGCCCCGCCCCCCGCTATTAGCCGACAATCAGCTCCCTCCTGGAAGGCTGGAGCTGATTGTCGGCAAGTGTGATATATATGTGGCCGTTTACTAAAGCAGCACAGTGTAACTTGGTTGGTGTTTTTCAGCTGCGTTGCATTGATATACACTTTGCAGTGTTGGGCAGTGAATCCCAAACTGGGTGCTGTGGCAGTCTGGGGTGCCATGGGGCAGTTGCAGGGGTGCCACGCAGGGCCGTAGCTAGGGTAGTGCGGACGGTGCCATCGCACAGGGCACCACAGGTCAGGGGGCGCTGTTTGGGCCTGTCAAATTTCTGTTTATTATCATTCTCACTTGTAACTTCCTCTTATTTCATCCCCAGCATCTCCTGGCCTCTCCTATCTCTTCCCTGGCCCTTCCCCATGAAGCCATGGCCCTTTTTTGGGTGCATTATGTCCCTTTTAAAAATGAGGGGGGTGCCAATGCTCTTTCTGGCACAGGGCACCAAAAAACCTAGTTACGGCTCTGGTGCCACGGCTTGGTGGCCCAAGACCAATCACATTATTTATGGTCAATGTGATAGGCAAAACCAGTGTTTGCAGTCATAAATTATGTGGACAAACAGAACCGCAATCCTGTCCACCTCCGCACAGCTCAACAAAAGGATGACCTATAAGCACAATTTAATTAATGTTATAATTGTTGCTGAATTTCTCAGTAAGAAACTTTTGATCTAGGGGTGCGTTGGAAAAAATGCTGATACTCTAGGGCGCCATGATCCAAGAAAGTTTGGGAAGTACTGCTGTAGGGGATGTGTTACTAGGGGGTAATGCCCCGCCTCAGATCACTCCACAAACCATTCCATGTTTTCAAAGCAGTCATCATTCACATTAATACATGCAGGCTTTTATTTTCTATCCATGTTGTTAAAACCTTTATTGGAGAGTTGGTCATTTTGGAAAGACCAGCGAGAGCCAGTGGACGTTAAGGAGCTACTGACAGCAATTATACGTCTTTATTGATCGTAGTACAAGTAAAGGTGTGGTGGTAGTCATTGCTGTGCTCCAATAATGACACTGGGCTTGTCCTGTACGATCCACCACAATATTTGGGAATGTCTCATGAAATCCCCAAACATGAAATCTCTCCAATTAACCTTCACTGAAATATTGCTGCCACATTACTCAGGAAGTGCTGAGTGCGAACCTAGATCTCTTCCCTCACCATCTTTGAGCAGAATGTGCTGTATCTAGTCTGAAACTTCTCACATGTCTGATTTTTGACAAATAGTGAATTTATAGGCGGCATTCTCATGAATTGTAGTTCAGCTCATATAATCTTTTGTATTAACTGCTTGTTGGTAGTGAAAACTCTGAAGTGAACAAAATGGCTGCCGCGCTGGAAAAGGAGTGCTTATAATGTTTTTTGATAATGAATATCCCTTGCCCTAGATTACTGCTCAGCTGAGGTTTCCTGTTAAGACCTATGTATAATCCCTGCTAACCAGTTCATTTATCAAGACTGTACAATGTATGCAAGACATATATATATATATATATATATATATATATATATATATATATATATATATATATATATACACTGGATACCCCACAGGAGCCCAGTTATCCCTTATAGAAGTCCAAGATACGGACGAAACGCATTGGAGGCTCCTAAATCTCTACCCATTCATGAACTTGCAATTTTTTAAAATCAGATAGGCCATTTTTTATCCTTATTTATTCTGACAATTTTACGCCATCTTTTTGTATATATATGTACTCTTATTTGTGGATTTTTATGTATTTTATATGTATCGTATCCTATATGTAGAAGGATACTATTGTTGGTTTTGATTAAAATTGATATTTACATTCTTAATGAGCACTTTTGCACTTTCATAATTTTATCATTAATGCACTATTGCACAGGTTTATGAAATCTAATTGATATATACCGCTTCTAATTGTTTTCTCGATTGAGATTTCTCTGAATGAATTATATTTATTTTTTCCTTTGCACTTAGCACTTTAAAGCACTTTTGATTTATAAATATTATAAATTTTTACATATATACATATATTTAAGTGTATATAAGCACATGAGGCGCTCTATTCCAGTTCCAATAGTCGCATTTTTGTGTATGTAGCAGATTACCACTGATACATGTTTTTACTGGTTGAGCTGACACCCATAATTCTGGGGAGTGCATGTTAACCCGTTGTTCATCTCTGTATGTTCAAAGAATATATAAGTGTGAGATAAAATATATTTAAATATAAACTACGAGGACTTGTACCTAAATTGGCGCTGTAATCTCTCGTTACACGCATAAAATGCAAATTCTCCAAATTTACATATCTAGCGATGGGACCATGTGCTAATTGTGTGCGTGTCTGTTGCAGATATTGCACTGATGAGATGTTACTGAGAGAAATGATGTCCAGCCCACTTTTGTCCTGCTATGGAGTAGTCATTATCGATGATGTTTACGAACGGTCGGTGTCAACAGACGTTCTCCTGGCTTTCCTCAAAGACATCTTGTTGTCGAGGCCAGACCTGAAAGTGGTGATAATCACCTCTCCTGAACTGTCCAGTAAACTAGTTTCTTACTATGGAAATGTTCCCCTCATCGAGGCTGAAGGCAGCTACTCCGCAGAAGCAGTATACACGTCAGGCGTTGAAAGAGACTATTTCCTCGCGGCGTTAAGGCTTCTGTTTGAGATCCATCAAAGTCAAGAGAAAGGGGACATTGTTGTATTCCTGGCCTGTGAGCAAGTAAGTGGGTGTGCGTGGACTGGGCGCTGTCTATGTTTTCAATGATCTGGCTACTGCTTTGCAGAACCAATTACACTGAGCTAAATAAACAGACATTAATTGATGCCGGCACAGTACAGAATTTGTCAGCGCAAGTTTGTGTTGCCATTAAGAAGTTTTCAACGCTTACTGCCACGTTCTCCGGAGAAGCTGTGTGCATGGAGATCTGACCATGTCTGCTTGTAGTTTAAAGTGTTTGTATTCTGAGAAACCTTGTTACCATAAATTGGGTAAAGAAAAGGGTTTTTTTCGTTTGTTGTGGCTTTAAAAGCCAAAGCATTTCGGGTGTAGTAGTATAGATGTAAATAAGTTCATTTAAAAATAGTGCAGTGGTACCAGTTTATTCAGCAGACAATCCCTTGGGTCTCCTTTCCCGATTTCGCCACCCCAACTTCACCACGTAAGTTGCCGCTCATTAATAATCACGCTAAAAAGATTAGCAAAGCAAGCAAATTAATCTTAATGGTTGTCTGTATTAACCACTAGCCACTGAGTAATAAGTGTTGCTCAATGACCTAGGTACACACTTGGCGATATATTGCTCATTTCATCGATGTGCAGCAGTCGATATGTCTGTGAACGACGTTGTCCACAGACATAGTAGGTCGTCCTGCAGCACAGCCGATGCCGATATATTGGTACATCTGCATGTGTGTACGGGGGATCCACCGCCTGCCCGTACACTTTCTGCAGGGACTGCTGACACTGACATCCCAACTGGGCGGGCAAATGTCATGCCGGCCCAGCTGTGATGTCAGCCCAGACATATCGAGCAGCTGATTGGTAAGTGAGCATAGCTTACCATTAGTCGCTCCGATGGTGTATAGGTCTGTTTAACAATCAGTCGTTAAAGTGTATACCCAGCGAGTAGGGGGCAATTCTGGCACCTGGTCAGTCATCTCTTACTGATGTCACAGAATGGGAGGGGCCAACTTAAACCATGTGCCAATGTCACCGAATGGGAGAAGCCAGTGCACTAAATTGTTGCGTTCTATGGTTACTTAGTGCAGTGTTGTGTTTCATTACATTACATGGATCCAAATCTGAAATGAATTGTATTAATAAGACATTTTTTTTGACACATCAAACAGTCGGGTACCACAGGCTGTAGCTGAGCCGCCATTACCTATTTTTAAAGCACAAAGGGGAAATCCTTGGAAATCTTCTAGAACTCCAAAACTGGTTTATTCTATATTGGGAAGAAAGAAATCTGTCTTTTATTTCTGAATTGAGGAACTGTGAATCCTCAGGCAACACTGAAGTCTACAAAGGAATCTGCTTGTGTTGTATGATTTCTCATGGTGTGTAAATTCTACCTAGGAAATAAGAAAGGCCTACGAGATGATCCACCAGGAAGCCTTGCACACCAACCCGGAGTTAGGCGAATTGCTTCCCATTGCGCTCTATCCTCACCAAAGTCTCCCACACTACCTGCCGTACGAGGGGCTGGAATACGGCACCAGCGACAACAGGAGGAGAGTGGTGCTAACGACCAGCCTTGGCGAGTCCCTGATCTGGATGAGCAACGTTCACTTTGTCATTGATGTTGGAGTGGAGAAGAGGAAGGTAAATGTGCTGTGCTTCATCCTTTCCTACAGCTGCTCCCAAAACAAATGTATAAACCCAGATTAGACCATCCGAAATAACGGCTGACTACAGTGTTCTTTTCATAGGCATAACCCTGTCATCCTGGCCAGGTCTTTCATATGTGCTCTGTGCAAACATGGTCTTCCATGACCGAAAGCTGCATTGATTTCCTGCCTGGCTCTGTGCTCTGTGCTAACGCCCGGATTGGCGTTCCTGTTTGCAGCTTCTAAATAATAAGACCTACTAAAGAAAATGTTATATATATATATATATATATATATATATATATATATATATATATATATATATATATTAGGGATGTGCAGGCTCGGATAGGTTCGAGTTTGCACGTGGAGTTCGGATTTTTCCCTCCAAAAAAACGGAACTCAGAACGAGGCAAAACGTCATCTTACATGGACGAACATCATCATTCCTGGACAAAAGACCAGGAATGATGATGTTCGTCCATGTAAGATGACGTTTTGCCTCGTTCTGAGTTCCGTTTTTTTGGAGGGAAAAATCCGAACTCCACGTGCAAACTCGAACCTATCCGAGCCTGCACATCCCTAATATATATATATATATACACAAACATCCAAATTGGCCCGGCACTCCAACCACCAACGTGTATTGCTCCGGTGCCCTCCAGGGCAAATGACCCAAAACGTATAGATCCAAAAACGGAGGCACTCAGCGAGACTGAGCTATGTAATGATAAAAGTCCTTTAATCCTACGTTACGTTTCGGGATTCCCTCCCGTCGTCAGGGACATACAGCAGTAATAAACACCACATCACACCCCCTTATATACCCACAATACAACATACATTGATTAAAAAATCAGAACGCACCTGTAAACCAGCGGGCCAAAAGGTCCCAATGAAGAAAAAGTTGGATGGGATCTTAATGGATGCGGTACAACAGGGAAGCATCACAAAGAGTGCCTCCGTTTTTGTATATATGTGTATATATATATATGCGCGTGTGTAGCTATTTTCTGTGCTCCAGTATGATTGTCAAACAGCTATTTATGTTGTCCTTGGATACAACCCAGGACTGCACAATGGATGCACTAGTCAGTCTTTTGGTCATCCACATCCCTCCTTGATAATTTATATAGTGAGTGGCCCCGTTACCCTTTCACCATTGATATAAATTCTATATAATAGTGCATGACCGCGCATTTCAAGGTCGGCAGGTCTGTGATCATCTTAAACTATTATCAAAAGATGGTCTCTTATTTGCTGAAGATAACACATAGTTGGCACCTTCAATATAACAAATAGACATCCACTGGCATGGGGCTCTGACCGTCAAGAAATAGTGAAATTAACCTTATATAGGCCCACCCCAGTCTCATGCAAAGGAACGTTAACCCCCTGGCCAGTGATTCTAAAAACAGACCTACGTGTTCCAGAGGAAAGTTATACTATTCTTTATTGCCAATTTGCAGAGCCAAATATCAGCACAACCTTCGCTTTCCAGGCCTGACAAAGAAAGGTACAATTAGTTAAATTAGTAAATTGCTGTGTAATTTCTAAGCATAGAGATAGTCTGTGCCAACTACTCAATACAGAAAGAAGCAGGTTTTGCCACTCTCCACTTTAACACATTAACTGAGCGCTCTGTTGTAACAGATGTTTAACCACTTAACTGGCTAATATTTATTTTAAAAACTACTTAGATGTTCTTGACCTAATTCAATCATAAAAAAACCTGTCAATTTCTATTTAACAATTATCCAACACAATTTTATAAAAAAAAATATACATAATTATATATATATATTTTTTATTTCTATTGTATACTGTACATCAATTTGAACTTCAAACTGATATGTAGGGATGGCCATCGGTAGATTCACCATCGATGGTACCATTGTCGGCTAACATCGATGGTATGAAACAATCAATGGGGAACCATTGATGGTTTAGCTCACCGATGGTCAACCCTGCTCTCTAACTCAAGGGACGGCAGATCAATCACAGTTGGGGGCGGGGCTTTGTGTGGTTGCATCAGGGGAGAAGCTATGCTCCATGTCCTGGCGCTGAAGAGATAAAAAAAAAAACCTACATCGACAGGCTCTATGACATCAATGGGAGAGAACCATTGGTTCTCTCCTATCGATGACAAACCATCGATCATCGGTGGTCAACCATCGATGGTTTGTAAATCATCAATGGTCGATTGCCATCCCTGCCCCTCTGTAGTGCAATTAGGGACCGACCACCTTCAGAGTCACGGTTGGGTGGGGTGGGATTGGTGGCGGTATTCATAGTGGCACAGCTACTACTTTTATCACATTACCTCAGCGGCTGCAGGGAACAGCTGCTGGGATTACACAGGAGCAGACGGCTCCTTCTTCACACTACCCCGCCAACTGCAGAGAAGAGCAGCCGCCGGGTATAGACAGGAGCACACCGGCTCTTTTTATGACATTACCCCGGCGGCTGCAGGGAACAGCCGCCGGGATTACACAGGAGCAGATGGCTCCTTCTTCACACTACCCCGCCAACTGCAGAGAAGAGCAGCCGCCGGGTATAGACAGGAGCACACCGGCTCTTTTTATGACATTGCCCCGGCGGCTGCAGGGAACAGCCGCCGGGATTACACAGGAGCAGATGGCTCCTTCGCATTACCGCGGCAGCTGGGGGGTGCCATCGGGCTGCCCGATGACCGCTGGCCACAGTGTTCGGGACACACTAAGGGAGGAGCCAAGGGTGCAGAGGGACCGGGAGATACCTTTTGAGACTGGCGGTTGCTGGAAGGCACAGGGCGCTTGACTGGCACATCAGATGCGACCATGTCTGGGAAATGCAAAAGAAATACAAAAAGATTGGATACAGGCGCTGTAATGAGTGGTTAATTCTAGCTGCCACTAGAAAAGGGCTAGTCAGGCCCAATAGAAATCAAACAATATATAAAATGAAGTGGCGCTTTTTGATGAATTTAACACAAACACTGTCACAAATATTGTTAAAATTATATAGACCATATAGGTCACTTTAATAAAAAAATATATATTAAGCACTAAAATCAATAAGAACCCATATGGTTAACAAGCCAATGTATACATTAGGTACAGACCACATCAACACACTTCCTGTTAATGTATATGCCAAATATTGGGGAAAAGAATGCACAATAATGTTACTTGGATAATTAGAGATGTATAAAGTCCAAAAACAAGGACACTGGATGAAATCGTGACACACCAGATTTAGTGTATAATTCAAATGTCCAGGGTATAGTTACCAGATCCTAATATCGATAGGAGGATGCTCCTATTGACATACAATGGTATGCTGCACTTGGAGTCCTCCAAACTGTACGGCAAGGTCTGTTGGAAAATCCTGATCTTTGAGGATGGACAAAAGTGCAGGAAGTGTCCCCAGGAAGACAAAATAGTCCAGGAAGATGGATCCAAGTTGGTCAAAATCCAATCTTTGTGTGTGTGGACACTTGGCAAATGAGGAGATACTCCAGTAGTCTCCTTGGTGGTCTCCTCTCACCAAGGAGACTACTGGAGTATCTCCTCATTTGCCAAGTGTCCACACACACAAAGATTGGATTTTGACCAAAATCAGGTCTCAGAAAGAGGTAAAACATCATCTTTCATGGACAAACATCATGTTTCATGGACTTGTCCAGGAATGATGATGTTTTGTCTCTTTCTGAGACACGATTTTTGGCGGGAAAATCCGAACTAATCCGAACCTGCACATCCCTAAAACATACTTGCCAACTCTCCCTCATTGTCAGGGAGACTCCCTGACATAGCAGCAGTCTCCCTGTCTCCCTGAAGAGTCTAGTAATCTCCCTGATTGCACCTTACCCCCATTATGTAGCGGTTATATAAAAAATTTTATATAATATATTTTATATTATAAGATTATTAGTATAATTTCCCTGCATTGGGTATAAGGCATAATAATCCCTATGGTTACATGCATGTTATGAAAAGTATCAGTGTGTTTTCATCAACAAATAGATCTTACTAACTGCTTTGGGGCTCATTTACATTTGGATGTAAGTCAGGTTTATGACACGCCTCTCAGATGTAGCAGTACACGCCCACTTTACCTACGCGCTCATAGTTGTTACTTTCACACTCTCCCTGAAATGCTTTTTGAAAAGTAGGCAAGTATGCCCTAAAATAAACGCACGTGAATATTGGTATTAGAGGTAAATGATATAAAATAAATGGCTCTGTAGGCAAGCTAAACTCTGTATGTCGACTTGGCTATCGGAGCTTGTGAAATTTATGATGTTATCCTGTTGTCTCTACGTATGATGTACAAAGCTTTGACAGCTCGGACCTTTCTGTCTGTTTCCCCAACTATTAGGGAATGGAGAGCTTTGGTTATTGACCAGGGAGATCCTGACTGGTTTGTTTAAACAAGGGAGGAACTGTCCCTGGAGTATGTTTGTTTGGCTTTGGCACCATTGGAATGGTTCGGCCAACTCTTCATACACCTGGCAGTGAGAAATCAACTTAATTGACGTTTATGTGTACACCGCTGCTTTCACATCCTACTATACTATACTATGGGGGAGATTTATCAAATCTCGAGGAGAAATAACATGGAGAGAGATAAAGTACCAACCAATCTGCTTCTAACCTGTCATTTTACAGGCTGGGGACCCGATGGTTAGCGTACATCTCCAGTGTTTAAGGCCGGGATGTACTAAGCTTGCGGTGACCATTCCGCCAGTCACTGCAACCATATGCGATTAGTATCGCAAAGGGCAGCTCTTGCGATAAATGCTCCGAGCCCGAGCCCCGGGAGCTTCCTGCTGGTTACATGTGCAGGAAGCCCTGGGCTCCTCCTCCTCCGCCCTGCACCCGGAAGAAGACTAGGAGGAGGCGGAGGACCAAGGAGGAGCGCAGCCCAGCGACCATGGAGAGCAGGTGAGTGGGGGCTAGCGCTGGGTGGCGGCGAACAATCGGGAGCAGGGTGCGGTAAGAAGCCCATAGGCTGCTATAGGGTAACGCCAGGTTTTTCTGGCGTTACCCTCTGCACCAATAATAGTGCAGCCGGGCCTTAGTACATATGGAAATGCGGTAAAAACCCTGAAAACGGGGCATATGCCGGGTCACCTTAGCGATGGCAGGTGTAGGGACGGGGGGCAGCGGGCAGTCAGTACGCGAGGTTGACTTGGCATATGCATGGTCACATAACTATAGTCGGGGGTGCACTGGGGCGCCGGGCAGTTAGGAGGATGTGACCCGGCATATGCATATTTCTGGTCAGTTCACTAATAATACAGTGATGACGGCCGGGCTATAGCGGGGACAGATCGGGCAGTAGGCAGTCACAATTCAGAGGAGACCCAGCATATGAAAATGGCGGAAAATGCCCTGGCCTCTTCTGATTGGCTGCTGTCCATGAAGGGGGCGGAGAGACATGGGAGAAGGCAGAGAGACAGCCGTCTTCACTGCTGTTCTCCCCTAACACGCATCCATTCCGCATCCTGAGATGGCGAATGGACTATTCGAAGCGAAACGGAAAGCTGAGCTTTTTGTGCTTCTATGAATCGCTCTCCCCATACTAGTGCATGGGGAGCACTCCAGCCATGGAGCAGGGCTGCCGCTGGAGAAGTTATGGACTTTCCCACAGTAACCCGCTTCATGAATAGATCGAAGCAGTGAAAAGCCCTGTTTTCAGTAAAATAGGGCTTCCCTCTACTTCATGAACAGACCCCATAAGAAGGTAAGACCTCCTCCTTGCTACACCCCTTTGAAGAAATACCTAATGGGAAGAAATACGTTAGAGCATTTACGGATTTTTGCATCTCCCAGTACGCTGTCCGGCCCATGTTCGGCAGGACAGTAACCGCCCATTATTGTACAGACCCCACTGTCAGTGCCGCACTTCGGAAGCCGCCTATTACTTGTGCCTACTGCTTGCTCCCACAGTGGTGAGAAGGACTGTGAAGCTGACAATTATTTCACTCCAGCCCCTATACTGGAGACGCCGCTTGTCTGTCAGCTGGCGTTGGGGAAGGAGTGCAACACCGGCATTTGGTACACAGGAGACACTGCATCTCAGCACTAAAGGAGGGTATCCACTACCCGACAGTGAAAAGACTGAACGATATCGTTATCGTTCAGTCGTTCACTACACTGCAGGGTGCCCACACTGAACGATATGTCGTTCAGTGCAGGCACAATCAATCATCTGCAAACATGCTGAACCTGACGATATTGTCAGGTTGACCAGCATGTTTGAGCGATGATAGATGTCTAAAGGTGCGTACATACTAGGCGATCAGGAAAGACAGTACGATTACGACATCATAATCGTACCGTCGTTCCTGATCCCCTGTAGTGTCTGCACTGAACGATCAGTCGTTCAGTGCAGGCACTCTCCATCATTCCTGAACATGCCAATCTGTCGTTATCGGCAGATTGTGCTGCATGTTCAGGCGATGGACAATGTTGGAAACTACCAGCGGGAGTGCGAATCGCTGGTCGTTTCTGACATAAAAGTGCACGATTGCGATGTCTTAATCGTGCAGTCGCTCAGTAATTTCGCCCAGTGTGTACGCACCTTTAAAGATGTCTAAAAGACCAAATTTTCAAACGATGTTGAAACGATTATCGAACGATTTTATCGTTATCGTTCAACTTTATCGTCTAGTGGATACCCCCCTTTAGGCAGCGAGCGTCACTTCGGACGCTGAAGTTCGGCCTATGTCGCCGAGTTTACATTGGCACTGGTACACTAGGTAGCATACCCTAGAAGCTGGAATACATGCCATGCCGCCAAGATGACACAAGCGGCAACAGCAGATGATATGCAGACCGGGCCGCCTGGATGGATCAAACTGTAGTGGGAAAACACAATAATGGACTGGACTCTGAAACTTCGACAGATCAACAGGAGACTTGATACCACTGGAGACACATTAAACTCTATAACCGGCATGGAGTGAAGGACTGGCTGGAATTTAACAGAAACAGGGCCCAACCAGAGCAAGCCTCCCTAATGACAGACTAATGTGCCACCGTGCTGTGCACAGACAGGAGAATCAATTAGTGTGCACCTGATACTGCACACAGATAGGCAGTAATTAATACAGAGCCTCAGTAGCAACTAAGGCTGGAACTGCAGACCATATGCTGCAACCACAGATCCTAACAGGAGGAAGGAGGAGACTTCAGCGAACGCTTGCCCGGCGTTCACCCCGCAAAGCATTGGCAGCGTAGCGGCTTGCTTGTGACACCGACTGCACGTCAATGTTAAAAAAAGACAGGAGCTGATTGGTTGGTACTCGATCTCTCTCCAAGATTTGATAAATCTCCCCCAGTAAAAACTTAAAAAAATAAATAAATATATATATTATTATTGATTTAAAAAAAACTATAGGAGCTTAGAATGTTCCTGCAATAAGCTTCACCTTTTTAAACCTTCATCAAAATATTTATTTGTGTTCGACACATCTAAATGGGGGAGAATAAAAGGGTCGGTGTAACTTTAAGCTGACAAAACCTGAACCATCAGCAATGACGAGAGAGCTTTTACAGCGAAACACTCAAGTTAATTTCTGTTCAGAGCATTCAATCAACTGGATGACTGTGGTTAAGAAACGTCCAATGTTGGGGACATATTTAAGTGGAATGACTTATAACGTAAAGGAGCAAACTACAATCTAAAGCAAAGGAATGTCCCAGACTATTGCCATCTGTCTGTTTACTCCCGCTACTCATTGTGTTTATCAGGCTGACAGGCACAATTGCTTGTGATATTTTCTGCTAGCGTCTTGTGGATCATAAAATAAAGTACACGAGGCTGCACCAGAAATACTGCGGAACTAACGAGCGCAGAAGAGCATTGAGCAACGGGACACTAATGACTGAGCGACTGAAGCGCTTTCTGTCGCTCAGCTGGACTTCTTCCCGATGATAGCCGGTCACCGCAATCCATTTTATTGAAATGCCTCATAGGGAAGCGTGAGATTTTGCTCCGCTAATTTACATTAGTGCATATAGATCTCAATCGCCATCTCTTCTCTCTCTAGTGAGCCTGTAGCGATCAATCTCTGCAAGGGATAATGTGAACACACACAGCCCTGCGCTACACTCCTGGTAACCGCGTCCTGACATGCGGAATGCTGAGAGCATTGAATTGGGAGTTTTAAGAGGTGCAGCCAGTCTGCCTACGCAGTCATTTTATTTCAGCTTCTCAATGTTTATCCTGCTGGTAGTTGGTATTATTTATAAAATAACTGCACCTCCAGCTGTATTTTATTAATACAGTATATTTTAGCATGTCTAGGCCTCAGCATTGTACGGATGTAGAGTTAAAATGCACAGTACAAGAGTATTGTAGCGTATTGTCTTTGCTTAGATAATTACCCAGGTAATTTGGCGGTATTATACTAATTAAAGATCCATTGGGGTCTCTTTTTAAGGGTAAAACATGATTTAAGTATCCCTTGATCACTCAACAAAGGCTGAACGCAGGCAATATTTATAATAATTATTATTATTATTTACTTATACAGCACCAGCAATATTCTGTTGCGCTTGACAATTGGGAACAAAACCGTAATAGACTAGTAATAAAACAAGACTGAGTATTAACACAAATAAAGCGGGTCAAAGGGCCCTGCTCAAACGCTTACAATGTCATAGATACCTCCTACCACCTACTGCGCCTTGTCCAATTGACCTATTTGCAATCACAGGGGCTTTGCATGGGGAAGATACTTGTCTCAAATGTATTAAGGACAGCATCAATACCGATCGCCTGCTGTCCTTCTATGCTGTTGCCGTCTCAGGATGGTAATAGCAAATGCGTTGCAAAGAAAAAAAAAATGTGTTATACTTATAGAGCATTTATTTTTTTTTAGTAAAAATAATTATAATAAAGTAATAAAAACACAAATTCCAGGTTTTCTTTACTTTTTTTTATATATATATTTAAATTTTTGAAGAATCTGAGCACAGGGTCCAGGTGCAGCGTGACCTGGAAACGCTTGGCTGGCAATACGGTAAGTCACTTACTGCTGCCGGTCAGCGTGGTTCACCCTCTTAGTGATTACAGTTCCAAAAGAGGCGATAGACAAAATGGCAGCATCCATTATAGTTTGCCTCCAGTTCTCCTGCTTATCAGCGATATTTTGAAAATCGAGTGCTGTATTTTGTCTTTGAAATGAATGTTATTGTTTTTCATATGCCCTTCAGGAGCTCTTACTGTGTACGTTCTATCATCTTCCCAGTTTTCTTCTGGGTTATTTTGCCATTCACATTGTTATACGAGGTTGGAGTGTTTTGGGGTAAAAGTTGCAGTAGGACAAACACAGACCAGTAAAATAGTTGTGTAAAGGCATAAAGCTCCTTTTAATGCATAAATATTAATATTTGAGTGTCTTAAGGGTTTGTTACTCTAAGGGGGAGATTATGAAATATATCAAACCTTTGCAAGAGAAGTTGCAATAAAGTAGAGAAGTTGCTCATAGCAACCAATCGGCTCCTAACTGTCATTTTATAGACTCTGCTAGATAAATGTTAGCAAGAAGCTGATTGGCTGCTTTCTCTGAAAGGTTTGATCTCCCCCTAAATAATGTAATTATGTCAAACTAAGCCACGGACGGAATCTACAAGTATCACTCACCATCTTATATATTACAGAACTTGGGGGTCTATGTACCATACTTGCCTACCCTCCCGATTTGGTCGGAAGCCTCTCGAAAATCGGGTGCTGCTCCCGGGAAGGCAGGCAAGTCTCCCGGCTGCCCTCGACCCCTCCTGTCCCACTCCAATTGTTTGTAAAACCCCAGCAGCGAAGGGGCAGCCAGATAGTCGGCAAGTATGCTGTGTACTAAGCAGTGATAAGAGACAGAGTGAAAAGTGATAAGGTGCCAGCCAATCAGCTACCAACTGTAATTTTTCAAACACAGCCTGTGAGATGACAGTTGGGAGCTGATTGGCTGGCACCTTATCACTTTTCACTCTGTCTCTTATCACTGCTTAGTACATAGACCCCTCAGCTTTTAAAGCCTCCTATTAGACAGATTAAACAGTGCTGGTCATCCTGAGCTTTAATGAGTACTTCTGTAATAGTTCCGTTGCTGGATGGACCTACACAAAGCAATGAATCTGCCTGTAGACTTATCATATTGTTTTTCTTGTGTGTGTTTAAGGGCTCCATATAACAGTGATGCATAATTCCTTTAGTTTAGCAGTCGCTACAAGGGTTATATCATCTTTTGTGTATTATTATTATTATTATTACCGGTTATTTATATAGCGCACACATATTCCACAGCGCTTTACAGAGAATATTTGGCCACTCACATCAGTCCCTGCCCCAGTGGAATTTACACTCTATGGCCCTGATTCAGAGCCGGACGCTCTGACCAGAGCGCTCGCTCTTAATCAGGGCCCACCTCCATTAATATGGAGCGTCCTCCTGGACGCTCGTATAGCTGTGGGTCACCACCCACAGCATATACGAGCGTGCAGGATGATGGTCGCGATGGTCTTGACCATCGCGACCATCGAAACTGCGAGCAGAAGCCTGCGGTTGAGTTTTTCAACCGCAAGGCCAGGAGTGATTTTTGCTCTATCAGAGCCAAAATCACTCCCACTGACATCACTAGTGATGTCAGTGGGGCCGGCTTCAGACGGTAGGCGTTCCCTTGGGAACGCCTCCGTCTGGCAGGCACGCCCCCGGCACGCCCACCAAAGGGGGCGTGTTGTCAGTCAACATCGACAGCACGCCCCCTTTGATGAGACACTCCGAGCGAAGGAAAGTCCTTCGCTCGTAGGGTCTCGCACATGCGCACGACGGAGCTCCCTCCGTCGTGCGCATGCACAGTGCGGACCATCGACCCACTTGCGAGCGGACAGCCGCTCGCGAGTGGGTCTGAATGAGGGCCTATATTGCCCATCACATGCTCACACACATGCATACACACTAGGGTTAATTTTTTTGTTGGGAGCCAATTAACCTACCAGTATATTTTTGGAGTGTGGGAGAAAACTGGAGTACCCGGAGGAAACCCACGCAAGCACAGGGAAAATATACAAACTCCGCACAGTTACGTTAACCATTACACCATCTGTGCTTTAAACAAACAGCGGTAATCTAAGATTACCGCTGCTTGTCACTGCATCGCTCTCGCGGTTCGCCATCCAGTGTCGGACTGAGACAAGAGGGGCCCACCGAGGGAATGCAGTTCTAGGGGCCCATGCTTAAGGGGGGAGTGGTCTTCGTTCAGTGGGGGTGTAGCCAGCCACCACAGATTCATAGCTCACCATTAGACAAATCTTGGTGTAGTTTCTATTGAAAGGAACCAAGCCCCCATGTTGATCAGTGGTCCTGCTCCACCTCGTGGCTGACCATCTAGTAGAGTAACAATATATATTTTGAGGTCTGGAACCTGACACCTAGAGGAGGAGGGTGGGCCCACCGGGGATTTCCCCTGTGGGCCAGTCCAACCCTGTCGCCATCTAAAGGTGCAATGGCAGTGGGGACCCAGTTCTGCCTTTCCAGCTTCAGCGAAGCCTTCCAGGCACTGCTGGGTCCTGGCCGGGTTAAAGTGCCATACACATGTGCAGACTGACTGCCGCACATGCGCAATTCACAGAAGCCCATCGCTGGCCGCGTTAAGCTGCCAACAGCTGAGCGGAGGACCTCGCCGGTGTGGAGGACATCACTGGACCTCGCCGGAGGGGTAAGTATTGATGAATATCAGTGTAATTTTCATTTGTATCACGGCAATACTAAACGTAAAATGCCACTAGTATTAAGCTTCGTTGATAAATGGGGCCCTTAGTTCTGATCTTTCCTTTTCCAGGTATATAACACCCGGATCCGGGCAGAATCTCACATCATGCAGCCAATAAGCCAGATTCGGGCAGAAATGAGGAAGCAGATTCTAGGCACATGTCCTGCAGGTAAAATTGGAAAAAAAAAAATCAAATCACTTATTATTATTATAATTATTATTATTAATATTATCTTTTATTTCTAAGGCACCACAAGAGTTCTGTAGTGCCAAACATAGGCAAGCCATTAAAGGGTTACATGCGTATATAAAGTGAACAATATTGCTAGATACATGCAATAAACTCATTTATCTAGATGCATAATTACAGCCAACAAAATGCATAATCCCGTAACAACACGAGAGGAGGGAGCACCCTGCTCACAAGAGCTTACATTCCAAAGTTTCTGCAAACTTACCCACCTATTTTCTGTTTCTGATAGCTCAACGCTAACAATACCTTTCTTACCGTTTTAATAAAGTCCAATGATTGGCTTCCCCCCCTGCAGGAAAGATCTTCTGTCTGTACTCTGAGGAATTTTCCCGGACTGACATGAAAACCTTTTTGACTCCAAAAGTTGAAGAATCAAATTTGACGTCCATGGTCCTATTTCTGAAGAGGATGGACATAGCGGGTCTGGCACACTGTGAATTTATCAACATACCAGGTATCTTTTCACAGAAAAGACATGATAGAAATCCATTTTACAAACTGTTCAACAAGGTCGTCCCAGTATTGGGTGGCATTTACTGCATTACATATTAAATTTAGTTATCGCATTGTGCACCATAATGTTTTGAATGTGGAATTGCGTGGCAAATCCAGAGGCATGATGGGAAAATGCAGTACTGGAACCAATCCCTCTCCCCCCTGCAGTATTCACTATGCAGGAACGGGTGCGAGGGAAAAACGCTGATGATATTCTAGCTGCCACAGCACTGTTCCCTGCACGACCATCTTTTCTGTAGAGCCAAAAGGGTTCTACTGAATCTGGCCTATATGATTCCATCTGGAGGGTGGGCGTTGGAAAGGGGAGCCAGATTACTGCCTGCCACCATGTGTCAGAAACGATATATAAAGGACAGAAGATCTTCACGTAATTGTGTGTACACGTTCACTACCTGTAAGTGGGTGTTACGCCGTCATGAATGCTGATGTCTGTGAGGGTATTGTGGCTGCCTAGTATGGCTGGTACTTGGAACATCTCCTTTCTCATTAGTGGTTTATCTGGTGACATTTCTGTATTTTCACACCAGGTTATCATGTTCAAGCGAGGATAAGGCCAATTTGGGAGATTTAAAGAGGGTTTTCTACTTATGTTGTATGGAACTTATGTTGCCGCCATTTTGTTTTTTTTCTGGTAGGGCTTGGATCCTGATATTGTTAGTAATTATGTTCTATCTGTTGGATGAACATTTTCTACCTCAGAAATGTGCTGCTCTGTGTCAAACAACTTTTTTTATATATATATTGCAATACTGCGATGACGGCGTTACAGTGACAAGTGAGGTGAATGACTTTAGTTGTGTTACTGACAGAATTTATTCATTCATGTAGAATAAAATATTGCCATAACCGATGAATTAATCAGCAGCACTATGTGCGGAAATAGCAGCACCAATTACATTACTCAATTTTTTATTCATAGTTTAGGATTTGACAGGTTGCAGGTGTTTGGTAATATGCGTTTATAAAGTGTGTATATAAATGTATATAGTCTTGTCAGTCAAGCTGCATGTCACCGTGAGATAACATGACACAGGTTTATTTGCTAGTATTATTAAGCCTGAACAACCTATGATTAGGGCGTATGCAGTATAGAACAGGTGGGAGCCTCCTGAAGATTGGCTGTCATGTTGAACAGAGAGTGGGATAAATGTTTTGTGCCTGACGTGTACCAGTTGAGTGTTTACAGTGGAGGCCGCCATTGATTAGATAGCAGCCTATCCATTCGCTGGGATCTGGTTTCCTCACTAAGGGGCCTATTCATCATCCTTAATTAGGGCCGAATTAGCAATGGGGCGGGTGGAGCTGCAGCTCCAGGCCCTTCCATCAAAACAGGCCCACAACATCTGTTGTGCTGCTGTAGAGAGGAACTTTTTTTTACACTCTACAGCAGCCTGCCAGTGGCCGTCCGTGGCCCCGTCCCCATTACGTTTCCCTAGATCCGGGGTTTCAAACTCTAATATGCCCTAATAGCAAAACTGGCAGTGCATTCTGGGATGTGTAGTTCTACTTCAGCTGGATGGCTCGAGTTTGACACCTGTGCCCTAGATATGTAAAGGAGGGACCGCAGCAGATATCTCCGATGCTTGCTGCGATCCCTCCATTCCCGCTGGCAGCCGCATCCCCCGTAGGTTTCTATGGGGGATGTGATGCTGCCAAATTTACCAACACCCCCCTTCCCCTGCAACACTAGTCACACGCCCCATATCTCTGGTCACACTCCCGTGGCACTGGTCACAGCCCCATATCACTAGTCACACTCCCGTGGCACTGGTCACAGCCCCATATCACTAGTCACACTCCCGTGGCACCGGTCACAGCCCCATATCACTAGTCACACTCCCGTGGCACTGGTCACACGCCCCATATCACTAGTCACACTCCCGTGGCACTGGTCACACGCCCCATATCACTAGTCACACTCCCGTGGCACTGGTCACAGCCCCATATCACTAGTCACACTCCCGTGGCACTGGTCAAGCCCCATATCACTAGTCACTCTCCCGTGGCACTGGTCACAGCCCCATATCACTAGTCACATTCCCGTGGCACTGGTCACAGCCCAATATCACTAGTCACATTCCGTGGCACTGGTCACAGCCCCATATCACTAGTCACACTCCCGTGGCAATGGTCACATGCCCCATAGCACTAGTCACAGCCCCATATTTATTTATTACCAGCTATTTATATAGCGCACACATATTCCGCAGCGCTTTACAGAGAATATTTGACCATTCACATCAGTCCCTGCCCCAGTGGAGCTTACAATCTATTTCTACTTCAGGGTCCATAGGGTATCCACAGGATACCTTGGGGTATAGGTGTGACGTCAGTCGCAGGGCACCAAAGAGTTAAGCTTTCAGCCTCCCAGGATGCACTAGGTCCCCCTCCTATACCCCGCCCCCGGGCCAAGGCACCTCAGTTTAGTTTGGTGCCCGGCCGGAGTCGGGTGCACCTGTTGGAGTGGGGGCTAGAAGAGCCCCTGAAGCTTATTCTTCATGCAGCTGTGGCTGCACATCTGGATGAACAGCATGGACAGTCAGTCCTGACGTCCATGCTGTCTTCCCTACACCCCGCCGGTACCAGAACGCCGGTACTGATCCGGGGATGCTGGTGGGCGTCTGGGGTCACAGCTAGCGGTGACCCCAGATGCTCCGGACCATGGCCGGATTCAAGGGGGACAGAGGTAAGCAGCGGGGTCCCGCGGTGGGTCCCCGCTGATCACATGGTCCTAAGTCCCCAGGCAGGGGGCTCCCTGGGGACTGGCTGCAGCGTGGAGCCAGGCGACCAACCTGCGCTTCCACTACCCCCTGGGACAGCGGACCGCAGCAGAGCGGTAGCGCTGCGGCGTCCCAGGGGTTAAATGCATGCCAGGGGAGCGCGCCTTCCCTGTCTCACAGCCGGCGCCTCCCCCGCTGCACACAGCCCTCTCTGCACTGTGCTGACTGGTCCTGTGTCAGCGCTCCTCCCCCAGGCCAGCTTCTCTCTGCTCCTCGGCGGCCATCTTCTCTGCAACGCATGGTGAACGCTGCTGGAAGTCTGGAAGGAAGCATCGTGGTCTGGGTCCCCCCGCATACCTCTCCTCCGCTGTGGCTCAGGTCTGTGTATGCAGCGCTGTGTCCTACCAGGCCCTGTGTCTGTGTAGTTGAGTGATCAGCGCTGTTAGTGCAGGAATTGTTATTTCTCTGCATTGTATGTGACTGTGCTAGCGCTGCTGCCTGTAACTATTCTTCTCTAAACTGTCAGCTTTATTACTGTCCCTGTTCTTTCTGCTAAAGCCCTTGCGGTGCGGTGCTGCAGGGTGGTCTCTCGCCTATTTAATACTTAATTGGTGAGAGAGGTCACATACGTGGTGCCATCTTGTCTGAAAGTGATTTTCCCCTCCGGCTACAGTGTACCACGTGCAAAGTACCGTTAGCGGAGGGGGAGGGTAGCGCGGAGGGCCTTTGCCGGCAGTGTTTGTCCATGGCGCGGCCTATTACGGTTACAGCACTGGTACAGGAGCCGCCCTGGGCTTGTTTCGCTCAGGCGTCAACAGCTTTAGTGGGCCAGTTAGCTCCGCAGCCCGCGTTTACTCCGATGGGTTTGTCCCAGCAGTCTGTGGTGTCGTCACCCATGCAGGGGTTCCCACGACAATTGGTGGTACCCCACAGTCTCCCTATTTCCCCGCTCCCGGGTTCTCAGGAGCCAGCGTGGGTTAACTCCCTGACGAGTTCTTTACGTGAAGGACGATGCCACAGTCTTTCCTCTTTCGGGTCAGTTGGTGGACCATTTAGAGGAGGCGTGGAAACAATCTGGCAAAAGATACCAGCCGCAGAGACGCCTGGCGGTGGCTTATCCGTTCGCGGATAATTATTTTGCTAAGTGTGAATCCCCTCCACAGGTGGATTCTCACGTGACCCGTCTTGTCCGTAGTGCCACATTGCCGATGCCATCCATGTCCTCCCCTAAGGATGCTATGGACCGCAAGGTAGAAATCTGCCTGAAGTCCGCTTATTCCCTTGCAGGGGGGGCAGCACGGCCGGATATGGCCATTTGCTGGGTTGCCAGAGCGATGGAGCGCTGGGCGGATTCATTAGAGGCTTCTTTTGAATCCGACTGTCCGGCCGAACAAGCGGAGTTGATTGGCAATTTCCGTGATTCGGCCACCTACATCAACGAGGCGGCTCTAGACATTAGTACTCTGGTGTCTAGAATTTCTTCAGCAGCGGTAGCTGCTCGTCGTACCTTGTGGCTGCGATCCTGGAAGGCGGACGCAGATCCAAGAAAGGTCTGGAAGCGTTGCCGTTTACCGGAGAAGTTCTCTTCGGTCCGGATCTGGATAAGATTGTGGCCACGCTGGCGGCAGCCAAATCTGCTTGTCTCCCGTCGGCCGCTGCTCCTTCTGGTTCTGGACCATCGTCCTTTCGGTCATCTAGGGCCCAGGGCAGGCCCAAACCACAGTCGTTTCCTCGACAGGCTGGCCCTAAGAAATCGGTCAAGCCCCGGAAACAGGCATGGAGTACCAGACGTCCGGCCCCCAAGCCAGATGACAAGCCTGCGGCCTGACGGTCCGGGTCTCCCCTTGGGGGATCCCAGGGTGGGAGGCCGCCTGCTGCAGTTCTCCCGGTGTTGGTCGTTCACTACGACAGACACTTGGGTTCTGGAGGTGGTCTCTCACGGGTACGCCCTCTCCTTCCGGCACAGACCCCCGGCTCGATTCTTCACCACGGGTCTACCATCAGACCGGAACAAGGCTACGGAGCTGCGGAAGGTATTGCACACTATGCTCCAGGCTGGAGTTATAGTGCCTGTTCCATTCTCCCAGAGGGGCCAGGGTTTCTATTCAAATCTATTTTTGGTACAGAAACCCAATGGGTCATATCGTCCGATTCTCAACCTCAAAGCACTCAACAAGTCTTTGCGGGTCCCGAAGTTTCGGATGGAGACCCTACGGTCCATCATTCTGGCACTGGAACCTGGGGACTACATGGTGTCATTGGACATACAGGACGCTATGGCGGTCATGGCGGCTTCTCTGCGGCTGCAAGGAGTCCGCATGTTGCCGTACTTGGACGACCTGTTATTGGTGGCAGGATCTCCAGAGCTCCTGTTACACCACTTGGACCTGACCATTGCACTGCTGCAACGGCACGGCTGGCTAATCAACTGGCAGAAGTCCACTCTAATCCCGTCTCGGAGGATTCTGCATCTTGGAGCCTTATTGGACTCGGGACAGCAAAGGATCTTCGTGACGGAGGACAAGATCTCTGCTTTACAGTCAAGGGTGCGCAGTTGTCTGCACAGCCGCCGGGTGTCCTTACACTCGGCGATGAGGTTACTGGGTTCCATGGTGTCGGTGTTCGACATGGTGGAATACGCCCAGTTTCACTCTAGACCTCTGCAGCACCTGATCCTGTCCAAGTGGAACGGGCTGCCTCAGTCTCTGAAGTTCCAGACGATTGTGCTCACCCCGGAGGTTCGCCTGTCCCTTGCGTGGTGGTTAAAGACGACCCACCTCAACAAGGGACGTCCGTTCTGGGTTCCAAATTGGGTCCTGTTGACAACGGACGCCAGTCTTCGGGGCTGGGGAGCAGTTTCGGGTCCACACTTGTTCCAGGGCAGGTGGACACCGACAGAAGCGGAGCTTCCAATAAATATCTTGGAACTCCGTGTGGTCTTCAATGCTCTCCTGCAGGCACAGCGGTTTCTCCAGGGTCACCCGGTGCAGGTCCAGTCGGACAATGCTACCACCGTGGCCTACATAAACAGGCAAGGAGGAACTCGCAGTCGGGCGGCTCTCGTAGAGGTCTCTCGGATCCTGGTTTGGGCGGAGCGCAATCTTCCGGCCATATCAGCGGTCTTCATCCCGGGAGTGCTAAATTGGGAGGCGGACTTTCTAAGTCGCCAGGACATTCATCCAGGGGAATGGTCCCTGCACCCGGACGTTTTTCAACTACGGGTGGACAGGTGGGGTCTTCCAGAAATCGACCTCATGGCGTCCCGGCACAACAACAAGTTGCCGGTGTACGGGTCTCGCACAAGAGACGAAGGGGCGTCTCTGGTGGATGCTCTGTCCGTCCGGTGGACGTTTAGGTTCGCATACCTGTTCCCTCCGGTCTCCCTTCTTCAACGGGTAATCCGGAAATTCAAACAGGAAGGAGGGACGCTCCTGTTGATAGCTCCCGCGTGGCCCAGACGGCACTGGTTCTCAGACCTTCAGGGTCTGTCCGTGGACAGTCCTCTGCGGTTGCCGCTACGACCGGACCTTCTGTCTCAGGGTCCTTGTCTTCACCCGGACCTGACTCGGCTGTCTTTGGCGGCGTGGCTGTTGAGACGGCCATGCTGAGGTCCTGGGGGTTTGCCAGCTCTGTGGTGCGTACCATGTTACGAGCTCGGAAACCGTCTTCCGCGAGGATATACCATCGCGTGTGGCATACGTTCTTCCATTGGTGTCGACCGAGAGGTTATGCACCGCGGGAGTTTCGTCTGTCTCGGATGCTCGCCTTCCTGCAAGCGGGACTAGATCATGGGCTTCGCCTTGCTTCTTTGAAGGTACAGGTTTCGGCCCTATCTGTCTGGTTTCACCGTAGGATTGCTACAATCCCGGAGGTGCGCACCTTTATGCAAGGTGTTCTCCGTATTCAGCCGCCCTTTGTTCCACCTGTGGCGCCTTGGGATTTGGCTGTGGTCCTGAGGGCTCTCCAAGGACCGCCGTTTGAACCACTGGGCTCAGTGGATATTAAATGGCTAACAGCTAAGACTGTTTTCCTTCTGGCCGTTGCTTCAGCCAGACGTGTTTCTGAGTTAGGGGCTCTTTCTTGTAGACCCCCTTTCTTGGTTTTTCATGGGAACAGGGCAGTGCTCCGCACTCGGCCCGAGTTTCTTCCCAAAGTTGTTTCCCAGTTTCATGTTAACGAGGAAATAGTTGTTCCGGCCTTTAACTCACCGGGTCTTTCCGTGGGTGAGGCCTCTTTGGATGTTGTGCGGGCCTTAAGGACTTATGTTGACCGCACTTCTTTGTTTAGGAAGTCGGACGCTTTGTTGTCCTCTATGGCTTCTGTAAAAAGGGTTGGCCTGCTTCAAAGCAAACTTTGGCAGCCTGGATCCGTATGGCTATTTCTGAAGCTTATCTTCATGAAGGCCTACCGGTCCCTCCTTCTCTGAAGGCTCATTCCACTAGGTCTGTGGGTCCTTCGTGGGCAGCTCGACGTGGTGCCTCGGCAGTTCAGATCTGCAAGGCTGCTACGTGGTCTTCTGTCCATACCTTCGTGAGGTATTACAGGTTTGACACCTTCGCCTCTCAGGATGCTTCCTTCGGGCGGCGGATTCTCCTTTCTGCACAGGAGCGTCCCCACCCTTAAAGGATACTGCTTTGGGACATCCCCAAGGTATCCTGTGGATACCCTATGGACCCTGAAGTAGAAAATATGAGATATGGTAAGAACTTACCCTTGTTATCTCTATTTCTACGAAGTCCATAGGGTTCCACAGGACTCCCGCCCTGTCGCACCTGTGCTGCAGATGGGCTTTGCTCTGGTCACCGGTTTTCCGTCTCCCTCTGGTGAGAATGTGATTCTTGTATGTGTCCAGATCTTTGTTCTCTCTCTTCCTTCTCCTCCTCCGGCCTATGGCTTGGTAACTAACTGAGGTGCCTTGGCCCGGGGGCGGGGTATAGGAGGGGGACCTAGTGCATCCTGGGAGGCTGAAAGCTTAACTCTTTGGTGCCCTGCGACTGACGTCACACCTATACCCCAAGGTATCCTGTGGAACCCTATGGACTTCGTAGAAATAGAGATAACAAGGGTAAGTTCTTACCATATCTCATATTATTCCCTATCACATGCTCACACACATACACAATAGGGTTAATATGTGTTGGGAGCCAATTAACCTACCAGTATATTTAAGGCCTAAGTTATCATTTACCTGTCATTATAGTCCAATATACATACTGTACTGTATAAAGAAAATACTGTAAGCCTGCTGAGTCGGATGCAAAGCTCCCGAAAGTGCGCACGGTTGCGGCAACCAGATTTACTACCTTATGCGTACGGTCACGCCACCCACTGCAGCATATCATTATTAGTATCAGCACTTACACCAGCGCAATGCTGGATGCAAATGATCCAACAGGAACAGGCGTCCAATCACCGTCCACAGGTCTCCAACTAGCACAGATGTCCGGCTACACCCCCACAACGCTCCCAAGTGAGGGATATTTTCCATTATTTTTGCCAGGTAGCCCCGCAGTAATGCCCATCTCACAGATGGAGAGATCCGGTGCTAACTGACCTCTCTTGTATTCTCTATTAAGGTGAGTATACCTGGTGCTGTGCATGCGCAATCTGCATTTGGTTATTTGCAGCACGTGCACAGTTTGCTTATGATTGCGGGTTGCGGCCTCTTTTGGCGTGCAACCCTTAATCGGGCCCTTGGCCTGTACATGAAATAAGATAGACGGAGTGTGAGTAGCACCCCCATGTTACGGTGCCCATACTGACGTTTCATGCCATAAGGAGCAACAACCACAGGTATCACCATAGCCCTAGCAGCACAGGGGCTCAGTAGCCAGTGTCCATCTGGATGCTTAATAATTTATTGAAGCAGCAGCTGAAGAGGAAACAAATGTGTGTGAATCGCTTCTGCCTATGGTTCCCTGACAGCCTTGGCCGTTCCTGCTCAGGTTACTGATCTGAGAAACAGGTTCAACACAGAAGCCCTATTCTGTCAGATAATAGATCAGAGGGAATCCCTAGAACCCCAGCATCTGAGACCTGTAGCTGTCACTGCACTGATTGAGGCCTCTGCTAAGGACAGAAACAGCAGATGCCTCCTGAACAAATGTGCCAAGCATTCAATCAGTAGCCGGATGTCAGTCTGTCAGATCCCCCCCTGTCCGGTGTTCTCTTACCGCATTTTCATAGCTCTACAACTCATCGTTTGTGTAATGTGTTACCTGGTAATGATTCCAGTTCATCCTACCCAACAATGGCAGCACCTTCTATCATACCAGGATCAAAGCCTTGATATATTGGGACCCAGTCGGTATCAGAGATGACCCCAGTGCATTATATTTATTATGTTAGATTGATTTAAACATAGGTTTGTTTTTGTTTTGCATGTTAAATGAACTTTTAAAGCATGTATCAGATTTGTCATTTTGTCACTTGGTCATTTTTCTTAGCTGTCCTCTTATAAATCAGTAACTCTTTTTCAAAATCTCTCTGGAGGGCACATAGTATAGCTGCTCATCACGCACAGGCTCACAGATTTCAGCATGTCATGGGAAGAAAGAGAAGAGAGGGAAGATTTTCTAGTACACAAAGCAGGCAGAGCTCAGAGGGGAGTCTCAAAGCATCTCTGCTCCCTGCATCATGCTCCATGTGACTGTGGTTGCCATGGCAATTCATGAAACTGTGCAGGGCTATAAATTAAAAATAAACTTAGGAAAATGGAAATTACCAAGATTCTTCTTATAGCCAGGGATAGTGATTTATGTTAACAAAAAAATAAAGCCACTTTTTTTTATGGGACTGCTGCTTTGCATAACGTTAAGATCTGAAAATATATTGCAATACACAGATTCTGTCTTTTTCATCATTTAGACACCACAGACTAGATATACTAAGCAGTGGGCTTGAGCTCTGACATTTTTAAACGGCAATAATAATAAAATATTGAATGCAAAACACTTCTGGTTTTGCATTTCTTATTATTGCTAGTTTAGACTTTAGAGTGAAAACCCACGAGAATCGCTGCTGCTTAGTAAATCTAGCCAACTACTTGGACTACTGTAAAACCCCCAGATAATGATTGGGGACATATCTAAAGACTGGCGCAAAAAGATCCTGTAACCCACCGTGCGCCAGTTTTCCTAATGTCCCCCATATTAAGCCGCAGGTGTACAATGAGTGACATGTATTTATAGTAATATATTAATCTCATACAAGCGAAGAATGTATGTTTAAAGACTTCTCCATTTTGCTCTTTCTATGTGATCAGCTAATATATATGCTGTAATTGCTATCCCCTGTTTTGTACCATGTACTTCCACCCTGCTGTATGCTATACTGGTGTGCTATACTTCCACTGAAGTGCATCCTCCATGATCTATTCACACAGGGTATATCATACTATCACATACGTGTCAGTTTTCCCATATATGCCTTGGGTCCTTGTATGGCTTATCTCCCACAGTGCAACCTTCCTACTGCGCTCAACATGGCTGCCTCACCTGATACACTCATGGATGGAATGAAAAATGAATGGACCTGACTATTATGCTGGGACCCTACTCCTAGCGTCAGGACGCTGCAACCACCCATTTTGTGTCATTTCTTCTAGGCGTAACCTATTCTACCCAGGGTAATCCTACATAGTGTGCACAAGATGGCTGCCTCATTTGGTACCTTTTGTGGGTGGAATATATAACCCATGGAAGTTATTTCCCAAAATGTCTGCACAACCCTGCAATATGCTTATTGTGCTATCTAGGTTTCGGCTGACTTTAATGATCTCTCTGTGGTTTTCTATTTTCTGCAATGCCAAATCCTTGTACAATGTACCATGTTTTCTGATGTCTGTAAAGCGACTTTGAGACCTACGGGAGAAAATCACTATATAAATAAAATGATTATTATTATAATTAATAGTTGCACTAAATCCACATTAGTATTGACATAAGGCCTGTGCAGGCAGCACTTAGAGCCCCATTTATCAACGAATCTAAATACCAGCGGCATGTTTGGTTTAGTATCGCAGTGATACAGACGGCTATGCCACCTGGTATTCATCATAACTTACCTCACTGGCGAGGTCCAGCGGTGTCCTTCTCCTCGGCTTCCTTCTCCTTCTATGTCCTGCACGTGCGCGAAGGTCAGTCTGTCTGCGCATGCCTGATTAGTGGTGTCACAAAGGGGGTGCGGGCCGCACCCAGGTGTCACCCGCCGAGGGGTGACTCCAAAGTTCCAACTCCCTCTCAGTGACAGAAGCTGGGTGCTGCTCTATAGCATTACACGCAGCACTCTGCTCCTGACACAGTGAGGGAGCCGGCACTGCACACAGAGTGGTCCCACTATGCCCAATTAATCCGGCAGTGCCGGAAAGGCTTCGCTGAAGCCGGAACGGCTGCTGATGGGTCCCCTTTGCCGGCAGGGTGTATCTATAATGGGTGCAGGGTGTGCAGTGCACATGGGCCCCTGGGTCCGGGGGGGCCCCGCATCGCACACCGTGCACCCATATTTTCTAATACTTACCTCTCTGAGGTCCCGCATCGGGTGTCTCAGCCCTGCACAAAACGCTGGAAAATAGCAGCCACTGTGTTTTGCGCATGTGCAGTGAGGAAAAGGTGGGGAAAATGGCGGCCGCGCCATTTCCCCGGCGACCTGCGCAGTGGACTGTGGACACAGACTAGTGCCCAGAGTCTACTGATGCTGTGGTCAGACTACTGTCTGATGGCAGCTGCCGGGGAGAGAGGAGGGCGGCCCCAGACGGGGAACGCCATCTAATCTTAGATTAACACTGATATTAATAATTAAAAGTTGAAATAACCCCTTTAGCCAGTGCTAAAGGTTATATATAGTTGTTGAATGGGGCCCAGTGCATTTAGTTTTTATACTTTTTTCGACAACTGAAAGATGTGTATTTCTAATCCTAATTCTAGTTTCCTGTCCGCTTCGATGTTTTTACGAGGGATGATATATTTGAGAGTCAGTCCGGTTCTCCGGTAACTTTGCGTCACCCTGAAATGCCGTTGTTGTAATTCCTCCCCTGTCCATTGGAAATTAGAAAGAAAAAATTGTGGTTATTTTAATGTCACTGCTTTAATGCTGCTTTCTGCGCCTCGGGGATGGGAGGACTTGTTAAACAGATCACTCACTGCTCTGCGTATCCCTGGAAGAACACTGTACGGTACTTTTTACGTGGGAGGATCAGTATCCTCTTATGGCAGCGATTCACAGCGCTCTCAAAGTGACTTGGGAAGGGAATCCTGCTAATGCTTTGTGTTTATTACAGCCTGCCTATACAGATGCTTTCATCACTTCTATAAGCAGAATTCCTTTATCTTTTTCATAATGGTGACTCTGTCAAACTGCGTTTCTGACCTTAAAATCTTCAATCAAAGAAACTATAACCGAAACATTTTCTCTTTTGCCTCTAGCAGATGGCGTCCATATGGCGTAGTTTTGTTCCCAAGTGCTGCCTGAGAGCAAACTGATGGTTCTGAGGCTCCATTCAGGCGTGTCGGCAGCCCCATTCTGGCGTGTCCTTGGCACGTGTCTGTGGCCAAACCTCATTCTCGTGGCCCATGTCTGCAGCCAAACCCCATTCTCGTGGCCTCTGTTTGCGGCCAAGGCCAGTTTTGGTGGCCCGTGCCGGCAGCGAACCCCCATTCTGGTGGCCCTTGTCTGTTGCCGAGCTTTGCTGTGGTGGCCCGTGTCCCGTTCTGGTGGCCAATAAAATATGTCTAAGGGGTCTATTTACTAAGCAGTGTTAGGAGACAGAGGCCCTGATTCAGAGCCGCTCGCTCTGAATCAGGGCCGGGCTATTTTTTTTTTTTGAACAGCCTCCTGGCCGCTCGCATAGCTGTGGGTGACCACCCACAGCTATAGCGAGCGGCCAGGAAGATGGTTGCGATGGTCAAGACCATCGGGCTTGCGGCGAGACCCTTGTGGTAGGGTCTCGTTGCCACAAGCCCCAGAGAGATTTCGGCTCTAACAGAGCCGAATTCTCTCCCACTGACATCACTCGTGATGTCAGTGGGGCCGGCCCCAGATGGAGGCATTCACATGGGAACGCCTCCATTTGGGCAGCCACCCCCCCCGGCCCGCCCACCAAAGGGGGGCGTGCTGTCACTCAACATCGACAGCACGCCCTCTTTGTTGCGAGACCTGGAGCGACGGCTTGCCCGTCGCTATCCGGGTCTCGTGCAAGCGCACGACGGGGCCGGCTCCATCGTGCGTATGCGCTCTGGGCCACCATCGACCCGGTTGCGAGCGCATAGTGCTTGCTACCGGGTCTGAATCAGGCCCAGAGTGAAAAGTGATAACAAAGTGATAAGGTGCCAGCCAATCAGCTACCAACTTTCATTTTTCAAACACAGCCTGTGAGATGGCAGTTAGGAGCCGATTGGCTGGCACCTTATCACTTTCTTATCACTTTTCACTCTGTCTCCTAACACTGCTTAGTAACTAGACCCCTATATGTTTTGGCGTTCATTTGAGGGAACATTCTCTGCTGGAGCTACAACGAATACTTCATGGAAATATATATGCATGTATATGTACATACAGTATACTTGTATAGTTGATATATACTGTATGATGCCTGTAACTAATGTCTAATTACAAGTGTACACATGGGCTCTTTGAGGGTTAAATAATTGCCTGGAGAAATGTTGCTCCTGCACTGTGTGGATAAGCAGCCTCCTGGCTCTCAAGGCAAAAAAACATTCATTAGTGGAATATTGATCTTGTTAGTACTGGAATTTCCACCCACAAAGCTTTAAGCAAAATGCATTAATGTTAACGCATGCTCTCCACAGCTGTCACTATCAATGTAGGCAGGAGCTTGAGTCCACACCAGTGTATTTCACACAAAGCTGCTAGTTATTAATGTGACGGGTGAACGCCGACCTTCTTCTGCCCAAATAATTTAAGAAAAACAAACAAAGGAACAACAAAGCCTGGAGTAATACCTGGGTGATTTGTTCTGAAATACATTATTATATCTGGTAATGACCTAGAGTTTGTCTCAGTCCTACTGCAAAGGGCTGGGATGGGCATTTTTTTTAGTGTATTTCCTAACCACAGAATTTGTGGACGTCTCTGCTTGTTTACTCATGTGCAAAGACCAGGGGCGTATCTTCCTATTGGCCAGTATGGCACTTGCCAGGGGCACCAGTGCCGTCCAGCAGTGCCACCCACGGCCAGTTCTGTCTGTCAAAAGTCTGTGCTGCTGCTGATCTCTCAGTCAGGAGCATCAGCACCGAACGTCGAAGGGGGGAGGTCAAACGCTGCTCATACAGCCACCAGAGTGTCTGTTTAGTGGCTTCCAACAAGTGGGGGGGGGGGGGGGGGGCGCCAGTCCCATACTTTGCCAGGGGCACTCAGACCCCCAGATACACCCCTGTTAAAGACACCTGTTTAACCACTGAGCTTAACATAGTGCATGCCCACATTATATTCTGAGCTGTGATGGTACTGCTGGTTCATGCCAAATAGGGAGAGGGACAAACAGCCTGGGCTTGGTGCCCATGAGTAGTGATTTTACTGGGGGTGGATTGGGGCCTGGCCACATCTGTTCCTCTATGGCCACATCTGAGCCTCCTTTTGGCCAACACATTCATGTTCCTTATGCTACACACGCCCCCAAGTAGTGACTGCACTGCAAATGTAGACTGTGGAATTCCTCTACGATGTCCTAATGCCATTTAAATGTATCTAAGGCAGTGGTTCCCAAACTGGGCGCCGCGGCGCTGTCACCAGGGTGCCGCGGCCAGAGGGAAGCTGCTGTCATCTCAGCAGGCCTGGCCAAAATGTTGATCGCGATCTACCGGTAGCTCGCAGAGCTCCCCCCGGTAGATCGCAAGCAACTTTCCTTCAGAAAGTTGATCACTGGCCTCTGAAGCTAGAAGAGGCTAAAGAAGCCTCTGATCACTTCAGCGTTCCCAGTGATGCAGTGCGCGGGTGACGTCACCCGTGCAACCACGGCATGGCGCAATGCATTACTGGGAACTTGGAGCGGTAGCCAGCGTGAACTTCATGCAGTTAAGTTCTGCACAGGGCTGTGGGGGGCTACTAGTGGGGGCACTGCCTAAGAGTCACTACTACTACTACAAGGGGTACTGCATAATGGGCTCAACTACAGGGGGCATTGCATAATGGGCAGTACTGTAGTGGGCATTTCATAACGGGCACTACTACAGGGTGCATTGCATAAGGGGCACTACTACAGGGAGCATTGCATCATAGGCAGTACTACAGGGGGCATTGCATCATGGACAGTACTACAGGTAATTTGGCTTAAGGGTGCCTTGAAAACATGAAGGAGACCCTAAGGGTGCCTTCAACTGAAAAAAGTTTGGGAACCACTGATCTAAGGCATAAGAGCTAGGGGACCTTGGGACAGTCTTCATATAAAATCACATTTCCACATTTAATATATTGTGGTAGATGTACTAAAGGTGCGTATCCACTACACGAGAGTGTAATGACTGTACGATTACAACACTGTAATCGCGCAATCATTAATCATCCTGTGCAGTGGATAATGTGCCCACACTGAACGATATGTCGTTCAGTGCAGGCACCCTCCGTCATCCCCGAGCATGCACAACCTGTCGATATCGACAGGTTGGCTGGCATGTTCAGGCAATGACAAATGCCGACAACGACCAGCGGGAACGCGCATCACTGGTCGTTTTCGACAGTTTCCTGCACAATTAATGAGCGATTGAACGATTACGATGTCGTAATCGTTCAATCGCTCATTTTTCTCGTCTAGTGGATATGCGCCTCAAGCCTTGGAGAGTGATAGCGTACCAACCAATCAGCTCCTAACTGTCATTTTTCAAACACAACCTGTAAACTGACAGAACATCTCCCCCATTGTCTTTTCTATGAGAAATGTGCCTAGTCAGTGCAAAAGGCATCCAATGTAACATACAGGTAGGATGTTTTGATCTGGGGCAATTCTGGGCCCTCAATTGAATATTCTCGGTTGGTCATCTCTTTCTCTGGTGGTTTCCTCTGTGTGGGTACCAATGAGGGAGTACCTAGTGTAGACCAGACAGCAAATGCAGAATTACAGTGTACTCATAGGATTTACACTTGCCTATCTCATGTAGTTAGTAGGCATTGGACAGTCTTACACCATTGTCCATTGGTGGTTGTGGGAACAACGTAGAGTGCAGTCTTTTATTATTATTATTATTATTATTATCATTTATTTATATGGCGCCACAAGTGTTCCGCAGCGCCTTACAAAGTGCATAAACAAATTGTTGACCAGTGACTTACAGTACAGAACAATACAATACAGGACCAGGGCATGGATAATATATATTGCTACATTATCGACCATAACACCCAGAGCATAAGCACCCAAGTGTTAGGTGCCCTAGTGGTGAGTAAGAAGTAGATGAAACTAAAGTAGGGAGAAGCACAAGAGGGTAGAGGGCCCTGCTCGTAAGAGCTTACATTCTTTTATTCACTTCCTGTCAATCACTCTGCCATGGGTCTGCGTATCCTCTGCGTTCGCAGTCCCGAGCGCAGTGGCTAGGTCACGCATGCGCATTACGCAACAATCGGCTGATTGCGTGCGTATAAGCAACCGCGTTCTTTGCTGAATCAGGCCCTGAATGCTGTTTGTGGGCATTGGGAAAGTACTGAAGATTTTTAAATGGTATCAAATGGCTGATTTGTGCTTTTTTAAAAAAAAAAAAAGCTAAATCAAACTATTTTTGTTTAATCTCAAATCAAATTACGGAAAAAAAAATATAAAAAAAAAAAGAGGAGATTTTGGGGTTCTTTGAGGACACTCTGAAATGCTTACATTTTTTTTTATTCAACAAACTAATTAGATTTGGGGTGCCTTAACTAACAAAAAAGTTGATTTTGGGGTAATTTGAGGCCATTTTTTTACCACAAAAAAATGACATGTTATTATTGGACTAATTAATTAGGAAATTGGAAGTTTCCAGTTAGCTTAGTCATTGAGGCGGTGACCAAGGGGTTCAGCCCAGTGTCCCGACATTTTAACCTTAAAGATTTTCCCTTCCATCTCTCACGCTCAGGGAAGTGCGAACTGCTAATCCGATTGCAAAATGAATGCGCTGTACGAATTCAAATAGAAAACAGCAACTCGCACCTCACATCTAATTGAATTGACCCCTATGTTTGAAAAATGAGTTAGGAGCGGATAGGTTGGTACATTCTCTCTCCAAGCTTTGATAAATCTCCCCCTTTGTGTGCTACCCTCAATAGTACACCAAAACCTGCCAAGTGGTTCTCCAGCAGAAACATTTGCCTGTCACTGATCTAACCTTACAGGCAGAGAAGGAGCTGTTACATATATTTAGGGGTTTTATTACCACGTCACATACTGGGGGACAATCATAAAAGTTGTGCTGCTCATTGTAGCCAGTGAGATTGCAGCTGTGATTTTTTTTTGCAGAACAGTTTATAAACATTTCAGAAGATACAAAACCTCAGAGGGATCATTGGTCCCTATAAATATAAAGACCCTTTCCAAGTGCAGAGGAGGTGGGGAATGTGGGACTTCTCTCCATCCATATTGTCACAAACAAACAATGGGGGTCATTCAGACCCACTCGCGAGCGGCAGTTTGCTCGCAAGTGGGTCGATGTTCCCCACTGCGCATGCGCATGACGGAGGGAGCTCCGTCGTGCGCATGCGCGAGACCCGACGAGCGAAGGACTTTCCTTCGCTCGGAGTGTCTCATCAAAGGGGGCGTGCTGTCGATGGTGACTGACAGCACGCCCCCTTTGGTGGGCGTGCCTGCCAGACGGAGGCGTTCCCAAGGGAACGCCTACCGTCTGAAGCCGGCCCCACTGACATCACTAGTGATGTCAGTGGGAGTGATTTTGGCTCTGATAGAGCCAAAATCACTCCTGGCCTTGCGGTTGAGAAACCCAACCGCAGGCTTTTACTCGCAGTTCCGATGGTCGCGATGGTCAAGACCATCGCGACCATCATTTTGCACGCTTGTATATGCTGTGGGTGGTGACCCACAGCTATACGAGCGTCCAGGAGGACTCTCCATATTAATGGAGGTGGGCCCTGAATCAGAGCGAGCGCTCTGGTCAGAGCGTCCGGCTCTGAATCAGGGCCAATGTGTGCACATAGGCAGACCCCGTCACGTGCACACACCCATACTGTCCAATCCATCCATATTTCATTATTTGGGACTCGAGCACCTGCCAGTTTTGTAGTAAAATCGGAGCTACAAGCCCTTAAAGTGGCATCATATGAGATCTGCTAATCTCACTCACACCTAACGGCGCAATCTCCATTTACATAGTGAGATTTACCTCACTCTCATCCCTCCAAATTCATTGTGCAAACAAAATGACATCTGTGCCCCTTGAAAGGAATGGGTAGGAAGTCGCGGCGGCTGAATAACCGCCGGTTCATATCCCGACGCCGGCAGCCCGAAAGAAGATCCCGACAGGGCAGGTAAGTACTCTCTCTTCCCCCTAACCATAACCCTCCCCTAGTGGTATTTAACCCTGACCTCCTCCCCCCCATCCTTCAAACCTGACCTAAACCCGCTACGCTTACTAAACCTAACACCCCCCTCACCACCACCACGGCTAATGCTAAGGGCGCCCCGGACTTGCCACGTTCGGGCTGGCGTCCATCGGTGTTCCGGCGTCAGGATTAAGATAGGCGTAGGTATTTAGACACCTATCTTAAGTCCCTTGTTGGGATTACCTTGCCGGTATTGATACCGGTCTCACAACTACATCCCCTTTGAAAAGTTGCCAATCTCAACTAGGAGCCATCTTCTCATCCAGTGTTCCATCTCCTAATCTGTCCAGCTCTGGGGCCTAAATGATTGCTCCGGGCTGAATTTATTTTCTGTGACGCTCCCCTGTAGTAGAGGTTCAGGATCCCCTTCTGGTTCACCTTTTACTTTTACTTGTTTAATTTTCCTGATTCCTAAATTGATG
The DNA here is from genome assembly GCA_031769625.1 of Taudactylus pleione. Classification (NCBI taxonomy): domain Eukaryota; kingdom Metazoa; phylum Chordata; class Amphibia; order Anura; family Myobatrachidae; genus Taudactylus; species Taudactylus pleione. The sequence goes on along the minus strand of JAUIMM010000033.1, from coordinate 2,042,354 downwards.
AACTCATGGCAGGGAATGACTCACATGCCAGAACCAATGGACCATCTCTGCCTGAATACAGTCAGTTAAGGTGGTAAACAGGAGGCCAGGTATTCTAACCAGCAATGAGACTGTGGTTGCTCCTCCTCCTAACTCTTGGGAGGAATTTCGGTTGGTTTCATTATATTCACATATTCCCGAATTCCTTAAATGATCCTGGTGGCTCTTAGATTTCACTCACAGGCTCCCAAATACAGGAAAAAAATAAGTATCCCTGCAGCCCCTGGTTTGCTAACCAGCAACCTATCCTTTTGTTGTACAATCACCTAATCGTCTGACTTCACACTAATGATAGACCTAAATAAGTTAGGGTTCCAATGGTGATAGGCATTCTTTACACGGCTTAGCGATCTTGTATTGGCTAGAAGGCTTAATCTACAGACATGGTTACACATCTGTAGCAAAAAAAAAAAAAAGCAGGTAACGTTGCACCTGGACAAAACATATTGCACTGCAGGTGGGGCAGAGAGTAGGCCCCTACATCAGAGTTCAGGCCGCCATTCGATGGTTACTCAAATGGCCGATGGTGATCTGATACTGCGTCGTCATCTATTTACACATGACCCCTCCTGCGGCATTTGCATAATATAGCACAGCCGATGCGTAAAAAGATGCAGCGTCTGAGTAATTACCGTCCATCTTTGAATCAGCCCAGATTTAAGGCCCCCACACACTGTACGTTTTTCATAAACGATTTGGCCGTTTTCGATCGATTGGAACGACAAATCGGTTAAAAAGTGCCGTGTGTATGCATAATAACGATGCGCGCTCCCGCAGTCGTTGATCGTCATCGCTGATCTCTTCTACATGCAGAGAGATATCGACCTATCGTTCACGATTTGGCACACATCATTCCGTGTGTATTCATGATGAACGATGCGATGGACGATGAGAGATTTGTCGTCACTTTGCCTGGCCACTCCCCTCCACTATTTTGTGCCAGCATCGTGAGGTTCTTTGCTGCCAAACGATATATCATTAACGACCCATCTATCTTGTTTGATCGTTTGCATAATCGCTCCATATGTAGGCACAATATCGTTTGTTCAGGAGTTCAAGGGAAATTGCAAACGACATTGGATCGTTTGCAAAGGGTACCGTGTGTAGGCCCCTCCAGGGGTAAATGTAAATAGCCTGCGCAATGTAGGCATTGACGGCTTTCCGGCAATTCTAGTCCGATATTTTCAAGGGTCAACCATTTAAAAGGCAAAACCAGGGTGCGAGTCCATATTCCAATCTAAATTGCAATGCAAAAATAAAGCTGCCCAGCATTTGTGGCCTACTGTACATGCAACAGCAGCCGGTATTGTTTGTCCTGCATCCAAAAATAATACATGTATTTTCGCCCCTTGCATTACAGCATGATTTGTTCCAGGTGTAAAGTTACCTGCTAATTTATTTTTTTTGCTTTGCTTCCAATTCTGCATAAGGATCATAATATTTTTTTTTATTGTTATGTCTCTATTGAGTTTGCACTTGCTGCCATTATCACATTATGTTCCATTGAAATGCACTGTATAGCTTGTGGTTGGGATATAGGGCCTGATTCAAACCGCTCGCGAGCGGGTCGATGTTAGGCCACTGCGCATGCGCACGCCGGAGCCGGCTCCGACGTGCGCATGCGCGAGACCCGGCTAGCGACGGGCGCTCCGTCGCTCCGGGTCTCGCACCAAAAGGGGGTGGCTGTCGATTTTGATCGACAGCTCGCACCGTTTGTAGGCATGGCTTCACAAATGGAGGCGTTCCCATGCGAACGCCTGCCGTTTGTGGGCGGCCCCACTGACATCACCAGTGATGTCAGTGGGAGAGCTTCCGGATCTATTAGCGCCAGAAGCCCTCTGGGGCTTGCGGCCACGAGACCCTACCACAAGGGTCTCGTCGCAAACCCGATGGTCGCAATGGTCTTGATCATCGCGACCATCATCGTGGCCGCTCGCAATAGCTGTGGGTGGTCACCTGCGTCCGGCTCTGAATCAGGGCCACAGTACATTGTGTCACCTGCAGCACAGCATTTGAACTAAATTCCACTCCATCTGTAAATCGGCGTTCACCTATAAACCTCTCCACTCCATTGTACAGCACTGACAATGTGCCATTAATTTGAAAAGTATTTGAAATTGAACTGTAACGAGACCTCTTACGCAGGGCAAAGGGAGAGCAGACACTCAGGCAATAAAGACGTTTTAATTAGGGATTAAGGGATTGATTCAGACCCACTCGCAAGCGCTATGCACTCACGAGCGGGTCGATGTTAGGCCACTGCGCACGCCGGAGCCGGCTCCGACGTGCGCATGTGCGAGATCTGGCTAGCTCCGGGCGCTCCGTCGCTCCGGGTCTCGCACCAAAAGGGGGGCGGCTGTCGATTTTGATCGACAGCTCGCACCGTTTTGGAGGCGTGGCCGGGGGGTGGCTTCACAAACTGAGGCGATCCCATGCGAACGCCTGCCGTTTGTGGGTGGCCCCACTGACATCACATGTGATGTCAGTGGGAGAGCTTCCGGCTCTATTAGAGCCAGAAGCTCTCTGGGGCTTGCTGCCATGAGACCCTACCACAAGGGTCTCGTTGTAAGCCCGATGGTCGCGATGGTCTTGACCATTACGACCATCATCCTGGCTGCTCGCAATAGCTGTGGTGGCCACCCATAGCTATGCGAGCGGTCAGGAGCCCGCTCCAAAAAAAACACTTATTCAGAAGTCCGGCTCTGAATCAGGGCCCAAGTCCTATTATTGAGGCAAGGCTCCAATTTATAATAAGTTAACAGAGGCCATAGATCTGGATGGGAGTAAGGGTCTAATTCAGACCCGGTCGCAAGCACAGATGTGCTCGCAACTGGGTCGATAGCCCTGCGCACGCACAGCAACCGCACTGCGCGTGCGCAAGCCCCGGAGCGAGAGAAAAACTCTCTCGCTCCGGAGCTCTCTACAAAAGGGGCGGCTGTCGATGTTGATCGACAGCTCACCCCGTTTTGTAGGCGGGCCGGGGGGGGTGGTTTCCAAAACAGAGGCGTTCCTTAACGAACGCCTACCGTTTTGTGGGCGGCCGCACTGACATCATCAGTGATGTCAGTGGGGAGTTTCCTGCTCTTTCAGAGCACGAAGCTCCCTGGGGCTTGCGGCTGCCGAGACCCAACCTTCGGGTCTCGTCGCAAGCCCCGATGGTCACGATGGTGTTCACCATCGCGACCATCAACCTGGTTGGTCGTTAAGCTTACATAACGACCAGGAGGCCGCACTTCAAAAATGAAGCGGCCGCCCTCATTCAGAACGAGTGCTCGCTTCTTGCGACCGCCTCTGAGTGAGGGCCTAAGTGCTTACTGCCCTTTTTCTGTGTAGCTTCACAAATAAACCTGCGTTGTTTTCTTGTCTTTAACTAGATAAAAAAATTGAGTAGAGGTCATGGATCTGTCCTGAAAGATCTCTGGATGCTCCTTGCATCTAAGCTGTAGCACATTTAATTTCAAGTTGTAATTGAAATGAACAAATGCGACAATCTTGGTACCCTTTACGGGCCTCGTGAACCATAGAAAAATGGATTGGGCATGACGGCTAAAGGTCTGTAAATGAATTTGCATGCCCTTCGTTAGATGTGTCCTTACATTAACGCTTTCCAGGGGAAACCGGCTAAAAAGGAAAGCCGTGAAATAAGAAACTTAGGACGGATTTAACTTGAGAAACTGGGAGCTAACTCAAGTGATGTATAGAATTGGTGCAGAAAAAGGTGTTGTAATTGGCAGCAATTAAATTTTTTTAAAAATTGCACTAGAGACCGCACAAAGAGCGCGATTCAATGCTATGCTGAATAGCCCCGGGAGGGAGCTCCCGAAGCTATTCAATTCAGCGCTCTGTTAAGTCGGAGAATGCCGGTTCTCGTGACTTAACCTGGGTGTTTAGTCGCAAGAACCGGCATTCTCCGACTAAGTGCCGGCCGCGCGGCTGTTAGCGTCGCGCTAAGCTGGAAAACAGCTGTGCGACCGGCACTTTTGTCGTTTTTCTCCTCGCATCCCAGGAGGGTGCGAGAAGAAATCATTTAACCCGACCAAAACATCGCTTTGAATTGAATAGCTCCGGGAGCTCCCACCCAGGACTATTCAGCATCGCATTGAATTGAATCACCCTGCATCAGGTGATTGTGCAAAAATGGCATTAATCTATAGTGACCACTTATACAGTGCCCCGTTATGTAATGCCCCCATAAGCAGTGCCCCATTTTGTAGTGCCCCCAGCAATGGGTTCCCCCTATGCAGTGCCCCATTATATAGTGCCCCCAGTAGTGGGTTCCCCCTATGCAGTGCCCCGTTATGTAGTGCACCTAGTACTGAGTGCCCCCTATGCAGTGCCCCAGATATAACACACACAGATTACTTACCTGAATCGCCGGCCACCGCCCGCTCCTCTGTCCTCCCGCTCGGCACTATGGGAGAAACATCATCGTATCACCCATCACCATCGGGAGCCAGAAGGCGGAGCTCATGAGTGAGCTCCGCCCGGCTCCCTCCATGGATAAAGCAACTAATGAGAGTCTATTTGACTCTCATAGGCTGCTAAAACAAACACATCGGAGCCGGCGATGTGTTTGTTACTGATCGGCGGGCAGGGGGGCTTCTGTTTACTGAGAAACCCATCCATGCGTGCGCGTCGGGTACTCAGGCGGGTTGCGGCGGTCACATGCTACGTGATAATGGAGCCAGGTGACCCCTTCAGGGCTAGCGCCCGGCGGCAAATTACTCCATTGTCTCCGGGAGTTCCGCCACTGCTCCAGTGCCTGCTCTGTTCCATAGATTGCAGCTGATGTGCTGTACCTATGTACAATGGAAGAAACAGACTACCATAATGACACTACAGATATAATGACACACACAGAGATTGATAGTAAGAGGGGTATTCAATATGGGAGCGAAAAGTCGCTCCACATCGGAGATTTTCCTGGGATAAAGTATCGGGTGCGCGCCCGCTTTATCCCCGTATTCAATTTCAAAGCTACGAAAACGGAACCCGGCGAAGTAGGATCAGCGAAAAAAAACGAAATTTACCTGGAATAAATTGTAGGACCCCCTAAAACTGTAAAAACATGGGGGATCACTATGGGTACCCCCGTTTTAGCCTGCAAATGAAAGTCAGGGTTTTAAATAGCGGCTGCAGGTGTTTTTTTTCCCGACATTGAAGAAGTGATGCAGAAGAACACTTAGGTTTTTTTTCCGTTTTTTTAAGTGGTCCCATCAAATTTGGGGTACATGAAAATGGGTACTAGCATATTTTTAAGTCCCTAAAGTATTTATTTAAAAATTCTGCAAATATGCACCTGCCGCTAATAGCCTATTCTAGAATACACCTGCCGCATACTTACAGAATACCCCTGAACCTATTTCCCTATTTTTAAACAATTTTTTCCCTTTCTTCGGGGTCCATGGGGTCCACAACCATTACGTTGGGGTATGAATCCCGGTCACCAAACAGTTAATACAAACGAGCTCTCTGCTCCCAGGATGCACCGGGTTTCCTCCTCATATACCCCACCTCCTGCCTCAGGTAGCCAGTTCTTCCTGTTTGGTGTGTTCACCACATAGACAGTGGGACTGCTGGAGCAGTCCTGCAGACGAGTACAAAAAAAAATAAAAAGAGTTTTACTCTATCTCAGCGGGTGGTCTGAGCTGTCCTGGAAGCAGCCTCGCGCCTGATTGGAGGCGCACTGGCCACGCGCTGCAACTACCTCCTCCGGCGCCGCACCGCTAGCCTCGGCAGGTCCTTGGCAGGGGATTCGGCAGGGACTTTCTGGCCCTGGACCGCAACCGGATCAAGGGGATGGCAGGTAAGCAGGTGGTCGCAGCGGCCGCTAACGCCGGGTCCACGTGGCGGTTCGGCCTTCAGCGGTGAGACTGGCCGGAGGCGCGCTGCAGTCAGGAGGCATACGGCTTGTTCTCCTAGCCTAGACCGCCGGGATTTGATGTTCCTGACCAGCCGGGGCTGTTCCTACAAGAGAGACGCTGGGCAGTCTCCCTGTATACCTTGCCTACTGCTGGTTTAGGTGTTTACAGGGCTCTATCCTATCTAAGCTGAGGCTGATTATGGTAATGAGAGCTTACATGTATATGGCTCGCAGAGTATTTATGCAGGACATGTGATTGTTTATGGATACTGTTTCTTCTGTAAAAGACCTGTAATTCCTGTATACTGTCACTGTCTCCCCTTCCCTTGCTACAGGTGTGTGGGTTGAAAGTAGAAAGCAGCACATATACACTCAGAACCAGTGGCATAGTGTTATGTCTAAGGAGTCTGAGGGTCAGCTGGCGGGAGCCCCGTTGCTGATATCCTGTGTAGCCTGCAAGGCAGGTCTGTCCCCACAGGACTTTCTACAAAATGGGCTTTGTGGGAACTGTTTCAGACAGCCACCACACCAATTAAGTTTGCCTGTTACAGGCCCTGAGCCTCCTTGGGCATCATTTTCTCAGGTTATGGCTCAGGTGGCGGAACGGCTGGCTGCCCCGGTACCACCGGTTTGGGGTTTGCCTCAGCAGATACATCCTATGCCCATGATGTGGCCGCCTTGGATGGACCCTGGTGCTGGTAAGGTTATGGCATCATCCTCGGGGGTTTTTCAGCCTCAGGCTGTCAAGCCAAAGCAGCCTAAATCTAGGCACCATGTACCATCTTACATGGGTGAGTGCTCGAGTGCCTCCTCCTCCGAGGAACAGGCACAGGACTTTTCGCAGGAGTCTAGCTCCGAGGAGGGTGATTTCCCAGTAGCCGATGTCCCTTTTCTGATAAGGGCTGTAAAATCGGTGTTAAATATCGAGGAATGGGATCTTCCGCTTAGGAAAGCCCCCCTGTTCAAGCGCCAAAAAGTGGTTAAGGCAGAATTCCCAAAGTCTGAACATTTATCAGAACTTATGGAGGAAGCCTGAGTCCGTCCGGATAAGATAAGCCATTCTTCTAAAAGAATGGCGCTTCTATATCCTTTTCCAGCAGAGGACTATGCCAAGTGGGAGAATCCACCATCAGTTGATGCGCATGTGGCACAGCTGATTAAACGTACCACTTTGCTAATCCCAGCAGTTTCGCTGAAGGAAACCACGGATAGGAGACTGGAGTCTTGTCTCAAATCAATTTTTTCGCTGGCAGGAACGGCCACCCGCCCAGCTATGGCCACTGCCTGGGTAGCAAGAGCTATTGAGGAGTGGGCCAAAACTCTAACGGAGCCTCTAAGGAGCAACTGGATATGATCTCCTTTATTAGAGAAGGGGCCTCTTATTTGTGTGATGCCGCCTTGGATGCAGGGATCCTTTCCTCTAAAGTTTCAGCTGAGTCCGTGGTGGCACGTAGGATCCTCTGGTTGAAGGATTGGAGGGCAGATGTCGGGTCCAAAAAGGCCCTAGAATTCCTTCCATTCACAGGAGGTGTGCTCTTTGGTCCAGAACTGGACAAAATTGTATCCTCCATGGCAGCCTCAAAGACGGCAGGTTTACCATCAGCAACCTTGTCTAAATTGAGGAGGGCGTCCTTTCGGGGGTTTTGGCCGCAGGGCAAGGCCAAAGGTCAGCCCTCAGGGAGATTTCCACCAAGAAAGGCAGCACCCAGGAAGCCCTGGCAGAACAAACATCCAGGATCTAGGGTCCAGGATAAACCAGTGGCCTGATGGGACGGGCCTCCCCCTGGGGGATCCCAGGGTGGGGGGCCGACTGCTTCAGTTCTCAGAGCCCTGGCACCTCACGACGGAGGATGCCTGGGTTCGGGGAGTTGTTTCCTGAGGGTACGCCCTGACGTTTTGGAGGACTCCTCCTCAAAGGTTCTTTTGTGTAAACCCGCAGGTGGGTTCAGAAAGAGCTTTGGCCCTTCAGAAGGCTATTCTTGCCTTACTAGCATCAGAAGTAGTAAATTCCGGTGCCAGAGAACCAGTTCCGAGAGGGGTTTTACTCCAATCTGTTCTTGGTTCTGAAACCGAATGGGTCATACCGGCCTATTTTAAATCTGAGAGAACTCAACAAATTTGTTCGAGCCCCGGGTTCAGGATGGAAACATTGCGATCGATTGTGTTGGCAATGGAACAGGGGGACTATATGGTGTCCCTAGACATACAAGATGCCTACCTTCACATCCCAATCACACAGGCTCATCAAAAATGTCTTAGTTTTGCGGTAGGGGAGGAACATTTTCAGTTCCAGGCCCTGCCGTTTGGCCTGTCCACAGCCCCTCGGGTATTCACCAAGGTGATGGCAGTGATGATGGCATGCCTCAGGCGCCAAGGTGTCAGGATTTTGCCTTACTTGGACGACCTCCTGTTGCTGGGGCAGTCCCCACAGCAGTTACAGGATCATTTGAGGCTGACAGTATCATGTCTGTACAGTCACGGCTGGATCATAAACTGGCAAAAGTTGTCACCCTGTCCGGTACAACAGATGTGTCATTTGGGAGCGAGATTGGACTCCGTGGTGCAGAGAATATATCTGCCGGAGGAGAAGATCCTTGCTCTACAATCACGAATACGCAGGTTGCTTCGCAACAGGCAAATATCCGTTCTAGTAGCCATGCAGGTCCTGGGGTCGATGGTGGCCACCTTCAGGATGGTGGAATACGCTCAATTCCACTCCAGACCACTGCAGCAATTTACTCTGTCTTGCTGGAACAAGGATCATCGCATGATCAGGTCCCAGCTGCTGCATCTCTCTCCAGAGGTACGGTTGTCCCTGACCTGGTGGTTGTAGAAAAGGCAGGGTCGCCCCTTTTGGGTGTCGGATTGGACATTAGTCAAAACTGACGCCAGTCTTCAAGGTTGGGGGGCGATGACGGGGTCACACACTTTCCAAGGAAAGTGGTCAGTGACGGAAAGTCGGCTACCGATAAATATCCTGGAACTAAGAGCTATATTCAAAGCTTTAGTGCAGGCTCAGGAAATCTTAAAGGGCAGGTCGGTGCAGATACAGTCGGACAATCGCACCGCGGTCGCTTACCTAAATCATCAAGGGGGCACGAGGAGTCAGGCCGCCTTGGCAGAGGTATCAAGAATCCTGGTATGGGCAGAGACTCATCTGCCCACGATATCTGCAGTGTTCATTCCAGGAATCCTGAATTGGGAGGCCGATTTTCTCAGTCGGCAAGAGATAAATGCAGGGGAATGGGCCCTACATCCACAGGTTTTTCGGAACCTTGTGGACAGGTGGGGTCTACCAGAAATAGATCTGATGGCATCAAGAAGGAACAACAAGGTTCCCAGGTACGGATCCTGGACAAGAGATCCGAGAGCCGAGTTTGTAGACGCACTGACAGTAAAGTGGCGTTACAAGCTGTTATATCTGTTTCCCCCGTTTGCTCTTCTGCCCAGAGTGGTCAGAAAGATCAAACAAGAGTGCAGCACCGTCATATTAATAGCTCCGGTGTGGCCGAGGCGGCACTGGTTCACAGATCTACGGTCTCTCTCCATAGACACTCCATGGCCTCTGCCATTCAGACCGGATCTGTTGCTACAGGGTCCCTGCTGGTACCCGGATCTTCATCGGCTATCTTTGACGGCATGGCTCTTGAGGCCTCCGTCTTGAGGGAAAAGGGGTTTTCCGAGTCTGTTATACGGACGATGCTCAAGGCACGGAAACCATCCTCAGCCCGTATATATTATAGGGTTTGGCATACTTTCTTTCAGTGGTATCAACTGAAAGGGTATGATCCACTTAAATTCCTGATATCCAGAGTGCTGGATTTTCTTCAAAGTGGCCTGGCCTCTTTAAGGGTACAGGTGTCATCTCTTTCAGTCTGGTTCCAACATAAAATTGCTCTGAGACCGGATATAAAGACCTTTTTCAGGGGGTGTTGAGGATTCAGCCTCCCTTTGTTTCCCCGGTTGTTCCGTGGGACTTGACTCTAGTTCTGAAGGTTTTACAGGCTCCTCCGTTCAAGCCTTTAAATTCAATAGACATCAAGTGGCTAACCGCAAAGACGGTATTCCTCCTTGTTATGGCATCTGCACGTAGAGTGTCGGATTTAGCTGCACTTTCCTTCCGGGAGCCGTTCTTGATATTTCATCAAGATAGAGCAGTACTACGTACGGGGGAGGGTTACCTTCCGAAAGTGGTGTCTAAATTTCATATTAATGAAGAAATAGTAGTTCCAGCATTTCAGGGCACAAGTCTCTCACAAGGTGAGGCTTCCCTGGATGTGGTCCGTGCGTTGAGAATTTATGTTAAACGCACGAGCAAATGGAGGAAGTCCGATTCACTTTTTGTGCTTTATGGTTGTCATAAGCGTGGCTGGCCAGCCAATAAACAGACACTGGCCAGGTGGATTCGCATGGCAATTTCATTGGCTTATACACAGGCTGGTATGCGTGTGCCGGATTCAGTGACGGCACATTCTACTAGGGCGGTAGGTCCATCATGGGCTTCCCGCCGGGGTGCTTCTGCTGAGCAATTATGTAAAGCAGCCACATGATCTTCCATCCATACCTTTGTCAAATTTTATGCCTTTGACACTTTTGCCTCTCAGGATGCCTCCTTCGGGCATAGGATTCTCCTCTCTTCCAAGAGTCAGGAGCGTCCCCGCCCATAGGGTTATTGCTTTGGGATATCCCCAACGTAATGGCTGTGGACCCCATGGACCCCGAAGAAGAAAATAAGAGTTATGGTATAACATACCTTTGTTAACTCTTTTTCTTCGAGGTCCATGGAGTCCATGGGGTCCACAGGACACCCACACAGACGCACCTGTAGTTCTGGGGGAGGTTTTTCCATAATTTCTTCTCTTGAGAGTCTGGACTCGTAAGTATGGGTCTTTTCTTTCTTACCCTTTGTTTGTCTCTGCCTGCTTGAGCTTGGTAACGAACTGGCTACCTGAGGCAGGGGGCAGGGGGTGGGGTATATGAGGAGGAAACTCGGTGCATCCTGGGAGCAGAGAGTTCGTTTGTATTAACTGTTTGGTGACCGGGATTCATACCCCAACGTAATGGCTGTGGACACCATGGACCCCGAAGAAAAAGAGTTAACAAAGTTATGTTATACCATAACTCTTATTTTTTATTTTTTTTTCACCCCAAATTTTAAATAATTTTTTTGGGGTGTCCCTATTTTTTTTTTAAAACTTTTTTTTGACACCGTTTATTTTAAAATGACATTCCCAGCCTGCACCCCTAAACCCCAATTCTGCACTTTTTTTCGCCACCTATTCAGTGGTGAAAAGTTATCCCCGTTTTTTTTCAAAGACTTTTTGAACCTGCGAAAAGTCTTTGAAATTGAATACAGTGTAAAACCAAAACCAGTGAAAATGACGTCATCGGTGCGAAATTATCGCAAAAACTGACTTTTCGCTCCAAATTGAATTGCCCTTATAGAAGTCCTTTTACATGGTAATGCTTTAAAGACGTCTGGTATCAAAATGTTTTTGTTATGCATTTCGACACATCTATGAGAATACATCTTTGTTTCTTTTTCACAGATAAAATGACAGCAAAAAAAGAAAATGTTTAAAGTCTTTCAGTTGTAAAACAATGTTCCAAGCTTTTCAGGAATTTGGAGCATATTGAAGTCTGACGTAGTAAAGTTACTTATTTTGGGTAGGATGGGGAGATAATGCCGGGAATCACTCTTTCTAGTGATCAGCCCTTTGTCTCTCTCTAGTGATCAGCCCTTTGCCTCTTTCTAGTGATCAGCCCTTTGCCTCTTTCTAGTGATCAGCCCTTTGTCTCTCTCTAGTGATCAGCCCTTTGCCTCTTTCTAGTGATCAGCCCTTTGCCTCTCTCTAGTGATCAGCCCTTTGTCTCTCTCTAGTGATCAGCCCTTTGTCTCTCTCTAGTGATCAGCCCTTTGCCTCTCTCTAGTGATCAGCCCTTTGTCTCTCTCTAGTGATCAGCCCTTTGTCTCTCTCTCTAGTGATCAGCCCTTTGTCTCTCTCTAGTGATCAGCCCTTTGTCTCTCTCTCTAGTGATCAGCCCTTTGTCTCTCTCTAGTGATCAGCCCTTTGTCTCTCTCTAGTGATCGGCCCTTTGTCTCTCTCTAGTGATCGGCCCTTTGTCTCTCTCTAGTGATCGGCCCTTTGTCTCTCTCTACTGATCGGCCCTTTGTCTCTTTCTAGTGATCGGCCCTTTGTCTCTCTCTAGTGATCAGCCCTTTGTCTCTTTGTGCGATGACGCACATTGGAACGATGACGCAATTTGCCATCGTCGCCCTGCCCCCTACTTCCCAGTGCCAGTATGTGGGGGAGGGGGTTTTGGGGGGGGCATGATGTTGCGATTGTGAGGTCACGCCCACCGCTCCACCCCAATAAATCATCATGTCCCTGCCACACCCACTTATGTCGCACCACGCCCTTTATGCCTCACCACTGTCCCCCGCTATGCCAACCTGGCTGCCCAGAATGCTGGCAGGCATGTTGCAATCTAGAACAGGTGCGGACAGTTTGTATTCATCCATCTGTTAGAACTACAGTCCTCTGCAGGGACTTGTATTTCCCCAACATAATCCTTACCTCTAATCTAGAGGGTCTGAAATGTTTTTTTTATCATAGATAGCTTAAAATAAATAAAAAGATGCAAAATGAGGTGAACTTTATGAAGGCTATAAAATGCAGGCACATAGTGCCAATGCTCTGTGGCACTATGTATCTGTTTAGTGCTGCTGCGTCTGGTTACATTGGGTTAATAGTCAAGAATTGATATGCCAAACCCTGCGCACCAACACAGCAGCCTGGGGCTAAAATACTGGGTGTATCCCTGGATGCCATAAATAAATATACAGTAGAAAATTTTGAGTAAAGAGCCCTGGGCATATTAACGTGGGTTAATACGTCAGAATGGTGCAGATTGTGTGGGTGGTGGGGGAATATATCCCCATCTGATATGAGAAAAGCTGGGCAGTTCAGGGAATGCAATTTGTGCTGCAGGACAAGATATTTAAGTTAACTTGAAAAGGTAGAGCATGTGCAATTGGGGGGCAGGAGTGGAATCTCTTTCCCACCCAAAAATAAGTTTACTCTCACAAATCTTCAACATTGTAGGTCAAGCAGCAGCCTGTATGTTGTGGGGTGGTGGGTACTCTGTCATGGGCTGGACTGGCATGCTTCCGTCATCCGCACGTGTTGGGATAGACTAGGTAAGCCCCCAGAGTGACAAGAACGGGGGCATGATGTGCAGCCATACCCCCAAAATTGTGTTAAACCGGGCGGCATGGCCTCACGCATCATTAACTCACGCCCGTTTTTTGGGCGGCACGCGCTCTAAAGTCCCGACCTCGTTCTCCCCAATGTTGGAAGGTATGCGCGCCTATGCTCATGTTTTTAACCATTGGTTTGCTTGTGAAATGCGCATTCTGTAATCTAAATCTCGTGGTACATCCTCAATCGGCCAATCAGAAGAGGATCACCAGCACATTATGCAGGTTTCTCAGGTGTTTGTGAAGGTCTATATCTTTTGGCATCCGTACTATACTCTACCTACATTGCACTCCGCTTTGCCTCTAATTGAATGTCGCCATGGCGTAAGGTCTATGAAAAAAATGCGGAGGATGTGCTAACGCAACAGAGGCCGGGACTTGTACTGAGACGCCCATCGCAGCTGTACGCATATCTGTACATATACACAGCATCGGACACAGATCAGGCAAACATTGACTCCTTGAGAGAGTCTGTGGTCACTCAGAATGGCCGCCGTAACTAAGACACCGAAGCCTTGTTAACTGTGTACGGGATCACAGTCATAGGATGTGACGCCACCCCGACACAGTCGAGACGCCTGCGTTTTTAGCCAACACTCCCCGTTGCCTCCCCAGACGCTGCCTGCCTGTAAATCGCACTGTGATTATGTGATTGATACTGGCAGCATGCGACAATGGTAAAGCACCTTGATGCATGCACAGTGCGACGCATACGCAGTGGCAGAAAATTGCTCCATTCGCGAAACATCGGCTTTGCGAATCAGACCCACTGCATTCTCTGTGTAACTTTCTTCTTTGCCCTCTAGACATTTCTTGATATCAACCTTTCTGCTCAGAAGAGCAGAACAATGGGGCTCTTTGGTGTCTGTGGGCGCGCATCGCCACTTCCTTGTCCCCCAATCCTTGCAACCAGAACTAGGGACAGCCATCGACCCATCAATGGTTAGCAGCCATCAATGGTTTTGCCATCAATGGCAAAGGTCCAATGTTTCTCCGCCATCAATGGCATACATAGGGCAATGGCCTTTTTTTGGGTGGAGGAGGCGCACAGCACTTAGTCCTGCTCCCTGTTGCCTCACTCAGCCCCGCTCCCTGCTGATTGACACTCTGCATCCCGTGATCCGATTGTTTTCCATCAAGCTTTTCCTGCCATCAATATAAAGTATCAAGGGCACTATCAACATTCCATGGCCATCCCTAACCAGGCCTGGTGATTGCATGTTACCCCACTGCACACAGGGCCTGATTCAGAGGCGCTCACAAAAAGCGAGCGCTCGCTCTGAATCAGGGCGGCCGCATGTTTTCTTTTGTTCGGCCTCCTGGCCGCTCGCTAAGCTGTGACCACCCACAGCCTTAGCGAGCGGCCAGATGATGGTCGCGATCATCGGGCTTGCGACGAGACCCTTGTGGTAGGGTCTCTTTCGTCGCAAGCCCCATCGAGCTTCGGGAACGCCTCCGTTTGGCCAGCCACCCCCCCCCCCCCCCCGGTCCGCCTGCCAAACGGGGCGAGCTGTCGATCAAAATCAACAGCTTCCCCTTTTGGATGTGAGCGCTGGAGCAAGTGATTTCTCGCTCGCTCCGGGGCCTGCGCACTGCCCGGCCGTCGACCCACAGAGAGCACCCCCGATGTGCTCTCTGTTTAATGAGGGCATGCCCCAGAGCCGTAATAGGGCACAGTTGCACCCTGTCCTGGCACCGCCCACTGAGCACGCAACATCATTACATTGCGCAGAAGAGGGTGTGACCGGCCATTCGGCTGTATATACTGTGCAGGGTGCATGTCTGGAGCAACCACAGGACGCTTCGCGGATGCTGCGTGGGAGGGGCGACAGTGCCGCCTACAGAGGCTCTGTGCGATGGCACCGATCACCCATAGTTCGTTATGGCCCTAGCATGCACAAATCAGTAAATGAATGTTACCTTCAGGTGAACCGAACGCCTTCTTTTAAAAGCATTTGTACCGTTGTGAATAATAATTTAATATGGTTTATATATGTATATGTACTGTGTATATCTCCTGTATCTTTATTTCCCACAGACCCTGAAAGTTTAATGCAGGCCCTGGAAGACTTGGATTATTTGGCCGCACTTGACAATGACGGGAATCTTTCTGAATTTGGAATAATTATGTCTGAATTTCCGCTGGATCCACAGCTGTCAAAATCTATTTTGGCTGCCTGCGAGTTTGACTGTGTGGATGAAGTACTCACACTGGCTGCCATGGTTACAGGTATTGTACATGTAAAACAATGGGAAATTCTATTGAGCATACTAAGCAGTGGTCTTCCTGCAATCTGTGCTGGGAGCCAGTGTCTGATCGCACCCTGGAGTCTGTGTCTGGCAGCGATGGGGGCGGTTAGAAATCTCGGCCTCTGACGGCGTATAAGCATGCAAGTAGAAAGTGTATTGCCGATTAAATGCAAGACATTGAAGTTTCAATAGGACAGATGACACTAGTAGAGCAATTTCAACATGCCATAAATTAGAAAGTAGCTCGTAGTGGAAATCTCGCTGTGCAAATTATTCATTTCAATGAGATTGCATTGTCCTGCCACTATCTCCAGCTGTAAGCATCCCAGACCGTGGAGAAATGATAATATAACTTGATAAAATATAGATAAAGGACTGTGGCATTGGTGTAGTCAGAAAATAACGGCATTAAACATTATTGTGTTGATAACTAGGCCTAAGCAGTACATTGTAACAAATCTGCGTCCTGTACCGTATTTATCACTCTATAATAGCTGTCACCACCGCGTATCGTATGCTCCGATAATAGCGGTGTAACTCTACATAATACCAGCAGGTCCATTTGTCTCGGGGTTGCTTGAGTATGTTTAGCTTTTATTGCATTCTACATGCTGGAGCTTATGAAATTGGCGTGGGTGGATGTAATCTGATTTAAAGGGAGAAAAAAAAAGTGTAAAAGGTCAGTTTTTCAAATGTACTTTGAATGCAGTAATTGGAGCTATCCATATGGATGAGGATTGGATAAAGCAGGATTTAAATGGTTTATTTTTTCTATAAGTGTCAGTTTTCTATATGGACAGAAGTAAATCTGCACAGATACATTTCACTGCATGTTTGCAGTCATTAGTGGGAATAGCCATGTTGATTGCTAGAGTATTGTGCTGTGATGAGTAGAACAGTGCCACCCAGGGGAAACTGAGGTAACTGCATTGTGTATTATTTTTAGAAAACCACCAATAAAGCGCTAATGGTCATTATGTTAAAAGTCAAGCACTGTATTAACCATTTAACTGTCGGAAAAAAAAAACTGCTCAGAAAATGTCAAGTTTTTTTTTGTGATTGAATTGGGTCAAGAACATCTCTTAAAACTTATCCAACACAATTTTATTAAATTATATAGAATATATAGAGTCCAAAGTAGTTCGGCACTCAGGACAAAAAATATTGCCCTCCTATAGATTGATATATATATAAAGGCTTTCTTTTTTGCGTGAGGAAAGCTTATATATATATATATATATATATATATATATATATATACACATATTCTTTTTTTAATTAAACATATTAACATAAATTTTTAGTATATCAGTCATCGATATATCAGACCATCGATGTTCGGAGGGGTGTTTCTTTACATTTCCCCAGTGGCTGCTCCTCTCTGCAGCCACAGGATGAGGTGTACTAAGCCTTGGAGAGAGATAAAGTTCCAACCAATCAGCTCCTAACTGTCATTTTAGAGGCCGTGGGGGACTATTCATGAATTAGAGAAAAACTTTTCACTGCTTCTTTCTATTCATGAAGCGGTTACCATGGAGAAGTTTATGACAACTCTAGTGGCGCCAACGTTCCCTGTCTGGATCGCTTCCCCATACAGTAGTAGTGTGGGGAAGTCGTTTTACCGCCACATAACTAAAAGTAAACACAATTTAATTTTAATTTAAAAAATGTTGCTGAATTTCTCAATACGGAACTTTTGGCCTAAGGGTTCCGCGAAAAAAAAAAGCTGAAACTCTAGGGCACCGTAATTCAAGAAAGTTGGGGAACCCCTGGTGTAAGCCATTAATTAGACAATGGCATTTTGTACTGTACAAGGACATATGGGAACTTGCAATGGTTGAGAGGTGGTCTTTCCTATTAAGGGAATGCAGGGGCTAAATCATGAAAAGAGGTCAGCTGTGCTATGTTCACTTGTGTACATTAGAAAAAAGCTTCTTAACGATGATTTAATTAGCATGTATGAATGTTTCCTAGGTCAATACACAGAATTGTCTAATTAACTTTTCAGACCTAGGACATTGCACGTGACCAGGAACCTCCACTGGGTCAGGAAGATTGTCTTCCCCATAGAAAGGTTATACTGACAGCTCCCTGGTTACCACATAGGAAGTATAGGTTGCATTTTAGTTTTATTTTTTTGCACCCTTGAATTGCACTCATTAGTACATCTCAGTTATGTAATCGAATGAGTCATTTTTAAAATATATATATATTTTTTTTCCCTGTGTGTTCTATTACTGTACATTAAAGACCTAACAGAATATACAAAACTATAGATGTGGATCCAGCAGGTAACCTATGATAATTAAACCTCTGTGGAACAAGTCACCACAGGCTGGCACATGTCATTCCGTCACTGCTGGGGAGTCTTTGATTTTTCGGAGTGGCCGGGATTGTGTTATGGGGAGTTAGGGAGAAGCATTGTATTGGTTTATACATAAACATGCTTGGCTCACCTTCCAGGGGAACCTGTTGCTGCTTCTGACATTTAGCTCACTGTATGATCTGTCCACATTAATTTAAGGCTGTTTTCTTTCAATTGGAAGCTCCGAGCTGTTTCCTGGAATCCTCCCTTGAAGCGGGTGTTACCAGGCTAACTAGTAGGAGGCGGTTTATGCACTCTGCGGGAGATCACTTTACCCTTATAAACATCTACAAAGAGTATGAACAGATGAAGAATAACAATGCAAGTCAATGTGAGTGCCATCATTTTCCAGTGTTCTAATGCTGCTGTTTCCAGTATTCTGGCTGAACACCTGGTCTGTGCTGTTATTTTGTGTGGTGGTGAGTGTACCACACAATAAGGATCTGTCTAGCATTCCCCAGTAGAGCACAGTGCCAGAACATGGGCAGATCATTACAATGCATCCTGAGCAGAGCTGAGCTTTGTCGTATCCAAGGGCTGAAAGAGTAAACTACTCTGGGTGGGAGGAGGGATCATCAGGACCTTGGTGAAACACACAGCAGGCAGAAAGATAAATGGAATGTATTTTTGTAAAATGTGCAGGAATCCCATCTAAACGAATAGGTTAAAGTAACCTTGTAAGCGCTGCAATGCAGCCTCTCTTGGTTGCCAACCAAATGACCCATTCACATGTAAATTGAGTTAGCAGCAGGGAAAATAGACTGTGGTCAGTTTGGATTTGCCTCTGGGCCAGTTAGGGCTTGACCAGACACTGCAATCTTTTGAGATCGCAAACATGGCAAGTTCATGTCTGTTTGCTCTAAAATAAACATATCGACCACAGAAATTCCAGGGTCTGTGGGTGCTATAAGAATGATGAAGTCACATCTCTGGTTGCTATGGGCTGTTGAATATTTGCACCTGTACTAATGATGCCCACTGTGTGGAAGTGCATGGGAAGCAGAGACGTAACATTAAGGGATAAATGGGGGTTCCATGATTGTAATACAGGGAGGTGAGGGGGCAGTGACGGGTCAACCCCAGCTCGCCTTTAAATGCCTCCCTCCCCATCCTCAAAAGATCAGGGCATCTTCTGATAAGCATTGGCACCTGTCAGACCTCAGAATAGGTTTCCGCTTGGGCAGGAGAACATCATTACAGGCCCCTACCTAAATTTTAATGGGTGTGGATTGATAGATTGACAGTAGCTAGATAAACAATCGCTAGACACCAGAAGGTAGAACGTGAATGGTCGACAGGAACAAAGGTCGACATGTAAATGGACTACATGAACTCAGGTCGATAGGGTCCAATGTTCGACATGGAGTTAGTTTGACAGGGTGAAAAGGTTGACAGGTAAATTGTCAACATGGACATAGGTCGACGAGGTCAAAAGTTTGACAGGTGAATGGTCGACCCGGTCAAAGGGTCGACATGTCTTTTTTAAATATTTTTAAACCCTAACCCTCACTCTGGTGCTTAACCTTCCTCCTGGTTCCTGACCCTAACCCTTTACCAAGTGCCTAAAACTAATCCTGATCCTAAAAACATTGAGAAATCATGAAAAACCACGTGTCAACCTAATCACTGTCTACCTCCTGGTGTCCATCTATTGATTGTCATTATTTGGCCTGGCAATGCATGTGAGACTGGATGGGAAGTCCCCATTCCATCGCTCGGTCTGAACAATTCAGAGGAGCTTTATAAGAGAGACAAGTCTGAAAACCTTAGTATACTACACATTGCCCAGTAATTCCAGACATAGCCTCCACTCTTTTGATGCCTTCCATTATAAGGTTAAGTAGATGATTGATTTACTGTAGATTGCAGTATATTATTTTCTAGCGTGTAAAGGGATTTTTTAATTTTATTTAATGTTACTTGTCTTACGTCTTTTGTATCAAATAAATGTTAGGTCATTTTATTGCAATATATATATTTATTTATTACCAGTTATTTATATAGCGCACACATATTCCGCAGCGCTTTACAATATTTGTCCATTCACATCAGTCCCTGCCCCAGTGGAGCTTACAATCTATATTCCCTACCACAGGCTCACACACATACACACTAGGGTTAATTTATGTTTGGAGCCAATTAGCCTACCAGTATATTTTTGGAGTGTGGGAGGAAACCGGAGCACCCGGAGAAAACCCACGCAAGCACAGGGAGAATATACAAACTCCACACAGTTAGGGCCGTGGTGGGAATCGAACCCACGACCTTAGTGCTGTGAGGCAGTAACGGTAACCATTACACCGTCTGTGCTATATATATATATATCTATATATCTATATATCTATATATATATATCTATATATATATATATATAACACCATTGTAACTTTATTCAGCCACCTTTTTCTTAAACAGACGACATTGAGAGGTGGTGTCAGGATCACTTGTTAAACTACGTTGCTCTGGAAATGGGGTGTGTCATAAGGGGTGAACTCTTGGACATAATGAAGCGAATCGAACTCCCAGTGTCTGAGCCGGCTTTTGGTTCTGAAGAAAATGTCTTGAACATTAAAAAATCGCTCCTGACTGGATACTTTATGCAGGTAAGGAAACAACAGCATCTACTCTATGTGCAGGTTAATCAGTGGCGCCACCAGGGGGGTGTGGAGCACACCGGTTGTCACCCTCTGAGGGGGTGACACCAAAATGCTGGCTCCTCCTAAGTGATAGGGAGACTAGGACTGCACTGTGATGTTATTGTGCAGCACCTGGCTCCTGGTCACTTGTTTCTTGACGATTTGACAGATTTTGCCTCCATTTTGTAAATCAATCTTTAGCAGATCAGCTTCCTCCACAGGTTCAATTATAGGGGCTCACTCAGTTGCGTGCAATGCTGAACTTAGGTTCCTGATTATCGGGAATCTGTGCGTGCGCAGAACAGGTCCTACGTGATCACACACACCTGATTGACAGGCAGAGGCATTTAGGAGGAGGTGTGGGTGCGGCTCCATTTTCCGGGAGTGGCAAGGCCAGGGGCCGTGTTCACAGACGCAGTTTCCTGGTCTCGCTGGCCGGCCATCAACCCCAGTCGCAGTGCTGAGATTGCAAATGCAGAAGTGGGTCTCATACACCTCCCTACATATTTGCATATTTACAAGGACGGAAGTGCAAAGCTGCCTGCGTACATACATCATATATCTATAGCTTGCGTGCAGCTTTGCAATTTCATCCCAAGCTGAATCACCCCCATAGTCTGTTAATACCTGAAGCCTGCAGCCCACCTTCCTCGCTGGTGTTCCCCTCCACCATCTCTCTACTCTCCAATCTCGTCATAATGCTGCCTCTAGACTGAACTTTCTATCACTCCGTTCCGTCTCCCTATTCCCTACTGGATCCAGTTTAAACTTCTCTCCCTATCCTTCATAGCCCTCTCAATTTTATCCCTCCTACATCTCCAACCTCATTTCTCTCCACACCCCATCCATCCATCCAGTCTAACTGCTGCCTTTGCTCCCCACTACAAAACTTCTCCCGTGCTGCCCCTAAACTACGGAGTGCTCTCCCACATTCTATTAGACTCTCTCCACTAATCTCCGTTGTTTCAAACGTTCCCTTTAAATCTCACTCATTCACCCTTGTGTACCAGATCTCTGCCACATCAGGCCTTCCCTCCCTCATCACTAACCCTTTTATCTCCCCAGTACCCCCACTCCCTCCCTATCCTTTTACAATGTAAGCTCTTGCGAGCAGGGCCTACCCTCCTATTGTTTAATTCTCTCCCCTCATGTGCACTCTCTCTGGTTTGTGACACTATTATTTAATACATGTTGGCATTTCCTCACATTAGTTAAGTGTCTGCATTATTCCCACATTTGTAACTATGTTGAGTTTGATTTATTCCTGTTTATTGTGTGACAGTTTCATGCTATTTGTTACTATGTATATTTGTTTATCCTGTCACTCAGGTTACCTGGTTTTGTATGTTTGCTCTGTACAGTGTTGATAATAGAATACAGAGGGCAACAATAGTAAAATCTGATAAATAGCTGAGATTAAGGCAGCGTCTTCGCTTACACTGTAAGGTCACGCTGCCCAGATGTTTACTACACTAACCCGTATATGAAATATATTGAGTAATATTTATAATGTGCTTTCTAGGTTGCTCGAGATGTTGATGGCTCAGGAAATTATATCATGCTGACGCACAAACAGATAGGACAGTTACACACGGATTCTGGGTACAGCCTCACCCACATTATGCCAGAGTGGATCCTGTTTCATGAATTCAGCGTGGCAGATAGCAGCTGTATAAGGATCGCCACAGAAATCTCTCCAGACCTGTAAGTACTTGGACAGCACATAAATAATCTGCTTCTAGGCTCATACACACACAAGCGGTCAGGTTGAATGAACGTCCATCTTGGATGACATAACATGAAGGAAAAGACCTGGGGACAGATTTGTCAACCATTCTAAAAGGTAAGTGGAGGTGTTGTCCATAGCAACCAATGAAATTCTAGCTATAATTTCTGTAGTACATTCCATAAAATGGCAGCTAGAATCTGGTAGGTTGCTATTGGAAACACCTCCACTTGTCGTCTTTAGAATGTTTGTTTGAGAAATCTCCCCCTGCTGTGTACATTTGGCTGATCCTAACACAACTTCCATGTTAGAAATTAGGATTTATCATCTTAAAATACAGACCTATTGGGTTTTAAGGGTTACAGGTTTAGCAGTCACACTCTACCTGCCCATTATAAATGCATTTCTATATGTACGAATGTGATGTTCTCTCCAATTTACACCTCTTACAATCTAAGCTGTCCAGTCTCCTCCGGGTGTGCATCTTACGTGGAGCAGTGTCAGTCAGGAGGAATCTTCATGTGTCATATGGCAGTTCTCTGTATTTTAGGTTTAGCCTTTTTATAATGTACGGTAGTATATTAATACTGCGGTATATCTGGCCAGGCAGTCGACAGTCAGAATGTCGATATACAATTAGATCGACATGGTTAAAATGTTGACACTTAACATATCGACACCATGTCAACATGTTTTTTATTTTTAGGGTTAAGTTTAAAGGAAAAAAAAAAACATATTTCGACATTCTGGTGTCAACATTTTGACCTGTCGACATATTGGTTATGTTGACTTTCTGACTGTTGACTGGTCATACTCAAAACAGACCAGTTTTAAAGTCTCCCCTATATATGGGGGAGTCCCGCATAATTCAGCTTTCGTCTATTTGATGGATACAGCTAATGATACTTTACCAGATCAGACTGCAGTACTTCTAACCTCAATCACAGGAGCACAGGGGACCTTGTTATATAACTAGAATGAGTTGCTTTGCTGGTGTCATGTCATGTCTCTCACCTTCTATGCAATACTACTAAAAATCTGCTCACACCCAAGAATAGTATAAGGGTTTTGCAGTGTTATACATGTTGTTCGAACATTTAATATGCACTAAAAGTTTGCATGCAAAGGTGGGGGGGAGAGAGCAGAATTGGGAACCTTTGGCACTAAAGCTACTGTGGAACTACAAGTCCCAATGTGCTGTGAGGACACGATGGGTCCTGTAGCTCCACATCTGCTGGAGAAGCACAAGTGGCCCAATCCTATCACATAATGAGAATGTATTATAGTGTTCATCTCTTTTAAAACTTACCAAAAACTTCAGTCTGAGAAATAGTTGTGTCGCGAAAAATGGACCCGGTCTACAAAAAGGACAGGGAGAAAGGCTCCTAGATCTCTGTATACGCTTATAGCCAGGGTTTAGTGCATTTATAAAAAGTAATGCCATTTCATTGCCTCTGTTGTTTATACTAGGATTTACAGGCAGAGGTAAATGGAAATGAAACGCTTCTCGCTTTTTGTGATCTCAATAAAATACAGATTATCCTGCCTGACAGAGCAACAAGCAGCAGCTCTTTCCAGCGTGGGGGCAACCCCAAGCCTCCGCGCCTGTTCTCTACAGCCGCCCACATGCTCGCTGTGTGTGAAGTATTCAATAGCGCTGAGCTTTTCACTGATGTAAAATGCAGATCTCCAAGTCTCTGGGGATTGCTGTGCATGTTCAATCTGCAAAACCCACTGTGTGGATCTTCCTGAAAGAATGCACAAGGGGTACCAGAAAATGTGAGATCAGCTAGACTAGTCATATAAAAGGTAATACTGTGATCACCAAAGAATCATTAACTTTTTCTCCTGTCTTTAGGTTCATGCAGTTGGCGCCCCAATATTACTTCAGCAACCTGCCCCCTAGTGAGAGCAAAGAGATATTGCAGAAGGCCTTAGAACACACAGCTGCCATCTCTGCAGACTCTCAGGAAGACTGCGACAGGGATGAGGAAGAAGCAGCACCAGCCGAGGCGGAACAAAGATGCATTATACAGTGACCTTAGCAGATAAAGGAGGCGTCACAAGTGCAATATGTGTTCAGAACACACAGGAGAATTTAATGAACTGTGAATGGGACAACCAATGTTACAGACTCAGGATTGCTGCAGTTTGTATGTATATGTGTATATATATATATATATTTTTCTCTCAAATTTTGTGTCTTGGTAAAAATAATAAAAATATAAATTCCGTTTATATTCTCCGGCACTGGAAGTTATTGTAGATTTTGAAGTGTCCCTCTTCCTGGATTTCCAAAAATTCACAAATGAGGTGGCAGCATAGAAAAGGTAGGGTAGGGCTCCCGGCTCGCTGGCACCTCGGCAGTTCAGTTGTATAAACGCCAGGCGTCGTTCACACGGACAAATATTCTTTGAACTTTTCAATGATGGAATTCATCTGGTCTGCCGGGACCAACATGACCGTTCTCATGGGCTTCATGGGAACGTCATCAAAAGACCAGCGCCCTGTGAGCTGGGTGTCGCTCTCCTCCTGCACAGAGTAGTTGAATTTCAGGATCGCTTTCTGCAAATAAAAACAAAAATTACTGAGTTTGGATCAATCCAAAAATGGGTCGTAATTAGCAAAATAGCATTTGGTTTTGTCGGTTAACACAGATGTTTCCCATGTATAACAAAAACATTTTGGCTGCTGCAGCCCATTTCCGGACCCTTAATATTTAGTAATAGGGATGTAAGGAACAGTAAGGCTGCAATACGAAGAAATTCTATATGTAATACTTCTAAATGGGAACGTCTGATTGCTGAAGCAATTGTGATGCGGTTCTCACCATTGTGCAGCTAATTTTCCCAGGCAGGTTTCAGGCTAAGGGTCATCAGGGGGCTGTGAGCGGGGCTCTGCGCTGATCGGCCCCCTGCACTGCTCTTGGCGAGTCTAAATTATTTTCAGCCCTGTGCTCCGAAGACAAGTTTTTGCTGTGAGCGGAACTCAGAGCCTGCAGTAAAGAGACAGCTGCCACCTGGGGAGACCCATTACACAAGCGCTGGTGTACCTGCTGTTCAGACACCCGTTATGTGCAGTGATTGGTGGAGGTCCCAGGAGGCTGCAGCACTGTCCTCAGTGACGAGAATACCAGAGGGCGGTCACTGAAGAGAACAGAGGGGCTGGCTCAGTACAAGTCCCTAGAGGTGGTGCCTGTGCAGGAGGCGCGGCTCAGTACATGTCCCTAGAGGTGGCTCCTGTGCAGGAGGTGCGGCTCAGTACATGTCCCTAGAGGTGGTTCCCGTGCAGGAGGCTCGGCTCAGTACATGTCCCTAGAGGTGGCTCCCGTGCAGGAGGTGCGGCTCAGTACATGTCCCTAGAGGTGGTTCCCGTGCAGGAGGCGCGGCTCAGTACAAGTCCCTAGAGGTGGTTCCCGTGCAGGAGGCGTGGCTCAGTACAAGTCCCTAGAGGTGGTTCCCGTGCAGGAGGCGCGGCTCAGTACAAGTCCCTAGCGGTGGTTCCCGTGCAGGAGGCGCGGCTCAGTACAAGTCCCTAGAGGCGGTTCCTGTGCAGGAGGCGCGGCTCAATACAAGTCCCTAGAGGTGGTTCCTGTGCAGGAGGCGCGGCTCAATACAAGTCCCTAGAGGTGGTTCCTGTGCAGGAGGCGCGCCTCAGTACAAGTCCCTAGAGGTGGTTCCCGTGCAGGAGGAGCGGCTCAGTACAAGGGAACTCGTGCCATACACAGACAGGAAGTTCGGTGTACAAAGAAAATATTCCCCCTGTGATCACAGCTTTATTCATTTATCTTTTGTTCTAACAGTTTGCTAAACTTTTACAGATCTAATTAATTCGTTTTAGCTTTGGATGTTCTTTAAAACGGATTATATAATAGTTATGTCTCCCTGACTTACTCTACCATGCTCTAAGGACTGTACATAGACCAATGTGAATGGCTTAAGAGTTTCACTTTTAGATTATTTTTTTTTTTGACTATAAAAGCAGGAGGTTCCCAAACTCCGCAATTACAGTCCAGGGTTTAAGGATATCTATGCTTGAGTCCAAATGGTTAAATCAAATTGACTGTGGTACTAATTAAGTCACCTGTACTCAAGCATGGATATCCTTAAATCGTGGACTGTACTGGCGGAGTTTGGGAACCTCTGCTCTATAGGGTTATGCACGACCCATGAGCAACCTTTACTATATTAATTGCTTTCTGTACTGTATACAGAGGTGACTTATCCCCAGCACAACACAAATCCTCTCTGATGATCTAAACACATTGCTGAGAAGCTTAGAGGGCAACAGAACATTAAAGAAACTTGTATAATACAAGCTGCAGCACTTTGTGTACAGGCCGATAAAGTACATTCCTGGTATATGGTTGATAGATCTACAGTAAAAGGTGGAAAATGTCTATGTATACAGCAGGGGCCAGATGTAATAGGGTGAGAGCTTAGCAGTAAAACTCTCACACTAATACAGTGATTCCCAACCTCGGTCCTCAAGGCACACTAACAGTCCTGGTTTTAGTGATATCCATGCTTAAGCACAGATGGTTAAATCAAAATAACTAAGGTATTCATTAAGTCACCTGTGCTCAACTATGGCTATCCTTAAAACCTGGACTGTTAGTGTGCCTTGAGGACCGTGGTTGGGAAAGCCTGCACTAATACATTGATCGAGTTGTATTTTCAGTACAGGAAACAGCTGGATGAGGAGCTTAAATCTTGGGAGTTTGAGTCTGAAACACATGCACGTCTGCCTGTGACTTTTACATTGGCTGAGTTTAAAAGATCTCTCTCACATTTTCTAAACTCTCACCCTATTACATTTGGCCCCAGATGTTAGACCGACAATTGGTCGACAGGGACAAAAGGTTGACATACTAAAGGTAGACATGTAAGAAGGTAGACAGGTACAAATGGTCTACATGGTCAAAAGGTCAACACAGAAATGGTCGACGCATTTTGTTTGTTAGGGTTAGGCACTAGGGCAGTGTTGGCTAACCTTGACACTCCAGCTGTTATGGAACTACATAACCCAGCATGCACTGCTACAGTTTTGCTATTAGGGCATGCTAAAACTGTGGCAGGGCATGCTGGGATATATAGGGCCTGATTCAGACCCACTCGCGAGCGGCTGTCCGCTCGCAAGTGGGTCGATGTTATGCACTGAGCATGCGCACGACGGAGGGAGCTCCGTCGTGCGCATGCGCCAGACGCGACGAGGAAAGTCCTTCGCTCGTTGTGTCCGTTCAAAGGGGGCGTGCTGTCAATGTTGATTGACAGCACGCCCCCTTTGGTGGGCGTGCCGGGGGCGTGCCTCCCTGACGGGGGCGTTCCCACGGGAACGCCTCCCGTCAGAAGCCGGCCCACTGATAGAGCCAAAATCACTCCGGAGCTTGCGGTTGAAAACCTCAACCGCAGGCTCCGGCTCGCAATTTCGATGGTCGCGATGGTCTCGACCATCGCGGCCATCACAAAGCACGCTCGTATAGCCTGTGGGTGGTGACCCACAGCTATACGAGCATCCAGGAGGACGCTCCATGAAAATGGAGCCCGGCCCTCATTCAGAGCGTGCGCTCTGCTCAGAGCGTACGGCTCTGAATGAGGGCCATAGTTCCACAACAGCTGGAGTGTCAAGGTTAGCCAACACTGCACTAAGGGGAAGGTTAGGGTTAGAAGAAAAAAAATAAAGTCAACCATTTTCGTGTCGACATTTGACCCTGTCAACCTTTTGTCCCTGTCGACCTACTGACTGTCTAACATCTGTTGTCTATCTAGACATTGTCTACCTTCTTACTGTAGATCTTATAATCCACACCCACATTCCTCAGGAGGTGTGAGGACCCTAAATTGAACATTACATGTGTTTACCTCATAGAAAAACTCTTCTTCTGCATTCGCAAACATCATTTCCTCTTTCCCCTGCGTTCCTCCTCGGGATTTCTTTGCAGCGTCCATGAAAGTTTTACTTAAAATGAGATAGTAATAACACTTTCCACAGGGCTTGTTGGTGCGCTGGGCTTCTGCCAATTCTTTCCTGCCAGGTCAAATGGGAACAATTAGGATTTAGAACATCTAGGAAGGCAGCACAAAGCGTTTGTACAGTACACAAAGTGAGGTTATTACGCTAATGGAGGCTGGGGCGGTTCAGGAAACAACTGTGTGCCTAGGCATGTAGCTTGGAGAGATCAATAGCGCCCTTTCATGCCAGCAACATACTGGATGCATTAACAAGACCCAAAACGGTTCATCGGAAAGAATGTACAAAGATGGGACTCGCACCTCTCCAGGAATTCCACCCACTCAACGGAACGCAGTCACAGCTGTAACGCTACACAGCCAAGTCCATTAGCAGAGAGGAGATGGGGTCTAATGGTTTTTCACAGGGAGAGTCCTCATATGAATTGGAAGAGAAATTCGCCTACTTCCAGTTTACTCTGAGAAACAGGAACACTCAGCAGATTTAAAGGGACTCATTTTACCTGTTATATTAGTTCAAGGAGCCCTCCCGTCACTATTATTCAGGTATGTGCGATAGTTCACTTGCAATACAATATCTTTAGGGTAAGGCTTAATGACATGGGTCGAATGGGTTGGGTATGGGATCCCGGCGGTCAGAATCCTGACGCCAGCATCCTGACAGGGTTAGGAGACCGCAATTTGTCAGTCAGTATCCTAGTCCTCCCCCTCCCCTAATCGAAACCCACCCCCCCTTGTGCCTTAACCTCTCCCCCCGCCTAGTGCCTTAACCTAACCTCTCCCCCTCCCCTAGTGCCTTAACCTAACCTCCACCTCCCCAGTACCTTAACCTAACCTCTCCCCCCCCCCCCAGTGCCTTAACCTAACCTCTCCCCACCCCCCCCTAGCACCTTAACCTAACCTCCCCCAAAACCTAACCCTCCTCCCTCAGTACTAGCCCAAGAACTTGCGTCAAGATGCCAACGGTGGGGATGCCAGCCCCGGGATTTTTACAGCGGCGGCATTTGGACCGTCAGGATAATGACCATATAGGGGCTGACTTTGATTTGCACACAACAGTGGCTGTAGTTGCGGGCAGCTTTTGATACACGTGCACTTTTTTGTGCGAGGTACCCAAACAGCCAAAAGAAAGTGGTGGATACACAATAAACCTCAATACAGGGGATTGCAGAATTTCTATGAACATTAGGCAGAAAACTCCTCCGTTTAAAGAAAAAAACGACGTACTACCGACAGCTCACTATTGAATTACAGGCCTGAAGCCACCTAATTTCTGCGTTATTTGTTTATCTAGTAAAGCACCAGGCGAGCGGTCACCAGCAGATGACCTGCAGGTTTTCTACTTCATTTGCGCAGCGACTTAACAAGATTAAGTGCAGAGGTGTCAGCGTACAATCCAGTAATTTCCCGACACCCCTGGGTGTACCTCGTCCCCTCCGCAGCTATGCAATTAACAATGTACAGAAATGTGTCCCAGTATAAATAGCCGTTTTCATTGTGCATGGCAGAGCTGAACAATCTTCTGTACATTCAACTGCTTTTGGCTTAAATAATAAAAATATTATATGCACGCTTAAAGGTAGGGTATTCGGGTAGATTTGTTGAAGACGGTGCTGATTTTGAGAACTAATAATATTTGTGCAAATGCTCAGTGTTTTTTTTTTTTTTAAATTGCGCATACGTCGAAGTCGCAGCACATGCGTTCCACGGTGTGTACGCACAGAAGCGCAGTTACGATTAAGATGGGTACTACCCAAAGTGTTCTGAAAATGTGCTGGGCGTTCCTCGGTGCGGCTATTCAGATGCACAGATATAGTCTGTCTTATGGGAGTATCGCTGAACTGGTTGTGAGCGCAATACGCTTAATCGCTCACATTGGAAGCCACATTCTGATGGAGAATCTGCACCTAGCATGGGACTGGTTCCATGGTGAGACCGATGGTTAAGTCTAAAGATGCAGCAAGCGGGATTTCAGCATCTAAAGATGGGTGTGGATCATTAGGGTTACAGTAAAAAGGTAGGCAATGGAAGTTAGACAAGAAGGTCGACATACAAATGGTCGACTTTTTTCCTCTAGCCCTAATCTTCACCCTAACCCTCCCCTTGGTGCCTAACCCTAACAAACCCCAAAAAACATGTGGCGACCATTTGTGTGTCGACCTTCAGACCCTGCAGACCTATTGCCTGTCTAACTTCCATTGTCTACCCAAACATGGTCTACCTTTCTACTTTAGACTTAATAGCCGGATACCTCTAGAGACGCACAAAGTCCTTGCAGTGTCAGACACATGACTGTACAACAGGGAAGGGCTTATAGCGGCTTTAGCATAAAGTCGCAGATAAAGTACGCAGCGAGCGACTGAATCAGCCCCAGTGTGTGATAGGCCAGCTCTTATTAAATACAATTAAAATAAATGGTTATTATTGATGGGTAAATTAAGGGTGATATAAATGTGTGTAAAATCCAATGTAATACCCTTTGTGCAGTGCTGTAGCAATACACTACATCTCTGAGAGACTGAAAGATGAAACTATTACAAGTGTACAGTTTGTGTAGAAAACAGATAACACATCCCGTCTCTCTTTATCCTATCGACTCCATTGTCACATCATTACGGTTTTTACTCCGTACATCAACACATTTACATTTAAATAACATCTTTGATGTCAACTGCGGGAAAAAAGGAAAGAAATAAAAATGACATGTAGGAAGGAGGGCTGGTAATCAGACTTACTGGAGCTGCTGGTGCATAGGCAGCGCGATCTGTGCAGGGACATTAATGAATCGTTCGCTGAGTAGGAGACCTACGGCCTTGCTGTTGTCATTTAAGGCTTTATCCAGCTGTTCAACGATGTTCTGGTCGCAGTTCTTCTCGCAGTGGCTCAGAATGAGCTCTTTTATTTGCTCAGCGCACACCGTCCCCTAAAATGAAAAATAAAATTTAAAAAAAACCCACACAAAATGGATTTGTTTCAACCTGATGGGAAAAAAATCAAAGTCAAATATACATTGCTAGAGGCGCTATGGTCTTTATTAATAGCCGTTTCTCACACACACACGGTGGACACTCAGTTTATTGTGTAACCAAACTTTTTATTTCACTGTAGTGGACACTCATTGAACACTTAACAGATGAGTTTAGCCTAGTCACAGCGGAGCAGTATTTAAACCATACTTATCGACTCCGGGAGGGGACAACCAGGTCGGCGTGACGCAAGAAAGTGGGCGGGCTGATGGGGACGATTGCGTCATCATGTCCCCCCCCCCCCCCTGCGATTAGAGGCATTGTGAACTGGGGACGAAGCCACATTGACGAGATTCTACGCAAATTGAGTCATGGAACGCCTGGACCACCCACCTTCGCCAGATAAGTGGGCAAGCTTGCGGGCGAATGGCTCTGGGACACTTTTCCACTCTTCCGGGCGGCTGGGAGCGCCATCTGATATTAGTGAGCCTCCCGGCCGTTCCAGGAGACTAGGCAAGTATGATTTAAACAAAACAATTAATCAATTATTTTTAGATAGAATTTAAACAGACCCTTATGTGTCTAATATATGTACAGTTTATTTCTATAGCACCGGTCTATGCAAAGCTTTAAAAGATTATAAACGAGGGGAAAAAAATAAAAAGGGTATAAAATGACGTCTCTCCCCCCAAAGAGCTTACACATGGAATGTTTAGCCGAGTGTAGGATCGGTCAGATGGAGGACAGGTAGTAAATGGGATCCAGTCACATTGTCGACACTAGATGTCAAAAGGAACCTTTTGACATCTAGTGTGTCGACATGTGAAATGTGGCCACTCTCATAATGCCAACTGTTAGGTTTACCCGGTGCTGGGAGGGGGTTGGCATAAAATACTCACCCAAACTGCCACCAAGCCAGACGTCTGTGCCGGCAGCAACGGTCACATGGCTGCCAGAAGCCACTGCAGTCGTCGGGACAAGGTAAGTGATCGCTGGCCCACCAGGGATGTTATGTCGACAAGTCATCAGTGTAGACATGCTGCATGCCGACAGTCTCATGTCTACATGTTACCTGTCGACCCAACATACAGGGAGGGGGTTTGGTGGGAGAGAATCAAATCTTGGAGAGAAATAATAAAGTACCAAATCAGCTTTACAGGCGGTATGATTGCTTGGTCATTTATCTCTCTCCAAGGTTTGATACATAGACCATTGCCATCAGAAACCCTTTGCAGTTTCTATGACGGTGCGACTAAAAGCCTGATATAGCCTAGGAAGAATGAGACCATAGTACTGCGTGCAGCTTGCATGTCGGATAATGATTACGATGATATTCAGGACAACAATTGGCAAATAGAATTCTACTTCTGCACAAAAACACGTTTCATTTAAATAATAGGTAGTCCATAACCATTCAAAACCATGGCTAGAAAAACAGGCCTGGTGCCGAATTCAGCAGGATAGTTTTGTGGTCACAAGATAACTCAGAAGCTTAAAATGTGGTCATTGTGCCATGCTATTCAGTCAGGGGGAGCCTGTGTCAGACAGCACACAAAATGGCTGCCGCCACTCTGCACAGGAGACAGGTGCACTGCCATTAGCAGTATGTGCATTATCCATCACCAAGTTCACTAAATAACCTTATATATAAAAGGACTGTATTATTTCAAATAAGTATTCACACACATTCATTAAACCCCATAGGGACTCACCTTCCTTTCTGTTAAGTTCAAAAGACTAATAAAGCCAAAAATGTGAACTTCATTGTCGTCATCCTCATCATCGGCCTCCTCGCCTTCAGCTTGCTGTGATATGGGGAATTCACAGGGTAAAATGAAGATTAATACAATCCTGCTCATAATGGGCATTTCACACACAGAGGAAGCTAGTTCTAACCCTTTGCTATGTGACAGCTTCTGTCACCCTGATAAGGTATATATCCCTGCACTGACCTAGATACATAGGTATGTCAGTAGTTACAATAAGGCATTCTTACAAAAGACAGACATGTAATTAGCTGGGTGGAAGACCATGAGAAAATATGAGATATGGTAAGAACTTACCTTTGTTATCTCTATTTCTACGAAGTCCATAGGGTTCCACAGGATACCATGGGGTATAGGTGATGACGTCAGGCATCGGGCACCATAGAGTTAAGTTTTCAGCCTCCCAGGATGCACCAGGGTCCCCCTCCTATACCCCGCCCCCGAGCCAAGGCATCTCAGTTACGTACCAAGCCATAGGCCGGAGGAGGAGGAGGAGACGGAAGAGAGAGAAAAATAGATCTGGACACACACAAGAATCACACTCTCACCAGAGGGAGACGGAAAAACCGGTGACCAGAGCAAAGCCCATCTGCAGCACAGGTGCGACAGGGCGGGAGTCCTGTTGAACCCTATGGACTTCGTAGAAATAGAGATAACAAAGGTAAGTTCTTACCATATCTCATATTTTCTACTTCAGGGTCCATAGGGTATCCACAGGATACCTTGGGGATGTCCCAAAGCAGTATCCTTCAAGGGTGGGGACGCTCCTGTGCTGAAAGGAGAATCCGCCGCCTGAAGGAAGCATCCTGAGAGGCAAAGGTGTCACACGCGTAATACCTCACAAAGGTATGGACAGAGGACCACGTGGCAGCCTTGCAGATCTGGACTGCAGAGGCACCACGTCGAGCTGCCCACGAAGGACCCACAGACCTAGTGGAATGAGCCCTCACAGAGGATGGAACCGGCAGGCCTTCATGAAGATAAGCTTCTGAAATTGCCATACGGATCCAACCTGCCAAAGTTTGCTTTGAAGCAGGCCAACCCTTTTTACGGAAGCCATAGAGGACAAACAAGGCATCAGACTTCCGAAACGAAGAAGTGCGGTCAACATAAATCTTTAAGGCCCGCACAATGTCCAAAGTGGCCTCACCCACTGAAAGGTCAGGTGAGTTAAAAGCCGGCACAACGATTTCCTCGTTGATATGAAACCGGGAAACAACTTTGGGAAGAAAATCAGGACGAGTGCGCAGCACCGCCCTGTTCCCATGAAAAATCAAGAAAGGGGGTCTACAAGATAGAGCCCCTAAATGAGAAACACGTCTGGCCAAAGCGATGGCCAGACGTAAAACGGTTTTGGCTGTCAGTCATTTAAGATCCACTGAGCCCAGTGGTTCAAACGGCGGACCCTGGAGAGCCCTCAGAACCGCCAAATCCCGAGGCGCCACCAGTGGAACAAATGGCGGCTGGATTCGAAGAACACCTTGCATAAAGGTGCGCACATCAGGGATCGTAGCAATCCTACGATGGAACCAGACAGACAGGGCAGAAACCTGCACCTTCAAAGAAGCAAGGCGAAGCCCATGATCTAGTCCCGCCTGTAGGAAGGCTAGCACTCTAGACAGACGGAACTCCCGAGGTGCATAACCTCTCGGTCGACACCATTGGAAGAACATATGCCACACACGATGGTATACTCTTGCAGAAGACTGTTTTCGAGCTCTCAGCATAGTGCGTACTACAGAGCTGGAAAACCCCCTGGACCTTAACATGGCCGTCTCAACAGCCACGCCGTCAAAGACAGCCGAGTCAGGTCCGGATGAAGACAAGGACCTTGTGACAGTAGGTCCGGTCGTAGCGGCAACCGCAGAGGAATGTCCATGGACAGACCCTGAAGGTCTGAGAACCAGTGCCGTCTGGGCCACGCGGGAGCCATCAACAGGAGCATCCCTCCTTCCTGTTTGAATTTCCGGATTACTCGTGGAAGAAGGGAAAACGGAGGAAAGAGATAAGCAAACCGGAACGTCCACCAGATGGACAGAGCATCCACCAGAGACACCTTTTCGTCTCTTGTGCGAGACCCGTACACCGGCAACTTGTTGTTGTGCCGTGACGCCATGAGGTCGATCTCTGGAAGACCCCACCTGTCCACCAGAAGTTGAAAGACGTCCTGGTGCAGAGACCATTCCCCCGAATGAACGTCCTGGCGACTGAGAATGAATACCGCTGATATGGCCGGGAGATTGCGCTCCGCCCAGATCAGGATGCGGGACACCTCTACAAGTGCCGCCCGACTTCTGGTTCCTCCTTGCCGATTTATGTAAGCCACGGTGGTGGCGTTGTCTGACTGGACCTGCATGGGATGACCGTGGAGAACCCGATGGGCCTGCTGGATGTTTATCAGAAGCTCCTTTTCCGCCTGAGTCCACCTACCCTGGAACAAGTGTGGACCCGTGACTGCTCCCCAGCCCCGAAGACTGGCGTCCGTTGTCAATAAGACCCAGTTTGGCACCCTAAACGGATGACCCTTGTTGAGATAGGTCGTCTGCAACCACCAGGCAAGGGACAGGCGAACCTCCGGAGTGAGCACCATCGTCTGGGATTTGAGACTCTGAGGCAGTCCATTCCATTTGGACAGGATCAATTGCTGCAGAAGTCTGGAGTGAAACTGGGCATATTCCACCATGTCGAGTGAAGAGACACCCGGCGACTCTGCAGACAACTGCGCACCCTCAACTGCAAGGCAGAGATCTTTTCCCCCGTCACAAAGATCGCTGCTGACTGGAGTCCAACAAGGCTCCGAGGTACAGAATCCTCTGAGACGGGATCAGGGTGGACTTTTGCCAGTTTATCAACCAGCCATGCCGTTGCAGTACTGCAATAGTCAGATCCAAATGACGCAGAAGGAGCTCCAGAGATCCTGCTACCAACAGTAGGTCGTCCAAGTACGGCAACATGCGGACTCCCTGCAGCCGCAGGAAAGCCGCCATGACCGCCATCACCTTGGTGAACACACGTGGTGCTGTCGCCAAGCCAAAAGGTAACGCCCGGAACTGGAAGTGATTGTTTGCGGATTGCAAACCTGAGGAACTGTTGATGGCGCGAAAGAATAGGGACATGCAGATAAGTGTCCTGTATGTCCAACGACACCATGTAATCCCCAGGTTCCAGCGCCAGAATGATGGACCGTAGGGTCTCCATCCGAAACCTCGGCACCCGCAATGACTTGAGTGCTTTGAGGTTGAGTATCGGACGGTACGACCCATTGGGTTTCTGCACGAAAAACAGATTGGAATAGAAACCCAGGCCCCTCTGGGTAAAAGGAACAGGCACTATAACTCCAGCCTGGAGCATAGTGTGCAAAACCTTCCGCAGTTCCGTGGCTTTGTTCCGGTCTGATGGAAGACCCGTGGTGAAGAATCGGGATGTGGGCCTGTGCCGGAAGGAGAGGGCATACCTGTGAGAAACCACCTTGTGAACCAAACTGTCTGTCGTGGTTACCGACCAACACTGGGAGAACCGTAGCAGGCGGCCTCCCACTTTGGGATCCCCCAAAGGGAGGCCCGGACCGTCAGGCCGCAGGTTTGTCATTGGACTTAGGGCCCGGACGTCTGGTACTCCAGGCCTGCTTTCGGGGCTTGGCCGACTTCTTGGGGCCAGCCTGTCGGGGAAAGGACTGTGCTTTAGGCCTACCCTCGGCCTTACAAGGCCCAAAGGACGACGTACCTGAACTGGAAGGAACTGCAGCAGACAGGAGACATGCCGATTTGGCTGCCGCCAGCGTGGCTACAATTTTGTCCAGATCCGGAACAAATAAGACTTCTCCATTAAAAGGCAAGGCTTCCAGGCCCTTTTTGGAATCAGCGTCCGCCTTCCAAGATCGCAACCATAAGGTGTGACGAGCCGCCACTGCAGCTGAAGAAATCCGTGAGGTCAGGGTACTGATACCTAAAGCCGCTTCGTTAATGTAAGTGGCCAAATCCCTGAGATTGCCTATCAACTCGGTCTGTTCAGCCGAACAGTCTGAATCGAAAGACGCCTCTAAAATATCTGCCCAGCGCTCCATAGCTCTGGCTACCCAACAAATGGCCATAGCCGGCCTGGCTGCATAAACCTTCCCCCGCAAGGGAATAAAGGGACTTTAGGCAGATTTCCACCTTACGGTCCGTGGCATCCTTTGAGGACATGGAGGGCTAAACAGGTGCATCAGACTCCGGCCGGGCACCAACGAAACTGAGATGCCTTGGCTCGGGTGCGGGGTATAGGAGGGGAACCCTAGTGCATCCTGGGAGGCTGAAAACTTAACTCTATGGTGCCCGATGCCTGACGTCATCACCTATACCCCAAGGTATCCTGTGGATACCCTATGGACCCTGAAGTAGAAATATCTAATACACTGTAGTTCATTATAATGGTCTCAAATAGGCCTATTCCTTAAAGTAATTATGCAGAAAATCGTATGAAATGTCCCATTATCAGAAGATTTCCGCGTTCAGAATCCCCCTTATGTACTAAGAGGGACCCGCAGCAACAGACAGCATCGATATCTTTTGCGGTCTCTCTGTTTTTGATCATAACAGTCCCCAGAGGCTTCTATGACGACTGCAATATTGCAGAACGTATCAAGTCCCAAAGAGCTTATCTTTTCCCAGCTTGCTCGCCAAATAGCTAACGACAGCTTCACACTTTATTTTTTTTATCTGAATAGGGATTCATCAGATCCCTCTGCGGTAATGACCACATGACTATGCGTGACCCAACGGCCACTCACTTGCTTCCGCACTGCTTGGTCCAAAGCTGGAATTAAAGTGATAGCACATGGACGGGCCCCATGGCACTACATGAAAACTTTGATATATACGCCAGAGGTTCTCAACCTCAATCCTCTAGTTTTCCCAACATGTCATGTGTTGAGGATTTGTGTCTGTGGCAGCAGGTGGAAATATTACACCATAACTACATTAATTCCTGGGACTCCATCTTCCACCAGGTGTCCTCCACTGCAGCCAAGTCCCCTGCCAATCACAATGCATTACCCGTGACAAGGCTGTCTATCCATTCTCTAGGAGTCAGTGACACGACTGAGGAATGGTTAGACCGCTTTCTCCTAATGGCTCAGCACACAGTATGGCTTCTTACGCTGTATGTAGCTGACCGGTGAACTAGAAATGTGAGTATGCAATTAAAGACAGCAAAGGTAACAATAGCACATTCATTGTACATCTACAAAAGGGAGTACAAAGTAACAGGACCAGTTAAACAGCATGAAAAGGAACAGTTATATTTAACATGTATATTACCTTAATAACGCTTCCAATGTGGTTCTGCTGAATCAGGAGATCTGCCAATTCCGAGATATTCACGTGGGCCTTCAGAAACAGCTAAACCATTAAATGGAGATGTTCATCAAAACTGTGTGTAATTCATCTTTAAGCATAGGTTTAAAAAGAGAATTGCATGGAAGCCGACAGTTTTATTGTTCTAATTTATCTCCCTACATGATAGAGATTCAATGTCGTTCAACACTTCACTGTGCCAGGAAAGCATCAGCCAGCTGTATGGCTTCTACTGAAGTGACAAAATGATATCAGATGTGAAATGGCATCTTCATCCTCAGCCAGCATCCTTCTTAATGCCTTCCCTGAACCCTCTGATCCACAAAAGGAAGATGAAGTATCTACTGTCTTCCTCCTACTCTACTTCCTCTCCTCTTGATCATAGAGCCTGGCTCTGTCTCCTGTGCTCATTCCAACCTTAAATTTAATCTGTAATCTCTCTCTCTACTGGTATCTTTCCATCATCATCTAAGCATGCAGTGATTACTGCAGCTCCCATGCCCCTCCGAGCTACTTGAGAGACTTGCCTACACAACCTATTGGATCAGTTTCAGTCGGGCTTTTGATCCCTGCACTGACTAAGGTGATGACTGCGAAGTCTAAATGCCATTAGATAACTATTCAATCCTTGGCCCGATCATTCGATAATCGGATGATCAGGACAATGATTTTATAGGTGTGTATGCTGTACCATTACAGAAGCATTGGCTGATAAATGGCTTTTAACCCTCCTGCAACAGTCAGGATCAGGAGGTCACATGTTCTGTTTAATATTTGTCAACCAGACCTCCACATCCCATAGAAGCCTGTACACACTGTGGCACTGTCTCTTGCCGTTTCAGCACCATGACCAGCTCCTATACAGCAGCTTGGTGCAATATTTTTTTACCTGTGACTTTGCTTCACTAAAATAGTCACTGCTCAGCTGCCTTTTGTCACAGATCAATGAGATTGCACAAGATTACATTGTATCGCTTATTGCTACACCATTTTCGGTGAATGTATCAGTAAATTAAATTTTATTCTACTTGAGCCACGTTTTTATAAGTTACCTAGCGCCGTGATTTTTTTTTCTTATTTTTGTTGTTTGTTTTTTGACGTTTCTGCACATATTTTCTTTCATTAGCTGCATGTTAACACTTTTATTTGACATTTGTGTTGAGCGCTAGGAGGTTTAATAGCGGTTTTTCCATTGTTTGGTGTTTTGTATGTCACCATGCCCACTTCACTAAAGACAGGTCAATGCATCATTAAGTTGCTGACAAGGGCCCTGATTCAGACCCACTCGCGAGCGGCTGTCCGCTCGCAAGTGGGTCGATGGTCTGCACTGCGCATGCACACGACGGAGGGAGCTCCGTCGTGCGCATGCGCGAGACGCGACGAGCGAAGGACTTTCCTTCGCTCGTAGTGTCTGATCAAAGGGGGCGTGCTGTCGATGTTGCTTGACAGCACGCCCCCTTTGGTGGGCGTGCCGGGGGCATGCCTGCCAGACGGAGGCATTCCCAAGGGAACGCCTAACGTCAGAAGCCGGCCCCGCTGACATCACTAGTGAGAGTGGGAGTGATTTTGGCTCTGATAGAGCCAAAATCACTCCTGGCCTTGTGGTTGAGAAACTCAACCGCAGGCTTCTGCTCGCAGTGGCGATGGTCGCGATGGTCAAGACCATCGCGACCATCATCCTGCACGCTCGTATATGCTGTGGGTGGTGACCCACAGCTATACGAGCATCCAGGAGGACGCTCCATATTTATGGAGGTGGGCCCTGATTCAGAGCGAGCGCTCTGGTCAGAGCGTCCGGCTCTGAATCAGGGCCAAGGTCTCCCATCCAGAAGCCATCAATAAGGAGTCCATACGGATCACTGTGGAATGCAGAGGTAGCAAATAAAACAATATAGAAATTGCTTGTTGCACTGATGGCCCCACGTCTGTACTAACACCTAATAAAATGTGGTAGCGACAGGCTACCTTCCCTCATATTCCCAAGGCCCCTACACACTGTTTACTTCTCTAAGTAAACCCGGAGGGTGTGGTGGAGTTCTAAGTGGGTGAACAAATTTTAGCTAAAATACTTGATTGCTCCATCCTCTCACACACCCCCATCACCAAGTTACGACGCAAAACTAAAAACTAATTTGCTGGTTCTGCAGAACCAACAGACCAGGATGCACGGCTCTAACATCTGCTACTAGGCATGATTGAAAATGTATATTAACAGGGTAGTATGTTACTAGCTGGAGCATAATATAGATCATATTTAAATAAATGACAGCGGGGAACAATCATGAAGAACATAGGAAAGCAGGAGAGACTATAAGTACAAAATGAAAGAGGAGACCTTGATCACGGATGCCCAACACTCCATACATTTGTTAAATAAACAAGACTACTAATAAATGCCGGCCATTATGTGCAAAATTATCTAAATTGGGTTGGAAGTCAGGTCTCCTTTTATATGAAGTCTGTAAATACATAAGGGCTGGATTTGCTGGACTTAAATCATTAATCACACAAGCTTCAATTCCCTCAACACATGCACCATCCAGCGTACAGTAATTCTACACAGAATAGTCCTATAGACCCTCTGTTCCAGCCAAAGAAGCAGGATAGAGCTACACAATTCTTCCTACCCTTGGTAAAAAGGTAACTACTTACAATACCTTTATCTATCCTCTATCAAATGGGTGGTTCTCCTTTTTCCCTGAAGCCGAGAGCCAGACAGCTCAGTCACGCTTGTTTTCCCAGCAGCGATGATACGGACAGAATGACCCTCTATCAGGGGCGTGACTAGACCTAGGGAGGCCCCATAGCAAAGTTTTTATGGGCCCCCCTAGGTCCCCGCCCCATCCTCATCACTCCTCTCGGTTTACCTGCTCTGTGGTCACACTGCGCAAGGCAGCCAACACCTCCTCTCTAGGTCAGCTCAATATATCCTCACTGACTGATGCTAGGAAGACGCCTCCTCCCAATATCAGTCAATGAGGAGAGCCGGAGCCGACCGGGAGGATGCGACCACGGACGGACGGGGGGCACGACCACGGAGCAGGTAAGTTGAGGAGAGGCAGTAAGGCGGGCGCGGACCGAGACATGGCGGTGCAGGGGGAGGGTCAGACCACTGGTCAGTCC
The DNA here is from genome assembly GCA_031769625.1 of Taudactylus pleione. Taxonomy (NCBI): domain Eukaryota; kingdom Metazoa; phylum Chordata; class Amphibia; order Anura; family Myobatrachidae; genus Taudactylus; species Taudactylus pleione. The sequence continues at coordinate 2,001,057 of JAUIMM010000033.1, read as the reverse complement.
GGGCCCCATAGCAGCCGCACCCCATGCATCTACAGTAGTTACAACACTGCCCTCTACTGTATTTCTAGCATTTGACTTTAATTCTCTGCCCTAGATAAATGGGACCCTATGTGATATAAATTGACTGCTAAAAAAACAAACAAACAAAAAAAAAAACCCTTAATATTTCCCTTTCATACGAGAGAGCTGACTCCTCATGCATAGACTGGCTGTGCCCTACAGTGACATTGTATACAGGAATGATCCAACTTTTTTACCTGCTTCAGTAGTTTCTGGATACCATCGTGGTCACCGCCAGACATATTATGGGCTTCAAAGTCCACGTTCACTTCCTTGAGAAAAATAATTACAAGTAATTAATACATAATTGTGCACCCCCCCCCCCCCCCAGAGTTAAAGCTTTATTATGTATTGCTATGTACAGTATTTATGTGTATAAATATTTGTTTGCACACATCATCTGATCTTCCAGCTAAAGCCAGAGTAAGACCCTGTGGGGCCCAAAGCAACATACTGGTTTGGATCCCTCTGCCCACCCACCGTTTCTGAAAAAAAAAAAGTGCATAAAAAAAAAAAAGACAGTCCAGCTTTTAAGGCTATCCATGCTTGGTTAAATCAGATTGACTGAGGTTCTAATTTAGTCACCAGCAGGGATATCCTTAAAACATGGACTGTGATGGAGACATTTGGGAACCTCAGCGTTAGAGTAATCTGGACTCCTCAGTGCACATTGACGAATGGATGACCCAGCTCTGTTTCCCACAATGGACAGCTTGCACATTGTCCCCCCGGGGATCCAACTCCAGACAAGACCGTTGACATGACCCTGGTCACAGATTCAACATCCAAACTATGCGTAAACACCTGTCCAATTTTGCTGCAGATCTCCAATCTGCTGAAACAATCTGCCGAATGGATTGTGTCACTGTACAGGGCAGAGCTACGCAACACATTAGCATACAGGAAATGTAAACAGAATCATCGCCATTTATTTTAACTTTGGCTTTGTGTAAAGTTGCTGTTCTGGTTTGTTTTTGCTGCCTGCCACACTGCACACTCGCTTGTCTTGCTTTTCTCGATCAATATAAGCCTGTGCTTTAATCCTTGTTCCTATGGCTTCAATGCTGCAACTCAGTAAAAAGAAAACCAAGAAGCATTCCTGCTGGTCCATGGAGCAACTGAAGAGGCCAGATTTATTTTCCCATATGCCTCTACTCAATGAGATACAAGGACTATAGTCCTGATGGTTTCGGGAATTTTCTACGTTCCAGGAGCTGCTGCAGCTGGTCACCCAGCTTATAGAGAAAAAGGGCACCTATTTATGGAGACCCATTCCAGCAGAGACTTGTGGCTACCCTACGCTTCTTGGCTACTGGAAGAACAATGGCTAACTTGAAATATAGGGCCTGATTCAGACCCGTTCGCACGCAGCCATCCGCAGTCAATGTATGCAAATCGCTAGCAAGATATTAGCATGCCCACTATGTTTTGCCATGCGATCGCAGTGTGAAATTAGACGCCCACCAGCCTGACACAAAACGCCCACTTTCCCTTAGTAACAGACGTCATCTCCAGGAAGTGTATTAAACAATCGGTAACATCAACTGACATCGGAACCATACGCACCACTTGGTAACATCGACTGACATTGGAACCATACGCACCACCTGTGGTAGACCATACCCTACCGCAAGCACTGCTGAGTTTAATTCAGCCATGTGACATGTATGCAGATGAGGCGTCTTAATGGTGTTCGCACCACCACACCCCCGTTACCATCGAACACCCCCGGTCACCACCCACAAACAACACATGCCGTCACTCATGCTTGCAGAGCGTCTATGTAGTGGCTGGAATTGCTTCCCGATCGCAGTGACTGGTTTGCACACGCGCACTGAGGACCTCATTCAGAGCTGCTCGTAAAATGCAAGCGCACGCTCTGAATAAGGGCGGCCGCCTCTCTGTAAAGAGCCGGCCTCCTGGCCGCTCGCTAAGCTGTGGGTGGGTTGATGGTCGAGATGGTCAAGACCATCGCGACCATTGGGGCTTGCGAGGAGACCCTTGTGGTAGGGTCCCATCTACGCAAGCCCCAGGCAGCTTCCTGCTCTAACAGAGCAGGAAGCTCCCTACTGACATCACTGGTGATGTCAGTAGGGCCGCCTACAAACGGCAGGTGTTCCTTCAGGAACGCTTCTGTTTGTCTGGCCACCCAACCACCACGCCTACAAAACGGGGTGAGCTGTCAATCAACATCGACAGCCGCCCCTTTTGTAGCGAGCCCCGGAGTGAGAGAATTTCTCTCACTCCGGGGCTTGCGTGTATCTCACCACAAGCCCTAGGGGTCATCATACCAGAGACTTGTGACCCAATCACCAAAGTGCTTCAGGAACAATATATGAAAGTAAGAAAAACACACCAACCTGCACAGATCAAACCGATCTGTGCAGGACTTTTAATCCACCCAAATAGGCGGTGCTGCTTCAGGGATGAATTGGGAGAAGAATCGGACAAACCAGTCACAACAGACTACACACTTCTATATTGGTCTCTTGATTTTTAAGCATGTTTAAACATTTTCTGACACAGCCAGGCAACCACGATTGGATGGAACAAGAGGTCGTTTGGGCGTACACACTCTACCAATGTCGGACCAACTGGTAGGTCGGATTGGCTGAGAATTGTACAAGTGTGTACCCAGCTTTAGAAAGTCCTCTATGTACACACTGGGCTCAATTCAACGCAAATTAAATAGCGCCGGGAGGGAGCTCCTGGAGCTATTCAATTCAGCGCGCTGTTAAGGAATTCCTCTCACACCCGTCCAAGGGTGCTAGCAGAAATTCGACAAAAGTACAGGCACGATGCTGTTTTCTGCCCTTAGCGCCGCGGAAACAGCATCGCGCCAGGCAGTTTAGTCGGAGAATGCCCTATTTAGGGCAGGAGAAAGGGCATTCTGCGACCTAACAGTGCGCTGAATTGAATAGCTCCTGGAGCTCCCTCCCGGCGCTATTTAATTTGCGTTGAATTGAATCGAGCCCTATGTAGACAAAAGTTTTGTCTATGCAGTATTTGTATAGCGAGGAGTACATGGATATATGTATGAGAAAAGTTATATCGTCCGTAAAAGATTTCATCCCAAACTGGATACTTTTATGGGGCCCATACATCAGCAATCAATGGGGCAATTCCCCGTTTTGCAGATGATTGTAAAAAAATATCTGCAATGTACGGGGTTCACCAATTGCTGATTCCAACCAAAAAATTATCGGAATCAGGTTGTCCAATATGTTGGATTTCACCGACTAGTCAGGGATGTAGATTGCTAGTGTATAGCAACCATGGGCCAATTTGCCGACCGTTACTAGTAAAATGATGAGCCTTTCGCGATTGGCAGATCTATTATTTTCTGAAAGTGATCTGCAAATCGCAGGAAAATATCTGTAAAAGTATGAGTGCATACTGGTGGATTGAAGAATCTTAAAATCAGGGGGATAAACAAAAAATCTGAATTGTTCAATTGATTTTTTCAATCAAGGCCATAAAAACATATCAATAGTATGACCGCACTGAAGATGGGGTCTGCTGTACATCAGATGTTCAGATAATTATTATAAAGCAATGGTATCATGGACAAACATGTACACCGACATCCAATTTCCATTTATAATTCACAACTCCAGCTGTTGTGGAACTAAAAGCCCCAGCATTGACCAACAGCCGGAAAGCCCAGTTGCCCAACGCCATACAGTATAGGTATGACCACAGTGGCGTCACAGGGTTTGGTGTCCCCAGTGCGCCAAATAGATCCTGTGTGCATCAAAGTAGAGTGTGTCCGAAAATGGGGCGTGGTCTCACAGGTAAGGAGTGTGACCTTACGCCACTCCCCAGTTTTCATCACTCTGGGAGAACGGAAACTGGGCGCTGCACAATATCATCATAGTACAGCGCCCGGCATCCAGTCACTGTGGGAGAAGTTGGCATTGTGGTGTCACCCCCCCTCAAATGGTTACACTCCGTGCGTTCCACACACACCCCCCCCCCCTAGTAACACCACTGTATGACCATTCCCATCGCTTTAGTTATAATGGAGTCATACAATTAACCTTATTAGACATATTATAAGGCAAAAACAAAAACTTTTGCTATCGTTATGGATTATAGTCTACATAAAATACTTTCTACAAATCAATTAAGCTATCACGGAATCTCAAGCAGTAGGGCGGACAGCCTGTCCTTCAATTAAATATTTATTTGTATCAAATAAAATGGACCCATATTAATACAACACTGCATTACACATATATAGAGTAGATGGGGAACTCAGAACTGCGTTAAGCTAAGACTTTACCTCCGCTCAACTTAACGCGCATATCGCATGCTATTTTCAGCATGTCGCACTCCTGCGACCCACATTATTCAATTAGAAAATGCTTATCGCTGTAATTCTACAGTGCGCGACTTGGGGGAGGTGCATGAAAAAGTGGGGAGATCACCCTGAATCCCAGAAAGGCGGCAAATAATAATGGATAACAGCAGAAATCACCATAAGCAAAGTATTTTAAGTTCTTAAAAAGGTGTAAAATGGCTAATTTTTTACCCTTTTTTATTTAAAGTGGAAAGAATAATAGTCATGCTTGGTACACACTATACAAATATTGGGCCAATCATACAAATATCTGGAGGTCGCATCTTATGAGCTGCACAGTGGATCCGACCGATCCTGTTCAAGAGATCAAAGGAAAGTACACACTCAGCAAGAAATGACTGGTGCGCACCGATCCAATAGACGATCCGTCTGATCGGAGCAATTATCTGATCGGCAGAACCGTCGCATAGTGTGTACCTAGCTTAAGCAAATGTTTTTAAACAAATTAAAGCCTCTACATTATTTTAGGGTAAATAAAAATATCTGTAAAGTTATTTTTTATTTCTTCTATTGTTTTTAAGCATGTTTAAAAAAATAATAATAATAATAATAAAAAAAAGGATGACGACAAACACTTGTAACTCTTATCTACAAGTTCACGATCTCTTCCCATCTATACTGCACCCCAAAATACATGTAACTTATAACTGAGCCCATATTTGAGCTTTTTACAGAAAATCTCCTGAAAAAATACGCAATTATTCCCCAAATTATGCTATTTATTTAAAAGGCCTTATTCAGGTCCGGACGTTATCGCAAGGAAGCGGCTGTACAATACCGTCCAGCATATATTAAAGTACTGAAGGAGGAGTCTATAGGGAGCAGACGCTTCGGTCTCGATTGCGGCAGCATCAGCCAGTCTGAGTAAGCTTCAGTTTCGGGAAAACTGCATCCACTGATGCACACCCTGGCCTCAGCACTCCTGGAAAACAGGGACAACGCGATTCCCCCCCTGTTTACGGTAATTCTGCCCATGGACACCCCTGTTCCACCACCATGTCAATGCTGCAACTTGGGAGATACATATGCGATATCACAGCACCCGTTCTGCACGCGCGCAGTTTTCCAATCATCGGAAAACTGCATTTATAACCACAATAGCATCCGGACCTGAAATCAGTCCCAACTTTTTACGTTAAAATAAGGATATTTTCCTACTTTTCACCTACGCGTGGATTGCAGAATAAAATCAGCTTTAATTTCCTATGAGACCTACATTAACTTATCACACATTTCTAATTTAATTGCAAAATCTTGCACCTGTGGGTTTCTGAACTGCATCAAGCAATTTTCGGCCAACTTGCGACTAATTGATTGGCCCCTAAAGGCGCGTATCCACTACACGATTAAAATGAGCTCGTTAATCGTTCATGAATCGCACAATAAAATGGCGAAAACGACCAGCGATGCGCGCTCCTGCTGGTCGTTTTCGACATCTATCATCGCCTAAACATGCTGGCCAACATGCTGATAGACAGGTTGTGCATGTTCGGGGATGAGGGAGGCACTTTATCCACTGCACAGGGTGATGGACCATTGTACAATTACAATTTTGAAATCGTACAGTCGTTCCACTCTCGTGTAGTGGATATGCGTCTTTAGAGTGTACTCCCCAACCAAAACACCTGGCAGATCGCACACAGGTGGAGGCATGCTGTGGAACTACACATCCCAGCATGCCTTGCAACAGTTTGGCTACTAGAACATGCCAAACATATGGTAAGGCATGCTGGGATGTGCAGTTGCACAGTAGCTGGAGTGCCCCAAGTTGCCCATGATTTAGGATACGCAGCTTAGGCAACCTGTATCCACGCAGCTGCGTTGTAATTACAAAGTCCCAGCATGTCGTCTTTCAAAGCATGCTGGGACTTGTAGTTCCACAAGCTGGGAAGTTAGACATGTTGACCCTGCCTTACCTCATTCACTTCCTCATCCTGCTCAGATTCATCATCCTCTATGTCATCAGAATCCTCTTCTTCTTCCTCCTCCTCCTCCTCATCCTCCATGTGCTGGTCCTGGGGCAGAGCCCTCCTCTTAGCGCTGGACGCCATGCTGCAGCCTCCTGTCCCTGCAGCGTGCAGAGCTAGAGAAGGAAGTAAGCAGGAAGCTCCCCGGACTGTACCACCAGCACACTCCGGGGGTGCTCTCACAGTGGGCTGCTCCGTCTGTGTGTCCCAGCACTCCGGGTGATGGCTGATCACCATAAGGAGAGCGCTATATACGTTGTCCCCACACCCGGGTACACAGCAGGCCGGAGAGCCGGTTACAGCTCGGGCTATCCTCATCTATAGGACAGACCCTTCCCTCCCCCTCTGTAGTGGAGGGGGCCAGGCCCGGTGAGTGTAATACAGTGTCAGACATTCATCACTTGTTACTTTGTATCTCAGGGCTCTGTTCCTGCAGCCACAGTGTACTAGTGACCTAACATGTCATTTACACACTCATGTTATATAACTGATGGCTTATAGCGAGCTAACTAAGGGGCTATACACACAGGAGGATATGTGTAGCGGACACCCCATAACATTCTACTTATAGGTGACTTCATTGGATATTTACAGGCCCAGGTAATGGGATAGCTGCATATTAGACCCAGGATAGGTAGGTATATGTCACTAGGTTTAATGTAAGAATAAGATGAGCGCTTATATATGCTGCAGTAAACTATATTTTATAATCTGTAGAAAGCTGAAGAGTGATAAAATGATGTCATCACCGTGGCATGTAATGACAGCTGGTATAACAGCTCACCCCCACCTATGCCAGTGATGTCACTTCCAGAGACTACCGGCAGCTGCAGGGCAGCCCCCAGCCTCTCCTGGCACAGTGTGGTATCCATCACAGCTGCTGCGCTGCTTGTGACCCCCGAAGTAGCAGAGCAGCCCTGCTATTTTGTTGTCACCCCCCTCCCATGGTGTCACCCGGTGCAGCCCGCAACCCCTTTGTGACACCACTGGCTCCAGGGACTACTTCTAGTAGTTAATTGTTTTTTTTAGCAGAAACGTGTTCAAATGTTTACTTTTATTAATGATGATAACTTATGCTGGGTACACGCTGGCTGACATATCGGCCATTCAATTGAACGCCCGATATATCGTGTGCCCTGTCAGCCAGTGTGTACAGACGATATGTCTGTGAACGACGTCGTTCAGACATACCGCGTCAGCTGTGCAGCGCAGGTGTTGGCAGATATAACTGCCCATCGTGCTGTCTGTACGGGCGGTCAGCTGACTGCCTGTACACCTGCTGCAGAGGCTGGCGGGGAGGGGGACGCAACCCCCAGTCAGCGGGACTGCAGATGATGGCCCTGATTCAGAGCCGGATGCAAGTGGCTGCTCGTTCGCTCCAAGCGATGTTTGCCCAACTGCGCATGCGTACGGATCGTAATACGCATGCGCGAACCACTCAGTGCGGCCGAAAATCGTGTGCTCGCAAAATAGCGAATGCCTGCTATTTTGAGTGACAGAATGAGGCGTATGTGGGTGGTAACAGGGGAAGGTGCTTGAAAACGGGGAGTGGAGATCTGATCGCAGGCGTGCTTAAAGGTCAAAACGGGCGTTTTATGGGTGTGCATATTTAAAACAGCAGCGTCATTGACCACGTCACTGGGTTATTTTAGAGCCAGAACTGCTCGCAAAATTGTGGTAGCAAAAACCAACCACAAGAATAGCGAGCAGCTCATACCCTGTTCGATGTACTCGATTAATCTAATAAATAGCGGACATGACGTAGGATGCGAGCGGCCAGGGGGTGTATTTTTCCAAAAAACGACCGCAAGTTTTGTTCGCTCGTTCAGACCTAGAGGCGTGAACAGACCGCAAACAGCGAACGGTTCATTTGAATAGCCACCCCTATTTTCTGGATGAGCGAGCGCAAATAGCGACCGGCTCTGAATCAGGCCCGATATTTGTACAGTGTGTATGACCAACCATCATCTGTAGATAGATCTGTCAGGTGTGTACCCACCTTAAGACTTTGTGTACTTAATTTGTGGTGTTTACTGGCAGGTTGTTCAATATATTACTATATATAAAAAAGAAGGAAATTTATGATATAATCAATTTTTCCATTATAGCATTCCTGGTTATTTTCACACAGTTCAATCACTTGCAAAATATGCCCCAACAGTTATATCTTGTCTATATTGTCTATTACAATACACTATATGGGCAAAAGTATGTAGACGCCCTTTATAATTAGTACGTTTCGCTATTTCAGTAACACCCATTGCTAACTGGAGCATGAAATGATATATATCAGCCATGTAATCAGCTATAAGTGTGGCACAGCTATAGGATGATGCCTTCCCAACAAGTCAGCTCATCATGGGGTCTATTTACTAAGCAGTGTTAGGAGACAAAGTGAAATGAGATAAGGTACCAGCCAATCAGCTCCTAACTGCCATTTTTCAAATGCAGCCAGTGACATGGCACATAGGAGCTGATTGGCTGGTACCTTATCTAATTTAACATAGTCTCCTAACACTGCTTAGTAAATAGACCCCCTAATCTCTTATAGTGAAATTGAAGCGTCTAGAAGCAACAGCAGCTCCTGCCGCAAAGCGATAACCACACAGGATGAGGGAACGGGGACTCTAAATGCTGAAACACATAAATATCATCCATCCTCAGTTGAAAAATTCTCTACTATACTGAGTTGCAATGTTCATCTGCAGCTCCATTAATTGAGTTTCCATGGCAGAGCAGCAGCCAGGGTCAGACTGGCCCACAGGGGTACAGGGGAAATCCCCGGTGGGCCCCATTGCCTGAGGGCATCGTATTATATCCCTTAGTTCTATTGAAGGAAATCCTAATGCTACAGCATACGTACAATGCCATTCAGGAGAACTCTACCGTTTGGGGCAGGCCCTTACCTGTGACAGTATGACAGTGCCCTATTACACAAAGTGAAATCCAGCAGTAAATAGTTTGCTGGTTGTAGCTAACATTCAGTGGAGTTCTATTAAGGAAACAATTGGATTTAAATATTCGATGTAAGCTTCTAATTCAACAATGATACAGAGTATCCAGAATGCTCTAGTTTGCCTCCAATGTATAATGTATGTCTTTCTGGCATTTGTATGTTTATTGACAAGGTTGTATTCCCCCAATCCACCCCATACTTGTCACTGCAGGGGCGGATTACAGTAGAGTTAGGCAGTGCTGGGGGTGTGGCAGCCCCGACCCCCGCTGGACAAATCCATGATTGCCGACATGGTGAAACGGGAGGCAGGGCCATGATTATGTGATTCAATGCAAATTGAGTCATCAGCTCCAGGAGCCTTGCCCACTCTTGCACCACCCAATTTTCTGGAACCTCCTGGCAATTCAAAGAGAGTAGGCAATTATGCCCCGCACCCAGTGGTATAACTACCGTGGGTGCAGGGGGTGCGGCTACTATGGGGCCCGGACCAACCCAGGGCCCGGCCATTCCCCGGCACCTCTGTCCAGTCCACGGCCCTTCCCTTCACACCCTTCTCACTCCCCCACCACTCTCCTCACTCCCCTCTACTCCACTTAACCTGCTACGTGGTCGCGCCCCCCCCCCACACTCCGTGGTCGTGTCTCCCCAGTCAGCTGCGGCTCTCCCCATTGACTGATACTGGGAGAAGGCGTGGTCGCCTCCTCCCAGCATTAGTCAGTGAGATGGAGCCGGCCGGGAGAAAAGGTGCGCCTGCCCTGCACAGCACGACCATAGATCAGGTAAGTCGGGGAGTGAGGAGGGTACTGGGGGGGGGGGAAGCCTCAGTCCAAGGGGGGTCCACGGGACATGAGGGGGGCCTGTACAATGTTTTGCTATGGGGTCCCCGTAGGTATAGTTACGCCCCTGCCCGCACCCTTTCTTTCCCTAGTGCAGTGGTTCCCAAACTGTGCGCCGTGGCATCCTGGGGTGCCTCAGGACACTTGCAGGGGTGGCTGACGTTGGTGGTCCAGCACTAAATGAAATTATGTATGGTCAATGTAATGTAAATTTGTGGACAAACAGAAGCTCAACCTTGTCCACCACTATATAACTGAGCCTAAGGATGACAGGTTACCACAATTTACTTTACTACATTTTTTTTCTGAATTTTTCAATAACAAACTTTTGGCTTAGGGGTGATGTGAAAACAATGCTTACACTAGGGCACCGTGATTCAAAAAAGTTTGGGAACCACTGCCCTAGTGGTTACTGACGTTATATATTTCCTTCTATTATGTACTTCCTGGGTCATTTATATAAATTGTAATTATCAAAGCCCTTCATACAAATAGATTATATATAAAAAAAGAAAAACGGATTTGTGGGGAAGAATGTGATCGACCTACACAGGCCCCTGACCTCAACCCTATTGCACACCAGTGGCATGGCTTGGAATGCCAACAGCAAGCCAAGTCTTATCATTATCACCCAATAAGAGCTTTTCCTAAGTAATAATCTTGTGGCTGAATGGATGTGAATCCCCGCAACCAAATTCTAGTGGAAGAATGGAGGCTGTAATAGCAGTAACGGGGGACCAACTCTATATTGATGTCTGTGGATTTGAAATGGGCGTGATTTTCAGATATTCACATACTGTACTTTTGGCCATGTAGCGTATATATGTCTTTCATTAATATGTTGACAACATTGAGACCAGAAACAGACATAATGTGTTTTGTTTTTTTTGTTGTTTTTTTAATAGTTTAATTTCTTAATATTTATTGTGCCTTTAACTATACTACCGTTCAAAAGTTTGGGGTCACCCAGACAATTTCGTGTTTTGCAAAATGAATAGAACATATAGTCAAGAAAACATTGGCAAGGTTAGAAATAATGATTTTTATTTGAAATAATAATTTTGTCCTTCAAACTTTGCTTTTGTCAAAGAATGCTCCTTTTGCAGCAATTACAGCCTTGCAGACCTTTGGCATTCTATCTGTTAATTTGTTGAGGTAATCTGAAGAAATTTCACCCCACGCTTCCCGAAGCACTTCCCACAAGTTGGATTGGCTTGATGGACACTTCTTGCATACCATACGGTCAAGCTGCTCCCACAACAGCTCAATGGGGTTGAGATCTGGTGACTGCGCTGGCCACTCCATTACAGACAGACAATACCAGCTGCCTGCGTCTTCCCTAAATAGTTCTTGCATAATTTGGAGGTTTGCTTTGGGTCATTGTCCTGTTAGAGGAGGGAATTGGCTCCAATCAAGCGCTGTCCACAGGGTATGGCATGGCATGGCATGGCAAAATGGAGTGATAGCCTTCCTTATTCAAAATCCATTTTACCTTGTACAAATCTCCCACTTTACCAGCACCAAAGCAACCCCAGACCATGACATTACCTCCACCATGCTTGACAGATGGCGTCAGGCACTCTTCCAGCATCTTTTCACTTATTCTGCATCTCACAAATGTTCTTCTGTGTGTTCCAAACAACTCAAACTTCGATTTGTCTGTCCATAACACTTTTTTACAATCTTCCTCTGTCCAATGTCTGTGTTCTTTTGCCCATATTAATCTTTTCCTTTTATTGGCCAGTCTCAGATATGGCTTTTTCTTTGCCACTCTGCCTAGAAGGCCAGCATCCCAGAGTCGCCGTCTTCACTGTAGACGTTGACATTGGCGTTTTGCGGGTACCATTTAATGAAGCTGCCAGTTGAGGACTTGTGAGGCGTCTATTTCTCAAACTAGACTCTAATGTACTTGTCTTCTTGCACAGTTGTGCACCGGAGCCTCCCTCTTCTCTTTCTACACCGTTGTAGGAAATGTTCAGTTTCTTGGCAATTTCTCGCATGGAATAGCCTTCATTTCTAAGAACAAGAATAGACTGTCAAGTTTCACATGAAAGTTCTCTTTTTCTGGCCATTTGGAGAGTACAATCGAACCCACAAATGTGATGCTCCAGATACTCAACTAGCTCAAAGGAAGGCCAGTTTTATAGCTTCTCTAACGAGCAAACCCGTTTTCAGCTGTGCTAACACAATTGCACAAGGGTTTTCTAATCATCCATTAGTCTTCTAAAGCGCTTAGCAAACACAATGTACCATTAGAAGTGATGGTTGCTGGAAATGGGTCTCTAAACACCTATGTAGATATTCCTTTAAAAACCAGACGTTTGCAGCTAGTATAGTCATTTACCACATTAACAATGTATAGAGTGTTTTTCTGATTAATTTAATGTTATCTTCATTGAAAACAAATTTGATTTTCTTTTAAAAATAAGGAAATTTCGAAGTGACCCCAAACTTTTGAACGGTAGTGTATGTTGTAAGTGCTTCTTAAGGGCCTACTTCAGAGATGCACGCTATTGCAGCTGTGATGGCGTCTTTTGCTGCAGCACGAGTGCACCTTTATGTTATCGCTGCAGCCGATGGTATTCGTACAGTTTCCCATGAGCCCAATAAGCCGCCGCTGTGCACATTCATACGCACCATCAGTCGCACCAACGAACATTGCACCAGTCCTATGGAAGCACAGATTATTTGTCTGAACATGGCCGCCAGAATCAGTGCTACTAGTCGCTGACCGCCACACGCCCACATCTGGCTAGCCTCCCCCCTTTTTGCCCAGAAACGTCCACCGAAATTGCCTGACAAATGTTAATTCAAAGCTGATTGGTTGCTATGGGCTACTTCTCCACTAGTTGACTTCTCCACGCTTTTCACTGCTTGATACATAAACCCCTAAAGGGGCACATCCACTTACAGACATAGAAACGAGTGCACGATTACAACATTGTAATCGTGCAGTCGTTTCACAGTCTGTGATGTGCCTACACTGAATGATCAGTCGTTCAGTGTAGGCACATCAATCATCCCTGAATATGGGCAACCTGACGATGTCGTCAGGATGACCAGCATGTTCGGGCGATGATAGATGTAAAAAACGACCAGCGGACGCGCGCTTCGCTGGTCGTTTTCGACATTTACATGACCAATTAACAAGCGATTGAACGATAACGATGGCGTTATCGTTCAATCGGCCTGTTTAATCGCTAAGTGGATACGCACCTTAAGTATGTAAAAGTGAAATAAACTGCCTCTGATTTAAATGATTCAAATCATTATCATTCTAATTCTTTAGCTAAAAATGGGCCTATAACTTAGTGGATGAAGTGAGACGTAAATTTCCAGGTATACATGTATACCGATATTTCTCCTGCTCCATAATGTAAGCATACACCTCCCTGTACAAACGTAGGACCTACAGGAAAAGACGAGAACTATCCCATTATAAGCCATGTGCATACCGGGTTCTGGACTATAGACAGACAGTAATTAGTTAGACAATGTCTAGATAGACACCAGATGTTAGACAGTTAATCAAAAGATCGACACAAAAATGGGCGACACTTTTTTTTTTCATTTTTTTTTTAGGGTTAGGCTCTTACCCAGACGGTTAGGATTAGGCACCGGGAGGGTTAGGGTGAAGATTGGGGCTAAAAAAAAATAACTGTCGACCATTTTTGTGTTGACCATTTTCATGTCGAACTTTTGACCCTGTCGACCTTTTGTACCTGTCAAACTTTTTCCATGTCTAACTTTAATGTGTCTGATTTTTGTTTGTGTCTAACTTTCTTCCCTGTCTAATTATTGACTGTCTAACATCTGATGTCTATCTAGACATTGTCTAACTAATTATTGTCTATCTCTTATACCACAGCCGAATGGACCCTGCTACACTTGCTATGGGAGTTCAATTAGCTGCGAGGGTCCATCGGAACATCATGGGATTCTGGCCAGGGACATCTTGCATGTCTTAGCTTGTGTCTCATATAGGTGCGCGCAAGAAACAAGCCACCTCTCTATGCCGTAATGGGCGGATATCTGCGCACAAGCAGATTGCACAAGGTTCTGTCGGAACCTCGCCCTGTATTGAATGTGCCACAATGAGCCACGTTTATTGATCTAGAGTCACAATGCTGGCTATGCTCTGACAGTCGTATATAATTAATGTTTCTTTTGTATGACAAGTGATGTGTAGTTGCTACTGTCTTTCACATTTCCTTGTTGCAATATATCCAAATGGGCTTATTCTGAAAACAAGGTCAATATAAGGCCAAAACCGTAACTTTTAGCTGCCATCGACGCTAATTTCCACAATAGTCCCAGGTTTTGTCCAAGATTTAAAAGATTTGAGTTTTAGTCCTCGGGATTATCGCTATTTGCCAAACCGTAATAACAACTATACAGTAAACTTGTTATTATCATTTATATTAGTTTCAGTACCTCCTATCTATTCTGATTCCCTGGGTGCTGGAAATGAATACTGAATAAGTGTATTTGATTGGAGTAGAAATGCATGATATAATACACAAGTGATGTCAATGGATGTATACACTTCTTGTTTGTAAATAATAACTGTATAATTGTCAGTCATTGCTTATAATCCGTGAGTTCTGATGTCATAATTTCACTGTTCATTAGGAAACTTCTATAAGGAAGAAAAGATCCCCTAATGCAGTGTTGGCTAACCTTGACACTCCAGCTGTTATGGAACTACATAACCCAGCATGCACTGCTACAGTTTTGCTATTAGGGCATGCTAAAACTGTGGCAGGGCATGCTGGGATATATAGTTCCACAACAGCTGGAGTGATGACGCGATTCGCGCTGAATCGCGTCATCATAACCCCACCCCCCGCATAGCAATGCCGGAAATATCGGCATTTTGTTGTGGGGGCAGAGCCTAAATGACGCTATCGCGTGGCACCGCCCCCCAGTCCCGCCCCTAAACACTTGTAAAGTGCCAGGCCACGCCCCTCTATACAGGCCCCGCCCCCTGCTACACCGACCTGGCTGCTTCCTCCCGGAGGAAGCAGCCAGGATGTAGGCAAGTATGATATATTGTGACCCTACATGATCTGCTTAGATTCCCCCACACGCTGTGAATCTACTTCGCTGTAAAGGTGCGTACACACTACACGATATGCTCCCTGAGCTATATCGTGTAGTGTGTCCCCGGCAGGGTGTGCTCAATGTCGTTCATGACATTGAGCACAGCCGCTGAACGATATCATTAACGATATCGTTCAGCGCCGGGCTCTCTCCCCCATTCCCCAACATGCAGCAACCTGACGAGGTCGTCAGATTGCGCTGCATGTTCAGGCGATGGACAATGTCGGAAACGACCAGCGGGAGTGCGCATTGCTGGTCGTTTCCGACATAAAAGTGCACGATTTGTGCACGATTACTGAGCGATTGCACGATTACGATGTTTTAATCGTGCAGTCGCTCAGTAATATCGCCCAGTGTGTACCCACTATAACTGTCCAGCAACCTAGTGAAATGATGGTTACATGTTTGCAGCTAGGGCCCATCAGACCTGTCTCTGCCATTCCCCAGCTTGGCATCTTTAGAGTGATAAATGTACCGTTTTTGTGTAATCTAAAGGCAGCAGCATTTTGTGCCTTATCACTGGGGAGCTGCCCCTCCTGTGAATGGCTTTTCCTTACTCATCAGGTCACCAGTAGCCGCTTGTGTCTCCTATAAGCTGTGGATAGATATAGAGTGTAACAGGCTGCAGGCTGTGATACTGTCACCCTTGTTGTTTTCAGACCTCGTCCAGCACAATGAAAATATTGTTACTGAAGGACCCCAAAAGTAGTGACGTAGCTTCAGACCCCTATGTCCAGGTGAGTACAGTTTCTGCTGTATGGAGTTCCCATTGCTTATTGAATAGAAATACTTTTATTAAAATATTAAAGCCATAAAGTGAGGTGGCAACAGCAAGACAGATTGTGGCAGCACTTGTACAGCTGTGATCCTCTCTAAATGGGGAAACTTTCACCAACGACACCTGGGGAATATTCTCCCTGGCAGGGGCTGGTGTCGGCGATAGTCGCTATATTGATGGCAGTGACCCTCTTATAGGGAGAAGCCAGAGATACAGTAGGAGTTTTTTCTATTTGATAACTAGGCACATAAATTAGGTCTATCATCTACATACAAGATCACTATTTTGTGGGCACATGAATCCATCTTTCCTGCCCACTTAGCTCTGCTACCCACTCTCATATTCAGGATTCCTCCCGGACTGTTCCTAACCTCTGGAATGTCCCCAAACATCCCATTAGACTTTCATCTACCCTCCCAGCGTGTACTTAAACTCATCGTAGCTTACCAGCCCTCCTCCTAACTGCTCTCTCTGCCCTCTTATACCCATTGTGCATACTTGCCAACTCTCCCTGATTGTCAGGGAGCCTCCCTGACATAGTAGCAATCTCCCTGAAGAATGTAGCAATCTCCCTGATTGCATCTTTCCATCGTACCCTCATTATGTAGCTGCAGTGCCGTAACTAGGGTAGTGCGACCAGTGCCATGGCACAAGGTACCGCAGGGAAGCGGCGCTGTTTGAGTCTGTCAGTTTTCCCGTGTATTATCATTCTCACTTGTAGCTTTCTCTTCTGTTATCCCCAACAGCTCCTGGCCTCCCCTCTCTCTTCCCTGGCCCTTCCCCATAAGGCCATGGCCCTTTTTCAGGTGCGCTATCTTATGTCCCTATTTAAAAAATTGGGTTGTGGGATGCTAATGCTCGCTCTGGCACAGTGCACCAAAAGGTCTAGTTAAGGCTCTGTGTAGCTGTTATATACTTGAGGAAAAAAATGAATCATTCAAATGGGACCATTAGTATCATTTCCCTGCATTGGTTATAAGGCACAATGATCCCTATGGTTACATGCATTTTCTAAAAAGTATCAGTGTGTTTTCATCTACAAATAGATCTTACTGACTGCTTTGGGGCTCATGTACATGTGGATGTAAGGCAGGTTTATGACACGCCCCTCAGATGTAGCAGTACACGCCCACTTCCCTGCCATGCTCATTGGTGCTGCTTTTACAATCTCCCTGAAAAGTTTTTTCAAAAGTAGGCAAGTATGCCATTGTGCCTTCTGTATCCCCTATAGATTGTAAACTTGTATAGGCAGGGCCCTTTACCGGTTGTCTCCTCTATATACAGGGGCGTATTTATAAAGGGTGCAGGGTGTGCGGTCCAGGGGGGACCCGCACCGCACACCCTGCACCCATAAAACTTACCTCTCCGGAGTCCCACGACGGCTCTGGGGTCTGCTCCTGTAAAAAAAAAAAAAAACGGCTGGAAAATGGCTGCCGCGCCCATTTTCCCGGTGACATGCGCTGTATACTCTGGGCACACTCTAGTGCGCAGCTGGCCGCCGGACGGAGGAGGGGGCCCGTGACGGAGACTGCACACGGGCACCCTCCTTTCTAAAAACGCCCGTCTACATAATTATGTATCTATGTGACTTTATATACTGTCTGTATTTAGCTATCCTATTGTTCATTTTATCCCCTTGTACTGCGCTATAGAACCCTGCTGGCACCTTGTAAATGTTTCTGGAAATGTTCTCTTACGGACCAAATGTAAAATACAATTCCCTTTTTTCTGCATGTTAGGTGCAAACTTTATCTCTATTATTTTTCTACAGGCTGTAGAAATAAATATTAATTGATGTAGGTAATGTATATGATAAAAAGTACACTAATTAGATGATGTGATTGGGGTTGTTGTACTGCAGTGTACTGTACACAGAGACTTGTCTCCCATAGTTCTGCCCCTGCACAGAGACTGTTTTGGTGGGGTTGGGAATTGATATGTCTGCATTATGTAGTTAGAAAGACAATAGGTTGACACCAGAAGGTTGACGATCTATTGGTCAGCAGGTTTAACGTGTACCGTTTGGCAGATAACCTCTGTAGGTGTAAGGTGTTCCTGGGAAATAGCTGACACTTATCACAAGTTGTCTTTTGCTTTATAACAGGGCTACTGGTACAGTACTGTATAGAGATCCTTCCAAGGAAGATGTGCTGGGATTCTGTTCCATTACGTTGCTACTATGCATAAATTAATGTCACTTGTTTTCCTTCCTAGGAGTTGTCATCATATGGATATCAGGCAACGCTAATCCCTGTGTTATCCTTTACATTTGTATCCCTAGAGCATCTATTCCACAAGGTACAATCTTACCTCCTTCTATTACTGAGCTTAATTCAGTTTCCTGCTTACATCAGATGTCAGGTGCTGTCAGTGTCGGACTGGGCCCACCAGGGAATGCAGTGGTAGGGGCCCAAGTTGAAGGGGTGTGGCCATCCTCCGGAGTGGGCATGGCCAGCAACCAGAGGGGGTGTGGCCAGCCAACACAGATGGAGTTGGCCAACTATTAGAGACAACATACAAGAACAGGAACACTTTAAAGGAGGGGACAGGGGGTGTCAGGACCACCCACATTGATAGGTTGGAGTTTTAATCTTGGAGTAGTTAACATAGAGACAAATTAAGCATCCAAGTTTATCCATGATCCTGCTCTACAAAGTAACTGACCTCTAGAGGAGGCGTTGGGGCCCTCAGGCAGTGGGGCCCACCAGGAATTTCCCCTGCATACCTGTGGACCAGTCCGATAATGACATAATATACCTGTGAATCAAACAAAGGCTCAGAACACCTTCCCTTTGAATAAATACTACGTTAGCCGCATTGGATTGCATTATGAGTGTGTATCCTGTATTTCTTACCATTATTGTGACCCATGTGCCTCAAGTAAGGTGGCCGAAATCTATTCAGCCGTTAGACATAAGTCCTCAAACTCACCCTAAATTATTATTATTATTATTATTATCCTTTATTTATATGGCGCCACAAAGGTTCCGCAGCGCCTTACACAGTACATAAATGAGCACACAAGAAAAACAGTTAATAGTAATACAAAACAATGCAGGACAAGGACAAGGTTATAAACTCAGCTGCAAAACACAAGCAGCAGGACATGAGCAACCAGGTGGTAGGTGCCATTGTAGGGAGTTAGGAGTAAATTATACTATAAGTAGGGGGAGGAGAAGCACGTGAGGATGAGGGCCCTGCTCGTGAGAGCTTACATTCTAAAGGGGAAGGGCAGACAGACAGGGGCGACACAGAGGGGTAGATAGTGAAGAAGGAGCATGGAGCAGTGGGTTAGGATATGTGCTGCGGAATGTGTGTGTATAAGACGACCTGATGTTATGTAAAAATTAAGTCCTTCATACATCTATCTCTATGATAGAAAATAGATTGTTTGTGTTATTTACATGAGAGATGTACAAAGTAAAGTAGAAGCACTTTAATTTGTGTGTTACATTTTAGCATCTATATACAGCCTGACAAGAAATGCAGCTATTATGGGACTGTCCCGCCATCCTAATACAGTAGTGACTACTTTAGTTCCAGCTGCTGGGTGCTATGCCATGCTCCTGTGAGTGGGTGCATCTCACATGCTAGACCCACTCACAAATGGGTGCAGCCATACATGATGTGGTCCCACAGGATGTTGCAGTACCCGGGCCCAGAATTTCTCTTGGCAGCCCTGGAGGTGACAGACAGAACGAGGAGGGAATGGGGCTTAGTAGTGGGGTAACAAGACCATGGAGGGAGGTGGTTGAGAGTGGAGGTATAGGAGAAGTGGGGGAAAGAAGCAGAGGGTTGGAAGCAGACTGATGAGAGAAAAAAAGGAAGAACAGCAAGTGGAGGAAACAGGAGGGGGAAGAGAGGGACGGATAAAGTAGAGGATTATGTGGACATAGAATATGGGGGTTGTGTGAAGTAAGGGTGTTCATGCTGTGGACAAGGTAATAATTGAGATGTAAACTGGAGTGGAGGCTGTGAGATATAGAGTCAGTGTGATATAGAGACAGTGTAATGTGGAGGCTGTGTGATGTAGAGACAGTGAGATATAGAGTCAGTGTGGATTAAAGTTGTTAAATGTTCAAAAATACATGTAAAGAACAGTGCTGCTAATGTATGAGCGCAGCTCCAAAAGTGATATATAAAGGAGAGGTATGTGAGTAGTGGGTGCAGGAATTAGTTTATAAACAAATGATTAATGTGGATAGATGTGACACAATTGGAAAAGGCAATACAAAATGAATGTGGACAAAATTACAATGTACCCGAGCTGATCCAGTCCAAAGTGTTCTGATCAACAAAGATCAATCAACAAGAGCAGTACACAGACAGGGGAGCACTTGCAGTGTCCAAGCAGTGAGTGCAGTAAGTAGTTGCCTGGATACAGCAGAAGATGTTGATTTTGTTCATTCACATAAGTATGTTGCTTCTTGTTGTTCAGAAAGTGTTTTGGTTTTGAGTTTCTTTTCCCTCAGTTTTCCTCCAGTTTAACTCCAGCGTAACTCCGACTTAGTTATCAAATTGTATTTACACTTATAATCAGAACACTTGGAATCTTAACACAGACTATGGCAGCCTCCGGCTATGCAGCCTGTGGGATGGAGTTGGCCAACTATTAGAGACAACATACAAGAACAGGAACACTTTAAAGGAGGGGACAGGGGGTGTCAGGACCACCCACATTGATAGGTTGGAGTTTTAATCTTGGAGTAGTTAACATAGAGACAAATTAAGCATCCAAGTTTATCCATGATCCTGCTCTACAAAGTAACTGACCTCTAGAGGAGGCGTTGGGGCCCTCAGGCAGTGGGGCCCACCAGGAATTTCCCCTGCATAAATTATGTCATACCTCCCCATTCCCCGTAAGGATACACATCGCTACAAACCTGATAAAGTGGAATCATTGTTAAAAACAAATGTTTTAAATAATTTGTTGGTAATTTAAGTTTATCCAGATAATAGCCAACATTTGACGGAAATACATTTAAAGACCACACATACTTATACATATATATTTTTAATAAAAAAAGCAGATTGGCCAGATTCTGATTTGGAAACAAATTGGGCTGTATTTGCGGGTAGTAATGGAAGTCAATCTTACTATTAATGCTATTGGGCTAAGTGGAGGCGGTAAGCCACGCCGCCCACTGTTCTTCCGTCCACAGCTGCAACGGTCATCATTGGTGTCAACACATGCACCAGCCTCATGCTGGGTTCAAGAGATCATTCAGAGACCGGTTCCCCTTCACTGTATGTGCGGCTCAGAATAACACAGAACTCTGGCTACACCCCCACAACACTCCCATGAATCTACCATTACACAGATTGTCTGTGTGCCACTGCAGCATTGCCGCCCAGAAATGCAGATTTTTGGGCAAAGAGAAATCCATCCAGATCATCTCCAAGCACCGGCTCTTCCTATGCAGTGAACGGGACCCGGGTTACCCATTCTCACTGCATCACGAGCCGGGTTGAACATGTGTTCAGCCCTTCTCGTGACCAGGGTTCAACCTGGCCCTTTCACACTGCACAGAAACCCGGGTTGCTGCACGTTCACGTGCATTAACCCAGGTTATTGCTTGTGGTGTGAAAGGGGTATAAACTGCATGAAGCTTGAAGGGCATGCTGGCACTTGCAGTTCCAGAACAGCTGGGAGCCATAGGTTTCCAAACCTCTGCACTAAAGGCAGCCCCATACATTTCCTTGACAGCTCTACATTCATGGAATATATATATCTTGTATCTGCACTATTCTCACCAATATATATATATATATATATATATATATATATATATAATATAATACACACACACACAGCTCCCCTAGTTGCCGGGCAGCTGTGATGATCCTCCCTCTTTCTAGCTCCCTCTGGGAGGGCTGTGATCGCGGAGTGCTGCCCGGCTGCTTCTGGTTCAGCTGTCAGCGTCTCCCCGTCAGGTGGTATGAAAGCACCTGACGCAGAAGCGCTGACTGCAGCGCCAGGCAACTGAGCAGCTCCGATCATGGGTGGCCCGCAGATGGTGGAGAAAAAAAATTTGGTTGCTCAGGAAGGGTTTCTGGGTACTCAGACCCCCTCCCTTCTCCCCTGCGTGTGCTAGTGAGTGCTAATAATAATAATAAGTAGGAGCTGCTTGGTTGCCATAGGTAACTTCTCCACACTTTTCACTGCTTCATACATCTAGCTATGTGCCTCTCTGTGTC
Organism: Taudactylus pleione; assembly: GCA_031769625.1. Taxonomy (NCBI): domain Eukaryota; kingdom Metazoa; phylum Chordata; class Amphibia; order Anura; family Myobatrachidae; genus Taudactylus; species Taudactylus pleione. The sequence goes on along the minus strand of JAUIMM010000033.1, from coordinate 1,978,796 downwards.
TCTATTCAACAGCTTTCTGATCCTGAACACTACGAGGGTCTCATATTCACCAGCCCGAGAGCCGTGGAAGCAGTCAGATTGTGCCTGGAGAAGCCCACTAATAAAGAAGGTCAGTGCTGAGACCTAGTTAGGAAATGTGCAGATGGGGAACCGATCTCTCCTGTATGACAGTACAATTGCCAACCATGTTTTTATTATAGGACTCCTCTATTTAACATTTGTTAACATTCTGGGGATTTAATTACAACATGGGAAACCAATCTATATTTAATTAAGACTAGAATCGTCAATAACTCTTGTTCTCTGTGTGATAGTTTAAAGTTAATTTCAGATGGGAACATAAGTGTCATGTCCTGGTCTGGAAGTAATTGAAAAATTAAATCTGTGCTACATACCAGCACGTAGTAGTTCTCTCTGAGTGCAGTATATTTTGCCGACATGTATCATGTTGACACTGATGATATCTCACACAATGTCCCTGGTGGTCTAGTGGTGACTTACCATGTCCAGCGGTCATGTCATGATGACTTTTGGTGGATCCAGTGTTGCTTCCTGTGGTGAGTATATTGCTAATCCTAACAATTAACCGCTAACCCTCCTCCTAAATGCCTAACCCTGGCCTCCCTTCCGGCAGATTAACCAAAACCCTTCCCCTATTGCCCAACCCAAACCTTCTATAGCCTAACCCACACCCTCCCCTTAGGGCTTAACCCAGTGATTTTCAACCTCTTTCAACTCGCGGCACACCAAACATGATTTATAAATTGCCAAGGCACAATGTCCGTCCCCCACAGAGAGAAACACGCATATTGGTCCTCACTGTGGAAGGGGAGGGGGGGGGGGGGTAACAATCACACTGGCCCCCACAGAAAGCAACATATTGCACATTGGCCCCCCACAGAGGAAAACAACCACATTAGCCCCCACAGAAAACAAGATAAAACACAATGGCCCCCACTTAACAAAAAAAAAACAATCACACTGGCCCCCCACACGGAAAACAAACTATTATATACATTGTAGAATAAACTGTGCTGATCAGAATGAGCTAGTGTCCAACAAAAAAAGGTGAATATAACAAATTAAAATACTTTCCTCAGATTTCTGTACAATCAGTCATTTGTGCAGATGTTGTTTCTCACAATAAACGTAATTTCATGATATGAAAGACAAAATCAACCCTAACCTTCCCCTCCCGCAGCCTAACCCTAACCTTCCCCTCCCGCAGCCTAACCCTAATCTTCCCCTCCCGCAGCCTAACCCTAACCTTCCCCTCCCGCAGCCTAACCCTAACCTTCCCCTCCCGCAACCTAACCCTAACCTTCCCCTCCCGCAGCCTAACCCTCCCCTCCCGCAGCCTAGCCCTCCCCTCCTGCAGCCTAGCCCTCCCCTCCTGCAGCCTAACCCTCCCCTCCTGCAGCCTAACCCTCCCCTTCCGCAGCCTAACCCTCCCCTTCCCCTCCTGCAGTCTACTCCTAAGCCTCCCCTCCCGCAGTCTACTCCTAAGCCTCCCCTCCCGCAGTCTACTCCTAAGCCTCCCCTCCCGCAGTCTACTCCTAAGCCTCCCCTCCCGCAGTCTACTCCTAAGCCTCCCCTCCCGCAGTCTAACCCTAACCTTCCCCTCCCGCAGCCTAACCCTAACCTTCCCCTCCCGCAGCCTAACCCTAACCTTCCCCTCCCACAGCCTAACCCTAACCTTCCCCTCCTGCAGCCTAACCCTAAGCCTCCCCTTCCGCAGCCTAACCCTCCCCTCCCGCAGCCTAACTCTACCCCTTCCCTCCCGCAGCCTAACCCTACCCCTCCCCTCCTGCAGCCTAACCCTAACGTTGGGATGCTGCTGTCGGTATCGTGACGGTCGGAACCCTAACTACATCCCATCATAGCATATACCTGAGGGGAGAAATTAAACCAGGAGGAAGGAGGGCCCTGCTCATGAGAGCTAACATCCTATAAGGGAAGGGGAATGGTGGGAGTATTGGGGAGCTGGTTTTATAATGTCTGCATCATTTCTGTTGCTATATAAATGTGAGGAAGTCAGAACCTCAGTAGAAAGATGCTTTGTCTCCAACTTGACACATTAACTAATCACTAGATGCTTCTATACATTTACATTGTGTAACATATCCATCTGTCCATAGCATGTGTGGTTAATTCCTAAGCCCCCTATTGGTGGTTGTTTAATGTTGGACTTGGCTCTTCAGGGAGTGATGCCATGAGCTTAACTACACCGTGTGCTTGGTCCAGATGATAACCAGTGTTGCGAATTGAGACAATCTGAAAACATTCTCCCATGCATGGGGAGGGGGCTGGGGATTAATTTACTTGTCAGCCACCATATTTAATGACCATTTTTTCTAATTGACTGTTAATGTGAAGTTCCTTAAGTACCGCAAGTGCTGCTATGGTATCTAATCCCGGGTTTCCATGATGTCCATGGCTTATTGCTCTCTGTGATGTTTATGCCTTATTGCTCTCTGTGATGTCTATGCCTTATTGCTCTCTGTGATGTCCATGCCTTATTGCTCTCTGTGATGTCTATGCCTTATTGCTCTCTGTGATGTCTATGCCTTATTGCTCTCCGTGATGTCTATGCCTTATTGCTCTCTGAGGAATTGTAACCAATCCAATCATCCCGTATGCCTGGAAATAGTATTTGTTCTCATATAGCCCAATGGTTTTTTTGTTTGTAACTCAAGAACATGATTAATGACAGTACTAGTAACATAATCCCCTATATGTGTTTTTTTCCCTACACTATAAAGCCCAACTCCTAACTACAGCTGTGTATTATTTTATTTCACCCATGTACCATGGTTAGACGAGCAATGAAACATACATGTGAGTGCAATAAAACACAGATCTGCGGCTAGTTAGCGCAGGTGATAGATTATGAAACCCATGGGGCATCCGTAGAAGTTCTGTCATTTTGGAAGTTGCAATTCCAACACGCTGAATTTCTCTACACAAGGGGGGTGGGGGGGCTTGGCATATGTTGTCCATCTCCAAATTACAGAAAGCATTTGTTCGGTTATTCTTTCATTCATTTACTTTCTAATCAGTTTAGTGTTACCTGCAATTAAATGAGGGCAAAATAATATTAAAACATGATTGACAATCAATATATTATTCGTGTACAGTAGCAAGGTACCTGGTCCGAACCCATCACTACTTGGGTGACTATGTATTTTTATGCTTTATTCTTGGAATATATATTTTAAATAATGTACAATGGGTTTTTTTTGTTTTTGTTTGTTTTTTTTGTCTCTTGTGGAGTTTTACTTTTAAATATTTTAGTCTTTATTTTATTATATATATTGTAAATAAGAATATAAATCCTGCTAGGCAGGTAAAGGTGCCTACACACTTAGCGATATTTTACACGATTTGGCCGATTCCAATGCATCATGACGATAAATCGTGTAAAATATGCCCAAATCGTGTGTGTCCACTCACGATGCCGATGCGCGTCCCCGCAGGTCGCACATCGCATCTTCAGATCTGCAGTGCTGTAGGGCAGATCTGACCATCTCAGTCACATAGTTAGGACGATCGATCGTTTGTCACATTGGACAGTTTTTTTTAACACCAAATTGTGCCCACGACTGCCGGGGAGATTTCAAGGGGAAATCGGTCACAATGGCGGATCGTGAGCACATCGCCAAGTGTGTAGGCACCTTTACTGGATATTGTGTATATTATTATTAATAATATCACAAAGATACAGACAGGGTAAACATAGCAATTAATAACAGAGTAACACATTTACAAGTGTAGCATGCAGTAGCTGCAGTGTATGCCTGTTGGCTGAGTTAGTGAAACTAGGGGGGGGGGACAAGATGAGTCCTCTTTAGTCAGTTTTCCAGGATGAGGGTGACCGTATTAGACATCTGTGGTCCGATAGACCAAAAAAAAAAAAAGGTTTCCATTCGCTTCATGATTTTTGTCTACTCGAGTGACAGCGCTTTGCCCAAGTAAAGGTCTGTTACACATTGGTACATGTGCAGCTGGGACACAGTCACCATTCAAAATGTCAACAATCTTAATGTCGACAGTTACAGTTGAAATGTCAACATGAAACATGTCGATGCCTGCAGTAAAATGTCAACATTCTGAAGGGACTGGAGGGTTAAGGTTAGGCAGCGGGGACGGGAGGGTTAGGGGGAAGGTTAGGATTGGGGTTAGCATTACTCCCCACCGCTGGATCTGATGACCTCCAGACTTAAGACGCACCGCTGCACCACCGGGGCCCGATCTGGTTAGTGATCGCCGCTCCGCCGGGGCACACAGTTTTGTCGACCTTCTAATCATGTCGGCATGATGATCATTAATATGGCATGTTGACATTACGACCATATCGACATTCTTATGTTCACGCGATGAATGTCGACAGAACAAACCTGACCCTGTGCAGATAGTTTCAATTAAAACTAAATATAGGATGGGTAGGAGGCAATATTGTAACAAGTTGCTGTCACATTGCAGCTACTGTCAATGCAGCTCAGTTGTCTTATAGTTAATACATAAATATAATGGGGGGGGGGTCCTTGTTCATTAGCGCAGTTGTCTAGAGCTGCTCAGTGCCGCCTATGCATGGTGATATATCCAGTAAGCCCGTGATGTCAACTTCTAATTAAAGATAACAGTGTTTTGTTTTCAATTATAGTGTCCCACTTAAGGAATTATTGTAAATTAACCTCCTTGGAAAATTTAATATTGCAGTCTAATTTAGATTTTTAATTAGGCCTTTGATTTTAGCTTGAAAAATCACACTCCATTACATTTTTAATCATTACTAATATGCTGTACAGGGTTATTAGGACTCCTGCATCAAATTAGCTGCTGGCGTTTTTTTTTTTTATGCTCCCCTCCCCCACCTTAATAACCAATGAGCACATTAGCATATTGGAAACACCACCGTGGATAATGAAATTAGGAGAAGGGAGACTATACCTGTAATACTATGGATGTCAAACATTCGCTGTCGCCAACCAGCCAGAATTAAGAGTCAGTTGATTTTATAGAACCGTTTCAAGTTTGCAATTGCAAATCTACGCTAAGAGACTGCAAATATATATATATATATATATATATATATATATATATATATATATACATATACACACACACATACACCAGTAAATAGAGAGAGGTGGCACTCAGAGAGGGGTATTCAATATGGGAGCGATAACATCGTTTTTACGTTAATATCGCACCTATGACGTAATTATCGCAGGTTTTACTTTTACACCGTATTCAATTTCAAAGACTTATCGCAGTTTTGAAAAGTCTTTGATAAAAAACGGGGATAACTTTTCACCATTGAATAGGTGTCGAAAAAAACTGCAGATTTGGGGTTTAGGGGTGCAGGCTTAAAAAAAATAGCCTGCACCCCTGGGAATGACATTTAAAAAAGAACTGTGTCAAAAAAAAGTTTAAAAAACAAATAGGGACACCCCAAAAAATTACTTCAAAAATTGGGGTGAAAAAAAAAAAAAAATGGGGAAAAATTGTATAACAATAGGGAAATAGGTTCAGGGCTATTCTGCAAGTATGCGGCAGATGTTTTCTAGAATAGATTTATAGCGGCAGGTGCATAGTTGCAGAATTTTAAAAAATTTACTTTAGGGACTTAAAAATATGCTAGTACCCATTTTCATGTATCCCAAATTTGATGGGACCACTTAAAAAAACGAAAAAAATAACCTAAGTGCTCTTCTGCAACACTTCTTCAATGTCAGGAAAAAAACACCTGCTGCGGCTATTTAAATCCCCGACTTTCATTTAAAGGCTAAAACGGGGGTACCCATAGTGATCCCCCATGTTTTTACAACTTTAGGGTGGTCTTACAATTTTTTTAAGGAAAAATTCGTAACTTTACGCAAATCCAACTTCGGTGGTTCCCGTTTTCGTTAATTTTATATTGAATACGGGGATAAGCGGGAGCGCGCCCGATACTTTAACGCAGGTAAAAACTCCGATATGAAACGTTAACTTCGACAGTGAAGTTAATGTTTCATATTGAATACCCCTCAGAGACTTTCTCTCACACAGTGAACTCTATGTCAGGGTGTTTTATTTGGTCAACGTTTCGGCAGTGGCGGATCTAGACTTTACTTTTAGGGGGGGCAGTTTAATAATACTAACCCACATGTGCACCAGACCCCTCCCACAATAATAATATGCTCCACAAGCAGATGCCCTCCAGCCAACATGTACAGCAGACCCCCCCCACCCCCCCATGGACTCCCCCCCCCTCACACAATAATAATATGACCCACAAGCAGTCTCCCCCCAGCCCACATGTACAGCAGACCCCCCCACCCCCCCATGGACTCCCCCCCCCCTCACACAATAATAATATGACCCACAAGCAGTCTCCCCCCAGCCCCACATGTGCACCTGGCCCACCCCCACCTCTAATGATATGGTCCACATTACACAATCACAGCAACAACAAGAACCTGTATTTATCTGACCACCGGTCCGTCGCCTGCTGCGCTGCTCAAGGTGGTGCCCGCCTCGACGGATACTGTGCTTATTGTGCTTGTCAGAATTCTCTGACCAGGACAGCGGGGCCAGCCGCGTGGGGGGGGGGGGTTGTGTGTGTGTGTGTGTGTGTGTGTGTGTGTGTGTGTGTGATTCCAAATGCAAATGTCACACCTAGAATCAACTCCAGACCTTTTACCTGCTTAATTGATAATGAAATAACGAGGGAATAACCCCGACCTGTCCATGAAATAGCTTTTGAGTTGATAGTCCCATTACTTTTGGCCCTTTAAAAAGTGGGAGGCACATATAGAAACCATTGTAATTCCTACACCGTTCACCTGATTTGGATGTAATTACACTCAAATTAAATCTGAAAGTCTGCAGCTAAAGCACATCTTGTTTGTTTCCTTTCAAAGCCATTGTGGTGGTGAATAGCGGCCAAAATATGAAAATTCTGTCAATGTCCCAATATTTATGCACCTGACTGTGAGTATGTGTATGTATGTATATATATATATATATATATATGTGTGTATGTATGTATGATTATCATTTTATTTATTTTCTTTTTAAATGTAGACAGCCGAAATTTGACATATTGGCACTAAAGACGAAGATGACCACTCACTGCCCGATAACGATGACTTGGAATGTGTGTGTCCGGTGGTTAGGGTTATGTAATGCGGCTAAGTGAGGCAACTTTCCTGCACATCACCTCCTCCTTCCAAACTCTCCTCTACCTTTGCTGCCTGGAGTCCTTCTTTTCCTGTCTCTCTTCTATTCTATATAGGTGCTTGCCCCCTATTATAACTGACTACAGTGTTCCACTAATAACCATTAGAATTAGGAAGTTACTGTGTCAATTTTGCACCGGCCAATAGAATGTGAAATATATTCTGCTGTATTCCTATTGATCAATCAGCAGGTCTCATTATCTATAATATTCTCTGTGGGAGTGGAGTTGTATATATTCTGTGGGAGTGGAGTTGAGTATGCTCTGCAGGGGTGGAGTTGAGTGTGCTCTGTGGGGGTGGAGTTTATTTCTTTATTCGATTTTTGACAAATTTATAGGTTTCTATTTATTCTGCACAATATTTCTGCCCTGAGGCCACTTTTGTGTTAGAGATCAGAGATGTCCCATGTAAAATGAGACCACTGTGATATATGAATAAATTATTTTCTGAATTTCTTATTGTCAATGTTGATGACTGCTTTAAAGCCTGTGGGAAGATGTATCAAACCTTCAAGAAAGATAAATTGGAGAAGTTGTCTATTAGCAACCAATCAGCTCCTGTCATTTTGTAGATTGTTAGATAAAAGGTAGCTAGAAGCTGATTTGGTTGTTATGGGGCAACTTCTCCACTTAATCTCTCTCCAAGGTTTGATAAATCTCCACCATATGTTTTCCCTTTTAACTAGTTCTCAACTTCTGTTATTCTATAGCGAGTCCTGTTGGGCTGCAGTGCCTATATTGCTGTATACAGTACATAAACATTATAAAGGGCAGAACACAAACTCAGAACTGGACCCTGTTTCCATCAGAATGATCAGGAAGTGTTTGCTCTGCTCTGGGCTTTTGTTTACCAAAGCATGACACACATTGGCCATATTCGGGAAGGGTTTTAACTTAGTAATGATAGCTCATTGGAATTATGGATCTAGCTTGGTATTGTAAAGCCAAATAAAATCCAACATTTCAAAATGGCACCTGTTCCCCACAAAAGCGCTTCCAACACAACATCACTGCGAGACTAGGCTCATTTATGAAAGTCATTCCCTCCCATCCTCCCTTTCCTCCCGGGCTTATTAGACTGGCAAATCTGAGGCAGACCCTGAATGACTTCACACGTTCTTTCAGGATTGGAAATTACCAACCCTAGGACTGCAGAAGGATGCTGGGAGAGGTGATATGAGAGACGGCCATTTTTCTTGCCCCTGGCTGTGTCCTCAGAGAGAGATGGAAGGTTGTTAGTCACCCTGGTCAGGACACTGCTGGCCACGTTGGCACCAGTCTCCTGGGATCATCAGGAGACTGAGAGGGTGCTGAATCATCCTGACACCTACTGAAGACTACAACCCCGGTTCAGTTTATAAAGAAAGATATTTATGCACACTTCTGCCCAATATAATAAAATCATTTAAGCACTCCATAATAACATATAATAATAATAAAGATATTCCTGATGTCAAGCAGTACTTTATGGGGAAAACAGGCCTAATTTAATGAAGTGTCATCCTGTGTACTGTAGATGGGTCCACAAAGCTAGGTGTAGTCAGATTGTATTTCTGGCCCCGTTCCAATGACTGCAATGTGGACAGTAGCCATAACTGACCCTGATGTGTGTTGCAGGGGCTTCATGCAACGCAGTAAAACATGAACGTTCCTCGGAAGTTGTAATTCATTTAATTGAATTTGGATCGAAGGGGCATACACACAAGACGATACATTTGAACGATAACGATATCGTTCAAGGATATATCTTTCATATCGTTCAGTATGTATACAATGAACGACCAACGATGCGCGCCATGGTCGTAAGTAGGGTAGTGTGACCTGTGCCATGGCACAGGGCAGGGGGCGCTCTTTGGGCCTGTCCATTTTCCTGTTTATTTATTATCATTCTCACTTGTAGCTTCCTCTTCTTTTATCCCCAGCATCTCCTGGCCTCCCCCATCTCTTCCTTGGCCCTTCCCCATGAGGCCATGGCCCTTTTTCAGGTGCACTATCTTATGTCCCTATTTGAGAATTGGAAAGGGGGGGTGCCAATGCTCTCTCTGGCATAGGGCACCAAAAAGTCTAGTTACAGCTCTGATGCGCGCTCCCGTCGGATGATAAAGACAGGGCCGGATTAAGGACTGTGGGGGCCCCTGGGCAACAAACGTGTGGGGCCCCATCGATAAAAGTTGTGTATGTATATATAAAGAGTATATATAAATAAATATATATATATATATTTTGAATCCAAGTAGCAGCACTCAGCTGTCTAGTAAAGAACAACTCAACGCAGTGTCACTGAAACAACGTTTCGGGCTTTAATGCCCTTCGTCAGGGCATGTGTGTGTGTGTATGTCTATATGTATGTATATATGTATCTATATATATTCTCTTCTAGGCGTAACCTATTCCACCCAGGGTAATCGTACGTAGTGCGCCCAAGACGGCTGCCTCATTTGGTACCTTTCGTGGGTGGAATATATAACCCATGGACGTTATTTCCCAAAATGTCTGCACCAACCCTGCAATATGCTTATTGTGCTATCTAGGTTTCGGTTGATTTTAATTATCTCTGTGTGGTTTTCTATTCTTTTGCAACACCAAATCCTTGTACAATGTACCATGTTTTCTGATGTCTGTAAAGCGACTTTGAGTCCTATGGGAGAAAAGCGCTATATAAATAAAATTATTATTTATATATATATATATATATACATATATATACATACATATATATAGACACACACACATTCTAAAAGGGGCCTAGTATTACTAATGGGGGCAATAATAGGAAGGGCCACTACAGGGACCACTGGATGGGGGGGTCACTACTGGGAGCCTGCATCAGGGGGACCACTACTGGGGGCACTGCATGGGAGGGGGGACACTACTGCTGGGGGCACTATATAAGGGGCTTACTGCTAGGGGCACTGCGGGGACCACTACAGGGGGCACTAGATAGGGGGGATCACTACAGGGTGCCTGCATAAGGGGACCACTACTGGGAAAACTGCATGGGGGGGACTACTGTTGGGGGCACTATATAAAAGGGCACTGCATAAGGGGATACCGCTACTGGGCGCACTGCATTGTGGGGACTGCTACTGGGGGCACTGCATAAGGGGGAACACTACGTGGGGCACTGCATTTGGGGGGGCCACTACTGGGGGTACTGAGTAAGGGGAACTTATTGGGGGCTGTATAAGAGGGACCACTACTGGGGATACTGTATAAGGGGCACTACTATGGGCCTGCATGAGAGGGACCACAACTGCATACTGGGGGTACTACTGGGGTTAAGGTGCATATGGATAGGAATGTTCAGTTTGAAAATAAAGGGGTGTGTCATATTGACACGCCCCATTTTGAAGTGACCACGCCCATTTTTGCCGCGCGCACCTTCGTCGCGCGCACATGGGGGGTGGGGGGGGCTCCCTTTTCAAATTTGCCCTGGGCTCCAAATACCCTAGTTACGCCACTGATATATATATATACACACACAGACATAGACAGAAACACATACAGTATATACTGCTGCTTACTTTAGTGGACGCAGGACAGCAGCATAATAAAGGGCGGAGTCAAATACAGGGGGTGGGTCTTAATTGAGGGCTGCGGCTAGGTTAAGATTAAGAAAAAAATCCTGCTGATGGTGCCGGGGACAGAGTGGGGGGGGGCCCTTTTGTGTGGGGGCCCCTGGACGACTGCCCCTGTCGCCCTCCCTATAATCCGGCACTGGATAAAGATATCTTTGGTCGTCTGTACATGCAGGCCAATGTGGCCGATATCATCAATAATTGCCTGTTCAGAGATGTGGCAGGAGGACTTTGCTGAAAGATATCTGTCAGTGTGTACACCCAATATCGTTTGTCCTGCTCTACAGAATGTTCAAGGGAAATCTTTCACCAATATACAGCACATCATCTAGTGTGTACTATGCACTAACGCTATACTGACTTTTTGTTCATTAAGATCTTGTTACATTTTTCTCCTGTCAAATGTCATCATTTTGCAGCTTTCAGTTTTATCTTTTCCACAATGCCCATCAAAGACCATGGATCACATTTTCAATTAAAACGCACCATTATTTTTCGCACATGGCACCTTTTTTCATTTTAACAATGATGACAATGCTGTACGTAGTGTGTTACTGTGTTACACCTCTGTTTTCCCCATTTTTTTATTTGTCCTTTGTCCCGTTTCTTTAGACTGGGAACATTCTCTGAAAGACAAATGGAATTCTAAGTGCATCTACGTGGTTGGAAAAGCTACTGCTGCCCTGGGTAAGTACACGGTGATGGTATGACTACTGTGACTAGCTCAACACTGAGACACAGACAGGGGATCATACGACATATGTAAGAAACATAGACAAAGGCTTTTTTTATGTCACATTTGTGTCGTTTGTTTAAACTGTACAATGACATTGGCAAGACAGCGCATTTAATAATCAGTCTCAATTTACTTCTGAACTCTAACACAATATATATTAATATACAGTGCGGATCGGACTATTTGTATTTCTTAATATTAATTCCCAATGGTGTTGATTTAGCAATTTGCTACTTATTTACAAATATTTGTATACCTGAACCGTGGCGTTAAACATTCATGTTTTATGTTATTTCTGTTTATTATTAAGGTTTATGTTTATAGTTCGCTGTGTTGTACATTTGGGAGACTTCCCTTTTTTTTTTTTTTCTTTTTTCTACATACCCAATAAATTGCGATTTTAGTATTTACACTACTTATTTACTCTGACCCAGAGTGTCACCTTTTTGGAATCTTTAAAGGAAAGTTCCTGTGTGGTTGTTTTTATTTTATTTACTGCAAGTTTCACATGTCAATAAACGATTGAAAAGCGCGTTTGGACCAAAGTCCTGTAAGAGTCAAAGGTGCCGTTTTCATCAAAACGTTTGCAAAATAACCACTATAACATGGTCCAGAACACGGACTGGTTTCCATACATCTATAACCATTTTCCCAGCGCATATATGTGCGTATGAGCCCTGAAATTTCCACCCCCAATGCAGTATGACCGCTCTCTTCAGCATGGATACACGGGGTAGTTATCTGCAGTACATCTTCATGCACAGGCCCTGATTCACAGCTGCACACTAACTGCACTCAGCGCCGATGTTCACGTAGTTCAGCCATTATTTGCTACTGCGCATGTGCAGAATAATCTGAAAACACCTAAAGATACCCTGAGTGTACACACAAAGGCATACAGGACAGATGGTATCAGAAATGGCGATGCAAAACCAGGGGCGTCCCTGGGCGGTGCCGGAAGGTGGCCTGAAGTGAATGCCAAAAAATCTGGGATTGCCAGTATAAGTGGCTGCACACTCAGACGCAGAGCCGCAGTCACAGAGACCGTGATGAGACGCTGCACCTGACGATTGTGCAGGCAATGGTGTCTCACGCTTGCGCATTATGTTGCACGCTAGTACACGAGGGGGAGACTGACACTGCATTAGCTGCGACTGCGCGTACCACTGAATCAGGCCCCACAAGCTCACAAAAATATTCTCCATTTGGGCCGTTTCTATAAACCTTGAATTGTTGATCGATGCTTCGCCTTCGTCAATTATTAAAGGGACAAGTTCTAGAATCTGATGCTCACCAGGGGCCTGTGATTTTTATGAGTAGAACAATACGACAAAGCACGACAGATGCAATCTCTGTGCTGCACACTTCAAGTACTCTGTGGGGAAACCAATTGGCATCGATTTTACACTTATACAAGGGAAACGTAGCAGAAAAAAAATAAACCTTTACACTGTTTTTTTTTATTTTCTTCAGGTGAGAATACGATAAAAAAAAAAAAAAAAATCTTCATTATTGTATTTTTGTGTGATTTTTGTATTCTACCCTTGAACTGTACATAGCGGCATATGGCTGAATGAATTTGTTTTCTAACCACTACTAAGTCTTCTGCAAAGGCTGTTTTATGCTCCCTTTTAAAGAGGTGCTATAAAGCTGTCACGGCTGTGTTCTACTTCAGTCATATTATAGTTCTGTATATGACTTAGTGTCAGGGATCACTGAGATAGTAGGGCTCTCTTTCAATCCCCAGGACAATTCCCGGGCTCGGAGCCAGTGCTGACACTGCAGTGCAGCAGTGTAATAAACACACAAGTCACCGCTACAGAGGCTGCGAGGGCTGCTGCACTCTTTGACATTTAAAACATATTTTTGGAGCTGCATAGAACGTGGAGGCAAGTACTTGTAGCCAAATTAGGGGTCTGATGTTCCTACAGCAACACTTTGTAGATCATTTTTGTAGGCTTCTGAGAAAATGTTTTTGTGTTTTTTTTGAGTGTATTGGAGCATACACACGGTCAGATTTGTCAGATGAACGATTGAACAATTTTTGACTGCATTAAAATGAATGGAATCGTCCAAGTCTGACTGCCAACACATCAGATGTCAGATATCGTTATCTGACCATCGGGAACGCGCATCGTTCAAATCGTTCATCTGACAGATATGTCAGATTTTCCTTCAGATATGCACAATTGAACGATTTTTTAAATCGTTATCGTTCAGATCTGAAGAAAAATCTGACCGTGTGTTTGCTCCATTAGTGCAGGATGCCAGTAACCATCAGACACTGAAAAGTCCGCAGGGTTCATTTCAACGTTAAAGCAACAAAAGTATTTGCTAGGGGCATAATTATATTTGGTACAAGTGGTGCTCTTGCTATGGGGCCCAAACGCTTAGGGGTCCCCCCTCCCGTGCACCCAGCGTACATCGGCATCAATTCCGAACATTGTTATAGTAAAGATTTTACCTAACCGTTAGTTTAATATCAGTTGTTAGGGACAGATTTTTTTGCAGGGCGGCCAGGCCGTTGCCCAGGGCATCTACACATAGGCCAGTGTTTTAATTATTTTAGTTTTATCAGTATTCTATTGGTAAGGTCCCCCACAAGTAAGTTACCCTGGGTTTCACACAAGTAAGTTGCCCTGGGTTTCACACAAGTAAGTTGCTCTGTGTTTCACACAAGTAAATTGCCCTGTGTTTCACACAAGTTAGTTGCCCTGGGTTTCACACAAGTTAGATGCCCTGGGTTTCACACAAGTAAGTTGCCCTGGGTTTCACACAAGTTAGATGCCCTGGGTTTCACACAAGTTAGTTGCCCTGGGTTTCACACAAGTTAGTGGCCCTGGGTTTCACACAAGTAAGTTGCCCTGGGTTTCACACAAGCAAGTTGCCCTGGGTTTCACACAAGTAAGTTGCCCTGGGTTTTACACAAGTAAGTTGCCCTGGGTTTTACACAAGTTAGTTGCCCTGGGTTTTACACAAGTTAGTTGCCATGGGTTTCACACAAGTTAGTTGCCCTGGGTTTTACACAAGTTAGTTGCCATGGGTTTCACACAAGTTAGTTGAAGTTAGTTGCCATGGGTTTTACACAAGTTAGTTGCCATGGGTTTCACACAAGTTAGTTGCCATGGGTTTCACACAAGTTAGTTGCCCTGGGTTTTACACAAGTTAGTTGCCCTGGGTTTTACACAAGTTAGTTGCCCTGGGTTTTACACAAGTTAGTTGCCCTGGGTTTTACACAAGTTAGTTGCCCTGGGTTTTACACAAGTTAGTTGCCCTGGGTTTTACACAAGTTAGTTGCCCTGGGTTTTACACAAGTTAGTTGCCCTGGGTTTTACACAAGTTAGTTGCCCTGGGTTTTACACAAGTTAGATGCCCTGGGTTTCACACAAGTTAGTTGCCCTGGGTTTCACACAAGTTAGTGGCCCTGGGTTTCACACAAGTAAGTTGCCCTGGGTTTCACACAAGCAAGTTGCCCTGGGTTTCACACAAGTAAGTTGCCCTGGGTTTTACACAAGTTAGTTGCCCTGGGTTTTACACAAGTTAGTTGCCCTGGGTTTTACACAAGTTAGTTGCCATGGGTTTCACACAAGTTAGTTGCCCTGGGTTTTACACAAGTTAGTTGCCATGGGTTTCACACAAGTTAGTTGAAGTTAGTTGCCATGGGTTTCACACAAGTTAGTTGCCATGGGTTTCACACAAGTTAGTTGCCCTGGGTTTTACACAAGTTAGTTGCCCTGGGTTTTACACAAGTTAGTTGCCCTGGGTTTTACACAAGTTAGTTGCCCTGGGTTTTACACAAGTTAGTTGCCCTGGGTTTTACACAAGTTAGTTGCCCTGGGTTTTACACAAGTTAGTCGCCATGGGTTTCACACAAGTTAGTTGAAGTTAGTTGCCCTGGGTTTTACACAAGTTAGTTGCCATGGGTTTTACACAAGTTAGTTGCCATGGGTTTCACACAAGTTAGTTGCCCTGGGTTTTACACAAGTTAGTTGCCCTGGGTTTTACACAAGTTAGTTGCCCTGGGTTTTACACAAGTTAGTCGCCATGGGTTTCACACAAGTTAGTTGAAGTTAGTTGCCCTGGGTTTTACACAAGTTAGTTGCCATGGGTTTTACACAAGTTAGTTGCCATGGGTTTCACACAAGTTAGTTGAAGTTAGTTGCCCTGGGTTTTACACAAGTTAGTTGCCATGGGTTTCACACAAGTTAGTTGCCATGGGTTTCACACAAGTAAGTTGCCCTGGGTTTCACACAAGTAAGTTGCCCTGGGTTTCACACAAGTAAGTTGCCCTGGGTTTCACACAAGTTAGTTGCCCTGGGTTTTACACAAGTTAGTTGCCCTGGGTTTTACACAAGTTAGTTGCCCTGGGTTTTACACAAGTTAGTTGCCCTGGGTTTTACACAAGTTAGTTGCCCTGGGTTTCACACAAGTTAGTTGCCCTGGGTTTCACACAAGTTAGTTGCCCTGGGTTTCACACAAGTTAGTTGCCCTGGGTTTCACACAAGTTAGTTGCCCTGGGTTTCACACAAGTTAGTTGCCCTGGGTTTCACACAAGTTAGTTGCCCTGGGTTTCACACAAGTTAGTTGCCCTGGGTTTCACACAAGTTAGTTGCCCTGGGTTTCACACAAGTTAGTTGCCCTGGGTTTTACACAAGTTAGTTGCCCTGGGGTTCATACAAGTTAGTTGCCCTGGGATCCACACAAGTTAGTGCTGCCCAGTAAACCCCAGGTGGCATTTGCTGCTTGCCCTCTGTACAATACAACTTGCTTCCTCCATGTTTGGAACTCTCTATGTGTATGGAGACCCTTAAGCTTTAGGTAACCACCCCCTTTTCACGGCATCTCCCTGCAGTTGCTTTGGTTCAATTGAGCACTGCATAGAGAGGTGTCTCTCATGGTGTATTGGGCTCACCTTAAAAAGTTGCATCTCAAAGTGGTAAAGTTGTCAGTGTTTGAAAAAAAATAAATTCAGAGAGATTATGAAAGAAGCCCCTATGTACACAGCGTGGTGCTGTAGAGGGCTTGTACCGTCCGTCTGAGAGGCGTGCCATAAAATTCACTTAAAGCCATAAAATATATGATGTACTTTACTATTTTCTTAAATGGCTCCTGGTTACTCTATCCCTTTCACCAGGTTCATGCAATTTGTCACACATGCCGTTATGCAGCACACCTCAATCCCAAGTAAAGCAGCACCCACACCCTGTATTGCAACACATACGCCCCTGTTATGGTGTACATCTCCAATAAATCAGCACACTTCCTTGGGTGCAAATAACCTGTAATTCATCACACAGGTAGTCATTAGTGTGCTGGAGACTGGCAACCATTTTCTTGTAGCACACATCCTCCTTATTCTTCTCCCCAGAGTTTCCTCTACGATGGGCGGAGAGTGATGACATTATCACTGTGAAGCGCATGCCTGGCCTTCAGGCAGTTAGGGAGATCACCACTATTTCAGGGAGTCTCCTTAACTTTCAGGTCGAGTCCACAATTATGCCTGAAATAGAATATCAATGGTTTTAAAAGATTATCTCCCAAACTCCTTCTTATAAGAAATAGGTCCGGGTTGCGATAAGGGATCTTTCGGATCTCTGTCCCTGTTCGGCTCCCTCCACTGGCCATCGGGATCTTCATGCACGTGTGTTGTGAACCCCAATTCATGCATGCGTACTAGCTGGCAGGGCTACGTTTCACTACTACAAAAATACAGATGTGCCCATACACATCTATCCTCCGTGCGCTACAGGTCTCGTTACACATAACGCTTGAGTGCCATGTGACTCGGTAGCGCCAAGCTTATTTTCATGTGACTTTTCACCTTCAAATGTGTCTTATTTGCACAGTGGTGCACAAGCAGCTTCTGCTGATTAAAATGATATGCGACATGCCAGTGTTCTGTGTGCAACTGCGGGTGTATCTGCATGCGAAATGCTACGTTAGTGTCAGTGGCTGTAACACTGTAGCATTTAGCATGCAGATACACCCGCAGTTGCACACAGAACATCGGCATGTCGCATATCATTTTAATCAGCAGAAGCTGCTTGTGCGTCCTATTTGCACCACTGTGCAAACAAGACACATTTGAAGGTGAAAAGTTGCTCGCCACTACTGGGTCACACCATGGCATGGAGCGACTAGAGCGCTGGTACAGAGAATCTGTCAGACACAGCGCCCTTGTTCCAGCCTCTCAGTCTTACCATCTAATTATTTCTGTAGACCATGCTAGGAGTTGTAGTTCAGATAGATCTGTAAAGCTTCACCAGCGCTGGAGGCGCTAGATGGAGGTACAGTAGCACTCTGTATACTGTGCTAGCAATGCACCTAATACTACAATAATATAGATACAATGTAACCAGTGTATGATCAGGGAAGGCTTTATGCATTTAACTGTTTAATGCGCAAAGAGGCTAGATGTATGAGGACACATCTGTGATTGGGATCGCAGGGACAGGTGATCTTCGGATCAGCTATCTACGCGCCAGTGAAGGCAGTGCTAGTTTTGTTTCCATTGACCCCTTCATACCCACGCCATGTGTGCCTCTTTCGACTCTTGTCGTCAGAGATCTGTTAGATTTATAGTTGTTTTTTTGCATCTGCTGTAGACAGATTTGTACTATTTAGTCCACCTGTATATCTGGAAAGTGTACATATATGTGGCTTTTGCATGCCTGTCCAATTAATGGTTGATGTGATCATGTCAGTAGTAGGGTTTTCACTGAACGGCATTTTAAATTGCCCTCATCTACAGGCTATTGGTGTTATTTTTCTCTTAAATGTTCTTTAATTGTTTGGTAATTAGAACATTCTAAATATTTAAACAGAAGCAGATGCCAGTCTCCCATGTGGCTGATAAGCTTCTCTTTCCATCTGTATGCTGTGGAAAGTGCGATGTGACACTTCATTCTCCTAAACTGATGCCGTTTTATCTATTTATATACTATACTGGTTATCCTGTTGATAAACGTCATGTTGCATCTACAGATTTTATCCTGGTGATACAATGCGCAAACAGCAATGCGTTATAACAAGCGGTCACCATTTACATCCCATGAGGAGTACAGTCCTAACTAAATGACAGAATTCTACTTACCTGGGACCTTGGCATCTCCCCTCCAATCCGTTGAGCACTTCGAGGACTCCACCTGCCTCCTCTCCTCTTTCCTACCACCAGATGTCTAATTCAATCAGACCACGGTGTTATTGATGCTCCTCCTCCAGATTCACATCCAGCCTTTTCCTTCCTCAACAATCTGATGCATGACGTGGGGCGAGTGACGTGATTGTAATGTGTGGCCAGATAGATGGGTTATTTCCTTTCTTAGGGGTATGTCTACTACTCGGAGGATTTGACCTAAAAATGTAATGAGGTACTAATATTAGGCGCAAAGCACGGCCGTGTTTTGTACTTAAGTTTGCACTCAATATTTACAGCGTTAGATGTGATAGAAGAGAGCGAGAATGATTGCGTATAACGGTTACGTCTGTTTAGCTTCCCGTCTCTGTAGAACAAGTTACTATTAATTGGAGAAGATAAGTTTGGTTTTAGACAGTTGTGTTCGGATCTCATCTTTCTGCCTATCCGGCTGTCACATGTTTTGGATAGCCAATAAGATAAATCCGAAAGAACCAAGTCAAAGGGGTAGGGTTAAGATACTGATCAACAGGTGTCATTATCCTAACCTTGGCCCTCATTCAGAGCCGCTCGTTAGCGGCAGTACGCTCGTTCCGAGCGATGTTTGCACATCTGCGCATGCGTACGCTTTTTAGTACGCATGCGCGAACCAGTCAGTGCGGCCGAAAATCGTTTGTACGCTATATAGCGAGTGCCTGCTATTTTGAGTGACAGAATGAGGCGTATCTGGGTGGTAACAGGGGAAGGTGCTTGAAAATGGGGAGTGGAGATCCGAACGCAGGCGTGCTTAAAGGTCAAAACGGGCGTTTTATGGGTGTGTATATTTAAAACAGCAGCGTCAATGACCACGTCACTGGGTTATTTTTTAGCCAGAACTGCTCGCAAATTTGTGGTAGCAAACACCAACCACAAGAATAGCGAGCAGTTCATACGCTGGTCGATGTACTCGATTAATCTAATAAATAGCGGACATGACGTATGGTGCGAGCAGCCAGGGGGCGTTTTTAACAAATAAACGAGCGTATGTTTTGCTCGTTCGTTCAGGCTTAGAGGTGTGAACAGACTGCAATGTGCGTACGGTTCATTTGAATAGCCACCCCTTGTTTTTAAACGAACGACCGCAAATAGCGAACGGCTCTGAATGAGGGCCCTTGTCGGGATATTGACCACCATTATCCTGAGCACCGGCATCTCGTACCCAACCCGTAACCTCCTGTAGCAGAACATCCACTCAGAAAATTAATGAAAAATAAAACAACCGACTTGGTCAATGAAAAACCCATGAATGTAGGAATGTTAAGAACAAACAAAATATTGCAGAGGTCTTCACTTTTTAAAGGGTAAAGGAAACAAAAATGGGATGTGGGGTTGTTGAAGGGTCACCTAGAAAGGGAGCGAGAGGAGACCTCCATATAAAGCTTCCAGACGTTCCTTGCAAAAGGGAATTGTTACCTTGAAACCAGGGTTCCCGTGTCTGCTGAGTTATGTAAAAGAGGTAACATATTCCACGGGCCTGATTCTGAGTCGGACAAAGTTGAGCAATTTTCTTCTTCTGTGCATGTGACTGAAGGGCCTATCCATTAGCAGATCTTTTTCAAAAGATGAAAGACAAAAGATTATCCCTTGAAAATTCCTGGGGCTGCGGTGATAGATATCTGTCATGTACATGACAGATTTTTGCGAACGACGAACGATATTGCATGACATCATTCAGGGAGTGGATTTTTTTTTAATGTTTATATTCATTTTCATGAAAAATATAATTCGTTGTTTACCGCGACAGATATTTCTAATATCTGTCAGCGATAAGCGATAATTGACCAACATGTTGGAGAGACAAAAGACAAAATTTGTCGGCTGCGGGAGTGCGCATTTTCATCGTTCAGAGCCTATCCATTAGCAGATAAATTGAACGATTGAACGATAAGTCGTTCATCGTTCAAATTTACCTGCTAATGGATAGGACCCTTAAGTCTTACTGCACGTGTGCCTGGAGTCCGTGCGCACAGAGGGCCTGATTCAGACCCGGTCGCAAGCGCTGAGCGCTCGCAGCCGGGTCGATGGTGGCCCACAGCGCATGCGCACAACGGAGCCGGTTCGCGCATGCGCGAGACCCGGCTAGCGACGGGCAATCCGTCGCTCCGGGTCTCGCACCAATGGGGGCGAGCTGTCGATGTTGAGTGACAGCTCGCCTCCTTTGGTGGGCGGGCCAGGGGGGTGGCTGCCCAAACGGAGGCATTCCCAAGGGAACGCTTGCCATTTGGGGGCGGCCCCACTGACATCACGAGTGTCAGTGGAGAGCTTCCGCCTCTGTTAGAGCCGAAAGCTCTCTGGGGTTTGCGATGAACGAGACCCTACCACAAGGCCGCTCACTATAGCTGTGGGTGGCCACCCACAGCTATGCGAGCGGCCAGGAGGCCGCTCCGAATCAGGCCCAGAGTCACATTTGCAATTGAGATGCATGGGCAGGGGCTTATTAAGAGAGGAGGGGTTCCGTGTGCAGTCTCCATCCGGGGCCCCCTCCTCTCTACCCGGCGGCCGGCAGTGCTCAGAGTGCAGCACCAGACTGGGCACAAGTAGACTCTAGTGCTGTGCCAGAACCTACTGTGCATATGTGCAGGTCACCAGGGAAATGGCGCGGCAGCCATAATCCCAGCGATTTCCCTACTGAGCATTCGCAAAATGTCCACAACGCCATTTTGCTGGTGATTTTTGAGGCACTGCTTCCGCTGCAGGACTTCAGAGCGGTAAGTGTAGAAGAAATGGGTGCAGGGTGTGAGGTGTGGACCCCCCTGGACCCAATATAGGTACGCCCATGCGCATGTCAGGTGCATGGTCCCCGAAATGTCTTGATAATGAATAGGGTGTTCCTGCGCTCTGACAGTGAGGTGGATGACTGGACGCATGGAGATGCACCATCTTATGGGCATGTTACGGGCGTGTCGCTGGAGTGCTTGTGCATTCAGACGCACAATTGCTCACATTGGAGGCAGCACTGTGACAGAGAATCTGTGCCTAGCATGGGGCTGGTGCAAGTTCCTATGGTGCAACCGATGGTGGATTCAAAAGATGCAGTTCAGCATCTAGAGACTGTTAGGGGTTCACAAACAGCACAGTGTGTAGCTGAACATAACTCCCAACGGGTACAGGATGCCAGCGCTCAGGATCCCTGTGGTCAAAATCCCGATGCTGGCATCCCATCAGGGCTAGAATACCGACACTTGTTGGTCGGTATCCTCACCCTCCCACTCTCCCTTCCCCCCCCTTCCCTAGTGCCTAAACGTAACCTCCCCTCCCCGCAACCTAAATCTAACCCTCCCCCTTAGTGCCTAACGCTAACCCTCCCCCTAACCACGCTACTTGCCTTCGGTGTGCCGGTGCCGGGATTCTGACAGGTTTCGGATTCCAGCACCAGCATCCTGCACGCCGGGATATTCGCCACATCCCGATCTTGCATGCCTTGTGTGATATTCTCTTCTGTATTGGTTCTAGTACTAAAGAAAACATTTAAAAAAAAAACAAACAATGGCCCTCATTCAGAGCCGTACGCTCTGAGCAGAGCGCACGCTCTGAATGAGGGCCGCCCTCCATGAAAATGGAGCGTCCTCCTGGATGCTCGTATAGCTGTGGGTCACCACCCACAGCCTATACGAGCGTGCAGTTTGATGGCCGCGATGGTCTTGACCATCGCGACCATCGAAACTGCGAGCCGGAGCCTGCGGTTGAGGTTTTCAACCGCAAGCCCCGGAGTGATTTTGGCTCTATCAGAGCCAAAATCACTCCCACTGACATCACTAGTGATGTCAGTGGGCCGGCTTCTGACGGGAGGCGTTCCCGTGGGAACGCCCCCGTCAGGGAGGCACGCCCCCGGCACGCCCACCAAAGGGGGCGTGCTGTCAATCAACATCAACAGCACGCCCCCTTTGATCAGACACAACGAGCGAAGGACTTTCCTTCGCTCATCGCGTCTGGCGCATGCGCACGACGGAGATCCCTCCGTCGTGCGCATGCTCAGTGCAGAACATCGACCCACTTGCGAGCGGACAGCCGCTCGCGAGTGGGTCTGAATCAGGGCCAATTTATTTAGTAAAAGTTGCAGGGAGATGTCATCTATGAGAATAGATGAAAGTCATACAAATATGAAAAAAAAAAAAACTTTCATTAAGGTTTTCGGGCAGATCCTATTATTTAATATATGAATTACAAACCGAATTTAGTTGTCTGCTTCTTTAATAAATACAAGTATGCAAATAAATCAATGTTTGAGTATAGAATAAGCGAGAATAAGTGGCCGTTATTCTTGTAAATATGGTAATATATTTGTTTCTCCTGTGCAGTAAAACGCTTCATGCTTCTGCTATTGGCTGACTTTACATGTAGCTGGTGTTGTGTTTTGCAGTTGATGGCCTTGGTCTGTGCTCTGAAGGTGAAGCATCTGGTAACGCAGACAAGCTGGCCGACCTCATTTGCTCAAGTACGTGCTTCAACTGCATTCTCTCCTATGTTCCAGTAATAATACTGTTCTTTACCTTTTGCATAGAAAGTGCTGTACAGAGACTCTGTCAGACACAGCGCCCTTGTTCCAGCCTCTCAGTCTTACCATCTAATTATTTCTGTAGACCATGCTAGGAGTTGTAGTTCAGAGAGATCTGTAAAGCTTCACCAGCGCTGGAGGCACTAGGTGAAGGTACAGTAGCACTCTGTATACTGTGCTAGCAATGCACCTGATAAATACTACAATAATATAGATACAATGTAACCAGTGTATGATCAGGGAAGGCTTTATGCATTTAACTGTTTAGGGCTGAGATTCAGGACTTCCTTGTGAGAGTTAAGCTGCTCCAATGGCTTTGCCTAGTAATATGCACAAGTACATATCAATAAACTATTATACACATTGCATATCTTACATGGCTTAAAAAAAAAAGACACGACTGACCACATTTTATCTGCACAAGTCTATGTACCAGGCTCATGCTTTATACATACTGCATTAAGACGTTAAGTATAGAAGATATGTAGCTCAGTCCACCAGCTACATCTTAACCCAGTCCGGGTAAGCCTATATGGGGTTCTGCTGTCCATGCCCACAGTAGACAGAGCAACTAATAAAAAGGAGTGGGGCAGTTGTAACAAAGACATTTCTGGGGGCAGTGCAATGCGGATCATCAAACCTCTGGGGCAGTGCAATGCAGATCATCAACCCTCTGGGGACAGTGCAATGTGGTCCATCAACCCTCTGGGGACAGTGCTATGTAGTCCATCAACCCTCTGGGGACAGTGCTGTGTGGTCCATCAACCCTCTGCGGACAGTGCAGTGTGGCCCATCAACCCTCTGGGGACAGTGCAATGTGGTCCATCAACCCTCTGGGGACAGTGCAATGTGGTCCATCAACCCTCTGGGGACAGTGCAATGTGGTCCATCAACCCTCTGGGGACAGTGGAGTGTGTTCCATCAACCCTCTTGGGACAGTGCAATGTGGTCCATCAACCCACTGGGAACAGTGCAATGTGGTCCATCAACCCTCTGGGAAAAGTGCTATGTGGTCCATCAACCCTCTGGGAACAGTGCTATGTGGTCCATCAACCCTCTGGGGACAGTGCAATGTGGTCCATGAACCCTCTGGGGACAGTGCAATGTGGTCCATCAACCCTCTGGGACAGTGCAATGTGGTCAATCAACCCTCTGGAGACAGTGCAGTGTGGTCCATCAACCCTTAACGGCTGTGCATGGCGTACCAACAGACTTTTGTGGACCAAGCTTATTATATCCCCCCCCCCCCCCAAAATAAATACAAAATAAATCAAAGCATATTAAACTTTTTCAAAAGATCTGTGCTTTGCAAAAATAAACCTGTTTAATTAAGTAGACATCTTTTTGAGTATGTGGGCTAATATTAGTACTTTGAGGGTATTATTGCATTTATATTATTTTTAACTCTGTATTGTCTGGCCTAAAAAGCTCAAGATGGCCTCAAGTTAATAATGTCAAAGTACATATGTGCTCACTGAACTTTAACTTGGCAATCCTTGGGGCTGATATAGGAGCTCAGTAAGCCAGACCTCTCTGTTGCTCATAAGTTTAATATGGGCATATGGCATGACCACACCGTGGCACTGGATGTGGACTTAGCAATGCGGGTCCATCCTCCCAAGGCCTCCACTCTTTTGCATTCACAGCAAAGTCCTGTTTGGAGCTTCACGTGGCTTCATGTAAATGGACAAATATTCTCTATAAAGCACTGCGGAATATGTGTGCGCTATATAAATAACTGGTAATAAATAATTACATTGATAATGCATGCACTTACCCCCCTGGGCCAAAACTGTTGTGCCTCCATTACCACTATGCCCCATAGCCACCGCCGCACCCCCTGCGTGGTATTTCCACTATTGAAAATACCGATCAGTAATAGAGTGAAATCTACCCATGAGCTGCCCAAACCAGATGCACACAAATCTGGTCATGTATATCTAAGAAGAAGCATCCACCTTATGTAAATGTTCATATGTCAGGGCCCAGCATCATAGGGGAAAAGAAATGAGGCTCTGACTACCTGCGCCAAACTCTTCCCCCTTCCCCTGGCGCTGGCCGTACTGTGATGGTGCAATATGTCCCACTCATGTCAACATGTCTGTCACTGTACACAAGCTGTGAGCCTTCTATGGCCAGAGCTTTGTAGAAGAAAAGGTGGCAATGCACACGTGTCAGCTTTGGTGGGAGAAGGTCTGTAAACATCCCTGGTGGTGGGCAAGATAGTCTTTGGGTCATATGTAGCTGAGGTCTCCGTAAACTAAGAATATTGAATTATCTACCTAAGACTTGTATGAAATGCAATGTCATTTCTCTTATAGCAGGCTTTTCCGCACTAGGTCCTCTTTGCAGAAGGCCGTATAATATGTCGCCTTTATCTGAAAAGGTTGCAAATATATGTTGTTATTAACAAGTAAATATGCAATTTTGTAGCATGCATTTCTGCAGAATACGGCATAGGGAAAAGGCACGTGCATCTGTCCTGTTCAATAGATTGCATGTTTTCTGCAGCAAAACGTGCACGTCGGCTAGTATGAGTCCAGCAGAGGGTGAGTTGAAGGCATGACTGGGCAAATAATGATAATGAAGTGGTTTCAGACATCACTTTCATCCAGTTTTTTTTTTCCAGTTGGTAATTCTGGGAGCTATGCTGTTACAGTATACCTAAAAAAAAGTTACATAATTGTTACCAGCTTGAATAAATGTAGTAATCTGAGAAGGCACTAGATGGAGCTGTAGGTTGTAACGTAATATATTCTATAGATCATGTGTTCCTTCCCATGGCTAATCATAAATATGGGAATCTATGCAGTCTCCTCCTTGGTGCTTGTAGTACCTGCTTGCTCAGTGTTTGAGAAATGTCTTTGCAAGTTCAAGAAGGTTGGGAATATTGTAGGAAGAGAGACAGCAGAAGGATGGGGACAATGTAGGGAGGGTGGAAGCAGACAGATGGGGACTTTGTAGGGAGGGTGGAAGCAGACAGATGGGGACGTTGTAGGGAGGTTGGAAGCAGACAGATGGGGACGTTGTAGGGAGGGTGGAAGCAG
This sequence comes from Taudactylus pleione, assembly GCA_031769625.1. Lineage (NCBI taxonomy): Eukaryota > Metazoa > Chordata > Amphibia > Anura > Myobatrachidae > Taudactylus > Taudactylus pleione. The sequence goes on along the minus strand of JAUIMM010000033.1, from coordinate 1,952,544 downwards.
ACAGATGGGGACGTTGTAGGGAGGGTGGATGCAGACAGATGGGGACGTTGTAGGCAGGGTGGAAGCAGACAGATGGGGACGTTGTAGGGAGGGTGGAAGCAGACACATGGGGACGTTGTAGGCAGGGTGGAAGCAGACAGATGAAGACGTTGTAGGGAGGGTGGAACCCATCAGATGGGGACGTTGTAGGGAGGGTGGAAACCAAACAGATGGGGACGTTGTAGGGAGGGTGGAAGCAGACAGATGGGGACGTTGTAGGGAGGGTGGAAGAAGACAGATGGGGATGTTGTAGGGAGGGTGGAAGCAGACAGATGGGGACGTTGTAGGGAGGGTGGAAGCAGACAGATGGGGACGTTGTAGGGAGGGTGGAAGCAGACAGATGGGGACGTTGTAGGGAGGGTGGAAGCAGACAGATGGGGACGTTGTAGGGAGGGTGGAAGCAGACAGATGGGGACGTTGTAGGGAGGGTGGAAGCAGACAGATGGGGACGTTGTAGGGAGGGTGGAAGCAGACAGATGGGGACGTTGTAGGGAGGGTGGAAGCAGACAGATGGGGACGTTGTAAGGAGGGTGGAAGCAGATAGATTGGTACTTTGTAGGAAGGGAGACAGAAGATGGATGGAGACATTGTAGGAAGAGAACCAACAGAAGGATGGGGATGTTGTAGGAAGGGAGGGAGGTCAGCTGGAGGATGGGGACGTTGTAGGAAGGGAGACAGCAGAAGGATGGGAACCGTTTAGGGAGGATGACAACAGATGGATGGGGACGTTGTAGGAAGAAAGACAGCAGATGGATGGGGACGTTGTAGGAAGAAAGACGGCAGATGTTATAGGAAGTGATAAAGCAGTAGGATGGGCCATTGTAAGAAGGGAGACAGCAGGCAAAATAGGGACATTGGGTCTGATTCAGCAAGAAACGCAGTTGCGTATATGCACGAATTCGGATTTGTTGGAGGAAGACAGTAGAAGGATTGGGGACATTGAAGATAGGGAGTGAAGCAGTAGATAGATGAGGGCACTGGAGAAAGGGAGGGATGGAGCAGAGGATGAAAGGCTGAAGGAAGGGAGATTGCAGAAGGATGCAGACATTGTAGAAAGAGAGGTAGGCAGCAAGTAAATAGGGAGACAGGGTGCGGGAGGATGAGAATATTAGAGGAAGTGAGGTGAATAGGATGATGGAATGAATAAGGCAGGCAGCAGAACAATGAAAAAAGACAGTAGAAGGATTTAGTGTTCATTCTAGCACCGTGCACCTGTCACAACCCGTGCAGATCCTCTTTCCTGTCTGGAGGGTCGCTCTGTGCTCTGGTGCTTCTAGCACACTCAGCTACGCAACTAACTGCTGAGTTACAGACCAGAGTGTGCTAGAAGCACCAGAGCAGAGAGCAACACCCCAGGCAGGAAAGAGGAACTGCATGGGTTGTGACAGGTGCAGGTTGCTAGGATGAAATCCCCCCTCGGGGCCCTTAACCTAACCTGCCCCCTCCCCGCTGCTGTCAGAGCCTGCTGCCCGGCTTACCTTTGATCAGTATGCCAGGCGTCGGGCTCCCAGTGTAGGTATAATGACAGTCGTTGGGATTTCGACGCCTGTCATTCGTACCCTGCTGGGATTTGACAGTATTGACAGTCGGGAAGCCGGCGGTCGGCATTTCGACCGTCGGCTTCCTGACTGCATCCCGGATTAAGGACATTGAACAAACGGAATCAGGTGATAGATAGGCACATTAGAGAGAAGTAAGCAGCAGAAGGATGGGGGAAGTTATGAAGCAAAGGGAGGCAGCAGAAAATTTGGGGGAATTGAAAGGGAAAGCAGAAGGATGGGGAGATTGGAAGTAGTGAGAAGAAGGATGGTGACCTGACATTGTAGAAAGGAAAGTAGGCAGCAGATGGGGATGTTGGAGGAAGGGAGCAGAAATGGGAGGGAGGTTGCAGGAGAATGGAAATATTGGTGGAAGGGAGAGAAGCCACAAAAGGATGGGGATGTTGGAGGAAGGCAGTAGAAGGATTAAGGACATTTACGAAAGGGAGGCAGCAGATGGGGTATTGGAGGGAAGTCAGTAGCAGAAGGATGGAGACATTTAACAAAGGAGGGGAGGCAGCGGGAGGAAGGGAATATTGGAGGAAGGTTAGGGAGATAGCAGAGGAATGGGGATGTTGGAATCATGAAGACAGGGCAGCATAACAATGGGGACATTGGAAGGAGGCAGCAAAGGCAGGTATGTTGGAGAAAGGAAGGGAGCAGCAGATGGAACGGTTGGGAAGATTATCTAACCAAAAATGTATACGTACTGAGAATAAACTTTATCTGTATTCTTCTGAAAAAATATCCCATTTAAGTGCTGGGAAATCAGGCCTTCTTCTTTTACATCTGAAGACATACAGAGGATACAAATAATGGTAGGAGAGGGAATCCCAGCCTGACATTGGTGTAAAACTTGGAACTTTTCAGAAAATGATCCACTATCCAGTAATCTGACAGAGGGGCCGGGGTACAGGGCTATAACATGTGGTATGTACTAAGGGGCAGCACAGTCACTGGATGGGACTAAACACCATTCCAGCGCTGCTGATTATAGAAAAGATTGACCAGTAATTGGTTTAGCCAGATAGAACGCATTGTATTGTATCTCGCCCATATCACCAGTGTGCACCAAAGCTAAGGATTCCTATACAGTAGGCTGACTAGCTTTTTGGTCACCTTGTATGGATATTAAGTAAATAGGACTGTAAATTACGCATCCCGATTGATTCTTTTCCTGCTTTGACTATAAATGTATAAGAAGCAGATAACGTACATTGGTCTACATGGGAGGACTTAATATTTCCTACTTTTTAATTGTATTAATTCTTACTGACCTATCATATACATCAGAGGAGCTGCCCTTAAGTTTTTACATAACTAATACAGTTTCCAGTATTAATCTTGTCCTCTTGCCGGTGCTCAGTGAAATTAGTGATCACAAGTAGAACCTGGTGTATGTAACACTACAAGTAACTTCTGCGACTGTCAGCTTTCTTTATGGGCAACTGCTATCGATTTGCCGATCTCTCTTCAAAATGAAATCAAAGATCTAAAACTGTGAAGTTCAAAGAAATTCTACTTTGTACATTACATATTGTCAAAAGAGTAAGACGAATAAGGTCTCCGCATGTCTCGCCCAAGCATTGATTTTTTTTAAACTGGCGTTTTCCCCTTGTCACTTGTTGCAGAGTCAGGAAATCTAAAGCCTCTGAGTATAATAATGTCTGCAGCTGGCAGGCAGCACTAGGGAGAGATCATTAATCCCATCAGCATCGCAGTACACATTCTATGGCTGTCTTTGCAACTTAGAAGTGCACAGAGGAGAGTTGGGTAGTAGCGTGTCGCTGATGGGAGCCCCTTCAATGCACACGTGACAACAATTTTGTGTGTATGACAGTTTTGTATGTTTTGAAGCTTTTTAGTACATTGATTGAATTATGCCTGGAATTTCCCTGATGAAGTATAACATGGGGGCACAAAATGGGTCTTGATTAAAGATATAGGGTCCCTTTGGAGATATAATGGATAATAACCCATGAAAGTGCACTCTCTGTACCCCTTTATCTGGTTACAACAATCTTACTCCAAGCAATTACATTTTGCATCCGTTTCACCAGCAGTGTGCATTTTTGATCTATACAGTAAATCGGAATGAAAGCCTTTACTATACCCAACTCACCCACCCTCATTGTGCAAGCCTGTGCGCCTCCGCACCTGCGCCAGTCTTACTCTGGCCATCTAGGTGCTGTAGCGCAGTGTGTCCCAAATCCAGGCCTCAAAGACCCCAGACAGTGCATGTTTTACAGATCTCCCCAGTATCACAAGTGAAATAATTTTCACCACCTGTGGAATCTTTTCAAATGTGTCTACCTGAAATGATCACACCTGTGCATCAGCCAGGAGTTCTGGAAAACATGCACTGTTAGAGGTCCTTGAGGACTGGAGTCTGTGAACACTGCTCTAGCACACAGCAGGACGCACACCTGGTCCAAAGCTGCTTTCATGTTACATAGCGTCTGTATTGCGCCTCTTGTTTTGCAATAATTATGGTCTATATAAGTGAAGTTGAGGGCGGAATTAGTAACATAGAGTCCATTTGTGTACAAAGTGCAATTAAGGAACTTCTGCTGTGATTGTGACATAATAAACTCTACAGAAAAAGCATGCCGTCTGAGTAACAATTATTATGTGTGCTATTAAATATTTCTGGGATATCGCCTTATTTATTTATTACTACATTTTGCTTAGATGATGTTTGAGATCCAGATTATTGTGACGCTAAAGTACATGGTTCCTGATTTTATTTTTCAGAGCAAGTATCTTATTCGGGTCCAATCCTGTTCCCATGTGGCGCTCTAAAGAGAGAGGTTCTTCCAAAGAGACTTCAGGAGAAAGGTGTGTGTTATACTGGAGAAAAAAGTAATATAGGGCCTATCTCATTGGTGGACATAGTGTAGATGTTTGCGCAGTACAGCGATTATCTGCTACTACGCATGCGCTAAAAGCCCGAAAGACACCTGAGGGTATGCACAGGGCCGGCTCCAAGGCTAGTTGCGCTCTGTGCCGGCTGGGTGTACGGCGACTCTTTTCGCACGCCCCCTTAAGTGACGTTATTTGGGGGCGTGCCCACATGGCACGCCTCCCGTGTAACATCAGGCTGGGGGGAGCCCAGCACTCATCACTAGCTGGGCTTCCCCCAGTCCTCTCCCGGCACTGAGTGGACGCAGCGTCCATTCATTCTCCAGGGTCCAGCACGGCTGCGGTGGTGGGGGTACCCAACCTCCTGACCAGACCACCCGCGGGCCGCTTCAGCTCACGGGTGGAACAGCGGGGCAGTGCTGTCCTGCTGAAATCGGGATGTTGGGGAGGGGTGCGCCCTCTATGGGGTGGCGTCCCTGTTCGACCACACTGGGCGAACACACCAAGAGCCGACCCTGGGAATGCAGAGAGATGCTTGTAATAGAGCCAGCGGCAGACAGCCACCCCCCTCGGACAGTGTCACTGAGCAGCATGACGGGTGCTGCACTGTGATGTTATTGTGCAGCGTCCGATCACTGAGGAGGAGTCAGCAGTGCGGAGAGAGTCTCTGGGGGCAGTCGTCATCTCCGGGAGTGCTGGGCACGCAGCCAGATTGTTGAAACCAGGGTTGTGCTGTGATATATATCGTTTCCCAGGAGTGTGGAGTTTCAGGGACAGATATTAAAATAATTACATGGTAAATACAAACTAATATACATACAATACTCAATAAATCATAACTATATGTCCGTTTAATATCACCACAGTGTTTTACATAAAAATCACACAGTCCTGTAAATTTAAGACAGGACCTAGCATAATGTAGTTATTATTATTATCAATATTATTAATATTATGTCCACTCTAACAGAAATATTAGCCCAAATAGAATGTCTGTAATTTAGAGGGTTGGGTACGGGATGCCGGCACTCGGGATCCCAGCGGTCTCCTCTAGCAGCTTTTCATTTAATCCTATCAACACAAACTAACTGCTATGACGGCTTATAGAAATACCTGGCTAAATAGCACAGGACAGTAAAAGTTGTTGAGCGGCATGTTCAAGGCAATTAACTAAAGTTATCTGAAGGTGTTAACAAGATATTACTTAGAGCTATGTTAAAACATTTTCCTGCACAATTGCCACATTACATTTATTACACACTGTTTGTGTGCACTGATTGCGTTAGTACATAGGCAAAAACAGGGAGGGTTTCCGGTTGCCTGGAAACCCCCTTCCCCAGCCCACACCATAACCACAATAGAAATACTAATATAATAGAATTTTTCTAGTGCTACATGTTCTTCTCATTATCGCAAATGAAAGAATTAGCACCACCTGTGGATCTTTTAACATGTGTAAAGGGTGCACTGTTATAGACCATCAATAGGGTTCATTATTCATACTGTATAATAACACACTATCCAGTGCATAAGGAGACCAATATGTACATATATGTCCAGGGGAATGGGTATGATCCCGACGCCGGAAGCCCGAAGTGTGAAGATCCCGACGAGGGAGGTAAGTACCCTAACCCTTCCCCTCTTCCCCCCTAACCCTCACTTAGTGGTGCCTAACCCTAAACTCCCTGGGGGGTGCCTTACCCTAACCTCCGACCAGTGTTGCCTAAACCTAACCCCCCTGCCCGTACCCTAAACCTGAGTCTCCCGGGGATGGTGCCTAACCCCCTCTCCCCGCACCCTGACCCCAGGGGGCACGCTAACCCTAATCTCCCCTGGGGGTGACTATTCCTAACCCCCCCCCCATCCCCGGGCTAACGAAGGTATCCTGATCCCATTCGGGATAGCGGTGTCGGCATTTTGTCAGCGGTCGGGATTCCGGCGTCGGCATATTGGCAGCCAGAATCCCGTCCACCGGTATTTTAATTACATCCCATCCAGGGCAGTGCTAGGTTCTTCTGCTGCTCCCCCAGACTCCTGGACTTGCTCCAATGCTCTGGAATGGTGCCCACATCTGACATAAAAATGGAGACAGGATGGCCCTCCTGCTGCATCTAATGACTTACTGTGATCGCTGGAATTATGACACACAATACACTTTGTATGACGCATACAGGGGCGTATCTATAATGGGTGCAGGGTGGGGACCGCACCGCTCACCCTGCACCTACAGTATATTATCTAATACTCGCCTCTCCTAGGTCCCGCGTCAGGTGTCTCAGCCCTGCACAAAACACCAGAAAATGGTAGCTGCGACAATTTTTCCGGCGTTTTGCGCAGTGAGGAAATCGCCACCATCTCCCCAGCGACCTGCACTACTGATGCTGCGGTCGCCGGTCAGATGCGTCAGTCTGCTGCCGGCCACCAGGGAGGGGGGCCCGGACGGGAAAACACGGGCCCCCTCCTCTCTTAATACGCCCCTGGATGCATATTAAAGCTGGTTAAGTGCTAATTAAGCTGTCTTCATGGACTGGCCACACACATTCTGAAATCAAGCATTTGGATTGGTGTGTGTGCGGGGGTGGGTGTTTGGGTGTGTGTGTGTGCGGGGTGTGTGTTTTTTGTTTCGGTGTCTTTTGTTAGTTTGAAAATAAATTGTGATCTGATCATCTGACTTGCTTTCAAAACAACTTTAGTTTTTAAATTATGTTTGACTGTTTCTAAAGATAATAAGGATCAAGCCCACAAGGGGCCTCATTCCGCCAGGGCCCGAGGTTTGCAGCGTGCATGAAAATTGAATACTGCTGTAGAGAAATCCCTGCGGGGCATTGAGATTTGAGATCCTCCGAACACGGGGTAATTCTGTAGCGCACTCTATAATGCGGACTGCATCCGATGCTCGCTTTAATAAGCCTTTTTTAAATAGGAGCAATCATCGGAGGTTTCTCACTTTTTGATGAGAATTGTGAAGCGTGTCCTCCATGCAACAAATACTTTATTGTATTATCAGGATTTCCATAAGGAAAGTGGAGTGTGGCGTACAATTTAAGTGCTCATTTTCTCCATGTGAAATTGCAGGCGTATGTCTTGGTAATATCCCAGTGTTATGAGACTGCCTGTTTTATAGAAATACATTTTTATATTCTAATTACAGATGTACCTCTGGAGACCATTACTGTTTATCAAACGGCCCAGCATCCCGCTATACGATCGTGCCTGACAGATTATTTCACAAAGGTATTAATATTAACTGCGCGGCATTACAAGTCCTAATAAATGTTCAAGTTTTACTTCCCTCAAAGAAAATGTTTGCGGCTGTGTTTTTCATCCCTCTGAATTTCCCGACCACTTCTCGTCACCGTTTGTATGGCTGCGCGGTGACACTTGTTTTATCTCTTTTTAATGACTAAGGGAACAGTTGCTGAATGCTATAAACATTTATACGAAGGTCTGTAACAGTTGCTTTGGGACATATAACCTAAAACACGGCGTAATGTTTACAAAAGACCTATTTTGTCATATTTTTCTTACTGATTTGAAATATTTTTATTACTGATTGAAAGTTATTTGTAAATCAGGGGATCACTCTTTGCGGATGCAAACGGCGAGTTTTTGCAAATAGCGCTTCTGCAGAAGCAACTTTACGATGCCCGTTCTTTTCTTAGTCGGTCGCAAATGTCTTTCCGTGAAATAGTGCGTTTTGTGACGCGAACTGTGCGGTAGCAAAGCGATCGCATGGAGCCACCCTGACTTGTGGGTATGTATTAAAAGCTCTGCATCATTCTGACTCGTGCACATGGGGAAGCAGAGCCTGTTTCTGACGGATCTCTTTCAGCCAGCATGGGGCTGGGGCAGGGAGGCAATCGGGAAGTCGACTGCCTAAATACCGGCAGCCGGCTTCCCGACTGTCTTATCCCGGCAAGGGTGAAATGCCGGGCGTCTAGATGTAGATGCTCGAATTTCCCCAACGCCAGGAGACCGGCGCCCGGCATCACGATCGTAGTGATGCCAGGCGCCGCGAGCGGACAGCCGCGGGGGGGGGAGGGTTAGGTTTAGGGCTCCCGGGGGGGACTTAGGGTTAGGCACCCCCCCGGGAGGGTTAGGGTTAGGCTAGGCGGAGGGAGGGTTAGGGTTAGGCACCCCACCGGGGGACTTAGGTTTAGGCAGCGGGGAAGGGGGTGGTTAGGGTTAGGCACTTAGAGGGGAGATTAGGGTTAGGCACTTGGGGGGGAAGTTAGGGTTAGGCACCCCTAAGGAGGGTTAGGGGGGTTAGGTTAGTGGATACTTACCTATCCACGATCGGGATTTCCAGCGCAGTCGGGCTTCCGCTGCATCGCACTCTGCTCCTGTCGGGCTGCCGCTGACGGGAATCGAACAATATTTCATACCAATTCCCTGGTGCAGGTGCAGATACTGATGATGGCGGCTGCGTCGTACTGCGAATAATCAATGGGCGGCGTTGGTTTCTGCTTGCATGCGCACGATCCCCTGCATTAATTGAACGGACACTGGCATTAGCATAAAGTAGTAAAACAGGCTCCCACGGGGGCCAGTAACCACACCCACTGCCTGTCAATCAGAACCAGCCATAGTGAGAATCCATAGGTGACACCCAACACCTTGTGAATTAAAGTTACCGTAAGTCTTTTTAAAGTAACTCCAGCATAAAACATAAAAATACAATCTTTCAGATCACCCTGAAAGGGTCCGTACCGGGACTTATGGCCCGTAAACACGGGACGATCAGATATCGTTGTCTGATCGTCCTGCATGTGCTGGATGTTCGATATCGAACATCCAGCACATGCACCAACCACCAAACTACTATAAGGTCCCTACAGTAAACAGGCTAACCTGATCAATATCAACCAGGTTGGCCTGCATGCATGGGCGTTGGTCAATATCGATATCGACCATCCCTGCCCGCGCATCGATGGTCGTTGGAGGGGTTAAAAAAAGGACGATAAAAACGATCAAACAATATCATTTCTATCGTCCTTTTTATCTGACCGTGTGTATGCAGCATTAGATTGACAGTAGGCGGTTAAGAAGTTTCAGATTGATCCAATCGGTTGTTGCTATGGCTGCCGCTCCGGATCGGTCCTCTGGTTCTGTACTGGAGGGACCTCTTTGATCCTGGATGGACTTTTTTTTTCTACTGTAATACAATATGCATGTTTGTTTTTTTTTAGTTAAATTATATGTATACATTGAATTGTCATCACATATATTGGAGAGCATACAACCCACATCTGCTATTTCTGCTACATTACACCTGAGTAAATAGGGGCATTTCCAAACATCAGCAGCTTGCTAAGGGAAAACAATGAGTGACTCGGAACAGGACTGTAAGTTAAGAGTCCATCATGTCATTTAAATGGAAACCAATTCATTAACCTGACCTGTTGTTACAAGGACTGTTGGAGCTATAGGCGGTTTCTGTTACCTATTTAAACGAGAAAAGGAAAGAAGAGTGATCACACATGTGGTATAACTAGAAGAGGGAGATGTTTAAGTCAGTTATTGGTAGCGGGTAAAGATCACTGGGGACTTAAGTTACACTGCATCTTCTTGTATTCTAGCTTAGGCAGATGTTTCAGAGCTAAATAATGACCAGTAACCAGTTTTACTTGTAATTCTTCTTCTTTAGGAAGGGATCCCAGCAAGTATCGTGTTTTTCAGTCCATCCGGAGTGAAGTTCTGTCTCAAGATAATCCAAGAACTATCAAATGATCAACTGAACCAAATTAAGGTAAATAGACACAAAGGCAAATACTCACCGTGGGGCTCTGGAAGAGGATGAACGCGTTTGCAAAAAGTGCTGATGTGAAATTAATTCAGTTACAAAACAAAAAAAGGGTGTTTCCAGCTCTCTACCAGTCCCATATACGCCAGGTTTATATACCAGTCCCATATACGCCAGGTTTATATACCAGTCCCATATACGCCAGGTTTATATACCAGTCCCATATACGCCAGGTTTACATCCGGCGTACTTAACCAAATACACTTACACAACCAACCAGGTCACAAGCAACAGCATCAGATTCAGAGGGGAATCTGTAAACAGCCAATCGGGAGCAGCTACAGTAGGTAGCGCTGGTGACCGTCATCGTCAGTGTTAGTTTTACACCAGCTTTCATAGACGACTACTGACGGGCGTAGTGTGTATGTTTCTCCTCGCAGGTCTGCCGCACTCACCATTACGCTGGCACTGTGCTGTGTTTAATTGCCTCTTTCCAGTCGACAGGAGGCACAAGTGTGACAAGAGACCAACTCCACATATGGACATTGTTGTACATCATTCAGGGCCGTAATTAGGGGGGTGTGAGCTGTGCTGCTGTATAGAGCGCAGAACCCTGCTGGCGAAAAAGCTCACCCACAGCCCCTGCCTCTGGAATGGCACCCTGCAGCCAGAATTGCTGCTGCAGCGTCGCCCAAAATGTTCTTTGGCCTGTAGCGCAATGCCGAATACTGTCTGTGCCATTGAGAGCTCTGACGGGCGGCACAGACGGGCGGCCACACCACCTCCAAAAAAACCAAAACCAATTAATCTATTATGTGGTGCCGCACACTGAGCTGAGGGGGTGGCTCCAGGGGCGGGGGACGATCAGTGCGATTTCCCCCATATGTAACCATACCTCCCAACATGACCCTCTCCAGGAGGGACACAATGCTCTGGTCCTGGACTTCCCTGGTAATTTATGATTGGTGGAGGCTCAGGGAGGTGGGGCTGCAGAGCAGTTCAAAATTCAAATAGGGGAGCCACACCAACTGTCATTTCACACACTGCCAAACATCACTGGCTGGGACTCACTGGCAGTTGGTGTGACTCCCCTATTTGAATTTTGGACTGTACTGCAGCCCCATCCCTGGAGCCACCACCAATCATATATTACCAGGGAAGTCCAGGACCAGAGCATCGTGTCCCTCCTGGAGAGGGTCATGTTGGGAGGTATGTGTAACACTTCTGCTCTCTGGGCCTGATTCAGAGCCGAACGCAATTTGCGGACGGACGTTCTGAAAAAGGGGCCGGATACGCTCGCTCTTTGCGGTCTGTTGACGCCTCTACGTCTGAACGAGCGAACAAAACATGCGGTTGCTATTTTGAAAAAAACGCCCCCTGGCCGCTCGCATCCTATGTCATCTCCGCTATTTATGTGATTAATCGAGTACATCGAACGGCGTCTGAACTGCTCGCTATTCTTGTGGTAGCATGTTCCTACTGCAATCATGCGAGCAGTTCAGGCTAAAAAACAACCAAGTGACGTGGTCAATGACGCTGCTTTGTTAATTATGCACACCCTGAAAAACGCCCATTTTGACCTTTAAGCACGCCTGCGTTCGGATCTCCACTCCCCGTTTTCAAGCACCTTCCCCTGTTACCACCCACAAATGCCTCATCCTGTCAATCAAATTAGCAGGCACTCGCTATATTGCGAGCACACGATTACTGACCGCACTGACTGGTTCGCGCATGCGTACTAAAACCCATACACATGCGCAGATGTGCAAACATCGCTCGGAACGAACGAGCGGCCGCTTACGAGCGGCTCTGAATCAGACCCCCTGTCCACTACCACTGGCCACACCTGTATATCAGCGCAGCCTCCGCTCTATCGCTGCCTGATGTGCGGCTGCGCTGCTATACAGGCGCGGCCAGCGGTAGTGTGCAGAATAGTGGGGGGGGGGCGATGTTTGACCCGGACCCCCGCTCTCACTGAGGACTTCCAGCTACAACCATAACATCCCCCACCCCCGAGTCGGAGGGCTTTTATGCAAGATGAGTAGCTCCATCTGTATAAATATTCGCCATATATCAGGCCGTATAACGATATATAGCCGTGCAGATGAAGCTAGCATCTGGCTCTAATGTTTTGTAATTCACCATAAGCTGCATTGTATAAGAATATCATGAACTGGAGTTTATGCGTAGAAAATCGGAGAGCCGAATTAAACCTTGACGTGCGCTTTGGGAGCCACTTACTGGTTTTAATTATTAATTTTTCTTTAATTACTTTGCTTTTGATAATAAGTATATTATGTAAATAGCAGTTGTTGTTGTTTTTTTAAGCCCTGGACTTACGCACACATAGATCCACGCTTAGGTGTCCTGGCAGCACTTTCTCAAATGATTTTCATTAATTGTATAAACATATTTCATTCCTATAAAGCAGCACACCCAGGTATCACTGACAACCGCTTATATTTAAATAATATTAAAGTCATTTCAGAATATGGTTAGTAAGAAGTGTTATCAGTTGGGGCAGCTTGCTTTAAAGCCATTTTGGGGATTTATATTGGTTCCCCCACCCACTGTCATGGCAAATATTGGAGGATTCTGATTTTAATCATGAGCAAAATTGCTGCAAAACTTCACACTGGCAAATATTCTGGGGCAGAAGGCCAAAAGTGGCGTTCATGCGTGGAGGGGACGCAATGGGGCGCTGAGTCTTAATTAAATCAAGAAACCAACATCTAAAGACCCCCATACATCTGAGACGGATCGGCACGATTCTGCGATCGGATCGGAAACGCATTTCCAACCGGCGGCCATCGATGTTCCGCGATCCGTCGCAGGATTGGTGAAATTCTACATTTCTACTTCAGGGTCCATAGGGTATCCACAGGATACCTTGGGGTATAGGTGTGACGTCAGTCGCAGGGCACCAAAGAGTTAAGCTTTCAGCCTCCCAGGATGCACTAGGTCCCCCTCCTATACCCCGCCCCCGGGCCAAGGCACCTCAGTTTAGTTTGGTGCCCGGCCGGAGTCGGGTGCACCTGTTGGAGTGGGGGCTAGAAGAGCCCCTGAAGCTTATTCTTCATGCAGCTGTGGCTGCACAACTGGATGTACAGCATGGACAGTCAGTCCTGACGTCCATGCTGTCTTCCCTACACCCCGCCGGTACCAGAACGCCGGTACTGATCCGGGGATGCTGGTGGGCGTCTGGGGTCACAGCTAGCGGTGACCCCAGATGCTCCGGACCATGGCCGGATTCAAGGGGGACAGAGGTAAGCAGCGGGGTCCCGCGGTGGGTCCCCGCTGATCACATGGTCCTAAGTCCCCAGGCAGGGGGCTCCCTGGGGACTGGCTGCAGCGTGGAGCCAGGCGACCAACCTGCGCTTCCACTACCCCCTGGGACAGCGGACCGCAGCAGAGCGGTAGCGCTGCGGCGTCCCAGGGGTTAAATGCATGCCAGGGGAGCGCGCCTTCCCTGTCTCACAGCCGGCGCCTCCCCCGCTGCACACAGCCCTCTCTGCATGCTGCCGACTGGTCCTGTGGCAGCGCTCCTCCCCCAGGCCAGCCTCCTCTCTGCTCCTCGGCGGCCATCTTCTCCAGAACGCATGGTGAACGCTGCTGGAAGCGCTGGACGGAAGCATCGTGGTCTGGGTCCCCCCGCATACCTCTCCTCCGCTGTGGTCAGGTCTGTGTATGCAGCGCTGTGTCCTACCAGGCCCTGTGTCTGTGTAGTTGAGTGATCAGCGCTGTTAGTGCAGGAATTGTTATTTCTCTGCATTGTATGTGACTGTGCTAGCGCTGCTGCCTGTAATCTTTTCTTCATCTAAACTGTCAGCTTTATTACTGTCCCTGTTCTTTCTGCTAAAGCCCTTGCGGTGCGGTGCTGCAGGGTGGTCTCTCGCCTATTTAATACTTAATTGGTGAGAGAGGTCACATACGTGGTGCCATCATGTCTGAAAGTGATTTTCCCCTCCGGCTACAGTGTACCACGTGCAAAGTACCGTTAGCGGAGGGGGAGGGTAGCGCGGAGGGCCTTTGCCGGCAGTGTTTGTCCATGGCGCGGCCTATTACGGTTACAGCACCAGTACAGGAGCCGCCCTGGGCTTGTTTCGCTCAGGCGTTAACAGCTTTAGTGGGCCAGTTAGCTCCGCAGCCCGCGTTTACTCCGATGGGTTTGTCCCAGCAGTCTGTGGTGTCGTCACCCATGCAGGGGTTCCCATGACAATTGGTGGTACCCCACAGTCTCCCTATTTCCCCGCTCCCGGGTTCTCAGGAGCCAGCGTGGGTTAACTCCCTGACGAGTTCTGTACAGCACTTGTCGGATGTGTTGCAAGGGGAGTCTGTGATGCGGTCTCATAAAAGGCCGGTTGCGTCTCTGTCCGCTCCTTATGAGGATGACGAAGGGACGTCTGATGATGGGGAGATTCTAGATCCTTACGATCAGGAACCTCTCCATACTAAGGACGCTGATGCTAAGTCCAAAGTATATATTCCTGGGCTTATTCGGGCGGTCCGCACAGCCTTGGTGATTGAGGACGAAGTTCCCCCAGCGGCTAAATCTAAGTATGCCTTTTTCAAAGATGTGAAGGGCGATGCCACAGTCTTTCCTCTTTCGGGTCAGTTGGTGGACCATTTAGAGGAGGCGTGGAAACAACCTGGCAAAAGATACCAGCCGCAGAGACGCCTGGCGGTGGCTTATCCGTTCGCGGATAATTATTTTGCTAAGTGTGAATCCCCTCCACAGGTGGATTCTCACGTGACCCGTCTTGTCCGTAGTGCCACATTGCCGATGCCATCCATGTCCTCCCTTAAGGATGCTACGGACCGCAAGGTAGAAATCTGCCTGAAGTCCGCTTATTCCCTTGCAGGGGGGGCAGCACGGCCGGCTATGGCCATTTGCTGGGTTGCCAGAGCGATGGAGCGCTGGGCGGATTCATTAGAGGCTTCTTTTGAATCCGACTGTCCGGCCGATCAGGCGGAGTTGATTGGCAATCTCCGTGATTCGGCCACCTACATCAACGAGGCGGCTCTAGACATTAGTACTCTGGTGTCTAGAATTTCTTCAGCAGCGGTAGCTGCTCGTCGCACCTTGTGGCTGCGATCCTGGAAGGCGGACGCAGATTCCAAGAAAGGTCTGGAAGCGTTGCCGTTTACCGGAGAAGTTCTCTTCGGTCCGGATCTGGATAAGATTGTGGCCACGCTGGCGGCAGCCAAATCTGCCTGTCTCCCGTCGGCCGCTGCTCCTTCTGGTTCGGGACCATCGTCCTTTCGGTCATCTAGGGCCCAGGGCAGGCCCAAACCACAGTCGTTTCCTCGACAGGCTGGCCCTAAGAAATCGGTCAAGCCCCGGAAGCAGGCATGGAGTACCAGACGTCCGGCCCCCAAGCCAGATGACAAGCCTGCGGCCTGACGGTCCGGGCCTCCCTTTGGGGGATCCCAGGGTGGGAGGCCGCCTGCTACAGTTCGCCCAGTGTTGGTCGACCACTACGACAGACACTTGGGTTCTGGAGGTGGTTTCTCACGGATACGCCCTCTCCTTCCGGCACAGACCCCCGGCTCGCTTCTTCACCACGGGTCTCCCATCAGACCGGAACAAGGCTACGGAGCTGCGGAAGGTATTGCACACTATGCTCCAGGCTGGAGTTATAGTGGCGGTTCCATTCTCCCAGAGGGGCCAGGGTTTCTATTCAAATCTATTTTTGGTACAGAAACCCAATGGGTCATATCGTCCGATTCTCAACCTCAAAGCACTCAACAAGTCTTTGCGGGTCCCGAAGTTTCGGATGGAGACCCTACGGTCCATCATTCTGGCGCTGGAACCTGGGGACTACTTGGTGTCATTGGACATACAGGACGCTTACCTGCATGTCCCTATTCTTTGGCGCCATCAACAGTTCCTCAGGTTCGCAATCAGCAGCGACCACTTCCAGTTTCGGGCGTTACCTTTTGGCCTGGCAACAGCACCACGTGTTTTCACCAAGGTGATGGCGGTCATGGCGGCTTCTCTGCGGCTGCAGGGAGTCCGCATGTTGCCGTATTTGGACGACCTGTTATTGGTGGCAGGATCTCCAGAGCTCCTGTTACGCCACTTGGACCTGACCATTGCACTGCTGCAACGGCACGGCTGGCTAATCAACTGGCAGAAGTCCACTCTAATCCCGTCTCGGAGGATTCTGCATCTTGGAGCCTTATTGGACTCGGGACAGCAAAGGATCTTCGTGACGGAGGACAAGATCTCTGCTTTACAGTCAAGGGTGCGCAGTTGTCTGCACAGCCGCCGGGTGTCCTTACACTCGGCGATGAGGTTACTGGGCTCCATGGTGTCGGTGTTCGACATGGTGGAATACGCCCAGTTTCACTCCAGACCTCTGCAGCACCTGATCCTGTCCAAGTGGAACGGGCTGACTCAGTCTCTGAAGTCCCAGACGATTGTGCTCACCCAGGAGGTTCGCCTGTCCCTTACGTGGTGGTTACAGACGACCCACCTCAACAAGGGACGTCCGTTCTGGGTTCCAAATTGGGTCCTGTTGACAACGGACGCCAGTCTTCGGGGCTGGGGAGCAGTTTCGGGTCCACACTTGTTCCAGGGCAGGTGGACGCCGACAGAAGCGGAGCTTCCAATAAATATCTTGGAACTCCGTGCGGTCTTCAATGCTCTCCAGCAGGCACAGCGGTTTCTCCAGGGTCGCCCGGTGCAGGTCCAGTCGGACAACGCTACCACCGTGGCCTACATAAACAGGCAAGGAGGAACTCGCAGTCGGGCGGCTCTCGTAGAGGTCTCTCGGATCCTGGTTTGGGCGGAGCGCAATCTTCCGGCCATATCAGCGGTCTTCATCCCGGGAGTGCTCAATTGGGAGGCGGACTTTCTAAGTCGCCAGGACGTTCATCCGGGGGAATGGTCCCTGCACCCGGACGTTTTTCAACTACTGGTGGACAGGTGGGGTCTTCCAGAAATCGACCTCATGGCGTCCCGGCACAACAACAAGTTGCCGGTGTACGGGTCTCGCACAAGAGACGAAGGGGCGTCTCTGGTGGATGCTCTGTCCGTCCGGTGGACGTTCCGGTTCGCATACCTGTTCCCTCCGGTCTCCCTTCTTCCACGGGTAATCCGGAAATTCAAACAGGAAGGAGGGACGCTCCTGTTGATAGCTCCCGCGTGGCCCAGACGGCACTGGTTCTCAGACCTTCAGGGTCTGTCCGTGGACATTCCTCTGCGGTTGCCGCTACGACCGGACCTTCTGTCTCAGGGTCCTTGCCTTCACCCGGACCTGACTCGGCTGTCTTTGACGGCGTGGCTGTTGAGACGGCCATGCTGAGGTCCCGGGGGTTTTCCAGCTCTGTGGTGCGTACCATGTTGCGAGCTCAGAAACCGTCTTCCGCGAGGATATACCATCGCGTGTGGCATACGTTCTTCCAGTGGTGTCGACCGAGAGGTTATGCACCGCGGGAGTTTCGTCTGTCTCGGATTCTCGCCTTCCTGCAAGCGGGACTAGATCATGGGCTTCGCCTTGCTTCTTTGAAGGTACAGGTTTCGGCCCTATCTGTCTGGTTTCACCGTAGGATTGCTACAATCCCGGATGTGCGCACCTTTATGCAGGGTGTTCTCCGCATTCAGCCGCCCTTTGTTCCACCTGTGGCGCCTTGGGATTTGGCTGTGGTCCTGAGGGCTCTCCAAGGACCGCCGTTTGAACCACTGGGCTCAGTGGATCTTAAATGGCTAACAGCTAAGACTGTTTTCCTTCTGGCCATTGCTTCGGCCAGACGTGTTTCTGAGTTAGGGGCTCTTTCTTGTAGACCCCCTTTCTTGGTTTTTTATGGGAACAGGGCAGTGCTCCGCACTCGGCCCGAGTTTCTTCCCAAAGTTGTTTCCCAGTTTCATATTAACGAGGAAATAGTTGTTCCGGCCTTTAACTCACCGGGTCTTTCCGTGGGTGAGGCCTCTTTGGATGTTGTGCGGGCCTTAAGGACTTATGTTGACCGCACTTCTTCGTTTAGGAAGTCGGACGCTTTGTTTGTCCTCTTTGGCTTCCGTAAAAAGGGTTGGCCTGCTTCAAAGCAAACTTTGGCAGCCTGGATCCATATGGCTATTTCTGAAGCTTATCTTCATGAAGGCCTACCGGTCCCTCCTTCTCTGAAGGCTCATTCCACTAGGTCTGTGGGTCCTTCGTGGGCAGCTCGACGTGGTGCCTCGGCAGTTCAGATCTGCAAGGCTGCTACGTGGTCTTCTGTCCATACCTTCGTGAGGTATTACAGGTTTGACACCTTCGCCTCTCAGGATGCTTCCTTCGGGCGGCGGATTCTCCTTTCTGCACAGGAGCGTCCCCACCCTTAAAGGATACTGCTTTGGGACATCCCCAAGGTATCCTGTGGATACCCTATGGACCCTGAAGTAGAAAATATGAGATATGGTAAGAACTTACCCTTGTTATCTCTATTTCTACGAAGTCCATAGGGTTCCACAGGACTCCCGCCCTGTCGCACCTGTGCTGCAGATGGGCTTTGCTCTGGTCACCGGTTTTCCGTCTCCCTCTGGTGAGAATGTGATTCTTGTATGTGTCCAGATCTTTGTTCTCTCTCTTCCTTCTCCTCCTCCGGCCTATGGCTTGGTAACTAACTGAGGTGCCTTGGCCCGGGGGCGGGGTATAGGAGGGGGACCTAGTGCATCCTGGGAGGCTGAAAGCTTAACTCTTTGGTGCCCTGCGACTGACGTCACACCTATACCCCAAGGTATCCTGTGGAACCCTATGGACTTCGTAGAAATAGAGATAACAAGGGTAAGTTCTTACCATATCTCATATTATTAAGTTTCACCGATCTGCCAATCACGATCATTTTTTGACCGTGATCGGCATATCTGTGAAATCCAACATGTTGGATTTCAGCGATCCCGGGTTGCAGGATCGCTACATCGCGGCAATCCCATTGTCTTAAGTGGCCTTAAGGCACTCACCAATTTTAGATGGGTCAATGGGTCTAGGATGCTCCTAGCTTGTCTGTACATTAAGAGATGCAGATTTGTAATAGATAAATTGAATCACCGCCATCATATTTTAACCCCCCTGGAAAGTAGATTATGTAATACTAATTTATACTTCCGTGGTGTCGTTATTACATTTTGTTTCCTTTTTATGCCGATAAACTCAGCCCGCTGCAGGTTCATTTAATAGAAGTGTAGAGAAGCCTCTAATTCATGTCTAGTAGTGCATCTGGCAAATTAATTGTACCTACCGTAATATCACCTTTAAGTTTCTTTCCTACCGCAAATTTTTTATTTTATTTTTTTTGCTGCATTAACGAACAAATACATTTAGATGAGCATTTTTCAAAAAGATAAATATGTGCTTCCTGTGATCGCAATAAAACAGTCCATGTAGTACGTTATGGTGATGTCTTCTCTCCAGCCTGGCGAGACCGCCATATGGCATCGCTTCATGTTGTTGCTCCGATTAAATGCCATACATCTGTTCCCCCACCCCAGTACACTGCTTGCTCCCCTGAGGCAGTACAAGGGAAAGGAATAGACGGGCTAGTATTGGGAGCCCATTTATCATTAATTAACGTTTACAATGCAATCTGGGTGCGCGATATTGCCCATGATCGCATTGCAGAATGTGATTACATCGATGTTACCGATGTTTCCGCTGTCTTGCCAGGTATAGAATACACAAGTAAAGGGAAGTGGGTGGTATTATGCAGTGCTGGGCGTCTGCTTATACTGCTGCGATTGCCGTGCGTATGCATTGATTAGCATATTCTCACAGCGTCCGGGTGCGTGCGTCTGCATCCGTGCGTTCCTTGCTGAATCAGGCCCTGAATCCGCGATGTGTAGCCCATAGGCTACAATGGTAGCTGTGGGGGCCAATCTCTGGAATGCTTCGCATTTCGGAAATTGGTAAATATGGCATCATGGAATCCCCCATAGAAACCTATGTAGGATGCGGCTGCCGGCGGGAATGGAGGGATCGCAGGATGTATCGCAGGAGGTATCTGCTGTGGTTCCTCTATGATACATCTGGGGGATGTTGCGGTAAAGTATAAAAAATGGGTACTGAATTAGGTGTGAACACAGATATGCCTCTCAGGACGTGTCTCTCTTGCAGTGCGACGATATGCAATGATTATAATGACCATCAGCAGCACAATCCAGCCGCGTCTGATTGGCTGGCTGCAGATTGCTCTACAGTTGCTAGAGCTTCATTCATTCACTGATGCATTAGACTGATTCATGTAATAAATAACCTGCCAACAGTTGGCATTACTTCATTGTAATTCCCAAGCAGATTGCTGCGGGAAAGACAATTCCTACAGAGTGTGTGTATGTGTATATATATATATATATATATATATGTACAAAAAGAGGTACCGGCGCCAACTTAGGTGAGGATACTAGTTAGGAGGTGAATATGATTGTGTGTGCCATGTTCTCCCTATATGTCAAGGGTGTCAGCTGGACCAAATATAATAGGGCATTTGGAATTGCCCCTTAGTGTGCAGTATGTGTAGGCGTACAAGGTGTTTAGCGACTGACATAGATAATACAAACTAATGTGTTACAAGATACAAATGTATCATCAAGGCGCTTCATAAATGATATAAGAGCTTATGTGTAAAAAATGTATATAACAATTTATTAAATATAACAAATTATAGACTGCTGAGCCTGTGCGTATTTTCAAGGAGCTCTAGCAATGACCTTTTAGGTCTAGGTAGGTGTAACAGGTGTATCACACAAAGCGCAAAGTGCTAATAAATATTTCAAAACTAGCCTTAGTACAGGTTCAATAAATATGTAAGTACATAAGTATTATATATTAAAAGCACAGGAAAATGCACATAAAACTTTTCTATGTCAGAGCAGCAATAAGTGTTCTAAAAACTTTAAAAACACTCTAAAAAGTACAAAGTACAAGAAGGTTCTCTTAAATTCATAAGGTGCTTATCTTTGATAGTTCATTAGGCAAGAGGCAGCTTCCCAACACGTTTCATCCACTGGGGACTTCATCAGCTGCGCCTGATGCAGGGTTAAGCTCGGAGCCCTGGGGGCTGCCAGCATTTTTGTGCGAGTTCTGGCTGCCGACAAGGGTGGCTGTTGTCGCAATGACTCGCACCCGCGAGATAAATGCAGACAATTGGATTGAGCCCTATATCTGGTGGATAACCTAAATTATTATTATTATTATTATTATTACATTCCCTGTACATTATTAAAGAGAACAACTTTAGTGAGCTACAAGCTGAATGGTAAGGGAAGGCCGTTTAATTCATAATGATGTGAAAAAATCACATAGGGGGAGATTTACCAAATCTTGGATAGAGATAAACGAGAGAAGTTGCTCATAGCAACCAATCTAACCAATCCGCCTCTGTCATTTTTCTAGCCCAGCCTGTAAAGTGAGAGTTAGAAGCTGATTGGTTGGTACAGGAGGAGGGGTGTACTAATTACCTAAGACCAGGCTTGTTGAAGGGGCCCGACTGGGCCTCTCTTCACAGCACATGCTGCTATGTGCTGGGCTACAGGGGGGTCTGGGGAGGCTGCTGTCGCTGATCGGCTGCAGTCACTCTCTGTCCTGGATCTACCAATGCTCTGCTTTGTGGAGACAAGCATGGTTTTATTTTGTTATTTCTAGGGCGCATGTCCACACCTACACTCTGGCCACGCCCTCTCCAGTACCCGCTCTCTACAGCCCTTGGTTGGTATGGGCAACTTCTACACTTTATCGCTAAGATTTCATAAATCTCCCCCATCATGTTTAACAGGTAGCATTCCCCTTATTCGTGTGTCTGATTTCCTACAGCTTCATCCTGTTTATTGTTCCTCTTCTAGTTTGCTGCGATTGGACCTACGACAGCCGAGGCAATGGCCACAGAAGGCCTGAGTGTCAGCTGCACAGCCCAGAATCCCACACCTCAGGACCTAGCCAAGGGGATACGAGGCATCCACAAGCCGTAACAATGCTAATGGTGGTGTGAGGAGTATATGACCATCGCCGCGTCAACGAATGCGATCGTGGCGATGTTACTGTGATTCGGTCCATACTGGAACTTTATATATGTAAAAGAGATCTGATGACATTAAATGTTACTTGTCTGTGTAATATTCTCCGATGATCCATTCGGGAACATCGGAATGAGTTGTCCCCATTTGAGGTTTAGGTAGGGTGTTTTTGTATCTACATTCTGGGTGAGCAGATGTACTATGGTGAATGTGGACACTATTAGATAGTAACTATTCTGTACGTAAAACAAAAATAGGGTTGGAAAAATTAATACTTGAATACTTTTGTTAAAAGATTGAACTGTGGCGTAGTGTATCGATTTGACTGCCACCATATTCAAATAATCTAGAGATGTAATCCATCAACCCTTAATACAGGGGTGGGGAACCTTTTTTCTGTCGAGAGCCATTTTGATAAATATAACATTACTCGCGGGCCCAGTACAGGCCACGCTCCCTCCATGTGATGGCACGGGCGGAGCCACAATCGCCGGTGATTACAGCAATGCCCGGAGCATCCTGAGGATGCTCCGGGGAGCTGTAAGGGCAGTGGTGTGACAGTCTGAAGCATCCGAAGGACCCTCCAGGTGGCACTGCTGCATAGATTCTGGCTGCAGGGTGTTATTTTAGGGTCTGAGGTTCACCATTCCTGCCTTAATATATCCTCTCTCCCTGTGCAATAAACAGGACCCCCCTCCCTTGCAATCCCAACTTCTCTGAAGCCAGGATGCCCATCACACCATAACTCTCATTACTGGAAGACTGAGATGTATCAATCCTTCTACAGAGAACGAGTGAAGGCATTTCCCTTAGCAACCAATCAGCTTCTGCCTATCATTTATCAAGTATAGTCTATAAAATGATAGCTAGAAGCTGATTGGTTGCTATGGTTAACATCTCCATTTGTCCTCTGTAGACAGTTTGATACATTTCCCCCTTACGGGTTCAGGTAAGGAAGATGTTCAGGACAGGTTTGTGGGACTGATTATATTAATGAAGGATTGTTGTCCAAAGTGACCCAATATCCTGCACAAATGTGCGTCCGGACCTTGGGTGTATTTGAAGTGTTTTATTTTGTACATTATAATGTTCTCATGTCACTTTGAGTAGCTCCCCTCATTTTTTTGAATCTTGTCCAGAGCAAAATGGTTTCACAGAACATATGAGAAGTTACTTAGGGGGAGATGTATCAAGCCTTCGAGAGAAATAAAGTGGAGTAGTTGCCCATAGCAACCAATCCGCTCCTAACTGTCATTTTTTAATCTTTGGTTGATAAATGACAGTAAAGGTGGGCACACACGGTACGATGTGTACCTGCATGATCTCAGAGACGACATATCGAACGGTTCCTACACACGCGGCGATCCGGTGCCTGACTGCCCAACATGCCGGCCCTCGCCGCATAGCGCTGCATGGGATCGTCGGCCGCATCGCCTGATATTTCTGCATGTTCAAAAGATCAGGTGATGCGACCGACGACCCCAACGGGAGCGCGCAATGCACGATATTGTGCATACACATGGAAAGATATTGTTGATTTATCGTTCCAATCCGTCGGATCGTTAGCAATATCGTTCCGCGTGTGAGGGCATTTAGAAGCCGATGGGTTGCTATGGACAACTTCTCCACTTCATCTCTCTCCAAAGTTTAATACATCTCCCCCTCAAACTTATACACACCTTTTACAGAAAATCTTGTATTTTTTTTTAAGGTTAATGATCATTATAAAATGGTGATGTACTGAGGGGCTGAGAAAAGAGTGAACATGGGAGGTAGAAGGGGTACAGCACTGTTTTGTGTAAATCCTTTATGTATTCCTTTAGGTAAAATCTTTACGCTTAAATTTAGCAGGAAGTATTATCTATTACTTTTCTTGTCCGTTTTAGTTGTTCGGTGGTCATGTGGCCGCAGGTAATTAGCTTGTTACTTGTGAAGTCTGGTGCTAGTTACATTATTTGTGGAATCAATTTACCTATAATAAAGAAAATGCCTATGCTGACAATATTATTTCTGTACAGATTGCATGTCTCGGGTCACGCTCTGCAGAGAACGATCCATACCGACGTCAGTCTGCGCAGATATAATAATGGGCCTGCTGCTTGTACATTTATTGCCCTTCTTTGCCAACGTACCTATATATCAGATAGTTGATTTTTTTTTCCAATTTACAAAACCAGTGGCATCGTAATGTTGTTTAAAAACGAGTAAATTGTGACTTATGTGCAACAATAAAGTGCTTGTTTGTGTGGAAGGGAAATTCCTATGTTTTGTGCAGCTTGTCGTTGCTTACTGTATACGTTCCCTACTGTGCCTTGTATGTGTTTAGGTGGATTGTGATGCCAGGTCTATTTACAGTCACTAGACGCTGATCCATTCTAGAAACTCAAGTACTAGTAAAACACTGATGTGTGCAAACTGTTCATACTGAGAAACAGGAAACCGCGCATAATTTACCTCCACAAAGCGACGAGTGCCAGACCAACACCTGGCAGGGGGCTACTTTCTGTGTAAACAGCACTTTTGTGTAAGCACTGGTGTTATTCCGTTGTGCTGCTAAAGCTTTACTGTCACTGGGATGCAGACGGCGAGCCTGATCATGGGTCTAAATGCAGATATTTCACGCATTCGCCTCATCGTGCATAGAAGAAGGGCAAGGATTGTAAGAGCGGACAAATTGACCCGCCCATTGACGGATCACTCTTTCCGTGAAATTAGTGTTTCTGGGCGGCGACCATGCGATCACACAGGACTGATCTATCTCATGAGAGTGTCATGGGCATGGGGTGGGTGAACGTGCCGATACTAAGGATTGCAGCTGCAGGCAGAAAAACAGTGGGCAGTCCAGCCGGCCATCCGCAGAAGACAGACGGATAATTGGCATAGACGTGCGGATACTTGCGTTAGCATACGATAGCAAATAGGCTGCTGTGGCCGGACGGGGAAGTGACCACAGATACATTGACCCACATATAAAAATATAGCATTATGCCCCATTCCCTCATCTTACAGAATGTCAGGGGCCAAGGGGTATATTTACTAAAGTGCAGGTTTATAGAAATGGAGATGTTGCCCATAGCAACAAATCAGATTATACTTATCATTTACCTAGCACCTTCTAGAAGGTAATAGCTAGAATCTGGTTGCTATGGGCAACATCTCCACTTCTAAAAACCCGCACTTTAGTAAATCTACCTCCTAGTATCCAGGAGACTGGCCGATGAGCTACTCAGTGATGGTCATATTCTCCAGCCATAGGGATTGAAAGAGTTTTGGATGAGGGTGTATTTACTAAATATCGATTTCAATCTACAGTATCTAAATCGATCAACTTCGATGTTGTATTTCTAAGGTTAAGGGCGGGCTGTACTAAGGCTAAAATGCGGCCGCATCTCCTATATGTACCAAACTCCGGAGTGCAAAACTTTCAAGAGTTTGGACCTGCATCTATAAATTAAGTTGCCAAGTCTATGCCTACCGCAATGTTCACTGAGAGGGATCCAATCTGATCAGAGGATCCAATCAGAGCGTGCGGTCGATCTGAATGAGGGGAGGACGTCTTGAATTTTCAAGACGTCCTCCTTTGCGGTGGTAAGGCTGTGGGTTAACACCCACAGCCTTACGACCGCCTAAGGTGATGGTCGCGATGGTCAAGACCATCGCGGCTTACGACGAGACCCTAGGGTAGGGTCTCCCTTGTTGTAAGCCCCGGAGTGATGTCAGTGGGGCCGCCCCCAAACGGTAGGCGTTCCCATGGGAACGCCCCCGTTTGGGCTGCCACCCCCCCGGCCCGCCTTCCAAACGGGGCGAGCTGTCAATCAACATCAACAGCTCGCCCCCTTTGGATCGAGACCCGCTACGACCGGCGCTGTCGGTCGTAGCGGGTCTCACGCATGCACACGCCGGCGCCGTCGTGCGCATGCTCTACGGGGGCCATCGACCCGGTCCGAGCGCATCGGCGTTAACGACCGGGTCTGAATGGCCCCCTATATTCCCTACCAAATGCTCACACACAGACACGCTAGGGTTAATTTTTGTTGGGAGCCAATTAACCTACTAGTATATTTTTTTGGGAGTGTGGGAGTACCCGGAGGAAACCCACGCAAGCACAGGGAAAATATACAAACTTCACACATTTGGGACCGTAGTGGGTATTGAACCCACGACCTCAGTGCTGTGAGGCAGTAATGCTAACCATTACACCATATGTGCAAGCCCAACAGCTTGTTCCCTCCAAAAAAAAATAAAAATAAATTTGGTAACAGTAATAATGATACAGTTCCAAAGACAAAAAAAGAATAATCTTTAAAAATTGAGCAATGGATGATTTGTGCATTTTTTTTTTTCTTAAGTATTTTTAAAGTTAAAAAAATTATTCAAAGCAAACCTTGTTCATTTTTTTTTTATAAACAAATGAAATAAAAAAAAAAAAAAATTTGCGGGGAAAAAAATATAATTTGGTGGTAATTTTCGACAAATTTAAAAAAAAAAAAATGTAAACAAAAACATATTTTTTTTATATAATTGCTTTAATTAAATTTGGGTTGGGGTTAACGAAAAAGTAAATTTTGGGGTAATTTGAAGTCATTATTGCTGACATGTAATTATTGGACCAATTAGGCTAATTGAAAACTACCAATTGCCTAATTAGTCATGGAAGAGGGTGGTGTCCAAGGGGTTCTGAAGGGGTCCTTGACATTTTAGACCTGTTCTAGGGCTGCAAGAAAATAGCTGCAGTAATTCTTACAGAAATGACCGCAAATGATTTTCTACCCAGCAATAGAATATGATAAACTACACGGCTTCTGAAATAACCCTACGCCACTGGGTTTTACAAAACTTTGCTTGCATTTAGAAATGCCCCTTAGTATATTATTACCCCTAGTGTTACACTCTGCAATACAATCATAAGCAGATAGATTAGAAATATCTTTTAGTGGGTCTGTCCTGGTTCTCTCAGTAATACCCCTTTTACACCAGAGCTAAAACCTGGGTTATTGCAGGGTTAACTCGAGTAGCTCCTTGGTGTAAAAGGAGAGAGGGTTAGATCGCCGGGTTGAGTGACCCGGCAATCCAACCCAGGTAACTTGCAGGGTTTAGCACCGCATGCCAGCCGATGGGTCCGGCTTAAGTGGTGCTTGGAGATGACGTCATCTCCAAACGTCCACTTCAATGCCGGAAAATCCGGGTCTATGCAGACCCGACTCCGGTGTGAATGTCCTGGGTCGGTGCCGGCTAAATTCCGGGTCTGATCCGGATTGGAACCCTGTTCCAACTCTGGGTCAGACTCGGAATTTAGGTGTAAAAGTGGTATAAATTATCTTATGTTCACTTTAGCTATATTGGTCCCTGGTGAGAGGAGTGTAATACCTCTTTCACACCAAGCTTCTGATCTGGGATATTGCCGAAGCAACTTGGGTCCTGGCTTTGTGTGAAAGGGTCAGCCTGGTTTGTGTGTCCTGGGACTTCGACCCTGGACCCGGATACAATGTAGTCTGAAAGGGGCAACCCGGGTTATACAAGTTTAAAAGCTTCTGATTGGCTGTGGATGCACCCACCCGCCTCAAGGGAGTTACATGCAGGGCAAACACGGGTGCAGTGTGAACGGGGATGACTTGGGAATAACCCAAGGTGCAGTTTGAAAGGGGTCACTGCTTGAAACCTGGGTCGGACCCGGGATTTTGGTCTGAAAGTGGTATAATACTGATTGTTCACCTGGCCAAGAAGAAGAGAGATGGAGTGAATGTCACCTATAAGTACCAGCATATCCTGGGGACAGCCTACAAGCACATCCGACTAGTCAGCAGCTGGGATGAAGAACACAATGAGTTCAGTATTATGCTGATGCTGTCTCAGCTGCTGCCTAAGTGACACCAACTTTCCTTAAATGAAGTAATAAAAATAAACCGTTTCTGGCTGTCACAATCCATTCCTTCTACTTTTACAGCTCTTTCTGCTAATGGATGAGTTGTATCCTATTTACTTCCACTTTAGTGTTCAGCGGTTCTGAATCTCGCTGTCCTGTCTCTTCCTGGTCAGACTTTTATCTTTGTGTTGCCTGTGCAGTTTGTCTCATCCACTGTCCCTGTCCCTAATTTCACTTTTTTTTTTGCTATTCTCTGATTTCTTTTGAGATTTTCTATCACTAATTCTTTATTTTGACTCCTCACACTTATTCCCTTTTATCAGTTTCCTCCTTATTATCCTTATCTCTCTCCCCCTGTAATTGTTTCCCTCAGACTGCTGCATAATATGGGCTGTTCTGTTCTCTCCCTTATTGATCCTGTTCCCTCCTTGTTACCCTCATTTTCCTTTATCTTTTCCTCTCTCAATTCTTTATTTCCTTTTTTCTTTTTCATATTCACCCTGACCTTGTTTAACCCATTCCCAGACTGCTCTCTAATTAAATCTATGCCCTATCAGTACACCCTCCAATTGCATCTATCCCCTATCAGTACGCCCTCCAATTACATCTATCCCCTATCAGTACACCCTCCAATTACATCTATCCCCTATCAGTACACCCTCTAATTTCATCTATGCCCTATCAGTACGCCCTCCAATTACATCTATACCCTATCAGTACACCCTCTAATTACATCTATGCCCTATCAGTACACCCTCTAATTACGTCTATCCCCTATCAGTACATCCTCTAATTACATCTATGCCCTATCAGTACACCCTCCAATTACATCTATCCCCTATCAGTACACCCTCCAATTACATCTATCCCCTATCAGTACGCCCTCCAATTGCATCTATCCCCTATCAGTACGCCCTCCAATTGCATCTATCCCCTATCAGTACGCCCTCCAATTGCATCTATCCCCTATCAGTACGCCCTCCAATTGCATCTATCCCCTATCAGTACACCCTCCAATTACATCTATCCCCTATCAGTATACCCTCTAATTACATCTATCCCCTATCAGTACGCCCTCTAATTACATCTATCCCCTATCAGTATGCCCTCCAGTTACATCTATCCCCTATCGGTACACCCTCTAATTACATCTATCCCCTATCGGTATACCCTCTAATTACATCTATCCCCTATCAGTACGCTGTCTAATTACATCTTTCCCCTATCAGTACGCCCTCTAATTACATCTATCCCCTATCAGTATGCCCTCTAATTACATCTATCCCCTATCAGTACACCCTCTAATTACATCCATCCCCTATCAGTACACCCTCTAATTGCATCTATCCCCTATCAGTATACCCTCTAATTACATCTATCCCCTGTCAGCATACCCTTTAATTACATCTATCCCCTGTCAGTACACCCTCTAATTACGTCTATCCCCTATCAGTATGCCCTCCAATTACGTCTATCCCCTATCAGTACGCCCTCCAATTACGTCTATCCCCTATCAGTACGCCCTCCGATTACGTCTATACCCTATCAGTATACCCTTTGATTACATGTATGCCCTATCAGTATACCCTCTGATTACATGTATGCCCTATCAGTACGCCCTCCGATTACATCTATCCCCTATCAGTACGCCCTCTAATTACATCTATCCCCTATCAGCACGCCCTCTAATTACATCTATCCCCTATCAGTACGCCCTCTAATTACATCTATCCCCTATCAGTATACCCTCTAATTACATCTATCCCCTGTCAGCATACCCTTTAATTACATCTATCCCCTGTCAGTACACCCTCTAATTATGTCTATCCCCTATCAGTACGCCCTCCAATTACGTCTTTCCCCTATCAGTACGCCCTCTAATTACATCTATCCCCTATCAGTACGCCCTCTAATTACATCTATCCCCTATCAGTATACCCTCTTATTAGATCTATCCCCTATCAGGGATATGCATGAAGGTGCAGCACCAATTCTGCACCATTGATGGTGGCGCCCAAATGTTGAGCAAACTTCATTGGGGCTGTTCCGATGGCCGCATACACAGTGCTCAGTCATTGATGGCTAAACCATTAATGGTTATCTACTGATAGTTGAAAACCATCGACCATTGATAGTACAGCCTTCGATGGCCGTCACTAAACATCAGAGCCTGATTCAGAGGTGAACACAATGCTGATGTTTTCGCAGTTGGCTGATGTTTTTTCTACTGCACATGCACCTCAATCACACTGCGCATTTGTCGTGATGGATGTAAGAAGGCGGCCATAGTGTGGATTTGGATGCAGAATGATTGACAGGAAGTAAGCGTTTGTGGGAGGTAATGGGGGTGGCGAGTAAAACGCAGGCATATCGCAACCGTTTCTGGGGCGAGATGGAGCCAGCAGCTGCGTCCTTGTACACAGTGGTACTGACCCCGCCTCTTCGTTCCCAAGGATAGTCTGTGCAGCAATAGGGTTTCTTAGAACTTCAATGGTGCGATCGATGTGCGACCGATACTGAGTCTTTGTATGCCAGAGGTGGATTGAGATGCTGTTGGTGGGCGTCTCTGTACAAAAGACAGTGCCTGCATTGGCACAACTTCTCACCACCGCTGTGTACTAAGACGCAGTGATGACAGGACTGGCGTCCAGCTCTCAATCAAACCCTTAGACACATTCCTGGCATCCTATGGGTTATGCCAGCTGTAAACATCCTGGACAACTAACAGCAGGTATTTTACGCAGAGATATTTTTTTATATGCAGTTTTGCATGTAAGGCACGGTTGGTGTAATGGTTAGCATTACTGCCTCACAGACCTGTGGTTGTGGGTTCGATTCGCATCACGGCCCTAATGTGTGCGCTATATAAATAACTGTTAATACACTAAATGTAAATTAGTGAGGATGGTGCCTTTCAATATAATTATTTTAAAAAGGCAATGATATGTGTCTCTTCATGTAGACAGACACCTTTAACCCTAAATGAACAATGTTATTTTCTGGAACACATATACTATACTAATGTGCACCAAGAACAATGAGTAAATAATGGTGCTTGCCGTATAATGAGGCGTTCTGCGCTCCGGCCTCAGGGCATGACCTCTTGTGTTTCTGCGCTTCGGTTTTTCTGCAGCCTGCTCCGCTCCTGAACTTTGAGTCGTCAAACTTCTATTATCTCTGACAGCTGAGATAATAAACAGGGCACAGGAGATTATAATGTGTGTATAAATCCACGAGTTGGGACATCGTCACTTTTTTTTTATATTATAAGTAATACTATTCCCCTTGGTGCAAATCATTATATTAGAGAGGTCCCCTAGGATTTCCATGACCTGTGTAAAATATATACAGTATAATTGCATACACTGAATATAAGTAGCCATAGTCTTTATGACAGTGGGATGCTTGCAGTGTTGGGCAGAAATCATGCCACAAGGAATAGGACCTGAATGAAGGATTGCTGACGCTGCTCTTAAGTGCAGCAATGTGGGAAATATAATTGAATAAGTGCCGACTTTCCCATATGTGGTTCTGATAGTGAAGTCTTCTACCAACATGGAGCATATATACATGGCTTGAGGGCTGAGAAATGTCCTATAACGGAGGTTCCCAAACTCTGTTCTCAAGGCACCCTAACGGTCCAGGTGTTAAGGATAACCATGCTTGTGCACAGGTGACTTAATTAGTACCTCAGTATTTGATGTAACCATCTATGTTCAACCATGGATATCCCTAAAACCTGGATCCACTCACATCCCAGATCTTTCCAAGCCAATATGGCTTCCCTATGGAATTACCTGGAATCTATCCATCATACTGTACCACCTTATTTATATTACTTTCTCATATCCTTGTATCCAATAAGATTATATATATATATATATATATATATATATATATATTATATATATATATATATATATATATACACACACACTTATAGGGGTAAATTTACTAAGATGGGAGTTCTATTTAAGAAGTGATGTCCATAGCAACCAATCAGATTCCAGGTATTATCCTCTAGAAGCTGCTAGATAAATGAGAAGTAGAATCTGATTGGTTGCTATGGGCAACATCACTTCTTAAATAGAACTCCCATCTTAGCAAATTTACCACATAAGCTGAGCTCTAGCTGTCTAGGGGATGATATTGTTATGTCTATGTTATTATCATCCCCTATCACACCCACTCAGAGATCATCATACTTCCAATGACCCCTCCTCATTCCTTCATGACTGCCCACACTGCCCCCCTCATCCTCTCCCTCCATAATAAAGAGCCAGGCACATCGGCAGGCAATAAGCCAGAGGATCACGATCATGCTTTGGGGCCCACTTGTCATTAAATATTTGTAACCGCAAATATTTAGTACAACCCCCATGTACGAGTGAGGGACCACAGCAGATATCTCTCCATTCCCATAGATTTCTATGTGGGATGCGATGCTGCCAGATTTGCCAACATCTGAAGATGGCGTTGGCCCATAGTAGCCAGTGAGCTACACATCGCAAAAGGTACCAGGAGAGGGATCCATAGGAACCCTACCCTGGCAATGGCGGCCGCACGAGTGCAGTTAACATTACTGCGCGTACACAGTAGCCCCGACAGCACTCCGGGTAAATCACAGGGTCAGGTTCCTTTCGGAGCCCCTGTCCCTGCATGTGTCGGATGATACTGTACATTCCGGCGCTATGATGGCATCTTGTAAAGCACTCACAGGTGGTAATACCGTGCCCTGTTACCCAGATTGATCATTCATAAATGAGCCCCTTTATCTCTAAATACTGTGGGTCCTTTACAGGGGCGTTTCTAGTGAGGAGGGGGCCCGTGTGCAGTCTCAGTCACGGGCCCCCTCCTCTCCGTTCGGCAGCGCTCTCTGACCTGTGCACAGCCAGCGCCGGACTCTGGGCACTAGAGTGTGCCCAGAGTTTATAGCGCATGTGTAGGTCGCTGCCGCGGCCATTTTCCAGACGTTTTTACAGCGCCGGACCCCCAAGCCAACGTGGGACTCTGGAGAGGTAAGTATATTATGGGTGCAGGGTGTGCGGTGCGGGGCCCCCCTGGACCCAGGGACCCTGCACCCATTATAGATACGCCCCATGTCCTTTAATTGTAATGCAGAAGGCAGTCCAGTGGTGGAAAGACATTATATCCCCAATGAGAATCCTCCTCTTACCCTGGGCCTGGGACTTATAGTTACAGAACTGCTGGAGCATGCCGGAGGTGGGAATCAGCAGTTTGGGACCTGTAGTTCAACTACAACAGGAGAGGAAAAAAAGTTGCATTAGACTGATCTACTTAATCTGACTACACTAAATAGCTCCTCCATCAAATTCTCCATCCATCTCTGCTCATGGCAGCACTTGTGTTGGTCCTGCACTGAATGTCTATCAGCGAGCGAGTCCTTAGTCCGGATTATCGGAGCTCATTATTATTATTATTAGTACATTTTATTTATAGGGCACCACAAGAGGTCCGCAGCGCCGTACATACAGTAAAGGATACACAGAACATTACATTACAATACAGTAACCAAAATATAAACAGAACACAAGTAACAATTAGCAACACAATTATCCATACACAATACAGCTGGGAAGGTGAAGGCTGTCATAGAAGTGCTAGAGAAGAAGGCTGTGAGACAGTGGGGAGGAGGACCCTGCTCCTAGGAGCTTACAATCTAGGGGAGACGGACTGATGACATGAGGCATGAGTGTGTAGAGGGGGACCTGAGTGCAGGAAGTAAGCAAGGTAGAGATGGCTGAGGCGGGAGGGACAGAGACCTGGTAACATGGTTATGTGGTGGAAGGGTATGCTTTGATGAACAGGTGGGTTTTCAGTGTACGTTTGAAGCTCTGCAAGGTCGGGGAGAGCCTGATCAAGCGAGGAAGGTCATTCCAGAGTAGGGGGGCTGCACGGGCAAAATCTTGGACACAAGCGTGAGATGAAGTAACCAGGGTGGAGGAGAGGTAACAGTCATTGGCAGACCGGAGTGAGCGGGAGGGAGTGTGTAAGGAGATGAGGTTGGAGATGTAGGGAGCAGTAGAGTTAGAGAGGGCCTTGTATGTGATATAACAGAGGCACCAGGAGTACAGCGCACGGTTTATGCAGTGCATTGTAAAGTGTAGCTTTTGTCTGCAGCGGGTTGGTTGCACTCAGCTCCCCCTTAATGAGCAGAGTGCGTGAAGATGGACATAGCTCACAACTATCCATGCAATGGGGAAAGCCCTGACGCCACCGGAATCAGACAGTTGGCAGGCTCTTCTTGCAGCGTAGACTGCTTGCTGCTGGTGGTACAGTATGTTAAGCTCAAAGGCTGATTGACTGGATCCTGAAATATTGGGATCCTATTTAAAAAAGAGATAGGTACTATCACATATTGGAAACAGAGGTGATAATACACTAGTCCTCCTCCTTCCAACCAATTAGGACGTTAAATTGAAGGCAACCACGCTTAATAAATATACCTCCTTCCTTCAACAAGCCCCACCAATAAATTAATTACAGTTATGAATGCTAAACATCCTCCTTTCGCCCATATAGTGCCCTAGTTTGCATTTAATAAGTAGGCTTATTTTCCCCAATGAGACCACACATCACACAAATAGACGCCACATGTAATAAAAAGCCACCACCAGCCTCCAAATAATATTCAACCCTCACCTAACAGCAGAGCCATCAATGGATCCGCCTCCCCGTCCACAGTACTAGGTGTGTATGGGGGCATGGCCATGCCCTGGTGAGGGTCCCCTGCAGCAGCTGTGTGCTGAGTTGTCCATGGCCCTGCCATCCTTTGGGCATAGTTAGCTTTCCCTTGTTGGCCCTGGGCCCCAGAGAGTCCCAAGCATGGGCACTTTTTGCCTGTACCCTCTTCTCAGCGCCACGGCGTAAACCCTCTGCCCGCCAGTCACCCCCAGCACAAAATGGGTTAGTCCTGTACATGGTTGCCCCAGTCCTTAACTTTTCTGGCCCCTGCAGCAGACTACAAATCTTCTCATCACAGCTGGTGGCATCTATATCTATAATTTCCCTTGAAGAAGTCTGTGGATCAGACGAAACTAGTTGGGAGCTCCACACCCTTGTTATACATGAACTTACCTAAAGAAATTCAGATAAGACAAGCAGTTGGCACTTTTTTGCCTTTTATCTATTTGCCTTATTTTGCACTAAGACATGTTTTTTATGATATGCTTTCTTTTAATCTAATAGCTTATACATGTTTTTACCCCCCAAAAAATATTCTTTTTTAGTTCTTTGTATTTATCTATAGATTATTGATTGTTGTTATTAGGCTAGTAAAACTGTATTTATTTTTTATATCAAAATGCCATCTGTATTTCTGGTTTTTATGTAAAAATAAGGGAGTATATGTATACCATTTTAGGTACAAGATACGTATTTTTGTGTGTGTACACAGGTTATATCTTTGAAACACTCACTTTGCACAACTGCACAGACACTTTATTCATCTATTAAATATTTTGTCACTATAGTATATTTACTCACTATATATATTGTTTACTAGAAGTGTAACATAATAGGTATTAATACTTAATAAAAATACCAACACTGCTAGGTCATATATGTTTGCTGTCAACTAATAATCTTGAATCACTTTAAATAATTAATTAAGCACTGCAGTCGCTGCACAGCAAGTCCACCATATATAAATTGCTATAATAATAGCAGATCACCACTGCTATTTACTGTATATCTCTTGAAATAGCTGACACCTAGAACCTGCTGGGAAAGTGCATTTAGATATACTTTTTTCTTTCTGTATAATTGAATTCCATTGGCGCTTATATATCTTCCTCTTAAATTCATGCATCTCTCTCTCTCTCTCTCCTCTCTCCTCTCTTCTCTCTCCTCTCTCTCTCCTCTCTCCCCCCATTTTACTATAGATTATTTTTTACTTTCCACAAGCTCATATTTTGCATATCAGGACTATAAATCTGGGAAAAAATAAAATATATCTTTATTAAATGCAAATGGTTTTGATTGAATTTCATTTTTGGGCTGTTTGGTGGCAAAGAGGACTTTGTATTAAACATAAATGCTACAACTATATGGGGAAGAATGCAGGATCATTGCACATAAATGGTGTCAGTGGGGACATTTCCAGAGCACCATGCAGAGTCCCTCATAAACCAGCTCCTGTAACAAGATAAATCATTCTCCAAAGGACACAAGTTGTCACCAAACTGAGATCCATGTATGTTTGTACTGAGCGGACACATTCCGGGCACACTTTCAGGGCTGCCTGTTGAGCAAACGGTAGTGAAGCAGTCTTTTTGTTGGGTGTGAAAAACACAAGACATTAGTGACCAGTCAGCAATCTATAAGAGGAAGCAGATGGGGATGGAGCATGATCAGTCCACACTTCCTGGTGTAGGTGACATATTCCAGGCACCCAGACATGCAGGCCGATACACTCCTGGCTTTATGCTTCCATTGCCTGGTGCTGAACAGGTTATGCCTCTCTGAGAAACTATTCCACCGCCGAGATCACTCTGATATCCAACCATCTAACCTCCAGCAGGCCGAGCTGGTCACAGACTTCCACTCAGCACAGGTCAGTGGCCCCCAATACAATATGCACAACTCAGGGACTAAAGTGTCAATTCCACGACCCTTTCCTCATGGCCCACTCACAGTCCAGGTACTAAGGATATTCATGCATGAGCACAGGTGGCTTAAGTATTACCTCAGTCAGTTATTTTACCCACCTGTGTTGAAGCCGGGATATTACTAATGTTTGGAGTGTGAGTGGGCCATGAGGACCACATTTGGGAAACGCCTGCCTTATACTGTTGAACTATCTCCTACTCCAACCTTGGTCCTCAAGGCGCCCTAACAGTCCCGTTTTGTAAGTTTATCCATGATTGAACACAGATGGTTAAATCAAAAGACTGAGGTGCTAATTAAGTCACCTGTGCCCAAGCATGGTTATCTTTAAAACCTGGACCATGCGAGTGCCTTGAGGACCAAGTTTGACCTACTCACAATTGAGACAGAAAACATGTAGTACTCTCTTTTTTTCCCCCTAAAACCTATTATTTTGGTATTTGGTGATACTTAGTAATTATGGGCGACTATCTGAAATTGGCGCAGAGATTTTCTGCACAGCGAGGGCAGACATTTTGTCAGTGTAACCACTATCAGTTCCCTAGGAAAAAGTGTCTCAAGGCCTCATACAGGTATGAACGATAATGCAGCCGCTTCACCTGTGTACGCAGTGGACGTGCGAGAATATGCAAATTTCGCAGATGCCTAGATTTGTATTGAGACACCCACCGGCGGCTACGCTAGTCCAAAGACACCGATAATTGCTCCATTGTATAAACATTGGCCATTGGGTCCATGTCTGAATCAGGCCCTCAGTGCATAGTGCATTGGTGAGCGTCTCATGAGTTATCATCCTTCTCATTGAGGCCAGGAAAGACTTGGCAGAGGGCACGAGCCATTATTCTAATACTTTTTTTATCATGGACAGATCTATCAAACCTTCTAAAGAGGACAAGTGGGGGTGTTTCCCATAGCAACCAATCAGCTCCTAGCTATCATTTTATACATACCTCCCAACTGTCCTGCATTCAGCGGGATAGTCTAATTTTTCTGGGACTGTCCCACCCGTGGGCCGCAGTGTCCCGCGATGATAAGGGGGGCGGGAAGCTGGGGGGAGCACCCAACACACGACAACTATTCACAGTGGAGGAGGAACCCTGTTTATCCCCACAGTGACGTGAATGGGGGTGCTGCTAGACCCCGTCCCCGTGAGACCATGCCCCTTTCGGCTAAACTCTGCCTCCTTTTTGGAGATGTCCCGCATCCTGAAGCTAAAAAGTTGGGAGGTATGTTTTATAGCATGTACTAGATCAGTGGTTCCCAAAATGTGCGCTGCGGCACCTTGGGGTGCCTCGGGACACTTGCAGGGGTGCCTCAGGTTGGTGGTCCAGCACCAAATCAAATTAATTAGGTCAGCACAATTGACTTCACTGTACTACTTAGCTACATTTTTTTCTGAATTTCTCAATAACAAACTTTTGGATTAGGAGTGCAAAACAATTCTGATGCACTAGGGCGCCGTGATTCAAACAAATTTGGGAACCCCTGTACTAGATGGTTGATTGCTGGAATCTGATTACTTACTATGGGCAACACCTCCACGTGTCCTCTCTGGAAGGCTTGATACATCTCCCCCTTGGCATGTCCATTAGCAGATGTCTTAGCACTGCTTATATAGGCTGATAAGCTATGTAGAAGAAAGTGAGAGCAATTTGTGGTATAACACATCATGCCCCACTCTCCCATTTATTCTGCACAATGTGTGTGTTATTTCATGCTTTGTCTTACTTTGTGTGTCATTCTGTTTTGCTAGGCAAGTGCTTTTGTGACATATTCCGGACATGATTTACAGTGGCAATTACATCTACTGTTATAGCCTTACGGTGGGAACTTTGACTACACTTCAGGGAAATAAGCGTGTTACCAACGTGTTCATGTACAGTTATTTATTTATGTTTTTATTATAGCTGTATATATTCAGGGAAAAGTAACATGGATCAACTGAGCATCCCACATGCTGGAATGGTGTTATTAGTTACAGGCAGAGTAGGTTTTCCTTATACATTCAGATGTACTTTGGAATGTCAAAGGAAGACTGAGGTCTATTTACTAAGCTTTGGAAGGAGATAAAGAGCCAACTAGCTCTTGTAATTTTTCAAACACAGCCTGTGACATGACAATTAGGAGCTAATTGGCTGGTACTTTATCTCCGTTCACTTTATCTCCTTTCAAGGTAAATAGACCCCTTATACCCCTTTTCCACCAAAATCCCGGGTCTGACCCGGGTTTTGCAGCACAGTCCAAAGCCGGGGCAGAACCGGGATTTACCACATTTCTACTGCGGCGCCGAACCGGGAATATCCTGGGTCGGCGCTGTTCACACTGCACCTGGGAGCAGTGCCGGCGCTGAAAACTCCTGCTCTCTCCTGAACGCCAGACCAGAGCGTGCCGGTGACCAGGGGTGGGGATCCTTCCCGGGGAGGGGGGGGTCCTTTCGGGAGGCTGTGATGTCACAGCTGTCACTGGGGAGATGGGAAGGGAGAGATTACAGCCTCTCCGTATGAACCAGGGATGGGGTAAAAACCGGAACGGTCCGGACCATATGGGGAGGCTGTAATCTCTCCCTCGACAGTGACAGCGGTCACAGACAGCTTCCGAATAACAGCCAATCACCATGCAGTAAACGGGTCCTGGGTCGGAAGACCCGGGTTACCAGTTTCAAGTGAGTTTGACCAGGGTATTACCCGTGTAAAACCCTGCTAGAGACCCCAGAAGAAATGGCCATGATTTTTTCCTAGGAGCCTTTTCACTGAACCGCTACCCGGGTTGACACGGCAATAACCCGGATATTTTGGCCAGTGGAAAAGGGGTATTAGTTTACATGGGTATTGTCTCTATAACTGTCAGGGGTTAAACACATGGGCATAAAAGTTGTTTTATTTCAGTGGCACTTCTTGTCTCAACCCAACATTATGGGGTCTATTTACTAAGCAGCTCCCAACTGTCATCTCACAGGTGTTTGAAAAATGACAGTTGGGAGCTGATTGCCTGGCACCTTATCACTTTCTTATCACTTTTCACTCTGTCTCCTAACACTGATTAGTAAATAGACCCCTATATCTCAGACAGCACATGGGGGAGATATATCAAACCTTGGAGAGAGATAGAGGGCCTGATTCAGACCTGCTCGCAAGCGCATAGTGCTCGCAAGCGGGTCGATAGTGGCCCAGTGCGCACTTGCGAGCTCCGGAGCGAGCGCAAAAAAGCACTCGCTCCCTGGCTCACTACAAAAGGGACGGCTGTCGATGTTGATCGACAGCTCGCCCCATTTTGTAGGCGTGGCGGGGGGTAGGCTTCACAAACGGAGGCGTTCCCATGCGAACGCCTGCCCTTTGTGGGCGGCCCCACTGACATCACCAGTGATGTCAGTGGGAGAGCTCCCGGCTCTATTGGAGCCAGAAGCTCTCTGGGGCTTGCGGCCACGAGACCCTACCACAAGGGTCTCGTCGCAAGCCCGATGGTCGCGATGGTCTTGACCATCACGACCATCATCCTGGCCACTTGCAATAGCTGTGGGTAGTCACCCACAGCTATGCGAGTGGCCAGGAGGTCGCTCCAAAAAAAAAAAAACGCCCAGATTCAGAGCGAACGCTCCGTCAGAGCGTCCGTCTCTGAATCAGGCCCAGAGTACCAGCCAAACAGCTTCTAACAGTCATTTTACTGACTGTGTTTAAAAAATGACAAAATGGGTGTTTTAAGAGAGGAGGGGGCCCATGTGCAAACTCAGTGCGGGCCCCCTCCCCTCTCTGGCGGTGCCACGGTGCAGTAGATTCTGGCTTTGTGACAGTCTACTGCGCACGCGCGGGTCTCCGGGAAAATTGCATCCACTCCGTTTTCCTAGGGTCAGCAGTACTGTGCATATGCGAGTCACTGAGAAAATGGCGCTTGCTCTGCGGACAGTGTGGGCCCCCCTGTACCCGCACACCCTGCACCCTGCACCCATTATAGATACGCCCCTGAGTTATTAGCTGATTGATTGGTACTTTATCTTTCTCCACTTTTTCTCTCTCCAAGATTTGATACATCTCCCCCAATGGCGTTCTAGACTATTTGAACCCAAAACCAGACCCTTAATCCAACCAGATATTTTCACTTCATTTTTGGGTGTGTTTTGTATAGTAGGGATACTTGCAAGGCTATATACACATGGGCGTTAAAGTTCTGTGTGTGAGATGTGTTTAAAATGATGATGATTATTATTATTATTATTGTTATCCTTTATTTATATGGCGCCACAAGGGTTCCACAGCGCCTTACAAAGTACATATACAACTGAGCAAGCAAGAAAATAACGACAGTACAATACAATGCAGGACAATAGTTTGTAAACATTGCTGCAATAGCGATCATATTATAACACTCAAAAGCAGCAGGGCATCAGCAACCAAGTGGTGCCCTTGTGGGGAGTTTGCAGTAGATGATAGTATAAGTAAAGGAAGGAGAAGCACTTGAGGGAAGAGGGCCCTGCTCCTGAGAGCTTACATTCAAAAGGTATGGGCTGACAGACAGTGGTGACACAGATGGGGTAGACAGTGAGGAAGAAGCATGGAGTAGTAGGTTAGGATGAGAGCTTTGATGAAATAGTGGGTCTTGAGAGATCGTTTGAAGATTTGTACAGAGGTGGAGAGTTCCAGGAGGTAGGGAGCAGCACAGGCAAAAATCTTGGATGAAGGATTGGGAGGAAGTAATCAGTTGGAAGGAGAGGCGGCATGTTTGTTGAGCGAAGTGGGCGGGCAGGAGTGTGAAGTGAGATGAGATCAGAGATGTAAATGGGAGAGGATTGGGTGAGGGCTTTGTAAGTCAGAGTAAGAACCTTGAATTGGGTTCTGAAGGGGAAGGGGAGCCAGTGTAGGGTTTGTAGAAGACGGGAGGCAGATATAGAATGTTTGGAGAGGAAGATGAACCAAGCAGCAGCATTAAGGACAGATTGGAGTGGAGAAAGGTGGGCGTCAGGGAGGCCAGATAAGAGGAGGTTGCAATAGTCCAATCTGGAGATGACCAGTGAGTGGATGAGGGTCTTATTTGCCTCCATGGTGAGAAAGGGCCTGATCTTGGAAATATTTTTGAGTTGGAAGCAGCAGGCCTGTGAGAGATACTGAATGTGTGGTTTGAAGGAGAGGGAGGACTCAAGGATAACTCCAAGACAGCACATTTGTGGATTAGAGGAGATAGTTGTGCCGTTAATAGATAATGAAATTGTGGTCAGTGAGGTTATGCGGGTGGGTGGGAAAATGATCAGCTCAGTCTTAGACTTGTTAAGTTTAAGAAAGTGCTGGGATGTCCAGGAAGATATAGCAGAAAGACAGTTGGAGATACAAGAGAGAAGAGAGGGGGAAAGGTCAGGGGAGGAAAGGTAGATTTGGGTATCATCAGCATAGAGATGATATTGTAGGCCAAAAGAGCTGATGAGTTCACGTAAAAAAGATGTGTAGAGGGAGAATAGGAGAAGTACAAGAACAGATCCTTGGGGAACACCTACCATTAGTGGAAATGGGGGGGGAGAGAAGACAGAGAAGGAACAGTCAGAGAGGTAGAAGGACAGCCAGGAGAGGGCAG
The DNA here is from genome assembly GCA_031769625.1 of Taudactylus pleione. Taxonomy (NCBI): domain Eukaryota; kingdom Metazoa; phylum Chordata; class Amphibia; order Anura; family Myobatrachidae; genus Taudactylus; species Taudactylus pleione. The sequence continues at coordinate 1,910,326 of JAUIMM010000033.1, read as the reverse complement.
TATCACATAGACCAAGGGAGTGAAGGATCTGCATGAGGAGAGGGTTGTCTACAGCATCAAAAGCAGCAGAGAAGTCAAGGAGAATGAGCAGAGAGTAGTGGCCCTTAGATTTGGCAGCAAGGAGGTCATTGCTGACTTTTGTAAGGGCAGTTTACGTGGAGTAGAGAGAATGGAAGCCTGACTGAAATGGGTCAAGCAGGGAGTGGGAGGAAAGAAAGGTGGTAAGGCGGTTGTAGACAAAACACTCAAAGAGTTTGATGACAAAATGGGGGGAATGAGATGGGTCGGTAGTAGCAGTGTTAGGATCAAGGGTAGATTTTCTACGAATGGGTGACACAAGGGCAAATTTGAATGCAGAAGGGACAGTGCCAGATGAAAGAGAGAGATTGAGGAGGTGGGCAAGATGGGAACAGGCAAGGTGAGAAAGGTAGCGGAGGAGGCGGGAAGGCATAGGATCAAGGGTGGAGGTGGAAGGGGGGGATCAGATGAGGGCCATGACTTCCTCTCCAGATACAGGGGAGAAGGATGTCAGAGTTGGTAAGATGGATGGGGAGGGGTGATCAGGGTAAGGAGGAAGAGAAGTGCTGAGGGTCTGGTGGGATATAATGTCCTGTTGTATGGAGTCAATTTTAGATGTAAAGTAGGTGGCAAAGTCAAGAGCAGAGAGCGAGGAGGGGGAGGGCAGAGGAGGGAGTTGAATGTGGCGAGAAGACGTCTGGGGTTTGAGGACTAGAAGGAGATGAGATTTTCGAAATATGACTGTTTAGAGTGGGAAAGGGGAGCACTGTAGGATGGGAGCATACATTTGTAATGGAGGAAACCTGCCAGAGAGCGTGATTTTCTCCACTGTTGCTCAGCAGTTTGTGAACACTTGTGCAGGTATCTGGTGCATTTGAAATCTAAGTGCAAGCAAACAGATCGGCGGTGTTCAACCGCTGTGCCGCGGCACACTAGTGTGCTGTGGGCAGTTGTGAGGTGTGCCGCAGCGCCGTCAGGAACGGCGGTCAGGGCCACCAGTCACATTGCAGATCTGTGAACCAGGCAGCGCTGCCGCTGAGATCCTCAGGGAGTCTCAGGTGCGCCCGGCTGTGACCTGCATGGATGCGGCGGCGTGACATCACATGTCACGCACACCGCATTTTCAGCCCGCCATACCCGATCCACAAGCCAGCCCAGCCACTGACTCACCTGCCCACCATGCACGCTCCGTGACAGACAGACAGTCTGCTCTCCTGCCCGCCTGCATGCTTGCACGCTCTCACGCTGCTGACCGCTCTGCACTAACAGGTATGTGGATTCTATTTTCTGTGAGGTCAGACAATGTTTTCTTTTATGTGTGTGAAAGTGTTTTAGATTTATTCTGTGGGGCCTATTGATTGTTTTTTCCTGAGAGGAGCAATGTGGGTTTTTTATTTTTTGTTTCTGTGGGGGCCAATGTATGCATTTTATTCCTGTTGGGGCCAATGTTATTTTTTTCTGTGGGGGCCAATGTTATTTTTTTCTGTGGGGGCCAAGGTATGTGCCTTTTATTCCTGTGGGTGCCATTGTTGCGTGTTTTATTCATGTGGAGGCCAATGTTGTGTGTTTTATTCCTGTGGAGGCCAATGTTGTGTGTTTTATTCCTGTGGAGTCCAATGTTGTGTGTTTTATTCATGTGGAGGCCAATGTTGTGTGTTTTATTCCTGTGGAGCCCAATGTTGTGTGTTTTATTCCTGTGGAGGTCAATGTTGTGTGTTTTATTCCTGTGGAGTCCAATGTTGTGTGTTTTATTTATGTGGAGGCCAATGTTGTGTGTTTTATTCCTGTGGAGTCCAATGTTGTGTGTTTTATTCATGTGGAGGCCAATGTTGTGTGTTTTATTCCTGTGGAGTCCAATGTTGTGTGTTTTATTTATGTGGAGGCCAATGTTGTGTGTTTTATTCCTGTGGAGTCCAATGTTGTGTGTTTTATTCCTGTGGAGGTCAATGTTGTGTGTTTTATTCCTGTGGAGTCCAATGTTGTGTGTTTTATTCCTGTGGAGTCCAATGTTGTGTGTTTTATTCCTGTGGAGGCCAATGTTGTGTGTTTTTTCATGGGTCGTGCACGCCGCATCGCCGGATGGTGTGCCTTGACAATTTTGAAATCTTGCGTAGTGTGCCTCGTGTTGAAAAAGGTTGAAAATCACTGAAATAGATGGAAAGATCTCAAAATCACTGTACCAAAGAGAAGAATGTAATCCTTCTCACTGCATAAGGGTCAACTGTTCACGATTGGAGGGGCACAAGTTACCATAAACCCTCCCCCCACCGTACTTCACTAGCTTTTCAAATTTCAGCTGAAAAGTTGTAAATTGCCCCTAACTGCTCTTCAATGCAAAAATGTACAAAAACATTATTCCTTCTGATCAATACGGAACTCCTGATTTCACAGGGCCAACAATGTTTAATATAATAAATAAGAACTCCGGTTTTAACCACCCATATAGTGACATGCCTCAAGCTGCTATTCCTAACCCCCCTCCCTCCTCAGCTCTGTTTTACTCCTCCCACAGATGTATTTAACCCCTCATGCCTTCCTTTTCAATCTCCCCCAATTTAGGCCTTTATTTTTTAACCTCAACCTCCGCATTTTACCCCAAGTCCTCAGCATCCTAATACTAGGCACCCAGACAACGGAATTACAGAACTTTTTCTTGCCCTAATCGGTTGCTTGTCCGAGCACCATGCAAAGTAAAAGAAACAAAAACAAACAAAAAATGTATCTAGAAGCAGCACAGTTATTGCGGGTATACAAAGCTGGTTCCCATGATACCTAGAGATAGTAAACCAGAGCTTAGGTAAGAACTAGCATATATGATATACATACTATAAATACTCAAAATTAAAGAGTCCTCCTAAAATTGATTTATTTTTAACTTTTTTTATTTTTGTTTGTCATCTGTATACACATATATATTACAATTATTTTATTTTCTTTCAGCAATATTTAGCAAAGTACGGCTGGACAGAGCCAGTAGTTTGGGATGAATTTCATAAAAGCGATAACGAGCCACCAAAAGACATTCTGATGCAGGAGGCGATAATGGAGGCAGGAAAAGGGACAACGGAACCGACAAAAAGTCCTTTATTCATTGAAGCACTCAAAAAATTCCAGAAGCTCAATAACTTGCCAGCCACTGGAAGACTAGACGATGCCAGCATTAATGCCATGAACAAGCCGAGGTGCGGGGTGCCCGATAACCAGTTACTGAAAACCGATCGAGACAAGCCCACCTTGCCCAAGGGGACAAAGAATACCAGCTCTTCTAAGAACACCACAAACCAAAGTGCTGAGCCCCCCAAAATCCGTAGGAAGAGGTTCTTAGACTTGCTGATGAACTCGGACAAATACAGAAAAGAACAGGAGGCCTATCAGAATACTGGTAGCAGAGTGTTCAGCAAAAAGTTGCTGAAGTGGCGAATGATCGGAGAGGGATATAGCAGCCAGCTTTCCATCAACGAGCAGAGATACGTCTTCAGACTAGCCTTCCGTATGTGGAGTGAGGTCATGCCCTTGGACTTCCAAGAAGACAATACTTTACCTTTATCCCAAATTGATATAAAGCTCGGATTTGGACGAGGTACAGTATATATCATTATCTTCTGGGGGGATACTTTTTACTTTCAGTGTAACTGGTCAATGTTCCCGATCCATTGGAGATGCTTTTTCCATTCAGTGCCAGGATTGCGATGGCTGCCACCATTGCATGTTACTGTCCGATGGCTGCCTACATCACTCCTGCTACAGTCACCTCTGTGTCTGTAGCAGAGATCCATTGCTCAAACCTCAGCTGTCCACTGCGCATTCGCACTAGCATACCATCGATGGATAAACCATCGAATGGTTAACATGCATTAATGCAGCAATTCAATGGCCTACTTCTGCTGGCCATCCCTAATTCAGACATTATTGTGAATGGCAACTTGCCAGTACTACACCCAGTACATTAGTACTCTAGAATGCATTGGGTTCTCCTGACTGGGAGGTGACTTCTGTCTGATGGGTGTGTTGCAGGAGTAGTATCAGACTCAGATGCTTAATCACGTACATTGGAGGTACTGCTCCTAGCATGGGGCTGGTGTAAGTCCTGGTTGTGCTTTAGATGGCAGCATGGTCAGTGGGCCCCACAGGCCTTGCGCATTCAGATGCACGGTTGCACACTGGGGGAAGAGCTTTTACTAGTATTAGCATAATGCCGCAGCAGTGTGTGACTTATAATCTGCCCCTCTAACTTTACCATGAACTACTGTACTTCCTTCTCTTGCTACATTCAGTATCAGGATCCCCTTCAGGGCTAGTTGTGTAGAGGGCTGCTCACATTAAAGAATAATATATACTGTAGTAATAACATAAGGGGAAATACAAAGGGGCAGGGAGATACCGTGTACAAGTCCGTTCTCCGAGCCAATGTATTGTTGAGACACAGCATAAGTGAGCCCTGAGCCAGGGTTATTTTTGGGACTATTATTATGCAAAGCCTCAGAAGCGGCTTTATCTCATATTTGTGGGCACAGAACAATTCATGTAATCCTGCCGGACAGGTGACGTGATGCATTTTACTCACAGCAGTGGCCCAGATGGAGCTTTCTTCGCCCAGTTTTCTGGCGTTATGTGACAGTATATAGTAACACAGTGATTTCCAGACAGTGTGCTAGCAGTGTGTACGCTTCAGCACAATTTACAGGTCAATGACAACCTCTTGCGACAGAAATAGATTAAATTGGCTCAATAAAATGTAAAAGGCAGTATACTATTTTCCATGGTAGGAAACAAAAGTAAATATTATATAACGTATCTATTGCTGCATTTTTATATATCATATTTTCTGGGTTTTATTGAAGCAGAAAAAAAATAAAGACGTAAAGAAAGCCCTTATTTCTGTATGTAGCAATGTAACTGGGAGCTGCAACCGAACTCACATCAGTCTCCTCCTCCTCCTTCATATTATCAGAAAATCGGGAAACCTATTTCACATTTGGTGAAAAAAATGCAGCAGACCCATCTCATTGGGGCAGTCACCATCAGGGACGGCATACCTGCCTACATTTATTGCCAGTGGGGAGATGTATGAAGCTGCTGTGGTGTGGTGGTGGGTGAGTCGCATCCTTTGGCCCTGCCCGCCATGACGCAATGCAGTGAATTGTGGCTTCACACATAAGGGAGCAGGGCTTCATGACACTATTGATGGAGAAACGCGTCATCACGCCCCCTTGCTTATGTCACTGCAGAATGGGTGGGATGCGTAATGGGGGCCTACTTTCAGATGGGTCTCCACAAAAATTTGTGAGTCTCCTGGATGGTTTGGAAGAGTCGGCAAGTGCAGAGGTATGTGTATGTCACAACTACGTTCTTACACGCCTATGATGTCATCATCTCAACACAATGGAATAGAAAATATCACAGGACATGTTACAAAAGGAACTTAAACACTAAATAGAAGACTTTTACTCCAAAGACACTTTTGTCAATGTACTTAATGGTTTGGTGCCATTAAATTAGATGGGCCCCTGAAACCATACCTGTCTACTTCTTCTTATTCGCCTCTACCCACCCAGAGGAGATTGGGATATCCTGGGGGCATGGAAGTGTGATCTGCATCATTGCGTCCCAATGTTCGCTTTGCAATGACATGATTTGATTCAATTGAATATGCCCCATAGTTTGCGTCTTCAATCCCATGGGCCTCCCATATCACAGGGGAAATGTGCAGGATAAGGGAAGCTGGAATTCAGGAGTCTCACAGACATTCTGGAAGTGTAGCCAAGGGTGCTGCCAGTTCTCTCACGTTCTTACAGGTCCTAAACTCAGGGGGTCATTCAGACCCGCTCGCGAGCGCAGGACGCTCGCAAGCGGGTCGATGTTCCCCCACTGCGCATGCGCACGACGGAGGGAGCTCCGTCGTGCGCATGCGCGAGACCCGGTGAGCGACGGGCTCTCCATCTCTCCAGGTCTCGCACCAAAGGGGGCGTGCTGTCGATGTTGATTGACAGCACGCCCCCTTTGGTGGGCGTGCCGGGGGCGTGCCTGCCAGATGGAGACGTTCCCATGGGAACACCTAACGTCTGAAGCCGGCCCCACTGACATCAGTAGTGATGTCAGTGGGAGTGATTTTGGCTCTGATAGAGCCAAAATCACTCCAGGGTCTGCAGCAGCGAGACCCTACCGCAGGGTCTCCGTCGCAAGCCCATCGCGACCATCATCATGGGCGCTCGCATATGCTGTGGGTGGTTACCCACAGCTATGCGAGCGGCCAGGAGGCCGCTCCGTTTTCATGGAGGAGGGTCCTGATTCAGAGCGAGCGCTCTGGTCAGAGCGTTCGGCTCTGAATCAGGCCCTCTGCTCCTACAGTATAACACCATACAGAAATATCTAGCTTAGCTGTTTTTAATGTTGAGGAATTTATCAGTAAATGTACTAATCGTTTCAGCTGGCATTCCTGTCACTTTGAATCTGAAACTGTACTCGTCAATTAGACAAGGTGGAGACGGCCAGGTTGCGGTCTGGTCCAATATCCGTGCGAATGCGGCATATTCATTCACTAAAGGCCTGATTCAGAGCTGTACGCAAACCCGATGATTGATGCACAGCTCCGATGTTTGTCGATATGCGTATGCACAAGATCTGTCCTGTTCATGTGCAGATAGGTGTCTGCACCAATGGCTGCAGTGAACCCTACGCCGCAGCAAGATTGACATGCTACAGTCATTTGGGAGCAATGAGGGATCGGCGACGGCTACGTTCTTGAAAACGGGGGTCGGCATAATTTTCAAGGCGTGCTGAGGACAGAGGCTGCGTCTTTCCTGGCCCCTGCAGTGTGATGACACCAGACGTCCTGAGTAACTCGAGGGTTACTAAGATGTCCGATGGTCACACAAGTGATCCAGTGCTGCTCTCCAGGCGCAGCAGCGGATCACAGAATCTGGCAGGAGGCGTTTATTTACACAAGGCGCCTCCCTTGAGGCTTTTGTATATTGTGGCACAGATGCTGTGGTCAAAGACGCAGCAGCTTCGCTACAGCGTACAATCTCAATCAGGCCCTAAGTGCATGACGCCCGTGACACTCTCATAACACGCCCCAAAAACGGCCCCATTTTGCGTTCACTTTAGGTCACCTCCCTGTCTCCACCCTGACACACCCAGGGATCGCAAACCCCTTCTCAAGTGTTAGCCATTCTGTATGCATTTGCGAACGGCATTAGACACTTGGATACATGCGTGCGCAGTAAGGGATTGCTGGACTTTTCGCACATGTGCAGTAGCAAAACATCGCTCAACTGCATCAATATCGGCGCTACGCCCATCTCTGAGCCAGGCCCTGGGCTAGGGAGCCGTTATCATGCTGTACAATAGCTTCAGTGAATTTAACCCATGAACCGGACTTGGTGCCAGCAATTTATGTTTGCAGAGAAACTAACAGGTAACCTTGGCAATGATAAATATCAGTCACTTCATACATTTGTCTTAATTAGTGTTTCAGTCTCATAATACACTTTGGGCCTGATTCAGAGCCGGACGCTATTTGCGCTCGCTCGTTCTGAAAAAAGGGGTGGCTATTCAAATGAACCGTTCGCTCTTTGCGGTCTGTTCACGCCTCTAGGTCTGAACGAGCGAACAAAACATGCGGTCGTTTTTCGGGAAACTACACCCCCTGGCCGCTCACGTCCTACGTCATGTCCGCTATTTATTAGATTAATCGAGTACATCGACCAACGTATGAACTACTCGCTATTCTTGTGGTTGGTTTTTCCTCCCGCAATCTTGCGAGCAGTTCTGACTATAAAATAACCCAGTGACGTGGTCAATGACGCTGCTGTATTAATTATGCACACCCATAAAACACCCGTTTTGACCTTTAAGCACGCCTGCGTTCGGATCTCCACTCCCCATTTTCAAGCACCTTCCCGTTACCACCCACATACACCTCTTCCTGTCACTCAAATTATCAGGCATTCGCTATTTAGCGAACAAACGATTTTCGGCCGCACTGATTGGTTCGCGCATGCGTATTACGATCCGTACGCATGCACAGTTGTACAAACATCGCTCGGAGCGAATGAGCGGCCGCTTACGAGCGGCTCTGAATCAGGCCCTTTGTTTCCTTTAAATCTTAGGCTACCGATGATTGATATTCTTCTATGTACTTGGAAAGGGGATAGTTATACGATTGTGCTAATAATAATTATACCTCCCTGTGATTTGCTTTGGCTATAATGAAGACCAGACAGTGGAGAGTGTAGAACTGTGACCGATTTCTCAGTGGGGGGTTGTTTGTACCTCTCTCACATTATTATTACTGTATGATGCAATCCTCAGAGTCATCCAGAGGTGTATTTTGCCTCCTCATAGCGTTCCATATTAGAGAACTTTCATAATGACTCATGTACCACCAGAAGCCTTTGTGCCCCTGCACAAAACAGACCTATAAATGGGACATTTATTAAAACCAGTGGACAAGAAAAAGTTGCTGGAACCAAACGGAACCAATCATTCTCATTTATGTTCTAAACCAGTAATGGGCGACATGCGCCCTCTGAGCATTCATCAGCGGCCCCCAAACCATTCCTGCTTTATGTATCATCCATCCTTTTATCTGCCTTATGCCTTGATGACTCCGGCACCTATTTCACTTTACTAATTACTATTTACTAAGCAGTGTTAGGAGACAGAGGGCCTGATTCAGATCCGCTCACAAGTGCATAGCGCTCGCAAGCGGGTCGATGGTGGCCCAGTGCGCACGCACGAGCCCCGGAGTGAGCGCAAAAAACACCCGCTCCGTGGCTCACTACAAAAGGCGCCCCGTTTTGTAGGCGTGGCTTCACAAACGGAGGCGTTCCCAAGCGAACACCTGCCGTTTGAGGGCGGCCCCACTGACATCACCAGTGATGTCAGTGAGAGAGCTTCCGGCTCTATTAGAGCCAGAAGCTCTCTGGGGCTTGCGGCCATGAGACCCTACCACAAGGGTCTCGTCGCAAGCCTGATGGTCGCGATGGTCTTGACCATCGCGACCATCATCCTGGCCGCTCGCAATAGCTGTGGGTGGTCACCCACAGCTATGCGAGCAGCCAGGAGGCCGCAACTAAGAAAACCAGCGCCCGTCCTGATTCAGAGCGAGCGCTCGCTTTTTGCGGGCGCCTCTGAATCAGGCCCAGAGTGAAAAGTGATAAGTCTGTGATAAGGTGCCAGCCAATCAGTTCCCAACTGTCATCTCGCAGGCTGTGTTTGAAAAATGACAGTTGGGAGCTGATTGGCTGGCACCTTATCACAGACTTATCACTTTTCACTCTGGGCCTGATTCAGAGCCGGACGCTATTTGCGCTCGCTCGTTCAGAAAAAGGGGCCGGCTATTTAAATTGAGCGCTCGCTCTTTGCGGTCTGTTGACGCCTCTATGTCTGAGCGAACGAACGAAACATGCGCTCGCTATTTTGAAAAGACGCCCCCTGGCCGCTCGCATCATACGTCACCTCCACTATTTATTAGATTAATCGAGTACATCGAAGGCGTCTGAACTGCCCGCAGTGCTTGTGGTTGGATTTTCCTACCGCAATCATGCGAACAGTTCAGGCTAAGAAACAACCAAGTGACGTGGTCGATGACGCTGCTTTGTTAATTATGCACACCCTTAAAACGCCCGTTTTGACCGTTTGGCACGCCTGCGTTCGGATCTCCACTCCCCGTTTTCAAGCACCTTCCCCTGTTACCACCCACAAACGCCTCATCCTGTCACTCAAATTAGCAGGCATTCGCAATTTTGCAAACACACGTTTTCCGACCACACTGACTGGTTGGCGCATGCGCATTACAACCCATACGCATGCGCAGATGTGCGAACATCGCTCGGAGCGAACGAGCGGCCGCTTACGAGCGGCTCTGAATCAGGCCCTCTGTCTCCTAACACTGTTTAGTAACTAGACCCCTAAGTCCCATTGTCTACCTCAGCTTTTATTTAATAAGTGAGTGCAGAGGCTATGCGGGATGTTATAGGGCAAGTGGGTCAGCGGGGTTCTAATGGCAATATGAGGGTATTTTGGGTGAGTGGACATAGTCAGCCTGACTCAGCGGTGGATGTGGGGCACGGCTGCATCTTTTGTCGCAGTTGCATTTTTATGCTAATGACGCAGCCGATTTTATCCACGGTGAGACGCCGACTCGCGGCAGTGCCCACTAAAAACCACACTCCCTGCATCCAAATTCGTTCTGCGACTCCCTGCAGTGACCATCTATGAGCTGTAAGGGTAACGTGAGGCTCTTTTGAAACTTAAATTGGAGATGTATCAAACCTACAAAGGGGACAGAGAAAGAAGTTGTCTCCATAGCAACCAATCAGCTTATAGCTATCATTTTATACAATGTGCTTCATAAAGATAGCTAGAATGTGATTGGTGCTTGTCCTCCTGACAATGTGTGATACATTTCACCCTAAATCGCTTGTCTAAACTTAATCTGTTGCTATAATGAGCTTTACAGCCTCAGTCAGCGGCCCAACCCTTCTTATAGAAAAACACTGTAGTCTGTAGTATAGTATTAATAGTGTACTGGACCAATGTGTATAGTATTAATAGTGTACTGCACCAATGTGTATAGGATTATTAGTGTACTGGACCAATGTGTATAGGATTATTAGTGTACTGGACCAATGTGTATAGGATTATTAGTGTACTGGACCAATGTGTATAGGATTATTAGTGTACTGGACCAATGTATATAGGATTATTAGTGTACTGGACAAATGTGTATAGGATTATTAGTGTACTGGACCAATGTGTATAGGATTATTAGTGTACTGGACCAATGTATATAGAATTATTAGTGTACTGGACCAATGTGTATAGGATTATTAGTTTACTGGACCAATGTGTATAGGATTATTAGTGCACTGGACCAATGTATGTAGGATTATTAGTGTACTGCACCAATGTGTATAGGATTATTAGTGTACTGGACCAATGTGTATAGGATTATTAGTGTACTGGACCAATGTGTATAGGATTATTAGTGTACTGGACCAACGTGTATAGGATTATTAGTGTACTAGACCGATGTGTATAGGATTATTAGTGTACTAACTAAACCAATGTGTATAGGATTATTAGTTTACTGGACCTATGTGTATAGGATTATTAGTGTACTGGACCAATGTATATAGGATTATTAGTGTACTAGACCAATGTGTATAGGATTATTAGTGTACTAGACCGATGTGTATAGGATTATTAGTGTACTGGACCAGGGCCGTCTCTTCCATTGGGCTTTTTGGGCAGCTGCCCAAGGGCCCGAAGCTTCAAGGGGCCCACCAGCCCCCCTGCAGCTGCGGCCAGTTGTTAAATGTTTTTTTTTTTTTAAATTATCACTGTGTTCCGATCCGGGGTGTGGATGTGTTATGTGTATACTGTGTGTGTTATGTGTGTACTGTGTGTGTGTTTTATGTGTATACTGTGTGTATGTTATGTGTATACTGTGTGTGTATGTTATGTGTATACTGTGTGTGTATGTTATGTGTATACTGTGTGTGTGTGTTATGTGTACACTGTGTGTGTTATGTGTATACTGTGTGTATGTGTATACTGTGTGTGTATGTTATGTGTACACTGTGTGTGTGTGATGTGTATACTGTGTGTGTGTTATGTTATGTGTATACTGTGTGTGTATGTTATGTGTATACTGTGTGTGTATGTTATGTGTATACTGTGTGTGTTATGTGTATACTGTGTGTGTGTATGTGTATACTGTGTGTGTGTGTTATGTGTACACTGTGTGTGTTATGTGTATACTGTGTGTGTTATGTGTATACTGTGTGTATGTGTATACTGTGTGTGTATGTTTTGTGTACACTGTGTGTGTTATGTGTATACAGTGTGTGTGTTATGTTATGTGTATACTGTGTGTGTATGTTATGTGTACACTGTGTGTGTTATGTGTATACTGTGTGTGTATGTGTATACTGTGTGTGTGTATGTGTATACTGTGTGTGTAAGTTATGTGTACACTGTGTGTGTGTTATGTTATGTGTATACTGTGTGTGTATGTTATGTGTATACTGTGTGTGTTATGTGTATACTGTGTGTGTGTTATGTGTATACTGTGTGTGTAAGTTATGTGTACACTGTGTGTGTGTTATGTGTATACTGTGTGTATGTGTATACTATGTGTATGTTATGTGTATACTGTGTGTATGTGTATACTGTGTGTGTATGTTATGTGTACACTGTGTGTGTGTTATGTGTATACTGTGTGTGTATGTTATGTGTATACTGTGTGTGTGTATGTTATGTGTATACTGTGTGTTATCTGTATACTGTGTATGTTATGTATACTGTGTGTGTGTGTATGTTATGTGTATACTGTGTGTGTTATGTGTATACTGTGTGTGTATGTTATGTGTATACTGTGTATCTTATGTGTATACTGTGTGTGTGTATGTTATGTGTATAGTGTGTATGTTATGTGTATACTGTGTGTGTTATGTGTATACTGTGTGTGTATGTTATGTGTATACTGTGTATGTTATGTGTATACTGTGTGTGTATGTTATGTGTATACTGTGTATGTTATGTGTATACTGTGTGTGTGTGTGTGTGTGTGTGTGTGTGTGTGTGTGTGTGTGTGTGTGTGTGTGTGTGTGTGTTATGTGTATACTGTGTGTGTGGGTGGGTAGGGGCCCCAGAACATTGCTTTGCCCAGGGCCCACACTGCTGTTAAGATAGCCCTGTACTGGACCTATGTGTAATAGGATTATTAGTGCAGTGATGTGTATAAAAGTAGTGTACTGGACCAATGTGTATAGGATTATTAGTGTACTGGACCAATGTGTATAGGATTATTAGTGTACTGGACCAATGAGTATAGGATTATTAGTGTACTGGACCAATGTGTATAGGATTATTAGTGTACTGGACCAATGAGTATAGGATTATTAGTGTACTGGACCAATGTATATAGGATTATTAGTGTACTGGACCAATGTGTATAGGATTATTAGTGTACTGGACCAATGTGTATAGGATTATTAGTGTACTGGACTAATGTGTATAGGATTATTAGTGTACTGGACCAATGTGTATAGGATTATTAGTGTACTGGACCAATGTGTATAGGATTATTAGTGTACTAGACCGATGTGTATAGGATTATTAGTGTACTGGACCAATGTGCATAGGATTATTAGTGTACTGGACCTATGTGTAATAGGATTATTAGTGTACTGATGTGTATAAAATTGGTGTACTGGACCAATCAATCTTTTGATAAAATGAGCTTTACGGCTTCAATTAGCGGCCCAACCCTGCTTATAGAAAAACACTGTAGTCTGTAGTATACTATTAATAGTGTACTGGACCAATGTGTATAGGATTATTAGTGTAATGGACCAATGTGTATAGGTTTATTAGTGTACTGGACCAATGTCTATAGTATTAATAGTGTACTGGACCAATGTGTATAGGATTATTAGTGTACTGGACCATAGTGTATTACTAGTGTACTGGACTGATGTCTATAAAATTAGTATAATGGGCCAAATCTAGGATTATTAGTGTACTGGATCAAAGGGTGTAAAATGACTAGTGTACACAACTGATGTGTATAGGATTATTAGTGCACTAGACCAATTTATATCATTAGTGTACTGGTCTACATTATTTTTCTTTTGACAAACTTTAGAGCCTCAATCAGCAGCCAAACCCTTTGTATAGGAAAACACTGTAGTCTCACCCTCTGCATACTGTGCAGTATTACGCTGACCAGTGAGTGATGGAATGCTCCAATGTGGGCTGGTGATTTCCAAGTCAGAAACATTTTTATTTTAGTATATATTCAGTATTATTATGCAATGTAGACTTGTTTTTCACTATGTCTGAACATAGTTGTTTTTCCACTATATGTAATATTAATACCTTTTCATTTGCTATGTCATTGTTTATACCATTTCCAGGTCGCCATTTAGGATGTACCCGGGCGTTTGATGGGTTGGGAAAGGAGTTTGCACATGCCTGGTTCCTGGGGGACATACATTTTGATGATGATGAACATTTCACAGCCCCCAGCAGTGATAACGGGATCAGTCTTTTGAAAGTAAGTGATGTCTCACTGTATAGCCCCCGGTCCGGGGAATCAAAAATATATGTTAATTTATATTTTCATTTGGTTAAAGGCTTATGCATTAGACAGCAACCATTTGAGAACATCATTATAATTTGTAAAAGAATATACAGGTTGAGTCTCCCATATCCAAAATGCTTGGGACCAGGGGTATTTTGGATATTGGAATTGTCCGTATTTGGGAAAATTTGCTTACCATAATGAAATATCTTGGGAATGGGACCCAAATCTAAACACAGAATGCATTTATGTATTATATACACCTTATACACACAGCCTGAAGGTCATTTTCTACAACATTTTTAATCATTTCGTGCCTTAAACAAAGTTTGTGTACAATGACCCATCAGAAAGCAAAGGTATCACTATCTCAGTCATGCTAAATAAAATTCGTATATCGGAATATTTGGATATGGGAGACTCAACCTGTATTCTAAAAGCAATTCTATGAACCACAAAATCTGCAGCCCATACTGTCTTCTATGTGTGCTTCTGGGCTTACTTGTCCGCCGACGCGTTTCAAGATGCCCATCAGTAAAAGTTCCTTCTTGCAGAGGATGAACTGGAAGGTGCAGTGTCTCCCATTATAAGTATAGGGGTGAGAACTGATCTCTGACACCTTAGAGGGGGCAGATAATCCAATGCATATTGTGAGGCGAAAAGGGCTGCGGACCCTCCCTCATAGCAGCAAATGTCCCTTTAAATGTGCACTCTCCACTCCATCTAATTTAAATAATCCATCCCAGAATTTGAAGCCTCTTTTCTACCTTTCTGGGCACTTTGCACTTATTAAGAAATACCTTTTATTTGCCCAACTCCACCAATCAGCCAGTACAAACACCCACTGCAGACTATCACTGTGACTAGTAATGTTATTTGTGTCTTCCTGTTAATCCAAGTGTGCCAAAGCAGAAGAACATACTGTACCTTCCAACAGTCCTTATTTTTGGACCTTATCAGGGGTGGAGTTTTGCCACAAAGTGTGTGTTTCTGAGTGGAACAGGGTGGGATTTGGTGGATTTAAATTTTTACGCGCTGCGGTCTATACACTTTTATGGTTTGTAAATGACTCCTTGTATATTTAGTTTACACACTGGGTCATGAATGTCAGAAGCCAAAGACATGATTGCCCTGCTGTAATTAACAAATTGCCGGAAAGAAACACAAACATGAGGTGGAATAAAACGTAAACCTTTAACAGGGGCATAACTGGCAAACGCTTAAACCACAATGGGTCCACAGGAAAACCCACCACTTGGGGGCAGCAACATGCTTTAGTGCCCCATCCATAACTACATCCTGTGACAATTGCCACAAGCTTGTACCATATTAGTAAATAAAAATATCAGAGCCAGTCATCACTTGGAAAGGAAGTCTGTAGTGTACAAAATGTAATTTCTTCCCCATTGCTACATATATCAGTAACAGTAATTTATATAACACCTACATAGTATACAGTGTTGTATAGAGGTATTTTTTTAAAATGTTTATTTCATTCCCCGGCAGTCTATGTTCCCGACCACACACAGCAGCTGATTATCCTACTAGTCTTTGGAGTTTAGGAGGAAACCCACACAAACAGGGGAGAAAATACAAACTTCACACAGACTAGAATCATATGCGCCGTAGGTGTTTTTTTAGAAATTTTCACACACGCGGTAGCAAAAAATAGCTCAACTGCGATAACATGAACATTTCATCCACCGCAGAATCAGGCCGTATGTCTTTCATAACTAGGTAGAATATACCGGTCTATGAAAATCACTACTGAATGATTAATGTGGAATTCCGCTTCTCGCTGGAGGCATTGGAGTCTATTCATTATGTTAATTATCGGTATCCAGCTGGACCCCAATAATTAACATACCTACTCGCTGCGAGCGCCAGAGCAATTCCCAACACGCAGATTATGCCTAAGGGGTGGGGCCAAATGGCGCAATTCTCATAGAATAGTATTATTAGGCCCCGCCCCCTACTCACTGACCCACCGATCCCAGAGAAAATTCTCTTCATTCTGACAACTTCATTAGGAAGTGGGTAGAATGCGGGAGAAGTGCCTACTCCTCCGGGTGTATGGGGGGGGTTACCCGAAAAATCGTGAGCCTCCCACATGTCCCGGGAGGGTAGGCAAGTGTGGTGCTAGTGCGCCTATGTGAACTAAAGTTCACGCAGGTGCAAAATGCCCCGGCGTCTGGTGGAAGCAGCCAGACAGGGGCAGAGGGATCCGAAAGGACCCCTCCTCGCAACCCAGGACTCCTTCCCATAGAGATGGAGATGGAGCTAGGTGATCACCATGTGCAGGAGCAACCGCCATCTGAAGATGGTGAATGCCCCTGCAGTCAAGCTCCGAAAATGTTGTATTTTCAGAGCTTGACGAATTTCTGTCCCCATACAGCAGGCCACATCGGAAGTGAAAGGTTAGCAGGAGATATCTGTGATACTAGTGTATGGGGACAGCGGGCCATTCCGGGAGAGAAAGGTAAGCAGGAGATATCTGTGATACTAGTGTATGGGGACAGCAGGCCATTCCGGGAGAGAAAGGTAAGCAGGAGATATCCGTGATACTAGTGTATGGGGACAGCGGGCCATTCCGGGAGAGAAAGGTTAGCAGGAGATACAGTATCTGTGATACTTGTATGGGGACAGCGGGCCATTCCGGGAAAGAAAAGTAGGAGATATCTGTGATACTAGTGTATGGGGACAGCGGGCCATTCCGCCAGAGGAAGATAAGCAGGAGAAATCTGTGATACTAGTGTATGGGGACAGTGGGCCATTCTGGGAGAGGAAGATAAGCAGGAGATATCTGTGATACTAGTGTATTGGGACAGTGGGCCATTCCTGGAGAGAAAGGTAAGCAGGAGATATCTGTGATACTAGTGTATGGGGACAGCGGGTCATTCCGGGAGACAGTGGCGGACTGGGCTGGGGGGCAGGGTGCCATCTGCCCCCCGGGCCGGTACAATATCACTACTGTGGGGCCGCCGGCACAACCAGCAAGTAGGGAAAATCGTCAGTCTACCTCCCAGCCAATACCACATCATGACAGCAGCCTGTCAGTGGTATCACGTCTGAGGCTCCACCCCCCCCGGTCACGAGCCGCGATCCTCCCCAGCACCCAGCCGCGGCACCGTCATAGACTGTATAAACATGGCGACGCAGTGGAAGGCTTCACCTGCCTGCGCTGCACATGTCAGTGACCCAGTGCCTCCTCTGTGCTGCATGACGTCAGGTCATGTGACATCACAAAGGTGCCCACCATCACCGCGCCCTGAAGGAAGCAGCAGCAGAGCAGTTACACAGGCAGCTTCTTGAATGAGGTCCGAGGGTGACCAGCCTCCTGAGGTGAGATGCCAGCCCTGCTGACAGTTGTGAAAATATAAAATATTTAAGTATAATGCACTACAGGCTGATTTTATATTATATATATATATATATATATATATATATATATATATATATATATACATATGTATATATATATATATATATATATATGTAAACATATGTACATATATATATATATATATATATTTATATAGATATGTGTAGATTTATGTATGTATATGCATATATATATAGTAAATATTTAGATCATGTATTATTTGATTTTTTCTTACATACAAAAATACAGATGTGTGAATATATATATATATATATATATATATATATATATATATATATATATTAGGGGTGTGCACCGGCCACTTTTCGTGTTTTGTGTTTTGGTTTTGGATCTGGATCTTTCTTTGTGTTTTGGATCTGGATTGGTTTTGCCAAAACCACCCTTCCGTGTTTTGGGTTCTGGGTTTTGTGTTTTGGATCTGTATTTTTTTTTTAAAAAGCATAAAAACAGCTAAAATCACAGAATTTGTTGGTTTCTCTGCTCCTATGCTATTATTAACCTCAATAACCTTAATTTCCACTCATTTCCAGTCTATTCTGAACACCTCACACCTCACAATAGTGTTTTCATGTCCAAAAGGTTGCACCGAGGTAGCTGGATGACTATGCTAAGCGACACGAGTGGGCGGCACAAACACGTGACCCATCTAGGAGTGACACTGCAGTGGCAGACAGGATGGCAGTTAGAAAAACTAGGCCCCAAACTGTACATAATGCAAAGAAAAAAAAGAAGTGCAAGATGGAATTGTCCTTGGGCCCTCCCACCCACCCTTATGTTGTATAAACAGGACATGCACACTTTAACAAATCAATCATTTCAGCGCCAGGGTCTGCCACACAACTGTGGCTGAAATGATTGGTTCGTTTGGGCCCCCACAAAACAAGCTGGCAATTAATGTGTCCCTGCACAAACTGGCTCTATGGAGGCAAGAAGTCATCCTCATCCTCCTCATCCACCGATTCCTCACCCTCTTCAGTGTGTACATCCTCATCCTCACAAAGTATTAACTCGTCCCCACTTGAATCCACCACCACAGGTCCCTCTGTACCTTCTGGAGGCTGGTCTCCCTGGAAGAGCTGATAATTCATTTTGATGAACATCATCTTCTCCACATTCTGTGGAAGCAACCTCCTACGCCTTTCGCTGACAAGGTTCCCGGCTGCACTAAACACTCTTTCGGAGTACACACTGGAGGGGGGGCAACTCAGGTAAAATAGAGCCAGCTTGTACAGGGGCCTCCAAATTGCCTCTTTTTCCTGCCAGTACAGGTATGGACTGTCTGACATGCCTACTTGGATGCTGTCACCGATGTAATCCTCCACCATTCTGTCAATGGTGACAGTATCATATGCAGTGACAGTAGACATGTCAGAAATTGTTGCCAGGTCCTTCAGTCCGGACCAGATGTCCAAACTTGGTCCTGCCTGCCCTGCATCACCGCCAGCGGGTTGCTTAGGATACCTAAGTTTTTTCCTGGCAGCCCCAGTTGCGGGAGAAAATGAAGAAGGAGCCGTTGACGTGTCACGTTCCGCTTCAGCTGACAGTGTGTTCACCAGCAGGTCTTTGCACCTCTGCAGGCTTGTGTCGGCCGGAAAGAGAGACACCACATAGGCTTTAAACCTAGGATCAAGCACGGTGGCCAAAATGTAGTGGTCTGATTTCAACAGATTGACCACCCTGGAATCCTGGCAAAGCGAATGAAGGGCTTCATCCACAAGTCCCACATGCCGAGCGGAATCGCTCCGTCTTAGCTCCTCCTTCACTTTCTCCAGCTGCTTCTGCAAAAGCCTGATGAGGGGAATGACCTGACTCAAGCTGGCTGTGTCTGAACTGACTTCACGTGTGGCAAGTTCGAAGGGCTGGAGAACCTTGCACAACACGGAAATCATTCTCCACTGCGCTTGAGTCAGGTGCATACCCCCTCCTTTGCCTATGTCATAGGTGGATGTATAGGCTTGTATGGCCTTTTGCTGCTCCTCCATCCTCTGAAGCATATAGAGGGTTGAGTTCCACCGCGTCACAACCTCTTGCTTCAGGTGATGGCGGGGCAGGTTCAAGAGTGTTTGCTGGCGCTCCAGTCTTCGGCACGCAGTCGCTGAATGGCGAAAGTGGCCAGAAATTTTTCGGGCCACCCAAAGCGTCTCCTGCACGCCCCTGTCGCTTTTCAGAAAATTCTGCACCACCAAGTTTATTGTGTGAGCAAAACATGGGACGTGCTGGAATTTGCCCAGATGTAATGCCCGCACAATATTGGTGGCATTGTCAGATATCACAAATCCCCAGGAGAGTCTAAGTGGGGTAAGCCACTGGGCGATGATTTCCCTCAGTTTCTCTAAGAGGTTGTCGGCGGTGTGCCTCTTACTGAAACCGGTGATACACAGCGTAGCCTGCCTTGTAACGAGCTGGCGTTTCTGAGATGCTGCTACTGGTGACGCTGCTGCTGTTGCTGCGTAAGGTGATACATCTACCCAGTGGGCTGTCACAGTCATATAGTCCTTAGTCTGCCCTGTTCCACTTGTCCACATGTCCGTGGTTAAGTGGACATTGTGTACAACGGCATTTTTCAGGACACTGAGGACACTTTTCTGACGTTTCTGTACAGTCTCGGTATCGCCTGCCTAGTGAAGTGGAATCTAGACGGGATTTGGAACCGGGGACACACTACCTCCATCAATTGTCTAAATCCCACTGCACTAATGGCGGATACCGGACGCACGTCTAACACCAACATAGCAGTCAAGGCCTCAGTTATACGTTTTGCTTCAGGATGACTGCTGTCGTACTTCATCCTCCTCGCTAAGGACTGTTGGAGGGTCAATTGTTTAGTAAAAGTAGTGGTGTTCCTACTTCCTCTCTGGGATGATGAACGACTCCCAGCAGCAGCAACAGCAGCAGCGGCAGCAGTAGGCGTAGCAATGCAGGATCCTCCAGAGGAATCCCGGATAGGAGAGTCAGTCATGCCAGTGACATGGCCTGCAGGACTACTTCCGATCCTGACTAAGGAGGAAATTGACGAGGAGGGAGTTGACGGTGTGGTTTGCAGGCGCTTGGATACAACAGGACAACGGGATTTAGGTGTCCCTGGACTGCTTACGGTCTTAGCCAAAGTTTCTGAACTTGACAGTAACTTTTTATGAACGCGCTGCAGGTGCCGTATAAGGGAGGATGTTCCTAGGTGGTTGACGTCCCTACCCCTACTTATTTCACCTTTACATATGGTACATATGGCAAGACAGTTGTTGTCCGGATTTGGATAGAAATATTGCCAGACCAAAGAGGTGGAATGTTTGGTCTTCTGCCCAGGCATGACCGTGATGGGCTTTTTCATCCCACGGACAACAACTGTCTCCCCCGGAGCCTGATTTAAACAAACCACATCACCATCAGAATCCTCCTCGCCAACTTCCTCCTCAGCGCCAGCTACACCAGTATCCTCATCCTGTTGTACTTCAACAGTGACATCTTCAATTTGCATATCAGCAAGTGGACTGTGGGTGCTCCTTTCAGCACTTGCAGGGGGCGTGCAAATGGTGGAAAGAGCCACCTCTTCACGTCCAGTGCTGGGAAGGTCAGGCATCGCAACCACCACCACACTTGGACTCTCCTTGGGGATTTGTGATATCTTCTTAGAAAGCACAGTTCTTCGCTGTGCTTTTGCCAGCTTAACTCTTTTGATTTTTTTAGTGGGAGGAGGGCTTCCATCGTCATGTGAAGCTGAACCACTAGTCATGAACATACTAGGGATCGACCTTAGCCGTTCCTTGCCACTCCGTGTCGTAAATGGCATATTGGCAAGTTTACGTTTCTCTTCAGCTGATTTAAATGTCTTTTTCAAGGTCATTTTCCTGAACTTTGCCATTTGGGATTGTATGTGCCCTCTACTATGACATTGGGCATCGGCCTTGGCAGACGACGTTGATGGCATGTTATCGTCTATGTCATGACTAGTGGCAGCAGCTTCAGCACTAGGAGGAAGTGGTTCTTGATCTTTCTCTATTTTATTTTTATCGGAGAAAGTTTGGTCCTCCATTTATGTTATATCGATTTGATATATACGTGCGGCTAAACACAGAAAATAATTTTTTTTTTGGTTTGGACTGGAGTGTACTTTGTGGGTTACAGCACCCTTTAACGGTCAAGCCAGCCGGCCCTTTACTTATGACACAGGCGCACTCTTGGCACTACTTTGTTGATGCACGTGCGGCTACTGCGCACACAATTCACAAACACAGAAAATAATTTTTTTTTGGTTTGGACTGGAGTGTACTTTCGGGGGTTACAGCACCCTTTAACGGTCAAGCCATCCGGCCCTTTACTTATGACACAGGCGCACGCTTGGCACTACTTTGTTGATGCACGTGCGGCTACTGCGCACACAATTCACAAACACAGAAAATAATTTTTTTTTGGTTTGGACTGGAGTGTACTTTCGGGGGTTACAGCACCCTTTAACGGTCAAGCCAGCCGGCCCTTTACTTATGACACAGGCGCACGCTTGGCACTACTTTGTTGATGCACGTGCGGCTACTGCGCACACAATTCACAAACACAGAAAATAATTTTTTTTTTGGTTTGGACTGGAGTGTACTTTGGGGGTTACAGCACCCTTTAACAGTCAAGCCAGCCGGCCCTTTACTTATGACACAGGCGCACGCTTGGCACTACTTTGTTGATGCACGTGCGGCTACTGCGCACACAATTCACAAACACAGAAAATAATATTTTTTTTGGTTTGGACTGGAGTGTACTTTGGGGGTTACAGCACCCTTTAATGGTCAAGCCAGCCGGCCCTTTACTTATGACACAGGCGCACGCTTGGCACTACTTTGTTGATGCACGTGCGGCTACTGCGCACACAATTCACAAACACAGAAAATAATTTTTTTTTGGTTTGGACTGGAGTGTACTTTCGGGGGTTACAGCACCCTTTAACGGTCAAGCCATCCGGCCCTTTACTTATGACACAGGCGCACGCTTGGCTCTACTTTGTTGATGCACGTGCGGCTACTGCGCACACAATTCACAAACACAGAAAATAATTTTTTTTTTGGTTTGGACTGGAGTGTACTTTCGGGGGTTACAGCACCCTTAACGGTCAAGCCAGCCGGCCCTTTACTTATGACACAGGCGCACAATTGGCACTACTTTGTTGATGCACGTGCGGCTACTGCGCACACAATTCACAAACACAGAAAATAATTTTTTTTTTGGTTTGGACTGGAGTGTACTTTCGGGGGTTACAGCACCCTTAACGGTCAAGCCAGCCGGCCCTTTACTTATGACACAGGCGCACGCTTGGCACTACTTTGTTGATGCACGTGCGGCTACTGCGCACACAATTCACAAACACAGAAAATAATTTTTTTTTTGGTTTGGACTGGAGTGTACTTTCGGGGGTTACAGCACCCTTAACGGTCAAGCCAGCCGGCCCTTTACTTATGACACAGGCGCACGCTTGGCACTACTTTGTTGATGCACGTGCGGCTACTGCGCACAGAATTCACAAACACAGAAAATAATTTTTTTTTGGTTTGGACTGGAGTGTACTTTCGGGGGTTACAGCACCCTTTAACGGTCAAACCAGCCGGCCCTTTACTTATGACACAGGCGCACGCTTGTCACTACTTTGTTGATGCACGTGCGGCTACTGCGCACACAATTCACAAACACAGAAAATATATTATTTTTTTAGCACTTGGGGGGAGCGCCCCTGATGGACAGAGCACCCCCTGGACAACACTACAGCTCTCCTTTAGGACTGGGACACTGCACAGGACTTTGGAGTGGACACAGCCCCTATGGAGAACTGACTGCACAACACAGTCCAGCCAGCCCCTATGGACTTTGAAGTAGTGGACACAGCCCCTATTAACAACAGCAGCACAGCACAACACAGCCAGCCCCTATGGACTTTGAAGTAGTGGACAACAGCAGCACTACACTACACTACACTACACAGCCCTAACTCCCACCCTCCCTCTTCACTGTCCACAGCCGAGTGAGAAAATGGCGCCGACGCGGGTACCTTATATAGGATCCAAAACCCGCGAGACTCGGAAGGCGGGATGATGACGTTTTGCCTCGATTTCAGATCCGAGTCAGGCGGGAAAAGTCGAGCCTGACTCGGATCGGACTCGGATCGGGGGGGCTCGGGGGGGTTCGGATTTCAGAAATCCGAACCCGCTCACCCCTAATATATATGGGTCTGGTCTTGGATGCCGGCAGCCGGGATCCCGTGGTCAGAATCCCGACGCCGGCATCCCGAGAGGGTTAACAGACCGACACTTGTTCTCCCTAATCTAACCATCCCTCTTTGGTGGCTAACCCTAACCTCCCTCCCTAGTGCCTGAACTTAACCTCCCTGCACCCCAAACCTAACACCCCCCCTTAGTGCCTAACCCTAATCCTCCCCCTAGTGCCTAACCCCTAAACCTAACTATCCCTCCAAGGCCGCTACTTACCTTCGGTATCCCAGCGGTCTGGATGCCAGCACTAGGATTCTGACCAGCGCCGGTAATGTAAACTTCGGCATCTCGACCGAAAATCCCTATAAATTTGTATCATGCATGTGTTACAGTGTGTGTACACACAAAGGCGCTATGTGATTAAGACACACGCTATTAGAAATTGATATTGGAGTTGTGTAATAAAGAGAATTTATTAGAAATGTCATGGATAAGTGATGAGCATTCTGGGCAGAGAAAGAGAGATGTCTATTAATGTGGGCAAAAATGGTCCATCACATTGTCATGCTATGGAGGTGTCGCTGGTGTATTGCTAAATGTTTTCAACCTCCTGCGGCAGCACACAATAGGCCCTTCTTAAATGTCAGCTCCAGGCCCATGTGGACCTTAATCTGGTACTGCCTGGCGGTAGGGGGACAGCAACGGGAGAGAGGCTGGGGCACTGAGGTGAGTCCTCCATTCTGCTTGTGTTGTGCGACTACTTACACTTATAATGAGTGCAGGGAGGGTGGGACACACCCACATTAGATAAACCACACTTACAGGGTTTTTGTCACACCCATTTTTTGAATTGCAATGCACCTGGACCACTTGCTTGTGTTTGCCCCCCAGACTGAAAGTTGCCAGCCAGCCCCTGCCGGGAGAGAAAGGTAAGTAGGAGATCTCTGTGATTGATACTAGTGTATGGGGACAGCGGGCCATTCCTGGAGAGGAAGGTAAGTAGGAGATATCTGTGATACTAGTGTATGGGGATAGCAGGCCATTCCTGGAGAGGAAGGTAAGTAGGAGATATCTGTGATACTAGTGTATGGGTACAGCGGGCCATTCCTGGAGAGGAAGGTAAGTAGGAGATATCTGTGATACTAGTGTATGGGGACAGCGGGCCATTCCTGGAGAGGAAGGTAAGTAGGAGATATCTGTGATACTAGTGTATGGGGACAGCGGGCCATTCCTGGAGAGGAAGGTAAGTAGGAGATATCTGGGATACTAGTGTATGGGGAGAGCGGGCCATTCCTGGAGAGGAAGGTAAGTAGGAGATATCTGTGATACTAGTGTATGGGGACCGCGGGACATTCCTGGAGAGGAAGGTAAGTAGGAGATATCTGGGATACTAGTGTATGGGGACAGCGGGCCATTCCTGGAGAGGAAGGTAAGTAGGAGATATCTGTGATACTAGTGTATGGGGACCGCGGGACATTCCTGGAGAGGAAGGTAAGTAGGAGATATCTGTGATACTAGTGTATGGGGACAGCGGGCCATTCCTGGAGAGGAAGGTAAGTAGGAGATATCTGTGATACTAGTGTATGGGGACAGTGGGCCATTCCTGGAGAGGAAGGTAAGTAGGAGATATCTGTGATACTAGTGTATGGGGACAGCGGGCCACGTCGGAAGTGAAAGGTTAGCAGGAGATACAGTATCTGTGATATCTATCTGTGATATCTTGTTTGTTACCTTTATGATGAATGGCCCAAAACTTAATTTCTACAAAAACAGGTGATAATGTTCATTTTCACCATTTCATTTTAGAATTAAGTGATAACGCATAGACCCCATTATGAGATAGAGCTTCAGTCACTGCTTTCTGGCAGCTTATGGATGAACAGGCTATGGATCAGCTGGAAGTCAGGGGCTAATCTGGTCTATGAGTGTGTTTTACTCTCCATTCTACCAACCTCGTAAACTGTAGATACATATTTGTGACTGCATACCCCATTAGGAGTGATTTTGTCCTCCTTACAGAAAATAAGCTGTATCCAATCTGACCACGTTACGGCTGATGACGTTTAAATTGTCTGCAGGCAACAAAAAAAAACCTAAGATCTTTGGATTGTGGAAAGCATATGCCTGGGCGTAAACCACTTGTGTACTTTTATAATTAGTGCTCTGCCTCTAATGAGCATTTTACCGAGGCTGAACAAACAGCCTGGACAAAATGTCCAGTGATTCGTCTAATGGGCCCATAGTTAACGCCGGCTGTGTCTAATAATAGCGTCCAAGTCTCCTTTACATAAAGCTGCAGCAGAATTACAAGGAACTTGCAAAACAGACTCGTCTTTTAGGATTCATATACATGTAATGCTGAGGGTGACATCAGGCTGCCAAGCTGCCCCTTGTTTACCACATACCAGCAACATATGCACCCACAGGGGCTGATATTGAGACTGCGCTTCTCAATCGCAACTGCGGGTCTGTGCGCACAGTCTCTGGGCGAATGCGCATTAACAAAAAAATCGCTCAACTGCGCTCGCCAACTGTTATGAGTTTTCTATAACTTACATCTCTTCTGTCAGGCTTGTTCTTACCGTATGATATTGGAAAAAAAATATTATATTTGAAATAGTCTATGTTTAATCATATCTACCTTTTATGCGGTTTGTTTTTATTTATTACTTGTGCAGATATGAGGTAATGAAGTGAGGATTTGAAGCTATGTGAATTCAGAGCTGTGAACCCATTGTTTTTATCAATACACTAATAACGTCTGCCAAGCTTATATACGGTAACGCAACACTGATTGCTGTCTCCTTCCCAATTACCAGGTTGCAGTTCATGAAATTGGTCACGTTCTTGGACTATCTCACATCCACCGGGCTGGGTCAATAATGCAACCCAACTATATCCCCCGGGAATCAGGGTTTGAACTGGACTGGTCTGACAGGAAAGAAATACAGAACTTATACGGTAGGAAAATATATACTGTACAGTAAGTATTATGTACACATATATATCAAAGGTGACATCACTACTCTACAATTCTAAAGATATATAATACATGATATTTTATAGCTGTTCATGTACCTTATGTTTATGTAATATGTTTGCGGTTCAATTATTTAATTTAAATGTGTTGTAATTGTACAGTACAGAACCCAGGACTAAATGCAATAGGGACAAAGTCACGCACAGTAAATGCAGGTATTAATGAAAATAAAAAGACAGAAAATTGGCAGTGCTCAAAGAGCTTGCAATCTACTTTGCAAACAAGTAACGTATAAAGATGGGAATAAATTATAAAAAGAGACAGGACCTTATTCAGAGGCGGCCGTACGGTCTACGACCGCACGGCCGCCTCGATGTTTGGCCAGTGCGCATGCGCACGAGGGAGCCGGCTCCCTCGTGCGCATGCGTGAGACCCGCTACGACCGACAGCGCTGGTCGTAGCGGGTCTCTTTCCAAAGGGGGCGAGCTGTCGATGTTGATTGACAGCTCGCCCCGTTTGGAAGGCGGGCCGGGGGGGTGGCAGCCCAAACGGAGGCGTTCCCATGGGAAAGCCTACCGTTTGGGGGAGGCCCCACTGACATCACTAGTGATGTCAGTGAAGAGCTTCCGGCTCTGACAGAGCCAGAAGCTCTCCGGGGCTTACGACAAGTGAGACCCTACCCTAGGGTCTCGTCGTAAGCCCCGATGGTTTCTGAGCGACCGCTTGCATCCTCCGACCGCCTCTGAATGAGGTCCACAGTGTCACAAGGTGCAGTTTTGCTTTCAAATGAGAACAGCGCTCATTAAATGTATTTAGCCGTGTATATCTTCCTGCACTATACATTCCATTTATATTGTACATATTTTAATAAGGGTTATTATCTACATATCTGCTGGTATCTTTGGCCCAATTAATGTATCTATATGGAAATCTAATTCTTTATTTGCTTTTATTGCTATAATCGTTCATACGGCGATGTCAGTGTCTAATAACAGGATCAGGAACCTAGTGATAAATCACTACATGTAATAACAATAATATTGTATTTGTATTATGTCTGCACTTTCCTTTTGCTCTTTATTACAGTGACTGGATGTCTGCCTGTGGAGTGCCCATTGTGCATTATTATACTATTGATACATGTCATGTTATTATATGATAATGTAGTTTACTAATCTTACACACTGTATTACTGTATGTGTACTAGTACTACCACTGTAATATTTGCCTGTATTAGTTCTGTAATCTGCCAATAATAATTATTTAGTGGGTGTAGTTACCCTTTAAGAGGACTTATAAGGTAGTCCTATATTTTCTTTCTTGGCAGTTCGTCACATTATGTTGGCATTAATTATAGATTTCATTTAATACAACCCCATGAAAGTCTGTCCCTGTAATACTCATGTACTTGCAGCCAGTTACGTCCTTTGTGACTGTCTATAAATCTGCAATAATGAGAACAGTGGTTGTTATCTAGAAATATTCACAAGTAGCTTTAATTGGTCTGAAGTTAATTAGACAATGAATGTAAGGAGATTTACTAAAGCTCTAAAATGCACGTGGAGGTGTTCCCCGTAGCAACCAATCAGATTCTGTCTATCATTTTCTAGCATGCAATAGAGAATGATAGCTAGAATCTGATTGGTTGATATGGGTAACACCACCACTTTTCATTTGTAGAAGCTATAGTAAACCTACTACCCCTAAATGTCTGATTGCGTTCTTTGGGTTACTGTATATTTACACTCATCCATTAGGTAACATGGGCTCCAGCTATTATCTGTGTGCAGGACTGGATTAAGGCTTGTGGGGGCCCCAGGGCAACTTAGTTGTGGGGGCCCACTTCAAGCCACACGGAGCCTACCCCTCCCTCCTCCCAAACTACACGAAGCCTACCCCTCCCTCCTCCCAAACCACACGGAGCCTATCCCTCCCTCCTCCCAAACCACACAGGACCTACCCTCCCTCCTCCCAAACCACACGGAGCCTATCCCTCCCTCCTCCCAAACCACACAGGGCCTACCCTCCCTCCTCCCAAACCACACAGTGCCTACCCTCCCTCCTCCCAAACCACACGGAGCCTACCCCACCTCTCAAGCGACACTGAGTCTACCCCCTTCCCCGCCGCTAATTAATCACCTAACCTGAGCTGCTTCCTAGTCTTGTCATCAGCGTGACGGAACTGATGTGTCACGTTATGCAGATGAGGGGACTCGGGAGCCGCTCTGCACTGTATGCATTAGAACACAGACGCGGCAGCTCAGTCCCCATAAGGTAACAGGTGCTATTGGTCACCTGTTCTCGGCAGGGTCACACCAACCCTGTGTGGGGGCCCCTCTGTCTGTGGGAGCCCAGGGGCGATGGCCCGGCTCCCCCCTCTTATTCCAGCCCTGTCTGTGTGCATGCACGGTCCTTGTGGGATGTCGCCACATGTACTAGTGTACTGAGTGACGGGCTGCCAGACTCCTCTCATATGGTGGGATGTACTAAAGTAACAATGCTGTAAAAACCCCGTTTTCCATATGTACTAAGCCCCGGCCACCCTATTATCGGTGCGGAGGGTAACGCCAGAAAAAGTTGGTGTTACCTATAGAAGTTTATGGGCTTCTTACCGCACCCGATGCTTCGCTGCCCAGCAATGGCCCCCACTCACCTGAATCTCAATGGTCGCCGGCCGCGCTCGTCCTGGGTCCTCCGCCTCCTCCTAATTTTCTTCCGCATGCAGGGAGGAGGGGTAGAAGCCCGGGGCTTCCTGCACAGGTCACCAGCAGGATGTTCCCGGGGCTCGGAGGGGGCGGGGTCCCACAGAGACCCACTCACCCGGCGTCGGCTGCTTCGCAAAGTGCAGCTCTTATCGCAAGAGCTGTCCTTTACAATACTAATCGCATATGTTAGTACATTTGCGATTAGTAAGGTTGCGGTGACTGGCGGAATGGTCACCGCAACATTAGTACACCCCGCCCATAGGGATTATTGACCACATATAGAAGGATGATCCTTATTATGACTTTACTATGGGGGTTTTAGAGTAGTATCTATAGTTCTAGACAAGGCTGCATTAAGGGGGCGAAAGGTAAATAACTTGTGTAGGCTCCCAATTAATTACATTTATATGTTTAGTATTTTGCTTTCAACCCCACGTGATATACTATTAAAGAAGGTACACAGCGCTGAGTGCGACTCACACATCTCTCAATTGACTCTCCATGAATGTTATCTCTATGTAGTGTCTAGCAGTCTCCCTTAGGGATGGCCATTGACCATCGTTAGGTAACATAAATCGATGGTTAACTGCCGATAATCAATTGTTTTGCCATTGATGGCAGATAAACAATAGTTATCTGCCATCGATGGCAGAGTAGGACCCAATGCTTTTTTTCTTTTTTCGTCGGCACGGAGCTTAGTTCCACCCCTTTTGACAGCTAAGCCCCACAACTATTCTGATTGGCCCACTGCCCTCCGTGCTCCCCCAGCAGTGGTGACCATCGTGCAAACTATCGCTTGTTCACCATAGATGGTTTAGTACCATAGATGGACACCCAGCCTATTCTCCCTGAGGCTCGGCTGGGTGTATGCAACACAATAATTATGTCATCACTGTTTGCCCACCATGTAGGAATCCCTGGGTAGAAAAATAAGGAGGATACGTGCTACAAGAAAATGGTCGTCGCTC
Organism: Taudactylus pleione; assembly: GCA_031769625.1. Taxonomy (NCBI): domain Eukaryota; kingdom Metazoa; phylum Chordata; class Amphibia; order Anura; family Myobatrachidae; genus Taudactylus; species Taudactylus pleione. The sequence continues at coordinate 1,879,972 of JAUIMM010000033.1, read as the reverse complement.
TCCAGCACCCTGATTGCTGATTGGTGTGTGCCCAAAGACGTCTGATAAACTACAGGGGATGTGTGACGATTAAATGAACCTGGTGGAAGAAAGAGTTAGAGGGCGCCATGTAAGATGCTAGAAGATAGTAGAATTGCAGCTAATTTTTAATGCTCAGTCACGTCCATAATAAAACACGACGTGTTAGTGGGCCAGGGGCTAAAGAACACACTTATTGACCATCTGTGCAGGCTCTTGCTGTGACCAATGCAGACTGTCAAAGCACAAAGCCCTATCATATTTGCACTATATTCCCATTATCCAACTGTTATATACTCTATACACATAATATAAATGTCACTGCTGTGGGGCTCATTTCCAGTTGGATGTAAGACAATATTATGACACGCCTCTCAGGCGGAGCAGTACACGATGAGGAGTGTGCTGATCGCATGGGCAGCAGCAACCTGTGTGGCAGGGGTATGTGGGCAAGCAGTAGCCAGAGACTTAAGGTGCCCACACACATACCGACTTTTCATCCAATTTGGCCGATTTCGACGAATCGTGACGACAGATCATGTAAAAAATGGCCAAATCGTGAGTTTCTACACTTGATCACGATGCCGATGCGCGTCCCCGCTCGTCGTACATCGCATCTTCAGATCTGCCGTGCTGTAGGGCAGATTAGCCAATCTGGGATACAATGCACTGGCTGCACGATAGATCTTAAGTCAGATTGGACATTTTTAACTCCAAATCGTGACCACGACTTTCTGGGGAGAGTTCAGGGAGAGTTCAGGGGAAATCGTGTACATTGGCTGATTGGGAGCAAGTCGGTATGTGTGTGGGCACCTTTAGAGTAATAGTGAGAGGTAGGGTATATCCCACTGATGATAGGATTATTCCTGCTATAGAACACACCCAGACATTGTTGCACCACTGGAGTGCATGATGTACACTGCTAGAAGCATGAAGTGAAAGCTCAGCAGGGATCAGATCTTTAAGGTCTTGCATGGGCGGAACAGACACCGATTACTGCTGGTTTGCTGGTGGAATAAATGTCTCAGCTCACTGTAGACTACTGATTCGCATCACATCAGCAGGAAGCCGGAGACCGAGCGCCATACAACTTACTTAGTGCCGAATTGGACTTTGACAGTCTCACAGCTGTAATTTTTCACAGGTGCCCAAACAAATTAACTTATCAGACAGAGTGGAAGGGAAGAGCACAACTTCGAGGCGTTTAACCAGCTCAGGAGCTGAGAAGTCACCACTCTCCTTAACCACAATAAATTGCATTTCCATTAACATGACATGAGCATACGGCAGAGATGCTTTATCTGAATACAAAGAGATACAGATTTCAATGTACTCGCGGTGAAGGTTGTGCTGGGCTGTATACCAATGACTGGGCGCAGTTATTATATCCAGTCTTCTGCTCTCTTCTGAACAAATATGTATGATTAGTATCACACTAGTTTATATTTTAGTAGGAATAAACGCATGCACTAAACTGAGTGGGACCTCTGCTGCGTTATACCTCGCCCCCCCCTTATCAGTGATTCACGTGCAGCCATATTAGGCTAATTTGCTAAGAACACTGCCAATATTGATGCCAGAGCTGCCAACTGCCCCCACGTGTTTACATGCCCCTGTCAAGCAGCACGGCGCCCCCAGAAATGAGATTGAATGTTGGCAGCTATGGTCACCGCATTACTTTCTATGGTGTAAAGTGGCTTCACAGACAATGTGCAGACCCTCCAACACATGACCCGTTCCATTAGGTACAAAATGCTCTGCTCCTGCATTTCCCTCTTAATGTATGATTGCAGCCACCTGTGTTGAAACACCTGTCTCATCAATTACTTAGCTCAGCACAGGTGACTGCAATCATTAATTAGGTGGGAAGTCCAGGAGCAGAGTATTTTGTACCTGGTGGAGCGGGTCATGTTGGAGGGTAGGAATGGGTTGGAGTTGAAGATCCAGGAGTCAGCAATGGCAGCTGTTGTTGTGCTGCAGTCCCCATCATGTAAGGATAGCGGGGGTCGGGGGATGTAGTGTGATATCAGTCCGGCTGGGGATGTTACAGTTGGTGGATTTGTCAGTTGTATAGAGGGGAAGTTTTCCTACAACAACTGTGGAGGCTGTGCTGGTGTTTCTCCTGGTCATACAGAGAGGACAGAAACCAAGCACACCCTAGGAACCATGATGGTGGTTGCATTAAGGGCTATTTCACACCAGCTGGCAAAAATCAGGGCGCAAGCCGGCCTTTTTTTTTTTTCCGGCAATCACTTCCTTTCACATGCGAGGGCTTTAAACCGGTTTTTAATGCAGTTTTTGTTTTTGGCCATGCGCACCAGCGAGGGCCGGCCCTAGGCCAAATTTTTTGGTAAGCGAGTATTTTTTTGGCGCCCCCCCTATGCAGTGCCCCTTTTACAGTGCCCTCGGTAGAGGTCCCCCCAGTGCAGTGCCCCTTGTGCCCCCAGTAGTAAGCCCCTTATATAGTGCCACAGTAGTACTCCCCCCCCCATGCAGTGCCCCCAGTAGTGGTACCCCCCTATGCAGTGCCCATTATATAGTGCCCCTAGTAATAGTCCCCCCTCTTGTAGTGCCACAGTAGTAACCCCCCTTGTAGTACCCCCAGTAGTATTCCCCTTGTAGTACCCCCAGTAGTATTCCCCCCCCTTGTAGTGCCCCCAGTAGTATTCCCCCATTGTAGTGCCCTCAGTAGTATTCCCCCCTTGTAGTGCCCCCAGTAGTAGTCTCCCCCCTTGTAGTGCCCCCAGTAGTATTCCCCCGCTGTAGTGCCTCCAGTAGTATTCCCCCGCTGTAGTGCTCCCAGTAGTATTCCCCCGCTGTAGCGCTCTCAGTAGTCCCCCCTTGTAGTTCCCCCAGTAGTATTCCCCCCCTTGTAGAGCCCCCAGTAGTAGTCCCCCCCTTGTAGTGCCCCCAGTAGTATTCCCCCCCTTGTAGTGCTCCCAGTAGTCCTCTCCCTTGCAGTGCCCCCAGTAGTATTCCCCCCCTTGTAGTGCCCCCAGTAGTATTCCCCCTCATAGTGCTCCCAGTAGTCCTCCCCTTTGTAGTGCCCCCAGTAGTAGTCCCCCCCCTTGTAGTGCCCCCAGTAGTATTCCCCCCCTTATAGTGCCCCCAGTAGTATTCACCCCCTTGTAGTGCCCCCAGTAGTATTCCCCCCCTTGTAGTGCCCCCAGTAGTATTCCCCCCTTGTAGTGCCCCCAGTAGTATTCCCCCCCTTGTAGTGCCCCCAGTAGTATTCCCCTCCTTGTAGTGCTCCCAGTAGTCCCCCCTTGTAGTGCCCCCAGTAGTATTCCCCTCCTTGTAGTGCCCCCAGTAGTATTCCCCTCCATAGTGCTCCCAGTAGTCCCCCCCCTTGTTGTGCCCCCAGTAGTATTCCCCCCGTAGTGCTCCCAGTAGTCCCTCCCCTTGTAGTGCCCCCAGTAGTATTCCCCCTGTAGTGCTCCCAGTAGTCCCCCCCCTTGTAGTGCCCCCAGTAGTCCCCCCCTTGTAGTGCCCCCAGTAGTATTCCCCCCCCGTAGTGCTCCCAGTAGTATTCCCCCCCTTGTAGTGCCCCAGTAGTATTCCCCCCGTAGTGCTCCCAGTAGTCCTCCCTCTTGAAGTGTCACCAGTAGTATTCCCCCCCGTAGTGCTCCCAGTAGTCCTCCCCCTTGTAGTGCCCCCAGTAGTATTCCCCCCCTGTAGTGCTCCCAGTAGTCCCCCCCTTGTAGTGCCCCCAGTAGTATTCCCCTCCTTGTAGTGCCCCCAGTAGTAGTCCCCCCCCTGTTGTGCCCCAGTAGTATTCCCCCCCTTGTAGTGCTCCCAGTAGTCCTCCCCCTTGCAGTGCCCCCAGTAGTATTCCCCCCCTTGTAGTGCCCCCAGTAGTATTCCCCCTCATAGTGCTCCCAGTAGTCCTCCCCTTTGTAGTGCCCCCAGTAGTAGCCCCCCCCTTGTAGTGCCCCCAGTAGTATTCCCCCCCTTGTAGTGCCCCCAGTAGTATTCACCCCCTTGTAGTGCCCCCAGTAGTATTCCCCCCCTTGTAGTGCCCCCAGTAGTATTCCCCTCCTTGTAGTGCTCCCAGTAGTCCCCCCCTTGTAGTGCCCCCAGTAGTATTCCCCTCCTTGTAGTGCCCCCAGTAGTATTCCCCTCCATAGTGCTCCCAGTAGTCCCCCCCCTTGTTGTGCCCCCAGTAGTATTCCCCCCCGTAGTGCTCCCAGTAGTCCCTCCCCTTGTAGTGCCCCCAGTAGTATTCCCCCGCTGTAGTGCTCCCAGTAGTATTCCCCCGCTGTAGCGCTCTCAGTAGTCCCCCCTTGTAGTTCCCCCAGTAGTATTCTCCCCCTTGTAGAGCCCCCAGTAGTAGTCCCCCCCTTGTAGTGCCCCCAGTAGTATTCCCCCATTGTAGTGCCCTCAGTAGTATTCCCCCCCTTGTAGTGCCCCCAGTAGTAGTCTCCCCCCTTGTAGTGCCCCCAGTAGTATTCCCCCGCTGTAGTGCCTCCAGTAGTATTCCCCCGCTGTAGTGCTCCCAGTAGTATTCCCCCGCTGTAGCGCTCTCAGTAGTCCCCCCTTGTAGTTCCCCCAGTAGTATTCCCCCCCTTGTAGAGCCCCCAGTAGTAGTCCCCCCCTTGTAGTGCCCCCAGTAGTATTCCCCCCCTTGTAGTGCTCCCAGTAGTCCTCTCCCTTGCAGTGCCCCCAGTAGTATTCCCCCCCTTGTAGTGCCCCCAGTAGTATTCCCCCTCATAGTGCTCCCAGTAGTCCTCCCCTTTGTAGTGCCCCCAGTAGTAGTCCCCCCCCTTGTAGTGCCCCCAGTAGTATTCCCCCCCTTATAGTGCCCCCAGTAGTATTCACCCCCTTGTAGTGCCCCCAGTAGTATTCCCCCCCTTGTAGTGCCCCCAGTAGTATTCCCCCCTTGTAGTGCCCCCAGTAGTATTCCCCCCCTTGTAGTGCCCCCAGTAGTATTCCCCTCCTTGTAGTGCTCCCAGTAGTCCCCCCTTGTAGTGCCCCCAGTAGTATTCCCCTCCTTGTAGTGCCCCCAGTAGTATTCCCCTCCATAGTGCTCCCAGTAGTCCCCCCCCTTGTTGTGCCCCCAGTAGTATTCCCCCCGTAGTGCTCCCAGTAGTCCCTCCCCTTGTAGTGCCCCCAGTAGTATTCCCCCCGTAGTGCTCCCAGTAGTCCCCCCCCTTGTAGTGCCCCCAGTAGTCCCCCCCTTGTAGTGCCCCCAGTAGTATTCCCCCCCGTAGTGCTCCCAGTAGTATTCCCCCCCTTGTAGTGCCCCAGTAGTATTCCCCCCGTAGTGCTCCCAGTAGTCCTCCCTCTTGAAGTGTCACCAGTAGTATTCCCCCCCGTAGTGCTCCCAGTAGTCCTCCCCCTTGTAGTGCCCCCAGTAGTATTCCCCCCCTGTAGTGCTCCCAGTAGTCCCCCCCTTGTAGTGCCCCCAGTAGTATTCCCCTCCTTGTAGTGCCCCCAGTAGTAGTCCCCCCCCTGTTGTGCCCCAGTAGTATTCCCCCCCTTGTAGTGCTCCCAGTAGTCCTCCCCCTTGCAGTGCCCCCAGTAGTATTCCCCCCCTTGTAGTGCCCCCAGTAGTATTCCCCCTCATAGTGCTCCCAGTAGTCCTCCCCTTTGTAGTGCCCCCAGTAGTAGCCCCCCCTTGTAGTGCCCCCAGTAGTATTCCCCCCCTTGTAGTGCCCCCAGTAGTATTCACCCCCTTGTAGTGCCCCCAGTAGTATTCCCCCCCTTGTAGTGCCCCCAGTAGTATTCCCCTCCTTGTAGTGCTCCCAGTAGTCCCCCCCTTGTAGTGCCCCCAGTAGTATTCCCCTCCTTGTAGTGCCCCCAGTAGTATTCCCCTCCATAGTGCTCCCAGTAGTCCCCCCCCTTGTTGTGCCCCCAGTAGTATTCCCCCCCGTAGTGCTCCCAGTAGTCCCTCCCCTTGTAGTGCCCCCAGTAGTATTCCCCCGCTGTAGTGCTCCCAGTAGTATTCCCCCGCTGTAGCGCTCTCAGTAGTCCCCCCTTGTAGTTCCCCCAGTAGTATTCTCCCCCTTGTAGAGCCCCCAGTAGTAGTCCCCCCTTGTAGTGCCCCCAGTAGTATTCCCCCCCTTGTAGTGCTCCCAGTAGTCCTCTCCCTTGCAGTGCCCCCAGTAGTATTCCCCCCCTTGTAGTGCCCCCAGTAGTATTCCCCCTCATAGTGCTCCCAGTAGTCCTCCCCTTTGTAGTGCCCCCAGTAGTAGTCCCCCACCTTGTAGTGCCCCCCAGTAGTATTCCCCCCCTTATAGTGCCCCCAGTAGTATTCACCCCCTTGTAGTGCCCCCAGTAGTATTCTCCCCCTTGTAGTGCCCCCAGTAGTATTCCCCCCTTGTAGTGCCCCCAGTAGTATTCCCCTCCTTGTAGTGCTCCCAGTAGTCCCCCCTTGTAGTGCCCCCAGTAGTATTCCCCTCCTTGTAGTGCCCCCAGTAGTATTCCCCTCCATAGTGCTCCCAGTAGTCCCCCCCCTTGTTGTGCCTCCAGTAGTATTCCCCCCGTAGTGCTCCCAGTAGTCCCTCCCCTTGTAGTGCCCCCAGTAGTATTCCCCCCGTAGTGCTCCCAGTAGTCCCCCCCTTGTAGTGCCCCCAGTAGTATTCCCCCCCATAGTGCTCCCAGTAGTATTCCCCCCCTTGTAGTGCCCCAGTAGTATTCCCCCCGTAGTGCTCCCAGTAGTCCTCCCTCTTGTAGTGTCACCAGTAGTATTCCCCCCCGTAGTGCTCCCAGTAGTCCTCCCCCTTGTAGTGCCCCCAGTAGTATTCCCCCCCTGTAGTGCTCCCAGTAGTCCCCCCCCTTGTAGTGCCCCCAGTAGTATTCACCCCCTTGTAGTGCCCCCAGTAGTATTCTCCCCCTTGTAGTGCCCCCAGTAGTATTCCCCCCTTGTAGTGCCCCCAGTAGTATTCCCCTCCTTGTAGTGCTCCCAGTAGTCCCCCCTTGTAGTGCCCCCAGTAGTATTCCCCTCCTTGTAGTGCCCCCAGTAGTATTCCCCTCCATAGTGCTCCCAGTAGTCCCCCCCCTTGTTGTGCCTCCAGTAGTATTCCCCCCGTAGTGCTCCCAGTAGTCCCTCCCCTTGTAGTGCCCCCAGTAGTATTCCCCCCGTAGTGCTCCCAGTAGTCCCCCCCTTGTAGTGCCCCCAGTAGTATTCCCCCCCGTAGTGCTCCCAGTAGTATTCCCCCCCTTGTAGTGCCCCAGTAGTATTCCCCCCGTAGTGCTCCCAGTAGTCCTCCCTCTTGTAGTGTCACCAGTAGTATTCCCCCCCGTAGTGCTCCCAGTAGTCCTCCCCCTTGTAGTGCCCCCAGTAGTATTCCCCCCCTGTAGTGCTCCCAGTAGTCCCCCCCCTTGTAGTGCCCCCAGTAGTATTCCCCTCCTTGTAGTGCCCCCAGTAGTAGTCCCCCCCCTGTTGTGCCCCAGTAGTATTCCCCCCCTTGTAGTGCTCCCAGTAGTCCTCCCCCTTGCAGTGCCCCCAGTAGTATTCCCCCCCTTGTAGTGCCCCCAGTAGTATTCCCCCTCATAGTGCTCCCAGTAGTCCTCCCCTTTGTAGTGCCCCCAGTAGTAGCCCCCCCCTTGTAGTGCCCCCAGTAGGATTCCCCCCCTTGTAGTGCCCCCAGTAGTATTCACCCCCTTGTAGTGCCCCCAGTAGTATTCCCCCCCTTGTAGTGCCCCCAGTAGTATTCCCCTCCTTGTAGTGCTCCCAGTAGTCCCCCCCTTGTAGTGCCCCCAGTAGTATTCCCCTCCTTGTAGTGCCCCCAGTAGTATTCCCCTCCATAGTGCTCCCAGTAGTCCCCCCCTTGTTGTGCCCCCAGTAGTATTCCCCCCCGTAGTGCTCCCAGTAGTCCCTCCCCTTGTAGTGCCCCCAGTAGTATTCCCCCCCGTAGTGCTCCCAGTAGTCCCCCCCTTGTAGTGCCCCCAGTAGTATTCCCCCCGTAGTGCTCCCAGTAGTATTCCCCCCCTTGTAGTGCCCCAGTAGTATTCCCCCCGTAGTGCTCCCAGTAGTCCTCCCTCTTGTAGTGTCACCAGTAGTATTCCCCCCCGTAGTGCTCCCAGTAGTCCTCCCCCTTGTAGTGCCCCCAGTAGTATTCCCCCCCTGTAGTGCTCCCAGTAGTCCCCCCCTTGTAGTGCCCCCAGTAGTATTCCCCCCGTAGTGCTCCCAGTAGTCCCCCCCTTGTAGTGCCCCCAGTAGTATTCCCCTCCTTGTAGTGCCCCCAGTAGTAGTCCCCCCCTGTTGTGCCCCAGTAGTAGTCCCCCCCCTTGTAGTGCCCCCAGTAGTCCCCCCCCCTTGTAGTGCCCCCAGTAGTATTCCCCCCCGCAGTGCTCCCAGTAGTATTCCCCCCTTGTAGTGCCCCAGTAGTATTCCCCCCATAGTGCTCCCAGTAGTCCTCCCTCTTGTAGTGCCCCCAGTAGTATTCCCCCCCGTACTGCTCCCAGTAGTCCTCCCCCTTGTAGTGCCCCCAGTAGTATTCCCCCCCTGTAGTGCTCCCAGTAGTCCCCCCCTTGTAGTGCCCCCAGTAGTATTCCCCCCATAGTGCTCCCAGTAGTCCTCCCCCTTGTAGTGCCCCCAGTAGTATTCCCTCCGTAGTGCTCCCAGTAGTCCCCCCCCTTGTAGTGCCCCCAGTTGTATTCCCCCCCATAGTGCTCCCAGTAGTATTCCCCCCTTGTAGTGCCCCAGTAGTATTCCCCCGTAGTGCTCCCAGTAGTCCTCCCCCTTGTAGTGCCCCCAGTAGTAGTCCCCCCCTGTTGTGCCCCCAGTAGTATTCCCCCCCGCAGTGCTCCCAGTAGTCCCCCCCTTGTAGTGCCCCCAGTAGTATTCCCCCCCTTGTAGTGCTCCCAGTAGTCCTCTCCCTTGCAGTGCCCCCAGTAGTATTCCCCCCCTTGTAGTGCCCCCAGTAGTATTCCCCCTCATAGTGCTCCCAGTAGTCCTCCCCTTTGTAGTGCCCCCAGTAGTAGTCCCCCCCCTTGTAGTGCCCCCAGTAGTATTCCCCCCCTTATAGTGCCCCCAGTAGTATTCACCCCCTTGTAGTGCCCCCAGTAGTATTCCCCCCCTTGTAGTGCCCCCAGTAGTATTCCCCCCTTGTAGTGCCCCCAGTAGTATTCCCCCCCTTGTAGTGCCCCCAGTAGTATTCCCCTCCTTGTAGTGCTCCCAGTAGTCCCCCCTTGTAGTGCCCCCAGTAGTATTCCCCTCCTTGTAGTGCCCCCAGTAGTATTCCCCTCCATAGTGCTCCCAGTAGTCCCCCCCCTTGTTGTGCCCCCAGTAGTATTCCCCCCATAGTGCTCCCAGTAGTCCCTCCCCTTGTAGTGCCCCCAGTAGTATTCCCCCCGTAGTGCTCCCAGTAGTCCCCCCCCTTGTAGTGCCCCCAGTAGTCCCCCCCTTGTAGTGCCCCCAGTAGTATTCCCCCCCGTAGTGCTCCCAGTAGTATTCCCCCCCTTGTAGTGCCCCAGTAGTATTCCCCCCGTAGTGCTCCCAGTAGTCCTCCCTCTTGTAGTGTCACCAGTAGTATTCCCCCCCGTAGTGCTCCCAGTAGTCCTCCCCCTTGTAGTGCCCCCAGTAGTATTCCCCCCCTGTAGTGCTCCCAGTAGTCCCCCCCCTTGTAGTGCCCCCAGTAGTATTCCCCTCCTTGTAGTGCCCCCAGTAGTAGTCCCCCCCTTGTAGTGCCCCCAGTAGTATTCCCCCCCTTGTAGTGCTCCCAGTAGTCCTCCCCCTTGCAGTGCCCCCAGTAGTATTCCCCCCCTTGTAGTGCCCCCAGTAGTATTCCCCCTCATAGTGCTCCCAGTAGTCCTCCCCTTTGTAGTGCCCCCAGTAGTAGCCCCCCCCTTGTAGTGCCCCCAGTAGTATTCCCCCCCTTGTAGTGCCCCCAGTAGTATTCACCCCCTTGTAGTGCCCCCAGTAGTATTCCCCCCCTTGTAGTGCCCCCAGTAGTATTCCCCTCCTTGTAGTGCTCCCAGTAGTCCCCCCCCTTGTAGTGCCCCCAGTAGTATTCCCCTCCTTGTAGTGCCCCTAGTAGTATTCCCCTCCATAGTGCTCCCAGTAGTCCCCCCCCCTTGTTGTGCCCCCAGTAGTATTCCCCTCCTTGTAGTGCCCCTAGTAGTATTCCCCTCCATAGTGCTCCCAGTAGTCCCCCCCCCTTGTTGTGCCCCCAGTAGTATTCCCCCCCGTAGTGCTCCCAGTAGTCCCTCCCCTTGTAGTGCCCCCAGTAGTATTCCCCCCCGTAGTGCTCCCAGTAGTCCCCCCCTTGTAGTGCCCCCAGTAGTATTCCCCCCGTAGTGCTCCCAGTAGTATTCCCCCCCTTGTAGTGCCCCAGTAGTATTCCCCCCGTAGTGCTCCCAGTAGTCCTCCCTCTTGTAGTGTCACCAGTAGTATTCCCCCCCGTAGTGCTCCCAGTAGTCCTCCCCCTTGTAGTGCCCCCAGTAGTATTCCCCCCCTGTAGTGCTCCCAGTAGTCCCCCCCTTGTAGTGCCCCCAGTAGTATTCCCCCCGTAGTGCTCCCAGTAGTCCCCCCCTTGTAGTGCCCCCAGTAGTATTCCCCTCCTTGTAGTGCCCCCAGTAGTAGTCCCCCCCTGTTGTGCCCCAGTAGTAGTCCCCCCCTTGTAGTGCCCCCAGTAGTCCCCCCCCCTTGTAGTGCCCCCAGTAGTATTCCCCCCCGCAGTGCTCCCAGTAGTATTCCCCCCTTGTAGTGCCCCAGTAGTATTCCCCCCATAGTGCTCCCAGTAGTCCTCCCTCTTGTAGTGCCCCCAGTAGTATTCCCCCCCGTACTGCTCCCAGTAGTCCTCCCCTTTGTAGTGCCCCCAGTAGTATTCCCCCCCTGTAGTGCTCCCAGTAGTCCCCCCCTTGTAGTGCCCCCAGTAGTATTCCCCCCATAGTGCTCCCAGTAGTCCTCCCCCTTGTAGTGCCCCCAGTAGTATTCCCTCCGTAGTGCTCCCAGTAGTCCCCCCCCTTGTAGTGCCCCCAGTAGTATTCCCCCCCATAGTGCTCCCAGTAGTATTCCCCCCCTTGTAGTGCCCCAGTAGTATTCCCCCGTAGTGCTCCCAGTAGTCCTCCCCCTTGTAGTGCCCCCAGTAGTATTCCCTCCGTAGTGCTCCCAGTAGTCCCCCCCCTTGTAGTGCCCCCAGTAGTATTCCCCCCCATAGTGCTCCCAGTAGTATTCCCCCCCTTGTAGTGCCCCAGTAGTATTCCCCCGTAGTGCTCCCAGTAGTCCTCCCCCTTGTAGTGCCCCCAGTAGTATTCCCACCCTGTAGTGCTCCGAGTAGTCCCCCCCTTGTAGTGCCCCCAGTAGTATTCCCCCCGTAGTGCTCCCAGTAGTCCCCCCCTTGTAGTGCCCCCAGTAGTATTCCCCTCCTTGTAGTGCCCCCAGTAGTAGTCCCCCCCTGTTGTGCCCCAGTAGTAGTCCCCCCCCTTGTAGTGCCCCCAGTAGTCCCCCCCCTTGTAGTGCCCCCAGTAGTATTCCCCCCCGCAGTGCTCCCAGTAGTATTCCCCCCTTGTAGTGCCCCAGTAGTATTCCCCCCATAGTGCTCCCAGTAGTCCTCCCTCTTGTAGTGCCCCCAGTAGTATTCCCCCCCGTACTGCTCCCAGTAGTCCTCCCCCTTGTAGTGCCCCCAGTAGTATTCCCCCCCTGTAGTGCTCCCAGTAGTCCCCCCCTTGTAGTGCCCCCAGTAGTATTCCCCCCATAGTGCTCCCAGTAGTCCTCCCCCTTGTAGTGCCCCCAGTAGTATTCCCTCCGTAGTGCTCCCAGTAGTCCCCCCCCTTGTAGTGCCCCCAGTAGTATTCCCCCCCTGTAGTGCTCCCAGTAGTCCCCCCCTTGTAGTGCCCCCAGTAGTATTCCCCCCATAGTGCTCCCAGTAGTCCTCCCCCTTGTAGTGCCCCCAGTAGTATTCCCTCCGTAGTGCTCCCAGTAGTCCCCCCCCTTGTAGTGCCCCCAGTAGTATTCCCCCCCATAGTGCTCCCAGTAGTATTCCCCCCCTTGTAGTGCCCCAGTAGTATTCCCCCGTAGTGCTCCCAGTAGTCCTCCCCCTTGTAGTGCCCCCAGTAGTATTCCCACCCTGTAGTGCTCCGAGTAGTCCCCCCCCCTTGTAGTGCCCCCAGTAGTAATCCACCTCCCCCCGCAGTAGAGATAATAAAAAAAAAAACACTTACCTGACACCCGCTCCTCCGTCCGCCGCTTTGCACTATGGGAGTGACGCGTCATGGGAGTGACGCGTCACTCCCATTACCCACTGCGGGAGACGGAAGATGTCCGGCTCTGGCAGTGGGAGCAGCAGCCGATCAGAGTCTGTCTGACTCTCATCAGCTGCTAAAGCAAACACAGCTGCCGGTGCCGGCGGCTGTGTGTTTGTGCTGTGTAGCGCTGACCGAACTCCGTCCGGTCAGCGCTACGCACGTGGTGCAGCTGTGTCACAGAGACACAGACTGCACCGCGGCCCGCATGGTACGCAGCTGAGGCGCCCTCCACTATGTGGCGCCTTACACAGCTGCGTACCATGCGTAACGGGAGAACCGGCCCTGGCACCAGCAGCAGTACAGTGCAGGCTCAGAAAAGCCGACTTGTGTGACAGGAAACATTGTATCCTATACTCCACTGACTAATACCCCTTTTACACTGGAGCTAAAACCCGGGTTTTTTAAGGGTTAACCCGTGCAGCTCCCTGGTGTAAAAGGGGAGAGGGTTGGATCGCCGGGTCGAGTGACCCGGCAATCTAACCCAGGTAAATAGCAGGGTTTAACACGGTCGTAGCCTGTAAAACCCTGCTGTGAGAACAGCGCACTCCGGGTCATAATGACCTGGAGTGCGCTGCTATCCGGCCGATTGGTCCGGCTTCAGTGGCGCTTGGAGATAACATCATCTCCAAGTGTCCACTTTCACGCCGGGAAAGCCGGGTCTATGCAGACCCGACTCCAGTGTGAGCGGTGCAGACTCGGGAATCTGATCCGGATAGGAACTTTGGGGGTCATTCAGACCCGCTCGCGAGCGCAGGACGCTCGCAAGCGGGTCGATGTTGCCCCACTGCGCATGACGGAGGGAGCTCCGTCGTGCGCATCACCGAGACCCGGATAGCGACGGGCTCTAGGTCGCTCCGGGTCTCGCACCAAAAGGGGCGTGCTGTCGATGTTGATTGACAGCACGCCCCCTTTGGTGGGCGTGCCGGTGGCGTGGCTGCCAGACGGAGGCGTTCCCATGGGAACGCCTACCGTCTGAAGCTGGCCTCACTGACATCACTAGTGATGCCAGTGGGAGTGATTTTGGCTCTGATAGAGCCAAAATCACTCCAGGGCTTGCGGAAGCGAGACCCTACCGCAGGGTCTCCGTCGCAAGCCCGATGGTCGCGATGGTCTTGACCATCGCGACCATCATCATGGACGCTCGCATAAGCTGTGGGTGGTCACCAACAGCTATGCGAGCGTCCAGGAGGACGCTCCATTTTCATGTAGGAGGGCCCTGATTCAGAGCGAGCGCTCTGGTCAGAGCGTTCGGCTCTGAATCAGGCCCTTTGTTCCAACTCCGGGTCAGACCAGGAATTTAGGTGGAAAAGGGGTATTACAGTGACGGCATGGACACGGCACGGCAGCTGTACTTCTCAGCGTATATTCCTGGCTGTAACACGGCGACCGTACCGTCTGAAAGGACCCACCAGTTTCCATTATTAATTACATTTTGCACCCGGCAAAAAACCCGGCCAGTCAAAACCAGCATGTGTGAAATAGCCCTATGAATTCCAAGGCTTCTCAAAGAGCAGAGCAGGTGCCCAGGAGACTAGAACATTGCCGGGCCTTACCCAGGTGTCACTGTGGGGCCTTCAGATGCACCGTTCTGCACTTGGCTCAGACCCCAAAAAAGGTGTCATCATGTATTAAAAAGAAAAAGAAAACACAAAAACTTGTATAACTTGTCCCCAGTAACATCCAGTTATTGTGCTGTTTGTTAGCTGGCACTTGGCCTCTATCTGCTGTTTCCTAAGAGTGATCCTTAATTACTGTATGTGTTCTCTGCACTTTGCACCAGTAAATTAGGACGCTTTGTATCGGAGATGTCCCATACTAGGTGTGACATTTTTATTTGCAACCTCCGGGGGGAATGAAATCTTTCTTAGAAAATCTTTTGACACAGAGCAAATCCCCCCGTGGGCAGCGCAGTGAACGTCTCAGTGGTGGATTTGTGTAAAATAGATAATTCTCTTTAGCAACTTTCCCAAGTCAGCAGGAAATAACCCTTTAATGACATTACCCTGTCACTGATTGCTAACCGTCATCACAGACATTCAGTGCAGTTTCTCATGGACTTCTATCTATAGCTCTAGTGATGTGGCTGGACTTCCAGCAGAGGGGCACGTTTATATCAATAGATAAAACTTCCTGTACTACAACAGGGTTAGTGTTACCTGCACATGGGCCTGTTCTTTTACCAAGCAATCACAGATTTTTGACACTGATAGGCTTACCTCACTACTCCTAGTGATTAGCTTTCACTGTCAGTAACTGCCTATTACTGACTCCTCGCAATGCGTAGTGGGCAGGTAACTCGCTGCCACCATCAGGCTCCTACACCAACACCTAGAACTGCCTACTTCTGGGTATGTGTGGACACACTATTGCAACACCTCCTGGTAGGTGTCGACTAATTCCCACTGGTTCCTCACTATGGACCAGTCAGCGCTGGGCAGAGGTGTAGCGTGTAGCCATGGTGCCCGGAGCACATGCGTGCTAGGCCCCCCCCTCAAGTGTTCCAGGGAGGAGGTGGGACCATATGGGATTAAAGTAAAGAGGAGTAAATATATAGATTAGGGGCAGCCCCCTGTAGTGGTGTCCATATGCAGTGCCACCTGTAGTGGTACCCATTTGCAATGCCCCCTGTAGTGGTGCCCATATGCAATGCCCTCTGTTGTGGTGCCCATATGAAGTGCCCCCTGTAGTGGTACCCATATGCAATGTCCCCTGTAGTGGTGCCCATATGCAGCGCCCCTTGTGCCCCAGGAGAGGTCCCCCTTATGCGGGCCTCCAGTAGTGCCCTAAGTAGTGATCCCCCTATGCAGTGCGCCTTATGCAGGCCTCCAGTAGTGCCCCAGTAGTGATCTCCCTATGCAGTGCCCCTTATACAGTGCCTCCAGTAGTGGTCCCCCCTGTGCAGTGCCCCCTGTAGTAAGCCCCTTATATAGTGCCCCCAGTAGTGGTACTCCCTATGCAGTGCCCCTTATATAGTGCCCCCAGTAGTAGTCCCCCGATATGCAGTGCCCCCAATAGTGGTAACCCTTATGCAGTGTCCTTTAAATAGTGGCTCCAGTTGTAGTCCTCCCCTATCTATGCAGTACCCCCAATTTTGCCCTTTATATAGAGCCCCCAGTAGGGGGTCACCCAATGCAGTGCCCCTAGTGGCAGTCCCCCCCTATGCAGTGCCCCTACTAGTTGTCCCCTCCCCTTGTAGTGCCCCTAGTAGTAGTCTCCCCCCTTGTAGTGCCCCCAGTAGTAGTCCCCCCCTTGTGCCCCCAGTAGTAGTCCCCCCTTTGTAGTGCCCCTAGAAGTAGTCCCCCCTTGTAGTGCCCCCAGTAGACACACGTAATAAAAATATAGAAAAAACACTTACCTGAATCCCCGCTCCCGCCGCCATCCGCTCCTCCGTCCGTCCTCCCGGGCCGGCCCGCTCTGCATTATGGGAGAGACGTCATGACATCTCTCCTGTTAAACAGTGCGGGAGCCGGGAGATGGAGCTCATGAGTGAGGTCCAGCCCGGGTACGGCAGCGGGCACAGAGGGCAATGAGAGTCTGACAGGTGCCGCAAGCATCTGCAAATAAAAAAAAAAACACCTGGGGCATACTTGGGGTCCCCCCCCAGCCTGAGTTTATTTCGCTAGTTTAAAAGTTTGTCCCCCAACTTTTTTTTTTTTCGCCCCCAAAATGAAAGTACCTTTTTTGGGGTGTCCTGTGGTACTTTTTTTTTTTTTTTTTTTTTTGACACAGAATAACTTTGAGGGACTGTCCAAGGGGTGCAGGGTGGTTTTTGGAAGTCTGCACCCCAATTCTGCACTTGTTCTCGCCACCTATTCATAGGTGATACTTTTTCGGTGGGTCCAATGCACAGAATTGTTTGAACCGGCAAAAACTCGGACAAATTGAATACGAGGATAAGTGAAATCGGTCGAAAATTATGTCATCGGCGAAAACGTTTTGCAGAGAACGGCTTTTCGCAGCCTAATTGAATATGGCCCTATGTCTTTAAAAAGACAAGTCCCAGGTGCTTAGGATAATCACAGCATACAGTTGTCATAGTACTATAATCCTTCCTGATGATCAGCGAATAGACATTGTCAGGGCTCACAGGCCCTCTTTTTATCCAGTTCTAACACACAATACCACAGGGGTAAGCCTGCTCTGGGTCCCTAAACCAATCAAGCTATGTGCATGCTCTTTGGAGCTCTAGTAAAAGAAATAGCAGGCTGTGCTGGCCATCTCTCCCTACACCTCCTAATCTCACTTTGAATCGTGAGCTGCAAGAAAAGACATTCCGGTCTCATTGGGAGGGGAACTGGGGGATCCAGCAGCCCATGGAGGGTTCTAGATTGCACTAGACAACCAGGGAAAAAAATAAGTGCAATTTTACTTAAAATATACATTTAGAATACATTGTTAAATATATATATATACTCTGTGCCTAGTGTTCAGCATTATTAGGCTTGACATACCCAGCCTCTAAAGCAAAATACAATGTATTTTATTATATATGCAGTATTTTTAATGTAAGTGCTGGGGCTTAACTCTTTCAGCGCTGGTGTCGCCGGGAGTTAGGCTCCCTGGACCTCAGCATTCAGCAGCTCATAACCCTGCAGCCTGGGACTAGACTCCTAGCTGCAGCGGCTCTCCCCATGGTAACCCACAAGTGCCGCAGCTGCTGGACTCAGCCCGGGCTGTGAGTTCTATGTACTGTCCCCTTCAGGACAAGGACAAGGCCACAGGTTGCTATGGGTTACAGGCCATCATTGTTATTTGCACCACACCATTAAATCCCTTATTCTTTACAGCTTGAGGCTCCTGTCATCTGCAATTCATTTCACAGAGTGAAACCAGGAAGCTGTACATTTAATTTCACCCGCAGCTAATTCAGGCAAAAGTTCCGCGACGTGGAGCTTAGCTATTCAATTAAATAGCTATTTCCCCGCGTTATTAGAACGGGACTCCTGCGCGAGAACACACTGATTCCGCGAGAACTGCGGGATCAGTGTGTTATACCCGCTCGCGCGAGGCCGAATAGGGCGGCCTCACGCAGATTTTACCTCGCACCTACATGAGGTGCGAGGTAAAGTTAGTCAGCGGGGACTCGCATGCGGTTTCTCGTGGACACTCGCACGTGAAATCCCCGCTAATTGAATCCCAACCTGTGCGATAATTAGCAGCAGGGTAAACCCCGCGGCTAATTGGATATGCCCCTTAGTGTAGTATAACATACTGTAAATACATAAACAGTACCACACATTCTCTATAGGATAATGTAGAAAACAATGTGTATATGTGTGTGTGTGTATATATACAGTCAGGTCCATAAATATTGGGACATTGACAGAATTTTCAGATTTTGGCCTCTATTCACCATCACAATGGTTTTGAAATGAAACAAACAAGATGTGCTATAACTGCAGACTTTCAGATTTAATTTGAGGGTAATTACATCCAAATCGGGTGAACGGTGTAGGAATTACAACAGTTTCAATATGTGCCTCCCACTTTTTAAGGGGCCAAAAGTAATGGGACTATCAACACAAAAGCTATTTCATGGACAGGTGTGGGCTATTCCCTCATTATTTCATTATCAATTAAGCAGGTAAAAGGTCTGGAGTTGATTCTAGGTGTGACATTTGCATTTGGAATCAGTTGCTGTCGACTCTCAATATGAGATCCAAAGAGCTGTCACTATCAGTGAAGCAAGCCATCATTAGGCTGAAAAATCAAAACAAACCCATCAGAGAGATAGCAAAAACATTAGGTGTGGCCAAATCAACTGTTTGGAACATTCTTAAAAAGAAAGAACGCACCGGAGAGCTGAGCAACACCAAAAGACCCGGAAGACCACGGAAAACAACTGTGGTGGATGACAAAATAATTATTTCCCTGGTGAAGAAAAACCCCTTCACAACATTTGGCCAAATCAAGAACACTCTCCAGGAGGTAGATGTATATGTGTCAAAGTCAACAATCAAGAGAAGACTTCACAAGAGTGAACATAGAGGGTTCACCACAAGATGCAAACCATTGGTGAGCCACAAAAACAGGAAGACCAGATTAGAGTTTGCCAAACAACATATAAAAAAGCCATTACAGTTCTGGAACAACATCCTATGGACAGATGAGACAAAGATCAACTTGTACCAGAGTGATGGGAAGAGAAGAGTATGGAGAAGGAAAGGAACTGCTCATGATCCAAAACATACCACCTCATCATTGAAGCATGGTGGTGGTAGTGTCATGGCGTGGGCATTTATGGCTGCCAATGGAACTGGTTCCCTTGTATTTATTGATGATGTGACTGCTGACAAAAGCAGCAGAATGAATTCTGAAGTGTTTTGGGCAATATTATATGCTCATATTCAGTCAAATGCTTCAGAACTCATTGGACGGCGCTTCACAGTGCAGATGGACAATGACCCGAAGCATACTGCAAAAGCAACCAAAGAGTTTTTTAAGGCTAAAAAGTGGAATGTTATGCAATGGCCAAGTCAATCCCCTGACCTGAATCCGATTGAGCATGCATTTCACTTGATGAAGACAAAACTGAAGGGAAAATGCCCCAAGAACAAGCAGGAACTGAAGACCTTTGCAGTAGAGGCTGGCAGAGCATCACCAGGGATGAAACCCAGCGTCCTGTGATGTCTATGCATTCCAGACTTCAGGCTGTAATTGCCTGCAAAGGATTTGCAGCAAAGTATTAAAAAGTGAAAGTTAGATTTAGGATTGTTTAGTTTGTTCCATTACTTTTGGCCCCTTAAAAAGTAGGAGGCACATATAGAAACCGTTGTAATTCCTACACCGTTCACCTGATTTGGATGTAATTACCCTCAAATTAAATCTGAAAGTTTGCAGTTAAAGCACATCTTGTTTGTTTCACTTCAAAGCCATTGTGGTGGTGAATAGAGGCCAAAATCAGAAAATTCTGTCAATGTCCCAATATTTATGGACCTGACTTGTGTGTGTATATATATATATATATATATATATATATATTTTATATAATACAAACTCGGCACTCACTTTTCAAACTGTAATTCCTTTGCATACAGGGAATGTTAGTTGACTCAGATATATGATCTTTTATTCTACACTACACTAAGTTACCGCAGCTGGAATCTGTGCTGTGCATGCGCTGTTACATCTGTAAAACCAGTGCATGCGCAGTACTACCTACAGCTGCAGAAATTTTGGAAAATGTCCTTAAAAATGTTATTTTAGTGTTGATGAATAGGCCCCTCTCTCTCTCTCTCTCATCTGGAAACTGCTTCCCAAGTTATTAACTTTACATCCGCATAAAAATCCAACCAGATGCATCTTCCTGTAAATTTATTCAATATATAT
This sequence comes from Taudactylus pleione, assembly GCA_031769625.1. Lineage (NCBI taxonomy): Eukaryota > Metazoa > Chordata > Amphibia > Anura > Myobatrachidae > Taudactylus > Taudactylus pleione. The sequence continues at coordinate 1,860,433 of JAUIMM010000033.1, read as the reverse complement.
AATAGCAAAGAAAAACAACTTCACAAAGAGTAACCTTAATCAAAATATCATGCATACAAATAAAAACATAAAAAGCTTATAAAACCGGCATGAAAATGCCAATAAAACCTGGAAAGTAATATCCCTGGCTGCAGGTAAGTAATAATGATGTAAATATAGAGATATTGAGAAGCTGGAGGGGTCTAATTCTCTGGTAAATAATATTGTATATGGGGTATAGCAGGGAATACGTGAGCGCAATATAATGATGAACAAAAAGGACTTTATTTTAAAGGGAAAATGCACCTAATTTACACATATTATTTTCACTTTATTTTCACAGCTAATCAGATGTACATTCATTATGTAAGAACCTCATCTGAATTCTCCAGTGAGAAACGTATTACTGCCATACAGTATATGAGTGGAAGCTGGTTTGCATACCAGGGATGGAAAATTTAAGCTATAATCCAACACTCCAATAGAGCAGGGCCCCCTTGTGGCTAAATTATCATGAATTATTTTGGTGTACAAATTATAAGATTTAAACTAAGTACAGCAGAGAGGATCAATTTCTTAACAAGCGGAAAGAGAAATACAGTAATTGTTTTCAAGATCCGTAATGGATTTCACAATATAAATTATTTTTAAGATAAAACTATAAATGCTCTATAAATTGCTCACATATACTGTATCACAAACAGGACAATATTTAGCAGTTTAACAATCTGATGACATATTTTAAACCACAGTGCTTTCAAAATGCTACTTATCGCTAAATGTCATTATTTGGCTTTAAATTGCATTGTTTTTGGGTTTTTTTTAAATTTGCCATCTCATTCTACTTTATAACCTCTGGATAACGAGACCTGTAATATCTTAAGGGTGTGTGGTGAATCCGTCATGTAACAGCAGAGAAAAGTAGGACATTCACTTTGCATTATTTCAGTGCTTTGATCTGTAAACTGTATTGTATTTACACAGTATTACTCTGTGTTGATGCTGCTACTATAAACTATACGTATACAGTTATTTAATTTTTTTTCTCAAAAAGTTACTGTTGTGTTATTGGCAAAACATAGCCAAAGGTTGGCAAAGGTGCTGCGTCCAAGTTAGGCTGAAGTTAAATTATCGCGGTGGGGCTTATTCGTGTTTGATGGAAATGCGCTCAGAACATGGCCCATTTACTTAGGTTGTCGAGCTGACTGTATAAGTTACATGCGCCAAGTTTGGGAGTGTATGTATATCCCTTTCTCCAGGGGGTGTATTTACTAAAGTGCAGGTTTTTACAAGTGGAGATGTTGCCCATAGAAACCAATTAGATTCTACTTGACATTTATCTAGCACCTTCTAGAAGATAATAGCTAGAATCTGATTGGTTGCTATGGGCAACATCTGCACTTCTAAAAACCCGCACTATAGTAAATATACTCCCAGGAGAGAAGGGTAGTATATGCGCCTGGGTTACACCAGGATATGTGGCTGCACAGCTGAAGTAGTATGTGCTAATATTACAGAACACAATTCATACACAATATAGTACATAACCGAACAGTGATGCTAACAACTAATCAATTATCATTTAACATGACGGGGAAAATTAGTGTGCAAAAACAAAATAAAAGTCTTTATTAAGGTTAAATGAACACATCCGTCACCTTCCCCTTTAAATATTAAATTACATTTTCTTTACTACTGCAGACGGATTGCTGATCTCGATGTAATAATGGGAATAGATCATAGCACCAGCATTATTGTAGCATTCGCTTTAGTAGAAGGGATCCAGATTCATTCAGTAGCTGCCGATCGTCATCGCTGTCAGTTCGCATTTTGTTTCAGGGGCCAAACACCCATGGGTGATCCACCACTAAGCAGGAGCACATGCTCTTTTTTGTGTGGTAAACACGGCAAGTGTGAATACACCCTTATTGAGTTTGGCTGCACAAACGTACGCCTCCAACCCCCATCCAAGGCCTCTTGGCGCAAGGGTTTGTACGGCCATAATGCGTCTGTGGGCTAAGGATGCACAAGGACATGTTGCGCAATTATAAAAAAAAAATGCAATTTGCAGGGAAAAAAGGTGCAGATTGCACTTGTGACTGACCTGAGTTAGGTAGAAAAGATGAGAATCTCGTGTATTTCTGTAATATTTAAATGACACAACCTATAACTATAGTGAGTCTTTATTTTAAGCAGTAGCTCTGCAATCGAATTTTAAAGGACCATTACTCCAGGTGTAGAAGGGTTCATCCTGCATTTTAGGTATTCTGTAATTGGACTAAAAAATACAAAAAAAGAGACCCCTTTTATATAGGTGCTAATATGTAATTGAATAAATAGTTAATAAAAACAATTAGGCACCAGTCATTACAGCTGTGGGGAGTTGTGTCGAAACTCCCAATAGAATTCACAAGGAACTGGAGAAAATAGATATAATTCACAGCACAAAAACTCAGTGCCCTTAGATCAATGAGTGAATTTAATAGTTGACATAAAATATAACATCAATACACATAATAAGCTTCAATACATTTAAAAATAGAAGCAGGAGCATAAAGAGGATAAACCAATATCAGTGCTGCACTAATTAATAACGTTAGCATGCATGTATGGATAATATTTCAATGGTTATATTCCGGGTGGGCTGGAGCATTGGACGTTCTCTCTCTTTGGGACGTCTCCTATGTAATACCCCTTTTCCATCTAAATTCCAGGTCTGACCCGGAGTTGGAACAAAGTTCCTATACGAATCAGACCCGGAACTTTGCCGGCGCTGACTCGGGATATTCCCGAGTCAGCGCCGCTCACACCGCAGTCGGGTCTGCATAGACCCGGCTTTTGCGGAGTGAAAGTGGACGCTTGGAGATGACGTCATCTCCAAGCGCCACTGAAGCCGGACCAATCGGCCGGCTTGCAGCGCACTCCAGGTCTTCGTGACCCGGAGTGCGCTGTTCCCATAGCAGGGTTTCACGGGCTACGCCCGTGTTAAACCCTGCTAGTTACCTGGGTTGGATTGCCGGGTCACTCGACCCGGCGATCCAACCCTCTCCCCTTTTACACCAGGGAGCTGCCCGGGTTAACCCTTCAAAAACCCGGGTTTTAGCTCCGGTGTAAAAGGGGTATTACTTAGCCTAAGAACGGCAATTGTCCCAATGGAGTATGAGTATTCCAGGCACACTGATAATAAAAGCTGGAAATTAAAATAGAGGTGGATGCTGGATAGATGTAAAGAAGCTCTCACCTATAAGTGGAAAATGTCAGTGTCCAGCAGCGTAGCCTGTATGGTCCAGGTGCGGCAATGCAATGAGTCCAGCACTGATATTGGTTTATCCTCTTTATGCTCCTGCTTCTATTTTTAAATGTATTGAAGCTTATTATGTGTATTGATGTTATATTTTATGTCAATGATTAAATTCACTCATTGATCCAAGGGCACTGAGTTTTTGCGCTGTGAATTATATCTATTCTGTAATTGGAGTTTAAATGGTCCTTACCTGGCAGAAATTCTGCATTAACACATGTTGTCCATCTCCAGGGTCATGTGAAGGACCCTTTAACACGGTCTTCGATTGGGTGAGGAAGGAGAGGAACCAGTACGGGGAGACGGTTGTCCGATACAACACTTACTTCTTCAGGAACAGCTGGTACTGGATGTACGAGAACCGGAACAATAGGACCCGTTATGGAGATCCAGTTGCAGTGTCAGCTGGGTGGCAAGGGATCCCCACACAGAACATTGACGCCTTCGTACACGTGTGGACCTGGACCAAGGACGACTGCTATTTCTTCAAAGGTACATAAAGCACTGATGGCAAAAATAAGGTTACTGCATTGTGCATCAACTCAATAAGACAAAGCCATCCAGTTACTCTGATTTAATGGTGCACCCACCTAGAACACAGCCAGGGAACGTGGCAGTTATATCCAGTACTCACCGTTGTATCCTATTCAAGGTCAAGGACAAAAAGAAAAACAAAAAGCATCTCAGCTGAAATATTGTAGAAGCTTTTGTGAAGTCCTTCCGACTTCACAAAAATATTTCAGCAGAAAGAGAACTAGTTGTGTTGCTAAAGGCTGCAGGACTCAGCAGGATGTATGAAGACCAGAAACTACAAGTCATACTCCAAATATCCTACTCCCTGCGGCTGACATAGTTCATGGGTTCTGACACTAATGAGTTTGGCCTCAGTTATAGTGGATTATTATATGTTATACTATAAAGTATTATCAGAGTATACACATATAGCTGGTAAAAGAGTATGCCAACCTGTGAACTCTATGAAATGCTATAAGTATAACAATTGTGGGACTAGGACCCTGGATGTTGTGCACAGCGATCCCGCTGTTCTTGTCATCTCTGGACCCTGATTAAAGGGTTAAATGAACCAGCATCTCGTCCATAGACCAGAACACAGAGGCTTTCTGTTACTGGTGCTTTAAATATCCACATGGTGCGAGGATTAAGATTGGGCATCTGACGCGTTTCATCTTGCTGTCTCTTTCAAAGGCCACTGACACAGCGTAAGTTAATAGTTTATATAGTACTCCCACATATTATCCAATTACATAATTAGGATGTATTTCAGGTATTATTACGTTATTATTATTACATCTTATACTGACAGTCTTGACTGTTGCCCACATATATCAGCTAATTTTATTTATTAACATCTACATAGCACACATATATTACACAGAGTTTAACAGATAATATTTCAGTCATTCACATCAGTCCCTGCCCCAGTGGAGCTTACACTCTATTTTCCAAATAATATAGATACACTTACACACTAGGGTTATTTTTTTCGTTAGAAGCCAATTTCATTGTTTTAGAAATGTGGGAGAAAACCCATGCAAACATGGGGAGGACATACAAACTCCACAAAGAAAGGGCGTTGTTCGTGTATTGACCCGATGACATCAGGGCTGTGAGGCAGTAATGCTAACCACTATGCCACTGTGCTGAACATTGAGCAGGAGCATAGTTATGCATTACAGGCGTGATACTACTAGATGGGTGAGCAATACTCTAAGAACTGGGCTGCTGAACTGGACATTTCACATGCTCCTGTACATCACAGCGTATGGGTTTTTTGTATCCCTAATTTAGTTGTTTTTTAATAATTTTATAATGACAAGTTAAGGGTCTTTGGGCCTGATTCAGAGCCGGACGCTATTTGCGCTCGCTCGTTCAGAAAAAGGGGCCAGCTATTTAAATTGATCGCTCGCTCTTTGCGGTCTGTTGACGCCTCTATGTCTGAGCGAGCGAATGAAACATGCGCTCGCTATTTTGTAAAGACGCCCCCTGGCCGCTCGCATCCTACGTAATCTCCGCTATTTATTTGATTAATCGAGTACATCGAAAGGCATCTGAACTGCTCGCACTGCTTGTGGTTGGATTTTCCTACCGCAATCATGCGAACAGTTCAGGCTAAGAGACAACCAAGTGACGTGGCCGATGACGCTGCTTTGTTAATTATGCACCCCCTTAAAATGCCCGTTTTGACCGTTTGGCACGTCTGCGTTAGGATCTCCACTCCCCGTTTTCAAGCACCTTCCCCTGTTACCACCCACAAACGCCTCATCCTGTCACTCAAATTAGCAGGCACTCGCTATTTTGCGAGCACTCGATTTCCGACCGCAGTGACTGGTTGGCGCATGCGCATTACGACCCATACGCATGCGCAGATGTGCGAACATTGCTCGGAGCGAACGAGCGGCCGCTTATGAGCGGCTCTGAATCAGGCCCTTTGTGTGCCGAGGCATAGATGTGGAACAATCAATCATTGGCAACTAGATTTCTATATATTTCTTTCTATAAGAGTTCTTGGCGATGTATGTACTAGTTTACGCATTTCGCCAGTATTTATCTAGTAAGCCTACATTCTCTCCTGGATAGACTCTTAAGCATGTTTTGGAAGGGACGATGTTCCATTAAGAATAACATTACACTTGAGTTTTCCATATATTCATTCATTTTCCAAAAAGCATTGGGTTAATTTGTGTGTTTTTCTTCGTACTGTAAAGATTCTGTCCATGCTGTAATACATTTCACAAAACATTCTATAGATGACTACGGGCCCAATTCGGAGATGAACGCTATTCCGATGTTCACGGAGCTGAGCGATTATTGGTGCATGCATCACGGCCGCCTTGCGTATGGTGGTGCAAATGAATTGCGCTCGCTGAGAGAAAACACTCGCAATTGAGTGACATGAAGAGACCATGTTGTGGGTGGTTACAGGGAGTTCTGGCCAAAACACGGGCGTGTACTAGCCAGCGTCTGCGATCGCGCACACAGAGAACAAAGCTCCAATGTCTCAGTTACCGCGGCCATTGTGAGTGACCATAGACTCACAGGAGGAGTCAAGTGTTTTCAGGACCTGTGTCCAATGCTGCGTTGCGGGCAACTGCGAGGGGCCCAGTAGGCGTCTCAATACAAAAACTGCCGGCCGATGTACAGTAGTAGCATATTTTAGCTATTGCTAAGCGGGAAGAATAGCAAATGCGTTTGCATTATCGTACAGCTCTGAATCAGGCCCCATAAGGGATAGCCAGAGAAATGGAGTTTGGATATCTAGTACTTTTCCAGCTTCCTCATATTATGATCTGTTCATGACTTAGTAAAAGCGACAGCCACACATCAGCTACATCATGCAGTGCACAGAGATTGGGGTCAGCTTCAGGTGCTATGGAGAGCAATGTGTGATTAATCTCTGTCCTGTAACAATAGGTTCTCAGTTCTGGCGCTACGATGGAGAGAATGACAAAGCCTATGCAGAGGATGCTCAGGGACAGAGGTACCCTCGGCTCATTTCTGAGGGCTTCCCTGGAATCCCCAGCCCAATCAACGCTGCATTCTTTGACAGGAGGACCCAGTACATTAACTTCTTTAAAGACTCCCAGGTGAGATTAATCTTTAATTGTAAACTGCAACAATAGGTCAAACATGGCAAATTACATGCGCATCTGTAGTCTGGTTCAGACGACATAGCGGGCACATAGTTTAGTGTGTACCCGCTATGTCGCTGACGATATACGCTCCTGCAGGCAGGTCCAGCGGGCGACATCGTTAGCGAGGGCCAAGCTGAAGAATGCAGTATGGCCCCCGCCATCGCCAAGTGTGTACGCACTTGCCGATGCTGGCATCCCGCCGCTGCCGATACACACTAGACAGTGTCTAGTGTGTAACGGCCTGTAGACGCTCTTCAATCAGGCTTTCGTTCCTAACACTCCACTGAGATTAATATGGCCCAGACCTCTCGGCGCTATTGGGGCAATTCTTCATTCTGCCGACGGCAAAGTTGGGTGATTGTGAAAATCCAACATGTTGGACAATCTCAATTCACGGATTTTGACCCCAAAATGGACAAAATCAATGAGTTGGGGATTGTTAACATGTTGTTTTTTTGCCGATCCCTCAAAAAAAAAAATCACTGATTATCTGAGTTGGCCACTACTGTATGTAAATTGGCATCGGCAGAAAGGGGAACCGGCTTTTAGATGTATGATTTCTTCATCGCTCAATTTAAAGTACAATACTCACTTGTAATACTCCAGGATCGCTCTGCTGCCTGAGACATTGTTTCTATGATAAATTAGTCGTCAGAGTCCCTGTTTCATTAGAATAATGTCCTATCCTGGTTTCCATTCCTCTATGCCAGGGGTGGCCAGCCAGTCAGATTCAAAGAGCCCAAAATATCTGTAGGTATGTCAAAGAGCCGAGATCATGCGTGCGCCGAAGGCGCACATGCAAAAAGGGGTGTGGCCTTGTGCCAGCTAGGCCACGCCCCTTGTATGATATTTGTAGGAGTATGTAAAAGCGCATGTACACAATCACCGTGGAGGTAACTATTAAAGTTAAAGAAAAAGCCAGAGTATAAAAAAAAACATTGAAAAAAAACATAAAATACACTGAAACAAGCCAGTTGCACATAAAATACACTGAAAAAGCCACTTCCACAAAAAATACATTGGAAAAAAAACAGGTTCACATAATACAATTTAGCCTCTCCATGTGTCACTCCAGCAGCCCTTGATGTGTCACAACAGCAGCCTCTCCATGTGTCACTCCAGCAGTCAGTGTCAGTGAGGGGAGCCGGCGGGAGAGCCGCATCAGGACAATGGAAGAGCCACAGGTTGGCCACCGCTGCTCTATGCCGTACTGCTCCTTTAATGTTCATTTCTCTGGCTCCACCACCTCTCCTCTTCCTTATCAGTTGGGAGCACCACAAGGCTCAGTCCTGGGTGCTCTGCTCTTCTTTATACTACTTATCAAGTCGCGATATGCAATCCTGAACATGTAATGCATTCTACTACTATTACTAATTTAATCACCTGTGCTCAAGCATAGATATGCTTAAAACCTGGACTGTTAGGATGCCTTGAGGGCTGAGCTTGGGAACCTCTGTAATTTAGACCAATATGAGTAAGATTGTAACAAAATACATTCCCCATAGTCCTGTTTTGTGCCCAATATTTTCTAAGGAAAAAATTGGAAATTAAACTGCTGCCCAAAAACAAAACACAAAATCCAATGTATGTGAATAGAAGCATCTTAGGGGCGTGTCTCAAACATTAAGGGCCTGGCTCAGAGGTGGACGCAATGGCGACATTTGCGCGGTTGAGCGATTATCTGCTACTCTGCATGCGCAAAAAGTCCTGAAAACCCCAGCGGCACATGAGTCACCCTGAGTGCAGAAGGAGACCGCTGTTGTGTATGGAGGCGCTGGCGTTGGAACCGGTGAGGCAAAAACATGGGCGTTCCTGGGCGGTGAAATAAAACATGAAATGCAAAAAAGAAGGCTATCTCAGGGGCGTGTTGTAGAAGTGTCACCGGCGTGTCAGTGACCGCGGCTGCGTTCTCAATAGAAGAGCCACAGAGGTCATGTAGCCGGAGTTCAGAAGGAGGCACTGTGTCAGCCATGGGCTAGTGCAAGTGGTGGATGCTTTGATGTGCAGATGGTGGAGTGTTTGGAACCACCGGTGGAGTTGCACCATCCATGGGCATTGGAAGTGGCTTACACTATCCGGCGCATGCTAGTACACAAGGGGAGGGCTGAAACCAGCATTTATATATTGCCGCTGCTGCGACTCTGCAAAAAACTACAACTGCTTTGTAATCCCTTTATACCCCTTTTCCACTGGCCAAAATACCCGGGTTATAGCAGTGTAAACTCAAGCAGTGGCTCAGTGGAAAATGGTCCTAGGAAATAATCCCAAATTGATTGACCGGATCTCGAGCAGGGTTTTACCCGGGTAAAACCATGGTCAGGCTCAGTAGAAACGGCTTACCCGAGTCTTCCGACCCAGGACCCGTTTCCTGCATGGTGATTAGCTGTCATTCGGGGGGCTGTGTGTGACAGCTGTCATCGGGGATGGAGAGATTACAGCCTCCCTGTATGGTCCGGACTGTTCCGGTTTTTACCTCATCCCGGCTTCGTACGGGGAGGTTGTGATCTCTCCCTGCCCGGGGTGACAGCTGTCAAAGACAGCCCCCAGGAAGGACCCCCTCCCCTGGTCACCAGCACGGTCCGACGTTCAGGGGAGAGCTGTAATTTCCTGTGCTTGGTGATGACATCATCGCCAAGCGTCGGCACTGCACCCGGATGCAATGTGAACGTCGTCGACGCCGCAATGGAAATGGGGTAAATCCTGGGTGAAAAGGGGTATAGTCACTCAGGCTATGTACAGACAGAGTCCAGAGGAAATTTAGAACTGGCTCCATTATACATAATTATTAATAACATGCAAGGTCTGTGCCCACAGGTGTATGCCTTCGATATCAGCAGAAATCGCATAGTCCCTAATTTCCCTAAGAAGATAATTGACTTTTTCCCGGCCGTACTACGCAACAACCACCCGAGAAGTAACCTGGATGCTGCGTATTACTCCTACAGCCACAGCGCCCTCTTTCTGATGAAAGGAAAGGACTTTTGGAAAGTGGTCAGCGATAAAGACAGAAGGATAAATCCCTCTTTGCCACACAACGGTTTGTTACCCCATCGGGCTATTTCCGAGCAGTGGTTTGATATATGTAATGTACACACATCGTTGCTGAAACTGTGACTTTGAACAATGGTGCCCAAACGAGGAGCAGAAAGGGAAACACTGTCACGGAGGATGATCTGGCGCTTTAATATCTACAGCCTTTCCATAGACCCCAGGAACATTCCAGCATTCCATATAATGCTTCTTAGCTTAGCATGGAAGAGCCACATTGCCGGGCAGCGGATAATAATTTGCACTACTCCAGTCAAATACCAAAAAGAACTTGCTGCTTATAAAGACTCGACGACCAGTTGTCTGTCACAGTGAAGGCGGCCATTTTGTTGGCTGAACCAATAATTGTGAGCACACAGCTTATTCACTAGGAACTAGCGACATGACTGAGGCACAGGTAGCAAAATAGCAGCCTCCACTGGGGATAGAATTGAAATAGAAATTGATTTAACATATGATAATACTTGTGGTAACATGTTTCTCTACAAAACACATGCAAAACATTTAGCAATAGAAAATACTACAGTAAAACTATATACAACTGATACATTTAATTGCTCACAGGCTGCAAGTTTTCAGGAAATAAATGCCCCCCTCTCTTCTGAATACAGTAATGCTGGGTACACATTTAGATGAATGTTTGGTCAAAACGCCCGATTGGTTAGTGTGTTTAGCTTACCAATCAGTCGCTGCAGATGTCTGGGCTGACATCACAACTGGGTGGGCATTTAAACTTGCCTGCCCAATTGAGATGTCAGTGTTAGCAGTCCCTGCAGCAAGCGTACAGGTGGTCGGCAGGTCGCCAGGTCACACATGGGCCGACCTGATATGTCTGTGAACAACGTTGTACACAGACATATCGGGGGTACACACATGCTGATGTACTCGCACTAAATGGTACATCAATAAGTGTATACCCAGCATTAGGATAAGACTTCTCGCTTTTTTATGCGCACTTATAGCTCTTGTATGTAAAATAAATGGCACGTTAAGTCTGTCATTTAAATGTGACAATGGACAGGAAATGTATTCCTATCTAGCTTTTCTTCACACCAGTTTCCTAATGTTATATCTAAAGACTTTATTTGCTAAAAGACAGAAGACCTATCTACTGAAGGTTTAACATGTTAATAATGACGCATTTTACTGCCTTAGATTATTTTTGAAGATACTTGTGCTGTTTTTTCTTTTTATAATTTTTATTTAATATAACTTTTTTGTTTGTTATATAACATGTCACAATAGTTTATTTAGAAGTACTGTACATTAGCCATGTCATCTCTTTCTGAAGAAATAAAATGTTAAACACAATCATTTTTACATAACTGATTTTGGCAGGTTTAAAATTTACAGCAACAAACAGTTAACTCCTAAAAGTCTCAACAAGGGTTCATATATATATATACATATATATATATATATATATACATATATATATATATTATATTTATAGTGAGCAAATCAGGCTGCGGCACTCAGAGACTGGTTTCATATAAATATATTAAACAGTGTCACAGGACACCAGTCTCTGCTTCATCTGCTCACTTTGAATTCACTTTTTGCTGAGGGCACCAGAACCAGTCGACCATTGATAGCGGAGTGCCGGACCGCAAGGATTTATATATATATATATATATATATATATATATATATATATTTCTCCTCGTTACAGCCACTTTAACATAAAAACCCGGGACTGGATGCTATTAATATAGAAATACTATCACACTTGAATAAGGGAAAGTGTCACAGTAACATCCTATGTAGAAGTGAGAGTGCTGATTGCTGCAGATGTTCTGCTGGCTGTTACTTCACCAGTTAAGCACAGCAGCCACCCCGAACAATGCCCGTGTGTGATCTGTAGAATGTGCTTTTATTAGAAATCCTATCTTGTTTGATATGAAGGCAGATTGCATCTGTATTGATCGTTATAACATTCATAATTAGTTACAGCATGTTTGCCTTGTGCAAAGCAAATGTATTGGTCTTAATATAAAACCCTTGGATAATTTTAATTGGTGTATGTGTACTCTCGCACCAGGGCCGGTACGCTGCGGTTCTAGCTTGCTGTGCTTTTTTGCTGTGTATTTATATCAATTCTGGCATCGTGGTCTATTTTTGTTGTCACGGGATACGGCAATGACTTCTCATGATATCCTGAAAAAGGGCCTCTGCCGGATTGTGATTTGTAATAAAAGCTATTCATAGTGACCTGTTATGCAGTGCTTTACAGATGGCATTTGCTAAAATCAGTCCCTGCTCCCAATGGTAGTTACAAGCTATACTCCCTGCCACAAGGACAACTGTACAAGGGGTTAATTCCATCAGAGGGCAATGACCCTACAAAGATGTCTGATTGTGGGAGGAACCCCAAGCAAACACAGGGAGAACATAAAATGCACCCAGATAGTGTATGGAATGGAATAGAACCCTGGACTCCAGGACTATAAAGCCGGGTATGCACTGCAGATCTGATAAACTCTCTGACTTGACAGAGCGATTATCGGATCAGCGTGAATTTTTAAATCGGTCTGTGTGTGTCCTACAGATCAGGAGGTCGGGAACAAGACAGCATGTACAGCACACGCCAGATCCCGACCCCCCCCCCCCCCCCCGATCTGACTGCTGCAAGACCATTTATAGCACTATATCGGATAACGCTCCTGCATACACACTATACAATAAACGGGCAGATCATACATTTATCGGCTGAGAGGCACAATAATTGTTTATTGTCTACCTGGCTTAAGACTGCAATGTTAACCACCTTGCTGGCTGACAGTAAAGGCGTAACCGCAAAGCACAGGGCCGTAGGGTAGTGCGGCCAGTGTCATGGCACAGGGCACCGCAGGGCAGGGGGCGCTGTTTGGGCCTGTCACTTTTCTGATTATTATCATTCTCACTTGTAACTTCCTATTTCATCTCCAGCATCTCCTGGCCTCTCCTACCCCTTGGAACAAAAGGACAGAATTTGCAAAAGGGCAAAAACTGAAAAAGACAAATATGTCTATTTGGGGCACTCTTAAATCAATTCAAATTATTATCATTGAAATAGTTGGCTAAGGTTAAAATTTTACTTTTTATAGTTACCTTAGATAAAATAAAGCTCCAATCCACAAAAAGAAAAAGAAAAGGGAGACAATGACAAATATACAACAGGTAATGACATACAAATATACAATAAGTGGAATTATTATCAGGATCGTGTTCGCCTATGGTATCAAGTACATATAGTACTAATGGTTATTCAATTAGTGAAAAGTATCATGTACATATGGTACCAATGGTTAATCAATTAGCGAAAAGAAAGGAAAAAGTAGGCGAGTATTAGATGGTTTATCGGGTCCTCTTCCAGTTACCTACTAAATAAATTCCTGAGGTAGGAAGGAGGAAACACAACACACAGTTTATGGATAATGTGACCAATTAAGTCACCTTATTATACCAATATTGGATCATGAAGGTCACATTAATTATCATAACAATACATTTGTTTATCACGGAGCATAACTTGTGATGACCAATTATCAACACTAAGGTGCTGGTACATCCAATTAATTATTCAATAAAATTAAATTAATAATTCATAATTTTTAGGGCATGGAAGGTAATAACTTTATAGTTAACCATAAATAATACCTCTATAAGTGAGATTGATCATACACATACTCCTGAACCCAGCTTATTTCCAAATTGTATCTCAACATCAATAGATTGAAAATAATAAAGTGATGATTTTATTCTGCACAAAAGGGCAGTATTCACCTCGTTGTAGATACAGATATTGATTCACAATAAAGTATAGTCTAGGGAATAACCATTAACACAGCATATAAATATCTAATGCTCTTAGTAGATAATATACACAGATATTATATGAGATATATATGGTATATTGGCCAAAATAGCTCAATGTAAAGAGATCCCTATAGAAGGAAGTAAGATCTGTGGTACTGAGAAACGGAGAACCACTTCTACTTTCCCTTTTCTACATCAGAAAAGGGATGAGAGAGTGGTACAGCGTGACACACAGAGGAAACAATAGTAAGCACTTCTACTGTTTGAGAAAAAGCTGGGTCTCTCCCCTGTTACCTAAGCGGCATTGCAGGGGGAGTCACGAGCAGAGAACTCAAATGAGAGAGTGCGTTAAGAGATGATAGTGAAAGTACCTTGCCCAGGAATGAGGGGATCAAAGCTGCATGAGCTGTGTGAGGGAACCCTGGTGCCGTGCACCGTTCAGTCAGTACACGCGTTTCGCCGTGTGTGGCTTGGTCACCTGATAAATAAATAGACATATTTGTCTTTTTCAGTTTTTGCCCTTTTGCAAATTCTGTCCTTTTGTTCCATGTGTATAGCACAAAAAAATTTTGGGTGCACCACCAATAATAAGTCATCGACATAAGGTATTTCAAACGTATTACAATTTATATACTACAATAAATTTTATATATATATATATATATATATATATTATATATATATTTGAAAACATTTCTCTTATTTTTATTTCAAAATACAGACATGCTAGTATATAGAGCATAAATTGAAATGTATTATACTTGTCAAAGCAGCCTGCCTTGAATTGTAAAATTATCTACTTTATAAAAGTATTAAAAAGAAATGGGATTGGGGGATTGTGCATAAGCGAAGGGTGAAGTGAATGCAGTAAAATGAAAGGTGTGGGAATTAGAAGAACACTGAATGAGGAACAGCAGAACAGCGCTTCTCAACATCAACCCTCAAATTTTCCTAAAGGTGCGTGTACACTAGATGATTTTTGGAACGTTATGCCCAATTCCGTCGCATCGGAACGACATATTGTTCAAAATAGTGCAGTGTGTACGTCCCATGTCGTGTGGTGCGCGCTCCTGTGGGGTCATCAGTCGCATAGTCAGGTTGGCCTGCATGTAGGGCCAACCTGACTATGTGGCTCACGAAACCATGCAGCAGAATGCGGCAGGGTGCCGACATATCGGGGGTCGGACACCGGATAGTCTAGTGTGTACGGACCGCCTGATACGTCAGCCCGTCGGCGATGGTGTTGCACACGTCGTCTACAGTGTACGCACCTTAACAGATCATGATTTGTGGATTTAGGTCCGTGGAAGCAGGTGGCATAATTACCAGATTAGCTCACCTGTTCATTATTAACAAAATCCACAAGAGATGACCTGCTGGTGGTACTTGAGGACTGGATTGGAGAACCACAGAGGTTGCTTTTTTCCTCTCTCTTTTATTCAAAAACCTTGTGAATTTTACAAGAGTAAAAAAAAAAACATGTTAATGTTATATCAGCCAATAAATCATTTGTTGCATCACACAACATTCTAGTGACAAAAGTAAAAAAAATAGGAGTGTCTTCTGGACTCTGAATTATGGGTAAACCAAGGGTCCAAAATTGTATCCTCTACCATGTAGAGGATATGTTTTCTTTTCCATTTTTATTATAAACCTTATTCTGTTTTTAATTGCAATCATGGGAAGTGGTAAGGATCAGAGCCGTAACTAGACTTTTTGGTGCCCTGAGCCTTAAAGAGCATTGGCGCTCCTCCCTATTTTATAAATAGGGGGATAACACACCTGAAAAAGGGCCATGGCCTCATGGGGAAGGGCCAGGGAAGAGATAGGAGGCCAGGAGATGCTGGGGATAAAATAAGAGGAAGCTACAAGTGAGAATGATAATAAACAGAAAATTGACAGGGCCAAACAGCGCCCCCTGCCCTGTGGTGCCCTGTGCGATGGCACAGGTCGCACTACCCTAGTTACGGCCCTGGTAAGGATTGTTACCAATATCTCACAAACATGCCATTAGCTGTTGGAAGGTGAGCGTGGTGAGCGTGTTGGTTTACCCATTATATACCTCAGTAGAAACTAGAAAAGGACTGTCCCCCTGCGCTCAGGGAAACTCCAGGTGCTCTGTAAGCATCGGTATGTCGAACGGACAAGTAAATATGTTGGACATATCCACCATGTGTTATGAACCATTTTTTTATATACTCGAGTATAAGCTGAGTTTTTCAGCACATTTTTTGTACTAAAAAGCCCCCCCTCGGCTTATACTCGAGTGATGCTCCAGGAACAGTGGGCCGCAGTGCAGTCTGTGTCTCTGTGACACAGCTGCACCGCGTATGTAGCGCTGACCGGATGGAGTTCGGTCAGCAGTACACAGTGCCCAACACACAGCCACCGGCAAAGGCAGCTGTGTGTTTGTTGTAATTAGCAGCCGATGAGAGTCTGTCAGGCTCTCATCGGCTGCTGCTGCTCCCGCTGCGGGAGCCATCTTCCGGCTCCCACAGTGGGTAATGGGAGAGACGTCATGATCTCTCCCATAATGCAAAGCGGCCGGAGCCGGTAGCAGCGTCGGGACCAGGAGCGGGGTTTCAGGTGTTTTTTTTTTTATTACGTCTCTTTCTACTGGGGGGGGGGGGGCCACTACTGGGGGCAGTACCAGGGGGGGGGATTTTACTACTGGGGGCACTATCTGGAGGGGGGATATTACTACTGGGGGCACTACCAGGGGGGGGTATTACTACTGGGGGCACTACCAGGGAGGGATACTACTACTGGGGGCACTACCAGGGGGGGGGGTTACTACCAGTAGCTGCTGCATTTGCCACCCTAGGCTTATACACGAGTCAGTAAGTTTTCCCAGTTTTTTGTGGTAAAATTAGGTACCTCGGCTTATATTCGGGTCGACTTATACTGGAGTATATACGGTACCGTGTTTTAATATATCCTTTAAGCATTGTATTTTCTCATATTAAACGTCATTAAGTAAGCTTGGTCTCTGTGATTCTTATCAGATACATTTTGTCTGTGGATTTGGCTAATCAATTCTACCTACTGTATATGTACTACATATTATTTGGAAAATGATAACTGGGACTGACATAAGGTCTAATTATAGTTGTGTATTGAAAACATAAGGCTTCCCATTTGGAGTGAGTTGCTCCTGAACCAACCTTTTGTGATGGCAGAATTTGGGAAGAAATCATACATGTGAGATACTGGGGAGTGCAATCAGTTTTAGACAGACCAGGTGTTTTTTTTTAGATTACCTCTAAGACAAACATCACACAGGCTCCAGTTAGTGCAGATAATGACAGCGGTTAGAACAGTGATTCCCAACCTCGGTCCTCAAGGCACACTAACAGTCCTGGTTTTAGAGATATCCATGCTTAAGCATAGATGGTTAAATCAAAATAACTGAGTTACTAATTAACACACCTGTGCTCAATTATGGTTATCCTTAAAACCAGGACTGTTAAAGCCCCCATACATCAGCAATCTGAAAACCACAATTGAACAATTTGAAGATTTATTGCCCGATCTTAGGATTTCCCAATCGAGCAATCTGCGCCCATACACTACAGATCTTTTTCAGTGATTTGCAGATCGATTGCAGCAAACACAGATCTGGCAATTTTGAAAGGCCCATCATTTTACTAGTAATGGTCTGCAAATCTGCTGATCATGTCCATACACTAGCAATCTACAGCCCCAATCCATCTGTGAAATCCAACATGTTGGACAATCTGATTAAACAATTCCAATCACTTTTTGGTTGCAATCTGCGATCTGTGAAGCCCATACATTGCAGATTTTTATACACAATCGATTGCAAATTGCACAATTGCTGCAATCCATCTCTGATGTATGGGGGCCTTTAGTGTGCCTTGAGGACCGTGGTTGGGAACCACTGGGTTAGAAATTGGGATCTCTCAGAACTGGGTCCGTGACGTATAGCATACTCCATTCCTCTCTGCATGTGGTAAAACAAATATTTACGCATCTACCCTCTTATGGACTCAAGTCCTAAAATATTTACCACCACAACCCTTTCTGCTCAGAATCTGCACTTCTCATTCACACTCATTACCTGCTCCCGTTCCTTGGTAAAATATTATCCAGGCTGCTCCTACTTTGTGGTTTTCCATCTCTCATGCAACAAGACTTTGCTGTAAATTCCAAACCTTCAAAGGTTCTCTGCTAGTTCAGTTCTTCATGTGAGATAATGACATTTATCAACCATCTGCTTAGTTTATCTAATCTGCCAGGTTCTCACCCCACCGCAGTCCCCACACACACATTTATCCATTCTCTTTCTATACTCAAACAAACAGACCCCCAAACCGACACTGCTGTGTGACTGGATCATATAACCCCTCTAAGAACTACTTCCTACTGCAATCTGGCTGTCTGAGATACAATGTGTGTCATTTATCCTCCTAACTTCCTATAGATTGTAAGCTTATAAACAGGGCCCGCTTACCTCTTGTTTATGCCCAGATGTATTTTATTCCTGTGCTGGTTTCCATCAGTATAAACACTATGGAATATGCTAGCACTATATAAATATTAATAATAGATCATATGTTGTTCCTACACCAAAGATCTTTTTGAAAGCAAAGGACATCAGTACATAATAGTTACAGCCATTTAATCCTTTAAAAAGTGGAGCTCCTATTACAGTGAAAGATCATGTCCAGGCAATGTGTCCATTTGCATTGGTTCTATGAGACATTTTCATGTATATGTGCAGTGGATCGGATCTATACTAGTATCCAACGCACCCATGTTCTTACCTGTAATCAACTTCAATAAACAAACGACATTCTCCGTAGTGGTTCGGTTGTTCTCGGGTTAATTTGATTATTTAAAAAAAATCCAGAAACAGATGAATGCAGTTTTTAATAAATAAAATATTTAAACTCTTATTTAACAAGATATTCACATTTCCAGATTGAGAAACAGTATAATACCAACAAGAATAAGAAAAGTGTAACAAAAGCCACTGAGTGTGGTTGCAGGTAGCGGAGCGCGCGGATCCTCCATTTTGTGGTTGATTTCGCATCAGCCGTATGCGCTCATTGAATTGATAACAGTCAATGATTTCCATGGATATGGTACAATGTAATGGTCTTCTGAGGGTGTTTTGGCATTCAGGAAAATACTAAAAAATTCCTTTTGTTTTAAAAGGCACTAACCCCAAAATACTCTGACACAGAAGTATGCAGACTCTCTAGTTTTGTGAAAATGTCACTAGCAATTTAGGGGATTGTTCTATGGAGCTCATTCAGAGCCGCTCGCTCCCAGCATATGCAAATCCAGCGCACGCCCAGCAAGGCAGGTGATCACACGGCAAGGCATTAGCACGCCCACTATGTCTTGGCATGCGATCACTTTGGGTATGCAAACACCCACCAGTCATTCATAAGACGCCCATTTGCGCACGTCATCTCCTGGAAGTGCATGAAACCATTGGTACATCGAGCACCATTGGGGTTTGCTCGCAGCGCTTGAGGTTGACTATACCCTGCCGCAAGCACTGCGATCACTTCTGTGTGAAATACAACCAGGTGACGTGTTCTATGACGCTGACTGTTAATTATGTACACCGTTGAAACACTCAGGCACGCCTGCGTTCGTACCTTCACTCCCCCATTTCTAGTGGCCTGCCCCCGTCACCACCTGCAAACTGTCTCTGTGGTCACTCATTCAGCGGGGCTGTCCATGCTGGGCGAGCGAGCACTTCCCGATCTTTCGCAGTGGTTCGCGCACATGCATTGCGCTACATACGCATGTGCAGATTGCAAATATCGGCCAGCTACAAGCGATCGCATCCTAGTGAGCGGGTCTGAATCTTGCTCCTATGCCCTATTTTCTGGCCTCTGACTTGCCCACACAGCCCTATTCCAGGCCTTACATACAAACAATAAAAGCAGCAATCCCATGAAAAAGGAAAAAAAAAAAAAATCTCTAAACATAAATAAGCTTTTTGCAACATCCAGAGAGATTTTGAAAAGGAGATAACACTACTTTGGGCCCGATTCAGAGATGGACGGAATTGCAGAGCCACACACAAGCAGCTTTACAATTCCGTCCATCTTAATGCAACTGCAGAAGGAGGTATCAGGACACCTCCTTGCTGCATTTGCGAGCACCATCACAACTGATGGTCACGATGGTTGCTTTTTTGGTCAGTCTGCGGGAGCTGAAGCTTCTCGCAGCCTGACCGAGTGCCCCCCAAATGTTGTAGCATTTCAATCATGCTGCAGCTTGAGGGGGTCTGCGAGCGTAATAGCAGGACCGGTTCTGCACATGCACAGAATGGGGCCTGCGCAGGTGCAGACCCCTAACCATCAGAGATGTACGTTTATCATCGGTTAAACATACAGTACATCTCTGAATCAGGCCCTTAGAACACATATAAAAGGAACTTGCTATTTAAAGAAAAAGAAACATGTGGGATAGTGGCTTTCTTTTATAAAAGTAAAGGTAATATGTCGAGAACAATGTTTCTGTGCTTGCTCAGAGTAAAACTCAAGCAGCAAGTGAAAGTAGTGCAACAAAAATATCTTTACACACAATTAACCGCTTATATACGGGAAAGAAAATACAGTAACGAAGCCTTTAGAACAAAATAATTGTAGGAAAAGCACAATTGTAGCCTTAGCCCACAGATCACTGCAGGACACCCTGTGCGTGATATTGGGGGGAGAGAATAGGGAAAGGGAAAAGGGACAAATTAAGGGTCTTGCACATATTTATATTGTTTTTTTGCTATCTGGAAAACGTTGTGACAAATACAGGAGGAGTAAAGGAAATTTTGCCTTAATTTGTCCTCAGGATTTTCCTTCGGTCCCTCCACTTTTTTGGACTGATCACCTTCAAACGACTTTCCAAAATAAAAGGTGAACGACGCGGTTACAGAACAATATGAAATGAAACCCATTAGGTGCCAGCAGTCGCCAAAAACACTGACAGCCAAACAGTATAAAGTGAAGATGGTCTTAAAACTTCATGTAGAATCAATTTCCAAGGAAAGCGGGCTCTGCATACCGTTAATATTGCGTGTGACTATGACGGACAGAACTGAGCAGCACGTGGAACGCAGCAGCAATCCCAGGTCTAGCAAGGCACAGCATTCGCTTACTATCCCAAACGCAATCGTGTGTCACTGAATGACCGCGTCGTGGGCTTTGCTCTTAGGGGGGAGCTGGTCCAGGAAACCTATGAGCAGGCTCAGTCTCTCGCACAGCGCGGCCGTCCGGTTGGTTGAAGCCCGTAAGAGATTGGAATAAACTTGCTTGTAGATTTTCAGAATGGTCTCCTCTTCCGGGGAATTACTGGGGGACACAAAGCACAGTAACTGCAACAAGACCACAGTCGGCTTATACATTATACGTGCTCTATGCGCAGCGTAACAAGCTTTTACATTACACTCCTGTATCCTTACACTGCGGAACTCATTTTCTTTCTATTAAACAAGCAAAGCAGCTCTTACATGCGCACTATGTCTTAAATACTTATTTGTTGGCGAAACATAGTTAAAATATTCAATCATATATATATATATATATATATTTAATGTAATAAAGATACCATACTATTATCAATTCAAGATATAAAATGAAGGTAAAACAAATAGTAAAAGAGGGAAAACAAGCTTACACCCACACATACAATCATTCAAGGCCACTGTTCTTCAATACTTACCTCTCCAGTCCGCATTGGGAAAATGGAGCAGCGGCCATTTTCCCGGTGTTTTGCACATGAGCAGTAGGTAAATCACTGGGAAAATGGCTGCTGTGCCCTTTCCCCGGAGATCTGCTCATATGCAGTAGTCTCTGGCACAGCGCTAGAGTATACTAGTGCTCAGAAGTCTACAGTACTGCGGTGCAGAGGAGGGGGCCCCACATGGAGACTGCACACGGCCCTTCTCCTTTCTTAATACGCCTCTGCCACCTACCTACCGGGTTGAGTATGAAATCCCAGTTGTCGGGATGCCGCTGTTTAGAATACCGACAGTGGCATCCCGGCAGCCAGAATCCTGACACCCATAGGAAGAAAAGGTAAGTGTTTTTCCTACCCCTACGCAATGCCTAAACCTAACCCCCCTTTCCTAGTGCCTAAACCTAACCTCCATCTCCCCGCACCCTAAACCTAAGACTCCCGCCTCAGTGCCTAAACCCAACCTCCCTCTCCCCGCACCCTAATCCTAACACTCGTCCTTCCCGATGCCTAACCCTCCCCCTAATGCCTAACCCTTACCCCGCTAGCTATCGCTACCCTTCCCTTAACACCCCGAAACTTACCTTCGGGATACCGACGGTTGGGATACTGGTGCCGGGGATCCTGACCGATCGGGATTTCGGCGCCGGAATTTAGACCAGCGGCATCCAGCACGCCGGGATGCTTACTACACCCCCTACCTACCTACACATTGTTGAAGACCAAGTACACCCCTTCATGGCAACAGTATTCCCGGATGGCAGCGGCCTCTTTCAGCTGGATTATGTGTCCTGCCACCCTGCAAACATTGTTCAGTACTGGCTTGAGGAACATGACAGAGTTCAAGGTGTTGACTTGGCCTCCAAACTCCCCAGATCTCAGTCCGATGGAGTATCTGTGGGATGTGCTGGGAAAACCAGTCCGAACCATGGATGCCCCACCTGGCAACTCACAGAACATAAAGGATCTGCTACTAATGTATTGGTGCCAGTGATCGCAGGACATAGTCAGAGGTCTTGTGGAGTTATTATTATTATGGCGGATGAATAAATATTACAGGTGCTTTGTATTATGTTTTTGGCTTTAAATGATCGGTTACAGCTCAATTATTATTAGTTTTTTCTCACATTGCGTCATCTGTCGTGGGTTTGGAGTGCTAGGAAGCGATACACATTGATTAGAAACGCAATATACTGTAGTCATAGAAACACCTCTCCTAGCCATCACAGATATTAGGGGGACCTGCCACACGGGGGGATTGCGGGAACGGGAATATTTGGCATTTATGTTTAACTTGTGGAATTCTACACAAAGTGGAGTTTTCCGTTTTGGTCGGATTAAGCACTTTTAAAACAAAATTGACTGTACAAAATAGCAAATGCCCAACAGTAGCTGTGATTCAATGGAAACGCAATTAGAATTTCACGTCAAATTTTTTTTCCCGGTTTTCTCCAGGAAAAATAATAGCTTGAAAAGTATAATATATGGAGCTTTTTGTGGGTTTGCTCCAAACCAGGGGTCATAACTCAGGAGACTGAATTTCCTAAAGGATAAGAAAACATGCAATAAGGCACAAATCACTGACGGAGTTAAATTGCGTCCAGCCCGTGGGTCTTATGTCAGCTCCTGTGTCGCTAGAGGGGACAGATCACTTGGGAGATTATCCGTAACACATGGGCTGTTATGTTACCGGACGGCCCTTGTGCGTAGCAGCGGCAATCTCCCTGCTGGTCTCTCGGTGTGTTCCTCCATAACAAACTACTAGCTATTTAGAATTTATGATGGAGTCCTGTACATAAAAACTAATTTATCTCTGCAGATTAGTGATCTTGGCAGCAAATACAGTGTATATAAAAAAAGATAAAGATGTGCAGGTTTCCTTATATTACAAAGGATAAACCTTTAAGCTGATGAAATATCAGGACACTAGAGAGCAGAAACAATTACCAGTTTTGGACAATTACACTAAACAACCATCTATTTGAAATGTAGTATTTGGGTAAGTGAAATATTGCGTGTTTCTACTGCCATCTTGTGGTGCTTACGTTACATGCAGCCTGTCTGGGTGTTTTATAGGCACGGTTTAATATGTGTGTGCTTATGAGGTTTATCATATTTATCATATTCACTTAGAGTACTCAATTTATATGCTAGAAGTATTATGTTGCAGTTACATTTTTCCCATATCCATCTGTAAATGTATTCTCTAGAGGACATTAGACAGATAACTGGAGGAAAACGTATAGCCTTTTGTTTTAATCAAATATCTTTTCCGGTTTTGACTTTAGCTATTACATTCCACCCACCCGCAGGAAGGAAGACAATGCAAAAAGGCTATATACTATAGATGCCATGGGCAAAATGTGTATTGTTAATGAAAAAAAAAACCTCTGAAAGTGCTTAGGACTAGTGACAAGCACTTAATGCAACAAGTCTAATACACAGGGTGTGAAGTGGGCAAGATTAGGAGGAAATGTAGAGCACAGATTCTCACTCGGTCCTCAGGACCCCAACAGTGCATGTTTTCCATGTCTCCTCACAGAATCACAAGTGAAATAATTAGCGCCACTTGTGGATCTTTTAAAATGTGTGAGTGAAGGCCCCCATACACCAGCAATCTGAAAACCACAATTGAACAATTTGAAGATTTATTGCCCGATCTTAGGATTTCCCAATCGAGCAATCTGCGCCCATACACTACAGATCTTTTTCAGTGATTTGCAGATCGATTGCAGCAAACACAGATCTGGCAATCTTGAAAGGCTCCATCACTTTGCTAGAACGGTCTGCAAATCTGCTGATCATGTCCATACACTAGCAATCTACAGCCCCAATCCATCTGTGAAATACAACATGTTGGACAATCTGATTAAACAATTCCAATCACTTTTTGGTTGCAATCTGCGATCTGTGAAACCCATACATTGCAGATTTTAATACTCAATCGATTACAAATTGCACGATTGCTGCAATCCATCTCTGATGTATGGGGGCCTTGAGTCATGAAAACACCTGTGCACCTGCTGGGTGACCTGGAAAACGTGACCTGTGTAGACGATCTGATCTTATAAATTAACAGCACCATAAAACAGGGTGCTTGGACCACACTAACCAATCAGACATTACCTTTCACCTGTCCAGTGCAAGTGACATAAATAAATAGCAGGTGTCTGTTTGGCTGCTGTGGTCCTGTCTGAAATTTGCACCTAAACGCAATATTAGTAAATCCCAGTATTTAAGCTCAGCCAAGTCCGGTCTTCGTGTAGCCCAATGTGATGTAGTGAGGGCTCAGCAAACATACCAGTAATCCAAGCTTCCAAAACATTAACAGCTTTATAAAGCAGAATACATAGAAGTAATGTCAGGAGCTTGGGTGTGGGTGGTGGTGAAGGGGTGTTGGCATATGCAGAATGTTGACATGTTCACAAAGTCAACATGTGAAATATTCTGCATGGACCAGCAGAGATAGACTGCGGGAGGGCAGGGTTAGATTTAAGCCATGGGAGATGAGGGTTAGGCTGCGGGATGGGAGGGTTAGGGTTCGGCTGCGGCAGAGGAGGACGTTAGGCTCTGACAGCAGGAGGAGAGGATTAGGTTTAAGCTACAGGATGGGAGGTTTAAGCTATGGGAGAGGAGGGGAGGGTTCGGCTGCGGGAGGGGAGGGTAAGGCTGCGGGAGGCTACAGGAGGGGAGGGATAGGGTTAGGCTGAAGCCACTTCTACCGGACGATGGCTATCAGAGTCTGAGGTGGTTATATATGTGTATGTGTGTATTTTACATAGAAACATCAGCAGCCTTTGTTGTTATACTTGTTTTCGTTTTTCCTTACTCCGTCTAAGCTATTCTTGTCTTATCCAGCACATTTGGGACCTCATTCAGAGTCGGTCGTTGCGGCCGCACGGTCGTAAGGGAAAAGGGGCCGGATATGCAAATGATGCACTCGCAAGTTGCGTCCTTAAGATCGGATCGTTAGCTGGCCGACCAAGGGTAGGATGCGGCCGTAAGACAAAAAATACGCCCCCTTCTCGTACGCATTACACGTCATCTCCGGCCATATAAGGATTAATCGAGACCATCGGTAACCATCAGAACTAGTCGCAAAGTGTAAGGTTGACCATACCCTCTCTCAGGCACTACGATCACGTCAGTGTACAAACCACCCATGTCACGTGTGCCATGACACTACTTTGTTAATTATGCACTCCCATAAAAAGCCGTTCGCATAATTAGGCACGCCTGCGTTCGGATCTCCACTCCCCCGTTTTCAAGCACCTTCCCGTGTTACCACCCACAAACGCCTCATTCTGTCACTCAAACTATCGACCTGGCTGTGTTCAAGGAGAGAGAAATTTTTGATCGTAGCAGCTAGTTTGAATGAGGTCCTTGATCTCCATCAGAAAAGATCCCAAAACATCGGATTAAACTACTTATTTGACCTTTATAACTGGCGAATGACTGTCAGCCTGCTCTCCACATACTGCTGGTACCTACAGCGCCCATAGAGCCATTAAACTAAGATGTGGTGAGCCACAACCTATTTACAAAAATATAGACACACATACACAGACAAACGCCCACACATTCATAGACACATATACAGACAAACGCCCACACATTCATAGACACATATACAGACAAACGCCCATACATTCATAGACACATACACAAACAAACAAATGCCCACACATTCATAGACACATACAAACGCCCACACATTCATAGACACATACAGACAAACGCCCACACATTCATAGACACATACACAGACAAACGCCCACACATTCATAGACACATATACAGACAAACGCCCACACATTCATAGACACATATACAGACAAACGCCCATACATTCATAGACACATATAGACAGACAAATGCCCATACATTCATAGACACATATACAGACAAACGCCCACACATTCACAGACACATATACAGACAAACACCCACACATTCATAGACACATATACAAACGCCCACACATTCATAGACACATATACAGACAAACGCCCACACATTCATAGACACATATACAGACAGACAAACACCCACACATTCATAGACACATATACAGACAAACGCCCATACATTCATAGACACATATACAGACAAACGCCCACACATTCACAGACACATATACAGACAGACGCCCACACATTCATAGACACATATACAGACAAACGCCCACACATTCATAGACACATATACAGACAAACGCCCACACATTCATAGACACATATACAGACAAACGCCCATACATTCATAGACACATATACAGACAAACGCCCATACATTCATAGACACATATAGACAGACAAATGCCCATACATTCATAGACACATATACAGACAAACGCCCATACATTCACAGACACATATACAGACAAACGCCCACACATTCACAGACACATATACAGACAGACAAACGCCCACACATTCATAGACACATATACAGACAGACGCCCACACATTCATAGACACATATACAGACAAACGCCCATACATTCATAGACACATACACAAACAGACAAATGCCCACACATTCATAGACACATACACAAACAGACAAACGCCCACACATTCATAGACACATACACAAACAGACAAACGCCCACACATTCATAGACACATACACAAGCAGAAAAACGCCCACACATTCATAGACACATATACAGACAAACACCCACACATTCATAGACACATATACAGACAAACGCCCATACATTCATAGACACATATACAGACAAACGCCCACACATTCACAGACACATATACAGACAGACAAACACCCACACATTCATAGACACATATACAGACAAACGCCCACACATTCATAGACACATATACAGACAAACGCCCACACATTCATAGACACATATACAGACAAACGCCCACACATTCATAGACACATATACAGACGCCCACACATTCATAGACACATATACAGACAGACGCCCACACATTCATAGACACATATACAGACAAACGCCCACACATTCATAGACACATATAGACAGACAAATGCCCATACATTCATAGACACATATACAGACAAACGCCCATACATTCATAGACACATATACAGACAGACAAACGCCCACACATTCATAGACACATATACAGACAGACGCCCACACATTCATAGACACATATACAGACAAACGCCCATACATTCATAGACACATACACAAACAGACAAATGCCCACACATTCATAGACACATACACAAACAGACAAACGCCCACACATTCATAGACACATACACAAACAGAAAAACGCCCACACATTCATAGACACATATACAGACAAACGCCCACACATTCATAGACACATATACAGACAAACGCTCATACATTCATAGACACATATACAAACGCCCATACATTCATAGACACATATACAGACAAACGCCCATACATTCATAGACATATATACAGACAGACAGACAAACGCCCACACATTCACAGACACATATACAAACAGACGCCCACACATTCATAGACACATATACAGACAGACAAACGCCCACACATTCACAGACACATATACAGACAGACAAACGCCCACACATTCATAGACACATATACAGACAGACGCCCACACATTCATAGACACATATACAGACAAACGCCCATACATTCATAGACACATATACAGACAAACGCCCACACATTCACAGACACATATACAGACAGACAAACGCCCACACATTCATAGACACATATACAGACAGACGCCCACACATTCATAGACACATATACAGACAAACGCCCATACATTCATAGACACATATACAGACAAACGCCCACACATTCACAGACACATATACAGACAGACAAACGCCCACACATTCATAGACACATATACAGACAGACAAACGCCCACACATTCATAGACACATATACAGACAGACGCCCACACATTCATAGACACATACACAAACAGACAAATGCCCACACATTCATAGATACATACACAAACAGACAAACGCCCACACATTCATAGACACATACACAAACAGACAAACGCCCACACATTCATAGACACATACACAAACAGAAAAACGCCCACACATTCATAGACACATATACAGACAAACGCCCACACATTCATAGACACATATACAGACAAACGCCCACACATTCATAGACACATATACAGACAAACGCCCACACATTCATAGACACATATACAGACAAACGCTCATACATTCATAGACACATATACAAACGCCCATACATTCATAGACACATATACAGACAAACGCCCATACATTCATAGACACATATACAGACAAACGCCCACACATTCACAGACACATATACAAACAGACAAACGCCCACACATTCATAGACACATATACAGACAGACGCCCACACATTCACAGACACATATACAGACAAACGCCCATACATTCATAGACACATATATAGACAAACGCCCACACATTCACAGACACATATACAGACAGACAAACGCCCACACATTCACAGACACATATACAGACAGACAAACGCCCACACATTCATAGACACATATACAGACAGACGCCCACACATTCATAGACACATATACAGACAAACGCCCATACATTCATAGACACATATACAGACAGACAAACGCCCACACATTCATAGACACATATACAGACAGACGCCCACACATTCATAGACACATACACAAACAGAAAAACGCCCACACATTCATAGACACATATACAAACGCCCACACATTCATAGACACATATACAGACAGACGCCCACACATTCATAGACACATATACAGACAAACGCCCACACATTCATAGACACATATACAAACGCCCACACATTCATAGACACATATACAGACAAACGCCCACACATTCATAGACACATATACAGACAAACGCCCATACATTCATAGACACATATAGACAGACAAATGCCCATACATTCATAGACACATATACAGACAAACGCCCATACATTCATAGACACATATACAGACAAACGCCCACACATTCACAGACACATATACAGACAGACAAACGCCCACACATTCATAGACACATATACAGACAGACGCCCACACATTCATAGACACATATACAGACAAACGCCCATACATTCATAGACACATATACAGACAAACGCCCATACATTCATAGACACATACACAAACAGACAAATGCCCACACATTCATAGACACATACACAAACAGACAAACGCCCACACATTCATAGACACATACACAAACAGACAAACGCCCACACATTCATAGACACATACACAAACAGAAAAACGCCCACACATTCATAGACACATATACAGACAAACGCCCACACATTCATAGACACATATACAGACAAACGCCCACACATTCATAGACACATATACAGACAAACGCCCACACATTCATAGACACATATACAGACAAACGCTCATACATTCATAGACACATATACAAACGCCCATACATTCATAGACACATATACAGACAGACAAACGCCCACACATTCATAGACACATATACAGACAGACGCCCACACATTCACAGACACATATACAGACAGACAAACGCCCACACATTCATAGACACATATACAGACAGACGCCCACACATTCATAGACACATATACAGACAAACGCCCACACATTCATAGACACATATACAGACAAACGCCCACACATTCATAGACACATATACAGACAAACGCCCACACATTCATAGACACATATACAGACAAACGCCCATACATTCATAGACACATATACAGACAAACGCCCACACATTCATAGACACATATACAGACAGACGCCCACACATTCACAGACACATATACAGACAAACGCCCACACATTCACAGACACATATACAGACAGACAAACGCCCACACATTCATAGACACATATACAGACAGACGCCCACACATTCATAGACACATACACAAACAGAAAAACGCCCACACATTCATAGACACATATACAGACAAACGCCCACACATTCATAGACACATATACAGACAAACGCCCACACATTCATAGACACATATACAGACAAACGCCCACACATTCATAGACACATATACAGACAAACGCCCATACATTCATAGACACATATACAGACAAACGCCCACACATTCACAGACACATATACAGACAGACAAACGCCCACACATTCACAGACACATATACAGACAGACAAACGCCCACACATTCATAGACACATATACAGACAGACGCCCACACATTCATAGACACATATACAGACAAACGCCCATACATTCATAGACACATATACAGACAGACAAACGCCCACACATTCATAGACACATATACAGACAGACAAACGCCCACACATTCATAGACACATATACAGACAGACGCCCACACATTCATAGACACATATACAGACAGACAGACGCCCACACATTCACAGACACATATACAGACAAACGCCCACACATTCACAGACACATATACAGACAGACAAACGCCCACACATTCATAGACACATATACAGACAGACAAACGCCCACACATTCATAGACACATATACAGACAGACGCCCACACATTCATAGACACATACACAAACAGAAAAACGCCCACACATTCATAGACACATATACAGACAAACGCCCACACATTCATAGACACATATACAGACAAACGCCCATACATTCACAGACACATATACAGACAAACGCCCACACATTCACAGACACATATACAGACAGACAAACGCCCACACATTCATAGACACATATACAGACAGACGCCCATACATTCATAGACACATATACAGACAGACGCCCACACATTCACAGACACATATACAGACAGACGCCCACACATTCACAGACACATATACAGACAAACGCCCACACATTCATAGACACATATACAGACAAACGCCCATACATTCATAGACACATATACAGACAGACGCCCACACATTCATAGACACATATACAGACAAACGCCCACACAGTCATAGACACATGAGGCGGACACAAAAGCCACAGGTGTGGTTCATGTATTAAGCAGATACCCCACCAATGACCATCCCTAGTCTAAGGTGATATCATCAAGGAACTGAGGGAGGAAGCGCTTACTTCAAAATCATGATATCCGTACAATACTATAAAGTGCCAGGCGAGACGCGTATCCTTTACCATGCTCTCTACATGGCCTCTATTGTAACGGTAACAGGTTGTGGTGGTTCAATATTCTCCTGGCACCATTTGGGTTCAGTCACTCCCTTGGAAAGCAAGGTCAATGCTAATCACTACTTAACGGTACGGAGTAGTCATCTTCTCCTATCTAGCAGCAATTCCCTCCTGTTCACTGTCTGCAAGTGGTGTGGACAAGATGCACATACCACATTCAATGTTAATTTATTAACTCCATCCATGAGTAGCAATTGTGCATTAAAATGTCCAGAAATAAGTCAGGCTGTGTTACAACCTCTAAGTGAAATGCAGTTAGGAGACATTGAAGATTATATATATATATATATATATATATATATAATGAAAAATAACAGTGAGAGCAAGCGCCTATATAGTGCAGTAGTTTAGACAATATGGCACGATCTCAATAAATATATGCATACCGTATTAACCCAACACTAAAAGCAGTGTGTTATGGGTCTTTATCTCGGCTGCACCAAATACATTCCTCTATCGTTCCCGAGTAATTTGCATCTGACTTCAAACGTGAACTCCAAAAAAAGACAGAAACACTCTCATAGTGTAGTCATTTCTAAAAAAATTTCATTTATATACACAAAATAACACACATAAAAATGAGTAATTACATTCATCAGGATTTTGGTGATCCAAATTGTGGGAATCCTGAGGCTTATCCAGAAAGGTATTGCTTATGAGGGGAAGCATTAATACCCCTACATGCTGATTGATGTGCCTTTCTAAAAAGGTCGCTTCTGGTACGCTGCCACATTTTTATATGTATGTTTTACTATATGTTGTCCAATAAATTGAGGATTTTACACCAGATACGGTCCTCCCATATTTTGTCTTGCATGTTAATTACTACGAGACACAGAGGGAGATCCACACAAGATTGAATATTTATTGGACTTCAGGTGCTGGACATTAGTGGAAATAATCAACAGACTTTGGCTTTTAAAGAAGATTGCCTGATGAAGTAGTAATGGACTATTGAAGAAAAGAGGTTGTTTTAAAAGATTTTAATTGAGATTTTCTGTAACATACCCATGCGCTTGAATTTTGTATATACAGGTTGAGTCTCCCATATCCAAATATTCCGAATTACGGAATAATTTTGGCATGACAGATAATAAAACCTTTGATTTTTGATGGTTCAATGTACACAAACTTTGTATAAGGCACAAATTATTAAAAATATGGTATAAAATTACCTTCAGGCTGTGTGTATAGGGTGTAAATTTATTTCATGTATGTACACAAACTTTGCTTGAGCCACAAAATTATTGAAAATATTGTATAAAATGAGCTGCAGGCTATGTGTATAAGGTGCATATAACACATATATGCATTCTGTGTGTATATTGGGGTCCCATTCCCAAGATATTTCATTATGATATGCAATTATTCCAAAATACGGAATATTCCGTTATCCAAAATACCCCTGGTCCCAAGCATTTTGGATATGGGAGACTCAACCTGTATATATATTTTGACTGTACGAATTGCTGTGATTGGTGAATCACATTATATATCTTGAGCAGCTGGTAGAAAAGCAAGGTGCGCAAATAATAACCCACTATTTTGACATTCATCAGGAGTCCAGCATAAATTGCACAAAGGACGAAACGCGTTGAGGACTGTGGGTGTACCCCGGTATCCAGTATCAGATAAGCCTATTTGAAACTTTTTCAATGTAATTTCTCATTTTTATGTGTGTTATTTTGTGTATATAAATTAAATTTTTAAAAAATTACTACACTATGAGAGTGTTTCTCTCTTTTTTTGGAGTTCATGTTTGAAGTCAGATGCAAATTACTCGGGAACAATAGAGGAATTTATTTGGTGAAGCCAAGATAAAGACCCATAACACACTGCTTTTAGTGTTGGGTTAATACGGTACGCATATATTTATTGAGATCGTGCCATATTGTCTAAACTACTGCACTATATAGGCGCTTGCTCTCACTCTCTTATTTTTCATAAAACTTTGGGATCATTCAACAACTGGTTCATTTGGAGCATACAGCTGCCACCGGCAAGACAGGATTATAGTTGAACAAAACACTGACATCTATATAACTTTCATACCTACACGGAAATAAACGAGATTGAGCGCCATTTCAGTACCATACTGTATTTCAGGGGTCTTCAAACTTGGCCCTCCAGCTGCTGTGGAACTACACATCCCAGCATGCACTGCCACCTTTTTGATATAACAGCATGCTAAAACTATGTGCAGTGCATGCTGGGATGTGTAGTTCCACAGCATCTGGAGGGCCAAGTTTGAAGACCCCTGCTGTATTTCATATATATATATAATTTTGATTCCCACATACCATTATAGCATGCAGAATAAGAAAATATCTCTTTAATACATAGCATTTTCATATTCAACATATTAGTAGATGAGCGAGATTGGTGCGACTTACCCCATTTTCTTCTTTGAGGTTAAAAGCTTCACGATTTGTAAGAGAACAAATGACAGACGGGACTCGAATATATTTACAAGTTTTACAACTTCTTCTTTTCGGAGGTTGCCTGCGGAATCCTCTCCCAGCTCATTCCCATCCTCCGCTCCCTGAGAAGGACACATCCCGTCAGCTGTGTCACCTGCAACCTTATACAAACACAAGTATCTGTACCAGGCCGAATGCAGTTTCTCCATTCAGCGAGCTGTGTCACCCATTCAGCGACTGCTCCGACAGGAACAGACAGCTGCTATTTGTTCTTATATTGCTGCTGACAACCAACTACAAGGCAGATCGGCTTATATAAAGTGCCCTATTAATGTAATGCATTCCAGGGCTATTCTGCAGCTTCTTCTAGATCATTGTGGCTGTAACACACATTGTTTAAGACAATACAGTTCCTACAAAGGTACACACGAAACCAGTGAAACTTCCAATGAACATTGGGCTCCGTTATAGTTACAATGGTACAGAAATTGTTCTGACACATATATAAATAAAAATTATTTGCAAGAGATAAATCTGGAATTTTAGTTTTCTATAAAAAAAAAAACAACCCACAACTTTGGAGAACATTTCAATTAGCCGCAAGCCTCTACTGTGCGACTTTAGCTCCCAGAGCCATTGAATTACTGGCCGTGGTAATCCCGTGACTAACCCAGATGGTGCACTTAAAGAAGGATTTTCCTTTGCAGCTTCAGGAGTCGCAAGGAAATTCTGTGTGAAGTGCACCCACGAGGCTGTACACCCACAGACGGTAATCGAATAGCTCCGACGCTTAATACAGGGATTAAAGTTATTGGTGGGCTGACCGCAGGCAATAATTGAATAGCATCGGGTACTTAACAATAGAGAAGAAATCCATAGAAGCCAGGGGCGTCAGGGCGGGTGCCCTGTGGACCCTATGGATTTCGAAGAAAGAGTTAACAAAAGGTAAGTCTACCATAACTCTCCTTTTCTTCTTCAGGGGCCATAGGGTTCCACAAGGGAGAAAATGGGATGTCCCAAAGCAGTTGTTCAAGGGCGGGGACACTTCTGAGCTGAAAGGAGAATCCCATTTTCTCCTCCCAAAGGAAGCATTCTGTGAGGCAAAGGTATCAAAGGCATAGAACCTAAGGAAGGTGTGGACAGAAGACCACGTGGTCGCCTTGCATAGTTGTTTCTGCAGAGGCACCACACTGGGCTGCCCACGAGGGACCCACAGAGCGAGTAGAATGAGCAAATACTGTAGCCGGCACAGGAAGGCCAGCCTGAGTGTAAGCCTGTGAAATAGCTATGCGAAGCCATCTGGCCAAAGTCTGTTGGCGGACCATCCCTTCTTGTGGAATCCATATCGAATAAAAAGAGTGAATTTGTTTTCCTAATGGAACCAGTACGGTCCACGTAGTTACTCAGAGCAAGGACCACATCTAAGGAGGCCTCATCTGCCAAGAGGTCTGGTGATTGGAAGGCTGGAACTACAATTTCCTCCTTAACGTGGAAACGAGAGACCACCTTGGGAAAAAAAGCAGGGCGAGTTCGAAGAACAGCACTGTCCTGATGATAGATCAGAAATGGAGAGCGACAGGAGAGAGCCCCCAAATCTGACACCCTACGGGCAGATGCGATAGCCATAAGAAAAAGTGTTTGCAGTGAGCCATTTGACGTCTACTGAGTCCAGGAGTTCAAACGGAGGCCCCTGAAGTGCATGGAGAACAACTGACAAATCCCACGGTGCCACAGGAGAGACACAGGGAGGTTGTATATGGAGGACACCATGAAGAAAGGTGTGAACATCTGGCAGTGGAGCAATTCTGCGCCTGAGCAGGGGCTGGAGAGGCTGCCTGGCCTGAGGCAGTATAGCAAGATGCACATAGAACATCTTGAATGAAATCCTCCTGGGTTAATCCTGCTGAACAGGACCTGCAAGAGACCAGTATAGGAGCAGCAGCCTGCTTGTTACCCTTGCTAGACATACAGTGCATCTGGAAAGTATTCACAGCGCTTCACTTTTTCCACATTTTATGTTATGTTACAGCCTTATTCCAAAATGGAATAAATTAATTTTTGTCCTCAAAATTCTACACACAATACCCCATAATGACAATGTGTAAAAAGTTTTTATTTTAGATTTTGCAAATTTAATTAAAAGAAAAAAAAACGAATAAATCACATGTACATAAGTATTCACAGCCTTTGCCATGAAGCTCAAAATTGAGCTCAGGTGCATCCTGTCTCCACTGATCATCCTTGAGATGTTCCTACAGCTTAATTGGAGTCCACCTGTGGTAAATTGAGTTGATTGGACATAATTTTGAAAGGCCTAGACCTGTCTATATAAGGTCCCACACTTGACAGTGCATATCAGAGAACAAACCAAGCATGAAGTCCAAGGAATTGTCTCTGTAGACCTCTGAGACAGGATTGTCTCGAGGCACAAATCTGGGAAAGGGTACAGAAAAATATCTGCTGCTTTGAAGGTCCCAATGAGCACAGTGGCCTCAATCATCCGTAAATGGAAGAAGTTCGGAACCACCAAGACTCTTCCTAGAGTTGGCCGGCTGTCTAAACTGAGCGATCGGGGAGAAGGGCCCTAGTCAGGGAGGTGACCAAGAACCCGATGGTCACTCTGTCAGAGCTACAGCATTCCTTGTGGAGAGAGGAGAACTTCCCAGAATGACAACCATCTCTTCAGCAATCCACCAATCAGGCCTGTATGGTAGCGTGGACTCCTTAGTAAAAAGCACATGGCAGCCCATCTGGAGTTTGCCAAAAATGCACCTGGAGGACTCTCAGACCATGAGAAACAAAATTCTCTGGTCTGATGAAGCAACGACTGAACTCTTTGCGTTATGTTTCTAGGAAACCAGGTACTGCTCATCACCAGGCCAATACCATCCCTACAGTGAAGCATGGTGGTGGCAGCATCATGCTGTGGCGATGTTTTTCAGTGGCAGGAACTGGGAGACTAGTCAGGATAGAGGGAAAGATGACTGCAGCAATGTACAGAGATACACTGGATGAAAACCTGCTCCAGATCGCTCTTGACCTCAGACTGGGGCGACGGTTCATCTTTCAGCAGGACAATGACCCTAAGCCAAGACATCAAAGGAGTGGCTTCAGGACAACTCTGTGAATGTCCTTGAGTGGCCCAGCCAAAGCCCAGACTTGAATCCAATTGAACATCTCTGGAGAGATCTGAAAATGGCTGTGCACCGACGCTTCCCATCCAGCCTGATGGAGCTTGAGAGGTGCTGCAAAGCGGAATGGTCAAAACTGCCCAAAGCTAGGTGTGCCAAGCTTGTGGCATCATATTCAAAAAGACTTGAGGCTGGAATTGCTGCCAAAGGTGCATCAACAAAGTACTGAGCAAAGGTTGTGAATTCCTATGTACATGTGAGTTCTTAGTTTTTTTTTTTTTTTTATTAAATTTGCAAAAATCTACAAAAAAAAAAACTTTTTACACGTTGTCATTATGGGGTATTGTGTGTAGAATTTTGAGGACAAAAATAATTTATTCCATTTTGGAATAAGGCTGTAACATAACAAAATGTGAAAAAGTGAAGCGCTGTGAATACTTTCCGGATGCACTGTAGCTGCAAGGACAGTATGTGACAGCCTTCACAAATACAGGTAGATGTGAAGTACAATGAACTACTCCAGTATCCCAGGGTTATAGTGAAAGAAAGGGACAGGTATAAGCTGACAGTAGAGAGAAGCAGCGCTAGCACAAGTCACACACAAAATGTAGAGTATAAAATATAACTGCAATGGGCACTAGATTCAACTACACAGGCCGCAGAGGCTGGTAGGAAATAGCGCAGTATAACCTGGCTCCTAGGAAAGGTATACAGGAAGACTGGACCCAGGAGTTCCTGGAGACCTGTGGCTGCTTTGAAGAAAATGGCCCCAGTGAGTCTCTGAGGGGGCGGAGGGTGTCCCGGCTGCAGTCTGGGGTCCTCCCGTGGAGCCACGCTCGCCAGGCCCCCTGGTGCCCCGTTGTAACTACCAAGCCTGGGGCTGGAGTTGCGGCGCCGTGGAGGGGTGATGGATCAGCAACGCTGGCGTCCAGAGGACTGCCTGGCGCTGCCTGCTCTTCAGTAAAACCAAATAAAAGAAAACATAAAATAAAGCTTGGGCTGCTTAAAAGCAGCCCCACTGTATAAACTGTGATCCAGCTCCTGCCGGACACCAACGACAAACTGAATTGCCTCAGGCTGTGGGCAGAGTATAGGGGGAGGGAAGGATCGAAGCATTCTGGGACAGAAAAGCTTTAACTGTTTGTGTCCAGTGCGCCTAACCACCAGCTATACCCCATTGTCTCCCCTGTGGAGCCCTATGGTCCCTGAAGAAGAAATAAACTATGCCCCCAAAATAAAG
The DNA here is from genome assembly GCA_031769625.1 of Taudactylus pleione. Lineage (NCBI taxonomy): Eukaryota > Metazoa > Chordata > Amphibia > Anura > Myobatrachidae > Taudactylus > Taudactylus pleione. The sequence continues at coordinate 1,821,935 of JAUIMM010000033.1, read as the reverse complement.
TACAATACAGACAACTTTCAGTGTGTGTCCACTAAAGCAATCACTTCCTCTTGGGGGCGTCCCAGACACCAACCTTTCTTACATCATCCTCTGAATCTATGTACTTACCGCCACCCCAATATTTGCATGTAAAAAAATCTCTCAACCAATCAGGCCACGCCCGTATTCAAATCACATCTGCAAGGCCACAACTTCTGGGAGACAATGCCCTGTGGACCTCCAAAACTCATTATGGTATCTTTGAAAATAGAGATTGTTGGCAAGTGTGCTTCTGACGCATCCAAGTAACGTAAAAAAACCTATACACACACACACAATGTTGTGCAAATGCAAACAGTACTATAATGTGCATCAAACATATGGGGAAACAGCTGCATTAATTGGCGGCTCTGGGTAGCTACGTACGGATGTCACCCTGTATAGCTGTAGAATAAAACTTCTGATAGTGTAATGTGAAGATGAAGAAACCAATCATATCGGCAAGTGACTAACATTAAGCTCTGTTACACTGATATTCTATCATGTGAGCATTATACATAGATGAGAAAGCAGCACTGGGCGTATTTATGTAATAATCTACAGACACAGAAGACGTTTACCAGCCCAGCGTATTCGATCTTCTCCCGTATTTCAGGTTGTGTGACTGTACATTAGCTGAAGGCTCACATAATATATACAGCTGAGGAAGTCACGGTTACAGAGAAGCAATATGAAATTCATGGCCGTGCTCCAGCAGCAAATAGGAAGGTGAGAAATACGCTGAGGCACTGCGGAGACTGATATAAAGCTGGCCGCGTGCAGAGCCGCAGCAGCACTGGGCTAATGGAGCAGAACCACAGACATCCAGGACATGTTTCACTTCTGTTTATGCCAAATTGCCCCTGGAAAGAGACACAATCAACACAGTTGTCCTTGTGATAAAAGGAATCAGCCACGCTGACTGGGCCAATAAACATACTGCTGCATCACCGCAACAGTACTCACCACCTGGTCACCGCGCTTACACACAGATGCACTGCAATGCAAGTTTCTCATTTGTTCGACTCAAACGTCCGCTGAACCCAAAATAAATGGTGACATTCAGAGGAGCGAAGAGTAACGGTGCACAGATGTATCTATCTGAGGAAGGACATGGAGATCACCATAAAGGGGCCAATCAGCGGCTATCAATGATGGCCGGTCCGTCGGGGAATTGTTGAAATACTTTACGTTAAAAATCCCCGATTTGCTGATCCTGATCGTATTTTGGTGAGGATGGGCAAATCAGTGATTTCCAACATGTTGGTTTTCACCGATGCCCCAATCCCGGAGTTAGGGGGATCAGGGAGCTTTGCTGATGTATGGGGGACTTAAGGTTTCTGGGCCATATGACACATGGGAATGAGGCACTGACATAGGATTAGGAAGGCAGAGACAGGCAAAGCCATTTGTGGGTGTGGTGCTGGGCTGTGACATCACAGCCCAGCCCCACATTCTCAGCCTATCACAGACAAGGAGCAACTGCAATGGGCAGATCCATTGGTAGGCACCTGGCAGCTTCTCCTCTTCTACGTCCCTCCACGTGAGTGCATGAAGAGACTGGATGGGTGACATTAGGGCTCTGTACTCATCACACATCTTAAGAGCTAAAAAAAAATTAAATTAGATGCATGACGATACAGCGCATCCAGGAAGCTGCCGTGAATGTAGAGTGTTTCCCATAGTGATAAATAGAGCACTATTTTGAGGTCCGCTTAACCCGAGGGGCAACACACCAAAAGCATATAATAGACCACCCACAGTATAAGCTCACTGATGTCATTCGCCCAAAAAAAAAAAAAAAAAAAAAGAGAACAGCAGGGGCTGGCTGGCAACTTTTAGCCTGGGGGGCAAATGCATGCAGGCGGCCCTGGCAGAGGAGTAGCGTGTAGCCAGGGTGCCCGAAGAACATGCGTGCTACGGCACCGCCCCCCCTCAAGTGTTTCAGGGAGGAGGCGGGTCCATATGGGATTAATGTAAGGTAAAAATAAAGAGTAGTGCAGTGCCCCCAGTAGTAAGCCCCTTATATAGTGCCCCCAATAGTGGTACCCCCTATGCAGTGCCCCTTATATAGTGCCCCCAGTAGCAGTCCACCCCCCATGCAGTGCCCCCAATAGTGGTAACCCTTATGCAATGCCCCTTAAATAGTGGCCCCAGTTATAGTCTCCCCCCTATGCAGTACCCCCAGCTTTGCCCTTTATATAGAGCCCCCAGTAGTGGTCCCTCGATGCAGTGCCCCCAGTGATAGTACCCTCCCCCCTATGCTGTGCCCCTAGTAGTAGTCCCCTCCCCTTGTAGTAGTCCCCCCCTTGTAGTGCCCCCAGTAGTAGTAGTCCCCCCCCTTGTAGTGCCCCCAGTAGTAGTAGTCCCCCCCTTTGTAGTGCCCCCAGTAGTAGTAGTCCCCCCCCTTTGTAGTGCCACCAGTAGTAGTAGTCCCCCCCTTTGTAGTGCCCCCAGTAGTAGCCCCCCCCTTGTAGTGCCCCCAGTAGTAGTAGTCCCCCCCTTTGTAGTGCCCCCAGTAGTAGTAGTCCCCCCCTATGTAGTGCCCCCAGTAGTAGTAGTCCCCCCTCCTTTGTAGTGCCCCCTGTAGTAGCCCCCCCTTGTAGTGCCCCCTGTAGTAGCCCCCCTTGTAGTGCCCCCAGTGGTAGTAGTCCCCCCCCTTGTAGTGCCCCCAGTAGTAATCCACCCCCCTGGTAGTGCCCCCATAGTAATCCCCCCCTGGTAGTTCCCCCAGTAGTCCCCCCCCCCCCCCCAGTAGAGAGAGACTTAATAATAAAAAAAAAACAACACTTACCTGAAACTCCCGCTCCTGGTCCCGACGCTTCTACCTGCTCCTCCGGCCGCTTTGCATTATGGGAGAGATCTCCCATTACCCACTGCGGGAGCCGGAAGATGGCTCCCGCAGTGGGAGCAGCAGCAGCCGATGAGAGTCTGACAGACTCTCAGCGGCTGCTGATTACAGCAAACACACAGCTGCCGGCTCCGGCGGCTGTGCGTTTGTGCTGTGTAGCGCTGACCGAACTCCGTCCGGTCAGCGCTACACACGCGGTGCAGTCTGTGTCACAGTGACACAGACTGCCCGCGGCCCGCATGACGCTGCGGCCCGGGGGGCACATGGCACCCTGCCCCCCGGCCCAGCCCGCCACTGGATAACAGAATGCTTTGCACTCAGCTGCACAACATGATTAAACATCTCCAGTTCTGTCAAAGTATGGAAACATTTACATGTATATGAGTAATTAGTAGAGATGAGCCGGTTCAGATCTCAGAGATCCAAACCCACCCGAATTTCGTGGAGCTCGGATCTCCCTGCCTGCCCCGGTTCCCTGACCCGAGGCAAAACCTCGCGACCCCTCTGTCGAGTCTCGATGTTTTGTTTTGAGTGGGCTTAACGCTGATTCCTGAGAGAGCAGTCTGTCACGGCTCTCAGCCAATCAGCGTTAAGCCCATTGAAAACAGCACAAAAGAGGAAAAGAAGATGGCGCCCACCATGCCCCACCGCCTGACACCCCCACTGGCTGCATCCCCCACTGCTGACACCCCTGCCCAATGTACTAAGGACACAGTTAGCAACCCCCACACTGCTGACACTCCCACACTGAGGACACCACCAGCACCCCTGCACTGCCGACACAGTCAGCAAACCTACACTCAGGACACCGCTAGCACCCCCACTCTGCCGACAGCGCCGGCACCCTGCATTGAGAACACCCCTGCACTGCCGACACAGTCAGCAAACCTGCAATGAGGACACCGCTGGCACCACCGCACTGCCGACATCACAGGTACCCTTCACTGAGGACACTGCCAGCACCGCCATGCCATGTACTGAGGACACCGTCCGCAACCCCGCTCTGTGGACACTGCTGTCACAGTTAGTGCACTATTGGTGTATCCAACCCACACTATAACACACACTGTATCTGTGTTGGAAATTAGAAGCTGAACTGCCACATGTTAGTGCCGCCCACTGTGTCACTTAGCTTAGTCAGCTAACTAGCTGGATGCAAGTTTTTGGCCTTAACTAGATGAAACAAATATTATTGTGAGGTGGTCAAAATTGATTGGAAATTACTGGAAATAAATGTTGAGGTTAATTATACTGTAGGAACAAAAACAGGCCCATTTTATGTGATTTTAGCGGTTTTTATGATTTAAGAAAAAATCCAGATTCAAAACCAAAACACGGAGGTTAAGTTTTGGTAAAACTAATCCAGATCCAAAACCAGGGTAGATCCAGATCCCAAACCAAAACACGGGGGTCGGCGCACATCTCTAGTAATTAGTTATATCTCTTTTATCAAAGCTAACTTCCATTTTAGATTGAATGCTATTTTGAATCTGGCCACATCTTCATGCTCAGTGCCTTTCTGACTCCTAGTTCAGGATTATTCAACATGAGAGCCCTCCAGCTGTGGAACTAAACATCCCAGCATGCCCTGCCACACTGTTGCTATTAGGGAATGCTAAAACTGTGACAGGGCATGCTGGGAAGTGTAGTTTCACAGCAGCTGGAGGGCCGCATACTGAACCTAGTTGCTTTCAGGTTTGGTAAGGTGATGAGGGTAAATCACTACAACTGGATGCATGCCAAGTGTACTGCAAAGGAGTCTATAGGAAGCTATGTGGCAAAACCCCAGCGCTGGAACGGAAAGGGAAGAGGACACAAAGGGACCTGCGTGCACAAGAGACAACGTTTGAATGGGAAAGGAATTCAGAGGCTTCCGGGAGGGAGGGAGGGAGAAGGAGCATTATAGAGTAGGGATGTGTGTGAAATGGTCGGTCAGTGCAGGACTGATGAGTCAGAAGAGAATGGTGGAGCAGAGTGGATCTGCAGCAATATGACAGAACGGAGGGGTAATAAGATGGAGGTTTGGAAGGTGGGAGAGGGAAGATGGTGCATGGAGTAAGGGGATTATAACGCATGGTACACTGTAAAATGCACCTTCCTTCAACACAGACCCAATATTGTTTACAATTTAGCCTATAAAGTCTCAGATATCAATACCTAATATGGGGCCATAATGTGCCTCAGCGATATTGCTGGCTCCTAATGACTGCCCTCACCTGAATACCAGGGCTGTCCCGAAATATGGCCGACTCCAGTGTGGGTCTGTGGCACATTCATGTTTTTACCTCAGCAAACTTTAAACAACAGCCTTCTAATTCTGTTCTATGACATTATTCCTGCATATGTAAGATATAAGTATAAATCTGTACCTGCAAGTGTACAAATCCCCTAGCATTAATCCGCCTAGTACAGCGTGTTAGGGGGATGCAGGATATCGGATACAGCAATTAATCATCTAATTAAAATGCAACCTGGATTATGACTGAAGTGGCAGCTTTCTGTATAGAGTGCCAGTATCTGGGCGCTCGGGAAGACGTGCCTGGCAGGCTTTCTGCGCTCACAACCAGTGTTGTTGGGAGTCAATAGCCCTGGAGCGGTCGCACAGCTACTTCTGCTAACTACGCTAAAGGTCTCACAGTCAGGAAACAGATGAGGGCCGGCAGTGAGAGACCTAATTAGATGTAGAGTCAGCACATTTTCCCGCCAGTGATCAGGAGCAGGGCTTGGAAAGAAGTCCTCTTACCTGGTCACTTTCACACGTAAACTCTTTATCCATAACCACAAACGCACAACGCGTTTTCATCATAATTTCAAGAGCTCCATAGAGGCTTTTTAGCTTCCCGACAACACTGTTCTGGCCTGTAATTAGGAGAAAATAGACAGACAATGAAATAACAGCCTATATGAAGAAAACAAAATCATAACAGACATTATCCTCTTAATTAGAAGGGATAACATTTCCTAATGAAATAAGAGTGCAGATGACTCATTTTTAAAATCAATAAGTTTCATTAGAAACCTCAAAAAAACATTCTATTTTTGCCTACAATGTACCCTGTTAAAATGTAAAGAACTTTAGTTTAACCAAAGTGAGAAATTGTAAATGCACCGAAGTGTAAGCGGCCAGAGGGAAGACGTGCAACGTAATTCACTATCCAACGGTAGCGTTACCTCCACGCCAGTGATCGCTGAATGTGAAACAATATGGTGAGAACTACAGAAAAATAAACCTCACAAAGATCAGGCAAATATTTATTGATTGGAAGAAAAAAAAAAAAAACTTTTTTGGCAGAGATTAGATAAGCTTTGGACATTTAGTAGCCATCCTACTGTGCACCAGGTTCACCAGCGTTCTGATGCTACGCATTTCAGCAACCACCACCTCCAAAGGGCACATTGTAAAAGACTAGTCTAAGTTATGAAGGTGGAAGGACAAAGAGGGGGGGGGGGGGGGGAGAAATGGGACAGTGACAGCAGTGAAGGAGAAGGGAGACCGAGGGAGAGAGAGAGAGGGAAAGAGAGAGAGAGGGAGAGAGAGAGAGGGAGGGGAGAGAGAGAGGGAGGGGAGAGAGAGAGGGAGGGGAGAGAGAGAGGGAGGGGAGAGAGAGAGGGAGGGGAGAGAGAGAGGGAGGGGGAGAGAGAGAGGGGGGAGGAGAGAGAGAGGGAGGGGGAGAGAGAGAGGGAGGGGGAGAGAGAGAGGGGGGGGAGAGAGAGAGGGGGGAGAGAGAGAGGGAGAGGGAGAGAGAGAGAGAGAGAGAGAGGGGGGAGAGGGAGAGAGAGGGGGGAGAGGGAGAGAGGGGGGAGAGGGAGAGAGAGGGGGGAGAGGGAGAGAGAGAGGGGGGAGAGAGAGGGGGGGAGAGAGAGAGGGAGAGGGAGGGAGAGGGGGGGGAGGGAGGGGGAGGGAGGGGGAGAGAGGGGGAGAGAGGGGGAGAGAGGGGGAGAGAGGGCAGAGGAGAGGGACAAGAGTGGGCAGAGGAGAGGGACAGTCCAATGTCACATTTTAGACTAGTAAACCAGCTTGATCTAACAAAATATGCAGAGCGGGTAGAGAGGGACAAGAGCGGGTAGAGAGGGAGAGACACAGACAAGAGGAAAGAGGCAGAGAACAGGAGAGAAAGTGGAGGAGAGAGAGAGAGAGAGACAAGAGCAGAGAGCCAGAGAGTGTGTCTTACAAAAACAATAATAATGTAAAAAAAAAAAACATGTTACATTATGGACTAGTACACATGTTTGATCTAACAAAATATGCATCTATGTATTGCTGGCTTAATCCTCTGCCTTTTCAAGTATATTTATATCCACTTAGCGAAGCCATAGTGTGCACAGCCCAATGTCCCATCAACAAGATTATACTTCCATAAACGTCATCGACTCAGTTGATTAGAGTCCAGCTCTAAGCTATGGACACGGTTTGGCAGCAGGATGGGTAAAAAGACCCTTTTCTACTTATTTTTCTTCCCTGAGCACAACAATCTTTCATTTGAATTAATCGGATTTGCAGTATTTGGGTAATTTTAGCCTGTAGGGTTTATAATACACAGGGTCAAAGCCAGCCATGTGCTAAGTTTTTACCGTAATGAGCATCTTTGTTTGTATGTACCACACATGCTGCTTCTACATCTGCTGGTCTAGACACCCACTGCCAACATTAGCTGGATCTTGCTACCAGAACTAGATTAACGCTGAATAAGGATTGTTGTAACAAGTGAACATTTTCATGGCAGTCAGGCTTCCTTCAATATAATGTTTCACATAACACAATGCATTGCCAAAGGCATCTCTCGTCATCCAATAATCTAGTGTCCTTCTCATAAAATGAGCCTACAACTAACTACTGTAACAGTGAACTTTCTAACACTGATGTATTCCTCTAGTGGGACCCTTAGTACCGGTGTTTGTGGTCTGAATAACCAAAATACAGTAGCAGGAACAACTTCCAGAATAGTATAAGTCCATCGGGTCCACAGGGAGACAATGGGTGTAGGTGGTGGATAGGAAGCCCGGACACCAAACAGTTAAGCTTTTACAATCCCAGAATGCTCCGGTCCTTCCCCCCCTATACCCCGCCCCTAAGCCAGTCAGTTTGTCAGCAGAAGCAGGAGAGGAGAGAAGGAAGACTGGTACACAGAAGAATCACCCTCTCACACAACGGAGAAGGAAACCGGTGACCAATAAACGTAACCCACAGAAGCCAGGTGCGTCAGGGCGGGTGCCCTGTGGAACCTATGGACTTCAAAGAAAGAGTTAACAAGGGTAAGCTTCAGGGTCCATAGCGTTCCACAGGGAGACAATGGGGATGTCCCAAAGCAGTTGTTCAAGGGCGGAGATACTCCTGAGCTGATAGGAGAACCCTACACCCGAAGGAAGCATCCTGAGAGGCAAATGTATCAAAGGCATAAAACCTAAGAAAGATGTGGACAAAAAAACAGGTGGCCGCCTTGCATAGCTGTTCAGCTGAGGCCCAACGCGTGCTGCGTTGGACCCACAGAGCCAGTAGAATGAGCAGAGACTGTAGTCAGCACAGGAAGGCCCGTCTGCATGTAAGCCTGTGAGATAGTCATGCGAATCCATCTGGCCAGAGTCTGTTTGTAAGCTGGCCATCCCTTCTTGTGGAATCCATATAGGACAAAGAGGGAGTCCGATTCCCTGATGAAAGTAGTATGGTCCACGTCCAAAGAGGCCTCACCTGCCGAGAGGTCTAGTGATTGAAGGGCTGAACCACAATTTCCTCATTTAGGTGGAAACGAGAAACCACCTTGGGAAGGAAGCCTGGGCATGTTCGAAAAACAGCCCTGTCCTGATGAAATGTCAGAAATGGGGAGCGACAAGAGAGCACCCCTAAATCGGGAGACCCTATGGGCAGACGCGGTAGCCAGAAGAAAAAGTCTTCGCAGTGAGCAATTTGACATCCACTGAATCCAGGGGTTCAAACGGAGAGCCCTGAAGTGCTTGGAGAACCACTGACAAATCCCACGGAGCCACTGGAGGGACAAAGGGAGGTTGAATACGGATCTGGCAGTGGAGCGATTCTGCGCTGCAAGCAGATTAACAGCGCAGAGACGTGCACCTTCAAAGAGGCTAGACGGAGTCTGAGATCCAATCCATCTTGAAGGAAGGCAAATATTTATGAAACCTGGAAAACCTGAGGGTCAAGGCTCCTGGCAGCACACCACTGGAAGTATGTATGCCATACTTGGTGATAGATCAGGGCAGAGGCCGGCTTACTTGCTCTGAGCATGGTCTGGACCACAAAACACGAAAAACCCTTGAACCTTAGGAGGAAGGCCTTGAGAGCCACGCCGTCAAAGACAGACGGGCCAGGACCGGATGTAGACAGGGACCCTAGGACAACAGGTCTGGACGTTGCGTAAGTGGGAAAGATCGTCTATGGAGAGGCTCTGAAGGTCGGAGTACCAATGTCTTCTGGGCCAAGCCGGAGCTACCAACAGGACAGTGCCTCAGTCTTGCTTGAACTTCCGAAGAACTCGATGAAGAAGGGAGACTGGAGGAAATAGGTACGCCAAATGAAAGGTCCATTTCACTGATAAGGCATCTACGAAGGCTGCTTCAGAATCCCTTGTCCTGGATCCGTACATCAGAAACTTGCGAATGTGTCGAGAGGCAATAAGATCCACGTCTGGGAGGCCCCACTTGTCCACCAGGAGTTGAAAGACCTTGGATGTAAAGACCACTTCCCGGCATGCACATCGTGACGGCTGAGGAAATCTGCTTCCCAATTGAGAATCCCGGGACTGAACACAGCGGAGTTGGCATTCTGCCCATGTGAGAATGCGTAACACCTCTGCCATTGCTGACCGACTGAGTGCCTCCCTGGTGATTGAGGTAGGCCACCGCCGTGGTATTGTCAGACTGTACTTGTACTGGTCTGCCCCGAAGAATGTCCTGAGCCAGAGTGAGAGCTCTGTAGATGGCTCAGAGTTCTAGGACGTTTATTGGTAAGGTCGTCTCAACCGGAGTCCAGTGACCTTGGAAGGAGTGCTGGCCGATGACTGTACCCCACCCGCAGAGGCTGGCGTCCATGGTGAGGAGTACCCATTCCGGTATCCAAAAGGGAGAGAGGATCTTCGTCTAGGTTCTGATCAGATGAGGCAGCCCATTCCACCTGGATAGGATTAGGTGTTGTAGAAGCCTGGAGTGGATCTGAGCGAACTCCACCATGTCGAAGGTGGATACCATGGACCTCAAGGTCTGCATTGCTAAAAGAATGGACACTCGGCACCGTGGAGTAACCTCCGCAACCGTTCCTACAGTACTGAGATCTTGTCTGCTGTCAGGAAGATTCTCTGAGCCTGAGAATCTAGAAGAGCTCCCAGATGCACCATCCTTTGTGAAGGGGTCAGGAAGGACTTTTTTCCAGTTGATTAACCAGCCGTGTCTCTGTAGAAAGGCAATGGTTACTTGAAGCTGGTGGTGAAGAACATCTGGAGAGTGTGCCAACAACCTGATTCCCTGACAACGCAGGTGGGCTGCCATAACTACCTTGAATTTGGTAAAGTCCTGCAGAGCTGTAGAAAGCCCAAAGGGCTTTCTACAGCAAATTGTAGATACCACTGATGAGAGGGCGCTATAGGTACATATAGGTAAGCGTCCTGACTATCCAGAGACACCATAAAGTCCCCAGGCTCCATAGCTAGGACAATAGAGCAGAAAGTTTCCATACGAAACTTGGGCACCCTGATAAACTTGTTCAGAGTTATGAGGTTGAGGATAGGCCGATGAGACCCATTGGGCTTCTGAACCAGGAAAAGGGTGGAACAATATCAGTTTCCTCGCTGTGACGACGGGACTGAATTATTACCCCCACGTGCAGAAAGGACTGAATAGTCTTCAGGAGGAGCAGGGCTTTGCTCGGGTCTGATGGAGGGCCGGTGTAAAATAACTGCTGGGAAGGGGGGAGGGGGGCGCCTCAGGAATGAGAGGGCCTACCCATGAGTGACCACTTCTTGTACCCAAGCGTCTGTGGTGGTTTAACGCCAGCACTGGGCGAATTGAAGAAGTCTGCCTCCTACTCAGCCAGTCAGGCTGACTGTTTGATTTCGGATTTAGTAGCAGGATGTCTGGTGGCCCAGGCCTGCTTGGTCCTGGGCTTGGAGGCCCTTGTGGAAGCCGATTGGCGAGGAAAGGACCGGCCTTTAGCTTTTCCATGGAGACGAAAGGACCTAAAGTATGACATCTGACGCCAAAGAGGATCTCCCCATTGTAGGGAAATGATTCTAAGGCCTTCTTAGAGTCAGAGTCTGCCTTCCATGAACGAAGCCAAAGGATACGGTGAGCTACCGCCGAAGCAGCAGACGCTTTGGGGGCCAAAACACCAGTATCCAAAGCCGCGTCTCCTAAGTAGGAGGCTGCATCCCTGATGTGGGAGATATAGGACAGCTGTTCTCGGGAAGCATCCAAGGGAAATTATTCATCCAGAGCATCAGCCCAGCTCTCAATGGCTTGTCACCCAGGCAGTGGCCATTGCTGGAAGAGTAATAGCTCCTGTAAGAGAATACACAGACTTGAGACAAGCTTCAATCTTCCTCTCCGTCGTGTCCTTTAAGGAGGAAGCCGTAGGATTATGTACAGTAACAGTAGAGCTTTTAATGAGACGTGTGACATGGGAATCAACAGCTGGGGGAGCTTCCCATTTAGCGTAGTCAGCTGCAGGAAAAGGGTAAAAAGAAATCAGGCGTTTTGGAGGCTGAAACTTTTTTCTGGGAGCATTCAAAGCTTCACTCTAGAGTTCAAAAAGCTGATCCGAGTGAGGAAACTCCTCTAAAACCACTTTCTGTCTATTAAACAGTGGCTGTTTTGTTTTGGGAGCGGGCTCAGCATCTTCTTACTGAAGAATTGATTTGCCAGCCCGCACTGAAGCAGGTACATTTATTTTAGACTTAGGCTCTTCCTCCCCTGAAGGAGACTCTGTGACAGAGAGATGTGTCTTCTGACTCCTCAGATGACACCTCAGAATCTGAGAGTTATGTAGACTGAGGATAGTACAGTACGTTTAGTAGATTTACTGGGTAGGGGCTTCTCACCTTGCAACATATTTTGAAAGGCAGTGGAGGTAGCCGCTAGACTCTGTACTGAGTTAGAGAGTATGCCTACCCATGGAAAAGGCATAGGAGGAACATGTATCGTCTGTACCTGTTGTGGCAACCCCATCGGGGGAATTATTGTCGGGACTGCTAGACGGCCAGCAATTGTAGCTAACACCTGTGAAAAGGAAGCCCAGGGGGTTCCTTAGCAGGGGCTGATTGGCCTAGTGTATTATAACAAGTTGCTCATAGCCCATCCTGAATTAACTCCTCAGTTAAGCCTGCTGCACAGGATCAGCAAGAGAGCAGTATAGGTGCAGCAGCTTGCTTGCTACCCTTGCCTATGCTAGACATAGCTGCAGGAAAGTATAGCACACAATATGGCACTGAACAGCGTGCAACCACAGAGTATGTAACAGCCTTCACAAATACAAGCAGATGTGAAATACAGGGGACCCTCTATACACCGGTATGTTAGGGTAATAGTGAGAAAAAAGGGAAAGGCATAAGCTGACAGTATAGTGACAGTATAGTAAAGACACACAGACAGGCAGCGCTGGCATAAGTAACATACAATGCAGAAATCAATATAGCTGTAAAAGGCACTACAATCAACTTCTCAGACCGCAGTGGCTGGTAGGCTATAGCACTACATAACTTGGCTCCTAGGAGAGGTATGTAAGGGGACAGGACCCAGCGTTCCCAGAGAGCTGTGGCTGCTGCATAGAGAAAATGGCCACCGGAGATCTCTGAGGGGGCGAGGGAGGAGGATCAGCTCAGGGCAGCAAGACCGCGGTGGAATGGCGAACTGAGCTGGGGGAGGGGCCACATTAACAGAGAGCTGACCTCTACTGGCTGACTTTTAACCACCGGTTCCTGGTCTCTAGCACCAGTATATACGCCCTGGTGGTCCAGTGGAGTCCCGGACAGACCGGTGTTCACATCAGCACCTCCGGTCTGTCCCGAGACCTGAAAAAAAGACTGCCAAAACGCGGGTTACCGCGAACGGTAACCCACCTTACCTGTCCCCTGGAGTCCCGACTGCAGTCTGGGGTCCACCCGGGGGGCCCGCTAGCAAGATCCCTGGGGGCCCCGCCAAGAGTACCAAGCCGAGGGCTGGAGCTGCGGCACCGCAGAGAGGTGATGGAGCGGCAGCACAGACGTCCGGAGGACAGTCTAGTGCTGCTCGTCCGTCAGTAGTAAAAATAAAATAAATCATAAAAATAAAAGCTTGGGCAGCTTAACGCAGCCCCCTGTTCTTATAGTAATCCGGCTCCTGCCGGACACCAAGCAAAACTGATTGCCTCAGGGTCAGGGCATAGGGGAGGAAGGACCGGAGCATTCTGGGATTGCAAAAGCTTAACTGTTTGGTATCCAGTCTTCCTATCCCCACCTACACCCCCATTGTCTCCCTGTGGAGCCCTATGGACTCTGAAGAAGAAATTACCATTAATATTAATATCTTATTATAGCAGTGTTTAGTATATTTCCCACTCTGGGCCATTGATGAAATGGAGCCTCCAGAAGTAGGAGCTGGAATGCAGAGCTCATTGTGGCACAGATATCAGTTACTCCTGTTCCTAATGATTAAGAATTTCTGCAGGTGGCAAATCAGAGGTGGAAAAGGGGAACCCCAAGCGAGGGGCTACAGATATACAAGTAAAGGCAGAGGCATTTTATCTAAATGCAGACTCTGGAGAGGAAGGACAGGCTGCCGAGTTATTTTCAGAGGGGTAATTTGGTGGTACATGAAAGTGTTATTTTTATTTCATTTTATTCAATTCAAGTCTAGTGCATAACCTGAAAGGGTACAAAGGTAAGTGGTAAACTGCAAGAGATGAAAAAAAAAAAAATTAGGTGAACAAAAACTATATTTCAGAGTTATGCAAAAAAAAGGCCCGTCTCAGGGAATAAAGGACGGACTAAGAATTCACAGAAATAAAAAAGACTTGCGTATGCCATGAAGAATCACCAGTGGACTATGCTGCTTAGTAAATAGACCCCTGTGTCACAGACTGTCAAACATCGAGACTAAAGCACAATGGTCTGACACAAAGTGACTGGCACCCTGATTCAAACTATTTTGCAGTCCAATGCAATAACCTTTGGTCTACACTAGGGATGTGCAGGCTCGGTTCTACTCGGTTCCGTTCGGATTTTTTTACCGAATCTTATTGGGTATCAGCTGTCATGAGTTTGGGATAGCCAATAAGATTCGGTAAAAAAAAACGAACGGAACCGAGTAGAACCGAGCCTGCACATCTACACCAAGTTGGTCAAGAGTTCATCCTACAGTACAACAATGACGCAGAACATACCTCCAGGCTGTGTCAGAACTACATTCAAGGAAAAGAACAAGACAGTAGGTTTCAAATCATGGAATAGCTAGCACAGGCCCTGATTCAGACCCACTCGCAAGCGGCTGTCCGCTCGCAAGTGGGTCGATGGTCTGCACTGAGCATGCGCACGACGGAGGGCATGCACCAGACGCGACGAGCGAAGGAAAGTCCTTCGCTCGTTGTGTCTGATCAAAGGGGGTGTGCTGTCGATGTTGATTGACAGCACGCCCCCTTTGGTGGGCGTGCCGGGGGCGTGCCTCCCTGACGGGGGCATTCCCACGGGAACGCCTCCCGTCAGAAGCCGGCCCACTGACATCACTAGTGATGTCAGTGGGAGTGATTTTGGCTCTGATAGAGCCAAAATCACTCCGGGGCTTGCGGTTGAAAACCTCAACCGCAGGCTCCGGCTCGCAGTTTCGATGGTCGCGATGGTCACGAGCGTACGGCTCTGAATGAGGGCCACAGTCTCCAGACACAAACCCTATAACCCATCCAACTGGTTTGGGATAAACCGGACAGAAGGGTGAAAACTAAGCGACCTACAAGTGCAACACGTGTGAACTTCTGCAACAGAGTTGGGAAGAACTTCCCAAACAATATTTGCTATGACGAGTTAAAAACCGAGATTATATTTAGTTAAATAAAATTATTCTATTAAAGCATAGAACGAATAAACAAATAAGAGAAAATAAATCAGAGTACACTGAGGCATGAAACGGTGTACATTTCAATAATAGAAAAAAACAATATGGGTGTTCTAAAACGTTTTACCATTAGCATACATTACTGCGATGGGCGGGATTACTGGTGGTGCACTGATTTGCGGCCAATCACATAATTTGTACTTAAAGCCACAAAAATGGAGAAAGGGCAAATATAGCAAAAAAAAAAAAAAAAAAAAAAAAAAAAAGCTTAAGGTGCGTATCCACTTGCCAACTTCGTAATCGTTCCTCATCCTGTAGGTGCCCACACTGAGCGATATGTCGTTCAGTACAGGCACCCTCCCTCATCCCCAATCTGTCATTATCGGGAGATTGACCGGCATGTTCAGGCGATGATTGATGTCGAAAACAACCAGCGGGAGCGCGCCTTGCTGGTCGTTTCCGATTTATGCAGGATTAATGAGCGATGGAACGATTACGATGTCGTAATCGTTCAATTGGCAAGTGGATAATCGGCTTAACACTTCCTTATTCTACTAGGCAAAGCAAAAAGCAGTGTAGCATTTGATAACAAGAAGCTTTATCATGAGCGGAGGCAGCAGGTGATGTATTGGAAACGGTTTTCTTAGGATTGAGAATACAAGCTTGGGTTCCATGCAGATGAGGCACGGCTGTATTTCATATGTTTACAGAAAATACATATAATTGACTGGCAGTTGGGATGCCGGCGGTCAGAAGACAGACAACGGCATCCCGATGTTTAGGATCCCGACAGGGCCCGATAAGTAGCCTAACCCCCCCCCGGTGGTGCCTAAACTAACCCCTCCTTCCTGCACCCTAAACCTAACACTCCACGGGTGGTGCCTAACCCTAATCTCCACCTGGTAGTGCCTAAACCTAACCTCCCTTCTCGCACCCTAAACCTAACCCTCCCCGGCAGGTGCCTAACCCTAACCACCCCCCGATGGTGCCTAACCCTCTCTCCCCACAACCTAATCCTCCCCAATCAGTACCTAACCCAAACCCACCGCAGGAGTCCCTAAACCTAACCCCTTCATTCCCGGCCTAACCCTAACCCGCGGGACGCCGACGTCGGTATCTTGATCTCATCGGGATGGCAGCATCGGCATTCTGACGTGCGTCAGGATTCCGGCGTCGGTATAGTGGCGTCCGGCATCCCATCCGCCGGCATCTTGACTGCATCCAGGCTACAGTGCTCTCTGGGGGCCATTCAGACCCGCTCGCGAGCGCAGGACGCTTGCAAGCGGGTCGATGTTACCCCAATGCGCATGGCACGACGGAGGGAGCTCCGTCGTGCGCATGTGCGAGACCCGGACAGCGACAGCCAAGCTGTCGCTCCGGGTCTCGCACCAAAGGGGGCGTGCAGTCGATGGTGACTGACAGCACGCCCCCTTTGGTGGGCGTGCCGGGGACGTGGCTGCCAGACGGAGGCGTTCCCATGGGAACGCCTACCATCTGGGTCCGGCCCCACTGAGATCACTAGTGATGTCAGTGGGAGTGAATTTGGCTCTGATAGAGCCAAAATCACTCCAGGGCTTGCGGTCACCGAGACCCTACCGCAGGGTCTCGTCGCAAGCCCGATGGTCGCGATGGTCTTGACCATTGCGACCATCTTTTTGGCCGCTCGCATATGCTGTGGGTGGTCACCCACAGCTATGCGAGCGGCCAGGAGGCTGCTCCATTTTTAGGTAGGAGGTCCCTGATTCAGAGCGAGCGCTCTGGTCAGAGCGTCCGGCTCTGAATCAGGCCCTCTGTACGCATTGGGAGAGAACACATACGACATTTTACATTCATTATGGCTACCTCGGAGCCACGTGCCCTCACCAGTAATCCGACGTTGCATTTAAATGGTGTGGCTGATATAATATGCTGCAAAAACATCATGTTTAAAGTAAGTGCTATGGATCGCTGAGTGCACTTGTTATATTGTGCGAACTGCTTTGGAATCAGTAAAAAAAATGAACACCCTCCCCCTTCCCCAAGTAGCATTTTAACGTTGCCAGCATACAGGCGCTGACAAGTTACCTCCTACATAGTGATGGTTTATGTCACAGCTTCACATCACACAGCGCAAGACGCCAGTCGCAACCGAGCCACTCCAAGACGAGTAGCATACTGTATTTTCTGTATTTATAATACTTACTATATGCTAATCACCATTCATTTACACACTGTATATCAACCAAACAGATAGCGTGCGCAAACATTAGATAATTTACAACCATACGACAAATTGCTACGGTGCCCCCATAGGTCTTATTACGGACCCTTGTTGCAGTCCCTAGGTAAAATCTGCCATTGCATAGATCAATAACGGGATTTGATACCACGTAGTAAAAGAACTGTGTCGTGACTTAGAAAAAATAGAGGGGACTATTCTAAAGTGTGGAATTTTAAACTTAAACACATCCACAGAAGAATAGTGCTGGACACACACATCTGAAAGCAGGATACAGAATGGACGGAGAGATGAGGAAAGGGACCTTATAGTGTCAGACAGTAAGCCTTGAAGTCGAGGCAATTGGAAAAAAGACAGTAAATCAATTGGTTGCGTAGGAAGAGGAATTCGTAGTAAGACGAGGAACTAATTGAGGACATTTCCCTCCAAAGAGACAGCAATAGAATAAAAACATTCAGTTAAGAGCGGCTATTAATGCCATATGGGCTGTATGACATGACCGGTCAGGAAAGACAATAGAAAAGACTATATATATATATATATATATATATATATATATATCAGAAGTATTACCCAACTCAGTTGTGGTTTTAAAAAATAGTAGAAGTTTTTAGAACAAGGGGTATAACGTGGAGACAGGAAGACTGACAAGGTGTCAGGGGGAAACCGGAGCACTTTGAGAAAAGCCGCTGCTTATACAGTATAATAATGTAGGCGTGTATGGGATGAACACGGATATAAAAACTTTAATCCAATCAGATGTAAAATATGTATAACACCCCCCTCCCCATCTAAAACTAAAATCCCGTACATAAAAAGGAGAGACTATTATCCTGTAAATCAGGGGTGGGGAGCCTTTTTACTTCCGATATATAAAACATTATTCGCAGGCTACGCCCTTCCAGGTGATGTCACACGGGGGCGGGGCCACAATCGCCGGTGATTACAGCAATGCACCGGGGAGCTGTAAGGCAGCGGTGTGACGGTCCCAAGGACGCTCCAGGTGGCACTGCTGCATAGATTCTGGCTGCAGGATGTAATTCTAGGCACCCTGCTCGCCAGATGAAGCTAGCAGAAAAAAGATCCGAGGGCCAGACCAAATGACTCCGGGGGCCTTATACGGTCCCCGGGCCTGAGGTTCCCCATCTCTGCTGTAAATCCTTTTAGGGCATTAAATGGTGTTATAGACATTAATATGTGGAATGGATGTGTTTGTCATCACTGTCAGGAAAGTGATCATATGGTGGGACGTGCTATACCCCTGTATGGTCACAAGTCTACGCAGCTCCAGTAGAAGTCCAGCCTTACCCATGTGTCCATATAACCTTACAATGAAAAAAATTAAGTAGGCATGACCGGTTGTATGGTTTAGTTCCATGCTGAGGAGCCTAAAATAGACATCTCATTATCCAGATTTCCTCAAAAGATTTTATAATCTGTGTTTTAAATCCACCTCTCCATGGATTCACCAATGGTTTATCGCTAATCCTCATGGTAATCTCTGCAAAAGTCATTTGATTATACATCTCATATAAGGACTAGCGGTGATGGGAATCACTTGGCTACAATACACAGTAAGTCCCGTTAGATTCTACTCCTGTAATTGCATTGTTTTAAAGACGTTATTAGATGGGTGTAGGATTATTACCGGGAATATTTTCAGGGACATTTATACATAGCGTTTGTGTGGGACATCTTCCCCAAAACGGTGCAGTCAGCATGTACGATAACAAATAATGCTATATGATTTTATTATCCCTCATCAGCCTTTATAGCTTACTATTGTTATTATTAGAGCAATATGGCTATACAAGGTCTTTATGAACTGATGTAATGAGAATTTAATATGTGCAATCTGCTAGAATCTCACAGATGTGTCCACATGCATCTAGCCTCAATACACCACACAGCGCGACATGCCTGGCCAGGTCCTGTGCTACTCTGCTAGTGTCCGGCATCTGTTTTTGCCGAAAAAGCGTCCAAGTGTCGATGGGACTAGGACACACCAGCGCACTGTGCTGATTAATGTGATAAGTGACACTTGTATATCTGTGTGCACCCGAGTCTGTATATGAACTACAACAGAACTTGGAATGAAAAAAAGCTTTGACCGCTACATTGTAGCACTTCATATACAGATGCAGAGACTCAGAGCCGTATTCAATTTGAGCGGATCCACAATACTTTTTCGCCTCCCAGACTTTTCGCCTATTTCGCCTGTTTTGCAGGTGGAAAAGTATCGCGCGCGTGCCTGCTTTACCCCGTATTCAATTTGAAAGTAGGCGAAACTTAAACAAACACAAAGTACTGTCAGATTTGGGGAAATCAGCCTGACACCCCCCAAAAGATGCTCTGACATGGGGGTTCCCTATGGTAGCCCCCGATTTGGTTTGCTGAAGGTATTTGGTGTTTTTAAACAGGATCAATATCTGCTAAATAGCATTTTAGGAATAAGTGGTGCAGAATAGTATTCAGGAGGGGTTTTTTTTTGCAGAGAATAACTTATCCCAGCAAATTTGGGGTACTTGAAAATGGGGGTCAGCATATCTTAAAGTTGCTAAAGTTAAGTTTAAAAAGAAAAAGTGAAAAATCCACCTTCCGCAAGCCCCTGCAATGAAAAAAACACCTGGGGCATACTTGGGGACCCCCGCCCCCGAGTTAAGTTTGCTACTTTTTAACTTTGTCCCCCAACTTTTTTTTTTTGCCCCCAAATTCAAAGTGATTTTTTGGGGTGTTCTTAAGTGTTTATTTTTTTGACACAGTTTACCTTTGGGGGGACTGTCTGAAGGCTGCACGGGGGGTTCCTGCAACGTTGCACCCCTAAAACCCAATTCTGCACTTTTTTCTGCCTGCTATTCATAGGCAAAACTTTTCCGCCTATTACATTGCATTGACTTTCCGCCTAGGCGGCAAGTCTTTCAAATTGAATACAGCGATACTTTTCCGCCTGGCGAAATGACGTCATCGACGAAAAGTTTCCGCCAAAAACATGCAAAAACGGCTTTTCGCCTTAAATTGAATACGGGCCTCAGACGCACAGAGATATCCAAGTGACAAGCTGGGTACAAAGACGATTTTTTAAACGATTTGGCCGATATCGGAATGACAAACTGTTAAAAATCGGCTAGTGTGTACCCACTATGACGGCTGTTGCACGCTCCCTTGTTGGCTGTCAGCCACATTGTCAGGTCGTCCCTACATGCATCTCAACCTGACCATGCGGTTGACAACCCCATGCAGTGGGATGCGGCAGGGGCCGACATATTGGGTGATCGAGCACCGGATCATCTAGTGTGTACCGGCCGCCGGTTGCATCACTGGTTACATACATCGTCTAATGTGTACCCAGCCTTCACATATTAAATTAATCAGCACAGTCTGTTGGTGTGTACTAGGCGACTTAGACGCATTTTCACCCGGCAGTATCACAGTCTCTGGTGTGCCGAGAGAGGCTTTTTAGCGCAACTGCAGTTAAGATGTATAATGAACACATCTGTAGCAAGCACCACTCCTGTTGCATACATGCTTGCTGAATATCTCATTCGTATGGAGCTGGTCCTCCTATTACTGATAATAATAGTCTCCACTATTCTGGGAAGGCTTTCAAATTTATTCTGAAACATGGCTTCAGAGGTTCATAACCATTCGGCCACAAGAGCATCAGTAAGGTTGGGGCGATTAGGCTTGGCTCACAGTTGACGTTCCAATTCCTTCCAAAGGTGTATAATTGGGCTGAGGGGAGGGCCCCTGTGCAGGCCCATTCAAGTTCTTCCCCACCAACCTCCGCCAACCACTTTTGATGTACCCTGCTTTGTGCGCTGGGACATTGTCCTGCTGAAACAAGAAGGGCCTTCTCGCCCCCCCAAACTACTGCCACAAAGTTGGACGGGATGTCATTTCCCATCAGTGGAACTAAGGGGCCCAGCTCAAAATATGAAAACCAGAAACAGACAATTCTTCCTCCATGAAACTTTACAGCTGGCAGTATGTATCAGGGCTGAAAGCGTCCGCCAAACCTGGTTTCCTCCGTCAGACTGGCAGATGGTGAAGTGCGACTCGTCACTTCAGAAAAGCGGTTTCCACTGCTCAAAGTCTAATGGCAGTATACTGAACAGCTATTCGGCTGACGTTTGGCATTGCGGATGGTGATCTGAGGCTTGTTTGTGGAAACCAGACTAGCAGTTCTCGTGCTGATGCTGCTTGCGCTGGCAGCCTGGAACTCAGTAGTGAGTTTTACCGCTGTGACCATTTTTTATGCGCTAGGCTGTCTCGTTCTGCAAGCGCCTGTGGCCTACCGCTTTGCAGCTGAGCTGTGGTTGATCCAAGACGTTTCCACTTTACAGGTGACCAGGCAGTAACGGGCAGGGCAGCAATTTCACTAACTGTCTTGTTGGGAAGGGGAGACCCTATGACAGTGCCACGTTGGAAGTCACTGAGCTCTTCGTTCCGACTCATTCTACGGTTAACGTTTAGCTATGGAGATTGCGTGTCTGCATTCTTGCTTTTAGGCACCTGTAAGCATGTTGCTATATTGACAAAAGGGATAACTGGGTAGCACTCCCCATAAGAGTCATACTAGACAAAGGATCACTTGGATTAAGTAATTACACAATATATTTTATAAATTGCAAAGAACCTTAGTGAATCTGCCTTCTGCAATTCTGAAGACCGTTCCCTGATTGAATTTCACTGAGTAGGTCTTGGACCTGTCAAATACACTGTACTTCCTGGAAAGCCAATTAGCTACTCATCCATTTATAATAGATCAGTAGCTATTTATTTTACGGGGATGACTGGTGGCTGCTTAAACAGCACCCCCGAATGGTCCAGCATGTAAATTAAAATGACAGCCATCTCGTTCGTGTAATCCAAGTCTTTGTGGATTTATTGATAACGGCTGTATAGTATGTAAAGAGATTTATTACCAACTATGTGGATGGTCCCAGACACATCCTCCATTTCTTAAATAAAATAAAGAAAATCAATATAATGTAGCCTTAAAATAAATAAGAAGTTGTGTGAATGCTTGCTTGGCAAGTTTTGATTGGACAACCTCTGAGAAGAGTTCTAACTTGTTTTTAGACAAATCCTTTTTTCATTTAAGCTCTCCTGCAACCCTGTCCTCAACCTTTTATACAGGGAAACAGAGATGGAGAGTAAACAGACTTTTCTAAACTCTTGGACTAGGAATATCTCAACCCGTCATATTGTACAGGACTGTATAGTGCATTCATCTCAATTACAACAGGGGGCCGCGCACTTTTAATACCACTGGGCGAAGTATAACCCCTGCAGCCAATCAGGTAATAGCAGCGGACTGTGCAATGCATTTTAGAAAATGAAAAATAGGTCAGGATCTTCAGTCATTGCTAGGAGTTACATGTTGGGGTTTTATTTTATTAAGTGGTAGCACTTATTTTTTTTAAAGAACACCCTCAGGTCGGGATAGGTATGATTTACTGCCGGCCGCATGAGGTGAAGATCCCGACAGCACCTAAGGTAAGTACAAACTAACCTAATCCCCCCCCTTAACCCTAACCCTCCCTTAGGGGTGCCTAACACCCCAAGTGCCTAATCCTAACCCCCCCCCTTCCCCTAGCCTAAACCCAAGTCTCCCGGGGGGCTGCCTAATCCTAACCTCCCCCCGGGAGTGCCTAATCCTAACCCCCCCTTCCCCTAGCCTAACCCTAAATCCCCCCTGGGAGCCCCTAACCTAACCCCCCCCCAGCGGCTATCCACGCCCGGCTTTCCTTCGATCGGGATGCCGGGCTCCCGGTGTAGGTATAATGACAGGCGCCGGGATTTTGACGCCTGTCACTAGACCCCGGGATTAGACAGTCGGATGCTGACGGTCGGGATTTAGACTGTCGGCATCCCAACTGCATACCCTCAGGTCACAAAGTACCCTTGTTCAAAATCGAAAAGAAATTTACATGAGTGACCCAACAAATTTTCTATCCTAATTTGACCATTAGCAACGATGTTCTAGCACATAGAAGAGATTAGGCAACTAAAAGCCGCAACTGAGGCAGCACCCCCTTCAGTACAAATCTGGCATTAATTGGTACGGCATCATGATAAACACGTACAAGACGTAAAGGGCGCGGACAAAACTTACTGGACATTTGGAATTCAGCGAAGGCCACTCTCTCCAGCTGTACCCTGAGCAGCTCACACGGGGCATCCTTCAGCACCTGGAAGAGTTTCACCGCTTTGCTGTAATGGAGATCAGCGAGGATTCGATGCTGCTTTCTCAAATGTTCGTCGCCTACCTGTAGAGAGACCGGGTTTCTATGAGAAAAGCTGGACGTGAAGGATACAAAAAGAGCACTTTTCCAGGTATATTGTAAACCTATAATGTCACCTGTATCATATTTGTTATACATGTAACTAAGTGTCAGGCTTCACAGGGTTAAGACACTGAGTGTGGGGGTATGTATCAAGCCCTGGAGAGAGATTAAGTGGAGAAGTTGCACAAAGAAACCAATCAGCTGCTAAGTGTCCTTTATTTAGCACAGTCTATGAAATGACAGATAGAAGTTCCACTTTCTCTCTGAGGTTTGATGAATCTCCCTGTGCCGGCTGAACTGAGTCAGGCAGAGAGATTAAGGGGTCTATTTACTAAGCAGTGTTAGGAGACAGAGTGAAAAGTGATAAGAAAGTGATACGGTACCAGCCAATCAGCTCCCAACTGTCATTTTTCAAACACAGCCTGTGAGATAGCAGTTAGGAGCTGATTGGCTGCCACCTTATCACTTTTCACTCTGTCTCCTAACACTGCTTAGTAAATAGAACCCTAAGTAACAAGATTTAAAGCAGTAATTTTTTTTTTTTTTTTTAAGACAAATAAAGGCTGGCCCTACATTTAAACAAATTTGGTATTACATGTCATGGCTAAATAGTAAAAATCTCGGTGCCTGCGTCACCTTGCGTGCAATTACAGATGCGTCCGCATAGACCTAGCCTCAATACGCCATGCGGCACAAGACTGCATGTCAAGGTAACGACTCCCAGGTACTATATTTAGTAGCTATTTCATACAGATAAAATGAAAAACAGGTAAAGCTGATCAGGGATGACCAATGGTTATTTGAGTCAGGTAGTCAGAGTTTAAACCATGGGGGATTGATTAGATTAAATTACGGTGGAGTTAGACTTTGAACTGATTATCTTTAAATATCTGTAATTATTTATTAGATACATGGACATCAATTCTGATGGTCAGTGAATAGTGGTGTCAGAGGCTCCATTAGTAAATGGAACACAATGAAGACATGTACCTGGTTCCGCAGGCAGCTGTGATACATGGACGCCAGCCTGTGATGGATGGTTGCTGCTCGGTACTGGCATAAGGGCTGACGAGCGGACGCAGTTTCCACACCACAGTATTTCAGTGACTTTCTCATTGCTTCAGTGACTTCTCGCTCAATCTAAAGAGAATTGAACAGATTAAAATGATGACGTGGATATCAGAAAGTGAAACGTCAGATGGAAAGTGATTGTACAGTTACCACCTACATACACAATGCATGCAAATGCACAGTACAGATGCTGCCAATATAGCTTTGTCCCCAGGGTTCATGATTAGTGTCTAATTATAGTAATATGGTGTCATGTACATACTCCTGCTTCCCCTCAAACACATTCCCTTCTCACATTCTGTGTACCTTCTCCCCACCTAATGTCCATCCCTAAGTGTGCCTCTTCAAATCACAATTTTGCAGCCATGACTATGGAAAGGTGCCAAAACCAACCATCCAAGGACAGTTTGGTGAAGAACAATGCCTTTTTCCAGCATGATGGAGCACCTTGCCATAAGGCAAAAGTGATAACTAAGTGGCTCAGGGAACAAATCATTGAAATTTTGAGTCCATGGCCAGGAAACTCCCCAGACCTTAATCCCATTGAGAATTTGTGGTCAATCCTCAAGAGGTGGGTGGACAAAACCCCCCCCCACAAATTCTGTCAAACTCCAAGCAATGATTAGGCAAGAATGGGCGGCCATCAGTCAGTATGTGGCCCAGAAGTTGATTGACAGCGATACCCACACTACTATACCTTCACTGCCCCAATCTCCACTCTAAGCCACGCTCGCTCCTCTCTTTGTCTCAGCTGTGCCTTTCCCCATTACACCAAGTTCTCTCATGGAAATTTCTCTCCCTATCCTGTGTTATCATGTCTCCATTTATTATGTCTACTTTGTATTTCACTGTTTTATGTATATGTGCTGTTTTACCCACTATCAGGGTCTGCAAGGCACGGCAGAGCAATGCAAAATAACAATACATTTCCTTTAAAGTCAAATAATCTATATTACTGCTTATGATCGGATCACTTAACTCTGATACAGTGTTTCTCGCGCATGGTGGCTTGTTTTATAAAAGTCACATACAAGTGACACCACGCTCACATTCTGTAGAGATTAGGTTATATATAAAGTGATGTGTGACTTCGTTATGCCAAACAGATCTGTCACATCACAAACCTCTGCTTCTGTCAGGAGAGTAACCAAAAATAACTAGCGGCAATATCACAAGTGAATTACATCCTCTCCCACTTAGTAAAAGCAGCAACAAAAAAAAAAATATATGTATTATTTGCTGAATGCCCGGGGAGCAAGCAGGACAACAGAAATCCATGATGGGAAACTTGCTCTTTTTCCAGGGGCCTCACAAGTGGCTTTTGGTCCCATAAATTTATGGGGAACTATCAGATTAGGAAATAAGATTACCAGCATGAAGCATTAATGCATGGCTGGCTAGTCAGACTGGTCATTAGGGGTCAGCAACACACAGACTAACCCGTTTCCTAGACAGTGTCACTGCACTGTGCTCACTGGCTAAATCCACTTATGGACCTTAGATATTAATACATTACATGCCACCAATGATGAAGCATGCAAGATCTTATACAGACATAGACAGCAACTGCCCCAACACTGTTCCAGCAAAGATCAACCTTAAAATCAGTGCTATGATGAGACAGTGGGCCTGATTCAGAGCCGCTCGTTCGTTCCGAGCGATGTTCGCACAACTGCGCATGCGTACGGCTGGTAATACGCATGCGCGAACCAGTCATTGCAGTCGGAAATTGTGTGCTTGTGTGGTAATTTGAGTGACAGAATGAGGCGTTTGTGGGTGGTAACAGGGGAAGGTGCTTGAAAACGGGGAGTGGAGATCCGAACGCAGGTGTGCCAAAAGGTCAAAACTGGCGTTTTATGGGTGTGCATAATTAACAAAGCAGCGTCATCGACCACGTCACTTGGTTGTTTCTTAGCCTCAACTGCTCGCATGATTGCGGTAGGAAAATCCAACCACAAGCACTGCGAGCAGTTCAGATGCCTTTCGATGTACTCGATTAATCAAATAAATAGCGGAGATGACGTAGGATGCGAGCGACCAGGGGGAGTTTTTTTACAAAATAGCGAGCGCATGTCTTGTTTGCTCATTCAGACATAGAGGCGTCAACAGACCGCAAAGAGCGAGCGCTTAATTTAAATAGCCAGCCCCTTTTTCTGAACGAGCGGCCGCAAATAGCGTCCGGCTCTGAATCAGGGCCAGAGCTTTGATTACTAAGAGGTGACACATACTAGACGCAGCTGATTAAAAGTCGGGTGTCACGTCCCTATGAGATGGATTACACTCTTTCCTCTCACACATCGGCTCAGTATACTGTTCAGGAAGTGCTGGGGCACAATCATATACCAGGAAGCCTGGGAATGAAAATTGAGGCTTCAGTGCCTATTGAAAAACTTTAGTCTGCTCCTCATAAGCAGGACACAAGGAAACAAGTCACTCAGAGCAGCCAGAGATCCCCAGAACGATTCAATCTCTCAAAGGGAAGTTTTGTTTTTTTTCCAGCCAGTGGCCAAACGTCACACGTTACTGCTGGACATATTAATCCAGATATCCGGTATCATCATGATATAGAGCAAAGTATTACAACTACTTCTTCTCTCTGATGGCTCTAATTTAATTCTGTAGGACGGGGGCTTGGCATACAGGGGTCTATTCACTAAGTCTTGGAGAGAGATAAAATGGAGAAAGATAAGTCCCAGCCAATCAGCTCCTGTTATTTTTCGAACACAGCCTGTAAATTGACAGTTAGGAGCTGATTGGCTGGGACTTCTCTTTCTCCATTTGCTCTCTCTGCAAGGCTTAGTGAATAGACCCCACAATGTATAAAATAATAGAGCTGCACGAGTAATGTGGTTGTAACAAAAACATGAAGCAGCTTGAAATGAAAACAGAAGTAACTTGTTATGTAAATAAAAAAATAAGGAGCAGAAACAAATGTTACAAGTAGCCAACTTGCTGCAGGTAACGTGTGCTATCTGTGATACATAACCTATGCATGCTATAACCAGTAAGAGCCATCCCATACTGACAGTAAGTGGTGTCACTATGTAGTATTATGTACATTTAATGACCATGGATATATTCTGTGTGATCCGTGAGCTGACATTGTACAGATATATTGTAACCTGGATGAGTCTGAGAATTCCGCTGAGTGGCAATATGCCAGGAACTGCCCAGATCTCTGCCCAGATTGTACAGTGCACATACCATGGGGGAGATGCTGGGACCGTACTGGAGCCCTGCGGGCACCCTACAGTCTTCTAACAGACATAAGCAATAGCAGATTTCTCAGGCACATACAGCAACATAATTATCCTGTCTGGTGAGGACCTTAACACATAGTTGGGCATTTGGAAGGTAATGCTGGGTGACTGACAATTCTAATGGCTTTCCCTCAAGCAGTGAGATATAAAACAGACATTAAAAATAATATTTAATTAATGAGCTATACAGGTGAAGGTTTATGAATGGCTTCTGCTAGCTGCAACTGAAATAGGTGGTAAATATGTCCCAGGTCAATCTTAAGTGACCTGGGGCATATTTAAGTCTCTAAAGTGGCACCATCTGACAACGGTCAGGATTCATAGATATCAGATATTGAATACATTTTTTTTATGGCAAGCAAATACATGCATGGATTCATACGTTTGCAGCCAGGAGTTTGCACATAGGGACTGATTTAGCAGTGAATGCTGATTCCAGATTAGCGGGAACCAGTAGCAAGTGTGCAGAATGGGTCCTGCGTAGTCGCACGCAAACCCTTGAATGCCTCTGCCTGATTGACAGGCAGAGGCATTTAAGGGGTGGTGCAGGGTCGGCCGCCGTCCCCGGAAACGCAGTATCCTGTGATTGTAAGCTGGCCAACCTGAGTAAGATTAGGTTTACTCAGCTGGCCGGAGGCCCAGCACCGTCCACCATCGACCACCGATGGTTCCAATAGTGATTCTAGCCTGCGACTTCTGTCGCAGTGCTGGGATCGCAAATGCAGCAGGGGGTCTCATACACCTCCTGCTGCATTTGCATTATTTCAAGGATTGCAATTGCAAAGCTGCCTGCGTGCATACATCATATCTATAGCCTGCGTGCATACATCATATCTATAGCCTGCGTGCATACATCATATCTATAGCCTGCGTGCATACATCATATCTATAGCCTGCGTGTATACATCATATCTATAGCCTGCGTGCATACATCATATCTATAGCCTGCGTGCAGCTTTGCAATTGCGATCCTTGCTGAATTAGGCCCGGAGTGCATATGCTGGGGCTTGTAGTGCAATTATAGCAGAAAGCTGCAGGTGGCACATCTCTGTTTAACACAGTAACAAATGTAAATGCCGTCTGTCTGCATAATTACCTGCTCCTGCGCTTTCCTGGAGGTGGGAGCATAGTCTTGCAGGAGGGTGGCCATTGTAAAATAGGTGGTGGACAGCTCCCAATAAACTGAGTCCCAAACAGATGGATGAGCCTCTCTTTTATCTAATGACTTTAATGCCTTGTGGTAGTAATCAATGGCCTGTACAGAGAGAGAAAGAGATTAGGCATCATTATCTCCTTATTAGTAGGAAGTTAAAGATCATATGCAACAATGCACGACGGTAAGTTAATGGCTGAGAATTAAACTATATGTAGCCAGTACTCATCAATAATACCTCAGCTGACCCAATACTAAAAGCACCTTGTAACTTACATACTGTAGTCCTCATACCTTGACTGAATTTTTTTACCTTTTCAGTTTGGGCAGTGCATGGTACTCAGATAGAGTATTCAATAGACAGGAAGTGCAGTGTTCAGAGGAAACATCCTTCTGTGTGTGTTATACGGTTACAATGCATCTCCTGATTAACTGCTGCAGGTACATACACATAAAAGACTGTATGACGCTGCATCTTGAAGAACGATCAGACCAGACATGCGGAATGCCGGGCGCTTAGAATGGTGGCGCCGGAATCCTGACACCGGCATTCTGATGGCAAGTATTGGGGTTAGGGTGGGCCAAGATGGGCAATAAGAGGCCCTCCAGCTGTTGAACTACACATCCCAGCACGCCTTGCAACAGTTTTAGCATGGTCAAATAGCAAAACTGTTGCATGGCATGCTGGGATGCGTAGTTCTAGCGTTCACAGTTCCATTGGGGGGAGCCGCATCACAAAACCTAAAGCGCTGCATGCGGCTTGAGAGCCTCGGGTTGGCCACCCCTGGCTTAGTGAATAGACAAACACAGGGAAAACATGAAAACCCCACACAGATAGCGGCTTGTCAGGAATTGAACTCATAACCTTGGGGCTGTGATGTAGTAATGCTAACCACTAAGCCAACTTCTCTGCCCCGCCTTTAATTCTTTGTGATGGTCATTAAGGAGAAAGGTAATACGCACCTTATTGTAGTAGAGCGCCTCCTCGGGAGAGAACTCCCCCCTACTCGTCTCGCTCCCACTGCCACAGTGGGCTTGGGCACATATCCTCATCAGCCGCCCACTGTTGCATAGTAACAGAGCAATGTTTGTGTTGTCCTTAATAGTTTCAAAGTTAACTATTCCCTTTTCAAAGCTGGAGAAGCTCTTCTTCCACAATTCTTGTTCTGCACTAGAAACGCTCTTGGTTGCTGTAACATTGGGAGAAAAGAATATAAGAATATTTAAGAAAAGATGCAAAATAGAACAAATCTTCTAAACAAAGTCAGTGCATCTGTCAGACATGAAAAAATAATATAATATAATTATATATATATATATATATATATATATATATATATATATATATACATATACACATACATATATATATATACACATACACACATACATACATGTACACATACATACATATACACACACATACACACACACACACACACACACAGCCATGGCCACAAGTTTTGAGAATTACACAAGTATTGCTTTTCACAAAGTTTGCTGCTTCAGTGTTTTCAGACCTTTTTGTCAGATGTTACCATGGTATACTGTAGTAACATTACAGGCATTTCATAAGTGACAAAGGCTTTTACTGACAATTACATTGAGCTTATGCAAAGAGTCAATATTTGCAGTGCTGACCCTTCTTTTTCAAGACCCCTGCAATTCGCCCTGGCATGCTGACGATCAACTTCTGGGCCACATACTGACTGATGGCCGCCCATTCTTGCCTAATCAATGCTTGGAGTTTGTCAGAATTTGTGGATTTTTGTTTGTCCACCCGTCTCTTGAGGATTGACCACAAGTTCTCAGTGGGATTAAGGTCTGGGGTGTTTCCTGGCCATGGATCCAAAATGTTGATGTTTTGTTTCCCGAGCCACTTAGTTATCACTTTTGCCTTATGGCAAGGTGCTCCATCATGCTGGAAAAGGCATTGTTCATCACCAAACTGTTCTTGGATGTTTGGGAGAAGTTGCTCTTGGAGGATGTTTTGGTACCATTCTTTTTTCATGGCTGTGTTCTTCGGCAATATTGTGAGTGATCCCATTCCCTTAGCTGAGAAACAACCACACACATGAATGGTCTCTGGATGCTTTACTGTTTAGCACACTGTTCATGTGATTGCATGCCCTTGCAATAGAATATACGTGGGCAAAACAATGCGTATGCTGAAGGAGAGAATTGGTATGCACAGGAGCTCAATTAAAAAAGCTACAGAAAAAATTGATGCCAGCACACCACCAGTAGCAAAACATTTTATCTCTTGTGGACATTTGATCAAGGACTTTTGATTAATGCCAGTGGATCACATCCCACCTTCACGCAGAGGGGGGGGTTAGATATTACTTCCTTTTACAACACGAATGTGAAGGGGTTTATAAACTTAATTCTATTTCCCCCGATGGTTTAAATGAGGAACTACTGCTAACTCAGTTTATCTAATAGCTGACTGTTTTGTTTTTTTATCTATATATTTATTTACTCAATTCCCGAGATTACAGAATTACTGATGAGCTTATTATGGTGACACAATGCCATATTATGCACTTAGATAAATTCAACTTAATTCTCAATACAATCCTTCAATGTTCTTTATTTGCTAAATGTTGATGTGTCAATATGTTTTCATTGTTAGAACTTCTTAGTTATGGGTCCATGTGTTTATTCTTTAATTTTTTCCTTTGATAATCCATTTTTTTCTTGATTCTCCCGATTTTTTTCTTTGTTTTGTTTATGTGCAATTATGTTTTATCTAGATATAACACGATATATGGTTATAGGTCAATAATTTACTCAAGAGCTGTGCTTAAATGGTTAAGGGTTTGTTTTTTAAAAAATATCCAGTATTAAGCCTAGCAATAATGTGGACTAAAAATTCTGATTGACACTTGTGATAATACTGACTGTAGATTAATACCAAAACTAAGTTACCAAAGTGTTAAATAAAGAGATTAGGTCTATATGATTAAATACTAGATTGGCTTGAACAAGCTTAGATCTAGCCTATACATGTAATCCTTTCCTGTTATATGTGATGTCTACAACTGTTTTTGGATTTGTTAGTTATATATTGTCATATGGGAGATATGTTTAGGTGCACTCAGTTGCCATGGCTACGTGGCAAGCTCCCTGATGTGTATGCCTGATCACTCCCCCAGCTCCCGTGGTAGGCAGAGCTGCGTCATGGTCCCGCGATGTCACTTCCGGTACAACGGAACGTGTTGGGTGTCCTCCGGGAACTCGAGTGAGTCTACAGGTTCCCTCCAGGTAAGGTCGCTGATGGCCTAAGACAGCTGCGTGCACTTAGACAGGTGGGTGCAATTTATGTTAATAGACTATAGTATATAAAGTCCCATTATGTGACTGGTCTCTATGGCTGACCCTTGAAAAAGGCTATGTGATTGCCGAAACGGGCCGTCGAGGATGGCCATATACTGCCTCTATTTTCTGTTAAGTCTCCTCCACAGCACTTGGATGAGTACAAATACTCTTTTCTATATATGATATGATGGCTTTTATATGTTGTCTTGTTTGCTACTATATTAAAAACTGATTTTTTTTTTTGGACATTGAAAATCATGGTGGTGTGCTGGTCTCCTTAAGTTTACCCTTGCTGGATAACTTTTGGTGATCATGATGAAGGTGTTAGGTGAACACCGAAACGGCTGCTGTCGGGCGTGTTATGCTCCATGGGGATTTGTGATCAAATACTGCACATGGATGAGTATACTGCATGGCCTTTGATGCTAGGCTGAAATGCATTACTCTGTTTGGTCACATTGCAATATTGATCCCTATCTGCCTTGACCCATTGCTATTATTCCTTATGGGACTTTATTTATGACCATTTATATGCCGTGCACTCTGCAATTTTGGATGATGGTGTGTGCTACTGGTCTCAAGTGGGCATATATATTAAACATTCAAAAGAGCATAATTGCAAAGTACAATTTGTAAGACACACCCACTATAGACCAGAGAATATCAGCAGTAGAACTTTGCTCCTTCCCCTTTGTCTAGAGTTGCCAGAAACTTTCCATGAAGCATTTTTGAAATTAGCTATTGGTGGGGTCTATCCTGTGGCCAGAGGGACTGCTGGCACTGAAATTTGCACAATTGGTGTGAGGCAAAGAGGCACACGTAGGCAATAGGTTACTCTGCTAGTCTATGGGACAAGATAAAATAAGATGGGTATGGGCTTTTTCTGGTGCAGCAGGGTTGTAATGGGCAGCCTAAGTGACCCTGGGTCCTATCACCAATGAGGACCAGATAAGAATTGAAAGAATTTGGGTACCTCTTTGGGGGCCACACCCTTTAGAAAAGTGTAATACACTCCTATATTTACAATGTATGTGAATAAATCACCTAAAACTTCGGCATAGCCCAACAAAAATGTATTGATACAACCGAACAGTGGTAAAAATTACCCTTTAAAAGGGAGATGATAAAAACTTTACAAGGAAAGTCCCTATAAAACAGCAAATAATAAATATTTACCCTAAGACAAGGGAATATAGCAAGCATAAATGGTCAAACATATAAGTATGTTTGTATAACTGAAGCTCATTCCAAGGTGATGGGCACTGGGACCACTTAACCACCGGACCTACGGATCTCCGGAAATTGTGCAAGGGGATGGAGGAATGGGCCCCAATGTGTATATCCTTTCTGGTATGCTTCTCCAATGGTGCCACACACTTACCGCCGGGACGTTTTGACCTCAAGGCCTAGAGGGCAAGTGGTCCCAGTGCCCATCACCTTTGTATGAGCTTCATTTATACAAACATCCTTATATGCTTGACCATTTATACTTGATATATTCCCTTGTCTTATGGTAAATATTAATTATTTGCAGTTTTATTGGGACTTCCCTTGTCTACTGGATGCTGGGAAGCAATAGTGACATGGGAGATGCTGCCCCTCTCTGTGTTATCAGCTCTGCACTTCTGCTCCCTACTCCCACACTGAAAACACTGCTCAAAGTGATTTAATGTGTCCCTAGGTCACCAACTTGCTGCTTATTTATATACAACCTCTCTGCATGTAAGTGTTTCTACAAATTTAAATCCAATTGCAAGTATCTTTTTCCATTTGCTAAAGCAGATATTGCGCTGTGTGCTGGAAAAACCTGCTAATGGATTAATGCGGTAGTAATTGCTGGTACATGATGAGAAAACGCTATCTGCTGCAGGCTCCCACCCCAGGTGCTGTTGGTACGTGTTGGGCCAGCTCATCCCTAACAAATCGGTAAATCACGTTCTGCATCACAGAGAACCCAAACTTTTTACCTCCGAGCACAGGAAACCGTGAGGAACGCTCACCTGATCTAGCAGACTGCATGGCAGCGGCCTGGTTCATATAAAACACTCCGATCTCATTGCGGACATTACCAAGTCTCTTCAGCACCTGTGTCTGCTGATCGGGGTATTGGTCCACCAGAAGTGTGACCATCAGGATTTCATTGGCTGTTTCGTAGCATTTGCAGCTAATGGACAGCTGGCATTCCAGGTCGGGGACCAGGTCAGTTATAAAGGAAAAGCCTAAGAAAAGCAAATGATGGAGTTAGTAGGTTTTCCGCAGGACATAGGATCTCTGCTGACTGACTCCTTCCACAGAATAATGCAAAACGCTGCTCTACGCAGGCATTGCGAGCATGTCAACATCATTATGCCCATTTCAACATTCTCATGTGATGAATATCGAGGGAATATATCACACCCCTCCCACATATATTTCAGTTAGCGGGCATGGCGTATGCACGGATAGACGTCTCACCTTCACAGCTGGATTCTCGGTGCAGGCTGTGCAGAATCTCCTGATCTTCTCTCGTCTGGTAGTTGTATTCCTCAAAGTATGCCGTCCGGTTGCCTGCGTTCTGTGCGAGCATGAGCTGTATGTCGCCGCAGAGCGTGAGGTACTGACACAGCAGCCGCATCCCGTCAGAAGCCTGCCTAGTACTCAGGCAGCTGTACGCATCTACAGAGAGGAGGATGTAGGTCACACGGCAACAATGGCAGAAAGGTGAGTTAATACAGTCATACATGCACATGAAATTGAAATCCTATCGCCTAACTTCATCAACATCCAAACATCTCTTTTCTGTTCCTTATGACCATCCCCATGTGTGTCTGTTTCTAAAGATTTTTATTTCCTTACAAATATGTAATAAATATATATATATTATGGATAATGCATTGTGAAAGCTTATAGTCATCAAAATAAACACATGCCAGACTCCTAATAGAACGTAAAATAATAATAATAATATATAACCCTACATTCACACATGGGTTCCTTTGAGGATTGCCTTTCCCATTCCGACTGAAACACAAGCAAAAAAGGCAATTGCTCTGGGAATGCTTAAAAAAATTTTGTAGCGCGCCCAGTGGTCATTCGTGATCACCGTATGGCGAACTGGTGATATGTGCTGGTCGAAGGATCAACACTCCATAGCTCACTGTGCCCTTATTGAGCAGCAAATATACTGTGAGCAATGCTGGCATAGAGGATGCCCCAAGAGTTGGGTTGGTAAATATTAATGCTCTTATTAATGGACACCAATGGAAGTGTGCTTCAGTTAAACTACAGGAGAATTCCACGACAGTAAAGACAAATGGATTATGGCAGCAGAAAGTATCCAGCTAGATAAAGGGACATCATATACGGACATATCACTTCTCTAAAAAAGCAACACTTTCTTTAAAACATTATTTTGGTACTTACCGATAAATCCATTCCTCAGATTCCACAGGAGACATTGGAGCTCAATACACTGGGGTATAGATGGTGGTTGAGTAGAGCCTGACTTAGTCTAAAAGTGTGACTGGCTCCTCCCCCTCTATGCCCCATCAGCCCCAGTTAAGAAACTGAGCCAGAGAGGAGGAGAACACACAGAATAGATGGAGAAGGAGAACACTACGAAAGGAAAACCCCTCACCGTAGGAGAGGAACAACACACTGCAGACAGTCACACTAACATACAGAAAAAGCAACAGAACTGAAGCAGTAAAAAGTCCTACTGGAAACTCTTGAAGCAGGTACGAAGCACTGGGCGGACATCCAGTGTCCCCTGTGGAATCAGAGAAATGCATTTATCCGTAAGTACCAAAATCCTGTTGTTTTCTCCTTCATCCACTAGGGGACATTGGAGCTCAATACACTGGGGACGTCCCAAAGATTCCCTCCCGGGGGTAGGGGGGAAGAGTGCAGAGCAACCTGCAACACCCTGCGGCCAAAACTTGAATCAGAGGCCACAAAGGTATCAAACCTGTAGAACCGAACAAAAGTATATAGGGAAGACCACGTAGCTGCATGGCAAAGCTGAGATGGCGTACCACCTCTGCGCGCAAAAGTACGCACAGAGCACGTAGAATGCGCCAAAATGGATACAGCTGGAGGTCGAGCCTGTGCTACATAAGTCTGCCGAATAGCCAGACGGATCCATATGGCCAAGGTCTGTTTGGACACAGGCCAACCCCGATGAGCTGCATTGTAAAGGATGAAAAGAGCGTACGATGTACGTAAGCTTGACGTATGGGTCACAGACACGGAGAGCCCTTACAACATCTAGGAAGTGCGAAGACCCAAACGAATTCAGCAGAGCAGGGACAACTATCGGCTGATGTGTAAAGCCGAGGAAGGGAGAGTACGAAGTTCCGCCCGATCTTCATGAAAAACAAGATAAGGAGAACGACAGGATAAGGCCCACCAGCTCTGACACTCACCTAGCTGAAGCCAGGGCCAACAAAAGGACCACTTTCCAGGTGAGAAATTTAAATTTCACTCCTCTAAAGGTTCAAACACTGTCGACTGAAGAAAAGACAGGACAAGGTTGAGATCCCACGGAGAAGTAGGCGGAATAAAGGGAGGCTGGACTCAAAGCGCCCCTTGCAGAAAGATCTTGACTTCCGGAATCAGGGACAAGCGATGCCGAAAAGAAACCTGCACCTTCAGCAAGCCCGAAACCTGCACCTTCAGCAAGCCCAAGTCCAGCATCAAGCCCAAGTCCAGCATCAAGAAGACGAGGCAAGTGGAAGGAGGAGGTGGAGGAACCATGCCCCTCACACCAGGTCACACAGGATTTTCAAATCAGATGGTAATGAGCAGATGTTACCGGCTTCTGAGCATAGTAGCAATCACCGCCCTCGAAATGCCATGTATTCTTAGGATGTCGGTCTCAACAACCACGCAGTCAAACGTAGCCAATGTGAGTCTGAGTACACGAAAGGACTTGCTGAAGAAAATCCGACCGTAACGGAAGAGGCCACGGCTAATCTGCCAGAAGGAGATCTGAGTACCAAGCTCAAAAGGGGCCAGTGCGGCGCCACTAGGATGGCTGTTGTGGACTTACACAAGTGCTCAAGCACATCAAGCGCAAGGAGAGGAAATGGTACACAAGGTTGTATGACCAAGGAATCAACAGCACATCTGCTCCAACAGCCTCTGGGTCCCTTGTCCTTGAACAGTGCAGAGGCAGTTGATGATTGAGCATTGATGCCATGAGATCTATCTGTGGTCTGCTCTAATGGCGTACCAGCTGTATGAAGATTTCGGGATGCAGAACCCATTCCCCTGTATGGAGATTCTGACGACTTAGGTAATCTGCTTCCCAGTTGTCCACCCCTGAGATGAAGAATACGGAGATGGCCTCGATGTGTCTTTTTGCCCACTGTAGCATGCAGCTGGCCTCGAGCATTGCCATGCGACTGCGAGTCCCCCCCTGCCGGTTGATGTACGCTACTTCTGTGGCGTTGTCTGATTGCACTCGAATGGGTAGCCCCAGCAGAAGAAGAGCTCCCGCTAGCAGCGCGTTGTAAACCACCCTGAGCTCAAGAATGATCATCTGCAAGTTGGACTCCTGACGAAACCAACGCCCCTGGAATGTGTTGTCCAGGACTACTGCTCCCCATCCACGAAGACTGGTGTCTGTAGTTAGCAGGATTCAATTCCAGATGCCGAAGCAGCGACCCGCCACAAGGTGGTCCGTCTGGAGCCACCAAACCAGAGAAATGCAGGCTTGAGGGGACAGTCTCACTAGATGGTGCATCTGCAGATGTGATCCTGACCATTGGGACAGAAGATCCAACTGGAATGGCCTGGAACGAAATCCGCCGAACTGGATCGCTTTGAAGGAGGCCACCATCTTCCCTTGGAGTCGGATGCAAAGGTGTACATATACCCGCTTCGGCTTGAGGAGCTCATTCAGACCTGCTCGCTAGATGCGTTCGCTCGCACCCTGCGTATGCAAATCCAGCACACACCCAGTGAGGTAGGCGATCGCATGGCAAGACATTATCACGCCCACTATGTCTTGGTGTGCGATCACTGTGTGTATGCAGACGCCCACCAGCCATTCATAAAAGACGTCCACTTGCGCACGTCATCTCCTGGAAGTGCATGAAACCATTGGTACATCGAGCACCATCGGATGTCATTGCGGTGCTTGAGGTGGACTATATCCTGCCGAAAGCACTGCGATCACTTCAGTGTGAAATACAACCAAGTAACGTGTACTATGACGCTGCCTCTTAATTATGCACGCCTCTGAAACGGTGCTGAGCCACTCAGGCACGCCTGCGTTCGCACCTCCACTCCCTCGTTTCTAGTGGCCAGCCCGTTACCACCCACAAACGGCCTTTCCTGTCACTCATTCAGCTGGGCTGTCTATGTCGGGTGAGCGCCTCCCAAACTGTCGCTATGGTTCGCGCACACGTATTGTGATGCATGTGCAGATTCCAAATATCGGCCAGCTACGAGCGGGTCTGAATCAGCTCCTGGGTACCAAGCGAACCAACTCCTGGATGGCTAGCGCCTTGTCTGGAGGAAGGAATATTCGTAGTAAAGCAGTCATCCCGAGGAACTGAAGGCGATGAGACTGTACCAGCTGTGACTTCTGGAAGTTGACAATCCAACCGTGCTGTATGAGGATCTGATGTGTAAGCGCCACCTGGTCCACCAGTCTTTCCACAGACGGAGAATTGATGAGCAGGTCATCCAAATAAAGGACAATGTTCACTCCCTAAGAGCGAAGATGAGCAATCATCACCACCAACACCTTGGTGAAGACCCTGGAAGCAGACGAGAGACCAAAAGTCAGGGCTTGGAACTGGCAATGAGAGTCCTTGATGGCAAACTGGAGGAATGCTTGGTATGGTTTCTAGATGGGCATGTGTAGATACACATCCTTGATGTACAGGGATACCATACATCCCGCCGCTTGCAACCCCGCAATGACCGAATGAAGGGATTCCATCTTGAATATGTGAAAGGACAGTTCAAAATTCAAAGATTTGAGATTTAGAATGGGCCTGACTGACCCCATCTGGTTTTGGCAATCACAAACAGATTGGAGTAGAATCCATGGGTCCTTTGGGGAGCCGGAACCAGGACCTCGGAGTTCAGTAGCCTGTTGATCGCCTGTCATAAAAATAGCTGTTTCAAAGGATCGACTGGAAACCCGGTCATGAAAAACGAACTGGATAATTGGCAAACTCTATCCTGTAACCCGGAGATCAAGACACCAAACCCAACTGTCGGAAGAAATCCGAAACCGAACCTCCGTGAAACGCAGAAGATGGGCATCAACCTTGGAATCCCCGAGGTGGGACAGGAGCCCATCATGCCACAGGCTTGGGGTCCAGGTGACGAGAGCTTGAAGCCTGGCGTTCTCTGGAACAACCTCCTCAAACTGCTGAGAACACACCTCTTGGTCTGCCATGAAACTTAGAGGGAGCCCGAAAGAACGGCACCTTGAAGGAGCAACGCGGAGTTGCTGCCGAAGGCAATAAAGGTACTCTTGCCCCCAGAGAAATCCACTTGTCCAACTCCGGACCAAACAGCATATCACTTGTAAAACGAAGTAACTCCGTAGCACGTTTAGACTCGCCGTACGCCTGCCAAGAGCAAAGCTGAATCAGAGATTCAGGGGCCTACCTATCTCTCGAGGAGTCTCCCAGATAAAAAGCCGGGATTCTTGAATATGTTCAGCCACAGTGAGAAGATCCGCCCGCAGAGTATTAGATTTTAGGCTCTCAGTTAACTACTCTGCCCAATTCTCCACTGCCTTGTTAACAAAGGAACCAATCAAGGCCGGTCTCAGCAGGGCACCAGCAGCAGTTTATATGGATTTGAGAGTAGTCTTTGAGAGAAGGGGAAGGAGGCAGGGAACCATTCAAAGGAAAAATACTAGACTTGGACCAATTAATCAGCAGCCCTGAAAAACAACCAAAATCCTTAATAACGTCCATTAAACGTTCTAAAGATGGGCCCGCATCCGCCAGAAACAACAGCATATCTTCCACATAAAGAGCTATTGCGTTGATTACACGGCCTGCCTGCAGACCCCGAATAGCTGAATCTGAGCAAATGAGACACCAAGGGCTCAATAGCCAGTGCAAACAATGCAGGAGATAAAGGACCAGAGCTTTACTTTAAAGTCATAGCACCCGGGACTGGTAGCGTAGTCTTCTTCGATAAGCAAGAGACAGAGGAATCCACAGGCCTAGGAGTTTCCTATCTTATTCTGTTATCTCGAAAGTGATACAGCGAGAGAAAGCGCCTGGAATTTCCTATCTTGGTGCTTCCAGGCTGCTGCCAGCTGTTCATCTAACTGGAGAGAAACAGGAAAAGTAACAGTGGACTTTTGTTTCTTACCAAACAAGGATGCATCCAGAGATTCCGGTACTTCTGGATTTTAAACAAGAAGGTCCTTCCGCACTGCCAAGATAAGAGCCTCAGCACCCTGTGTGGTCTCTGATTCCTAGGAGAATACCTCCACTCAGAATCCCTCAGCATCTCCCCTTCCTCCTCCTGAGATGCGTCAAATGACTCCTCAGACTGAAGTACCGCTGGAAGGCCGACCTACCACGGCCTCAGCGGTTTTAGAGGAGGAACACATTAACTGGACTAGGCTATACACCGAACGGGCTAAGCCCTGAGCCCAAGCTGGTTCGGTAACTTAAAAAAGAAGGGTGAGAAGCGCAATAGCGGGGTTCGGCAACCCCTAATAGTGCTGGCACTCGACCCAGCAATATATATCTACTGCTCCTGCTAGTCAGGAGAGGTGGTCATAATTACCGGACACAAGCCGGTGTTAGCCGTGGCGGGTGCTTGCTGAGTCGATGGACTCCAGTGTGGGGGCCCCCTCCTTAGGGTCACCGGACACAGGCTGCAGTAGCCATTGTGGTGCCCTCCCCGGCAGCTCCCACATCGCAGCTAGACTGTCACAGCCAACAGTCCGCCTGTCCTCAATGTGAAGTAAAATGAATAAAATAAAATAAATTTAAAATGACTATTTAACATAAAAGGGTTTGGAGACAGCCCAATGTGCACCGGCTATATACTACAGCTTATAACAAAGTATTCATTTTACATGAGAGATTGCCCACTGGGGGTGATGTTTCATAAGCTTTTATAGATATTTCCAGTCTGCCTATCAAAGCTTTATGGTACCTTCCATCTTAGTTATTGGTCTCCCTAATTGTATACATTTGTTTAATTTACCTGCACATTAAAGGATCAGCAATATTATACTACAACTAACTTCTTAAAATGTTCCCTTAGATCAGTATAACAGAACCCTAGTAATCTGATTACTGGAGAACACTACACTTTAACTTGACTGAAAACCCATAAAAGCCCCCAAAGGTGTTTATGGTAAAGAGAACAAAATCAAACTGAAGAAGTTTCTGTCTCTGATCAGCAGCAACTTACCGTAACACTGTAATGCCAGCTTCATGTACCTCAATGCTCGGCCATATTTCTGCAGGCTCATGGCAGCGTCTGACAGCACATAATACGCTTTTGAGGCTTTAAAAGTGAGCTGAAGCTTAATTTTAAACTGCCAGGAGCCAGGTATAATCCCGGATCTGCTGGAGCACTTGTCATCGGAACAGTCCGCTAGGCCTAAGAAGGAAACAAAGACTGTCACATTACCCTGCCAGTAAATGGTAATACTGCAGATTACACGATACAGGTTGAGTCTCCCATATATCTGAAATGCTTGGGAGCAGCAACATTTAGAATTTTTCTGTATATTGGAATGCTTTCATACCATAATGATATACAAGCAAAAACCACAGTGCGAGATTCTGTACAGTGTACTCTATCACAACTGGGGACGCCTGGGAACACTGTCTGCTATACACCTGTGTTATGACAACTTTATGAACACCGCGACCAGTCACAAAGTCAGGTGTCATGTCTTACCTTGGAAACACTGTCTGCGGTGTGACCCGTCACATGAGGTCGGTGTCATGTCTGTGTTCAAAAACTGTGGTTTTCGGACCTTTTTTGTAACTTTGTAAATATCTCTATAAACAAGTTTCTGTTACCTTTTAAAAACCTCCAGGGAAGTCATTGATATCTAAATCTAAATTTACAAATCAACAGCTGCCCATGTATGTAGTGATTAGTGATGTCATTTTGGTTCTTTTACACTAAAACGTGATGCAACTGCTGTACTTATTGGCCTAACCTGACTCATCAGCATTGGGAGTAAGTGTCTGTTGGGATTGCCAAAAAAGCCAGCCAATCAAAACACACTGTCACCATGAGCAATCACATGCCCAGCGGAACCGACACGCTTATATATCAACTGTGCTCCAGTGGGTGACCCAGATCTAGGACCTCTATGGGGGTGATCAGAGTACGATGTAGGGGTGATGCACCGGTGGAACGGCGTGTTAACACGGTCAATGGCACTCTACATCTATCCTAAATTTCACTTTGCCACCCCATATGGGTGCGCAGGAAGGCATACAATGTTTGACTACCGCATTGTGATGTGCACAATGCCCATCGCCCGTACCTTGCGCCAGAACATGTGAACTTACATCGCATGAAACTGAATTGAGCCCTAAGAATCAGTATCTGACAGGTGCTGGTTGAAGCTATGTAAGAGTGTAGCTCTGATCCCATCATTCACTCCGACATCACTTTGTGTCAATTCCCCAATGCATATTATACAGAAAAAGCCTTATAGCAAGCAATTTTGAAACAATTTCTTTTACATATTTATCTTTTTATTGTCTGGCGGATTTTTCTAATTAACGTCCTGTACCATATATAAAGCTAGAGGATTTTTGGTCAATTTACCGTTGAATCCTTTTCTCTTAAGCAGGCTGGGGAACACTGGACCATGAAATATAGCTTTAAATCTTAAGCTCCTCCCCCCCACAATCCCACAATTCCAGTACTTTTCTTAAAAGTGTCTGGAGAGGAGTAGCAGGAACCCCGTGAAACTGTTTAGAACAACCAAACAAACTAGTAGGGGAAAAAGACGGTCAAGAACCAAAACCTCGCATGACTGAGCGTGAGGGAGGGATCGCAGTGTTACCCAGCCTGCTTAAGAGAAAAGGATTCAACGGTAAGTTGCCCAAAATCGTATTTTCTCTTGCAGCAAGACTGGGGAACACTGGACAATGGGACATTAAAAAGCCGCCCCCAGGGGAGGGAACGTTCAGGCTGCTTGACCTGAGAACTGTACAACCATAGTGGGTGCCGCCCGAGGCAAAAAAAACCTTAAATGTAAAAATGAGCAAACGTGTGGACAGGGGACCAAGTAGCCGCACAACGGACCTGTGCTGCTGAAGTCCCACGTCGTGCTGCCCATTAGATCGCCACCGCTCTAGCGGAAGGTGCCAATACCCGGTCTGGTGGCGGTCAAAATAGTTATGAATGACAAGAAAAGGCGGCTTGCCAACCCCAAATGAGGAACTATGCAGATGAAAGGCAATAGCCCTAAGGAAGACCACCTTCCAAGCAACTAACCGAAGATCCACTGAATACAACGCCAATGGAGCCTGGGTGAAAGCCGATAAGACTAGATTAAGATTCCGCAACTCCACCTGCGGATGAAACGATGGCTAAATATGCAGCACACCTTGTAAAAACGGAATAAGAGATAAATGCTGCTGGAAAGAAAATGAAAGTGCCAAAGCCTGTATCGTCCCAAAAACAAAGTCGTCAACCGGCGTCCAAACCCTCCAGAAGGAAGGCCAAGACACGTGAGAGGCGCAAACACGTAACGGCTACACTACCAGAATTACCAAACCCGGAGGTAAGAGCAAGATGGACACGGAGTCCGGGTTCGCAGACTAGTACAGACCACAAGAGAGAAAAACCTGCAGCTTTCGCATTTTCATTCACAGAAAATCAACCAAGGAAAGTGTCCTTGTAGAAACAGGCCAAGTTGCAGCAGGTCTGGACGAAGTGGAAGAAGCCACCCCGGACCTACCAACCTTGGGAGAACATCTGCGTATCATGACTAGCATAGCCAGCCTGGAGCTACCAGGATTACTCTCACTCGGGAAGCCTCAATGCCCCTGGAGACCTGAGGGAACAGTGTGGGCGGCAAAAACAGATGCTCTGGATGAAACATTCCCCTGAACAGTCAAGGCAGCCCATGTGGAAGCCAGCGGATACCAGGATCACATACCAAACTGTGGATCTTCGCAAACGTGCCGAGAGGTCAGGAGTTTCCTCACATGGAAGGAATCATGCACGAACAGTAGGAAGACCACTGAAGGGAGAGTCCACTGCCCTGGGAGGAAACCGAGGAAGTCCACTGTCCAATTTCCCCTTACCGGTA
This sequence comes from Taudactylus pleione, assembly GCA_031769625.1. Classification (NCBI taxonomy): domain Eukaryota; kingdom Metazoa; phylum Chordata; class Amphibia; order Anura; family Myobatrachidae; genus Taudactylus; species Taudactylus pleione. Next base: position 1,777,461 of record JAUIMM010000033.1, on the reverse strand, counting down.
TGACCACCGCTGAGAGAGAGGGAACAAAAGACTCCACCCCGGAAAGAGACCCCGGCATAGTCGCCACGTTCTTGTGCCTGCTGGAAGACGTACATATGCCATCGCCGGGTCGTTTGTCCTACAGACTGCGGCCAGCCAGTGAGGACGGACAGGGCCCCCAATAGAGCCAGCATGATGGCTTGCAGCTCGAGTCCATCGAACAGCCGAGCCGTTGTGGACGGTGACCCAAGGTCCCGGAGCCGAAAAGCAAATTCACGTCACCTCAGCCAAGCAGACTCACGGCCGAGGTCACAATGAGCACATACGGAAGGACCAAGGTTGGGACCCAGAGGAGAAGAATGGAAACCCTCCATCCATGGAGAGCGACGGGTGCTGTCGGGCAACCCATTCAAGTTTGGAGAAATATTCACTGGGACTCCTGTGAATAGAACCTGGACCACTGAGTGGTCCTCAAGTGGAGACCACCAACCAAATGTTCCACAAGGTAGACGGACGAGGCACCGACTGAGCCTTGGACCAAGGTCGGTAGAGTCCGCTCCCTGTCTGTTGCAAGAAAAACACAGCTGGAGAGAGGTGTCAGAGGCCACCCCCAGAACTGAAGGCGCAGATAAAGAAACCAGGGAGACCGTGACACGTCTGAATACAGCACCGATCCCAACGTTCGTGAAACAAGCGACCTAGGAAGATCCGTAACTGTGAAGTCGAGGTATCCTTCACAGTTACGGAACCTCTGAAGAGGGCCGTATTGTGATAGATCTGTGCGCACCATGCGCGGAAGCACCGACCATATTGTGTTGCAAACACAGAGCTGGGGCTCCATCGAACAGCAGGGCTCGGAACGACCTGCCCAAAACGGAACCTGAAGACGCGTTCCAGACGTCTAGCGAGGATTTGTTGGATTCCGCAGAGGATCCCTGATCTGAGGGCGTTCATGCCAACTGAACTACCCGCCCCCTCAAGGCATGAGACCAGAGTGGACGGAATGAGTCGTTCGGCATTCGAACCAGGAAGGAGATAGAAGCCCAATTTCCGTACCTGTGGCGCAACTGCAGTAGAAAGAGGAGTGGAATGATAGCACAGCCCAATGTCACCGCGTTTGCAGCTTCCCGGGGAAGAGTGTTGTGAAAAAACAACCGCCAGCGGGGGTGTCGGAGCGGCAGCACGGATGTCCGCTGGACTGTCCGTGCTGCCACTCTTAAAGTTCTTTCCAGCTCTTTAGGGGCTGTGAAACACAGCCCCCCTGTGTGGTGACACGAGTCCGGCCGGGCACCAACTGAAACTGAGGTGCCTTGGCCTGGGGGCGGGGTATAGGAGGGGGCCCAGTGCATCCTGGGATGACAGCTTTAACTGTGTGGTACCCATGGACAAGCCCATGCCAATACCCCAAGGTATCCCTGTGGATCCCTAAGGACCCTGGAGTAGAAAGGATTTGCTCAGGACCCTTTCCCATGGGTGCAACATACAAAAACTGAAGAAATCGCTGTAAAGACTGCAGATAGTCCTGCGAAATGGGATGAGGTCAGCATGTCGACAGTATGTCAACATTATTGAAATGTCAACATCTAACATGTCGACTCCTGCAAAATGCCGACATTAGGTAAACTTCCTAAGCTTGAAAATTACAAACCTACTTAGCATCACTATAGACAAAAGGACAGGAAAGCCGACATGGGAAGAGCAGAGGTGTGGCCCTAAATACCCTCCGAATGTGTCTTCTTTCCTGTCCTCTAGAAGAGGGGTGGGACAGTCCCAAAGTGCATGCTGTCATGGAGAAGGAAGAGGATTAACAGGTCATTCATTAGGAAGAAGTCTTACTGTTGAGAAGTAATAATGCCAGCTGCTTTTCTAGGGTCTCAGAAACTACATTTGCAGACTCATCTTCATATTTCAGGGGTATCGGTGTGTTGGGGTCAGCAGCTGGCAGCTCCCCTTCCTTCTTAACACTGCCATCAATACACTTCAGCCCCTTAAAGAAACACAAAGTTGTTGGTAGAAACCACTTAGAATACAAAGAAAGAGTAAAGATGGTTATTGGGGGGGAACTTACCTCTAGGACATAACTGAGCACTAATCTACAACGTTCCTCTGTGTCATTGCAGACCGGGAATGCACAGCTTGGCTGAAAGGGAAAGGATGACAAGTTTAATGGATGTGTGTTTTGTGCTTTGTTTTCATCTGATGGAAAGAAAACATTATTTCTGGGCAATACCCTATAACAGTGGTGGTTCTCAAACTCGGTCCTCAGGACCCCACACAGTTCACGTTTTGTAGGGCGCCCAGCAGATACACAGGTGAATTCATTACTCACTGATACATTTTAAAAGATCCAGAGGTGGAGCTAATTATGTCACTTGTGAGTCTGTGAGGAGACCTGGAAAACATGTACTGTTTGGGGTCCTGAGGACCAAGTTTGAGAACCTGTGCCCTATAGAATAAGACACAGACTTGACCAACACCCCCTTACCCTGATCTGATGAGTGGACTTGTACTTCTCGGGAACGGATAGCTCCCGGACAGACTTAATGACAGCCACAGCTTTGCAGTCGCCTGAGAGTTTAGAAGAGGAACCGTAAGATCCGTTCTCATCACTATCAGCCAATTCCTCCTCCTCCTCCTCTTCCTCTTCACTGTAGCTCTCGTCAGAATTCCCATTAGAAGCAACATCCCCACTTTCCTCCTTCTTAGGTTTCAGTTGGAATAGCTCTGAAAGCATGTAGTTGGCTGAAGCAATAATCTTGGAAGGAAAAAGGAGAGATATGGTAATACCGACCCTTGTTAACTCTCTTTCTTCAAAGTCCGTAGGGTCCACAGGGGAGACAATGGGGTGTAGGTGGGATTTGGAGGACCGGACACCAAGAGCAAAGCTTTTCAATCCCAGGATGCTCCGGTCCTTCCCCCTATACCCCGCCCACAGCCTGAGGGCAACTCCATTTTGTTGACAAGCCCAAGGCAGGAGCACGATAGGAGAGAAGGAAGACTGGTACACTGAAGAATTATACTCTCACAGAGAAAAGGAAACAAATGACCAAGAGAAGAAACCCCTAGAAGCCAGGTGCATCAGGGCGGGTGCCCTGTGGACCCTACGGACTTTGAAGAAAGAGTTAACAAGGGTAAGTTTTACCATAACTCTCCTTTTCTTCTTAATGGCCCATAGAGCTCCACAGGGAAACAATGGGGGATATCCCAAAGCAGTTGTTCAAGGACAGGGACGGTCCTGAGCTGAGAGGAGAACCTTACACCCGAAGGAAGCATCCTGAGAGGCAAATGTATCAAAGGCATAGAACCAAAGAAAGGTGTGGCTAGAAGACCACGTAGCCGCTTTGCATAGTTGTTCAGCAGAGGCGCTACGCCGGGCTGCCCACGAGTGATACACAGACCGAGTAGAATGAGCAGACACTATAGCTGGCACAGGAAGGCCAGTCTGCATGTAAGCCTGTGAAATAGTCATGCGAATTCATCTGGCCAGAGTGTGTTTGTTAGCTGGCCATCCCTTCTTATGGAATCCATATAAGATGAAGAGGGAGTCAGCTTTCCTGATGGAACTAGTACGGTCCACGTAGATCTTCAGAGAACGGACCATATCCAAAGAGGCTTCACCTGCCGAGAGGTCTGGTGATTGAAAAGCCGGAACCACAATTTCCTCATTAAGGTGGAAACGAGAAATCACCTTGGGATGGAAGCCCGGGAGTGTTCTAAGAACAGCCCTGTCCTGATGAAAGATTAAGAAGGGGAAGCGAAATGAAAACGCCCCTAAATCAGATACCCTATGGGCAGATGCTATAGCCAGAAGAAACAGTCTTCGCAGTAAGCCACTTGACTGCCATTGATTCGAGGGGTTCAAATGGAGGTTCCTGAAGTGCGTGGAGACTCCCACGGAGCCACAGGAGGGAAAAAGGGAGGTTGTATTTGTAGAACACCATGTAGGAAGGTGTGAACATTCGGTAAGGGAGCAATTCTGCGCTGGAACCAGATGGAGAGAGCAGAGACATGCAGTTTCAGAAAAGCTAGGCGGAGTCCAAGATCCAATCCAGCCTGAAGAAAGGCAAGTACTCTAGAAATCTTAAAAACTTGAGGGTCAGTTTTTAGGAGCACTGGAAATGTGTGCCATTTACGTGCTCTGAGCATGGTCTGTACCACAGAGCCAACACATTAAAGATAGGCGGGCAAGGTCTGGATGTAGACAGCGACCCTGAGACAACAGGTCTGGTCGTAGAGGAATTTGAAGAGAGACGTTTATGGAGAGACTTTGAAGGTCGGAGTACCAATGGCGTCTGGGCCAAGCTGGAGCTCCCAACAGGACTATGCCCCCTTCCTGTTTTAACTTCCGAAGAACTCGAGGAAGAAGGGATATTGGAAGGAAGAGGTACGCCAAATTGAAGGTCCACCTCACAGATAATGCGTCCACGAAGGCCGCGTTGGGGTCTCTTGTCCTAGCTCCATACAGTGGAAGTTTGTGGTTGTTTCGTGAAGCCATGAGATCCACCTCCGGTAGGCCCCATTTGTCCACCAGGAGCTGAAAGACTTCTGGATGTAGAGACCACTCTCCTGTATGCAGGTCATGATGGTTTAGAAAATCCGCTTCCCAATTGAGAATTCCTGGGATGAACACTGCGGGACACTTTTGGGAGATGGCGTTCATTCCATGTGAGAATGCGGGACACTTCTGCCATTGCTGCCCAACTTCGAGTGCCTCCTTGGTGATTGAAGTAGGCCACTGCTGTGGCGTTGTCGGACTGTACTTGTACTGGCCTGCTCTGAAGAATATGAGCCAGAGTGAAAGCTCTGTAGATGGCTCGGAGTTCCAGGACGTTGATTGGTAAGACTGCCTCGGCTGGAGTCCAGCGGCCCTGGAAGGAGTGCTGGCCAGTCACTGCGCCCCACCAGTGTAGTCTTGCGCCCACGGTTAGGAGAACTCACCCCAGGATCCAAAAGGTGCGTCTCTTGTTCAAGTGGGATGTCTGTAGCCACCAGGCCAGGAATAGGCGAACCTCTGGGGAGAGGCTCATCGTCTGGGATCTGAGCAGATGGGGCAGCCCATTCCACCTGGAGAGGTGGGGGCCTGGAGTGAAACGGAGCAAACTCCACCATGTCGAAGGTGGACACCATGGATCCCAGCGTCTGCATTGCAGAGTGAATCGACATTCGGCAACTGTGTCTGCGCACCCAGTGCTGTAATGCCGAGATTTTGTCTGCCGATTCCCAGAGAGTCCAGGAGGGCTTCCAGATGTACCATTCTTTGAGAAGGAGTCAAGGAAGACTTTTTCCAGTTGATCAGCCAACCGTGCCTTTGTAGAAAGGCAACGGTTATCTGTAGAAGGCGGTGAAGAATTTCTGGGGAGCTGGCCAACAGAAAGTGATAGTCCAAATATGGGAGCAGTTTGATCCCTTGACGACGAAGATAGGCCGCCATAACTGCCATGATCTTGGTAAGGACCAGAGAAGCCGTTGAAAGGCCAAAAGGCAGAGCCTGAAATCGGTAAAGTTGCTGTAGTATAGTAAGATGGAGATATTGTTGATGAGAAGGCGCTATAGGTACATGTAGGTAAGCGTCTTGAATGTCCAGAGACACCATAATGTCCCCAAGATCCATAGCCAGGATAATAGAGTGGAGAGTTTCCATACGAAACCTGGGCACCCTGATAAACTTTTTCAGAAACTTGAGGTTGAGGATAGGCCGATGGAACCCGTTGGGCTTCTGAACTAAGAAAAGGGTAGAATAATTGCCCTTCCCTAGCTGTGCGAAGGGGACCGGAATTATTACTCCTGAGAGCAGTAAGGACTGAATGGCCGTTTGCAGCAGCAGGGCCTTGCCTGGGTCCGATGGAGGGCCTGTGGAAAACAACAGCTGGGGGGTAGCCTCAAGAAGGAGAGGGCATATCCGTGGGAGACCACTTCTCTTACCCAGACGTCTGTTGTGGTCTGATGCCAGAACTGGGCGAATTGAAGAAGTCGGCCCAGGGAGAGGCCAGTCCTGTCAGGCTGAAGGCTTGTCCTCATATTTGGTAGGTGGACGTCTAGAAGCCCAGGTATGTTTGCTTATAGGCTTGGAGGCCTTAGTTGATGCCTGATGTCTTGAAAAGGACTGACCTTTAAAGAAGAAGAGGATGAAAGGATGACGTCCGAGGCTTCGCATTGTATGCAGATGGCAAGAACGCAGTATTGGAAGCAGCCAAGGTAGTCACAATTTTGTCCAATTCTGGGCCAAACAGGATATCCCTCGAATAAGGCAGAGACTCCAAAACCTTTTTAGAGTCCGCATCTGCCTTCCACGAGTGGAGCCAAACAATACGGCTGGCTAGGCTAGGCGAGCCGTATCCATAGCTGCTTCACCCAAATAGGAGGCAGCATCTCGAATGTGAGATATGCAGGACAGCTGTTCCCTCAAAGCATCAGAGGGAAATGTCTCTTCTAGGGCCTCTGCCCAACTGTCAATGGCCTTAGCCACCCAGGCCGTAGCCCTAGCAGGACGAGTAATAGTTCCAGTAAGAGTATATAGATTTTAGACAAGCTTCCATCCTTCTATCCGTCGTCTCCTTCAAGGAGGTTGCAGTATTGATAGGTAAGGAGCATTTTTGACCAGACGTGTCACGTGGGAATCCACTGCTGGGGGAACTTCCCATTTAGCACAAACAGTAGTGGGAAGAGGGTAAAAGGAACTTAAACATTTAGGCAGATGAAATCTTTTACTGGGCATATTCCATGCCTCACTCATATGATCAGACACTGATCAGAGTGAGGAAATTCTGGTAAAATTACCTTTTGTCGTTTAAAAGATGGCTGTTTTGCCCTAGGAGCAGGTTCTGTCTCTTCAATTTGAAGAATAGATTTTACAGCTCACAAGTGCAGGTAAATTTAATTTAGAGGGAGTTCCTCATCTCCCGAGGGGGAGTCAGAGTGATAGAGGTCTGCATCTTCTGCCTCACCAGATGATAACTCAGAACCTGATAGCTGGGTGGACTGGGAAGATGACACAGCACGCTTAGTAGGTTTACTAGGTAAGGGTCTCTCTTTTTGCAGCATTTGCAGAAAGGCTGTAAAGGTATCCGCCAGCCTCTGCACTGAGGTAGAAAGTACGTCTACCCATGGAGGAGGCAAAGGATTTGCAGGAAGTACCTGCTGTGACCATCCCCTAGGGGGAGCTACCACAGGGACTGCTACAGTATATGGTCCGCAATTTTTGTCAGCACCTAGGAAAAAGTAGCCCTGGGTGGGTCCTGAGGACAGGAAACCGGAGCTGAATGGCCCGGGGCATTATAACAAGATGCACAAAGACCATCCTGAATGAGATCCTCTGAAGCTAACAACAGGACTTACAAGACACCAGAGTGGGAGGAGCAGGTTGCTTGTTATTCTTGCCTCTGCCTGACATAGCTGCAAGAATAATGTAACACACAATCTGACACATTGCAGTGACCAACCCAGATGTATATGTAATATGGCACAGTGTAGTGTGCAACAGCGATATATAGTATGTAATAGCACTCACAAATATAAAGAGATGTGAGGTACAATAAAGCCCCTATGCCTTAGTATACCAGGGTTATAGTAGAAGAAAGGGAAAGGTATAAGCTGACAGTAATACGAAAAAGAAAACAGACAGCAGCGCTAGCATAAGTCACATACAGTGCAGAATATACAATATAACTGCAGTGGACACTAAAATCAACTACACAGACCGCAGGGGCTGGTAGGCTATAGCGCTCTATAACCTGTCACTTGGGAGAGGTATATAGGGAGCCTGGACCCAGCGTTTCTGAATGCAGAAAATGGCTGCAGTGAGTCTCAGAGGGTGAGAGGGTGAAGGAGGAGCAGCAAGACCGCAGTGGAATGGCGCCCTGAGCTGGGGGAGGGTCCGCAGGGAGAGCGCCTTCTCCCCTATGCTGACTTTAACCAACGGGTCCCCTGGCCTTACATGTGCCCTGCACCAGTGCTTGTAATGTCCTGGTGGTCTAGTGGAGTCCCGGACGAACCGGGGTCCACATCAGTGCCTCCGGTCTGTCTCCCAACACCGGAGGCAAGACTGTGCATTAGAGGTGGGTCCCCGCAAGCGGGGATCCGCCTTACATGTCCCCTTGAGTCCCACCTGCAGTCTGGGCTTGCCTTGCTAGCTCAGAACCCCGTCGGGAGTACCTACCTGAGGCCTGATGTCAAAGTGCCGTGGAGGGGTGATGGAGCAGCAGTGCAGACGTCCAAAGGACTGTCCGCGCTGCTGCTCAGTAGTAAAATAAAATAAAATAAAAATAAGCTTGGGCTGCTTAATAGCAGCTTCACTGTTAAAACGGTGATCCAGTTCCTGCGCAGACACCAACAAAACTGGGTTACCCTCAGACTGTGGGCGAGGTATAGAGAGAAAGGACCGGAGCATCCTAGGATTGAAAAGCTTTGATGTTGTTGTCCGGTCCTCCACCCCCCATTGTCTCCCTGTGGAGCCCTATGGACCCTGAAGAAGAAATAATAAATACATATTAAAAAGACAAGTGTGTATGTAAGGTGTTAAAAAGAGGGCACGTGGGGTAGGCAGGGGTGGAAGGGAGTAGCTTTGCCTAGAAAGCCGAGAAACCTTCCAGCGGCCCAGCCTGGAAGTGTTCTTGACCCCTGGCGAGCGCGCGCGCACACACACACACACACACACACACACACACACACACACACTCCTCCGAGCACACACAATTATAAGAACAGGCACAATTGCACATGTGTGCATGTACTAGTGTTCACTCTAACTCCGGCGGCAGGCAGGGCGCCGGAGCTAGAGAAGGCACTTCAGCGCGCACCCGAAAAGGGGGCGTGTCTATAAGACACGTCACCTATTCGTCACTCTTGGGGGCGTGCCAGGCACTTACGGACACGCCGGCAGCCCCCAAGCGCTGCTGCTGACAGGCGGAATAGATGCCGGGCGCATGCACCCGGCGTTTATTCACCGGCGGTGACCGGGTCACCGCACATATCCCCACCCCCGGGACACTGCGACCCACCGTTGAAGACGGCACCCGCAGGCTGTGAGGGCAGGGCGCTTTTTGCCCTCCAGAAGGAGGGCAGTGCGCAGCGCCCCGCTAAAACAGCCTAGCAGGAACACTACATGTACGATCAATAGGAGAGGTACCTCTTTCAACAACTCCCCGGGTTTCACTTTTACCAGCACATAAATGGTGAGATATGTAATTTAGTAATAAGCAGAATTATATGTAAAGTGGCCACTTGTACAACTACATTATGCCTAAACTGGGCAAATCATGACATAATAAAGGAAACGTATGTTAGACAAGACAAAATAAGGAACAGAATGCAAATAGCTAAAGCTACAGCAGGTACGCACTAGAGGACGTAGACAGATTCAGACTGACCAAAACAATCCCGATGTACAGTGTACACACTACTCAATAATAGTCTAGTTCTAAACAATACCTTTAATTTCAAATCGTCTCACCAATCGTGTCTCCATAGACCACACATCGGCCGAGGTCCGTACTCACTGCATTTCTACTCAATTTGGGCCAACTGTCGGGCCCTGGTGCAGCGTGCACACTAAACAAATCGGGCCAACAACCCAATATTTACCAGGTTGGCCCGAAAATTGTACAGTGCGCACCTATCTTAAGAATAGGACTTCTGGAATAAATGTGTAGCATGATGTAACAAAATCAGGGGACGCTACGTAAAATGGCTACAAACCATAGATTGAAATGAGATTGCGATCAGTATACATACTTGCGGATGTCTTCCTTTGTCCACTAACTTCAGACAGTTTAGTAATAATGTGCGAATAGTCCCGTATTGTTTTCGGTTTTGGCTTTTCTTCATCATCATATTACAAGCCACTCTAAAAGAGAGAAGCAAGAGGGCATTGCGTCAGCTTGACGAACCACTTACAGCACCCACACGGTAACACATGACGCTTCTCCCATATAGCAGGATGTGCTGGCTCGGTTTCAGCTGCCTTGCTGTAGCTGTAAAGACTTTACAGCGTTAATGCATCATGATAAATATTTAAAATGCTATTGTGCGGAGCTGGACTCCAGAGAGATTACGACTTTGTTTACAAATGCACTCGGAGGAAATATGATCGCAATCGGACACGCATTACAAATACAAAAGAGTGTTCAAAGCCATACAGGCTCCAATTTATATTATTAGCGGGAAGGGATTGAGGGATGGCTTTTAATTAAGTAACTCATGAGCAGTTAATTATACTTGTGCGGCGCTTTTAGTGCCCCGCTGAGACACAATGCACCGTAACTCACGTCGATTTCCCAGTTCTATTCAGACATAAATACTATAACCTGTTCCGGCACAGGAGGTTGTCTGTGGCATATTAAGCAATACTAAATGAGGTTTGGCAACTGAAAGATACACGTGTGTAATTACACCCTTAATGTAAACATTCCCATTTATAGAAGACAAGGAAACACAGCACGGGTGCAAAACAGACTCTCAGATACCAAAGTTTAAAATGTATTGCAGAAATTGGAACTGAAATCCCTCCTCCAACACATACTTCCCCAAAAAAACACACACAAAAAAAAAATTAACTTTGTTATCTTGTTGAAGAAGGTGAACAGTACATATCTTTTTCCTTAAAAGGGCGGGTTAACTCGCATTGTGCAATTGCTCACTGCACAATGCCATAAAAAGGTAAATAACAAACACCTACTTGTAGAGTAAAATGGCCACTGGCATTGTAAAAGGGTTCTGATACTTGTCCTCAGTCTCTTCACAGAGCGTAGAGAGGTCATAGAGTTTGACAATGTCACTGCCACTGGCTGCAGAACAGAACACACAACCAAAGTTAATAGATATTTAACCATTGTTACAGAACAGAAAAGTAAACAAAAACACACAGTACATATGGAATACTTAAGGGATTTTCTGATTCAGTTGACTTCATCCCAACTTTTAAAAAGCACATCCCACAGATACTCGATCGGACAAGATATTGCTTTTTTTTTTTTTCTTTAATGTGTCCTTACATTAGACAACTTAAACCCAAGCCTGGATGATCATGAGTTTGATAGATATATACACCAATCAGCCATAACATTAAACAGCTCTGACCTGCTGAGGCATGGACTCCACAAGACCTCTGATGGTGTCCTGTGGTATCTGGCACCAAGACGTTAGCAGCAGATCCTTAAAGTCCAATAAGTTGCGAGGTGGGGTGTCCATGGCTCGGACTTGTTTTAACAGCACATCCCACAGATACTCGATCGGATTGAGAACTGGGGAATTTGGAGGCCAAGTCAACACCTTGAACTGTTTGTTCAGGAATGATTTGAGGAACATGACAATGTTTTCAGTGTATCGGGGCGCATTATCCTGCTGAAAGAGGCCGCTGCCATCAGGGAATACCGTTGCCATGAAGGGGTGTACTTGCAACAATGTTTAGGTAGGTGGTATGTGTCAAAGTAACATCCACATGGATGGCAGGATCCATGGTTCCCCAGCAGAACATTGCACAGAGCATCACACTGCCTCCGCTGACTTGCCTTCTTCCCATGGTGCATCCTGGAGCCGTCTCTTCCCCAGGTAAATGACGCACAAGCACGTGGACGTCCATATGATGTAAAAGAAAATGTGATTCATCAGATCAGGCCACCATCTTCCATTGCTCCATGGTCCAGTTCTGATGCTCACGTTCCCATTGTAGGCGCTTTTGGAAGTGGACAGGAGTCAGCATGGGCCCTCTGACCGGTCTCAGGCTACACAGCAAGCTGCGATGCACTGTGGCCCTGATTCAGAGCGCCGCTCTGAATCAGGGCGTTTTCTCTTTTTTTTTTATGGAGCCGGCCTTGTGGCCGCTCGCTAAGCTGTGGGTGACCACCCACAGCTTTTGCGAACGGCCAGGTGTTGGTCAGAACCATCGGGCTTGCGATGAGACCATTGTGGTAGCCCTAGTGAGCTTCCTGCTCACTACTGACATCACTCGTGATGCCAGTAGGGCCGCCCCCAAACGGCAGGCGTTCCTTCGGGAACGCCTCCGTTTGGCCAGCCACCCCCCATCCCCGCCTACAAAACGGGGCGAGCTGTCGATCAACATCGACAGCCGCCCAGTCTTGGAGTGATTTCTCGCTCGCTGCGGGGCTCGCGTGCGCACTGCCCGGCCAACGACCCGCTTGCGAGCGGGTCTGAATCATGCCCTGTGTGTTCTGTTACCTTTCTATCATAGCCAGCATGAACTTTTTCAGCAATTTGTGCTCCAGCAGCTCTTCTGTGGGATCTGACCAGACAGGCTAGCCTATGCTACCCATGTGCATCAATGAGCCTTGGGCAGCAATGACCATGTCAAAGGTTGGCCTTCCCTGGACCAGTTTTGGTAGGTACTAACCACTGCATACTGGGAACACACCACAAGAACTGATGTATTAGAGATGCTCCGACACTGTCTCCTAGCCTTCACAGTTTAGCCCTTGTCAAAGATACTCCGATCCTTAAGCTTGGCCAGTTTTTCTATTTCCAACACATCAACTTCAATAACGGTGTTCACGTACTGCCCAAAATATCCCCAATATTGACTGATGCCATTTTAACAAGATAAATCAATGTTATTCACGTCACCTGTCAGTGGTTTTAATGTTCTGGCTGATGGGTGTAGACCACTGTCCTCAAGAAGTATGTCTTCCTAATACATTGTAATGTGCTAGTCTCATGGGGAGGAATACTATTATTATTACTACTACTATTATTATTATTTTCTTTAATTTAACACCAAACTCCAAAAATGAATCTTCAGCTAACCTGACATTCACTGCAGCTCTGTTAGACAGCTGATGTCAGCATCCACATCCTTAGGACATGTCCACTTCATACACAATAAAATCTGAGACTGCAGTCTGTTAAGCTGCTCTGACATCCACCAACCCATGCAGTGCAATTCTACAGAGTAAATAAGCAGTCTGCCAGTCCAGTTAGAGAAGAACCCCTCTTCCCTGTAGTCAACTGCTGCAGTTGGGTGAAACAGTATTTAGTAAAAGCATAAACACTTCAGTTATTGAAGGTTTAGGAACCCCCAGGAGGACCTAGGGTTAGGCTAGGGGAAGGGGGGTGTTACGGTTAGGCACCACCGGGGGGAGGTTAGGGTTAGGCAACCCCCCCCCCCCCGGGAAGATTAGGTTTAGGGTGCGGGGAGGTGGTGTTAGGGTTAGTCACCACCGGGAGGTGGTATGGGTTAGGCACCACCCCAGAAGTCTTAGGGTTAGGCACCCCCAAGCAAGGGTTAGGGGGGGAGAGGGGAGGGTTAAATATACTTACCAGCCGGCATCGGGATTATGATCTGTTCGGGTTTTCATGGTCGGTAATTCATACTCAACCAGTAAAAAACCACTTCCCCCAGAGAGGGGGACAGAGTAACCCAGACCTGTTACAGAACATAAGTGACAGGAATGTACTAATGGTACCTTTGAACAGCCAGTAAGTGTGACCCTCCTTGGTGCAGTTTGACTTCAGAAATGACAGAATATTCTGGGCTATGTCTTTGATCACCTTGGTGGAGAAGTTGGAGTTTTCCAGATTTGGGATGTCTTCTGTTTTAATCATCTCATATTTCTGCAAAATCAACAATAGCAAGCTGACGCCTTGACATTCCTTATACTTGAGATCTTTGCGTCAAACTGATTCTCAAGTACATGTAGAAGGTGTCACTGAGACAAGTGTCCTTCTATCCCACACATCTATTTCCCAGTTATGTTATCAAATATCATATGTCACTTATGTAATAATTTAATTTAGGGTGAGTTCTACACCTATTCTGGTTTCTGATGCAATGGCTACTCAAGTGCAATGGCTACGGTGTGATGGAGATGAAAGTAGTACGCCAATGAAGTCCTCACCATGGCAAAAACTCTGGTGGAGTACCAAACACTGGAACTCCTTCACTTTACATCGTCACTTAAGAGGCAGCAGGTCCAACGTCTAGTAAGCACCGCAGAAGTCGCGGAGTATCATTCGGAAGTTATAGTCCGGTGTAGCTTTCAGCTTCCACTAATTAGAACTGAATCTTAGCAGGCAGCTAGTCTTTACAACAACTAAAGGGATAAACAAATGGCAGATCCAGAAAAAGGACCCAGGAGGTGGAATACCCCACCAGACTTGTACCCATGGAAAAGACTGATTCACAGTGGATGTCCACTTTCAGTGGAGACCTTCTTTATCCCAATCACTAAAGTCTATAGTTCCCATTGGTTTCAGAGAAAAAAAAAAAGTTAACTTATGTTTGTGGTTATCCTTTCCCAGTCGCACCTCACCATTATGTAAACCAAATAAGACGCCCCCATAGTGGGGTTACTCACTTGCACAATGCCATTCACGTGAAAGCACATAACGAGTTCCGGGACATTACAAATCAGATTGTCCAACCAATAATCGATCCCAGTCAGAACATTGATTGGTTTGTTGTTATCCCTTAAACAGAAGACAAATTGTTTTTTTGATACATCTCAGTTTAGTAAAACAAGCAGTTTCTTTAATGATGCTGTGCGGTGTCCATCCGCCATGGTTTATAAGCTAGATTGTTGCTTGTTACCCAATACATAGGACTTCACAGGAGTTCTTTTATTGTGGACAATGACAGACCTGCATATTGGAGGATAATTCAGAAATATTTTGGAGATTTAAAAGGGGATAGGTACGGGATGCTGGCACTAGGGATCCCGGCGGTCAAAATCCCGACGCCGGCATCCCAACAGGGTTAGGATACAGACACCTGTCGGTAGGTATCCCAAACCTTCCCTCCCCGATGCCTAAAACTAACCCCCCCCCTAGTGCCTAAACCTAACCCCACCCTCTCCACAACATAAACCTAACCTCCCCCCTAGTACCTAAACCTAACCCCACCCTCCCCACACCATAAACCTAACCTCTCCACTAGTGCCTAAACCTAACCCCACCCTCCCCACACCATAAACCTAACCTCCACCCTAGTGCCTAAACCTAACCCCACCCTCCCCACACCATAAACCTAACCTCCACCCTAGTGCCTAAACCTAACCCCACCCTCCCCACACCATAAACCTAACCTCCACCCTAGTGCCTAAACCTAACCCCGTCCCACACCATAAACCTAACCCACCCCCACTAGTGCATAACCCTCCTCCTAGTGCCTAACCCTAACCCCACTACTAACCTTCGGGATGCCGGTGCCGGTATTCTAAGCGCTGGCATCCCACTTGCCGGGATTATGACTGCATCCCTTTAAAGGTGTGCAGAGCACAATGCATGACCACCATACAGAATGCTGAAACTGCTCAGACTGGGCCTTACGGTAAGGCCCTTACCCCATCGCTCTATGCAGAAAGTACTATAACATCATAATATATGCAGACCTAAATCACAACATGATGTGGAGGCAGTCACAAGCGAGATCCAGTCTTCCAGACCCATTCTGGCTTTTTCCAGCTTACCGGAGACGTAGACTGACAGCTGGATATCGCCCTCCTCCAAAAATAGGCATATTAGAGCCCACCAACATATGGATGTCTTCAAATGTCCACAGGATGTTCCTAACAAAGTCGTTTTTAAGACCCTGCAAAGGCCACAAAAAAAAGAGGTTAAAAAGAACCAACAATAAAAAGATCAGCAAATAATGGATAGAAAGGACTTGAGTTAAGGGAAAAAAAACAAGAGACCCATCACCACAGCGTCTGCGATTGGTTACAGATGTCAATTTGAGCCCATTCAAGAGGAAGAGATTTCTTGAGCTGGGGAATTATGCATTTTCTCTTGTGGCTTCACATAATCCGTACCTGACTGTTCCCCCAGTCATTATACAAACTGGTGAGACTGTGTTCTTTAGCAGCAGATGCCACCACTCCCTGCGAAGAGGGCAAGCACATGAGGATTCAGTTGGCATGGCATCCCATTAATTCGCTGCCAAAACCGCTCCAGTGCAAACAGTATGGATTATAGTCATTCTAAATTAAGCAGTTTATGACAAACTTTTTGCCAAAAATAGGCTATACAAATATCCCAGACAAACATTATTCCTAATTTGTGTCAACATGAGGAAACTCAAACTCGCCAGGTAATGATAAAGATAGTCTAACCCTTGGGCCATGTACGCCAGTGTACAGATAGCCGTATGGAAATGGGACATCAAGGTAGCAACTGGGTGCATTACCACCATAGCCATACATTAACATCCAACAAATAGACCCATCATTCACATTTCCTCTGGATTCATCACCTTTCCATTTATCGCAAATTGAGTATGTCAGCCATTCTTCTTAAACATATCTAGAAAATGGCACATCACACAAATATGCAAAAACTTTGTATGATTATGTATTTTTATACTTAAATCAAATAACATCAGTAGTACAGACAGTAAGGGGTCAGCTAAAAAAGTTCATATCCAGCCAGAAAATGGTTTATTGATGATAACGATGTAAAATGATAGATGGTAATAACTACCAAACAGAGGAGCATTGGCTGAGGAGAAAGAATTCATGTTCCGGGCTTGTGACACCCCTTTGCATAAAGTTGTCCCTTTACAGATATACGTAAAAACTGAGAGATATGGTAAGAACTTACCTTTGTTATCTCTCTTTCTTCTAAGTCCATAGGGTCCACAGGGTTGACCTTGGGGTATAGCTGGATCTGGATACACGGGCACCACGCAGTTAAAGCTTTAGCTCCCAGGATGCACTGGGTCCATCCTCCTCTATACCCCACCCCCAAACCACAGGCACCTCAATTGGTAAGTAGCCAAGGCCGGAGGAGGAACAACAGAGAGAAGGAAGACTGGAACACACAAGAACCATACTCACAGAAAGGGAGACAGAAAACCATTGACCAGCCACACAACTCACATGAAGCTAGGTGCGTCAGGGCGCGCGCGCCTTGTGGACCCTATGGACTTCGAAGAAAGAGATAACGGTAAATTCTTACCAGGTCTCTCATTTTCTTCTTCAGGGTCCACAGGGTTGACCTTGGGGGATGTCCTAAAGCAGTTCAACTAAGGGCTCTTCCTGTGCTGAAAGGAGAATCCGGCGTCCAAAGGAAGCATCCCGAGAGGCGAAGGTGTCAAAGGCATAGAACCTTAGAAAGGTCTGGATGAAAGACCATGTGGCCACCTTACACATCTGCACAGCCGAGGCGCCACAGCGAGCAGCCCATGAGGGGCCCACAGACCAAGTAGAATGAGCCTTAACAGAGGCAGGAACAGGCAAATCCTCCCGGGGATAAGCCTCACAACAAACTAAATGAAGCCAACAGGCCAAAGTTTGTTCGTTGGCCGGCCAATCCCTCTTGTGAAAACCAAAGATGACGAACAAGGAATCCAACTTCCGAACAGAACTAGTCCGGTCCAGATAAACTCAGAGCACGGACCACATCCAAGGAAGCCTCACCAGCCCAAAGGTCAGGTGACTGAAAGGCCGGCACAACAATTTCCTGATTAATATGAAACTTATAAACCACTGTAGACAGAAAACCTGGACAGGTGCGAAGCACCACCCTGTCCTGATGAAATATCAGAAAGGGAGGACGACATGAAAGCGCCCCCAATTCTGACACCCTCCTGGCCGAAGCCATCGCCAAGAGAAAGAGTCTTAGTAGTCAACCACTTGAGATTCACAGACAAGGGGTTCGCATGAAGGCCCCTGGAGGGCCCGAAGAACCATCGCCAAATCCCAAGGAGCCACTGGGGGCACAAAGGGAGACTGAAGCCTGAGAGCTCCTAGGAAAAAGGTGCGGACATCTGGTAACAGAGCTATCCTTCGCTGGAACCACACAGATAGTGCGGAGACATGAACCTTTAAAGAAGCCAGGCGTAAGCAGAGGTCCAACCCAGACTGAAGGAACGTCAAAATCCTAGAAACACGAATGACCTGCGGATCATAATTTCCTGTGTCACACCATTGAAAATAGGTATGCCACACTCTGTGGATTTACGCGCTCGAAGCATCGTGCCAATGACCGAGAGCTAGAGAAGCCCTTGGACCTTAAGATGGATGTCTCATGAGCCACGCCGTCAAAGACAGACGACCCACGTCCGGATGAAGTCAGGGACCCCGAAACAACAGGTCCGGACGCAGAGGCAGAAGGAACGGAGTGTCGATGGAGAGACTCCGAAGATCTGAGTACCAAGGACGTCTGGGCCAAGCTGGAGCCACCAGGAGAAGCTTGCTACTGTCCTGCTTGAACTTTCAACGAACCCGAGGAAGTAGGGATATCGGAGGGAATAGATATGCAAACTGAAAGGTCCATCTGACCGACAGAGCACCCACTAAGCTGAACCAGAGTAGAGTAGTAAGCCGTCCCGCACTGAGAAAGTGGGACTGGAACGATAATCCCTGCTTTTAGCAAGGACTGTATGGCTTCCTGAACCTGTAAGCTTGTTTTTTTAGGCTTAGGGGCTGCCTTGGCGGCCGCTTGCCTGGGGAAGAACTGACCCTTGGATTTGCCTTGAGTACGAAAGGACCGAAATGCAGAGGTCCTAGCCTTGGAAGGCGCAGCTGCTGAAGGCAGAAAAGTAGACTTAGACTTAGCCAGGGTGTCTACAATTTTGTCCAAGTTTGGACCAAACAATAACTCTCCATTGAAGGGCAAGGCCTCCAGGCCTTTCTTTAAATCAGCATCCGCCCTCCAAGAGCGTAACCCCAAAGAGCGGCGAGCAGACACAACTGCGGCCGAGACCCTGGAGGTCAGCAGACTGGCATCCAAAGCTGCTTCACCAATATAGGAAGCGGCATCTCTCATCTGTACCACCAAAGCTTTCTGGACCTCAGAAGCTTCCTCAGTAAGGTTATCCCCAAGCACATTGGCCCAGCTCTCAATGGCCTTAGCTAACCAGGAGACAGCCTATACGGACGGGCCACAGCCCACGAGAGAGAATAAATTGACTTCAAGCAAGTCTCCACTTTCCTGTCCGTGGAATCCTTTAGGGAGGAGATGGAAGGCATAGGCAGTGTAGCGCTCTTGATTAAGAGAGTAACATGAGAATCCACCGCAGGGGCGGGGGGGTGGGGGGGATTCCCACTTCTTGCAATGACCTGCAGGAAACGGGTAGCTAGACGCCAAACGTTTCTACGGCTGGAACCTCTTACTAGGCGACTGCCAGGCCTCCGCCATGTGGTCAGTCAACTGGTCAGTGAGAGGAAAAACAGCTGAATTCACTTTTGCCTATTTAGGGGTCGGGGCATCATCCTCTATATCAAGAATGGATCGCACCGCCCTTACCAATGCTGGTAATAGAAGACCTGGTTTCCACCTCCTGGACAGGGGAGTCAAGAGTCTTCAGGCAATTCCCCGTCATCCGAGGATGCCTCAGAGTCTGCGAGCTGCGTAGACTGAGACGACATCACAGGGCGCAGAGACGCCCTTTGGGGCTTGTCACTCCTCAGTATAGATTGGAAAGCTGAAGATGAAGCTGCCAGACTCTGGACCGAACTAGAAAACACATCCACCCAGCGTGGCTGCCAACAGTGTGTGATTCCCTGAAAAGGGACAACCGACTGTTGAGTCACCGGAGGCGGCTGCATATATAGCGGCACCCCTGGATAGGTATTAACAGCTTGAGGCCCAGGGGAAGACTGCAATAATTGCGGGATAGCCTGAAATGGGAGAATAGCAATTTGGGGTAACCCCATCTGGGGGAGAACTGCCGGGACCGACAGGCGATCCGCTATGGAGGCCAGTACCTGGGAAAAACTGCCCAAGGAGGGTCCTGTCCCATCGTTGGGGGGGTTGGAGGGGCCAGGCAATTGAAAGCACCTCCGACACAGCCCATCCTGTAATAAATCCTCCTTAATCACCCCTGCAGCGCAACGCCTGCAGGAGATCAGTGTGGGAGCAGCAGTGCGCTCAACTTGACAAAATATAAAAATATAATATATTGGGAAGCACAAAAGCAGACCACTGGTGAACCCACAAGCGTGCCACACACCGTTCCACAGATATGGCACCGTGTAGCAAGCAACTGTATGTGACAAACCTCTCAGATACTTGAATCTATATAAGTGAGGTTACAGAGCAACCCTTCCCACACACACCTGATAGGGCTATAGTAGAAAGAAAGGGACAGGCAAAGACTGACAGGTTATTAGAAAAAAGACAGTCAGCGCAAGCAAAAGTCACATACAATGCAGACATAATACTCACTGCACCTTTACCATTACAATCAACCTGCCCAGATTCAGTGCAGGGGTGAGGTATACAGGGGAACTGGTCCACAATCAGCCGGGGAGATCAGTGCTGCCACTTCAGAAAAAAGATGGCCGTCGGAGACCTCAGAGGGGGTGTGGCCGTGGGAGGAGAACAGATCAGCAACAGCAGACCTGTGCGGAAAGGCGTGCTGAGCTGAGGGGAGGACACGCTAAACAGGGAAGGCTGCCTCCCCTGGCCGGCTATTAACCCCCGAGATGCCGGCTCCCGCTCGCCGCATGTATTCCCTGGTGGTCTAGTAGACGCGCGAGGTATGCCTCCGGAGAGGGGGAGTCCACGGCCACTGCCAGTGCCTCCGGTCTGTCCCTAGAGACCAGAGGCATCAGAATGCATGTTATACACGTGGGTCACCGCAAGCAGCGACCCGCGCTTCTTATCTGGTCCCCATCGATCCGGCAGCAGTCTAGGGATCCCCCAGAGCCCGGCTAGCACAGACTCTGGGGTCCCGCCATGATCCCCAGATCTGTACTGGCGTCGCGGCACCGGCGAAGTGTAGGTGCGGCAGCTTGGACGTCCAATGGACAGGCCGACGCTGCCACTCTGAATAGTTCTTAAAAGAAAATAAAATGTAATCAACTCAAATAAATAAAAGCTTAGGGGCTGTTAATCAGCCCCCCTGCGCATAAAGGTGACCAGACTCCGGCCGGGCACCAACTAAAACTGAGGTGCCTGTGGCTCAGGGGCGGGGTATAGAGGAGGATGGACCCAGTGCATCCTGGGAGCTAAAGCTTTAACTGTGTGGCGCCCATGGATCCAGATCCAGCTATACCCCAAGGTCAACTCTGTGGACCCTATGGACTTCGAAGAAAGAGAGATAACAAAAGGTAAGTTCTTACCATATCTCTCATTTTAGTATAGGGGTATAGGCTGGCAGGTGGAGTCTCAGCACCAAACAGTTAATTTCTTCAGAGATGTGCAGTCCAGGCTGCTCCCCCCCTATACCCCGCCCAGGCAGGCCAGTCAAGTTAGAAAAACAAGGCAGGAGCAGGAAGAAGAAAGACTGGTCACACACAGATACAAATACCCGGGCAAACCAGAAAACGAGGAAAAAGCCCCGCCAGTCAGGTGCGTCAGGGTGGGTGCCCTGTGTCGCCCTATGGCGTTTTAAAAGAAGCACTTAACAGGTAAGACATAAAAGTCTCCCTTTCTTCTTCAATGGTCCATAGGGAACACAGGGACTACGCTGGGGATGTCCCAAAGCAAACCCCCTAAAGGAGGGGACGTACTGCGTACCCGTCGCCCAAAGGCCACATCCGCGGAGGCGAAGGTATCAAATGCATAAAAGCGGATAAAGGTGTGAACAGAAGACCACGTGGCGCCTTGCAAAGCTGCTCAAGAGTCACCAACCGACCTTGTGAAATGAGCAGTCACAACTGCCGGGGCCGGAAGGTCCGCCGCCATGTACGCGTAGCAAATGGTTAAGCAGAGCCACCTGGCTAAGGTCTGCTTCGCAGCCGACCAGCACCGCTCATGGAAACCATAGAGAATGAAAAGGGAATCCGACTTCCGGATATCCCCGGTACGATCTACATAGATGCAGAGGGCCCTTACAACATTCAAATAGGCCTCATCCACTGAATTCTCCGGAGACTGAAAAGACGGGACCACAATCTCCTGATTGAGATGGAATCTGGAAACCACCTTCGGAAGGTAGCGAAGACGAGTCTGAAGAACGGCCCGGTCCGAATGAAAGACCAGAAAAGGGAGCGAGACGACAGAGCACTCAAGTCCGACACCCTCCAAGCCGAAGCAGTAGCCAGAAGGAAAATAGTTTTACACGTGAGCCAACGAAGGCCCACCGAATCCAAAGGCTCGAAGGGAGGTGTCTGAAGAGCCCGAAGCACCAGGGACAAGTCCTACGGAGCCACCGGAGGAAAAAACGGAGGCTGCACGTGGAAAACTCCCTGAAAGAATGTACGAACATATGGCATCAAGGCAACTGGTCTTTGAAAGAGAACCTAAATGGGGCGAAACCTGTACCTTTAAAGGAAGACAAATGAAGACCCAAATCCAGGCCGGCCTGTAGAAACGAGAGAACTCTGGAAAGCCGGAAGGATCTGGGGTTAAAACCTCTGGAAGAACACCAGAAGTAAGCACACCAAATCAGATGATAAACTTTGGCGGATAAAGGTTTCCGTGCATTAATCATGGTGAAAATGACTGACCGCGAAAAACCTTTAGCTCTCAAGACAGATGTCTCAAGAGCCACCCCGTCAAAACAAGGAGATTCAGATCCGGGTGGAAGCATGGGCCCTGAGACAGAATATCTGGCCATGGAGGAAGACGCAGTGGAGCGTCGATGGAGAGGCTCAGAAGATATGCATACCAAGCACTCCACGGCCAAACGGGAGCTACCAGAATCACGGTGCCGCCTTCCAACTTGAACTTGCGGAGAACCCTCGACAGAAGTGAGATCAGAGGGAATATGTACACGAGATTGAAAGTCCACAGAATCGCCAAGGCATCCACCAGAAGAGCCTCCGGGTCTCTGGTGCAAGAGCCGTACTTTGGTACCCTGTGGTTGTACCGAAACGCCATCAGATAGACTTTCAGTAGGCCCCAACAATTAACTACAATCTGAAAAACGTCCTGATGAAGGGCCCACTCGCCTAAGTGGACGTCTTGGCGACTTAGAAAGTCCGCATCCCAATTTTGGACCAACAGGGCCCCCAGGTGGAGCATCTCCAGGGCCAGAGTCAATTGATGACCCACCCGTGGGACTGTAGAATATCTATTGTGAGGCGAAGGTGCTCCATGAGCATATCTAGAAATCTGGCTAGGATAAGTAGATCATCCAGGTAAGGGAGAATTCTGATACCCTTGCGCCCCAAGTGAGCTGCCATGACCGCCATGACCTTCGTGAACACGTGAGGAGCTGTACACCAAAAGGACAAGGCCCGAAACTGGTAGTGCTCCTCGGCTGCAAACCGGAGGAAATGCTGAGTTGGATGGGTACATGTAAATAAGCATCCTGGATGTCTAGAGAGTCCATGAAATCCCCCGGTTCCGAGGCCAAAATGATGGAGCGCAAAGACTCCATACGGAACTTGGGGACCCGCAAATACTAGTTGAGGTATTTGAGGTTGAGAATTGGGCGGAAGGAGCTGTTCGGCTTCTGAACCAAGAAGAGATTGGCGTAAAAGCCAAATTCCAGAGAGAGTTCCAGAGGGACAGAAACTATTACCTTGTAGGCTAGTAGAGAGTAAATTGACCACCAAGAATTTTTGCTTTTCCAGAATGTCTTGCTTGTGGTAAAAAAAAAAAAAAAAACATGTCGGTGGATGCCTACTGATTCTCGGAAGCCGCCACCGTGGCAACTATTTTATCCAATTGTAGTCCAAACAGAACGTCACCGAAATAAGGAAGAGCCTTCCTAGAGTCCGAGTCAGCGCGCCAAGAGCGCAGCCAGAGGGCCCTTCTGGCCAACACAGAAGAAGCTGACACCCTGGGGGCACTGCATAGGGGGGACTACTACTGGGGGAACTGCATAGGGGGGGGGCTATTACTGGGGGCACTACATAAAGGGCACTGCATATGGGGTGGAGGGGGGGGGGGGGGGAAGACTACTACTCCGGGCACTGCATGGGGGGGGGGGGGAACCACAACTGGGGGAACTGTATAAGGGGGGCAGTTATAGGGCAATTAAAATTGTAGAAGGGGGCAGTTGTGGGTCTTAATTGAGTGAGAAGGGGGGCAAAGTCTAAATACCACAGTATAGCTTAGTGGTCCTCGGTTTCGTTGAATTTTTTAATGTGGCCAACATTGCCTTAAAGGTTGAAGGCCTCTGCACTAGAGTGAGGGTTAGGCACTGGAGAGTGAGGGCTAGGTTTAGGAACTAGGAGCAGAGGTTAGGTTTAGGGTGCTGGGAGGGAGGGTTAGGTTTAGGGGTAGGATACTTACCGACAGGTGTAAGTATGCTAACCCTGTCAGGTTGCCGGGATCGGAATTCTGACCGCCACGATCCCAAGCGCCGGCATCCCGTACCCAAACCCTGTGAAGCACACATAGACAAACTATTTGTTCACACCTGGAGTCAGTGTGGGAAGATTAAGGCTCCTCTCCAGAAATATAACAACTTAAGGGCACAGAGCATTCAGAGTTAAATTTGGCAATCACTATTCCCTCCACTGCTCCCAAGTTGAAAGGATCAGCCACTAGTAGACCTGTAACTTTACCACTGGTCTGTAGGGATGACGCCCACTGCCGAGGCTCATTGTTGTAGAGTAAACTCTAAATAGCCATATAACCTGCATCAACCTGTCTCCGATGAGAGTTTGTACAAAAGATTCTATTGTGGAAATACAACCCCAGATTAATTCTGCTCTCCAGCCACAGGAAGGCCATGAAATTGTGCACCTCAAATTATACAAGAACAGTTATACAGGCATGTGGCCACCAGATACTGCATATTTAATCTAGTGCACAGGTTCTCAAACTCGGTCCTCAGGACCCCAAACAGTGCATATTTTCCAGGTCTCCTGACAGAATCACAAGTGCGATAATTAGCTCCACTAAAATGTGTCAGTGAGTAATGAATACACCTGTGCTCCTGCTAGGTGGCCTGGAAAACATGTACTGTGCGGGGTCCTGAGGACCGAGTTTGTGAACCACTGGTCTAGTGTAGTGGTTCCCAACACCAGTCCTCATATTTAGTGCAGTGGTTCCCACCTCCAGTTCTCATATTTATTCTAGGGCAGTGGTTCCCAACTCCAGTCCTCATATTTAGTCTAGGGCAGTGGTTCCCAACTTCAGTCCTCATATTTAGTGTAGTGCAGTGGTTCCAAACTACAGTCCTCAAGAACCCCCAACAGATCATGCTTTGAGGATTTCTGTCTGTAGGAGAAGGTGGGATAATTACTCACCCAGCAACATAGGTTAGCTCACCTGTGCACGATTAAATAAATCCACAAAACAAGACCTGTTGGGGGTACTTGATGACTGGAGTTAGTAACCACGGGTCTAGTGCTCAGTTGCCTGCATGCAGATTAGTAAGGGTTACCTCTAGAAAGTCACAGTGTTAGAAGATGTAACATTTCCAGAGGTGATCAGTGTGGTACAGTATATTGATTTATCCATTGTAAGAAGCAAATGTTAGAGATAAATGGTACGCCAGGATACATGACATTTGGCTTTCACACACTACAAAAACTAGCCCTTCCATGTATGAGTGACAGAACCGTATAGTGTCTAGAATTCAACATTAAAAAAAAACAAAAAGCGAAATATACAATCAAACCATGACCATCTTAATCTGACAATGCTGTGCCGTTGCCCGAGCATGCTGGCTACACAATGACAACTATATGAGGAGCCAGCGCAGACTGTATAACGTCCCTGCAGTTCTCCTATGACGCCAGACACTACAAGGCTTAGAGATGACAGTTTCACATGGATAAAAGATATATCAGATCACACAACAGCTGCAATGGGAATGACTGGCTTTCGTACGCTGTAGGATAAGCATTTACATCAAGCAAAAAACAGCCGTCATTAGGCTAGAGAGAGTCACAATAACATGAAGGAGGACCTTCACAATAAAAGTACAAATGAACTAAATAAATGGAAAAAAAAAAAAATTTTAAACTCATAACGACATAGACATACACCTGACCTCACCAAACTGCATTATTAGTTTTAGACTATCTGTAAGTGAGGGTCAGGAGTTACTGCCAGGAGATAAGGGACAGCACAGAGATGGTTAAAGGTCTGACTCTAGCAACACACACAGGGGACCTCATTCAGAGTCGGTCGAAGCAGCCGCACGGTCGTACGCCACCGATGTTCGCTATACTGCGCATGCGTAAAGTTCGCAATGCGCGTGCGCAAACTAGCCGCTACGATCAGAAATTTCTCTCTCCTTGAACACAGCCAGGTCGGTAGTTTGAGTGACAGATGGAGGAGTTTGTGGGTGGTAACAGGGGAAGGTGCTTGAAAACGGGGGAGTGGAGATCCGAACGCAGGCGTGCCTCATTATGTGAACGGCGTTTTATGGGAGTGCATACGGATTATGGGAGTGCATAATTAACAAAGTAGCGTCACGGCACGTGACATGGGAGGTTTTTACACTGACATGATCGTAGAGCTTAAGAGAGGGTATGGTCAACCTTAAAGCTCTACGACCAGTGCCGATGGTTCCCGATTGTCTCGATTAATCCTTATATGGGACGCAACTTGCGAGGGAATCATTTGCATATCCGGACCCTTTTTCCGTACGACCGTGCGGCCGCTTCGACCGACTCTGAATGAGGTCTAGGATCCCATGTATGGTAGGAGTCACAATTAGAGAACATTTGTACAACTTTATTTATTTATTTTTTAATTCCCAGAAATCTTAAATGCAATTCATTAAAAGCAAATATTTACAGATGAAAACAAGTTCATCCTGGCAATTGTATTTCAGAAGCTGTACTGTACATTGTGTTTAACTGAAACAATAGTATAAAATAGTAAGCCATCTGCCGTAACAGCTATTAAACTGAACCATATATAAGTGTTTACCTGATTGGAGGCTTCACCATCTTCTGAGACCGAAGTTAGTGTCTCAAAAGGAGCCGGCCAGGCTATATCGTCACCCCCAGAGGACTCCCCCAGATTGTGTTCTGCTGTGGGCTGGGGAGGAGCAGATGGGACTGGTTCAGCTGTATCGTCCCCATTAATGCTGGAAGCAGAAATAAAAGACACCTCCCCATTAGTGATGTGAGATGCAGAGGTCATTGTTCCCAGCTGATGTAAGGATACAAGCCGAGCATCACCTGTAGTACAGGAATTTGGAGAGAATGGCTTTCTGGTACCAGTGTTCCTTACTCTTCTTCTTTCTCTGCCACTTCTGATCCATTAGTCTCTGGTAAAACTCCTTCAGCCATGTCCAGTCTCCTGTCTGGAAAGTGTAAAACAAATGTACAAAGATAAGCACGAGGCTGTTTAGTGTTACAGCAAAGCCGGTTCTCGGTTCCAGAGGGACAATCAGCTAAACTTTACTTAGAAAGTGTACATAACCTCTATGAGATTTGGGTGGGATGTTATGATAAATATAACTTCTACAGAAGCACGAAGAACATGACACAAGTCACAGGACGTAACATATCTAGTTTGTTTTTTTTGTTTTGTTTTTTTTTAATCAAATTTTTAATTTCATAAAAAAAACATCAAAAAGAACAAAACACATCAACAACATTTTTATGTCCTTACTTCGTGTTTTCTACAGAAAAACACTTCGAGTCATTGTATTTTCTCCTCTGATAAAATTAAGACATGTACCAATTAGGTAAATGTGTAGTTTATCGTGGTGTTCTGGTATCAAATGTGTGCTCTACATTACACAGGACAAGTTTGCAATAGCCGAGAGCAGGACAACAAAATAAAACCTATCACCTGAGAAGACCTCATGAACAGCTCCTGGATGTCCAGCTCGTCCAGTAGCAGAGTCCTTCCGATGCGGTGGACGGCCATGCTGACGTGAGACTTGCTGTACGGAATCTTCAAGAGCTTCTTTATGTTCTATGGAACAGTGAATGGTGGAGGGAAGATAGAATTACTAAACACAGCACGGGAACTACTAGAAGCCACTCGCATTACACATTAAGGGGTCATTTAAATTAAGTATGCATCGCCATGATGCTCGGCTACGCACGTATTGGTCAGCTGCGGTAGCCACTACATCGCAGATTTTCCTACGCACCTCTATGGGTATCGGGCAAATTCAGCGAAGTAGGGGTCCGGAATCTGATATACAGAGCATCACAGCTAACTGAATACACCAAGGTATTTACTTAATAAACCTAAAGGATGTTGAAAATCAGTTTTGAAGCGACCTTATAAACTCAAAATACCTAGGTAATCCAATAATACAATTTTATGGACTTGCGAAATAGTTAATGGTCTGTATCTCGAATATTCTGCACATAAATTGCTTTAACGCTGCCATTTAATAATGCCAAAAAACCTCTCTGCATCCACAGTACCAAGTGTAGGTAACAAGTAATGTAAGGCGCGATATGTTAATGGCTTGGACAAAGCGTTCTACTGTAGCCAATCCCCAAACAAGTAATCTAAGAGGAAACCAAAAGCACAAGATAGAAAAGGAAAAATAACCTATTCACAAGCAACATCATATTCACCGTATTTATCTAGCTACTCATGTAAGCTAATTCATCGCTGATAAAAATACAAATGTCTTTTTGTTACAGAACTGTATGTAATCCTATATATCATGAATGCAGGCATACTACTTCAGCAGTGAATAATTACTTATGGCTAAATGTCTTACAGACAGACGTACCACGTCCCAATAGCATGTTATATGAAGGTTATAAAATAAATAAATGCAGAACATAACAATGGCACAGACACATAACATAACAAATGGCACAGACACAACACAACATAACAAATGGCACAGACACAACACAACATAACAATGGCACAGACAACACAACATAACAATGGCACAGACACAACACAACATAACAATGGCACAGACACAACACAACATAACAATGGCACAGACACAACACAACATAACAATGGCACAGACACAACACAACATAACAATGGCACAGACACAACACAACATAACAATGGCACAGACACAACACAACATAACAACGGCACAGACACACAACATAACAACGGCACAGACACACAACATAACAACGGCACAGACACACAACATAACAACGGCACAGACACACAACATAACAACGGCACAGACACACAACATAACAACGGCACAGACACACAACATGACAACGGCACAGACACAACATGACAACGGCACAGACAACATGACAACGGCACAGACACAACATGACAACGGCACAGACACAACATGACAAATGGCACAGACACAACATGACAAATGGCACAGACAACATAACAAATGGCACAGACACAACATAACAAATGGCACAGACACAACATAACAAATGGCACAGACACAACATAACAAATGGCACAGACACAACATAACAAATGGCACAGACACAACATAACAAATGGCACAGACACAACATAACAAATGGCACAGACACAACATAACAATGGCACATACAAGAAGGGCAATGTCACGCACTGGAACCTTAGATTGTCACAATGGCTGGATTTGTGTGACAGTATCTAAACTGAATGAATAGTAATGGACTGAAACACTCATAATTATACAGCTTTCAATAGCAATATAAGAACCACCAGTCATATGAAAGCCATACCTCCGAATCCGCTACTACGTCCACTTCTTTCCCCACAGTATCTATGAAATCATACGCCATTCCAAAGCTGGAATAAACCAAGAATATAAAAAACATGTAAAGGAACGGCTATAGAAACAATCACATCAGGTATCTCTCTCAGACGGGATGTAGCTATGAGACTGGCCGCCATTCTCAATCCCGACAGAGTAATCCCGGCAAGGGATTTAACATAGGCGATGAAATACCGACATCTATGTTAATCCCGGTGCTGGAACGCCGGACCGATTGTCCTCTCTGCTGGGTAAGTATATACTTAGCCCGGGGATGGCGGGGTTAGGCACCTCCCCACGTGGAAGGTTAAGGTTAGGCTAGGGGAAGAGGGGGTGAGGGTTAGGCACTAAGGGGGGGAGGGGGGGGGGGTAGTGATGGTTAGGCACCTACGGGGGGGGGGGGGGGTTAGGGTTAGGCACCCCTAAGGGAGGGTTAGGGGGTAAAAGGATGGTTAGGGTACTTAACTCAAGATGTCAGGATTTCGACCCGCCAGGCTGCGCTGTCTGTATTTTACAGATTCCCTCTCAGACATGTGTACAGGGGCAGGTATAGGGACAGTCACCCCAGGCAGCTTTCTCAGACATGTGTACAGGAGCAGGTGTAGGGACAGTCACACCAGGCATAGATCTCAGACATGTGTACAGGAGCAGGTGTAGGGATACTCACACCGGGCATAGATCTCAGACATGTGTACAGGAGCAGGTGTAGGGACAGTCACACCAGGCATATCTCTCAGACATGTGTGCAGGAGCAGGTGTAGGGATACTCACACCAGGCATAGATCTCAGACATGTGTACAGGAGCAGGTGTAGGGATACTCACACCAGGCATAGATCTCAGACATGTGTACAGGAGCAGGTGTAGGGACAGTCACACCAGGCATATCTCTCAGACATGTGTGCAGGAGCAGGTGTAGGGATACTCACACCAGGCATAGATCTCAGACATGTGTACAGGAGCAGGTGTAGGGACAGTCACACCAGGCATAGATCTCAGACATGTGTACAGGAGCAGGTGTAGGGACACTCACACCAGGCAGCTCTCTCAGACATGTGTACAGTAGCAGGTGTAGGGAAGGTCACACCAGGCAGCTCTATCAGACATGTGTACAGGGGCAGGTGTAGGGAAGGTCACAACAGGCAGCTCTCTCAGACATGTGTACAGGAACAGGAATAGGGACAGTCACACCAGGCAGCTCTCTCAGACATGTGTACAGTAGCAGGTGCAGGGACAGTCACACCAGGCAGCTCTATCAGACATTTGCACAGTAGCAGGTGTAGGGAAGGTCACACCAGGCAGCTCTCTCAGACATGTGTACAGGGGCAGGTGTAGGGACAGTCACACCAGACAGCTCTCTCAGACATGTGTACAGGAGCAGGAATAGGGACAGTCACACCAGGCAGCTCTCTCAGACATGTGTACAGGAGCAGGAATAAGGACAGTCACACCAGGCAGCTCTCTCAGACATGTGTACAGGAACAGGAATAGAGACAGTCACACCAGGCAGCTCTCTCAGACATGTGTACAGTAGCAGGTGCAGGGACAGTCACACCAGGCAGCTCTATCAGACATTTGCACAGTAGCAGGTGTAGGGAAGGTCACACCAGGCAGCTCTCTCAGACATGTGTACAGGGGCAGGTGTAGGGACAGTCACACCAGGCAGCTCTCTCAGACATGTGTACAGGAGCAGGAATAGGGACAGTCACACCAGGCAGCTCTCTCAGACATGTGTACAGGAGCAGGAATAGGGCCAGTCACACCAGGCATAGATCTCAGACATGTGTACAGGAGCAGGAATAAGGACAGTCACACCAGGCATAGATCTCAGACATGTGTACAGGAGCAGGAATAAGGACAGTCACACCAGGCAGCTCTCTCAGACATGTGTACAGGAGCAGGAATAGGGACAGTCACACCAGGCAGCTCTCTCAGACATGTGTACAGGAGCAGGAATAAGGACAGTCACACCAGGCAGCTCTCTCAGACATGTGTACAGGGGCAGGTGTAGGGACAGTCACACCAGGCAGCTCTCTCAGACATGTGTACAGGAGCAGGAATAAGGACAGTCACACCAGGCAGCTCTCTCAGACATGTGTACAGGAACAGGAATAGAGACAGTCACACCAGGCAGCTCTCTCAGACATGTGTACAGGGACAGTCGCAAAAGGCAGCTCTCTCAGACATGTGTACAGTAGCAGGTGTAGGGACAGTCACACCAGGCAGCTCTATCAGACATGTGTACAGGAGTAGGAATAGGGACAGTCACACCAGGCAGCTCTCTCAGACATGTGTACAGGAGTAGGAATAGGGACAGTCACACCAGGCAGCTCTCTCAGACATGTGTACAGGAGCAGGTGTAGGGATACTCACACGAGGCATAGATCTCAGACATGTGTACAGGAGCAGGTGTAGGGACACTCACACCAGGCAGCTCTATCAAACATGCGCACAGGAAATGTAGCACCAGGCATCAATCTCAGATGAGCCACTAAGCCACTGGTCTTTAGGGGGCGACTATAAATCAATACTTACTCTTTCCTAGTTGTTTAGTAAGTATTAATAGGTAAATGCATATATTTCAGTTATACAGGTTGGAATTTGGTTAACAGAGACCCTCTACTATTGTAGGGGTTTTAATTTGTCCAAGGTAGTTTAGCGTGGAAAGCAGAATACGGTGGAAGTCTGTCCATAAGCAGGAAGCATGAAGTGACCAGGAGACCACAGCTTGTCAAGAAACATTTTAAAACTAAAAGACATAAAGGTGCAGAGGCTACTCTTAATGAATAACTCCCTCTTCAGGACGTTCATTAGCTGGTAAAATCCTTACCTTGAAAATAATTTGCTCTTTTTGCTGTTTCCAAGAATGGTGGGTCCAAGCTTCGCGTTCTCCCGCAGCCAGTTAGCAGGTGGTAGCTTTAAATCGGTCTGTTCCTGGAGCTGAGCGAAGGCTTGCTGCGGTGGTGCAGAGGAGTATTTCACTATAGCCCGACTCTTCACCTCACTCCCGCCAAGAGACTGCAAGTCTTTCTACAACGTATCAACAAGAATATAATTGCATTCCGTTTCAGCTTTAAACCATATGCAGCTACGTAAACATGTATTCCCTAGGTCAGGGGTGGGGAACCTTTTTTCTGCCGAGGGCCATTTTGATATATATAACATTATTCGTGGGCCCAGTGCAAGCCATGCTCCTCTATGTGACATCACACGATCACACGGGGAAGGGGGGGGGGGCACAATCGCTGGCGATTACAGCAATACCTGGAGCATCCTGAGGATGCTCTAGGGAGCTGTAAGGGCAGCGGTGTGACCATCTGGAGCAGCCTAAGGATGCTCCATACATTCTGGCTGCAGGGTGCCGTTCTGGGCACCCTACTAGCCAGATGAGGCTACCAGAAAAAAGCTCAGAGGGCCAGACCAAATGATTCCGCGGGCTCTATATGGCCCCCGAGCCTGAAGTTCCCCACCCCTGCTCTAGGTCCTAGCAATCAGCATAAGCGGGAAAGGGACTTGGTGTCTCCTCCTGAGTAAACCATCCAGGATAAGGTGGCCTCTAGCTCAATCTCAATCAATGAAACAAAATGCTTAGAAAGCCTACTACAGATGGTACCTATGGGGAAACTGTTCTCTTTGAAAAGGTTGGACACGTCTCCCCCAATATCATTTGTATGACTGAGAAGATAAATTCCATCAGATCTGGGACCCTTGGCTATACATGTAACCCATTTCCTCACACTCCCTGGTTTGTCCTACATCGCACTCTCCCTCATCTCCCCCCCCCCACTTCTCTTTCTAAAGAGGTCAGCCCCTTACATTGCCCCCATGCTCACTAATCCATAATATTTTCTTTAATTGACGACCACACTCCTCCCTCCTATTTACCAACATTACTAGTTAAAAAGTATTAATATTAATAATATTAAATACCTATGTGTATACCTCAGCATGGCTATCTGATTACTTATCCCACCAGCTTTAATGCTTACGGAGTTTACACTACACTAGTTTATGTGCATCATGTTTTCTCTTCCTGGAGTTTACACTACGCTAGTTTATGTGCATCATGTTTTCTATTCCTGGAGTTTACACTACGCTAGTTTATGTGCATCATGTTTTCTATTCCTGGAGTTTACACTACGCTAGTTTATGTGCATCATGTTTTCTATTCCTGGAGTTTACACTACGCAAGTTTATGTGCATCATGTTTTCTATTCCTGGAGTTTACACTACGCTAGTTTATGTGCATCATGTTTTCTATTCCTGGAGTTTACACTACGCTAGTTTATGTGCATCATGTTTTCTATTCCTGGAGTTTACACTACACTAGTTTATGTGCATCATGTTTTCTATTCCTGGAGGTTACACTACGCTAGTTTATGTGCATCATGTTTTCTGTTTCTGTAGTTTACACTACGCTAGTTTATGTGCATCATGTTTTCTCTTCCTGGAGTTTACACTACGCTAGTTTATGTGCATCATGTTTTCTCTTCCTGGAGTTTACACTACGCTAGTTTATGTGCATCATATTTTCTATTTCTGTAGTTTACACTACGCTTGTTTATGTGCATCATGTTTTCTATGCCTGGAGTTTACACTACGCAAGTTTATGTGCATCATGTTTTCTATTCCTGGAGTTTACACTACGCTAGTTTATGTGCATCATGTTTTCTATTTCTGTAGTTTACACTACGCTAGTTTATGTGCATCATGTTTTCTATTTCTGTAGTTTATACTACGCTAGTTTATGTGCATCATGTTTTCTATTCCTGGAGTTTACACTACGCTAGTTTATGTGCATCATGTTTTCTATTTCTGTAGTTTACACTACGCTAGTTTATGTGCATCATGTTTTCTATTTCTGTAGTTTACACTACGCTAGTTTATGTGCATCATGTTTTCTATTCCTGTAGTTTACACTACGCTAGTTTATGTGCATCATGTTTTCTATTCCTGTAGTTTACACTACGTTAGTTTATATGTACTTTGTTTTCTATTCCTGTATGTTTTCATACTTCCCTAAATAAAATGTTAAAATAAATCTTATTTGGTTTAATTTTAGAAAAAAAATAAAAAATGAAAGGCATTTCTCACTCCAACAGCATACCAGGAGCAAGGGAAACTATGCATTTAATATGCAAAAAGAGGGTCATACTTTCTCCTCTTCCAGGTCTGTCCCTCGCTTATGTAGATATATACTTATATTTTATATGTATGAGTGTATATATTTCTAGATGCTCTTCAGCTCTCCCCCATTTACCTGTTGTGCCTATCTCAGTAATTGTTGATAATGCTTAACAAGATCACAATTTATAAAACGCATGTAAAGAATCACTTTAGTGTCCAGATTTATTATCATTAGATGTCCAGATTTATTATCATCAGATTGTAAAACAATCCTGGGGACCAATGAAGACACAGAATTAAATAGCTAAAATTGATTAAAAACATACATATACTGTAGCTCTTACTTATGCTGGGGATACTCTGTTATAACATGTCTGTCAGACCGACAGACATTTTATCTGAAAGCCTGAAACCTGCAGATATCATGGCCACACACGGAGATACCTCACAGTGTATAGCCACAATATCTGCTGTCCTCCGCTGGGGAGAAGACATTTTCCTCCTCTGTGAAGGAACAGGGGAAATGTTGGGCGGTTGGCCGCAACGGTGCATACATTGCCAGATGCGGCTGAGCAGTGATCAGATCCGATGGGCAAGTTGGAAAAATTCTCATGCCCAACTGTCTGACAATCGAACATCGGTAGCGGCCATAAGCTCTGCAATTATCGTCCCAATCCGCCGATGATCTGCGAATTGGGCCAATAATTGCATAATGTATGCCGAAATAGGTGTACCCTTTGCCAGTTGTCGGATTTAACTTTGCTGCAGTACAACAGTATCAGGATGATGTCAAATGTGGTTTACCATGCTCCCAATGCAGTCACATGCCAGTCAGCACTGACAGCTATTGGATGGGGTAAACATTCAGGAGCAACACTCTCTCACCCCAAGGGCGCAGCTGGGGGGAAGGGGTTGGGGTGCCAGCAAGTAAGCTGTTGCTGTAGGGTTCCCACCCGCCCGGGATTACTCTGAACAGTCCAGAAACCAGGACATCTGTCTGGAGACCAAACTGTTAGAAATCCCAGACAGGCAGTGTCCAACTGCGCCTCCTCTGCGTGGTGCCTGCTCCCTCCAGCGGCCTGTGGGCCTGATTCAGACCCGGTCGCAAGCGCTGAGCGCTCACAACCGGGTCGATGGTGGCCCAGAGCGCATGACGGAGCCGGCTCCATCGTGCGCATGCACGAGACCCGGATAGCGACGGGCAATCCGTCGCTCCGAGTCTCGCACCAAAGGGGGCGTGCTGTTGATGTTGACTGACAGCACGCCCCCTTTGGTGGGCGGGCCGGGGGGGGGGTGGCTGTCCAGACGGAGGCGTTCCCATGAGAACGCCTACCGTTTGGGGGCGGCCCCACTGACATCACAAGTGATGTCGGTGGGAGAGCTTTCGGGCCCTCTGTTTGAGCCGAAAGCTCTCTGGGGCTTGCGGCCACGAGACCCTATCACAAGGGTCTCATCGCAAGCCCAATGGTCGCGATGGTCTTGACCATCGCGACCATCATCTTGGCCACTCACATTAGCTGTGGATGGCAACCCACAGAAATGCAAGCGGCCAGGAGGCCACTCCATAAAAAAAGAAAAAAAAAAAAGAAAAAAAAA
The DNA here is from genome assembly GCA_031769625.1 of Taudactylus pleione. Classification (NCBI taxonomy): domain Eukaryota; kingdom Metazoa; phylum Chordata; class Amphibia; order Anura; family Myobatrachidae; genus Taudactylus; species Taudactylus pleione. The sequence continues at coordinate 1,741,348 of JAUIMM010000033.1, read as the reverse complement.
AAAAGACGCCCTGATTCAGAGCATCCGGCTCTGAATCAGGGCCTGTATACGGAGCTACTTCTTGACTGCAGTCATTTTATAGAGACACTGCTCTTTCACTATACTGATGCGGATGCCGAGAGCGTGACTGGCAACAGCTTTCATAGTAAGGGGTCTATTTACTAAGTGGTGTTAGGAGACAGAGTGAAAAGTGATAAGAAAGTGATAAGGTGCCAGCCAATCAACTCCCAACTGTTATTTTTCAAACACAGCCTGTGAGATGACAGTTGGGAGCTGATTGGCTGGTACCTTATCACTTTTCACTCTGTCTCATAACACTGCTTAGTAAATAGACCCTAAGAGACTAGTGTTCACAGTCAGGAGTGTAACTTGTTATTCACTGCTTTAATCACAGTATATTATCTTTGATTTACAGATCTACCCCTCAATTGATTTACAAAGGTGATGTAACCCTGGAAGCTCACTTCAATGAAGGAGGAAGTGGAGGGGGGCTATATAGCTTCATATCATATTAAAGATATTTATATAGTGAATACATATGCTGCAGCACTTTTACAGGGAGTATTTGGCCATTCACATCAATCTCTGCCGCAGTGGAGCTTACAATCTATGTTCCCTACCACACGTACATACTCCTAATTCTTGTCAGGAGCCAATTAAACCTACCAGTATATTTTTTAATTGTGGGTGGAAAGCAGAGTACCTGGAGGAAACCTGCACAAGCACGGAGAGAATATACAAAAACCGCACAATTAGGGCTGTGGTGGGAATCGAACCCAAGTCCTCAGTGCTGTGAATCAGTAATGCTAACCATTACACCAACCATGTTGACCATATCTTACAAACCATTCCCTGTAACTCTTAAACTGAATACTTCTGGTTATTACAGCAATTTGGATACAGTGCCAAGCAGAGTTTTTGCCCTGGGTGAGAGAAAGCCTAGCTTCACCTCCTATAGCATGCAAAAGATGCTCTATAGTGAGAAAGTACTATCCATGACACGCTTTCATAGGACAAGCAAATTCATACATAAACTACAATGAAATATATAAAAAGAAAATAGGTACGCCTCTCCACCAGTCAATATAATAATAATTCAAACTGGCAGCTCCAAACAGCAGGATCTGCTACCTGCTAATAGGGAAAAGTAAACAATGTGTGATGGAGCGCTCGTTTGAAAATACAACACGAATGATATAATAAAACTGTTTTAATAAAACATATGAACAGGATATACAGTCAGGTGCATAAATATTGGGACATTGACAGAATTTTCATATTTTGGCCTCTATTCACCACCACAATGGCTTTCAGATTTCATTTGAGGGTAATTACATCCAAATCAGGTGAACGATGTAGGAATTACAATGGTTTCTATATGTGCGTTCCACTTTTTAAGGGGCCAAAAGTAATGGGACTATCAACTCAAAATCTATTTCATGGACAGGTGTGGGCTATTCCCTCGTTATTTCATTATCAATTAAGCAGGTAAAAGGTCTGGAGTTGATTCTAGGTGTGACATTTGCATTTATAATCAGTTGCTGTCGACTCTCAATAGGAGATCTAAAGAGCTGTCACTATCAGTGAAGCAAGCCATCATTAGGCTGAAAAATCAAAACAAACCCATCAGAGAGATAGCAAAAACAATTAGGTGTGGCCAAATCAACTGTTTGGAACATTCTTAAAAAGAAAGAACGCACCAGAGAGCTCAGCAACACCAAAAGACCCGGAAGACCAAGGAAAACAACTGTGGTGGATGACAGAAGAATTATTTCCCTGGTGAAGAAAAACTCCTTCACAACAGTTGGCCAAGTCAAGAACACCAGGAGGTAGGTGTATATGTGTCAAAGTCAACAATCAAGAGAAGACTTCACAAGAGTGAATATAGAGGGTTCACCACAAGATGTAAACCATTGGTGAGCCAGAAAAACAGGAAGACCAGATTAGAGTTTGCCAAACAACATCTAAAAAAGCCATTACAATTCTGGAAAAACATCCTATGGACAGATGAGACAAAGATCAACTTCTACCAGAGTGATGGGAAGAGAAGAGTATGGAGAAGGAAAGGAACTGCTCATGATCCAAAACATACCACCTCATCAGTGAAGCATGGTGGTGGTAGTGTCATGGCGTGGGCATGTATGGCTGCCAATGGAACTGGTTCCCTTGTGTTTATTGATGATGTGACTGCTGACAAAAGCAGCAGAATGAATTCTGAAGTGTTCCGGGCAATATTATATGCTCATATTCAGTCAAATGCTTCAGAACGCATTGGACGGCGCTTCACAGTGCAGATGGACAATGACCCGAAGCATACTGCAAAAGCAACCAAAGAGTTTGTTAAGGCTAAAAAGTGGAATGTTATGCAATGGCCAAGTCAATCCCCTGACCTGAATCCGATTGAGCATGCATTTCACTTGATGGAGACAAAACTGAAGGGAAAATGCCCCAAGAACAAGCAGGAACTGAAGACATTTGCAGTAGAGGCCTGGCAGAGCATCACCAGGGATAAAACCCAGCGTCTGGTGATATCTATGCGTTCCAGACTTCAGGCTGTAATTGCCTGCAAAGGATTTGCAACAAAGTATTAAAAAGTGAAAGTTAGATTTAGGATTGTTTAGTTTGTCCCATTACTTTTGGCCCCTTAAAAAGTGGGAGGCACAAATAGAAACCGTTGTAATTCCTACACCGTTCACCTGATTTGGATCTGAAAGTCTGGAGTTAAAGCACATCTTGTTTGTTTCATTTCAAAGCCATTGTGGTGGTGAATAGAGGCCAAAATATGAAAATTCTGTCAGTGTCCCAATATTTATGCACCTGACTGTATATTCATACAATAACACTAGTTTAAATGCTGTGCTTGAAAACTGATATATTCCCTGGAAAAAAGGGATAGTGCATGGAGGATTTCTATATAAAGGAGTCCAAATCCTCGTGTACCAAGGATCTGTTAGTACCTTACACAGTTAGTAGATGCGCATATGAAATATAGCAAAAAATAGATGGTACTAATGGTCCTATTCACTGTGTCCGTGTGTATGTACTAAATCCAACAAAGATGAAAAGGACGTCCTTTTTTATTTCCAGGTGGACTATAAACGGATGTATCTTCCATAATATCAATATTGGATAGTTCACCACAAGTGAAAAGTACCTGAAAAGTACCTGTGAGATGCTGTATATTAGGTACAGTGCCTATTAAAATCACACTCATCCCAGACGCCGCTTCTAATATGATCTGTAAGGTGTAGCGCTTCACCGCCCGACAGCGGGAGCACGTCGTTCTGTGTGTGTGGGGAGCAGGTGTATTCGTCTCGACCCTCAGTAGCTGGTTGCTCTGACAGTGGCTTTTTGATGGCCCGTATGATGTGGTGATCAACCGCCTGTACACGGGAGCAAGAGCGCAAGCTCCAAGTGGGTGATCGAGGATATGATCCGTCTTAGCTGTCAGTTTGCCGGCTACCTGTTAGGTCTGCAAATACCAGATTGTGGATGGGACAAGGGGGTTCCACGGAGCTCCCTCACAGGATCACATGCAGGTAATGGACCGGGTCCCGTGAAGCTGGCTCTGTTATTACGGCAATCTCATACGGCACAAGGCAAATAAACTCCAATGCTGAAGAGACCGGGACTCTTAGACCCCGGAGAAACGCGTCAAAAGGCACTTTACCAGCTATAGCAAACTGTCTGTGCATTGGAGCTTATTTGCCTTGCCTGACGGGACATTCCATTTCCAGCAGGTCAGTGCAAGGGACTTCATGTGCTCCCACAACGATGGAATATTCCAGCATGATAATGCACCGTGTCATCGATCCCAGAGTTGGTTTGAGCACCATTCTGGAGAGTTCAGGCAAGTGGTGTGGCCACCATTTTGGCCCGACATAAACCCTAATCGAGCATTTATGGGACGTGGTGGAAAGGTCCATTCGCACACAAGATCCTGCACCTACAAATATTAGGGAGCTGTGGGAAGTTGTCCAGACATCTCTCCAGAGGTCTTCCGTCCACTTGTGGAATCGATGCCATGTCGAGTGGCTGCACTAAGCTGGGCTAGAGGGGGTCCTACATGATAATAGGCACCTATCCCATGACTTTTGGCACTTCAGCGTATATCACACGTAGGGCACAGCGCACACATACACATTATATAAGACTTTTTAGACAATTGTTGATATGCTGTACCAGTCTGTACTAACAACATATAAGGCAGGCCTGGCCAACCTGTAGCTCTCCAGCTGTGGTGAAAATACAGCCTTGAAAAGTATAGTTTCAGACCTACCAGTTGTTTAAACTATAACAACCCACTTAGCCCCACTGACGTCTTATGGTGTGTATACACAGTACGATAAAAATGCACGATATCGATCAGATCATGCATTTTTTTGTGCCTTCCAACCCATAAACGACCAGCAATGCGTGGGCACGTATGGAGGATAACGATATCGTCCATGCATGCAGACCAACCTGGCCGATATCGACCAGGCTACACTGACACATCATTGGTGGGTTGGTGGTGTGCTGGATGATCGATATCGATCATTCAGCACACCGGGAAGGTGCAGGGAGATCGTTCAGCGATATTGTTATTGCTGACGATCGTCCCATGTGTATGCACCTTGAGTGTATGTGTGCTTACTACACACATACCCAGCGGAAAAACAAGGCCTCAGGTGCCTGCTTTCTAAATACGCCTATTTACAGGGTTATATAACATTTATAGGAGGCACATCCAGATACAAGTCACTGACCAAGGGCCCGATTTACTTCGGATCGCTATTGCAAACGCAGCTGCAATTACGCACGCAAGTATGCTGCGAAAATATGCTAAGGACTGCAATGGCAAAGCCAGTATATAGACGCCCAAAGCCAGCATAGAGACGCCCCCTACCACTTTCGCACATCCGTAATACCTTGCAATCCTGCCTATACATCGGTACCATCGAGTAACATCGGCCCCTCATGTATAACCGAGTCGCACGTAACGAGTACACATGCTGTGTATGCCGTCGCAGTGGCTAATTTATGCACGCCCAAGTAGTGGCGTTAAAACGTACAGACATGCCTGTGTTTCTCCGACCATTCCAGTCAAATGCTGACCTGACGTCACTCACTCTGCGATAGCTTTCTATCCTCGTAGGTGATCTCAGTGCAATCCCAAAGCTGACTCACGCACACGTACTGCGGTGCATACGCAGTGCGCACCTTCCATCGATCTGCGTAGACGGTTACAATTGCGATCCAGTATGGATTAGGCCCGAAATTCATATAATTAACTAATGTAATGAATTGGCTAATTTCCTCATTACTTAGTTGTTTTAAATTAATTAAACGCCCGGAGATTATAACTTAATGTATTATTCTTCTACAAAAGACCAATAAATTCCATGAATGTAACACCGACAAAATTAATAAAACATATAAAATATGGCTGACTAATTTAAACGTTTATAAACAATACAAAGTTAGTAGCCAGAAATATACTATGAATAATTAGTGAATGAAAGCTAAACAATTAAATGTTAAAAAGGGGGTTATTTTGAATCCTTCATTCAAACCCAAAGGATAGAACAGATTTAAAGTGACGATTCAAAACGTTTCATGTTTGGATAGTAAGCTTAATATATCGCCACTTCTTTAATGAAGCGTAATGCGTTCCAAACAGATTAATTTTAGGGACTGGGGGTCAACTTTTATGGCACTGTTTAACGTGTCTAGGAACACTATGATTAACTACTGTATTAGTAGTTCTCAGATGTTATAACATCCATATTTTTTATGCTTTAAAGGTGCCTACAATCCCACGATGAGTACGATTTCCCCCTGAACTCTCCCCGGCAGTCGTGGGCACGATTTGGTCTGAAAAAGCTGCCAATTTGACACATGATCTATCGCGCCTCCTAAACTATCCAGTGCATTGTGACTTGAGATTGTCACATCTGCCCTACAGCACGGCAGATCTGAAGATGCGATGTGCGACCCGCGGGGACGCGCATCGCATAGTGATCGTGAGTGGGGACTCACGATTTGGGCATATTTTACACGATCTGTCGTTCCGATGCGTCGGTATCGGCCAGGTCGGGTAAAATATTGCCATGTGTGTAGGCACCTTTAGTTTTATAGTATAAGAAAAAAAAAAAAAAACTATAAAATCTCCCATATTCAAGAAGTTCCCTTTGTTCTGTATTTCATCTTAACACTGCAGAAGGCTAGGAGACAAATAGTCATATCCCGCTGACTAAACTGTTTCACTTAGAAGACTGGCATCATATGGATGCAATAATTTCCTGTACACAAAGTATAGTGATTATTCTGGCAATATACTGTTATGTAGTGAATTAGTGGTTAATAACCTTGAAAATGTAACCGTGTATAAAACTTTAACTTGGTTAATAATTTGCATCAATATGTAAGCACAGACGGTGTAATGGTTAGCATTATTGCCTCACAGCACTGAGGTCATGGGTTAGATTCCCACCACGGCCCTACCTGTGTGGAGTTTGTATATTCTCCCTGTGCTTGCGTGGGTTTCCTCCGGGTACTCCGGTTTCCTCCCACACTCCAAAAATATACTGGTAGGTTAACACAAAATTAACCCTAGTGTGTATGTGTCTCTGTGTGTCTGTGATAGGCAACATAGGGACTGATGTGAATGGCCAAATATTCTCTGTAAAGCGCTGCGGAATATGTGTGCGCTATAAAAATAACTGGTAATAATAATAACATGGAGCAGCAATTAGAGATGAAAGCTGTAGGTAATACGACGTGTGTACCCAGCGATACGACAGATGAATCTCCACCAACGGGCCATCACTGGACAATCTGGTGCCCTACCGCCCGATTTGTCGGCCCCCGCTGCATGAGTTCGTCAGCTGCATCGTCTGATTGGACTGCATGTACAAAAGAGCAGACAATGCAACGGACGACCACACGGGAGCGTACACACTGCACGATTTTAACGATTTGTCGTTTCCGATGCGTCAGAATCTGCCAAATCGTTAACAAAATCGTCTAGTGTGTAGGGGCCTTTAGGATGGGTACACGTTAGGGGATACATTGTTGATATGTCGTTTTGAGGCAAATTGGAACAAAATATCGCTCACAATGCATAGCGTGTACTCTCAATCGCGCCTCGTTCCTCGCATCGTGCTGCACGTCAGATGGGAAGATGTAATGAACGACGCCAGGCTGCTAAATGCAGCATGGAACGGCACATTGCGTCATCGTACACAGCGCCATGTAACGTTGCATCGCATCGTCCTGTTGCTGGGTACACACATTGTGTAGTGTGTACCTAGCCTTACACTGCACTGATTGGTTAGTTAGTGTGGGATATAGTGTGCTAGGCCAGCCCTCAGAATAAAGTCTTGGCGAAACGCGTAGGTTCATTGCTTGCACACACATACATACAAACAAACAGATACACAGACAGACAGACAAATGGCTGGTTTCCGAGGTCCTCTAGCTTTCCTGTAACATGGCGCCAGGACTTTCACTAGCTGACTGATATACTGTTATTTATCTAGATTCTGGTACGCATGTTTTTATTGTGTCTCTCTGTTCTACATAAAAATGTTTTTATCAGATAAGGCACTTTGACATACCCCCTCTATTCTTCTAAAAATATATATATATATACACAAATCTGTATATGGCAGATGTAAAGATGTAATGGGAGGAGGGCGTCCAGGATAGAATTTATATTACTGCAGTTTAACTGATATCAGGCTTTATATATATATATATATATATATATATATATATATATATATATATATATGAGAGCCCCTGCTGGCTACCCACAAAGCGCTGTTACCTGCACCGTCTCCTCTGAGCTCTCCCCAGCTGGCACCCTGTCACCCTCCATGTCCCCAGCGGCACCAGGTCACCATGCACCCGAAGCTCAGTCCGCTGGCTGTCACTGGAAACTTCCAACCCGTGTCCCCGGCAGCCGGAACTGCCCCGCACTAGCCCCGCCCACATACTCATAACGTGAGGTTGTAGGACCGGGCGGCCGCCGCTACCATAGAGCGCAGGCTAGAAGGTACTGCCCACAAACCATGGAGCGCAGTGCTCGCTGATTCGCTGCCCTATGATCAAAAAGTACAATGCTGCCGCCCCACCGCGCTCGAAGCGCTATGCTAGCAGCTCTCAGTCCTCTCACGGTCTTTATTAAACAGTCGATTTTTCGCAGGTTGTCATGGCTATTCCGGAGGCTACAACAAAATGGCCGCGGACATGGGCACATCCGGGTCCCTTCTTGGCTATATGGACGGAAATGGTCACCGTGTTCCCGATTCCATGGCGACCACACACTCCAGCCGTCTCCTTGGAGACAGACCACGCTGTGACACCCCACTCACCGGGCACGCACTCACAGGCCCTCTGCAGGGGTGATCATCATGACAAAGGGACGGTCACACAACCCCCCCACTGAGAGACAGGGCATCTGGGTAAGAGATTGCCCGCTGTTCCATTTCCTGGCAGTTTGTTGCATGCGCACAGAGATTATTATTGGCATTGCTACATGCAGGCTGTAATTAAGCAGGCCGATTGAAACCTATGGGGATTGAAACCCTTTGCTGTAAAAGGAGGCTTGCAGAAGGGGATATGTTTAATATCCATACCAACGCCAGAATCCCGACGCCCGGCATAATGCCGACGTCCAGAGCCGGATTTAGATCTCATGGGGCTCTAGGCAAGGTACCAGTTTTGGGGCCCCCCTCCCTCAACCATTCCATAGCACTATATTTTAATTTCTGATTCATTCCCCTGTACAGCACCCTTAAGAAAAGGTCCGCTGCGGCCTTGAAACGTCGGCTATGTGGGTTGGGTACGGGATGCCGACACTCAGAATCCAGACGCCGGCATCCTGACAAGGTTAGGATACCAATACTTGCTGGTAAGTATCCTAACCCTACCCCTAACCCTAACCTTCCACCCCCAGCAGCCTAGCTCTAACCCCTCTAAATAGGGTGTGAGAAGGGAGGGTTAGGGTACTTACAGCCCTTCGGGATTCTGGTCCTTCGGGTTCCGGCGTCGGGACTTGAATCGGCGCATTTCAGTTGCCAGCTATTCATACACTATCCTGACACCCTAAAGTAAAATAAAATACTGTATACCCATTCAGCTATTTTATTTAAAAAAAAAAAAACCTATTTACAGACACAGCGATATACACTACCATGGAAGTTTGTTTTTGTTTTATTTATGTTCTATATTAAATATAGTAGGGTGTCCAGTACTCGGTATAGCAAAATGTTAATTGTTTTAAGAGTTCTAATCCCCATAAGGAAGGATGAGTTCATTTTTCTTCCATATGGCTCCCTTATGTCCTTACCCCATCACCCCAGATTAGGTCTACTCTTTGGGCACCCTGTGATTTTCCTGTATGCTTGTAACGCAGTAATTTGAGGCTTCTCTCATTTCTACTGTTGTATATTTCTATTGTGCCATCAGTTACCATGTACTGACCCCACTGTATTTCAACACTCGCTGATTGCACTGACTTTTTTTTTAACGTATTTTTATATTTTGAAACTTTCAATAAATTACTATTGAAAAAAAAAGGTCTAATCCGAGACTACTTGATATTATAATGTATGAGCCTTATTCAATTTGAGCCAAGCCACGTTACGTTAACGCGGGCTGGACTTAACGCCAACTTCACCTGTTTTGGAGGTGGAAAAGTATCGCGCGCATGCACGCTTTACCCCGTATTCAATTTGAAAGGACGCATAAACTGGACCTGGCGATACTTTAACAAGCGGAAAGTACTGTCAGTTTTGGGGAAATCAGCCTGACACCCCCCAAGTGATGCTCTGACATGGGGGTTCCCTATGGTACCCCCCGATTTGGCTTGCTTAAGGTATTTGGTGTTTTTAAATGGGCTCAATAGCTGCCAAATAGCGTTTTTCTATACCTGATGCAGAATAGTATTTAGGAGTATTTTTCCAGAAAATAAGTTATCCCAGCAAATTTGGGGTACTTGAAAATGGGGGTCAGCATATTTAAAAGTTGAAAAATTGTGAAAAATCCACCTGCCGCAAGCTTCTGCAGTCAAAAAAACACTTGGGGCATACTTAGGGACCCCCCCAGAGTCAATTTCGCTAGTTTTTAAGTTTGTACCCCAACATTTTTTTTTCACCCCCTTTTTCAAAGTCATTTTTTGGGGTGTCCTTAAGTTTTTTTTTTTTTTTTTACACAGATTACCTTTGGGGAACTGTCTGAAGGCTGCAGGGGGGTTCCCACCAACGTTGCACCCCAAATCTGCACTTTTTTCCGTCTGCCATTCATAGGCGATACTTTACTGCCTATTACATTGCATTGCATCCGCCTAGGCGGAAAGTCTTTCAAATTGAATACGGGGTAAAACCAAAACAGGCGATAATGACGTCATCGGTGGTAACTTAACGCTTCAAATTGAATACGGGCCTATGTCTGCTATATCTTTCTTATATTTGTTGACTTATTATCAGAGTAAACTTGAGAACGCTGATTTTTTCCTGAACCACTGCTCAGAACTTGCCGAAGAAGTTTGGGACTGTAAAACTGCAGGTTGATTATTGCTTTTGTTAGGATTTTTATTTTTTATTTTTTAGGACTTCTGTTTCAGATTTGCTGAGTCGGTTAGATCATTATAGTTTTTTGCCTAAACTGCCGATCTCCGTCACCACCTAAGTGGGTGCAGATGCCACAGCACGTGGCCCCGTCAGCTGACCCTTCTGCTGCCCTTGCACCGCTCTTCTGTTTAAAGCCCCACAGAATTTAGAGAAGAGTTAGTTCAATATAAGAAATGGACTCCTGGATGGGGCATTTATGTGTTAAAAGCATTAACATGTGTAATGCATGATTGTAGCCTACTGTGTTCATTAATACCACACTTTTATGTGTACATACAGTTCCCTCATATTGATGTCCATAATAAACTGCCTCTAACAAGCACCCAGGATATGTATCGCCAAGCAAGAACCGCATCATGGAAAGAGCCAAAGCTACCTCATGTGTGTACTACCTGTAACAAGGTAATGTTTTCCAACCCGGTCATCCTGTTGTTCACGTTTTATAAAATGCTGATTATGATCTCAATTTTTAGACCTTATTTCAGGGGTAGCCAACCCTGGTCCTCAAGAGCTACCAACAGTGCATGTTTTCCAGGTCTCCTCACAGAATCGCAAGTAAAATAATTAGCTCCACCTGTGGATCTTTTTCAAATGTGTTAGTGAGTAATGAATACACCTGTGCACCTGCTAGGTGGTCTGGAAAACGTGAACTGTTAGTAACTCTCGAGGACCGAGGTTGGCTACCTCTGCCTTATTTAATGTACCAAGCAGTAAGTTTTACAGCATCACTTCCCTTAGATCTGGTAACATCGCTTCACATCTCCGTTATGTCCTTGTTTTCTTATTCTGTTCTTATCTAGATACCTTTATAGAAACATTGTATGAGAAGGGATTGTAAAATGCCATATACATGCAAGACAAGGAATCACAGGCAGTTACTAGCGTGATGAGCGGTTTTCTGTGTAATTCCCATTTACTGGCTTATGACAAATCTCTGTTAGAGTATTGACCAGTATTATAGTAAGGTCATGATAATAGGAGTACTGTATGTGAAAGGACTTGTTAAAGCATCTTCATTAATGACATAAAACAGGTGTATTAGCTTTTGGCAATGTTCTGTAATACTGGAAGGGGGGGAGGGGGTTAATCACTGTACAACAACATAAAGTGAAAAATTCCTTAACATATACAATAGTAAAAAATAAAGTGAATGACATTTTATTATAGTTCCCATTACCTATAAATAGTTAAGGCAAAGCTACTCTCGTTTTGGGATACACTGGTCAGTGCAAGGTCAGACGTGTATATGTACAGTCAGGTGCATAAATATTGGGACATTGACAGAATTTTCATATTTTGGCCTCTATTCACCACCACAATGGCTTTGAAATGAAACAAACAAGATGTGCTTTAACTGCAGACTTTCAGATTTAATTTGAGGGTAATTACATCCAAATCAGGTGAACGGTGTAGGAATTAAAACGGTTTCTATATGTGCGTCCCACTTTCTAAGGGGCCAACAGTAATGGGACGATCAACTCAAAAGCTATTTCATGGACAGGTGTGGACTATTCCCTCGTTATTTCATTATCAATTAAGCAGGTAAAAGGTCTGGAGTTGATTCTAGGTGTGACATTTGCATTTGGAATCAGTTGCTGTCGACTCTCAATATGAGATCCAAAGAGCTGTCACCATCAGTGAAGCAAGCCATCATTGGGCTGAAAAATTAAACCAAACCCATCAGAGATATAGCAAAAACATTAGTTGTGGCCAAATCAACTGTTTGGAACATTCTTAAAAAGAAAGAACGCATCGGAGAGCTCAGCAACACCAAAAGACCCGGAAGACCACGGGAAACAACTGTGGTGGATGACAGAAGAATTATTTCCCTGGTGAAGAAAAACCCCTTCACAACAGTTGGCCAAATCAAGAACACTCTCCAGGAGGTAGGTGTATATGTGTCAAAGTCAACAATCAAGAGAAGACTTCAAAAGAGTGAATATAGAGGGTTCACCACAAGATGTAAACCATTGGTGAGCCTCAAAAACAGGAAGACCAGATTAGAGTTTGCCGAACAACATCTAAAAATGCCATTACAGTTCTGGGACAACAACCTATGGACAGATGAGACAAAGATCAACTTGTACCAGAGTGATGGGAAGAGAAGAGTATGGAGAAGGAAAGGAACTGCTCATGATCCAAAATATAGCACCTCATCAGTGAAGCATGGTGGTGGTAGTGTCATGACGTGGGCATGTATGGCTGCCAATGGAACTGGTTCCCTTGTATTTATTGATGATGTGACTGCTGAAAAAAGCAGCAGAATGAATTCTGAAGTGTTTCGGGCAATATTATATGCTCATATTCAGTCAAATGCTTCAGAACGCATTAGACGGCGCTTCACAGTGCAGATGGGCAATGACCCGAAGCATACTGCAGAAGCAACCAAAGAGTTTTTTAAGGCTAAAAAGTGTAATGTTATGCAATGGCCAAGTCAATCCCCTGACCTGAATCCGATTGAGCATGCATTTCACTTGTTGAAGACAAAACTGAAGGGAAAATGCCCCAAGAACAAGCAGGAACTGAAGACATTTGCAGTAGAGGCCTGGCAGAGCATCACCAGGGATGAAACCCAGCGTCTGGTGATGTCTATGCGTTCCAGACTTCAGGCTGTAATTGCCTGCAAATTGCAACATAGTATTAAAAAGTGAAAGTTAGATTTAGGATTGTTTAGTTTGCCACATATAGAAACCGTTGTAATTCCTACACCGTTCACCTGATTTGGATGTAATTACCCTCAAATGAAATCTGAAAGTCTGCAGTTAAAGCACATCTTGTTTGTTTCATTTCAAAGCCATTGTGGTGGTGAATAGAGGCCAAAATATGAAAATTCTGTCAATGTCCCAATATTTATGCACCTGACTGTATGTACACTTATTATGTCTCTATTGCACTCTAAAGAATAACGGGCCTGATACAAATATCGGCGGTTTACGTACATATCCTATTGTTGTAGGTCCTGCGTGATCATTTGCAGTCCCCCCCCCCCCCCCCCTTAGTTGCATTATTGATATGCTGCAGCATTTGGGGGCTGCAGACCAAGACCATTGTACAACACAGGGGAGTGTCGCCCCGTTTTGTAGGCATGCAAAGGCCGGGGCTGCGTCATCGTACACAGACTTCCTGAACCTGGCAAAGGGGTTCCGACGAGGTTGATTAGGCTTCGGCATATGCAGACAGGCCAAGGGCAGCAACCTGGTTGCAGTGGAGATCCAAGCCAGCAACTACGGACGCTGCACTCAGATGTATGCAGGAGGCGTCTTTTTCCTACAGACAACTCCTGCTGCATTTGCATTGTAGGTGGATGGTACTGCGCAGCCGCTTCCTTGCAGACCAGGCCCAACATTACAATGAATGGGGAACACAGTTTCCCACTGACACCACAGTAATCCTGTTGTAATGTTTGCTGCATTCTGGTCATCTTGTCCTGGTGCTAGAGCAAACTTTATTTAGTGCGAGTGTAGTAATGATCACTGGCTGCAGTTTTTATTATGTGTATCTATTTACAGAATGAATTCCAAAGAGACTACCCTTTCTCCGCGCATGACAATAGACACGTTATACAGAGAACAGGGGAATACCTAGATTCTGTAAGTATAGGCTGCAGTATTACCATGTTAAAATCTGTGATAATTGACATAATCCACTATCCAGATACAGGGAATTATTGCGACAACCCGGGTGAGGCTAGTGAGTCTCGTAGGTCAGTGATTCTCAAAGGATTAGAACACAGGTTCCTCAGGACCCCCAAATAGTGCATGTTTTCCAGGTCTCCTTATCTCCACCTGTGGATCTTTTAAAACGTGTCAGTGAGTAATGAATGCACCTCTGCACCTGCTGGGTGACCTGGAAAAAGTGTCCTGTGTGGGGTCCTGAGGACAGAGTTTGAGAACCACTGGATTAGAAGAAACATCCAAGTGATAACTGAACATATAGTAAAAACTGTATCTTAGTTGGGATGTCTAGCCCCATGTAACACAGTAGGACCACTGATAACAGTGACATGATAATTGGGGCTCCCCTGTCTAAAAGAGATCAAGACTGCTTCAGAAACAGACGCATCGCCAATGTTGGACGTAGAGTTCAGATTATTTGCTACTGCGCATACCTCCAGATTGTGCCCGTACGGAGTCACAGTTCTTCAGGCGCATGCACGGTGATATTCCATTTATTGGCGTTACGGGAGTGTCGATGAAAGCGGTTGCACACGCTGATGGTAGACCGCTCTCATAGGCGGCCATGCGCGAATAGAGAAACTGCACCTTCCATAGGGCCGATGCAAGTGTTAATGGTGAGATAGCTAGTGGCGCCTAAGGACACATCCGGTATATTCTGTCTGCCCCATCTGTGTCACACCTGTCTGTCTGCCCCTCCCCATTAGAATGTAAGCTCTCACAAGCAGGGCCCTTGTCCCTCATGTGCTTCTCCTTATACTTTCATCTATTCCTTACTCCACACAAGGGCACCTAACACTTGGTTGCTTATTGTGAGTGTTCTGATCACTAATGCAGCAATGTGTATATAAACCATGCCCTGTCCTGTACGTCACTGGTTTCTTGTCACTAATTTATGCACTTTACAAGGAACACCTGTGGCCCCATATTAATAAAGGATAATAATAATTTCTGCATCTATGGAAGCTTAAAGTGGACGTCTCAGTCCTTGCACATTCGTACGCACGGGTGTAGACCAAAGAAGAACTTTCTATCCGCAAATTCATAAATTCGCAAGTAGCGACCGACAATAGACACAGCTGCAGGCACTTCTGCGTCCATCTTTGAATCAGGTTCATAATGTGGATTTAATGAAATCAAGATCCATTTATGGCCCCTACTGTCAGAACGTGTGATATTTCACGTTAACATATACTTTACCAGTTTTTAGGTGATTATAAATAATGAATTTTTTAAAAAAATAACTATTGTTGGAACGTGTGTGGAGTTTAGATTCTGTCAATTTTTTTTCCCCTTAAAAATTGGAGTATGTAGACTAGAGTGTTCATTCTAGCACCCTGCTCCTGTCACAACCCGTGCAGTTCCTCTTTCCTGCCTGTGGTGTCGCTCTCTGCTCTGGTACTTGTAGCACACTCTAGTCTGAATCTCTGTCTGTTGAATCAGCAGAGTGCGCTAGAAGTACCAAAGCAGAAAGCGACACCTCAGGCAGGAAAGAGGAACTGCATGGGTTGTGACAGGCACAGGGTGCTAGAATCAACATTATGACTGTGTACAAAATGTACATGTATAATCATTCTATTGTCTTTTTATATATTATAGAAATTTATTAATTTTGTATATAACAGTCCCTATACTTATCAAATAGCATTGTATACATTACAAATGTTAGATGTACAATTAACACAAATGGGCTGCCACAGGACACCCCAAAAATGAATGATGTTATAGGCAAAAAAACAGGACAACAGCGGGTGACTTATTCCCTTACTACAAATACATCTAACGGAGGAAAAGGATGATGAATAAGCACATTCATCAATAGTATGTTAATGTTGCAAATGTCTAAAATTATTTCCCAAACTTTACACTGTCAGTGGGAATTTTGTTGTGTTGCAGGACTCAGATTATCTCTATGTTGTAATACTGAATTCCATAAACTGTTTATGTACTGTAGTTTGTCATTTCTCCTTCTTTTAGGGTCTTGGAAGGAAAAAGACTCAAGCTGAGAGGAGACAACACACCTCTCAAAATTTAAACCTTTCAAATCTGGAAACTCCTCCAAGACCAACAAATGAGTGGGACGCTTGTACTAATTATCAGTTCTCCTACATAGGAAGTCAGGAAACAGAGAGGCTCTTCTGCAAACGATACCCCAAACACCACTATAACCGCTCAGCTTACAGGCGGGATCTCCCCGAAAACAATTTCATGTGGTTTGCCGATTACCGTTTTAGTCCACATTGATGCTGTCAGTATTAAGGCTAATACTAATAAAAGGGAACAGCCAGTAGTATTATCAAATCATTTTTATTTGAAAATAACACTATAAACGGTTAGCAACTACAGCGTAGTCTTTAACTCAAATACAGAGGCTGTCAGTTTTGTGTCTGTGATAAGATTACAGCAGATAGTCTATCGCCATAGTTGCAAATTCTATATAAAAAGGATGCGGATAGGGACACTACTACATAGAGGTTTTTATCTTTAACTGCATTTAAAATACGAACGAGCTAGACCAATCGCTCTACTTGACAATCTTTGTACAATGAACATTTATCTACTGTGGCAATTACTTCACCTGGAGCAACCTATTGGTGACTATAACTATAAAGGTGGATACACACGAGACGATTTGCTCCATGAGCGACATAGTCCAGTGTGTCCCCGGGCAGGGGTGCCGTCAGTATTGTTAACGACACTGAGCACAAACACTGAACGATATAGTTCAAGACCGCCCACCCTCCCTCATCCCTGACCGTTGTTCAACCGGACAATATAGTCAGGTTGGATGGGAGATTCGGGCGAAGAATGATAATGACCAACTACAAACGGGTGTATTGGTCGTTATCGTTCATCGTTTTGGTGCAAATACTGAACAATAACGTTATCGTTCAGTCGTCCAAAAAAAAAGATAAAAAGCGCGTGTGTACGCAAGCATTAGGTATAAGTACCTCTGGCTGACCTGCACAGTGGTCAAAATACATGAAAGTCAATTGGGTGGAAAGCAACAACCAATTGGAATGTGATTGGTGATACAAGGCACAGAGCTCCAGGAAGGAAACGGGGGATTTATCAAGCCTTTGAGAGAGAGAAGAGTTGCCCCATAGCAACCAATCAGTCTATACAACGACAGAAGCGGATTGGCTGTTATGTACAACTTCTCCACTTTATTGCTTTTGAAAGGTTTTATACATCACCCCATGGGCAGAGACTAACCAGGAGAATGGACCTGGTCTTGAAACAAACATCTTACAACAGAAAATATTTAGCCCTTTCTAGGTATTTATAGAAATAATCATTTTTTTGCGTTTTATTTGGACACTGCTCAATATTCAATGCTCCTTTATTTTCTCAGGTCAGGTGGTACCAAGCAGACTGACCTGACCGCTCACCAGTTACACACAATACTCACCAGAAAATTTTTCCAGCCGGGGGCATCAAGAAGTAGCCGGGTGGGGGCCTTCGCAATAATAAAATCTTTTAAGTCCTGACCTTATAATGATTTAAACTTGAAATAACAATTTATATATTAATTCTCTTCTTCTTAGATGCCCAGATACTGTCCCCACTTGCAGGCTACACAGAATATATTTTTTATACAACTCTACAGATACTGGCCCCACTTTAATCAATTCAGGTGACTGTTCCCACCTGAACTTTTATACAGGAGGAGGGATCATTGCCCTCCAGCCGGACACCGCCCCTGCACTATGATGGACAACTCAATTTACAAAATGGTTCATCACACTTCTGTATGAACATAAATCATCCCTCATTATCTATTTCGCATCTCTAGTTCATCTAGTTTGGTGGAATATGAATATATACAGTACCAGTCAAAAGTTTGGACACACCTTCTCATTCAATGGTTTCTGTTTATTTAAATTATTTTCAACATAGTAGATTAATACTGAAGACATCAAAACTATGAAAGAACACATATGGAATTATGTTGTAAACAAAAAAAAAGTGTTAAACAAATCAAAATATGTTTTAGATTCCTCAAAGTAGCCCCCTTTTGCTTGGATGACAGCTTTGCACACTCTTGGCATTCTCTCAATCAGCTTCATGAGGTAGTCTCCTGGAATGGTTTTGAATTAAGAAGTGTGCCTTGTCAGGAGTCAATCTGTGGACTTACTTGCCTTCTTAATGTGTTTGAGACCATCAGTTGTGTTGTGCAGAGGTAGGGTTAGAACACAGTGGACACCACTATTTGACTACTGTTGTAATCCATATTATGGCACCAACCACTCAACTCAGGAAAGAGAAACGACAGTCCATCATTACTTAAAGACATGAAGGTCAGTCGATACGGAAAATTTCAAGAACTTTGCATGTATCCTCAAGTGCAGTTGCAAAAACCATCAAACGCTATGATGAAACTGGCTCTCATGAGGACCGCCCCAGGAAAGGAAGACCAAGAGTTAGTTCTGCTGCAGAGGATAAGTTCATTAGAGTTACCAGCCTCAGAAACCGCTACTTAACAACACCTCAGATTAGAGACCACAAAGTCTTCACAGAGTTCAAGTAGCAGACAAATCTCAACATCAACTGTTCAGAGGAGACTGCATGAATCAGGCCTTCATGGTCGTATTGCTGTGAAGTAGCCACTACTGAGGATGAACGACAAGAAGAGAATTGTTTGGGCCAAGAAACACAAGGAATGGACATTAGACCAGTGGAAATCTGTACTTTGGTCTGATGAGTCCATATTTGAGATTTTTGGTTCCAACCGCCCTGTCTTTGTGAGATGCAGAGAAGGTGAGCGGATGGTTTCTGCATGTGTGGTTCCCACTGTGAAGCATGGAGGAGGTAGTGTGATGGTGCTGACACTGTTGGTGATTTATTCAAAATTCAAGCCACACTTAACCAGCATGGCTACCACAGCATTCTGCAGCGCCATGCCATCCCATCTGGATTGCACTTACTGGGACAGTCATTTGTTTTTCAACAAGACAATGACCCCAAACACACCTCCAGGCTATGTAAGGGCTACTTGACCAAGAAGGAAAGTGATGGAGTACTGCGTCAGATGACCTGGGCTCCACAATCACCCGACCTAAACCCAATTGAGCTGGTTTGGGATGAGTTGGACGGCAGAGTGAAGGAAAAGCAGCCAACAAGTGCTCAGCACCTCTGGGAACTCCTTCAAGACTGTTGGAAAACCATTCCAGGAGACACCTCATGAAGCTGATTGAGATAATGCCAAGAGTGTGCAAAGCTGTCATCCAAGCAAAAAGGGGCTACTTTGAGGAATCCAAAATATAAAACATTTTGATTTAACACTTTTTTGTTTACAACATAATTCCATATGTGTTATTTCATAGTTTTTATGTCTTCAGTATTACTCTACCATGTTGAAAGTAATTTAAATAAGCAAAAACCATTGAATGAAAAGGTGTGTCCATACTTTTGACTGGTACTGTATAGATTTAAAAATGTTCAATATGGTTTACAATTAAGTGTTCTCCACACAACATTTACTATCCAAGCAAAGTTTGACAATGTGTTCGACATATTTATTGAATGGGAACAGACATTCAATAACTCCAAGCCTTATTCAGTCAAGAATGGTCAACTGTACGAATTTAGAAATTCAAAAAAAAAGTACCAAAAATATTTTAATTCAAAACAATAAAAGGACATTTCCAAAGGGTCTGGTAAGACAAATACATACAGTATAGTAAGAAATCCTGAAAAACCTCAAATAGTTTTTTTTTTACTTACACTAGCCTGGCTCTTCAATTATACCCTGAAATAGGGAAAAAACAAACAGACCTATGAATCGTTCACTACCTGAGAACAGATGGCAGTTAATGCATTATTCTTACATAACCTGGAGATGCTATAAGCTACGGCCCTCACAAAGCTGTAATGCAAGTATTTATAGAGACGTTTAAAATAAATTTAGAGCTGAAATCTCCAAGGGCGTAATTTTTACAACAGTAGAACAGTCTATAGCTAGAGTTGCTTGTCCAGCTAACAACTGCGTTATAAGCGACCTTAATATCATGATTATATGGAAATAAAGCCAAAATGGTCAAAACCCACAGAGATGCACAGGTAACAGTGCAGCTATGGAGCAAACAGACAATTCATTATTACAGCTTCCTACTATCTGTCTAAGGTGCATAGTTTATTTTCCCACGTGGGAGGAAACAGCGAGTTTGATGAAAGGGCTTTTCCACTTTAAATAGCCCCCTGTACTGTATATTCTCTCTCCCTAACAATTGAGCTTTGGTAAAAGTTCTTCCCCAGTGCCTCAACCAATCGCTCTATTTATTAGTCCCAGCACTCGGATATAGCCGGGCCCCTGCTGATCACCTTCGACCCTACTCAGTGCTTTACATAGCAGTGTAACTGACAGGGCAGCTGGAATTGCAGGCATTGGAGGATGCCCCTCTCCCTGAAATCATTGCTTGTATTGGTGGGAACTTAGTACAGGGGTTATTTAAAGTGGAAGCCCCTCCCAATCCTGACACTAGAGGAGGTGTGTATGGATTGAGCTGAGCAGTCAGTCTGGTCTTCAGCTGCTGAGTCTCTGTGGTACAGGGATATTTTCATGCAGATACTTCATGCTTCCTTGTTCAGAGAAGTCAGAGACCACATGGTTCTCCCCCCGCAGTATCCACTTTGTGGTGAGGAGCCCCTCTATTCCTACAGGCCCCCTCGCATGGATCCTGGCTGTGCTGATGCCAACTTCCGCTCCTAGGAGGAAGAAAAGAACATACAACAAACGCATCCTTAAAAGATCATCATTTGAAAACCATAATATTATATATATATTTTTTTTTTTCTCTCATCCATATTGCCTGCAGCATGGGTAATCCACCATTCATCAGTCACGCCCTCACTCACACAGGATACAATGGTTCCTGATCAGTGAGGACTGTTTCCTTCTCCCAAAAGGACTAGCCTTCATAGACTCAGGTTTTATCCTTCTAATCTGCTCTTAAGCTAGCCCGACGGGGGCAGGAGCATGTTAGATTCTCAGGGATCTATGTCCAAATAAGTGCTTCTAGGCCCCCAATCATGTTATGTCTCTACAAAATGCCAAACCAAAGATCACCTGTGGGACAATAAGGCCCCCTTTGCACTGCTTGAGTTGTTGGTCACATTAGACCCACCCTGTAGATGCCTGAGTAGGCCATATGCACAGCAGTGTCTTTGGACAGCTTTTTTCACCTTAGTAGGGAAAGCCCAAGTACCTTGGGCAATTCTATGTCTGGGCTATGGGCCTGAATCAGCATGCACTGCTGATCGCAGGTATCCGATTATCGGGAATCTGCGTGTGTGCAGAACGAGTCCTGCGTGATTGCACGCAGTCCTCCGTATATTGAATATATTGTATGTTGATTGACAGGCAGAGGAGTTTCCGGGGCTGTGCGGGGACGGCCTGCGGTTCTGGAAACGGGCATCTCGCCCCCGTTTTCCGGGAGTGACAAAGCCAGGGTCCTCTCTGCGGAGGCTGGCTGGCGCTGCTCAACATCGCGACCGATGGTGATCGCGACGCTGGGATCGCAGGTGCAGCAGGAAGTGTCAGACACTTCCTGCTGAATTTACATTTTAGCAAAGACGGAATTGCAAAGCTGTTTGTGTGCGGCTTTGCAATTCCGTCTTCTGCTGAATCAGGCCCAGTATTCCTAATTCAGTACGTTAAGGGGAAGGTTGAAGCTTCAGACACCTCACTCCATGAAGCACAAATGTCCCTCTTTACTGCTAATTAGACCCCAGGGGAATATTCTGGGCAAGTGGACCCTTCCTCTAGGGATGAGGACAAAGTCAGGAAAGCTGAGTGCTATTGACAACCTTAGATAATTGACAGTCATTGTAAGCATGCATAGGCAGATAAAAGCTGTTTTGCAACATAGTCAAACGCAATTTAAGTTTCGGCCAAAAAATTATTCTAGCAGTATTAGTATGGACATCTAGCCATTTGCATTTAGAATTTACTTAAACTGAATTATTAAAGTATTCATTTTACCAAGTCCAAAACGGTAACCATCCGAAAATCTAGTGCTGCTGTTCCAAAACACACATGCGCTGTCCACGTGCTGGAGGAAATACTCTGCTGTGGCTTCTACAAAGTGGAAAGAAACATTAATAGACGCCAACTCCTCCATTAAACAGAACAAGTACATATACAGATACACAGAACCCATACGGAAATCACAGGGGTATCGGGCTCACCGTTCTCTGTAATTATAGCATCTGTATGAGAACTACCATATTTGTGAATATGCGCAATAGCATCCTGTACGCCATCCACCACTTCAATGCAACACTCCAGATCTCCGTATTCCGTACGCAGGGATTTCACCTCAGAGGGGCTGAAGGTTAAATAGGAGGCAAACTTGGGACCAGCGTGAATTTTTACCTGGACACGAAGATTTACAAGAAAAAAAAAAGAAAATTAAATTATTTGCAATTTCATCATCCAAACCAAAAGAGCTCATGCTGTAACAGACAGTAGCTTTTATGTTATTAGGGCCACTATTTTATTGGTCTGACTACTTTTATGCTGCGTATCCACTAGGTTATAAATTGGGAGATTTGAACAACAACGATCTCTTTCATCGTCCACAATATCGTCCAGTGGGTATGCGCAGTCATCGACCAGCCGGTCGTTGACGACATCTTTCATTACCCGTACTTGCAGAGTAATCTGACGATATAGTCAGGTTCTCCAAGTACAGGGATGAGGGAGGGTGACGTCACTGAACGATTTCGTGAACAATATCGTTCAGTGTAGGTGCTCAATGTCGTTAACGACATGGAGCCCGGCACTGCAGGGCAAACACTAGATGATATCACTCATGGAGCATATCGTCTAGTGGATACCCGCCTTTAAGCTGGGTACACACTATGTGTGTTCCCAGCGACGGTGCAATGCAATGTAAGGATAAATAGCCCACGCCATACACACTGCGTAATCCGGCATATGACGGTGTAATGTATTGCTACATGTGACATATGACATATCCAGCATATGACGGTGCAATGTATTGCTACATGCTGCATGTGACAGAACCACGTAGTTCACTTCATAATTTCATCTGGGTGTAGAGCAGCAGATGGGACGATGCCATGAACAGCGGCCTATAATGACGGATCAGACACACACTATATGTAGGGTATATCGTTTCGATCCACAGCGGAACAATATATCAGACGCTATATCGTATAGTGTGTAACCCAGCTTAGGTTGCTGGAAGAATTTACGGGTTACTGTAGGTTACATCACATAACTGCTTTCTATGCCACGTTACGGAAGTCTCTTGACCACCGTAATGCCATAGACTTTCAATTATATAATTATAGTTAAATGACACGGTTATAAACCCATACATCTAATAATAAACATGTATAGTTAATAATCAAAAGGCTTTGATTTTAAAATGACGTCACTGTATTAATGATACAGCTAAAGGAGAGGCTGAGATCTGAACATAAAGTACGAGTGCGGCAGAGTGATACACATTTCAGCTGCAACTCCACTTGTGACTGAAGGGTCTTAGCTGGGATTGAATGGGGCGTTCTCATGCGGGCAATGCTCACTGAGGCTGTGACAATGGGCTACTCAGAGGTGGCCGGAAGTTGACATGGGCATACTTTCAGATGAGTCATTTGCACCTAGTGTAGGCCTGGTGCAAGGGCGCAGATGATGATGAGGACTTCTCAAACCAAGCGTACGGATAGAGGCGTTCCACACACAAAGTACAACTCTGCATATTGGCATATGAGCGAATACACACCGCTCTGTTCTCTCGTGCATACAATACTCGTGCATCATTGGCCGGCTAGTGTTCAGCTCGGCAACAGTCCCATAAGCTTAGGTCTCTTTCCTGAGCCTGCTGTTTCCGTTTACTTGGGGCGTCATTAAGAGTCCCTATTGCTGTGCAGCCCAATAAGTGAGTCACACAGTGCATGTGCCGCCATTGTCCTGCGACGGTGGTCGTAGTGAGGATTTTTTACGCAATGGGATGTGGTGACTAAAACTGCAGGGATGTCGCGACAGTTTTGGTGGCTGCCACTGCAATGCAGTTAAGGATGCTCAGACGTCTTAATGGCCATAGTATTACTCAGAATTTCCGTACGGTATCGCAGCTGTGCCGCCATTATATACACATAAGTGTGCAAGCGCGCTCCATCTGTACAGTAAGCGTAGAGGGTTAAACTGAAGGAGGGCATAAGATCACCTGTTCCACTCTCAGCATGTCAATGATCTGGTCAAACAGCGGCGTTCTCAGTACGTCTCTGTGGATCAGCAGAGTCTCCATTGCATTGCAGGCAGCAGGGTAGTCACACTTTGAGTCCCGCACTAGACATTATAATAATGAAAACACATCAGAGAGAACCAAGTTACAAAAGCAATACAGTAATACAGTATGCGAGTGTGCCGGGCATATAAAGTCACCAGGACTGCCCCCAAAACCTTTAACCATTATTATGACAGCAAGAGGACTATTTATTCTACCAATCTGCACCGATCGTAGCCGCACATGTCCCTGCCGATCGCTTACACTGGGTTAATGTGAAGAACCAGTCTGTAGCCGCTTTGCTAACTGTATTACTGTGCTGTCACGGCTGACGCATTATTACAGGATTAGACATTATAATGTCCAGTATATGCATTGTACTGACTTTATATTCAGCCAAAGATTGCCAAAATTCCCACATTAATATAATTATAAAGTACAGAACAATAAACTGATACCACCTGTGAGAGCACGAAGGCAATGGCAGGGAGAGGGCACGCTGGCAAAGGCAGGGAGAGGGAACGCTGGAGGAGGAAAGTGATACATGAAACCACAGCACCTGGAAGAAACCCACACAAGCACAGGGAGGACATACAAACTCCACACAGATGGGGCCCTAATTGGAATCAAACCCATGACCCTAGTGCTGAGACAGTTAAAACAAAGAACTGTATTGCTGTAATTGCACGTTCTCCTGACTTACCGATCCTGGTGACCTTCTCCACACTGGCATCAGTGTCCACATAGACGTGGCATATTCCTTCACTGTGTCCCATTACCGGGATTCCTTTCGCTGCCTTCTGTATGTCCCTGACCAGCTCAGAGGAACCCCGTGGAATGATCAGATCAATCAGTTTATTCAGCCGGCACAGATCCTCAACCTCCTCTCTGGTGTTCACCTGTAACATGGAGGACGTTTGTTACCATGGTAATACACAGCATTACTTCAATATGAAAATAAACGCGTTTCTACGTATGACCTGTATAAGTCACTAAATTGATGTCTAACAAAGCACAGATGAAAATGCTGATTTTGGGTATATTAGCAGCGGGGGTGGTTAAAAACAAGAAGGGGCCTTTGTGCAGCCTCCATGCTGGCCCTCACCTCACTTGTTGGCACAGTTGCATACATACACAGTGGAGAAATCCCTGGGAACATGGAATCTGCAACATGTTCTTGGCGATTCCAGTCTCCATGCGGGCACCCACCTTACTAGTCGGCGCAGATGCATACATACACAGTAGAGCAATCCCTGGGAAAACGGCGTCCGTGCCATGTTCCCGGTAATTGCTCCACTGTGTATTTACAAATCTTCTGGAAAATGGCGGCTGCGCAATTTTACCGGTGATTTCTACAGTGCCTAATCCGGACTCCATAAAGGCAAGTATAATGTACCATATTGGTGTAGGGTGTGCGGTCTGGGCTCCCCTTGACCCAGTATCGCCTATGACTATAAGTAGGACTACAGATTTACACTGACGCCTTCAAAACAGCAAATAAAATCTATATAAAGCCCCCAATCTACTATATACTAAATTTCCTAATCCACTACTGTGGTTTCAGTAATGAGGTAACAAACAAATTAATAGAATTAACGCAAAAAACACAAGACACAGAAATCGCACTAATAACTCATAATAACTAACTGAGACTTCCTCAGTCTAACGTCCAGCAGTTCCCACCACCCACGACATAAACAGCAAGCTTCAGGCCTTAGCAGACCATAAGGAAAACATAGATCGGTACATACTAGCTGGATTGCGTCTTTTACACCGTGAATAGACAGCGCCTCCTGGGTAAGGCGGTACAGAGTCTGGTTGCTGTTAGAAGCTTCTTTTCCTCCTTTTAGTAGAAGCCCATTACCACTGGAGATCGCCAGCGCCGAAACCTGACAAGGGGCAGAAGACAAGAATTTGTAACAAGCGTTCCAAGACGCCCTTTACAATAGTATAGACATGATAAGACAACCAATGACATCATACACTACATATGACCAGGAGATCTTATTTAGAACCTGATTTCTTAACATAGTAATATGAAGCCAGCAATAAGTTACAAGTAAAGGTATACTATAACTTTAAAGCATAGTCATGGGTCCAGAAGCTCACTCCAAAAGGTATTCATTTAAAGAGCAAGTAAACCCACTATCTGACATTAATATAACTGAACATCTGTGTATTAAGGATATGGGAACTAGGCACAAAATAACTGGAATGTTCCCACTACATCAGATAAGTCCCCCATGCTCTGCAGCAGCTGGTCATGTTAGGACAGAAGAGATTCAGGCTAGACAATTGATGACTTTACAGACTTGCGCTTTGTTGACTGGTTCATTAATATTGTACACAGAGTCAGGCCCAGTGATGTCACAGCAACTCAAATAACTGCAGTCTCTACTTCTGACCTGTATCCCATGAAAACTTTGAGATGTGGGAGAAGCTTTCAACTGTCTAATGCAGTGGTTCTCAAACTTGGTCCTCAGGATCCCACACAGGTCACATTTTCCAGGTCACCCAGCAGGAGCACAGGTGCATTCATTACTCACTGACACATTTTACTAGATCCACAGGTGGAGTAATTATTTTATTTGTGATGCTGTGAGACCTGGAAAACATGCACTGTTTGAGGTCCTGAGGACAGTTTGAGAATCTGTGATCTAATGTAATTGAAAGGTGATCCTTTTCATTTATGGGAGAAGTCAGAGAGAAATGTATTTTATCTCCATGGTTCATATGTAAAAATGTATATTTTGGGGTATACTGGTACTTTAATGTAGGCCTAGTGTGCAAAGGAGCTGCAATACAGTCAGTCATTTTTCTAGTGCAGTTTACAAAGTGAAAGCTAAGTTATACTAGACAATATTGAACATTGCTACCTTTCCACCATCCCCATATGGATGTCCCAAGGATACCTTCATCCCAGCATATCCAAAACAGAGCTCCTCATCTTCCTTTTCCCCAGTGTCACTACAACTCTTCCTAGTCTCCATCACCGCTGACATCATCACGCTCTCCCAGTGTCATCCTTTACGGTCCTGTCTTACGCCACCCATCCAGACCCAAATCATACTACTTACCCTGACTTTGAAACTCCCTACCAACACACTTTTACCCAACCTTCAGCCATTCAAGTACTCTCACAAACGTCAGGTAACTGTAGCCTATCCTTTCCTACCTGACACTGCCACCTCTAGGTACTGCCAGCTACCACCCTGTTCCACTAACGCCCATTATCTCAGCATCGCCCTCTCCCTCTAAACTGCAAACTCCAATGGGCTCCCATTTTCATCTGTCTAGTGAGTCCCTTCAACGATCTTGTCCATTATTCATTCCTTCGTATGATTTGTTATCCAGACTGTCCAGGGCTGCAGAGTTGTATAACTTGTACAAATAAACATTATTGATGATGATTATATTAAAATAATCCACTTAGACCAGTGATTCCCAACCTCGGTCCTCAAGGCACACTAACAGTCCTGGTTTTAGTGATATCCATGCTTCAGCACAGATGGTTAAGTCAAAATAACTAAGGTACTGATTAAGTCACTCAAGTATGGCTATCCTTAAAACCTGGACTGTTAGTGTGCCTTCAGGACTGTGGTTGGGAACCCCTGACTTATACTTCTGCCTAGGATCTGGGCATTGTCTAAGAGTTCCTGGAATACAATGCAGTCTTTGAACTTGAAGTAGGATTTCAAAATACCTGGGGAAGGCAGTCTGGCCGAGACTCAAAAATAACCAGCAGGACTCCGATCGGTACGGTCACCTGCTCCAGCTCCAAATCTTTGGCGATTCGCGTTCTACGGATCACACGTCCAACACTGTCCTGGGAGGAAGCTGCAATTTGTCTTAGTCCTATGGCCAGGCTGTTCAGCTTCGCTGTTGAGAGGCTCAGCCGTTTCAGTAGAGGAAGGGCCAGTCTTCCTAACGTACCATAACCAGGATGAAAAGAACTGTATCAGCATTTTACATTTGTTAACATATGTACATAAATGAGCTTTACAATGTGTTCAGTTGAATTTAATAGCACAGCCAGCGTAATACTGTTTTGTCTTGATTCATTCACTTCTGACTAAGAGGAGACAATTAACCTGGTTACTGCAGTGACTAGTAATCACATTTTGAATAAACCACTGGCAGGAAGATGTACAGAACCCCACATCACACGAATGCAGCTCATGCAAGAGCTGCTCAGCACGCACTGCCAGGGCTGTAACTATGTGTGTGTGAGCGGTGCAGTGTCCTGAGGGTGGCACCGTTGCTGCCCCAAAGAACCTGCATGTGGCTGGCAGGGTACCTGAAACGGTAGCCTGTATGCTGCTCCAGAGCCACCCAGACTGTCCAAGGGACGCTCCAAGACAGGCACCCTGCAGCATGTGTAGCTGCCAGGCAGTGCTCTACTTCCTAGAGCCGGTCACCCCAGCCGTTAGGCATTACATGTAGTCACGGGTTTAGGGGGCGGGGCCGGCATGAAGCCTTGTTCCAACCCTGCTCACTACTTAGCTAGTACCAGAAAGCGAGCTTTGCGAGAGTTCCAGGAAGTCTTGAACGGTCTAACATGTAGAAATACTAACATTTAACTGGCACGGTCGCATTGGATGCAGATGCAGTCAACTGGGTTTTCACTGACAAGGTCACGTTCCATGTGATCGTACTGTCTACCAGCAGTAAGCTCCTATTAACTGCAGTTTTGAAGCCCCTGCTCTCATTCTATAGACTTCCTCGTTAAGATGCGGGTTCACTCTCCCCCTGGGCAGCCTCCCCTGACCTGATGGGACAGCCCGACTTGCAAGCACAGCAGGAAAAACAAGAGATATGGTAAGAACTTACCTTTGTTATCTCTGTTTCTACGAAGTCCATAGGGTCCACAGGGTTGACCTTGGGGTATAGCTGGATCTGGATCCACGGGCACCACACAGTTAAAGCTTTTGCTGCTCCCAGGATGCACTTGTGTCCATCCTCCTCTATACCCCGCCCCCGAGCCACAGGCACCTCAGTTGGTAAGCAGCCAAGGCCGGAGGAAGAGACTAAACAGAGAGAAGGAAGACTGGAACACACAAGAAACCATACTCACAGAAATGGGAGACGGAAAACCGGTGACCAGCCACATAGCCCATATGAAGCCAGGTGCGTCAGGGCGGATGCCCTGTGGACCCTATGGACTTCGTAGAAACAGAGATAACAAAGGTAAGTTCTTACCATATCTTTTCTTTTCTACTTCAGGGTCCACAGGGTTGACCTTGGGGCTGTCCCAAAGCAGTTCAACTAAGGGCAGGGACGCTCCTGTGCAGAAAGGAGAACCCGGCGCCCGAAGGATGCATCCTGAGAGGCAAAGGTGTCAAACGCATAAAACCTCAAAAATGTCTGAATGGAAGACCAGGTGGCCACCTTACATAGCTGAACAGCAGAGGCGCCACATCTAGCAGCCCAAGAGGGATCCACAGAATGAGTGGCATGAGCCTTAACAGAGGCTGGCACAGGTAAACCTTCCTGTGCGTAAGCCTCACAAATAACATAGCAAAGCCAACGGGCTAACGTTTGTTTGTTGGCAAGCCAACCCCTCCTGTGAAAACCAAAGGACAAAGAATGAATCAGACTTCCTAACAGAAGCAGTCCGGTACACATAGATTCTAAGCGCCCGGACTACATCCAAGGAAGCCTCACCAGCTGAGAGATCAGGTGACTGAAAAGCTGGCACAACAAGTTCCTGATTGATATGGAACTTTGAAATTACTTTAGGTAAAAATTCAGGACGAGTGCGGAGCACCACTCTGTCCTGGTGAAAAATCAGAAAAGGGGGACGACAGGAAAGCGCCCCCAACTCTGACACCCTCCTGGCAGAAGAAATTGCCAGGAGAAAAACAGTCTTAAAACGTCAACCACTTGAGCTCCACTGACTCAAAAGGCTCAAAAGGAGGACCCTGCAGGACCCGAAGAACCACCACCAAGTCCCAAGGAGCCACGAAGGGAGGCTGGATTCGGAGAACACCTTGGAAAAGAACATCCGGCAGTGTAGCAATCAGTCGTTGGAACCACACGGACAACACAGACACATGAACCTTCAGGGTGGCAAGGCGTAAGCCGAGGTCCAAACCAGATTGAAGCAATTCCAAGATCCTAGAAACTCAGAACACCTGAGGATCATAGTGTCTGGACTCACACCACTGAAAGTAAGTGCGCCACACCCTGTGGTAAATCCGTGCGGAAGCAGGCTTGCGTGCCCTGAGCATGGTACTAATATCCGAACCCGAGAAGCCCCGAGACCTTAAGACGGCTCTCTCAAGAGCCACGCCATCAAAGACAGCCGACCCAGATCTGGGTAAAGGCAGGGCCCTTGAGACAATATGTCCTGACGCTGAGAAAGAAGGTACGGCGTGTCGATGGAGAGGCTCCTCAGATCGAAGTACCAAGGATGTCTGGGCCACGACGAAGCCACCAGCACGAGCGTGCCCCCATCCTGCTTGAATTTCCGCAGAACCCGAGGTAGCAGGGATATCGGAGGAAACAGATACGCCAGGTGAAACGTCCACTTCATCGCCTGCGTCTCTTGTCCTTGACCCGTAAACGGGCAACTTGTAATTGTGACGGGAGGCCATCAAGTCCAGCTCCGGCAGCCCCCATCTGTCCACGAGCAGCTGAAACACCTCTGGGTGAAGCGACCATTCCCGGGGTGCACGTCATGACGGCTAAGGAAGTCCGCCTCCCAATTGAGGACGCCGGGGATGAAGACCGCCGAGATTGCTGGAATGTGGCACTCCGCCCAAGCATGGATGCGAGACACCTCCGACATCGCAGCCCAACTGCGAGTCCCTCCCTGGTGGTTGATGTACGCCACCGTGGTGGCGTCGGACTGTACCTGAACCGCCCTTCCGTGAAGAGCGGCGCCGGACGACTGCAGGACTCTGTACACTGCCCGCAGTTCCAGGATGTTGATGGGCAGAAGTGCTTCCTCCGCAGACCAACGACCCTGTAGTGACAACAAGCCTGTCACTGCCCCCCAACCCCGGAGACTGGCATCTGTTGTGAGCAGGACCCAGTCCGGGATCCAAAAAGGGCGCCCCACGACCAGATGAGCTGTCTGAAGCCACCAAGCCAAAGACTACCGAACCTCCGGGGACAACACCAGCATCTGACAGCGGATCCGGTGAGGTAACCCGTTCCCTTCTGTTAGAATCAGCCCCTGCAGGGGCCGTGAATGGAACTGGGCAAATTCCACCATGTCGAATGCCGACACCATGGACCCCAGAACTCTCATAGCCGAATGGACCGACAGGCGGCAACTGCTCAGGCAATTGTGTATACGTAGCTGTAGGGAGGAGACCTTCTCCGGAGTCAGGAAGATCCTTTGCTGACGAGAATCCAACAGGGCTCCCAAATGAACCATCCGCTGTGGAATCAGGGAGGACTTTCTCCAATTTATCAACCAACCGTGCGCTTGTAGACAAGCGATCGTCAGGTGGAGATGTTGAAGCAGTGCCTCCGGAGAGCTCGCCAGCAAAAGGTCGTCCAAATACGGCAGCAGTCGTACATTCTGGTTCCGAAGATGCGCGGCCATAACTGCCATCACTTTGGTGAATACCCTCGGTGCCGTGGAGAGGCCAAAGGGTAGCGCCCGGAACTGATAATGATGCTGAAGGATCGCGAACCTCAAATACCGCTGGTGCGAAGGTGCATGGGACATGGAGGTAGGAGTCCTGGATATCCAGGGACACCACGTAATCCCCAGGTTCCATCGCCAGAATGATGGAACGTAACTTTTCCATCCTGAATTTGGGAACTCTGAGGAATTTGTTCCGAGACTTCAAATTGAGGATAGGGCAATGAAAACCATTGGGTTTCTGCACCAGAAACAGAGTAGAGTAGTACCCCGTCCCTCGATGCGATTGAGGAACGGGAACAATGACCCCTGCTTTCAGCAAGGACTCTACAGCTTCCTGAATCTGCAAAGCCTTGGTATTGTCCTGAGAAGGACTCGTGCAGAAAAACTGGCGGGGCGGTCTGTGCCGAAAGGACAGGGCGTACCCCTGGGAGACCACTTCTCGAACCCAGGCATCCGTGGTGGTATTGTGCCAGCACTGGGCAAATTGAAGAAGTCGGCCTCCCACCCCCCTGGGGTCCCCCCAGAGGGAGGCCCATCCCATCAGGCAGAAGGTTTATCCTCCTGCTTGGAAGAAGGGCGCCTGGCACTCCAGGCCTGCTTCTTGGGCTTAGAGGCGATCTTGGTCGCCGACTGCCTCGGGAAGGACTGACCTTTGGCCTTGCCCTGAACCCGAAAGGACCGAAAGGTGGAGCTCAACACCTTAGCAGGTGCTGAAGCCGAAGGGAGGAAGGCTGATTTAGACTTAGCCAGAGTATCCCCTATTTTGTCCAAGACTGGACCAAATAGCAACTCCCCATTAAAAGGTAAAGCCTCCAGGCCCTTTTTGGAGTCTGCATCAGCTCTCCAGGACCGCAGCTACAAGGACCGACGCGCCGACACCCTAGAGGTCAGCTGGCTTGCATCCAACGATGCTTCCCCAATATAGGAAGCCGCATCTCTCATCTGTCCTATCAACGCTTTCTGAATATCCGGAGCATCGTCCGGAAAGTTATCCTCTAAAGCGTTGGCCCAGCTCTCAATGGCCTTAGCCACCCAAGAGATGGCCATGGACGGGCGGGCCACTGCCCCAGAGAGAGTAGATAGATTTTAAGCAAATCTCCACTTTCCTGTCCGTGGGATCCTTCAGAGAGGAGATAGACGGTAAAGGCAAAGTAGCGCTTTTAATTAAACGGGTGACATGGGAATCCACCGCAGGCGGAGCTTCCCATTTCTTGCAATGAGCCTCAGGAAAAGGATAGTTGGATGCCAACCATTTCTGAGGTTGGAATCTCTTGCCCCCGCAAGACGGTCCGCGATCGACGCCAGCACTTGTGAAAACATCGCCCAAGGAGGATCTTGCACCACCGGGGGTTTAGAGGGACCAGGTACCAGCTGGCACCGCCCACCCAGACCGTCCTGAGACAAATCCACCCCATCAACCCCTGCCGAACAGCGCCAGCAGGAAAACAACACAGAAGCCACGGAGCCATTCTCCTCATCCGACATGACACAAGAACTTTGCAATATATATGTATCACCGAAAAGAGGTGAGGCGTATAACACCTGCGCACTCCCAAGTATGCAACACAAACAGCCCACAATATGGCACTGTGTAGCACACCACTGTATGTGACGGACCTACGTAGATTTATATAAGTGAGGTACACAGAAAAAACACCCCTCCCCCACTCATCTGCGGGCCGTAGGAGAAGGATAGGGATAGTGATAAGACAGTCAGCAGAAATTAGCACAGACAGCAGCACTAGCAAAAAGTCACATACCATGCAGAGAAGTTTTACTCACTGCACCTTTCGCTACAATCAACCTCCTCCCAGATTCAGTGTCTGGGAGGGCTATAGCGCTGCGAACACCGTCCTTTTACAGGGGAGAGGTACGCAGGGTTGACCGGTCCTGCCTGGGAGATCTGCGTTGCCACTGAGAAGATGGCCGCCGGAGAGCTCTGAGGAGGAGTGCCCGCAAGAGTAACAGCCCAGCGACGCCAGCACGCATGAGAGAAGGCGTGCTGGGCTGAGGGGAGGAGCCGCTAAACCAGGGAAGGCTGCCTCCCCTGGCTAGTGATTAACCCCAGAGACGCTAGTTCCCTTCCAGCACTTATTCCCTGGTGGTCCAGTGGTCACGCGGGGTATTCCTGGAGAGGGGGAGCCCGCCGCCGCTACTAATGCTGCCGGTCTGTCCCCAGAGACCGGCGGCTAAAAGACTGCATTTCCCCCCGCGCGCTGCACGAGGCTTACCTGGCCCCGTGCGTCCGGCAGCAGTCAGTGGGAGGTCCCGGAGCCACGCTAGTACTGACTCCGGGGTCCCGCTGCAATCCCCAGATCAGTACTGGCGTCACAACGCCAGCGGGGCTGTTGGAGCGGTAGCGTGGACGTCCACATGGACAGTCTGATGCTCCCGCTCTGAAGAGTAAAAATAAATAAATAAAATCTTCTTGCAAAAATTAAAAATAAGCTTAGGGGCTGCTTATGCAGCCCCACCGTGTCAGGGTGACCCGACTCCGGCCGGGCACCAACTAGAACTGAGGAGCCTGTGGCTCGGGGGTGGGGTATAGAGGAGGATGGACCCAAGTGCATCCTGGGAGCAGCAAAAGCTTTAACTGCGTGGTGCCCGTGGATCCAGATCCAGCTATACCCCAAGGTCAACCCTCTGGACCCCCTATGGACCCTGAAGTAGAAATATAATAAAAGCAGTGACCAGACGGAGATCATAGCAAAATGCATGGGAAGCTACTGCTGCGAGTCAGGCGTTTATATTCCAGGACGGGGCTGAGCACTCTCACATCACATAAAAATGTATTTTCAGGATAATTCCATTAAAAAAAAAAATTTTAAAAAAAAATTATATATATATATATATATATATATATATATATATATATATATATATATATATCTACGGGAAATCCAATCTGATTGACGGTCATACCTTTATCCTCAGCCTCTTCCATGTCCTTCTTATTAGCATACAGAATCTCATCTCTGTGATCCGTCAGTAAGTCGGCAAGGCGATAAATTATTTCTGCCCTCTGTTCAGAGAAATTCCAAAGACATTACATTATATTATCCAACAGATTATTGCTACATTAGCCACGTATGTAAACATATAGGAGAGTCTATTGTTTTTTTATGTCGCTACAATTAATGGCCGCCCTATGTTGCAATTCTATCGTTTTGGGTGCCTATTAATCATTGAGCTCTTCGCGATCAATTAGACCGGCTTTAGCCACGTAAACCGGCTAAACCCGTCTAAAGTCCAGGTTAAGGTGCCCAAACTCGCATTTTGGCGCCCAAAACAAGGACTTATCCCACTTTGCCGGCGCCTGTTTGCACCTAATAAAGCGACAGCTGAACTGCTCCAGTGGGCACCTTGCACTATCGCCCGTTACTTTAAATAACGGAGTCCTGGCCTGCCTGGTCTCACACACTCAGTGAGTGCAGCACCAGCACCACACTCCCCAGAGCTGCTCTCTGTACTTCCTGTGGGCAGCCATAGCAACAGCCTGGACTCAGACGAGCAGCTGCAGGCAGTCAGAGGGGAGGCAGTGTTTGTGACTGACTGTATATGGCCATGTAATTACCCGACTTGTATGTATCATTTCAAATAACTTATCATATATGGTCGGTGATGATTGGTGTTGTTGGTTACTAGAGATGAGAGCAACAACATATTAAGTGGGCTAATTACATGGCCACCATTTTGCTTTAGTCATATGGCCACCATATATATGTATTACACATACATACATACATACATCTCCCTCCAAACTGGATTCTAGGGAGACAGTCCCGCATTTCTGGCACTATACCGCCATCACATCCGCGGCTCGCAGGGCCCCGCAGGGTGGTTAGGAAGCCACCTATCACCCTCTGCTTAGAGCAAGCAGTGAATAAATGCTGTGAGCATGCCCGGCAGCTCCTGGAGTGCTGGGCATGCCGCCAGCATGACAAAAGGAGTGTGGCGCGTAGGTAGGGCTTTTCAAAGTACACCACGTGGGGTGCCAAAAAAAATAAATAAAATTTGCTTACCAAAAAAATTGGGCTCGGGCCGGCCCTGCTCATACCCTAAGGATTTCACCGTCAGCTAGACATGTATAGTAGGCGGACACACCGTCTGATAGTCTAGTTGTATTTGTCCTCCATATCTAAAGAGTGTGGAAAGTTACTGCGCTCTCCTAAATGTATCCTAACTTGTGTTATCGTTCAATCCCTCAGCTCCGTATCTTTAACGAACACATAGCTTGAATAGAAGCAGTCAGCATATTGTGAGAGGGGTTCAACCAATGTGTTTCCAGGATTATTCTTACATGGCCATATAGATTTAGCAAAAAAAATTAATACTGTTTGTTTAACAAGCAAATGGGTTGAGACCTGGGGGTAAATTTACTAAAGTGAGAGTTTTTAGAAGTGGAGCATAGCAACCAATCACATTCTACCTAACATTAACTAGCACCTTCTAGAAGATAATAGCTTGAATCTGATTGGTTGCTATGGGCAACATCTCACACTTCTAAAAACTCTCACTTTAGTAAATATACCCCGTAGAATCAAATGACTATGAACCCAAAGAACCCTCATCCGAATCTAAATGTAAACTTTATTAGATGTCAACTAAAACAGAATTTAATGAGTACGTGTTAGAAAGACCTATCGCACAGGAGTCATTAGGGACCGTAGCAGTACCTGCTCTGGCTGCAGTGCAGCCAAGTTCCGCCCGCCGGTCCGCGCCATTTCAGCCTGTTGTTCCACGGTGGGTCCTACAAAGAATTAGAGGGGACAATGAGGGATAGAAGTTTAAGAGGGGTATTTAATATGAAACGTTAACCTCGCCAGCGAGGTTTTCGCCGCACATTGGAGGTTTTGCCAGTGAAAAAGTATTGCGCGCGCTCCCACTTATCCCCGTATTCAATTTGAAATCGTCGAAAATGGGACCCGGCAATACTTGGATCGGCGAAACAAAACTTGAATTTTCAGGAATTGTAGGAGCCCCCTAAAGATGTTCAGACCTCGGGGATCACTATGGGTAACCCCGTTTTTGCCTGCAGAAGAAAGTCGGGGTTTTAAATAGCCATGCAGGTGTTTTTTTTCCCGACATTGAAGAAGTGATGCAGAAGAGCACTTAGGTTTTTTTTTTTTCGTTTTTTTAAGTGGTCTCATCAAATTTGGGGTACATGAAAATGGGTACTAGCATATGTTTAAGTCACTAAAGGTAATTTTTAAAAATTCTGCAAAAATGCACCTGCCGCTACTTTGCGTAATGAAAAAAACACCTGCCTGCGTCCATTCGGGAGCCATCTGTATGTGTATACAGATAGCTGTGTTGCGTGGCTCGGCTAAAAGCGTTTTTTTTTTTTTTTTTAAATCCCATGGATTACTGCGGAGAACAGCGCTGGATGTAGGGGAGTATGAAATCTTCCTTGCAGGGCCAAGTTTTAAGGATCTCTACTGGAGAAGGGGACAGACACTTCTGGTATAGGTAAGTATGTGTGAATGAGTAGGTGTATGTAATAAACTTATACTGGGCACAGTGTGTGTGTTTTGTCTTTTTTAACTATTTATTTTACAGTGAAATTACAGGTGCCGCATGTCTGCTAGTACTTACAGTTCCACAAGTGCAAAATGGCAGGCATGCTGGCACTTGTAGTTCCACTGTAAAGTAAAATAGTGTTACATTATTTGGCCCCCCTATTATCCCCATACCCACCGCCCCAGGGGTATGGGGATGATCCCCAGTGATTGGGTTTCTGGGCTGTGGCATTACACCCTGGTCGGTTGGGTCTGGTGCTGGTCTTAAATATAGGGGTACCCCACGTCGTTTTTGCCCCCTATATTTAAAACCAGCACCAGTCCCTGCAGCCTGGTGTTTGTTTCTAAAATACGCTGGAACCCTACACATTTTGTTCCCCGTATATTTAGAAACCACCACTGGCTGGCAAGCCTGGGGCTGGTTTAGCTATTGGGGGGGGGGGGGGGACGACCTTATGTCATTTTTTTTGTAAATTTTTACAGGATAACAAAAACGGGAATTTTCGGGAAATATTCTAGGGACCCCCCTAAAGATGTAAAGATGTCTACACATGGGGGATCACTATGGGTACCCCCATTTTTAACTCCTGAAGGAAGTCGGGTTTCTAATAGCCGAGGCAAGTGCATAAATGCGACTTTGAAGAAAGTGGTGCAGAAGAGCATTTAGATTTTTTGGGGGGGAAAAATAACTATGCCCAGCAAATTTGGGGTACTTGAAAATGGGGGTCAGCATATTTTAAAGTTGCTAAAGAGACTTTAAAAAATCGTGAAAAACCCACCTGCCGCAAGGAGCTGCAATGAAAAAAAAACACCTGGGGCATACTTGGGGACCCCCCAGAGTCAAGTTCGCTATTTTTTAACTTTGTTCCCCAACTTTTTTTTTTTTTTTACACCCAAAATTCAAAGTGATTTTTTTGGGGTGTCCCGATTTTTTGATTCATTCTGAAGGGTGCAGGCTATTTTTTTTTTTTTTTAAGCCTGCACCCCTAAACCCCAATTCTTTACTTTTTTTCGCCACCTATTCAGTGGTGAAAAGTTATCCCCGTTTTTTTTCAAAGACTTTTCGAACCTGCGAAAAGTCTTTGAAATTGAATACAGTGTAAAAGCAAAACCTGCGATAATGACGTCATAGGTGCGAAAACATCACAAAAACTGAGTTTTCGCTCCCATATTGAATACCCCTATAAGTGCAGGTTGCTGTACCAGAGGGGATGTAGTTACCATCCAGGCAGTCAGGATGCTGGCACTCAGAATATCGGCACCGGTATCCAGACAGCAGTTGGAATCCTGACTCCAGAATTCCATCCGTCGACAACCCAACATTACGGTATTAGGATTAGGGGGGAGGGTTAGGTTTAGGGGTTAGGCACTAGGGGGAGGATTAGGCTAGGTTGCGGGAAAGGTAGGTTAAAGACACTTACCTACTTGGGTCAAGATTCTGACTGTTGGAATGCCGCTGTCGGTATTCTGACGCCAGATCCTGTACCCAACCCATACCAAAGTAAGGGGTAACATGAGCATAAAGAAGATAGCATGGTGGTAAAATGAGACATCTGCAGGTGGAGCAGGGCATCAGGGACAGCTGTATAAGTAACAAACAACTGTATGAGGGGTATCCAAATAGCTGTGAAAAATGTCGCCCGATTTTTTTAATCGTGCTATCCAATTAAACCCCGTTTATTACGGCCGAAAATGTTCTGGTTTTCTCACGAAAAAACATAGGATTAGCGAAAAGTCGCGGACCTATGTGTTTTCTCTGCCACGGTCGGGAGACAAAACACCACCTCATCGGGGAGGCAGGCGAAACAAAATCCCTGACAAGGGCCGGCTCCGGGGCTAATTGGATACCCCCCTATGCTACAAGAGTTGTACGTAAATCCAATGTGTACAACTCTGATGTTTGAAGATCTGCGCATGCGCAGGATAGAGCTCGCAGTGCCCGGACACTGCACCCTGATTGACATAGTCGCTAGGCAGCGTTCCAGTAAATGGGGGTGTGTCGGCCCAGTTTCCTAGGCGTGCTGAAGCCAGTGGCTGCGTCCTTGTACGCAGCTTTATCTGCGTGAAAACACCGCCCATCCTTAGTAACTTGAGGGTTACACAGATGACCGATGTTCACACAAAGTGAACCGATGCTACATCTTCGGATCACAGAAGCCGGCAAGGGGCCTCTATTTACTAAGGAGACTCCTGCAGCATTAGCACATTTTAGCGCAGCTACTGTGCTACATCTGCAATCTCTGAAACAGGCCCTGTATTAGCAACGCCAACAAAAAAAACAAGTAAAATAATCTATAAAGAGGCAACCGCAGACAACCTGTTAATAGATTGTTACTATGTTTTAGTTATTACATTTTTAAACTCACCGGCTGGTTTTACTTCTGAAAAAAACGTGCCGACCTTCTTCCCTTCCACAATGTCGGTAATCACGTGTCCGGATATTTTAGGATGAGTTCCATTGGCAATGACGACAGAGGTGCCGCCTTGAAGCGCCCACAGAGCAGCCTTCACCTGTAACAATTGTCATAAGTGTGTAATTGAAAACAAATATACAGCACAAAATCCGAATACGACTATAAATATACTGGATTATGAATAGCAAAACAGAACAGTCCTTGCAGACCCTACCTTTGCTTCCATGCCTCCCATACCAACTCTTGATTTGGATCCGAAGGTCACTGACTGCTGATCACCCGGATAGAAGATGTCAATAAGTTTGGCATCGTCTGACCCAGGTGGGCTGTCAAACAGCCCTAAAAACAAAAGCAAAAGCATATTACCTAGTGAAAGTACAAATAGGCAGTGCACAAATATCTCTACCAAAGCAGACTGACATCTTGATCTAATGAAAACTTAGATTCATTTTAAAACCTCGATATTGACAAAGTCGGTGAGAAATGATTAAATCACACTAATTCCAATATTGCAGATTGCTCTTTAATGCTACAAAGCTGGAGAATGGTGATCTTGTATGGAATGCTTCATCATTTCCTTTCCCTGGATGTCACTCAGACCCTCATTAATGCTCCTATCTCTTGGCATTGTGACTAATCATCCTCTCTCTTGCCAAGACTCTCTGAGAAGTCATCCACTGACTCCACATTCACTCTAGAATACAATTCAATCTGCTTACACTCACCTATATAGAGCCCAATACATACACCTCCCATCCTACATCTCCAACCTAGTCAAGGAAAACTTTGCTTCCTGACAACTCCATCCTGCTAATGACCACAGCCTCTCTTCTCCTATCACCTACTCAGACTCTCCCCTGCAAGAATTTTGCTGGGTACACACTTGACAATAGATAGTTTGTACAGCCGTCTAACGACATATCATCTAGAGACCGTCAGCCGGTGTGTACACGATACATCTGTTAACCAGGCTGTTTGTGTATATACTGCATTGGCCACGTACCACAGCAGATGCAATATATCCAAACGATCGTGCACAACTGCCTGTGCGTCCGACCAACTCATATGCTGGGCGCAGGAACCAGCAACAATGACGTCACAACTCGTTCCTGCGGCCAGACATCCCAGGCGGCTGATTGGTAAGTGTGTATGCACATATTGTTTCTGCAGGACACTAACCAAAATCATTAGATCGGTCGGCCTGACGACTAAACCATCGTTGAGTAGCCCACATATGCAGCTGTAGTGCCACACATTGCCTACCCCTGTTCTGGCATATAACAGGTCTTTAGGCACAGACTTGAAGTCCAGGGCAATTATGGATTGAGGGATAATTAAATGTAGAATTCCTGGTCCATCTAGAACCCTTGTCCATGGACTAGTTGTCCCCAGGTAAAAGAAGCATTCTGCACCAGTGGTGGGGGAGGAAAAAACAAACACAGAACTTTCCCATTACAATATATCTTCCTCCTTCCAGGTTTCACTTCCTCGTCACTCACTGTCCTGGACGGTTTATTGAATTGCCTTTCAGTGAGTCAAACAAATACAAAGGAAATTGAAGCAAATAAGTGCCAATACCAAACCAATACAATGTTACCTTCCACATCCGACAGAACGATGATTAAGTCTGCTTTCATTTCGACCGCTAGTCGTGCCGCCAGGCTATCATTGTCCTTTATGCTGATCACCTGCAGAACAAATCACGGTTACCAAAGATAAAAAAGAAAGAAAGATTGGAATGTATTGATATAACAGGAAATGTAACCAGCAATACAGCAGAGAAGCAAAGCAAACAGCAGCATGCAAAGAGGCGCAGGAAGGCAGCGATACCGCTCAGATGCAGCACTTAGCACTAAAGGATCAGAAGATATAGGGTAGAAAAAAACAACAACCTAATATTAGTACATAAGCATTGCCAAGGCAGCAGTTATAAAAAAATAAAGAGGTTTAAAAGAGACATTCACGCTTTTTTTTTTTTCCTCAATGAAGTTATATTCCCACAATTGAGAAGATGATTAATGTATCTGTGTTAATTTTTAACCAGAGAGCACAAAGCCCCAGAAATACTGTGACTGCCACAATTTGACTGAATTTTGGATGAAAATTTGCGAATAATAATGAAAGTCGTTTTTTTTTCCCCTTCTTAAATGATGCGGGCAGCCCCCACCCCCCACTTACTATATAAACCATCTGCTATCGCCATGGGAACTGCTGGCACCACAGCACAGCAAATAAAAACATTGGGAATGACCTTTGACTTTACATCGTCTTCTAAACTTCTTGTGCACTGCTCCCCGCCCTCTCCTCCGCTTGGCCAGACTTGCCCCGGAGCTCCAATTTCAAGTGTTCCCTAATACTTGTCTTTCATGCTAGTCTTACCCGCCCCATAGAAAACCTGTCCCCTCTCTCTTGCCATTTCATCACTTTCCCCTCTCCCTCTATCGTCTCAAATTCTTTGCCCATCATCAAATCGACTCCTTCGTCCCGCTCCACTGTCCCCCTTCCACTCATTTCCCACCACCACCATCATGTCCATTTGCCCCCACCACGGATGACGTTAGCCCTCACAAACATGGTCTTCAGTTTCTCCCGTCTCCTCGTTTCCTTCTTTCTAGTTGTGCCTCCGAACAGTGTTACTTTTTTAGTAGCTTCATTTTGTATTGATTTTTTTAGTGACGCTGCCGTTTCTCTTGCGCCCTGTCTATTATGTTCTGTTTATATCTTATACAGTGCTGCGGAACCTGCAGGGCACCTTATATATGTAAACTATGACGGTCATCTCTGCAGTGCCCGAAAACAGGTTGAATAATACAGTTTCATTTTGAGAAGCTGTGTTGCCTATATATATATATATATATATATATATATATATATATATACATACACATACACACATAGAATTTTTTTTTATTTTTAATATTATATGGTTCTAGCGACACTGCTCATGTAGCTCTTCTAATGCTGATCAGAACAACCTATCCAACACTGAAGAGATCAGTAATCACGCTGATATTGCATGACAGCACCACCCTATGCCTTTCTCTAAAACCCCATTAGTTGGTATAGCAGGCACCTTGTAAATAACTTTACCCAGAATTCCCTTAATGTTTGCAAAGAAACCTGTGCAAGAGAATGTTGCAGATCGATGTAGGACAGTTAACCCTTAGTGCCGCAGAGAACTGTTCATTTGACATCATGTTCAACCATAAAGGCAGCAGGAATAACAAAAGATTTACAAATGCATAATCAATTGTAAAATACAAAATAAAACAACATTTGCTTTTGTTGTCGCGTGAATACCTCATTTAAGGCTGAGGATAAGCAAAAAGTCAATAGCTGAGGAACTAAATAAATCAAGCGTGTTAATCAGGTAACAGAGGTGAGAAAGCGGAAAGGTTAAATCCCTAATAAAAAAAATGAAAAGAAAACACAGCAAGAACCACATCCCAACTCCAGTGCCTATTATTTATTCTCCAGTCACTGTTACTTTGTAGGTCTACTGCTATTGATTTTGTTGGACCTAGGGGCCATGGGAACCCAATGAGGTTAC
The DNA here is from genome assembly GCA_031769625.1 of Taudactylus pleione. NCBI lineage: Eukaryota > Metazoa > Chordata > Amphibia > Anura > Myobatrachidae > Taudactylus > Taudactylus pleione. The sequence goes on along the minus strand of JAUIMM010000033.1, from coordinate 1,697,713 downwards.
ATTGGAACAGATTGGCTTCATTTACATGGATACCGTTTCAGGTCATAACATGGCTGCCTCACTGTGCGGTGGCGACAGCCATCCTGTTTGGGTGATTTTGGAGATGTACAAGGGTGTTACAATAAGTAAGGGAACAAGACCTCTCACATGTGTAATGTTCTTTATTTCATTCTAATTTCCCGCCAGACCGGAGCAGGTAGGCCACTGCTTCCCCTCACGGCCATTAGACTGCACCTCATATCAGTCATACTGTCCCTACATCAGCTGTAAGATGGCGGGGCTGGAGGAAAAATGGTCAGACATTGAGGTGCGTAGTGTGATCAGATTTCTGCGTCTAAAGGTACATCAGCAGCTGAAATTATTGCCAACTTGTCCAGGTGTACGGTGATAACGTCATGTCACGGAAACAGGTTTGGTGTACTGTCTTGGATAACTTCAGGACAGATGTTCAAGATGAGCAGCGATCCGGCCGGCTAAGCACGTTCACCACAGATAACGATTTGTGCCGCATTGAAGGTCTGATTCAGGAACAGGCGCATTAGAGTCAGTGATATTGCTGACGAACTGAACATCTCAGTGGGTACTGTGCACACCATCGTTCATGAGCAACTGGGGTACAGGAAAAGGTGTCCACGCTGGGTACCAAAGCCACTCACAGAAGTCCACAAAACCAATAGGCTGGGATTGTCTCTCGTGCACTTGGCACTGTACCATGAGGAGTGAGTGCAGTTCCTGCAGCGTATTGTTACAGGCGATGAAACATAGGTGCATCATGTGACACCAGAAACGAAGCAAGCATCCATGACATGGAAACACACATCATTCCCATATTAGAAAAAAAATTCAGCACAGAAGGTCATGGCGACGTGTTCTGGGGCCACAAGGGCGTGCTTGTTGTTGATTTCCTCACCAAATGATACTGTGAATGCGGTTTGCTATTGTGGCACATTGATGCAGGCGCAGAGGGAAATTCGTCAAAAATGACCCGGGTTGCTGCGAAAAGGCATTGTATCGCTGCACAATGATGCCAGGCCACCCTCAGCCAACCGCACGCATGATTTGTTACGGTGCTACCATTGGGAGGTACCGGACCATCCTCCCTACAGCCCTGACCTGGCACCAAGTGATTTCCATCTCTTTGGAACTTTGAAGAAGCACCTGGATGGAAGCAGATTCACAATCAGCGGTGAAGTTCAGCAAGCTGTCATGTCCTGGCACTAACTTCTTCTATGCCGGGATAGATGCCTTGGTGTACTGTTGGGACAAATGTTTAGACAAGTATGGGGACTAGGTGGAAAAATAATCTGTACCAAGGCCATACTACTGATTATATGTATATGTACGAGTTGGATACATATAAGCAACGAGAGGTCTTGTTACCTTCTTTATTGAACCACTCTCGTATCAAAGCACTGAAGAGCGTGGAGAAGTTCCCCATAGCAACCAAGGTTCTACCTACCATTTTATAGAATGTAAATGATAAACGCTACTTCAATGCTGTTTGTTGCTTATGGGCAACTCCTCCGTTCTTTTCACTTCTTGATACATCTCCCCCATTGTGTACGCTTTGCATGCCCGGAGTTACGGTATCCTGTATCATGGACAAGCAATCCTAAGCGCTAGGCACTGCAGTTATACGTCACCTTTCTTCTCCGCCTTCCAGCATTCATGCGTTAATGTAGCCATGCCAAGCACTATCGCTACAGCAGCCCTGCATGCAGCCTGAGCCCGCAGGAATACTTCACCCACATTTACCCCCTGGAGATCACTGTTGGGTTCAGGAGGAGGAACAACCGCATCGTTGGTGTTAATGATCGGCACGATGTTCATCCGCAGTAACTCGTGTAGCGTGCCATTTAAATTCCGTCTTTTCTGCTCGTCGTGGAAATCCAGGTTTGTGACTAAAATCTGAAAAAATAAAAATAGGCTTATAAGACACCGCTATAAAAGTGGGTTTATGCACACACTCCGTGCCTGTTCGTATACCTAAATAAGGTTAACAAAAACATTACTGTAAACTAACTTGTACCAACTTCGGGACACTATGGGAAAAAAGTGTACATAAATATTCAATGGGTTGCCTTTAGTAACAGCACCTTTTATACAGTGACCTGTGCACCAGTTCTGGCAAAGGGCCACAGCTTTATCAGACCCAGCGCTGGCGAAAAGCCCAGACCACTGCATGGGAACAGAGCCTGGTCACCGCCCTGCTGCTGGGTAACAAAGTGCTTTCAGGGGAACTCAGATGGACATCATTGGAGAATAAATATCACATATTTCAGGTACGATGTGACTCATCTGTCTGCAGTAAATGACAGCAATAAATTAAAGGCCAGATTTATTGTACTGGGACATTGCTGCTTTCCAATAAGTCTAAAGTCTGCAGAATGCAAAGATGGAATAAAAATATTAAGGGAAAAAAAAAAAGATAGTTAAGTAAGGTTGTAACATTATAATTCCTCCGCTGCTTACCTGTGCTGCACAAATACTGTACTGTGTAAACATGGCCTCATAAAGTGCCATAAGCCCGCTCTGGCCAGCAGCTGCGCACGCACGGGCCTCCAGCACGGGGACTTGCTGTGCAGAAGAAAGAGGAAAGTTTGAGTAAAAGGCAAACGCCATCATCCCTCAGGTCATGTCCCCCAGGTGTTTGCTCACCATGTCTTTCAGCTGGTTCTGTCCTGAGTGCAGTGCTTGCCGCACGCTCTGAGACAAGAGGATTTCATGGCGGAGACGCTGTTTCCCAAAGGCTACAGCACCGCTGGTGACGATCATCATTTCCCGGCCTTGGTTCTGCAGCACAGACACCTGAAGGAGGAGGATAAGCTGTTCTCAGGAAAGTTCATCCACTGCTCTAGTTCTATTTCTAGCTACAGACTGAAAACTAAATTGGGGCAGAGTTCTCAGTCATAGAATGACAAAACGAATCAGCTAAGGGGCAGAGCCGCGCCCGGGGCCCCAAGCCTAATAGGCAGAGCCGCGCCCGGGGGGGCCAAGCTTAATAGGCAGAGCCGGGCCCTGAAGGCCAAGCCACGCCTGGGGAGCCAAGCCTAATAGGCAGAGCCGCGAACGGGGGGGGCAAGCTTAATAGGCAGAGCCGCGAATGGGGGGGCCAAGCCTAATAGGCAGAGCCGCGAACGGGGGGGCCAAGCCGCGCCCGGGGGCCAAGCCTAATAGGCAGGGCCGTGCCTGGGGGGCCAAGCCTAATAGGCAGGGCCGCGCCCGGGGGGGTCAAGCCTAATAGGCAGAGATTGGGAGAAAAAAAAAAAAATATGCAGCCATATAAATAAACTATAAGATATAAATATTGTTTATTTCAATAGCCTAAATGGGTTCTGGACTATAGACAGACAGTAATGGGCGGTATCCACTAAGCGATTTAAACAAGCGATTGCACGATAACGATGTCGTTATCGTGCAATCGCTTGCAAATCGCGCATTCATCGGTGATGTTTTGGACGGAAGCGACCCGCGATGCGCGTGCCCGTGGGTCGCTTCCGACATCAGACATCGCCCGTACATGCAGGTCAACCTGACGATCTTGTCTGGTTCAGCATGTGCGGGGATGAGGGATGTGCCTGGACTGAACGTTCAGTCCTAGCACATCACTAGCTATACAAACGACAGCACGATTGCAATGTCGCAATTGTGCTCTCGTTTGTATATCGCTTAGTGGATACCCCCCATAACTTGTTAGACAATGTCTAGATAGACACCAGATCTTAGACAGTTAATAGTTAGACAAGGATAAAAGTTCGACACAGACAAAAGTCAGACACACTAAAGTTAGACATGTAAAAAGTTCTACAGGTAAAAAAATATTGACAGGGTCAAAAGTTCGACACAAAAATGGTCGACACTTTATTTTATTTTTAGTATTAGGTTTAGGCACTTACCCCCATGGTTAGGGTTAGGCACTTACCCAGACTGTTAGGGTTAGGCACCAGGAGGGAGGGTTAGGGTTAGGCACTTACCCAGACGGTTAGGGTTAGGCACCAAGGGGAGGGTTAGGGTGAAGATTAGGGCTAAAAAACAAATTGTCGAACATTTTCGTGTCGAACTTTTGACCCTGTCGACCTATTGTACCTGTCGAACTTTTTACATGTCCAACTTTAGTGTGTCTGACTTTTGTTTGTGTATAACTTTTTTTCCTGTCTAACTATTGACCGTCTAACATCTGGTGTCTATCTAGACATTGTCTAACTAATTACTGTCCATCTCTTATACCACACCCAGCATAAATATCCCAAGACCTGTATTCTGTGTTAAATACATACAATGTATTCAATACCTGAACCCACTGACTGCAGTCAATTCTGTTACTATAAAAAGAAACATAGAATGGATACATTGAATACCCCTGAATGATATACAAATCTGAACTAGAAACAGAGTATCCATCTGAAGCCATTTACCTGCTCTACAATGGATGCCAACCTTCCAAGAGCCAATCCACACTCATCGCCTCGCGTCACCACGGCACTTCCTAGCTTCACCACAATGCGCTTAGCATGCTTCAGCTCACTGCGGTGCACAAATGGCTTTCCGTGCGAGCGGATAAGTGGCATGGTCAGGAAAGGGATATTGCTCCAGTGCCGGTGAGGTTGCTGAGCAGGGCTGGAGGCAGGGACATCTAGGTTACAAGGCAAATTATTACACACTCAGTGTGGGAAACATTCAGTAACCAATGGTCATAAAACTTTGCTTTCTCTCAATATTATGCCACGTGTTACTACAAAGTAGTATTTCAGAGACGGCATATAGACTACAGAAGAGCACACAGCATACACCAACGCATTTCACTGTAAGGAGTGTGACGAGGCTTTATGGCTAAAGGCCTTGCAAAGCCATGACAGACTTTACTGAGAAATGCACGTTGGAGTTCGCAGTGTGCTATGGCGCGGACTACACGCGGGGGTGTGCATCGTCAGCAACATAGCGGGTACACACTGCCCAATGTGGACGATATATCGTCTAGTGTGTACCCAGCTTTAGAGGCATTACTTATGACCAGACTTCCACATGTAGAAACAGTGAGATATGGCTGCCTAAACACATAGGAATAGGGACCAATGTTTTTTTTTTTTTTTTTTTTAGGGTTATCTCCACAGTTATGTGTAAAGCGGCTAAACCCGTCTAAAGTCCTGCTGTGTGTGCCCAAACTCCCGTTTGGGCGCCCAAAGTTCTGACTTATCGCACATTTCTGCTCACCTGCCTGGGGGCTGCGAGCAGAAATGTGTGCTCCCATGGCTGTTCGCGCCTGAACAGGGTAACAATTGAATTGCTCTGTCGGGCACCATCAGCCGTGGGCGCAAGCAATAGAATCGCCCCCCCCCCCCCCAAAAAAAAAAAGGAATAATTCAGAAAACAGACTTGAATTTAATGCCCCAATGCAATTCCTTATGCAAAATTGTATAACTTATTATATATCATCTAGTTTGCTTAACTACTGTGCTGCTTACAGCTTGTACAATACCTGCATAGTAAGCCATCATTGCGCTGCCCCGGACATTGCTATTGTGCACTCACGATTACAATCACTGTTATATTAGGTGACACTGCATACAGGTACTTACATTTTAGATGAGATGGGGACGCTGTGGTCCGAACACGGGAGAAAAGATACTGTCCATTGAGGCGGCCACGACATCTCAGAGCAGCCCGGGATAACATTTTGCTAGGGAAGGAGAAAAAAAAATGGATCAAAACGTATCCAAAACTGCCTATAACTGTAGCCTAATTGCTGATGTTCACAAGTCACAGTGTCTGTAGATATGTAACAAAACCAAAAACTAACTTTTGTAAAGACACAATTTCACTTTGTATTGAGTACAGACTTGATATTTAGAACAAAGCATTTTTAATCTACAGATATATTACAGGAATTCAACCAAAGCAACCTAGTGCCAACTAATAAAAATAATAATCACCATCAAGTCATTGTGTGCCTGTTAGAAAAAGCATGAAAAACTCAGTAAAAACTAAACTTGCACTTTCTCCGGCTGCTGTGGAACTACAAGATCATGGATTTGAAATTGTAAAGCGCAATGCAATACTGTAAGCTGTCTTCATATAAAACATTTTTTAATAATAGTTAATAATCTTGCATATTCTGTCAGCACTAAATCAATTGTATCAGACCAGTGTTACCATAAAAGACTCCTATAAAAACGTCTCTCAATACACCCATCTCCAAAATTGTACCAGATAGCCCCGCTTGGCACCATAAAAGATGTGACTAAGCCATGCGCTGCATCTCTTTAAATTATATTTTACCAGTTATTTATATAGTGCACACATATTCCGCAGCGCTTTACAGAGAATATTTGGCCATTCACATAAGTCCCTGCCCCAGTGGAGCTTACAATTTATATTCCCTACCACATGCTCACACACTTAAACACTAGGGTTCATTTTTTTGGGGAGCCAATTAGCCTACCAGTATATTTTTGGAGTGTGGGAGGAAACCAGAGTACCCGGAGAAAACCCACGCAAGCACAGGGAGAATATACAAACTCCACACAGTTAGGGCCGAGGTGGGAATCGAACCCACGACCTCAGTGCTGTGAGGCAGTAATGCTAACCATTACTCCGTCTGTGATGCCCTGCTTTACTCAATTTCCGTCCATTTCACATGGCTAATGCATTAAAAGCACAAGGTACAGTACACCACGTACCCTGTACACCACTAGTGGATCTGTGTGCAACATTGTGGAAACTTACACTGCCACGATTGCAAGAAACGTACAAATCTTAAGTTCCCAGTACACTACAAGTCTGGTTTGCAGCTGTGGTGCGAAAAAGACACTGTGCCAGAGGTTCCCAAACACGGTCCTCAAGGCTCCCCAACAGTTCAGGTTTTAAGGATATCCATGCTTGGCCACAGGTGAATTAATTAGTACCTCAGTCAATTTGATTTAACCATCTGTGCTCAGCCATGGATATCTGTAAAACCTGAACTGTTGGGGAGCCTTGAGGACCGCGTTTGGGAAACTCTGCACTGCAAACAAAAGATGCTAAAGTACAAAAACTTGCTATACATGGGGCACCAAGTACCTCGCATCATAATGTGCACAAACTCTAAGTCTAGGTATCTGTATACAAAGTGTTCAGCAGGAATTTTCAGTAAAGCCAAATCCTATACCTAGCGTTCCTGGGGAGGTCCACAGAGATGCTGAATACACTGACAGGCTGATGAAACCCTGGTGCACAATTGCAGCAGATCATGTAAAATCCACATAAAAAGCAGGGGGAGGGGGCAATCCACACATACACACGCTCCATGTGATGGAAGCAGCCAATCCCAGCTCTGTAAAGGGCTGCTATGATTTGGGAAGCACCCTATGCATGCACTCCATTTCTCCATCAGCCTCAGCTTCCCATCTGTGTTGTTGAGTGGTGGCAATTTCAACTTATCAATGCAATCTCATGGTGGATTTTCTGCAGTTGCAGAAATAGGGTCACATCATCTGCACAAGACATGCAGCTGGCAGCACAGGTTCCCCCAGTGACAGCAGGACCAGGGATGCCATTGCCTATGCCACGTTGTCAATCAATGCAGTGATGTTACCCCATCCAAAACACCAAACTTCCCCCCCACCCATCAGTACCAGTCGCCTCCCTTCCTGGCCCCTGCAATGGTTTGACATGTAATCATGGCGCTGCATGCAGGTTGCTTTGCAGAACATACTCCAGCACAACCATTTAGACCTGGCGGTGTAAATTAATACTCATCGCACGCACAGCAGTCGCACCTGACACGCACGCCTGCTGACTAAGAGCACCGGCTACACCAGGAACCCAGCACACGGGCCGCGGCCTGCACCTCTCCACCCCCTACCTTTGCCGGAGCCTGCGCTGTCCCGGGACCCTGCTGCTGATGTGTTACAATAAAGCCGGTACTAGAATTTGGAGTCCCGGCAGCAGCATCTGCCGTCGGACTGCGCATGTGCGGAAAAGGGCGCGGGTGACGCGCGCGCGCAGTGAGTACCCTGCCAGGTACTTCACATCCCAGCATGCCTTGCCCTAGTTGTTAGCATGAACTCATAGCGAAACTGTGGCAGGGCATGCTGGGATGTGTAGTTCCGCAACAGTTGTTGGGCCGCAGGTTGAATGCTCCTCCTGGTGTACGCGGTGTATAAATCCCAATATCGTAGCCACTGCCAGTAAAAGGCAAAGCGACATTACTATAACACGTGGACGTGATCTGCGGACGCAACTGTTTTGCTGTTCAGTGAGAAGTTTGCGGTAACGCTGAGCAGCTCTCAGTGGTAGCTGGGGGGGATTTAGGTTCACAGCTCCAGAGACAGTGCAAAGTAGGGAAACTCCTCATTTTATGGTTAGAATGCTGGGGCACATTGCAGTACCCCCGGGAACACCCCTCCCAATGAATACTAATGTTTTTAGAGGTTTTTAAATAGGACAATATGGTCGATAAAGTCTTCAGGCGATCTTATCTAAAAAGCATCAAAATGAGTTAAATAAATGTAAATCGATGAATGAATGATATGGGCCATGGATGTCGATGAATGAATGATATGGGCCATGGATTTCGATGAATTAGTGATGTGGGCCATGGATGGCGATTAATGAATGATGTGGGACATGTATGTCGATGAATGCATGATGTGGGCCATGGATGTCGATGAATGAATGATGTGGGCCATGGATATCCATGAATTAATGATGTGGGACATTGATGTAGATGAATTAATGATGTGGGACATGGATGTCCATGAATTAATGATGTGGGACATTGATGTAGATGAATTAATGATGTGGGACATGGATGTAGATGAACTAATGATGTGGGCCATGGATGTCCATGAACTAATGATGTGGGACATGGATGTAGATGAATTAATCATGTGGGCCATGGTTGGTGATGAATTAATGATGTGGGCCATGGATGTCCATGAATTAATGATGTGGGCCATGGATGTCCATGAATTAATGATGTGGGCCATGGATGTCCATGAATTAATGATGTGGGACATGGATGTCCATGAATTAATGATGTGGGACATGGATGTCCATGAATTAGTGATGTGGGCCATGGTTGTCCATGAATTAATGATGTGGGCCATGGATGTCCATGAATTAATGATGTGGGACATGGATGTCCATGAATTAATGATGTGGGACATGTATGTCGATTAATTAATGATGTGGGCCATGGATGTTGATGAATTAGTGATGTGGGCCATGGATGTTGATGAATTAATGATGTGGGACACATATGTCGATGAATTAATGATGTGGGACATGTATGTCGAATTAATGATGTGGGACATAGATGTTGGGAGTTGTATTGATCGGAAAGAGGGGTTTGAACTTGCAGATGGGAATGACAATGGATTTTCTCAACTTTTTGGATCATTAGGGTGCCTTGAGGACCGAGTTTGGGAACCTCCAATACACACATTTCAATATTATTCTAGAGATATTTTAATTTACTCGAAAATCCGAGTCTAGTGCTTTGGACACTTTTACTTGCTAAAATAAACGTTCTATAATTTTACCATTATTTATAAAAGTTGCAAAAATCAACCATTAAACTGACTTTGCTTTATAGCCACTCACAGCCTCCTGCACAGTCCTCCTGTCTAATACCCCATTCACACAGAAAACGAAATTACTGGGTAAAGCACTTTTACCCAGTAATTTGCAGATCAGCACAGGTTTTTTTTCTGTGTGACAGGGTCAACCCGGGTCAAAAATGCTGGGTCTCCAACCCTGGTAAATAGCATGTGTGACCTGAGTTGACCCTGTCACACAGATAAAAAACCTGCGTCGATCTGCAAATTACCGAGTAAAAGTGCTTTACCTGGTAATTTAATTTTTTGTGTGAAAGGGGTGTGGGCCATGGATGTCCATGAATTAATGATGTGGGCCATGGATGTCCACGAATTAATGATGTGGGACATGGATGAATTAATGATGTGGGACATGTACGCAGATTAACCGATGCTGCTTTGAACAACGCAGCTCGGATAAGTAATGCACAGGGGGCGTGATGCCTCCTGTGCATTACCATATCTTCAGGATCGCAATTGCAAAGCTGCCTGAGTGCATACATCATATATCTATAGCCTGCGTGCATACATCATATATCTATAGCCTGCGTGCATATATCATATATCTATAGCCTGAGTGCATACATCATATATCTATAGCCTGCGTGCATATATCATATATCTATAGCCTGAGTGCATACATCATATATCTATAGCCTGCGTGCATATATCATATATCTATAGCCTGAGTGCATACATCATATATCTATAGCCTGAGTGCAGCTTTGCAATTACGATCCTTACAGAATCAGGCCCTTAGTCTTTAACCAGAATATTTCACAATCTGTGTGAAAGCGTTATAACACTGACATGAAAATCCTGGGTATTTGAAAATGGACACGCATCAACCCGGATTTTCGTCAGTGGAAACGGATCAACCCGGGTACAGTGACCTGGGGATCCAGCGCAGGTAGCTTGCAGGGTTGGGCACAGTTCATTCCCTTGTCACCTTGCAGTGTAAACGCTGCATGCTACCTGATTGGCTGGCTTCAGTGGCGCTTGGAGCAGGGCCGGTGCAAGGTTTCCGGGCGCCCTAGGCAACATTTCACCAACCGCCCCTGCTCCCTCCAATTCATAATATGACACGCATCAGTCTCCCCAGTTAAATAACATGCCACACAGCAGTGTCCCAAATTCATAATATACTATATAGAATATTACGCACAGCAGAGCGCCAAAATTATAATTTACTTCATAACACTGCCGTCAATTCATAATATGCCACACAGCTGTGCCACAAATTCATTATATGCCACTCAGCCATGAATTATGCCATCATTTTTTTTTGTGGACTCAGCGGCGCCCTCCAGTGGCTGGCGCCCTTAGGCGGCTGCCTATGGTTGCCTAATGGTAGCACCGGCCCTGGCTTGGACATTAAATCATCTCCAAGCGTTCACTGCAACGTCAGAATACCCGGGTCACTGCGAATAGTGCCGACCTGGACATAACCCGGGTTGGCGCCGCAGTGTGAAAGGGGTCTGATCCGGGTTGGAAACGTGTTCCAAATCCCGTGTTAGACCCGGGACTTTGGTGTAAAAGCGGTATAATTGAATTTCAATGGAATTAGGAGCACACTTCATGAAGGCATCTTGCGAAATGCATGTAATGTTAAGCCATGGACGCAGTGGTTTTGTGAAAATATGCTAATGATTTAGCTGATGTCTTGAGCACAGAGACTCCCACATCCAGCATCTTACATCTGCCGCTTGCTTACAAAATATAGGACATCGGTCGCACAACGAGCATTTGAACAGCCATATGCTTTCTCAGAACGTCCGTCTAACTTAAGATGCTGGGGTCTCTCAAACTGCGTACAAATTCGCAGAGACTCACTAGGGCATTCCCAGAAAACGGTCCCTGCCCACCGGTGTTTTTGTAGCCAACCCCTGTTACCTTCTACAAATGCTACCTGACACTCAGTTTGCAAATTAATCCTCTATGCACCCGCCGTTGCTAATCCATCGCTGTACTTTGACCCGACAGGCCCAATGTACGGATCAACGGCACTGACATGTTATTAGGTGAAAATACTGATATTTCTTAGAAGGCTGGTCCCTTCTTAAATTAGTGTGTATATATATATATATATAGACAGATATATACATAGATAAATATAAATAGATATATACATAAGCACTCCAACAAACACATATATGTTCCAGGTGACAACAGTAGAGTAGGAACATTCAAAGAAGCACTCTAGTAATATGTAATAAACAATGTGGGTTAAGAGTTTGGAGCAAAGTAAAGGAGTCACATTAACATGGATGGATCCATGTTGCAATGCAACACGGACCAGGGACATTAGGTCGACATTTAAATCGTGTAGGCATGATAAATGTCGACATGGTCACGTTGCATGTCAACATTTTGATCATGTCTACATTCTCTTGTTGACCTTAAGCATATCGGCTTGAGAACTGTTGACCTAACATACAACACCCATCTGCAGCACTATGGCGGCACCACAATGCCTACAAGAATAATTAAACATGCTGGTAAAGAAGCATGTTTACGATTACACTGCCGACGCCATTAAAATGCTTTAAATAGCATGTTAACCTTGTCAGCATCCTGGTGCCAGCATAGTGCTTCCGACGGTGATATTGTCGACATAAATGCTGCATCCCTTGTCAGAGGATTGACATTCATTGCCTACTGGTTATGTTGTGATTGTTATTCATTTATAATTTTTTACTCTGTATTAGAGATTTTTGTATTTTATTATCTTTATAATAAGCGAGAAAGCGTGTCTGTCTGACCGTCTTTTTGTCCTTTATGCACGGCCACCCGTTTTGGACCTAGCTCTACCAAATTTGGCATGGTGGTGTAGTTTGACCAGGATTAGGTTTGAACTTCGTCTGGGCCACACACTGTCACACAATCTCTAAAAATGGGGGCACTATTAAATTACACAGGTTCTGGGGCAGGATCCAGTGGAATTGGCAGTCTGTCAAAAACCTGTGACAATGCAACAAAAGTATGATTTTAACCTCAGTCTTATCAAACTTGTTTACTCAAGCAAGTTTAAATCCAGAGCCTCTGTGTTCGCATGCAAAGGCGTAACTAGAACACAGTACACAGTAATGCCCCTTACACATTATACCCTTTACAGATTATGCCACATACTGTAGTAGTAGTGCCCCACATAACACATTATTCCGCACAATAGTAGTGTCCCTTACACATTATGCTCCCCCTCAACAATTCACCTCCCCGTGTTCTTCCAGCAGCTCCTCACCTCCCCCTGTGTGCCATCAGCACGTGGCGCATCAGCAGGCAGACATGGACAGACAGCACCGGTGCAATTTGAATCTGGCGCCGGCCGTGAGCCAATCTGAGTTCGTGGACCAGCAGCCAATCAGGAACTGCCACTGCTGATTGGCTGCCGTCTGCGAGTTCCGATTGTCTCTCCATGACTGCCTGCCAGTGCACCAGTTGGTGGGCTAACACCCGGGCCCACCTCGACGGCCACAAAGGCAGCTTGGCCACCATAGCAGCTGCACCTCTTGCACCCACGGTGGTTATGCCACTGTTTGTATGCATGTTAGCAAACAGTGGGGTCCTTTTCAGGATCAATGGATTGGGGTTATAGGGGAGGACAATTCTACAGGTGTACTTAAGTGTCCAGTCTTCAACCCGGGAACGCCGGGTATCCCAGCTAGTTATCAATAAATGTGATTAAAATTGATTGTTCAATATATTGATTATAGATTGTTCTACAGGTATATATTTTAAAAATGTATAGCAATCTATAAAACTAGCTAAATGAATCGGGATAGCAGCCAGGCATCTGGATTGCAAGGTACACCAGCCCTTCATAACCGAGAGACAATGTGTACAAGGGCCTGATTCAGCACGGATCACAATTGTGATTGCAGCTCCGTAATCGCATGCAGTGCTGCGGCAAAAAATGCTAATGTCCGCCATCGCTCAGCCAGCATAGAGACACCCAGTACTACCTTTTCACATCCGTAATACCTCGCAGTTGTGCGTACACATTGGTAACATCGAGTAACACCGGTCTGTCACACACAATTACAGCAGCTCTGACCAGTCTCAGAAATTGCACAAGCTGCATATGCCGTAGCAGTGGTTAATTTATGCACAATCATGGAACGGCGTTCAAACGGACAGGCACGCTTGCATTTCTCCGACCACTCCCGCGTCACTACCCCCAAACGCTGACAGCCTGTCACTCACTCTGCGATGGCTTTCTATGTGCGTGATTGCAGTGTGAAGGCAATGCTGCCGTTGCGCATTGCGATGTATGCACAGTACACGCCATCAGCCGTACGCAGTTGAAATTGCGATCATGCTGAATCAGGCCAAAAAAGAACCCCAGCTTTAGTTGCAAATCCTATAAATTGAATTGAACCAATTAGGGTGGGAAAGCACTTGATTAGAAAAATGATCAATATAAATTTATGTAAGGGTAAGTCAAGTGTGGATCACTATGTACAAAGGGAAATTAATTGCGTATAGCAACAAAACATACAAAAAAATATTAATGATGCCTAGCTATACTAATATTATAAGACGATATATGAACGTTGTGTCTGTTTGTTCCAAGTTGGCGCAAAAACTATTGAACCGATGAAACCTGCATCATTTTGTAAAGGAAACTGTTAGAAATAACCTGCACTTTGTTTCATCTCCATTCATTAAATTAAATCCGAGCAATGACAATAACAACATTTAATGGCATCATCAATGCAAGAGATAGGTGTGGCAGCATGCACGTGGCCGGTAAGTGGTGGGAAGAGACTCGCTTTGTGCCAACGTTCACTTGAATAGGATAGGCTATATAGCAGTCTGTGCACAGGGCACACAGTGACATTGGTGTGAGTGGTGGGTGAATAGGAGAGGCTACATAGCAGTCTGTGCACAGGGCACACAGTGACATTGGTGTGAGTGGTGGGTGAATAGCATAGGCTACATAGCAGTCTGCACAGAGCACACAGTGACATTGGTGTGAGTGGTGGGTGAATAGGACAGATTACATAGCAGTCTGTGCACAGAGCACACAGTGACATTAGTATGAGTGGTGGGTGAATAGGAGAGGTTACATAGCAGTCTGTGCACAGGGCACACAGTGACATTGGTGTGAGTGGTGGGTGAATAGGATAGGCTACATAGCAGTCTGTGCACAGAGCACACAGTGAAATTGGTGTGAGTGGTGGGTGAATAGGAGAGGCTACATAGCAGTCTGCACAGAGCACACAGTGACATTGGTGTGAGTGGTGGGTGAATAGGATAGGTTACATAGCAGTCTGTGCACAGGGCACACGGTGACATTGGTGTGAGCTGGGTGAATAGGAGAGGCTACATAGCAGTCTGTGCACAGGGCACACAGTCACATTGGTGTGAGTGGTGGGTGAATAGGATAGGCTACATAGCAGTCTGTGCACAGGGCACACAGTGACATTGGTGTGAGAGGTGGGTGAATAGGATAGGCTATATAGCAGTCTGTGCACAGGACACACAGTGACATTGGTGTGAGTGGTGGGTGAATAGGACAGATTACATAGCAGTCTGTGCACAGGGCACACAGTGACATTGGTGTGAGTGGTGGGTGAATAGGACAGATTACATAGCAGTCTGTGCACAGGGCACACAGTGACATTGGTGTGAGTGGTGGGTGAATAGGACAGATTACATAGCAGTCTGTGCACAGGGAACACAGTGACATTGGTGTGAGTGGTGGGTGAATAGGAGAGGTTACATAGCAGTCTGTGCACAGGGCACACAGTGACATTGGTGTAAGTGGTGGGTGAATAGGAGAGGTTACATAGCAGTCTGTGCACAGGGCACACAGTGACATTGGTGTGAGTGGTGGGTGAATAGGAGAGGTTACATAGCAGTCTGTGCACAGGGCACACAGTGACATTGGTGTGAGTGGTGGGTGAATAGGACAGATTACATAGCAGTCTGTGCACAGGGCACACAGTGACATTAGTGTGAATGGTGGGTGAATAGGACAGATTACATAGCAGTCTGTGCACAGGGAACACAGTGACATTGGTGTGAGTGGTTGGTGAATAGGAGAGGTTACATAGCAGTCTGTGCACAGGACACACAGTGACATTGGTGTGAGTGGTGGGTGAATAGGATAGGCTACATAGCAGTCTGTGCACAGTGACATTGGTGTGAGGTGGGTGAATAGGAGAGGTTACATAGCAGTCTGTGCACAGGGCACACAGTGACATTGGTGTGAGTGGTGGATGAATAGGAGAGGTTACATAGCAGTCTGTGCACAGGGCACACAGTGACATTGGTGTGAGTGGTGGGTGAATAGGACAGATTACATAGCAGTCTGCACAGGGCACACAGTGACATTGGTGTGAGTGGTGGGTGAATAGGACAGATTACAGAGCAGTCTGCACAGGGCACACAGTGACATTGGTGTGAGTGGTGGGTGAATAGGATAGGTTACATAGCAGTCTGCACAGGGCACACAGTGACATTGGTGTGAGTGGTGGGTGAATAGGACAGATTACATAGCAGTCTGCACAGGGCACACAGTGACATTGGTGTGAGTGGTGGGTGAATAGGATAGGTTACATAGCAGTCTGTGCACAGGGCACACAGTGACATTGGTGTGAGTGGTGGCTGAATAGGATAGGTTACATAGCAGTCTGTGCACAGGGCACACAGTGACATTGGTGTGAGTGGTGGGTGAATAGGAGAGGTTACATAGCAGTCTGTGCACAGGGCAAACGGTGACATTGGTGTGAGTAGTGGATGAATGCGATAGGTTACATAGCAGTCTGTGCACAGGGCACACAGTGACATTGGTGTGAGTGGTGGATGAATAGGAGAGGTTACATAGCAGTCTGTGCACAGGGCACACAGTGACATTGGTGTGAGTGGTGGGTGAATAGGACAGATTACATAGCAGTCTGCACAGGACACACAGTGACATTGGTGTGAGTGGTGGTTGAATAGGACAGATTACATAGCAGTCTGCACAGGGCACACAGTGACATTGGTGTGAGTGGTGGGTGAATAGGATAGGTTACATAGCAGTCTGTGCACAGGGCACACAGTGACATTGGTGTGAGTGGTGGGTGAATAGGACAGATTACATAGCAGTCTGCACAGGGCACACAGTGACATTGGTGTGAGTGGTGGGTGAATAGGATAGGTTACATAGCAGTCTGTGCACAGTGACATTGGTGCGAAAGGTGGGTGAATAGGAGAGGTTACATAGCAGTCTGTGCACAGGGCACACGGTGACATTGGTGTGAGTAGTGGATGATTGCGATAGGTTACATAGCAGTCTGTGCACAGGGCACACAGTGACATTGGTGTGAGTGGTGGGTGAATAGGACAGATTACATAGCAGTCTGTGCACAGGGCACACAGTGACATTAGTGTGAGTGGTGGGTGAATAGGACAGATTACATAGCAGTCTGTGCACAGGGAACACAGTGACATTGGTGTGAGTGGTTGGTGAATAGGAGAGGTTACATAGCAGTCTGTGCACAGGACACACAGTGACATTGGTGTGAGTGGTGGGTGAATAGGATAGGCTACATAGCAGTCTGTGCACAGTGACATTGGTGTGAGGTGGGTGAATAGGAGAGGTTACATAGCAGTCTGTGCACAGGGCACACAGTGACATTGGTGTGAGTGGTGGATGAATAGGAGAGGTTACATAGCAGTCTGTGCACAGGGCACACAGTGACATTGGTGTGAGTGGTGGGTGAATAGGACAGATTACATAGCAGTCTGCACAGGGCACACAGTGACATTGGTGTGAGTGGTGGGTGAATAGGACAGATTACAGAGCAGTCTGCACAGGGCACACAGTGACATTGGTGTGAGTGGTGGGTGAATAGGATAGGTTACATAGCAGTCTGTGCACAGGGCACACAGTGACATTGGTGTGAGTGGTGGCTGAATAGGATAGGTTACATAGCAGTCTGTGCACAGGGCACACAGTGACATTGGTGTGAGTGGTGGGTGAATAGGACAGATTACATAGCAGTCTGCACAGGGCACACAGTGACATTGGTGTGAGTGGTGGGTGAATAGGATAGGTTACATAGCAGTCTGTGCACAGGGCACACAGTGACATTGGTGTGAGTGGTGGGTGAATAGGACAGATTACATAGCAGTCTGCACAGGGCACACAGTGACATTGGTGTGAGTGGTGGGTGAATAGGATAGGTTACATAGCAGTCTGTGCACAGTGACATTGGTGCGAAAGGTGGGTGAATAGGAGAGGTTACATAGCAGTCTGTGCACAGGGCACACGGTGACATTGGTGTGAGTAGTGGATGAATGCGATAGGTTACATAGCAGTCTGTGCACAGGGCACACAGTGACATTGGTGTGAGTGGTGGGTGAATAGGACAGATTACATAGCAGTCTGCACAGGACACACAGTGACATTGGTGTGAGTGGTGGGTGAATAGGACAGATTACATAGCAGTCTGCACAGGGCACACAGTGACATTGGTGTGAGTGGTGGGTGAATAGGATAGGTTACATAGCAGTCTGTGCACAGGGCACACAGTGACATTGGTGTGAGTGGTGGGTGAATAGGACAGATTACATAGCAGTCTGCACAGGGCACACAGTGACATTGGTGTGAGTGGTGGGTGAATAGGATAGGTTACATAGCAGTCTGTGCACAGTGACATTGGTGTGAGTGGTGGGTGAATAGGACAGATTACATGGCAGTCTGCACAGGACACACAGTGACATTGGTGTGAGTGGTGGGTGAATAGGACAGATTACATAGCAGTCTGCACAGGGCACACAGTGACATTGGTGCAAGTGGTGGGTGAATAGAAGAGGTTACATAGCAGTCTGTGCACAGGGCACACAGTGACATTGGTGTGAGTAGTGGATGAATGCGATAGGTTACATAGCAGTCTGTGCACAGGGCACACAGTGACATTGGTGTGAGTGGTGGATGAATAGGAGAGGTTACATAGCATTCTGTGCACAGGGCACACAGTGACATTGGTGTGAGTGGTGGGTGAATAGGACAGATTACATAGCAGTCTGCACAGGACACACAGTGACATTGGTGTGAGTGGTGGGTGAATAGGACAGATTACATAGCAGTCTGCACAGGGCACACAGTGACATTGGTGTGAGTGGTGGGTGAATAGGATAGGTTACATAGCAGTCTGTGCACAGGGCACACAGTGACATTGGAGAGAGTGGTGGGTGAATAGGAGAGGTTACATAGCAGTCTGTGCACAGGGCACACAGTGACATTGGTGTGAGTGGTGGGTGAATAGGATAGGTTACATAGCAGTCTGCGCACAGGGAACACAGTGACATTGGTGTGAGTGGTTGGTGAATAGGAGAGGTTACATAGCAGTCTGTGCACAGGACACACAGTGACATTGGTGTGAGTGGTGGGTGAATAGGATAGGCTACATAGCAGTCTGTGCACAGTGACATTGGTGCGAGTGGTGGGTGAATAGGAGAGGTTACATAGCAGTCTGTGCACAGGGCACACGGTGACATTGGTGTGAGTAGTGGATGAATGCGATAGGTTACATAGCAGTCTGTGCACAGGGCACACAGTGACATTGGTGTGAGTGGTGGGTGAATAGGACAGATTACATAGCAGTCTGCACAGGGCACACAGTGACATTGGTGTGAGTGGTGGGTGAATAGGACAGATTACATAGCAGTCTGCACAGGGCATACAGTGACATTGGTGTGAGTGGTGGGTGAATAGGATAGGTTACATAGCAGTCTGTGCACAGGGCACACAGTGACATTGGTGTGAGTGGTGGGTGAATAGGACAGATTACATAGCAGTCTGCACAGGGCACACAGTGACATTGGTGTGAGTGGTGGGTGAATAGCATAGGTTACATAGCAGTCTGTGCACAGGGCACACAGTGACATTGGTGTGAGTGGTGGGTGAATAGGATAGGTTACATAGCAGTCTGTGCACAGGGAACACAGTGACATTGGTGTGAGTGGTGGGTGAATAGGAGGGGCTATATAGCATTCTGTGCACAGGGCACACAGTGACTGATGTGAGTGGTGGGTGAATAGGAGAGGCTACATAGCAGTCTGCACAGGGCACACAGTGACATTGGTGTGAGTGGTGGGTGAATAGGACAGATTACATAGCAGTCTGCACAGGGCACACAGTGACATTGGTGTGAGTGGTGGGTGAATAGGACAGATTACATAGCAGTCTGCACAGGGCACACAGTGACATTGGTGTGAGTGGTGGGTGAATAGGAGAGGTTACATAGCAGTCTGTGCACAGGGCAAACTGACATTGGTGTGAGTGGTGGGTGAATAGGATAGATTACATAGCAGTGTGAGCACAGGGCACACAGTGACATTGGTGTGAGTTGTGGGTGAATAGGACAGATTACATAGCAGTCTGTGCACAGGGCACACAGTGACATTGGTGTGAGTGGTGGGTGAATAGGACAGATTACATAGCAGTCTGCACAGGGCACACAGTGACATTGGTGTGAGTGGTGGGTGAATAGGAGAGGTTACATAGCAGTCTGTGCACAGGGCACACTGACATTGGTGTGAGTGGTGGGTGAATAGGATAGATTACATAGCAGTCTGCACAGGGCACACAGTGACATTGGTGTGAGTGGTGGATGAATGCGATAGGTTACATAGCAGTCTGTGCACAGGACACACAGTGACATTGGTGTGAGTGGTGGATGAATAGGAGAGGTTACATAGCAGTCTGTGCACAGGGCACACAGTGACAGTGATGTGAGTGGTGGGTGAATAGGAGAGGTTACATAGCAGTCTGTGCACAGGGCACACAGTGACATTGGTGTGAGTGGTGGGTGAATAGGAGAGGTTACATAGCAGTCTGTGCACAGGGCACACAGTGACATTGGTGTGAGTGGTGGGTGAATAGGACAGATTACATAGCAGTCTGTGCACAGGGCACACAGTGACATTGGTGTGAGTGGTGGGTGAATAGGACAGATTACATAGCAGTCTGTGCACAGGGCACACAGTGACATTAGTGTGAGTGGTGGGTGAATAGGACAGATTACATAGCAGTCTGTGCACAGGGTACACAGTGACATTGGTGTGAGGTGGGTGAATAGGAGAGGCTACATAGCGTTCTGTGCACAGGGAACACAGTGACATTGGTGTGAGTGGTTGGTGAATAGGAGAGGTTACATAGCAGTCTGTGCACAGGACACACAGTGACATTGGTGTGAGTGGTGGGTGAATAGGATAGGCTACATAGCAGTCTGTGCACAGTGACATTGGTGCGAGTGGTGGGTGAATAGGAGAGGTTACATAGCAGTCTGTGCACAGGGCACACGGTGAGATTGGTGTGAGTAGTGGATGAATGCGATAGGTTACATAGCAGTCTGTGCACAGGGCACACAGTGACATTGGTGTGAGTGGTGGATGAATAGGAGAGGTTACATAGCAGTCTGTGCACAGGGCACACAGTGACATTGGTGTGAGTGGTGGGTGAATAGGACAGATTACATAGCAGTCTGCACAGGGCACACAGTGACATTGGTGTGAGTGGTGGGTGAATAGGACAGGTTACATAGCAGTCTGTGCACAGGGCACACAGTGACATTGGTGTGAGTGGTGGGTGAATAGGATAGGTTACATAGCAGTCTGTGCACAGGGCACACAGTGACATTGGTGTGAGTGGTGGGTGAATAGGAGAGGTTACATAGCAGTCTGTGCACAGGGAACACAGTGACATTGGTGTGAGTGGTGGGTGAATAGGAGAGGCTATATAGCTGTCTGTGCACAGGGCACACAGTGACAGTGGTGTGAGTGGTGGGTGAATAGGAGAGGCTACATAGCAGTCTGTGCACAGGGCACACAGTGACATTGGTGTGAGTGGTGGATGAATAGGACAGATTACATAGCAGTCTGCACAGGGCACACAGTGACATTGGTGTGAGTGGTGGGTGAATAGGACAGATTACATAGCAGTCTGCACAGGGCACACAGTGACATTGGTGTGAGTGGTGGGTGAATAGGATAGGTTACATAGCAGTCTGTACACAGGGCACACAGTGACATTGGTGTGAGTGGTGGGTGAATAGGACAGATTACATAGCAGTCTGCACAGGGCACACAGTGACATTGGTGTGAGTGGTGGGTGAATAGGACAGATTACATAGCAGTCTGCACAGGGCACACAGTGACATTGGTGTGAGTGGTGGGTGAATAGGATAGGTTACATAGCAGTCTGTGCACAGGGCACACAGTGACATTGGTGTGAGTGGTGGGTGAATAGGACAGATTACATAGCAGTCTGCGCACAGGGAACACAGTGACATTGGTGTGAGTGGTAGGTGAATAGGAGAGGCTATATAGCAGTCTGTGCACAGGGCACACAGTGACAGTGATGTGAGTGGTGGGTGAATAGGAGAGGTTACATAGCAGTCTGTGCACAGGGCACACAGTGACATTGGTGTGAGTGGTGGGTGAATAGGACAGATTACATAGCAGTCTGTGCACAGGGCACACAGTGACATTGGTGTGAGTGGTGGGTGAATAGGACAGATTACATAGCAGTCTGCACAGGGCACACAGTGACATTGGTGTGAGTGGTGGGTGAATAGGATAGGTTACATAGCAGTCTGTGCACAGGGCACACAGTGACATTGGTGTGAGTGGTGGGTGAATAGGATAGGTTACATAGCAGTCTGTGCACAGGGCACACAGTGACATTGGTGTGAGTGGTGGGTGAATAGGACAGATTACATAGCAGTCTGCACAGGGCACACAATGACATTGGTGTTAGTGGTTGGTGAATAGGACAGATTACATAGTAGTCTGCACAGGGCACACAGTGACATTGGTGTGAGTGGTGGGTGAATAGGATAGGTTACATAGCAGTCTGTGCACAGGGCACACAGTGACATTGGTGTGAGTGGTGGGTGAATAGGATAGGTTACATAGCAGTCTGTGCACAGGGCACACAGTGACATTGTTGTGAGTGGTGGGTGAATAGGATAGGTTACATAGCCGTCTGTGCACAGGGCACACAGTGACATTGGTGTGAGTGGTGGGTGGTGGTTGTAGCTACCTTCCCATGGGAACGCCTACCGTCTGAAGCCGGCCCCACTGACATCACTAGTGATGTCAGTGGGAGTGATTTTGGCTCTGATAGAGCCAAAATCACTCCAGGGCTTGCGGCAGCAACACCCTACCGCAGGGTCTCCGTCGCAAGCCCACAGCTATGCGAGCGTCCAGGAGGACGCTCCATTTTCATGTAGGAGGGCCCTGATTCAGAGTGAGCGCTCTGGTCAGAGCGTCTGGCTCTGAATCAGGCCCAGAGTTATATCCAATACAAAATGGAGCAATTATCCATTGGATGTGTATCACATAGTGAATTTTCTGCTTTCAATCACAATGTATATAGCAGTGTGTTCCACTAGACCAGGGGGAGAGCAGAGGCGGGAGCCGGTACCAGTAATCAGCTATGTGGTCTAAATAGACCGCAAGCTGATTGCTGTAAAAAAAAGAAAAAAAAAATGGAAACTTTTTTTTTTTACTTACCTGACTCCAGGGACCGGTGATCGGGCCTCCGGTGATGGCTCCTCTCCGGTCAGCTGGTCTCCCACAGTGCACTGCTGCCCGGTCATCAGGTGATCGGGCCCCAGTGCAGTATGGGAGATCACCTGATCGGGAAGCCCGGAGGCCAGGAGGATGCAGGTAAGTGTAATGAAGGGAGGGGGGGGGTCGCGGGTGGGGGTCCACGATCGCGGGGGGCAGGGCTTAGCGCCATGGGGCGGGGCTTAGCGTCGGTGGGGGGGGTAGTAGCGGTGGTCGGTTGGCGCATGCGCCGGCTCTTAGTCGCAGTATTTTTTCCGAAAATACCGCGACTAAAGTGCGGATGGGATCCGCAGGGACAGAGCTTTATCGCAAGCTCTGTCCCTGCAAGGGATTTATAGTAAATCCCTGTGATATTGCCTGAATTTGCAATGCGAATTCACTCGGTAATATCACACTACAATCCGCATTCAATATGCGGATTGTAGTAAATAGAGCCCTAAATCTCAGTACGAGCAGCTTTCAGAGCACTTTGCTTGCTCTGTGTGGGCTCAGTATGACTCCCTATCCTAGTTAAGGTGAGGCTGACGGGCACTAGATAAACAGCATACATAAGTCTCATCGCCGCTGCATCGGACTTGCGACCCCCGTTTAAGTGCTGCCAAAGCCGGTATAGCCAATAGTGTCCAGACCAGGTTCCTATATACGGAGCGCTCCTGATTGAGGAAGGGTGGCGCCAGATTTTTTTGTTTTTTAAACTGTCTGAGATGAGACTGAATCGCAACTGGAGGCGTGGCTTCAGTGTACTGTCGCAAATGGGAGCGATATTAGCGCACCAGACAACCGCATTACAGTTAACGGCAAAATAGCGCAGCTTCTCTGTCCGTTAGCTGTATATATAGCATTAATTATGTGTGTAAAACGAGTGTTTAGTGCAATATTACCACTGCTGGATTAGTTTTAAAGATTTGCATAAATTGGCCTTGTTTCACCATTTGCGACCAAACGCACGCAGTCATTATTATCAACTTTACACTTAACAGTAGGGTTACAGCACACGCAAATTAGACACAAGGCTACGTTTGCAATTTTCTGCCGGCCATACTGCACATTCACTACGAACACACACACACACCCTCTTCCCACCCATTCTAACCCTGGTCTTGGCTCCCTAGTCTCATGCAGTCTCAAATCACGTGATCAGGCTGTTCTACAATTGCTCTGTTCATGTGATTACTGTCAATTAAAGGGGTTGCCATAGTGGTCGGACAGTCTTGCAAATGGCGTTATGATCATGTGATCGTTATGACCATTCAGGCATTGTAAATATACTCGTAACCAAGGTGCCATGGGGAAATTTGATCACACATCCAGGGCTGCCACCATAAATTGTGGGGCCCGGTACAAATAACATAGGCAGGGCCCCCCTGGGGGAGAGCATAGGACAGTGAAGGCTGAACCTTATTGGTGGGGGGGGCAGGTTAGGAAAGGCTGGAGTAGGGGGGAGGCACAGGGGAGGGACGGCATGGTACATGGGCAAAGTGGTGACAAAGGGTTAAGTTGGTCTTATACTGTGCAAGGATCTGGAACACTTGTGCACTTGTGAGCAAACGGTAGAGGCAGAGGGCAGGGGAGGCTGTCTGGACTTGGGGGGGCGGACGTACAGTGAAAAGGCTACTACACATTAGGGGGACTTACCTATGGACTGACTTCAGCTAGTCCGGAGAGAGCTGGAGCAGCAGTGCAGTTATGCAGCGGCAGGCAGCTGGAAAGCGTCAGTGTCACCTCAAATATGTCTCGCAGACCGGCAGCCAATCAGAAGCGGCCGCTGCTGATTGGCTGCTCGCGGGACAACCAATCAGGAGCGGCAGCTCCTGATTGGTTGTCGTTCTACAAGCAGCCAATCAGGAGCTGTCGCTCCTGATTGGCTGCCGTTCCGCAAGCTCTAATTGGCTCGCGGCTGTCTATCTATTTGGAATACTGCCTTTGCTGCGCAGCGCTGAGTCTTCTCCCTGGATGCAGCTATAATACTTTAATGCTGACATCCGGGCCCCCTCTCTCTCCGGGCCCGGGACTACAGGCCCGGCAGTCCCCCCCTGATGGCGGCCCTGCACACATCTCACTGAGCCAATCGTTGCCCAGAATTGCATCTCCTAACCCAATATGATTATTTGGAGATCCTCAATAATTCTGAATATCAGGTATGATGTTCGTGATGACCAAACGACTAATACCCAAAGTAATACTGGGCATACACTATACAATAATCGGGGCGATCCGCCCAATATCAGCGGATCCCCCCGATAATTGCACTGTGTGTGCGGGTGACCAATGGGTAAAATATCGATCAGTCGGGTATGCCGGATTGTTCAGCATCCCCATCCAATGCGTTATTTTGGATGTTAAATTCGGCCGCATCAGGCAGTGTATGCCCAACTGCGACCGACAGACATTTCCTGTGTTCCTTCCCATGGAAGGAACGGGGAAATGTCTCCTCCCCCGGGGCGGAGCACAGATATCGGGGCCATTACACTGTGAGATATCTCACAGTGTATGCCCGCGATATCTGCAGGGTGACAGGCTGACAGATAAGATGTCTGTCAGGCTGACAGGCATTTTATCTGGCAGCATATGCCCAGCATAAACCTGTGTTCATATCATCAGATAAATATAATTCATAAAAAATATTTTTGAATATTAGTTTTTATTGTTGGACAGAATGGGTCCTGCTTAATGGTATAATTAGGTAGGAGGAGTGTCATTAAGCCCCTTCCATGCCAACCACTACAGACAGTGGCATAAGTTCACCCCAGATGCACGGAGGCAAGGAATAATTTGGTGCCCCCCTCCCCGTCAGCAATTCACATGCAGAAAGGCTATAGATAGACAAAGGCAGCAGCTGATGGTCTGACATGGAGCTCTCCACTAGTGTATGGGGGCTTCTGAGGTGCCGGGAAGGGGTGCCATGTACTGGGCGGCCGTGATGGTACATAGTTACAACCCTTGTAGGGGTGAATATGTTGTGGACAATGGAGGAGGTGCCCCTTCAGAGATGGAGCCCGTTGGCAGGCGCCTCCATTGTCTCCCACAGTTCTGCCCCTGACTACAGATATTTTCAAAAGCCAGGGAATGGGAGATGGGGGCATACTTACAGGAGGGCACAGCTAGGTCGGTGAGGCGGGCCGAAAGCGCCGTTTTTTCAAGAGGTTCCCAGCCATCTCATACCTGTGCAGTGAGACCAGCCAGGAGGTAAGACACAGTTCATCAGCACCAGGCTGATCCCTGGCACATGACAGGTAGGCTGTCTGGCTATGTGCCTAGCAAAGGAGCACCCTGCCTGTCTCTGCTTCCACTGATTACCGCTACTTTCTGCCTGTGTGATAACAGCTCAGCTGCAATGGGACAGTCAGGTTGGAACCACACTGCAGCACACAGTGGGAGAAGATCTCGTCGTGGCATGCAAGGGGCCTGCAGAGAGGGGCTAGGGGCCATGCTGTGCTCTGTACCTATTGCCACTACCTTTATACTTTAAGGTAAAGGCTGAGGACCACGCTGAGTGAGCCACACCCCCAACTTCAGCAGTGGTGGTGGCGCCAGCAGTGCAAGACTCAAGAGATTCTCTGTTGGCTGCTCTGCTTGAAGTTGTTATCGCCGGAGGGCTTCCTATCATGAGTGCATCACTACTGGGGACATGTCAACAGAGTTTCAGCCGCAGCTTGTCTCCGGTATTTCAGGCTGGTGCAGGGCAGCGTCCTCAACATGATTAAAAAAAAAAAAAACTCGGCTGACAGGTGGGCCAACAGGTATCTGCCCACCTGAAAAATTCCTGGTGAGGTCAATGGCCAATACGTCCCTGCTAGTGTCTGTACATTGCTTGTTTAAAATTTAACTAGAATATTCACTTAAATTCTTTACAACATATTTTTTGATAGTTTTGTACACTCTAAAAATTAATAACCATATATAAAATATATTTTTTTTATTCATTATGAATCTCTGGAGTAACATATTCTCGTCCTGAGTCAGAGATGGACGATATGGCAGTCTTCCTACTGACTTTTAAAATGCACCATCGGTCGCACCTTTGAAGTTTGCACTAGCTCCGTGGAGACGCAGAATGTCCATCTGAATATGGCCATCCGTGTCAGTGCAACTGTATCTTTAGCTGCAGTCACTGACCGTGGCACGCCCAAGTCTATCTAACCACCCTCCTGTTAACTCCCAACTGAAATAAAGAGCTCACATCCAAATTCATCTAGTTTCACCTAGCATCGGGATGCATTTGCAGTGCAACTTGGATGCATGCACAGACCTAAAACATCAGCTGTTTGCGTGCGGTATCAACAAGCCGTGCACCTCTCACTTAGGCCCTCTATGTTTTCCAATAGATTATATAATTGTTAGGATCTGTGCTTAGCAGATCATCTTGGTGGCAGCTCATAGTTACTACTGGGACACTGCATCATGTCGTGTCCTTGTTCCGGCTGTTGCAGGCAGCTGTAAATCGTGTCTTGTCTGTGTACAGCTCATAGCCTGTCTTTTCTTCCTGTCTGTGTACAGAGGGCCTGAGTCAGACCCGCTCGCGAGCGCTATTCGCTCGCAAGCGGGTCGATGGTGGCCCAGCGCGCACGACGGATAGCGACAGGCAAACCGTCGCTCCGGGTCTCGTACCAAAGGGGGCGTGCTGTTGATGTTGAGTGACAGCACGCCCCCTTTGGTGGGCGGGCCGGGGGGAGTGGCTGCCCAAACTGAGGTGTTCCCATGTGAACGCCTCCATCTGGGGCCGGCCCCACTGACATCACAAGTGATGTCAGTGGGAGAGATTTCGGCTCTGTAAGAGCCGAAATCTCTCTGGGGCTTGCGGCAACGAGACCCTACCACAAGGGTCTAGTCGCAAGCCCGATGGTCGCGATGGTCTTGACCATCGCGACGATCTTCCTGGCCGCTCGCTATAGCTGTGGGTGTCACCCACAGCTATGCGAGCAGCCAGGAGGCCGCTCTAAAAAACAAGAAGGCCGGCCCTGATTCAGAGCGAGCGCTCTGTCAGAGCGCCCGGCTCTGAATCAGGGCCAGAATCAGCTGTACACTAGTTAATTGTCTTGGCTGTGTGCACAGGACAGGTGCACACTAGTCTGTTATTAGGGAGGCTTGCAGGGCTTTACTCTGATTGGACCCTGCAACTGTCAAGTTACAGCCAGCCCTTCACTCCATGCCGGCTATACTGACATGTTTTGTTAGTTGGTCTGTCCTCAGAATTCTGAGTCCTATTCGGTCTTTCAAGTTCTGCAGTTCCTGTTTATGGAGTTTTTTCCCCAGTTTCCAGTACATGCCTATTTGTTCTGCAGCACCCATGCATCAAACCTTGCCGCTGCCTGTGGAAGCTTCATACCTCAGTCCTGCTAAGCTGTGTTGTTAGTGTTCACTGGAGTCAGTCTGCAGTGTTCTCATCCTTGCTGCTTCCCGATAATATTCCTGCTGTGTCAAGTTCACCTGGTTCCAGTCACGCCACGGGCCTCAAGCCCGCATCATCCAGCTTCAACCGCACCTCAGCCCGCAAGGCCGCATCACAGTCTGCACATCTATCGGCTCTCAAGCCGCATCTCGGCGGTCATAGCTGCACCTCAGCATGTACATCTATCGGCTCTCAAGCCGCATCTCAGCTGCCATAGCAGCACCTCAGCCGCAAGGCTGCATCACCTAGTTCCAGTTACGTCACGAGCCTCAAGCCCGCATCATCCAGTTTCAGACGCACCTCGACCACAAGGCCACATCACCAGCTTCCAGTCACGCCACAGGCCTCAAGTCCGCATTGTCCTATCTCAAGTCACATCTCTGTTTTCAAGCCCTGTCTCTAGTTGCACCCCAGCCCTCAAGGCTGCATCTTCCAGCCTCAAGTCGCACCTCAGTTCTCAAGTCCTGTCTCAAGCTGCACCTCAGCTCCATGTCAGATCATAACAATAATGTACACCTTTTCTAAACTTATCTCTGTTGACCTTTTAAGGATAGAGTGTCTTTTAGCCCTACCATGCCCTTATTTCTTCCACAATATTCCTGTTTTGAGGTTGAAGCATAGTAAATCCACTTACATTTAACAAGACACTTTTATTTATTTTTAAAACTTTATTTTATTAAGTGAGCAATGTATATATTTCAGTAAAAGAATCAATAATCAAGAATCAGTTCATCTCCAGGGACGTAGCCGAGATCGGGGCAGGTGGCAGACAATGCATCTCCTGAGACGTAGCCAAGGTTGGGTCAGGTGGCAGACAATGCATCTGTTGGGATGTAGCCGACGTCAGGGCAGCCACACAGTAGTGCCCTTATTTACATTACACTACATACCTGTAGTAGTGTCCCTTATACACATTATGCTAAATTGTGGTAGTGCCCCTTGCACATTATGCCCACTGTACAAATTCCCCCCTCCCCTGCTTACACATTATGCCACTGAGTACAACTCCCCCCTCTACCATTACACATTATGCCACACAGTACAACTCCCCCCACCTCTCCCTTACACATTATTCCACAGTACAAAGCCCCCCCCCCCAGGTCTCTCAGCGCCACTGTGGGAGCCGGGGGAAGCCGCATTCTCCGTCCTCGCCTGTGCCGCCTTCTCTGCACTGACTGGGCTGCTGCCCAATGCCGAGGGAATGGCTCCTCGGCGCAGGGCACTGTGGGACAGGACTGGGTCATGACGTCTCTCCCAGTCCTTGAAGCCACTACTGCAACTGGGGGAGGTGGTGGAGCACAGAGGGCAGGCAGCTGCAGTGCTTCCCGCTGTAATGTGTAATAGCGGTGCGCCCAGCAGAAAAGAAGCCGGGCACACAGTTACTATTATACATTGCAGCGGTCGGCCGCTATAGATGAATAGCAAGATAGAGGGGGTGATCGCGGGTGGAGGCACCACCCTAGTTACGGCCCTGCCAGGGACGGAGGGTTAGCATACTGACCAACAAGTGTCGGTATGCTAACCCTGTCAGGATGCCAGCATCGGGATTCCGAGTGCTGACACCCCGTACCCAACGCAGGACAAGTACATAGTGTATAACCATTTCTGCATCATTGTGCCTACGTGTTATACGTCCAAACCAGTGTGCTATGTGAACTATACCCTCAAGACATTGGCGAGCTCCCGCCAGTTGAAAGTGGTATGCAGACTGGCCATTGCACATGAGCATGACACATGCATGCCAGACACCTCCTGCTGTCCCAAGTCCTCTTACTTAGTGCACATCTTCAGACGCTAGTCTCACATGGTCCTTGTAGGCCATGCCTCTAGTTTTGGCTAGTATCATGGAGGCTCTGAGACACCCACAGTGGATGAATAGGAACCATAGCTACAACTGTAAGTATGAGTGCAGTAGGCAGGTATTCAGGCTACCATACTATAAAGACACTTAGGCCTGAAGCAGTTAGGAGGTTGGTTGTCATTTATCATTCACTGTGCATTAGGCCTGAAGCTCTAGGCATCAGGGCATAATTATTACAGACCTGAGGAGGCCTCCTTGTACAGGGCACGTTCCGGCCAAAGGTCACTGTGTTTTACCGCCAAATATGTGCCATTGACAGTAAGTACCTGAAGCTTCAAGGAGGTAGTGATGAATAGGCCCAAAGTAATAGCTAATCAGGGGTCACCCAGCAATTAGGTTCCCAGCAGTCAGGTCTCCATTTAGCTCCGGTGGAGTAGTAAGGGTGGGCGGGCTGTCTGCTTTGTTGCGGGTGCAGGAATTTGGCAGTTGAGGTGATGACATTGCAATGGTGAGTATCTCCAGGGCTGTAACTAGGGATGGGTGAGTTGTGCCGCTGTACAGGGCCTGGGGGTGGCCCCCTTGCTGCATAGTGGCATCTGTATTTGGCATGCAGGGTGCCTGGAATGGCAGCCTCCCACTAATCCAAGTCACCGCAGAGCTGCCGGTGTGTCCTTAGCATTCCCTGAGCACTCAGCTACTCATCATGGTCGGGAGCTTCTGCTCCAGGCACTCCCAGCTTCGCACTGGTCCAGCGGCCTTGCCCCTCGTTGTGCTGTCATAAGGTCATGGCACAGAGTGTATTACGGTCCTGAGTATCACTATCGCCTTTGTGTATTCCCTGTCTGTGTTTTCCTAATAAACCCAGTAGTACCTGCATGTACCTCAATCAATATGATTTAACCATCTGGACTCAAGCATGGTTATCCTTAAAACCTGGACTGTAATGGTGGAGTCTGGGAACCTCAGTTATAGGCAATAACTGGTAACTGGTGTGCTTGCACCAGTAATAACCTATACCAACTTGGGCTAATAGATGGGAGGCCGTGCCCATGCTGTAATAGATTGATATTGTTAGATTCTAAGGGGTAAATGTACTAAGAATCGAGTTTGGTCGAGTTTTTTAGTTTTTAAACTCAGTTTGCTTCACCAAAACTCGGGTGAGTTTTCTCTTATAAAACTCGCAAATTTACTAAGAAGTAAGTTTAGCTGAAAGTGAGTTTTCCAATGGTGCAGCAGAATGAGTTTTTTTTCCCCAAAAATTGTGAGTTTAGATAAGAGTTTAGATGAGATTACTTACCCGAGATTGCAGTGTTTTCTCTCTACAAAACTCACCCAGGCAAGCAGCCTGTACATATCAGTGAGATATGTGTAAGCTGCTTGTATGGTCTACCTGTAAAAAAATAGGGTTAAATGTTTTTTAATAAAATTGACGTAGGGTCCCCCCCCAAAAGCCTAACCAGCCCCGGACTTGCCAGCCAGTCCTGGTTCCTAAAGGAACAAATTGCAGCCAGGTGCTAATTCCTAAATTACGTGCAACCCTACTCATTTTGTTCCCCTAATTTTAGGAACCAGGACTGGCTGGCAAGTCCGGGGCTGGTTAGGCTTTTGGGGGGGACCCTACGTCATTTTTTTGAAAACAAAAAACACTTTATATTAGGTATACAGGCAGAAACATACACAAATCATACTGATCTGTGTATGTTTCTGCCAAATTCGCAGCTCAGGAGGTGTAGTGTTTAAAACTTCTATTTCACAGTTTACTACAATCTCACACGAGATTAGAAACTCGATTCTTAGTACATTTGCGAGTTGCATCTTTTTTTATGTAAAGTACTTCCTAATTTGGCCGATGGTGAGTTTTTTCGAGTTTGCTATCTCACACGAGTTTTAAAAGTGAAAAGAGAGAACTCTCTTCCAAACTCACTCCAGTTTGTCTTTAGTAAATTTGCGAGATGAAAATCAAGCCTAAACTCACGTCAGTTTGCAAACTCACACAAACTCTAAGCTTATTAAATTTACCCCTAACACTGCTTTTTCTTCCTAAAGTCGACTAACCTGTGTTCCTGGACTGACTGCAGATCAACCAGTGTCCTAAGACTAGGGGGGTATATATAATAAAGTGCAGGTTTTTAGAAGTGGAGATGTTGCCCATAGCAACCAATCAGATTCTAACTATTATATTCTAGAAGGTGCTAGATAAATGTTAAATGGAATCTGATTGGTTCCTATGGACAACATCTCCACTTCTAAAAACCCACACTTTAGTAAATATTAATTTAGTATATATACCTCTGAGAGCGGGAGGAGTGGGTAACTGCTACTCTACACACATTTTCACCCTTTATTTTCACTTCTCACAATTAATTTATCCATAAAACAAGGCATTGATGAAGCTTGATTTAAAAACTATTAATGTTGCTGCCTAGCATTCTAGATAATTCAGTGAGATATGCTGCCTAACATAGCATTATCTCTGTGTTGAAATCCTACCAAGAAGTTGCTTTTAGACAACCCTTTATTAAATCAGGCCGCTCCTCTCACAATCACCTCAATTGTAACAAGTAGTAGTTTTATCCACTGTGATCACCCATCACTCTCAGCTTCACCCTGGTCCAGTGGTCTCACTCCCCTCATCGTTATCTCATGAGGACATGTTGTATGCAGCTGTTGGAAAAGTGATATAACACAGCACTTTGGAAGAGATGAGAGTGTCACAGTGTGTGTTTGAAGCCAGAACCTGTGTAATTTAAGAGTGTCCCAGTTTTATAGGATTGTGTGACAGTGTGTGGCCCTGACGAAGTTCAAACCTAGGCAAAAACGTAATCCTGGTCAAACTACACCACCATGCCAAATTTGGTTGAGCTAGGTACAAAACTCTGGCTGAAACAAACAGACAGACAGACACACACTTTAAAGCTATAGATTAAAAAATGACATTGCTAATTATTTTTCGTCCACTAGATGGCAATATAGAAAACTTTTTTTTTTACTTGTATTCCCTTTGAATAGAAGTTTTTGATCATGATAGGACTGCCTTGCAAGAACAGCAACTGTATTCAGCAAACCTCCAAGCGCTCTTTAAAAATATTGTTGCTGACCTTCCCAAACAATCACTGTTTGTCACATGTTCAGTTCAGGTGAACGCTCTACTGCAGGGGTATTAAATCTTTAGAAAAGATGTGACTGTCATCTAGGTAAACTACTGTACTACGGACACATAGTTCCGGAATATATAATAGACAAAATCCTGAAAGACAGTGGTGCTTTGCAGCGGCCGAAGGACATATCGAGGTACTTATAGTGACTGCCTCAAGTATTGAATGTCATTTTCCACTCATTCCCCTCATGGATCTTCATGAGGTTGTAGGCACCCTGGCAGTCCAACTTAGTGAAGGCTTTTGCTCCTTTAATATGGTCAAAAAGTTTGTTAATGATGGGGAGGGGATAGCTATTTTTCACGCTAATTAGATTGAGGCTCCTATAGTCAACACAAAGAAGAATTCACCTCCAGTTGATGAGGTGGATGGCCAAATGAATCCTCTTTGGAGATCTTATTTAATGTAGTCATACATAGACTGGGTTTCCAGAAGAGAGAGAGGATAAACTCTACCTGTTGGAGGAGTCCTACCAGGGAGTAAATCTATGGGATATTCCCATTCACAATAAGGAGGAAGAATCTAGGCCACTCTCTTACTGAAAAAGTCTAGGAAACTGAGGTGTGTTCCAAGCCAAGGTAACCCTAAAATAATTTGCCAATAGCCCTTTGGTATAATTAGAATCTCCCCAGATATTCAAACTAGGGGTGTGCACCGGCCACTTTTCGTGTTTTGTGTTTTGGATCTGGATCTTTCTTCGTGTTTTGGATCTGGATTGGTTTTGCCAAAACCACCCTTCCGTGTTTTGGGTTCTGGGTTTTGTGTTTTGGATCTGTATTTTTTTTTAAAAAAGCATAAAAACAGCTAAAATCACAGAATTTGTTGGTTTCTCTGCTCCTATGCTATTATTAACCTCAATAACCTTAATTTCCACTCATTTCCAGTCTATTCTGAACACCTCACACCTCACAATAGTGTTTTTATGTCCAAAAGGTTGCACCGAGGTAGCTGGATGACTATGCTAAGCGACACGAGTGGGCGGCACAAACACGTGACCCATCTAGGAGTGACACTGCAGTGGCAGACAGGATGGCAGTTAGAAAAACTAGGCCCCAAACTGTACATAATGCAAAGAAAAAAAAGAAGTGCAAGATGGAATTGTCCTTGGGCCCTCCCACCCACCCTTATGTTGTATAAACAGGACATGCACACTTTAACAAATCAATCATTTCAGCGCCAGGGTCTGCCACACAACTGTGGCTGAAATGATTGGTTCGTTTGGGCCCCCACAAAACAAGCTGGCAATTAATGTGTCCCTGCACAAACTGGCTCTACGGAGGCAAGATGTCATCCTCATCCTCCTCATCCACCGATTCCTCACCCTCTTCAGTGTGTACATCCTCATGCTCACAAAGTATTAACTCGTCCCCACTTGAATCCACCACCACAGGTCCCTCTGTACCTTCTGGAGGCTGGTCTCCCTGGAAGAGCTGATAATTCATTTTGATGAACATCATCTTCTCCACATTCTGTGGAAGCAACCTCCTACGCCTTTCGCTGACAAGGTTCCCGGCTGCACTAAACACTCTTTCGGAGTACACACTGGAGGGGGGGCAACTCAGGTAAAATAGAGCCAGCTTGTACAGGGGCCTCCAAATTGCCTCTTTTTCCTGCCAGTACAGGTATGGACTGTCTGACATGCCTACTTGGATGCTGTCACCGATGTAATCCTCCACCATTCTGTCAATGGTGACAGTATCATATGCAGTGACAGTAGACATGTCAGAAATTGTTGCCAGGTCCTTCAGTCCGGACCAGATGTCCAAACTTGGTCCTGCCTGCCCTGCATCACCGCCAGCGGGTTGCTTAGGATACCTACGTTTTTTCCTGGCAGCCCCAGTTGCGGGAGAAAATGAAGAAGGAGCCGTTGACGTGTCACGTTCCGCTTCAGCTGACAGTGTGTTCACCAGCAGGTCTTTGCACCTCTGCAGGCTTGTGTCGGCCGGAAAGAGAGACACCACATAGGCTTTAAACCTAGGATCAAGCACGGTGGCCAAAATGTAGTGGTCTGATTTCAACAGATTGACCACCCTGGAATCCTGGCAAAGCGAATGAAGGGCTTCATCCACAAGTCCCACATGCCGAGCGGAATCGCTCCGTCTTAGCTCCTCCTTCACTTTCTCCAGCTGCTTCTGCAAAAGCCTGATGAGGGGAATGACCTGACTCAAGCTGGCTGTGTCTGAACTGACTTCACGTGTGGCAAGTTCGAAGGGCTGGAGAACCTTGCACAACACGGAAATCATTCTCCACTGCGCTTGAGTCAGGTGCATACCCCCTCCTTTTCCTATGTCATAGGTGGATGTATAGGCTTGTATGGCCTTTTGCTGCTCCTCCATCCTCTGAAGCATATAGAGGGTTGAGTTCCACCGTGTCACAACCTCTTGCTTCAGGTGATGGCGGGGCAGGTTCAAGAGTGTTTGCTGGCGCTCCAGTCTTCGGCACGCAGTCGCTGAATGGCGAAAGTGGCCAGAAATTTTTCGGGCCACCCAAAGCGTCTCCTGCACGCCCCTGTCGCTTTTCAGAAAATTCTGCACCACCAAGTTTATTGTGTGAGCAAAACATGAGACGTGCTGGAATTTGCCCAGATGTAATGCCCGCACAATATTGGTGGCGTTGTCAGATATCACAAATCCCCAGAAGAGTCTAAGTGGGGTAAGCCACTGGGCGATGATTTCCCTCAGTTTCTCTAAGAGGTTGTCGGCGGTGTGCCTCTTACTGAAACCAGTGATACACAGCGTAGCCTGCCTTGTAACGAGCTGGCGTTTCTGAGATGCTGCTACTGGTGACGCTGCTGCTGTTGCTGCGTAAGGTGATACATCTACCCAGTGGGCTGTCACAGTCATATAGTCCTTAGTCTGCCCTGTTCCACTTGTCCACATGTCCGTGGTTAAGTGGACATTGTGTACAACGGCATTTTTCAGGACACTGAGGACACTTTTTCTGACGTTTCTGTACAGTCTCGGTATCGCCTGCCTAGTGAAGTGGAATCTAGACGGGATTTGGAACCGGGGACACACTACCTCCATCAATTGTCTAAATCCCACTGCACTAATGGCGGATACCGGACGCACGTCTAACACCAACATAGCAGTCAAGGCCTCAGTTATACGTTTTGCTTCAGGATGACTGCTGTCGTACTTCATCCTCCTCGCTAAGGACTGTTGGAGGGTCAATTGTTTAGTAAAATTAGTGGTGTTCCTACTTCCTCTCTGGGATGATGAACGACTCCCAGCAGCAGCAACAGCAGCAGCGGCAGCAGTAGGCGTAGCAATGCAGGATCCTCCAGAGGAATCCCGGATAGGAGAGTCAGTCATGCCAGTGACATGGCCTGCAGGACTACTTCCGATCCTGACTAAGGAGGAAATTGACGAGGAGGGAGTTGACGGTGTGGTTTGCAGGCGCTTGGATACAACAGGACAACGGGATTTAGGTGTCCCTGGACTGCTTACGGTCTTAGCCAAAGTTTCTGAACTTGACAGTAACTTTTTATGAACGCGCTGCAGGTGCCGTATAAGGGAGGATGTTCCTAGGTGGTTGACGTCCCTACCCCTACTTATTTCACCTTTACATATGGTACATATGGCAAGACAGTTGTTGTCCGGATTTGGATAGAAATATTGCCAGACCAAAGAGGTGGAATGTTTGGTCTTCTGCCCAGGCATGGCTTTTTCATCCCACGGACAACAACTGTCTCCCCCGGAGCCTGATTTAAACAAACCACATCACCATCAGAATCCTCCTCGCCAACTTCCTCCTCAGCGCCAGCTACACCAGTATCCACATCCTGTTGTACTTCAACAGTGACATCTTCAATTTGCATATCAGCAAGTGGACTGTGGGTGCTCCTTTCAGCACTTGCAGGGGGCGTGCAAATGGTGGAAAGAGCCACCTCTTCCCGTCCAGTGCTGGGAAGGTCAGGCATCGCAACCACCACCACACTTGGACTCTCCTTGGGGATTTGTGATATCTTCTTAGAAAGCACAGTTCTTCGCTGTGCTTTTGCCAGCTTAACTCTTTTGATTTTTTTAGTGGGAGGAGGGCTTCCATCGTCATGTGAAGCTGAACCACTAGTCATGAACATACTAGGGATCGACCTTAGCCGTTCCTTGCCACTCCGTGTCGTAAATGGCATATTGGCAAGTTTACGTTTCTCTTCAGCTGATTTAAATGTCTTTTTCAAGGTCATTTTCCTGAACTTTGCCATTTGGGATTGTATGTGCCCTCTACTATGACATTGGGCATCGGCCTTGGCAGACGACGTAGATGGCATGTTATCCTCTATGTCATGACTAGTGGCAGCAGCTTCAGCACTAGGAGGAAGTGGTTCTTGATCTTTCTCTATTTTATTTTTATCGGAGAAAGTTTGGTCCTCCATTTATGTTATATCGATTTGATATATACGTGCGGCTAAACACAGAAAATAATTTTTTTTTTGGTTTGGACTGGAGTGTACTTTCGGGGGTTACAGCACCCTTAACGGTCAAGCCAGCCGGCCCTTTACTTATGACACAGGCGCACGCTTGGCACTACTTTGTTGATGTACGTGCGGCTACTGCGCACACAATTCACAAACACAGAAAATAATTTTTTTTTGGTTTGGACTGGAGTGTACTTTCGGGGGTTACAGCACCCTTAACGGTCAAGCCAGCCGGCCCTTTACTTATGACACAGGCGCACGCTTGGCACTACTTTGTTGATGCACGTGCGGCTACTGCGCACACAATTCACAAACACAGAAAATAATTTTTTTTTTGGTTTGGACTGGAGTGTACTTTCGGGGGTTACAGCACCCTTAACAGTCAAGCCAGCCGGCCCTTTACTTATGCCACAGGCGCACGCTTGGCACTACTTTGTTGATGCACGTGCGGCTACTGCGCACACAATTCACAAACACAGAAAATAATTTTTTTTTGGTTTGGACTGGAGTGTACTTTCGGGGGTTACAGCACCCTTTAACGGTCAAGCCAGCCGGCCCTTTACTTATGACACAGGCGCACGCTTGGCACTACTTTGTTGATGCACGTGCGGCTACTGTGCACACAATTCACAAACACAGAAAATATATTATTTTTTTAGCACTTGGGGGGAGCACCCCTGATGGACAGAGCACCCCCTGGACAACACTACAGCACCCCTTTAGGACTGGGACACTGCACAGGACTTTGGAGTGGACACAGCCCCTATGGAGAACTGACTGCACAACACAGTCCAGCCAGCCCCTATGGACTTTGAAGTAGTGGACACAGCCCCTATTAACAACAGCAGCACAGCACAACACAGCCAGCCCCTATGGACTTTGAAGTAGTGGACAACAGCAGCACTACACTACACTACACTACACAGCCCTAACTCCCACCCTCCCTCTTCACTGTCCACAGCCGAGTGAGAAAATGGCGCCGACGCGGGTACCTTATATAGGATCCAAAACCCGCGAGACTCGGAAGGCGGGATGATGACGTTTTGCCTCGATTTCAGATCCGAGTCAGGCGGGAAAAGTCGAGCCTGACTCGGATTGGACTCGGATCGGGGGGGCTCGGGGGGGGGATCGGATTTCAGAAATCCGAACCCGCTCACCCCTAATTCAAACATATCTGTTGTGTTCAGAAATGGATGGTGATGTCCCGAATTTTATTCCCATTGATACTAGTTAAGCAAATTGGATTGTTAAGCACTTGAAAGGGTAAGGCCAGTTTGGCAACTAATGCAGCTGTAATAAAGTTGCCAGTAGCCCCTGAACCAACCAGGGCTGGCAGGAACACAGAACCAGAGGCATATTTAAAGGTCACAGGAATGGAGGAGTTGTTAGGAGAGTGAGAAACTATTCCTATATTGACTTGTCCTGGGTCAGCTAGGAATCGTCCCTTCCCCGAACGCTTAGGACATGGAAGCAGATAATCAGACCGGCACAGAATAAACAAAGCTACTCTCTAAATCTCTCCCACTCCTCGGGAGACAGTCATGATCATCCCAATTACTTGGGTTATTCAAGGGGCATGGAATCGAAACTTTACTTGAACTTGGGGCGATCTACTGTATTTTATTTTTCTCTTGAGCTCTCTCCCTGATGCGTAAATCAATCTAGTTACAAAACTAAATCAGATCGTGAAGAGTTATTGGAAATTCACGAGCAGTGAACGCATTCTTGATTCTGTCCAGAAAGATATTGGCAAAAGACTGCCACACGAGCTTCATCCTTCCACTGTACCTCGTAAGTCAGGGAACAGAATCGAATACCATCTGTGATTTTTCACAGACAAAGAGGATATCTGTCGCCGAAGAAGTGACCAGATCCAGCTAATCTAAATTTTTTCAGAATTTTGGCAGGAAATTAGATTAATTCTGTTATGTTTTTTCCCAGAGAGGCGAGGCCAATGCCAGGGCAGATCCCGAAAGGAGGATAATTATTTAAGCAATTTTGGTATGATCTGTTTGGAAAATTCTCAGGTAACAGCTCAAGTTGAATGACACATTGAGGTCCTGATTCAGAGCAGCACGCAATTCCAATCATAGCATGCACAAAACTTTCTGAAAACCCCAATGGCACATGCGCTACTGGGGAGGGGATGGGGATGATCCTGCAGGGGATATTTTGACACTGCTAAATGTCTTGAAAAGCAATGTGGAAATGAGTATGATATTTACATACAGTAACCTATTCTACATTTATATTAGAGATCTGCAATTCGGTTCTCCTAAAATACAAACACACCTGAACTTAGGGGTTCCGAGACAAATCGAGTCCTAGTTCAGAATCACTTTGGGGATCCGATTAGTGCTGAGTCCCGGTTCGGTCCTGTAGTCAGTTTGGAACTCAGGTATTGGATTACATGTAAACAGGTCTGTCACGCTTGTGCTTGGATTTGTTTGTGGATCCGGACTTTGGTTATGAACTGGACTGGGGCCCGAGTGGGGTCAGAGTGAGTGAAGCTGGCTGACTTGAGATGTGATCTGCGCATGTGCAGGAATCTCTGGGAATAGCTCTGGACCGGATTGGCTTGAACACCGGAATGGGACTGGGTTGCTAGATATTGGAAGATCCAATGGCCCAGGATATCAAACTGGATCCGATGCAGGAACTCACTAGAAAGCACATAGCTAGGCTGTGGATTTCATAGCACTAGCAAGTTCTGTGTGCAGGGAGAGTCCTTATATACCCCTGGCTAGTCAGGGATTGGATGCAGGCATCATGTGACTGCATACTGGTTTCCTGTTGGAGGATAAACAGTCACCTTATTCAGACTGTTTTGGCTGCGCCCAGCAGCCAGCACTGGGGGGAATGCTGCACGTGGAAGCCAAAGAGACTGCAGGAGATGCCACCGCTGGAAGGAGTCTGTCATGGAGCA
This sequence comes from Taudactylus pleione, assembly GCA_031769625.1. Taxonomy (NCBI): domain Eukaryota; kingdom Metazoa; phylum Chordata; class Amphibia; order Anura; family Myobatrachidae; genus Taudactylus; species Taudactylus pleione. The sequence continues at coordinate 1,656,881 of JAUIMM010000033.1, read as the reverse complement.
AGAAAGCACATAAGTGACCCGGTCATTGCAGCAGTGCGCTTTGTGACAAGGTCCAGATGACTTGGTTTTAGATGTTTTTATCAATTGTTGTTATCGATTTTTAAGGAATCCTAAATTGAACCCAAACCGAATCCGAACCAAAACACTTGAGGGTGGTTTTGCCAAAACACAAGGATGAATTAGTACCAAAACCAAAGCACGGGGGTCTGCGCACATCTCTAATTTATATTGCTCTATCTTATTACCGATATAATTGCAATAATAATGCTGTCATTTCATTGTAAGGGATACATTAATGAAATTGAAGTGTATGTCTCCGTAATCTTCTTTGGAAAGGGACTGTATGTAAGCAGTAATACTAATGCAGACTTTATGATGCCAAACTTCATGATTAGCATATGAAATGAGTTCTTTTACAATAAAATATGGGGTAGAAATTATATTTTCTAATAGCACAGTGAGCTGACAAGGGTTGTGTTTGCTGCTTATGCCTCCCATTGTTCCCTCGGAATGATTTACCAAATGAACAATCCTCGGCTGATGCTGAGTCTTCCGTTCTCTGTAAATTCACTGTGGGGAATCTTAGAAAGTTGTAGCACTGGAAGCTGAGCAAGGAAAATAAGTTGTGTCAGCATTATTATTATTTATTATTATGGTTATTATTGTTGATTTGTAAGGTGCCACAATTCTCCATAGTGCTGGTCGATGCGGGGAACAGACATAAAATTAGGCAAAATAAATGCAGATATGAAAAGATAGGGTAGGGTACAGGCTCTGCTCAATAGAGAACTTTTATTCTTATTGGAAGAATTCACAACTGAAACAGGAGGAGTGAGTGTGGTGCAGAGTGGAGATTGGGACAGTTGTGAGGGTGTACCAGTGTGAGTAGTATAGGTGGGAGTAGGGTAGGTGTGAGGGTGTACAAGTGTGAGTAGCAGAGGTGGGAGTAGGGTAGGTGTGAGGGTGTACCAGTGGGAGTAGCAGAGGTGGGAGTAGGGTAGGTGTAAGGGTGTACCAGTGTGAGTAGCAGAGAGCAGGGTAGGTGTGAGGATGTATTAGTGTGGGTAATATAGGTGGGAGTAGGGTAGGTGTGAGGATGTATTAGTGTGGGTAGTATAGGTGGGAGTAGGGTAGGTGTGAGGATGTATTAGTGTGGGTAGTATAGATGGGAGTAGGATAGGTATGAGGGTGTATTAGTGTGAGTAGCAGAGGTGGGAGTAGGGTAGGTGTGAGGGTGTATTAGTGTGAGTAGCAGAGGTGGGAGTAGGGTAGGTGTGAGGGTGTACCAGTGTGAGTGGCAGAGGTGGGAGTAGGGTAGGTGTGAGGGTGTACCAGTGTGAGTAGCAGAGGTGGGAGTAGGGTAGGTGTGAGGATGTATTAGTGTGGGTAGTATAGGTGGGAGTAGGGTAGGTGTGAGGATGTATTAGTGTGGGTAGTATAGGTGGGAGTAGGGTAGGTGTGAGGGTGTATTAGTGTGAGTAGCAGAGGTGGGAGTAGGGTGGGTGTGAGGGTGTACAAGTGTGAGTAGCAGAGAGTAGGGTAGGTGTGAGGGTGTATTATTGTGTGTAGCAGAGGTGAGAGTAGGGTAGGTGTGAGGGTGTATTAGTGTGGGTAGTATAGGTGGGAGTAGGATAGGTATGAGGGTGTATTAGTGTGAGTAGCAGAGGTGGGAGTAGGGTATGTGTGAGGGTGTATTAGTGTGAGTAGCAGAGGTGAGAGTAGGGAAGGTGTGAGGATGTATTAGTGTGGGTAGTATAGGTGGGAGTAGGATAGGTATGAGGGTGTATTAGTGTGAGTAGCAGAGGTGAGAGTAGGGTAGGTGTGAGGATGTATTAGTGTGTGTAGCAGAGGTGAGAGTAGGGAAGGTGTGAGGATGTATTAGTGTGGGTAGTATAGGTGGGAGTAGGATAGGTATGAGGGTGTATTAGTGTGAGTAGCAGAGGTGGGAGTAGGGTAGGTGTGAGGGTGTATTAGTGTGAGTAGCAGAGGTGGGAGTAGGGTAGGTGTGAGGGTGTACCAGTGTGAGTGGCAGAGGTGGGAGTAGGGTAGGTGTGAGGGTGTACCAGTGTGAGTAGCAGAGGTGGGAGTAGGGTAGGTGTGAGGATGTATTAGTGTGGGTAGTATAGGTGGGAGTAGGGTAGGTGTGAGGATGTATTAGTGTGGGTAGTATAGGTGGGAGTAGGGTAGGTGTGAGGGTGTATTAGTGTGAGTAGCAGAGGTGGGAGTAGGGTGGGTGTGAGGGTGTACAAGTGTGAGTAGCAGAGAGTAGGGTAGGTGTGAGGGTGTATTATTGTGTGTAGCAGAGGTGAGAGTAGGGTAGGTGTGAGGGTGTATTAGTGTGGGTAGTATAGGTGGGAGTAGGATAGGTATGAGGGTGTATTAGTGTGAGTAGCAGAGGTGGGAGTAGGGTAGGTGTGAGGGTGTATTAGTGTGAGTAGCAGAGGTGAGAGTAGAGAAGGTGTGAGGATGTATTAGTGTGGGTAGTATAGGTGGGAGTAGGATAGGTATGAGGGTGTATTAGTGTGAGTAGCAGAGGTGAGAGTAGGGTAGGTGTGAGGATGTATTAGTGTGTGTAGCAGAGGTGAGAGTAGGGAAGGTGTGAGGATGTATTAGTGTGGGTAGTATAGGTGGGAGTAGGATAGGTATGAGGGTGTATTAGTGTGAGTAGCAGAGGTGGGAGTAGGGTAGGTGTGAGGGTGTATTAGTGTGAGTAGCAGAGGTGGGAGTAGGGTAGGTGTGAGGGTGTAGCAGTGTGAGTAGCAGAGGTGGGAGTAGGGTAGGTGTGAGGGTGTACTAGTGTGAGTAGCAGAGGTGGGAGTAGGGTAGGTGTGAGGATGTATTAGTGTGGGTAGTATAGGTGGGAGTAGGGTAGGTGTGAGGATGTATTAGTGTGAGTAGCAGAGGTGGGAGTAGGGTGGGTGTGAGGGTGTACAAGTGTGAGTAGCAGAGAGTAGGGTAGGTGTGAGGGTGTATTATTGTGTGTAGCAGAGGTGGGAGTAGGGTAGGTGTGAGGGTGTATTAGTGTGAGTAGCAGAGGTGGGAGTAGGGTAGGTGTGAGGGTGTACCAGTGTGAGAGGCAGAGGTGGGAGTAGGGTAGGTGTGAGGGTGTACCAGTGTGAGTAGCAGAGGTGGGAGTAGGGTAGGTGTGAGGATGTATTAGTGTGGGTAGTATAGGTGGGAGTAGGGTAGGTGTGAGGATGTATTAGTGTGGGTAGTATAGGTGGGAGTAGGGTAGGTGTGAGGGTGTATTAGTGTGAGTAGCAGAGGTGGGAGTAGGGTGGGTGTGAGGGTGTACAAGTGTGAGTAGCAGAGAGTAGGGTAGGTGTGAGGGTGTATTATTGTGTGTAGCAGAGGTGAGAGTAGGGTAGGTGTGAGGGTGTATTAGTGTGGGTAGTATAGGTGGGAGTAGGATAGGTATGAGGGTGTATTAGTGTGAGTAGCAGAGGTGGGAGTAGGGTAGGTGTGAGGGTGTATTAGTGTGAGTAGCAGAGGTGAGAGTAGAGAAGGTGTGAGGATGTATTAGTGTGGGTAGTATAGGTGGGAGTAGGATAGGTATGAGGGTGTATTAGTGTGAGTAGCAGAGGTGAGAGTAGGGTAGGTGTGAGGATGTATTAGTGTGTGTAGCAGAGGTGAGAGTAGGGAAGGTGTGAGGATGTATTAGTGTGGGTAGTATAGGTGGGAGTAGGATAGGTATGAGGGTGTATTAGTGTGAGTAGCAGAGGTGGGAGTAGGGTAGGTGTGAGGGTGTATTAGTGTGAGTAGCAGAGGTGGGAGTAGGGTAGGTGTGAGGTTGTAGCAGTGTGAGTAGCAGAGGTGGGAGTAGGGTAGGTGTGAGGGTGTACTAGTGTGAGTAGCAGAGGTGGGAGTAGGGTAGGTGTGAGGATGTATTAGTGTGGGTAGTATAGGTGGGAGTAGGGTAGGTGTGAGGATGTATTAGTGTGAGTAGCAGAGGTGGGAGTAGGGTGGGTGTGAGGGTGTACAAGTGTGAGTAGCAGAGAGTAGGGTAGGTGTGAGGGTGTATTATTGTGTGTAGCAGAGGTGAGAGTAGGGTAGGTGTGAGGGTGTATTAGTGTGTGTAGCAGAGGTGAGAGTAGGGAAGGTGTGAGGGTGTATTAGTGTGTGTAGCAGAGGTGAGAGTAGGGAAGGTGTGAGGGTGTATTAGTGTGGGTAGTATAGGTGGGAGTAGGGTAGGTGTGAGGGTGTATTAGTGTGAGTAGCAGAGGTGGGAGTAGGGTAGGCGTGAGGGTGTATTAGTGTGTGTAGCAGAGGTGAGAGTAGGGTAGGTGTGAGGGTGTATTAGTGTGTGTAGCAGAGGAGAGAGTAGGGAAGGTGTGAGGGTGTACCAGTGTGAGTAGCAGAGGTGGGAGTAGTAAGGTAGGTGTGAGGATGTATTAGTGTGGGTAGTATAGGTGGGAGTAGGGTAGGTGTGAGGGTGTATTAGTGTGAGTAGCAGAGGTGGGAGTAGGGTAGGTGTGAGGGTGTACAAGTGTGAGTAGCAGAGAGTAGGGTAGGTGTGAGGGTGTATTAGTGTGTGTAGCAGAGGTGAGAGTAGGGTAGGTGTGAGGGTGTATTAGTGTGTGTAGCAGAGGTGAGAGTAGGGTAGGTGTGAGGGTGTACCAGTGTGAGTAGCAGAGGTGGGAGTAGGGAAGGTGTGAGGGTGTATTAGTGTGAGTAGCAGAGGTGGGAGTAGGGTAGGTATGAGAATGTATTAGTGTGTATAGTATAGATGAGAGTAGGGTAGGTGTGAGGGTGTTGCGTACAGGATGCCGGCACTCGGGATTTCGGCGGTCATTTACCAACACCAGCATCCCGATAGGTTCGAAATACGGACAATGGTCTGTAAGTACATAACCCAACCCCTACCCCTACCCTACTCTCATCTAAACTATCCACACTAATACATTCTCATACCTACCCTACTCCCACCTACACTACTCACACTGTTTGTAGTGAGATTAATAGAGTTGTCTCCGGCAATAGTCATCCCAAAGCTTAACACGTTTCAGTGTTTAGATAAACACTTTACTCAGAAGCATGAAGCATCTTTATCCCAGTCTACATGTGTTCATTATTGTATAAAACACACAATTTCTGTACCAGGCCTATGGTAGAATACAGCAGCCACTATTATCGAGACACAAGCAAGCGCAGATAGCGGAATCATGTAAATCTACATGGGTGCAGTAGTTCAGTCACTAGTCTACCTCCCTTACCCGGACACAGAGGTAGAATAGCTAAATTCAGTATAGGAAGCTGCTGTAAATGAGAAGCGAGCTGTACATAGGTCGTGTGACATAGTTGCAGATTTATAATCTCTTCGGGAGAATTCTGGACTCCTATATAATTTAGCCCCACCCCCTCCACACGGAGCTGCAAATCCCAGCAATTATCTCCCATCCTGCCCCCTGCGCTAGGAAGTGGGTGGGATGCGGGAGATCTGGACATTGTTTTGGGGGTGCGGGGTCTACCCAAAAATTCAGGAGCGTCCCGCAACTTCCAGGAGTGTAGGTAAGTATGTCATGTAGAATCACAGAAGGACGGAACGCTGACCATTAATAGTTCTCACAATTTAATAACAAAATGAATAAAGGATGAAGAATAAAAATGTCAATGTCAATGTGCTAATCGAGGTACACCGGTAACATAGCCTAGGACAAACATACATCAATAGTAAGAATGATTACAATTCCTGCAACATGATAATAAAAAATAAATTAAATTAAAACCTTGCTACTTCCGAAGCGTAACAGATGTAACTAACACAGGGCCCGATTCAGAGCCGCTCGTAAGCGGCCGCTCGTTCGCTCCGAGTGATGTTCGCACAACTGCGCATGAGTATGGGTTGTAATACGCATGCGCGAACCATTCATTGCGGTCAGAAATTGTGTGCTCGCAAAATAGCGAATGCCTGGTAATTTGAGTGACAGGATGAGGCGTTTGTGGGTGGTAACAGGGGAAGGTGCTTGAAAATGGGGAGTGGAGATCCGAACGCAGGCGTGCCAAACGGTCAAAACGGGCGTTTTAAGGGTGTGCATAATTAACAAAGCAGCGTCATCGACCACGTCACTTGATTGTCTTTTAGCCTGAACTGCTCGCATGATTGCGGTAGGAAAATCCAACCACAAGCACTGCGAGCAGTTCATACGCCTTTCGATGTACTCGATTAAACTAATAAATAGCGGAGATAAGGTAGGATGTGAGCGGCCAGGGGGCGTTTTATAAAAAATAGCGAGCGCATGTTTCGTTCGCTTGTTCAGACATAGAGGCGTCTACAGACCGCAAAGAGCGAGCGCTCAATTTAAATATCCGGCCCCTTTTTCTGAACGAGCGAGCGCAAATAGCGTCCGGCTCTGAATCAGGCCCACAGTCACAGGCCTCTGGATCTGTGCTATTTGTCAGCTTAGAGTGTCTCACAGATAATCACATGCACAAAGGGCCTGATTCAGACCCGGTCGCAAGGCTGCATTCGTACGCAGCCTGTCGAGGCAAAAATATGCTAATGACCGCATACGCAATGTAACCGCAGCACTATAAGTAGACACCCAACACTATATAATCCCGCCTACTTCCCTTCACTTACGTTCTCGCAAGACAGCGAAAACATCGGGAACCATCGGACACACGCACAAGTTGTGGTTGACCTGATCCTACCGCAGACATTGCTAATATTTGTGTAACTAGATGTCGCTGGGGCCTAATTATGCACACCCCTGAAACGGCGTCTAGACACCCAGGCACGCCTGCGTTTCTCTGACCACCCCCCATCACCACCCTCAAATGGTCACTTCCTGTCAATCACTGTATGAAGCCTCTGCGTGCTCGCTGCGGTCAATACCCAGTCGCAGCGGCCGGTTCATGCACTGCGATGCATACGAATGCGCAAAATGCAAACATCGTCAGGCTGGGTGCGAACTCTGAATCAGGCCCAAAGTCCAGGTTAGTGGAATAAAAAGCGGGTTTGAATGTTAGTGCCAGAAGCCAGTCTAATGTCCAGTTATTGTGGCAATACACATGACACATTAATATGCTGTTATATTTATTAGAGGTTTGGGATATGATACTGACACTTTGGGGTCGTGTATAGTTGTTACAATGTTATATTTTCACTCTCCCAAATGTACATTATTTAATTGCATTAGTTATTGTCAAAGTTAACTTGGCCGCGCATGGCTCTGTTTAATGTCTCTTCCAAACTGCAGACACTTACGTGGCGCTGCAATGCTCTGTTGATAGCATTGATAGAAGCCTCGTGGCTCTTTTATTAGTCCTGGCCGTGCCGCTGAACTGTTCCCTTCTCTTAAACCAGGAGGCGCTTCCACTGCGAGGTGTAATGATGTGCTGCCTGGGTGGATGTTGATGCCAAGGGGCTGTGGGCCTGATTCAGACCAGCTCGCAAGCGCATTGTGCTCACAAGTGGGTCGATGGTGGCCCAGTGCGCACGTGCGGCATGTGCACTGCGCGTGCACAAGCCCCGGAGCGAGCGCAAAAAGAGGGGTGGCTTCACAAACAGAGGCGTTCCCATGCGAATGCCTGCCGTATGTGGGTGGCCCCACTGACATCACCAGTGATGTCAGTGAGAGAGCTTCCGGCTCTGTTTGAGCCAGAAGCTCTCTGGGACTTGCGGCCACGAGACCCTACCACAAGGGTCTCATCGCAAGCCCGATGGTCGCGATGGTCCTGCTCTTTATTCCACTAACCTGGACTTTGTGCATTTGATAATCTGTGAGACACTCTATGCTGACAAATAGCACTGATCCATATGCCTGTGACTGTGTTAGTTACATCTGTTACGCTTCAGAAGTAGCAAGGTTTTAATTAATTTATTTTTTATTATCATTTTGCATGAAATGTAATCATTCTTATTATTGATGTATGTTTGTCCTAGGCTATTTTACCTGTGTACCTCGATTAGCATATCGTTGAGAATTCAGTGTGATTTAATTATATTTGTATCATTGATGTTTCTCTTCATCCTTTATTAATTTTGTTATTAAATTGTGAGAACTAGTATTTATGGTCAGCGCTCCTTCCTTCGGTGATTCTTGATGAGATTCTGTTAGATGAGATCCAGCTCCTTATCCATAAGTAGCCGTAGCTATATTTAGCTTCCACTGTTTATTATGATTCTATGTATAATCTTAACAATTGTATTTATTTGTGAGTTTGAGGATTAAGGGGTAAATTTACTGAGAATCGAGTTTGGTTGTGTTTGCAAACTCATGCGAGTTTAGCCTTTTTTTCAAACTCGCAACTTTATTAAGACGAAACAGGTGTGAGTTTGGAAGTGAGTTTCCTCTTCTCACTGTTAAAACTCATGTGAGTTTGCAAACTCGACTAAACTCACCATCGGCCAAACTAGGAAGTACTTTACATGGAAAAGATGCAACTCGGAAAATTTACTAAGAATCGCGTTTACAATCTCTGGTGAGTTTGTAGCAAACTCACTGTTAAATTGAAGTTTCAAATAGACCACCTCCTGAGCTGCGAGTTTGGCAGAAACATACACAGATCAGTGTGATTTGTGTATGTTTCTGCCTGTTTTTTTATTTATTTAATTTTTTTTATATTAAAAAAATGACATAGGGTCCCCCCCCCCCAAGAAAAAGCATAACCAGCCACGGACTTGTCAGCCAGTTCTGGTTCCTAAAATTACAGGGAACAAAACAAGTAGGGTTCCACCGTAATTTAGGAACCAGCACCTGGCTGCAGGGCCAGTCCTGGTTTTAAATATAGGGGGAAAAAAAATGCGTAGGGGTACCCCCTATATTTAAAACCAGCACCGGACCAACCCGACCTGGGCGTAATGCCACAGCCTGGAGACCCTTTCACCAGGGCACTGTGGCCAGAGCATTACAACCCCAAGCCAGTCAGGCCAAGCTGGGGATCACAGGGGAGGTGGGGCCGCCCCCCAAAACCCCAGGCTTGGTCTGAAGCCCGGGGCTCTTCCCCGCACCCCTGGGATGTGGGTACAGGGATAATAAAGGGTTAAATAGTAGTAAACTATTGTATTTTACAGTGGGACTACAGGTGCCAGCATGCCTGCCCTTTGGCACTTGTGGAACTACAAGTGCCAGCAGACGGGCGGCACCTTCCTTTTGATGCTGTACTACTTAGCTTAATACTTCAATGGGTATTTTTTTCTCATTAATGCATTGCTTAGCACATCATATAGGCAAACACTAACTTAGTTATTAATCTGACACATATGTAATTTTCTTTTCCTTTGAAAACGTTTTCTTTCATTTTATCTGCCATCACTGGTTCACTTGCCGGTAATTTCGTGCTATTAGACACGTCTGATTAAAGCAATGCATTATGTAGTCTTAAGATGAAATAGCTATCACATGCTTTTACTCAGCGTAACACACAAATAACCACAAATGACATGGCCAACATAAACAGTAATTGAAGAACCAGTTTACTGTACAAAGAGTATTACTGTGGGCAAATGTCCCAGTTACATAGAGAGAGGAGGTTGCACTTATTATAACTGAATCTGAACATTTTAGAAGTCTCGCTAATACTCCTGATTTTCACTTTTACCAGATTTAGATAAGAGATGGCATGGTGCACGTCGGAGCAAGGTGCTTTTGCCGCCCTGTTCCGCCATCCCCCACTATCCAGCTGGGGGGTAGCAGGGCCACTGGCACCAGGAAGAAGCACACTGTCTGAAGTGCCTTTAGGATGCCCCGGACTGCAGAGTGCCGTTCCAAGCAACCCGCCAGCCAAATACAGGTGGCATGGCTCAGAGACAGTGTAGACCCCAGGGTCCTGCTCCCTCAACGGCAGATCTGCTCGCACACAAGTTATCGGCTCTGACTTGGTGCAGTTATACTGACTGAGGCAGCAGCTGATTATGCTGTAAATCGATGGTTCCCAAACTTCTTAAGTCGTGGTGTCCTTGAGTATCTGCATTTTTTTCATGGCACCTCTAGGCCAAAAGTTTCTTAATGAGAAATTCATCAAAAAGATAATAAATTCTGATTATACAGCCGTGTCTAGATTACTTTGATTAATATTTGCCTTATTTTGGTTCTGTTTTGTGAAGAAAATACTTTTATGTATTTATTTTGTACTATTTGTATATTACTGCCCTTAATGGGCCTATGTTCTATTTATTATTTACCAATATTTTTTGTTGTATATATGCTATATTATTGCTCTGATGAATAAAAGAAATAAAAAAAATAAAAAATTCTGATTATCCATATATTTTATGATTGGCAGCCACAACCAGTCGTTATGCCTATCAAATGGACCATTAAATAATTTGATCCTAAACCACCAACCCGTGGCACCCCATTAGGTTCTGGGGCGTACCTGGTCACGTGGTCAACAGTTACCATGTCGACATTCACAATGTTGACACCACAATGTTGACACTAAACTGTTGACATGGTTTTACATGTAGACAGCCACCATGTCGACATCCTCAGAATGTTGACATCTTTATCCAGTTTGGAACCCACTGCTGTAGGTGATGTGGTTCAATTAAGATCCTCTACCTTTTATTTTGTGCCCAATGGAAGGCAATTATAAAAACTCTCTTACAAGTAATTGTGTGGAAAATGTAGTGTTACTCGTAGCCACCAATCAGATTCTGCCATTTTTCTCTTGTTTACGATAAAAACAAAAAAGCAAACATCTGGTCGTTATGGGCTACAGCAGCTCCTTTAAGAATTATAACTTATTTCCTTTTTGTTCCCAATTATTTCCTCTCTCGCCCGCTATTTACAGTATGATCAGCATCATCATTATCTCCGTGCCCGCCCCCCACCTTCTGCCAAATACTTTCTTTTTTTTTATCCACACAGGTACAGATCACATTATACAAACTGGCCACCTTCATCCCTACCGTCCCATCACTTTACAGTATACAGCTACCCCATGGACCTTCAAGAATAAAGATAAATGGATACAATGTACATATTGAGATTGAGTGATATGAATTTAGGAAATACATTGATTAAAAATTGTCACGTGTTTAAATTGTCCCTGTGGCCACTGCACTTAGGTCTCCCGTCTCATTCATGCTCTTGTGCATGTAACGTTCTGGAGAACGTTTGGCTTGTTGGTTATGGAATAATAGACAAACTATGGCTAAATGTTCTGTTTACGTGGCAAACGATTCAGAATGCTAGAAAACCGGGCATGTCTCATTATCTACATTTTTTTGTGACATTGCAGCCTTTTCAGTCACTTATACGCAAGCAGCATATACGTTTAGGTGCTTTGATTGGTGGTGCAGAATACAAACTACCCTTGTTTGCAGATGATAGGTTACTAATGATCTGCTCATGGGGGGGTGTTTATATTTATTATATGCACATCGTTACTTTGTTCACTGATGCTTCAATCAGGGCCACATCCATAAGGCTGACTAGGCTGAAACCTAGGGGCCCCATAGGCAGAATCAGTATGACTTACCGGCAAGGGTGAAAATCCTGATCGTTAATTAAGGTAAGTATTGCTAACCTTTCTCCCCCCCTAACCTTAACCCACCCTTAGGGGTGCTTAACACTAATCTCCCCCAAGTGCCTAACACCCCTCTAAGTGCCTAAACCTAACCCCCCTTCCCCGCAGCCTAACCCTATGTCTCCCGGGGGGGTGCCTAACCCTAACCTCCCCCCGGGGTGCCTAACCCCAAGCCCTCCCTTTCCCTAGCCTAACCCTACCGAGGGGCTGCCTAACCCTAAGTCCCCCCCTGGGAGCCCCTAACAACTAGGGGTGTGCACCGGCCACTTTTCGTGTTTTGGTTTTGGATCTGGATCTTTCTTCGTGTTTTGGATCTGGATTGGTTTTGCCAAAACCACCCTTACGTGTTTTGGGTTCTGGGTTTTGTGTTTTGGATCTGTATTTTTTTGAAAAACAGCATAAAAACAGCTAAAATCACAGAATTTGTAGGTTTTTCTGCTCCTATGCTATTATTAACCTCAATAACCTTAATTTCCACTCATTTCCAGTCTATTCTGAACACCTCACACCTCACAATAGTGTTTTTATGTCCAAAAGGTTGCACCGAGGTAGCTGGATGACGATGCTAAGCGACACGAGTGGGCGGCACAAACACGTGACCCATCTAGGAGTGACATTGCAGTGGCAGACAGGATGGCAGTTTGAAAAACTAAGCCCCAAACTGTACATAATGCAAAGAAAAAAAAGAGGTGCAAGATGGAATTGTCCTTGGGCCCTCCCGCCCACCCTTATGTTGTATAAACAGGACATGCACACTTTAACAAACCAATCATTTCAGCGCCAGGGTCTGCCACACAACTGTGGCTGAAATGATTGGTTCGTTTGGGCCCCCACAAAACAAGCTGGCAATTAATGTGTCCCTGCACAAACTGGCTCCACGGAGGCAAGATGTCATCCTCATCCACCGATTCCTCACCCTCTTCAGTGTGTACATCCTCATCCTCACAAAGTATTAACTCGTCCCCACTTGAATCCACCACCACAGGTCCCTCTGTACGTTCTGGAAGCTGGTCTCCCTGGAAGAGCTGATAATTAATTTTGATGAACATCATCTTCTCCACATTCTGTGGAAGCAACCTCCTACGCCTTTCGCTGACAAGGTTCCCGGCTGCACTAAACACTCTTTCGGAGTACACACTGGAGGGGGGGAAACTCAGATAAAATAGAGCCAGTTTGTACAGGGGCCTCCAAATTGCCTCTTTTTCCTGCCAGTACAGGTATGGACTGTCTGACATGCCTACTTGGATGCTGTCACCGATGTAATCCTCCACCATTCTGTCAATGGTGACAGTCTCATATGCAGTGACAGTAGACATGTCAGAAATTGTTGCCAGGTCCTTCAGTCCGGACCAGATGTCCAAACTTGGTCCTGCCTGCCCTGCATCACCGCCAGCGGGTTGCTTAGGATACCTAAGTTTTTTCCTGGCAGCCCCAGTTGCAGGAGAAAATGAAGGAGCTGTTGACGTGTCACGTTCCGCTTCAGCTGACAGTGTGTTCACCAGCAGGTCTTTGCACCTCTGCAGGCTTGTGTCGGCCGGAAAGAGAGACACCACATAGGCTTTAAACCTAGGATCGAGCACGGTGGCCAAAATGTAGTGGTCTGATTTCAACAGATTGACCACCCTGGAATCCTGGCAAAGCGAATGAAGGGCTTCATCCACAAGTCCCACATGCCGAGCGGAATCGCTCCGTCTTAGCTCCTCCTTCACTTTCTCCAGCTACTTCTGCAAAAGCCTGATGAGGGGAATGACCTGACTCAAGCTGGCAGTGTCTGAACTGACTTCACGTGTGGCAAGTTCGAAGGGCTGGAGAACCTTGCACAACACGGAAATCATTCTCCACCGCTTGAGTCAGGTGCATACCCCCTCCTTTGCCTATGTCATAGGTGGATGTATAGGCTTGAATGGCCTTTTGCTGCTCCTCCATCCTCTGAAGCATATAGAGGGTTGAGTTCCACCGTGTCACAACCTCTTGCTTCAGGTGATGGCGGGGCAGGTTCAAGAGTGTTTGCTGGCGCTCCAGTCTTCGGCACGCAGTCGCTGAATGGCGAAAGTGGCCTGAAATTTTTCGGGCCACCCAAAGCGTCTCCTGCACGCCCCTGTCGCTTTCAGAAAATTCTGCACCACCAAGTTTATTGTGTGAGCAAAACATGGGACGTGCTGGAATTTGCCCAGATGTAATGCCCGCACAGTATTGGTGGCGTTGTCAGATATCACAAATCCCCAGGAGAGTCTAAGTGGGGTAAGCCACTGGGCGATGATTTCCCTCAGTTTCTCTAAGAGGTTGTCGGCGGTGTGCCTCTTACTGAAACCGGTGATACACAGCGTAGCCTGCCTTGGAACGAGCTGGCGTTTCTGAGATGCTGCGACTGGTGACGCTGCTGCTGTTGCTGCGTAAGGTGATACATCTACCCAGTGGGCTGTCACAGTAATATAGTCCTTAGTCTGCCCTGTTCCACTTGTCCACATGTCCGTGGTTAAGTGGACATTGGGTACAACGGCATTTTTCAGGACACTGAGGACACTTTTTCTGACGTTTCTGTACAGTCTCGATATCGCCTGCCTAGTGAAGTGGAATCTAGACGGGATTTGGAACCGGGGACACACTACCTCCAGCAATTGTCTAAATCCCACTGCACTAATGGCGGATACCGGACACACGTCTAACACCAACATAGCAGTCAAGGCCTCAGTTATACGTTTTGCTTCAGGATGACTGCTGTCGTACTTCATCCTCCTCGCTAAGGACTGTTGGAGGGTCAATTGTTTAGTAAAAGTAGTGGTGTTCCTACTTCCTCTCTGGGATAATGATGAACGACTCCCAGCAGCAGCAACAGCAGCAGCGGCAGCAGGAGGCGTAGCAATGCAGGATCCTCCGGAGGAATCCCGGATAGGAGAGTCAGTCATGCCAGTGACATGGCCTGCAGGACTACTTCCGATCCTGACTAAGGAGGAAATTGACGAGGAGGGAGTTGACGGTGTGGTTTGCAGGCGCTTGGATACAACAGGACAACGGGATTTAGGTGTCCCTGGACTGCTTACGGTCTTAGCCAAAGTTTCTGAACTTGACAGTAACTTATTATGAACGCGCTGCAGGTGCCGTATAAGGGAGGATGTTCCTAGGTGGTTAACGTCCCTACCCCTACTTATTCCACCTTTACATAAGGTACATATGGCAAGACAGTTGTTGTCTGGATTTGGATAGAAATATTGCCAGACCAAAGAGGTGGAATGTTTGGTCTTCTGCCCAGGCATGACCGTGATGGGCTTTTTCATCCCACGGACAACAACTGTCTCCCCCGGAGCCTGATTTAAACAAACCACATCACCATCAGAATCCTCCTCGCCAACTTCCTCCTCAGCGCCAGCTACACCAGTATCCTCATCCTGTTGTACTTCAACAGTGACATCTTCAATTTGCATATCAGCAAGTGGACTGTGGGTGCTCCTTTCAGCACTTGCAGGGGGCGTGCAGATGGTGGAAAGAGCCACCTCTTCCCGTCCAGTGCTGGGAAGGTCAGGCATCGCAACCACCACCACACTTGGACTCTCCTTGGGGATTTGTGATATCTTCTTAGAAAGCACAGTTCTTCGCTGTGCTTTTGCCAGCTTAACTCTTTTGATTTTTTTAGTGGGAGGAGGGCTTCCATCGTCATGTGAAGCTGAACCACTAGTCATGAACATACTAGGGATCGACCTTAGCCTTTCCTTGCCACTCCGTGTTGTAAATGGCATATTGGCAAGTTTACATTTCTCTTCAGATGATTTAAATGTTTTTTTCAAGGTCATTTTCCTGAACTTTGTCATTTGGGATTGTATGTGCCCTCTATTATGACATTGGGCATCGGCCTTGGCAGACGACGTTGATGGCATGTTATCATCTATGTCATGACTAGTGGCAGGAGCTTCAGCACTAGGAGGAAGTGGTTCTTGATCTTTCTCTATTTTATTTTTATCGGAGAAAGTTTGGTCCTCCATTTATGTTATATCAATTTGATATATACGTGCGGCTAAACACAGAAAATATTTTTTATTTTTGCTGGAGAGTAGTGCACTTTGTGGGTTACACCAGCCTTTAAGAAATGAGCCAGCCGGCTCTTTACTTATGGGACACAGGCGCACGCTTGGCGCTGCTCCTTTGTTGATGCACGTGCGGCTACTGCGCACACAATTCACAAACACAGAAAATAATTTTTTTTTTGGTTTGGACTGGAGTGTACTTTGGGGGTTACAGCACCCTTTAACGGTCAAGCCAGCCGGCCCTTTACTTATGACACAGGCGCACGCTTGGCACTACTTTGTTGATGCACGTGCGGCTACTGCGCACACAATTCACAAACACAGAAAATATATTTTTTTTTGGTTTGGACTGGAGTGTACTTTGGGGGTTACAGCACCCTTTAACGGTCAAGCCAGCCGGCCCTTTACTTATGACACAGGCGCACGCTTGGCACTACTTTGTTGATGCACGTGCGGCTACTGCGCACACAATTCACAAACACAGAAAATATATATTTTTTTGGTTTGGACTGGAGTGTACTTTGGGGGTTACAGCACCCTTTAACGGTCAAGCCAGCCGGCCCTTTACTTATGACACAGGCGCACGCTTGGCACTACTTTGTTGATGCACGTGCGGCTACTGCGCACACAATTCACAAACACAGAAAATAATTTTTTTTTTGGTTTGGACTGGAGTGTACTTTGGGGGTTACAGCACCCTTTAACGGTCAAGCCAGCCGGCCCTTTACTTATGACACAGGCGCACGCTTGGCACTACTTTGTTGATGCACGTGCGGCTACTGCGCACACAATTCACAAACACACAAAAAATATTATTTTTTTAGCACTTGGGGGAGCACCCCTGATGGACAGAGCACCCCCTGGACAACACTACAGCACCCCTTTAGGACTGGGACACTGCACAGGACTTGAAGTACACAATTAAGTGTATGTTGCAGGCTTATTCTGGTTAGACGTTTTTGTCATTGGATCTGTAACCAATTATTTGGAAACCCCCCCTTTCAAAATCCTGCATTTGCCACTGTTTAGGACTGGGACACTGCACAGGACTTTGGAGTGGACACAGCCCCTATGGAGAACTGACTGCACAACACAGTCCAGCCAGCCCCTATGGACTTTGAAGTAGTGGACACAGCCCCTATTAACAACAGCAGCACAGCACAACACAGCCAGCCCCTATGGACTTTGAAGTAGTGGACAACAGCAGCGCAGCGCAGCACAGCACAGCACAACACTACTCTGCACTACACTACACTACACTACACAGCCCAGCCAGCCCTAACTCCCACCCTCCCTCTTCACTGTCCACAACCGAGTGAGAAAATGGCGCCGACGCAGGTACCTTATATAGGATCCAAAACCCGCGAGACTCGGAAGGCGGGATGATGACGTTTTGCCTCGATTTCAGATCCGAGTCAGGCGGGAAAAGTCGAGCCTGACTCGGATCGGCCTCGGATCGGGGGGGCTCGGGGGGGTTCGGATTTCAGAAATCCGAACCCGCTCACCCCTACTAACAACACATCACAGCTGAGCTGCTAATTAAATTGCCTACAGTAAATGTACAGCTGCCACTTAGTGCTCCCCATGGAACTATTTAGAATTAAGGAATTAGAGTCTGGGGAGTAAATTTACTAAGATTCGTGTTTGTCCCGATTTGTCCCGTTTTTCAACTCGAATAGGATCGATCAAAAACGGGCATTTTTTTCACAATTTACCAAACTCCCAGTTTTGACAGGATCGTTTTGATTGATGGTGTATTTTGGTCGATCCTGTCCGTTTTGCAGCCCCCATTTCCCTGCCCGTATTTCTCTCTTGAACAAGCTGGCTGCACATATCAGTGAAATATGTGCAGACTGCTTGTTTATTTTTTTATATTTTATGGGTTAATTTTTTAAAAAACTATTGACGTAGGGTCCCCAGCCCTCAAAAGGCTAACAAGCGCCAGACTGGTCAGGCAGTCCTGGTTCCTAAAATTACGGGAACAAAACGAGTAGGGTTCCACAGTAATTTAAGAACCAGCACCTGGCTGCAGGGCCAGTTCTGGTTTTAAATATAGGGGGGAAAAATTGCGTAGGGGTCCCACTATATTTAAAACCAGCACCGGACCCAAACCGACCGGGGTGTAATGCCACAGCCAGGAGACCCTATTACCAGGTCACCAGGGCCAAAGCATTCTCACCCCAAGCCGGTCATCTCAGGGAAGGTGGGGACCCCCCCAAAAAAGGGGTCCCCCGAACCCCGGGCTTGGTCTCGGTATGGGGGTAATAAAGTGTTAATTAGAATTAAACTATTGTACTTTACAGTGGAACTACAGGTGCCAGCATGCCTGCCCTTTGGCACTTGTAGAACTACAAGGGCCAGCAGGCGGCAGGCACCTGTACCCCCCACTGTAAAATAAATAGTTAAACAAAGACAGTACACACACACCATATATAATGAAAGTATATTACATACACCTATCTCATTCACACATACTTACCTTCTACCAGATGTTTCTGTCCCCGTTGAATCCAATGGGAGTACCTGCAACAAAGATCCTATACTCATCTGATCCTCGCGCTGGTCTCCGTAGCATCCAGTGGGGTCTTTGAGCTCCAATCGTGGCAGCGGGGGGGGGGGGGGGGCAGCAGCAGAGCTGTCGGATTCCCCTGGTCATTCCAGTCACCGCTAGGCATTTGCTTATAATGCCTATGGCTAGGGCCGGCTCTGGCAGGATCTGTAGTGCTGGGTTTTGAAGTCACAGTCTAATGCCATGCTCCCAGTCCATCAGGAGCAGAAGTAGCTGCCTCCCACACCCCATACCTCCTCTCCATACTAGTGATGACCATTGACGGCTCTGCCATGGATGATTGATGGTTTTCACCTTTGGTAATTAACCATCGAAGGTGAGCCATTGAGGGTAAGGCTATGTGCATGTGCTGGTGGCAACCGCACATAGCGGTACCAGCACTCATTATCAGGGTTCAATGGCCTCCCATCAATGGTGAAACCACTCACCATCAGACAATAAATGGTTGTTAACCACTGATGGTCGATGTCCACCCCTACTCTCCACACAAGGCAGGAAGAGTGGCATCTGATAGGGGAAATCAGAGTGAACAGTGGCCATAGCCATCACCAAATTCCTCTAAAGGCTCTCACTATGTTTGCATATATCTGCATAGGAATTTCCTAGCTCACTACTGCTCTATACACATGGCTTCATGTTTTGTGCTGTCATTGTAGAGCTGAAGTAGCTAGGAAAATGCTATTAATTTAAAACCAATGTAAACTACTGAGAACATGTCACACTGGGCCTGATTCAGAGCCGTTCGCTATTTGTGGTCGTTCGTTCAAAAACAAGGGGTGGCTATTCAAATGATCCGTTCGCAAATTGCAGTCTGTTCCCACCTCTAAGTCTGAACGAGCGAGCAAAACATACGCTCGTTTTTTTGATAAAAACGCCCCCTGGCACCATACGTCATGTCCGCTATTTATTAGATTAATCGAGTACATCGTACAGCGTATGAACTGCTCGCTATTCTTGTGGTTGGTGTTTTCAACCGCTATTTTGCGAGCAGTTCTGGCTATAAAATAACCCAGTGACGTGGTCAATGACGCTGCTGTATTAATTATGCACACCCTTAAAACGCCCGTTTTGACCTTTAAGCACGCCTGCGTTCGGATCTCCACTCCCCGTTTTCAAGCACCTTCCCCTGTTACCACCCACATATGCCTCATTCTGTCACTCAAAATAGCAGGCCCTCGCTATATTGCGTACCAACGATTTTCGGCCGCACTGACTGGTTCGCGCATGCGTACTAAAAACCGTACGCATGCGCAGATGTGCGAACATCGCTCGGAACGAGCGTACTGCCGCTAGCGAGTGGCTCTGAATGAGGGCCTCTGAGTGATTAAACAGCATTAAGCTTTTGTTAACACAAAGCGGGAAAGCTGAGTGCTAAAGCATCGAGTGTGTAAAATCTAGGGGTGTGCACCGGCCACTTTTCGTGTGTTGGTTTTGGATCTGGATCTTTCTTCGTGTTTTGGATCTGGATTGGTTTTGCCAAAACCACCCTTACGTGTTTTGGGTTCTGGGTTTTGTGTTTTGGATCTGTATTTTTTTGAAAAAAAGCATAAAAACAGCTAAAATCACAGAATTTGTGGGTTTTTCTGCTCCTATGCTATTATTAACCTCAATAACCTTAATTTCCACTCATTTCCAGTCTATTCTGAACACCTCACAATAGTGTTTTTATGTTCAAAAGGTTGCACCGAGGTAGCTGGATGACTATGCTAAGAGATACGAGTGGGCGGCACAAACACGTGGTCCATCTAGGAGTGGCACTGCAGTGGCAGACAGGATGGCAGTTTGAAAAACTAGGCCCCAAACTATACATAATGCAAAGAAAAAAAAGAGGTGCAAGATGGAATTGTCCTTGGGCCCTCCCACCCACCCTTATGTTGTATAAACAGGACATGCACACTTTAACAAACCAAACATTTCAGCGCCAGGGTCTGCCACACAACTGTGGCTGAAATGATTGGTTTGTTTGGGCCCCCACAAAACAAGCTGGCAATTAATCTGTCCCTGCACAAACTGGCTCTACGGAGGCAAGATGTCGTCCTCATCCTCCTCATCCACCGATTCCTCACCCTCTTCAGTGTTGTGTACATCCTCATCCTCACAGAGTATTAATTCGTCCCCGCTGGAATCCACAACCACAGTTCCGTCTGTACGTTCTGGAGGCTGGTCTCCCTGGAAGAGTTGATAATTCATTTTATGAACATCATCTTCTCCACATTTTGTGGAAGCAACCTCCTACGCCTTTCGCTGACAAGGTTCCCGGCTGCACTAAACACTCTTTCGGAGTACACACTGGAGGGGGGGCAACTCAGGTAAAATAGAGCCAGTTTGTACAGGGACCTCCAAATTGCCTCTTTTTCCTGCCAGTACAGGTATGGACTGTCTGCCATGCCTACTTGGATGCTGTCACCGATGTAATCCTTTAACAGACAGACGCACACTTGTCGCTGCTGCTTTTAGGATGCAAGTGCGGCTACAGCCCACACAATTCACAAAGACAGAAAAAAAAAAAAGAATATTTTTATTGTTTGTGGAGCGCACTTTGAGGGTTACACCACCCTTTAACAGACAGACGCACGCTTGTCGCTGCTGCTTTGAGGATGCAAGTGCGGCTACAGCCCACACAATTCACAAAGACAGAAAAAAGAAGAATATTTTTATTGTTTGTGTAGCACACTTTGAGGGTGTCACCACCCTTTAACAGACAGACGCACGCTTGTCGCTGCTGCTTTGAGGATGCAAGTGCGGCTACATCGCACACAAGTCACAAACACATTAAAAAAATAGTTTTTTATTTTTTGGAGCACTTTGAGAGTTACACCACCCTTTAACAGACAGACGCACGCTTGTCGCTGCTGCTTTGAGGATGCAAGTGCATCTACAGCCCACACAATTCACAAAGACAGAAATAAAAAGAACAATATTTTTATTGTTTGTGTAGCACACTTTGAGGGTGTCACCACCCTTTAACAGACAGACGCACGCTTGTCGCTGCTGCTTTGAGGATGCAAGTGCAGCTACAGCCCACACAATTCACAAAGACAGAAAAAAGAAGAATATTTTTATTGTTTGTGGAGCGCACTTTGAGGGTTACACCATCCTTTAACAGACAGACGCACGCTTGTCACTGCTGCTTTGAGGATGCAGGTGGAATCTAGATGGGATTTGGAACCGGGGACACACTACCTCCATCAATTGTCTAAATCCCACTGCACGAATGGCGGATACCGGACGCACGTCTAACACCAACATAGCAGTCAAGGCCTCAGTTATACGTTTTGCTTCAGGATGACTGCTGTCGTACTTCATCCTCATCGCTAAGGACTGTTGGAGGGTCAATTGTTTAGTAAAAGTAGTGATGTTCCTACTTCCTCTCTGGGATGATGAACAACTCCCAGCAGCAGCAACAGCACTAGGAGGAAGTGGTTCTTGATCTTTCCCTATTTTATTTTTATCGGAGAAAGTTTGGTCCTCCATTTATGTTATATTGATATATACGTGCGGCTAAAGCGCACACAAACACAGAAAATATTTTTTTATTTTTGCTGGAGAGTAGTGCACTTTGTGGGTTACACCAGCCTTTAAGAAATGAGCCAGCCAGCTCTTTACTTATGGGACACAGGCGCACGCTTGGCGCTGCTCCTTTGTTGATGCACGTGCAGCCACAGCGCACACAATTCACAAACACAGAAAATAATTTTTTTTTTGGTTTGGAGTGTACTTTGGGGGTTACAGCACCCTTTAACGGTCAAGCCAGCCGGCCCTTTACTTATGACACAGGCGCACGCTTGGCACTACTTTGTTGATGCACGTGCGGCTACTGCGCACACAATTCACAAACACAGAAAATAATTTTTTTTTGGTTTGGACTGGAGTGTACTTTGGGGGTTACAGCACCCTTTAACGGTCAAGCCAGCCGGCCCTTTACTTATGACACAGGCGCACGCTTGGCACTACTTTGTTGATGCACGTGCGGCTACTGCGCACACAATTCACAAACACACAAAAAATATTATTTTTTTAGCACTTGGGGGGAGCACCCCTGATGGACAGAGCACCCCCTGGACAACACTACAGCACCCCTTTAGGACTGGGACACTGCACAGGACTTTGGAGTGGACACAGCCCCTATGGAGAACTGACTGCACAACACAGTCCAGCCAGCCCCTATGGACTTTGAAGTAGTGGACACAGCCCCTATTAACAACAGCAGCACAGCACAACACAGCCAGCCCCTATGGACTTTGAAGTAGTGGACAACAGCAGCACAGCGCAGCACAGCACAGCACAGCACAACACTACTCTGCACTACACTACACTACACTACACAGCCCAGCCAGCCCTAACTCCCACCCTCCCTCTTCACTGTCCACAGCCGAGTGAGAAAATGGCGCAGACGCGGGTACCTTATATAGGATCCAAAACCCGCGAGACTCGGAAGGCGGGATGATGACGTTTTGCCTCGATTTCAGATCCGAGTCAGGCGGGAAAAGTCGAGCCTGACTCGGATCTGCCTCGGATCGGGGGGGCTCGGGGGGGTTCGGATTTCAGAAATCCGAACCCGCTCACCCCTAGTAAAATCATCTCTGTTGCAACACTCAATACTGAGGACCTGATTCAGACCCGCTCGCTAGATGCGTACGCTTGCACCCAGCGTATGCAAATCCGGCCAACCCACAGCAAGGCAGGCGATCGCACGGCAAGACATTAGCACGCCCACTATGTCTTGGCGTGCACTCGCTTTGTGTATGCAGACGCTCACCAGCCTGTCTTAAGACGCCCACTTGTGCACGCCGTCTCCAGGAAGTGTATGCAACCATCGGTACGTCGAGTACTATTGGATGCGATCGCAGCGCTTGTGGCTGACCATACCCTACCGCAAGCACTGCGATCACTTCAGTGTAAATTCCAGCCAGGTGATGTGTACTATGACTCTGTCTCTTAATTATGCACGCCTCTGAAATGGCGTTAAGACGCTCAGGCACGCCTGTGTTCGCACCCACCACTAATGGCCAGCCCCTGTCACCACCCACAAACGGCTTCTCCTGGCACTCACTCTGCTGGACAGTCTATGAGCAGCGAACGAACGCTTCCCGATCTATCGCACTGGTACGCGCACTGCGATGCGCACAATGAAAAAATAGGCCAGCTAGGAGCAAACGCATCCTAGAGAGTGGGTCTGAATCAGGTCCTGAGTTCCAAACTGCCTGTGGAAGCAAAGACAGTAGAAGAACTATTCGTTGGTAGATTCATGGATTTAGTTTCCATGGTGGGCACTGGGCACCATGAGCAATGCCAAACATCAGCTGGAGTGGTGTAAAGCACACTGTCATTTGAATCTGGAGCAGTGGAAACACAATCTCTGCAATGATTAATCATGCTTCACCATCTGGCAGTATGATGGACGAATCGGGGTTGGGTGAATGCCAAGAGAAGGCTTCCTGCCCAAAAGCGCACTGCCAACAGTAAAGTTTGGTGGAGATTAATAATGGTCTGTTTTTCATGGTTTGTTTTTAATCTAGACCCCTTAATTCCAGTGAGGGAAAACTTAATGCTACAGCATACAATGCTATTCTATAGATTTGTGAGCTTCTAACTTTGTGGCAACAGTTTTGGGCAGGTCCTCTCCTATTTCAGGATATGGATAGATTTTCGACAAATGGGAACCCCATGAATTGGTTTGATGGATACTAGGAGAAGAATTCCTGCCAGAATGTGTACTGCCAACTGTAAAGTTTGGGGGAGGTTTAATAATGGTCTGGGGCTGTTTTAAATGTTTTGGGCTGGGCCCCTGAGTTGCAGTGAGGGGAAAATATATAGTGTAAAGTTTTTGCACAATAAAATGTGAGTACAGTCAGGGCCGGCCGGCCCGTAACGCCGACTACGCATGTGCGCCAGCTAGCAGAGGGTGCTCAATCCCCAGCGCGGCCAAACTCATACCCTCCTGCCGCCACACTCCTTCCCCGCCCGTCCACCCCTCCCCCCGTGCCACACTCCTTCTTGTTGGCGCCACACTCCTTCCCGTCCACCCCGTGTCCCCCGCCCCCGCGCCACACTCCTTCCTGCGGCCGCTGCAGGGAGTCTCCATTTCCCTGGCGCCCGCTCCCCACAGCGGCATCCGGAGCTCACTCCTGAGCTACGCCTAGGTTTCCCTCACGGGCACTATGTGAGAGACGTCATGACGTCTCTCCCATAGTAACGAGGAGCGGCGGACGGCAGCAGATGCAGGATTGGGACTTAAGGTAAGTAAACTGGTTTTTTTTTGTGTGTGTTTTGTGCGGCACTATTACCGGGGGCACTACTACAGGGGCTACTGGGGGCACTACTACAGGGGCTACTGGGGCCACTACTACAGGGGCTACTGGGGCCACTACTACAGGGGCTACTGGGGCCACTACTACAGGGGCTACTGGGGCCACTACTACAGGGGCTACTGGGGCCACTACTACAGGGGCTACTGGGGCCACTACTACAGGGGCTACTGGGGGCACTACTACAGGGGCTACTGGGGGCACTACTACAGGGGCTACTGGGGGCACTGCTATAGGGGCTACTGGGGCCACTGCCACAGGGGCTACTGGGGCCACTACTACAGGGGCTACTGGGGGCACTACTACAGGGGACACTACTACAGGGGTTACTGGGGGCACTGCTACAGGGGGCACTACTACAGGGGCTACTGGGGGCACTACTACAGGGGCTACTGGGAGTACTACTACAGGGGCTACTGAGGGTACTACTACAGGGGCTACTGGGGGCATTTCTACAGGGGCTACTGGGGGCACTACTACAAGGGCTACTGGAGGCACTACTACAGGGGCTACGGGCGCACTTCTACAGGGGCTACTGGGGGTACTACTACAGGGGCTACTGGGGGCACTACTACAGGGGGTACTATGGGCACTTCTACTGGGGGTACTGGGGGCACTACTATAGAGGCTACTGGAGGCACTTCTACAGGGGCTACTGGTGGCACTACTACAGGGGGCATTACTACTGGGGCCACTACTAATGGGGGCATTGCAGAAGGAGCACCACTGCTGATGGCACTGCAGAAGGGGTACCACTGATGTGGGCATTATGTATAAGTGCCACTACTGCTGTAGGCATTGTACAAGGGTCACTACTACTGTGGGCATTGTATTAGGGGCACTACTACTGTGGGCATTGTGTATAAGGGGCACTAATGTTGGCATTGTGTAAAAGGGGCACTACTGTGTGTCAGAACATAAATAAGGGACACTACTATGTGGTGTAATGTGAATCAGGGGCACTATGTGTGGTGTAATGTGAATAAGATTGTGCTACTGTGTGGTGTAGTTTGAACTGGGGATACTATTGTGTGACCATGCCCCTTTCTTTTGAGACCATTCCTTTAGCATGCCTCCCAACCATCCCTATTTTGGCGACAAAGTGTTCGAGATGGGGGGGTAAATGGTGAATAGATGACATGTGCATGCATGCGTCATCTATTCACTGGAGAACGGGACTGGGAGCATGCCCAGCAGCTCCAAGAGCACTGGGCATGTACCCAGCATGATTGACGCTTGTGATTATGGCTTTTCCCATGAGACCACACACCTTTCCTTTGTCGGGAGCACGCACCTTCAGAGTGTGCAAATTCAGCCAGGGGGCGCCAAAATGTATCTTCGCTTACCAAAAATATTAGGCTCGGGCCGGCCCTGAGTACAGTAAGTGGTAAAATTGCATTCATCTGTATTCAGTTCCGTGCGGTGAGGTCAATAGCTGGGGAGGCACACATGGAGATGCAGGGCCGGATTATAGCAGGGGCGGTCGTCCAGGGGTCCCCACACAGAGAGGGCCCCCACACACTATCCCCAGACTCCCCAATACTAATAAATATAACCGGAGTACAGCATTTAGCAGTGATTGCGTATGAGGACCGGGGACTCACTTTTTCAGAATGGGTGGGTCCCCGGGGACGCGCTCCGCTGCTGCCCAATACCCTGGCTCCTGGTTACATGACTGACTTCTCCCCTGACCCGGCTGCAGGGAAAACATAAAGAAGGAGGTGGAGCCATACGTTACGCGCCCCTTCATGCAGCTGCTCTCTCAGCATGAGTGGGTGACCACCCCAATGCAAGAACTGCAGCCTGGCCCCCGGCTTGAAGAAGGCATGCGGCACCCTGTATACAGAAGGCACTGTGGACCAGGCAGACACTGTGCGTGAGGCTGCACTTCCTGGGACAGGTAAGTGTAAAGTGGGTAGTGCCGCGTGTGGGGGCTGGGGTGGTGTGGGGGGCAGAGTGACAGACATACCGCTGGCTGGTCCACCGCTGTTCAGCCAGAAGTACAGTGTAGACACAAGGCCCTGCCCCCTCTATGCTCCTCTCTATGCCCCCTCTCCCCTGCCTGCTCTCTGAGATCAGTGCGGCCATGGCCAGCCATACCCGTTGGCACCCATCCCCTTCTCCTGTTCTTGGTTACTCCTCTTGTCCCCAGCTCCCCTCCACCTCCTCCTGTCAGCAGCTCCTCTACATATATATGTATTTTATATATATATATATATATATATATATATCACAAAAAAATCCTAAACTGCGCTATTAACACAAGTTACAGCAGCACCCTTCAGTAAGTCCTCTGTCAGAAGGACTAATTTACAAATGAACAAACAAATTACTGATGGGGCGCTCTTAATAGAACACAGCTTTTTTATAATAACATGCAATACACTCCCTCTTAAAATGTGTATATCTTCTATTCTCTTTGAAGAGACAATTTAGCTGTGGTTCCTATTTGCTTTTCGATTCAAATCAGTTAGTCCAGATAATGAGCTTGCTTCAAATCCTCCTCGAGGTTCTATAAAAAGATACGTTTCTATGAATCAACTATTAGATGGTCAATCATAAACCACGGGCATAGGTTTCTGTATTCCAATTATGAGGTTCTACAACATCTGATTCAGAGAACCGTATAACAATTTTTGGTATCACATTAAATACAAGTGTGTACACCTAATTTGAGATTTACCCCTGAGGAAGTCTCATAAAGAGACGAAACGCGTCGGGTTTTAAAAGAAAGGTGGACACTACATCTAAACATTTTTCCGATTGGAAGGTGAAAATTATCCTTCTTTAAAGATCGGTTGTTGCTTAATATCAATACCATGTAAGAAATGTTCATCTACTATATTGTTGGATTTTTAATAAAGAAATAATATTATCATTTTAGAAATGTAATTGTTTCTTAATTTGTTTATTAATATTGGCCTTGGGCCAACTGTCTGGGTGTTTTGGTACGAGGGTATCTTTTTATAGAACCTCGAGGAGGATTTGAAGCAAGCTCATTATCTGGACTAACTGATTTGAATCGAAAAGCATTTAGGAACCACAGCGAAATTGTCTCTTCAAAGAGAAAAGAAGATATACACATTTTAAGAGGGAGTGTATTGCATGTTATTATAAAAAAGCTGTGTTCTATTAAGAGCGGCCCATCAGTAATTTGTTTGTTCATACATATACCGTATATACTCGAGTATAAGCCGACTTTTTCAGCACATTTTTTGTGCTGAAAAAGTACCCCCTCGGCTTATATTCGAGTGAAGTGTAGCGCTGAGCGGACGGAGTTCGGTCAGCGCTACACAGCACAAACACGCAGCCGCCGGAGCCGGCAGCTGCATGTTTGTGCTGTGTAGCGCTGACCGAACTCCGTCCGCTCAGCGCTACACTTCACTCGAGTATATACGGTATATGTATGAACAAACAAATTACTGATGGGCCGCTCTTAATAGAACACAGCTTTTTTATAATAACATGTCTGACAGACTCTCAGCGGCTGCTGCTGCTCCCACTGCGGGAGCCATCTTCCGGCTCCCGCAGTGGGTAATGGGAGGGACGTCATGAGTAATGACGTCTCTCCCATGCAAAGTGGCCGGAGGAGCAGATCACGACGGGACCAGGAGCAGGAGTTTCAGGTAAGTGATTATTTTTTTTTTATTCTCATTACGCTCTCTCTACTGGGGGGGACTACTACAGGGGGCGATTACTACAGGGGGCGATTACTACAGGGGGCACTAAAAGGGGGGATTACCACTGGGGAAACTACCAGGGGGGGATTACCACTGGGGAAACTACCAGGGGGGGATTACAACAGGGGGCACTAAAAGGGGATATTACCACTGGGGAAACTGCCAGGGGGGATTACTACAGGGGGCACTAAAAGGGGGGATTACCACTGGGGAAACTACCAGGGGGGATTACTACAGGGGGCACTAAAAGGGGGGATTACCACTGGGGGAATTACCAGGGGGGATTACCACTAGGGGCACAACCAGGGGGAATTATTACTGGGGGCACTACCAGGGGGATTACTACTGGGGGCACAACCAGGGGAAATTACTACTGGGGGCACTACCAGCTGCTGCATTTCCCACCCTAGGCTTATACTCGAGTCAATAAGTTTTCCCCAGTTTTTTGTGGTAAAAGTAGGTACCTCGGCTTATATTCGGGTCGACTTATACTCGAGTATATACGGTATATAAATATATATATATATATTATTGCAGTTTGATAGAGACCCCACATGTTTGTTGCCCTGGATATCCCACAGACCTTAATCCGGCCCTGTGGGGATGGGTCTGAGTGCTGGAAGCCTGTCCCACCCCCTACTCACTGTAACTCTTCCCCCACTACACTAAGCTTCAGTGTCCATTAATTCTCCTACCTGCATCACTGTGTCTTCTCTTGCTGCTGCTGACTGAGCCCCGATTTCTAAACATGGCAGTGCACTTTCTGGTCACATGACACATCAAAGGTGTCCATCAGTGCTCAAGATACACCCCCATACTCAGAGGAATGCCTGTATTAGCTCTCTTTCTGTGCAGCTTACTGCCCGTGGTGTGGCCCTGCCCCCAGCTCTGCAAGCAGTGTCTGACTATACAGAATCAAGGCTGAGCTGTTGCTGCCTCATATCTCATCTCCCTGCAGTCCCAGGGATCTCCACAAAGCTGGTGAGTGTGAACTATAAAAATAATTACAATAAACGAAGATGTTTATAAGCTATAAATATCTTCTTTGTATTATTCTAATCATTTTTATATCAAATCTCAAGAGTATGACAGGGGAGGCTCTGCCTACCCTGACTGCACGTCCCTGCCTGTATTTAAGGTAACTCAGGCAGGTGAGAATAACTATTGGGTGGCATTGAGGTGAGATGTCATTATTTCAGCTTGATCCTGAGATACTGTAGGTGGATTTGGAGAATAACCCAATTTTAATGTATGCCTCATGTGATTCTCCTCAGTTTATTGATCCCAGGGATATCTGTGTAAAGTACAAAATGCAGCATGTAGTATATGATATGATAAATAAATCAAATGTGTATATAATTACTCCCTTTGCTCAGTGAGCTATGAGCATAATATTTATGGAAGTTCACTCTTTCATATACAGAATATTTTTGTAGTAAGTAATTTTGGAAATCGTGTGTACACATGCTGATATTGCAGAATCATGTAGGCACACAACAGCGGATGACTCAAATTATGAACAGCCCAGTTACTTATTTAAATACTATTATAATTTATTTAAGGATAGCAGGTACAGCCGTACTCACTGTTACATGCACACTGGTGATGGAACGGAGCTAGCGGCAGAACGTGGTTCTATACAGCACACCAGACGGTGAGTGCATATTGCAAACTGTAGCAGTGCAGAATGCTGGAACAGCTTTCTATACAGGAATTAACCAGGTTCCCTTTAGGAGCTAAAGAACCCTTTGAACACCCCCCATAATGATAAATTACAGATTTTTTTTTTTGTAAGTTGCGTACTTTGGTGAAAAACAACCGCGCAAATTTTGTGTGAAAAAAAAATAGTTTGAAATGGTTTTTACGTAATGGGTTTGATTTTTTGGGGGGCGGTATGGATACGTCAATTTTTTTAAACATCGCACACGGTTGCAGCAGGCGTTTTTTAAATGGTTAATAAAATTGCGTTTTTATGACACGAAAATATACTTGACCCATTTTAACATACCCCCAATTTACATGGAACAATAATTTCCTGGAAAAAAAAATAGCTTTCTATCTTTTTTTCAACAATTTTTTTTTTTCGCCCCAAATTTGCGTGCCCGTTTTTCACCAAAGTACGCAACTTACAAAAAAAATTGGGTAAATTATAATTAGGGGGCGGGTGTCCAAAGGGTTCTGAAAGAATCCCCACATTTTTTTAGCCAAAAATAGGGATTTTGCATTTTTTTTTCTCCTGGTCTGGGATGGAGAAAACTTTTCTCCAGTTTTTTTTTCCGCCTGTTGCCTTTTTCGCCTGTTTTTTGGCGAAAATGTTGCATTTTTTTTGTCAAAACGGCTGTTTTTGCCGCTAATTGAATATGGCCCTTAGTAGGAAACTTCTGTCTCCCACCTGTCACTCTTACACAGTACAGACAAGATGGCACCTGCACATGCTCAGTAGTGATCTTGGTGGCCGCCTTGGAACAGGGCTTGGTGAACAGGAAGACTGGAGTCTGCACAGAACAACTAAATGTTCTGTTCGGGTGTCCACATATTTTTGGCCTGGTAGTGTGTATTCTTTTGCCACAGAAAAAGTCTACAAGTTAAAGAATTGCAGGTAACATTCATAACGATGGCAAGCATTTATTTTATCTTATACTCCTCAAATATCTGTAAATAGAAAGCAATGAATAGTAGTGAAATATCAATTAAAAAACAACAGTTGTTTGGCGATCTCTGGTAGAAATTATTTGCCGTATGAGGAAATATATACAAATTAAGGGTATTTTCTGTATAGTCAAAGTGTTCTGCAAAATCACACGGTATAATTTTTGCACTGCGTAAACAAAATGGCTGATATAGATGGTGCAATGTGTCCAGTACAAAAAGTGGCAAAATAGGTTCAGCACATTGCGAAGGGGCTAAAGTTCTACAGCATGTGTTTGAGCACTGCGGTCTTCTCCCTGGCAATAACTTTGCTGTTACAGAAGATTTATAAATTCACCAGTAACCGTACAAAATATCCCACAGTCCTTATCAAGGACATCTACAAGCCGTAAGTTGCGTGCTAAAGCACAAATGCACTCAGTCAAGCCATCGCCGCATTAAATACAATACATGCAGTGTTCTGAATGGTCAAATTTGAAACCATGAAAGTAAACGTCAATGCAATATTCTGAAATATAAATAGAAGTTCTGTTTTTTTGTTTTATTTTTCTCCACACTCCATGCAGAGGTCTTAGGACAGAACTTTCTGAACTATTTCCACATTGGCATGGAAACTGTGTAAGCAAGGAAAATGATCAAATAAATAAATGAGCAAGATAAGATTGGGAGGAAATGCTAGTTCTCACTGGAATTACGGGGAGTGGAAACAATTTATAATTTGGGATAATAGTAAAGGCTTCTCCAAGCAAGGGTGGATTGTTGGAAAATATTAAGATGAAATGGTCATACAGTTGAAAACAGGATATATTAAACAGAAGGATGTGCGTTTTTATTCAAGGCTATAAAAAAATGAGCCTATTGTATCATGGTCCTCGCATTTCCGTGTACAATAGAATGGAGATTAAGGGGCCTATTCATGATGTTTATTATCGAGGACCCGATCATTAACATTCTAACTCGCCTTGGAATCTGGAGCAATTCATCATTGCTCCAGGTGCGGTGACAGCTGATTGGAGCCTAATAATTAACAGAATTAATAGAGCCCAAAAAGGAATAATTTTATGACAAAATACACAAGGACCAGGACCCCCCCCCAGGGCATCACACGTTTATACAGCTGTAATTCATTTAGGTCATAGATGGGCTTAATTACTAAATGGCGGCTTTTCAAAGCCGCCGATTATCAGCGTTTTTGTCTGCAAAATGTAAAACAGCAATAATATTAAGAAAAATTCAGATAATAGATCCCATAATCTCCATTGTCCTTAATGAAATTGTAGCAATGGGCGGTGGCGAGACGGCTATGACAGAATCTTTTTCAGCAACATACCGTGCACACTAGGAATATTACACAAACATAGAGCCGTATTCAATTTGAGCTGAGCCACAATACTTTTTTGCCTCCCGGACTTTTCGCCTACATCGCGTGTTTTGCAGGCGGAAAAGTATCGCGCACGTGCCTGCGTATCGCCGTATTCAATTTGAAAGTAGGCGAAAACAGGAGCCGGCAAAACTTAAACAAGCGGAAAGTCCTGTCAGATTTGGGAAAATCATCCTGACACCCCCCAAAAGATGCTCTGACATGGGGGTTCCCTATGGTACCCCCCGATTTGGCTTGCTGAAGGCATTTGGTGTTTTTAAACGGGCTCAATAGCTGCTAAATAGTGTTTCTGTATAAGTGGTGCAGAATAGTATTCAGGAGGTTTTTTTGCAGAAAATAAGTTCTCCCAGCAAATTTGGGGTACTTGAAAATGGGGGCCAGCATATTTTAAAGTTGCTAAAGTGAAGTTAAAAAAATTGTGAAAAATCCACCTGCCGCAATCCCCTGCAATGAAAAAAAAAACCTTGGGCATACTTGGGGACCCCCCTGGTGTCTAGTTCGCTAGTTTTTAACTTTGTCCCCCAACATTTTTTTTTCCGCCACAAAATTCCAAGTGATTTTTTGGGGTGTCCTTAAGTGTTTTTTTTAACACAGTTTCCTTTGGGGGACTGTCTGAAGGCTGCACAGGGGTTCTCACAACGTTGCACCCTAAAACCCCAATTCTGCACTTTTTTCCGCCTGCTATTCATAGGCGAAACTTTTTTGCCTATTACATTCCATTGACTTTCCTAGGCGGAAAGTCTTTCAAATTGAATACAGCAATACTTTTCTGCCTGGCAAAATTACGTCATCGGCGAAAAGTTTTTGCCGAAAACACGCGAAAATGGCTTTTCGCCTCAAATTGAATACGGCCCTAAAACTTAGAAAAGTGAAATTTCCGACTCATTTTTGTGGTGTTAAAATAGACCACAGGTTCTCAAACTCGGTCCTCAGGATCCCAAACAGTGCATATTTTCCAGGTCTCCACACTGAATCAAGTGAAATAATTAGCTCCACCTGAGTACCTTTTAAAATGTGTCAGTGGGTAATGACTACACCTGTGCACCTGCTGAGTGACCTGCATAATATGAACTGTGTGGGGTCCTGAGGACAGAGTTTGAGAACCACTGAAATAGACAATAAAGTTTCCCCCAATGCTAGTAGTTGAAGTTACTAATCTTCTCTAGTTTGTAGTTTCTATTACAGGTCTGGTCACAGTCAGCTCGCTGTGTATGCGCCACATGGTTGTGGTTTGGTCGCAGCACAATAGTTTCTGTTCTCTGGGCAAAGAGCTGCCACACGACATACGAGATGGGTCTGTCACAACTCTCGGATGGTTAATGGACGCAGCCCGGATTTTGGGAATGGACAAGACCTATTTCCGAGGCGCGGAGTCTAATGTGGCAGCGGTGTTCACTAGGGACCCTCGCAAGAGGGTATGGACTTAGCTGCGTCCGACACACAGGTCGCGGCCCTCAGAATAGGTTCCCCTATACAGGTGCTGGTGTACTCTGGATGTAATGGAGAAGATTCTCAGCGTAGTGAACAGGCTGGGTCAGAACCAAACAGGCAACAAGGTACCAGGGAGAAGATCAGACGTGTGCAGGTCGTAGAGGATAGCCAAGGTCAGTACCAGATAACCAAGCGCAGTACCAGGGATTAGACAGAAGCAGGTCAGAAACAAGCCAGGGTCAGGAACAGGTTTGCAGAGGCTGATTGCAGGAATCCTCTGATCAGTGCAGCTGGTGATTGCACTGAGCTGGAATACAGCAGCACACAATCGTGACACAGAAACTGTAGATATAGAGCCAGGTAGCAGTGATGGTTTTCTGCACAAAGGAGCCACAGGATAGAACTTAACACTAGGAAGTAACTCTTTGCTCTGGCACCAGTGGGAGTTCTCATCTCATAGGGGGATATGAATCTGCTACAAGTCCATTATAGGCTGCTGAGGTCAGCTGAGGCAGGAGCACTCCCACTGGTAGAATGCTAGCAGCTGACATAGTGCATGATGGTGATGTCAGTGCATGGTTCTCGAACAAGGTCAGGCAGAAATCCTGACCTGCAGCAAATGGCAAGGCAAGTTACACAATTTATACAGAGTGTGACAGGGTCTTTTGTATCCACTGGGCTACACTGGTAAAAGCTGAATTAGGGTATGTAGTAATGGGTGGAGAAGGCTATTAAGCAAAAACTAATGGATTTCATGGCCTGTGGCTGTACATCCTGCTGACTTTATTAGTAAGGTCACCTGGTCTTGATCATCACTGCTCCCTATTTCCTGTGCTTTGTTTTCTACGTCATTTTATCAACACAATTTAGTATTTGCTTTTGTCATAGCAACATGCTTGTAATATGGTGACCATGTCATGTCCCCCCCCCCCACAGGTTGTTTATACAAGTGCATTGCTGCCACATAACTCAGCCCGTTTCAGTACAGCCGTCCAATAACATCTCTCTTTGTTAGCTGTCAAAACTTTTTCAGCTGAATTACCAGTTACAGTCGCCACTAGCTCCTCCAACCCAAGTTACTGGTCACTGCAGTCCTGCATAGGTAGGCTGTTCACCTTATGCTGCATGCTTATTTATATTATTGGTAAGTGGCTAGTGTACTTTGTATGTTGGATTTCTATATAAGGTCATGAAAACGATTTGATAACAGAAATACGGTAATAAACATTTAGAAAATAAAAAAATATATATATAACAGCATAAAAATGCTAAACAAATCATATTCTTGATAATCTAATCAGTCTGTTAACTCGTATACAAAAATCATGTTGAGGTAATCGCTGCCTTTCTGCAATTTATATGTCTCCTGAGGTATTACATCATTGTGGAGTATTTCCTGATGCCCAGATGTCACTCTTGTTTCAGATGCAAAGTTGTTTTAATTTTTGTTTACTGATTGCGCTTTGCGTCCGTAGTAAAATGTGTGTAGTGTCCGATTTATTCTCTTGCCTCATCGAGAGCCCAATATCCAGTATCTGAGAGATGTCACAAATATCCTGCTAAACCCAAAAATTTATATTACTTATTTACCTCGGCTAGTTTGGGCATTAGAATCACTGTTCTTTTGAGCACTCTTATTATATGACTTCAGTTTTGAGGGATTATTTTTTATTTCTAATTCAGATTATTGATGCATGTGGACTGAGAGATTATAAAACAGATATTGGAATATGTTCTTATGACCATTTAGCAATATTTGGCATCAAGAAGTAAGCAAGGGGTGGCTTATGTTTAATAATCTTATGTGAGGCAATATGGACACTCAGTTCCCCAAATTCCGCCATGACATTCCAGGTTATAAGGATACATACTTCCAGTCCAGATGGTTAAATCAAATTTATTGAGGTACTAATGAAGTCACCTGTGCTCAAGCATGGATATCCTTAAAGCCCATACGTATCTGCTCTCCCAGAACCTGCGGCAGGCTCCTGATTTTTCGGGTAGTCCCCACATCCCCAAAAGAGTAGGTACTCCTTCCGCATCCCACCCACTTCCTATGTAGGCAGAATAATACTGGGAATCTGCAGTCCGTGAGGAGGGGGTGGGGCCCATTTACACAATTCTATGATAAAATTACCAATTGGCCCCACCCCCTATTCAAATATGTGATATTCATGGCATTTTGCCATGGGGGGCAGGGCCTAATGTCGCTAATAGTCCAGCCCCATCACCGCCCACCTGCATCTACTCTCTGGGATTCTCATGGAGAGGTAACTACTAAAGTAGGCAAGTATGATAAAACCTGGACTGTAACGGCGGAGTTTGGGAAACTCTGGCCCATGGTGATGGTGAAGTAAAGTGGGCACTATTTTCCCTTTTGAATGATTTGTTTTTCAGACCTTAAACGTCTCCGTGTGACAACATTCACCTTCCTCTACAGAGGCAATTGATAGATAATGTTCAAAGTACTTCTACTTGTTGTCCTGGAACGATTTTATGTTAGGGGGGGTCATATGGGATGTGGCATAAAAGACTAACAAAAACTGGGTTTCATCCATTGAACACCAGGAGAGCTGAGACACAGCAGGAACAAAGCAATGACATTACATGGGCATGACTGTGCTCACATGGGGAGAACGAGTTACAGGTGCTGCCTACCTGGACGGGCCAGTCTGGATCTCTGCACAAGAAACTTTGCAGCATCTGCAGGGAAGCAAAGTGGTTCTCAAACTCGGTCCTCAGGACCCCACACAGATCACTTTTTGCAGGTCACCCAGCAGGTGCAAAGGTGTATTCATTACTCACTGACACATTTTAAAAGATCTACAGGTGCAGCTAACTATTTCACTAGTAATTATGTGAGGAGACCTGCAAAACATGCACTGTTTGGGGTCCTGAGGACCGAGTTTGAGAACCTGTGCTCTAGCCCAGAGGTTCTCAAACTCGGTCCTCAGGACCCCACACAGGTCACTTTTTGCAGTTCACCAAGCAGGTGCACAGGTGCATTCATTACTCACTGACACATTTTAAAATATCCACAGGTGGAGTAATTATTTCATTTGTGATGCTGTGAGACCTGGAAAACATGCACAGTTTGGGGTCCGGAGGACCGAGTTTGAGAACCCGTGCTCTAGCCAATACAAAAAAAACCAAAACAATAAAGGCCCAGAAGGGGGGGAAAACAATGAAAAAAGCCCAGAAAACAATTATATCTTCGTGATGGAAGATTGGATGAATATAAAACTAAGCAAACTATTTCTTACCCTTGTGAAAAAGTGTACTGTATATTTAGATGATCCTTGTACAATGTGTACTGAACACACATGTAGAACAGTCAGAAAGTCATCTATTAGCATTTAATTAATATCCCTGAACTTGATTGCTAGTTTAGGCAGTTTAAGGCCCCAGTGACACCCAGTTCAGCTTGGTCACATTTGACATGCAGTGATTAATGAATGAATGTAACAGGCAGTTTCATCAACACTAAAAGAAAAATATGGTTGCGCTGTCTGGTCTTATATGCAAATGAAAAGTGAGCAAAGAGTATATGGGTAGTAATAAAAAATTACATTTATGAGAGGCAATGAGCATAAATCAAACGTATCCATTAAAACATGATAAAATAAATAATACCCCTTTTACACCGGAGCTAAAACCCGGGTTTTTGAAGGGTTAACCCGGGCAGCTCCCTGGTGTAAAAGGGCAGAGGGTTGGATCGCCGGGTCGAGTGACCCGGCAATCCAACCCAGGTAACTAGCAGGGTTTAACACGGGCGTAGCCCGTGTTAAACCCTGCTATGGGAACAGCGCACTCCGGGTCACGAAGACCTGG
The DNA here is from genome assembly GCA_031769625.1 of Taudactylus pleione. Classification (NCBI taxonomy): domain Eukaryota; kingdom Metazoa; phylum Chordata; class Amphibia; order Anura; family Myobatrachidae; genus Taudactylus; species Taudactylus pleione. The sequence goes on along the minus strand of JAUIMM010000033.1, from coordinate 1,619,538 downwards.
AATGCGCTGCTAGCCGGCCGATTGGTCCGGCTTCAGTGGCGCTTGGAGATGACGTCATCTCCAAGCGTCCACTTTCACTCCGCAAAAGCCGGGTCTATGCAGACCCGACTGCAGTGTGAGCGGCGCTGACTCGGGAATATCCCGAGTCAGCGCCGGCAAAATTCCGGGTCTGATCCGGATAGGAACTTTGGGCCTGATTCAGACCCACTCGCGAGCGGCTGTCTGCTCGCAAGTGGGTCGATGGTGTGCACTGCGCATGCGCACGACGGAGGGAGCTCCGTCGTGCGCATGCGCGAGACGTGACGAGCGAAGGACTTTCCTTCGCTCGTTGTGTCTGATCAAAGGGGGCGTGCTGTCGATGTTGATTGACAGCACGCCCCCTTTGGTGGGCGTGCCTCCCAGACGGGGGCGTTCCCAAGGGAACGCCTACCGTCAGAAGCCGGCCCCACTGACATCACTAGTGATATCAGTGGGAGTGATTTTGGCTCTGATAGAGCCAAAATCACTCCGGGCCTTGCGGTTGAGAAACTCAACCGCAGGCTCCGGCTCGCAGTGGCGATGGTCGCGATGGTCAAGACCATCACGACCATCAACCTGCACGCTCGTATAGGCTGTGGGTGGTGACCCACAGCTATACGAGCGTCCAGGAGGACGCTCCATAATTATGGAGGTGGGCCCTGATTCAGATCGAGCGCTCTGGTCAGAGCGTCCGGCTCTGAATCAGGGCCTTTGTTCCAACTCCGGGTCAGACCCGGAATTTAGGTGGAAAAGGGGTATAATATGACTTTGATCTCTCAAGTACAAATTAATCCACTAGGAATTGATAGATACTAATTAACTCTACAGAGTGCTCCTGTAACAAAGTATCAAGATTTCATCAATATGTTTGCAACAATTGAAGCAAAATAAAAGTTGCATTCCTCTGAATCTAGCAGTTAAAAACTTGAGAGAAAAAAAATGAAAGAAATGTTCGATAAGTGTCAGGACTATTTCATGGCAATTAGTGTGTTCATTAGTTGAAAGTGTTCCAAGAATACCAAGTGCCTGACTCAAAATTCAAGGACTGTCCGATCAGCCTGCCATACTGTTTTGCCCTTAATGTCAGCTTATTCATTTGTAAGGGTTTGATGAAATATCCAAAATTCACTACCTCACTTCCCACAATTTCATTATCTATTGATGGCACAACTATCTCCTCTAGTCCCAAAGTGCGCTGTCTTGGAGTTGTCCTAGACTCCTCCCTCTCCTTTAAACCGCACATTCAGCACCTCTCGCAGTCCTGCCGTTTCCACCTAAAAATATCTCCAGGATTAGACCCTTCCTCACCCAGGATGCCACTAAAACCCTCACTCACTGGTCATCTCCAGATTGGACTACCGTAACCTTCTCCTAGCTGGCCTCCCAGTCTCTCACCTCTCTCCACTGCAATCGGTTCTCAATCTGCTTCCCCTCTGCCTCAAGCCCTACAGGGACTCCCCTTCAGATGCCAATTCATGGTTCTTACACTCGCCTACAAAGCCCTCACCAAATCCTCTCCCACATACATTTCTGACCTTCTCTCCCTTCACACTCCCGCCCATCCACTTCGCTTAACAAATGCATGCCGCCTCTCTTGCCAACTGATTACTTCCTCCCACTCCGCATCCAAGATTTTGCCCGTGCTGCTCCCTACCTTTTGGAATGCTCTCCCTCTCCCTATCAGACTCTCCACCTCTCTACAAATCTTCAAACAGGCTCTCAAGACCCATTACTTCATCAAGGCCTTCCAGCACTCATCCTAACCCACTTCATGCTCTTTCCTTCCTATCTTCCCCTTCTGTGTCACGCCTGTCTGTCTGCCCCTCCCCTTAGAATGTAAGCTCTCACGAGCAGGGACCTCTTCCCTCATGTGCTTCTCCTTACATTTTCTTCTACTCCTTACTCCCTATTAGGGCACCTTACACGGGACTGCCAACTCCTGGCAGCTTATTGTGAGTGTTTTAATCGCTATTGCAGCAATGTATATAAGTCGTGTCCTTGTCCTGCACTGTAATGTACTGTAAGTTACTTGTTTCTTGCTCACTTATTAGTTCTATGTACTATGTAAGGCGCTGCAGATCACTTGTGGCACCATATAAATAAAGGATAATAATAATAATAAGCTCCCAGGGTATTACTCTCATTCTACAGGCCACCACATAGATCACGCACCAATCTTTTTGTGTAAATCTCGGTAAAAAATGGAAATAAGGCACATGCAGTATGGAGGGTGCAAAAGATCAGAGCCGCGGGTCCGGCTCTTTCATAGACACCCGCCGTCAGCTCCCACTAGGTGTAAAATGAGTAAAGTTCACCAGCGCCAGTGAGATCCTCAATGCCGAAGGGCTGCTTGCTACCGGTGTTCGAGGCAGCAGGTTGTAGCGGCGGGTTCATCTGCCGGCTCGGCCAATTATAAGGTGCTTGAATGGTAGCAGGTATATGGTGCTTAGGTGGTAGCAGCTCGTTCGCAGGTAGTGTAGTGAGGTGCTAACAGCCGGTGTCCAGAACAATTGCAGGACAGCGAGGGAGTATAAAAACACTTGATCGGAGTCGGTGGGGTTGTCGTCTTGTATACCCACATTTCTGACGCGTTTCCCCATGGGTTCATCAGAGGACTCATCAACGCAACTCAAATGCTAATAAAAAAAACAGCACAAAATGTGTTTTGAGGATGACACTACAAACCTGTAGAAATCAAAAAGAGGATGCTACTACAACACCACATGAGTTCTCCGCATCTCGCGGATGTCACAGTTGCACCCTGTGGAACTGTGACTGCGCAAACCAATCCTCTCTACGCAGCTTCCTATTGGTCTATGGGGTAACATCTCTGTCTAGCAGGCATCCTATGCTGATTGGCATAAAAGTCTTACATATCACCACAAAACGGCTGTTTAAGATAAATAGGCCCCAAATTGTGAAAATGAAGCCTGATAGGTTATCGGTAATGTTTTCTGTAATACACAGCAGAAAGTATCACAAAGATTAGCTTGTGATATTTCTGACTGGAGCCCATTGTCTAAAATTGAGAGATTCTCCAACAAGAAAAGGCTCTTTTAAATGCTTCGGAATTTTGCTATTTATTGACAGCAATACAGTCTAATCCCGCTGCCAAACTGTCTTCTTTCTTCTAAATTATTATTTTTAATGTCTTAATATGGGCACAAGTACATTCTAGGTAGGGGAAATAAGGACTCTTTCTCCATATCTTATACTGTTTAAAATTTGGATAGGATGGAACTTTCATATACATCAACTGCCATAATGTATGTGATCGTTAGGACTAAGGGCCTGATTCAGAGCCGGACGCTATTTGCGCTCGCTCGTTCCGAAAAAGGGTCCGGATATTTAAATAGAGCGCTCGCTCTTTGCGGTCTGTTGACGCCTCTATGTCTGAACAAGCTAACAAAACACGAGCTCGCTATTTTTTTAAAAAACGCCCCCTGGCCGCTCGCATCCTACGTCATCTCCGCTATTTATTAGATTAATCAAGTACATCGAAAAGCGTATGAACTGCTCGCAGTGCTTGTGGTTGGATTTTCCTACTGCAATCATGCGAGCAGTTCAGGCTAAAAGACAACCAAGTGACGTGGTCGATGACGCTGCTTTGTTAATTATGCACACCCTTAAAATGCCCGTTTTGCCCGTTTGGCACGCCTGCGTTCGGATCTCCACTCCCCATTTTCAAGCACCTTCCCCTGTTACCACCCACAAACGCCTCATTCTGTCACTCAAATTAGCAGGCACTCGCTATTTTGTGAGCACACATTTTCCGACCGCAATGACTGGTTCGCACATGCGTATTACAACCCATACGCATGCGCAGTTGTGCGAACATCACTCGGAGCGAACGAGTGGCCGCTTACAAGCGGCTCTGAATCAGGCCCTAAGCTCAACTGCACACTGTAGCTGCTTGTGACATCACAATTACTGATGACATCACACAAATACTTGTACAGCTGCTGAAACCCCTGACACTCCCCTGACACTATGTGTTCAAAAACTAAAAAATTGCGCAGTCACTTCTTGTGATATTGCAAGTTTTTTTATTCTCTAAGAGCCCTAGGGGTAAATTTACTAAGAATCGATATTGGTGGAGATGCCAATCTCAGGAGACTTTAGGCATGATTTTCAAGTCGCAAATTGACTAAAGGCAAAGTCGGGTAGGGTAGAGAGAGATTTCTCTCTTCTCACTCGTAAAACTCAGGTGAGTTAGCAAACTCGAATCTTATCACCATCACCTAAAAGATACAGCTCACAAATTTGGCAAGAATGGAGATGACAATCTCGGGTGAGATGCCTACAAACTCTCTGCCAAATTGAAGTTTTAAACACTCACCTCCAGAGCTGTGAGTTTGGCTGAAACATACATAAATCATTGTGATTTGTGTATGTTTCTGCCTGTAAATAGTTTAAATAGGGTATATGTTAAAAAAAAAAAATTACATAGGGTCGTCCCCCCCCCAAAAGCCTAACCAGCCCCGGACTTGCCAGCCTGTCCTGGTACCTACAATTATGGGGAACAAAATGAGTAGGGTTCCACCGTAATATAGGTACCAGCACCAGGCTGCAGGGACAGTCCTGGTTTTAATTATAGGGGGAAAAAAATGCGTAGGGGTCCCCCTATAATTAAAACCTGCACCAGACCCAAAACAGCCACAGCCCGGAGACCCTATTACCAGGGCTCCGGGGCCAAAACATTATCAGGTCAAGACACTCAGGCCAAGCCGGGGATCTCAGGTGAAGTGGGGACTCCCCTAAGAAGGGGTTCCCCGCCCCCTGAAACCCAGGCTTGGTCTGAAGCCCGGGGCTCTTCCCCGCACCCCTGGAGCATTGGGTACGGGAGTAATAAAGTGAAAAATAGAATTAAACTATTGTATTTTACAGTGGGTCTACAGGTGCCAGCATGCCTGCCCTTTGGCACTTGTGGAACTACAAGTGCCAGCAGGTGGCCGGCACCCGTACCCCCACTGTAAAATAAATAGTTAAATAAAGACAACACACAGACACCTTGCCTAGTAAAACTTTATTCCATACACCTACCCACTCCCATGTACTTTCCTGCTTCCAGATGTGGCTGTCCACTTCTCCAAGTAGAATCCACGGCAGGAGCTGAAAAAAAGATCGTATACTCACCTCAATCCTGGTGCTGGTCTCCGTAGCATCCAGGGTCTTTGCAAAATAAAAACTGGTCTCTTTAAAATCACTCCTAGGCAATGACTTGCCGTATATGCCAATGTCCTGTTGCCAATATATTGTTGAATCTTGTTATCCAGATGTCTTGACTGGGAGGTCACTCGCAATGAGCTAACTACTACTACTGGGGAGATTTTAAAGAGACCAGTGACAGATATTGCATACAAAATAGCCATTGGATACTGCATAGGAAAACAACATGACTGTGCAGAAAGTGACCCAGCTTTGGAATTTTGCACAAATGGATACAGGGGAACTATTTAGCTACTCAGACATAGAGGCAGAAGCCATCCTATATAAGCAAGGATTGTATGACGATGTATCAACTGTAACCACCGAGGTGTTGTTTAAACAGTGGTTAAAACTAAAACAGAAAGAATGCGATTTTTTGTAGCATGGAATAAGCCTCTCGGATTACTATAAAAACAAACAAATACTGAGGGGCTTTCGCGTGAAAAATACGCTGACTATATGTAGATACAATTTGTCATTTTGTAAAAAATAGATAGGAATATTGAATAAATGTTCCATGGATCTGTTACTGTTAGTAATAGAAGAATCAACTCGGGAATTGAACAATACCAGAGGCAAAATAACAGATTTTGAAAATGCACAAAAGGAAACATTAATTTCAGACAATAGTGGCAAATGGATAGAGAAGCTTACCGCACAAATGGAACATTACAAAAAGGAATTGATCATCTTTAAGAAAGAAAAATTGCGGAAGGTTCAATTGGACTACCAACAAAGACGGCTATATGTATGGATTAATCGAAGTAACCCCAGAAATGAAAGACCGCATTACCCTAAATTCCGCAGACAGCGGCCTAAATATAGAGAAGTGGAAGGCTCTAGCACCTCCATGCGTGAGGCAGAATCCCGACCATCTAACTCAGTCGATCAAGCACCCCCTTTGGGGTTACAAACCCGCTCGACAACTTATATGCCCCCCCATGGGAGGACATGGCGGACGGGGCAGAATGAGAGGCAGAGCTGGAAAACCGCCACGTCAGTAACCAATATGGTATTCAACTTATCTTCAACACCTTTAACATCACCAGAAATGAATGTTCTTTCTAAGGGTCTGACATTCATACCTACAGTAAAGATGGAGCCTTTCCACTGGAAAGTAGATACATATAAGCTGAACAGAACCCTGAGAATTAAAGAACATTTTGATACATCTCCAGTAGCCCAAATACAACAACAAATAAGTGACATACCCATTAAATGAAAGAAAATTATTCCAAGATCCAAATTGATCCTAAAACTCAAAACGCCTCGATCAACACCTTTACTAGATTTTTAGAGAATCCAGGACATACACCTGCACAGTCTACACCATTCCACCCCAATTTGCCAAACGTAAAGATATAGGGCCTGATTCAGGGCCGGACGCTCTTGAAGAGCCCTTGCTCTTAACCAGGGTGGTTTTTTTTGTTGTTGTCGCGGCCTCCTGGTCGCTCGCTAAGCTGTGGGTGACCACCCACAGCTTTTGCGAGCGGCCAGGTGATGGTCACGATGGTCGCGACCATCGGGCTTGTGACGAGACCCTTGTGGTAGGGTCTTATCCGTCGCAAGCCCCAGAGAGCTTCCTGCTCTAACAGAGAAGGAAGCTCTCCACTGACATCACTGGTGATGTCAGTGGTGCCTCCCACAATCAGCAGGCGTTCCTTCGGGAACGCCTCCATTTGTGTAGCCGTCCCCCCTGCCTGCCTCCAAAACGGGGCGAGCTGTCAATCAAAATTAACAGCCACTCCCTTTTGGTGTGAGACCCGTAGCCACAGAGCGCCCGTCGCTGGCCGGGTCTCGCGCATGCACACGCCGGAGCCAGCTAATGGCGGTGGGGATGCCTGTGTTAGGAGCTGCATCGAAAGACGCAGTTCCACTAGTACTGGTAGCCATGATCTGATGGACATTCCAGGCAACTATAGAGTTGCTCTAAAGTCCGATAGTGTCGCTGATACAGTGTTAATTTTAACAAGGATTTTAAATTTAGTCTTAGAGTGGGATGTACTAAAGGTGAAAATGTACTAATTGCTTTGGCCCGATGAAGGTGGCGTTACCCAATAGACCCTATGGGCTTCTTATCGGGATGCTCCCTCTTGGAAAGAATCTGATCGGATCCCTCTCATCACCCCCCGCGGCCCACGGCCTTTTGCGCACCAGAGGGACTTCTGGGTGTTTAACCTGGAAATCCCTCTGACCGGAGCCATCGTAAAGGACAGCTCTTATCGGGAGAGCTGTCCTTTGCAATATTCTAGGTACATACCACTGTAATGAATCGCGGTATGTACCCAAAGACAGGGGGGGTGTACCGCATTGTGGAAGTGATGCTTAGTACATTCCGTCCCTCACTTATTTCAAAAAGTAGCTTGTTTAAAGTCACATTTTAGTTTCTCTTTTTTGCTTTGTTTTAGTCAAGATTTAGTCAGTGGACCTTTTACATTTTAGTCTAATTTAAGTCCATGTTTGAGTCATAATTTCAGCAAACAGTTTAATGATACTGTAATGGATTTTACTGTAGAACTTTTCTCTAAAGTTCCCTTGAGAACTTGAAGTCAGCAAACCTTTACCTACAGGATGTGTTTAGTAATCTGGGCTCAGTAGGCTGAGGGCCTGATTCAGAGCCGCTCGTAAGCGGCCGCTCGTTTGCTCTGAGCGATGTTTGCACAATTGCGCATGCGTATGGGTCGTAATGCACATGCGCAAACCAGTTATTGCGGTCGGAAATCATGCGCTCGCAAAACAGCGAGGGGCTGCTAATTTGATTGAAAGAATGTACCGTTTGTGGGTGGTAACAGGGGAAGGTGCATGAAAACGGGTGGCGGGGGGGGTGGAGATCCGAACGCAGGCGTGCCAAACGGTCAAAAGGGCGTTTAATGGGAGTGCATAATTAATAAAGGAGCATCATCGACCACGTCACTTGGTTGTCTTTTAGCTTGAACTGCTCGCAGTGATAGCGGTAAGAAAAACCTACCACAAGCACTGCGAGCAGTTCAGATGCCTTTCGATGTACCCGATTAATCTAATAAATACCGGAGATGACGTGTGATGCGAAAGGCAAAGGGGCGTCTTTACAAAATAGCGAGCGCATTTTTCGTTCGCTCGCTCAGACATAGAGGTGTCAACAAACCGCAAAAAGCGAGCGCTCAATTTAAATAGCTGGCCCCTTTTTTGGAACGACCGTCCACAAATAGCGTCCGGCTCTGAATCAGGCCCTGAGTGAGAATGTGTGATACAAATTAATGCCCTAAATTTGTTAGAGCAGTGTTAATTTTGACAAGGATTTTAAATTTAGTTTTAGTCTTAGTCACTTATTTAAATTTGACCACAGATTTCTCTGTAATTTTTGTTATTAAAATATTTAGATTTTCGTTAGGTAGTCCTCATAAACAAATATAGACGATGGTTACTTTCAGTCAAAATGTTCATTGACAAAATGAACACTGAGCCGACATTCGATCGCTGGTGCGTCTTTGTGCGCACATTGACAGATTTGTGTCGTGGCTGGTGGGCAGCTCAAAAGAATGCCCACCAACCACTGCATTAACATAAAGACGCAATGGTTGGTGCGAGAAATGCAGATCCGTCCATCTCTGAATCAGTATTACTACACCCCCACAATCCAGATAGCAGTAATATACACCATAATATTACACTCCCCATCCCATTAACATTACCCCTACAAATAACATTAATACACCCACCCCCAGACTGCATTAATATGATCCCCATTAACTTACCTAAGCAGGAAGTAGGCTGTCTGCTCTCAGCTCCAGGGTAGAAGGAGAGAGAAACACACACAAGGCGGGATGTACTAAAGTGAAAACTGCAGTAAAACTCCCAAAAATGCAGTATTCCGGGGTTTTACCGCATTTCTCAGATGTGTAGGGATACAGAGATGCAGTTTATAGACCAATGGACTTAATGCCACCGGTCTATATCATGACAGGAGAAGCCCGACGGAGGACTTAAAATAGGCGTCAAAGTACCAACGCCTATCTTAATCCCAATGCCGGGACGCCAGCCCGAACGAGGTAATTCCGGGGCGTCCTTAGGTGTTGGGTATGAAATACCGATGGCTTAGAAGCCACCGGTTTAAATCCCGACCCTGGAAGCCCGACAGCAGAAAATCCTGATGCCGGCTGGTAACCCTAAGACTCCAGGGGTGGTGCCTAACCCTAACCACCCCCCAGTGGTGCCTAATCCTAACCCCCCCTTCCCCTAGCCTAACCCTCCTGGTGGGGTGCCTAACCCAAAGTTCCTCCGGGGATGCCTAAACCTAACCCTTCTCCCCCGCGTGGCTAACAGCTCCTGACGTCTGTATTACATACGTTTAATATGCCGGGCGTCAGGATTTTGGCGTGGGGCTAATGATAGTTGTCTGTATTTAGACACCTAGGTTTAGCCCCATGCCGTGCTTTCAGTGTCGGAATTCTGGCGGTCGGCATTCCGGCCACCGGCATCCTGACTACATCCCATCCTTAGAGTTAGCCGCAAGAGGGGAGGGTTAGGTTTAGGGAGTGTAGCGGGGTTAGGGTTAGGTTTTGGGGGGGATATTAGGGTTAAGCACCCCTAGGGGGGAGGCTTAGGGATAGGCACCACCCCGGTAGTTTTAGGGTTAGGCACCCCTAAGGGAGGGCTTAGGGGGGGAGAGGGGAGGGTTAGGGTACTTACCAGCTGGTGTTGGGATCTCCTCCTGTTGGGTAGCCGCCGGTATTTCATACCAATCACGGGATACATTTATAGATATACACATGCAGGGTTAGATATAGAGACCCATACATACAGACAGACAGACATGGATACATATAGATACACACACATACAGGCAGGGTCACACATTGACACACATACATACTGTACATACATACATTCATACATACAGGTTCACATATAGAGACACAGACAAACAGAAAGGCTGGGGTACCTCTCATCTCCAGTAGCAACTCCCTCATCCTCCATGTTTCTATGGCCGAAGTAGAACATAACGGTGTAGTTCCACCCCCTTGCTCAGGTCAGAAGAGCATGTGCTGGGCTCTGCCAATCAGGGCTCAGCACACGCTCCTCTGACATCGGGGTCTCACCATAGAGTCACATACATCTAGCCCGTCCCTGCTCCCTGATCTCTTCCCCACTGTCTTGTTCCCCGGTACCTGGCCACACTGTAGTGATCTGGCTCAGGAGGAGAAGGGCCCCGGGCTGACTTGCCATGTTCATTTCAGCACCTGCTTCACTATGCACTGTGTGAAGCTGCAATGGCTACCCTGTACTTAGGGCCTGATTCAGAGACGGACGCAAGTGGACGTTCGCTCGTTCAGCGTACGAGTGAGAAAATGTAAATTCAAGCGCTCGCTCGTAAGTTTGCTCGTAGCTAATCTTCCGCCCCAAAGTCTCCCAACCCCTCCTCTAGCTAATGAACGTTCAAAATAGCGACCGTCCATCTCCAAATTTGGTTGCAGGGAACGCTCGCACAAGTCCAAACCGGAAGTGGGCCTGTCATTTATCGTTTGCTTGCTATTTCATTCTGCCCACATACTGGAATCGATTCCTAGCAATCAGTATATTAATTAGCTTAATTGTTATTCACATCTTTGCAATCCGTTTTTTTTGTCAATGTCAATAAACTTTATTATTGTTCGTGTGTGTCATTCCTTCCGCTGAATACGTTCGTTTGTACCAAAGGGATGGTTTTTCAAAATTCAAAGTTGTTTTGAATGCTACTATTGTTTTGCGGAAGTTTATATGCAGATTTTTCATCTTTATAAATAATATTTAAATTAGCTAACGCATGTCACTGCCTCAAGCCTATAATAATTCACATTATATTTGTGAGGGTGTAGGTCACATGTCTCCTAAAATAACCAATACAATGCGTTCTGTTATATTTCTAAGTACATTAGCCAATCAGATTTTTCTGGGCCCTTTATTAAAACTGTTTTTTTGCACACAAATCATTGCCATCATGAGAGCCGCAGCCTTTACAAGACGCGAACTCCTGGTCCTCACAGAAGTGATGGACCGGAGGATCACTATTCTTCAACCCCCCATCACAAACCAACGCAAGTGGCTCGCCTATGCGGAGGTGATGCGCCGCCTGCGATCATTGGGCTACCGCCGCAATATTGGTCAGCTGGAAAGGCAGTGGTCGGATCTCCACCGCAGGTCCCCCCACCTTTTGGGCAATTTGCGTGCGGAAATACGCGACAGTAAGCCTCCCTGCGTGTGCATGTTTGCCATCTATCCCTGTTTGTTTATTTTGGACACCCTTGCGTGTGCATGTTTTCCATCTATCCCTGTTTTTTTTTAAGTCATTTTAAATTTTGGACTGTGTAAATTGATAATAAAACCCTAAAAAAAAAAACACTAAAATTTTTTATCTATCAATTAGGGGCTGAGCGCAGAGTCCAACGTCGACGAATCCAATGTCGTCGCCCTCGTCCCCTATCCCCCACTCCAACAAAATCCTCCTCTCCCCAACCTTCACCAAATTCCCCCTCCACTTCAGACCGCCCAGTGCCTGAGGCCCATCCCTGTCCGATTATTCCCATCCCTCCCAACTCACCCACCCCTCCACCCCCCCTCTCTTTTCATCACCCACCCCTCCTCTCTTTTCATCCCCCCCCCTTTCTTTTCCTCCCCCTCCACCCAGAGTCAAATCACCCCTCCTACCTCGGACCATCACTGGCCCACCTCGGAGGATGATGATGTATTGCCTACAGGACCAGGCAGCAATCTGACCAGTATGTTTGCCTTTTTTTTTTACAATTTTTTTTTTGTTTTTTGGGTGATGTTGTCCTTTTGCCTGTGCATTTCCAATTTGGAAAGTATTTCTAATGTTTTGGATATATATCTTGGCCAAACAATGTATAGGATGTTTTTCCCTTACACATATCACACATGTCCAAACACTCATACTTGTGTCTATCTATTTTACGGGAGAAACAAATGTATTGTTTTTGCCTACTTCGCCTTTTTTTAATTTTTTAAATGTTTAATTTTTCAAGTTAGTATTTATCTAATCTTTGTGTTTGCCATTTTTTTTTGCTTAAATGAAAAATGTAGATATTTGTTTAAACTAGAGTCTGATTTGTAAGTTGTTTGGTAACATATAAATTAAGGTGTCAGTTTAGTTATCCCTTTTTTGTTTTTAAAACACAGAGGACCAGAGGCGTTGGCAAGAAATGCTGGACGGTTTACAAACCTTGAGGTCACATCTTGTCGGCATGCTTGTGGTCGTTGATCACTTGGTGGCGGTCCTGCGGCATTAATTTTTTTTTTTTTTTTACACACTTAAAATGTTGGGATAAATAAAATATGTTTGGATTTCTTAAAGTCTCATGCCTTGTCTATAAATATTAGATTCTTTAACCTTACATAAGTCGACTATTGGAGCATGTTTTTTGAAGTCATGTAAATGTGTTTGTAGAAAGCTCAAGTATGTAAGCTGGCACATTAAACACCTAACAATACCAATAGGTTTGTCGAATTACCAGAGATTATTTTTATTTTGTGGTGGGTAATGTAAATATTCTCTAAAACCTGCTTAGGCCTAGATTAGAAAACATACTGATTCACCATAATACCTTTGGTGTTTGTTTTTAGCCACAAAGCATGCTAAAATACTTTACAATTTAACACATTACAGGATTAGCCATTAAGCAAGTTTGCCTTTTTTGGACCAGGTTACACTTGCTTGTAGTTTACCAAGGAAAAGTCTTTAAAAGGTTAGTCAAAAATGTAATCCACACAAACAAAATAAACATAGTGAATTTTGGAAAGCAATTAACACAGTGAAAACACACTTCAAAAAACAACCAACACCAAAAAAAACAAACAACAACAACAACACCAATCAAGAACTGTTTGAAGAAGTAGCAGGCCAACATGAATTCCAAAATGAGGCAAAAAAATAATTGTTCCAGAAGTTAGAGCCAATGTGGACACATGAAGACATTTTTTGGGATCAGGTAGTAGGCATCGTTTGTTCGGGTAATTTAATGGAATAAAAGACACCCAAAAAAAAAAAGAAACAAAAATACAATTGGTCATTGAAATCTTACATGTCTACATAGTGTAAATTAAAGACATTATTAGCAAAAATTACCTAAAATATCTGGCCACCACATCATCGCGTATGGCCCCCCACATACTGACCTCCGACCAACCTCGGGGGGGCCATCCTCAGGCAAGGCATCCTCTGGCTGCATTGGGACACCACTCCTTATGGCGATGTTGTGAAATATCCCACACAGGACCACTATTTTCGAAACCATATCCGGCAAATACATGAGCTCGCCACCAGAGCGGTGGAGGCATCTGAATCGGCCTTTTAAAAGGCCGATACAGCGCTACACCACCTGCCTGGTGGCTGTAAGTGTGGAATTATACTCACTTTGTGGCCCTGGTGTGGGAGCCAAATAAGGAGTGAGCAGCCAGGGCGTGCAAGGGTAACCACTGTCTCCTGTGAAAAAAAAAACACAAACATCAGGACCATTGTGTAACAAGCTTTGCATTGGTTGCCACGGAAGGTGTCAATTTACCCAGAAGCCACGCATCACCAGCTGTAGGTTGTCTAATTTGTGCCAAATCCCTGATTGCCGGATGACGAAGGAATCATGTGCACTCCGGGGAATTTGGCATTCAGGGACAGGATCTGGAGGGAGGCATCACATACCACCATTACATTCAGTGAATGAAAGTGTTTTTGGTTCCTATAAATAGCCTCCAGCCTTGCTGGAGGCTGAAGTGGTATGTGAGTGCCATCCACAACCCCTATGATGTGTGGGAAGCCAGCTATTTAGTAAAAATTGGCCTTCGCCACACTAAGGGAACCCATATCCACTGGCATTTGAATAAAATGATGGAGGTGTTTAAAAATGGCCTCCATCACTGCCCTCAGGATCCTTGAAAAGGAGGATTGGGAGATTCCAGCAACTATTCCCACCGTGGTTTGAAAGGATCCTGAGGCACAGAAATGTAACACTGAAATTAATTGCGTAAGTGGTGGTATTGCTGTAGGACTGTCAATTTTCCGTTCAAGATCACTCTCTATTAATGAGAGAGTGTCTAGGATGATTTTTGGAGGAAGACGGTATTGTCTTAAGACCTCATCATCTGGCATTCCAAAAAGGGTGACACATGTTCTATATATCTGGGGCCTTGCATGCCTACGAGGCCTACGCCTGGGACGAAGTTGAGGTTGGTCGGGTTCTGGAAACATGGCCAAGATAATACGACCAACATCAACCTGAAATGGCAAGCCAGGTAGTTATTGTTTGAGACAAATGTGAACCAAAAAAACAACTTATCTTTTCCAATCAATCCAAAGATGCTTACAGGCTGGGGTATTGTCATGATTTGAAAAACCTACATTTTAAAAGAAAAACAAAAATCTATTTTTATTTTTACCAAAAATGTTATTCTAAACACATTTTCTAAACCAAAAATATATAGAAGGGAGCACACATTAGTTAGGAAATGCACGCTACATTTACACTGGTATTCAATATGGGAGCGATAAGTCCCTTATTGCGTTAATATCGCAATTCTGACGTCATTATCGCAGGTTTTACTTTTACACCGTAGTCAATATCAAAGACTTCTCGCATTTTTGAAGAGTCGAAGTGATAAAACGGGGATAAGTTTTCACCATTGAATAGGTGTTGAAAAAAAGACCAGAATTGGTGTTTAGGGTGCAGACTTTAGAAAAATAGCCTGCACCCCTGAGATTGACATTTAACAAAGAACTGGTTAAAAAAAAGAAAAAAAAAGAAAAAATCGGGACACCCCCAAAAAAATTTGACTGCAGAAGAGCACTTAGGATAGTTTTTAAATTATTTTAAGTGGTCCCATCAAATTTGGGGTACATGAAAATGGGTACTAGCATATTTTGTTGTCCCTAAAGTAAGTTTTTTAAAATACAGCATTTGTGCACCTGTCGCTATAATTCTATTCTTCAAAACACCTGCTGCATACATGCAGAATAGCCCTGAACATATTTGGCTATTGTTTAACAATTTGTTCCTTTTTTTTTGTTTTTTAACCCCAAATTTACAAATAATTTTTTGGGGTGTCCATATTTTTAAAAAACCCTTTTTTAAACGCAGGTCTTTTTAAAATGACATTCTCAGGGGTGCAGGCTATTTTTTTTACGCCTGCACCCCTAAACCCCAAATCTGCCCTTTTTTCAACAACTATTCAATGGTGAAAACTTATCCACGTTTTTTAACTTCGACTATTCCAAAATGCGAAAAGTCTTTGATATTGAATACGGTGTAAAAGTAAAATCAGTGATATTAACGCACAAACGTTAAAAAGTGCTATATTAACGCAAAAACATACTTATCGCACCCATATTGAATACCTCTGCTAGTGGTAAAACATGACTTTAAATTTGTTACACCAAAAAAATATTAGTACGCTAAATAGTTCGCATTTTTGACTGGTTAAGAAGAAAACATTAGTACGCTAAATAGTTCGCATTTTTGACTGGTTAAGAAGGAAACATTAGTGCGCTAAATAGTTCACATTTTTGACTGGTTAAGATGGAAACATTAGTACGCTAAATAGTTCGCATTTTTGACTGGTTAAGAAGGAAACATTAGTGCATTAAATAGTTCGCATTTTTGACTGGTTAACAAGGAAACATTAGTGCGCTACATAGTTCGCATTTTTGACTGGTTAAGAAGGAAACATTAGTACGCTAAATAGTTCGCATTTAAAATTCAAAACAACTCTAACTATATTTCGCTAAAGAGTACGCTATATTTTGTGTTAAGACATGATTGTTTAAATTAAAATTAAAACATTACTTGGCAAAACATATGCGAAGACCAACACATCAAAATTGTAACTTCATGAACCAAAAAAAACTTACCGCAAAGCGACAAATAAGTCACAGTCCAAAAACTTCAATGGGGCAATGCCAAAATAACTATAAAAAAAAAAAATAAGTACTAACATTTGGTTAGTAGATCCATTTTTTTTAAAGGAGTTTTTAAAAAGACTTACTCAAAAAATAACCAAAAAAGAAAATAACCAAAAAAGAAAAAGCGAACGGAAATTCCAAAACTCAGAAAAACAAAAACAATAACCAACTCCAAAAAACCGCCTCAAACCACTAATCACGCCAACAATCCATTCCTCCAAACTAAACCTCCAACATTCATCACCCGCCACCTCGACTCGAGTCGCAACAAGCCATAAATAGTCTTTATTTTCCCAGTCAAATTAAGGACGGATCATAGGAGCGCACAATCAATGATGCGGACGAATAATGAGGACGCATGTATAAATACGTCACGGAAATTCACAAACGGTCTGCTGTAGTTCAAGTTGAGGAGATCATAATGGCTACAGAACAGCAAAACAATGGCCAAGAGGCGCCCGATAAGTATTTGTCTCTTTTGTATTAAAGGATTTTTTATAACAAGAATTTTGCGAACGTTTGACATCAAAATTTAAACAATGTTTTTAACAAAAGGAGTGGAGGATGCCATGTCAGAGGCTGCTGGGCCTAGTCAGCCGAAAAAACAGACCAAAAAAAAAGGCAGCCACAATTCACAAGAAAGGAGATGGAGGTTTTGGTCCAAATGTGTGTTGACAACCGGCCACAGGCAGAAAGGAATATGGGTGCAAGCCAGAAGTGGAAAATGTGGGATGATATAGCCAGTGCTGTCAATAGGGTGGGTGAGTTTGACCGTGCAACCCGGGATGTCAAACGCTGGTACGTAAAAACTACATTTTAATAAAAAGTGGTTACAGGGCCAAATACTGCAGGAATAATGCCAACTTTTTCACCCACAGATAGACCGATTTTAAATATCGGCTGAAACAAAAACTGGCTGAGAGGGCTAGGCATGCAAGGGGGACAGGTGGGGGTCCCACCCCTGTGTCATTGGAGCTTAATGACTTGGAAGAGCTGGCACAGGGGTGTGTGCAGGATGAGGAGGTGTTTGGCGTGTCCAACATGGATACGGACATGCCAGACTTTGCGGCTCCTCATGTTGTCCAAGGTAAATGTTGTTATGTTACCAACTCTGAAATGTGTTTATGACAATATGCAGATTCTAATGTTACTCTTTTCTCATTTTTCTCACAGAGACACAGGCGGATGAGTCTGCTCCAGAGGGGAGCCTTGGCCACAGAATTTCTGCTGGATCTGCAGGGGAGGAAGCAGTAGATCCGGCTGGGGACCCTGCAGAAGCCAGTCCAGGGCATTCCCCCTCGCAGGCAGTGGCCCTCCTCACAGATCTCAATTTTAGATCGGATCACCACATGGAGATTCTGCTGAGGATGGACGCCAGTCTGCTACGGGTGGCAGAGGCCATGGAGCAAAATGCTGCGGCCAACGTGACCATTGCTCAGGCCCTGGCCGAAAATACCGGGGCCAACATCAGAATTGCCAATGCCCTGGAGCAGCTCGTTCGCCAGCACATGGTGGAGCCGGCCACCCTTCCTGCCGGAACATCAGGATCCTCCACCTCTGGCACAACAACAGCCATCCCTCCAAATGTGCCTAGCCCTCTGCCTAGTCCAGAGGCCACAACATCAGCCTCTGGACAGGCCAGCCAAAGGACATCCCGGACCCGGTCAGGCTCCCACCCTACCCCGGCCAAACGGGCCAAAAGGCGATGACAGCACTGGCTAATTTTCCCACATTCCTTCTGTGCTTGCCCCATATTCCTTAAGGGCCAAAACTTCCATCTCCTTTCTTGTGAATTGTTTTTAATGTGTGTTATTTTGTTTTTGGCAAATGCACTATTGTTGTTTTTTTTATTTTCTTTCAAAATTATTTACGTTAGCCAAAGCTTAAATCTGGCAAATACACATAAAAAAAAAAATGTGTTTAAAAAAAAAATAAAAAAAAAATGAAAATCTGCTCCATTGTATTGTGACATTATTCAAAAAATGGTTCATAGGTAATCCCGCCCAAAAAAAAAAAATTACATTATTTTGAAATCCGAATCCAAAGGGTTAAAAACCATTTAGGAGGTTTAATGAACACTTTGCCAAAACAAAATGGATACGATTTTTCGTGGCCCATTAAAAATGTTGCAAAAGCACAAACATGATGACAATATTGTTGCAATAACAAAAATCCAAAAATAAAATGCATAAAGAAATATTCTTCTCTAAAATTGGTATGCTAATTTATTGTCTAATCCAGAAAAAATCGATTAAACATCGAAGAGGCACGGGAAGGAGGACGAGACCATCGTCATTGTGGTAGAGTATACCAGACCACAAGCTGAGCGAGCAGTTTGAATGGAAAGTGGATCAGACAGTGACGTAATACTTGCTCCGTTCACATTGGTCGTTCGCATGAGATAATTTAGGGACGCCCAAAAAACGCCTCAACACGCCTGCATTTTCCAATCTCCACACCCGTCAACGCCCAAAAACGACCTGTTCTGTCAATCATATTTGACATGTCACTTCCTGTTCGCTATTCGAAGAACGACTAAAAAAATGATCGCAATCAGCCGTACGCACATGCGCAGTGTTACACCGGCGCATGCGTGGTTTGACAACATTGGAACGCTACGAGCGTACTGCCGCTTACGAGCGGCTCTGAATGAGGGCCTTAGTCAGGTGGTGTACACTTTGTCTTGCAAGCGCTCTACTTGCTATGACAGGTGACAATGAATTGCCTGTCATGCAAAGAAGTGGGGGCGGGGCCACATGTTAAAAAAACAAAGTCACCCAACCTGACAGGCACCCCCCACAGGTGCGCCGGCCCACCTAGAATATTCCTGGTGAGGCTTATTGCCAATCTGTCCCTGAAGAGAGACAGTGGATTACAGCTACAGGCACACGGGGGCTCAGGGAGAGGCAGACACAGACCGTTGGTTAGACAGACAAGCAGGGCCGGTGCAAGGTTTCTGGGCACCCTAGGCAACATTTCACCCACTGCCTCAGATTCCTCCAATTCATCTGCCTCTGCTCTCTCCAATTCATACTATGCCACACATTAGTGACCCCAATTCATAATAAACTATATAGAAATTCTGCAACTATTATGTTACACAACATAGCCCTAAAATCATAATGTACCTCATAATATTGCCCCCAACGCAAAATATGCCACACATCAGTGCCACAAATGCATTATATGCAACACAGCTATATTCCCATTTCATAATTATGCTACACATTAATGCCTCTAATATATTAAAACATGCCACACATTTGTACCCCAATATATAATATGCCACACATTTGCGCCCTCAATACATATGCCACATAGCTGTGGTCCAAATTGATTGTATACCACACAGCCATGAATTATGCCACACAGTGCCTCCAATACATATGCCACACACGTGCCCCAAATTCATTATATGCCATACAGCTATACCTATCTGTGCCCCAATACATATTTAAGCCACTATCCCTGCCAGCACTCATTAAACCCCAGACACACATTCACCCTGCAAGCACTCATTAACCCACACTCCCCCCCTCACACACTAACCCTGTAAGCAATAAAATCACCCTACACACACACACACACTAAGCATGTCTGCACTCATTAACACACACACGCAACCCACCCCCTACACACACACATGAACCCACCCAATAATCCTTTCTGCTCACCAAAAAGGCATAACATACTTTACCAGGCTCAGGTAGCAGTAGCAGCTCCTCATGTTATCTAGGGGGGGCAGAGCTTCTTATGTGAATGACAGACTGGCACCCAGAGGAAAGGACTGGAGGAGAGGGAAGGGACGGCCACCACTGCAGCTGACTCTACTCACTAACAGGTGAAATTTTTTTGTGGACTCAGCGGCGCCCCCCAGTGGCTGGCGCAATTAGGCAGCCGCCTAAAGCTGCCTAATGGTAGCATCGGCCCTGCAGACAAGCATGTGGGGGATGAAAGAGTCAAATGTGGCCTGGGCAGGAACAGGTCAGCAGGGGTAGATCTGGATTTTTTGACTACCTAAGAGTGTATGTATGCAGGCACTGGCACATTTATTGGATTTATAGGAAAAATACTAGTAGAAGTATTATTGTGGACAGATTTATATGCCGTGACTGGTCATCCATGCCCCCTAGCCCCCCCAAATGCCCCTGTCTTTCAGTACCCCGGTCGAGCAGAGCGTCAGGAGGCGGAGCTGCTCGGCCAGGTTTTAACACCGGCCCGGCCCATTTGACCATCGTCCCTTCTGCCATTTGCCAGATGGGAAGTCCGACCCTGTCAATGTTGATCGATTTGAAATAGATTAAAATTGACCTTTAGTAAATATACCCCTTGGTGTCTAGCCCCACTCTGCTGGTCTAATCTCTTTCACACATTTTATTAAGTTACTGTTGCATATTTGTGAAATAACCAAATGTTCAGTGTACTGCTCCCGAGTCTTCAAGTCTGCTGCATTTTAGTAAATGTTTCCTATTGTGCTACATTACATTTAGATCTGGTAATTCTATACTCCTTTTATGTATATAGAAACTAGATATGATCTGTATTTAGATTGCCCCTGTCTGTATTTAGACAATTGTGTCTACTGTAAATTGAAACAGGGTAATGGTTTCCATTAAATATTGAGGGCCTATTCATCAACACTAAAATAAAGTTTTTAAGGACATTTTCCTTAAATAACGTTATTTTGGTATTCATGCAGCCACTTAGCACAGGAGATATCACAGATATCACAGATATCTCCTTGCTAAGTTCCCCTGCGTTAATTTCCACACTCCCCATACATTAGTACATTAGTATGGGGATGTGGAAATTATGGTATTCATCAAATTCCGAAAATTATCAATTTTCGGAATTTGATGCAGTTACTATTCGCCACTGTGAGGTGGCGAATAGCAGGTGAAACTTACCTGTATCCGCGTGTGCAGGTCCCCCGACGAGTCCCTCCGGCGCTCTGCTCCGTCCTCAGGCTCCGGAGGCTGGTCGGGCATGTGTGCTCCCCAGCAGAGCACAAGAAAGTTTAGACAAATAAAAAAAAAAAGGTTTTTTTTTTTTTTCTAATCTGTCATGTGGTCTGCTGGGAAACCACATGACAGACCAGCAGGACGGAGCTGGAGGCTGCTGCGCGGACAGGTAAGTCGGGGGGAGGGGGAGGTGAGCGGAGGGGGTCAGGGGGGTACACAAACTTAACGCATCTGTAGGCAGTGCTGCGCATGCGCTGGTTTTACAGATGTAACAGCGCATGCGCAGCACTGTTTCCAGATGCGATAAGGTAGTGTAGAGAGGGAAAATCTAATCACTAAAGATGACACCTGCATCATTTACATACCTTCGCAGATCCCCTGTTACCGAAGGCGCAGCGCCAATCACCTGCACCCCCTCTTTCCTTTTCAGTTTTTATTGAATTATTGTATGCTGTCCTTACCGTTCTTTACTAGACATATGCATCTTGTTTTCTATTTATACCGTTTCATAGCTTCACTTTTTATGTGTTGTATTTTTGCATTCATGCTGTCAGACTAGCTCAGTAAAATATACCCATCAATATGCTAAATGCAATGTGCAGCTACAGCTCTTGGAGAGTTCAGCTTCCTTCCCCTCCAGCTGTACATTTGTAAGCTGTGCCGGCATTGTCTTTATGTTCCCAACCATAAATTTCAAAATTATTTATTTTTGTTTTCTACATATATTTTTCCACAAGGACATTTCAAGATATATACACAATGGCCCTCAATTAGAATTAGGAATAAATCCAGCTACAAGGTGTCATTTTGTACCTTGGGAAATTCATGTTGCTGGGAAGAATGGGAAGTTCTAAAAGGGCTTAGATGTAACCGCACACACACACACACACACACACACACACACACACACACACAGACAACACTACACACACGGCACCCTTGTCCTTTGTTTGAGAGAGGCCTTTGAGGTTCCCGGTTATTTCTTGACCGGTGATCAAGTTACTTGCCGACAATCAGTTCCCTCCTTGTCGGCTAACAGCGGGGGGCGTGCCCAGCCATAACATCACATTTGGGGGCGGAGCCCCATCATCGTGGCCCCGCCTCCTTCACAATGCCGTTATTTTCGGCATTGTGAAGCAGGGGGTGGGGACACGATGATGCGATTCAGCGTGAATCGCTTCACCGGCCCCCCGCTGCGGGGGTTTTGATATTAACTCTGCGGGGGGTAGGGGAGGCTACTTGGCCAAATCGGGAGGGTCGGCAAGCCTTGATCAACATATTTTTGTAAATACAAGGAGGGCAACTTTTTCAGAAAGCAAATATCTTGTCCCACTGATACTTGAAATATATGGGGATAGCCTATTTTTAGGCTTCTGTCAGATTACCACATAATACAATTTATTGGTATATAAGCCCCTTTTGCCGATTACTGACCTGGAACAATTAACTGGGTGCTTTGCCGGACAAGTGCATAGACTCATATGTCCATGTCCATAATATCGCTGCCAGTAACCCGTTGTTGCAACGGGCAAAATGGAAGAAAACCAAATCGCCAGTGAAAAACACCCATTTCTTTAGGTAATGGGACTTTTCGCCTTTTAGCACATCGCACACAAGACGCATGTCATATTTGCTTACTCCAATGGGATTTCCGGAAGTGCTTAAATACCTACTAACCTGGGTAGCAATTTAGTAATAATATTGTTCTTGGGTACCGTAGCTATAAACACCCAATTATTTTATGTTGTCTTATTGTCCTATGGGAAAAGGTACTGGTACTCCCCTAAATTTACAATTTAGTGCATAAGTGTTTATTTTATTCATTTTTGTAATGGTTTGATGGATTTCTTCCTTTTTATGGTTAATTATGGATAAGAATTAAAAGATCACATTTAAAAAAGGTGCCAGAACTGGTTTTATTTGTAGGATGTATTTGGGGGGGGGGGGGGGGTTGTGGGTGCATTGGAATTGAATTGTTTTTTCTGGCAATAAAAGAAATTGACTTTTTTGTCACTATAACTGAAGTCTGAACCAATGTATAATGCCATCACATAGGGGTGTCTTTGCAATCACAACACCAACAAGTACTGACAGATTGAAACAACTTGGAGGGACTGTTGGCAGACATGAAAATTGTTCGGCCTGGTCCCTGATTTTCTTGAAGGATTACGTAATTGTTGAACGTAATAAAGTTTCCTCTCCTGAGTTGAGTGGTATGAGTGTGGGTGCTTGTTCTGACAGCAAAAAAAGAGAAAACTAGGAACGCAAGAAGTATCCCAAAACCAAATAATTTAATATCATCGTAAAAAAAAGGGCATGTGAAAAATAGAAGACCTAAATACATACAGCCCTGTAGGGAATGATAGATTTGATATTGTAGTCTATCATATGATGAATAAAACATTTAATAATAGCATAGTATAAAAAACAGAACTAACAACTGACAATGCTTAATACAATAAGACACAAATATATATATCCTGTGGCAACAGGTAGTGAATAAACCTATATTTATATGTAGTCTAACTAAGATGCAGCCGTTTAGTTAGTACATAACCAGCAGCAGAAGTCGGTAAATATATACAGTTAATATCTTTAGACAGAATACGTGTGATCCAAAAATATACAGAACCATGAATGGAAAAGAATCAATTTATAAGCACAGCAGTAAGTGTAGTCTCATTCCATATGTATAGTCAATTGGCTCTTAAAGATACAATGTAGACAGAATCAAAAATAAACCAGTCTAAAAATTTTTTTAGATACAAATGCAATGATAAAATGAATGAGAATGGTAGTGCAACTGAAATCACACCGGTCTGATAGCACACTGCTGTGAAAGGAGAGGCCTCTCCTGTATCCAGACAGTATAGTGTGCTGTGGCTCACGTGTGTCCTCGTAATACCGTGCACTCTGCAATATTGTTCCGCTATTTAGCGGTGAAATTAAAGATCGACTGCTTGTAAAAGTTTTAGTGTGTGTTGTCCTGTAAAGCAATGTTCCGAGAGGCACATGGGAGGTTCAACACTGCATTCCATAGAGGCCCAAGAGTAGTCGATAAAAGAGAGAGGTGTAGAACGGTTTAGAAGGAGTAAATAAGTCAGTATTTGGAAGCAGGTGTGACCTGCTATCTAGCGGAGGTAGAAAAGTGTCGCCCCTTGTCACACCCCACTTTGGTCCTTAGAAAATCCTGGGTCTTCATCTTTCACAGTAGACACGTGTCTGCAGAATAGGGTCATCCTGATTCTGTATGTATTTTTTAATGACTGTTTATGGCGCATTCAACATGGCAGATTATGTAAGTAAATAGCTAGTGCCTGGTCCAGATTTCCTATACTTTTGTAAATATCTCTTGTTGGAGAACGCAAATGAAAGATTAATATAAGTGCATACGGCCGTGCTGTCATGGTCAAACTGATTTCCCAAGAAGAACAGACTTTGTTGCTGAGAAGGCTAAAAGTTGCTGTTAATAGTTACACAAGAGGAGGGTCTTTCTGATGTAGTGATCCTCAGCACAGTGACAAATAATAAAAAGTGGGTCATAGAATCAAAGGTATGGACAAGCTTTCTGGTCTACCATTGAAGGTTTCAATAACATTCAGGGGACAGGCTGCAACCCTCCATCTCTTCTGTATGAACACAGATTACTAAAAACCCATTCAACCAAATAGGAGACTAAGCCATTGTGCTGCGGAAGTTTGTAACCCATGGATGATACCAGACAATTTCTTGATTAGGATATCCACTGTCTGCTGCAAGCATATCTAATGCAAGAAGTTGCCAAGGAAATGGTGAAAACCCTGTACCAGCATTTCTTTTCCATCTAACAAGGGCAGCGCCTAGATGACACCATTAAAGGATTTCAGTGATGTGGTTACCCTCAGTGCACTGGATCCATAGATGGGGCACATATCCCAGTTATTGCCCCAGAGATAACTCTGCAACGACAACTGGAAAAACTGGCATTCAATTGTTCTACCAGCTACAATAGACCACAGTTTCTGGTAAGCATCACATGTAATAATGAGAGTCATTTCCAGTTAATAATGTTTATGGAGAGGTTTTTATTTAGTGAGACTTTTGAATTAATATCTATTTTATCCAGTTCCATTTAACAGACGTCTACATAGAAGATAATGTTGTTGTCCTATCTACAGAAAAATAAAGTAATAACAAAGGCCATTTTATGTACAGGTCATACTCCGTAGTTGGATTATTCTAGTGTATTGGATTTTTTTTTAGTGTAATAAAAATCAGACCCCATATCTGACAATATGTTATAAAAACATCTATTAGAATAAAATGTTAGAGTACAAGAATGTCCTACATAATAGGTGGTGCTATAGGGGCCTATTCATCAACACTAAAATAGCGTTTTTAAGGACATTTTCCTTAAATAACGTTATTTTGGTATTCGTGTAGCCACTTAGCACAGGAGATATCACAGATATCTCCTTGTTAAGTTCCCCTGCGTTAATTTCCACACTCCCCATACATTAGTATGGGGATGTGGAAATTGTGGTATTCATCAAATTCCGAAAATTATGAATTTTCGGAATTTGATGCAGTTACTATTCGCCACTGTGAGGTAGCGAATAGCAGAATCGACTTACCTGTATCCGCTTGTGCAGGTCCCCCGACGAGTCCCTCCGGCGCTCTGCTCCGTCCTCAGGCTCCGGAGGCTGGTCTGACATGTGTGCTCCCCAGCAGAGCACAAGAAAGTTTAGAAACAGAAAAAAATATATTTTTTCTTTTTTTTGTAATCTGTCACGTGGTCTGCTGGGAAACCACATGACAGACCAGCAGGACGGAGCCGGAGGCTGCTGCGCGGACAGGTAAGTCGGGGGGGGGGGAGGTGAGCGGAGGGGGGAGGGGAGTGGGGGGGGGGTCGGGGGGGTACGAAACTTAACGCATCTCTAGGCAGTGCTGCGCATGCGCTGGTTTTGCAGATGTAACAGCGCATGCGCAGCACTGTTTCCAGATGCGATAAGGTAGTGTAGGCAGGGAAAAGTATCTATTTCACGAAAAGCTGTCATCGCAAAAATGACAGCTTTTCGGAATAGATACTTATGGAGAGGTGGAATGATGAATTCCACCTATAATTAGCTAGAACTCCATGAGAGTTCTAAACCTAATTATCTCCATCAAATTTTTAGGTTTAATGAATAGGCCCCATAATCTTAATCAGATAACTTTGTATGGATGACATGTGAGTTCAGAGATGTCATTAAAGTGCCATGGCAGTTCACTACAGTCTCTTGTAATCTCATAAATGAAATAGCTGTGTTGTTTAAAAACATACCCCAAATCTAGCCCAACTCATTGCAAATTAGATCTGTGGAGGGCTGGAGGCTACCCAATCACTCACTTCTCCCGCGGTCCCTCGTTGTTGAGTTTCAGCTCCCCTTCTGACACTTCCTGCATTCTGATTGGTGGAAGGCTAAATCCATCCACCAATCAGTGTGTGGAGTAAATCTCCCATCACTCTGATTGGTGAATGGCCAGAGCTATTCACCAATCAGCATTTTAGCTGCTGACTAGGGTATGCCTATCATACCCTGTAACAGCAAGGCTGCTCAATGCATGGACTCGTAGGTGGCACTGACAGGTGGGCGGGAGACAGGCAGAGAGAGGATACTTTCTGGACCACTTTGTTTGTGCTAATAATGCAATCAGAGTGTCCGGGGATCAACCTCTGCCTCCCAGACACCTGACTTGTACGTACAGATTGTGCCCGCCTCTGGGTAGAAGATTAGTTGTTATGGGCAACGTCTTCACTTATTGACTTCTCCACTCTTTAGAAGGCTTAATAAATCTCATCCGCATTAATTTATGAGGAAAAGAGACATAACAGTGCTTATCTAATCTAAAACACCTTTACAGCCAACCTAACAGCAGTGCTTGAGTAAATACATTATAAAATTGTGTCAATTAATATATAACGTTTCTGAAGTTAACATGTACTCCATTCTTCATGGAATCGAAGTTACAAGGTCACAGCCAGGGCCGGCTCTTGGGGTGTTCGACCAGTATGGTCGAACAGTGGCGCCACCCCATAGAGGGCGCACCGCTCCCAACTATCCCGATTTCAGCGGGACCGTGACGGAGTGCATATTTTTGGAGGTGTGGCATATGGTAATTAGGCCACACCCCTTTCTGACCACCCTGCTTTGTCATGCGCATGGATAAGGGGCAACCACCTCATTTTCTGCACAGGGCGCTGCTCCTAGAGTGGCCCTGGTCACAGCCCCAGCTTATTCACCCTAGCCAATAAGAACAATATTTGATATTCTTCAAGACGCAGGTATTGATGCCGATCAGTTTCCTAACTACATAGTCTGGTGGAATAAATAACCAAGATACAATTCTAGAGACCAGGAGCAGAGCCGAAACTAGACTTTTTGGTGCCATGTGCCAGAAAGAGCATTGGCGCCCCCCCTAATTTTTCAAAGGGACATAATGCACCCAAAAAAGGGGAATGGCCTCATGGGGAAGGGCCAGGGAAGAGATAGGAGAGGCCAGGAGATGCTGGGGATGAAATAAGAGGAAGCTACAAGCAAGGATAATAATAAACAGAAATTTGACAGGCCCAAACAGCGCCCCCTGACCTGTGGTGCCCTGTGCGATGGCACCAGCCGCACTACCCTAGCTACGGCCCTGACCAGCAGTAAGCATGTTTTAGAACCATGTGCCTTCAGAAGAACAAACACCTTGAAACATGTAGGCAACTTCAAGTTCCTTTCAAACATCCCTACTACTGCTGTCTAGAACCCTAATTTCTTGATGTAATCCTACAAACCAGCTACGTGGGGAACTGATGTGCATCTTGCACTCTTTGAATGATATTCAAGTTATCTTCAATTTGAACAACAAGAGTGCCTATAACTTTGAAATTCTTTGAAGTATATCTTTAAAATACAGACTGTTACTGTTTTATAGAAATGGTTTACAGCATAAGCATAAAGCATAGTAAATTTTTAAGTTTGAATATTTAATGCTACTTTTTAATAGTAACATTAATAACCAAAAGTAACTCATCAACTCGACTTATAATTGAACATTAGTGCAATCAGTGGCATAACTATAAATTTTGCTCCCCCATGCCAAAAAAATTTCAGGCGCCCCCCCCACCCAAAGATCAAACACACCCAAAGGCTACGTTTAAGGTGTGTGGTTACATGATACAGCAACGTGCCTTACACATTATGACACACTAAGTAATGCCACTTATAACACAGTGTGCCACACCGGAATGCCCCTTACAACACATTATGCCACACCGGAGTGCCCCTTACAACACATTATGCCACACAGCAATGCCCCTTACACATCCCACACAATAATGCCACATATAGCACATAATGACATACAGTAAAGCACTTATAACAAATTTATGCCATGCTGTAATGCCCCTATTTCACATTATGCCACACTGTAATGCCACATACAACAGATTATGCCATATACAACACATTATGCCACACAGTAATGCCCCTTACACATTATGCCACACAGTAATGCCCCTAATAGCACATTGTGCACACAGTAATGCCAAATACACATTATGCCAAACAGTAATGCCCATTACATCCCACCCTGACAGATCTACTTCACCAACCCTCCTTTCTGCTCCTGCCAGTCCGTCACCTCAGCTCAAGACAGGTTGCACAGTTTTTATGTCCGTGTAGAACCAGATTATTGGGAACATAGTTTATAACCTGTAAATTGTGTATCAAATTAGTGCCCCTTATACAGTGCCCCCTGTAGTTGTGCCCCAAAATGCAATGCCCCTATACTAGTGCCCCTTATGCAATGTCCCCTGTAGTAGTGTCCCTTATGCAATGCCCCCTGTAGTAGTGCCCCTTTTGCAATGTCCCCTGTAGTAGTGCCCATTATGCAATGTCCCCTGTAGTAGTGCCCATTATGCAATGCCCCCTGTAGTAGTGCCCCTTATGCAATGCCCCCTGTAGTAGTGTCCATTATGCAGGGCCCCCTGTAGTAGTGCCCATTATGCAGGGCCCCCTGTAGTAGTGCCCATTATGCAGGGCCCCTGTAGTGCCCCTTCTAGCAGTTAGCCCCCTGTAGTGCCCCTTCTAGTAGTTAGACCCCTGTAGTTAGCCGCCTGTAGTTAGCCCCCTGTAGTTAGCCGCCTGTAGTTGCTCCCCCCCTCCGCGTGCACACAAACAAACACACACACACAAAAGAAAAAAACACAAACACTTACCTTTATCCCCGCTCCAGTGCTGCTGCCGTCCATACCCCAGCGCCCGCTTCTCGGCACTATGGGAGTGACGTCATTACGTCACTCCGATAGTGCCCTGTGGGACCCGGAAGACGGAGGGAGCTCCGTTCTCCGGCTGCCGCCGGGGGTTTGAATAGGAGCCGGGCGCCCGCTGGTAACACACTCAGCGGGTGCCCGGCAGATGGAGGGTGCAGGGGGTGCGACCGCACCCCCTGCACCCTCCGTAGTTACTACTACTGCCCCCGTCGCCCCCAAGCTACCCAGCGCCTCCAAGCCACCGCGGGGGCAGTAGTTACCACACTGAGTGCAATCATTTTCTGTTTGTGGTGTTAATAAGTGTCAAAATAGCTTTCCCTTATGTCGTAATGGGATAAACTCCCCTCAGAAAAGTATCCACAGCGTTATGGCTGTGTAGGAGCTTGGGAGTTTAGCCAGCAAACAGTCCAGAACAACCATCTAATCTCTCTGTTTTCTCGGCTGATACTCTTCTGCACGGCCATGAGTTTGGTCATGGAATTGTTTTTCTGATCATGCAGATGGGCATCTTCTTGAGCTTCCATACCAGTCCATGGGGAGATGTATTAAGAGCCGAAGCGGTATTAGCACACGTTATGTATGCTGATACCGCTTCTCCCCTATGATCGGGGGGTTTGGCGGTAAATGTCAGGGGCTGTCCCTGCTGCGGTGGCTGCAGGCTCCAGGGCTGCAGGCGGGATCTCGCGACACTTGTGAGATAACGCGCACGCTCAGTGGAGCTGGCCGGGACTGAGCACTAGGCCAATGCGCTGTGTATTCTGGCAGGGATCGCTGAAGGGGGGAGTTAACGCTCCCCTGCTCCAGCCGATGAGATGTTCACCTATCTCATCGGTAGTGCTTCCTGCTTCACCTCGGTAAAGTAACGTGCCGCTATAATACATCTCCCACCCATATCCCCCGTCTGTTCCTCCAATGTGTACTGTTCTGTCTTTGTTGTCTTCTGTTTCCTGAGTGGAACATGTAGACTAAAGAGAATGCAAAACACATTAGTAACAGCAGGCAACGAGTTTTAAAGATTATCATTTCATCAGAAGTTAGCTAGTTACAGACAATAGCCCACAATAGTGAGCTAATGATTATTTGGTCCCAATGCTTCTTCAAAACTAACCCTGGTTCTTCATTAATAGATTTCTATCTGTTACTGTCTGCCTGCTATTCGCTCACAGTTAATGGCAAAGGCGAGGCAGAGTGGCTGCTTACAGTGTCGTCCTCCAGTTTCCAAACCTTGAAGAAGAAAGTTGAATGTGGTTGGCTTGTGCTGAGTTGCCAAAAATATTGTTTCACACGTCATAACAGGGCCAATCCATACGCCCCTCGCCACTTCTGTTTTTGCTGTGGCCGTGAACTCCTTCTTCAGAGACTTTAGTAACTATGGCCCTCATTCAGAGCCGTACGCTCTGAGCAGAGCGCACGCTCTGAATGAGGGCCGGCCTCCATGAAAATGGAGCGTCCTTCTGGACGCTCGTATAGCTGTGGGTCACCACCCACAGGCTATACGAGCGTGCATTTTGATGGCCGCGATGGTCGAGACCATCGCGACCATCGAAATTGCGAGCCGGAGCCTGCGGTTGAGGTTTTCAACCGCAAGCTCCGGAGTGATTTTGGCTCTATCAGAGCCAAAATCACTCCCACTGACATCACTAGTGATGTCAGTGGGCCGGCTTTTGACGGTAGGCGTTCCCGTGGGAACGCCCCCGTCAGGGAGGCACGCCCCCGGCACGCCTACCAAAGGGGGCGTGCTGTCAATCAACATTGACAGCACGCCCCCTTTGATCGGACACAACGAGCGAAGGACTTTCCTTCGCTCGTCGCGTCTGGCGCATGCGCACGACGGAGCTCCCTCCGTCGTGCGCATGCTCAGTCCAGAACATCGACCCACTTGCGAGCGGACAGCCGCTCGCGAGTGGGTCTGAATCAGGCCCTATGTTCCTGACGTGCTTCTGGGAGTGAGGTGTGCTCTTTTTGGTGAATACCCTAGCAATGTTACTCTTATTTTTTTAATCTTTTCTTTGGTTTGAAAGGACAGAAGGACTTTAGCTTCAAAAACTTGCCAATTCTCCACTGATGTTTTAGAGCCCCTGCAATCAACCAACTAAGGGCCTGATTCAGACCCGCTCGCAAGCGGGTCGATGGTGGGGCATTGCACATGCGCGGCGTGCGCAAGCCCCGGAGCGAGAAATTCTCTCGCTCCGGGGCTCTCTACAAACGGGGCGGATACCGATGATCGACAGCTCGCCCCGTTTTGTAGGTGGGGTAGGGGGGTGGCTGGACAAACGGAGGCATTCCTGAAGGAATGCCTGCCGTTTGTGGGCAGCCCTACTGACATCACGAGTGATGTCAGCAGTGAGCTGCCGGTTCTATTAGAGCCGGAAGCTCACTGGGGCTTGCGGCAGACGAGACCCTACCATAAGGGTCTCGTCGCAAGCCCGATGGTCGCGACCATCACCTGGCCGCTCGCTAAAGCTGTTGGTGGTCACCCACAGCTTAGCGAGCGGCCAGGAGGCCGGGTTTTTTAAAACAAAGCAGCCGCCCTGATTCAAAACGAGCGCTCGCTTTTTGCGAGCGGCTCTGAATCAGGCCCTAGGTTCCTTCACTGTACAATAACCTACAACCAACGTGGGTCAGACCAGGGAAAATCCCAGGTTATAACCAGGCGTCCAGAGCCAGGTAGGATAACTCGTGTCAATCCAGTCACATCAACACGAGCCAGGTAGGCTAACCTGTGTCAACATACAACCCATGTTTTTATCAGCTCCTTGCCACGGTGACAAAGGGGTATGAGACACATTTGCTGGAAAGTACAGGTGGGAGATGGGAATAGGTGATGTCAATTAAACTGCCTTTTTTTCTCATTCAAATGAGCTGACCAGGAGCCTAGTGATTTAATCACTGGCAATTGTACAATGCTACACTTTCTGCATCTTGTGTATTGTAAACCTGCAAGTGCAGGGACATAGGTTTGGCAGTGACTGAGCTACATCTGTGTGACTGATCTAATGGTTACTGCAATTTCAGAGTTAAATGGGTTAAACAAAATGGTTTGGGTATGGGATGTCGGAACTCGGGATCCTGGCGGTTATAATCCCAACACCAGCATCCTGACAGGATTAGGATACAGACACCTGTTGGTTGGTATCCTAACTGTCCCCCTATCCTTATCCCTAACCCACCCTCCCTGCAGCCTAAACATAACCTCCCCCAGTGCCTAAACCTAACCTTCCCTCCCTGCAGCCTAAATTTAACCTCCACCCTCCACGCAGCCTAAGCCTAACCGTCCCCCTAGTGTCTAACCCCTAACCCTCCCCCTAACCCTAGTACTTACCTTTGGGATCCCTGCGGTCGGGATTCTGACAAGTGTCGGGATTCCGGCGTTGGCATTCTGAACGCCGGAGTCCCCGCCGTTTGTATTATAACCGCATCCCAACAAAATATTTCAGTATTTAGCATTTTAATATTTGGTTGTATTTGGTAATAACCTGTGTTTAATCCTCCAGCCTTCTCCTGACATATAGCCAACAACTTACTTAATGCCATGCCCAGTTACATGTTTGAAAACGTTAAACACTCTGACATGCAGTTCAAAACATTGGGATTAATGCTTCCCCTCTAATGCATCCATATATTCAACATTAATGTGCTGTAAGACTTTTCATTAAGTTCCATTTAAGAATATTTTACGTATACCTCCATTAGTGTAGTGATTTAGCTATGTTTAGTCCTTTTTGTCATGTCTGGGGGTTGGAACAGGCGTAGGAGGCTGAAGTAGAGGATAATGGGCCTGAAGGCGAGGACAGGAATGCAATGTCTTTATTAGGAATGAGAACTGGAGATGATTATACTGTATAGATGAGCAGAATCAGGTTGGGACCGATGATGCTGGATTGTTGAGTAGGGCCGGAGTGACCAGTAATGCTGAACTGAAGAGCTTTATCGGTTTGCGACCGATGTTGATAAATTGAAGAACTTGATGGATTTGAATCTCATGTTGAAGAATTGATGGACTTGATCGGTTTGAGACCGATGTTGATGAATCGAAGGACTCAATTGATATGGGTCCAATGTTGGAAGCATCGAATGAGACCGATGTTTGGAGGGATTGGCTGGAACCGATGGTGGCTGTAAGGACAAGTCTCAGTGGTAAAATCAGACTGGTGTGCAAGATGGTATAGGAGACTTGTTTACCAGATATAGGAGCTGGATATAACAAACTAGAGGCCTGATTCAGCAAGGAACGCAGTTGCTAAGACGCACGTAATCGGACGATTGTTACGTACTGCGCATGCGTATGTATCTCAGGCGTGATAGCATGCGTGGAAGTTAGCAATTTCTGAGTAAGGTCAGGGCTTGTGCAAATGTGCGTGAGGTTGTGATGGTACTCGATTGTACTGATGGTTTTGCAGTCCTGCTAAACATTATGGATGTGTGCTAAGTGGGCGTCCTTATGTACTGCAGCGGCGGCATTGCGTTTGCAATGGATTAGCATAATATCGCAATTGAACTGTGGGCCTGATTCGATGATCCCCCACTGCGCATGCGCGAGACCCGGCCAGCGACGGGCGCTCCGTCGCTACGGGTCTCGCACCAAAATGGGGAGGCTGTCGATTTTGATTGACAGCTTGCCCCGTTTTGGAGGTGGGCAGGGGGGGTGGCTGGCCAAACGGAGGCGTTCCCGAAGGAACGCCTGCTGTTTGGGGGCGGCCTCAGTAGTGAGCTTCCGGCTCTATTAGAGCCGGAAGCTCACTGGGGCTTGCGATGGACGAGACCCTACCACAAGGGTCTCGTCGCAAGCCCGATGGTCGCGACCATCACCTGGCCGCTCGCAAAGGCTGTGGGTGGTCACCCACAGCTTAGCGAGCGGCCAGGA
The DNA here is from genome assembly GCA_031769625.1 of Taudactylus pleione. Taxonomy (NCBI): domain Eukaryota; kingdom Metazoa; phylum Chordata; class Amphibia; order Anura; family Myobatrachidae; genus Taudactylus; species Taudactylus pleione. The sequence goes on along the minus strand of JAUIMM010000033.1, from coordinate 1,585,288 downwards.
GGCCGACACTAAAAAAAAATAATGCCCGCCTGATTCAGAGCGAGCGCTCTGAAACAGCGTCCGGCTCTGAATCAGGGCCTGTGTGCGTAATCACTATTGCATTCACAGTTGCATTCCATAGTGAATCAGGCCATGGGACCATTCAGATACAAAGTACCTGGGAGCTCAGTACTGAGCTGTAACTTCAGCGAGAAGCAATGTTGTACTGTCAACAGAGGCCAGTCAGGAAACTGAATTTATAGGGGAGGATCCTCAGGGATTGGATGCTGCGATCAGCTGGTCTGGGAGCAGCACTCTGAGTGGTGGAAAGTCAGGTGACAGAGTCCAACATGGCTGCACCCATACTCTTTTTCTGGAGGGAACTCTGGCGTGCAGTTTGTATACCATCATACTGGGGAGAGATGCTGTGACTAAGTGACTGTGGAGAGCCATCTCCATGCTCAGTGACAGGACGCAGAGCAGACGGGGCAGGAGTAGACCTCAGCAAAAACCGGGAGCATTGTGCAGCGTGAGCGGACCTCAGTTCTATCCAGGAGTGATGTACAGCGCGAGCGAAGCTCAGTGCTAACCTGGACAGGCACCAGAGAGGTAAAAAGGTGGTTTTAAGTGTCCGTAGCGTGACACTGTTAGTCTATAGCTAATTTGTTATTTAATTTTATCTACTAGAATTCCATATGTATTTTTGTCTCCTCTTACATGGGACATTGACCCCACTGCTTAGGGTTGTTATTTTTTATTTTTTGCTCTGACAGACTGGAGTGCAAATCATTTGTAATTGCATAGGCACTATAATTATCTGTGTGTTTCTATTATTATTACATGTTGGAACTTAACAGTCAGTCCTTTCACTTTGGCCACATATTAAAGACTTTTCTTTCTCATAGACCTTGAATGAATGCTGTATTGACTTCCATCTAGATAACTCATTCAGTTTTTCCATTGTTTGACTTTCAAAATGTCCTTTTGTACCGAGATCACCTCCAGAAAGACATGATTTAGGCCGGAATGTGCCTTTTGGCCTTGGTTATTCATAAAATCTTTCAGTCATAGTGCAAGTGTCATTTTCAACATGTTTCACAGTAGTTGAGAGCAGGATATTAGGAGAATAATAAGATTACACTTGAAGCAACCCTATCCCACATGGAAATTCTTGGTTTTGCACAGTACTTTTTTATGCATCAAAATCATTTAGAAACATTCTTAAAGAACGAGTTCATTGTGAAAAAATTATTAATGTTTAATTTTTCCAGTAAATCTTTCAAAAGCCTCTGGTATCTTACAATAGGCAATATGAATGAACCAAGGGTTAACTCTGCACTAGATTAATCTTCACACAATTAACAAGCAATAATTACACAGGTCTGCGAAATTTAAGGTATTGAAAGCCTTTTTAATAATACTTTTATATTCTTAATTATACTCCTGTGTACATCAAGAAATATATATTATTTAAAATAATTACCATTTACCTATAAGGGGGTTACATCATTTTTAAGAAGTTTTTTTGACATATTCATTGTGAAATACGAAGAAGTGTAGCTGATATCATTGTGTTTTTGTCTTAATTACATAATTAAATAACAATAAAATCAAACAATAATATAAACAAAACCATAATAATTGAAAAAATCATTATCTTTTTTTTTTTTTTTTCAAACTTTGTTTTGTTGCTTTTCGCTTATAAGCTTTATCTGTGTTGTCTCTGTGTATCATCCAGCAGTAGCCGGCCATCATGTTGACGTCCCAACGACCCTTGTATCTTTTTGCTACATCTTTAATATCTTGCTGGAACTGTTTAGCCTGTTCTTCACTGTAGTCTCCGAGATTATTCGGGAAATGCTCAATATGGGAATTCAAAAAATGTACCTTTAAACCATACTTGCCGACAATCAGCTCCAGCCTTCCGGGAGGGAGCTGATTGTCGGCTAATAGCGGGGGGCGGGGCCGGCCATTAAGGGCGGAGCCGGGGCGGGGCGGCCATTTTGGGTCACACTGGGGGCGGGGGCGGAGCCGCACGATTGCGCCATCGTGACTCCGCCCCCTTTTCACAATGCCGTGATTTTCAGCATTGTGAAGCAGGGGGCGGGGCCACGATGACGCGATTCTGTGCGAATCGCTTTACCGGGCCCCCCGCTGCGGGGATTTCTGTTTTATTCAGGGGGGAGGTGGGGAGGGTGTGAGACTTCCGGGAGGCTTGCCTGCCTTTCCGGGGGGCCGGGAGCGGCACCCGAAAATCGGGAGGCTCCCGGCCAAATCGGGAGGGTAGGCAAGCCTGCTTTAAACTCATATTGCAGTCAAGATTTCTGTAACTATTAAGCATTTCCCTGATAATGTCTTTGTAGTTTGGATCCTTGACATTGCCTAAAAATGTTGAAATCACTTGTACTGTATGAGTGGTGTGTACTGTATATGTACTGTGTGTGTGTATGCAGTGGTAGGCAGGGGTTAAAATGAGCTGGCACAGGGCAAAACTGTGTTGCATCTGTTGTATTTGGTTCCACATTCGCCAGCTCACCTTTGTAGTTGTAGTTGTTGTGTGTGTGCAATGTTCTTTTAGACAGTATGGGGTTTAGGCCCTTTGTATATTTCAGCTCCAGGACCATGTGGACCTTAATCTGGCACTGGGTGGGGGGAAGTTTTAGATGAGAACTGAGGGCCTGATTCAGAGCCGGACACTCTGACCAGAGCGCTCGCTCTGAATTAGGGCCCTCCTACCTTAAAATGGAGCGGCCTCCTGGCCGCTCATATAGCTGTGGGTGACCACCCACAGCTATAGCGAGCGGCCATGATGATGGTCGCGATGGTCAAGACCATCGCGACCATTGGGCTTGCGACGAGACCCTGCGGTAGTGTCTCGCTGCCGCAAGCCCTGGAGTGATTTTGGCTCTATCAGAGCCAAAATCACTCCCACTGACATCACTAGTGATGTCAGTGGGGCCGGACCCAGACGGTAGGCGTTCTCATGGGAATGCCTCCGTCTGGGCAGCCACGCCCCCGGCACGCCCACCAAAGGGGGCGTGCGGTCAGTCACCATCGATAGCATGCCCCCTTTGGTGCGAGACCCATAACGACAGCTTGGCTGTCGCTATGCGGGTCTCGCGCATGCGCACGACGGAGCTCCCTCCGTTGTGTGCATGCACATTAGGGCACCATCGACCCGCTTGCGAGTGTCCTGCGCTTGCGAGCGTGTCTGAATTAGGCCCTGAATTGCAACGTTCTATACTACCGACTGAATTCATTTAAGACAATGTTTTATAATAAATATAGGCAGAATAAATTTATTACTTTAAAGAATATGAAAAAAATGACTTATTCATAAATACAGGTTTTGCAGAAAAACGTGATGTGATATGCAAAATCAGGAGTCATTTTCGTGTTCAGAAGCCAAAAACCTATAAGTATCACATAAATTCGTTAAAAAAGCTTTTTCATCACAGACCTGTGTTATCTATGGACCAACATCATAGCTGTTATCATGAATAATACCAATACAAGTATTCAAACTTTCGAGGTAATTTTTTCCCAGAGCGCAAAACAACACATAAATGGCTATTTGGGGCACACTTATTAACAGTTTCCAAAAAAATTCTTTAAAACGTAACTTTTAATGAATATAAACCCTAAAAAGCTCCCAGGTTCAAAAGGTGAGGTATAAAATCGAATTAAATCAAAAATATTATGACTTTGGGGAAAATATGAAAATTCCCTTTAAAACTAAATACATCATCAGTGAGTGTGGGGTTTATAACCTTTTCGGACCTTCAGAGCGCTTATGAGGTTATTTCCACTCATTTTCCAATATCACCGTACTGTTATAAGTAGATATTTAAACAGGGAAATAGACACCAGACCTCTTGATTTGTCTTAAACCCGACATACAAAATTATTCTAAAAAATTATTAATGTGAATCTCCATAGGGAAATAAGTGTTAATTAAGCAAAAAGCACACTTGTCTGCCATGATACAATTTTACAATTCAATATTAGATAATCACAAACAGCCTATTGGCTGGTTAATATTCATAGCACTCCCCGTTAATATGTAAGATACATGATATGTTGCCTTGTAGAATGTTAGTATAGGCACAAACACACAAATAAATATCCCCTAGTGGTAACAAAAAAACAAAAATATCAGAGCAGTGGTACAATAATTATCTCATTGCTGCACAGTAAGACTGTGGGGCCTATTCAGCATATTTTCAGATGGCTCTTGTTCTCGTAGCCCTGCTCCTTTCTATGAGGAGTTCAGGGAATGCAAAGAGGCATCCGAACGGATCCCTCCGCCGCCTCCTCCTCACTGACTCCCCAGCAGCTGTGCGCACGTGTGACCTCAGGTCATGCATGTGCAGAAGCTGGGCGTGGGGACAGGTAAGTAACGCAGCTACTTCTGCAGCTGCGTTTCTAATCGCAGGGACAGCTGCTTTTCAGAGCAGCTGTCCCTGCACTAGAGCAATGATGAATTTGGCGTTATGTATCCCCTGCTGTGAGGTGAATGCTTCATCATATGCAGTGGTGTAACTAGGGCAGGGCCGCCGGGGCTCGGGCCCTGGGCGCCGTGGGACCAGCAGCATAGGGGAGCACCACCGGCCACGGTACAGGTCCGCCCTAGTCAGTCAGTGTAGTACACTACACAGTAACACAGACACATAGACGCCGGCGCTAGGTAGTACATTCACACTATACGGCGGCAATGTGTGTGTTTCAGCAGCCAATGAAAGTCAGACAGAGTATGGGAGAGACGTCATGACGTCTCTCCCAGCACCCATTGCCAGAGCCGGACTGGAGCTCACTCGTGAGCTCCGCCTACCGGCTCCTGCAGTGGGCGATGGGAGAGATGTCCCGAGCGGGAGGATGGAGGAGCAGACAGCGGCAGGCGCGGAAGGAGGTTAGTCAGTGTTTTGTGTATGTATGTCTGTGTGTGCAGGGCCGGACTGGGACTAAAAATAGGCCCTGGCATTTACAGAGCACACAGGCCCACCTCGCGTCAGCATCTGGCTCCTCCCCTTACTATTCTTGACCCCTCCCAGTTCTTAATCTATGCTCTTACATATATAATTAATATCAGAACAACAGACAAGTACACATCAATCTCTATTAAAATTAGGGATGTGCGCCGGACCATTTTTGCTGGATTTGGATTTGGTTCTAATTCGTCGTCCGGCTTTGGATTTGGATTTGCCAAACTGCGGTGACTGGCTTTGGATTTGGATTTTTTTACAAAAATTGACAAAAAAAGCTAAAATCACATAAAATTGGTCTTTTTTTTCTTCCTAGAGTATTATTAACCTCAATAACATTAATTTCCAGTCAATTTAGACCATATCACAGCTTATAATATTGTTTTCAACATTATTGGCCAAAGGTTGCAGTGAGCTGACTGGTTACTAAGCGACAAAAGCAGCGGCACAACGACACAGACACCACAGTATAAAACACATCTATGACACATTGCCACACAGCAGTGGCAGAAATGAAAAGTAGTGCACCCACCCAGTGGGGTACGGCCAGCAGTCACAGTACTTGTTTACAAAGTGGGCTACGGCCCTAGGAGTCACAGTGCACAATCTTATTCGCATTACACCGCACATAGGGCCTGATTCACATTACACCATAAAGTAGTGTCTCTTATTTATGTTACGACACACAGTAGTGCCCCTTTTACACAATGCCCACAGTAGTGACCCTTTTACACAATGCCCACAGTAGCGGTGTCCCTTACACAATGTCCCCCAGCAGTGGTGCCCCCTATGCAGTCCCCTTAGTAGTAGGGTCCACTATGCAGTGCCCCCAGTAGAATGCCCCCCAGTAGTATGCCCCCCATTAGCAGGCCCCCCCAGTAGTATGCCCCCCATTAGCATGCCACCCAGTAGTATGCCCCCCATTAGCAGCCCCCCCAGTAGTATGCCCCCCATTAGCATGCCACCCAGTAGTATGCCCCCCAGTAGTATGGCCCCCCCAGTAGTAGGCTGCCCCAGTAGCAGGCCCCCCCAGTAGTAGCCCCCCCTGTAGTATGGGCCTCCCCTGTAGTATGGCCCCCCCTGTAGTAGGCTGCCCCAGTAGCAGGCCCCCCCCCCAGTAGTAGTAAGCCCCCCCAGTAGTATGCCCCCCCCAGTAGCAGGCCCCTCAGTAGTATGGCCCCCCCAGTAGCAGACCCCCCCCCCAGTAGTATAGCCCCCCCAGTAGCAGGCCCCTCTGTAGTATGGCCCCCCCAGTAGTATAGCCCCCCCAGTAGCAGACCCCCCCAGTAGTGCAGACCCCCCCCAGTAGTGCCCCCGGCCCTTGCACAAATAAAAAAATGAAAAATAAAAACTTACCTGTATCCCCGCTCCCGCGCCGTCCGCTCTGTCACACGCTGAGGAGGGAGCCGGAAGACGGAGCTCATGTGTGAGCTCCAGCCGGCTCCCTCCGTGCAGCAGCCAATGAGAGTCTGTGTGACTCTCATTGGCTGCTGTAACAAACACACAGCTGCCGCTGGCGGCTGTGTGTTTGTATCTGTGTAGGGCAGAGCGCTATCACTGCGCTCTGTCCTACACGCGAGGAGACCTGATGTCGGATTCTCTAGTGAGAATCCGACATCAGGCGGCCGCCGTTCGGCCCCGAACGGGGATCCGAGTCAGGCGGTGAACACCCGAACAGGGTTCGGGTGGACTCGGATCCCCAATGTTCGGAGCGGTTCGGATTCCACAGAATCCGAACCGCTCATCTCTAATTAAAATACATACAACAGAGCACATCCTGCAACGGAGTCAAACATTTGGTATTGTGTTGGTTCTGTTAAGCTGTGTACACACCTATAGATATATCTGTCCAATTCGTGTGGTGGGACAGAAAATCTGGGAATGTATGGGAGCAAATAACAATAGAAATTTGCTCCCAGATGCTGGAAAATGGACCAGATTTTCCTTCCCAGCAGACAGATTGGACAGCTATCTATAGGTAAAACTGGCACTTCACTGGTGTAGGTCATACACAACAGAAAGGGGAGGGCATTTTCCCAAGCCCTAGTTTAGCAGCTGTAGAAAATTAGATAGTGTTCACTGTAGGAATTATTTAGGGAAGGGGTGCTGAACGCAGAGGACACATCTGTGCACACCAAAGCAGAGCCGTAACTACACATTTTGACAAAAGAGCATGTGTGCCGCCATCCATAGGGGCAGCACAGAGAGCGCGTGCCTTCGGCACACGGAAAAAAATTCAGGTGTGGTCTTGCTGGGAAGGGGCGTAGCCATCTAATTTTTAATGGTACGCCACACAGTAGTGTCTCTTTCGCATTCCGTCACACAGTAGTGTCCCTTTTTCACATTACGTCACACGGTAGTGCCCCATAGTCACATTACACCACATGGTAGTATCCCTTCATCATACTACACTGTACAGTAGTGTCCCTTATTCATGTTACATCACACAGTAGTGCCCTTTCTCACCTTTAGTCAGACAGTAGTAGAGAGAGAATATGGGGAGTCAAGAGAGACATAGGAGAAATATGGGGAGTGGGACGAGAGAGAGAAGAAATAGGGAGAGCCAGGAGAGAAAGAGAAGGTTTAGGTTGAACCGGGAGAGAGCAGAAATAGGGAGAGCCACGAGAGAGTGAAGGAACAGGTTGAGCCGAGAGAAAGAGAGGAGGAATTGTGGAAGCTAGAGAGAAATAGGAGAAATAGAGTGAGCAGGGAGAGAAAGAAGGAATAGGGGAAGCCGAGAGAGAGAGAAGGAATTGGGGAGGCTGGGAAAGACATAGGAGAAGGGAGCTGGGAGAGAGTAGGAAGGAATTGGGAAAGAATAGAGAGAGGAGGAATAGGGGAAGCCGAGAGAGACATAGGAGAAAGAGGGGAAGCTGGGAGATAGAGGATAGGAATAGGGGAAGCCAGAAGAGACATAGGAGAAAGAGGGGAAGCTGGGAGAGAGAGAGAAGAGGGGAAGCCAGAAGAGACATAGGAGAAAGAGGGGAAGCTGGGAGATAGAGGATAGGAATAGGGGGAGACGGGAGAGACATAGGAGAAAGAGAGGAAGCTGGGAGAGAGAGGAGGAATAGGGGGAGATGGGAGAGTCATAGGAGAAAGAGGGGAAGCTGGGAGAGGGAGGAGGAATAGGGGGAGATGGGAGAGTCATAGGAGAAAGAGGGGAAGCTGGGAGAGAGAGGAGGAATAGGGGGAGATGGGAGAGTCATAGGAGAAAGAGGGGAAGCTGGGAGAGAGAGGAGGAATAGGGGAAGCTGGGAGAGACATAGGAGAAAGAGGGGAAGCTGGGAGAGAGAGGAGGAATAGGGGAAGCTGGGAGAAACATAGGAGAAAGAGGGGAAGCTGGGAGAGAGAGAGAAGCAAGAGTGGAAGCCAGGAGAGACATAGGAGAAAGAGGGGAAGCTGGGAGATAGAGGAGGAATAGGGGGAGATGGGAGTCATAGGAGAAAGAGGAGGAATAGGGGGAGACGGGAGAGTCATAGGAGAAAGAGGGGAACCTGGGAAAAAGAGAGAAGGAATAAGGGGAGATGGGAGAGAGAGGAGAAATAGGGGGAGACAGGAGAGTCATAGGAGAAAGAGGGGAAGCTGGGAGAGAGAGAGAGAGAAGGAATAGGGCAAGCCGAGAGAGACATTGGGCTCAATTCAATTCAACGCAAATTGAATAGCGCCAGTAATGAGCTCCCGGAGCTATTCAATTCGGAACACTGCTAAGCCCGACTAAGGATTTCTTCTCGCATCTCTCCTGGGATGCAAGCAAAAATCCGACAAAAGTCCAGGCGCAATGCTGTTTTCTGCCCTTAGCGCGGCGAAAACAGCATCGTGCCAGGAACTTTATTTGGAGAATGCCCGTTCTCGCGGCTAAACACCCTGTTTAAGGCGCCAGGGGTGAGAGAATGGCATTCTCTGACCTAACAACGGGCAGAATTTAATAGCTCTGGGAGCTCATTCCCGGCGCAATTCAATACGCATTGTATTGAATCGAGCCAATAGGAGAAAGAGGGGGAGCTGGGAGAGAGAGGAATAGGGGGAGATGGGAGGGGAAGCAGTCGGGAAGCCGGCGGACGCAATGCCGACCGCCGGCTTCCCGACTGCTTAATCCCGGCAAGGGTTAAATGACAGGCATCGAGATATCGACGCCTTTCAGTTTACATACGCCGGGAGACCCGTGCACAGCATCCCGATTGAAGGGATGCCGTGCGCAGACAGCCGTGCGGGGGGGGGTGGAGGGTTAGGTTTGGGGCTCACGGGGGGGACTTAGGGTTAGGCACCCCCCTGGGAGGTTAGGGTCAGATTAGGGGAAGGGGGGCTAGGGTTAGGCACCCCCAGGGGGAGGTTAGGCTTAGGCACCTCCCACCGGGAGGGTTAGGTTTAGGCGGCGGGGGTTAGGTTTAGGCCCTTAGAGGGGGGATTAGGGTTAGGCACCCCTAAGGGAGGGTTAGGAAACACTTACCTTTGGACAATCTGCATGTTCACCCTTGCCGGGCAGACGCTGTCGGGGTTTGAACCGCTGACCATGCGGCCGGCGGTAAATCATACTGATTCCGATGGGAGATAGAGGGTAGGAATAGGGCGAGAATGGAGACAGGAGGAATAAGGGCAGGCAGCAGAGTTAAGGAATAGGGGGATATAAGAGGGGAATAGGGGGAAACCGAAAAGAGAGAGAGAGAAAAATCAGGGGAGATTGAAGAGAGAGTAAGAGGAGGAATAAGGTGAGATCAGAGACAGAAGGAAATTAATGGCGGAGATGGCAGAGAGAGATACCTCTGGAGTGTGCAGAGTCACCATATGCAGTCCCCTGTGAAGCAGCGTCCTGCTGCACTGTGTAGCTGATGCTCGGGTATCATTAGCAGCATGGAACCCGGAAGTGCTCCTCCTCTGAATGCCATGTACTGTGCCTCAGCTACTCTTGCGGCTCCGTCTGCCGTGCAGCAGACTGTCTCCATAGCGGGGGTCCAGATTCCCACTGCCCCCATTGCCATGGTGCTTGGTCGCGGGCGTGTCGAGACATTCTGCGTCACGAAGCGGCCGCGCAAGGTGCCGCCCGGGAAGGTGTACTGCCGGGTAAGCCTGGCTCAGCCAAAGCGGCCCATTTGGCCATCGGCCCTTCTGGCATTTGCCAGAAGTGCCTGATGGCCAGTCCGGCCCTGTGTGTGTTATGCACTACTGGCTGGGGACACTGTATCACTACTGGGGGCACTGAATAGGGAAGACTACTACAGGGGGCACTGTATAAGAGGCACTCCATAGGAGGATCACTACTGGGGGCACTGCATAGGGGGGATCTCTACTGGGGCATTGTATAAGGGGCACTACTGGGGGCCTGCATAACTGGGACCACTACTGGGGGCACTACATACTGAGGGTACTGCATAAGGGGCACTACTGGAGGCCTGCATAACCGGGACCACTACTGGAAGCACTGTATAAGGGTGCACTATGGGGGCACTGTAAAAAGGTCTCTACTACATGGGGCACTGCTACTGGGGATATTGCATAAGGGGTACTACTACAGTGGCCATTGTAAGAGGGGCAGTACTACTGGGGGCATTAAGGTGCATATGGAATGGAAAGGAATGTTCCCAGAGTGACAAGAAAGGGGTGTGTGTAATGTTCACACACCCAATTTTTCAGTGACCTCGCCCCTTGTGGCATGTGACCATGCCCATTTTTTGGCGCGCGCACATAGGGGGGGGCTCCATTTTTCATCTTGCCCTAGGATCCAAATAGCCTAGTTACACCACTGATCATACGCCCCCCAATGATGAATAGGTCCATATGTCTTATTGTGCAGCAAAACTATGTAAGTTATAGCTCTAGTATAGAGTGTAAAGTGCCAAAAGTGTCAGATCCTATCACCTCTACTGTTTTGTGTCATACACTTAGCACAGGGCACACAATGAGAGGGTGATGGGAACGAGTATTGGCATAAATGAGGAAAAGATCACAGTTCTGATTTGTTCATGGTGCTGGTAGGGGGTCCCTGTTACGCAATGCATTTCAGGGGAATGTTCTACCGTGCTGAATGAGAGCAGGTGCAGAAATGAGGTATGAGGCTTGGTAAGACTGTACCACTATAGGCCAGTGGTCATACACAAGATATGTATGTGAAATATAAGTATGCCAGCAGATACATATCCTGGTCACTTCTACTGTCCAGCATCCTGCAATGCATCAGACGCTAGATGGACACCAAGCTGGCTGAAAATACAGTTGCAGGTGCGTTTCTACTGCCCAGCGTGCAGTCAGGCAGCCCCTGTTGCCGAGGTGTTACAGGGATGCCCTGTGCTCAGGCCAGGTGAGAGCGCGCACTAAAGGGAGATAATACCTGTGAGGTGTATAGTATATGTAGTATAGTAGGAGTGTGCAGCGTTCAGGCTGAGGGCCTGATTCAGAGTCGGACGCTCTTTCAGAGCGCTCGCTCTGAATCAGTGCCCGCCTATTGCATTTTTAGAGCGGCCTCCTGGCCGCTCGCATAGCTGTGGGTGGACCATCGCGACCATCGGACTTGCGACGAGACCCTTGTGGTAGGGTCTCGTTGCCGCAAGTCCCAGTGATGTCAGTGGGGCCGGCCCCAGACGGTAAGCGTTCCCATGGGAACGCCTCCGTTTGGGCAGCCAAGCCCCCGGCCCGCCCACCAAAGGGGGCGTGCTGTCACTAAACATCGACAGCACGCCCCCTTTGTAGAGAGACCTGGAGCGACGGCTTGCCTGTTGCTATCCGGGTCTCGCGCATGCGCATGACGGAGTCGCCTCCGTCGTGCGTATGCGCACTGGGCCAACATCGACCCGCTTGCGAGCGCTCAGCGCTTGCGAGCGGGTCTGAATCAGGCCCTGTGTGTGGATACTTGCGGAATCGCTATTTTATGATTGCCATGTGGAGGACTGCTCAGGACACACAAGTAGACCGTCACGGGATCGGCGCCCAGCGGGGGTTTCCCGTGGTTCCGAGGATCAAGAGGTCTGTGATATGCAATATGAGTCTGCTCCAGTCTCATGCTGGAAATGTATCCTCCTCATTCTTGCTGGGAACTTGACTTGTCAGCAATTCCACTTCCTGCAGTTACAATCAGACAATGGTGTGACTCCCGATTGAATTTCGGACTGCGCTGCGGCCCCACCGCTGGTTGGTACTTTATTTCTCACCACTTTATCTCTCTTCAGGCTTTGATGCATCTCCCCCTATATTTTAATGTTCTCATTCTCTTGCTTTTATTATAATAATATAGCTATCTCCTATTACAATATTAATAGATGGGATGCAGTCATTATGTCGACATTTACAATGTCGACAATCATAATGTGAACATGTCCACATCAGAGGTTTAGAACGCATAAACGTACATTGCTTTTAGATTATGTCCAAAAAAAGGATTCTGCATAGAGCTCAGTATGAATGTTAGCTTAGCCGTAATGGAATTCTGTGCCAGGGGCCAGCTCAGATTGTTTTTTTCTGTCTTTGGGGCATACATGGGTATTTGGCTCTGTTCAAAATGTAATAATTGGTGGTATGCAGTGACAGACTGTTAGTAGGATAGATGCACCTTGTGTGTTCACTGGCACCCTTTTTAAAACTCCTTTGGATTTACATGCATTGTTTTCGCTTCTCATGTAGAAGGTGACCCACGTAGACTGCAAAGTAGTTTTGTACATAAAGGGGCATATTTATCACAATCCGCATCTCACATGTGGATTGGCCGTGATAAACTCGGCCAATATCGCAATGTCATATTTGAAAACATCACAAGGATGTATCATATAGTGCATGCAGGGACAGAGCTTGCGAGAAAGCTCTGCCCCCGCGAACAGGGCCGTCTCTTCCATTGGGCTTGTTGGACAGTTGCCCAAGGGCCCGAAGCTTCTAGGGGCCCGCCAGCCTGGTGCATCCCGGCACAATGAAATAGCGCCGGCAGTATATCAAACATCACCCCGGTCAATCATAGTTCCTGGAATAGCGGCCAATCAGGAGCGGCGCTGCAGTCAGGCACAGGAGCGCTGCACGGCAGCCGGGAGTCTGGGCTTCTTTTCTATTGAAACCGTTACAGGAGCTCCGTGGGACTGAGAGTGATGCGAGCCGTGGAGGTACGCAGCGGTTATAACTATACTCCCTAGGTAATGCTGGGATTGTGGGATGCTGGGAGTCCAGGTGGTCGCATAAGTAACTGATTGAGGGGGCTTGACAGGAGGTTGAGCACTACAACACGGTCTGGAATCGCATTACAGGATGGAACCATGAGGTGAAGGGTGACCAATAGGATAGGGGGAATGGATGATCTTGTCTCCCTGGCCTGTTGTAGGGCGCGTGTGTGCGCAGTGGCGGAACTAGCTGCGGTGCAGCCAGTGCCTTGCCCCGGGGCTCGCTGTGGGGCCGCTACAACTGCCGCCAGTGTCCGCTGGGGCCCACAGAATCGGAGCCGCTGCCGCAAGTACTGGTCACGGACCTGGCCAGAGGCTTGAGTCCCTGCTGGAGGGGGAGAAGAGGCCGCTCTCCTCCCCTCCCATCTATAGAGCGATGAAGCTATCAGATTATCAAAGTGAAGATCCGCGGCCAGCTGCTGGGATAGCAGCTGGCCGCAGATCATCACTTTGGTAATGCGATCCGAGCAGTGCTGGCTGCACTGAGACCTACGCAGGAGGGGGCGGTGCCGGGTGACGGGTCACGTGACGCAGGGACGGTTTTACATATTCGCTGGTTAGGCAGCCGTGTAGGGCGCCTTTAGAGGAGGGTGCCCTAACCCGGCCGCAGCCAGTGAAGCGCAAAGCGGCCTTTGGCAGACTGTGTCACTGTGACACAGCTCCCTGCACAGGCGTGCCGCAGCGCTCAGGAGGGCGCCCGCTGATGTCGCTGCCAGACCTGGTCCCCTACCCACCAGTCCTCTGCTGCCGCTGTTGGAGCCAGGTAAGTCTTAGTAGGGGGCTGTAATAGAGGGGGACTGTAATGGAGGGGCTGTGATGGAGGTAATGGAGATGACTGTGATGAGGGGAAGTGAGCGGGGCTATGTTGAGGGGCTGTAAAGAGAGGATATGAGGGGCTGTGATCAGGGGCATTTCTAGAGAGGAGGGGGCCCGTGTGCAGTCTCCGAACGGGCCCCCTCTTCTCCGCCCGGCGGCCAGCAGCGCACTGAGCTGTGCTCGGCCAGCGCCGGAGTTATAGACTCTGGGCACTAGAGTGTGCCCAGAGTCTATAGTGAATGCACAGGTCACCCGGAAAATGGCTGCGGCAGGGCAGGACATCCAGGTGGTGATTAAACACACAGGGAAAGCATAGGGATATCCAGCCTCATGCATCACAGCAGGATGATAAAATCTATGCAGGGGCGATTCTAGAGAGGAGGGGGCCCATGTGCAGTCTCCGACACGGGCCCCCTCCTCTGCGGCCGGCTGCGTACTGAGCAGTGTGCGGCCAGCGCCGCACTTATAGACTCTGTGCACTAGAGTGTGCCCAGAGTCTATAGTGTATGCACAGGTCACCGGGAAAATGGCACCGGCAGCCATTTTCCCTGTACTGTGCATGCGCAAATAACGGGAAAATGGCAGCTGCGGACATTTTCCAGTCATTTTACAGCGCCGGACCCCCGTGCCGACGTTGGACTCCGGAGAGGTAAGCAATATTATGGGTGCAGGGTGGCGGTGTTGGACCCCCCTGGACCCAGGGGCCCGTGTTCCCCGTAAACCCTGCACCCATTATAGAATTATAGACATGCCCCTGGCTGTGATAAGGGGGATATTAGGGGCTGTGAAGAGGGGATATGAGGGGCTGTGAAGAGGATATGAGGGGCTGTGAAGAGGATATGAGGGGCTGTGAAGAGGGGGATATGAGGGGCTGTGATGGAGGAGCTGTGAAGAGAGAATATGAGGGACTGTGATGAGGGGGCTATGAGGGGCTGTGATGGAGGGGCTGTAAAGAGAGTATATGAGGAGGTGTGATGAGGGGGATATGAGGGGCTGTGATGGAGGGGCTGTGAAGAGAGGATATGAGGGGCTGTGAAGAGGGGATATGAGGGGCTGTGATGGAGGGGATATGAGGGGCTGTGATGGCATGGCTGTGATGAGGGGGATATGAGGGGCTGTGAAGAGGGGATATGAGGGGCTGTGATGGAGGAGCTGTGAAGAGAGGATATGAAGGGCTGTGATGAGGGGGATATGAGAGGCTGTGATGAGGGGGATATGAGAGGCTGTGATGAGGGGGATATGAGGGGCTGTGATGAGGGGGATATAAGGGGCTGTGATGGAGATGACTGTGATGAGGGGGATATGAGGCTGTGATGAGGGGATATGAGGGGCTGTGATGGAGGTGCAATGATGAGGGGGAGTGAGAGGGGCTATGTTGAGGGGATATGAGGGGCTGTGATGAGTGGGATATGAGGGGCTGTGATGAGGGAGCTATGAGCGGCTGTGATGGAGGGACTGTGGAGAGAAAAATGAGGGGGATATGAGGGGCTGTGATAGAGAGGCTGTGAAGAGAGGATATGAGGGGCTGTGATGAGGGGGATATGAGGGGCTGTAATGGAGGAGCTGTGAAGAGGGGGATATGAGGGGCTGTGATGGAGGGGGATATGAGCGGCTGTGATGGAGGGGCTGTGAAGAGAGGATATGAGGGGCTGTGATGAAGGGGATATGAGCGGCTGTGATGGAGGGGCTGTGAAGAGAGGATATGAGGGGCTGTGAAGAGAAGATATGAGGGACTGTGATGAGGGGATATGAGGGGCTGTGAAGAGAGGATATGAGGGGCTGTGATGGAGGGGGATATGAGGGGTTTTGATGGAGGGGGATATGAGGGGTTTTGATGGAGGGGGATATGAGGGGCTGTGATGGAGGGGGATATGAGGGGCTGTGATGGAGGGGGATATGAGGGGTTTTGATGGAGGGGGATATGAGGGGCTGTGATGGAGGGGGATATGAGGGGCTGTGATGGAGGGGGATATGAGGGGCTGTGATGGAGGGGGATATGAGGGCTGTGATGAGGGGATATGAGGGGCTGTGATGAGGGGGATATGAGGGGCTGTGATGGAGGGGGATATGAGGGGCTGTGATGGAGGGGGATATGAGGGCTGTGATGGAGGGGGATATGAGGGGCTGTGATGGAGGGGGATATGAGGGGCTGTGAAGAGGGGATATGAGGGGCTGTGATGGAGGTAATGGAGGTGCAGTGATGAGGGGGAGTGAGAGGGGCTGTGTTGAGGGGATATGAGGGGCTGTGATGAGGGGATGTGAGGGGCTGTGAAGAGGGGATATGAGGGGCTGTGATGAGGGTGATATGAGGGGCTGTGATGAGGGGATATGAGGGGCTGTGAAGAGGGGATATGAGGGGCTGTGAAGAGGGGATATGAGGGGCTGTGATGGAGGGGCTATGAAGATGGGATATGAGGGGCTGTGGTGAGGGGGGTGACAGGGGCTGTGATGAGGGGGCTGTGATGACTGGGGCTGTGGTGAGGGACTGTTATGAGGGGTGCTGGCCTGTGTGGGGCTCCATGGGGGGATGAGTGAGCTAGGATGAAGGTCCACTGAGGGGCGCCAAAATCTATACCCGCTTACCAAAAAACATTGGCTGGGTCCGGCCCTGGTGTGATGCCAGCAGCCACTCTCCTGGAGAAGGAGAGAATAACCGGTGCCTTATTACCCGCATACTGAGTGCGTGGCTGCTTGGGGCAAGGTGTGTGCTCAGGGCATGCATGCTGTTGTTGTGTGGAGTGTGGGGGTTGCAGTGCAGCGCTGGGTGCAAACAAAGGTTAGTGTGTGTGCCCAGGGGGTACAGAGGTGGAGCAACCTGTGCTATGTGCATCCCTAGCTGGCTGCACAGAGCCACCATATGTGCCACCATATGTCAGCCTGTCTTGACTCTGCAGGGATCATGCAGGCAACGGGGGCACAGAGCTAGTGGAGGAGAGAAGGATATGTGTAGGCTCAGATGTTCGGGTGCGTAGTGCCAGGAATGGGGGGGGGGCAAAGCATATTCTTGCACCTGGGCCCACCACTCTCTAGTTCCACCACTGTGTGTGTGTGTGTTTGTGGGGGGTTTATGCAGAAGGGGGACACTGGACTGAGTTTTTTTTGGGGGGATATGCAGGGGAGGGGCAGAGGACTGAAGTTATGGGGGTCAGATACGTGGTGGGGGTACAGAACTGAGGTTGTGGCACTGATGTTGATGCAGAGGTGGAGATAAGTCACTGAGGCTGTGGGGTTTAGATGTGTAATGGATACAGGACTGAAGTTGGGGGTTTGCTGCAATGGGGAAAAGGTATGGGGGTTATGCATAGGCGCCATTTCATCTGCAGCAAGCAGCCCAGCGCGGTTTCATATTTGCCCATGCAGTAGTTCCCCTTCAGTCCTGTTTCACTGTGCCTGGATTGCTGCTAGTGCACAAGGTACATATATTATTACCCTGCACCTGTGCACACCCCTGTGCAGCCACCCTTCCCTGCCCTGCGGCTCCCACCCCCCCCATCAAAGTCAAGCCTTCCCTACCCTGTGAGCAGTGACTGATGTGAATGGGTGGGTAGGGCCACAGTGCATTGCTTTGCCCAGGGCCCACACTGCTGTTAAGACAGCCCTGCCTGCGAATCCACGACACACACTTCTCACTACTGTATTTTTTGCAAAAATTAACCCCCCCGTCAGGGGCGTAACTAGAACTTTGCGGGCCCCATAGCAAAATTGTGAAGGGCCCCCCACCGACTCGGGTCTACAGCAGTGTGGGTATCCTAACCGTTGGGATGCTGATTACATCCCATATGAATTGTATATACATACATTTATATATACATTATATATATATATATATATATATATATATATATATAGTCCAGAAAATATTAGGTGGCACACGGAGTAAATATGCAAAAGAATAACACAGAGCCGTTGTTCGTCAACATTTCAGTTACATAATTTTTGTCAGGATATGAAAAACCAACATACACATTTTATATATATATATATATATATATATATATATACACACACACACACACATATATATATATATATACACATGTATACACACACACACACGGGTGTGTATGTATATACACACATATATGTGTAAACATGTATTTATGTATATATTCACATATATATATATATTTTCCAGAAAATATTAGGTGGCACACGGAGTAAATATGCAAAAGAATAACACTGAGCCGTTGCTCGTCAACATTTCAGTTACATAATTTTTGTCAGGACATGAAAAAGCAACATACACATTTTATATATATATATATATATATATATATATATATATACACACACACACATATATATATATATTATATATATATATACACACATATATATATATATATAGTACTTATATATCTATATGTGTATATATTACTCACTCCTTGGTGGGCCCAGGTGTATAGAGGAAGGGGTTGCCCTGAGTGGTCCTGGTTGGGTGGCAGGCCAGGCAGAGTGCAGCACTGGTGGGTCCAGGTAGGACGGCAGGTAGGGTGAATGAACAGCTGGGGGTCCTCTCTCTGTCTGAGTACCAGCGGGGACTGAATTATGGCCTGGCAGCTAATTCTGCTCTCTGCCGGACGGCGCTCCACACGCCTATATAGTGAGTATCGGGCCGGCCCTGCGGCCACCGGGAGTCCCCTATCCCCCATCTGGTGAGGTGAGTCAGTAGACTCTTCAGTCCAGGGGAGGGACCTGCTCCATGGGGAACCAGCCGGGGCTCCCTCTATCCTGCCAGCCCGCTGACCCTTTCTTTAAGCCCGGGGAGGGGAGTGCGACGGTGTCCTCATTCCCCCTCCGATCACCACTAGCCGACTTGTTGGGCTCCGAGGAGAACTGACCCAGCCTCCTGCCCGCCGGCCCTTTCTTTAAGCCCGTCGAGGGGCAAAGTGTGTATAAACAGTGGAAAGGCTGCACGGTGCAGGGAGTGCTTGCTCGCTGGGCCGGCGGGCCCCCTAAGCCGCCGGGCCCCATAGCAAGTGCACCCCCTGCACCCTCCATAGTTACGCCACTGCCCCCCGTGATCCTGCAATTCCCTCCCCTGCTCATTTACCTGCCTGGTGATCGGTTCTCCAGTGAGGTCCCCTGGGATTCGTGTCAGCTGGTCTCCGGGCTCCTGCTATGTGACCCTGGTCAGCTGCTCTATGACAAGGGTCACAGTGCGTGAGCCCGGAGACCAGCTGACCGGAGTGCCAGAGGACCTCACCGTAGCACCGATCACTGGTCCCTGGATGTAGATAAGTGTTCTTTTTTTTTTAACTATTTATTTTTAAGTGATCAGCTTGTGGGCTATTTAGGGTGCGGTTTGGGGAAGCTTAAGGTGCAAGAAGGAAGGGTTAGGGGAAGAAGGGGGAGGGTTAACATACTTACCCATCGGGATGTCGCTGTCGTCAGTTTGACAGAAGGCATCCCGACTGCCGGTATTTCATACTGATTCCTTACTAAAGATCAGTTTTTCAATGCTGCTGGCTCTGGCGGCTTGGAGGGCTGGAGTTAAAAGGGCAATAGTAATACTTACAAAACAAACCAAAGTTTGCATGCATTACTACTGCCCCTTTAAATCCAGCCCTCAAAGTCGATAAGAATCTGGAAAGCTTGGAAAAAACGATCCTTTTTCTCTTTTATTTGAAACTAGCAGCTCCTTCTATGTTTCTGCAGTTTCTATATTATTGAGCCTTATGCAGAAGGATGAATCGGCCACCTGAAAGGTGTAACATAAAATGTACGTATCCATAGTAAAAAGGGGAAATAAACATTGAATCAGCAAATTCCATAGAATAATGTAAATCATTTTCTCTTTCACATAAGTTTTCAGTAGATATGATAGGGTGTGTGAGTCACATCTGATAAACAAACTTGTAGCTGTACATCGCAAAAGACCATCTGCTGCACTTGCACGTGTGTTACGGCCGTTTACTGGAATTTCAGCTTGGTCAAACGCTATTCTGCTGAAATTTCCGCCCAATATGTCACTGACATTCTGTACATGTTAGAAAAATACATGGCAGACTTTTATTAAAATGAAGTCATATATATATATATATATATATATACATATATATATATATATATTATACATCTTAATATACTGCTTAATAATGATCCTTATCATGTAACTTCAACTTGGCTTGTCACAACACTGTTCAGAGACTGCTTAGACTTCCTATGTACAGCTTTGCAGACAGTTATTTTTCTCTGCCAGCAAAAGAAACTGTATGAAATATTTATTAGACAGCAGTGCGCTCCGACACGGTCTCCTGCATATATCCGGACTCTAGGACACCGGAGTCCCCGGGAGGTCCGACCTCCGTCCCGGTGACGTCATGGTATATGTGCAGCCTAGAGTGCGCCACTGTGTAGAGTGTCACAGTACTGTGTGGGCACACAGTACTTGGGGCCTGATTCAGAGCCGGACGCTCTTGAAGAACCCTCGCTCTGAATCGTGGCCGCTCGCTAAGCTGTGGGTGACCACCCACAGCTTTTGCGAGCAGGCCAGGTGATGGTCACGACCATCGGGGCTTGCAACGAGAACCTTGTGGTAGGGTTTCCTCCATCGCAAGCCCCAAAGAGCTTCCTGCTCTTCGGGAACGCCTCCGTTTGTGTAGCCACCCCCTGTCCCCGCCTACAAAATGGGGCGAGCTGTCGATCAACATCGACAGCCGTCCCTTTTGTAGTGAGCCCCGGAGCAAGAGAAATTATCTCTCGCTCCGGGGCTTGCGCGGCACGCGCCGCACGTGCGCAGTACCCCACCAGCAATGCGCTTGCAAGAGCTATGGCGCTCGTGAGCAGGTCTGAATCAGGCCCTTAGCTCCCAGTGGTAAGATCCTGCTTACCTGCAATTACCGCTGTTGTGACCAGCATAGTGTTACTACTGTGTACTGCTGTTACCACCATTGTATTACCGCTGATGCTGTAACCAATAAACTCCTGGGTGCAGTGCGCCATGTGGCGGCCCTGCGCCCCCCGGAACACATGACGTCTTGACATCGCACAAAGGGGGCAGGGCAGACATCACTGGGAAGTGCAGCACAGTCCAGAATGCCCTGAGGATGCTCTGTGCGGCAATGCCACAGCGGATGGCACTGCAGCAGAGATCCTGGCTGCAGGGTGCCATTCTAGGCACACTGCAAGCCAAAAGTAAGGACCGTAGGGCAGCAATGGTGCCACCCCCAGTGTTCTGTGCAATGTCACCGATCGCACACCCCTAGTTACAGCCCAGATTGGGGTCACCCCACGGTTCCACCAACGGGTCATATCAATAATATTGAGATTATTCCTTGCTGTTTTCAAGCTGAGTTACCTGCAGAGTATCTGATCATTTTAGATATTGTCTTCATAGAGGACAGAAAATTGAACAATGGGCCCGATTCATCACGGATCGCAGTTGCAAAGACGCACGCAAACGGTCGATTGTTGCGTTCTGCGTATGCATCACAGGGCGCGTGCGTGAACTACCAATTGCGATGGGAACTGCGTTTGCAGAGTGACAGGAAGTGCCGTTTGTGGGTGGTGACTGGGGGTGATCGGACGAACACAGGCGTGCCAGGGCGTTTCAATGCCTTTCCAGGGGCGTGCATAAATTATCCACTGCGTGGCCATAAGCAGCCATAGCACTGATAGTGTGCGTGGCCGTTAGCAATTTCTGAGTAAGGTCAGGTTTTGTGCAAGTGTGCATAAGGGTCCGATGTTACCGATTGTTTCGCTATGTTGCCCTGGTATACGGATGTGAGTAAGGGGAAGTGGGCATCCTTATGTCTGGCTGCGCTCGCAATGTGAATGCAATCATTTGCATATCACTGCTGATATTAGCAACTACGCTCCGTGTGTATAAGCAGTATTGCGCTCCGAAGTGAAACAGGCCCAGTGTGTGCAAATTGTGTTATCACGTATTAGCAGAATCCATTTACTGATAAATTCCAAAAAATTTCAAAATCCCGTCCCCTGACTGGTCGCAGATAACTTACATTGAGCAGGTTATTATATAAACAAATGACATATGGTACAATGGGCCTGATTTAGAGTTGTATGTAACCCCGAAGGTTTGCGCACCGCTCAGATGGTTTTTCATCTGCGCATGTGCAGATCTTGTACTGCGACATTGCTCGCAGTGCCCATTAAGCCGCAACATGATTGACATGCTGCACCCAGTTGGGGGAAGGGGGAGGGTCGGCAACAGCCAGTGTCCTAGAAAAAGGGAGCATGTCAGCCCCGTTTTTGGGCATGCCGAGTTCAGTGTATGTGCAGCTACTGTAGACTGGCCCCGGCAGCATGAAATACACCCCCAGCCTAAGTAACCTCAGCGTTACGCAAATGACTGATGCTCACACAGAGTGATCCGATCGCTGCGCCTTCGGATGCAGCAGTGGGTCATAGAAGCCGTCAGGAGGTGTCTATCTGCACAAGACGCCTTCGGTGGCATTAGCATATTATCACACAGCTGCTGCTGTGGTATGGTTTGATTTCTGTGCAGCCATCGTTGGTGTAGTATGGTTGGATTTCTGGGCAGCTGCCAGTAGTGTGGTACGGTTGGATTTCTGTGTAACTACCAGTGGTGTGGTATGGTTGGACTTCTGTGCAGTTACCTGTGGTGTGTATAGTTGGATTTCTGTGCAGCTACCGGTGATGTGTATGGTTGGATTTCTGTGCAGCTACCAGTGGTGTGGTATGGTTGGATTTCTGTGCAGCTACCGGTGGTATGGTATGGTTGGATTTCTGTGCAGCTACCAGTGGTGTGGTATAGTTGGATTTCTGTGCAGTTACCGGTGATGTGTATGGTTGAATTTCTGTGTAGCTACCAGTGGTGTGGTATGGTTGGATTTCTGTGCACCTACCGGATGTGTAATATGGTTGGATTTCTGTGCAGCTACCGGCTGTGTAGTATGGTTGGACTTCTGAGCCGTTACCGGTTGCTTAGTATGGTTGAATTTCGGGGCAGCTATCGTCGGTGTGGTATGGTTGGATTTCTGGGCAGCTACCAGTGGTGTGGTATGGTTGGATTTCTGTGCAGCTACCGGTGGTATGGTATGGTTGGATTTCTAGGCAGCTACCAGTGGTGAGTATGGTTGGATTTCTGTGCAGCTACCGGTGGTATGGTATGGTTGGATTTTTGGGCAGCTACCGGTGGTATGGTTGGTGTCTGGGCAGCTACCGGTGGTGTGGTATGATTGGATTTCTGTGCAGTTACCGGTGGTGTAGTACGGGATTGCAGCAGAAATACACCTGTGTCTGAGAGATCTCTGGGTAGTTAGTACATTTACAAGTAAAGACTACAAAAAGAAGATTAAAAAAAAAAACATTCCAAGCAGATCCAGATAGTCATTGAGAAGTATCAGTCAGGAAAAGGGTTAAAGAATATTTCAAAGTCATTAATTATACTCTGTAGCACAGTTAAGTCCATCATGAAAAAATTGGAGTAAATAAGTAACGACTGTGATTCTGTCCAGAACAGGCCGCCCTCCAAAATGAATGTCTCTGCAGGAAGAGCTATGTCACAATGATATCATTATAACTCAATATATCAAACACTGGACTCCAATTGCAGAGGCACACAGTAATATGATAATTAGAGTGAGCAATAATAAGAATAGGTATTGCTCAACTGAATGAAGGTTTTATTCTCCTTGTCAGCAGGACCGGGATCTGGCACAAAGCTTAGATTACAACAGACAGACAAGGATGACACAAAGGAAAGTACAAGCCCAGTGATATGATTCACACGTTATCAAGCAGGAAGACAAGTCCAAAAGGCAAGGCTGGGAAAGGGTCTGGTTCACAGGTAATCAGGCAGACAAATCCTAATTTCACTAGCCAAGTCGTACTGGTTGGAAGAGAGAAGCCAAAGGTCAACTTAGTAACTGGTCGTGTAGCAAGTTACAGTTCCTATTTAAAGGCATCAGGGAGAAGTGACCCAAACCAAGAATGCCTTCTGCTTCCATCTGTTCCATAACAGATGATGGCTGCGAACTCCTGGGGCCAGGGCCAGATTACCCACAGGGGAGAGCAGATAGCCCCCTAGGGCCCAGTGAGTCTTAGGGGGCCCACCTGCAACAGCTGTCGGCAGGTTTTAATTTTTTTGTTCAGTTTAATTAGACTCCATCCCCTTTTCGGGTTTGTCGCCATCTGGCGGCCGTGCGTGTGTGCGGGGGGAGTAAAACTCTGTGGCGCTGTTTGCAGGCACATTCACACATACAGACTTGTCATACGGCCCCACCTCTACATATGCTGTTCTCCTCCCGCTCCTACCACTAATGGTCAGATTGGGGAAATGGGCCTGATCACGAACCAGATTTCGCCCCTGTGTAAGTCCTCTTCTGAATGCTGTCTGTTTGGGTCAAACAGGGCTATCACAGAGAGCTTGACTGCTCAGGTTAGGGACAGTCAGGTGCAGTCTCTGCATGCCGACGCTGTGCACTGTGATAAAAGAAGTAGCGTATGGTGTCTGACTGACAATAGTACTTAGTCTAAGCCTGCTTTGGCAGGGCCGGCTCTTAAGGCGTTCGACCAGTGCCGTTGAACAGGGGCGCCACCCCATAGAGGGCGCATCCCTCCCAACCATCCAGATTTCAGCGGGGCAGACACGTCTTTCGCCGCTGTCCCACCCTCGGGCCGAAGTGCCCCGCGGGAGGTTGGGGACCCCTACCGCCGCAGCTCTGCCATGATAAGCAGAACTCGGCAGTGCCGGACTCCGGAGAAGCTGAATGGATGCTGCGCGCATGCACGCGACATCCAGTCAGTGCAGGAAGAGGATTGGGGGGAAGCCCAGCTAGTGACGGAGTGCTGGGCTCACCCCGGCCTGACGTTAAATGGGAGGCATGCCAAATATCGTCATCATGGGGTCGTGGCCTATGGTAATTAGGCTACACCCTTTTTGCCCGGGTGCTGCGTTGCCGCGTGCTGGGTTAATGGGAGCCGCAGTCCTGTTCCTGCACAGGGCGCAGCTCCTCCTTGGGGAGGGGAACTCACACTACAGCAGGCTGACCCTGAGCTTACTGTACTACACTACAGGTTGACCCTACCCACACCACATGGCAGAGTGAACCTGTGCACTGTGCCCAGACTGGTCCTATACACACTGTACTACATCACAGACTGACCATGAGCAGACTGCACTCCACTACAACAGAGTAAGGGCAATATGCAGGAAGGAGAGAAATGCGGGCAATCCCTCAAAGTGCGGGTTTAACTGCATTTCTGATATGCACAAAGGGCTTGGTTGCGGTGGGTAACGCCATCTTCCTGATGGGGTTACCCATAGAAGCCTATGGGCTTCCCTCTGCAGAGTGCTGATAGAGGGATACAATCGGATCCCTCTCAGAACCCCCGCGGCGCTTGCATCCTTCTGCGCATGCGCAGAAGGACGCCGGAGGGGCTTCTGGATCATAGAAGCCCCTCCATCACAAAGGGCCGCTCTTACCGACAGAGCAGTCCTTTGCGGTAATTGTCATGCATACCAGCATTACCAACGCCAGCATGCATGCTGTCGAAACCGAATAATTGGGTAAGACAGAAGCTGTTTGGCAATCAGGAAAACCTGCACGACGCCATCTTGTGAATGGCAGCAAGACTCCATTTTGGAAAAGAAAGCTTACACAAGCGCCATTTTGTCAAAAATACATAGTACACAATCCACAGTGCAAAATTGATAAAAGTAGCAATTTTGCTACTCACAACGCAAAGTTGCTAAAAAGTAGCACGAACAGCTTTTTAACAATCTTCCCCTAACACCTACCGACGGTGTTTAGCAGACATAAAATAACTTTGCAACACATTAAAATCACCACAGACTTATATTTGAGCAGTAGCAAAGTAGTGGTGTTTTCCCTGCATTCACATTAACACATACGCGATGTAGCAAAAAGTAGCAAATTAGTGGTGTTTTCCCTGCACTTCATGTTAAACATAGGACAACGTAAAATAGCGATTTAGACGCACAGCCAGCTTTTTAGTGACCTTTCCCAAACCCATACTGGCATGCTCACACACATACACAGAAGCCTTTCCAACTTAGTGCTGGTCGCTAAGTGCCCCACAGACCCTCAAACGCACAATGCAATTTAGTGTCATTTCTCCCCGCATACACATTTAAAAGCAATGGTCCCGCAGCGCAAAAGGAATGATTATTACTTGGTTTAATCGCAATGTCAGCATATAAAGAAATGAATGTTTTCTGTAACTATGGCTTAGTAAATGACAATTGGACCGTGTTTGGTGCTGTACTGATCTACTCTGTTCCCACAGCGTTCCGGTGGCATCGGTGAGAAGATCAGAACATGAGGCTATGAAATATGAATGTTAGAGAGAATAACTTCTTGAAATGTTGTATGCCATAGTTAGATTAGATTTATTATGCAGTGGGAAGGTGAACACAATCAGGCTGTTAGAGGCTGGGTTGTGTCTTTGCACTGACCTATGAATTGTACCGTAACGGAAGAAGCAAGAAGAGGAACCAATGAGAACCTGCCAACGTATTCTATTGTATTGTTTATCCCAGTACGGGTATATATGTGAGTGCTCTGAAACAAGATGCCAGTCTGCGGTGTTCCTGTTATGCTGTTCGACGGAGGTCTCATTATTGATGCCGGTATCTGGTCCCAGAGCGCACGCGTATGTATTGACTGTACCTTATGACCTAATGTTTGTACAATTTATTTCGCGCTGATTGTTAGATCATAGCGTGGTAACATCTGTACTTTTACCTGAATAATAATCTTTAGTGCGTTGGACCGCTATTCAACTGTCTTAGAGTTTTATTAATGGTATAATTAAACACAGCGCTAATTAGCGACATCTTGTGGTTTTAGAAGGTATAGGCAGGTTTTGTCTTAGAGGTTCTAGGCAGGTGAATCTTAGAGGTTTATAGGCAGGAATGTACTAAAGGTTTATTTACGATTCAACAATGCGAAGACCGGCGGAATGCATCGCATCCCAAATGCGATGCGTCATGCATCCCACCATAACCCTGTATACTATACCATAGGCCAGTGTTTCCCAAACTCATATCTCCATAGACCAGTGTTTCCCAAACTCATTCCTCAGGGAGCACTAGCAGTGCATGGTTTACATTTTTCATAGCAGGTGCACAGGTGTATTCATTACTGGCTTTCTGTATGTACTGTTAGTGCTCCCTAAGGAATGAGTTTGGGAAACTACCATAGACTGACCCTGCACATATTATGGTGAACAAAACTAGGGCCGGCAACAAATATCATAGGGTATGGTACACCAATTTTTTTAGGCCCCCCCATCTCCGGGTCCCTGGTAGATACAGGCACGTCGCCTTACCTGTGTGTGGTTTTCCTGCAACGAGGAACCTCTGGAGAAATAGTTCCTCCATGGGCAAAAGACTCTTCCTGGGGCAGTTTTATGGTTAAATGTGAAAGTATCATATAAAATATAACTTTTATTGATATACCCTAAAATCCCATATGAATATACAAATAAGTATTAAAAAACAACTCCTAATAGTCTGGTTCCAAATAGATTAATACTGTATCTATATTTGATAGTCAGTATGCACATGTAAACTCCACACAGATTGGTGAATTTTGGACCGTCATTACGTAGGTTAATACACTCAGTTAAGCATATCGTAAATATTGTGGGGCTCGGGTGTGACAAAATAGGCAGCCCCACCCTGTGTTTCTGCAACTCCAGCCCAGCAGTCTCTCTCCAGTTCCAGCCTGCGCCCATCTGTCTCTCCAGTTCCCCTTCTGACTCCCCAGCCAGCACTCTCTGTCTCTCCAGCCAGCAACACCCCTTCTGTCTCTCCAGCCAGCCCCCTTCTGTCTGTCAAGCCATCCCCCTTCTGTCTCTCCAGCCATCCCCTTCTGTCTCTCCTGTGTTCCCAGCCACCACCCCTTCTGTGTCCCCAGCAAGCACACCTTCTGCCTCCCCAGCCAGCACCCCTTTTGTCTCTACAGCTAGCACCCCTTTTGTCTCTACAGCCCTGTGATGTCTCCCTAACCCCAGCTAGTCTCCTTCTGTCTTTCCCGCCCTGCGGGGTCTCCCTAACCCCAGGCAGTCCCCTTCTGTTTCTCTCAGCCCTGCTTTGCTTCTCATCTCCACTCTCCAGCCCAAGCCAGCCACTGCATTCATATGACATCATGACACTTATTTTCTTCTGTTCTGGCTGCTCCTCAGGGGCAGTAACGGGGGGTAGTAGTTGTCTGGACACCCCTTTTCACTTTATAGCATGGCGGGCAATAGGAGCGAGTGGGCTGCTCCTCTCTGAGTGTCCAGGTTTTTGTGCACCATGGGCATGTAGTTATCCTTCTCCTGTGCCCAGTGTACTTGTTTGCCATGTACTAAAAGAATGGCAGCTGCTCACCATAGAGTCCATAGAGACCACAAGGCCATGAACAGAGAAAACATCTGTCCTTGGCTTGATGACACTCCTTGCCGCTACTCTTTAACTTTCCACTGCATCCGTATACTTTTAACAGTTTTATTATAGGGTGTACAGATCACTACACTTTAAATTAACTATGACCGACATCCACATGTGCATTTACATAATAGAAGAAAACAACTTGCTGTTGTTGTATTTGATAAACTAGATTTAGATCATTCAGATGGTGACTGTAGACTTCTTCTGTACTACAGATAAGCAGGAAGTGTCAAATAGGTATAAAAGTTAGGGAATGTGTCACAAATATATAGGATAAGGGATATAAATATAGAATATATAAATAAAGCTGTGAATTCAGTGAAATTAATAAAGGAAAATAATAAAATTACTTTTAAATATTACATTTAGAAATGGGAAAATTTTATTAAAATGGAAACAATTATAGAA
This sequence comes from Taudactylus pleione, assembly GCA_031769625.1. Taxonomy (NCBI): domain Eukaryota; kingdom Metazoa; phylum Chordata; class Amphibia; order Anura; family Myobatrachidae; genus Taudactylus; species Taudactylus pleione. The sequence goes on along the minus strand of JAUIMM010000033.1, from coordinate 1,556,588 downwards.
ACTTATTGCACGTCTCTATTTGGGGATTTCAAAATGTTTATATCAGAGTCTCTGGTTAAAAAAAATAAATTGAAATAAAAAAAAAAATGTAATACCTTAATAAAAATTACATTGCGTATTCCTATACTGAAGTGTATCAGACATAATTTTTCTTCCCCTTTGCTAATGGTCCTAAATCAAATATATACCTGAATGTGAGGAGAAACTCCTATATATATCCTAAAAAAAAAATTGACTGTGCTTGTTAAAAAAAAAAATTATATTTATAAAAAAAATATATGTTCTCAGTAAAATTGTGCAAAGCAATGAAAAAGTGGTTGAAAATGTAATATGGGTGGAAATCCCCTGAAATAACAAACTGAAGAAATCTAAAAACAAGTACAATTAAACTAAAGAAAAAAAATATTGCTTCCACTTTATAGCCCAGCTTCAACTAGTTCCTATTATTATATTGCAATCACAATTACGTAGTTTGCATGATATTAATTATAATTAATTATATCTTAGTGCAATGGAATGAGGAACTGGGCCAGCAAGCTACATGGGTTCACTATGCTGTCATTGTAGTAACAATACCATAATTATGTTTACATTTGAATCACCTGCCAAAGCACGAGATACACCTTGTTCCAAATATTAAGATATTCCTTGTTCTACCAACCACAAGCTTAGACAGACATGAAAATGATCCAGTGACCACAATGTACAATACAGTTATTTGAAAGTTGTCATAAAAGTTTATTCATGTATCATTATCATTTAGAGCTTCATTGATGTGACCAAAGTCTTCACAATGCATGCATTTTACTGACTTGTCAACGATACCTCTACCTTCACGTATGTATTACCATGCCATTTGTAAATCTGTCAAACATATATTATTTACAAAACACAATAGTCTTAAAAAAAGGCCTAATTTTTTCCATTTATTTTGGTACCTTCCACATTCTTGATCAATGCGTTTTTTTTTTTTTATGATTTAATTTGTTTTTAATGGTTATATGTGTATTCAGAAATTTCAGGCCAAGAAATGTTAGCATTACTGGGGAGATTTATGATGCAGCACTGTGTGCTTGAGTGGTATCTGCGCAGGTTATGTGCTGCAGATACCACTTCACCGAATGTGTCATGGCTGCGGTGTGTGCCGAACGCTGGAGGCGCCATGCACCCCCATCTCTATCAGTGCTGCTATCTGCAAGATAGCGTGCCGCTGTGCCAGGCAAAGTATGAGCGGTCAGTAGCAATGACCGTTCCGACAGCTGCAGCTATCGATTTCAACAGCTGCAGCTGTCGTTGCCCCGCCACCACAGCAGGGACCGGACTGTCCCTGGCTGCGGCGGCTGCCGGGTTCCAGGCTGCACGTGAGATCTCGCAATGCCCAGTGGAGCCGGCCGGGAGGTGAGACACAACGCATCAGCACTAGGCTAATGTGTTGTGTGCTCTGTCAGGGATCGCCAGAGAGGGGAGATTTTACTCGCCCCACTCCGGCAGACGAGATGATCATACATCTCGTCGGTACTGCTTCCTGCTACGCCTCATTACAGAGGAGAAGCAGGAAGAGCTATAGCGACACAATCTGTAATAATACATCTCCCCCTATATTACAAATGGAGGATATGATTAGTAAACCTGATAGTTGGTTTAACTTTAAGTCCAGAGCTGCACTTAAGTTTAGGTGCTATGAATATAGTAGCGATAGAGCTGCCTGCACTCTGTCCTCCTCTGATTGGTTGTGACATGGAAGTATCAGCACTTTTTCATTCATTCTTAGGGGTCAATTCAATTAGCCGTGAGTCCCCTCTCAGCAAGAGTAAAGCTGGGTACACATTAGATATATTGCACGATTTGCCAATTTTCAATGGATCAGAATGACAAATCGCCCACATCGTCCAGTGTATACGCACTATTGTGCTCTCCAGCACGTTGTTCATCGCATCTTCAGATCGGCCTGCAGTGCAGGCCAATCTGAAGATTTGAGGAACGACACCATGATTGTGGCTGTGGAACAGCATACCGGGCAGTCATACACCACATCGGGCTGTGTGTACGGACCACCTGATATATCGTTCCACCGCATGTGCCGTCGCTGGGTACACACATCGTCTGTGTACCCGGCAGGTCTGTAGTTAGGGTAGTGTGGTGGGTGCCATCACACAGGGCACCACAGGTCAGGCGGGCTGTTTGGACCTGTCAAATTTCTTTTTATTATCATTCTTGCTTGTAGCTTCCTCTTATTTCATCCCCAGCATCTCCTGGCCTCTCCTATTTCTTCCCTGGCCCTTCCCCATGAGGCCATTGCCCTTTCTTGGGTGCATTATATCCTTTGAAAAATGAGGGGTGCGCCAATGCTCTTTCTGGCACAGGGCAACAAAAAGTCTAGTTACAGCTCTGGTACCCGGCTTAAGTGTGGCTATACTCACAGACCTGTAGGGCTGTGTACAAAAACTCCACAAGTCCGGTGTAAGATCAGGCCATGAGTTGAGGTGCAGTTGCTGACATTTCCTCACAGGTAGAATGCAGGCTTGCCTGCCCTCACGAATAGGCCGGGAGCCTCCCGAACATCGGGTGCCGCTCCCAGCCCCGCGGAAAGGCAGGCAAGCCTCCCGGCGCCCGCTGACCCATCCAGCCCCCCCCCCCCGCAATAACTACAGAAACCCCTGCAGTGGGGGGGGGCAGTGCCGCGATTCGAGCTGAATCGCGTTATCGTGGCCCAGCCCCCTGCTTCACAATGCCGTTAATATCGGCATTTTGAAGAGGGGGCGGGGCCACGATGACGCGATTGCTCGGTCACGCCCCCGGCCCTGCCCCAATACTTCATCATCGCCCGGCCACGCCCCCCATGTGCATACAGACATTCAGCTCCCTCCCGGTAGGAGGGAGTTGATTGCCGGCAAGTACATTATAATGGCAACACGCCCCAATCCCCGCAAATGGAATTGACATCTTAATTCTGCTTTAAATAAAGAAAAAAGGGCAATATGGTTACACGGGGGAGTAAGAAAACACCTCAAAAGCATGCTTGCCTGGCCGCTCATTGCAGCACAATCTGGGTTTCAGGTAGTGGTGCTCTCTGACCTTGCCGATGCTGCTACTCCTTACTTACTTTGCAAGTACTACTCTCACTGTGCCCAAAGCTATTATAGATCATTGGTTCTCGACCTGGAGTACTAGTACCCGCTTTCAGGGGTTCTTCAAAAAAATCTGTAGGGAAACCATAGGGATATCCAGCCCCATGCATCACTGCAGGATGATAAAATCCATGCAGGGGCGTTTCTAGAGAGGAGGGGGCCCGTGTGCAGTCTCCGACACGGGCCCCCTACTTTGTGGCCGGCTGCGCACTGAGCATTGCACGGCTAGCGCCGCACTTATAGACTCTGGGCACTAGAGTGTGCCCAGAGTTTATAGTGTATGCACAGGTCACCGGGAAAATGGCCGCGGCGGCCATTTTCCCTGTACTGCGCATGCGCAAATGATGGAAAAATGGCCGCGGCGGCCATTTTCCAACCGTTTTTACAGGCTCAGACACCGGAGCCGACGTGGGACTCCGGAGAGGTACGTTTTATGGGTGCAGGGTGTGCGGGCCGGCACACCCTGCACCCATTATAAATACGCCCCTGAGTCTATGCCTGTATACATAAGCATATGGGAACTAGTTTTATTATCATTTAAAAAAATTTCATTATAATATTTGAGAAATATATATTTATAATTAAATTTATTGTATTCTTATGTCTTTTTTTTTTGCAATTCTTATTTATAACAGATTTACTATATATACTGGCACCTAAACATTGTCTCTAAGAGCAATTATTATATACATTACAGATGCATTGCTTTGTGAATGTTGGGAGTACGTATATAAAGCAAATGGGCTGCCAGGGGGTGCCCAGATGGAATATGATTGAGAATCACTGCTATAGATTGTAAGATTGCGAGCAGGGCCCTCTAATCTCTTTGTCTGTTACTAACCAATCTTGTTTCATTACTGTGTTCTCAATTGTAAAGTGCAACAGAATGTGCTGGCACAATGTAAGTGTTCATAGTAACTTCCCATCCGTCAGTCCAAACATCTGCTGCTCCGGATATATCCATCGCATGGTGCCAGAAATCTTAGCTCACCAGTGTCAATGGAGGTAATGCCCCGAAGGTTACTTTGTATTGCACCGCTGTGTGTTTCGCAATGACCTCCGGTAGAAGCAACCATTTTGTAATCTGAACAGATATTGAGAATGTAGCCTATGAAGCCACTGGGAAACCCTTACATCTCTGAGGCACAAGGCACTCTTACACTAGAGTTAAAGGACATATGCACAGGGCAGGGCCATCTTAACATATGGGCACACTGGGCATCTGCCCAGGGCTCTGCGATCCTAGGGGCCTTCGACCAGGGGCCTGATGGGCTGGGGGGGGGGCATCTACATGGAGTGTGTGACCTCTCACTCTGTGCATAGGGCAGCCGGCTGAGAGGCAGGCAGGGAAAGATGCTCCCCAGCCGCTGTGATTGTGAATCACAGCTGCAGTGCAGAACGGGAACAAGCTGGGGAAGAGAAGATGGAGTCCACATTCCTCACTTTACATCATGTTTTTTTATGTTTAAAACATTGATTCTGTTAAAAGTACTGTACCAATAAATCTAAAGGTCTAATTTTATTGACCATTATTATTCCAGTGAGTGGGTGGGTTGGAGCCATAGTGCATTACTTTGCCCAGGGCCTACAGTGCTGTTAAGACTGCCCTGGTGTAAGGGTTTCCTCCTTGTAATATATATTTTTGATAGATACTAAATGAAGAATAAGAGCAATAACTACAGCCAGTGTCGGACTGGGGCATGAAGGGCCCACCAGGTAAATGCAACGGAAGGGGCCCACTAGAAGGGACTGGCAAGCCATTTCGTAGGTGTGATCATCAACTGGAGTAGTGTGGCCTGATATCTTTAGGAAATTAAACATGAAAAAAAAATGAATGGAGGCCAGTTTGTTTCACAGATCTAACATTACAGAATGTGTACAACAATGGCGGAGAGGGAAGGGAGGAGATGTGGCCGGATTACTGGCAACCAGGAGAAGGATTAGTAGGCGTTGTGGTGGATCTAGAGGGGAGGTGTCCCTGTCGAGCAATCAGAGCACCTTTTCCCGGCAGAGTAGTGCCTATGCCACAGACATTGGAGGCCGTGGCAAGTGTGTCGGTGGAAAATGTATGGGTATGGGGTGTATTATGGTATAAGTAGGATGGTGAAGGGTGGCAGAATGTGTCATAAGAAATAGAGGGCCTGATTCAGAGCCGCTCGTAAGCGGCCGCTCGTTCGCTCTGAGCGATGTTCGCACAACTACGCATGCGTATGGGTCGTAATGCGCATACCAGTCATTGCGGTCGGAAATCATGCGCTCGCAAAACAGCGAGGGGCTGCTAATTTGATTGACAGAATGTACCATTGTGGGTGGTAACAGGGGAAGGTGCTTGAAAACGGGGGAGTGGAGATCCGAATGCAGGCGTGCCAAACGGTCAAAAGGGCGTTTAATGGGAGTGCATAATTAGTAAAGGAGCGTCATCGACCACGTCACTTGGTTGTCTTTTAGCCTGAACTGCTCGCAGTGATAGCGGGAAGTAAATCCTACCACAAGCACTGCGAGCAGTTCAAATGCCTTTCGATGTTCCCGATTAATCTAATAAATACCGGAGATGACGTGTGTTGCGAACGGCAAAGGGGCGTCTCTATACAAAATAGCAAGCGCATTTTTCGTTCGCTCGCTCAGACATAGAGGAATCAACAAACCTCAAAGAGTAAGTACTCAATTTAAATAGCCGGCCCCTTTTTTGGAACGACCGTCCGCAAATAGCGTCCGGCTCTGAATCAGACCCAGAGTACCGGAATGGATTAAGGTAGAAGTGAGTGGAAAATATGTAGGTTGGAAGAGAAGGGAAGGTGTAGAGGGAGCAATGTTCTCTTACTGGCATCCCTAATATATTTCTACCAACAGTGTATGTCCCCAAAATATAATAGTATTACCAAAACAGCAATTAAATTCAATAGTTTGTGTCAGAAAGAATTCCACAGTGTAATCTAAGGCATCTTCATGTGAAGGGAAACAGACTGTATTTTTTCTTACCAACCACGTAAATTGAACTTAGGCATTTCATACTGAGTGCTGTTCCCCCAACAACAACAACTACTAACATTGGCTTAATTGAAGGCGTTTTCTATGCCCTTCAGTCCGCTGGGTACGGCTGAGGCTCCTTGGATCCTCCTCCTTGTTGTCTACCTCCTCGGACCTCACTACTGGAGCATGACTTCATTGCTGATTCCATGTGTGTGTTCTGGAATGAAACCCGGCTCAGTGACTGCTCACAGACACAAGTAACCACATGCCCACTCAGGTAACCTCACCAGCGCACAGACAGAGGCACAGGCAAGCCCATGCCTGTACAGATAGTGGCACTGGAAAACCCATGCCCATTCAGATAGTGGCACTGGAAAACCCATACCCATACAGATAATGGCATAGGAAAACTCATGCCCATACAGATAGTGGCACAGGAAAACCCATGCCCATACAGATAGTGGCACAGGAAAACCCATGCCTGTACAGAAAGTGGCACTGGAGAACCCGTGCCCATACAGATAGTGGCACTGGAAAACCAATGCCCATACAGATAGTGGCACAGCAAAACCGATGCCCATACAGATAGTGGCACAGGAAAGCCTATGGCCATAGACGGGGCACAGGTAACCTCATGCCCACATTTGCATGAGCACATTGCACAAGTAAACACAATGCACTACTGTACAGGAAGCTGATAAACCCAGAGTGACACAGCCACCTCTCCATTCTAGTCTGAGGAGTAAATTTACTAAAGTGAGTTTTTAGAAGTGAGTTTTAAAAGTGATGTTGCCCATAGCAACCAATCAGATTCTAGCTATTATCTTCTAGAAGGTGCTAGTTAAGTAGAATCTGATTGGTTGCTATGGGCAACATCACTTTTAAAACTCACTTCTAATAACTCTCACTTTAGTAAATTTACCCCTGAGAAGCAAGGTATAAAGGATGTAAATGGTGACAGTTCTCTTTTCATCTAATACAGGCAACCAGTAACTTGCATTATAACAGTATACAAATTTCTTTAAAAGCATGGAGATGGGCCGTTATTATTATTATTTTGTGTTTCCAATTTCTGTTATACCAGGTTGTGGTGTGGATGGAATGACTGCTCCAGCAAAAGGGCACAGTCTTAATGAATGAGGGCTGTCACAGCACACACACACACATGTAACCTCAGCACACTGGCATACACACAACCATGTAATCCCAGCACACATGCGCATACAGAATCTCAGCACATACGCAGAGTCCCAAACAGAGGCACACAGAGTTCCAGCAAACATCATGTACACATACATAGAACACACATGCAGTGTCAGTACACATACATAGAACACACATGCAGTCTCAGCACACATGCATACAACACACATGCAGTCTCAGCACACATGCATACACTCTCAGCACACATACAGTAGATATACACACATGCAGTCTCAGCACACATACATAGAACACACATGCAGTCTCAGCACACATGCATACAGCATAGTCTCAGCACACATACATAGAACACACATGCAGTCTCAGCACACATACATAGAACACACATGTAAACAGTCTCAGCACACATACATAGAACACACATGCTGTCTCAGCACACACATAGATATACACACATGCTGTCTCAGCACTCACATAGATATACACACATGCAGTGTCAGCACACCCATAGATATACACACATGCAGTGTCAGCACACATACATAGAACACACATGCAGTCTCAGCACACATACATAGAACACACATGCAGTCTCAGCACACATACATAGAACACACATGCAGTCTCAGCACACATACATAGAACACACATGCAGTCTCAGCACACACATAGATATACACACATGCTGTCTCAGCACACACATAGATATACACACATGCTGTCTCAGCACACACATAGATATACACACATGCTGTCTCAGCCCACACATAGATATACACACATGCAGTCTCAGCACACCCATAGATATACACACATGCAGTCAGCACACATACATAGAACACACATGCAGTCTCAGCACACATACATAGAACACACATGCTGTCTCAGCACACATACATAGAACACACATGCAGTCTCAGCACACATACATAGAACACACATGCTCTCAGCACACACATAGATATACACACATGCTGTCTCAGCACACACATAGATATACACACATGCAGTCTCAGCACACCCATAGATATACACACATGCAGTGTCAGCACACACATAGACACACATGCAGTCTCAGCACACAGACAGTATATATATATATATACTGTATATAGAGACACACATGCAGTCTAAGCACATATAAAGCCTCAACACATTCATACACACACATGACTGTAAAGAAGGAAGATAGCAATGGGCCAGCCAGTATCTTTGTGTGGAGGGCAGCATGCACTGAACAGCAAGCTATTTAGCCTGAGCAGTTTGAAGCCACCCTTACTTGGCAATTAATGTAGTCTGTCCTGCTACAGCTCTTCTTTCCTCCAGCGATGTCTGTGTGCAGGGGATGTAGGAGGCCAGATGGGAGGAGCCTGGTGCATAGTGAGAGAGTAGTGTACTCCTGTCTATGCTGCCCCATGCTGCTGGTCCCTGCTCCTGCCGTGACAACACCCGGCGGCAACCTTTGCATCATCCAGCAGCAGGGGCTGTTGGGAGTTGTAGTCCCTTCCCACTGTGACAGGCCACTTCATACGGAATCACCTCCTGCTTGCATAGCAGCAGGCTATAGTATAGGACTTTGTCGGTTACCTAAGATAGGCTCCGCCCTCCTGCGATACTGGGCGTGGCTAGAAACAGCGGGGCCCACCGGGGATTTCCCCGACTCCCCGCTGGGCCAGTACGACCCTGACTACAGCCCATATACTTGATTCCGGTCACGTTTGGGGTTTTCAGATCTGAGTTAGGACCTGTGGGCTGGGCTGACTAGTTGTAGCGGAATAGTGGTGGTTGAATCTGAGGTCTGCTCATGGGTGAGACCTGGAAGGCTCCCATTCTGTCCCTGGAATCAACTGAGTGGAACTCAACCCTTTACCCAGAACTTAAGGAAAAAGAGGCTGGAACCAGTGTTTGAGAACTCAAGGAACAGAGCAGTAATAGAGGTAATCGGTAGCCCACCTGGAATCTGCTAACAGATGTTATAAACCGATTACCAGAGCTGGGTCACTAGAGTCCTAAACCCGCAAAAAGGAACCTAGAGGAAGAGTAATCTAGGTACAGTACCCAGTCCCAAAGCTGTAACTAGACTTTTTAGTGCCCTGTACCAGAAAGATCAATGGCGCCCCCCTATTTTTCAAATAGGGACATAACGCCTCCGAAAAAAGGGACATGGCCTCATGGGGAAGGGCCAGGGAAGAGATGGGTGAGGCCAGGAGATGCTGGGCATAAAATAAGAGGAAGCTACAAGTGAGAATGATAATAAGCAGGAAAATTGACAGGCCCGAACAGCACCCCCTGCCCTGTGGTGCCCTGTGCCATGACACTGATCACACCACCCTAGTTACGGCCCTGCCCAGTCCCCAGCAACTGGAGTGAACACTGGAGCAGAGACTCGGCACAAACCCCAACACTCTAAGAGAGGATCCTCATGGCAACAACCATAGTGGTACCGATGGTATAGTGAGGAGAGAGTTCCAAAGTAGGTCAGGAGCTGTGATGCTCAGTATAAGTCATACAATTACAAGGCAGAGGGGTAATCTGAAGTACAATAAAAGTGAAATCCACTCGAACCCGCAATAACCTGGAGAGTTCACAGGGGACTTGTTTATAGTGAAGATCACTGTAGGCTAAAGACTTATCACTGGAAGCACTAGGAGAGACTTCAGACTACTATGCAGGCTGGAATCAAAGGATAACTCACAGACTTGGACTGCACTTGAACTGGATAGAAATCGGATGTTGCAGTCGTAGAACTGAAATGGAACCGGAGACTTGAACCAGACTGGTAGTGGAGGTAAACACAATGGAACCGGAGACTTGAATCAGACTGGGACCGGAGGTAACAGCAGCTGAGCCGGAGTGGAACCAGAGGCTTGAACCCGGAATGGGGTCGGAGACAACAGCAGCTGAGCCAAAGTGAAACCAGAAGCTTGAATTGGAATGGTACTTGTGCTTGAACACTGACTAGTAAGGTGCTGTCTAGAAGCTGGACACAGCACAATGCTGCAGAGTGAATGGAGCAGGCGCAGATGCAGCAGTTTGCAGGAATCCAGTAGATAGCAGCGCAGAATCAGGCAGTGGATTGTGGGTAGTATTTGCACATTGTTGAGTGAGATCACGGAGGTAATACCACACACACATTTTTGCGACGATGTGCTAGTGGCAGGTGCAGGCTTAAATAGTGCACTCTTGTCAGGCATAGGAGCAGGCGGTCATGTGAGCACAGCAAACAAGTAGAGACTGAATACTAGCGCTCACCTGACCAGAGTCAACATGGCTGCGCCCATGACTCTCAGAAATAGAATGACAGCACTCTGAGACGCCCTTAGCGTTAGCCGTGGGGGGAGGATTAGGTTTAGGGAGCGTAGTTAGGGTTAGGTTTTGGGGGTTTTAGGGTTAGGCACCACTGGGGGGGTTAGGGTTAGGCACAAAGGGGGGAGGGTTAGGTTTAAGCACTAATGGGGAGGGTTAGGGTGCGGGGTGGGGAGGGTTAGGGGGAGGAGGAGGAAGGGTAAGTATACTTACCCGACCTGTCGGGATACCAACCATCGGGACCGGTGTCGGTATTGTGACAGGAGGCAGCCCGACAGCTGCCATTACATACCCATTCCAACACATATATACACATTAACACATATATACACATTAACACATATACATTAACGCATATACACCATGACACATATACACACAGAATCACATACTGTATATATACATACACACACACACACACCCAGGGCCATCTCTTCCATTGGGCTTGTTGGGCAGCTGCCCAAGGGCCCACAGCTTGTAGGGGCCCGCCAACCTGCCCCCACTACAGCCGTGGGTAGTTGGTAAATTTGGGATATTTTTATAAGCCGGCTGCCGGTGCACTGTATTCTGATCTAACCTCCCCCCCACTACCCCCTCCCCCCGGTGACGAGTACTCACCTCAGTCCCAGTGTCACTTCATCCATCGCCTTGAGACCAGTCAGAGTCTCTCTGCATGTGTGGGTGGTCTGATGGGCGTGCAGGAGGGTTTAATTTTATTGACCATTTAAACATTTTTCCCGTAAATGGGTGGGTAGGGGCCCCAGCGCATTGCTTTGCCCAGGGCCCACACTGCTGTTAAGACATCCCTGCACACACCCACTGAAACATTACTCAAACATACCTTTACTTGCAACAGGGGTCCGGCACCTCGATTCATTAGGCCCCGCCCCTGCGATGTAATGATGTGATTTGTGGTTATGTGGGGGCAGAGCTTGCCATATTGGCACTGCCCCCTATTTGGCCAGTCACTGTAGGGAGGAATTTCTTGGTACTCAGAAACCCCCCCTGCATCTGCTAGTGTGGAGCCGGCCCCTCTCCTCCCTAGAAGAAAGCTGATGCAGCAGCAGTGACTGTGCTTCTGCATTCCATAGAACAGCCGCTGCTGCTGCCGAGCCTCAACCCAGAAACAGGTGTTGCTGCATACCTGTTCTAGGCAGAGTCACATCGACCCTGCGTGGGGGCCCCTCTGTGTGTGCGGTCCCCAGGACGACCGCCCCGTCGCCCCTCCCTTAATCCGGCCCTGCACACTGTACTGCTAATGTATCATTAAACAATGATAGCTAATGCACCAAACACACACCCTTTCTATATACAAATTTGACATTGCCTGCAGCATTCAAAACCTTAATAGTAATGTATAATAGAGCCTTATATGAACATAGGAGCAGATTCACTACCGATCGCAACTGCGAATGCAATAGCGATTATGCATGCAGTTCAACTGCGATAGTATGCTAATCCATTGCAATTGCTATTCCGCCGCAGCACAACATAAGGACACCCACCTTACCTTACACACATCCGTAATCCTTAGCAAGACTGTAAAACCATCGGTAACATCGAGTACCATCGCAGCCTCACGCACACTTGTACAAGCTCTGACCTTACTCAGGAATTGCTAACTTCAGCGCATGCTATGAGTCCTCAAGCTGCGTAAGGGATCGCAGTGGATAATTTCTGCACGCCCCTGCAACAGTGTTCAAACGCCCTGGCATGCCTGCGTTTTGCCGACCACCCCCAGTCACCACCCACAAACGGTACTTCCTGTGAATCACTCTGCGATGTGTCTGTGTAGTCACTGCGAACGCATTCCCGATCGCCGGTGCGCGCACTGCGGTGCATACACATGCGCAGTACGTAAAAATCGTCCGATTGCGTGCGTATTAGCAGTTGCGATCCAAGCTGAAACAGGCCCATGGACAGGAAGTTTGACTGGGGTGGTACACCTGTAAAACCGTAACGCAGGTGTCCTATGGCGAGCTCAGGGAGGACAGAAACCTCCCGTGGAGCAGAAGGTATGCTTCATGGAAGATTTTTTTGAGCACATGTTTTTCTACAGTATGACAGACGTGTACAAGCCCTTATTATATGATGCAGAAGAAGAACAACGTTCCATTGTTGGATGCATGACTTTACAAACAATTGCCACATAAATGATCACTAACTGATATATTTTGTCCATATTCTCTCGCACAACAGGACTATCTTAGACCCTCTAAACCTTCAAGCGTCCCTGAAAACTTTACTCTTCAGGAAATCTTATCAAATTCCCTGATTACACCCCTCAACACAGTTCACACAAAACTTACATGTGTTCTACTCAAACCACCCCTGACCTAAGCCCAACATTGCTGTGTGACCGAATCATATTACCCACTAAGCACTTACTACCTTTTGCAGTCTGGCTGGACCAATATGCAATATGTAGCTTATCCTCATGTATCAAATTTCTATTTCCATATACAGTAGATTGTAAGCTTGCAAGCAGGGTCCTCCTACCTCTCAGCCTGTCTGTTAATAACCAGTCTCTCTTTGTTACTGTTATCCTAATTTTAAAGCACATTGGACAATGGAATTTTTTGGTGCTATATAAATAACAGTTAATAATAATTATATATTTATCTTTCATTGTCTGTTCATTTCAGTTTACTGTAACATTGCAAGGCGGCAGTGTATACAGTATGGTAGAGACACAGTGATGTCCTTTGCTGTAGAATTATAGAAATATAGCGCAATAGTTTAAAGAACTTCTAAATAAGGTACTGTATATTTACTCTTGAAAGCCTTGACATTAGGGGTTTACTACCTTATGCTAATGTCGATATCCGTTCAACTATATCAGGGATTTGTGCATGTAAAAAGGAAAAGCCATGGCTTTCCTTGATTTTACACCAGTCGGCGAAACTATCATCAGTATTTGCAAGTGCACCAGTCCCATACAGGGTGCAAGACATCCGTCAGACACATGCTTGGTTTCCTCATGCGCACGACAGAATCGCTGAGAGCTTGATGGACCCGCCCACGACACTCCCATGACACGTCCACAAGTCAGGGCAGTTACGAGTGATCACATTGTTGCCGCCTTGTTCATACATCAAAATGCACTTATAGAAAGTCAGATGCACCCTCGTTCCCACTGATTCAGAATAGGACAGACATGCGCAAAGATGCGCAAATTCACTTCTGCACATGCACTGAATGCAAAAACTCGACATTTACGTCGTTAAGAAAGATCCATGCAATGCAGAATCAGCCCCTAACCCAGTGGTTTCCAAATTCAGTCCTCAAGGCACCCTAACAGTCCGTGTTTTAAGGATATCCATGCTGATGTACAAGTGACTTAATTAGTACCTTATTCATTTTGATTAAACCATATGTGTGCAATCATGGATATTCTTACTGTAAAGTTGGGTACACACTTAACGATATGTGTCCCCAGCGATGCAACGCCTGACATTTTAGACGGCCGGTACACGTCACACGATCCGGTGCCCGTCCGCCTGACACTTCGGGAACTGGCTTCATTCACCTGCCTGGCATCAGCAACTGGACCGTTCAGTCGTCCCTAAATGCAGGCCAGCGAAATACCTTGATGGACGACCTGCGGGAGCACGCAAGGTCGTTTATAGTGGGTACACATTTGCCGATGTGGACGATATGTCGGCCAGATCCGCCGTATAGGGCGACATAACGTCTAGTGCAGTGATTCCCAACCTCGGTCCTCGACACACTAACAGTCCTGATTTTAGTGATATCCATGCTTAAGCACAGATGGTTAAATCAAAATAACTGAGGTACTAATTAAGTCACCTGTGCTTAGCTATGGCTATCCTTAAAGCCTGGACTGTTAGTGTGCCTTGAGGACCGTGGTTGGGAACCTCTGGTCTAGTGTGTTTTCACCTTTAAGGTGCTTTAAGGACCGAGTTTGGGAACCTCCCTGCTAACCACTAGCTACTGCCAACACTCCAGAACAATGACTAAAGTCTGTCCTGGCTCAGAGGGACTCTACACTGTAACAACACCTTTAAAGTATAGAAAGGCGATGTGTGCTAGCTTTTTTTTATTTTCCCCTCAGCTTCTGTTAAGCAATTCACATTGATGTGTAAGGGGCTGTCAAATTGCCAGCAAGTGTCCTCGCCTTCTGCTTGTATCTACCATACAAACACCCACGTGAGGGAACAGATTAAGTTTATCTCCATAACACCAGGATCCCCGTCTTCTCCTCCCACATCCTGCAGAAAAGGAGGGGACCCTGTGACGATATTGTAGCCACACAGATGGATTTATTTTTTTGGCTTTTTGCCTCAATTCCCCGGCAGAGCTCCGAGAATCATAACTCCTTTAATGGACTTGTCACTGGTACTTGCATATATCTTCGAGCAGCATTGCTTCTTACGTATTTGTGAATGAAGTGGAACAGACTGCGTTAGTCTCATGATCGTTGCATAGGCAATAGTCTGTAGTATTTCTTAAATCTATGCTTGCTTTGTAATGGCAGAGAATATATTAAGTCTCCATATGTTTTTCCCATGGATTTTAGCATCCACATTATCCTATATCTCCTATAGAAAAAAGACAGTTCGTAAGCAATGCTCATTTTTCTCGGGCCTGTACTAAAGCAATATGGGCTCTATTCGTTATGTTAATTATCAGGGTCCGAGCGGACCCGATAATTAACATTTCACCTTGCGGAAAGTGCTGGCGCGGACAGTTGATCCAAAAATCAGCTGTCTCCCCGAGTCTTTTCATTGCTCCTTTTCGGAGCAGTGAACTAGTGCGCCTGTATGATCTACAGGTCACGCATGTGCACAAAAGACCCGGCGTCCGGCGGAAGGAGCTAAACAGTCCCTCTTCGCAACCCATAGGGAAGGAGCGGCTTGCAAGAGCAAACGCCATCTGAAGATGGCGAATGCTCCCGCAGTCAAGGTCCGAAAATATTGTATTTTCGGACCTTGATGAATTATGTCCCCATACTAGTGTACAGGAGCAGCGGGCCATTCCGCCAGAGGAAGGTAAACAGGAGATATCTGTGATGCTAGTGTATGGGGACAGCGGGCCATTCCGCAAGAAGAAGGTAAGCAGGAGATATCTGTGATACTAGTGTACAGGAGCAGCGGGCCATTCCGCCAGAGGAAGGTAAGCAGAAGATATCTGTGATACTAGTATATGGGGACAGCGGGCCATTCCGCCAGAGGAAGGTAAGCAGGTGATATTTGTGATACTAGTGTATGGGGACAGCGGGCAATCCGCCAGAGGAACGTAAGCAGGAGATATCTGTGATACTAGTGTATGGGGACAGCCGACCAAGCCGGGAGAGAAAGGTAAGCAGGAGATATCTGTGATACTAGTGTATGGGTACAGCGGGCCAATCCGGGAGAGGAAGGTATGTAGGAGATATCTGTGATACTAGTGTATGGGGACAGCGGGCCAATCTGGGAGAGAAGGGTAAGCAGGAGATATTTGTGATACTAGTGTATGGGGACAGCAGGCCAATCTGGGAGAGAAGGGTAATTAGGAGATATTTGTGATACTAGTGTATGGGGACAGCAGGCCAATCTGGAAGAGAAGGGTAAGCAGGAGATACCTGTGATACTAGTGTATGGGGACAGCGGGCCAATCTGGGAGATAAAGGTAAGTAGGAGATATCTGTGATACTAGTGTATGGGGACAGCAGGCCAATCTGGGAGAGAAGGGTAAGTAGGAGATATTTGTGATACTAGTGTATGGGGACAGCAGGCCAATCTGGAAGAGAAGGGTAAGCAGGAGATACCTGTGATACTAGTGTATGGGGACAGCGGGCCAATCTGGGAGAGAAAGGTAAGCAGGAGATATCTGTGATACTAGTGTATGGGGACAGCGGGCCATTCCGCCAGAGGAAGGTAAGTAGGAGATACCTGTGATACTAGTGTATGGAGACAGCAGGCCAATCTGGGAGAGAAAGGTAAGCAGGAGATATCTGTGATACTAGTGTATGGGGACAGCGGGCCATTCCGCCAGAGGAAGGTAAGTAGGAGATATCTGTGATACTAGTGTATGGGGACAGCGGACCAATCCGGGAGAGTAAGGTAAGCAGGAGATATCTGTGATACTAGTGTATGGGGACAGCGGGCCAATCCGGGAGAGGAAGGTAAGTAGGAGATATCTGTGATACTAGTGTATGGGGACAGCGGGCCAATCTGGGAGAGAAGGGTAAGCAGGAGATATTTGTGATACTAGTGTATGGGGACAGCAGGCCAATCTGGGAGAGAAGGGTAAGTAGGAGATATCTATGATACTAGTGTATGGGGACAGCAGGCCAATCTGGGAGAGAAAGGTAAGCAGGAGATATCTGTGATACTAGTGTATGGGGACAGCAGGCCAATCCGGGAGAGAAGGGTAAGCAGGAGATATCTGTGATACTAGTGTATGGGGACAGCAGGCCAATCCGGGAGAGAAGGGTAAGCAGGAGATATCTGCGATACTAGTGTATGGGGACAGCAGGCCAATCTGGAAGAGAAGGGTAAGCAGGAGATATCTGTGATACTAGTGTATGGGGACAGCAGGCCAATCCGGGAGAGAAGGGTAAGCAGGAGATATCTGTGATACTAGTGTATGGGGACAGCAGGCCAATCCGGGAGAGAAGGGTAAGCAGGAGATATCTGCGATACTAGTGTATGGGGACAGCAGGCCAATCTGGAAGAGAAGGGTAAGCAGGAGATACCTGTGATACTAGTGTATGGGGACAGCAGGCCAATCTGGGAGAGAAAGGTAAGCAGGAGATATCTGTGATACTAGTGTATGGGGACAGCGAGCCATTCCGCCGGAGGAAGATAAGTAGGAGATACCTGTGATACTAGTGTAGGGACAGCGGGCCAATCTGGGAGAGAAAGGTAAGCAGGAGATATCTGTGATACTAGTGTATGGGGACAGCGAGCCATTCCGCCGGAGGAAGATAAGTAGGAGATACCTGTGATACTAGTGTAGGGACAGCGGGCCAATCTGGGAGAGAAAGGTATGCAGGAGAGATCTGTGATACTAGTGTATGGGGACAGCGGGCCATTCCGCCGGAGGAAGGTAAGTAGGAGATATCTGTGATACTAGGGTATGGGGACAGCAGGCCAATCCGGGAGAGAAGGGTAAACAGGAGATATCTGTGATACTAGTGTATGGGGACAGCGGGCCAATCCGGGAGAGGAAGGTATGTAGGAGATATCTGTGATACTAGTGTATGGGGACAGCGGGCCAATCTGGGAGAGAAGGGTAAGCAGGAGATATTTGTGATACTAGTGTATGGGGACAGCAGGCCAATCTGGGAGAGAAGGGTAATTAGGAGATATTTGTGATACTAGTGTATGGGGACAGCAGGCCAATCTGGAAGAGAAGGGTAAGCAGGAGATACCTGTGATACTAGTGTATGGGGACAGCGGGCCAATCTGGGAGAGAAAGGTAAGTAGGAGATATCTGTGATACTAGTGTATGGGGACAGCAGGCCAATCTGGGAGAGAAGGGTAAGTAGGAGATATTTGTGATACTAGTGTATGGGGACAGCAGGCCAATCTGGAAGAGAAGGGTAAGCAGGAGATACCTGTGATACTAGTGTATGGGGACAGCGGGCCAATCTGGGAGAGAAAGGTAAGCAGGAGATATCTGTGATACTAGTGTATGGGGACAGCGGGCCATTCCGCCAGAGGAAGGTAAGTAGGAGATACCTGTGATACTAGTGTATGGAGACAGCAGGCCAATCTGGGAGAGAAAGGTAAGCAGGAGATATCTGTGATACTAGTGTATGGGGACAGCGGGCCATTCCGCCAGAGGAAGGTAAGTAGGAGATATCTTTGATACTAGTGTATGGGGACAGCGGACCAATCCGGGAGAGTAAGGTAAGCAGGAGATATCTGTGATACTAGTGTATGGGGACAGCGGGCCAATCCGGGAGAGGAAGGTAAGTAGGAGATATCTGTGATACTAGTGTATGGGGACAGCGGGCCAATCTGGGAGAGAAGGGTAAGCAGGAGATATTTGTGATACTAGTGTATGGGGACAGCAGGCCAATCTGGGAGAGAAGGGTAAGTAGGAGATATCTATGATACTAGTGTATGGGGACAGCAGGCCAATCTGGGAGAGAAAGGTAAGCAGGAGATATCTGTGATACTAGTGTATGGGGACAGCAGGCCAATCCGGGAGAGAAGGGTAAGCAGGAGATATCTGTGATACTAGTGTATGGGGACAGCAGGCCAATCCGGGAGAGAAGGGTAAGCAGGAGATATCTGCGATACTAGTGTATGGGGACAGCAGGCCAATCTGGAAGAGAAGGGTAAGCAGGAGATATCTGTGATACTAGTGTATGGGGACAGCAGGCCAATCCGGGAGAGAAGGGTAAGCAGGAGATATCTGTGATACTAGTGTATGGGGACAGCAGGCCAATCCGGGAGAGAAGGGTAAGCAGGAGATATCTGCGATACTAGTGTATGGGGACAGCAGGCCAATCTGGAAGAGAAGGGTAAGCAGGAGATACCTGTGATACTAGTGTAGGGACAGCGGGCCAATCTGGGAGAGAAAGGTAAGCAGGAGATATCTGTGATACTAGTGTATGGGGACAGCGAGCCATTCCGCCGGAGGAAGATAAGTAGGAGATACCTGTGATACTAGTGTAGGGACAGCGGGCCAATCTGGGAGAGAAAGGTATGCAGGAGAGATCTGTGATACTAGTGTATGGGGACAGCGGGCCATTCCGCCGGAGGAAGGTAAGTAGGAGATATCTGTGATACTAGGGTATGGGGACAGCAGGCCAATCCGGGAGAGAAGGGTAAACAGGAGATATCTGTGATACTAGTGTATGGGGACAGCGGGCCAATCCGGGAGAGGAAGGTATGTAGGAGATATCTGTGATACTAGTGTATGGGGACAGCGGGCCAATCTGGGAGAGAAGGGTAAGCAGGAGATATTTGTGATACTAGTGTATGGGGACAGCAGGCCAATCTGGGAGAGAAGGGTAATTAGGAGATATTTGTGATACTAGTGTATGGGGACAGCAGGCCAATCTGGAAGAGAAGGGTAAGCAGGAGATACCTGTGATACTAGTGTATGGGGACAGCGGGCCAATCTGGGAGAGAAAGGTAAGTAGGAGATATCTGTGATACTAGTGTATGGGGACAGCAGGCCAATCTGGGAGAGAAGGGTAAGTAGGAGATATTTGTGATACTAGTGTATGGGGACAGCAGGCCAATCTGGAAGAGAAGGGTAAGCAGGAGATACCTGTGATACTAGTGTATGGGGACAGCGGGCCAATCTGGGAGAGAAAGGTAAGCAGGAGATATCTGTGATACTAGTGTATGGGGACAGCGGGCCATTCCGCCAGAGGAAGGTAAGTAGGAGATACCTGTGATACTAGTGTATGGAGACAGCAGGCCAATCTGGGAGAGAAAGGTAAGCAGGAGATATCTGTGATACTAGTGTATGGGGACAGCGGGCCATTCCGCCAGAGGAAGGTAAGTAGGAGATATCTGTGATACTAGTGTATGGGGACAGCGGACCAATCCGGGAGAGTAAGGTAAGCAGGAGATATCTGTGATACTAGTGTATGGGGACAGCGGGCCAATCCGGGAGAGGAAGGTAAGTAGGAGATATCTGTGATACTAGTGTATGGGGACAGCGGGCCAATCTGGGAGAGAAGGGTAAGCAGGAGATATTTGTGATACTAGTGTATGGGGACAGCAGGCCAATCTGGGAGAGAAGGGTAAGTAGGAGATATCTATGATACTAGTGTATGGGGACAGCAGGCCAATCTGGGAGAGAAAGGTAAGCAGGAGATATCTGTGATACTAGTGTATGGGGACAGCAGGCCAATCCGGGAGAGAAGGGTAAGCAGGAGATATCTGTGATACTAGTGTATGGGGACAGCAGGCCAATCCGGGAGAGAAGGGTAAGCAGGAGATATCTGCGATACTAGTGTATGGGGACAGCAGGCCAATCTGGAAGAGAAGGGTAAGCAGGAGATATCTGTGATACTAGTGTATGGGGACAGCAGGCCAATCCGGGAGAGAAGGGTAAGCAGGAGATATCTGTGATACTAGTGTATGGGGACAGCAGGCCAATCCGGGAGAGAAGGGTAAGCAGGAGATATCTGCGATACTAGTGTATGGGGACAGCAGGCCAATCTGGAAGAGAAGGGTAAGCAGGAGATACCTGTGATACTAGTGTATGGGGACAGCAGGCCAATCTGGGAGAGAAAGGTAAGCAGGAGATATCTGTGATACTAGTGTATGGGGACAGCGAGCCATTCCGCCGGAGGAAGATAAGTAGGAGATACCTGTGATACTAGTGTAGGGACAGCGGGCCAATCTGGGAGAGAAAGGTAAGCAGGAGATATCTGTGATACTAGTGTATGGGGACAGCGAGCCATTCCGCCGGAGGAAGATAAGTAGGAGATACCTGTGATACTAGTGTAGGGACAGCGGGCCAATCTGGGAGAGAAAGGTATGCAGGAGAGATCTGTGATACTAGTGTATGGGGACAGCGGACCATTCCGCCGGAGGAAGGTAAGTAGGAGATATCTGTGATACTAGGGTATGGGGACAGCAGGCCAATCCGGGAGAGAAGGGTAAACAGGAGATATCTGTGATATCTCCTGCATTACCTTTTTGATGAATGGCCCAATAACATAATTTCTACAAAAGCAGGTGAAAATTTTCATTTTCGCCTGCTTTTGCAGAATTTAGGTGATGATGAATAGACCCCTCAATAACATAAATACTATTTGAGTAAAAAATCATAACAGGTTGGTAATGGAAATAAACCCCATGAAATCATTATTTCATCCAAAAGATTTGTTTATTAATGTATGTATATAGCGCCTACATATTTCGATGTAGTTTACAATCTGTAGTAAAACGAGACTGGGTTGCAGAGGGGGCTCCTACCTGTTTAGTACGGGAAATCCGAAAGTGTTTGTGAATGCATAATTCATACATGCACTTAAAAAAACAAACCAGCTTCTCTGTACTGTGAGCCTGATTCAGCAAGGAATGCAGCTGCTTATGCGCACGTAATCGGTCGATTGTTGCGTACTGTGCATGTGTATGCATCGCAGTGCACATGCGCGAACTAGCAATTGCGTTCAGAACTGTGATTGCAGAGCTACGCAGACCCAGAGCAGCAGGGGCTGGCTGCCAACTTTTAGCCTGTGGGGCAAATGCATGCAGGCGGCCCTGGCAGAGGAGTAGCGTGTAGTCAGGGTGCCCGAAGAACGTGCGTGCTACGGAGCCCCCCCCCACCCCCCCTCAAGTGTTCCAGGGAGGAGACGGGTCCATTTGGGATTAATGTAAAGTAAAAATAAAGATTAGGGGCAGCCCCGTTGTGGTGCCCATATGCAGTGCCCCCCTATGCCCCAGGAGAGGACCTCCTTATGCAGGCCTCCATTAGTGCCCCCAGTAGTGATCCCCCCTATGCAGTGCCCCTTATACAGTGTCCCCAGTAGTGGTCCCCCCTGTGCAGTGCCCCTTGTGCCCCTAGTAGTAAGCCCCTTATATAGTGCCCCCAGTAGTGGTACCCCCTATGCAATGCCCCTTATATAGTGCCCCCAGTAGCAGTTCACCCCCCATGCAGTGCCCGCAATAGTGGTAACCCTTATGCAGTGCCCCTTAAATAGTGGCCCCAGTTGTAGTCTCCCCCCTATGCAGTACCCCCAGTATTGCCCTTTTTATAGAGCCCCCAGCAGTGGTCCCTCGATGCAGTGCCCCAAGTGGTAGTCCCCTCCCCCCTATGTAGTGCCCCTAGTAGATGTGCCCTCCCCTTGTAGTGCCCCTAGTAGTAGTAGTCCCCCCTTGTAGTGCCCCTAGTAGTAGTAGTCCCCCCTTGTAGTGCCCCTAGTAGTAGTAGCCCCCCCCTTATAGTGCCCCAGTAGTGATCTCCCCCTTGTAGTGCCCCTAGTAGTGGTCTCCCTCTCGTAGTGCCCCCAGTAGTAGTAGTCCCCCCCTTGCAGTGCCTCCAGTAGTGGTCTCCCCCTTGTAGTGCCCCCCCTCCCCCAGTAGACACACGTAATTAAAAAAAAACCAAAAAACACTTACCTGAATCCCCGCTCCCGCCGTCGCCATCTGCTCCTCCGTCTGTCCTTCCCGGGCCGGGCCGCTCTGCATTATGGGAGAGACGACATGACATCATGACGCCTCTCCCATTGCCCACTGCGGGAGCCGGATGATGGAGCGGCTCCTGCAGTGGGCGCAGCAGCAGCTAATCAGAGTCTGTCAGACTCTCATTGGCTGCTGATCAAAACAAACACACAGCTGCCGGAGCCGGCGGCTGAGTGTTTGTCACTTGTGTAGCGCTGACCGAACTCCGTCCAGTCAGTGCTACACACACGGTGCAGTCTGTGTCACAGTGACACAGACTGCCCGCGGCCCGCATGACGCTGCGGCCCGGGGGGCACATGGCACCCTGCCCCCGGCCCAGCCCGCCACTGCAGAGCAGAGTGATTGACAGGGGCGTGTATAAATTATCCACGGCATGGCCATAAGCAGCCATAGCACTGATAGCATGCGTGGCTGATAGCAATTTCGGAGTAAGGTCGAGGCTTGTGCAAATGTGCATATGGGTCCGATGTTACTCGATGTTACAGATTGTTTTGCTATGTTCCCCTAGTATACGGATGTGAGTAAGGGGAAGTGGGCGTCCTTATGTCTGGCTGTGTTCGCAATGTGAATGCAAACATTTACATATCACCGTTGATATTGGCAACTGCGGTGCGTGCGTATAAGCAGAATTGCGATCCGTAGTGAATCAGGCCCTGTATCATTGGGAGTAGTTCTTACTAAGCGCAGTCCCACGGGGAGAAAACACCTACCCCCTGGTAGGTAAAAATACATTTTATACATACAGCAACTCACTAGCAGCGCTCTTTGTTTTTTTCCATAGAACATCTTATACTTCAGGAACAGAAAAGACAGTTTCTTTCTCTTGTTAGTATTTGCCAGTAACCTTTTGTCTGGGCCAGTGCGGTGAGTTATCTGGCTGTTCCCAGCCTTTCTACCAGCTCATCCACACAGGGCATAGTTGGTTGAATAACAGCGAGATCAAAGGTAGTGGAAAAATGTTCTTGATCGTGATCTTGTCTAGGCCCCTAAAATCAATGCAGGCTCTTGGACTGCCATCCTTTTTTCCTACAAAGAAAAACCCTGCACCTATTGGGGATTTAGGGGGGTCTAATGAACCCCTTGCTCAGATACTACATTATGTACTCATCCATAGAATTTGGCCACAGCAGAACATTTCTTATCAGCGAATACCTTGTAGTTATGTAAAGCCTTCTTTAAGGATCGATGAATTTGTTTCCAAATTTGTGAAAAGTGCTGGAGCGCCCTATATGAATTAGAGAGCGACGGCAGAGCGAATGCACGCCGGTCTAAAGACGCCCCCTTTTCCTTGCAGCACACGTCATCTTCAGGAAGTGTATGTAATAGCAGTAACATCGAGAGCCATCGGGGATGCTCGTAGCCCTTGAGGTAGACCCTACCCTGCCGCAAGCACTGCGATCACTGCAGGCTGAAATACAACCAGATGACGTGTACAATGACGCCTCCATGCTAATTATGCACGCCCATGAAACACCGTTAGAACACACAGGCCTGCCTGCATTCACATATCCACACCCCCCGTGTTTACATAGACCTTCCCCTGACACCACCCACAAACGGAACTACCTGCCACTCAAAGTAGCGCTCAGTCTGTGTACAACGAGCACATGATTCCCCATCGCAGTGACTGGCTTGCACACGTGCACTGCGACGTATACACATGCGCAGACGGGCAACAATCACCCATAGCGAGCGAGCAGGGCTTAGTGTCCGGGTCTGAATCAGGTCCAGAGTTCTAGGAGCAAAGTGATGAGCTATGTTCAGTAATTACCAAGAGTTAGTGGAGCCAGGTGCTGAGCTGTGTTCAGTAATTAGCAGAAGTTCTTGGAGGAAGGTGCTGAACTATGGGCTTGATTCAGACCCGCTCGCAAGCGGGTCGATTGTTAGGCCCGTGCGCGAGCCCCGGAGCGAGCGCAAAAAGCACTCGCTCTGGTGCTCGCATCCAAAAGGGGCCTTCTGTTTGGAAGGCATGGGGAGGGGGGGTGACTGGGCAAACGGAGGCGTTCCTGCAGGAACGCCTGCCGTTTCTGGGCGGCCCTACTGACATCACTCGTGATGTCAGTAGGTGGACTTCCTGCTCTATTAGAGCAGGAAGTCCACTGGGGCTTGTGGCAACGAGACCCTACCGCAAGGGTCTCGTCGCAAGCCCGATGGTCGCGATGGTCTTGACCATCGTGACCATCACCTGGCCGCTCGCATAAGCTGTGGCAGCTATGCGAGCGGCCAAGAGGCCGCAACTAAAAAAAACAAACGCCCGCCCTGATTCAGAGCGAGCGCTCGCTTTTTGCGAGTGCCTCTGAATCAGGGCCAATGTTCAGTAATAAGCAAAAGTTCTTAGAGCAAGGTGCTGAGCTATGCTCAGTAAATAGCAGAAGTCCTTGGAGCCAGTAAGTGTACTGAGGCCCTGATTCAGAGCCGGACGCTCTGGCAGAGCGCTCGCTCTGAATCAGGGCCGTCTCTCCTACTTTTTGGAGCGGCCTCCTGGCCGCTCGCATAGCTATGGGTGACCACCCACAGCTATAGCGAGCGGCCAAAATGATGGTCGCGATGGTCAAGACCATCGCGACCATCGGGCTTGCGACAAGACCCTTGCGGTAGGGTCTCACTGCCGCAAGCCCTGGAGTGCTTTTGGCTCTATCAGAGCCAAAAGCACTCCCACTAACATCACTAGTGGGGCCCACTCACTCCCACTGACACTAGTGATGTCAGTGGGGCCGGCCCCATACGGTAGGCGTTCCCATGGGAACGCCTCCGTCTTGGCAGCCACGCCTCCGGCACGCCCACCAAAGGGGGCGTGCTGTCATTCACCATTGACAGCACGCCCCCTTTGGTGCGAGACCCATAATGACGGCTTGGCCGTCGTTATTCGGGACTCGCGCATGCGCACGACGGAGCCGCCTCCGTTGTGCGCATGCGCACTTGGGCAACATCGACCCACTTGCGAGTGCTCAGCGCTCGTGAGCGGGTCTGAATCAGCCCCTGAGTCAGGAACAAACGAAGATCCGTCAGGAGCCAAAAGGAAACCTTTAATAGACAACATTGCACAGACACTGACTGAGGGCCTGATTCAAACCCGGTCGCAAGTACTGAGCGCTCGCAACTGGGTCAATGGTGGGCCAGTGCGCATGCACACGACGGAGCCGGCTCTGTTGTGCGCATGCGCGAGACCCGGATAGCGACGGGCACTCCGTCGCTCCGGGTCTCGCAACAAAGGGGGCGAGCTGTTGATGTTGAGTGACAGCTCGCCCCCTTTGGTGGGTGGGCCGGGGGAGTGGCTGCCCAAACGGAGGCGTTCCCATGTGAATGCCTCCATTTGGGGGCGGCCCCACTGACATCACGAGTGATGTCAGTGGGAGAGATTTCGCAAGCCCGATGGTCGCGATGGTCTTGACCATCGCGACCATCTTCCTGGCCGCTTGCTATAGCTGTGGGTGGTCACCCACAGCTATGCGAGCGGCCAGGAGGCCGTTAAAAAAAAAAATAGCCCGGCCCTGATTCAGAGCGAGCGGTCTGTCAGAACGACCGGCTCTGAATCAGGCCCTGAGTGTCCAGGATGGACTTATATACCCAGTGCCTGCTGCTGTTTGGCCACATATGAACAGCTGATCCTAGGAGAGACTTAGGATTGGCAACTGTAGGACCACATGATCAAACCAAGATGGCCGCGCCCATGGAGGCGCTCGTGGACATCGTGGAACATTGCCATGCAGGTGAGTGAGAACTACCGGGTAGCGGGAGTGGACGTATAGATACTTAGGCAGTGTTTAGATGACTTCCCGTAGTCTGAAGCTGGCCACACATCTAAAGATTATCTATCCAACCAGCCAACTAGTTGATTGGTAACTACTGCCCCCGCAGCCCCCGCAGTGGTTTGGAGGCGCCGGGTAGCTTGGGGGCGACGGGGGAAGTGGTTACACCACTGCAACTGTGAGTGCTGGCCTCTGAAGTGACCGGAGGCTAAGGAAGCCTCCGATCACTTCAGAGGCCAGTGTTCCCAGTAATGACGTCACCCGCGACCTGGGGAACCTGCACGTCTGCTGGATCTACTTATTTAGATCCTGTCAGCATGGTAGTGGGAGAGACAGCCTGGATGACAGTGCGCGGAGTCAGGTAAGTACGGGGGGGAGGTTTGGGGAGGCCACAACTACAGAGGGCACTACGACAGGGGACGCGATTAAAAGGGGAACAACTACAGAGGGCACTACTAAAAGGGGCACAACTACAGGGGGCACTACTAAGAGGGGCACAACTAAAAGGGGCACAACTACAGAGGGCACTACTAAAAGGGGCACAACTACAGAGGGCACTACTAAAAAGGGCACAACTACAGGGGGCACTACTAGGAGGGACACAACTACAGGGGACACTACTAAAAGGGGCACAACTACAGGGGGCACTATTAGAAGGGGCATTACTACAGGCGGCACTGCATATGGGCACAACTACAGGGGGCACTACTTTAATGGGCACAATTACAGGGGGACCTGCATAATGGGCACTATTACAGGGGGCATTGCATATGGGGCACTACTACAGGGGGCCCTGCATAATGGGCACTACTACAGGGGGCATTGCATAAGGGGCAATATTACAGGGGGCATTGCATAAGGGGCACTAGTATAGGGGGCATTGCATTTTGGTGCAGGAGCAGAGAGGAGGGTTGGTGAAGTAGATCTGTCAGGGTGGGATGTAATGGGCATTACTGTTTGGCATAATGTGTATTTGGCATTACTGTGTGCACAATTTGCTATTAGGGGCATTACTGTGTGGCATAATGTGTTGTATGTGGCATTACAGTGTGGCATAATGTGAAATAGGGGCATTACAGCATGGCATAAATTTGCTATAAGGGCATTACTGTATGTCTTATGTGTTATACGTGGCATTATTGTGTGGCATGTGTAATGGGCATTGCTGTGTGGCATAATATGTTGTAAGGGGCATTCCGGTTTGGCACACTGTGTTATAAGTTGCATTACTTAGTGTGTCATAATGTGTAAGGCACGTTACTGTATCATGTAACCACACACCTCAAATGTCGTCTTTGGGTGTGTTTGATCTTTGGGGGGGTGCCTGAAACTTTTTTGACATGGGGGAGCAACTTTCTTTGAAGTTCAAGAGAAGTTTACGTTCACCAGAAAAACGATCAGGCAAATGCATCTTAGATTAATGTACAGTCACCTTCAGTGGTGGAACCGACCTAAAATTATCCTCCTGTGTTTTAACACCCACAGACAGATCCTGCACTACCTGAGACAAACCTTGGATCTGATTGGATAATACCTGAGCTTAATTTTGCAAGGCAGGATCCATAGTAAATCTATTCCAGTGGGTAGGCCGGAGATAATGTAATGAATCTCCCCTGTGTTTGCATAAGTCCTCTAGAGTCACTCTAGGGAGGGTTTCTGCTTAGAACAATTGCATGTTGTTCCCATAGAGCAGGCCTGGCCAACCTGTGGCTCTCCAGCTGTTGTGAAACTACAAGTCCCAGCATGTCCTGCCAAAGTTTTGTTATTAGGGAATGCTAAAACAGTTGCAGGGCATGCTGGGACTTGTAGTTTCACAACAGCTGGAGAGCCACAGGTTGGCCTGGCCTGCCATAGAGTATGGCACGCTCACCGGTATTTAGGATGCCACCAGGTCTTAACATCCGGACAATAGGGGCTTATACAAACAGTGGGATTTCACAAGGTAAAACTGGAGTAGTAGTACAAAGGTAATATTAACCATGGAGCAGCCTGCAGTCATGGACACAAGCAAGATAGAATGCACACTGATAAAGAGGTAGCGTGAATATCAGCAATACTAAGTAATAATATCACAGGGTCATTTACCACATAGCAGCGTGCACTGCGGACAATAACAGCATATAATTGCCTATAAACGCAACAGATATATTGCAAGATGGTATAGCAATAAACTCAGATACATATGCAGTTGGCAGCATGGAATTGCAGCACAACATATAATGCAGAATGGAATAGCAATATATTTACCAGCGTGTATATTGCAGAGTATAATAGCAGCAAGTGATATATACATATATTGCAGGATGAAATATCAACAGTACACAACACCAATGGCTTGCAGAGTGGATTTACAGCACAATGAATGTTTCAGATATACTTGTTGCAACAGGTACAGGTAACGCAAGGCAGAGCCAGGACAGGAACCAGAAATACCAAACAGCTGATACAAGAACCAGATGGCATGACTTCCAGAAGAAACTCTCGCCGGCAAGGCAGGAAAGGGCTGGCTGCCCTATAACAGAAGTCAGTTAGGATCTGCGGTTAGAAGATCATCTTGGTTGCAGTTCCCAGTCCTTGTTGTTACTGGGAAACTGCATTTAATCCTGTCTTGTCTGTGTTTAGCTCTTAGCCTGTCATTCCTGTCTGTCTGTGTGCTGATCTCATGTGTTCATTAATCATTGTCTGTCTGTGTGCATTATCAGCTGCACACTAATTAAATGTCTGTGTGCACACTAGTCTATCATTAGGGAGGCTTACAGGGTTGCTCTGATTGGGCACTGTATCTGTTAAATTGCAGCCAGCCCTTCACTCCATGCTGGTGATAGAGTATTCGTGTTTTCGGTTTTGGCTTAGTTTCCTGTCATCCATTCGAGCTCCAGTTCTCCTGCCGTTTGTATTGTGTTATTCTGCCGTATGTGTCATCCAGGTGGCACGGTTCGCTTATCTTCTACCTGCCTTTAGTGTCATCTTGGCGGCTTGGTTCACATACCTGTCCTCTGCCGTTCGTGTCATCCAGGTGGTGCGGACAGTACTCCAGAGTACACCGCACAGCATCAGCTGCTTGTGTCAACCCGACGACACAGGCCGCACTACAGCATCAGCTGCTTGTGTCAACCCGGGAGGCACAGGCCACACTACAGCGTCAGCTGCTTGTGTCAACCTGGCGGCACAGGCCACACTCCAGCTTATTCAGTGCGCCATCCAGTGTACCGATGCCAGTGACTTTATTATTGCACAGATCTTCATCTGCCACATGTTGCCAAGCTTATTTAGCCCTTAAGGTTGCTGCACGGCCCAAAGGCTGCACCATATCCTACGGCCCAAAGGCCGCTATTGGCCAAGTTTACCAGCCCTCAAGTCTGCTACACAGCCCAGAGGCTGCTACCAGCCCATAGGCTGCTCACGGCCCAAATGCCACAACCTGCCAAGTTACTCCAGCCCTCAAGGCTGCTACACAGCCCAGAGGCTGATACCCAACCCACAGGCTGCTACCGGCCCAAAGGCCGCATCTCATCTTCTGGCCCATACAGCCACCCAAGTAAATTCCAGCCCAAAGGCCGCATCTCATCTACAGGGCCACAGCCACTCTTCATATCAGCTGTTCAAGCTGTTACACGGCCGCATCTAGCCAAGGTGATACCAGCCCTCAAGGCGGTTGCAGGACAATATTCTACAGATCATACCCCAGGCTTAACAAAGTCAGAGCCAATCCAGTGTGAGCAAACGAGACTAGCCTCTGGTAATTACCACTATGAGCAGCATAGTGCTGCATGTTCACAGCTTCCCAGCTAGGAGCAATCAGCCTGGACCAAACCTCACTGTGGCTGTCTTTGCCTGTTAACCCTCTCAGCTATGGCCAGAACCTGTAGCAGATATGAGCTGTCACAACGGCTCAGAACAGGTGCTTCCTCAAGGGCACCTCTTTTTCCTTATGTACTGTATATTTCAATATTTCTTTCAGTTTTTATACTACTTTTCTAAAACAAACCTTGTTTGCCAGTCTCTGGTGATTATACTGGAATGCAATATGTTTTAAAGTTTACAGGTGATAATTTTGAAGAATTTGGTGTAAGCTTCCTGCATACGAGAGAGCGAGAGAGAGAGAGAGCGAGAGAGAGAGAGAGAGAGAGAGAGAGAGAGAGAGTGAGAGCAGAGCCGTAACTAGACTTTTTGGTGCCCTGTGCCAGAAAGAGCATTGGCGCCCCCCCATTTTTCAAATAGGGAAATAACGCACCCAAAAAAGTCTATAGCGTTGCTTCCTTCAGCAATTGGGCTTTGTCTGCCAATGGGCTCAAGTCCTTGATATACCCATTTTTAATGCACTTTTGTAATAGCTTATTATGAGCTTGCAAATGAATCTCAATGGGATAACCATTGAGACTCATAAGCTGCAGTCCTACAAAGTCCATATGAAAATTGAGAACTGAGGGCCTGATTCAGATCCGGACGCTGTGCTGCGCTCACTCGTATTGAGCAATTTTTCGCAATCTGCGCATGCATATGAGTCGCAGTGTGCGTGCGCGAACCAGTCAGTGCGATGGGAAAGTGCTCGCCCGTAGCCCGCAGTCGGGCCGCTATTTTGAGTGACAGATAGTACCGTTTGTGGGTGGTAACAGGAAGGTGCTTGAAAACGGGAGTGTGGATGTGCGGACGCAGGCGTGCCCGACTGTCAGAACGGCGTCTAATGGGTGTGCATAATTAGCAAAGTAGCGTCATTACATACGTGACTGGGTTGTATTTTAGACTGAACTGCTCGCAATGTTGTGGTGGGAAAAGGCTACCACAAGCGCTGTGGGCAGCTCCGATGGCTCTCGATGTTCCCGATTAATCCTACAACTGCCGGAGATGACGTGTGTTGCGAGTGGCAAAAGGGCGTCTTTATACAGGTGCGAGCGCATAGTGCAGCCGCTCGCTATTACTTATTGGGCGGCTTTACGTGACGCAGTGCGAGAGCATGATTTAAATAGCCGGCCCCTTTTAGCCAGCGAGCGGCCGCAAATAGCGTCCGGGTCTGAATCAGGCCCTGAGTACAGGTGTATCATAAATTATAATTAATTCTGTTGACTGAGAGTACAGCTGAGGGAGGCAGATTTGTCTGAAATAAAACTATAACACCTTCACACCAGGCTTGCCTGCCCTCCCGATTTGGCCGGGAGCCTCCCGAATATATGGTGCCACTCCCGGCCCCCCCGGAAAGGCAGGCAAGCCAAATTTCTGCAAATGACTGCGATTGCAATGCCGCCGCAGCACAACATAAAGACGCCCACTTCCCTTTACTCACATCCGTAATACCTTGCAAGTCTACGAAAGCATCGGTACCATCGGAGCCTCACGCATAATTAAGGCAGGTCAGACCTCACTCTCCAACTGCTAAACTTCCTGCCGGTATCTAGAGCTCAGTCTGTGTATGCCGTCACAGGGGCTTAATCATGCTCGCCCCTGTAACAGCGTTCAAACCTTCTGACTCACCTGCGTTCGCTAGACCACAATCCCCATCACCATCCATAAACAATACTTCCTGTCAATCACTCTGCCCTGGGTCTGCGTACACACTGCATTGTATGGGAGTCTTTGCCTCTCTGTTCTGGTGTCACCAACAGCTTCAGCAAACCTGTGAGCAAGATCCAATTAGGTATTTCGTTCTACTAAATACACGGGTTGGGTACATGCCAGGGGTCAGAACACTGACAGCGGCATCCTGACATAATCCCGAAACAAGTACATAAGTATACTACCCTAACCCTTCCCCTAACCCACCTATCCTGCAGCCTAACCCTGCCCTCCTGCAGCCTAATCTAACCCCCCCCCCACAACCTAACCCTCTCCCTAGTGCCTAACATGCACTAGGGATGCCAGCAGTTGGGATTCCATCTGCTGTCGGGATTCCTTTGCTGGTAATGCCAGCATCCCGACCGCCGGGATGGTGACTACATCCTAAATACAGAGGATAAGCTGATGAGGAGGCTGTTACACTACACTTTCATTACCATGCTAAATCCGGGATCGGTATGAATGACCGCCGGTCCTATACCCGGCAATTCAAATCCCGACGCTGGAAGACCAGAAGTAGTGAAGATCAC
Source organism: Taudactylus pleione (assembly GCA_031769625.1). Taxonomy (NCBI): domain Eukaryota; kingdom Metazoa; phylum Chordata; class Amphibia; order Anura; family Myobatrachidae; genus Taudactylus; species Taudactylus pleione. The sequence continues at coordinate 1,524,084 of JAUIMM010000033.1, read as the reverse complement.
GAAAGCTAAAAAAGCTAAGTATAACTATCTCTCTACGCCACCTAACCCTAACCTCCCCCCTAGTGCCTAACCCTCCCCATAAGCGCCTAAACCTAACCCCCCCGTCCCCGCATCCTAAACCTAAGTCTCCCGGGGGTGCCTAACTCTAACCTCCCCCCGGGGGTACCTAAAACTTACCCCCCCTTTCCTAAGCCTAACACTCCCGGACGGGGTGCCTAACCCTAAGTCCTCGAGAGCCCCTAACCTAACCCTCCCCTCCCTCCCACGCCCGGCTCACCTTCGGTCGGTATGCCTGGCGTCAGGCTCCCGGCATAGGCATAATGTTAGGCATCAAGATTTCAACGCCTATCATTAGTCCCGTCGGGATTTCACAGTTGGGAAGCCGGCGGTCGGCATTTCGACCGTCGGCTTCCTGACTGCATCCCCTAAATCCAAGTCCCAATGTATTCAGGGTGTTCTGAAGGCAAATAGAAAATGTCACATAAGTAGCCCTCGAGGAGTTCAGGGCCGTAACTAGGGTGGTGGGGCCGGTGCGCCCGCACTGAACTCATATGCTCTGTGGGCGGAACCGGCCGCCTCCACCTGCGATCACAGCCATTACCTCTTCTAACGCCCGCCATAACGTATAATAGTAGCGGTGTGACAGGCACTTTATCTGCCGGGCGCACCGCTACTAATACACATTACACAAGGCCAGGCAGCGCTGTGGTCAGGGCCGCAACTAAGGGGTGCCGTACTTAAGGTGGTGCCGGGGAGAGGCATCCCGGCCTTGAGAGGCACAGAGACACCGTCAGTTTAATGTAGTGACGGTCGCAAACCAATCAGTGCTCGTGGACCGGCGGCCAATGAGCAGAGGCTCCTGGTCCTTGAGCTCCAACTGGTTTGCAAACGGCGCCACATTACAATGACGGCAGTACTGACAGTTCCCCGTGTGGCAGCCCCGTCCCGCGCCACCCCTAGCTCACCCACCGCACGGCCCTGGCAGGTAAGAGAAGGCAAATGGGGCCTTACTGTGGCTTTATGTAAAAGAGGCCTTACTGTGGCATAATGTGTAAGGGGCATTACTGTGGCATAATGTGTAAGGGGCATTACTGTGGCATAATGTGTAAGGGGGCCTTACTGTGGCATAATGTGTAAAGAGCCTTACTGTGGCATAATGTGTAAGGGGCATAACTGTTGGATAATGTATAAGGGGCATTACTGTGGCAGAATGTATTGTAAGGGACATTACTGTGTTGCTTGTGTTGTAAGGGGCATTACTGTGGCATAATGTGTTATAAGAGTCATTAATGTGTGGCACAATGTGTTATAAGGGGTATTACTGTGTCACAAAACTACACACCCTTTACGTCCTCTATGTTGTATTTTTTTGGGGGGGCACCAAATTATGGCGACAAAAATCCTAGTTTCGGCCCTGTTGTGCTCCGCCCCCTCCCTGTTTCACTAGTGTCACTGTCTCGGCTTCCCCCTCGCCTCCCATCTGCTGAGAAACTTTGTACTGAAGGTAACTAAGTACTGCTTTTTAGAAAGAAACCTGGGGGGGGATCTGTACTGTGTGGCATAATGTGCAAGTAGGGGGTGGGGATTTGCACTATGTGGCATAATGCGTATTTAACATTACAACTGTTGGCATAATGTGTAAGGGGCATCACTATTGTGGGCATAATGTATAATGGGCACTACTACTGTGTGGTCATATTGTGTAATGGGCATTACTACTGTGGGCATAATGTCTAAGGGGCCAGGGCCGCCGACAGCCGCGCCGGACCCATGTGAGAGGGGGCGTGGCCTTATCGTGGAAGACGTGGCCACGCCCCCTTAGGAAAAAATAATTGCAGTGTCCCTCAGCCTGGCGCACAGCCAATGAGGGGCGCGATCAGCGTGATCGCTCCCCCCATAGGCATAGCAGACTGCTCTAGCAGCCGCGAGAAGTCTCCCAGTGCAGCCCAGCACACAGCAGCGTGTGCTGGGCTCCTGTGATGTAAGAGGGAGGGGGAGCGGTGCCGGACCCGGGCCCCTTCAGCAAGCCCAGGTAATTAGTACCCGCCACCCCCTTTCGGCGCTCCTGTAAGGGGCATTACTACTGCGTGGTCATAATGTGTAATGGGCATTACTACTTTATAGCATAACGTGTGTATAAGGGACACTACTATGTAGTGTCACGTGAATAAGGGGCACTACTGTGTCTCGAAATGTGAATTGGAGGTACTATATTGTGGTTACGCCCTTTCCCTTTGAGACCATTCCCTTTTTTCATCCGTGTTCCTGTGACGTGCACTATCCCTGTGTACAATATGGGAGGGGGGGGGAGGCACCAATGCACTCTCTAGCACAGGGCACCAAAATGTCTAGTTACAGCTCTAATCATTTATTCGATCACAGCAAGGCAGTTACTACTGTACATGTTTCCCCAGAAATTGGTAGACAAACACTTGCCCCACTTGCTGTATTTCTTTCTTAGGAGGGTACAGGTTGTGACTGGGGACAAGGAGAGTGCTGAAACCAACAGACTGGGTGGCCATTGGCTTACAGTATGGTAGAAACCAGTGACAGGGAGACTTCTATTATGGGGCAGTAACTAATAGCAACTATGCTTTTTTTTGTTATGTTTTTTTTTTTCTTTTTAACCTAAACCATGAAGTGACTTATTTTAACCTTTTGTATAATAATTTATACAAGTGGTGATTTAAGTTTTTTTTTTTTTTTTTTAAGTACTTTAATCAATTTAACAATTTGACTTGGAGCTGTGATGATTAGTTCCTCTCAATGTACGATGATGTCGTTTACTTATGTTTTCTGAAAGCAAAGAAAACGGTATAATAATAGAAATGCTTTGTTCTATTTGCTCTGATCTATGTTTGGAAAAATGTGATACGTAAACAACCACAGAGTAAAAACTCTTCTAGCCTACCATGTGGCTCACAGGTTTATTATTGTTGCAAGTCAATGACTAAGCACGTGAGACAGACTTTCAGGAAGATATGCCATTACTAAGAAGTATACAGTTATCAGCTTATGATTCACAGTATGATTATCCAGAAAGTATTCTGTAAAAAAAACCAAACAACAGTCAGCTCTCTTGTAACATGTCTAAATATTTTTGGAGTTAAAGTACCATATAATAGTGATTTGTGCGGCAATGTTTCTAATTGTCACTCTGAGAGGAGACGGCACACTAGGATATATGGTTACATTTATAAGTTTAGGCAACGGTTACTAGACAATACATTCCAAAACTTTTTTTATGAGGTCTAAAATCTGTTTGGATATCCATGAGACTTTTGAACATCTTTAGAGGTTTATTGGCAGTACATCTTATTCATACCTACAGCCATGGCCAAAAATTTTGAGAATGACACAAGTATTGGTTTTCACAAAGTTTGCTGCTTCAGTGTTTTTAGACCTTTTTGTCAGATGGTACTATGGTATACTGAAGTAACATTACAGGCATTTCATAAGTGTCAAAGGCTTTTATTGACAATTACATTAAGTTTATGCAAAGAGTCAATATTTGCAGTGTTGACCCTTCTTTTCCGAGACCCCTGCAATTCGCCCTGGCATGCTGTCACTCAAACTTCTGGGCCACATACTGACTGATGGCCGCCCATTCTTGCCTAATCAATGCTTGGAGTTTGTCAGAATTTGTGGGTTTTTGTTTGTCCACCCGCCTCTTGAGGATTGACCACAAGTTCTCAATGGGATTAAGGCCTGGGGAGTTTCCTGGCCATGGACCCAAAATTTAAATGTTTAGTTCCCCGAGCCACTTACAGTACTTATCACTTTTTCCTTATGGCAAGGTGCTCCATCATGCTGGAAAAGGCATTGTTCATCACCAAACTGTTCTTGGATGGTTGGGAGAAGTTTCTTTTGGAGGATGTTTTGGTATCATTCTTTTTTCATGGCTGTGGCCCTGATTCAGAGACGGATGCTCTGAAAGAGCGCTTGCTCTGAACCTAGGCGTTTGTTTTTTTTGTGCGGCCTCCTGGCCACTCGCATAGCTGTAGGTGACCACCCACAGCTATTCCGAGCGGCCAGGATGATGGTCGCGATGGTCAAGACCATCGCGACTATCAGGCTTGTGACGAGACCCTTGTGGTAGGGTCTTGTGGCTGCAAGCCCCGGAGAGCTTTTGGCTCTAATAGAGCCGGAAGCTCTCCCACTTACATCACTGGTGATATCAGTGGCGCCGCCCACAAACGGCAGGCTTTCGCTTGGGAACGGAATGGATTCTCCATGTGATATTAAAGGGACACGGTGGGATTAATATGCTATTCAAATACTTATAAAAGGTGCTTGCCTGTATATTGGAATATACTGTTGAGACCAACTCATATTACTTATACATCCATGTGATATTTGATTCCATAAGAGTATTATACATGCACAACAGCACACTATGGGCCTGATTCAGACCCACTCGCGAGCGGCTGTCCGCTCGCAAGTGGGTCGATGTTATGCAGTGAGCATGCGCACGACGGAGGGAGCTCCGTCGTGCGCATGCGCCTGACGCGACGAGCGAAGGAAAGTCCTTCGCTCGTTGTGTCCGATCAAAGGGGGCGTGCTGTCAATGTTGATTGACAGCACGCCCCCTTTGGTGGGCGTGCCGGGGGCGTGCCTCCCTGACGGGGGCGTTCCCACGGGAACGCCTCCCGTCAGAAGCCGGCCCACTGACATCACTAGTGATGTCAGTGGGAGTGATTTTGGCTCTGATAGAGCCAAAATCACTCCGGAGCTTGCGGTTGAAAACCTCAACCGCAGGCTCCGGCTCGCAATTTCGATGGTCGCGATGGTCTCGACCATCGCGGCCATCAAAAAGCACGCTCGTATAGCCTGTGGGTGGTGACCCACAGCTATACGAGCGTCCAGGAGGACGCTCCATGAAAATGGAGCCCGGCCCTCATTCAGAGCGTGCGCTCTGCTCAGAGCGTACGGCTCTGAATGAGGGCCTATATAGTGTATGAATTGGAGACATAATGACTGAGCACCAATTAGTATTTTAATCTCTTTATTCCTTATTCTGTGTTTATATTTTGTTGTGTTTTAACCTTACAACCAAAGTGGTTATTAAAGTAACAAATAAAAGTAATATATTATGCTTATTACTGCGAGATTTTGTGCACTCGTATGGGGATTCTTTTTTCTATTTTTGAGTTTGTTATCTTTCGTGTTGTGTATGCACCAGGAAAAGCCGGTGGAGACTTGGAAATCTATAAACTTGAAAGTAAAAACACTGCACATGACAGACATCATTCACATGAGCGGCACAGATGGCGTAGTGGTTAGCATTACTGCCTCACTGTCAAGAGTTCAATTCCTTTTTAAGGGCCTGATTCAGAGATGTACGCTAATGCCATCGCAGCTGCTTTGGCGTGTCTATAGTGGGTGCAGGTTTACCTCTCCGGAGTCTGCAGACAGAAATCACTGGGAAAATGGCGCGGTGGCCATATCCTGGAGATTTACTCATGTGTCTGGGAGCATAGTGCGGGCGCCATGTTCCCAGAGACCTGCGCATGCGAAGTAGACTCTGGCACAAAGCCAGCATCTACTGTGCTGCTGGAGAAGAGGGGGCCTACACGGAGGCAGCACGCGGACCCCCTGATCTCCTACACTGTCCCTGTGCAGCTGCGAATCTGTAGGCCGTAGCTGTGCAAAAATCTGCACGTCGCAGCCTCCTGGATTTGTATTGAGACGCTCTCCTGCGGCGTCGCAAATCCAAGCGACTGCGTACAAAGATGCAGCATCGGACACAGGGCCTAATTCTGCAAGGATCGGAATTGCAAAGCTACAATTGCGATCCTTACAGATATGGTCAGGGCCGCCATCAGGGGGGGGGGACTGCTGGGACTGGAGTCTCGGGCCCGGACCCTGGAAAAACAGGGGGGGTTCGTCCGCTCCTACGGCTGCTACACAGCCTGCAGCCCCACACTACCCCATTAACAAAAGCAGGAGGCCCGGCCACTGCCTGCCGTCGCCAACCCGGTTGTATTTGGAAGCTGGGCTGCTCCACCACCAGCCTACAGCTACAGGAGCAGGACACGCTGCGGCCTGCTGTTAAATAAAGTTTTGGCCACGCGTGAGGTCATGACGTCACGCCGCTCCGCACCACTGAAGGGAGAGGTCGAGGAGCCCTGATTCACAGGCGTTCGCAATTTGCGAGCGCTCGGTCTAAATCAGGGTGGGCAGTTTTTTTTTTCACCGGCCTCCAGGCCGCTCGCTAAGCTTTTGGTGACCACCCACAGCTTTAGCGGGCGGCCTGGCGATGGTCGCGATTATCGCCAGTCTCCATCCCTGCACTGAATGCCAAAGCCGCGATCAGAGCTACCGCCACGGGCGTATCTATAATGGGTGCAGGGTGTGCAGGGAACACGGCCCCCTGGGTCAAGGGGGGCCCGCAACGCACACCCTTCACCCATAATATTACTTACCTCTCCATTGTCCCATGTCGGCACGGGGGTCCGGTGCTGTAAAACGATGGCCGCGGCGGTCATTTTCCCATCGTATGCGCAATACAGGGAAAATGGCCGCCGCAGCCATTTTCCCGGTGACCTGTCCATATACTATAGACTCTGGGCACACTCTAGTGCCCAGAGTCTATAACTCCGGCGCTGGCCTCACAGGGCCAGTTGGGGGGGTGAGTTCTTTGTATGTGCATCATAAAACATATATATTTTTATAGGCAGACCTTTGACCATAATGGGACTTGACATGATGTCTTTGTTCATTATTCAATAAATGCTTTGATATTTTTTTGCTTACTTTGGTGTGCTGGCCCTTTCTCATGAGCCTCTGGTGGAATTGAAAAGACTGTTTTATGTTGCATTACGTTGTGCCTCAGCACCTTAAAATTCCGGAAGTTTCTGCAATTCTATAATATATAAATATATATATATAATAGAGATATATATATATATCAATGTAAAGTCGGCAGTCCACAGCATAAAATTGTCCTTGCCCAGGTGCCCTCAGACGGTTGTATAGCAAAACAAACTGCGGCACTCACAGGACCTTGTATATAATACTCCAGAAATCAACAGGTCTAAGTTCGACGTTTCAGTCTCACCAACGTTTATTAAGAAAATCCTGCGTTTGCCCCAGGGTCCAGTCATAATTAACAAGGGGGTAATTAGGAAAAAGCTGGAGAGGAAAGTCTGAGCACTGGTCTGGATTAATAATTTTTGGCCAAAATATTTGTCATTTTTTATTATTGTGTATGAATAAGGTAGCAGGGAAGGGGGATTGTGGGGGGTAGGCCAAGGAGGTGTTGGGGGGGGGGGGGCCTGCCTATTTTGTCAGTCCCGGCCCCACAATTTCTGATGGCAGCCCTGGATATGGTAATGCAGCAGGAGGCATCATGCCTCCTGTGCATTACTTTGGTGAGCTGCGTTGTCCAACGCAGCATCGGATAATCTGCGTACTATAGGACGTCTGCGGTGACCGATGGGGTCCCGCAGCCGGCCGCCGCAGTTTAGAGGAAGAGGCCAGGAAATCTCAGTCAACCGGCGGAGAGTCTGGCTTCTTCCCTCCCCCGCAACGGCAGCAAAACGCCTCCGTTTTCGGGAAACAGAGGGCATCGCCGCCCCCTCCCCGCCCACAAACGGCAGCAGACTGTCATTCACTGACAAACTGCTGCCAGTCTGCAAGGGAATTAGCAGGACCCATTCGGCACACCGCGCTGGTTTTCAAACAAGGGGAAGCTGCGTTCAGCAGTGCACTGCTGATTCAGGCCCACAGATCAGTCAATTATTGGACGAGTAACCCTGTCGTAGCGAAGAATGGCCGCAGGAACTGATACGGAGGAGCCATTTTTAGTGTATGGGATTGCAGTCGCAGGCTGAGACACAGTTGTGACATACCTGTTTTCGTCGCCACCCACGTACAGTCCCTGCCTGTCAATCACTTTGCGAATAAATCCTCACAGGCAACATCGTTAATGAAACTTGGCACATACGCAGACCACCGATAATCGTTCAACTGCGTAAACATTGGCATTGCGTCCATCTCTGAATCATGTTCCGAGGTGTAGAGTTTGTATGTTCTCCCCATCTTTGCACAAGTTTCCACCAGGTGCTCTGGTGTATTTAGAACTGGTGCAGGGTGTGCGGTGCACATGGGGGGTCCACACCGCACACCCATTTATTCAATATTTATTTACCTCTCCGGAGTACCGCGTCACCGATAGCAACGCTGTACAAATCGCCTGGAAAATGGCCGCCTGGCATTTTGCGGCTGTGCAGTAGGGAAATCGCCGGTAAAATGGCTGCAGCACCACTTCCCCGGCGATCTGCACAGTAAACTCTGGCCCAGAGTCTACTGCGCTCAATGTGATGCCGGCCGACAGGGAGAGAGGAGCGGGCCCCGGACGGAGACTGCACACGCACCCCCTCCTCTCTTAATACGCCCCTGGTTAGGGAATATAGATTATAAGCTCCACTGGTGCAGGAATTGATGTGAATGACTGAAATATGGTTGTGAAGCACTGCGTAATATGTGTGCTCTATATTAATAACTGCTTAATAAACGTGCACGGTTTTCACGGCAGGGGCTGCGCACACTCCCCCAGGAACTGATTAATTGTGAATACAGGGCCTGATTCAGACCCACTCGCAAGCGCATTGCGCTGGCAAGCGGGTCGATGGTGGCCCAGTGTGCACGCGCGACGTGTGCGTGAGCCCCGGAGCGAGTGCAAAAAGGACTCACTACAAAAGGGGCGGCTGTCGATGTTGATCGACAGCACGCCCTGTTTTGTAGGCGTGGCCGGGGGGTGATTTCACAAGCGGAGGCGTTCCCAAGCGAACGCCTGCCGTTTGTGGGCGGCCCCACTGACATCGCCAGTGATGTCAGTGAGAGAGCTTCCGGCTCTATTAGAGCCAGAAGCTCTCTGGGGCTTGCGGCCACGAGACCCTACCACAAGGGTCTCGTCGCAAGCCCGATGGTCGTGATGGTCTTGACCATCGCGACCATCATCATGGCCGTTCGCAATAGCTGTGGGTGGTCACCCACAGCTATGCGAGCGGCCAGGAGGCCGCAACTAAAAAAAAAAGAGCGCCCGCCCTGATTCAGAGCGAGCGTTCGCTTTTTGCGAGCGCCTCTGAATCAGGCCCACAATTCGCTATGTATGTGGTCTTTAATCCTAATATAAGTTTTGGATTGCTTAGCTTCAAATTCTGGTCAGGGAGTATGACAATGGGGGTACCAGTCTGCGCACCTCTTTGCAGTGTTAACCTAGACAGTTGCTTTGACTGGTTATTAAACATGAAATAGGAGGCATCATTCCTATAATTCTAACTCCAACCACACCTTATAATTATCTGCATTTATTTAGTGCCAACCCATCCTCTCCATTCCCTTTACAAAAAAAAAGGGGGTCAGAGCTGACGTCACAAACGTGATACCGACTGCAAGAGCTGTGAGTTCTCACAAGGCATCCCTGTGTGAGCAACGTGTCCACAAATGATGATGAGCTGTGCCTCTCCTGGATGATGCCAGCACCCCTGCCTGTACCCAATCTCTTAGCTGCTGCTGCTCAGCTCTCCCAGCCCTGCAATCAGTGTTAGCAATGTAAGGTGATCTCATTTATAAAACATTGCTGCTGCTGCTCCTGAAGCCAGGCAGGACTGGCTCTTTAACAAGGGGGCATTTAACTCTCTCCTCTTTTTTTTCTCTCATATGTATTCCTTCCAGTGCTGAGCTGCTGCTTCAAAGAATGAATAATGACCGCCTCTGTCTGCAGCAGCCCAGGGTTGTTGTTGCTGCTGCTGCTGCTGCATGCACAGAGCAAGGGATACATTGCTCTCCTGGCCAGGGAAGGTGAAGGCAATGGGCTGTCTACACCGGAGAGCTGCAAATAATCCATCCTGCTGAGGGGTCGTGTGCATGCCCGCTGCTGTACCAGGCCTGTGTATGCTGGTGGTGGTGGTAGTGCCGTGCCTCCATCCCTAGCCAGCCAGCATCCACACTGACTGACCTGCTGCTGCTGCTGCTGCTGTCACTGCTGGAAGAGAGAGAGAGAGAGAGTCCACCCACATGCCTAGACCGTTAAATAGGCAGCAAGTCTCATGTGCATCTCTCAGTGAGACCGCAGCACTAAGCACAAGCTGAGCAAAGAAGCAGCAGAGCTGATGGACGAACCAAAGGGTGAGTAAGGTGCTGATCACACTGTACTGCTGGCTGCTGTAACCCTTTCCCTGCACAGCTGAGCAGGGACAATACTTCACATAAACTTTTTTCTTTTTTTTTTTTTTTCAATGCTGAAATCATTCAAAATAATAATATTAATAATAATAATAATAATAATAATAAAAACTGCAATATATAATGTTTAATTCAAAAAGGAACAACAATAATAATAATAATGAAAAAAAAACAAAACACCTGAAATAAATGACCTGAATTGATATTTATTTTTATTTTTTTTAATTAATTATTGCTACTTGGAAAAGTTTTAAAAATAATACTGGTATAAGTTGGTATCGCTCACAGCTGGATATTATTATAGTAATTATCGCTCATTTGCCGCAGAGTGTCTTTGTCGTTATATAGCATATTAGCCTTTGTACTTGTTGGACCACTCTTGCCAGCGTATGCATCATGGCTGCCAATTGGTTTAATGTATTTATATAGCGCCAGCCTATTGCGTTGTGCTTTGCTGTCCTCTGTTCTGTCCGTTGCCTGTCTTTATTCCAGCCTGGGTACTTGACTACTTTTTCAACAAAATGTCAATATATGTCTTATCATTAGTCTGTTTGATCTTTTAGTGACAGAACCCACATTACCTCTGTGAATTAACCTTACGATCCATGGTTGTAGTTCCTTTACTTTTATCAGCAAATTAAATATCTATCTATCTATCTCATATCTATCTATCTCATATCTATCTATCTATCTATCTATCTATCTATCTATCTATCTATATCATATCTATCTATCTATCTATCTATCTATCTATCTATCTATCTATCTATCTCATATCAATCTATCTCATATCTATCTATCTATCTATCTATCTCATATCTATCTATCTCATATCTATCTATCTATCTATCTATCTATCTATCTATCTATCTATCTATCTATCTATCTCATATCTATCTATCTATCTCATATCTATCTATCTCATATCTATCTATCTCTCTATCTCATATCTATCTATCTATCTCTCTATCAATCTATCTATCTATCTATCTATCTATCTATCTATCTATCTCATATCTATCTATCTCATATCTATCTATCTATCTATCTATCTATCTATCTATCTATCTATCTATCTCATATCTATCTATCTATCTATCTATCTATCTATCTATCTCATATCTATCTATCTCTCTATCTATCTCATATCTATCTATCTATCTATCTATCTATCTATCTATCTCATATCTATCTATCTCATATCTATCTATCTATCTATCTATCTATCTATCTATCTCATATCTATCTATCTATCTATCTATCTATCTATCTATCTATCTATCTATCTATCTCATATCTATCTATCTATCTATCTATCTCATATCTATCTATCTATCTATCTATCTATCTATCTATCTATCTATCTGTCTGTCTGTCTGTCTGTCTGTCTGTCTGTCTGTCTGTCTGTCTGTCTGTCTGTCTATCTATATATATACCCATGACTATTAAGGAACTGGAGACTAATACAAAAATGCTGGTAATAATACTTTGCGTATGATTCCTATTTGATTGTTCACTATAAGTTTGCTAGAACTGTATCATTGGGACCTAAACTTAATGACATAACAAACCATCTTGCATCATTGCAAGCTATGTTGGGGGTTGAGTATGTGCACCCGGTACAGTACGAATGCTGAGGTGGATAACAGGGTGCATTAATCTAATCATCTGAGTCCTGCAACTTTTTGCCCGGCAGCTGTGAAGAAGCCATGCGTTTGTGGGCTACTATAGTTAAGCCACTGGCATCAAAGAAGGGTCTCATTGTGTTGTGTGTTTCTGTTCTCAGGGAGGTGAGTTGTATTGGTGAAGCAATGGTGCGTACATTCTACATTATCTGTATAGTTTCAAGGTATGCTGTCCCCAGTGTCTGAGCTCTCTGCTCTGGAGAGAGCAGTGTGGAGTTACCCATAGGCTTGTCCGAGTTACATTACACATCTGAATGGTAAGGGGGAGGGGTAACAATCCTCATTCCTGGGGTGTTGCTAGAAGTTATGTTTCTCATTTTGCAGAACAGAATGACCTTGCTGTGCAGCCAGATAGTGCCGGGCAGTATTGCTGGGAGCACATCGCCATGTATTACAATCTAGGCATGGGAATTGCTGGTAACCCTGGTTTTGGATTTGTGCCAGTGATGAAGTTGTGCAGAAATCATTTTGGGGAAAACCTTGTATCTATTTTTGCGTCCGCATATGAGCATCTCCTCGTTAACTTTTCTTTTTAATTATGTGTTATTTAATAATCTAAGAAAGTGTCTCTCTCTTTCTCGCTATCTTGGCCGGTGTCCTGTCATTGCTCTGGTACTTAGGGCGTTATCTGCTCAGCACAAACAAGTAGCCAACATTAGCTGGGAACGCCATCTTTGCAGCAGCGTTATCGGACACTGCCGGCAGAGTTTTTCCGTCACAAACCGCCAAATGTTACATTTCAAAACCTACTTGGCCTAAAATGCAGCACAGATAAAGATCAATGTAAAAGTGCCTCATCTACCTATCATTTGTAGTTCACCCTAGTCAGATCTACTAAAGGTTATTGAAGTGTAGGACCCCACCCCCCTTTGGTTTTTCTAAGTAGCCCGACCACAATTTCTAACCAATATGACTGGATTGGGTCTTCACTTACCGGTACACATGCTAAAAAAAAAAAAGCCCATTTATCGACAGGAAGAATGAGTCATTTTTTGACAGTAGCCTCAAACTGCCCCCTTACCACCCTGCTTCCCACAGGTTTAGATGGATAAATAAATAAATAGATAGCTAGTGTTAAAACCAGTACAACCTTGCCAAAAAAGGAGATTATAAAGCCGCCCACTTCCAATTACATACATCCGCAAGTCAGCGAAAACATCGGTAACATCGGACCCATACGCACAGTTGTGGCTGAGCTTGACCTGACTCACAGACTGTGAAGCTTCCTGTCGCCTTCTAGACCTCTGCCTGCGTATACGCCGTCTCTGGGGCTTAATTATGCACGCCTCTGTATTGGCGTTCAAACGCACAGGTACGCCTGCGTTCCTTCGACCAGCCCCCCTCTCCACCCCCAAATGGCACTTCCTGTTAATCATTTTTCAGTGGCGCTGTGTATCCGCTGCTGGTTCGCACACGAGCACTGCGGTGCGTACGCAGGCACAGAACGCAAACATCGACCGGGGGCGTGCAAACACAGACTTGCGAACCAACAGGCCCTTAGTCAAGCAGTACGCTTCTGCATTACAGATCAGTGACTCCTCAGCGATATCCTGCCTTTTAAAAAATGTTTGCATACTGAACCTATTAAAATGTTTTCCACTTTCTTGCTGATCAAATCAAGTACCTAAATCATTGTAATGTCTTGGTAACTGTGATATTATATGTTGGGTTGTTAGCTGTGAGCCTAGCCTCTGGAGGGTACAGAGAGAAGGGTATTACTCTGGAGACTTTCTGTGCTTTGTTGTAAACACCAAATGTACTTTCTGTAGCTATACAGCTTGTATACCCAAAGGGAATGAGGCAGGTGTATATGCAGCACTTGTTTTATAAGCCCCTGGTATCTCATTCTCCCATAGCACAATGAAATGTTGGTTTCTGGTAATATGAAAAAGTCTTGGTGGGTTCAGTGGAAGTAAGGGCTCAATCCAATTGTTTGTGAAGGGTGCGATGTGCTATTACCTCAGCGTTAAAACGCTGGCAATGGCACCACATCTCGCGGCCCGCTCCGAGCCAGAAATTGCTAAATATTGCTCGGAGACCTATGGGGCTGAAAGCACGTTTATGCAGATTCAGGCTGCCGTCAAGTGCGACCGCTGTCGCGATGTCTCGCAGCCACGAGTACATTTACAGGAAACATCTTTTTTGTTAAACCTCCAAATAGCTTATGAGTGAATGCATAAGTATTTATGGCAGAGTTTCCCAAACTCTGTATTACAGTCTAGGTTTTAAGGATATTCATGCTTGAGCACAGGTGACTTAATTAGTACCTCAGTCAATTTGATTTAACCATCTGGACCCAAGCATGGATATCCTTAAAACCTGATCTCGAATGGCGGAGTTTGGGAAATACTGGCATAGTCCTTGCAGTGTATGTGTGCAGTGTATGTGTGCCTGGTATGTGTGCAGTGTATGTGAGCCTGGTATGCAGTCGGGATGCCAACAGTCTAAATCCCGACTGTCCAATCGCGGCCAACAGTCTAAATCCCGACTGTCTAATCGCGGCAAGGCTGTAATGACAGGTGTCGAAATCCCGATGCCTGTCATTTTACCTACGCCAGGAGATAAGCCGGGCACCAGGTGCGGACAGCCGCTTTATGTTAGGGGCCCCTGGGGGGGACTTAGGGTTAGGCAGCCCCCCGGGAGACTTAGGTTTAGGCAGCGGGGAAAGGGGGGTTAGGTTTAGGCACTTGGGGGGGTTTAGGGTTAGGCACCCCTAAGGAAGGGTTAGGGTTAGGGGGGGGTTAGGTTAGTTTGTACTCCTGCTGTCAGGATCTTCACCTCTGCTGGGCTTCCACTATTGGGATTTGAACCGCTGGCCTTGTATGTGTGAAGTGTGTGTGTGCAATGTATATGTGCCTTGTATGTGTGTAGTGTATGTGTGCAGTGTATGTGTGCCTTGTGTGTGTGCAATGTATGTGTGCCTTGTATGTGTGCTTTGTATGTGTGCCTTGTATGTGTGCAGTGTGTGTGCCTTGTATGTGTGCCTTGTTTGTGTGCAGTGTATGTGTGCCTTGTGTGTGTGTCTTGTGTGTGTGCAGTGTATGTGTGCTTTGTGTGTGTGCAGTGTATGTGTGCCTTGTATGTGTAGTGTATGTGCACAGTGTATGTGTGCAGTGTATGTGTGCCTTGTATGTGTGTAGTGTATGTGTGTACAGTGTATGTGTGCAGTGTATGTGTGTAGTGTATGTGCGCAGTGTATGTGCGCAGTGTATGCGCGCAGTGTATGTGCGCAGTGTATGTGCGTAGTGTATGTGTGCAGTGTATGTGTGCAGTCTATGTGCGCATTGTATCTGCGCAGTGTATGTGTGTAGTGTATGTGTGTAGTCTGTGTGCGCATTGTATCTGCGCAGTGTATGTGTGTAGTGTATCTGCGCAGTGTATGTGTGTAGTGTATGTGTGCAGTGTATGTGTGCAGTGTATGTGTGCCTTGTATGTGTGTAGTGTATGTGTGCCTTGTATGTGTGTAGTGTATGTGCGCAGTGTATGTGCGTAGTGTATGTGTGCAGTGTATGTGTGCAGTCTGTGTGCGCATTGTATCTGCGCAGTGTATGTGTGTAGTGTATCTGCGCAGTGTATGTGTGCAGTGTATGTGTGCAGTGTATGTGTGCCTTGTATGTGTGTAGTGTATGTGCGCAGTGTATGTGTGCAGTCTATGTGCGCATTGTATCTGCGCAGTGTATGTGTGTAGTGTATGTGTGCAGTATGTGTGCAGTCTATGTGTGCAGTCTATGTGTGCTGGCTGGTGATAACCCCTACTCTCTTCTGCATATGGCAAGCTTGTGAGCAGGGCCCCATTACATCTTTGTCTGTTTGCTTATAAATAGTCTTGTTTACTTTCGGTCTTCGATCTGAGCTGTAAAGCAATGCAGCATATACTAGCACTATATATAAAGAAATGATAATAAAACTGTATTTTGCGTATAAAGTCAGTGCACATAAAATAGGAGAGATGAGACCTATAAATTTGGTGTGATACTAAAAATAAATATCTTATTATTAGTTGGGTGATACAGAGCGTGTGCTCCAGGTAACAAAATAATTTACATCAGTTCTCAGGGCGGCGCTTGGCCATCCCAGCTCTCCTTCTAACTTAGGGTTGGGCAATAAGCGGCCCCCCCAGCTGTTGTAGAACTACACATCCCAGCATGCCCTGCCACAGTTTTGCTACTTGGCCATGCTAAAACTGTTGCAAGCATGCTGGAACTTGTAGTTCAACAACAACAGGAGGGCCAATTATTGCCCACCCCTAACTGTACTGTCCCGGGTCTCACACCGCTGCCATAGTCTGGGAATGGATCTGTGTGAATCAGCTGCATCTGATTCACCGTCAGACTGTCACTCATTTGCAGTGTTCCGGAGCGCTTAGTGTAGGGAGAGAGACATGATCAAAGTCTCACTCGTTGTTCTAAGCTTAACACCGAAGCAGGCTTGTTGCTGCCGCCTGGTAACCCATTGAGGCCACTTCCCAGGCAGCACAGGTGGGAATTACACTCAGACATTTCTCTTGCCTGTATTTTGGTCATGGCCCCTTACTGTTGGAGCAATGTGTCAAGTATTGCAGCAATGTATATAAATCATGTCCTTGTCCTGCACTGTAATGTACTGTAAGTTACTTGTTTCTTGTTCACTTATTAGTTTTATGTACTATGTAAGGCGCTGCGGAACACTTGTGGCGCCTTATAAATAAAGGATAATAATAACATTAATACTTTGATATGTGCAGACACAGCTGCAGTGCTATACAGTGAAGGCATACACAAAGAATGTTATCAGTATAATAAACAGGTCAGGGATGTTTTGACAAACATTTAAATGCATGACAAGCAGGTGTGTAAGCACATAGGTGTTCCATGCCTACTCTTGCTTGATATTGTAGTTCTATTGTATAAATAAACTAGCTATTGTCATTTCACCTTTTTATATGTGACACAACAATACCAATCCATTTACAATTGTTCCCTTCACACCTACAGTAGCTCACTACCAAAACACAGTGCTGATCTATATGATGATTTAGGGGCCTAATTATCATTCAATATTTGCACCTGTTTTCAGGGGATACCTTTAAATATCAAGTACCACCCCAATGTATGAAGGAGGGACCGCAGCAGATAGTTTTCTATGAGGGCCGCAAAACTGTCAGATTTAAATAGTACCGTTACGCCGTCAGAGCGGCCGATTGGTAAGCTATACACACCAATCGGCTGCTCGATATGTCTGGTCAGACATCGCAACTGGATGGGCATTTAAATTTGCTTGTCCAGTTGAGATGTCAGTGTTGGGGGTCCCTCCAGCCAGTGTATGGGCGGTCGGCGGGTCGCACCCATATACCTGTGCTGCAGGGTCAAACTGATATGTCTGTGAACGACGTGTGTATCCAGCATAACACATCGCAGGGACGGGCTTCTTTTGGAGGCCCTGTCCCTGAATAGCGGATAACAGCGATAAGAAATTACAATTATCAGGTCTAAAACCTTATAATTGATAAATCTGCCCCCTTAAGAGGAGATGTATCAATCCTTCTAAAGGTGATGGGTGGAGAATTTGCCTCCACCGAGCAACCAATCAGATTCTAACTGAAATTTAATAGAATGTACTAGATAAGTGATAGCTGAAATCTAAGTGGTTGATATGGGGAACATCTCCACATCCTCGATAGAATGTTTGATACAACTCACCCAAAGTCACAACAGCCTCTTAATGTTGGATTTGCCTCAGCGTGGCTTTACTGACTGGATGGTAGGTTCTCTGGTGGGAGAAAGTTGCCTATCAGTATTCCTTCATTTAATTTTATAACCGTCGGAACCCTCTGCAGTGTCGTACCGCCCTACAGGACAAATCCAAGTACTCCATGTAATGGAACATCCTCTCTTCCACTAGTACCCCTGTCTCACTCGCACCTTCAGGAACTCTCTTGGTCTGTACTATTTGTAGCTCGCTGTATCATACATACGTCTAGGGGTTGGGTACGGGATGCCGGCACACACATGACCGGCGGTCAGAATGCTGACGCCGGAATCCCGACTGGTTTGCAATACTGACACCTGGAGGTTAGTTGCCTAACCCTACCACCAACCCTAACTCTCCATCCCCCCCTGCAGCCTATCCCTAAACTTCCCCATCAAAGCCTAACCCTGACCCTCCCACCGTAGCCTAACTCTACCCTCCCCCTAGTGCCTAACCCCTAAACCTAAACCACCCCTTCAACCTAATATTTATCGTCGGGTATGTGTCAGCGGTCAGGATGCCGGTGCCGGGATTGTGACCCGTTTGGGATCCCGGCGCTGGCATGCTGAGTGCCGGCATCCCACATATAGCGCTTATCACATCTTGCACTGTAATCTCTTTTGCAAAATCTAACTTTCTGTGTGTCCTATTACATTTGTTCACCTCCCAGTTTTCTTTAAGACTAGAGGCTCCTTTCCTGCAGGGCTTCCCTTCCTGTTGTTTCCATGTTATGTCAGTGTTACATTGATGTTCTAATTCCCATTATGTACTGTTTCCTCAGTTGAGCCCTGCGGAATGAGTTGGCATTAATAAATGGAATACGGCGGTAATAACAATGTTGGGGTGGGAGCATGATCTATTGATAAACGTTTGTAGTGGAGTGTTTCCCTTCTAGCCGGCAGGTCAGGTTCCGTGCAGCATTAATAAATGGAATACGGCGGTAATAACAATGTTGGGGTGGGAGCATGAGCTATTGATAAACGTTTGCAGTGGAGTGTTTCCCTTCTAGCCGGCAGGTCAGGTTCCGTGCAGCATTAATAAATGGAATACGGCGGTAATAACAATGTTGGGCTGGGAGCATGATCTATTGATAAA
This sequence comes from Taudactylus pleione, assembly GCA_031769625.1. Lineage (NCBI taxonomy): Eukaryota > Metazoa > Chordata > Amphibia > Anura > Myobatrachidae > Taudactylus > Taudactylus pleione. Next base: position 1,505,386 of record JAUIMM010000033.1, on the reverse strand, counting down.
CGTTTGTAGTGGAGTGTTTCCCTTCTAGCCGGCAGGTCAGGTTCCCTGCAGCATTAATAAATGGAATACGGCAGTAATAACAATGTTGGGGGTGGGAGCATGATCTATTGATATACATTTGCAGTGGAGTGTTTCCCTTCTAGCCGGCAGGTCAGGTTCCGTGCAGCATTAATAAATGGAATACGGCGGTAATAACAATGTTGGGCTGGGAGCATGATCTATTGATAAATGTTTGTAGTGGAGTGTTTCCCTTCTAGTCGGCAGGTCAGGTTCCGTGCAGCATTAATAAATGGAATACGGAGGTAATAACAATGTTGGGGGTGGGAGCATGATCTATTGATAAACGTTTGCAGTGGAGTGTTTCCCTTCTAGCTGGCAGGTCAGGTTCCGTGCAGCATTAATAAATGGAATACGGCGGTAATAACAATGTTGGGGTGGGAGCATGATCTATTGATAAACGTTTGCAGTGGAGTGTTTCCCTTCTAGCCGGCAGGTCAGGTTCCGTGCAGCATTAATAAATGGAATACGGCGGTAATAACAATGTTGGGGGTGGGAGCATGATCTATTGATAAACGTTTGCAGTGGAGTGTTTCCCTTCTAGCCGGCAGGTCAGGTTCCGTGCAGCATTAATAAATGGAATACGGCGGTAATAACAATGTTGGGGGTGGGAGCATGATCTATTGATAAACGTTTGCAGTGGAGTGTTTCCCTTCTAGCCGGCAGGTCAGGTTCCGTGCAGCATTAATAAATGGAATACGGCGGTAATAACAATGTTGGGGTGGGAGCATGATCTGTTGATAAACGTTTGCAGTGGAGTGTTTCCCTTCTAGCCGGCAGGTCAGGTTCCGTGCAGCATTAATAAATGGAATACGGCGGTAATAACAATGTTGGGCTGGGAGCATGATCTATTGATAAACGTTTGTAGTGGAGTGTTTCCCTTCTAGCTGGCAGGTCAGGTTCCCTGCAGCATTAATAAATGGAATACGGCAGTAATAACAATGTTGGGGGTGGGAGCATGATCTATTGATATACATTTGCAGTGGAGTGTTTCCCTTCTAGCCGGCAGGTCAGGTTCCGTGCAGCATTAATAAATGGAATACGGCGGTAATAACAATGTTGGGCTGGGAGCATGATCCTTTGATAAACGTTTGTAGTGGAGTGTTTCCCTTCTAGTCGGCAGGTCAGGTTCCGTGCAGCATTAATAAATGGAATACGGCGGTAATAACAATGTTGGGCTGGGAGCATGATCTATTGATAAATGTTTGTAGTGGAGTGTTTCCCTTCTAGCCGGCAGGTCAGGTTCCGTGCAGCATTAATAAATGGAATACGGCGGTAATAACAATGTTGGGGGTGGGAGCATGATCTATTGATAAACGTTTGCAGTGGAGTGTTTCCCTTCTAGCCGGCAGGTCAGGTTCCGTGCAGCATTAATAAATGGAATACGGCGGTAATAACAATGTTGGGGTGGGAGCATGAGCTATTGATAAACGTTTGCAGTGGAGTGTTTCCCTTCTAGCCGGCAGGTCAGGTTCCGTGCAGCATTAATAAATGGAATACGGCGGTAATAACAATGTTGGGCTGGGAGCATGAGCTATTGATAAACGTTTGCAGTGGAGTGTTTCCCTTCTAGCCGGCAGGTCAGGTTCCGTGCAGCATTAATAAATGGAATACGGCGGTAATAACAATGTTGGGCTGGGAGCATGATCTGTTGATAAACGTTTGCAGTGGAGTGTTTCCCTTCTAGCCGGCAGGTCAGGTTCCGTGCAGCATTAATAAATGGAATACGGCGGTAATAACAATGTTGGGGTGGGAGCATGATCTGTTGATAAACGTTTGCAGTGGAGTGTTTCCCTTCTAGCCGGCAGGTCAGGTTCCGTGCAGCGAGTGTTCTTACAGTAACCTGTAACATACATACACATATATACTGTTCAGTGAACATATTCAATATAAAATAAGGTTTCCCTTTTGTATATTTGCTTTGTGTTGGCTATAGCGTGGAAATGATTACAAACTGAATGTTCCTAATTGATTAATCTGCATAGATTTTATTTATTTTTATTCTTTTTTTTTTGTATAGTTATTTATCTTTGTACGGTCACATTTTCAAGAGAGATGAGCGGTTCGGTTTTACCCGGTTATGTTCGGATCTCACCCCATCCTATTGGCTATTCGGCTCTCACGTGTTTTGGATAGCCAATAAGAAAAATCAGCAGTCAAAACTAAACCACTCATCTCTATTTTGAAGTATATGTTTTGTTACTTTTGTGTTTATAAACACTTCCTTTAGGTTGACAAACTACTGTATTGCATGGTTCACTTTATGTATGACTGCTAGTATTCCTGCTGCATCACCCGTTGCTTGCTATACAGAAATGAGGAACCTGGAATAAAGGAAGTCAGGATGGCATAACATCTACCACCGTGCGTTTCCTCTTTCCTTGCCGCAAGTGTTATTATTAGTCATTAATATTTATATACCAGAATAGAGATAAAAATATGAACTTATAACTGTAATAGATCTTCCTTGAGCACAGAAGTTGAGCATCCTGGTTGTAAGAGCTTACATTCTATATGTTCCTTGCACTAACATTGTCTTAGAACATTACAGGCTGCATGGTTGGACAGTAGTTAGCATTGCTGCCTCACAGCACTGAGGTCATAAGTCCAGGGTTAATTTTTGCCAGAAGCCAAGTTACCTACCAGTATGTCTTTTGGATTGTGGGAGTAAAACCAAAGTACCCAGAGTAAACCCACCCGGACATGGGGAGAACATACAAACACTACACATATTGGGCCTTGGGGGGAATCGACACCCCTTTGCTGTGAACCAGCTTGTTGCCTACTGCCAACTTAACAGTAGTCACGATCACGGTTGTCTCCACTTTTGTCATGCCCACAGTGGCAAACAAAACCGTGACCTCAGACAACTTACAGAGAATCGGTTCCTTCTTCCAAACTATTTAGTAAGAACAATAAAAGCCAGCCGGCAAAACTGAACAGTCTTATATGTGTTGTAAATCCCAAGCTATGGTTCTCTGGATAGCACACCTCACTTCCCCGGGAATGGATTCCCACTGGCTGACCTTATTACAATGGCGTTGGTATGATATGGTATAAGGACCATCTCTCCCCATTCCTCCATATACCCTGATCAATTTGTTCCACCGATCCCATTGCTGGTCTGAGCACACAATACCTAGTAAACAGGTGGGTAAGTGGCCAGATAAGGAGTTAGGCCTTGGTGAACTGCCTTAACTATTAAGTAGAAGTTTGCCCTTTTAATTTCCCTGGTCACCTAAAGTCCTCTGCCATGTAGGCAGAATTCAGACCAGCTGCTGAGGCTGTACAAGCCTGAAACGTTTCGTTTTATTAAACACTTCCAGTGCAATGGAAACAGTTGTCATAGCAATTAAGAACCCACCATGGTCATTTTATTAGTATGGGTAAAAGGAGGTGAATTTACTTGCAAAGACGCAGAACCTACCTTTCACCACATCGGTGGCTGAGTTACACTGAAATATAGGCCACATCACAATGGGTCGTTGTAGAATATCGCTACTACATCACCAAGTGTTTGAAAGTATCTCCTAGATACAGTAGGAGTAACTCTGCTTTTTTTAATTGCCAAAATTTAATTTTAAACCTTCCACCCAACGTTTCCAACAGAAAAAATAATCAGGCTGCTTTTGTGTTGCGCTCAAATATACCCAGGAAATGCCTGATCTTGCCCAGCAATACTACAATGCTAATTCCCCTCCCCCCCCCCCCCCCTAATGTTAGGCCTCGCCGTCACTTTGCTGCAGCAATTTTGATTGTCCCTCAAAAGAAGGGAAACCTGGGGTATGATTTATGAATTGTGTTCATCCTAAGCATTTTCAATAATGTTATCCATGTTTGTACGTCTTCTGGAACAAGCCCCCTGCTAACTTTTACAGTCAGTCACCATTATGTGCAGGTTCAGCACATGACCTCTCTCTGCTTCTCCTTCCCTAAAAGCACAGACATTCATAGTCATGAAATTTGTGCCTCTTTGTGTCACTCTATACAGGAAAAAAAGGAAATGCTTAAAGTCCTCACTCAAATCATTACAACATTATACTCGGGAAACAATTCAGCAGAACACATATGAACTTTATAATATTTGTCCATTGCATTAACCGTAATGTTAACAGCAAAAGGGAGGAGAAAAGAAAGGCAAAATCCATATTTTGGGGTACAAATGGGGGGATTTGGTTCAGAACCCTTTGGACACACACATAATGACTTATTCGGAAAAAAAATATCTTAATTCACCAAAAAGACATGTAATTTTTGGGGCGAAAATGTAAAAAGTGTTGGAAATGGGGTACAAAGTAATGGGTATGGTATTTTGGGAGGCTATGAGGTTGAGACTGGTGTTTTTAGGGCTGCAGGAGGCTGATGTATTTTTTAAATCTTCACTTTAGAGACACCAAAATATACTGGTACCCATTTACATGTACCCCAAATTTAACTATGGTACTTATTCTTCTCAAAAAACATTTTTATATAATTTTTCCACACTTATGCAAATATGCATATAACAGCCCTTTGACTCAATATAAGATCACTAAATATGTTTATTAGGGCAATTAATACTCTTCTCTATTGATTCCCAGGGTCAGTTAAGGGGCCTATCCATTAGGCGACCTGAAAGTCTAAACGTCTAGCGTTCAGACCTTAAGGTCGCCGAGGTGCGGTGCCCGTACTGAACGGCGTTCACTGAACGTCATTCAGTGAGGAGCCCGACCTCCTATCCCTGAACATGCCGAACCTGACGAGCGTCATCAGGTTGATGGGCATGTTCAGTAGACAGTCGGGGACGGCAAGGAACCGGCGTGCACGCACATCGCTGGTCCTTGCCGGCTATCCATTACCCGACTTTGTAAACAATGCGACCAAAACCGGATCGTTCACAAAGTCGGGTAATGGATAGGCCCCTCTAGGCTTTTTATGGGTACAGACTGATTTCCCCAAAATATGCTGTCCTTTTCACTAGTTTCGCTATTCACTACATTCGCCTATCCACGTTTTCGCCTGTTTTTAATTGAATATGGTGAAAAGCGGAGAAGCACATGGCGAAAACATTGCGTCCAAACAGACGAATGAGGCGAAATCATTGCGCTTTTCTGACGATCTCGGATTTTCGCGTCTAATTTAATCCGGCCCTTAGAAGTAAACTTTAAAACATACTTTCTAGATGAAAGGAGCATAAGAAACTCGTGGTTAAGATAGGCACCGTATGGGGGAAGTGCGTGGATTTCTCCAGTCAAGTGTAGCTTCACAATGGTGGAGTTATGCAGATTGACTGGCTGAACGTGGACCAGGTACTTAAGTGTACACGTGTGCAAAAGTAGGGACATTTGTTTTCGAGGGATGAGAATCTTTAAGTAAGCTTAAAAGGTTCAAAATGTATTTTGGGGCGAGTTCCCTTGCACACGAGGCTAAACCGCAATGAATATTATTGCAAAATTTGAAAAGCTTAAATGAAAGCTATATTCTTAAAGTGGTACTCTATGTGACATTTAAGTGCCCATTGCCAGGTGCGTCGGCAGTCCCGGAAAAGTAGGTGCTGGACAGTGACTGGGACGTGAGCTTATTCTCCAGGCTTATTTACAGTTTAACATTCGTAAATGACTTTAAGGGGTATATTTACTAAAGTGAGAGTTTTTAGAAGTGGAGATGTTGCCCATAGCAACCATTCAGATTCTAGCTATTATCTTCAAGAAAGTGCTAGTTAAATGTTAAGGAGAATTTGATTGGTTGCTATGGGCAACATCTCCACTTCTAAAAACTGTCACTTTAGTAAATTTACCCCACAGCGGTACCCAATTAGCCCCGAACATTGTTCAGGCGCTAATTGACCCCCGCGATCGGTGAAAAACAGGGATTTTTCGCCAGTTATCCCCGATTTTTGCCAATGTTTTTTTCACCCTATACTATTATTTCGGTCGAAATAATAGAATAGTTCTCCCGAAAACACATAGGTTTGCGAGCTTATCGCTGCACCTATGTGTTTTCGCCTTTTTTTAGGTGAAAAGACGGCAATTATCTGGGATTCTTTTTTGGGACAAATTAGGTCCCGAAAAAAAAAACCCGATAAGTGCCCGCGTCAAGCCGACTTCGGGGCTAATTGGATAGCCCCGGGCGAGGTAATTTACTGCGGCTAATTGGATACCCCCCTCTAGAGTGAAATGCACTTATTTCAAAAAGTAGCTGGATAATATCTGGTTTCAGCAATGTGAGTGTTAGCTTAATCTATATTCTAGGTCAGTAGTGTTTAAATTCAGTACGTGTCTAACATTGGTCATATACGGTGCAATATTGATTGGAAGTTATAAGTAATTGGGTGCTATATAACAATTGTGTTTTGGTTCCAACCTGTGTAGTAAATAAGGAAGTTAAGCATGTTGTGAAATTTAGAGGTTTACACTTAACTTTGTACAATATCTGTAAAATTCTACTCAACAAGCTCCAGCGTTACAAAACATAGAAAATGTAGAAGTATAACACCAATTAACAGACTGGAAGTGGGGAAATAAACTGTCATATTCCAACAAATGTAGTATACTCTATAATAGGACCACTGCTTATTTATTTTGTTGGGCTCATGTACAATGCTGATAAGAGCTGCTCCTCCTGATCTGTCAGTAGGCTTATCCAGGGACGAAGAGAAGGGGGCGGGGTGTCGGTGCCTGGCCTGCTGGGGAGGCTTAGTCACACCCCCAAGATGGCGTGACCACATGCCAATTCAGTGGATGGCATAGCATGTAAATAGGGCTCCGGTATGCACTGTGGAACGTGGTAACGCCCCCTACTTGCTTGGTCAGGTGACCTGATAGATCTCCTGAAGGCCAGCCCCTGGGCTTACCTGGACATCTGCATCACAGAGAGGGGGAAATTTAACAAAACTTGTAAAGAAGATAAGTGGACAGGGCTATAACTAAGGGTGTGCAAGCGCTGCCACCGAGCAGAGCCCTGTGGAGGCACCGTTGCTGCCCCACGGCCCCTGCATCTGGCTAATAGGGTGCCATGAAACGGCACCCTGCAGCCAGAATTGCTGCTGCAGTACCACCTGAAGTGTCCTATGTATGCTCCAGACATGCACACAGCAGCGTGTACAGCCCCCCGGAACATCCTGAGGATGCTCCAGGCAGTGAGTGCTGCAGTCCCCGATGTTAGCGGCCCCGCCCCTCCAACATGACATAATGCGCTTAGGGGGCGTGGCCAGCACGGTGCACAATAAAGCAATGAATACCTATAACGGCACTGTAATTGGAGGTGTTGTCCATAGAAAAACAAGTTCTGGAAACCTTTGCTTATATTCTAATTTCACCTCTTGCTGCATTACACAATTGGTTTCTGATAACAAACTATAGAAATAATTGTAAAAAAAAAATTCTGTAAAGTTGTGTTGCACCAATAAATTGTGTCTTATTTAGTCCTATTTCAGAATGGATTTCTTCTTCAGTCTGTCAGTTTGTTTTCCTATTGGCGTGTGACAGTACAGCTGTAGTGAAAATGATAAGACTTTTTTTTTTGTATTATAGGTCAAAACTTATTGGCACTTTTCAGAATAATACAACTGTTACTATTTATAAAAGGCTTGTAATACCTCCTATGACTAAGAATTTCCTTTGCTAACGTGTTGCAGATGGTCTCTCAAACAGTATTCCAATGTGTGATCGCCATGTAGAGCTAATAATATATCAAGCGATAGATTGTGTGGATGATAGCAAATTAATCTGCTCTGTAGTCCAACTTTCCATGAAACTATCATTGGTCATTGCATAGAAACTGCGTTTAACCTTAGGTGACGAAATACCATTAACACAATAATTGATTTTCAGCTCCTGTATGTACAGAGGGGGTATGTACAAGTGGGTCGATGTTGCCCTACTGCGCATGCGCACGACGGAGGGAGCTCCGTCGTGCGCATGCGCGAGACCTGGCGAGCGACGGGCTCTCCGTCGCTCCGGGTCTCGCACCAAAGGGGGCGTGCTGTCGATGTTGAGTGACAGCACGCCCCCTTTGGTGGGCGTGCCGGGGGCGTGGCTGCCAGAGGGAGGCGCTCCCATGGGAACGCCTACCGTCTGAACCAGGCCCCACTGACATCACTAGTGATGTCAGTGGGAGTGATTTTGTCTCTGATAGAGCCAAAATCACTCCAGGGCTTGCGGCAGCGAGACCCTACCGCAGGGTCTCCGTCGCAAGCCCGATGGTCGCGATGGTCTTGACCATCGCGACCATCATCATGGACGCTCGCTATAGCTGTGGGTGGTAACCCACAGCTATGCGAGCGTCCATAAGGCCGCTCCATTTTCATGTAGGAGGGCCCTGATTCAGAGCGAGTGCTCTGGTCAGAGCGTACGGCTCTGAATCAGGCCCAGAGTCGCTATGTAGACCATGAGTGTGCCCTTTGGCTGTGATATCATAGCCAAGTGCCACAGTCCCAGTTTAGAGCCACAGTCGACAGCTTAAGAAGCTGCTCACTAATTCTACTAGCAGCAGCCATTTGGGGGCGCCAGCGGGGAATTAGCAACATTGAATTAATTATGTCATGTATCTCGTTCATTGGTTTAGGTGCCTCCTAACCCTGATGACTTTTAATGCTGGGAACACACTAGACCAGTGTTTTCCAACCCCGGTCCTCAAGGCACACTAACAGTCCGGGTTTTAGTGCTATCCATGCTTGAGCACAGATGGTTAAATCAAAAATAAGTGCAGTACTAAATAAGACACCAGTGCTCCAGTATGGCTATCCTTACAACCTGGACTGTTAAGCTGGCCACACACTAGACCAACTTACATCCAACCATCCAACTAGTTGATTGGTTGGAATGAAAATCTGGTAACGTATGGGAGTAACTGATGATCAGCAATTTGCTCCTAAATGCCAGAAAACAGATGAAAATGGTCGGTCAGACAAGTTTGTTAAATGTTTGATCTAAACAATTTGTTCAAACAACAGTTTTTGTCCATTTTCCGACGTTTGGGAGCAAATTGCTGATTGTCATTTGCTTCCATACCTTACCAGATTTTCATTCCAAACAATCAACTAGTTGGATGGTTGGATGTAAGTTGGTCTAGTGTGTGGACAGCTTTAGTGTGCCTTGAGGACCGTGGTTGGTAACCCCTGCACTAGAGGATATGTCATCCTATACCGCGGATAAGAACGACATATCGGGTACATCGTTTAGTGTGTATCCATGATATGTGCGCTCCCGGGGGTCTTTAGTGACATCGCCCGTCGGTCCTACTGCAGGGGTGACGGGGGATGTTGCTAACAATGTCATGATGCAGACACGTCCCTCTCCCCGTTGGACCCGGCGTCGGCAGGTGTGTATTCAGTACTTGCCGCATGCCGGGTCCCGTCACCGGCAATGCCGCGCTGGGTACACAACGTCTAATGTGTACCAAGCTTAATCCTCATCCTGAATTTTATTGTTTATTACATTTATATAGCGCCAACATATTCTGTCGCACTATACAATAGGGAATCTTATCATTAGAAATGGGGGTGAAATAGGCATAAAATCTACGTATAAGAGAAATCGTGGTAGACAACATTCTAGTGGTTTTGCAGTGGAATCTATAGTGATATATGGAGAAAATAAATTGTTTGCCAGCTGTACAATGAATAAATAATGTGAGCACTGGTATAACAGACTAAATGGTCTGTGGAGAGATACAAAATCCCCGATTGGCAATAAAATTGAATAGCAATAAAGCAAATATTTGCATAATTAATCGAATATAGTAAAATAATTGAAAACCGCAAATGTGAGGAAAGATACATTTCTGAAGTGGACGGTGTTCCTCCTGTATAACCTCAAGAGGAAAAAAAAAAAAGCATTAGGATTGTATCCTCGTGAAATACATTTTTAATATCAGAATATTAAAAAAACGTGAAATATGTAATATTACAATCCAGCTTCCTATTCTCCTATATGTAGAAAGGGGGGAAGGAACCCAGGAATTACATAAAAATTATTCTCTTCCCTCTGGTATGAGTTTATGTTTTTATAAATTTATGTTTTTTTATCTGTTCAACTGTTTTGTTTTTGACGTTTTTTTTGTTTGTTTTTTTATTTTTATTCTCTTTTTGAAGTCATATAGGAGAATAGGATGTTGGATTGATACATGTTTTTTTTACATATTTTATAAGTTTTATGTTTTTTTCTCTCTTGTGGTTATATATGGAGGAACACCGACCCACTTTAGAAATTTAAAGACATCCCTCAAGACCCTCCTGCTGTCTGATCTGGGAATATCTGAGTGGAAATATATCTAGGAAAAAGAGAGGATTTAAAGCTATCGTTCAATGCTTCTGTGTCACCTGTCTCTTGTGATTTATAACTTTCTTGGATAAGAGAAAGAAAAGAAAAAAAACCTGACTTGTTGTGCTGAAAAGGACCGAATTCATTACGGATCACAACCGCAGTTGCAATAGCGATAATCACGCATTATCACTGCGATAGTATGCTAATCCATTGCGATCACTATGCCATCGCAGCACAACATTAGGACGCCCACTTTACCTTACACACATCCGAAATCCTTAGCAAGACTGCAAAACCATCAGTAACATCGAGTACCATCGCAGCCTCATGCACAGTTACACAAACTCCGACCTTACTCAGGAATTGCTAACTTCTTCGCACGCTATGAGTGCTCAGGCTGCTTACGACATCCCAGTGAATAATTTATGCTCGCCCGTGCAGCGGTGGCCAAACGCACTGGACGCCTGCGTTTCTCCAACCCCCTCGTCCACCTCCCACAAATGACACTTCCTGTCAATGACTCTACGATGGGTCTGCGTAGTCACTGTGATAGCAGTCCCGATCGCAGTGGCCGCTTCATGCACTGCTATGCCTGCCCAGAACGCAGTCACGATTGGTAATGAATCGGCCGACTGCGCGCGTAATCGGAGTTACGATCGGTAATGAATCGGACCCATAGTCAGATATACCTGAGCACTTGATTGTATGAGGGCAGCGCCATACCTTTCCTCACATTTGTGTTTTGTGTTTTCCAGTTATCATATAAAGGGTAGTGGGTGCCTTACTCTGAGGAAAGAGAGGACGCAGCTGTATTGGTGTGTTTATAAAAATCTTTTTTTTTATTTTGTACTACATAGTAAATAAAGTAAAAATAAGTAAAAAAAAACCCAAGAAAATTGTATTATTAAAAGTAATAGATAAATAATTGAAATGTCTATTTAAAGGCGATTAATAGTGGAAGAATTCTGATGCGTAGTGTGCAGTTCTTAGAATGGATGGATCATAATAAATTACAGAGCACAACACTCCTGTGTACGATGATTAATGGCAGCCTCAGCGATACGCACAGCAGGGACATATGCAAATGAGAGAGCATTGGTTGTATAATAATAGAAAACAGGAGTAAATTCGCACTTTAATGTAAGCGCCTTGTGATCAGCCTGTCAGCTCCTTGGTACGTTTGTGGCTGTTCACGTGTTCCCCAGGGGAAGCTGGTAATCCACCCACTTGTTCTTCATTTCTGGTCCCCGTTGTTTGGTTACTAGATGCTACAGAAGCTTGCCTGGGATAAAAAAGCTACATGGATCATTAAAAGCTCACTCCCCTCCTCAGACTATTTTAGTTTTTCGGTTTATTGCTGAAGACCAGCATGATTGCAATGGACTCTCTCTCAACCCTTCAGCTTTATAATTTGGAGCAGTGTGCGCTTTTGGCGATGATCTACACTAGGAAATGGGGGGTAGTTTTGACATGAAATCCTGAGATGGCGATAACCAAACTAGTCTCACAGAGCTACAAAATCGGCTTAAAAAACTTGCTAATGGCAGGGTTATCCCTGGCAGAAACCTTTTCATGTAATGGTCTTAAGGGGCCTATCCATTAGCAGATAAATTGAACGACAGAACGATATATTGTTCAGTCGTTCAATTTATCTGCTAATGGATAGGCCCTGTACGATGACAGATGCGCACTCCCGCGGCCGATAAATTGAATCTTTCATCTTTCCATGTTGGTCAATTATCGCATATCGCTGCAAGATATTAGAAATATCATGCAGTTTATATGCGGTAAACGACGAACGACGAAAGATATTAGCAGCAGCTACAGAGTGCTGCAGAGAAAAAAATCCACTCCCTGAATGATGTCATGCGATATCGTTCATCGTTCGTCTTTTGCCAAAATCTGTCATGTACATGACAGACATCTTTCAGCACAGCCACCGGAATTTTCAATAGATATCTTTTGTCTTTCATCGTTCAGAAAAGCATCTGCTAATGGATAGGCCCCTTATTCTTTGCACCCTTATCATCTGGGGGTGCCGAGAGGAGGGACGGGCCTACCGTGAGGGGGATATCAAGACCCTTTGTCGCTTCTCAACTGACGAGCTTCTTCATAGGGTCCACAATGAGGGGTGGGGTGGACGTCCACATCCCCATATACTTTGACAAACCTCCTGGTACCAGAGCCTGACAGTTCTCATAATGACTCTGTCTGTTACCGTCAATTATAATAGTTTTCATTGGCAATTGCTATATCTGCACCAATGTTTCGTTTTACCTGTTAGTAGCTTATGAACATTCGGTATAGGCAGCAACGCTAGTTTGTTTGGAACTATACATATTTGGCTTATGCCTGTTTCATAGGACAGAGTTTATACACTGTAAAAAACCATTAAACCGTATTTGCACCTTTCCATAGAAGTTTAATTAAATTAAAGTTAAAACTTGTTAAAAAAGTTTTTAATTCTGTTACACAAATTCCGCGAGTTTATGTTGTCTATATTTTGTAACTTTGTCAAATGTTACATACAGTGGTGATGCACTGTAATAAGCTATACATACATACATACATACCTGTGTGTATACATACATATGAACAAACCATCTTGGGCAGAATATAATGCTTGCCTGATCAGTTTAGTCTGGTTCTCCTGTCCTTGTACGACTTCATTTTAGGAAGCTCTCTCCTATAAAGCCTGTAGGTTTCAAAGTCATCTGGTCACCATCCTCTCTGTCTGCATGTGGGGCAACAAGAGTTCACTTTCTGGACCTGATTAGATGGTTGTAGTTAAATGTGGTTTTCAGGAATTTAATTACTCAGATATTGTGCAGTGACTCTGCAGATACTTATGCATCAAATTTACTACATGTACTAAAGAATTTGGAACATAGAGTTTATGTATAAAATCAAATCTGTGCTTTTTTTTCTGTGGGATTGCATTGGAACGGCGTATTTCGGAAAGAGGGCATAGATTAATGGACAGTACATTTATCTATGTGCACACTTAGTGGGGGTTTCCAGTTGCACAGAGACCCCACACTCCCATCTGTACTTCAGATAGACAGGAAATAACAGATGGTTCAGGCCGATCACAGCAGCCGCTGTTTGAATATCAAGCAGAAATGCGAAATAGGTCAGTCATTACGGGCTTGCAGACGGCACAGCAGTACTACTCCGTTAGGGGAGATGTACAATATCAAACCTTCTAAAGAGATCAACTGGAGATGTTACCCATAGCAACCAATCAGCGTTTAGCTATCATTTATTAAGTGTTTTCTATCAGGGCCGTAACTAGGGTAGTGCAACCAGTGCCATGGCACAGGGCACCAGGGGGCAATGTTTGGGCCTGTCAAATTTCCTGTTTATCATCATTCTCACTTGTAGCTTCCTCTTCTGTTACCCCCAGCATCTCCTGGCCTCCCCTATCTCTACTCTGGCCCTTCCCTATGAGGCCATGGCCCTTTTTCAGGTGCATTATTATGTCCCTATTTAAAAAATACGGGGGGCACCAATGCTCTTTCTGGCACAGGGCACAAAAAGTCTTGTTACAGCTCTGTACTCTATAAAATGATAGCTAGAAGCTGATTGGTTGCTGGTCAGCTACTTTTCCTATCCTATTAGAAGGTTGGATACATCTCCCCAATACCCATTGTTAACATAATCATCAAGAGAGAGTATGTTCTATTGATCACTCAGCTTGTGTACATAAATTATAGTTACTTTAGGAGACCTCTTGCAACACTTTGACCTCACTATTATAAGAGGATTATAACCCTAAGTCCCCCCGGGAGCGCCTAAACCTAACTCTCACCCCCCTCATGGCTAACAGGTCGCGATGCCCGGCTAACCTACATTCGGTATGCCAGGCGTCCGGATTTCGGCATGGGGCTAATGATAGGTGTTGGTATTTATTTATTATTATTATTACCAGTTATTTATATAGCGCACACATATTCTGCAGCGCTTTACAGAGAATATTTGGCCATTCACATCAGACCCTGCCCCAGTGGAGCTTACAATCTACATTCCCTATCACATGCGCACACACATACACACTAGGGTTAATTTTTTGTTGGGAGCCAGTTAACCTACCAGTATATTTTTGGAGTGTGGGAGGAAACCGGAGTACCCGGCAGAAACCCACGCAATTTACATACTCCACACAGTTAGGGCCGTGGTGGGAATCGAACCCACGACCTCAGTGCTGTGAGGCAGTAATGCTAACCATTACACCGTCTGTGCTGCCTATTTAGACGCCTATCCTTAGTCCCATGCCGTGCTTTCAGTGTTGGGATTCTGGCGGTCAGCATTTTGACTGCCGGCATCCTGACTACATCCCCTCCTACATACGTTATGTCATTTGTATTGTCCTCATTGTATTTGATTTTGCTTTTCTACAGTATCTATCTCTTATCTATCCATAAGTTTTAAGTAAATGATTACTAAATAATACCCCTTTTCCACTGCCGCAGTAACCCAGGTAGTGGCTCAGCGGAAAAGGGTCCTCAATAAATAAACCGTGTAACGCTGCAGTGTAAACAGTCCGACCGCGGTCACTACTAAATACGCTGATTGGAGCTTCCTGGGGCGCTGTCACATGATATCCTCTGCCAGAACCGCGCAGAGCAGACACAATAGCAGCAGCTTGGCAACTTATATCCCTTTCAAACTTGACATCAAATATACCGGGTTATTGGGCATGAATGCACAGCTAGCCGGGTTACTGTGCAGTGTGAAAGGGCCCAGTTAAAATAACCCAGGTCGAGCGACCCAGCATTTCAACTCGGGTAACGAGCAGGGTTGAACACGGCTCGCAGTGCGGTGTGAATGGGTAACCTGGGTCGGGGCGACCCGTGTCCAATTCACTGCATAAGGAGAGCCGGCGCTTGGAGATGATCGTGCATAGAGACGCCAACTGCTTTGCAAGCGCACACGCAGACCAGTGTACACATCAGGAACATCGGACACCATCGACCACTTACGACTATTCTGACCTGTCTCTAATTCTGTGAGTCTCTTGTACTGCGGAGGTGATCGCACTGTGTTCATGTTTGCAATTGCGATCCAAGCAGAATCAGTCCCTTAATTCGGTTGATTGCACAGAGACTATATATAGGCCTGTTGTTATACTCCTGTTGGAGAGACCGCGAGGAAAGAACTTTAAGCAATGGGAGGTCAAAGGGTCAGATGAGAGATACATGAAAGATGAAGGAGAAGGCTGTATAAAATATATAAATATATATCAGAAAAGTGATTTGGTGGAAGGAAAAGGCCTTGGTGAGATTAAAGTTCTCTGGTGGAGAGAATGCAGGGGGAGCAGACCTGCAGAGCATGTCCAGAACCAGAAGCAGTAGGATCTGCTGACATTGCTGGAACATGTGCGGCTGATAGCATGGAGGTAAGTTTCTGCAAGTGTGTTGACAACTGTAATCTAAATTGTTTTGTAAAAAAATAAAATAAGAATATACTGAACTTCTGGCGGTGGTTATAAGAGAACATGTTATACTATATGAATAAAACAACCTTTTGTGACTCAGCTGGGCTGTTTGTTTTCAGTAAAACAATCTGACTGCAAAAAAGGGTCTAGCAGTTATATGGCTGCAAGTTTTTAGTTTTCTTTTCCCCCTTTGCTTTGTCCTGAAATCAAGTCTTTGGACCCCCGCCCTTATAGAAGGGACTGCAGAGAGGAGTTTCACTACCATGATTATACTAAGGAGTATATTTACTAAAGTAAGAGTTTTTAGAAGTGGAGACATTGCCCATAGCAACCAGATTCTACTTAACATCTAACTGGCACCTTCTAGAAGATAATAGCTAGAATCTGATTGGTTGCTATGGGCAACATCTCCCCTTCTAAAATCTCTCACTTTAGTAAATTTACCCCTCAGAGCTAGTGCCTGGGCTAAATATGTCTCCATATACACCTATAGAACTTTTTGGAATCATTTCTTTATTCAGGAATTCCACAGGCATTTTATCATCTATGTATAACACCAATACTGCGAGATGTGTGTAGGGCTGTCTATGCTTCACTACATAATAATATAATGCTTCTGTAAGGCTTTTGCACGTTAACTACGTCCATAGCCCTATGTAGCCATGTTTGATGTAACTGTTTTTTCTCCTGTGTTCTTTGTTTTTGTAACTTCATAATCGCAGTGTTGCATATTGTGTGACAAATATACATAGATCACAAATTGCTATGCAAAGCTGTCACTTGAGCCGTCACGGGTGTGAGTAACTGTTATTAGTGTTCATACTAGCACCCTGCACCTGTCATAACCTATGCAGTTCCTCTTTCCTGCCTGGGGTGTCGCTCTCTGCTCTGGTGCTTCTAGCACACTCAGCTGATGCAACAAACTGCTGAGATGCAGACTAGAGTGTGCTAGAAACACCAGAGCAGAGAGCGACACCCCAGGCAAGTTCAGGGTGCTAGAATGAACACTATGGGGGTCAATCCTATTCCGTACGATGATCTCGCCAGTGCGAGTCATCGCGCCAGTGGCCGCAGTTTACGGCAGCCCGGATTCGCCAAATTTTGCTTGCAGCCCAATAGGGCAGCGAGCAAAGTTTGGCGAATTCAGGGTCGAGTCGGGCTGCGAAGGGTGCGATGTGCCGGTCCGTTGCCGGTGTTTTAACGCCGTTGCAACGGCACATCGCACCCTTTACACGGAATAGGATTGACCCCTATGTTCTTATTGTCCAATGTAAAGGTCACCCTTGTAATTCTACCATAAACATTTGTATATGAGATATGTGCATTGTAGAAGACAAATATTGTAGTTTTACAAGCTGAATTACCACCTACAGCAATAGCTGGCGTGGGGTCTGGAGGACCAATGAGAAGCCTCCATGTTCTTGATGTTTCTCACCTACTTACTCCACTGTCCTATCTAATTAAACCACTTCATCCCTGCAAGAATACCAATTTTTTGTTCTGGAACCTGATTCCACCATTCATTCCAATAGTAGGCTCTACTGGAGACTTTTAGAACTGTGGGGTGGATTTATCAAGCAGTGAAAAGAGTGGAGATGGGGACCAGTGGAGAAGTTGCCCATAGCAACCAATCAGCTTTCAGATATCATTTATCAAGTACATTCAATGAAATGATAGGTTGGAGCTGATTGATACACCAACCACTGTAATTATTAATAGGCCTCGGTGCCTAGTCTTCAAATGCAGACTAAATTTGTGTCACACAAATTCCAGGTGCCCTCCCATATGCAAATCTTGCCACCCTAGCATTATCTTTTTTTCCTTCATCCACGTAGAAATTAGATTGTTCCTTGATGTAAACCCAGGTCTCCTGGACAGAGGAAGAAATAAATCATATTAAAAGATCAATATAAAATAGATTGTTCTGATGTAGCCTCAGGCGTTGTTTATGTCTCAGGCCTCGGGCACGCATACAGTACCTCTGGTCACCATAAATGTTAGGGCCGAAGCACATTTCACATATGTATTTGGAATGTAGCAAACACTATCCACACCCAGGTGTGTATTAAAAACCACGTTGTACAAAGAGGCACATGCAGCTTAATCGTTCTATTTTTAAAGTAATTAGCAGCATCGTCAGTTTATAACTGTGCCGGACAACATAGACATTAACCCAGACAGCAAAACAATACATTGAATCAAATTAAGTTGATTGTATTAACTTGTTATATTTGTATAAAACTGGGCTTGTTCTTACCAGAGCATTTGCTGACTGTGACTTCCAGTTACCTGCAGCCTGTAACGGACATGTAACTGGGCCAAAATGCCAGAAGTATATAAATAATAAACCTTTCTATTGCAACTCATGTACATTATACAGAGAGTCCTCAGAAGCTTATAAACTGCCTTTTGTGATTGACATCTTATGGAGGAACAGTTGAGACGGTGCTATAATCATTGGTACGCATTAGTAACCAGGAGATTTTAAATAAGAATGATTATAATAATACAAAGATGATATTTATAACATAAACATCTTTGTTTATTGTAATCTTTTTTTATAGTTAACACTCACCAGCTTTGTAGAGCTCTCTGGGACTGCAGGGAGACAAGAGATGAGGCAGCAACAGCTCAGCCTCGTTCTGTATAGTCAGACACTGCTTGCAGAGCTGGGGACGGGGCCACACCACGGGCAGTAAGCTGCACAGAAAGAGAGCTAATAGAGGCATGCCTCTGAGTATGGGGGGCATACCTTGAGCACTGATGGACACCTTGGATGTGTCATGTGACCAGGAAGTGCACTGCAGTGTTTAGAGATTGGAGCTCAGTCAGCAGAAGCAAGAGAAGACAGTTATGCAGGTAGGAGAATCCATGGATACTAAAGCTTAGTGTAGTGATGGAATAGTTACAGTGAGTAGGGGGTGAGACAGGCTCCCAGCACTCAGACCCATCTCCATGTGTGCCTCCCCAGCCATTGACCTCACTGCACGTCACTGCTGGTATCGATGCATTTCATGTGAGATTAAGGGGCAGCAGATGCAAGATCGAGCAATTGTACTGTCTCATTTTGGTCCAGATTCCAGTCATATTTCATGTGTGGGTGCATGGGAACACCATTGTTATTATTATGGGCAGGATGCATCACAGCAGATTTTGCTGTCAAACCTTCGAAAATGACGTTTTTGGAGGCTTGGCTGCTTACCGCATATGAACCAAGCTCCGGAATGTGATACATACGTTACCCAATATAAGCCTATGGGCTTCTATTCGCAATTCCCCCTGAGAGGGGTCCAATCGTATACCTCCCAGCACCCCCCGCGGCGCGTCAGTCACTCGACGCATGCGCAGAAGGACTCCCGGGTCCTAGAACCGGAAATCCTTCTATCGCAAAGGACAGTTCTTACCGGGAGAGCTTCCCTTTGTGCTCTTTCCGGGAGAGCTGCCCTTTGAGCTCTTACCAGGAGAGCGGCCCTTTGCGCTCTTACCGGGAGAGCGGCCCTTTGCGCTCTTACCGGGAGAGCTGCCCTTTGAGCTCTTACCGGGAGAGCTGCCCTTTGAGCTCTTACCGGGAGATCTGCCCCTTGAGCTCTTACCGGGAGAGCTGCCCTTTGATCTCTTACCGGGAGAGCTGCCCTTTGCGCTCTTACCGGGAGAGCGGCCCTTTGCGCTCTTACCGGGAGAGCGGCCCTTTGCGCTCTTCCCGGGAGAGCGGCCCTTTGCGCTCTTACCGGGAGAGCGGCCCTTTGCGCTCTTACCGGGAGAGCGGCCCTTTGCGCTCTTACCGGGAGAGCTGCCCTTTGTGCTCTTACAGGGAGAGCTGCCCTTTGTGCTCTTACAGGGAGAGCTGCCCTTTGTGCTCTTACCGGTAGAGCTGCCCTTTGTGCTGTCCTTTGTGCTCTTACAGGGAGAGTGGCCCTTTGTGCTATTACCGGTAGAGCTGGTCCTTTGTGCTCTTACAGGGAGAGTGGCCCTTTGTGCTATTACCGGTAGAGCTGTCTTTTGTGCTCTTACAGGGAGAGTGGCCCTTTGTGCTATTACCTGTAGAACTGTCCTTTGTGCTCTTACCGGGAGAGCTATCCTGTGATTTTTTTAAAGCATACTGCGTTAGTAAACGTCTCTATGCTTGTGATGAGCTGCGGGATGCATCGTATTCAAAATGTAATGCGCCATGTATCCCGCCCTCTATCGTGATGCTGTTGTTAGAAATGTGCGTGGACCCCCGTGTTTGGATTAACCACCATCAAAGGTTTAGGTTTTGCCAAAACCACCCTCAAGTGTCTTTTTTTCAGTTTTGGGTTTGGAATTCTTTAAAAATTTATAAAACAGCTAAAATCATTTTTTTTTGTTCCTATAGTATTATTAACATCAATAACGTTCATTTCCAGTGATTTCCAGTTGATTTTGTCTACCTCACAGCACCGGAAATCACGATGGAGGGACTTAAATGTAATACAAAATACACAAGATCCTTTTTTCAGATCCGTGTTCCGAAATGCGGAGAGCCCCGAGTCAAGACTCGGTTCTACGTGGAACCCCAAAGTGATTCCGAACTGGGACTCTGTTCGACTCGGAACCCCTATGTTCAGGTGTGTTAGTTTTTCTCAAAAACCGAACTGTTACTAATATTATATAATGTTCCTTTTCTCTCAGATAGTATAAGGAAAAACACCCTGCATCTCATCATCATCATAGCTCCCAGTCAGGTGAGACTGAGATTGGAAAACTAAAATCAAATAATTACACGTAGTCATTCTGCTTAATCTACTTCAATTAATGAAATCACGCATTCAAATCCGAAGTAAATCAAGGCTCACCTGTTTATCAGCAATGGTGTTTATAATGCCTGGCATATTAATCACGTCTCTGAGGGCTAGTTGGAATTCCCTGTATGCCAGAGGCGATATGCAAATTAAACGCTTGCATACTTTGAGTAGCTGTCACTGGAAGCACTTGCTTCTCCCTCCTCTAATGACTAAACACTAAGTAGTACTGCGACCTTGCATTCTAAATAAACATTATAGTATCTACTTCCCCCATTGCAGTAAAATTTAATAGGAATTTCAAGCTTCCTCTTCCATTTGTATCACAGACAATTAGGGTCGCATGTAGTGTTGGACGTAAACACAAAGGGGCGTGTAACTGCGCCCAAAGTACAGTAAGGGTAATTTATTTCATGCTGACCATCAGACAGATACATAGCCGCATGTTTGGAGATGGATCACTTGCGGGTGCCCCTGGGACAAAATACAAATAGTCTATGACGATTGGTGACTGCTCCTGATTGGCTGAATCCCTCCCAATTATGCTAATACTGTAGAAATGGTAGTACGATATTACATTTGCATTGTTACAGTGATCTTTCCAATCGTCCCGCAGCAGTAAAGCATATTCTATCTCCTCTTCTAAAGGGGAAGGCGAATGGATGTTTGTATTCATTTTTTTTTTCCAAAACAATTTTTATTTTTATTTTATATAGTCACAAATACAAACACACATGTACATGTATATCTATACAATCAAACGGATATACTGCATGAATATACATACACGCATATACAGAACTGCAGACTGTGCAAACAAATACAATTCAAGAGCAACATCAAAACATCTTTGTACAATATAACCAAACAAAAATATTTTTGAAAACATAAGCACAGAAATAAAATATACAATGCAATTAAAACTAAAATAACAGAAAACAAAAAAAGAATCTAAATGTACAAAATAAAATAAAATGCATACACCCCCCAGCCCCCCCCACCGGGAACCCTGGTGCAGCTCGACCTTTCCATTAATCGAATACTCCTACACTGGAGGAGATGCCATTGTTCCTCTCAAAAAAAAAAAAAAAAAATAGAAAAAATAGGAAGAATATCCTCTTACCCATAAATATAAAATCTAAAGACACAAATATATAACATCACTCCAAATGACGAAGTAGAGACCAATTCGTAGTCTCGAATAATCGCATTATATGTGTTCTAGCGTCTGAGTCCAGGGAGTCGATATATACCCCATTTAGCATAAAAGCAAACCACCCCCTTCTCAACATCAGGTATAGTTGCCCTTCTATCAAAATAAAGTATTTGTAGTAAAATAGTTTTAACTGCTTGAAGAGATGGTGCTGTGGAAACTGTCCAGTTACGGAGGATAGCTTTCTTCACCACAGTTACCACTATCGTGAGTAATTCTATCCCACGACCCTGCATGTTTGTATTCATTTTAACGTAATAAAAACGTACATTTTCTCTCTGCGTCGTGTTCTAATTTCCTTTCACATGGTGATGGAGCTTTATTAGTTATTAATAACGCTGTCCCGCTATGTACTGTATCGTGTATGAATTCAGTACTGTTATTTTAGCACTTGAAGCCACATCTTCTGGCCAGAGTCGCTGAGCAGGGGGGAAACGAGTATTAATTACCTGGACCAGGGCTTTATGGATGGACCCGAGTCCGTTCCCCGCCTCCCCCTTACCTGTCAGCTGCAGCAGCCTGTGTATCCTCAGCCCACACGCTGCTTTCACCTGGCTGAGGGGCACACGGCACCCCCCTGTGGAGCTTCGGAGTGCAGCAAATAGTTAATAGTTTTTTTTAAGGAGGCATGGTCATGCCAGCTTACATTAGGCCACATACTGCAAATTTACTGTGGCCTGGCAAGGTTCACTATGGCCCTGCTCCTGGCATAAACCAGGCATATATACTACTGTTCTCTCCTGGTATAACCCAGGTGCACTGGCGTAACTATAGAGGGTGCAAGGGGTGCGCTTGCTATGGGGCCCGGCACTCAGAGACTAAAGAAACCTCTGATCGCTTCAGAGGCCAGCATTCCCAGTGATGCAGTGCGTGGGCGACGTCACCCGTGATGAGAGGAGCCTGCGCCTGCTGAATCTAGTTAGATCCAGTCAGCGGAAGTGTCTACGCAGGAGCGGTGCCCAGCGGCCAGCGCGGAGAGGTAAGTTCTGCACAGGGGAGTGGGGCCTGTTCTACATTGGGAGAGGGCACTACTAGGGGCATTACTGGAGGCACTGCATAAGGGGCACTATTGGGGGCATTGGATAAGGGGCTCTTATACAGGGGGCATTGCATAATGGGCACAACTTCAGAGGGCATTGCATAAGGCTCTAATACAAGGGGCTTTGCATAAGGGGCACTACTGCAGGGGGTACGGCATTGTGCACAAGTAGACCTATGGGGACCCTGGGAAATTTTGATATGGGGCCCCCATACTGTACTTCTGGTTAAGCCCTTGACCAGGCATATACAGTCAGGTGCATAAATATTGGGACAATTTTCAGATTTTGGCCTCTATTTACCACCACAATAGCTTTGAAATGAAACAAACAAGATGTGCTTTAACTGCAGACTTTCAGATTTAATTTGAGGGTAATTACATCCAAATCAGGTGAACGGTGTAGGAATTACAACGGTTTCTATATGTGCCTCACACTTTTTAATAGAGGCCAAAATCTGAAAATTCTGTCAATGTCCCAATATTTATGCACCTGACTGTATATATTACTGTTGTCTCCTTCAGTAAACAGGCACAAATACTGATATATCTAATGCAACCACGCCAGGCAAGTAGTTTGACACAGTTACATAACTCTCAACACTTAAAAAGTGGAGCATTTAAAATTAGTACCAGCAAATGCTCTCCCCGTCATAATGCATACAAAGACTGTACGAGTATTGCATTATAACATTTTAAGGAATTATTTGCGTAGCAGTCTCTAAAGGTGTACTGTTAAAATCTCCTAATATTTTCAAGTGAAACATAAGCCCTGCCACAGATGTTAGGTACACAGTCTTCCTCCTCCCAAATGTGCTGTACCTATGCTGTAGCACAGAGAGAACACAAACCCATTTGTTGCTCTTCTCAGATATTAGGGATCAAATTGCCCTGTTCACAGAAACTATAGACCTATCCCTCTTCCTCACAGATACCAGTGGCCCTTACCTCCTTTAGCAGCCTTTCATTTTAGTACATAGGGATCTATTCAAACTATGCATCTCCAATCTATGCTGTTATTCATTTATTTTAAATGCATGTGAATCTTTTATGACTTGCTAGCAATAGTCATTACCTGTGTTTTGATGAGGATCACTGAAGCATAGTTTATAGTGCCATACTGTCTGTTTACTTAAACCCACAGTGCAATGTATGTCCATTCATCAATCTGCATTTCAATCAGCTGACCAACTGGCTCAGATTTAGGCCAGTGTCTTAATCAGCCATACTATTTCTTAACAGTCTTAAGGTGCATACACACGTAACGATTTTTTTGAACGATTTGTCGATAACGACGTCGTTATCGTTAAATCGTTCAAAAAATCGTTACAAAAATCGTTCAGTTTATGAGTTATAGCAGGGCTGTAGCTAGGGTAGTGCGGCCGGTGCCATCGCACAGGGCACCACAAGTCGGGGGTGCTGTTTGGGCCTATCAAATTTCTGTTTATTATCATTCTTGCTTGTAGCTTCCTCTTATTTCATCCCCAGCATCTCTTGGCCTCTCCTATCTCTTCCCAGGCCCTTCCCCATGAAGCCATGGCCCTTTTTTGGGTGCATTATGTTCCTTTGAAAAATGAGTGGGGCGCCAATGCTCTTTCTGGCACAGGGCACCAAAAAGTCTAGTTATGGCTCTGAGTTATAGCGATGAACGATAATCATAAATGTGCACTCCCGTTTGTAGTTTGTAATTATCGTTCATCGTCCATTTCATACTGTCCAACATGACGATTTTCATTAAGGGAAGGAACATTATTCGTTCATCATTCAAAAAATCGTTCATTACACTTCAAAAAATTGTTGGTTACAAAATCGTTACGTGTGTATGCACCTTGAAGGGCAGCTTGCTGTGGGTTTTACAGCTTGATGTGGTTATGCATAACGTGTGGTTACATGAAGTGTGATTTCTGAACAGTTAAAAAACAGTTGAACAAACATTAAACAACATCGAAAAACAGATAATTACAATATAATTTCATAAAAGTAGTTTGTTTTTTCCCAAAACATTTAAAAATATATATAAAAAAATGCAATGTATAAAAAAACTTATTATTATCTCCCTCCATGGAATCACTACTACATCCTTTACTCTCCCTGCAGCTCATCTTTCTGTACATATTGCTGACTCATTAATCTACTCTCCTCTTACAAACACACATGAGTTTTTAACTTATCTATACACATTGACAATAACATCCACATCCTGTCGCAATAAAAATCTTTCATTCAAAACCCACAATTATATTTATATCTCTCTCCTGCTGCTTCTATTAGCTGGTGACTTATCGCCAAATCCAGGCCCGACCCACATGCCACACCCACAATGAACTATAAATCCAGCTAACCTCATAAACATTGCGTGCCTCCCTTCACCCTCCAAGTCACTAAAATGTGCCTTATGGAATGCACGTTCTGTCTGCAATAAGCTAACATCCATCCATGACCTCTTTATTTCAACTAACCTCAACCTTCTGGTGATAACAGAAACATGGCTAACACAATCAGACACTGTCTCCCCTGCTGCACTTTCACATGGTAACCTACACTTCTCACACACCTCCAGGCCTGGTAATTGTAAAGGAGGTGGGGTAGGAATATTACTGTCCCAATCTTTCACATTCACAGTTCTCCCACAGGTACCTTCACTCACATTTACATCATTTCAAGTACATTCTATCAGGCCTTTCACCCCTTTCTCTCTGCGAGTTGCTGCTATCTATCGCCCACCTGGGCCACCTCAACAATTTCTGGAACACTTTTCTGCATGGTTCCCTCACTTCCTATCCTCAGACATCTCCACCATCATTATGGGTGATTTCAATATCCCCATTGACAGTTCACAATCTCCTCATGCCTCCAAACTACTCTGTTTAACCTCCTCTCTTGGCCTCTCCCAATGGACTGACTCCTCTACTCATCAGGAGGGCCACTGCCTTGATCTTGTATTTACCAGACTATGCTCAGTTTCTGATTTCACTAATGCTCCTTTCCCTCTCTCAGATCACAACCTTTTCGTCTGCACACTCTCCTCCATTACATCAACCTCAATGTAATTAAAATCAACCAAACCTCCTAAAACACGGAGAAATATGAATTAACTTTCAACAACTATCTACCTTTCTACAACAACTACTCTCACCAATTTCTACATTCACTTCTCCTGAGACTGCTGCATCTTACCTAAACTAGATTCTAGCAAAGCCCTTGATGAAGTAGCTTCAGCTACCCATCACACACCACATAGACTTAGACGTCAACCTTGGCATTCTAACTTAACAAGGCATCTACAAAAACGCTCATGTAAAGTAGAACGTCAGTGGCGAAAGTCTCGTACTCCAAGTGACTCCCTGACATATAAGACTATCTACAACTCTTATCGTACTGCTCTGGACGCTGCCAAACAAACATATTTCCAATCTCTGCTCAAGCCTCTAACCCCAAGCAACTTTTTAATAAATTTAAACTGCTTCTTACCCCTCCCTCACCCAACCCACCTGCTACTATCTGTGCACAAGATCTTGCTTCCTATTTCAAGGACAAGATTGATAAGATCCGAAATGAAATGGTGTGCTCTTCCTCAGCTAGTGACCTGCTCAATTCCCTACCTGAACCCTCTGGCATATTCTCTTCATTTGACCCCACAAACAAAGATGAAGTATCTACACTCTCCTCATCCTCCTACTCTATTACCTCTCCTCTAGATCCTATACCCTCACAAATCAGTAAAGTTCTGTCTCCTATACTCATCCCAACCCTAACTAAAATCTGTAATCTCTCTCTCTACTGTCATCTTTCCATCACTGTTCAAGCATGCCATGATTACTTCCATTCTGAAAAAACAAAATTCTGACCCTAACACTCTCTCAAATTACTGTCCTATCTCCCAGCTCCCATGCCCCTCCAAGCTACTTGAGAGACTTGTCTACACCCGCCTCACACACTTTCTTAACTCACACAACTTATTGGACCCACTTCAGTCCGGCTTTCGTTCCCAACACTCCACAGAGACAGCACTGACTAAGGTAGTAAATGTTCTTGTCACTGCCAAGGCTAAAGGCCATTACTCACTCCTAATTCTTCTAGAGCTCTCTGCTGCTTTTGACACTGTTGACCACTCTCTTCTCATACAAGCACTACAATCCTTAAATACACAGCTCTTTCTTGGTTCTCTTCCTACCTATCTGATCGCTCTTTTACTGTTCGTTTTTCTAATTCTGCCTCCTCTTCGCTACCTCTATCAGTTGGAGTACCGCAAGGCTCTATCTTAGGTCCTCTTCTATTCTCAATCTATACCACCTCTCTTGGCAAACTATTCAGCTCTTTAGGATTTCAGTACCATCTGTATGCAGATGATACTCAAATCTACCTATCCTCCCCAGATTTATCACCATCTGTATTGGTCTGTGTCACTGAGTGTCTTTCTGCCATTTCAACTTGGATGTCATCCCGTCACCTGAAACTTAATATTTCTAAAACAGAATTAATGATATTTCCCCCGGCCAATAACAGTTACCAACCTGATCTCTCTATCACTGTTTATAACTCGACAATCTACCCTGCTCCACAAGCTCGCTGCCTAGGTGTCATACTTGACTCTGAACTGTCCTTTGTTTCCCACATTCAATCTGTCTCAAAATCATGTTACATACATCTAAAAAACATATCCAAAATTCGTCCATATCTCACACAAGACACTGCAAACACTCTAATCCATGCACTCATTATTTCCCGCATTGACTATTGCAATAGTCTCCTTACTGGTCTTCCCAAGAATAGGCTATTGCCATTACAATCCATTATGAATGCAGCTGCAAGGCTTATATTCCTTGCCAAATGTTCATCGTCTGTTGCCCCACTCTGCTAGTCCCTTCATTGGTTGCCGGTTTTCTATCGTATTCAATATAAAATACTTTTACTTACACATAAGGCTATTAACCAAACCACACCAACATACATCTCTTCACTCATCTCAAAATATCTACCAACCTGACCTCTTCGCTCAGCACAATATCTGCGTCTCTCATCCCCATGCATTACTTGTTCCCATTCACGGTTACAGGACTTTCTTCAGGCTGCACCCACTCTATGGAATGCCTTACCACGCACAATAAGACTTACATCTAGTCTCCAATCCTTCAAGAGTTCCCTGAAAACTCACCTCTTAAGGCAAGCTTATCAGATTCCTGAACCACCCACATAACCTTCATAGCTTCCATATCTAATTACATCCCCTTTCACAGTCCACACATAACCTCACACATTGGGCACGATTCTATTCAACGCGATGTAAATAGCTCCGGGAGTGAGCACCTGGAGCTATTCAACACACCGCGCTGCCAAGTCCGACTAAGGATTTCTTCTCTCATCCCTCCGGGAGAGAAGAAATCCGACAAAAGTCCCGGCGTGAGGCTGTTTTCTGCCCTTCGCGCCTGGAAAACAGCCTCGCGCCGGGAAGTTAGGTCGGGGAATGCCCGTTATCACGCCTAAACACCCTGTTTAAGGCGCGATAACGAGCCTTCCCCGACCTAACATCGCGATGAATTGAATAGCTCCGGGAGCTATCTCCCGGCGCTATTTACATCGCGTTGAATTGAATCGTCCCCATTGTCTTTCTTTCACATCCTCCTGACATTTGGCCGACATTCCTGCGTGACTGGACCATGCAGCCCACCAAGAAACTCTGCATTCTAGCTGGACCAAGATGCAATATATAGCACCTATCCTTGTGTATCAATGCCTATTTCCCTATAGATTGTAAGCTTGCGAGCAGGGCCTTCCAACCTATATATCTGTTATTAACCAATTTTGTTCTATTAATGCTTCCAATTGTAAAGCGCAACAGAATATGCTGCGCTATATAAGAAACTGTTAATAAATTAAATAAATAAATATTCACTGAGCCTTGGAGAGAGATAAAGTACTAACCAATCAGTTCCTAACTGTCATTTTTTTTAAACACAGCCTATAAAGCAGGGGTGGGGAACCTTTTTTCTGCCGAGGGACATTTTGATAAATATAACATTATTCACAAGCTCGTTGCAGGCCACGCCCCCTCTGTGTGATGTCACATGGAGCGAGGCCACAATCGCCGGTGGTTACAGCAATACCTGGAGCATCATGAGGATGCTCTGGGGAGCTGTAGGGGCAGCGGTATAACTGTCTGAAGTGTCCAGGTGGCACTGCTGCATAGATTCTGGCTGCAGGGTGTCATTCTAGGCACCCTGCTGGCCAGATTAGGCTAGCAGAAAAAAGCTCTGAGGGCCAGACCAAATGATTTCGAGACCTTATATGGCCCCCGGGCCTGAAGTTCCCCATCCCTGTTGTAAAGTGACAGAAGCTGAGTGGTTGGAACTTTATCGCCATTTACTTTATCTCTCTCCAAGGATTAGTGAATAGACCCCATAAACCACAATCTTCCTTAAATTCAGCCTGTCGCTTTTTTTGCTTAAGAAGTGTTTACATCTCCAAATTTAAAGCATTTTGTCAATTGATTGCAGAAGATCAATAGTCACCCTAACTACACAGTAACATTTGTAATGTATTGTTTTTTATTACAAGTGAAAATGCAAAATATAAAACACATTGGACGGGATGCGGGTTTGACCGCATTTTTCATACGCACCAACCCCCGGAATGTGATGCTCTCTGGGGCTTGGATGCAGTGGGTAACGCATCTTCCTGATGGATTTACCCTATAGAAGCCTATGAGCTTCTATCGGAAGAGTGCTGAGAGAGGGATCCGCGGCATGTATTTCCTTCTGCGCAGAAGGACGCCGGAGGGGCTTCTGGGTCATAGACCCGGAAGCCCCTCCACCGCAAAGGGCCACTCTTACCGACAGAGCGGTCCTTTGCAGGGATCGTCATGCATAAGACAGATTTGTATACAGACTTGCTCACTGTGGGCAGAGCTGCCTATGCAGCCTTGTGCTAAACCCAGGGTATGTGTAGTGATTACTGCATAACAGCTTGTTCCTAGATAACTTGCTTTCTTCATGTTTGGAGATCCCAATGTGTATGGAGAACCTTAACCTTTAGAGAACCATCCACTCTCCCGGCATCTCCCTGCAGTTGCAGTGGTTCAGATTATGTAATTAGCCCATGATTGCCTACCCTCCTGGAACCAGCGAGAGGCTTCTGAAAATCGGGTGCCAGTCGCCGCCCACTTCCCCGAGTAAAGTAGGCAGACCAAGTGGCCGATGATGCGATTTGTGTTGAATTGCGCCATCGTAGCTAATACCCCCCTGCCGTTAATTCTGCCCCCTGCTGTACTGGCTTGGCTGCCCTCTCCTGGAGGGAGCAGCCAGAATGTCGGTCAGTATGAATTAACTGAAGACAGGTAACTCATTATTTAAATGTAGGCGAAGCAGTGAAGGAGGTTTTGTGTCATTATCCATTGACACAAAAATGAATACAATACAAGATACCCATCCAGGGGTGAAGCGGGAAAGTGGGGTGGAGCAGCTGGGGAACTGAGATCGGAGATGGTAAAAGGTAATGAATCATCACCCACCTGCAGAGACACTTGCTCGCTTTCATTCTGGTCCCTCATAACAAATACTCACCTGTCTCACTCATGTTGTGCAGGAGAGAAGCACTCAGGGCCCCATCAGAATGTTAGGGCCAACAAAGTAAGTTCTAGTAACACCCCTGCGTGTGGACATGCGTTAACTAAACTTACATTTAAAAAAAAGCGTATATAAAACAATGCACGTTAAACCCACTTCTAAAACCACAAATGTGTACAGTATGTTCTACTTTAATAAAAGTATTTTAAATTTTGCAAACTGTGTGTTTACATTCAGCTATCTTACACTCAGCAGAATTTGCATCTGAGCCTTTAGTGTGAATGAAACTAACCTCCAATACTAAGCACAGTTGAAGCTATTTAAATTGACGTTATCCGTAAAACTAGACTCTATGACAGCTACTTTAATGATGGTCTCTGCTCCGCAAAGGCTTCCCATTGTACGTGGGGTATTCACTGACCTCCTGGGAGTCATGTTTCTTCTGTTGCTCTCTTTCTTAGTGGAGAGATTTGCTTGGTCTCACTTGGCAGTTTCCGCCTAGCGCCGCCTTTTCTCCGCCAAGATGTTGCCAATATACATAAGAAAATAGGGGTCAGAACGGTTAGGAAAAGGTGGGGTTACGACTAGGAAACGATGTGCAATTATCTCCAAATGCCTGAGCACTGACATACACAAGAAGAGCTGTGCCTGTGTATGGAAGTATTTAGTATATAACTTTATTTGACTTTTATGAGTCTGTTCAGTAATATAAGCAATCTCTTATTGTGTGCTGCCCAAGTCTAATAGTATCCATGTGTAACTGCTCTACATACTGTAGCATACTGGTATCTTCAGCAAGATAGCAAGGTAAAGGATGTATAGAGAAGGAGTAATGCTTCCTAATCACTGCTGCTGGTTAATCACCACATTTTTACCAAATTACTTGTTCCCTCAATGAATTAATTAATTAATTGCAAGATAAAACCCACCAACAGGGGCAGTATTGTTTATATTTAAACATATGGGCACCCTATATATTTTATTTCCCTGATACCCACTAACCAGGGGTAGTACTGGCGATCAACGCTACATCGCATTAGGACAGGCATCTGTGGGCCTGATTCACTGCAGATCGCTATTCTGCTTATACGCACGCAACGCAGTTGCTAATATCAGCGGTGATATGTAAATGATTGCATTCGCATGCGATTGCAGCCTGAGATGAGGACGCCCACTTCCCCTTACTCACATTAGTATACAATAGCAACATAGCCAAATAATCAGTAACATCGTGTAACATCGTACCCATACGCACAGTTAAGACAGGTCAGACCTCACTCAGGAATTGCTAACGTCAGCGCACGCAATGAGGCCTCAGGTGGCGTCTCACAGTGTACCCATTTATGCACGCACATGCAATGGCATAGAAACACACTGGCACGCCTGCTTTTCGACCAACCACCCCCCCTGTCACCACCCACAAACGGTACTTCCTGTCAATCACTCTGCCATGGGTCTGCGTATCCTCTGCGATCACAGTACCGATCGCAGCGTCTGGCTCGCACACTGCGATGCATTCGCATGTATAGTATGCTAATCCATTGTGATCGCAATGCCACTGCTGCAGTACACAAGGACGCCCACTTTACCTTACACACATCCGTAATGTTTAGCAAGAGTGCAAAACCATCGGTACAATCGAGTACCATCGCAGCCTCACGTACACTTGCACAAGCCCTGACCTTACTCAGGAATTGTTAACCTCATCGCACGCTATCTGGCCTCAGGCTGCGTACGGCATCACAGTGGATAATTTATGCACGCCCCTGCAACGACGTGCTTAATAAGTTACATCTATGTCTAATTAGCTAACCTATGAATGCTCAACACATTTCTAATACACAACACTACTGAGTGCATGCATGTGAATCAGTACTGCAACTCTGTACAAACACCATCGGGACTATAGCACTCCGTCACTAGCTGGGCTTCCCCCAGCCCTCTCCTGGCACTGAATGGATGCCGCACGCATGCTTGAAGCATCCATTCAACTACTCCGGGGTCTGGCACTGCCGCACAGCTGCGGCAGTGGGGGTCCCCAACCTCCCGATTTGACCACTTCGGCCCACGGGTGGAACAGCGGGACAGTGCTGTCCCGCTGAAATCGAGATGTTGGGGAGGGGTGCGCCCTCTATGTGGTTCGAACGCACTGGTTGCACGCCCCAAGAGCCGGCCCTGCCCTAGCCCATCTCTCAGCCTCACCATTCCCCAACCCTGACACTACACAGGCAGGTAGATTTATTAGATAAAGTTTACTTACTGACTGTCGCTGGCTTCTGCTCCTCCTTGACTCCTGTGTGCACTGTGTGAGCTGCAGGCTGCTGCTGAGCCTGCTGTGACTGCAGGAGTGATGGATGTGGGCCGGGGACGGACTGGAGGCGCAAAGGCTTATGGGAGGAGCTGCTGTGGGTGGGCATGCGCAGCATCTCCCCCGTCGGCCATTTCTTTTTTAAGTACAGTAACGCTGCCCGATCGGAGCTGAGCTCTGATCGCGGCAGCGGCCAGCCAAGAGGTCAGATGTGTCCTCTTGCATTTTTGCCCCTTGCGTGGCAAATGTGCGCACACATCGCGCCATGCGATTTGCTGTGACAGCGTGCAACGTGGTACGCCATTCCGTGGTTGCTTTCGCACCATGCAATCCTATAGGTCGCAGGCAATACGTGTTTTGCGATTTGCCACACATGCGGCAACGATGTAAGCAGCCATATCTGTACATATTCATATTAACATAATATATATATTATTGCACCTAAGTACAAATATCTGAGTTTTCAAGCTACTGACTGTAAAGACACATTTACAAATTACTAGTAAAAGAAGGAAAGTGTATTACACGTGTGTTGTACAGCTTGGGTCACTTTAACATGTTTCAGGACATTTTCTATTAGTCATTTCAGAAACAAGTAATCCTGTATTCGGCTGTACAGACAGATGTCTCCAGGCAGTGATAAAAGCCTTTGATCTTCTATTATGCAAAGAATCCGCCACTCAAGCATGAAGCCGTCATTGTACGCGTGTGTGAATTCTAACATTTGATCAGGTGTTTTCTGCTTTTTAGATAGTGACATAAATGTGGAAATATTGCAATAGGCTCTCAAGGACAAGCAAATCCAATTTCAGCTGTACCAGTTTGTTTCCTACCTTTAGTAGGTCATACATTCTGCAAATCCATATTATATTATGCTTTAAATGAGAGATGTGTGGTTCGGTTGTCCTGAAATACGAACACACCAGAACTTAGGGGTCCTGAGTCAAATCGAGTCCTAGTTCGGAATCACTCTGGGGTTTTGAGTTGAACAGAGTCCCGGTCGGTTCTGCAGTCAGTTCGGAACTCTGATTTAAAATCTGAACTCAACTTTTGAATTGCATGTAAACAGGTCCAAAAATAGATGTTTTATAAAAAAATGTTATCGATTTTTAATCGATTTTCATTGATTTTTAAGGATTCCAATACCGAACCTAAACCGAATTCCAACCAAAACACTTGAGGGAGGTTTTGCAAAAACCAAAACACAATTATGAATTAGGACCAAAACACGGGGGAAACACGCACATCTCTACTATAAATACAGATGGACTAAAAAGATATATTACTTTTAATGAAAGCTTGCATGCAACCGATTTTCTCTGCCAACAAAATAATTATCTAGTGACACCGGTCAGGTGAACACATGTTTAATGATAATTATAATAATATTAATAATAATATTAGCCAAAAAGTAGCATAATATTAGGGGAAAAGTAGCAAAGAGCGCAAAAACTAATCAACAATGATGTGTTTTCAGAAGACTTTAAACAGCCCCCATTAAATAAGGTGCGGACCTGATGTCAAGGGAAGAGTACAGTAGTTCCACTTTAACACCCCTTACATTAAATAAAATGTAAGTTTTTGCTTTTGAGTATACAGACAGAGGGCCTAATTCAGACCCGCTCGCAAGCGGGTCGATGGTGCCCTAATGCGCATGCGCACGATGGAGGGAGCTCCGTCGTGCGCATGCGTGAGACACGCATAGCGACAGCCAAGCTGTCGCTCCGGGTCTCGCACCAAAGGGGGTTGATGGTGACTGAAAGCACGCCCCCTTTGGTGGGCGTGCCAGGGGCGTGGCTGCCAGACGGAGGCGTTCCCATGGGATAGAGCCAAAATCACTCCAGAGCTTGCGGCCACGAGACCCTACCGCAGGGTCTCGTCGCAAGCCCGATGGTCTTGACCATCGCGACTATCATCATGGACGGTCGCATAAGCTGTGCTATGCTCAGCTATGCGAGCGTCCAAGAGGCCGCTCCATTTTTAGGTAGGAGGGCCCTGATTCAGAGCGAGCGCTTTGGTCAGAGCGTCCGGCTCTGATTCAGGCCCAGACCTCCCAACCGTCCCAATTAGGCGGGACAGTCACTCTTGTCTTGTACTGTCCCACTGACCCACCCGCGGGCTGCATTATCCTACATGGGGGGAAGTTCAGGAGCCTCTCTTTCACCGTTGCTGAGTGGTGTACGGATCCTGTGATGAGAAGCGGGGCTTGATGTATGGCTGATGCCCACGCCATTGTGCGCACGACTTCGGCATGCATGCAAAGTCCCCATCTCCAAAATATTTGGAGGTATATTTAAGACTTGTTTTGTGGGTGGTTTTTGCCAAACTTGTTAGCTTAATATCCTTTCCGTTTAGATATTGAAAACAAATGGGCATGACGGTTGGCGTAGTAGATAGCATTGCTTTCTCAATGCTTTTATGAATTAAATTCCTGGCCAAGGTACTGTGTGTAGTTTGTATGTTCTTCCTGTGTTTTGCGTGGGTTTTATTCAGGTGTTCCAGTTTCCTCCCACACACCAATAATATACAGTACTAGTAGGTTAATTGGCTGCTGACAAAAAAATTAACCCTACTATTTATGTGTGTTCATGTGAGAGGGAATATAGGGGGAGATTTATAAAAATTTGGAGAGAGATAAAGTGGAAAGATATAAAGAACCAACCAGTCAGCTCCTGTCTTTTTACAATTTGTGTTTGAAGAAAATGACAGGAGCTGATTGGTTGGTACTTTACCTTACAAGTTTTGATAAAACTCCTTGAAAAAGTTGCACACTAGTAGTGAAACGCGTTGGTGGCTACACCCTGATACTTGATACTTGGCACTTTTATGAAGAAGCATTCTGTCATCCAATGGGACTCTGGGCTCGATTCAGACCTGCTCACTAGATGCGTTTGCACGCACCTGGCGATCGTACGGCAAGGCATTAGCATTCCCACTATGTATTGGCGAGCGATCGCTTTGTGTATGCATACGCCCACCGGCCTGTCTTAAGACACCCACTTGCGCACGTCATCTCCAGGAAATGTATGCAACCATCGGACCCATACACAGCACTTGTGGCTGACCATACCCTACCGCAAGCACTGCGAGCACTTCAGTGTAATATTCACCCAAGTGACGTGTACTATGACGCTGCCTCTTAATTATGCAAGCCTCTGAAACGGCGTTGAGACGCTCAGGCACGCCTGCATTCGCACCTCCACTCCCCCGTTTTTAATGGCCAGCCCCTGTCACCACCCACAAATGGCTTCTCCTGTCACCCATTCAGCCGGGCTGTCAACGCGCGACGAGCGAACGTTTCCCGATCGCTCCGATTGGTTCACACGTGCACTGCGATGCATGCGCATATTACAAAAATCGTCTGGCTGCGTGTGAACGCTTCCTAGCGAGTGGATCTGAATCGGGCCCTCTGTCCAGAATTAAGACCTTCAGTAGATTATTACCAGTAACGGCGGCTAAAGCATCCATCCATCTGCGTTGCAGTTACCTTCTTTGAGACCATCGCTAATTCCTTACCACAAGCCAGTGAAAACTTTACTTATAGCTGGACTATTGCTGCCCAAAGGACTTTTGTCTTGTCCATATGAACTGCCTGAATTAGTGCCTACAGGGTTTTACTCTATCTCTACACTGATGTATGAATTTACTCATGACTATATGATTTTATTGTATTGTGTGCCTATATACATCATTTTTTGTTATATTGTCTTCTTGCTCAGTTTATGATATTAAATTACATATAGTTTTATTAATTTTATTTAGCGTTGCTCTTTCAGCATTATTGATTTTGATAAAACTCCCCCTATTAGACCGTAAGTCCCAGCAGGGCAGGGACTGATGTGAATGACTGAAGCTCTCTCTGTAAAGCGCTGCATAATATGTGCGCACTATATAAATGAGAAGCAATCGGGAAGCCGACTGCCTAAATACCGGCAGCCGGCTTCCAGACTGTCATATCCCGGCAAGGGTGAAATGCCGGGCGTCTAGATGTAGACGCCCGCATTTCCCCGACGCCGGGAGACCGGCGCCCGGCATCCCGATCGTAGTGATGCCGGGCGCCGCGAGCGGACAGCCGCGCGGGGGGGGGGAGGGTTAGGTTTAGGGCTCCCGGGGTGGACTTAGGGTTAGGCACCCCCCTGGGAGGGTTAGGGTTAGGCTAGGGGGAGGGAGGGTTAGGGCTAGGCACCCCCGGGGGGACTTAGGGTTAGGCACCCCCCCGGGGGACTTAGGTTTAGGCAGCGGGGAAGGGGGTGGTTAGGGTTAGGCACTTAGAGGGGGGATTAGGGTTAGGCACTTGGGGGGGAAGTTAGGGTTAGGCACCCCTAAGGAGGGTTAGGGTTAGGGGGGTTAGGTTAGGTTAGTAGATACTCACCTATCCACGATCGGGATTTCCAGCGCTGTCGGGCTTCCGCTGCTCGGAACTCTGCTGATGTCGGGCTGCCGCTGACGGGAATGCGGCAGCCCGACCGTCAGCGGCCGGCGGTATTTCATACCCATTCCATATAAATAACTGTTAATAAAACTGCTATTTTTCAGTTTTGCAAAAGCTGTTCTTTCTAAGTATATTAGTTGGTATAGTGAAAAAAAAAATGTCTCCTAATCAGGTTTGTAGTAGGTAAGAAATTTGTAGAGGTCTTGAGAGTTTTGATTATATTACTTATTGTGTGAATCTGACCATTCAAGTAGCTGGCAATGTCTTAAACATTTAAGTAGTTAGGGTATAGAGAAGTAGAGGCTTCCGTGCAGCATAGACTCATTCAAATTCCAACATCTATCTCCTCTGATGAACACCTGACTACTCTCCCCTGGAACTAGGAATGGCCATCGTCCATTGATGGTTAACCACTGATGGCCTGTGCTTTTGCAATCCAATGTTTCTCCACCATCGATGGCACAGAGGCACACAATGGATTTTTTTCACACATGTGCCCGGACACAAAGGCCAGCTCCACACCCCCCCCCCCGCCCCAACATGACCCACAAAGCCCTACTCCCCACTCCTTGATTGGTCCGCTGCCCGGCAAGTATTAAAACGGGGATGGCCATAGGTGGATGAAACCATCGACGGTGCCCAGCCGATGGTTTCATATCATCAAAATCAGCCACCAATGGTACCATTGATGGTTAACCCACTGAAAACCATCCTTACCTGGAATGTCCAGGAGACACCCGCATCACGTCCAGTTTTGAAGTGAAGTGGGTGGATGCATGTTGACGCATCACAGCCTCGGCTCCCACTGCAAGTTGAATGACTTTGCAGCGGGGGTGGAGCAGATATGTTGAGATTCACAACACCACACCCCCTGCAGTGGCTATTCTTTACAGTAGTGTAAATAAAATAGAACTGGAAAAATATATGTACAGTGTTGCCACTAATTTCTCAGTCTACAAATTAGAAGAAAATTGCCAAGAAAACCCCTAATTCTAAACCCTGTACAAATTGGAGTCCATTATTGCATTCTTTCCCATTGAGAGTTGCTGCTGATACAGGACAGTCCAGCAACATCACACCTAAACACTGGAGAGTGATGTCATACAGTATTAAAGAATGATTAGCGTAAGGGTGCATACACACCAGGACGATATTGGCACGATTTGGCGTATCGGCACAACAAATCGTGTATATCGCCTAATGTGCATGCACAATTGCGTGCTCCCGCTGGTCGCACGCGTTATCGTGTGATTGGCTGTGCTGCACGGTCAATCACACGATATTGCATGCGGCGCCATACATATTAATGAAGGACGAAACAAGTAACCGTTCCGTCGTTCATTAAATTGTGCAGTGTGTACCGGCAATCATGCCATGTCCAGGGTGAAGGCAAATCGCCCTGAACATCGGCACGATTGCAGGTCGTTTAGGTGTGTACCCAGCCTTAGATAGTCAGCGCAGTTTGTGTAGGTGTCCTGTGTTCTTCTGTGCTTTGAGCTCTGTCAGCACATATATCAATGCTCAGCGCAGTGTCCTATCGTCTTCCTCTCTCCCTTTTTGTCCACCGCACATTCCTGAGGTTTGTGAGATAGTGTCTGAGCTGATTTAATTACATCTTCTAGACAAAATGACTTATGATGATCTCAGCGTATAGCGCTGCACTTTTTCTCATAAGAGTGCCATGAAATGACAGAAACAAAAATTTTGATGATACACAATGATAATCTGTGAGATTATGTTCTAAAAGCAGAACTTTGTACACTTCCAAAATGCATTTTGCATTTTTTTTTTGTTGCTGTTGCCTGTTACAGAGTCTGAGACTGTTTCACAGCGATAACAGTGATAACAGGCCAGACATCCTGTGCTTTCAGCTGTCAACCACAGAGCACAGGACCACAACTCAAGTGTAGATGGCTACTACTTTCATGGCATTGGGTTGTGCAGTTCTTTTGCTGGCCTTTTCCTTTTTATGGTATTGGTATCGTCAGAAAAAATTATATATATATATATATATATATATATATATATATATATATATATATATATATATATATATTAGGGATGTGCAGGCTCGGATAGGTTCGAGTTTGCACGTGGAGTTCGGATTTTTCCCTCCAAAAATCGGAACTCAGAAAGAGGCAAAACGTCATCTTACATGGACGAACATCATCATTCCTGGACAAAACTCGAACCTATCCGAGCCTGCACATCCCTAATATATATATATATATATATATACAGTCAGGTGCATAAATATTGGGACAGTGACAAATATTTCATATTTTGGCCTCTATTCACCACCACAATGGCTTTGAAATGAAACAAACAAGATGTGCTTTAACTGCAGACTTTCAAATTTAATTTGAGGGTAATTACATCCAAATCAGGTGAACGGTGTAGGAATTACAACGGTTTCTATATGTGCCTCCCACTTTTTAAGGGGCCAAAAGTAATGGGACAAACTAAACAATCCTAAATCTAACTTTCACTTTTTAATACTTTGTTGCATATCCTTTGCAGGCAATTACAGCCTGAAGTCTGCAATGCATAGACATCACCAGACGCTGGGTTTCATCCCTGGTGATGCTCTGCCAGGCCTCTACTGCAAATGTCTTCAGTTCCTGCTTGTTCTTGGGGCATTTTCCCTTCAGTTTTGTCTTCATCAAGTGAAATGCATGCTCAATCGGATTCAGGTCAGGGGATTGACTTGGCCATTGCATAACATTCCACTTTTTAGCCTTAAAAAACTCTTTGGTTGCTTTTGCACTATGCTTCGGGTCATTGTCCATCTGCACTGTGAAGCACCGTCCAATGAGTTCTGAAGCATTTGACTGAATATGAGCATATAATATTGCCCGAAACACTTCAGAATTCATTCTGCTGCTTTTGTCAGCAGTCACATCACGCCATGACACTACCACCACCATGCTTCACTGATGATGTAGTATGTTTTGGATCATGAGATGTGTATATATATATATATATATATATATGTATAAATATATCCATGATGGCGGCACTCAGGAAAGAAAACAGACTCACAAGGTGAGTAGCCAACGTTTCAATGCTGTATTGGGTCGTGCATTTTCGTCATCTTGCACCCTAACGAAGATGCATGACCCCATACAGCATTGAGATGTTGGTTACTAACCTTGCGAGTCTGTTTCCTTACTTGCAAAAAAAAATGGTAGTTGCTCAGAGCAGCTTAATTGCATAACACAGGTGCTTGTAAAGGGCGGGGTTTACACTGAACACAGAAAAAAGAGATTTGCCCCCCAGCACACTGCAGCAAAAACAATACTTAAATCCTACATGATAATAGAGATTTAGAGGTATTAGTTACACACATTTGCAAATATATGAATAAGCTCCAGGCCAATCGTCAAGGCTCCTCTATACTGGCATCCTGGCATCCCTAACATTAAGGGGCTCACATCCGAGAAGCAAGGCTGGAATTTTTTTGGGGTGCCTTGCTTCTCGAATGTGAGCCCCTTAATGTTAGGGACGCCAGTATAGAGGAGCCTTGACGATTGGCCTGGTGCTTATTCATATATTTGCAAATGTGTGTAACTAATACCTCTAAATCTCTATTATCATGTAGGATTTAAGTATTGTTTTTGCTGCAGTGTGCTGGGGGGCAAATCTCTTTTTTTTCTGAGTCTGTTTCCTTTCCTGAGTGCCGCCATCGTGGATATATTATAATTTCTCTGCACCTTGTGTACAGCAGATTGGAAGGCACCGGATTTTAGTTATTTATTGCAGTGTTTGCACATGTTGAGGAGTGCCGCTTCTTTGAAGTTCCTATAATATATATATATATATATATTTTAGAGATGTGAACTTGTACAGATCCGAGTCGCGGTTCTAATCTCCTGAGGAGATTCTGATAAATCCAAGTCGCGAATCTGATCTACCAGCGATTTGGAATTCAGATTTTAAATCCAAATTTCAGGTTTATGATTGCATAAATTACATGATTTTAGTGTTTTTAAAAACTTTTTATCATTTAAAAAAACACAAAACATCTAGATCCAAAACAGGGGTCAGCGCACATCTCTGATAATATAATAATATATATATATATATACACACACATGTGTCCTTATACACCCATCCTTTGTGTGTTCCAGGTCGTCTGGCGTGGTTTTATGCCCTGCTCTAGGAAAAGATTTCCCTGCTTGAGTACTTTCTCCAAAATTTTGCGTTTTCATTTGCTAACAATGTACTAAGAAGCTAAGTAGAGTACTGAGTATTTAGGATTAGGATTTTTTGTCACAATGGAATTGATGTAACGTAGCAGATTAAACATTTTGATGCATGGCGGCAGTCACTCATGTAGGACTTTTGTCTTCTTCTTATTATTATTACTACTATTATTACTATTATTATTATTATTATTATTATTCATAAGGTGCTGCAACTACTAAAGTGCTGTACACACATGGATATTTTTGTAATTGTCACATAATTTTAACATTACACATCATGGAGAACAACATAGAGTCCTGCTTAAGAGTTCTTTAAAATGTAAATGAAGAAGGGACAGACTATAAAAGGTTGTTGAATCTGTAAGGTGGTGCTGTAAGTATTGTTAGCTGGGAAACCCGTACCCCTCCTTCCTGAAACACTTCAGCACCCGCTTAGAGATGCAGCTTGTGTTGGGCAGCGGCCAGCGTGACCCCTCTCTCCTCCCGTCCTCCTTAGCTCTGTGAGTTCTTAGATGTCTCTGCAGCTAACAGGATAACAGAGGTGCCCCGCTGGTGGTGTTTCCCTGAGGGCTTCCACATTCTTTTTAAAATAGAAACCAGATACAGTAACAGGCATATATCTGTTTTATCTGTGGGCGACCGCTGAGAGACTTGGATTGGATCATTTCCTGTGACCTATGGCCAGAACCATCAGAGGACACCGCGGTCACCATGAGTACCACATACCCAGGAGGCATTTACTAAAGGTCAGTTTTGTTGTCTAAACTGAAACCCCCATCGATCCCTGGCAGGTTTCCAAATGACAACACACCTTGTAGCAACCATGTGCAGTCAGGGGAGGCAGAGCTTCCCCTGTCATACTCCTGAGATTTGATATAAGACTATTAGAATAATACAAAGAAGATACTTATAACTTATAAACATCTTTTTTGTTTATTGCAATCATTGTTGTAGTTAACATTCTCCAGCTTTGGGGAGCTCCCTGGGTTTGCAGGGAGACTAGAGATGCAACAGCTAAGCCTCACTTCTGTATAGTCGCTGCTTGCAGAGCTGGGGGCGGGGCCACACCATGGACAGAAAGCTGCACAGAAAGAGAGCTAATAGAGGCATGCCTCTGAGTATGGGAAGCGTGCCTTGAGACTGATGGACATCTTGGATGTGTCATGTGACCAGGACGTGCACTGCAGTGTTTAGAGTTCAGAGCACAGTCAGCAGCAGCAAGATAAGACATAGTGATGCAGGTAGGAGAATCAATGGACACTGAAGCTTAGTGTAGTGAGGGGAGAGTTACAGTGAGTAGGGGGTGAGACAGGCTCCCAGCACTCAGACCCATCTCCATGTGTGCCTCTCCAGCCATTGACCT
Organism: Taudactylus pleione; assembly: GCA_031769625.1. NCBI lineage: Eukaryota > Metazoa > Chordata > Amphibia > Anura > Myobatrachidae > Taudactylus > Taudactylus pleione. The sequence continues at coordinate 1,462,766 of JAUIMM010000033.1, read as the reverse complement.
CACCGCACATCAATGACATGTAGTGTTCTATTTGGAGAGTGGTTTCTATTGTAACCACTGCAGATTAGAAGCTATCCTATTTATGTTAATTAAATGGTGCTTTTACAGAAACTACACTCACCTGACATCAGGCTACTTTCACTTTGTGAGTTTGTGCGGAGTGTAAAGCTGGGTACACACTATGCGATTGTGTACCCAGCCAACAGGACAATGCGATAAAGTGATACATGACGCCATCTGTACACACTGCACAATGCAGGGTACAATGGCACAATGTGTGGTTCCATGCTGCATGGCGATGTTCATCGCATCGATGAAGCAGTAAACGACCTGCGGGCACGCACACACGAGTGAGCATACATACTATGCGATCCGCAGCAGAATGATATTTCGTTAGAGGATCGTATAGTGTGTCCCCAGAACGTTGTAGTAAATTATAAGATGAAAGATATAAAATGATTGCTAATTGTGGGGAGTTTTTTTTTATACTGTAGTAATGTGAATTGTTCTTGTTCTATATTTGTCTGAGGTGTTTTTTCAATAGTTTTTTTTTTTTTTTAAAGCCCATTTTTTGGTGTGAGACTGTACTGTGATTAAGGGCCTGATTCAGAGCCACTCGTAAGCTGCAGCTCGTTCGCTCCGAGCGATGTTTGGCCAACTGCGCATGCGTACGGATCGTTATACGCATGCGCGAACCAGTCAGTGCGGCCGAAATTCATGTGCTCGCAAAATAGCGAATGCCTGCTACTTTGAGTGACAGAATGAGGCGTATGTGGGTGGTAACAGGGGAAGGTGCTTGAAAACGGGGAGTGGAGATCCGATCGCATGCATGCTTAAAGGTCAAAACGGGCGTTTTATGGGTGTGCATAATTAAAACAGCAGCGTCATTGACCACGTCACTGGTTTTTTTTTTAGGCAGAACTGCTCGCAAAATTGTGGTAGCAAAAACCAACCACAAGAATAGCGAGCAGCTCATACCCTGTTCGATGTACTCGATTAATCTAATAAATAGCGGACATGACGTAGGATGTGAGCGGCCAGGGGGCGTAGTTTCCCAAAAAACGACCGCAAGTTTTGTACGCTCGTTCAGACCTAGAGGCGTGAAAAGACCGCAAACAGCGAACGGTTCATTTGAATAGCCACCCCTATTTTCAGGACGAGCGAGCACTAATTGCGTCCGGCTCTGAATCAGGCCCTAAGTGTTTGTGTTTTTTATTTTTATTTGTTTGTGTATCTCTGTTAAAGACTAGTCATGTCTAGTGAGAGACATCATAATCCTCCATAGTCCATTTGGATGATATTCTTATCAATCAATTGTTGCCTGTCAAAGTCACTTCATTTACCTGCTGTTTCAGCAAACACGTCTGTCTGAGGCTAGCCATTTTTTTTCGGCAGCATAGCCGGTGGTTTTATAGTGATTTTCAAAACCATTGCTTGATAAACTCAGGGTTTCTATTCTATTCTTTCTCTGGCTTAAAACATCAATGGTGCGTTGATATTAAATTCTTTTCTATGCTATTCTAAAGTGCGCTTTTTGCGGTTTTAGCCTTGGTAAATCTGCGGATAGCCAAACTGCCGCCAAACCGCCAGGGTTTAGAACCTGCCACTTAGTAAATTTGGCCTGAAGTCTCTTTCTCAATATGCACAAGGCCTTAACTAAGGTGAAAAAGGAACAACAAAGATCTCATACTACTTTACCCCATACTTGCCTACCCTCCCGATTTGGTCGGGAGCCTCCCGAAAATCGTGTGCCGCTCCAGACCTCCCGGGAAGGCAGGCAATCCTCCCGGCTGCCGCCCACCCCTCTTAACCCCCCCGCACTTACCTTAGAAACTCCTCAGCAGGGGGGGGCCGTGACGCGATTCACGCCAAATTGCTTTATTTTGGCTCCGCCCCCTGCATTGTGTAGTGGGGGGCAGGGCCAAAATGACGCAATCGCATGGCTCCACCCCCCACCCCACCCACAAACACGCATCACCTGGCCGGCCCCTCCACCTCACGATGGCCACGCCCCCCCTGTAATTCCGATCTGGCTGCTCCCTCCTGGAAGGGGCAGCCAGAAAGTCGGCAAGCCTGCTTTACCCACCAAGACAAGAAGAGCACTATAGCTGCTACACCATTATCACCCCAGGCTTCCACATACTGTACATGGAAGCTGTGTCATATCTCTGGCCATAGAGCAGATATACCTAACATGCAAGAGTTAATCAAGGACCTCAAAAATGATTTTGCCTCCTCGGAAATACATAGGGCAGTGATAGATTTCAAAAACAGCCGCAGACATAGGAGGCCATAGTCACTAACTGCTCTTGCCAAAGGGCCGGTGCAAGTTTCGATGATGCAACCAATGGTGGCGTCTAAGGATGCACCAATCGGTATCGCTGAAAGTGAGCGTCTCAGGCCTTGCACATTAGACCGCACGGATTTACTCCAGGGAAGGAGTTTGTGTCGGCATGTACATAGTCGCAGATGGACGGCCACCAATAGACCCAATAGGCCACCAACAGACCCGATAGACGCTTCTGCATCCACCTCTGAATGAGGCCCACCTGTATTCAGTCTTGGCAAAACAATGTTGCACCGTAGTTGGAGGAAGGGGGGATGTGCAGAGATGTTTTTATAGTTGAGAAGGGCGTGTCCTATCTTAATACTAACTGTTAGTCTAGAAATACTTCTGCACAGTATTTGTTCGCTGCATGCAAATGCAGCCAGTATTTTTCTTGCATGGAAAAAATTTAATGCATTTACCCCCCTCGCATTACAACATGGTTTGTTCCAGGAGCAAATAGGTTCTGGGGGGAGATTCTATTCAGTGGGCCGTTTAGTCCGACTAGAAGCTGTTAAGCGCTTCTCGTGACTTAACCTGGGTGTTTAGTCGTGACAACTGGTATTCTCTGACTAAATTGCCGGCCACGAGGCTGTTAGCGCTGCGCTAAGCTGGAAAATAGCCTCGCGGCCGACACTTTAGTCAGATTTCTCCTCGCACCCTCAGGAGGGTACAAGAAGAAATCATTTAGTCGCCCTAAAAGCTCATCAACAGTGCGCTGAATTGAATCGACCACCTATTTGGCTGATTTTCTTTATTTGCTTCTAACTCTGAATCAGGAACATAGTATGTAATGTAAAAATAACACAGTGGGAATGTGTGTAATGTAATGCGCTCACCCCTGTTAGAGGTGATTCAGGTGGGAGATAGTATATTTAAGATGACGCTTGTGTCAGAACTCCCTGGTAGAGTCTCATCTAAAACAGTCATAGGGCCAAATGTAATAGGGTCCAAGATTTTGCTGCAGGACAAACTCGGACCCTCCAGCGCATTTAAAAGCCCAAGTTTGTCCCTCAACTCGCCAAATGTAATAGCCTGCGAACTTGTGAGTTCGAGGCTATTACACTATGCGAATCTGTGTGAGTATTTGGAACTAGCATTAAAAGGTCCAAGTTATACAGAAGCCTTCACAGATCAGTGAGATCCGTGAAGGCTTCAGTGTGTATTAAAAAATAGTAACAGTAAAAATAAATTACAAGCATAACCAGCCCCGGGCTCTGTTGAGCCTGTCCTGGTTCTTAAATTCAGGGAGAAATATTAGTAGGGGTCCCGTATATTTTAAGAACCAGCACCAGGGGTCTGTAGAACCTGTCCTGTCCTTAAAATGCAGGGGAAAAACTGCGTAGGGTTCCCCTTTATTTTATGAACCAGCACAAGGCTCTGCTGACCCAGTCCTGGTTGTGGAAATACAGTGGACAAAATGAGTAGGGCTCCCCTGTATTTTCTAGAACCAGCACCAGACTCTTTCTTGCGGGGATGTAATGTCACAGCCGGGGAACCCTTTCACCGGGTCCTCCGGCCAAAACATTACACCTGACCACTAGTCAGCCAAGGCCAAGGATCCCTGGGGAGGTTTGGACCGCCCAATAAAGGGGTGCCCTTGTCTAGGGCACCACCCCTGGCCGGTGGGTGCCTGGTTGATTGTGTTAAAGTGTATGTAAAAAATAGATTATAACATTGTCTTTTGCTGGAGAACTACAGGTCCTAGCAGGCCCCCTCTACATGCTGGTACTTGGAGAACCATAAGTACCAGTATGCTGGGCATTAAGGACCTGCTGGTACCTGAAGTTAATCTGCAAAAGAAATGTTAAAATAACCACTACACACACACACTGTGACAGTACATTTTTATTAAAGTATACATGCACACTCATACTCACATTCATGCATACTCACCTAGAATCCCTGTAGCCATTCACGTCCCCTTCTCCAGTAGAATCCAAGGCACCTCTAAAAAAGAAATCCATACTACCGCTTGTTCCTATCCTCTTCTGTCCCTGTAGGAATCCACTGTCTTTGGAAAAGAAATAAACGCTTTTACCGGACCCACTGGCAGTACCTCGCGAATGACGGGCTCAGCCGTTGCATTTCCTATATAAATGAGCATTAATTGGCTGAGAGAGGCGAGCCTCCGCCTCTCTCAGCCAATGGGCGGTTCCCACCTTTGACTTCAATGGTGGGAACCGCTAGGTATCCTTTAGTAACGTAGCGGTTCTTAACACAGTCAACCCCGCACCCACCGGTCAGGGGTGCCGGGGATAGCCCCAGGTTAACAGCCCAGGCCTGGAGTGCCCTGGAGAGGGGGACCCCTTTATTGGGGGCTCCCCACCTCCTCAGAGAGCCCAGGCCTGGGCTGACTAGTGGTCAGGTGTAATGCTTTGGCTGTGGCATTACACTCCCTGTAGAAAGAGTCCATTGCTGGCTATGGAAAATACAGGGGACCCCTACTCATTTTGTCCCCTGTATTTTCACAACCAGGACCGGCTCTACAGAACCCAGTGCTGGTTCTTAAAATACAGGGGACCCCTACGCATTTTTCCCCTGTATTTTAAGAACCAGAACTGGCTCTACAGAGCCCGGGGCTGGTTATGCTTGTGGGGGGCGGGCGGGATTTTGCATGTAATATTTAATTTTTAAAACATTTTTTACTGTTCCCTTTTTTTACACACACAGAAAGATGCACGGATCTCATGGATCTGTGCATCTTTCTGTGTTACTCGGACCTGCTCAGGCTAGAATTGCTACCCTTATGTGGGTCTATTTTTTTGAGATTTCAGACAGTAATAGTGTGTGGGTGAGACACTTGACTCTGTTACATTCCCTGAGTTGTATGCTCACAATCAGGGTTGGACTGGCCCATAGGGGTACAGGGGAATCCCCCGGTGGGCCTCACTTCCTGTGGGCCCTACCCCCTGCTCTAGGGATCAGGTTCCAGACTGTGCACTTGAAATTTACATTATACATATGTTACATTATACTGCACAGGACTATTTTCAACAATGCATTGCTGTTATTAATCTGGTACATTATCATGCATTCACTAGTAGTATTTTTACTTAATGTATTTTTAAAGGGACCCAGATCATGCACTCTCTAATGGTTAGCCAAGCCTTTGTTGAGACTGGCCACACCCTCTCTGGAGGCTGGCCACACCACTAAGTATGGGCCCCTATAACTGCATTCCCCCGGTGGGCCCTTCATGCCCCAGTCCGACACTGCTCACAATGGAAAAACATCTGGATGCGTGTTTTGCCATTGTGAGTTGCGGGGTGTGAGAAACATGCGAGTTTGCATGTTCTCACACCCTATTACATAGGGTGAGTTCTGAAAATGTGCGGGTATAGCTCTATACTCGCACTTTTTCAAAATTCACACCCTGTTACATGTGGCTCGTAGTGTACACTGCATGTGAATTTAAGTATAAAACTCACCTTAAAAAGGTACATTTTGTGCTCTTCCTTGTGACATGTGACGCCCTTCCGGTGATTTATGCAGGACATATAAATACAATGAGAAAGATCATATGCACACTGAAAGGAACTGAGAAACTAATTCAGGAGTTTCACTAGTAAAGTTTGTACACAATCCGAACCGCCTGTTACTGTACGCTGGGCAGAACTTTGTCCCATGGAGCCTGTTCTGAGCCTTCCACTGGATGGATCTGGATGAAAACTCCACAGAGTGGTAACATTGGATCCCAGAAGACATAGGGGGTTTGATGTCCCGGTCGGACCTCCCGTTGGTGTATGCTGGGCAGAACTATGACTCTGGGAGCCTGCTCTGGGCCTTCCACTGAATGGATTTGGATGAAACTTCACAGAGTGGTGGCAATTGGTCTGGGATGCCTAATGGATGGTTGGGGTCACGTTTATACCTCGCGGTGGAGTGCACTGGGCAGAACTTTGACGTACGGAGCCTGTTCTGGGCCTTCCACTGGATGGATTTGGATGACATCACATAATTAAACGTAATAACTTGAAGATTTAAACCTGAGCAACACAGCTAGTTTACTATATTTTGATATACATGAGGGCACATCCAATTAGGTGTGGGGTTTTCTCGCACAAGTAAAAGCCAAGGTTTCCGCGCCAGGAGCTATTCAATTAATCTGCATTTTCCTGCACAACAAACCCTTGTACAATACGCATTAACCCATATATTCTGCTTAAAATGCGGAATCTATGGGTTTCCCAGCGTGTTAAATCCAAGAGGATGCATTTTAGCGTGGACTTTTCCTTGCAGCTCCTGAGACTGAAAGGAAAAGTGCACCCTCTGGGCTTAACAGGCGGGGGATATAGCACCTGATTAAGTATATCACAGCTGACATTTAGCCCGTGGCTAATTGGATATGCTCCATGGTGATATTTCTACATAATAGATAGTTTAATATGTACAGCACTGACTATGCAAGACTGTTTATTTTTTTATCTCAACAATAAAACAACAAATAAATAAATAATAATTAAAAAATTATATATTGCGGTGAGAGGGGTTGTCTCTTACCTGAATTGCCCACATTCTGGTGGAATCAGCCCTCTCCAAGGGAGGCTGGACTGAAACCTGCGCGTTCTGCATTAGCAGTGGAGGTTTGGAATTACAGGTTTTCACATTTACACAGACCCAGCTGGAATAATCACTGGAGCACAGGAAGGGTTTAAAACTCCCACACACCTGATGCTCATTGCTCCTGATGCTGGATCAGCTAGCCAGGCGATAGGCTGGGGGTGGTGGTTAGCATTAGGGTGCCAGGACCTGGAGGGTCCACAGACATTAGTACAAGGAGTGCTGAGACATTTACTTCTATGTTGTTTGCTTATTTTCTGTTATGTGCCTGTGTGTATCCAGGCCTAACCTCACGTATACTATGGTGCAGTGTCTGCTACCATTAAAAATACACCGCTTTACCAAGTACCTGCCTGTCTGGAGTCCTCATTTCAATACCCCGTGTTACAATATATATATATTATATATATATATATATATATATACATACATACACACAGTGTCAGGTGGCTTAAGCCATTGTAGAAATCACTTACCTGTGGCTGACAATACACACAATTTCCTTTACATGTCAAACACTACTGTAACCAGGAACTAAATAGGTCTATTCACTCCTTATCATGAATGTTTTATTACAGCAGAGTACTTGGTGACAGGCGAGTTTCCGACTGATCCCACCTGCGGAACAGTAAATATTTGCATTTCCAGCAGTTTCTGTGCTGCAGTATATCTATGAATCTCGCTGCTTATCTCCTGGTGCATATATACATTGGAGCAGGAATATATGTATTACTCCTGGGAATCTTGTTTGGTGTAAACATGTGTCAGCTACTGTACAAGGTAATGGGCAGTGACAGCCTGCTCACATGCCTGTTTGCTTTGTCGAAATCTACTAGAAGTACAACTGTGTTTATTCTGTCGTGATTATAACTAATCAATGTGAGGTTTTGATCAGAGAAACAATAGGAAGGAACACATGTCATTATTGAGGCATGGACTTAAAGCCAATTATATGCCCTGATGTAGCTCTTCACCAGGGGTGTCACCAGCAATTCTCCTGCCTGATATGGCAGCTTAAGCGTCACCTCTGTCATCAAATATTACAAACGACCATAGACATTTCCGTTGTATGTATTTTAATAGGAGTTCCGGACTATAGATAGACAGTAATTAGATAGACAATGGTCGGCACAAAAATGGTTGACATTTTTTTTTATTTTTAGGTTTAGCGTTAGGCCAGGATTGCCTACCCTCCCGATTCGGGTGGGAACCTCCCGATAAACGGGTGCTGCTCCTGCACCCCAGAAAGGCAGGCAAGCCTGCCGCCGATCCCCCTCGGCCACCCCGCCAATAACTGTTAAACCCCCGCAGCGGGGGGGGGGGGCGGGGTTAGGTTTAGGCACTTGGAAGGGGGGATTAGGATTAGGCACTTGGGGGGAGGTTAGGGTTAGGCACCCCTAAGGGAGGGTTAGGGGGGTAGGTTAGTTAATACTTACCTAGGGACGATCGGGATTTCCAGCACTGTCGGGCTGCCGCTCCCGGGATCTGTTCCAGTGTCGGGCTGCCGCTGCCGGCGGTATTTCAAACCGATTCCAATTTTAGTGTGTCTGGCTTTTGTCCCTGTCGACCTTTTGTCCCTGTCTAACTATTGACTGTCTAACATCTGGTGTCTATCTGGACATTGTCTATCTAATTACTGTCTATTTCTTATACCACACCCCTTTAATAGACGAGTGGTGTCATTTTTAAGCATTGTACAATTTAGCATAATAAAATGTTATATTCTTTCATCTATTCCCTTCATTTTGTTGCTTCCCTAAAACCATGTAATACCCTAATTTGAGCTTTGTGTAGAGGCCCATGTGACGGATGTTATTGGTTGGTGTCGCTGTTTTGCAAGTAGCTTGGTACATGTGGTGGGTACGTCTGTCATATGAACAGTTTCAGGAGTTGTTTCTAATACCGGCAGCAATACAATGTTGTATTATGTCACTGATTGATCATAATAGGAGCTGTAAAACTAATTGCAGTCTTCGGTAAGAGACTCATCCACATTAAATACTGCAGCAACACACATTTTGTAAAGTGATGCACTGTATCCATATATAGGCAGCCCTGCAAAATGACTAGCACATTGCACTGAATGCTTATGACATACTTTACATACATCCAGGGCCGGTGCAAGGTTTCCGGGCGCCCTTGGCAACATTTCACCAACTGCCCATGCTCCCTTAAAATTCATAATATGACACGCATCAGTCTCCCCAGTTAAATAACATGCCACACAGCAGTGTCCCAAATTCATAATATACTATATAGAATATTACACACAGCAGTGTCCCAAATTCATAATATACTATATAGAATATTACACACAGCAGAGCGCCAAAATCATAATGTACCTCATAACCCTGCCGCAAATTCATAATATGCCACACAGCTGTGCCACAAATTCATTATATACCACTCAGCCATGAATTAAGCCAATACATTTTGTTTTGGTGGACTTAGCGCCGCCCTCCAATGGCTGGCGCCCTTAGGTTGCCTAATGGTAGCACCGGCCCTGCATATATCCTACTTTATTACCACATCCGTAACACTTGCCTGTTCATATATAAGATAGGTGTCTCCAGGGCTGCCATCAGAAATTGTGGGGCCCCGTACTGATAAAATTGTAGAGGTGGGTGGAGCTACAGTAGGGGTGGGGCATAAATTAGTGCGTATATCGGATCCACATAAAATACACTGAAATTGCCAGATCCACATAAAATACACTGAAAAATCCAGAACCACAAAAGGAGAAGTGGTTTGTGAAGGGCACGGGGGAAAGCTACAATCAGCTGGCGGCCCGGTGCAGATCCGCACTGCTTCCGCCCGGGCCCCTCTCTCTCCGGGCCTGGGACTCCTGTCCTCCCTGATAGCTGCCCTGGGTGTCTCGTTCTTTGAATGTATTTTATCTTGTTGTTGAGTGTGAGGACGATGTACAGTACTTTTGAAGATTAAAGGGCCACCTGTGTGGTACTTGAAGAGTACCGAGTGCTTAGGAGTCCTTGTTATTCTTAAGTGTATTAATTTTCTTAATTAAAGAAATGTGAGAGCAAGCACTGAGGTAGCTCATTCTACAGATGCGACAGAGAGTGCTCAGGTGGGCCTGTTCCGCTGATGTGAGAGCCAGTGCTCGGGTAGGCCTGTTCTACTGAAGCGAGAGCCAGTGCTCAGGTGGGCCTGTTCTACTGATGCAAGAGCCAATGCTCAGGTGGGTCTTTTCTACTGATGCAAGAGCCAGTGCTCAAGTGGGTCTGTTCTACTGAAGCAAGAGCCAGTGCTCAGATGGGCCTGTTCTACTGAAGCAAGAGACAATACTCAGGTGGGTCTGTTCTGATGCGAGAGCCAATGCTCAGGTGGGCCAGTTCTACTGAAGTGAATGCCAGTGCTTGGGTGGGCCTGTTCTACTGAAGCGAGAGCCAGTGCTCGGGTGGGACTATTCTACTTATGTGAGAGCCAGTGCTCGGGTGGGCCTGTTCTACTGAAGCAAGAGCCAGTGCTCGGGTGGGTCTGCTCCACTTATGCAAGAGCCAATGCTCGGGTGGGTCTGTTCTACTGATGGAAGAGCCAGTGCTCAGGTGGGCCTGTACTACTGAAGCGAGAGCCAATGCTCGTGTGGGCCTGTTCTAATGATGCGAGAACCAGTGCTCAGGTGGGCCTGTTCTACTGATGCAAGAGCCAATGCTCAAGTAGGCCTATTCTATTGTTGAGTCATTGCTTGGGTGGGCCTACTCTGTTATGCTAGAACCAGTGCAGGGGGTGGGCTTGTTCTACTGATGGGAGAGCCAATGCTTATGTGGTCCCATTCTACAGATGTGGCAGCCAATGCTACTGTTGTGAAAGGCAATTCACAGGTGACTCGTCCTACTGATGTGAGAGCCAATGCTCAGGTGACCCGTCCTACTGATGTGAGAGCCAATGCTGAGGTGACCTGTCCTACTGATGTGAGAGCCAATGCTCAGGTGACCCGTCCTACTGATGTGAGAGCCAATGCTCAGGTGACCCGTCCTACTGATGTGAAAGCCAATGCTCAGGTGACCCGTCCTACTGATGTGAGAGCCAATGCTCAGGTGACCCGTCCTACTGATGTGAGAGCCAATGCTCAGGTGACCCGTCCTACTGATGTGAGAGCCAATGCTCAGGTGACCCGTCCTACTGGTGTGAGAGCCAATGCTCAGGTGACCTGTCCTACTGATGTGAGAGCCAATGCTCAGGTGACCTGTCCTACTGATGTGAGAGCCAATGCTGAGATGGCCTAGTTCTACTGATTTGAGAGCCAGTACTTAGGTTGCAGCTTTCTGGTGAGTGAGGTGTAATTAAGTGCTCTGGTAGCCGTGTTCTACGGATTTAGTCTGTCTCTACTTTGATGTGTGATTTAATATCAACAGAGCAGGCAGTGTTGTATCTGTTGTATCTATCTCTCATAGCAGCGAAAGCAGAGTGACTCACCCGGGCTTCTGGAGCCATTGCCTAGTAACACACTTATCTACTGCTAACGCTCCCCGGCTGTAACAAGAAGCAACCTCAGCTTTGTCATTGGTTTTATATATATAGATGTCCATTTAAAAATGATGGCTGCCATCTTCTATCATGTCACATTCACTGGATCCAGCCTGAAAGTCTTATACTGGGGCCAGGACATTTTATATTCGGGACCTAGAACCCAAATGCTTTGTTCTTCCATTCATTATACTTTTAAGGTAAATGAATAAGGTGTTACTAAGTATCTAAAAGTAATCTGTAGTAGTGTCTAAAACAACAAAAACAACTTACAGGCTTTTGCCTATTACCCTGAAATAATGGCCTAGAAACCAAGATATTGTCCTCAATATGCTACGACCAGGGAGCCTAACGATTTGCTTTGTTAGAATAAAAATGTCACTAGAAAAAAAAAAGTGACTGAAAAAAAACGACACATTTTGAATATGTGAATATTGGTTCAGTTGAGGTGCAAAATACCTCTGGCCTTTAGTGGGTTAAGGAAAAATGTAATCTCCAAGTGTTCATTGTATCTCACTATACAAGAGATAATAATAGCACCTGGCGAAAGAAAATATGAGAGTTATACATTTTCGTGGCATACAATATCAGCTTCTACCTATCATTTTATAGAATGTATTTGATAAATGCAATCTCAAAGCTGATTGGTTGCCATGGGCACCTTCTTCCACTGGCTCACTTCCCCACTCTTTTCACTGCTTCATACATCTACCCTAAGATAGGCTGCTTACAATACAGCTGGGTACACACCATACGGCAGTACGACCCAGCGAGTGATGTAACGGTACATCGTGCGCGCTGTACACACTGCACGATCCGGTGTACGATAACGCAATGTGTCGCTTCATGTTGCATGTAACTACACTGAGTGGCCATTGAATCGTCCCATCTGCAGCACAGCAGATGAGACGATGCAATGAACGACGGCAGGGAATGATGGATCGGGCGTGCACAGTATACCATGTGTACGTTATATGGTTCCGATACATGTCGTATTGTCATATGGTGTGAACAGTAGCGGCTCCAGGCACGGGCAGTACGGTCCATCGCCCGGAGCGCCATAGTATCCGGCAGGCACAGGAAACGCCCACCCTCCCGGCAGTAGAGAGAATATGTAAGCTCAGGGGGAGGGAGTGGAGGAGGGAAGGGGCGGAAACACAGGACGGCGCTGGGCGCAGCAAAGCCTAGCACCGGCCCTGGGTGTGAACCCAGCTTAAATCTGTGTTTGCTCAACTGGAAACTGGAAAAAAGCTGCATATATGTCTGGGAAAGGTGTATTATGTGTAGGTGGTCAGGAGTAGGCAAAACAAGTGGATTACAAAGATGATGGACGCCAGCTTTAGCGAAGATCAGTCTGCTGGGAAGCAATCGGGAAGCCGACTGCCTAAATACCGGCAGCCGGCTTCCCGACTGTCTTATCCCAGCAAGGGTGAAATGCCGGGCGTCTAGATGTAGACGCCCGCATTTCCCCGATGCCGGGAGACCGGCGCCCGGCATCACGATCGTAGCGGACAGCTGCGGGGGGGGAGGGTTAGGTTTAGGGCTCCTGGGGGGTACTTAGGGTTAGGCTAGGGGGAGGGAGGGTTAGGGTTAGGCACCCCCGGGGGGGACTTAGGGTTAGGCACCCCCCGGGGGACTTAGGTTTAGGCAGCGGGGAAGGGGGTGGTTAGGGTTAGGCACTTAGAGGGGGGATTAGGGTTAGGCACTTGGAGGGGAAGTTAGGGTTAGGCACCCCTAAGGAGGGTTAGGGTTAGGGGGGTTAGGTTAGGGTAGTGGATACTTACCTATCCACGTTCGGGATTTCCAGCGCTGTCGGGCTTCCGCTGTGTCGCACTCTGCTTCTGTCGGGCTGCCGCTGACGGGAATCGGCCGACGGTATTTCATACCAATTCCAGTCTGCTGGTTCAGTTTCCCATTGTGGTCAAGCAGTAGATTATTATTTTCAGTTAAAGTTGCAAAGTTTTTTTTATTTACACCAGTTCAGTTTTCATTTTTGTGCATTATAAGAGAGCATCATATAGCCTTTATTAATGATTGCACTGAGGAAAAAATTTGGCATTCAGCAGCTTTCATTAGCCAAAAAATGGATAAAGGTCCTGATTCAGCACGGATCGCAATTGCAACTGCGTACGCAGAACGGCGGATTGTTGCACACTGCGCATGCGTATGCAACACACTGCGATTACGGACGCACATAGGAATCCATCGCAGAGTGAGTGACAGGCCGCGAGCGTTTGGGGGTGGTGACGAGGGAGTGGTTGCAGAATCACAGGCGCGTCTGTCCGTGTGAACACAGTTGCATGGGCGTGCATAAATTAGCCACTGCGATGACATACGCAGCTTGAGTACTCACCGCGTGTGACGAGACTTGCAGTTTCTGAGACAGGTCAGAGCTGCTGTAATTGTGCGTGAGGGGCCGATGTTACCATTGTATACGCAGGACTGCGAGGTATTACGGATGTGAGAGAGCAGCAGTGGGCATCTCTATGCTGGCTGAGCGTTGGCAACAGTATATTTTCGCTGCAGCGATCGCAATTGCAATCCGTGCTGAATCAGGCTCTAAGGGCCTGATTCAGAGGCCCACGCTATTTGCGTGCGCTCGCTCTGAATCAGGGCGTCCCTATTTTTTTGTAAATTCCGGCCTCCAGGCCGCTCGCACAGCTGTGCGTGACCACCCACACAGCTTGTGTGAGCGGCCTGGCGATGGTCGCAATTATCGGTACCATCTGCATTGCAAGGAGACCCTTGTGGTAGGGTCTCAGCACTCGCAATGCCGTGTGGGACTTCCGGCTCTAGTAGGACCGCCCACAAACGGCAGGCGTTCCTTTGGGAACGCCTCCGTTTGTTCAGCCACCCCCCCTACCCGCCTACAAAACGGGGCGAGCTGTCGTTCAACATCGACAGCTGCCCCGTTTTGCTGCAAGCCCCGGAGCGAGCGAAGGTCTCACTCGCTCTGGGGCTCGCGCATGCGCCACCATCGGCTCACTTGCGAGCGCTGTGCGCTCGCTAGTGAGTCTGAATCAGGCCCTAAATCCACTATGCTGGAGTAACTTTGCTATTCATGGAAGTTGGTGTGTTGTTTGGCAGCGTGACGCTCCATCCGGTCTTGCTCATGTTTGGAGCTGTGCTTTGTGCAAGTCACGCACTGAATTTCTATTGGGTGTGCCAAGCAAGCCTTGTGGATGCCGTGAGCAGATCTGACGTCACAAGTCATACAGCCTGAAAATATATGAGGGTCTGATTACACGCACAAGTGTACATGAACGTATGTTAGCTGATTACATATGAGTCTGTCCCCTGCTGAATAGAAGTAATTAGCACATCTCCGAGGAATTGATTGGGCATTGTTCTGTGCGGCAATGAACGCTTGCAGTTTACTTGCAAACATTGTGAACACAGTTTAATTCCAAATATCATCATACGTGGGTTCTTATTATTTAAAAGTCTCTAAATTGTCAACAGGTGCTGTCACTACACTGCGTACGTACTTATGCAGGGCTGTAACACTAATTGCAGTCTTGCGTAAGACAGATTCATTTCCATATTAAATGCTGCAGCAACAAACGTTTTGTATTATGTGTAGTGACGCACTGTACCCGTACATAGAGACTAATCTGCCAAAATACTGACACTTTTCACTGACGTACTGTACATACAGCTGAGATCTAGCAACTCCTTCCAGATATATTAATAGGCTTTGTTTTTGCTATGTAATATTAGAGTAAATTGGACTAGATATATTCTGTGTTTTGTTTTTTTTTTGCTTAGTTTTTGTTTATTCCTTTTAGAGTCTGTAATCAATAATTTTATTTTCAGCTAACAAAAAAAAAAGAATTAATTCTGGCTTGTGGAGATAAAGATATAATATATCCTTTTCCAGCTTATGCTGGCCATACACGCTACAATTAACGGGGTGATCTGCCCGATATCCCCGAATCGTCCCGATAATTGTAGCGTGTGTGCATACTGAACGACCATCATCTGCTTCTCCCCGCGGCCTCTGCTGCATGTGTACGGGCGGTCAGGCGGGTTTAGGGACTCCCAGGGGGATTTAGGGTTAGGCATCCCCCGAGAGGGTTAGGATTATACTAGGGGAAGGGAGGGTTAGGCACCTCCCCCCAGGAGGGTTAGGTTTAGGGTACGGAGAGGGGGGTTAGGTTTAGGCATCCCTGTGGGTAGATTAGGGTTAGGCACCACGGTTAGGGGGGGGAGAGGGGATGGTTAGGATACTTACCAGGCGGCGGCGCGAACTTCATGTGCCGGACTTCCGGCGTCCGTATTTCATCCGCTGGGCTTAGGTCTGGCGGTATGTCATACCGATTCCGTAGGAATTGTATAATCCGGATCTTTTAAGAGGTTTAGAACTGGTGGGAGAGAAGGAAGGCCGGTCTGTAGTTGTTGGGCAGGAGCAGACGATTCTGGGTGAAAGCATCGTCATAAAGCATAAAGAGGTTTAGAGTAAATACAAGGGTATAAGAATGGGACACAAACAGGCGCTAGACAGTTATTGAGTATATTAGGAGTAGAATGACGCATGTTTCAGGCTACACGTTTTATTTGGGACCATTGGTGGAGAACAAATACTTAATTGAAAAATTTTAAAAATGAAGAGTTGAGTTAATAAATATACATTTGAAAGTGACATTAAATGGAACTTGGCAGCTAAATGTCATGAATCCTTCATACTTGACCCAGTGAACCGGCAGGATTGACATGTATCTCATGGAAATGACAACGAGACTGCAGGCTCCGTGACATAGTTACAATTTCAGTGCGAGAGGTTGAATATTTTGCCATGGGCCTGTGGAGACAGGTGAAGGACATGTTAGGAGCGCTGCCAGCCTGGCTGTCAGTCAGGGACATTCAGCTGACACAGTACATGTAGCTCGCTTTAATATGTATTATTCTGATAACGGTGTAAGTAGGTGACTCTTGTTGTATTTGGCTTTTTAACAGTTTGTAACAATGATCAGAAAGTTCCTTAGAGCACTGCTGTGTATAGGATTACTGCGCACTGACTGCTGTTATTACAAGTGTATGTACAGTACATTCAATCAGAATAGAGATATTGCTAAATCCTCCTTTATTAGTCACTTCGAATTAAATCGGTTGGAGGAAACCAATGCAGATGGATAAAACATATATTCATATATCAACTCCCTTCTCTCACTAAAAGTAGGGCCTTGGCTGAAGAACTTATTTTTAATCATATTAATACTATAATTTACAAATGATGGTTTCTTTAATACATGTATTTAATCTAAAAAAAAATAATTTCTCTCTTGTATAGTTCTTAACCTACGTATCCACTACGCGATTAAACAGGGCGATTGAACGATAACGACATCGGTATCGTTCAGTCGCTTGTTAATCATTTGCAAATCGGGTAGTTTAATGTCAAAAACGACCAGCGATGCGTGCGCCTGTTTTTGACATCTATCAACACCTGAACATGCTAGTCAACCTGACGATCACGTCAGGTTAAGCATGTTAGGAGATGATTGCTGTACCTATACTGAATGACTGATCGTCCAGTGTAGGCTCATCACAGACTGACAAACGACTGCACGATTACAATGTCGTCATCGTGCACTCGTTTCACAGTCATCGAATGGATACGCACCTTAAACGGTATTGCTAGAGGTGATTCATTCCTTTCCAAGGTACCACAGACTTTCCTGTTCACACTTAAGGTGCACACATGCACACAGGGCCTGATTCAGTAAGGAACGCAGCTGCGAATTTGCACGCACCCGGCCGATGTTTGCTTTCTGCATATGCATCACAGCGTGCGTGCGCGAACACTCCACTGCGATCGGGAAGCACGCAGTCTCAGCTCACATTGATTGACAGAAAGTGACCATTTGGGGGTGGTGACGGGGGGGCGGTCAGTGAAACGCAGGCGTGCCTGTGCGTTTGAACGCTGTTACAGAGGAGTGCATAATTAAGCCTTTGCGTCAGAAGACGCAGCTTGAGTACCAGATGCTCACAGGAAGTGTCCCAAATCCTGAGTGAGGTCAGGTCAACCACTATTATGCTAATGGGTTCGATGGTTGTTGATGTTACCGATGTTTACACAGTAAAGCGTGGCATTGTGGATGTGAGAGAAGGTAAGGGGCGGCTTTATGTAGTGCTGGGCGTCTGCATGTTGTGCTGCGGCAGCAGCAGCATTGCGATTGCATTCATTAGCATCGCAGCTGCCGGGTGCGTGCGCATGCAGACCTGCGTTCCGTGCTGAATCCGGCCCACAGTTATTTATAAAGATGTGCGCTGACCCCCGTGTTTTGGTTTTGGATCTGAGTTCATCTTCGTGTTTTGGTTTTGGATCTGGGATTGTTTTTTTAAATTGATAAAAACTTTTTTAAAACAGCGAAAATCATGTAATTTTTACAATGGAAAAACTGAAATTCGTATTTGAAATCCGAATTCCGATCCGGGGGAAGAGCAGAACCGCGATCAGATCTGTCGGAATTGATGAGATTCAGGTGGATTCGGATTTCTGGGGAACCAAACTTAACACATTCCTAGTTTATATATGTGATGCGTCATTTGGTTCATTAACACACAAAAGATGTCATATTACGAAAAAGAAAAAGCTGAAAGGACAATGGCAGAAAGGGACTGAGGGGAGATGAAAGATATAAGGCGCCTCGGTCCAGATCCTTCATGAATATGTGGATATGATATGAATATGTGTGGAGTGGTGAAACTATTTCCTTTCTTTAATGCTTGTCTGGCGTTAACACATCATTGCTTTTGTGATGACCGGGGAAGCACTGAATAAATGTTAGATTTCTCAGCTGCACTGAATATTTACGAAGATTATGCTAAACCAGAGCAATAATTTTACATATTAAAAATGACCATTGTGACCTAAATTTATTATTATTTATTTTTTTAAATGTTAGGCTTTGGAAAACAACTTTTTGAGTGTAGCGTTCATTCAAATCACAGGGATATCGGGATTTTTTCAGAATACCAAGGAGATGACTTTAATATACTGCCTTGTTCATGCAATTTTATTAGTCATTGAGTTTTTTTTTCCTAACCCCCTTTCTGTGCTTTTCAACCATGTATCTATATCATCACATGTATTTGTGTTTTTCATTATTATATAGTACCGCAAAGCTGCTTTCTGTTGTAACTATGCCCAAATGTGAGTACAGCAGTGCTGTGCTGTATCCCAAAGCAAATAATACAAATCTGCCTGATTATATAAATACATGGCTGAAAAGCACACGGGGAACTAAGCAGTGTAGTTAATGTAGGTTTTGTTACAAGCTAATAAATAAAAGGAACTTGATTGTGGAAAACCTCCTTCATAGAATTGGCTGTATTTTATGTATTGAGGCATTCTCAGTTTTCAGCTGAATCCCAAACCATATTCTATATTTGGTTCCTCCCTGGCGATCACATTATAACATTGGCATGCATGTGGAGCATAGAGAATATGTCTTGACATGAACGGGGTAGATTAAATATCCAACAACTCCCCAGAGCAGCCCGTCTCTCGGTCCCCAATGAGGTAGGACGGCATGCACTGTGTTGGGAAATTGCTGTCTCTAGGCATCAGATGTTTAAGCTTCTGTCATTAGGTAAATAGCTAGGAGGTGCGTTATGTATTTTCTGATATAGATATGCCTGTAATAAACAAGGTGGTACAATAGTTTCACATATTGTACTTCTATTTTATTCTTTCTTAAAGCAAGATTGTGTATATAATCTTAATAATGTATATGTTATCTTTCCAAAACAGAATTACTAATATTTCCACCGGCCAATAGTAGTTACCAACCTGATATCTATATCACTGTTGATAACTCAGCTATCAAACCAACTACTCAAGCTCGCTGCCTAGGTTTCATCCTTGACTCTGAACTGTCCTTTGTTCCTCCCATCTAATGTGTTCCCAAATCATGTTACATACATCTAAAAACATATCCAGAATATGCCCATATCTCACACAAGTCGCTGCAAAAGCCCTAATTCATGCACTCATTATTTCCTGCATTAGTTATAGCAATAGGCTCCTTACTGGTCTTCCCCAAAACAGACTCTTACCACTATAATCCATTTTGAATGCAGCTGCGAGGCTGATCTTCCTCACTGAGGGGCCTATTCATCAACACTAAAATATAGATGGCGGTAATTAGGTTTAGAACTCGCATGGAGTTCTACCTAATTACCGGAGGAATTCATCATTCCTCCTCTCCATAACTATCTATTCCGAAAAGCTGTCATTTTTGTGATGACAGCTTTTCAGGAAATAGATACTTTTCCCTGCCCAGTCCTACCTTACCGCAGCTGTAATCAGTGCTGCACATGCGCCGTTACATCTGTAAAACCAGCGCATGCGCAGCACTGCCTACAGCTGCGGTAATTCTGTGACCATTCGCCCCCCCCAAACCCCACCCGCTCCCCCACCTACCTACCTGGCCGCCTGGACCACGACAAGCTGAAGCCGCGGACCCCGACCTCCCATCCGGCTTGCTGAATATTTGTAAAAAATTTTTAAACTTTATTTTTAAAAATTTTTTGACTGTGTTCTGCCTGGAGAACACAGTGTCAGAGCAGCAGCCGGAGGAGGAACCAGGGAGCGACGGAGGTAAGTATAACCTACTATTCGCCACCTGAGAGTGACGTATAGCAACACCATCAAATTCCGAAAATACATAATTTTCGGAATTTGATGAATAGCCTAATTTCTACCTCTCCATACTAATGTGATAATGTATGGGGAGTGTGGAAATTAACGCAGGTCGGTCTTAACCAGGAGATATCAGTGATATCTCCTGTGTTAAGTGTGTTAATAAATACTAAAATAACGGTAATGAAGGAAAATGTCCTTAAAAACCGTTAATTTAGCATTGATGAATAGGCCCCTGAATGTTTATTGTCTGCTGTCCCTGTTCTGTCAGTCCCTCCATTGGTAACCTGTATTCTACCGAATGTAATATAAAATACTTTTACTGGCACATAAGACTATTAACCATACTACACCAACATATATATCTGCGCCAATTTCACAATATCTCCCAGCTCGACCTCCCCGATAAGCACAAGATCTGTGTCTCTCATCCGAACGCATTACCTGCTCCCATTCACGCTTACAGCGCTGGTAGCCTTGAGCCTGCCAAGCTCTAGCCAGTAGAATAGTCAGGACCTTATGTCATTCATTCAGCGTTTTAGCACCCTCTGACCATTGAGGAAGCCCTGTGTTTGTCTAATGGTAGCACCAGCCTGGTTCATGGGTCATACACACTGGTGTTGAGAAACAACTTCTGTTAAAGGTGACAAAACCTTGAACTTGCCCATTGACTCCATTATATTGTATTTAGTGCATGCAACATTCAAACTAGGGGTGAGCGGGTTCGGTTTTACTCGGATCTACTCGGATCTTTTTATTGGCTATCGCCTATCATGTGTTTTGGATAGCCAATAGAATAAATCCGAATTTGCGGTAAAGTGGCGATAAGAACCGAGTAAAACCGAGCCTGCACATCCCTAATTCAAACTGGTATAAAGTTATCATTTTCCCAAAAGTCTGTACAGTATGTGTACCGGTGTTTTTTGGACTGTCTGGGTTAAAGTGTGCTCAGTCCGCTATAATAATAATGTGTGATGAATGCCTGGTTTTATTGCTTGGGTGTGTAATGTATAATGGAAACAGCTGAGCTGACGGTACCTGTCTACAGCTATTTATATCGTTACATTAGATTATGAAACCAATCTGAGAAATCCCTTTTGTTTTCTGTCACTGACAGCACCGCTATAAAGTGACGCAGCTTTCTAACACAGGGCCTGATTCAAACATGGACGCAAATGCTATTTTCGCGCAGACCGAGCGATTTTTTGCCATTGCACACATTCTGCACAGAGGATCTATTTGCAAAGTGAGCGTTTGGAGAAGGTAACGGGGCGTGGTTAATAAAACGTGGGCGCGTCGAACCGTTTAAACGACCGTTACATGGCCGTACATAAATTAGACATTGCGATATCCTGCGCAGCACGAGAGCTCTCAGCGTGTCAGGAGAACTGCAGTGTTTGCGTCAGACCTGCCACAAAGGCAAGATGGCTGCCCCATGCACCTCGATGTTACCGATATTTACGCAGGTAAGCTTCAGAACTATTAGCATTTTTTAGCTGATGCGTATTGTGCGCAATTGCAGCTGCGATCACATTAGCATCCATCTCTGACTCAGGCAAACTTACCTACCCTCCCAGTATGGTCAGGTGGCAAGCCTCCCGCAAGCTGCTGCCGACCTCCCCAACCCCCCCCCCCCGTGATTACATGAGAATCTCCGGCAACAGTGGGGCCTGAATCGCATCATTTTGGCCCCGCCCTCTGCTTCACAATGCCGGGATGTCGGCATTGTGTAGCAGGGGCAAAATGGCGCCCACAACAGCCGGCCATGCCCCCCAATTTTGCCGATCTGGCTACCCCCTCCCGGAAGGGGCAGCCAGAATGCCGGCATCTCTGGACTCAGGGCCACAATTTCTTTTCTATTTGAAATGGTCAGAACTAGTTGAATGGACGCAGCACAAGTAGCTGTGGATGTTTGTGGATGTGGATGTTTAAGATGTAAGTTTACTTAGATTTCTAAGGCTACACCTTGCTTTATAATTGTTGTCTTGCAGTGGACATGTTAGTGCATGTACAGAACTTATGATGTTACCAAAGCACTAGTGATAACATAATGCATGATTACTAAATGGAAAATGTAATAATTATGCACTACACACAGGTTGAGCACACACCATTTTCTTAATTATCATATGCAGGGCTGCAATTGGCAGTGGTTTGTTTGCATTAATATGTGAAACAAATCGTGTTTGCTTACCTCCCAACATTGGAGGCGTGCAGATCCGGCCAGGGGGAGTGGCCACTTCAGTGGGGCGTGGCTGCATCACAGACACAGGGGCACTGGACGGGTGACAGACTATAGGTAGACAGTAAAAAGGTCGTCAATGTCTAGATGGAGTCAATAGGGCACTGGGACAAAAGGGTCGTCAGGGACAAAAGGTCGACACACTAAAGGTCAACATGTAAGAATGTTGACAGGTACAAATGGTTGTCGGGGTCAAAAGGTCGACAAAAAAATGGTTGACACATGATTTTTTTATTTTGTTTTTGTTTTTAGGGTTAGGATTAGCCACTTACAGGAGGGTTAGGCACTTACCCCAACGGTTAGGATCAGGCACCACGAGGGAGGGTTAGGCACTTACCCCAACGGCAAGGGTTAGGCACCAGGAGGGAGGGTTAGGCACTTACCCCAACAGTTAGGGTTAGGCACCAGGAGGGAGGGTTAGGCACTTACCGGAGGGTTAGGCACTAGAAGGGATGGTTAGGATCAGGCACCTGGAGGGAGGGTTAGGCTTAGGCACCAAGGGTAGGGTAAAGATTAGGGCTAAAAAAATATATATATATCATGTGTCGACCATCTTTGGGTTGACAATTTAAATGTCGACCCTTTGACCCTGTCGACCATTTGTAGAGGTTGATCTTCTTACATGTCTACCTTTAGTGTGTCGACCTTTTGTCCCTGTCAAACTTTTGTCTCAGTCGACCTACTGACTGTCTAACATCTGGTGTCTATCTAGACATTGCCTACCTTTTTATTGTCTATCTGTTAATCCACACCCCACTGGACACTGTTCACTGTCCCATGCTGAAAAACAGCAGTCTGTGCCGCGTTTCCTTACCCACAGGTGATTTTGCCACCTGTAATGTCGACATAACAAATATTATGTTCACTGTGAATGTAAACATGGTGAATTTAACATAATATACCAAGCCAGCAATGCTGCAGTGAACGGAAATACCCCCAACTGCCCAGCAATAAAGTAATAGGTCAGGAGATGGTGTAGAGATGCAGGTGGGCGGGGCTATGATGAAGCGATTAAATTCCTGGTTCACATTCTATAGGAGGATGGACTACAATCCCGGGAGTAGGGGAGACCTCACAGAAATTCAGGAGTATCGCAGACATTCTGGGAGAGTAGGCAAATATGATGTAGAGTTGTACGTATCGCGCACTTGCGGCCACTTGGACTGGCCAATCAGTGCCGTTAACGTGCAAGGCTGTACAGTAGCTGCATGCAGGCTATTGGGGTTCGCAGGTGCACAGATCTAGAAATACATTAGCTACAAGATATAAATAAAATACGGATGTAAGTTTGTAGCTGTTGATGATGATGGCGGCGATTGTCATATCTGCTCTGAACACAACTATAATCTAGATTCAAGGTTACACATATATCTAAAGATGCAGTCATGGAATGTAATAGCAGAGGGATTTGTTTGTATGCAAGTGGGGCAGTTTGCAGCTCCTCTCTAAATCAGGTCCATAATCTGCATTTTGAAACACAGAATAATGAACAATGAGTAACAGCCCAATACCTTTCGTTTTTTTGTTTTGGTCTCTTCCAGATCCATAGTGTAAAATTAGTGACTACGCTCATATGTCAGTCCATATATCCAGGTCATATCCAGGTAAGCCGCCAAGCACTGAGCTGCCTGTAATTTTACCTTCTCCTGAAAGACATATAGGAAAAAATTCAATACAGCGCATCGGACGCGTTTTGGCGTTCCAGAACAGCACATCATGCCTGCTGGCATTGCAACTTGTGCTGTTGGCCCTACCGTATATGGCCGATAAGTGCGCAGCCTTGCATCAGTACTTCGTCTTCAATTGAATCTCCTCCATATAAAAAAGGCCTCCTGTGCAACCATATCGTTCTGTAGTACAGGTTGAGTCTCCCATATCCAAAATGCTTGGGACCAGGGGTATTTTGGATAACGGAATATTCCGTATTTTGGAATATATGCATACCATAATGAGATATCTTGGGAATGGGACCCAAATCTAAACACAGAATGCATATATGTGTTATATGCACCTTATACACACAGCCTGCAGGTCATTCTATACACCTTATACACACAGCCTGCAGGTCATTCTATACACCTTATACACACAGCCTGCAGGTCATTATATACACCTTATACACACAGCCTGCAGGTCATTCTATACACCTTATACACACAGCCTGCAGGTCATTATATACACCTTATACACACAGCCTGCAGGTCATTATATACACCTTATACACACAGCCTGCAGGTCATTCTATACACCTTATACACACAGCCTGCAGGACATTATATACACCTTATACACACACAGCCTGCAGGTCATTCTATACACCTTATACACACAGCGTGCAGGTCATTATATACACCTTATACACACACAGCCTGCCGGTCATTATATACACCTTATACACACACAGCCTGCCGGTCATTATATACACCTTATACACACAGCCTGCAGGTCATTTTATACACCTTATACACACAGCCTGCAGGTCATTCTATACACCTTATACACACAGCCTGCAGGTCATTCTATACACCTTATACACACACAGCCTGCAGGTCATTCTATACACCTTATACACACAGCCTGCAGGTCATTATATACACCTTATACACACACAGCCTGCAGGTCATTCTATACACTTTATACACACAGCCTGCAGGTCATTATATACACCTTATACACACAGCCTGCAGGTCATTATATACACCTTATACACACAGCCTGCAGGTCATTATATACACCTTATACACACAGCCTGCAGGACATTATATACACCTTATACACACAGCCTGCAGGACATTATATACACCTTATACACACAGCCTGCAGGACATTATATACACCTTATACACCCAGCCTGCAGGTCATTCTATACACCTTATACACACAGCCTGCAGCTCATTATATACACCTTATACACACACAGCCTGCAGGTCATTCTATACACCTTATACACACAGCCTGCAGGTCATTATATACACCTTATACACACACAGCCTGCAGGTCATTCTATACACCTTATACACACAGCCTGCAGGACATTATATACACCTTATACACCCAGCCTGCAGGTCATTCTATACACCTTATACACACAGCCTGCAGCTCATTATATACACCTTATACACACACAGCCTGCAGGTCATTCTATACACCTTATACACACAGCCTGCAGGTCATTATATACACCTTATACACACACAGCCTGCAGGTCATTTTAACCAATATTTTCAATAATTTTGTGGCTCAAACAAAATTTGTGTTCATACATTTATTTATGTTTCATATACACCTTATACACAGAGCCTGAAGGTCATTTTATACAATATTTTAATAATGTTATGCCTTAAAGTTTGTACTTTGAACTTTTAAGAAGCTAAGTTTTTACTATCTCAGTCATGCTAAATAAATTCAGTATTTTGGAATATTTGGATATGGGAGACTGAGGGGTCTATTTACTAAGCAGTGTTAGGAGACAGAGTGAAAAGTGATAAGAAAGTAATAAGGTGCCAGCCAATCAGCACCCAACTGTCATTTTTCAAACACAGCCTGTGAGATGACAGTTGGGAGCCGATTGGCTGGCACCTTATCACTTTCTTATCACTTTTTCACTCTGTCTCCTAACACCGCTTAGTAAATAGACCCCTCAACCTGTAATGTTACATCACAGGCCTCTCTTCCCCTGACAAAACGCGTCAAGTGCAAAATGATTTATTATTGATGGACAGTCTTAGAGCTTATCGTCCAGTCGGATCTGCACAGTTACTAATAGCAGGAATAAATTGTCTCTAGAGACAAACTACTCTTTGATACTTTGGACATGGAGGATTCTTTCCTTAAATGCCCTTATAACATCCATTTCCTCTTGTTTGATGTCTGTTGCTGAGGGGATGGTTCAGTCAATATTTCCTACAGAACAGGTCTTGTATAGTTTTTACCACACAAATGCCTGGTTTATTACAGCCAGTCTTAATGTCAGGCAGTGGCAAGAAGAATGTGGCCTGTTCCCTTGTTGTTTATCATGTAAATGCAGCTGGAGAAAGGGAGAGGGGTTCAGCTGTGGAAAGCGATTCTATCTTGGGCACTTTTCTTTCTTTTATTGCTGGTTTGGCTGAGCGGGAATATATCCAGATGGAAAGAATGTGCTTTGTAAGAGGCAGTGAATGGTACAGTTGTTAGTATGTACAAGGCCATGCCGTAGGGAATCCCGTCTTACACTTCTGTGACATAATTCCACCGGAAAACAACGCATTGCTTCCTCTTTTTTTCTCAATTATAAATGAAAGCCAGCTTCCTTTTCTAAATAGATAACATGCAGAGTTGGGCTCAGTAGGAGTAAGTTCTTAAACTAGCACATGTGGAGCCTATATCTGATAGATCCACATGTACCATATATATCTCTTGTGACACAGTCGGAATAGGGGTCCCCCTCCTGGAGTAGACGAACTCCCTCTTTACACATACCGCAGCCAGAGAAAGGACACAATTCTGGGGTTCTCGTACAAGCTGGTCAGAGCCAGTCTTTATTGTGCCAGGTACATAAATAAAACAATCATAAACAAAATCCTAACCCGTCTAGGTTCTAGCTAGACAGTAAGTTCCCTCACTATCAGAACACTAAACAAAAACAAAATCCCCGTCCACAGTACCTTCTGGTTTACAGCCAAGAGTGTCTCAGAGCAAGGTAACCTGCGGCCTGCTCTCCCAGGTATGAGACACTCAGCTACAACTGAACACAGCTTAAATCAGCCAGTTCCAGGTGTAAGCTGTAATGAGCCTGCTACCAGGCTGAAAGGCCCAAAACCTGGAGTGGCCTGTGGATGGAGCCCTCCCTCTCCTCACATCCACACCCCCAGGACCCAAACCGGCTTTTCCAAAAGCCGATACTCTGGTCTGTTTACAAAACAGACTTCTGGGGTTTTTTAGAACACATAGGCCAAAAACCTAGGACAAACGTACCTGCCATTGACCACTTTACCAGTACTCTATCACAATATATATTCATTCAAGATTTTGCTGTTATTATTATCATCAGCTATTATAATGCCACTAGCTTACACAGTGCTGTGCAGACAAGTCTTGCTAAACATTATGGATGTGTGTAAGGTAAGGTGAGTGTCCCTTTGTAGTGCTGCGATGGCATAGCGATTGCAATGGATTCGCTTATCTTCGCAGCCAGACTGCGTGCGTAAGCCCAGCGGCGGATGGCTGTTGCGATCCATAGCGAATCAGGCCCTGTGTCATTCATTTCAGTTCCAGCCCCATTGGCGCTTACAGTCTAAAGAGTCACAAATAAGAAACTGTCTTGTGGGCGCTTTCACAAAAGAACCTGAAGGTATTGAATGATCCTCTATGACAGGCCTGGCCAACCTGAGGCTCTCCAGCTGTTGTGAAACTACACATCCCAGTATGTCCTGACACTGTTTAAGGATTTCCTAATAGCAAAACTGTGGCAGGGCATACTGGGACGTAGTTTCACAACAGCTGGAGAGCCACAGGTTGGCCAGACCTGCTCTATGAAGTCCACCAATGTCCATCCTTTTCTCCAACAATCCACCTGAACAACTCTTCCTCTGCAATTCACTCTCTTGTTTTCATCATTACGATCCACATATGCAGGGTGTAAAATCAGATTTCAACCCAACAGAGACAAAGGGGAGAATTTACGAAGCGCTGCTTCCGGCCGTGTTGCAGGTACATATTTAAAACGGCACCTGGAGTCACTGAAAAGCACGCCGGGCTTTACACTCCAAAAATCATCTAATTACATACAGTGAAGTGCAACCCTGTGAATAAGTTCTGTTAGCGCCACAAATGCACATCTAATGATATGGTAAATGCAGAACAGAAAATGACAGGGCGAAGGGAAGGTCAACATCACAAATCTAAGGAGAGACACCATCATTATCCGATATCGATAATTAAATATGAATAATTATAGGAGGGTCATCGGATAGTACACAGTGTTCATACCATAACGTAATTTCTGCTGAAAATCACAGGGAGGAGTAGTAATATAGCTTTCCCAAGTAGTAAACAATTTTGAAGTCAGCCTGTCTCTGTCCAATGAGGTTTCCAACTAATCCATATTAAAAATCTGAAATAATTTGTCTTGAAAAATAGAGAAGGAGGGAGGGGTAGAGGTAATCCATGTTTGTAAAATAGCTTTACGCTGTAATTTCCTACTTCCTCTGGAGTCTCTCTGGTGCGTTGGGAGCATCCCGAAAATGGCCCATTCCTCAGAGAGACCAAATGATCTGATGAAAATCATTTGACCAAGAGCCAAAATTGTCGAAGGAATGGGCAGGTCCAAAAACATTGTAGTAAACCTGCCTGTGTGGTATGGCAACATAGACATTTATTGGACGTGGACATTACAGCTAAGAATTGACGGTGAGAGGAGAAATAGGACCGATAAGAGTATATTAATGAACATCTCTTGATATTGTGCTGAGGGTAGTAACCTGCAGGAGGCAGTAATCGGAACGTCCCAGGAGATTGCAGGGAAGGAGGGCAACCATTGACTGACACCTGCATGGACCTGCGAGTGATCAATATGTTTTTGTAAAATAGTGTAATGCAAGGAGATAGGCCGTGGTGCAGATCTTAACGTCAAGTCAAATCATATTTGCCAATCCTGGTCTGAAAACCCAATTGTCTGATAGAGACAATTACGTAATGTTGTGCCTGAAGAGGAAAGTGACAAAGCACAGGAAATTTTGGCTCCTGCATGAGGGTACATCAATGGTCTTTTGGTTGATATATCAACAAGACAACTCACGTTCCTGGCTTCCACCAAATCATAAAAGGAAAGGCAGCTGTGCCGTGTTGGAAATCAGGGTTGTCCAGGAATGGCAAAACATAGATCTATGCACATTAAGGTTATGACTATGGGGGGAATTCAATTAGCTGCGGTAAATTGCTGCACGCTAATTGATCTCCCGAGGCTATCCAATTAGCCCCGAAGGGCGGCCGCGTCAGGGATTTATTTTTTGGGGCCTCAACAGGCTATGAATAAAGGACCTGATTCAGAGCCGGACGCTATTTGCGCTCGCTCGTTCAGAAAAAAGGGGTGGCTATTCAAATGAACCGTTCGCTGTTTGCGGTCTGTTCACGCCTCTAGGTCTGAACGAGCGAACCTAACATGCGGTCGTTTTTTTGAAAACTACGCCCCCTGACCGCTCGCATCCTACGTCATGTCCGCTATTTATTAGATTAATCGAGTACATCGACCAGCGTATGAACTGCTCGCTATTCTTGTGGTTGGTTTTTCCTACCGCAATCATGTGAGCAGTTCTGACTATAAAATAACCCCAGTGACTGGTCAATGACGCTGCTGTATTAATTATGCACACCCATAAAACGCCCGTTTTGACCTTTAAGCACGCCTGCGTTCGGATCTCCACCCCCTGTTTTCAAGCACCTTCCCCTGTTACCACCCACATACGCCTCCTCCTGTCACTCAAAATAGCTGGCATTTGCTATTTAGCGAACAAACGATTTTCGGCCGCACTGACTGGTTCGCGCATGCGTATTACGATCTGTACGCATGCGCAGTTGGGCAAACATCGCTCGGAACGAACGAGTGGCCGCTTACGAGCGGCTCTGAATCAGGCCCAAAATTTCCCGATAATTAGCCTGTTTTCAGGAAACCGCCAGCAAAAACACATAGGTCCATGAGCTTATCACAGATTCTATAGGTTTTCATCTAAAAACAGTTAATTTTTTGGGGAAAAAAAAAACCGTCTCGAATTGAATTGCCCAAAGCTTAAAAAAGGGGAAAATTTGCACCTGAAAAGTTATTGGTGCTAATTGAATACTCCTCTATGTCTTAAAATATGTCACAATTTCCGTGTTGACCATATTAAAGAGTTATCTCTAACTGTCTAGCAAATTTCATGCTGCGAAGGAAACAAACTAAATTATTCTCTGGTACAAATCGTTTTTCCTTGGACGAGTTAGTATCTATATATCACTAATGTCTGTGGGCCTGATTCAGCAAGGAACGTAAAGGATATAAAGTACGCACTCGGTCGATCAATTCGCATTGCGCATGCGTATGCATCGCAGTGCACGAACTAGCAATTGCGATGGGAAATGCATTTGCAGAGGCTACGCAGACCCCGAGCACAGTGATTGACAGGAAGTGCCGTTTGTGGGTGATGACGGCAGGGCCGGCTCCAGGGGTCTGAGCACCCTGTTCCAGCCCGGTAGAAAATCGCGCACGCGACCGAAATTGAAGGCGTGGCCTCATTTCCATAGGCCACGCCCCCTGCGTAACGTTATTTGGAGGCGTGCCCACATGGCACGCCTCCAAAAATCGTCAGGCTGGGGGTAAAGACCAGCCCTCTGCCGTCAGTTAATGGATGCCGCTCGCAGCTGCGGCGGTGGGGGTCCCCAACCTCCCGATCTGACCACCTGCGGGCTACTTCGGCCCACGGGTGGAACAGCGGGACAGTACTGTCCCGCTGCAATCGGGATGTTGGGGAGGGGTGCGCCCTCTATGGGTGGTGCCCCTGTGCGACCGCACTGGTTGAACACCCCTAGACCCACAATTTTTTTCGCTCAGCGCAATCACTGGGGACGTTTGCCTTAGCAGAGAAACCTCCCAAATAATATATTGATTTTTGCTATGTCTGTCTGAGTAAGCATCAGGGGCAGGAATTGCAGCAGATACATTATACACACTTGGAAAAGTAGCCATTTCATGTAGACTGGCTCTGTCCAAATAGGATAAAAGGAGATGCCTCCACCCCTCCACCGAAATAGGCTAAATAGCTTTAGCTGTCCCATTTTAATGGCGTGGTGTCCATTGGGGCGCAGGTGGGTGGTTATTAGTACATAACAGCATAACTTTTGTTAGCACTACTTCCTGTGTATGTTGGATGCAATCCTTGTTTTGTATTCTGGGCCTGATTCAGAGCCGGACACTCTGACCAGAGCGCTCACTCTGAATAAGGGCCTGGCACCTAAAATTGGAGCGGCCCCTTGGACGCTCGCATAGCTGTGGGTTACCACCCACAGCTTATGCGAGCGTCCATGATGATGGTCGCGATGGTCAAGACCATCGCGACCATCGGGCTTGCGATGAGACCCTGCGGTAGGGTCTCGTTGCCGCAAGCCCTGGAGTGATTTTGGCTCTATCAGAGCCAAAATCACTCCCACTGACATCACTAGTGATGTCAGTGGGGCCGGACCCAGACGGTAGGCGTTCCCATGGGAACGCCTCCGTCTGGCAGCCACGCCCCCGGCACGCCCACCAAAGGGGGCGTGCTGTCACTCACCATCGACAGCACACCCCCTTTGGTGCGAGACCCCGAGCGACGGCTTCCTCGTCGCTCGCCGGGTATCGCGCATGCGCACGACGGAGCAGCCTCCGTCGTGCGCATGCGCATTTGGGTACCATCGACCCGCTTGTGAGCGTCTTGCGCTCGCGAGCGGGTCTGAATGAGACCCTCTGTGTGCTGTCTGACTTGAGATGCTAAGTGTGTGACACACATTGCAGGCTGCTGCCAGTAGTAGGGTCTTGCACATTGTAGGAAAACCCGCTGAACTGATACGCCAGATAAAGTACTAATAATACAGTGCTGTACACATACACAGTATATTTATATAGCCCATCCCCCCATAGCTCTGGTTCTAGAGCCTAGGAAGTGTTGGTGTGTATTGTAGCAAAAATAAATAAGGTAATTATAAATAAATGTATCAATCCATCACTTGTGCAATGTTAGCTGTCACAAGAGAGAACAAAGCTAGTTTCAGGCTGGGATGGGGTCAATCCGATTAAGTGCAAAGGGTGCGAGTTGCCGTTGCAACGGCGTTAAAATGCCGGCAAAGGACTGGGATGTACTAAGCTCTTGAAAGTGGTAGATTGGAGAGTGATAAACTACCAGCCACTCAGTTCCTAACTGTCATAGTAAAGGCTGTGTTTGAAAAATGACAGTTAGGTGCTGATTGTTTGGTAGCTTATAACTTTCCAATTTATCACTTTCTAGAACTTAGTACAGTGGTGCTTGAAAGTTTGTGATCCCTTCAGAATTTTTTATATTTCTGCTGACATCTGGTCTAAAACTACCTCAGATTTTCAGTCCTAAAAGTAGATAAAGAGAACCAAATCAAACAAATTAGTCCAAAAAATTAGGCTAATTTTTTTATTGAGGAAAATGATCCAATATCTGTGAGTGTCAAAAGTATGTGAACCTTTGCTTTCAGTATCTGGTATAACCCCCTTGTGCAGCAATAACTGCTTCTAAACATTTCCGGTAATTGGTGATTAGTCCTGAACATCGGCTCGGAGGAAGTTTACCCCATTCCTCCATACAAAACAGTTTCAACTCTGTTTTGTTGGTGGGTTTCCTCCCATGATGCTCGCTTCAGGTCCTTCCACAACATTTCCATTGGATTAAGGTCAGCACTTTGCCTTGGCCATTCCAAAACTTTACATTTATTCTTCTTCAACCATTCTTTGGTCGAATGACTTGTGTGCTTTTCGTCGTTGTCTTGCTGCATGACCCACGTTCTCTTGAGATGCAGCTCATGGACAGATCTCCTGACATTTTTCTTTAGAATATTCTGGTATAATCCAGAATTCATTGTCTCACCAATGATGGCAAGTCGTCCTGGGCCAGATGCAGCAAAACAGGCCCAACCCATGATACCACCACCACCACTGTTTCACAGATGGCATGAGATTTTTATGCTAGAATGCAGTGTTCTCCTTCTTCCAAACAGAATGCTTCTCATTTAAACCAAAAAACTATTTTGGATTCATCTGTCCACAAAACATTGTTCCAATAGTCTTCTGGCTTGTCCAGGTTATCTTTGGAAAACTGCAGACGAGCAGCAATATTCTTTTTGGAGAGCAGCGGCTTTCTCCTCGCAATCCTGCCATGCACACCATTATTGTTCAGTGTCCTCCTCCTGATGGTGGAGAAAGGCCTTCAGTTGCTTAGAGCAGTGGTTCCCAAACTGTGTACGCACCCTGGGGTTCCTCGGATTGGTGGTTCAGCACCAAATCAAATTATTTATGGTCAATGTAATGTAAATATGTGGGCAAACAGAAGTGCAAACCTGTCCACCACCATATAAATGAACCTAAGGATGACTGTTAAGCACAATTTACTTCACTTTACTTCATTTTTTTCTGAATTTCTCAATAACAAACTTAAACTTAAGGGTGTCGTGAAAACAATGCTGATGCTGTAGGGTGCCATGATTCAAAAAAGTTTGGGAACCACTGGCTTAGAGGTTACCTTGGGTTCCTTTGTGACCTTGTGAACTATTAGACACCTTGCTCTTGGCGTGATCTTTGTTGGTTGACCACTCCTGGGTAGGGTAATAATTTTCTGGAATTTCCTCCATTTGTACACAATCTGTCTGACTGTTGATTGGTGGAGGCCAAACTGTTTTGAGATGGTTTTATAACTTTTTCCAGCCTGATGAGCATCAACAACTCTTCTTCTGAGGTCCTCAGAGATCTCCTATGTTTGTGGCATGATACACTTTCACAAATGTGTTGTGAACATCAGACTTGATTGTCATCCCATAGATTGAAAATACCTGACTCTAATTTCACCTTCAAAATATCTGCTAAGCCTAAAGGTTCATACTTTTGCCACTCACAGATATGTGATATTGGATAATTTTCCTCAAAAAATTAACATGTCCAATTGTTTAGTCTCATTTGTTTGATTTGGTTTCTCTTTATCTACTTTTAGGACTTGTGTGAAAATCTGAGGTAGTTTTAGGCCTAATTTCAGCAGAAATATAGAAAATTCAGAAAGGTTCAAAAACTTTCAAGCACTCCTGTACATCTGCTCCCTAGGAGTCTCATCCCAAAGTGGACATTTCTGTTTGGATTATGGTGAGGTTTAATTAGATTGTTTTAACATATAGTACATCTGCTGTTTACAGTTGAATTCCATTCTGTGACACTTTTCATGTGGACGGTAATCCATTTGTGTTTAAGTTATCAATTATCAGTATGTTAAGTGTGCGACCTCTTTTAAGTTGTGAACAATTGTGCTAGTGTGAGGTTTAAAAAAAAAAATGTGTTTTTTTTTTAATGCAAACCCCAGGAGAACAGGAACATAATGCCGGCTTTACCTGCCAAAGGCTTGAGACCTGATCAAACAAAATCTAACAATACCAATGATTTCAATGCACAAAAACACGATATATGTGATGACAGCAGCATTCTGTACTTAGTGTGCTGCCCTTATCACAAAATTGGAGAAAGTATTAATTTCCCTGTGAAAATATCAACAACAGTGTAGTGATTAAAATGGAATCGGTATCTAATGCCGGCTGTCGGGATGCCTCCTGTTAGAATACTGACATCGGTATCCCGATGGATGGTACTCCAACAGGGGTCAGGTAAGTATACTCACCCTCCCCCGTTCGTGCCTAAAACTAACCCCACCCCCCTTGGTGCCTCCCCCCCCAGTGGTGCCTAACCCTGCCCCCTAGAGGTGCCTAGCCCTAACCCCCCCCCCAAAACCTAACCCCGCTACGCTCCCTAAACCTAACCCCCCCCACTCCCCGCGGCTAAACCTAAGGGTGCCCCGGATTTACCTCGTTCGGGCTTGCGTCCTTCCGGCATCGGGATTAAGATAGCCATCAGTATTTTGACGCCTATCTCAAGTCCCTTGTCGGGATTCCCTTGTCGGTGGCATCGAGGCCGACGGTCTCATAACTACATCCCGTATAAAATGTCATATGTGTTTGAACACCGAGTCCTGTGATATCACTGGTGACTATATATCTGCTTATTAAAACGTGACACATGGTTTGCCTTACGGTCTTCAGATCTTATTTATCAATATGTGGCAATGTTTTTTTTAATCACTGCCATTGATAAAATATCACTTGGACATCTGAGGGATACTCGGATACAATCTATACAGTATATAGAGCAATTGCACACTCAATTAAGGGACAATTAATGATTTCATTAAAATAAATGTAATGACCTATTAGTTAAATTTAAGCCCACTTAAGAGTATAAGGACTAGGAGGCCTATTTGTCAAGGCTGTTTTGCCTATAAATCATCCAGATACTGCAGTTTTTGCCTGAGTCAGGTATCGGGTCTAGTTATGAATAGCCTAATGCAGGTGAGATATTATTAATGCATTAGGCTAAATAACGCTCAATAGAGACTGCGGGCTGGTCCCAATATATCAAGCCTTTTCAGAGCTATTCCCGTTGGCTGTTAGCTGCTTTGGGTCTATGGAGGCATTCTCGTAGGGGTCTTCCAATCCCACTCCAGCAGCCTCCTTTCTCCATTGCAGACATTTTTAAAATTTTATGCACGCACAGCAATTTGGCTGCGCTGGGTCAGAAAAGGCAGAGAGGTGATAGTGCCAAGATTTATATTTCACTCCCTAAATGTGAACTACACATAGGGGTTGATTCAGAGCTACACCCAATATTTTCTAAGAGTGGATCTCACGACTTTTTTTACAGGCTGCACACGTGCCGGGGCCTTCATATGCAACTTAAAGTAGGGATGGTCATCGACCATTGATGATTCATAATCATTGATGGTTTATGGCCGATGTCGAATGCTTTTACCATTGATGGGGGAGAACAAGATGGTTTCTTTCCATCGATGGCGCACAGCATAACCCAAGCCCAGCCCCCAAGTTCTGATTTGCCCAAGGGCCAGTCAGTCAAAGAACATGGATGACTATCGGTTGGTAAAACCATCGCTGGTCATCCTTTGCGTAGTTGGTAATCATCGATGACCACTTGCTATATCGCCTTTGATGGTAACCACACCAACAGCCATCCCTAACTTAAAGTAATTATGGGCAAGTCATATAGATCTCGGTGGCGGAAGAAAGAATGGTCATCTAATCAGTGGAGCCACTTGATGCAAGTTCACTACGTCATACAACGTCTGCAGTTGCCCTAACAGCAAGGATAGAGAAGTGAGAGGTCTATGACTCCCATACCAATAACACATACAATCCCCACCCGGCCAGGTGGAGCTGTTGACCCCAGTAGGGTGAAATCAGCCTAGCTTGTGTAATAAAGGGGAGCACTCCTCACTAGTGCAGCAAGATGGCTACTGGACTGTCGTCCTATCCTGCCCACCAGCCACAATGTCGACAGAATGATATACCAAAAGGGGGAGGATGGGAAATCCTGGAAATAAAGAACCAAACACACACTATAAACTGGAAGACACGCCAATCTCCGCCTCCACACAGCTATAGGCTGATCGATATGACTCCACACCACAATCCCAAAATGGAGACCACAATATAAATAATATTTTACACAAACCTGTCCCAGCCTTGGGGTTAATTGGCCGTCATCTCTTCCACCAAGGATATAGCTGACACAAATGGGTACTGATGATAATGATAACTACTTTCACCATGCGGGTGGATGGGGGCTGTGCTTTCCTGTAGATGAAGCAGACATTGAATACAGGGGGAAATCCACACTTATTTCCGAATGTGCACAGCCATGGCCAAAAGTTTTGAGAATGACACAAGTATTGGTTTTCACAAAGTTTGCTGCTTCAGTGTTTTTAGATCTTTTTGTCAGATGGTACTATGGTATACTGAAGTAACATTACAAGCATTTCATAAGTGTCAAAGGCTTTTATTGACAATTACATTAAGTTTATGTAAAGAATCAATATTTGCAGTGTTGACTTTTTCAAAACCTCTGCAATTCGCCCTGGCACGCTGTCAATCAACTTCTGGGCCGCATACTAACTGATGGCCGCCCATTCTTGCCTAATAAATGCTTGTTTGTCTGAATTTGTGGGTTTTTGTTTGACCACCCGCCTCTTGAGGATTGACCACAAGTTCTCAATGGGATTAAGGTCTGGGGAGTTTCCTGGCCATGGAGCCAAAATACTTGTGTCATTCTCAAAACTGTTGGCCATGGCTGTACTGTGTGTAAAATCCTTATACCTTTAGGACAATTATATTTACTATTTGGATTAAACACAAACACTATTCTGATTTTTCTGCACATCTTTACTTGTTTTCTTTTTTGACGATTTTAAATATTTCTTACCTGAGGGTCTAAGGTACCAGAAATTTGAACTTATATAGAGTATAAATACTGGTGCAGTGATAGCATACCAGAGGGTACCAGAAATTTGAACTTATATAGAGTATAAATACTGGTGCAGTGATAGCATACCAGAGGGTATCAGAAATTTGAACTTATATAGAGTATAAATACTGGTGCAGTGATAGCATACCAGAGGGTACCAGAAATTTGAACTTATATAGAGTATAAATACTGGTGCAGTGATAGCATTTTCTGTTTTCGCCATCTATATCCTTTTCATGATAAATGACTCATGCAGGCCACTGTATCCTGTTTGCCTAATTATACATTACCATTAGAAAGAAGGTGGGTGGGAGATATAGACGGTTTTTAATGTTATAGCTGATTGGTGTATGTGTAATTATCTAGCGTTTAATTAGGGAATGTTATGAATGCTTTGTATTATTGCAGGTGGTTTGACCTCTTATTATTGCAGGAATTGACCTCTTAAGTGCTAACTACTTCACCCAGACCACAAGGTTGGGACATTTCCTACCTCCCAACTGTCCTGATTCAGACAGGAGGATCTGGCTTTTAAGGGCTTTGTCGTGATCAAGCAGAAGGTTTAGTCAGCGGGACTATGCTTTTAGAAGATCGGGACAGGGCGGTCCAGCGCATTGGAAGTGCTGGTTACCTCCCTGTGGTAAGAAACTACTAGGAGTCCCAGCATGCCTGCCAATTTGAGATCTGATGGACATCCAGCCAGGACAAACAACTAACAACACATCCCTCATAATAACATGCAGCCTGTGCTTCCACCAACCTCTTGTCTGCAGCAGTTGTCTGTTCAAGATGTGAGATCCTGGAAGGCCGGCAAACCCCAAGCCGCCATGTCATATATACTCGCAAACCAGCAAGGACATAATATATTGAATATGACAAGCAGCAAAAGAGAAAGACGTTCCATTAGAGGTGCACAATGCGGCTGCGGCAACCGGGGAGGAGGTGGTGGCGGTGGCCACATGGAGAACGGGTGGGAACCATCTCTGACACCATCACCTCCTCCCCGGTGCGCTGCAGCCGCATTGGGAACCTGTAACAGATTGTCCTTCTCTTTTGCTGCTTGTTATATTTAATCTCTACAGACCTGTGGTAGCACCCCCATTAGGGAATACTGATAGAGACGATAGGGGAATTTCTCACCATTATACTGCATTATATATATTTTCCTGTGCGACAGACACTTTTCTCTGTGCACTAATATATTACAATCCATGATTCATCCTGTGTCCTCATTTACATAAGATGAGAGAGTATGGGAGAGGGAGTTATACCCACCTTCGTGTTGCTTCTTTTGTAACATTATAGAGAGGCCCTTCCCTCAAAGTACCGCCCCTCTTTTCGGAGGCACACACCTAATAGCCCTTTTTAGAAAATGGAGGGGGGGGGGCACCAACACTCTTTCTGTCACAGGGCACCAAAATGTCTAGTTACGGTTCTGGAGAAGAGGACGCTTTATGCACCTGCTCTTCCTTTATGTGTATATTACTATGGCCACTAAGGGAGTGGCAAGGCCAGGGGCTGCGTCCATGGATGCAGTTTCCAGGCCTCTCAAGCTGGCAAGCCTAAGTAAGCTGAGGCTTACTCAACTAGCTGGCGGCCCGGCACTGTCCACCATCGTGACCGATGGTCGCATTGGTTGTCCCAGCCTGCGACCCTGGTCGCAGTGCTGGGATCGCAAATGCAGCAGGCGGTGTCAAACAGGGGGTGTCATACAGTGGATGTCATACAGGCGATGTCATACAGGGGGTGTCATACAAGGGATATCATACAGGGGATGTCTACAGGGGGTGTCATACACCTCCTGCTGCATTTGCATGTGTGCATACATCATATCTATAGCCTGAGTGCATACATCATATCTATAGCCTGAGTGCATACATCATATCTATAGCCTGTGTGCATACATCATATCTATAGCTTGTGTGCACACATCATATCTATAGCTTGTGTGCATACATCATATCTATAGCTTGTGTGCACACATCATATCTATAGCCTGTGTGCATACCTCATATCTATAGCTTGTGTGCATACATCATATCTATAGCCTGTGTGCATACATCATATCTATAGCTTGTGTGCATACATCATATCTATAGCCTGTGTGCATACATCATATCTATAGCTTGTGTGCATACATCATATCTATAACTTGTGTGCATACATCATATCTATAGCCTGTGTGCATACATCATATCTATAGCTTGTGTGCACACATCATATCTATAGCCTGTGTGCACACATCATATCTATAGCTTGTGTGCATACATCATATCTATAGCTTGTGTGCACACATCATATCTATGGCTTGTGTGCACACATCATATCTATAACTTGTGTGCATACATCATATCTATAGCTTGTGTGCATACATCATATCTATAGCTTGTGTGCATACATCATATCTATAACTTGTGTGCATACATCATATCTATGGCTTGTGTGCATACATCATATCTATAGCTTGTGTGCATACATCATATCTATAACTTGTGTGCATACATCATATCTATAACTTAGGTGCATACATCATATCTATAGCCTGTGTGCATACATCATATCTATAACTTGTGTGCATACATCATATCTATAGCCTGAGTGCATACATCATATCTCTAACTTGTGTGCATACATCATATCTATAGCTTGTGTGCATACATCATATCTATAACTTGTGTGCATACATCATATCTATAGCTTGTGTGCATACATCATATCTATAACTTAGGTGCATACATCATATCTATAGCTTAGGTGCATACATCATATCTATAACTTAGGTGCATACATCATATCTATAACTTAGGTGCATACATCATATCTATAGCTTAGGTGCATACATCATATCTATAGCTTGTGTGCAGCTCTGCAATACCGTCCAGTACTGAATCACCCTCTTTGTGTGTTTTTTTTATTTTTTGTCTACATAGATTAATACTTCTATATACATATTGTACTGGCTATTTCTTGGAATTAAAACCATATTTGAGTGCAATAACGACAGCACCTTGCAAGGTTCCTCCTGGGTCCCTATAACCTGATCTTGTACAATTAGGTAAAATGCGCCATCTGCAGGGTTTCCCCGTGTGGTTATGCCAGACTAGGGGGTATGGAGGTTTTTTTAGGTAAACAACAACAACAAAAAGTTCCTCTTGAAACTCTAGTTACTGTATTGTTACTGTACTGTATGTATCTTTCTGCAGATATTCTACAACTATATTGTCATTGTGATGTGGTGCAGTTATACAATGTCCCATGCGCACCAAATAAAATGCTGTTTAGTCAGTGGCTGCACAATCCATAAACTGCGGCATCATCTAATAGTGGGCCTAATTTACTACGATCACAACTGCGATGACAATAGCGATTACGCACGCAGTTCAACTTCGATAGAACGCTAATCCATTGCGATCGCTATGCCGCCGCAGCACAATATAAGGACTCCCACTTTATCTTACACATAACCGTAATCCTTAGCAAGACTGCGAAACCATCGGTAACATTGAGTACCATCGCAGCCTCACGCACACTTGCACAAGCACTGACCTTACTCAGGAATTGCTAACCTCATCGCACGCTGTCAGGCCTCAGGCTGCGTACGGCATCGCAGTGGATAATTTATGCACGTCCCTGCAAAGGCGTCCGAACGTACTGACACGCCTGCGTTTCACCGAACACCCCTCCGTCACCACCCACAAACGGTACTTCCTGTCAATCACTCTGTGGTGGGTCTGCGTAGATCACAGCCCCGATCTCAGTGGCCGGTTCGCGCACTGCGATGCATGCGTAGTACGCAACGATCGGCCAATTGTGTGCATATTAGCAGTTGCGATCCAAGCTGAATCAGGCCCAGTGTTTTATATTTTGCATAGTTTTGTCTAAAGATACTAAAAACAGTTGGTATGTTTTTGTGGGTTTTAAACCCCCACAGAAGACTTGTGAACCTGGCCCAGGACACGGTGGTTTAATCATGTGTATATTTTATTGTGATTGTATGTACAAAAATAACTCTGTACCTAAACTCTTTATGCTGTGTACGTTGCTAGTTCAAAAATCACTGTATCACATGTAAATCTGAGTGAATCGGTTACACTGATTTCTTCTTTGCTACAGTTGCAAAACAGAAGAAGACATGGAACAGAAAGGTCCTTTTCATCCTCGGAGTTCTGTTTGCCTTGGGGGTAATTGCTTTAGTTGTAACAGCAATAGTGCAGAATAAACCTCTTCCACAGAAAATGAAGGTACAGTAATGCATGTTCTATAATAATAGCTAAACACAAAGTAAATAATCTAGGTGCTTTAAAGTATGCTATTATAAAGCAGTCACATGATCAGGGGAAGTGTCCGAAAAACCCCTGCAGAACCACAAAGTAAAAACCGGATACAGGGCCTGATTCAGAGCCGCTCGTTCGCTATGAGCGATGTTCGCACAACTGCGCATGCGTATGGGTCGTAATGCGCATGCGCCAACCAGTCATTGCGGTCGGAAATCGTGCGCTCGCAAAATAGCGAGGGGCTGCTAATGTGATTGACAGAATGTACCGTTTGTGGGTGGTAACAGGGGAAGGTGCTTGAAAACGGGGGAGTGGAGATCCGAACGCAGGCGTGCCTAACGGTAAAAAGGGCGTTTAATGGGAGTGCATAATTAGTAAAGGAGCGTCATCGACCACGTCACTTGGTTGTCTTTTAGCCTGAACTGCTCGCAGTGATAGCGGTAAGAAAATCCTACCACAAGCACTGCGAGCAGTTCAGATGCCTTTCCATGTACCCGATTAATCTAATAAATAATGGAGATGATGTGTGATGTGAACGGCAACGGGGCGCCTTTACAAAATGGCGTCAACAAACAGCAATGAGCGAGCGCTCAATTTAAATAGACGGCCCCTTTTTTGGAACGACCGTACGCAAATAGCGTCCGACTCTGAATCAGGCCCACAGTCTGAAATGCATGTTTCATTCATAACCCAGATTACTAAAACCTCTTTTATACCAAAGTCCCTGGTCTGACCTGGAATTTGGCACATGGTTCTAACCCGGGACAGACCCCTTTTACACTGCGGCACCCAGGTGGAGCCGGATCTGCAGTGACCTGGCCCTTCTGGCGTAGATAAGCAGAGCTTCTTCCCCTCCCCGTCCCGTCCCCCTCCCTCTCGCTCCCTCTTACCTCACTCTCCGCTGCGCTCCAGAGGCAGGGAGGGCGGGAGGGGAGCGCTGGTCGGGCCGGCCCTGGTTGCAGTGGACGCTTGTAGATGATGACATCTCCAAGCGCCACTGAAGCCGGCCAATCAGGCAGCACGTGGCATGATCTGAGTCATTGTGACAAGGATCACGCCATTTACACTGCAGGGTGACACGGGAACGACCCATGGCCAACCCTGCAAGCAATCGAGTTGGATCCCCGGGTCCCTGGACCCATGTGGATCCATTTACATTGACAGAAGTCCCGGGTTGATGCGCGTTCCCATGCATCAACCCAGGATTTTTAAGTCGGTGTAAAAGGGGTATAAGTAAATACTGTATCATTGTAGCCAATTCCTTTGCACAGAATTACGTACCATGGGGGTCTTAAGAGATAAAGTGGAGAGAGATAAAGCACCTACCAATCAGCTCCTAACTGTCATTTTTCAAACACAGCCTGTAACATGACAATTAGTAGCTGATTGCTTGGTACTTATCTTTCTCCACTTTATCTCTTTCCGACGCCTAGTGAATAGACCCCCATGTTCCTCACCTAGTACTTCGAGTCGTCCTTACTGGTTTAAATTGTTTAGTAATAATAATTTATCCAATATACCTTTTAATTGACTGCACACTATTTGGTATGTGATTGAAACATTAATTTTTTTTTTTTACATAACCGTTAATGTCTACAAAGGCTGAGAACAGCCGGACAGGAGTAAAATTCCTTACAGATAGAAGACGGGATGGTTATTAATTTCAGTATTGGAACGTGGGGGTCACATAACTTTCTACAGGGAACTTTTGTGCTTGAGAGTTGTAACACATAATTAACATGGCACAGCTTACTCAATAATATCATTTATCTCCCTTTGTCGGGTTTATTTTCATTGTGCAGCTTTTATACAAGAAAGAACATCATTAGTGTCAGCTTCAGACTGTAACGTACCATTTACTGAGTCTGGGAGAGATTCCAGGGCTTGGAGTGCTGAGAAATGAGTAAGATTATATACAGCATTACAGAATTAGACAGCTTTTACATGTGTGATTGTACCAGCCTATATTTATCCTATAGCGACGTACATATGTGGATGGTAGTGGAAGCTGAGGGAATCTGCTTATTAATATAAACAAGTTACAGACGGATAA
Organism: Taudactylus pleione; assembly: GCA_031769625.1. Classification (NCBI taxonomy): domain Eukaryota; kingdom Metazoa; phylum Chordata; class Amphibia; order Anura; family Myobatrachidae; genus Taudactylus; species Taudactylus pleione. The sequence goes on along the minus strand of JAUIMM010000033.1, from coordinate 1,419,103 downwards.
TGCTCACACTAAAATTACTCTTTGTCGTTTAAGCTTTCAAGCGATAACCCTGCACTGAGCCAATGATATTAGTTAGGCTCTAAGGGTCATGGGAGTGCAGGGGGGAAATTTACTAAAGGTCGATTTTTATTGAGTAAAAATATAAATCGATCCGTGTGCTTCAGGGGCTATGGGAGGGCTGCATTATGGATGCTGTACATCCCGCCACTTATCAGGTGGTATTTACCTAGAATTGTGATCAAAATCGCAACGGACAGTTATTCCAAAAAGCGCTGTCCTATGCCAAGAGGGGACTACGGGGTTTCTTTGGACCCCTCCCTTTGCGCATACGTCGTTTGACGTGCATTGCGGGGGGCGCTGGGAGGGGTCCAATTGGCTTCTTTTGGGCAACGTCATCTATAGATGGCGTTGCCCTCCGGGTCCAAGCACTGTAACGTAACACATTCTGGAGCTTGATACATATGTGGCCAACTCCAAAAAGGACAGTTTTCAGAGTTTTGGACGCATTTTCCCTTTAGTACATTCCATCCCTTATTACTTGTTTACTAACAGACAGTTTTTTTATAGCAATTTTTAAGTGTTAGTAAATGTGTTATATAGGGCGGGATGTATTAAGCATCGCATCTGTGATGCGGTACATCCCGCCTCTCTTTCGGTAGATACCGCGGTTGATTACCGCGGTATGTACCTAGAAATGCGATTTGCATTACAAAGGACAGCTCTCCCGATAAGAGCTGTCATTTGTGATGCCCTCGGACACAGGGACTTCCCACAGGCCAAAATCCCGGGATCCCGCCGATCCCGGGATTGGCCTCCCTACGCTGGTCCTGCTGCCCTGCACCAAAAATAATCAGTGGGATCAGTTCCCAATATGGGCTGATCCTGCTGCCCTGCACCAACAATAATCACTGAGATCAGTTCCCAATATGGGCTGATCCTGCTGCCCTGCACCAACAATAATCAGTGGGATCAGTTACCAATATGGGCTGATTATTGTTGGCGCAGGGCAGAAGGATCAGACCATATTGGGAACTGATCCCACTGATTATTGTTGGTGCAGGGCAGCAGGATCAGCCTATATAGGAGCTGATCTAGCTGATTATTGTTGGGGCAGGGCAGCAGGATCAGCCTATATAGGAACTGATCTAGCTGATTATTGTTGGGGCAGGGCAGCAGGATCAGCCCATTTAGGAAGTGATCAAGCTGATTATTATTGGTGCAGGGCAGCAGGATCAGCCCATATTGGGATCAGTGATCAGTAGGATCAGTTTCCTGTATGGGCTGATCCTACTGTTCTAGACCAACAATAATCAATGTGATCAGTTCCCTATATGGGCTGATCCTGCTGCCCTGCACCAACAGTAATCAGTGGGATAGTTTTCTATATGGGATGATCCTGCTGCCCTGCACTAACAATAATCAGTGGGATCAGTTCCCTATATGGGCTGATTCTGCTGCCCTGCACCAACAACAATCAGTGGGATCAGTTCCCTATATGGACGGATTCTACTGCCCTGCACCAACAACAATCAGCGGGATCAGTTCCCTATATGGACTGATTCTGCTGCCCTGCACCAACAATAATCAGTGGGATCAGTTTCCTGTATGGGCTGATACTGCTGTTCTGGACCAACAATAATCAATGGGATCAGTTCCCTATATGGGCTCATCCTGCTGCCCTGCACCAACAATAATCAGCGGGATCAGTTCCCTATATGGGCTCATCTTGCTGCCCTGCCCTAACAATAATCAGTGGGATCAGTTCCCTCTATGGGCTGATCCTGCTGCCCTGCACCAACAATAATCAGTGGGATCAGTTCCCTGTATGGGCTGGTCCTGCTGCACTGCACCAACAATAATCAGCAGGATCATTTTCCAATTTGGCCACTTACGTCTCCTCTATAGTGCTTTGGCTGGATCACACTGGGACCATACACACAATCACAGTGGGCATAAGATATTCTAGTATGTTAAAAAAAAATTTATTAGGTTAATTGAATAAGGCTGGGTACACACCTAAAGATTTTCTGTCCAACTAGTTGATTGGTTGGAATGAAAATCTGGTAACGTATGGGAGTAAATGATGATCAGCAATTTGCTCCTAAATGCCAGAAAACAGATGAAAATGGTCGTCAGACAAGTTTGTTAAATGTTTGATCTAAATAATTTGTTCAAACTTTTTTGGCCATTTTCTGGCGTTTGGGAGCAAACTGCTGATTGTCATTTACTTTCATATGTTACCAGATTTTCATTCCAACCAATCAACTAGTTGGATGGTTGGATAGAAAATCTTTAAGTGTGTATGCAGCTTAATTCTTGGACAGGACAATTTGGCCACTCGCTCACTTTACCAGACTCAGTGAGGCTCCCTGCATTGTCTGTCCCTGCATTGTCTCTGTCCCTGCATTGTCCCTGTCCCTGCATTTTCCCTGTCCCTGCATTGTCTCTGTCCCTGCATTGTCTCTGTCCCTGCATTGTTTCTGTCCCTGCATTGTCACTGTCCCTGCGTTGCCTCTGTCCCTGCATTGCCCCTGTCCCTGCATTGTCTCTGTCCCTGCATTGTCTCTGTCTCTGCATTGTCTCTGTCCCTGCATTGTCTCTGTCTCTGCATTTTCCCTGCATTGCCTCTGTCTCTGCATTGTCTCTCTCCCTGCATTATCCCTGCATTATCCCTGTCCCTGCATTGTCTCTGTCCCTGCATTGTCACTGTCCCTGCAATGTCTCTGTCCCTGCATTGCCTCTGTCTCTGTCCCTGCATTGTCTCTGTCCCTGCATTGTCAATGTCCCTGCATTGTCTCTGTCTCTGCATTGTCTCTGTCCCTGCATTGTCTCTGTGCCTGCATTGTCTCTGTCTCTGCATTGTCTCTGTCCCTGCATTGTCTGTCTCTGAATTGTCTCTGTCCCTGCATTCTCTGTCTCTGCATTGTCTCTGTCCCTGCATTGTCACTGTCCCTGCATTGTCTCTGTCTCTGCATTGCCTCTGTCTCTGTCCCTGCATTGCCTCTGTCCCTGCATTGTCTCTGTCCCTGCATTCTCTGTCTCTGAATTGTCTCTGTCCCTGCATTCTCTGTCTCTGCATTGTCTCTGTCTCTGCATTGTCCCTGTCCCTGCATGGTCTCTGTCCCTGCATGGTCTCTGTCCCTGCATTGCCTCTGTCTCTGAATTGTCTCTGTCCCTGCATTGTCTCTTTCCCTGCATTGTCTCTGTCCCTGCAATGCCTCTGTCTCTGCATTATCTCTGTCCCTGCATTGTCTCTGTCTCTGCATTGTCGCTGTCCCTGCATTGGCTCTTTCCCTGCATTGTCTCTGTCCCTGCATTGTCTCTGTCCCTGTTTTCTCTGTGTCTGAATTGTCTCTGTCCCTGCATTGTCTCCGTCTCTGCATTGTCTCTGTCCCTGCATTGTCTCTGCATTATCTCTGTCCCTGCATTGTCACTGTCCCGCATTGTCTCTGTCCCTGCATTGTCACTATCCCTGCATTGCCTCTGTCTCTGTCCCTGTATTGTCTCTGTCTCTGCATTGTCACTGTCCTGCATTGTCTCTGTCCCTGCATTGCCTCTGTCCCTGTACCTGCATTGTCTCTGTCCTTGCATTGTCTGTCTCTAAATTGTCCCTGTCCCGGCATTGTCACTGTCCCTGTACCTGCATTGTCTGTCTCTGAATTGTCTCTGTCCCTGCATTGTCCCTGCATTATCTCTTTCCCTGCATTGTCACTGTCCCTGCATTGTCACTGTCCCTGCATTGTCTCTTTCCCTGCATTGTCTCTTTCCCTGCATTGTCTCTGTCCCTGTACCTGCATTGTCTGTCTCTGAATTGTCTCTGTCCCTGCATTGTCCCTGCATTGTCTCTGTCCCTGCATTTTCTCTTTCCCTGCATTGTCTGTCTCGGAATTGTCTCTATCTCTGCATTGTCTCTGTCCCGGCTTTGCTACTGTCCCTGCATTGTCTCTGTCCCTGTCCCTACATTGTCTGTCTCTGAATTGTCTCTGTCCCTGCATTGTCCCTGCATTGTCACTGTCCCTGCATTCTCTGTCTCTGAATTGTCTCTGTCCCTGCATTCTCTGTCTCTGCATTGTCTCTGTCTCTGCATTGTCCCTGTCCCTGCATTGTCACTGTCCCTGCATGGTCTCTGTCCCTGCATTGCCTCTGTCTCTGAATTGTCTCTGTCCCTGCATTTTCTCTTTCCCTGCATTGTCTGTCTCGGAATTGTCTCTATCTCTGCATTGTCTCTGTCTCTGCATTGTCTCTGTCCCTGCTTTGTTACTGTCCCTGCATTGTCTCTGTCCCTGCATTGTCCTCTGCCCCTGCATTGTCCCTGTCCCTGCATTGTCCCTGTCCCTGCATTGTCTCTTTCCCTGCATTGCCCCTGTCCCTGCATTGTCTCTGTCACTGCATTGTCCCTACATTGTCTCTGTCCCTGCATTGTCTCTTTCCCTGCATTGTCTCTGTCTCTGCAATGTCTCTGTCCCTGTCCCTGCATTGTATCTTTCCCTGTATTGTCCCTCTCCTTGCATTATCTCTGTCCCTGCATTGTCTCTGTCTCTGCATTCCCTCTGTCTCTGTCCCTGCATTGTCTCTATCCCTGCATTGTCTCTGTCCCTGCATTATCTCTGTCCCTGCATTGTCTCTTTCCCTGCTTTGTCTCTGTCCCTGCATTCCCTCTGTCTCTGTCCCTGCATTGTCTCTGTCCCTGCATTGTCCCAGTCCCTGCATTGTCCCAGTCCCTGCATTGTCCCTGTCCCTGCATTGTCTCTGTCCCGGCATTGTCTCTTTCCCTGCATTGTCCCTGTCCCGGCATTATCCATGTCCCTGCATTATCTCTGTCTCTGCATTGTCCTCTGTTCCTGCATTATCTCTGTCTCTGCATTGTCTCTGTCCCTACATTATCTCTGTCCCTGCATTATCCTCTGTCCCTGCATTATCTCTGTCTCTGCATTGTCTCTTTCCCTGCATTGTCTCTGTCCCTGCATTCCCTCTGTCTCTGTCCCTGCATTGTCTCTGTCCCTGCATTGTCTCTGTCCCTGCATTGTCTCTTTCCCTGCATTGTCTCTTTCCCAGCATTGTCCTCTGTCCCTGCATTGTCTCTTTCCTGCATTGTCCCTGTCCCTGCATTATCTCAGTCCCTGCATTGTCTCTTTCCCTGCATTGTCCGCTGTCCCTGCATTGTCCTGTGTCCCTGCATTATCTCTGTTCCTGCATTATATCTGTCCCTCCATGGCTCTGTCTCTGCATTATCTCTGTCCCTGCATTGTCTCTGTCCCTGCATTGTCCTCTGTCCCTGCATTGTCTCTGTCCCTGCATTGTCCCTGTCCCTGCATTGTCTCTTTCCCTGCATTGTCTGTGTCCCTGCATTTTATCTTTCCCTGCATTGTCCCTGTCCCTGCATTGTCCTCTGTCCCTGCATTGTCCCTGTCCCTGCATTGTCACTGTCCCTGCATTATCTCTGTCCCTGCGTTGTCTCTGTCCCTGCATTGTCTCTGTCCCTGCATTGTCCGCTGTCCCTGCATTGTCCTCTGTCCCTGCATTATCTCTGTCCCTGCATTGTCTCTGTCCCTGCATTGTCCTCTGTCCCTGCATTGTCTCTGTCCCTGCATTATCTCTGTCCCTGCATTGTCTCTGACCCTGCATTGTCCTGTGTCCCTGCACTGTCCTCTGTCCCTGCATTGTCCCTGTCCCTGCATTGTCCTCTGTCCCTGCATTGTCTCTTTCCTGCATTGCCCCTGTCCCTGCATTGCCCCTGTCCCTGCATTGTCTCTGTCCCTGCATTATCTCTGTCCCTGCATTGTCTCTTTCCCTGCTTTGTCTCTGTCCCTGCATTCCCTCTGTCTTTGTCCCTGCATTGTCTCTGTCCCTGCATTGTCTTTGTCACTGCATTGTCCCTGTCCCTGCATTGTCTCTTTCCCTGCATTGTCTCTGTCCCGGCATTGTCTCTTTCCCTGCATTGTCCCTGTCCCGACATTATCCATGTCCCTGCATTATCTCTGTCTCTGCATTGTCCTCTGTCCCTGCATTATCTCTGTCTCTGCATTGTCTCTGTCCCTGCATTATCTCTGTCCCTGCATTATCCTCTGTCCCTGCATTATCTCTGTCTCTGCATTGTCTCTTTCCCTGCATTGTCTCTGTCCCTGCATTGTCTCTGTCTCTGTCCCTGCATTGTCTCTGTCCCTGCATTGTCTCTTTCCCTGCATTGTCTCTTTCCCTGCATTGTCTCTTTCCCTGCATTGTCCTCTGTCCCTGCATTGTCTCTTTCCTGCATTGTCCCTGTCCCTGCATTGTCACTGTCCCTGCATTATCTCGGTCCCTGCATTGTCTCTTTCCCTGCATTGTCCGCTGTCCCTGCATTGTCCTCTGTCCCTGCATTGTCCTGTGTCCCTGCATTATCTCTGTTCCTGCATTATCTCTGTCCCTCCATTGGCTCTGTCTCTGCATTATCTCTGTCCCTGCATTATCTCTGTCCCTGCATTATCTCTGTCCCTGCATTGTCTCTGTCCCTGCATTGTCCTCTGTCCCTGCATTGTCTCTGTCCCTGCATTGTCCCTGTCCCTGCATTGTCTCTTTCCCTGGATTGTCTCTGTCCCTGCATTTTATCTTTCCCTGCATTGTCCCTGTCCCTGCATTGTCCTCTGTCCCTGCATTGTCCCTGCATTGTCACTGTCCCTGCATTATCTCTGTCCCTGCGTTGTCTCTGTCCCTGCATTGTCTCTGTCCCTGCATTGTCCGCTGTCCCTGCATTGTCCTCTGTCCCTGCATTATCTCTGTCCCTGCATTGTCTCTGTCCCTGCATTATCTCTGTCCCTGCATTGTCTCTGACCCTGCATTGTCCTGTGTCCCTGCATTGTCCCTGTCCCTGCATTGTCCTCTGTCCCTGCATTGTCTCTTTCCTGCATTGCCCCTGTCCCTGCATTGTCTCTGTCCCTGCATTGTCTCTGTCCCTGCATTGTCTCTGTCCCTGCATTATCTCTGTCCCTGCATTGTCCTCTGTCCCTGCATTGTTTCTGTCCCTGCATTGTTTCTGTCCCTGCATTATCTCTGTCCCTGCATTGTCTCTGTCCCTGCATTATCTCTGTCTCTGCATTGTCTCTGTCCCTGCATTGTCCTCTGTCCCTGCATTATCTCTGTCCCTGCATTCTCTGTCCCTGCATTGTCTCTGTCCCTGCATTGCCTCTGTCCCTGTCTCTGCATTGTCTCTGTCCCTGCATTGCCTCTGTCCCTGTCTCTGCATTGTCTCTTTCCTGCATTGCCCCTGTCCCTGCATTGTCTCTTTCCCTGCATTGTCCTCTGTCCCTGCATTGTCTCTGTCCCTGCATTGCCTCTGTTCCTGTCTCTGCATTGTCTCTTTCCTGCATTGCCCCTGTCCCTGCTTTGTCCCTGTCCCTGCATTGTCCTCTGTCCCTGTCCCTGCATTGTCTCTGTCCCTGCATTGTCTCTGTCCCTGCATTGTCCTTGTCCCTGCATTGTCCTCTGTCCCTGTCCCTGAATTGTCCCTGTCCCTGCATTGTCGCTGTCCCTGCATTATCTCTGTCCCTGCATTGTCTCTGTCCCTGCATTATCTCTGTGCCTGCATTATCTCTGTCCCTGCATTGTCCCTGTCCCTGCATTGTCCCTGTCCCTGCATTGTCTCTGTCCCTGCATTGTCTTCTGTCCCTGCATTGTCTCTGTCCCTGCATTATCTCTGTCCCTGCATTGTCTCAGGGCCTGATTCAGAGCCGCTCATAAGCGGCCACTCGTTCGCTCCGAGCGATGTTCGCACATCTGCGCATGCGTATGGGTCGTAATGCGCATGCGCCAACCAGTCATTGCGGTCGGAAATCGAGCGCTCGCAAAATAGCAAGTGCCTGCTAATTTGAGTGACAGAATGAGGTGTTTGTGGATGGTAACAGGGGAAGGTGCTTGAAAACGGGGAGTGGAGATCCGAATGCAGACGTGCCAAACGGTCACAACGGGTGTTTTAAGGGTGTGCATAATTAACAAAGCAGCTTTATCGACCACGTCACTTGGTTGTTTCTTAGCCTGAACTGTTCGCATGATTGCGGTAGGAAAATCCTACCACAAGCACTGCGAGCAGTTCAGACGCCTTTCAATGTACTCGATTAATCTAATAAATAGCGGAGATGACGTAGGATGCGAGTGGCCAGGGGGCGTCTTTACAAAATAGCGAGCGCATGTTTTGCTCGCTCAGACATAGAGGCGTCAACAGACCGCAAAGAGCGAGCACTTAATTTAAATATCCGGCCCCTTTTTCTGAACGAGCGAGCGCAAATAGCGTCCGGCTCTGAATCAGGCCCCAAGTCCCTGCATTGCCCCTGTCCCTGCATTATCTCTGTCCCTGCATTGTCTCTGTCCCTGCTTTGCCTCTGTCCCTGTCTCTGCATTGTCTCTGTTCCTGTCCCTGCATTGTCTCTGTCTCTGCATTGTCTCTGTCTCTGCATTGTCCCTGCATTGTCTCTGTCCCTGCATTGTCTCTGTCCCTGCATTGTCCCTGTCCCTGCATTGTCTCTGTCCCTGCATTGTCCCTGTCCCTGCATTGTCTCTGTCCCTGCATTATCTCTGTCCCTGCATTGTCTCTGTCCCTGCATTGTCCCTGCTTTGTCTCTGTCCCTGCATTGTCCCCGTCTCTGTCCCTGCATTGTCCTCTGTCCAGTTGGCAGGCTCCAGGTGCTGTAGGGAAGGGCAATGTCTCCCAAATAAAAGCATAGAGATACTATGCGTATATTATTTGTACTGCTGGTGCTGGAAGTTTTCTTTGCAATGTGATATAACCTATGTATTAAAACTAATAGCTGCCAGAAATAGGATTTATGTATTATATTATGGTGGAGCAAAACGGTGTCTTCAAACAAGAAAGTTGTACATTATCATCAGCATTGTGGTCACAGCTGATATTAAAAATGCATTTCTGCTCTCTATCCCATTACAGTCACGAAGAAGCTCGATTAGTAACCGTTGAATAATAAGCAGTCTGTTGCTGTTTTTCCCCCCAGTATGGCATTGTGCTAGATGCCGGTTCCTCACATACCAGCCTGTACATTTATCAATGGCCAGCGGAGAAGGAAAATGACACCGGAGTTGTCCAACAGATAGAAGACTGTAAAGTTGACGGTTAGTGCATCTTAACTAAGCATCCAAAAAGTTAAATGTTTCTCTACCCCTCAAACTAGAGTCTCCGTTTGACGAATTTGTGGCTACCTCTGTTTATTTGGACATTGTTCCCTTTATCCCCACTCATCCATTCTTATGACTAACGTAAACTGGAGAAATAGTATTTACTCGTTTGGCTTTCCAAAAATAGACATCCCTGAGTAATTAATGTGACCAAGACTTATATGAGCAGCTGTTTTTCCTGCTAATTTAGGCCCAGATTTATCAATGTGATAGTCTTGTTATAAGTTGTTACTAATCTTACATGGTGCTCCAACCAATCAGCTCCTAACTGTCATTTTTCAAACACATGATAGTTAGGCGCTGATTGGTTGGCGCACCATTTATGATTAGTTACGAGTGATAACAAGAATATCACTCATTGATAAATCTGGGCCTGAGTCCAAAGATGTGATTACCAGTTGGGTAAAGCATGAGTCCCTGGCCCTCGCTCCCTCGCTTGGGTCTGAAGGAAAATACGGCAGATTTCTGAAATGTTTATTGTATTCCTGTCTCACAATGTCAGAGCTGTGTGTCTGCCAACACTAGAGCTGGAAGATAATCAAGGGAAATTATAAATGTCATCAAAGCACGAGCTGATTGCTCACGGACAATAGATTTTCCCCTGAACAGTGTCAAAAAACCTTCACAAGTGTAAATATTTTAATTGGAGACGTCTTCCTGATGTCCAGTTCTCTTCCAGTGGAAAGTATGAGTTAAAGACTGTTGGGGGGGGAGATGTACCAAGTCTTGGGGAGAGATGAAGTATCAACCAATCAGTTTCTGTCATTTTACAGGTTTTGCTAGAAAAATGTCAGAAGATGATTGGTTGGTAGTTGGGCAGGTGCTGATGCAGAGTGCTCACTATGGCCCTTTGTATAGCGTATATTTTCCTGACTTTGCTGCGCATGTTCCCATAAAAATGGGGCTTGCATATGCGTCTATGCAGACTAGCGGGATTCTGGCATTCATGCCCGCCTGTGCCTGGAGCGATGTGGGAACGGGCGTTCTAATACAATGCTCACTCTATTACATACACACAGAGAGCGGGATAGATGCATATACACCTGGGAAAGGCAAATTATTTGTGTATGGTCAAGAGAAGGAGCAAATACATAATGATAATGTCTGTCAGTCAGGAGCGTTTTGAGAGAGGAGGGGGCCCGTGTGCAGCTCCATCTGGGCCTCCCTCCTATCTGTCAGCGCAGTAGATTGTGGCTTAATGCGCGGGTCTCTGGGAAATCACTGTTGCATTATCACAGAAAGGACAGAGGGTCTCATTCAGACCCGCTCGTGAGCGCAGGATGCTCGCAAGCGGGTCGATGGCACCCAAATGCGCATGCGCCCAGGGCACAAGCCCCAGCCGACCCCCCAGGTTATGCCACTGAGCTGCAGTATCCTCTGCCAGCATAGTGTGCAGGGGGAAGCGATCGCACTGATGGCCCCCACCCTGGATCTTCCCCTGGCTGAGGGGAGCAATGCAACACCCTGTGCAGCTCCGATAGTCATTTTGGTTACGCCTCCACGATTAGGCCACGTCCCTACAGTACCCGGACATGGCCCCGATCTCTATGGCACTGACAACATGTTGCTTTAAGTTTGTGAGACACTTTGTGAAAGTTTGAGGTGGAGTGTGTTATTATAATTGACATGGAGCTCGTACATGATACACCCATTCGTTACAGAAAAGACTTTCAGGATGTTTTTAGAACCGATGGCCGACAGTAGCATTTCGCAGTTGCATGAATTCCTAAACCAAAATCTTTTTCTTTTCTTCCTAAAAGGCAATGGTATATCTAGTTACTATCAAAATCCAGTGAAAGCCGGTCTTTCCCTTCAGGCTTGCATGAGCAGGGCACAAGGCGCGATACCTGTCAGTCAGCATAAGGAGACGCCTGTATATTTAGGAGCCACTGCAGGAATGCGACTTCTCAGGTACAGTCCCTTGTCCTCTAAGCCATCTGTTTGTCTGAGGCTTAATGCAACATAATGTATGGGTGTTTTACATCATGTACTGTATATGGCTCTTATAGATCTTTCATAACCTAAATCTCGGCAGCAGCCTAACGTCAACTAGTCTGTCACTTGTATATACTATAGCTCATGGTCACAGGGCATTGATGTACCTATTAGACATATATAATATTAATATGACTACTGTTTGTTTTCTTTGAATAATTCATTGGGGAATGTGTGTCAAGCCACGGAGAGAGATAAAGTACCTCTAAGTACTAAGCCTTGGAGAGAGAGATAAAGTACCAACCAATCAGCTCCTAACTGTCACTTTACAGGCTGTGTTTGAAATACTACAGTTAGGAGGTGATTGGTTGGGACTTTATCTCCGTCCACTTTATCTCTCTCCCAGGCTTAGTACATAGGCCCCAGAATCTCTCTCCACTTTCTAGCTATTATCTTCTAGAAGGTGCTAGATAAATGTTAAGTAGACTCTCATTGGTTGCTATGGACAATATCTCCACTTCTAAAAAAACCTGCACTTTAGTTAATATACCCCGATATCTCAAACCTTGGAGAGACATGAAGTGGAGTGGTTTCCCTAAAGCTACCAATCAGCATCAGCTTGATACATCTCTCCTATTGTATAAAACAAATGTATATGCATTGACTTATGACCCTTCATATTCCTGCAGGCGCACTAACCCAGCGGTGGCTGATGAGGTCCTTTCCTCAGTTGAGAATACATTGCGCTCTTCTCACTTTGATTTTCAAGGTGCCAGAATAATTACAGGACAAGAAGAGGGCGCCTATGGTTGGATCACCATTAACTACCTTCTAGGAAACTTCATTCAAGTTAGTATTCAATGCTATCCAACTGCTTTCATCCCGAATTTCCTGCTGCACACTGTCCACCTTGTTACCAATTTCTGCAGCCTGAACAATGACTCCTGATATCGCCTGTGGACCAGTTCTTGTGTGGCGTGTTTAATCATTCTCGTTCTGTCCAAGCCGCAGTCAGACTTGCTCCCTGTTGGAGAAGGGTGGTGGCAATTTTTGTGCCATATTGGCAGGTACTCGAGGTTTGGAAGGCTTTGAGCTAGTGGGCCAATTTCTGTCAGCTGGACTTTAGCAAATCAGTATGAGATACAAAGTCGGCTTAGGAAACTTGTGCGACTTGAAATAAAACATGATGCTCCGTAGACTGCCTTTTCGGAGGGTTGACCGCAAAAATATGTTTTACCGCCTCCTGCCCCAGATGAGGCGAGTTGTTAAAGCTGATGATCACTAACAGTTGGGGTCACGGATGATGTTTTTAGAATTTTTATGCTGGAAGAATACTGTGGTTGATGTCTCTTGGCTCCAATCAGTTTTGAGAGCATCAGACCTCTCTACCATGATCAAGCCCAGTCAGCCCAAGCATGCAAAGGCCCGAAATCCTGGCGTTAATGCCCTTTTGGGTTCTATTGTCTGGTGTTCCAGCAGTGATTGTGGATTCTCTGCCTGGTAGGACCTTCACAGAGTGCATATAAAAGCCTGATACAGAGATTTATACTTATGCAATCGCAACTGCGATCTCGCACAGATTGGAATTGCTAATATAGGCTAATGACTTCCTAAACTTCCCCGAGCATAGGGACGGCCACTGCTGCCTTCTCATATCCGCCCACTACGTGCAGCACCATAAACATAGGGGACGTCGTCGCAGATCGGGCAGCCACGCAGCTTCTGAGTGACGTCTGACCTGTCTCAAACACTGCGTCTCTCCTGACACGCCGAGAGCTCTCATGCTGCGAAGGAGATCGCAATGGCTAATTTATGCGCGTCCATGATCCGGAGTTTAAATAGTCCCGACACACCTGCGTGTGCCTAGCCACTCCCCCCGTTACCTCCCCCGAATGCTGACTGCCTGTCACTCGTTTTGCGAATGAATCCCCTGTGCAAGTGTGATCGCAAACCAATCGCTGCTCATGCGCAGTATGGCTTTCACACATGCGCAATGGCGTTTTACTCAATCAGTGTAAATATCGGCATTGCTTAAATCTCGGAATCGGGCTCATAGGGGGCTAAGGAGAAATGGGACAATTCACCTAAGCAGCGAAGTCATGCACCCTGTATATATAACTGTTTGTTTTTGTTTTTTTACTTTTGGACATTTCAAAAATGAACCCAAATGGCTGGTTGCTACTGGTTACAACAGCCTGTGTGACTCTTTTTCATATGTGTCCTCACCTGTGTTCTTAGGGGCTGATTCAGGATTGCATTAGTTGAATGCAGATTCCCGATTATCATGAATCTGTACATGGACAAGACCCATTCTGCTGATGTGCAGAACTGTCCCTGTGTGATTGCACGCAGTCCCTGCTATGCCTTTGCCTGACTGACAGGCAGAAGCATATAAGGGGTGGTGCAGGGGGCGGGGATGGCTGGCGTTCCCGGAAAACAGGGCGTAGGCCCGTTCAGTGCAAGGCCAGGGGCTGCGTCCACGGACTCAGTTTCCTGGATTTGCAAGATGGCCAGCCTGAGTAAGCATTGTGACCTCGGATGCAGCAGGGGGTGTCAGGTGGTGTCAGACACCTCCTGCTGCATTTGCATATTTGCAAGGATGGAATTGCAAAGACGCTTGCGTGCAGCTTTGCAATTACGTCCTCTACTGAATCACCCCTTTGATTGGTTGCAAGTACTCTGTTATATGCTGGGACATTAGTGAATGCATCTGCTTAGAAAGAGTAAAGCAAATACACCCTTTTAATCCACCACTGATTTTCCATGATGTTACTGTCATAGTACACTCTTGTTTAGGCTTGTAGAGCTATATGAGAAAATACATATGACCTTTTTTATTTTTTTACATGTTTTTATTACACTAGGATTCACCCTGGTTAAATTTTATGCCAACTTCTAAACTGGCAGGAACATCGGGTGCTCTGGACCTCGGAGGAGCCTCAACACAGATCACATTTGTGCCCGATGAAAACATTGAATCACAGGAAAACTCCCTGCACTTCCGCCTGTATGGGACATCCTATAATGTCTATACCCACAGCTTCCTTTGTTACGGAAAAGACCAGGCTCTCCGCCTGCAGGTGGCTAGCAGTATGCTGGTAGGTTTCTGGTTACCAGACCTCAACTGTTATGTGCAATTAGGGGATAGACAAAAATCTTGATGTAAAACTATAATTATGTTGTATCAATTAAGTGTAATCGAACTGTATTGCATGTATTGTTTTTAATTAGGATGTTAGAAAAATAGACTAATCTAAATACTAAAAACTACTGACGTTTTATCCTAGAATAATGGACAGAAAAGTTGCCTAGATGTTATGGTCCAGAGATGTTCATAGAACAGGTTTTCCCAAACTGAGGTCTATGTACTAAGTCTTGGAGAGAGATAAAGTGGACAGAGATAAAGTGCCAACCAATCAGCTCCTAACTGTCACTTTACAGGCTGAGGGCCTCATTTATCAAAGAGTTTTATCACTCAAAACGAGTGATAAAACTCACTTTGGAGCAGATGTATTAAGCTCTGGAAAGTGATAAAGTGGAGAGTGATAAACTTCCAGCCACTCAGCTCCTAACTGTCATGTTACAGGCTGTGGGCCTGATTCAGTAAGGATCGCTACTGCGATCGCAATAGCGATTACGCACGCAGTCTCACTGCGAAGATATGCTAATGATTGCAATCGCAATGCCGTCGCAGCCTAACATAAGGACGCCCCCTTTACCTTACACACATCCGTAATACTTAGCAAGACTGAGAAACCATCGGTAACATGGAGTACCATCGCAGCCTCACACACACTTGCACAAGGTCTGACCTTACTCAGGAATTGCTAACCTCATCGCATGGCAGCATCGCAGTGACTAATTTATGCACGCCCCTGTACCGATGTTCAAATGCACTGGCACGTCTGCGTTTCGCTGACCACCCCCAAACGGTACTTCCTGTCAATCACTCTGCGATGGGTCTGCGTAGGCACTGCGATCGCAGTCCTGATCGCAGTGGAGACTTCTCGCACGTGCACTGCAATGCAAATGCAGAATGCAACAATCGGCCGATTGCGTGCGTAATCGCAGTAGCGATGAGTATTGAATCAGGCCCTGTGTTTAAAAAATAACAGTTGGGAGCTGATTGGCTGGAGCACCATTTATCATACACAGCGAGCTTTCATTGATAAAAGAGGCCCTGTGTTTGAAAAAATGCCAGTTAGGAGCTGATTGGTTGGTACCTTATCTCCGTCCACTTTATCTATCTCCAAGGCTTAGTACATATATTTCTCAGTACTCAAGGCTCCCTAAGAAAGTATTCATTATTATTATTATCATCATCATCATCTTTCATTTCAGTGACAGCAGAAGAGTCCCACAGACCTGTATTCTGCTTGGTGGCCTTTAGTGGTTTATCATAGGTAAACCTTAACCACAATCAGGCAGATAACTTGGTGGTCGGCGGTGACTGAATCATTTGACAGGGTTAATCAGACTAAAATATATCTCATGGCAGGATGTTCTGCTGTATCAGGAGCATTCTTAAACTCCTTAATTGATGTAGAAAAAACCCTCTTTCTCCAACCTAACTTCACCATCTTCCCCTGCCAGCTGCACTATGGTAACAATTAACTGTTTTTATTGTTCCCTTCTCACGTTCTAGATTCTCTGCTGGGTTATTATGTCACTTGCTGCAAATAGTCAGAGTATTTTAGTTTTGGTAATTGTTTCATCAAATTGCTCCGCTGGTTCTTCCATCGCTTCTGAAACTTTTCACTCCAGCAGTTTTAGCGCTTTCATTATTTTTAGCAAAGTATGAAGCTGCTATTACATGAGAGATGGGATTTGTAAACTTGGGATGGTTTATATAAAGTCTATTGTGCGTATAGTGCTGCTTTTTCTTCCAATAAACTGGCGTTCTTATGCCCATTAACTCATTGTTATTTAGTGGACACTTTAGTGATATTTAAAAATAAACGGTGTAGGCATTTCAGTATGGGACGCTATGATCAATGTTCCGGGAATAAACTATCAAGTTAATGTTTATTCTACTTGTATAGATCTGCTGTTCCTGGTTGTGCAGGGCCGGTGTTCCTATGCACCTAGCAATGTCCTCTTATCTGCTAATTACTGCTAATACTAAGTACCTATTATTTACAGCTTAGTAAAAGCTGACAGGGGGGCCTGAGAGAGATTCTGGGCAACATTATATTCACCCCACTACCAGTAATACAATAGGCTTCTAAGGGATCTCTGTAAACATTTTATTGTCTTGTTATTTATAGGTGTAACAGTACTTTTGTCTCTGTCTTTGCAGAGAGACTTATTTTGTCTTAAGTTTATGCTTCCTATTGCTTTTTGCCTTTCGTACATATTCATTTAGAAAGATACAGAGGGGGTTATACAATAGGTTCTGAGATTACGGAACATATGTGATTTACGCAAGTTCGCTGCTAAATTTAAGGCGGCAATAGTTATAAGGCTGGTTTGCCTTATAACTGATTGGCTCTTTAAATTTATACCCTTTTTACACCAGAGCAAATACCTGGGTTTTTGCTGGGTCTACCCGGGTCGCAGCTCAGTGTAAAAAGGTCCCTAAAAAATAACACGGGTCAAGTGACCCGGCAATCCATGGACCTGGGTAATGGTACAGTGTTATCCGATCCTAGGTCAGGCCTAAAATGAGCTGATTGGTGGTTGTGGAGCAGTCACCTCCCACATTTTATGACCACACAAGTTTAGCAGGGCAGATCCAGGTTCAGTGTGAACGGGGCTGACCTGAGAATAACCCAGATCGATTGTGCTGTGTAAACGGTGTCTGACCTGGGTTGGAACCATGTCTGAAAACCCAGGTCGGACCCGGGTCTTTGGTGGATAAGAGGTATAAGTGGGGAACTTGCCAAAATCACGCCGGTTCTGTAATCTTGGAATCTACTGCATAACACCCAACTGTGTGCGTCTCTCCCTCTATCTCATAACTAGATCGATGGATGGATATATATTGATATAGATCTATATAGATATGATTTAGATAGAAACATATAGGGATGGATAGGTAGGAGATGAAGATATACAGTATAAAATGATTGAGAGATATGAGATAGATGGCTACATAGATAGATAGAGAGCCTTAATGAAGGGTGTGCTACCCTTGCCACCACCCAAAGCACAAGACTGAGGGGTGCAACACAATCACTGCCCTAGTGGTACCTGTCTCTAGCTTGTGGGGTGTTTGGAAGTGCCCCTTGCTGTCTGTAAGGGCGCCTCGTGTGTAACGCCAACGCATCTCAGCTCCCAGCTCCCTCTAATGTGACGCCGTGACATCACCTGTGCAGGGGCGGGGACCGGCTCGGGCACAGATTTGCCTTGCTATGGCACTGTGGATAAGTATGAGATGATAGGTATAAGATGGATGGACAGACATTCCACAGCTGTAAGTGCAATATTTTGGCATTCTAAAAGCCACATTTCCTAACGGTCACAGAGAAGGTTATTTCTTCATGCTCACAGCTCACCGGTCATCCCTTGTTTCATGTCATAGATATATGTTCCAACTTCCATCAGAACATCTGACCCCATCAGGTCCATTTGGCACCGATGCCCCTCAGTTACACCTACTGCAGCTTATTTTTATCTTAATCGTGTCTTGCTGCATTGTGCAAAAGAAACACCCGTCTCTCAGACAGTCAGGTATTTGCAGCATTAAAAAGGTTGAAATGAGGAGTACTGTACTGTACATCAAACTAAAGGGAATTGAAATATAAAATGTCCTGTAGACATGGATGGAGAGGAAGTGATCGTTTGCACAGTTTATAGTATGTCAGACATTCCCCTGCTGTCTGAGCGCTATTTATAGAAATATGAACCTGTTTTTTTCAATGATAGATTGCTTTTAGAATAATGGCTTGGATTAAACTATGCAAAAGTATATTTAACACACATACTATATATATATATATATATATATATATATATATATTGTGATATGATCGGGGCAGGGGTCCTTCTCCTGGGGTAGATGGACACACAGCAGCCAGGAAACAGCACTCCAGTCGTGGGTTTGTGCAAGCTGGTCAGCACCAGTTTTTATTGTGCAACACCAATAATCATATAAACAAAACATAAAATAAATCCTAACCCGTCTGGGCTCTAACTAGACAGTAAATTCCCTCACTAACCGAACACTAAATAAGCTCACATACACAGTACCTTCTGGATTGTAGCAAACAGTGTCTCAGAGCAAGCTAACCTGCGGGCCTGCTCTCCCAGGTATGAGACCCTGCATCAAAACTCTTACACAGCTAAATTGAGCCACTTCCAGGTGTAATCCCTAATTAGCCTGCTCACAGGCTGAAAGGCCTAACACCTGAAACGGCCCTGTGGATGGAGCCCTCCCTTCTCTCTCACATCCACACCCCCAGGACCCATTCCCCGGCTTTTACCAAAAGCCGACACTCAGATCTGTTTGTAAAACAGACTCTTCCTGGGGGTTAAAACACATATTACAGGAATCTGGGACACAAATACATGCCATCC
The DNA here is from genome assembly GCA_031769625.1 of Taudactylus pleione. Classification (NCBI taxonomy): domain Eukaryota; kingdom Metazoa; phylum Chordata; class Amphibia; order Anura; family Myobatrachidae; genus Taudactylus; species Taudactylus pleione. The sequence continues at coordinate 1,400,491 of JAUIMM010000033.1, read as the reverse complement.
CTAACTTCTCCAGTGCTTCTATCACAATATATATAACATTTAACGTTTATGCAGGTTTTTTGTGTGAAGTCCCCCATACACGGTGCGATTTGCAAACGATCCAAACTCGTTTGCGATTTCCCTTGAATCCCTGAACTCTCCCAGTCATACGATATTGTGCCCACACACAGAACGATTGTACAAACGACCAAACAATATAGATGGGTCTGCAGACCGTTAATGATATATTGTTTGCAGCAAACAACTTCACAATGCATCTGCTGGAACATTTAAAAATAGCAGAGAGGAGAGGCAAGGATCAGTGACGACAAATCGCCTACCGTCCGTCATCATGCACATACACGGAACGATGTGCGTCAAATTGTGTATGATAGGTCGAAATCTTTCTGCAGGTTCAATTGATCAGCGACGACGATGTAAAACGGCGGGGGCGCGCATCGGCATCGTGATCATCCCCACACACTGCACTTTTTACACGATTGGTTGTTCCAATCGATCGAAAACGGCCAAATCGTGTAAAAAATCGCACCGTGTGTGGGGGCCTTAAGTTTTACTTAGTGCTAATCAGGCCTGTCCATTTAACCCCCTCCCCCAGCTTTCTGTGGCTTTAATACAATTGTACTGGCATTCGGCCTGTAAACATGTATACTGTATGTAAGTGTACTATACTGTATGTGTCTTCCTACAGCTCTGGTGTGAGTAATGCATTGTTCTCAGTTGCAGGTTGTACAAAATATATCCCTGATGAATCCTTGCTTTAACCCAGGATACACCCGGAATTTTAGCACGGCTGAGTTCTACAATAGCCCCTGTGTGTCCGACCTGAGAATACTCTCTGCACCAAGGAACATTCAGATAGAGGGCACTGGCGATTACCAGCTATGCAAGAAGCACGTCAATGCAATTTTCAATGTATCACACTGCAACTATTCCCGATGTTCATTCAATGGCATTTTTCAGCCAGCTCTACAAGGGCAATTTGGGGTGAGTATATAACATTTTAGTCTCTGCTTTCTGACATCTGCTTGTGCTGTGCGTGATGCATTTTGGCTACAGAGGGGGTGATTCTGGGTTGGGAGCAAAAGCTAAGAATAAAAAGGTAGGTTTGCACCTTAACAAACCAGGAGAGAGATGTATCAAGCCTTGGAGAGAGATAAAGTACCAACCAATCCGCTCCTAATTGTCATGTTACAGGTTGTGTTTGAAAAATTTCAGTTGGGAGCTGATTGGTAGTAATGCAATTGGCGAAAATACATTTATTATGTTTGCATGTAGAGTAAATACTGGCTGCTTCTGCATGTAGCCCAGAAATGCCGGACAGCTTTATCTTTACGCTGCAGTTTACAGTACATTGGACATTCTTCTCCCAAATTTAAATCTCTCTGCACATTCTACATCTACGCCACCTGCAGTGCAGCATTTTTACTTTGCTCCCATCTCAGAATCAGACCCATAGAGGTCACCATGCAAATATCATGTTTATTAGGCATCAAGAATGGATGTATCAATTAGTATCATTTTTTTTAAGCATTCGCAGAAACATGTATGATTAGTTCATACATACCAGTGGCCCTGACAACTCCACCTATGCTAGAAAATAGCCAGGACATACTGTAATAAAGAAAATAAAAAAATAGTGATAGTAAAGCAACATATTCTGTTTCAAGTACTGTATGTGACACAGTGCAATATGTATAAATATACACTTTTACACACAGTTTCTAAATAATGTGTAACTACTTTAGCACGTGTTATGCTGGGTACACGCTTAAGTGACCCAACGTCGGCAAGCTGACCGTGCCCACATACCGAGCAACCAATAGGGTAAGCATATGCACTAACCAATCAGCCGCTCGATATGGCTGGCCAGACATCATAACTGGGTGGGCATTTATATTTGCCTGTCGAGTTGTCATGTCAGTGTCAGCAGTTACTGCAGCCAGCGTATGGGCCCATACACACTGGCAGATGTACATGATATATCTGCAAGATATGTCACATCTGCCAAGCTGCACGGCCCGTCACGATATATATCTGTGAGCAACGTCATTCACAGATATATTGTGTATACACACGAGCCGACACACTGAGGGGTTGATTTATCAAGTGGAGAAGTGGACCAGTGGAGAAGTTGCCCATAGCAACCAATCAGCTTTGAAGTATCATTTACCAAGCACAGTCTATAAAATAATAGATAGGAGCTGATTGGTTGCTATGGGCAACTTCTCCACTGGTCCACTTCTCCACGTTTTTCACTGCTTGATGCATAAACCCCTAAACGATATACAGTGGTGCTTGAAAGTTTGTGAACCCTTCAGAATGTTCTATATTTCTGCTGATATTTGGCCTAAAACTACCTGAGAAAGCAGATAAAGAAAAACCAAATCAAACAAATTACAAAAAAAATTAGACGGGCTCAATTTTTTATTCAGGAAAATGATCCAATATCTGTGAGTGGCAAAAGTATGTGAACCTTTGCTTTCAGTATCTGGTATGACCCCCTTGTGCAGCAATAACTGCTGCTAAACGTTTCCGGTAATTGTTGATCAGTCCTGAACATCGGCTTGGAGGAATTTTAAAACAGCTTCAACTCTGTTTTGTTGATGGGTTTCCTCCCATGAACTGCTCACTTCAGGTCCTTCCACAACATTTCCATTGGATTAAGGTCAGCACTTTGCCTTGGCCATTCCAAACCTTTCCATTTATTCTTCTTTAACCATTCTTTGGTCGAATGACTTGTGTGCTTTGGGTCGTTGTCTTGCTGCATGACCCACGTTCTCTTGAGATGCAGCTCATGGACAGATGTCCTGACATTTTCCTTTAGGATATTCTGGTATAATTCAGAATTCATTGTCCCATCAATGATGGCAAGTCGTCCTGGGCCAGATGCAGCAAAACAGACCCAAACCATGGTATGAGGTTTTTTATGCTAGAATGCAGCGTTCGTTCTCCTTTCTCCAAACATAACGCTTCTCATTTAAACAAAAATGCTCTATTTTGGACTCATCTGTCTACAAAACATTGTTCCAATAGTCTTCTGGCTTGTCCAGGTGATCTTTAGCAAACTGCAGACAGGCAGCAATAGTCTTTTTGGAGAGCAGCGGCTTTCTCCTCGCAATTCTGCCATGCACACCATTGTTGTTAAGTGTAAACCGCCTGATGGTGGAGAGAGGCCTTCTGTTGCTTAGAGGTTACCTTGGCTTCCTTTGTGACCTTGTGAACTATTAGACGCCTTGCTCTTGGCGTGATCTTTGTTGGTCAACCACTCCTGGGTAGGGTAACAATGGTGTGGAATTTTCTCCATTTGTTCACAATCTGTCTGACTGTTGATTGGTGGAGGCCAAACTCTTTAGAGATGGTTTTATAACCTTTTCCAGCCTGATGAGCATCAACAACTCTTCTTCTGAGGGTCCTCAGAAATCTCCTTTGTTTGTGGCATGATACACTTTCACAAACATGTGTTGTGAACATCAGACTTTGATAGATCCCCGTTCTTTTAAAAAGACAGGTTGTCCACTCACACCTGATTGTCACCCCATAGATTGGAAATACCGGAATCTAATTACACCTTCAAAATATCTGCTAAGCCTAAAGGTTCACATACTTTTTCCACTTACAGATAAGTGATATTGGATCATTTTCCTAAAAAAAATAAAAATAAAATAAAAATGAGCATGTCTAATTTTTTGGTTTCATTTGTTTGATTTTTTGATCTTTATCTACTCTTAGGACTTGTGTGAAAATCTGAGGTAGTTTTAGGCCAAATTTCAGCAAAAATATAGAAAATTCTGAAGGGTTCACAAACTTTCAAGCACCACTGTATATCGATTGTTGGTTGTACGAACAATATATTGTGTACCCAGCATTAGCTAAGCACAGGGGCCCCCATTTATCAACGAAGGTAAACACCAGCGAAGTTTTCATTTAGTATCACTGTGATACAAACAGCAGCTGAAATGCCACCCTCTGACGTAAGACATAATGTCACCCTCTGACGTAAGACATAATGTCACCCTCTGACGTAAGACATAATGTCACCCTCTGACGTAAGACATAATGTCACCCTCTGACGTAAGACATAATGTCACCCTCTGACGTAAGACATAATGTCACCCTCTGACGTAAGACATAATGTCACCCTCTGACGTAAGACATAATGTCACCCTCTGACGTAAGACATAATGTCACCCTCTGACGTAAGACATAATGTCACCCTCTGACGTAAGACATAATGTCACCCTCTGACGTAAGACATAATGCCACCCTCTGACTTAAGACATAATGTCACCCTCTGACGTAAGACATAATGTCACCCTCTGACGTAAGACATAATGTCACCCTCTGACGTAAGACATAATGTCACCCTCTGACGTAAGACATAATGTCACCCTCTGACGTAAGACATAATGTCACCCTCTGACGTAAGACATAATGTCACCCTCTGACGTAAGACATAATGTCACCCTCTGACGTAAGACATAATGTAAATGTGTCTGGAGGCTCAACAACTTTCTCTTAATACAATGTGTGGCATTTCCCCACAGGCCTTCTCTGCGTTCTTTTTTGTAATGGACTTTTTAAAAGTGACCAAGGAGAAAGTTTCTCTGGACAGAGTAAAGGAAATGGTGGAAAGACACTGCGCTAAACCTTGGAGCGAGGTAAGTAAAAGCATGGAAGTTACACTTAGGGCCTGGTTTAGAGGTGTGTCTGTGTCTTTATGCTAATACTGCCATTGATTCTGTTCCTACTGAGACGACCACAGGCAGCGCTGCAACATTGGTCGTAACAACAAAGCTTGCTCCAGCCCTACGGGAAGGTGTAAAGTATCCGTCTGATCATGGCGCTCTGTGCCAGCCCTACTGTGCCTAAAGATGCAGTCGCTGATAGCGACACGCCAGCGCCTGCGGGAATCCATACAGCTAATGCGACAATCTGAGTGTCCGCAAGCGGGAAGCCCGGTGATTGTACGCCAACTACAGGAGCCATGATTATTAATATCGACATTCGTACCAGCCCCCACGCTGGGTGCCGGAGATCCCTCAGAAACATCCTTCCAGAAACGAGTACACACACCGCGGGTCAGAGGCAGAGATGAACACAAGTTGGGCGTAATTGCATTCACTGAACTAAATGCGTATATACACCCTATGCTGAGTTACACGTCTCTTGTTGTGCGCTTGCCCACTATCCGTACATTTAGTTTGATGGTCGTCTTCACTATCTGAACACACTCGCAGCAGCCTATACTTGGTGCAAATGATACGCCTGGAGACCAGCCTATTTGCGCTTATGTCCAAGCTCTGCCTAACCCGCAGTTCCGTGGACACGCCCTCACAGAACTCTGCCTATGTGATATTGCCCCGTTACAGCCAAGTGGAGATGTGACTGAAATGTGTCTGACGCTGCATTGCCGGTAGTTTCATACACTTAGCTCTGGCACATGCGCAGTGCGGATACCCTGCTGTCACAATCGCTTTGTTGGTTATGGGAACTGAATCGAGTGTTTATTTGTATCTGTGTTATAGTATTACAATTAGAGATGTGCGGTTCGAATTTACTCGGATATGTTCGGTTCTCATAAACGGCATCATATTGGCTACCCGGCTCTCACGTGTTTTGGATAGCCAATAAGATGAATCCGAACTTGCGCTAATTTGGCGATAAGTACCGAATAAAACCAAACCCGCACATCTCTAATTACAATACATTACATTATGTTTTAAGTATCTTTCCTGCCTTTGCGTTGCTGACAGACAGCTCTTCAACCACTTGCCTGATACGGTTACATCGTTTGCGACCACGCCAGGCTGTGCGTTAACTAATATAGCAGCAAACGATGCAACCTGACAGTAATGCACAATAAGCGACTACTGGAAAATAATCTTCCAGCAACTGACAATAGCAGAGGGACCTCCCGGCCCTTCTGTATCCCTGCCCCCTCCTTCAGTCACTGCCATGCTGACGATCACTGCTGTTCCCCCACCCGGTGGCTGCACAGAGGAGCAACGTTGTGATGTTCCGATAAATCGATAGTCCAATATATCGATAACCAATATAATAAAATTCGATGTTAATGTTATGTTATATTTGTTTTTGTTTTTTTATAAAATCGTGTTGGATAAGTTTTAAATAGATATTCTTGACCTAATTCAATCCTAAAAAAACATCTGAGCTGTTTTTGAAATAGAGAATTGTCAGGTAATGGTGCATACACACGGTCAGATTTTTCTTCAGATCTGAACGATAACGATTTAAAAAATCGTTCAGGGTTAGGGGGTAGAATAGGGTTAGTGAATACTTACCTTTTGACGATCGGGATTTTCACCCCTGCCGGGCTGCCATGTGGCCGGTGGTAAATCATACTGATTCCATTACTCATATGGCTGATAATCTCAATCATTTTCTCATCAGTGGTTCTGTCTTCTTTTGAAACTGTTCTCTAATTGTTTTGTTTTTTTCCTGTATTTAAGGTGAAGAAAGAGTCTGGAAAAATTAAGGAGAAATATCTAAGTGAATATTGTTTTTCTGGGGTCTATATTCTCACCCTTCTTGAACTTGGTTATGGCTTTAACTCCAGCAACTGGAATGAGATCACATTTTTAGGAAAGGTAATGGCATTTACATTTTACTAACATTTAAATAAATATATATCTGACAGTTGGCTATGTAAATGGGATGTAGTTGGCATCCCAACAGGCATGCTGGCTGCCCAACGGTAAGTATTGGGTTAAGGGGAGGGTTAGGTTTAGGGTTAGGCACTGGGGGTCGAGTTAGGGTTATGCCATGTGGGGGGGGGGGGTTAGGTTTAGGCTGTGGGGTGGGTTAGGTTTAGCCTGTGGGGAGGGGGGTTAGGTTTAGGCTATGGTATGGGGGAGGGTTAGGTTTAGGCTGTGGGGGGGGTTTGGTTTAGGCTGTGGGGGGACTTAGGTTTAGGCTGTGGGGGGGAGGGTTAGGTTTAGGCTGTGGGGGGGGGTTAGGTTTAGGCTGTGGGGAGGGTGGGTTAGGTTTAGGCTGTGGGGGGGTTAGGTTTAGGCTGTGGGGGGGGTTTGGTTTAGGCTGGGGGGGAGGGTTAGGTTTAGGCTGTGGGGGGGGTTGGTTTAGGCTGTGGGGGGGTTAGGTTTAGGCTATGGGAGGGGTTAGGTTTAGGCTGTGGGGAGGGGGGTTAGGTTTAGGCTGTGGTATGGGGGAGGGTTAGGTTTAGGCTGTGAAGGGGTTTGGTTTAGGCTGTGTGGGGGCTTAGCTTTAGGCTGTGGGGGGGCTTAGGCTGTGGGGGGGAGGGTTAGGTTTAGGCTGTGGGAGGGAGGGTTAGGTTTAGGCTGTGGGGGGGGTTAGGTTTAGGCTGTGGGGAGGGAGGGTTAGGTTTAGGCTGTGGGGGGGAGGGTTAGGTTTAGGCTGTGGGGGGGGTTAGGTTTAGGCTGTGGGGAAGGAGGGTTAGGTTTAGGCTGTGGGGGGGTTAGGTTTAGGCTGTGGGGGGGGGTTGGTTTAGGCTGTGGGGGGGTTAGGTTTAGGCTGTGGGGAGAGAGGGTTAGGCTTAGGCTGTGGGGAGGGGGGTTAGGTTTAGACTGTGGTATGGGGGAGGGTTAGGTTTAGGCTGTGGGGGGTTTGGTTTAGGCTGTAGGGGGGTTAGGTTTAGGCTGTGGGGAGGGAGGGTTAGGTTTAGGCTGTGGGGAGGGGGGGTTAGGTTTAGACTGTGGTATGGGGAAGGGTTAGGTTTAGACTGTGGGGGGGGTTAGGTTTAGACTGTGGTATGGGGGAGGGTTAGGTTTAGGCTGTGGGGGGGTTTGGTTTAGGCTGTGGGGAGGGAGGGTTAGGTTTAGGCTGTGGTATGGGGGAGGGTTAGGTTTAGGCTGTGGGGGGGTTAGGTTTAGGCTGTGGGGAGGGAGGGTTAGGTTTAGGCTGTGGTATGGGGGAGGGTTAGGTTTAGGCTGTGGGAGGGGGTTAGGTTTAGACTGTGGTATGGGGGAGGGTTAGGTTTAGGCTGTGGGGGGGTTTGGTTTAGGCTGTGGGGAGGGAGGGTTAGGTTTAGGCTGTGGGGAGGGGGGGTTAGGTTTAGACTGTGGTATGGGGGAGGGTTAGGTTTAGGCTGTGGGGGGGTTTGGTTTAGGCTGTGGGGGGGTTAGGTTTAGGCTGTGGGGAGGGAGGGTTAGGTTTAGGCTGTGGGGAGGGGGGTTAGGTTTAGACTGTGGTATGGGGAAGGGTTAGGTTTAGGCTGTGGGGGGGGGGTTAGGTTTAGACTGTGGTATGGGGGAGGGTTAGGTTTAGGCTGTGGGGGGGGGGTTTGGTTTAGGCTGTGGGGAGGGAGGGTTAGGTTTAGGCTGTGGGGAGGGGGGTTAGGTTTAGGCTGTGGTATGGGGGAGGGTTAGGTTTAGGCTGTGGGGGGGTTAGGTTTAGGCTGTGGGGAGGGAGGGTTAGGTTTAGGCCGTGGTATGGGGGAGGGTTAGGTTTAGGCTGTGGGAGGGGGGTTAGGTTTAGGCTGTGGGGAGGGAGGGTTAGGTTTAGGCTGTGGTATGGGGGAGGGTTAGGTTTAGGCTGTGGGAGGGGGTTAGGTTTAGGCTGTGGGGAGGGAGGGTTAGGTTTAGGCTGTGGTATGGGGGACGGTTAGGTTTAGGCTGTGGTATGGGGGAGGGTTAGGGTTAGGCACTAAGGGGAGAGCTAGGTTTAGGCTGTGGGGGACAGTTAGGATTAGGCTGTGGGGGGTTAGGTTTAGGCTGTGGGGGGGATAGGTTTAGGCTGTGGTATGGGGGAGGTTAGGGTTAGGCTGTGGAGAGGGAGAGTTAGGTTTAGGCTGTGGGGGGGTTAGGTTTAGGCTGTGGTATGGGGGAGGGTTAGGTTTAGGCTGTGGGGGGGTAAGGTTAGGCTGTGGGGAGGGAGCGTTAGGTTTAGGCTGTGGGGAGGGAGGGTTAGGATACTTACCTAGTTGTGTCTGGATTCTGACTGTCGGGATGCCGATGTCTGTATTGTTACTGGTGAGATCCCGTATCCAACCCATGTAAACAGTATGAGGCCAATTCCATTATATGCCATCTTACATTACAGATTCGGGCGCTTGCAGTGCCCCCATCTCCTGTATATATGGTAGCCTAACATTGTTAATCTTGCAAGGTAAAATGCTTGACGTAGGATGTCGTAGTTGGTTATCACACGCCGTCCCAATGTCACATGTCCGGCATCTCCTATATATTGCAGGCAATTGATTGACTCTATATATAACAAATGTTTTATTTGTTTCATTTCTGCAGATCCATGGCAGTGACGCTGGCTGGACTCTCGGGTACATGCTTAATTTGACCAACATGATCCCAGCAGAGCTGCCTCTATCTCCCCCACTGTCTCACGGCGGTTATATCGGACTCATGGTTTTCTTCTCGGTTTTCTTAATATTCATCATTTTGACTTGCTGGCTGGGTTTCCGGAAACCACGGTGTCTACAGAAAGGCATAATCTAGGAGCGTTTTAGAATTAAGATGACTAGGGATTCATGGAGAGCTGTTGCGCAGATTTTGCTTGCCACGGATTAACACGGTGACTTTGCAGACAGCATCGACCAATAAGAAGAGAACACGGAACAGAGAACAAGAGGGCTTATTGAAAGTTGGGACCGTATAAAAGCGGTACATGGACCCGAGCCGTCGCTCTTGAACGGGTTATTATTTTATCAACTTCATATTTATGAAGGGAGTGATTAACATTATCCTTTCAAGAGGGATAAGGTAGAAGACTGTGAGCAGGAAAACGAAAACCAATGAACGTACAAACGGAGCTTGTGTTGACGACTACAAGAAAAAAAAAAAAAACTCATCTCAGGTTACATCATATAATTAGCTCTATTACTGTATTTTTATAAGTCCTTATCATTTATAATAGGTTGCATTCCTTTGTCCTTGTCAAAAAAGCCATAGCATTGCTTTTGTGTACGCAAACACATTTGAGTTTATATATAAAAAAGCAAAAAAACATCAACTGTCCCTCTGGTGTGTGCACGCTTAACGTCAGCAGCACACGCGGCCGCATATAGCGAGGTCCAGCAAACCGCGCATGTGTCGAAGCAAACTTACGTCTCTCTGCTTAGCTACGTGCGGGTCGTACGGATCTCTGCTGTATCTCTTTGTCCATGGCATGGGTGCCTCTGTACATCTACTGGGCGTATGCACGGAAAGAGAACCGTGTCGCGGTTGCCAGAGTTACAACATATTCCGAGTTGTGTGCACGCCGAAGGGACGCCTATTTCATATGGATGTCTTGCACCCGGCGTGGGGTAGGCGTAAGTGCCGCTTCCAGTGATGGCGGCTGCTCTTGCGGATAGAGGGCTGGGGCCGAAGCAGATATCTGTGCGACTCAGAATACTGCGCTATCCCACGCTTGTTGTTGCTATTAAAGGTGTCCCACTTGCATATACGTCGCACAACCACTAGGAGGCGCAGGAAGACTTCTCATTAGAGCAGGGTAAATCAATGTGACCTATTTCTGAAATGTAGATGATATTCAGTGATTTGCTAGAAACTTAAGAAAATAATAAACATCCACTGCAGAATCTGGCCAATTACAGCTCATGGAGCATAAAGGATCCAATCAGCGAGCATCAACAAATATCTCATGCCTATAGAATAAGGAGCTGACACACTGTAATAATGTGTCCTGGATTGTACTAGTGAAAAGCAGATTTGGATGCGCTCTGTGACTGTTGATACCCAGAATACTGTGCACTCATTTCCTCTTTGCATTCGCCCCATCGCTGCATCCGGTACAGCAGCATGTGTCAGCTCATTTCATCTCTTGTCTTTTATTTTAATGAAACATATTACATCCTAACTGCAGCTGCTACAAAACGTCATTGTGTCCTTACTTGTCCTTCTTGCCATACCAATCCCGGTGTAGAAATGCACAGGCAAGTCATTGCTATCTCTGTGCCATCTCCGTGCATTGTGTACTTCTATCCAACACGCTGACTGGTGCAAAACACAATATTTCTGTATTTGTCAAATTGTCATTAGCACCATTAGTTTTCTGAGTGCGCAAATACTGCAAATGGCCGTTGAGACAAGATAACATATCTGAGACTTTTATCACCTCCTTTATCATTATCAGATGGTGACACAGAGGTTTCCTTATTCAATTAAGCAGGAGGCTCGCGGGATGTTAGTGGTTATAAGCCGTGGTTATGTTTGCAAAGATAAGCAATGACTTCTGTACCCCGACACACAGAAGCGTGCGCAGAAGAACATCGCGCAAGGCTCCACAGGGACCTCATGCTTAATTAAATCTCACCCTTAGGACAGATTCAGTTAGCCGTGGGTTTGCAGTGGCAGAGCAGGGCTCACTGCCGTCCTGTGCCTGTGCTGCCCCTGTGGCATCACACGAGGGGGCAGGGCCGGCGGCATTGTGGAAAGTGGAGCACTGTCCTTTGGACATTCCGAGCATAGGGTGCCATCCCAGGCACCGTGCTAGCCAGATGCAGGGGCATGGGGCAGAGACAGTGCCATCCCCAGGGCTCTAGGCCAGTGATTCCCAACCACGGTCCTCAAGGCACACTAACAGTCCTGGTTTTAGTGATATCCATGCTTAAGCACAGATGGTTAAATCAAAATAACTGAGGTACTAATTAAGTCACCTGTGCCCAGCTATGGCTATCCTTACAGCCTGTACTGTTAGTGTGCCTTGAGGACCCCTGCTCTAGGTGATGGCACAGCTTGCACACCCCTTCCTATGGCCCTGGTGGATTGTGTCTCACAGACTCTTCTCCCAGGTAAAATGGCCAGAGCAATTCATTTAGAGACCCGAGATCAACTCTTCATCAACATCTCTCAGTACCTTGTGTTCTAAAAGAAGTCATTCTGTTGTCAGGAGTAATGAAACAAAGTGGTAAATTTACTAAAGTGAGAGTTTTTAGAAGTGAGTTTTAAAAGTGAAGTTGCCCATAGCAACCAATCAGATTCTAGCTATTATCTTCTAGAAGGTGCTAGTTAAATGTTAAGTAGAATCTGATTGGTTGCTATGGACAACATCACTTTTAAAACTCACTTCTAAAAACTCTCACTTTAGTAAATTTACCCCAAAGTCTCAGTGATGCACCCAACAAGTGCATCTGTAGCTGTCCATAAGACGAAGCATTTGTGTCTGTAATGGTGATAATACCTCAGACAATATTACACCAGATAGACAATTTTCAGAAACTGCCTGTGAAGTTGTACATAGTGGTGATGGAGAAAAATAACCTGTCCCAGAGCTTGCTGCAGCTCACACTCTGCGGTCACATAGGGTTAAATAAATGATATAAGTGCCTACCCTACTAACTGCATCTAAGAGACGCACAGCTCCCCAGCTCCATCCAATCTTTATACTGCATTATCGCCATTTTCCCGGTGATTTCCCCACTGCACATGCGCAAAATGCCGGGAAAATGGCCGCAGCAGCCATTTTCCAGGCTATTAGTGCAGCGCTGCTACGGCCAACGCGGGCCTTCGGAGAGGTAAGTATTGAGAAATATCGGTGCAGGGTGTGCGGTGTGGGCCCCGCCTGGACCCAGGGGCCCATGTGCACCGCACACCCTCCACCCATTATAGATATGCCCCTGTATATAGTAAGTGATAGAAATAACTTAATACCAGTTAGTGCTATGTCTGCCATTTCTCCACCACTAACTACTTTACCAACGAGCGCCATGAAATCCGATCAGTGCCAGTCACACATGATTAGGAAGGCCAGCCACTGTGTCCAGCCAAAAGATCATTGCTTTGTAATCATTGGTGAGTGATTTGCGCGCTGGTTTTGCCTTTAAAAATATCAATGCTTTAAATCCCGTAGCGGAATAACTGAAAAATCAGCACTTTTAATAACTCACACTCTGGGCCCGATTCAGACCCGTTCGGTAAGCTGCGGACGCACACTATGGGCGATTATCGCACGTTTGCGTATGCGTCAAAGAACGCGTGTGCGAACCGTCACTGCGTCCAGCAATCGTGCGCTTGTAGTACACAGACTGGACGCTATTTTGAGTGACAGCGCCATTTGTGCGTGGTAATAGGGGAAGGTGCTTGTGAACAGGGGAGTGGTGCTGCGAATGTAGGCGTGTCTGGGCATCAAAACGGCGTTTTATGGGTGTGCGTAATTAGAATGGAGGCGTCATTGTACATGTCACTTGATTGTATTTCAGCCTGCAGTGACCACAGTGCTTGCGGCGGGGTAGGGTCTACCTTAAGCGTTGCGTGCAGCTTCGATGGCTCTCGATGTTACCGATTAATCACACACTTCCTGGAGATGACGTGTACTAAGAAAGAAAGGTGGGCGTCTTTATACTGGCGTGTGTTCGCTCTGCCGTCGCTCTCTAAGGCACAGAGAGCGTCCTTCCACCAGACAGTGCGATCGCGGCATTTGCATACCCGGCCCCTTTTAAATGTGTGACAGTGCAGCTTAGCGTCCGGGTCTGAATCGGCTCCTTTATTCCATTCCTCCATAGTCTCCTTTTCGGAAAATACTGCAACATCTGACAATGTATATGACAGTACAAACTATAAAAGTGTACATGTCCATTTTACAGCCTGTGGTGGTGTCCTCACTGAGAATGATGACAGTTGCTATGGGACTGTTGCATAGGATGAGAATTGTGAGGGTCAAACTAACTCCAAGTTCTCAGTCATCCCTTGTCAATGGATTGTGATAATTCTATAGGAACCACTGTTGGAAGTATCAGACAAGATGTTACCCCTGGACTCCTCTCAGTGGCGTAACTAGGGCAGGGCGAGCGGGGTGCGTGCCCTGGGAGTCGTTGGACCAGCAGCGCGGGGGGGCACCGCCGGCCACGGTACCGGCCCGCCCGCCCTAGTTAGCCAGTGTAGTGCGGTCAGCGCTACAGATTTACACAGGACCAGCGCTAGGCTTCCAGCGCCGGTCCTGTGCTGCACACCTGAGCCCATTCCCTCCCCCTGAGCGCTTGCCCAATAGCGCTAGGAGGCGGGCTCAGGCTGTGCATAACACACGCATCGCCGCCAGCGCTGGCGGTGATGCGTGTGTTAAACAGCAGCCAATGAGAGTCAGATAGACTTCCGTCCGGCTCCTGCAGTGGGTAATGGGACAGACGTCATAATGTCTGTCCCATAATGCTGAGCGCGCCAGCCCGGGAGGACTGGCGGGAGCGGCGTCGCGGACCAGAGCAGCAGCAGCGTGGATTCAGGTAAGTATATTTTTATATATATATTTTTTAACCTATCTGCACTACTGGGGGCACAACGGGGGAGGGGGGTGGCTACTACTGGGGGGACCTCTACTGGGGCTGGGAGCACAACGGGGGAAGGGTGGCTACTACTGGGGGCTCCATTATTGGGAGGACCTCTACTGGGGGGGCTACTACTGGGGGCACTTAATTGGGAGGGGGAACCTCTACTGGGGACTACTACTTGGGGGGGGAACTACCACTGGGGGCATTATAAAAGGGGCCTACTACTAGAGGCACTGCACTCGGGGGACCACTACTGGGGGCAATAATAGGAAGGGCCACTACAGGGGGCACTGGATAGGGGGGATCACTACAGGGTGCCTGCATAAGGGGACCACTACTGGGAAAACTGCATGGGGGGGGGCTACTGCTGGGGGCACTATATAAAGGGCACTGCATAGGTGGGGGGACTACTACTGGGGGCACCATATAAAGGGCACTGCATAAGGGGATACCGCTACTGGGCGCACTACATTGTGGGGACTGCTACTGGGGGCACTGCATAAGGGGGAACACTACATGGGGCACTGCATTTGGGGGGGCCACTACTGGGGGTACTGAGTAAGGGGAACTAATTGGAGGCTGCATAAGGGGGACCAGTACTGGGGATACTGTATAAGGGGCACTACTATGGGCCTGCATAAGAGGGACCACAACTGCATACTGGGGGTACTGTATAAGGGGTACTACTGGGCTTAAGGTGCATATGGATAGGAATGTTCAGTGTGAAAATAAAGGGGTGTGTCATGTTGACACGCCCCATTTTTTAGTAACCACGCCCATTTTTTGGCCGCGCAGGCCTTCGGCGCGCGCACATCGGGGGGGCGGGAGCTCCCTTTTCAAATTTCCCCTGGGCTTCAAATAACCTAGTTACGCCACTGACTCCTCTAGACCACTCTCCCGACATGAAGATTGTTTTAGAAATACTGACTGTTAAGTTTGTTATATCTGCATGATTTAGGGAATTCATGGACTGTGCAGAGTTTTGTCTAGTCACTGCTATGCAATATTATTAGCAACATAGGGCCTGATTCAGACCCACTCGCGAGCGGCTGTCCGCTCGCAAGTGGGTCGATGTTCTGGACTGAGCATGCGCACGACGGAGGGAGCTTCGTCGTGCGCATGCGCCAGACGCGACGAGCGAAGGAAAGTCCTTCGCTCGTTGTGCCTGATCAAAGGGGGCGTGCTGTCGATGTTGATTGACAGCACGCCCCCTTTGGTAGGCGTGCCGGGGGCGTGCCTCCCTGACGGGGGCGTTCCCACGGGAACGCCTCCCATCAGAAGCCGGCCCACTGACATCACTAGTGATGTCAGTGGGAGTGATTTTGGCTCTGATAGAGCCAAAATCACTCCGGGCCTTGCGGTTGAAAACCTCAACCGCAGGCTCCGGCTCGCAGTTTCGATGGTCGCGATGGTCAAGACCATCGCGGCCATCAAACTGCACGCTCGTGTAGCCTGTGGGTGGTGACCCACAGCTATACGAGCGTCCAGGAGGACGCTCCATTTTCATGGAGGCCGGCCCTCATTCAGAGCGTGCGCTCTGCTCAGAGCGTACGGCTCTGAATGAGGGCCATAGTCACTTTCTAAAACATGTCTGCACCCGTAATTATGCCACGACAGATAATGATTGAGTCATTTCAGTCATAGTATAAGTGATTTACATATCGCAGCTGTATATTCAATTTCATCAGCCGCAATCGCAATCAGATTGTCTAATAGTTTTTATATACACCACTGTTTAGTAGGGATGTACATGCTCGGATAGGTTCGAGTTTGCACGCCGAGTTCAGATTTTTCCCTCCAAAAAAATGGGACTCAGAAAGAGGCAAAACGTCATCTTGCATGGACAAACATCATCATTCCTGAACTTTTGTCCAGGAATGATGATGTTTGTCCATGCAAGATGACGTTTTGCCTCTTTCTGAGTCCCGTTTTTTGGAGGGAAAAATCCGAACTCGGCGTGCAAACTCGAACCTATACGAGCCTACACATCCCTACTGTTTATATACCTCTAGTCTAGAATAAATTATACTTCTTTTGATTTCTTATATGTATGTTAATGAGCAAGGTAACATTAACATTGTAACCAGCATCAATAGGAACTCACTTTATAATATATCAGTCTTATCAGTAACTTCACATGCCACTGTTACTGATGAAGCAGGCAGTTATCTTGAGAAACGCGCAGAAGTTGTATCTGATTGAGGAATTAACCTTCAACAGCTATTTTTGTAATCAAATTAGTCACTGCGTCTAGATGACAATGGGCTTTTTCTTCTCCTAAAACAGAAGTTCCCCAACTTGGTCCTCAAGGCACTCTAACAGTGCAGGTTTTAAGGATATCCATGTTGAGCACAGGTGATTTAATTAGTACCTCAGTCAATTTGATTTAACCACCTGTGCTCAACCATGGATATCTTTAAAACCTGAACTGTTGGGGAGCCTTGAAGACCACGTTTGGGAACCTCTGGCCTAAAATATATACTATAACGCACAGGTTTTCAAACTCAGGGCCTGATTCACTACGGATCGCAATACTGCGTATGCACGCACGCAGTGTAACTGCGATAGCAAGCCAAACCACTGCGATCACAATGCAAACTCAGCACCACACAAGGACGCCGACTTTACCATATGCACATCCGTAATACTTAGCAGAATAGCGAAACCATCAGTACAATAGACTACCATCGGACCCATACACACACTTGCACAAGCCCTGACCTTACTCAGAAATTGCTAGCAGCCACGCATGCTATCAGGCCTCACACTGCGTACGGCTTCGCAGAGGATAATTTCTGCATGCCTCTGAAAGGGCATGCAAACGCAATGGCGCATCTGCGTTTCCCCGACCACCCCGTCACCACCCACAAACGGCACCCCCTGTAAATCACTCTGCGATGGGTCTGCGTAGTCACTGCGAAAGCAGTCCTGATCGCAATGTTTAGTTCACGCACGCACACTGCAATGCATGCACGGAACGCAACCAGCCGATTGCGTGCGTATTAGCAACTGCGATCCAAGCTGAATTAGGTCCTCAGTCCTCAGGACCCCAAACAGTGCATGTTTTCCACATATCCTCACAGAATCAAATGTGAAATAATTATCGCCACCTGTAGATCTTTGAAATGTGACAGTGAGTAATGAATACACCTGTGCACCTGCTAGGTGACCTGGAAAACATGACCTGTTTGGGGTCCTCAGGGCCGCGTTTGTGAACCACTGCTATAAAGTGATCTGATATATTACTAAATGTCAGTGCATTCTTCATTAATCATTTACATTGTAAGATACTGCATCCAGATTTTATTTTCAATATTAGAATAAAGAATTTTATCATTCAAAATTATTGATCTGTAAATTTACATAAAAGGACTTTTTTGAAATTGAAGTGGTCTGTGTAGCGCTCAGCAAATAGGAACAATTGAATTTACAATATAAAACCAACAATAGTTAAAAAAAAAACATTGGTTATAGCACTATAGGGGATATAATGTACGATAGCTTTACGTCTTACAGCCACCTATGATGTATGGATTGCCAAACACACACACAGGGCCTGATTCAAAGATGGACGCAATGGCGTTTTTTACGCAGATCGAGCGATTGCCATTGTGCATGCGTATAAGTCACACTACGATCGCATGCGATTACAGATGCACAGAGGAATCCATCACACAGTAAGTGACAGTCAGCGCTTGGGGTGGTAACGGGTGGTCTGAGAAACGCAGTTACATGGGAGGGCATTAATTAGCCCTTGCGATCTCCTGCGCAGCAAGAAAGCCCTCTATGTGTCAGGAGAGCTCCTCTATGTGTCAGGAGAGCTCCTCTATGTGTCAGGAGAGCTCCTCTATGTGTCAGGAGAGCTCCTCTATGTGTCAGGAGAGCTCCTCTATGTGTCAGGAGAGCTCCTCTATGTGTCAGGAGAGCTCCTCTATGTGTCAGGAGAGCTCCTCTATGTGTCAGGAGAGCTCCTCTATGTGTCAGGAGAGCTCCTCTATGTGTCAGGAGAGCTCCTCTATGTGTCAGGAGAGCTCCTCTATGTGTCAGGAGAGCTCCTCTATGTGTCAGGAGAGCTCCTCTATGTGTCAGGAGAGCTCCTCTATGTGTCAGGAGAGCTCCTCTATGTGTCAGGAGAGCTTCCGTATCTGATGGCTGCTCGATGTGCGTCGATGTTACCGGTATTTCCGCAGCATTGTCGTGCGCAGATAAGAAGGCAGCAGTGGGCATCCCTATGCTCCAGTGATTTTTTGAAACGATTAGAATATTTTGCCAGCTGCGATCACATAAGTGCCTCTCTGAAATAGGCCCACAGCTCACTCTAATTGTGGGAACAAAGGGCCTGATTCAGACCCGCTCGCGAGCGGATCAATGTTAGGCCACTGAACATGCGCACGCCGGAGCCGGCTCCGACGTGCACATGCGCGAGACCCGGCTAGTGACGGGCGCTCGGTCACTCAGGGTCTTGCACCAAAAGGCGGCGGCTGTCGATTTTGATCGACAGCTCACACCGTTTTGGAGGCGTGGCGTGGGGGTGGCTTCACAAATGGAGGCGTTCCCATGCGAACGTCTGCCGTTTGTGGGCGGCCCTACTGATATCACCAGTGATGTCAGTGGGAGAGCTTCCAGCTCTATTAGAGCCAGAAGCTCTCTGGGGCTTGCGGCCACGAGACCCTACCACAAGGGTGTCGTCGCAGTCGCGATGGTCTTGACCATCGCGACCATCATCCTGGCCACTCGCAATAGCTGTGGGTGATCACCCACAGCTATGCGAGCGGCAAGGAGGCCGCTCAAAAAAAAACCCAAAACGCCCTGATTCAGAGCGTCCGGCTCTGAATCAGGCTCAAAATCCTTCCGGGAAAAGCACAAATGCACTGATTCAGACCCGGTCATAAGCGCTCGCAACCGGGTCGATGGTGGCCCAGAGCGCATGCGCACGACGGTGCCGGCTCCGTCGTGCGTATGCGCGAGACCCGGATAGCGACGGGCAATCCGTCGCTCCGGGTCTCGCACCAAAGGGGGCGTGCTGTCGATGGATGTTGAGTGACAGCACGCCCCCTTTGGTGGGCGGGTCGGGGGGGTGGCTGCCCAGATGGAGGCGTTCCCATGAGAACGCCTACCGTTTGGGGGCGGCCCCACTGACATCACAAGTGATGTCAGTGGGAGAGCTTTCGGCTCTGTTTGAGCCGAAAGCTCTCTGGGGCTTGCGGCCACGAGACCCTACCACAAGGGTCTCGTCGCAAGCCCGATGGTCTTGACCATCGCGACCATCATCCTGGCCGCTCGCATTAGCTGTGGGTGGCAACCCACAGCAATGCGAGCGACCAGGAGGCCGCTCCATAAAAAAAAAAAAAGACGCCCTGATTCAGATCGAGCGCTCTTTAAGAGCGTCCGGTTCTGAATCAGGGCCTAAGATTTATCAGATCACCCTGACAATTAGAGGATGCTCAATTGTATAATACAATATGGGGCTCACTGTGGGATAGTTCCCAATGTATAACTCCCATTTACGAGTTTGAGTCTGTTGGCAGTGCCCGAAGTAAAAGAGACGGGAATCAGCGTGTGGTGTCAGAGATGATGTAACGCACACTGGCTGTTCAGTCGGGGGCAGATGGAAACTCCTCGTTAGTGGACCTGGTGCAGATGTTGGGAGGCAGGATGCCAACGTACGTTTTACAACACCTATGATTTTATATACTGTAGCACTACATATACCATGTGTTTCCAGTACTTGTTGGCTGCTGTTATAGTCCTACAATGAGTGTAGATGATTTCATTATCTACTGTAAGCGTCCATTTAATATCTGTTTGCCCTTTCTAATCACTGGTTGCCAGGGCTGCCATCAGAAATTGTGGGGTCCAGAACTGACAAAATAGGCAGCCCCCCTCCCCCTCATGTTTCTGCAACTCCAGCCATGTAGTGTCTCTCCAGTTCAAGACAGACCCAATTCTGTGTTTCCCCAGCCAGCCCCCTTCTGTGTCCCCAGCCAGCTCCCCTTCTATGTCCCCAGCCAGCTCCCCTTCTATGTCCCCATATAGCCAGGCCCCTTTCTGTGTTTCCAGCCAGCCAGCCCCCTTCTATGTCCCCAGAAAACCAACCACCCCTCTGTGTCCCCAGCCAGCCAGCCCCTTTCTATGTCCCCAGATAACCAACCACCCCTCTGTGTCCCCAGCCAGCCAGCCCCTTTCTATGTCCCCAGACAGCCTTTTTGCTACCAACTCTGTATCCTGTGTGCTCTTGTTTATCTTCTGGGGTCCATCTCAGTGGAATATTCACTATGAAACTACATTGGGAACTTCCACCATATCCCAGCAGCGATCACATGACACATCCCTAATATTTGAGCTCTTAAGGGACCCTGGTGAAAAGTTCATCTCTATCTTATGGTGCTGGTTTGATTCTGTTTGAATTATGCAACATGAGCAAAGAGAAACCAGGTTTGCCGAATCAACGATGTCCTGGCAATGGGCCTGAGTTAGAGACGGATGCTTATGTAATCGCAGCTACAATTCCGTATGCTTCACAGCCGCAAAAATATGCTAATGTCTGCAAAGCATAAGGACGCCCACTGTTGCCTTCCCATATGCGTACGACGCCGCTTACCTGCTTAAATATCGGTAGCATCGACGCACATCGAGCAGCCATCTTGCCCTTGCTGCAGATCATTCATAAATCTTTAGTTTACCATAGCAACCAAGTTATTTTATTGTGAACTAGGAACATTCTTTCATCATATCGTATCCAACATCGGACCCCCACATGTGAAAGCCAATCCCCTACCAATTCCTATTACTCTTACTAAACATGTGGTTTTGGCAGGTTTCTATAGTGAGATATATTACAAATGGAGTTCATATGGGAAAAATATAAATCTTATTTATTTGTTAACATGAAACGTTCACTTTAAACTTCAGAACTGAAATATTTGCAGAACACAGGCCCTGATTCACAGCCGGACGCTCTGAATTCAGGGCATTTTTTTTTTTGTGCGGTGACCACCCACAGCTATAGCGAGCGGCCAGGTTGATGGTTGCGATGGTCAAGACCATCGCGACCATCAGGCTTGCAATGAGACCCTTGCGGTAGGGTCTCGTGGCCGCAAGCCCCAGAGAGATTTTGGCTCTAACAGAGCCGGAATCTCTCCACTGACATCACTCGTGATGTCAGTGGGGACGTCCCCAAACGGCAGGCGTTCACATGGAAACGCATCAGTTTGGGCAGCCACCCCCCCGGCCCGCCCACCAAAGGGGGCGAGCTGTCACTCAACATCGACAGCTCGCCCCCTTTGGTGCGAGACCCGGAGCGACGGATTGCCTGTCGCTAGCTGGGTCGTGCGCATGCGCTGTGGGCCACCATCGACCCGGTTGCAAGCGCTCAGCGCTTGTGGCAAAGTCTGAATCAGGCCCTCAATGTAAACTGATTTTCAGATCGCTCATCACACGAAGGCCCTGATTCAGAGCCGCTCGTTGCTGCTGCCCGCACGCTGGGATTGTGGGCGTTTTTTTTTGTTCTCCGGCCGCTCGCAAAGCTGTGGGAGACCACCCACAGCTTGTGCGGGCAGCCAGGAGACCATCACGATAATCACGACCATCGACCTTGCGACAAGACCCTATGACCTCCCTACAAACGCCAGGCGTTCCTGAGGGAACGCCTGCGTTTGTTCAGCCACCCCCCCTACCCGCCCACAAAACGGGGCGAGCTGTCGTTCAACATCGACAGCGAGCTGTCACTGACCATCAACAGCCACCCCGTCTTATTGTGAGCCCCGTAGCGACTGAACTGCAGTTGCTCGGCGGGGCTCGCGCATGCCGGACGCGGCGCATGTGTAGTGCCTAAACATCGGCCAGCTTGCGAGCGGCTCTGAATCAGGGCCAAGGTCTGGTTTTACTTCATATAATGTGAAAGTACTAAAAGCAAATGAGATCTATTTCTGTTTCTTCATCAAATCTATGGCTGGGGAAGAAAATGCCCCCCAGCTGTTGTAGAACTACACATCCCGGCATGCCCTCCCACAGTTGTGCTATTTGGCCATACTAAAACTGTTGCAAGGCATGCTAGGATTTGTAGTTCAACAACAGCTGGAGGGCCGCTTATTGCCCACCCTACTGGGGAAGTGATAAAATATTACTTTACGTACTGAAGGGGAGATGTAACAAGTAGCTGCGTAAGAGGGCTTTTCTGCGGCCTGAGCGGACCTCGCCCCTAAGTGCATGACGTCATTGCTGTGGGGGTCGGCGATAGCAGCGCGGGGAGTTGCGGCTCTGCCTGGAGCATTCTGAATGCTCCCGGGGAGCAGTAAGAGCTGCAGTGTGCACGTCTGCAGCACCCCAAGGACTGCTCCGGGCAGCAATGCAGCAGCGATTCTGTGCCATGGCACGCTGCTAGCCAGATGCAGGGGATGTGGTGGTGAGCAGCAGTACCGCCCACAAGGCTCTACACGGCAGGACCGCTCGGACACACCCCTAGTTACGGCCCTGGTATCAAACCTTGGAGAGAGAAAAAGCTCAGAAGTTGTCCGAAGTAACCAATCAGCTTCTAAATGTCATTGGACTGTGCTAGATAAATGACAGTCAGAAGCTGATTGGCTGCTGTGGCCAACTACTCCACTCTGTATCTCTCCAAGGCTTGGTACATCTACCCCTGAGGCAGGTATTGTGGGTAGCTATCACCATAATGTCTTAGAGGTAATGTAATATCGCCCCAGGGTGAGTGTTTCAGAGTCACCCAGATAAACCTTGTGATATGTATCTTACATGGGAAATCTCTGTTACCAGATAAGCATACTTATAAGTAATACTGAATGCAGCAGATCTATATAGTAACGCACTACAGTATGCCATGTCCTGAGATGGACATACCTAGTGGGAGCAGCCTGAGGTTAGTGCCATTCCCTTCCCTGCACCGATGGAGACAAACCAGGAGAGGGGAGAACCCTGCTGCACCGGACCCAGCACAGGCTTAAGTACAGTGAGGCAGGACACACTGTGGACCCGACATATAATAGGACTCAGGTCCATATTTACTATAGTATTATTGTAAAAGTGGCCAGTACACTTTCCTATTACACACTCATTTAAATGACCACCGTATGTTCAGCAACCAGTGTGTAAACTATACTCCTATTTATATAGTAGGTATTGAGGAGTTATGTGGGAAAAATGGAAGGTGTTACTTTATAACATGCATGAAACTTTTTTTTTTGTATCTAAAAATGTCCCTGTTCTTAAGAGATGACCAACTGAATAATAACATTCCTAATTTTCTGCATTTCACAATTCTTGTCTATTCTCTAGGCCAGTGTTTCCCAACCTCGCTCCTCAAGGCACACTAACAGTCCTGGTTTTAGTGATTTCCATGCTTGAGCACAGATGGTTAAATCACAATTACTGAGGTACTAATTAAGACACCAGTGTTTAAGTGGGGCTATCCTTAAAACCTGGACTGTTAGTGTGCCTTGAGGAACGTGGTTGGGATCCTCTGCTCTAGGCCATAGAGCAGTGTTTTTCAACCACTAATGTGCCACGAGCTGTCAAATGTGCTGCGACGGTCAGCTCAGCACACTTGTACTGTAGTGAGTTTTATTCCTGAGGAGGCCAATGTAGTGAGTTTTATTCCTGAGGAGGCCAATGTAGTGAGTTTTATTCCTGAGGAGGCCAATTTAGTGAGTTTTATTCCTGAGGAGGCCAATTTAGTGAGTTTTATTCCTGAGGAGGCCAATGTAGAGAGTTTTATTCTTGAGGAGGCCAATGTAGTGAGTTTTATTCTTGAGGAGGCCAATGTAGTGAGTTTTATTCCTGAGGAGGCCAATGTAGTGAGTTTTATTCCTGAGGAGGCCAATGTAGTGAGTTTTATTCTTGAGGAGGCCAATGTAGTGAGTTTTATTCCTGAGGAGGCCAATGTAGTGAGTTTTATTCTTGAGGAGGCCAGTGTAGTGAGTTTTATTCTTGAGGAGGCCAATGTAGTGAGTTTTATTCCTGAGGAGGCCAATGTAGTGAGTTTTATTCTTGAGGAGGCCAATGTAGTGAGTTTTATTCTTGAGGAGGCCAATGTAGTGAGTTTTATTCCTGAGGAGGCCAATGTAGTGAGTTTTATTCTTGAGGAGGCCAATGTAGTGAGTTTTATTCCTGAGGAGGCCAATGTAGTGAGTTTTATTCTTGAGGAGGCCAGTGTAGTGAGTTTTATTCTTGAGGAGGCCAGTGTAGTGAGTTTTATTCCTGAGGAGGCCAATGTAGTGAGTTTTATTCTTGAGGAGGCCAATGTAGTGAGTTTTATTCCTGAGGAGGCCAATGTAGTGAGTTTTATTCCTGAGAAGGCAAGTGTAGTGAGTTTTATTCTTGAGGAGGCCAATGAAGTGTTTTTTTCCCGTGTGCGTCCCTCCCCCTAGCCCGAAGACATCCCGGGCAATGGTACACCACCGACCATCCTCACTCTATTGGCTCATTTGACACCAGGCATTCAGCCCATAGAGATCGCGGGACGCCGCATCTCTATAGACACTAATTCATCATCATACAGGGCATGCCAAGTTTACACAAGTGACTTACCTGGACATAACTTACCACTGGATCCCTACTTACAGCCACCACATATAGATGGTCTTACAGTACATATGTGCACACAAACCCTGTGACATTTTATTAATAAATATATTGAAATCAAAATAACGTCTTTTCATGTCCTTAGGATTATTAGGATTGTTTGAATACCATAACATTAAGTCAGCAGGCATACACCTTCATCCTTAAGTTGCATTTCAATTGCACACCCTGATAACGAATTAGTTCATCCCCCACCGTATCTGGTAATTGGATGTCATTACACTACATGCACTAATACTGACTCTCAGAGGTTAGCGCTTGACACAGAACTTGATTGCTTTAGATTATATTACGTGGCCCACTTGCCGAGCTGCTACCACTGAGACACCTAGATATTTCTTTCTCTGGAGCGCTGTTAATTCTATTTTTAATCATATAGGGCTTGACCACCAGATTTTAATTTAAAAGTGCAGTAACCTTTAGAAGCATTACAGGCCACATCATACAGTGTGTCACGTCGCTATAGTTTTCCTTTTGTAAACGGACGTAGATGTTTTGTATCTTATTTATGCAACATCTTTACAGCAATGGTGATTGATCAACTGGAGCAAATAGACATTTCTAGCCAAAGCTGCATCAAAAGTAAGAAAAATCAACAGCATAAATTATACAGCTGGCAAGACAAAGCACAGGAAGGACAGTTTCACAATCGGATGGAAAATGAGTATGCCTTGGTTTGAAGTTCAATTGTTTCTTCGATATAGATACATATATATATATTTTTTTTATTAAATTTTCTTTATTGAAGCATAATAATTGTGTACAACAGTACAAAAGTAAACATTCAAAATAGATAGTCATATAAACAATGACACAATTATGACATAAACATAAAAAAAAAGGTCAACATCAAATATCTGATACGATGAAATGATCAGTCTATATCTTCATCAACACGTCATTGCAATACAGTTAATAAAACAATATACATATATATATATATACGTAAGATATTAACAAATTCGTATTATAAGATAAGTAATATGTAAGCCCGGGCTCCTGACATCTTCTCATAACTCCCAACAGAATAATTTTATACGTTAAAGTGATATTGGGGGATCATTTGCGCAAATACGTGTTTCATACCAAAGTGTGTTTCTAAAAGATTTCTCTAATTGTTTCATTCCCAAGTGGAAAAGAACATTTCCGTGAACTTTTGTTTCTGGAGCGTGGCTTATATATATATATTTTTATGATATTCTTTTTTTTACACCTTATGCTATATGTCACCGTCTCCTAACAATATCCAGCTATGTACACTTCAAACAGATGCAACTTGCAGTCTCCTGGGTAACACAGATTATTTGAATAAATTGGTAAATTTACTGAAGTGTCAATAATTTCCACTACCTGTGAGTTTGCTGACCCATCTCAAGCTGTCTTACATCATTGACATCAGGCTTTGGGATTTTTCTTTTCTTTTCCTGTGTGTGATGAAGAGAGAGAATTATTCTTCACAAATTACTTTTTTTTTTTTTTTTTTTTAAATGAGACTAAGGGGTCTATGTACTAATAATCACGGACCAGCCACAATTTTTATCTATCCATATCGCTGGGGATATTTTAATGTTTAATGAAAATACCCCGCGATCTACAAAAGGGAACCCCCAGGGACGGTGGTTGCGGTAACTGCTGTCCCCGCTAGTTATCTCCCCGGCAACTTGTAGAACTTTTTCACAGAAGTGAGAGACTTCTCCGGAGAAAGCTAAAACTGCGCATGTGTACAGCGTAAGCTTCCGGGGCCGGCTGGGCTCTCTCCTGCTCCTGGAGCCCCCATAGGCTTAAATCAGTTTACACCATCTGAAGATGGCATAAACTACCAGTGCTAAACTCCGAAAAGCTTCGCTTTTTGGAGTTTGGTACATATGGGTCAGATCGTAGTCCCCATTGATAATAATGGGGTCTGCGATCTAAAGTACTAATTAGCATTTTGCCGGAGATTTCTGTGAAATCTCCTGCATTGTGCTTTTAGTACATAACTACAATACATACAATACAATTATGCAGATACTGCAGTTCCTGCATCATTTTATGTAAAAAACAGCTTGATACATAGGGGCAGATGTATGAAGCTCTGGGAAGTGATAAAGTGGAGAGTGATAAATGACCAGCCACTCAGCTCCTAACTGTCATTATTCAAACGCAGCCTGTAACATGACAGTTAGGAGCTCAGTGGCTGGTTGTTAATAACACGCGAACTGTTGTCTGCAGTTTTCTGGGCTGATTCTGCTTGCACCTCCATGAGTCTGTGATGTACAGTAACGTGCAAAGCCGGTGTGTCAGCTCCTGTGCACAGCATTGCCCTGGGCCCTAGGTAAGGGAAGAAGCCAAATAGCTTCAGGTGGTTGTACAATATTAAGCTATTTGAATTTTACTCCAGATTAACAGAGAATAGAAAGTCATGCAATGCCCATACTGTATCTCTCCCTTTGGCAACAAGTCTTGCTGATGTACATTTTCCTTGTGGTTAGTAAAATTGCAAATGTGTACTTTTTTTTCTGTTTGCCTAAGCAAACTTCTAAGAAGCCAGCCATCTGTTTTGTGCTAATAGATGGCAACTAAACTAATGATAGTTTGGTCTTAGATAATAAAAGAGGTTGTACACAAGCTTGGCCCTGTTACTGGGTATGACACCATGTGTAATGCAAGAGAGGGAGACCGGTCTCTTTTTAGGTTTTACTTCTAAACTTTGCGTCATTTGTGTAGAAGTACAAGAGGGCCTACCCCTTCTGATCCCACCGGCAGTAAGCATGAGCTGAGAATACCACTGTTTTACATCTATTGCTGTCTCTATGTGGAACTGAAATTGGCTATAGCAATTCCATGGTAAAGACTAGTTCCACATCAGTTATTGTATGTGGAAGTGACGTGCATTGAGGGCGGAAGTGTAGTTTCCTGCCCACACAGTGCACCAAAAAAAGAAAGTTAACCCTCGCCACTCTTCGAGCACGGTGGCTCTGTGCGCTCGCCACATGGTTATATTCCCCCTCTATGCCCACTTGGATTGTAGGGAATGACGCTGGACACTGCTGATGACGTCATGATCAATTTACGGAAGGGGATCTAGCTGTTACCGCAATTCCATGGCCATTGTACCTTTCTAATCAGATGTCAGAGGCGTATCTATAATGGGTGCAGGGTGTGCGTGGAACCGCACACCCGGCACCCTTAATAATACTTACCTTTCCGGAGTCCCACGTCGGTGAGGGGGTCCAGCGCTTTAAAATGACTGGAAAATGGCCGCGGCTGCCATTTTCCCGTCGTTTGCACATGCGCAGTAAAGGGAAAATGGCCGCCGCAGCCATTTTCCCGGTGACCTGTGCACACACTATAAACTCTCGGCACACTCTAGTGCCTAGTCTATAACTCCGGCACTGGCCGCGCACAGCTCAGTGCGCGGCCAGCCGCCGGGCGGAGAGGAGGGGCCCATGTTGGAGACTGCACACGGGCCCCCTGTCTCTGGAAACGCCCCTGTCAGATGTAATCAGCTTGCAAGGTCTTTCTGCCTCTCCTTTCAGTCTGGATAACAGAAGGGAGGAGGGTGAGGAGAGGAAGAGGAGGGTATTCATGGAAAGGATTTCACCTTCACAATATCTGTTACAAAAACGGCTGTGTTATTATGTATGCATAAGACATATATTATCTAAAATTAAACATAAATCCTAAAACAAGTAGCAACTGTCTACAGTGTATATTTACCTCATACTTGCCGACTTTTGAAAAAGCATTTCAGGGAGATTGTGAAAGCAGCACCTATGAGTGCGGTGGTAAAGTGGGCGTGTGCTGCTACATCTGAGGGACGTGCCATAAACCTGACTTAAGGTGGCCATACATGTGTGATGGATCGTCGCGATGCAGGGATGCGATCGGAAATTTCTGATCGCCCATCGGAAACTTCCGATCGCCCACCATCAATGTTCTGCGATCCATTGCCAGATTGCAGACATTTGTCATGGTAAATGTCGGCGATTTGATGATCGCGATCATTTTTTGATCGCGATCGTCAAATCGTCAAATCCAACATGTCGGATTTCTGCGATGCTGGGTTGCAGCATCGCGGGATCGCGGCAATCCATCGCAGATGGATGGGGCCCATTATATCCAAATGTAAATGATCCCAAAAGCAGTTAGTAAGATCTATTTGTTGATGAAAACACACTGATACTTTTCAGAAAATACATATAGCCATAGGGATCATTGTGCCTTATAACCAATGCAGGGAAAGGACACTAATGATCCCATTTGAATGTATATATTTCTGTTTTTTATTTTATTTAATATAACAGCCTCATAATGGGTGTAAGGTGCAATCAGGGAGATTGCTAGACTCTTCATGAAGACAGGGAGATTGCTGCTATTTCAGGGAGTCTACCTAACAATGAGGGAGAGTTGGCATGTATGATCTACCTTGCCCTAAAACCCAACAAGCTAAGTGGTTTCCACATTAAACCTCTGGAGTAATGGTTTTGGCTCAATATCTCCATCTTTTGGTCGCAAATGATACTGCAGTGCCTTAAATCTTCCTGTAAAGTTTCCCATTACCCCTAGAGCAGTGGTTCTCAAACTCGGTCCTCAGGATCCCACACAGTTCACGTTTTGCAGGTTTACTCACTGACACATTTTAAAAGATCCACAGGTGGAGATAATTATTTCACCTGTGATTTTGTCAGGAGAGCCGGAAAACATGCACTGTTTGGGGTCCTGAGGACCGAGTTCAAGAACCTGTGCCCTAGAGCACAGGTTCTCAAACTCGGTCCTCAGGACCCCACACAGTGCATGTTTTCCATGTCTCTTCACAGAATCAAAATTTAAATAATTATAACCACCTGCGAATCTTTTAAAATGTGTCAGTGAGTAATGATTACACCTGTGCACCTGCTGGGTGACCTGGAAAATGTGACCTGTGTGTGAGGACAGAGGGCCTGATCCAGACCCGCTCGCGAGTGAATAGCGCTCGCAAGCGGGTCGATGGTGGGGTACTACGCACGCGCGTCGCGCACATGTGCAAGCCCCGGAGCGAGAGAGAAATCCTCTCGCTCCGGGACTCACTACAAATGGGGCGGCTGTCGATGTTGATCGACAGCTCACCCCATTTTGTTGGCGGGGCTGGGGGGTGGCTACACAAATGGAAGGAACAGGAAGCTCTCTGGGGCTTGCGACGGGCAAGACCCTACCACAAGGGTCTCGTCGCAAGCCCCGATGGTCGAGACCATCACCTGGCCGCCCGCAAAAGCTGTGGGTGGTCACAGCTAAACTAAAAAAAAAGAACGCCCTAATTCAGGGCGAGTGCTCTTAAAGAGCGTCTGGATCTGAATCAAGCCCAGAGTTTGAGAACCACTGCTCTAGAGACATCCACTATTCTGTGATGTCATAAGAGAAAGGTTCCAAAAGGTTAAGATATTTCACATACAGTACAAGCAATTTACAACATGTGTTTCTATGGTATTTTTACTATTTTATAAACAAAATGCCACAATCTCAATATACTGTTGACACATTTCCTCTATTTAAGTTTCATCACTTGTGTTACAATCTTGTTCTAATTTTACCCTAACCCCGGGCCATATTTCCTGCCATGTGATAAACCCTGCTTTTTAAGTTACGAAGGGGGAGATGTATCATATGCTGGTGTCGAATACGCTAGATCCAGCGCAATTTCACACATCAAACATCCAAGCATGTATTAAAGCAGCTACCATACAGAAAAACACTTACATTACGGTATCTGCAAGCATGGGATGATTTTGCCATCGCCATACTCAGTGGGCCGGGGGGCAGGGTGCCATGTGCCCCCCGGGCCGCAGCGTCATGCGGGCCGCGGTCAGTCTGTGTCACTGTGACACAGACTGCCCGCGTGTGTAGCGCTGACCGGACGGAGTTCGGCTCCGGCAGCTGTGTTTGTTTTGATCAGCAGCCAATGAGAGTCTGTCAGACTCTCATTAGCTGCTGCTGCGCCCACTGCGGGAGCCACTCCATCTTCCGGCTCCAGCAGTGGGCAATGGGAGAGGCGTCATGATGTCATGACGTCTCTCCCATAATGCAGAGCGGCCCGGCCCGGGAAGGACAGACGGAGGAGCGGATGGTGACGGCGGGAACGGGGATTCAGGTAAGTGTTTTTTTTTTATAACGTGTGTCTACTGGGGGAGGGGCGGGCACTAGAAGGGGGAGACCACTACTGGGGGCACTACAAGGAGGGGGACTACTACAACTGGGGGCACTACAAGGGGGGAACCACTACTGGAGGCACTGCAAGGGGGGGACTACTCCTGGGGGCAATACAAGGGGCGAACTACTACTACTACTGGGGGCAATACAAGGGGGGGACTACCACTACTAGGGGCACTACAAGGGTAGGGGACAACTACTAGGGGCACTGCATAGGGGGGAGGGGACTACTACTAGGGGCACTACATAGGGGGGAGGGGACTACCACTGAGGGCACTGCATCAAGGGACCACTGCTGGGGGCTCTATAAAAAGGGCAATACTGGGGGTACTGCATTGGGGGGAGACTACAACTGGGGCCACTATTTAAGGGGCACTGCATAAGGGTTACCACTATTGGGGGCACTGCATGGGGGGTGGACTGCTACTGGGGGCACTGCATAGGGGGTACCACTACTGGGGGCACTATATAAGGGTCTTACTACTGGGGGCACAAGGGGCACTGCACAGGGGGGACCACTACTGGGGGCAATGTATAAGGGGCACTGCATAGGGGGGGATCACTACTGGGGGCACTACTGGAGGTCTGCATAAGGGGGTCCTCTCCTGGGGCACAGGGGGGCACTGCATATGGGCACTACGATGGGGCTGCCCCTAATCTTTATTTTTACTTTACATTAATCCCATATGGACCCGCCTCCTCCCTGGAACACTTAAGGGGGGGTGGGGGGGCGCCATAGCACGCACGTTCTTCGGGCACCCTGGCTACACGCTACTCCTTTGCCAGGGCCGCCTGCATGCATTTGCCCCCCAGGCTAAAAGTTGCCAGCCAGCCCCTGCCATACTGTTGTTTGGCGGCGGAAATCTGGCAGTTATTACTAAAAAGCGATAAGACACACTTCTGCAGATTATCGCTTTTTCACGTATCCGCAGGATTAACTGACTGTACCAGCGGTACCTGACTGGCCGGAACAGCGGCAGTGTGACTGCGTCATTAGAACTTGCGATGTTTGTAAGATGGTGTGATATGTTGCGATTTTTGTGAGATCTCGTGCATGTTCGCTAGGGCCGGCCAAGAGGCAAGACGCATCACATTAGCACTAGGATGATGGGCTATAGAACTTGCAGAGGTCGCCGGATAGGGGAGCCCCCCCCCACTCCAGGGCGATACTGCGTCCTGCGCTGTCTCAATTGGAGGCGAAGCAGGGAGAGCATTAGTGTCAGGATAAGCGCTGTAATAATACATCTCCCCCAAAGGGTTTATATGAAGATAATAACAAATGATAGAAATATAATAAGATGTTATCACCTACATATAACATTCTATATTGCAAATAAAATATTTGTTGGAGTCTTTTCTGGTTGCACCATGATGAATCTCTGTGAGCTGGATCTAATACCTTTTCCACTTCATGTGTCTATATAAGCATGAGCACAGCACACACTTTGTTACATTTAATAGGTACATAATTACAGAGAATATTATATACGGTGTACGTTTAGGAAGCCGGCGGACGGAATGCCGACCGCCGGCTTCCAGACAATTTAATCCCGACGAGGGACGAATGACAGGTGTCTAAATCTAGACGCCTGTCATTTTACAGACGCTGGGAGACCGGCGCCCAGCATCCCAATGGAGCGTATGCCGGGCGCCGCAGCGGACAGCCGGGGGGGGAGGGTTAGGTTTAGGGCTCCCAGGAGGGACTTAGGGTTAGGCACCCCCCCGGGAGGTTAGGGTTAGGCTAGGGGGAGGGAGGGTTAGGGTTAGGCACCCTGGGGGGTAGGTTAGGGTTAGGCACCCCCCCGGGGACTTATGTTTAGGCGATGGGGAAGGGGGGGGTTAGGTATAGGCACTTAGAGGGGGGATTAGGGTTAGGCACAGGGGCGGAGGTTAGGGTTAGGCACTCTAAAGGAGGGTTAGGGGGAAAAATAGGTTAGTTTATACTTACCTAGGGACGATCGTGATTTCCTCCTCTGTCGACCAACCGCTGTCGGGATTTGAACCGCCGGCCAGGGGTCCAGCTGTAATTCATACAGATTCCTTATATACTTGGTTCACGCATAATATGGTGGAAAATTATAACCTTCCTGTAGCAATAAAGGGAACATACACACATATTGCATTCCCTCTAAATTGATCAATCCAAAATATAAAAAGAGTTAAACAATCCATCTAATGAGAGATCCACCCTGAAGTATTTTCTTAACAAGCTGCATTTCTCACACAATCAGTTCTAGATCAATCCGCTTTTGATGATTACACTGGGAGGGGCTTCTGCTGTCTGTAATGAAGTAGAGGGGTAATTCTATACTTTTACAGAGATGCGTTAGCACAGGGCCAGCGCGAGACACGTTCTGTCAGTGCAACCTAGAAATTTCTCCAATAAACACTTCCGTCAACTTTGGTGCTGAAGGTAGCCCTTATAATGGAACAAAGTGGGCAGCCTTGGAGAATCTATCCATCAACACAAGGATAGTATTGAACCCTTGGTATGAAGGTGGATCCGTCACGAAGTCCATGGAAATGTGAGTCCAAGGACAATCAGGCACTGGTAATGGCAACAGAGGACCTGATGGAGAGTGCGGAGGAACCTTGGCCCTGATTCAGAGAAGCGGACGCTCTGACCAGAGCGCTCGCTCTGAATCAGGGCCCACCTCCATTAATTTGGAGCGTCCTCCTGGACGCTCGTATAGCTGTGGGTCACCACCCACAGCATATACGAGTGTGCAGGATTATGGTCGCGATGGTCTTGACCATCGAGACCATCGAAACTGCGAGCAAAAGCCTGCGGTTGAGTTTTTCAACCGCAAGGCCAGGAGTGATTTTGGCTCTATCAGAGCCAAAATCACTCCCAGTGACATCACTAGTGATGTCAGTGGGGCTGGCTTCAGACGGTAGGCGTTCCCGTCTGGCAGGCACGCGCCCGGCACGCCCACCAAAGGGGGCGTGCTGTCAGTCACCATCGACAGCACGCCCCCTTTGATGAGACACTCCGAGCGAAGGAAAGTCCTTCGCTCGTCGGGTCTCGCGCATGCGCACGACGGAGCTCCCTCCGTCGTGCGCATGCGCAGTGGGGACCATCGACCCACTTGCGAGTGGACAGCCGCTCGCGAGTGGGTCTGAATGAGGGCCCTTGTGCTGAGCACATATAGGACAGGCTGCCACGTAGTTCTTTACATCTTGATGGACCGTCGGCCACCAATACCCCCTGAGGGTTAGTTCTATTGACTCCGAAATAAATAAAAGGGGGTGATGTGCTGTCATTAGAGCTGCTGGTAAATGGGAGAGTCAACCCCAAAAACATAGAGAAAAACACATAAAAAATAGAACCAGCGCTGTGATTAACAATAATGTATGAGCATATAATGATGGACGGTTTTCTCTGAAATTCAATCAGCATGTATTTTATTACATCATTATATGTTCATACATTATTGTTAATCACAGCGCTGGTTCTATTTCTTTATTGTTTTTCTACTGACTCCTGCATGCCCACTAAAATGTGAAGAATGTGCCCACTGAAGCAATTTAGACTGGAATTCAGGTGCTACGAATATTTTCCCCGGTGGAATCTTGACCTTGTTGGTAGCAGTCAGGAAACAAGCAGGGTTTAGAATGGGCTTGTCCTCCTTTAATTCCTCCATTTCAGCGGAACTGAATGCTCGAGACAGTGCATCAGCCTTGATATTCTTATTACCCGGCCGGTAGGTAATCACCAGATTAAACCGATCAAAAAATAACGACCACCTAGATTGACAGTAATTTAAACAGTGGGTCGTTTTGAGATACGTCAAGTTCTGATCGGTATAAACTGTCACTGGAAAGTTAGCTCCCTCTAACAAGTCTCGCCATTCCTGAAGAGCCAACTTGATGGCAAATATTTCCTTGTCCTCTACAGCATAGTTCCTCTCTGGCACAGAGAACTTTCGGGAGAAGAACCCACAGGACTACCACTTGTTTTCTTTTTCCCTCTGCAACGGCACTGCACCCACACAAACTGTGGAGGCGTCCACCTCCAAATAAAAAGGTAGGTCGCAATTTGGTTGCCTCAGAATGGGTGCTGAAAGGAAGCACTGCTTCAAATGGGTGAGAGCTTCTTCTGCCTCAGGTGGCCATACACGAGTGTCTTGGCTCTTTTTGGTAAGAGGAGTGATGGGTGCTGCGATAGACGAATAATTCCTGATGAACTGGCAGTAGAAATTGCAAAAACCCAGGAAGCGTTGTATAGCTTTCAACCCGACTGGATGGGGCCAGTTTACTCGGTTCCCGTATCGGATCGGGATGTTCGAATGTCGGAAATCCAAACCCGCTCATCCCTGCTAATGACACATTCTTCCACCTCTTGTTAAAATGCCTCTCAGATATGGTCTACTGATTGAGAGCTCAAAGTTGGGAAGTATGCCCCAGTGCTCCCCAAATATGCCCCAGAGTTCCACCATGCATGCTACACAGTGCCACCCCCCCCCCACCCCCAGTGTCCCCAATGCAATACAGGGTACGCTACTGTGCATTACTCTATTTTGCTTCATGCCTGAAGCATTTGACATACCTAACCAAGATAGCCACCATAACTTAGTCTGTGCATGCGTGGCGCCATCCTGATTCCTTATTGTGTTTGAGCACCATGGTGGTACAGGGCTCTGTGTAGGATCCTACGAATCCTGCAGCCAGTACCTACATACACGAAAGGCTCAGCTACATCTCCGCTAACCATATGTATATCTGTGATTACGGCTGTACTGTTACTGAGCACTATAAATTAACCAAAGCTCCTGGATAAGTCTATCTGTCTTGTGCGATTCAATAGTTCTTTCCTCTGGTGTCTACTGTTCACCAACCTCTGTATATCACACATATCAACACCCCTGAGTACTCACCTCCAGTGGCTGGCTCCTCTTGAGCCCTACCGGCTCTGTGTTCTGCATACATAGTGCATACAGTGAGGAGCAGCTCCTGAGTCTCCTCTTCAGCGTCAGCTTCCGCAGTACTCAGTCCCTACCACAGTGCTTGAGTGTCATCTACATCATGACATGATGCCGCGAACGCTCAGCACTGTGGGAGTGACTACCAGTCTCCCGCCACTCCCACTGTGTCCCCGACCCCGGAGCCCAGACTGAGGGACTGTCTCACTCACAGACAGTCACAGACTATGAGTCTGTGACTGATTGTGAGTGACACAGACAGTCAGACTCAACTCCTGCTGGTATCTCCTTGGAAGTGTTACCCAGTGCAGACCATGCCCTTCCCCGCCCCCCGTTAGTACATCACTGGGTGTTGCGTTGTCCCTTCATGCTTGGTTAAGAACCACTAATCACTGGGGCCCGTAATATCTCAAGGTGGCTCTGAATGTACCAAAGGTTTACTATTCAGATCCTCAGCAAACTGTATAAAAGTCAAAAGATTATGCTTAACTGCCATCCTTAGGATCACTTCATGCAGTGTCACCTCTGTGGAGTGACTCTTGTAGGGGTATTCCAATAAAGTCCAGAGTCCTATCCCCATACCTCCCAACTTTTATGGTCCAAGAAGAGGGACACTTCGGGGCTTCACGGAAGGGGCAGAGCCTCTTGAAAACAGGATGGAGCCTCATGGCAACCCTCGTTTATGTCACTATAGGGGGTGTGCCCAGCACTCTCCGAGATGCTGGGCAGCCCCCAGGGTCTCCCTACACTGGTGCACGGCATCTGTTCAGCTTCTGCACACCTGCATGTGCTCTCTCCAGGGCCGGCTCCAGTGGTTGGAGCACCCTGTGCCAGTTCAGTTAATAGTACCGTGTGCGTCAGAAAATGTAGGCATGGCCTAATTACCATAGGCCATGCCCCCTAAGTGACTTTATGTATTTGGAGACGTGCTCGCATGGTTATTTTTACACTGCAATTTAGAGTAGATGTCAGTTAGGACACCCTCCTCCCAAATCTAAATCTCTCTGCACATGTTACATCTGTCCCAACTGCAGTGCAGCATGGTTTTACCAAGAGGCACGTTGACTTGCTATTTCTTAAGCTAGGTACACACTATGCGATTTTTCATCAAACCGATAATTGGGATGATTTTTCGGCAAAATCACAGTCCCGATATCTGTGCTACACACTTTACAAATTAAATGCAATACCTGGCGAATTTCACAGTGAATTGCATATGTATCGGGAAATTGAGGCTGAGATTTTCAGTCTTGAATGAATGCTTTTCTGTATTGTTTCTTACCATTTTATAAGTGAAAGACTATAACGATCATTCATACACGCTATACAATAAATTAGACCGATCAACCAATTATTGGAAAATTGACCCAATAATTGTATACTGTGTACCCAGGGGAGTAGTGAGGGTGGTTCCGGTGGAGCATGAGCTCTGGGCGGCAAAATGAACAGAGGGTGCCATCCATGGTTCTGGAATTCATGGGCGCTACTCAGTATGATGGCCACCTGTTTGTTTGCTCTATTTCCTAAGTAAGTTATGGATCTGAGATCCGTTTCTACATTTCATGCTTCCTCAAGCTGCCAAATTGCCTCCTATCCGGACCTCCCTCGTCTGTGATCATCTTTTGTCACCTCCCCTTTCCTGTCATATTGATTACATTTACTTCTCACCTCTTTAATTCCCTCCCCTCTCTACTCTGTGTTTGGCTCTTTGCCCCTGTCCACTCCTTTCTTATTGGCTTCTGTCACCACCCCTCTCTGATCAATTCTTTGTCCCTCCCCTCTCTTTTCTTATTGGCTTCTATCACCTCCCCTCTCTGATAGACTCTTTGCCTCTCTCCTCTTTTGATCCCCTCCCTCCTGTCCTCATTCATTCATCGTGGTTCAATGAGATTAAACAAAGTCACTACTTTGCTATTTAAAGTAATGAGGTGTTCTCAGGTATGACCACAAAGTGTTATTTGAAAGGTCTCTTAAAAACATGACATGGTTAGTAGTACTCACATTAATATAGGCGCAATGTATATTGTGAAGTAGGACATAGCTGAGAAGGGAGCTTTCCATAGGTATTACCACTCCAGTGAAAGCTGCTCGGGGCAGTAATTACAGTAATAAGCTATGCACCCTGTGGATTCTCACTCTAGCACATATATTTTGTCAATTTAAATGATCAGAATATATAATAAAATCTCCTCTACTGACTATTAACAATAATTCAAATGAGATAAAAGTCAGATCCTAGATGCTATACATAAATAAAGCAGTGCCAAAGCAGCTACCCCCTAATGTCAGACAGTGCCTCACCGAAGCATTATATTCCCCCAATGGGACCTCAATGCCCAGTGTGATACTGCCACTGTTTGCTCTTTTTCTCTTCACTTCAGTATTCCCCTGCAGGCTGCCCATACCCCAGTAGCATAGTTCAGTACAGGGAGGGGGTGGCATATGACATGCACTTTCTCCGGGCACCATGGTTCCACGCTACCCCTCTGTGTGTACTTAAGTTTACTCTATTCCCAAATCTGAATCAGGACCAAAAAACGAACAAGGGGTCCCTCCAATTTCCCCAAGTTCAGTGAAACTATCTTTGTCATTGGGTCCTGCTCCTACTGTACTGCAGGGTACAGGACAGCAGTACAAAAAAAAAATAAATATATATATATATGTATTGCAAAAAGGTTGCACGCATCTGAAAATAAAATAGCAAAGTGTTTACCAATATAGACAAGATATGTAAGCCGACCCCCATGTTTTGGTTTTAGTTCTAATTCATCGTCTGGTTTTGTTTTTGCCAAAACCGGCCTCAGGTGTTTTGGTTTTGTATATTTAAAAAAAAATTGTTTGTGTTCCTACAGTATTATTTTCCTCAATGACATACATTTCCAGTTATTTCCAGTTAATTTTGACCACTTCACAGCTCACAATATTGTTTTTAACCAGCTTAGGCCAAAAGGTTGCAATGAACTAGCTGGCTGACCAAGCTAAGCGACAGCTGTGGGCGGCGCAAACACGTTGCAGTTCAACTTCAAACATAGCACATCTAGGTAACAGAGTGACACTGCAGGACAGGATGGCAGTTTAATATAAAATATATGATGCTATAGAATGTTTTCATTAATCAAGAACTAGATCAGAGGCCCTTGGGCAGTACAAGAATCCAAACCCCGCGAGAATCAGATACTGGGATGATGACATTTTGCCTCGATTTGGAATCCGTCCAAGGCGGGAACACCCAAGCCTTTACTCAGATTCACTCAGATCCAGGAAGTTCGGATGGGCTTGGTTTTCAGAAAACCGAGTCCGCACATCTGTAATATAGACCAAGGAAATGTTGATGTATAGGATGTAAGAGTTATTGTCCTGACCCTGATTGCCAATATATTAATGTTAAATAGTGAAAAAAGTTAAAGTGTAATAATCAAGCAAAACATTTATCGGGACAGTCGGGAAATGTCCTGTCTTGCCATTGGTAATGTTGGGATGCTTGTACCTTTTTCTGTGTTTCCCAAATATTTCCAGTCAGCATATAATTCCAGTATACCTATAACAATTGTACCATTTGTATTTATAGTGAGCCTGTTTTAGCCGTACAGTGTGGAGATAAATGAAAGGAGATATATATGAAGATGATTAGGACATCCTGAGACCCTGCTTCTACTGAACAATAAATCACCGATATCACTGAACATTGATTTGTCAGTGCTTGCCCGGCAGTAATGAGACTTTGTTTCCTGCTAGATGGGTTATGTAGATGTCTGCGTCTTAGGAATCTGGTATGTTCAGCTGCCACCTACAGCTTCCTGACAATAATACTGTGCTACATTTCATTATTCAGGCTCAGGTCCTGATTCTGAGCTGGATGCACTGCCGATGAAGTAGGATGTAGTGGAGCAGTTTTTTTGCTACTGCACATGCCTCTAAGTCGCACCGCGCATGCGTCCTTCTGTGTATTGAAAGTGCCGTGAGCGTTCCTAGACGGTGACAGCGCACACGTAGAAATGGTCTGTCTTATGGTCATATTATGGGAGTGTCTCTGGCGTGTCGGGGAAAAGTGTTTGTATACACAGACACTAGCCCGGAATCTTATAATATCATATATTTGTATCTATGCAAACAAGCTGTGTTTTATATAAGTGATATAGGGCCTGATTCAGACCCACTCGCGAGCGGCTGTCCGCTCGCAAGTGGGTCGATGTTATGCACTGAGCATGCGCACGACGGAGGGAGCTCCGTCGTGCGCATGCGCCAGACGCGACGAGCGAAGGAAAGTCCTTCGCTCGTTGTGTCCGATCAAAGGGGGCGTGCTGTCAATGTTGATTGACAGCACGCCCCCTTTGGTGGGCGTGCCGGGGGCGTGCCTCCCTGACGGGGGCGTTCCCACGGGAACGCCTCCCGTCAGAAGCCGGCCCACTGACATCACTAGTGATGTCAGTGGGAGTGATTTTGGCTCTGATAGAGCCAAAATCACTCCGGAGCTTGCGGTTGAAAACCTCAACCGCAGGCTCCGGCTCGCAATTTCGATGGTCGCGATGGTCTCGACCATCGCGGCCATCACAAAGCACGCTCGTATAGCCTGTGGGTGGTGACCCACAGCTATACGAGCGTCCAGGAGGACGCTCCATGAAAATGGAGCCCGGCCCTCATTCAGAGCGTGCGCTCTGCTCAGAGCGTACGGCTCTGAATGAGGGCCATATACCATTGCTATCCTCCGTTTAGTCGACTTATCTAATATAATAGCCATACTCCCAGTGTATAAAGAGATGATCCAAGTTTTCTTTCCCTACAAAAAGATGGCTGCTTCAACACAACAAGGGATCCAACCAAGTGATCCTTTCCAAGATGACCGTGAATCCGGAAGTCCGTGCGGTCCAACCAGACACAGGAAGTGCCCCGTTCTCATAGGAGAGTCCCCCGAGGACGCGATCATTACCGGAGGATAGCGC
This sequence comes from Taudactylus pleione, assembly GCA_031769625.1. Lineage (NCBI taxonomy): Eukaryota > Metazoa > Chordata > Amphibia > Anura > Myobatrachidae > Taudactylus > Taudactylus pleione. The sequence goes on along the minus strand of JAUIMM010000033.1, from coordinate 1,359,656 downwards.
TTTGGAGTAGGACCGGGAGCTACAGTATGCACGAATGTACCACATAATACTTCTAATGCGGTTCGGTCACCTTGAAAAACGGACAGCAGCCGGGAACCGAAAGTGCGGGTGATGTACTTCTGATCCGGCAATTATTTTCATTATGAGTGTTTATAAAGATTACTCAAGTTAGAAAAAAGTTATTTCACCACCTGGGAATACTATAGATATGACCTGAATATGAAAGTTTAGCCACGTTAATGTGTTATAATTGAAGTGACCTATGACCCGGAAGTTAATTATGCACAGGGTATTTAAGAAGCACCCTGAGAATCACTGTCACACTCCCATGAGGAAGGGAGAGGTATCTCTCGAAACGCGTCGGTGGAGTGTGACGGGACTATTCAGAATAGCAATTGTCCAGAGGAGTCCTATGATAAGGATCCTGTATGAGGCTTCCGGAGACCTCCACCTTTTTATATCTACGGGCCCTTATTAGAGGGTCTTCTGGTAATCCGCCATTTTGTTACCATCAGTGTACCGCATCTTTGTGTGTATTGTGGGTTTTATGCTATGCATTAGTTTTTAATTTTTGGATCGTGAAGAAATAAATTATGTGTTGAAATATTACACTTTGCCTTTCGCAATGCTTTTTCCTTGCATGAAATGAATTACGTCTCCCATGGAAATATCAACTCATTTATGAGACCGACTTTGTGCTTCATTAAGGAAAGTATTTCTGCTTTTTCTATAGATGAATTGTGTGGCACTAGCGCACCTGAGTTATCATTGTTTTAGAATTGCTTACAGACACAAGACCGCTCATATAGGAGACCAGGGGCGTCTTAAGAGAGGAGGGGGCCCGTGTGCACTCCCCGTCCGGGGCCCCCTCCTCTCCCCCCGGTGGCCGGCAGCCGACTGACGCGGCTAGCCAGCCACCGGAGCCTTAGTAGACTCCAGGCACTAGAGTGTGCCCGGAATCTACTGCGCATGCGCAGAAAACCGGAAGAATGGCCACGGCGGCCATTTTCCGGTGTTCTGAGCAGCGTAGACACCCGACGTGGGACCATGGACAGGTAAGTCTAAAATAATATGGGTGCAGTGTGTGCGGTGCGGGGCCCCCCTGGACCCGGGGGCCTGTGTGCCCCGCACACACACTGCACCCATTATAGATACGCCACTGTAGGAGACCATAGGACTGGTACATGTTTCGATGGGGTGATCGATAGTGCTTCTAGAGACACGTTAATTGGTATTTCAGCGTCTGCAGATGTTGACAGTGGGCGTCTCAGTCCTCAGATGCATGGATGTACACAAGGGAAGGACTTTGCAGTGGAATGTGCATAAAGTCGCAGACGGGCGACCGTCCTAGGGCGGAGCATTGTAAATGGAAAAAAATATTATTTAAAATATATACATATAGGCTCGTATTCAATTAAAAGCAAAAAAATTGGGGGGGCGTGGCCTGGACGAGCTAGTGATAGGAGGCTGAATCCATAGCTCCTAGGCCCAAAAATTCGTTACACGTATCCTGGATCATTTGCCTTGACCCCTACGCTCAACTTTTGTTGGCTACTTAGCTCTCCACGTTCCTGGGAGTTCCTCGGTCTGCCTGTCTTCTTTGGCTGGAGAGATACAGGCGTTGATAGTCTCTCCTTCAGTAACACCTCGTTGCGGGCGCCATCTTGGATCCGGCTCAGGCGTCTGATGCGGCTCCTCATTCCAGCACTGTTTACAGCTGTCAGCCGGTCTATGTTTTGGAAAGCTGGATAGGTGGCAAATCGTGTCCCTGGCAAATTACAGCTCTGTGAGTTTTTTACAGTCCCGTAGCTCCCGACTCCGGCCGCCATCTTGAAGCACTGCTCTGTGTCGGTAACAGTCTCTGGGCTGGAGGTACAGCTATTGTTACATTTCTCCTATGCTCCCCAGGGTGGGAGTGTGATAACTGGGTCTGCTGCTGAGGCTTATTCTCTGGATCCTCATTGCCTCATCATCCTGTCTGCCAGCCCCTGAGACTTCCTATACTATACTTAGGGATCGTCCTCTGGAAGTTTTGTAATATCCTCGTCTCCTGATTTGATATTTATATATTATCTCCTTCTGTGGTCATACATCTCTGATTAATATGGATCGTCTCCTCGCTGCTATTGTTTGAGTCCGAGAAGAGGCTTGTGGCTCGTCTGGCGAATTTGTACGAGGTGCTACCTTTTCCACGTTATGGTTTACCGTATACTGAGACACGGTTCGCTGATATGGAGACATGCATTCCCATTATGGAGGGTGGCGATAATCCCGCTGTTGCTAGTCCAACTGTCTTCAAGTTTTGGAGAATGATATATCCGATACCATTTGATGCCATTGCCGAGGTTGAGATTACATCCCAGGCCCTTGATTTCTCAGCTTAAGGGCACTTCGAATCCGTGATGCCTCTCCAAAAAGCTCATATTTTTGCCTCATGTGTTGTGAATTTAACATTTCAGTATATATACTTTTCTGTTTGTGTTTGGGTGGGATGGTCCGAAATTCCTTTTTTTTTTATTATATTGCAAGAATCTGAGGCTTGGCCTGATTAGTGCTTTGCAGTCTAATATATTTGTCACACTTTTGATGCCTTTTCTGTAAGTTTTCATTTTTCCGCACTGATCTACAAGTATATATTCTGATGTTTCAAATGTACCTTATTTTGGTTCACTGTGGGAGGAATTATATGCCTGGGAGCCGGATTATTGCTGATGTAAGGTCACTTAAATCTATTGCCCCTGTCAATTATCCTGTGGAAGTTATGTATATATGTATGTGCGTATATGTATGTGACTGTATATGTATATATATATATATGTTTTATTTAGGCTGGGAGGAAGTAGGGGTTATATTTCTGATATATAAGTACTCCTTATATCCTTGTCTTTGGTTTCCTTGCTGAGGGGTGAAGGGTTTTTGATTTAATTATTCTGGAGGACAGTTGCGAGCTGGGGTTGGCTTCCACTAGCTTAAGGCCATTTAGTCTATAGCCCCTGTTTTTTTTTTTTTTTTTTAAGTATTGAGGGGGGTGGGGGGATTTAGGTATTTAGATAGGTTAGATTAGTTAGTAATGGGATAGGGGATTAGGGGATCCAGGTATACCTAGTTGGGGTTAGGTCATACAGGGTGGGGGGTTTAAGGGAGTTTGATTTGGGATTTTCTGGAGGGGTTATGTAATATTTAAGCTTGTTTACATTTATATGTTGGCGTGCATGGAAGTGTTTATCTTTTTTTTTTTTTTAAAAAGATTACTGTATAATTTATTTTGATATGGGATATTTTTGAACACTATATACTGTCTCGATAGTATGTCTGTTTTATATAAGCTATCCCATATAGCTTTAGATCACATGGGCCCAGATGGCGCCTATGGGTCCGCGTTGCATTATCCGTACGTTTGGAGATAGCTATGGTCTATATTTTTGATGTCTACCACGATCTGTTATTTCCATTCTTATCACTTTCTCTGGTTATTATTATGTGATCTAAATTTTATGCCTGCCGATACTATTATATTGCAACTTTTATTATTTTGTTTGGTGTGTCTAAAAAAACTTAATAAAAATTGTAAGATTAAAAAAAAAAAAAGCAAAAAAATTTCGCTGATGCAAGGTTTTCGCCTGTTTTCGAAGTATCGCCCTATTCAATTCCAAGGGTAAAAACGGGCAAAAAAGTTTCTCCACCCAAACGCAGGAGACAAGAAGTGCAAAATCCATATTAAAAAATGTGGTATGGTAAAAATGTGGGGACTTTGGACCTGATTCAGACCCTGACGCTAAGAAGCGTTCGCTCATAGCGGGCCGATGTTCACATTCTGTGTATGCAGTGTGCATGCGTGAACCACTGCAAGTGATCGGGAATGGTTCGCTCGCTGCCAATGGCGTAACTAGGGCAGGGCGAGCGGGGTGCGTGCCCTGGGCGCCGTTGGACCGGCGGCGCGGGGGGGCGCTGCCGGCCACGGTACTGGCCCGCCCTAGTTAGCCAGTGTAGCGCCGACCGAAATGAGTGCGGTCAGCGCTACACATTTACACAGGACCGGCGCTAGGCTTCCAGCGCCGGTCCTGTGCTTCACACCTGAGCCCGTTCCCTCCCCCTGAGCGCTTGCCCAATAGCGCCAGGAGGCGGGCTCAGGCTGTGCATAACACACGCATCGCCGCCAGCGCTGGCGGCGATGCGTGTGTTAAACAGCAGCCAATGAGAGTCAGATAGACTCTCATTGACTGCTGCAGCACCCATTGCAGTGGGTAATGGGACTGACGTCATGACGTCTGTCCCATAATGCTGAGCGCGCCAGCCCGGGCGGGAGCGGCGTCGCGAGCAGGACCAGGAGCAGAGATTCAGGTAAGTATATTTTTATGTATAAATATATATATATATTTTTTTAACCTATCTGCACAACGGGGGAGGGGGGTGGCTACTACTGGGGGGACCTCTACTGGGGGAGGGGTGGCTACTACTGGGGGCGCCATTGGGAGGACCTCTACTGGGGGGGGCTACTCTACTGGGGACTACTACTTGGGGGGGGACTACCACTGGGGGCATTATAAAAGGGGCCTACTACTAGAGGCACTGCACTCGGGGGACCACTACTGGGGGCAATAATAGGAAGGGCCACTACAGGGGGCACTGGATAGGGGGGATCACTACAGGGTGCCTGCATAAGGGGACCACTACTGGGAAACCTGCATGGGGGGGACTATTGCTGGGGGCACTATATAAAGGGCACTGCATAGGGGGGGACTACTACTGGGGGCACCATATAAAGGGCACTGCATAAGGGGATACCGCTACTGGGCGCACTGCATTGTGGGGACTGCTACTGGGGGCACTGCATAAGGGGGAACACTACGTGGGGCACTGCATTTGGGGGGGCCACTACTGGAGGTACTGAGTAAGGGGAACTAATTGGGGGCTGTATAAGGGGGACCACTACTGGGGATACTGTATAAGGGGCACTACTATGGACCTGCATAAGAGGGACCACAACTGCATACTGGGGGTACTACTGGGGTTAAGGTGCATATGGATAGGAATGTTCAGCGTGAAAATAAAGGGGTGTGTCATGTTGACACGCCTCATTTTTAAGTGACCACGCCCATTTTTTTTCCGCGCGCCTTCACCGCGTGCACATCTCGGGATGTTGGGAAGGGGGCTACCTTTTCAAATTTGCCCTGGGCTCCAAATACCCTAGTTATGCCACTGCTCGCTGCGCATAGACAGGCCAGCAGGGTGACAAGAGAAGCCGTTTGTGGATGGTGACGGACTGGCCATTAACAACGGGGGAGTAGAGGTGTGCACACAGGCGTGCCTGAGCGTCATAACGCCGTTTCAGAGGCGTGCATAATTAACAGGCAGCGTCATTGTACACGTCACCTGGTTGTATTTCACACTGAAGTGATCGCAGTGCATGCGGCAGGGTATAGTCAACCTCAAGAGCTGCGATCGCATCCGATGGTCCTCGATGTACCGATGGTTTCATACACTTCCTGGAGATGATGTGCACAAGTGGGCGTCTTATAACAAGCTGTTGGGCGTCTGCATACTCAAAGCGATCGCACGCCAAGACATAGTGGGCGTGCTTATGCCTTGCCGTGCGATCGCCTGCCTTGCTGGATGTGTGCCGGACTTGCATGCGCTGAGTGTGAAAGAACGCATCTAGCGAGCAGGTCTGACTGAGCTCCTTGGTTCAGAACCCTTTGGACACCCCCCTAATGAATAAATAGGCAACAAAAATTAAAAGATTATCTTAATTCACTCCAAAAAAAGACATGTCATTTTTGAGGCGATAGTGTAAAAAGTGTTGGAAAATGGGTCTAAAGTACTGGGACAGGTATTTTGGTGGGCCCTATTAATGGGACAGGTATTTTGGTGGGCCCTATTAATGGGACAGGTGTTTTTAGGATTGCAGGAGGCTGCAGCAGGCGTATTTTAAAAAAAAAGTAAATCTGCACTTTACAAACCCCAAAATATACTAGTAACCATGTACATGTAACCCCCATTTAACTACAGCAATTGTTTTTCATAAAAGACATTGCTTTATATAATTTATCTACACTTATGCAAATATGCTTATAATAGCCCTTGACTCAAAATAAGATCCCTAATTACTTTTATTATGGCTAATAATACTATTCTATATTGATTCCCTGGGTGAGTTAGGCTTTATTGGGGGTACAGACTTATTTCCTCCCAAAAAACTGACCTTTTTGCCAGTTCCGCTATTTGCTGCATTCGCCCATCTGCGTTTTCGCCTGTTTTACAATTGAATAGAGCGAAAGGCAGTTGCGCGCATTGAACAAGCAGGCGAAAACTTTTTCTCAAGTTTGTCGCTGCTAATTGAATACATGCCATAGTCTCCCTAATCCTAATGTGTATAATATAACATGGCCATAATCCAATACTGCCCCTAATGTTTAACTGGTGCCATGGCTACATCTCTGGCCATTCCTCCTCCCAGTATCAGTGAGGAGGGATAAAGATAGCAGGACAGGGCCGTAGCTAGCGTGCCATGGCACAGGGCACCACAGGTCATGGGGCGCTGTTTGGGCCTGTAAAAAATTCTGTTTATCATCATTCTCACTTGTAGCTTCCTCTTATTTCATCCCCAGCATCTCCTGGCCTCTCCTATCTCTTCCCTGGCCCTTCCCCATGAGGCCATGGCCCTTTTTTGGGTGCATTATGTCCCTTAGAAAAATGAGGGGAGCGCCAATGCTCTTTCTGGCACAGGGCACCAAAAAGTCTAGTTACGGCTCTGTAGCAGGACCTGTGACAGCAGATGTGGGCACTTCTGCGTCCACCTCTTAAGTAGGCCCTAAATGAACAGGTGGAATAGAGAGCAAAGCAGCCAATCTCTATATTCTGTCATTCCCACGTCTTCTCTGCCCCATATAAAAAAGTATATCCTAGTACCATTTACATTTTATGTTATGGCTTTCAGGCCTACTTTTTATCCCCTGCTGTTGTATTAAGGTCTATGTTATATGTACCACTTTCAGACAAAAGCTCCGACACCAACTTTTGTCTGAAAGTGGTACATATAACATAGATCCCTATGGCCGGCGGTTCAAATCCTGACGCCGGAAGACCGGCAGGAGTGAAGCCCGACAGGGGATTCAGGTAAGTAAAACAAACCCTTCTCTCCCCCCTCCCTTAGGGGTGCCTAACCCTAACCTCCCCCCCGAGTGCCTAACCCTAACCACCCACCCTAAGTGCCTAAACCTAACCACCCTGTCCCGCAGCCTAAACCTAAGTCTCCCAGGGGGGTGCCTAACCCTGACCTCCCCCCCGGGGATGCCTAACCTTAACCCCCCCCTTCCCCGAGCCCATCCCTAACCCTCCCGGGGGGTGCCTAACCCTAAGTCCCCACCTGGGAGCCACTAACCCTCCCCCACACAGCTGTCCGTGCCCGCCGCCCAGCTTACCGACAGTCCCAGCGGTGGACGAGTGCCAATATGCTGCCGACCACCCATGATTGGCTGCTGGTCCGCGAGCCAGCCAGAGCCAAACAAATTCTAAACAATAAGCCAAACCAAATTTAAAGATGGTGTAGTCCCAGCGCCGGACGGGTGCCGAAGTGAAGTGCCAGTAGGACATACCGTTTCATACCAGCATACTTCGAGCACTGGTGCAGGGTGTGCGGTGTGGGGCCCCCCTGGACTCAAGGGCCCTTGTGCACTGCACATCCTGCACCCACTATAGATAAGCCCCTGATTCTGTCTAAGGCCACACACACACTATCATTGAGTTTATCATGTTTTAACACTAGTAAAAACATTTGTTCTTAGCATTTTGGAGTTTCCTTGTTAATGTATCCAATGTGCTTACCTGCAGTAAGTGCAATAAAAACAACACAATGCAGTCTGAAAACTAGAATGCAAATGGGACATTACCAGTTTACTACAATGCTAGCAAACTCTAGTTCCAGCGGTAGAGGATATTTGGTGGCACTAGAACAATGGTTTTACCATGCTTGTTATGCAAACAGCAAAGGCACTCAATTTCACTATGTTCTTGTATTTCTATAGTATAAAAGCGTGCAATGTCACATGACAGCTCAGACTCCCTCCTCCCTCGAGGACCGATGGTTGGCAACCAGTGGCGGCTCTAGAGCTGGGGTTCCAAAATCCAAACAGGGGAGCCACACCGACTGCCAGTGAGCCCCAGCTGGCGATGTTTGGCAGAGTTTGGAAGGGCAGTAGGCGTGGCTCTCCTATTTGAATTTTGGACAGCGCCGCAGCCTCACCTCTGGAGCCGCCACTGTTGGCAACCATCAATGTCCCTGATTCAATAGCAAATTATATTTTCCATTCAATGCCAGGATAGCAATAGTTGCCACCATCACATGCTAGTTTCTGGTGGCTCATCTAGAGGCGATTCACATGTAGTCAGTTCTGGGCTCCCGGAAATGCCTGCAGCACAGCTGTTTTGCGCATGTTCGAGTTTACAGTTGCACTACACATACACAATATCTATCGATGGTTAAACCATTGAAGGATTACCGTGCACTGGCTACATGCTGCGATGGCAGAAACACGCCACTATTCGATGGCCATCATCTAGCAGTGGCCATTCCTACTTGTCCCCCACCAATTTAGTATCTATCTCTGTCCCAACCCATATCTTGATTTCCACCCCAAAATACAGAGGAATATCTCATACAGCTTTCTTCATCCATATGAAATTTGAACTGTAGTTATTATTTTTAAATATTGAGAAGACAAACAGTGTGATTGCATGAGAACGGTGTGGGTTAAACTTTGAGTCTGGGGGCTGGCTTAGGTAACACCATGTGACTTAGTTGCCCTATTAGGATAGGTGTGTGTGTCTTAGCTTGGTATGTGAGGCTGAGACTAAGACTCTTTTGTTCCTGTCTTCCCACCCTCCCACCCTATGTGGATTCAGTGGGATTGTCTGAGTTAGCTGTTTTCTGTGGCGGGAAAGATCGGCAGGTCATCTCTTAGGGTGCAAATAGCTTTCAGTTTGTAGTATTATAGTATTTGGGTGCGCTCACCCTCTTTGACTAGTTTAGTCGCTGGATCACCCTGCCGGGGATAGCGTCATCACCCTTCCGGGTGGGTAGTCATGTTAGAGGGTTGAGTGGATACCTTTTTGTTGACAGTTGTTTAAGTTACCGGTTGCTCTGCACCTTAGGCGGTGTCCGCTTGGTATGCATGTCTGCTTGGTAGGCATGTCTGTGTGCTGCATGTCTGGAGTAGCTGTATGTTGCCATCCTTTCTTTGCCACCATATCTCCAATCAGTTTAGATCAGTGGTGTAACTAGGGTATTTGGAGCCCAGGGCAAATTTGAAAAGGGAGCCCCCCCCACCCCCAATGTGCGCGCGGCAAAAAATGGGCGTGGTCACTTAAAAATGGAGCATGTCAACATGACACACCCTTTTATTTTCAAACTGAACATTCCTATCCATATGCACCTTAACCCCAGTAGTACCCCTTATACAGTACCCCCAGTATGCAGTTGTGGTCCCTCTTATGCAGGCCCATAGTAGTGCCCCTTATACAGTATCCCCAGTAGTGGTCCCCCTTATACAGCCCCCAATTAGTTCCCCTTACTCAGTACCCCCAGTAGTGGCCCCCCCAAATGCAGTGCCCCACGTAGTGTTCCCCCTTATGCAGTGCCCCCAGTAGCAGTCCCCACAATGCAGTGCGCCCAGTAGCGGTATCCCCTTATGCAGTGCCCTTTATATGGTGCCCCCAGTAGTAGTCCCCCCCTATGCAGTACCCTTTATATAGTGCCCCCAGCAGTAGTCCCCCCCCATGCAGTTTTCCCAGTAGTGGCCCCCTTATGCAGGCACCCTGTAGTGATCCCCCCTATCCAGTGCCCCCTGTAGTGACCCTTCCTATTATTGCCCCCAGTAGTGGTCCCCCGAGTGCAGTGCCCCTCGTAGTAGGCCCCTTTTATAATGCCCCCAGTGGTAGTTCCCCCCCAAAGTAGTAGTTCCCAGTAGAGGTTCCCCCTCCTGATTAAGTGCCCCCAGTAGTAGCCCCCCCAGTAGAGGTCCTCCCAATGGCGCCCCCAGTAGTAGCCACCCCTCCCCCAGTAGAGGTCCCCCCTGTAGTAGCCACCCCCCTCCCCCGTTGCAGATAGGTTAAAAAAATAAATAAATATATATATATATACTTGTGCAGCAGAAGATCACAGCGCCAGTTGGGTACAAATCCCTCAATGTAAAATGTTATCAGTTGTGTGTCATTTATCTCACACTAAGAATTATATTGCACCCCCAAAAATATATATGAGTGTCAGCTCAACCAGCAAAATAATGTACCAGTGGTGATCTGTTACATATACAAACAAATAGAGAATACAAGGAGCTGGTATAGAGCGCCTACTGTGCTTATATAACTTATTATAAAGTGCTAGCAATATAAAGTGATTTTGTGCAATTAAAGTGCTAATGCAAGGATAGTAATATCAAATTACCAATATCCTCAAATACCTATGGAATTTTTTATATACAGTGTATAACTTATAAAATAACAACGGTCTGTATGACTAAAGTGCTACTGCAGAGATCCTTCTAAGATCATTGACTGAATTAATAATCATAACATTCCATAAAAATGTGCAAAAATGCATAAATAATTTAAGGTGTAAATCAATAAGAGTGAAAAAAATCATTTAAAATAACATAAAATAATTTTAATCAGACACAACAAGAGATATCCTCCTACATGAAGGATAAATGACATAAAACACATAAAACCATGGACAAAAATGTGTATATATATAAAAAAGGGACTATAAATTTATCAGAATAAATAGGAATAAAAAATCGTAGCTTATCTGATAAAAATGGCAAGTTCATGAATGGAAAGAGAATAGGAGCCTCCAACGCGTTTTGTCCGTATCCTGGACTTCTTCAAGGGATATTCTAGCTCCTGTGGGGTATCCAATATTTATACCCCCTCTAATAAGGACAAACAAGAATTGACAGAGCTCCTTTGTGACATCACTTCTGGTTTTCTAAAAAGTTCCTATCCATTAAAGTGTAGTAACCACTTAAATTTATATTAGGCTGTTTCCTTTATTAATACATTATTAAATTGGAAGTCCGTTTCCTAGATATAAATTATTTACTAGTGTATCACTCCTTTTATGTACATCACGTCGCGTCACTTCCGCCCTTATTATCCATGCATCGAGGTCCTTCCCCCCTCTTTTGAGCGGTTCATTGCATCACTTCCTGCTCCGTTGTCATCGTCCCCATTAAGCGCTATGCCACCTCCTTCCTTACAGAGGATAGGACAGGTCATCCACTCGTTCACCAATCACGTGTATATCACGTCCAGCGTCAAACATTTCCAGTCTCTGGCGGCATCCATCTTTGTACTCCAAGTGGCTTCTTTGCTCGCGGCCATCTTGCTGCTCTCATAGGTTCCGTTTTCGTTGCCATCTTTATGCTCCCATCTGTATCGTGTTGTTTATAGTCCTGGGGATAGCAGTTTAGTTATTATCTCCTATATGGTACAATGGAAACAATATTAGTATGATGGTATATAACCAGCCATGTATTTGGACTATAACAATGATGAAAAAATGATAAAATAATGATGACAATTTCTAGTTCTTCTTCACACCTACTGAGAATCATAACTGTAATTCTAACAACTCCACAAATAAATATCCCATATATTAATATATAGTATAGACTATATGTGGACACTTATAAATATCCTAAAATCATACTTTTGGGGACTAGTACAGTACATCCTTAAAAAATATTAAAAAAATTCTTAAAAAAATGGAAATCTCCTTAAGTCTTGCTTTCCATGGATTTTATAGTTAATATACATATATGTATAGTCTTTCCACTCTGTAGGGTCAGTTGGTTCTTATGAGTCTTGAGACATGTAATCATTGTTGCTGTGTTCTGGAAATTCTCGCTCCCATCTTCAAATTTGTAGATCAGAAATTTCTTCTTAGGTCGTATGTCTTGGGGGATTCAAATCTGTATGTCACATCAAAAACTACCATACCTGGTCTTCCCTAGAGGTCTCCCATCCAAGTACTAACCAAGCCCAATGGTGCTTAGCTTCCAAGATCAGACGAGATTGGGCGCTCTAACCCAGGTATGACAGTAGGTTATAACAAGAGATCCGTGTTTTTCTCCTTTCATCTTCATTAAAGAAATGGTGCTATCTCATAATTATCGTTAAATCCTCTGGGAGTCATAGTGTCCAGTTCAAAAATCCAGAACATCTCACGTCTAGATAATTTATTCGCAAGATCTCCTCCTCTATCTCCCAATTCCACATGTTCTATAGCTTTGAACGTTAGGGCATCTGGATCCGATCTATGGTGTGAAATAAAGTGTCTTGACACCATATAAGTCTCCACCTTGTTCTTGATATTCCTTATGTGTTCTTGTATGCGAAGTTTTAGAGGTCGTTTGGTCTTTCCCACATACTTTGTTCCACATGAACATTCCAAGAGGTAAATGACTGAGGTTGAGTTGCAATTAAGATGTTGTTTGATTTTATATTTCTTAGTATTCGCAGAATTACTGAAGCTTTTTCTCTGCCGATGTAGAAATTTGCATATATTGCACTTGCCACATTTATAACTCCCTGGACAGTTATGGATGATGTTGGATTTTGAAACATTAATATCCCTTAACATACTGGGTGCTAGAGAATCTTTAAGATTCCTTGCCTTTCTGAATACAATGGGGGGTCTGGGTGGTAAAATATCTTTTAAAACTGGATCCATTAGGAGGATCTTCCAATGCTTATTAAGAGAATTCTTGATATCTCTCTCCTGTGCGTTATATGTTGTGATGAATGGGATAATATTCTTCTCTTCCTCTTCCACATTCTTATATTCCAATAACATATTCCTCTCCATGGTATCCATTTTATCCTTTGCTTCCAGTAATAACTTTGCAGGATATTCTTTTTCTAAAAATCGATTTTATATATTTGAATTTGCTCATTGCATGTTTGTACTTCACTACAATTTCTTTTTATTCTGTGAAATTGTGAATACGGAATATTCTCTTTCCATCTTCTTAAATGTCAGCTTTAAAAATTTTTAAGGATGTACTGTACTAGTCCCCAAAAGTATGATTTTAGGATATTTATAAGTGTCCACATATAGTCTATACTATATATTAATATATGGGATATTTATTTGTGGAGTTGTTAGAATTCCAGTTATGATTCTGAGTAGGTGTGGAGAAGAACTAGAAATTGTCATCATTATTTTATCATTGTTATAGTCCAAATACATGGCTGGTTATATACCATCATACTAATATTGTTTCCATTGTACCATATAGGAAATAATAACTAAACTGCTATCCCCAGGACTATAAACAACACCTTTCAGATGGGAGCATAAAGATGGCAACGAAAACGGAACCTATGAGAGCAGCAAGATGGCCGCGAGCAAAGAAGCCACTTGGACGTGATATACACGTGATCGGTGAATGAGTGGATGAACTGTCCTATCCTGTGTAAGGAAGGAGGTGGCATAGCGCTTAATGGGGACGATGACAACGGAGCAGGAAGTGATGCAATGAACCGCTCAAAAGAGGGTGGAAGGACCGCGATGCATGGATAATAAGGACGGAAGTGACGCGACGCGATGTACATAAAAGAAGGAGTGATACACTAGTAAATAATTTATATCTAGGAAACGGACTTCCAATTTAACAATGTATTAATAAAGGAAACAGCCTAATATAAATTTAAGTGGTTACTCCACTTTAATGGATAGGAACTTTTTAGAAAACCAGAAGTGATGTCACAAAGGAGCTCTGTCAATTCTTGTTTGTCCTTATTAGAGGGGGTATAAATATTGGATACCCCACAGGAGCTAGAATATCCCTTGAAGAAGTCCAGGATACGGACAAAACGCGTTGGAGGCTCCTATTCTCTTTCCATTCATGAACTTGCCATTTTTATCAGATAAGCTACGATTTTTTATTCCTATTTATTCTGATAAATTTATAGTCCCTTTTTTATATATACACATTTTTGTCCATGGTTTTATGTGTTTTATGTCATTTATCCTTCATGTAGGAGGATATCTCTTGTTGTGTCTGATTAAAATTATTTTATGTTATTTTAAATGATTTTTTTCACTCTTATTGATTTACACCTTAAATTATTTATGCATTTTTGCACATTTTTCTGGAATGTTATGATTATTAATTCAGTCAATGATCTTTGAAGGATCTCTGCAGTAGCACTTTAGTCATACAGACCATTGTTATTTTATAAGTTATACACTGTATATAAAAAATTCCATAGGTATTTGAGGATATTGGTAATTTGATATTACTATCCTTGCATTAGCACTTTAATTGCACAAAATCACTTTATATTGCTAGCACTTTATAATAAGTTATATAAGCACAGTAGGCGCTCTATACCAGCTCCTTGTATTCTCTATAAAAATATACTTACCTGAATTCCTGCTCGCGACGCCGTTCCCACCCGCCAGTCCGCCCGGGCTGGCGCGCTCAGCATTATGGGACAGACGTCATGACGTCAGTCCCATTACCCACTGCAGGAGCCGGACGGAAGTCCGGCTCTTGCAGTGGGTGCTGCAGCAATCAATGAGAGTCTATCTGACTCTCATTGGCTGCTGTTTAACACAAGCATCGCCGCCAGCGCTGGCGGCGATGCGTGTGTTATCCACAGCCTGAGCCCGCCTCCTAGCGCTATTGGGCAAGCGCTCAGAGGGAGGGAACGGGCTCAGGTGTGAAGCACAGGACCGGCGCTGGAAGCCTAGCGCCGGTCCTGTGTAAATGTGTAGCGCTGACCGCACTCATTGCGGTCGGCGCTACACTGGCTAACTAGGGCGGGCCGGTACCGTGTCCGGCGGCGCCCCCCCGCGCCGCCGGTCCAACGGCGCCCAGGGCACGCACCCCGCTCGCCCTGCCCTAGTTACGCCACTGGTTTAGATTCATTTAATACTCATTAGATAATTTTAATAAATTGCTAACTAATTATTCTGCTCAATCTCATGTCTCTACGAGTATTTATTTCTTATATTTTATTAAGAAGGTATATTATCGCATGGTGTTACACAAGGCACCCCCTCTGACGATTAGAAGTTTAAGAAGCCTTAAATAGGTCTGTGCAGATATAGCCAAACGGTGATGGCGATACCTTTGCAAACAAAAAAAATCAACAGAACTAAAGCAAACTTGAAATAAAAAATATTATAACAACATTAAAAAAAAAAACAGTTATAAAAGAAGGTATCAATGGTCATTTTGTCAGTATTCCCAGTGATGCCCAATGACAAAAGTTCACGCAAAGCATCTGCACAGGGGTACTCCCAAAATAAAAAACAGATTGGGGGTGTGCACTGATATCACCAAAACCTATACAGTGAATGTTCATATTTTTTCAGCTCATAAGACTCCTAGGGGGAGATGGATTAATTTCTTGGAGAGAGATTAAGTGGATGGCGATAAAGTACCAACCAATCAGCTCCTATCACTTTACAGGCTGTGGGGGTCTATTTACTAAGCCTTGGATGGAGATAAAGTAAACAGAGATAAAGTACCAGCCAACCAGCTCCTAACTGTCATTTTTCAAATACAGCCTGTGATACGGCAGTTAGGAGCTGTTTGGCTGGTACTTTCTCTCCAAGGCTTAGTACATAGACCTCTCTATTTGTTTATCTGTTTGAAAAATGACAGTTAGGAGCTGATTGGTTGGCACTTTGGGGTCTGTTTACTAAGCCTTGGATGAAGATAAAATGGACAGAGATAAAGTACCAGCCAACCAGCCCCTAACTGCCATGTCACGGGCTGTGTTTGAAAAATGACAGGTAGGAGCTGGTTGACTGGTACTTTATCTCTCTCCAGTTTCTCTCCTATTATTATATGTATATGCTGTTTACCATCTCTGTGATTATTAGAGAATACCCCTCACTAAGGGGTCTATTTACTAAGCAGTGTTAGGAGACAGAGTGAAAAGTGATAAGGTGCCAGCCAATCAGCTCCTAACTGCCATCTCACAGGCTGTTTTTGAAAAATGACAGTTAGGAGCTGATTGGCTGGCACCTTATCACTTTTCACTCTGTCTCCTAACACTGCTTAGTAAATAGACCCCTATGAATCACTGCAAAGGGGGGAATCCACTACATGATATCAGCAGGTGATTGAACGATAACGACGTCGTTATCATTCAATCGTTTAAAAATCCTTTATAAATCGTGCAGTGTTTGGTCGTTAACGATCAATGATGCGCGCTCCCGCTGGTCGTTTGATCGTCTCGTCAGTCGACCGAACATGCAGGTCAATTTCACTTGATCTATTAAAGATCGTTTGCAAATTGTTCAGACTGAAAGATAAAATTTCAAGGGAAAAAATGAAGTGAAAATCGTTTAGAGATTGGTCAGGGAGTAGATCATCTAGTGGATGTGCCCCTTAAAAGTACATCTCTCACCTCCATGTGGTAACAACAGACACTTCCCTGCAATAACTAACACCAAACATACATCGGAGCTAGTGTGACTTGTGGCTCTCCAGCTATTGTGAAAATGACCGACTGGCAGGACATGCTGGGACTAATAGTTCCACAGCAGGCTGGTAGAGTGCCTGTTTACTATACAATATCATCATTGCTGTTGATCATGATGTGTCCTGCAGCAGATGTGCCGTGAGTCGCAGAGGAGTCAGTAACTAGATAGATTGATGACATGAGGATGATTGTAGCCATTATATATAGGTATATGATCCCCACTAGTGGATGACAGTGTGACAGACCTCGGTTGGGAGATAACAAGATGATCAGGCCAGAGATGGTGCAGTGGGAAATGCTGATTTGGTCCCTTTTCTTTTCTGAAGAGCAGCAGAATCTATGCGGCCCAGCGCTGATTGTCAGTCACAGCACCAGCTGTCGGGTTTCCTGATTGGACAAGAAAATTGTTACATGCATTGTTGTACATTGGTGCAGGGAGGGGGGGGCAGTACGATGAGGTTCCACATTTCAGTAAAGAAGAAAATATACATATGTGTGTGGGTGTTGACATAATATATCCTTATTATTTGATAGCTGTTTATTTTCTCTCTGTCTCCACCTTTCTTCTCTCTCTCCCCTCCCGCTAATGCCCCCCCTTTTCTCGCTTGACCACCCAAAAACTTTTTTCCCACCTCCCCTTCTCCCTCCCCCTACTGTCTCTCTCATCAGCCCCTCACTCTCTCTGGTGAATCTCTGATACTGGTGGGAGGAGTAAGAGTTTAGACCAACTATCATTGAAATTTTTATCAGCAGTTGATTTTAATATATAGATATGGCACTGAAATACATCCTTTTACTTCACTGTGCATACAGCCTGTACCGATAAAAATGATAAATTAACCAGTGTATCGGGCCCATCCTAGGTTGTGTAACAATATGGGGCAATAAGAAAGCTCTTTGTCCACAAAATCACCTGACTGCTTTGTGAACAACAAAATGGGCCAGGGCTAGTGCCCCAGGTTTTTCCACATATAGCGCGGCAAAGGAAGTTGGTGTCTACGCAATATGTACCCACCACTAGGGCTGATAAAAGTAGGAGGCTGCCACCTACCCCTACCATCACCACCCAGGCTGTGCATGCAACCTTAGCCAAAGCCGGCACTGCACATGCAGCCTAGAAGGGATATAATCAATAACAAAGCTTTATACCATTGATTGAAGCAGTCACTTGAAACCGTTTTGTGGCCAATTAGTGACCATGTTCGGGGATGAGGGCTAGTGCCGTAGTTTCCCCCACCTACAGTCTGTCAAAGCAAGTCGTGGCCTAGGTATTTTGTACCCACCACCAGGGCCACTAAGAGCAGCCTTGGGCAATTCTATGCTCCCTATAAGCTCTCCCCACCTTTTTCCTGCCCACCAGTCCCAGAGCACATTCTCACAGTCAGTCAGTGAGACAGGCAGTAGTGGTAGGGCGCAGCAACAGAGTGGCAACACTACAGCAGTGGTAGGTGGATCAGACTGGCAGCATCAGAGCACTGGTAGAAGGAAAAGACTGCCAACACCACAGCAGTGGTAGAGGTGGCACACTGGTAACACCACAGGAAAGGTAGAAGGAACAGGCTGCCAACACCACAGCTGTGGTAGAAGTGGCACACTGGTAATACCACAGGAAAGGTATAAGGTCAGACTGGCAGCATGCAGCAGTGGTAGAGGTGGCACACTGGTAACACCACAGGAAAGGTAGAAGGGCAGACTGGCAGCATGCAGCAGTGGTAGAGGTGGCACACTGGTAACACCACAGGAAAGGTAGAAGGGCAGACTGGCAGCATGCAGCAGTGGTAGAGGTGGCACACTGGTAACACCACAGGAAAGGTATAAGGGGCAGACTAGCAGCACACAGCTGTGGTAGAAATGAAACACTGGTAAAACCACAGGAAAGGTAGAAGGGCAGACTAGCAGCAGTGGCACACAGCAGTGGTAGAGATGGAAAACTGAGAACACCACAGGAAAGGTATAAGGGGCAGACTGACAGCACATAGCAGTGGTAGAGGTGGCACACTGGTAACACCACAGGAAAGGTAGAAGGGCAGACTGGCAGCAGTGGCACAGCAGTGGTAGATGTGGCACACTGGTAACACCACAGGAAAGGTATAAGGGGCAGACTGGCAGCACACAGCAGTGATAGAACCGGCAGACTGATAATACCGGCGCAGTATTAGAAGTGGCAGCCTGGCAACACCGCACCATATATGTAACTGGCAGACTGGTAACACCACAGGAATGTTAGAAGGGTCAGAATGGCAACATTGGTTCAGGAATTAAATTATTAACAGATGAAATCATTCTCTGACCACAAGGTGATTATGACACAACCGTGGACATGACTGAATGAGTGAATCAGGACTGGTCGGTCGGACAAAATCTGGACAATTGGGACTATCTTTCTGTCACATCCTACGTCCATCAATGAATAGGGAGGGTCCCTAAATCCTGCTAAAACTATTCTCGCGCTTCTGTTTTGGGAAACGGAGGCTGTTGCCGTCCCCTCCCTGCCCTGAAACAGCAGCAGATTGTCAGTCTGCTGTTGAACTGAGGGCCCGATTCAGACCCGCTCGCTAGATGCGTTTGCACGCAGCGAAAGTAGGTAAATCCGCGATCGCACGGCAATGCCTTAGCACGCCCACTATGTCTTGGCGTGTGATCGCGGTGTGTATGCAGACCCACCAGCCTGTCTTAAGAAGCCCACTTATGCACGTCATCTCCAGGATGTGTATGCAACCATAGATACATCGGGTACCATCGAAAGCGGACGCAGCACTTGTGGTTGACCATACCCTACCGCAGGCACTGCGAGTGCTTCACTGTGTAAAATAACCAGGTGACGTGTATTATGATGCTGCGTCTTAATAATGCAAGCTTCTGAAACGGCGTTAAGATGCTCAGGCACGCCTGCGTTCTCTCCTCTACTCCTCCGTTTTCACCTACCATCCTCTGTCACCACCCACAAACGGCTTGTCCTGTCACTCTAGCTAGCGAGCTGGCTATGCGCAGCGAGTGAATGCTTCCCAATCGCATGGACTAGTTTGCGCACTGCGATGCGTACACATGCGCAGATTGCAAACATCGGCAGGCCTAGCGAGCGGGTCTGAATCGGGCCCTGAGAGCGATATCGCGGACTCGTACTACATATGCGCAGTACAGGTTTGACGTATGTGCAGAACATAAGGAATCTGCGTAAAAGACTGAGGTGCATCCACAGCTGAATCAGACCCTAAGGGGTAAATATACTAATAATCGAGATGTCCCGATTTGTAAAGAGACTAATCTCGCTGGAACTCGTCAAAACTCGGGTGATTTACTCACTTTTTATCTCCAAATTTACCAACAGGCGATATGAGGCAAATCGAGTTGGCCGATGGTGAAGCAGAACGAGATATCTCCCCCGAGTATCTTGTTTTGAAGGAGACAACTAACCCGAGTTATGTGAGATATGTGCAGGCTGCTTGTGTGTGTGGTGGGTAGCCTGCAGGTGTTGCGCACCCTGATTAGGAAATCTTTTGTATATTGCTTGTGTGTTAGACCTGTAAAAAACGGGTTAAATTCTTTTAGAAAAATGATGTGGGCCCCCCAAAGCATAACCAGCACCGGACTTGTCAGCCGGTCCTGGTTCCAAAAATTACGGGGAACAAAATGAGTAGGGTTCCACCGTAATTTAGGAAAAAATGTGTAGGGATCCCCTATGGTTAAATCCAGCACCGGACCCAAACTGACCAGGGTGTAATGCCACAGCCAT
Organism: Taudactylus pleione; assembly: GCA_031769625.1. NCBI lineage: Eukaryota > Metazoa > Chordata > Amphibia > Anura > Myobatrachidae > Taudactylus > Taudactylus pleione. The sequence continues at coordinate 1,339,420 of JAUIMM010000033.1, read as the reverse complement.
GGGGCCTGTGAGCAAGGTCTGGTCCCCCAGAGCACAGCAGAAGGGTTTGGATTGCTCAGGACTGGAGGCTGCTGTGGTTGTATATGCAGCGGTGCTGGAGCGCGGGGCCAAGCATGCTGTCTACTGGAACACCAGATCAGTGTTGCAATCCTCCCAGCCGAGTGATCTGTTCTCCCCTAGCCCAGTTCTACCCCATCTCACTGCCTTCCCATCCCAGTGGCTCCCTCATGTCCAGCCCAGTGCCCCCACTCTCCCCATTCCCCCACCATCGAACTGACCCCCATCCCAGTGTCTCCAACCCACCCAACCCAGATTCTCCCCCTTCCCTCTCTAAACAGCCTACTGCCCCTATCTCACTGTTCACCATCTCAACCCCCAAGCCAGCACAGTCACAGTGCCCCCACATAATCCCAGTTCCCCCCTTCTCCAACCCAATCTGCCTCCCCTTCCCATCCAGCACAGTTCCCCCCATTGCACTCTCCCCCAATCCAGTGTCCCTTTCAAATATCACTCCCCATCCCCCCCAGCTCATCCAGCCCAGTGTCCCCCCCTCCCTCCATTGTGACTGCCACCCAGTGGTGTCCCTCCCCGCGGTGTCACCTGGTGCGGGGAGGGAAGCTGTGTGCGCAGCAAAAAGGGGCGTGGCCTCGTGGGACAAGGGCGTTGCCTCGCGGCTCGAACCTTGGTGGTCCCGTTCTTGCTACTGGAGGTAGGGTGCAGGAGGTGTCTTGTTGCAGTCCCGGCTCCCTTACAATGTAAGGACCAGAGTGCTGCACTTAATGCTACAGTGCAGCACTCGGCTCCTGTCACTGAAGGGGAGTCTGCACCTTGGTGTCACCCCTCGTCGGGCGATACCCGGGTGCGGGCCGCACCCCCCCGGACCACCCTTGTGACGCCACTGCTGCCACCTTAACTGGGAACAATATTGCCACCACTTATCTCCCCCATTATTAAGGAATCCACCTCCCTTGACACCCCAGGGTCCACCTGTCCATCTGCTGTCTGCTTTGTGCCCCATCCCTCCTGCTGCCTTTGGTAGATCTCAACTTCTAATGAGATACAGAGAGAGAGTTGGATCTCTCCATACAGGGGGTGTATAGATTATTGTTATTACATTGCAGTGCTAGCCTAGAAAAGGGTCCTGTGTGACTCTGAAACGTTGGCTTATACAGGCATGCAAAAAAACCCTTTGATTATGTTGTACAAGACCAGGAGTGCCACTGATCCTGGTACATATGTATGTGTATATATTAGGGATGTGCAGGCTCGGTTCTACTCGTAAAACGTGTGTGTGTGTATATAAATATATATGCCCCCTTTGTCTGGCTATTGCAGGACTGATAACCCCTCATCCTCTCTGTATTCTGTGCATGGACATCTGATGTGTGTGGGGGGGTTATTAATTATTTGTTAATAAATGGTATCAACTTATTATAGAGTGATGTGCTGCACGAGTGGGTGTTTGATTATTCCTTGATATGGTAAAAACAATCCATTCTCTGAACTTTATTGAGTGAGTATTGTAGGAGCAGCTTGAGGGGGAGGGGGGCAAGAGTTTATCATAATTGTTTTGACTTTCAATAACCTTAGTGCTTAGAGTCTACAGTACACCGGCATTTTCTTATTTTTTGCATGGCACTACAAGTCTCAGCATGGTAAGGCCTCATACTGGGCCTGTTTCTGAGTCGAACTCACTGCTGATGTCGTAAGTGAAGAAATGTTTTTCTCCTGGGCAGGCATCTAAATCACACCGTGCATTCATCCCAGGACAGGATTAAGGTTTGTGGGCCTAGTATAAACATTATACCAAACAGTATGTCACACAGTCCCCACAGTATGCCACACAATGTATTGATATTATGCCACACAATGCCCCCAGTATTAATATTATACTTCACAGTGCCACCACTATGCCACACAATGCCCCCAGTATTAATATTATGTCCCACAGTGCCACCACTATGCCACACAATGCCCCTAGTGTTAATATTATGTGAAACAGTGCCCCCCCAGTATTATTGTGCCCCCTCCAGAATAAATACTATGACCACCAGTATTAAATATTAGGCCCCACAATGCTCCCAGTATTAATATTATGCCCCACGCTGCCTTTTCTAGTATTAATATTATGCCCCAGTATTAAATATTATGCCCCACAGTGTTTCATCCAGAATATTATGCCCCCCCGGTGCCCCAATATTAAACATTATGCACCACATTGCCCCCTCCAGAATTAATATTATGCTCCGCGGTGCCCCAAAATTAAATGTTATGCCTGACACATACATACATATGTGGTACCCCACTTAAAAAAATAAATAAATTATATATAAAGCACTGGTCCCCACAGGTGTGGGTATAATGGAAGAAGATTTGGTAGCTGGCTTAAAATGGACCCTTTTGATTGGTTGCCCCGGGTTGTGGGGCAGAGGGCCCAAGGGGCGGGTTTATACTAGGGGCCCCTGACCAATGATATAGGAGAACTGGAACATCGGAGGCCGGCAATCGGGACAAGGAGTATAAGAGGGCCTGGCTGAAGGGCTGGGGGTGGTGTGACTATGGAAGGGATTATTGTACTGTCAGAAGGAGTAGGAAATGCTGCCAGGCCCTGTTTTGAGGAGAGGATTGGAAGGTCAAAATCCCTGCAGTGCCCATCGCAGGGAGCCACTCACCTGGTCCTGCTGCGAAGGCTACTGGTGCGGTTAGATCAAGTGTACCTGACTTGTGCCTGCTGCTGCTGAGATGCGGTGAGAGAAGAGGACCCGCCTACTGAAATGCCACCGGGAACCACTGGGAGAGCCTGAGGACTCCGCGAAGGACCATTGTGCTGCCTGCCAGAGGAAGGAGGAGAGTATAGGACAGCTGAAGAGGACGTCCCCTTCACGTCAGCCTGGGAGGAAGACCCTCTGAAGGAGACTACTGCCGCTGTTTGCTGCACTGTTGGATGAAGAGGACTTTAAGACCCGGCAGAGGAGAGGAAGCCAGAACCCGAATACCCCGGAGGAGGATGGCTGTCCTGAGGATTGAAAAGTTTCAATAGGTGCTGCTGCCCCATTTTTTTCTGGCCCTAATTCTTGGGGCCCCTCTAATCCATGGGGCCCGGCATGGGTGTCCCCTTTGCCCCCCCCTGTCGCCGGGCCGGGGCACAGTGTAAGGGTGCACTACTGGGGGCACTGTATAAAGGGCACTATTACATGGGGCACTGCTACTGGGAACATTGCATAAGGGGCATTACTACAGTGGGCATTGCAAGAGGGGCACTACTACTGGGGGCATTAAGGTGCAATGGAATGGAAAAGAATGTTCACAGAGTGACGAGAAAGGGGTGTGTGTCATGTTGACACACCCCATTTTCCAGTGGCCACAGCCCTTGTCGATGTGGCCACGCCCATTTTCAGCATGCCCACATGGGGGAGGGGGATCTATTTTTCAACTTGTCCTGGGCTCCAAATACCCTAGTTACGCCACTGATTTGGCAGTGACATCTGGATGACAGTGGTACAAAGGGATCAGTAGCGTTCCCGCTTGGCTATTTTTGCAGGGCGCAGCATCCTGCCTAATTTCCCTTTTGGTGGTGTCCCACTATAGCAAACTGTTGGATGCCCATTTGGCGCGAGCAGAAGTGCCCCTTTCTAGGTCCAGCGCCCTGCCCAGCGCCGTACCTAAAGTGAACACTAGATCGGTACCCCTTCATCATCATATGGGACATATCAGATTTGTCATGCCCCTTCCCAATGAGGCCACGTCCCTTTTTCAGATGCACATCTTATGTCCCTATTTGAAAAATTGGGGGGTGCGTCAATGCTCTTTCTGGTCCAGGGCACCACAAAGTTTTGTTACAACTCTAAATCTACATTTAATAATAATTAATATTGACTAATATTGCAGAGTGTACACCCTCTGTTGTTATGAAGAGAAATTAAATAACTTTAAACCATTACAATTTAGGGCCGTATTCAATATGAGGCGAAAACGGATAATGTCATTTTCGCCTGTTTCAATTATCCCCATATTCAATTTCAAAGACTTTTTGCCGGTGCGAAAAGTCTCTGTTAAAAAACGGGGATACGTTTTCACCATGTAATAAATGGCGAAAAAAAAGTGCAGAATTGGGGTTTAGGGGTGCAGATTAAAAAAAAATAGCATGCAGCCTTCTTAATGTCCCCTAAAAGTAATCTCTGTAAAAAAAATTTAGAAAAATTCTCAGGACACCCCAAAAAATTAACTTTAATTTTGGGGTTTAAAAAAAAATAAATTAGGGGAACAAAGTTTTACATTTTACTATAGTATAGTATGGGGACTGTGACATTATCGATGCACATTTGTTGCCAGGAGATATCTCCTGCGGTAAATGAATGATGAATGGGGCTGGCACTTAAATGATACAAAATTAGGTGAAAATTTTATTTTTCACCTGCTTTTGTATAAATTAAGTGATGATGAATAGGCCTCTCTGACTCTATATTTCTGTTGCAAAGTTAAATTCAATGCATTGCCTTTTCTTTGGTATGTTTAATAAATGCATACTAAATGTAATGGGGAAGGCTTGCTCCAAGTCTAGAGCTGGGTACAAATTACACGATGTGTGTACCCGGCTGACGCACGATGCGATGAACGACACAACGTGCGGTCATTTGACACAGCACGATCTGGTGAACGACCGCGCGATATGTCGTTCACCTGCTGTATCCACAAGCATGGCGTCGCTCATCAAATTGACAGATTGAGCAGGTAGGCTCAATCTGTCGATGCGATGAACGACCCCGATGGAGCGCAAGGTCGCTCATAGTGGGTACACACTTGCCAATGTGGACTATATGTCGACCCGATCCGCCAGATCAGGTGACATACTGTCTAATGTGTACCCAGCTTGACAGATCCCCTGGTATTCCAAAAGAACCATTCTAAACCATGATGGACTTTTCTGCCGGGAGTCCACAGATTGCGGAACTCTCATCTGCTCCATAGAGGTGACTATCTGGGAAAACAGTTGTAGTACAGAATCGGCAGTCAGGAGAAAGGCAAAGGTCAGGGTCACAACCTCAGGATCAGAATAATTAAAGAAGGCAAAGGTCTTTGTTGCTAGCAGAGGTGCAAAATGGAGTAAAAACTGAGGTCAGAATCAAAGGCAAAGGTTCAATATGGTAGACCAGCAGGGTTTGGTACATGGTAGCTCAGGCAAAACGAAATTAGCAGCTGGCGCCAAACTGACGGCACCAGTCAGCTGACCCAAGGTCATAAAAAGCCTGCAGTACCACGTGTCTGTCACTAGAGGGAGCGCTCCGACAATATGACATAAATGCTAATATTGCATCCATTTAATTCTACTATTGGCTATAAATAATTATCAAAATCTATTTGCATGAAGTTTCTCCTGTTCAGTCCAGGGGAGAAAAATAGGGTGATAAGGGAATCCTGAGGCCTCAACTTAAGTGAGGAAAATAATAATGCGGTAATGGAAACAACACTGATCCCATTCATAGTACCTGCCCACGGAACACTGCATACTACACTGGAGCTTTGTTGCTCCATACTTGGATACTTTTTCTATCTCTACCCTGGGAGAAGCCTGGTGCGGAGATGCAGATAGCTGGCTCGGGGGGCGGGGCTACACCTCATTAGGTCATTAGTGATTAGTATTACCAACATTTTAGCAACACCCCCTCCATACGGGCCGCGATTCCTGGTATAAACTAATTCACTAGGAAGTGGGCGGGATACGGGCGATCCATCCACTGTTCCGTGGGTGCCGGGGACTACCTGTAAAATTGGGCGTCTCTCGCAGCTCCATTGAGACTAGGGGCTCTATTTACTACAATCCGCATATTGAATGCGGATTGTAGTGTGATATTACCGAGTGAATTCGCATTGCGAATTCAGGTAATATCACAGGGATTTACTATAAATCCCTTGCAGGGACAGAGCTTGCGATAAAGCTCTGTCCCTGCGGATCCCATCTGCACTCTAGTCGCGGTATTTTCGGAAAAAATACCGCGACTAAGAACCCGCGCATGCGCCGACCGACCACCGCTACTACCCCCCCACAGACGCTAAGCCCCGCCCCCAGCGCTAAGCCCCACCCCCACGATCGCGGACCCCCCCTCCCCACCCGCGACCCCCCCCTCCCTTCATTACACTTACCTGCATCCTCCTGGCCTCCGGTGGTCTTCTCCGGGCTTCCCGATCAGGTGATCTCCCATACTGCACTGGGGCCCGATCATCAGCTGACCGGAGAGGAGCCATCACCGGAGGCCCGATCACCGGTCCCTGGATTCAGGTAAGGAAAAAAAAAATGTTTAATTTTTTTTTTCTTTTTTTTACAGCAATCAGCTTGCGGTCTGATTAGACCACATAGCTGATTACTGGTACCGGCTCCCGCCTCTGCTCTCCCCGTTAGAGCAGAGTGGGAGCCCGGTAACCGGGGGAGACCCTGGATAACGCCACCTCCAGGTGGCGTTATTATCACAGGGCTTCCCCCGGTATTTTTTTACAATTTATTTTTAGTAACTTGCACACAGATCACATTTCCCATTACAATTATGGGAAATGCGATCTGCTTTACTAAAAATAAGTGATACTGGGGGTTGGAGTAGAATTTTACTAATTCTACTCCAATTGCCCTGTAATAAATACAGGTGAAACTAAAATAATGTGAAAAGGGTGTGAAAACACCCTTTTTCACTATATTTTAGTAAAAATAATGTTAATAAATAGAGCCCTAGGTAAATATGTGTTGCTCTCTCATTGTGAACAGGACCAGAATACCCTTTAGGCAGTCTAGGTGGGTGTCTAGGGACCAGTGGGTCCTAGGGGTTCTTCCTGCCACCTGTTGCTGCCCATTTATATTTAATTCACTTTTTTTTTTAATATTAATCATTATAAAACCATTCTCAAGAGAGCGTGGGGACGGGGGCGAGGATGTCTGCGGCCAAATGGTTTGGGGTTTAAAAAAAAATGGCTGGGTGAAGCAGCTATAATGAGAGTGTAGCAGGGGCTGTTATCCCTGCTTCAGTGTCTCTATTGGCTCAGCCTTAGTCACAGGCTGAGCACCAGGGGAGTGCGCACTGAGCCCTGAGCACTGAGCCCTGATTCCGACCCGTTAGCTATCTGCGTTCGCTCGCTAGATGCGTATGCAAATTTTTCAAAGTAATGCCACGGGAAGCGTTCACTCGCCAAGGCATAAGCACGCCCACCATGTCTTAGCGAGCAGCCAGTTTGTGTATGCGTACGCCCAATTGCACAGGCAGAGCCGCCCACCAGCAACACGTTACATTGGTAACATTGGTACATCGAGCACCATCGGATGTGAACGCAGCGCTTGAGGTTGCTTTACCCCACAGCAAGCATTGCGAGGAAATCAGGGTAAAAAAAGGCAAGAAACGTGTACTATGACGCTGCCTGTTAATTATGCATGCCTCTAAAACGGCGTTGAAACACTCAACGCGTGTTCTCATCTCCAACCCCCCGTTATTAGTGTCCTGCCCCTGTTACCACCCACAAGCGGCCTCTCCTGTCACTCATTACCCTGGGCTGCCTTTGCTGGGCGAGCGAGAGGGTTGTGATCGCAGTATGTAGATCGTGCACACGCAGAACGAAGCGTGCACATGGGCGTACACAGAATATTGGGCCGCTTGCGAACACACAGCGCGAGCGAGCGGCTCTGAATCAGGCCCCGAGCCCTGATTGGAGGGAATTATTACCTTTGTAATGTTATTAGAACTGAGCTAAACAAATTTGGGATTTACAACTGTACAATTTTTTTTTTGAACATCACAAACTGTGTCGAGCTACGCACTATATTATCTCCCTAGCGATATGTATGTAATGTTAGCTTTCATGGGGGTATTGCCCAGTTTTGATGCCCTCGGAGCAATGCGTGAACCAGCTTCTTTGTTTCAGTACTGTATAAGCTGTTATAGAAGAGACAGAGGGGGGGCATCCAATAGCTGCTTATATAACGCAGGTTATCGCACCCTATAGAATTGAAGATCTATTGTGAGTAGCGGTGGAACCTTGGGATCTATACACTAAGCCTTGGAGAAAGATAAAGTGGAGAGAGATAAGTACCGACCAATCAGCTCCTAACTGTCATTTTGCAAACACAGCTTGTAACATGACAGTTAGGAGCTGATGGGTTGGTACTTATCTTTCTCCACTCTATCCCTCTCCTAGGCTTAGTACATAGGCCCCCTAGTGCTTATTTGAGTCTCCAGCAGGGATTTCCAGCATAAAGTGGGCGGCGATCTTACACCTCACATTCATTCCTCTCTACTGTACTCCTAAGCTTTCATCACAACAAGTGAGCAGCTCTTTCTATAATTATGGTAATACTGTGTCAAATAGATCTTTTATTACAAACCACAGTTTAAATATAAACTTTAACAGAAAGCCCATGGAAAGTGTTCATATTGCGTTACGGTATACAAAACTGAGCTGAGCAGTAGAGCCAAGTTCTGTGACTCACTCTTGCAGTGCTCCCCCATCTCACAGCAGCCATGTTGTCTCCCTCCCCCATTCATTCTGTCAGCCCCTATAGTCGTTTTACACTATACAAAATTCTGTCACTGTGAGGAAACAGCTCATTTCTGGATGTGGGTGTTCTCAAAAATGACAATAAATAACCAGTCATTTCAGCTTTTGCCTTAAAGAACCACTAAACCAACGCAAGTTACCTTACATAAACTATAAACTTATGACATTCAAAAAATCATATTTAATAAATATTCCAATTCCGTTACAGAACTTGAGATGTTTGCCACTCTGGGCCTGATTCAGACCCGCTCACGAGCGCTATGTGCTCGCAAGCGGGTCGATGGTGGCCCAGTGCGCATGTGCACGACAGAGCCGGCTCCATCGTGCGCATGTGCAAAACCCGGATAGCGACAGGCAATCCGTCGCTCCGGGTCTCATACCAAAGGGGGCGTGCTGTCGATGTTGAGTGGGAACGCCTACCGTCTCGGGCCGGCCCCACTGACATCACAAGTGAGGGGGCTGGGGCTTGCGGCAACGAGACCCTACCACAAGGGTCTCGTCGCAAGCCCGATGGTCGCGATGGTCTTGACCATCGCGACCATCTTCCTGGCCGCTCGCTATAGCTGTGGGTGGTCACCCACAGCTATGTGAGCGGCCAGGAGGCCGCTCTGAAAAACAAGAAGGACGGCCCTGATTCAGAATGAGCACTCTGTCAGAGCGTCCGGCTCTGAATCAGGGCCTCTGTGTACATTTGCTTTGCAACAACGACCACGCTATTGTTCTCTGTTGTCAGACATTTTCGGTGGAGAAAAATGGCAGGGTGCAGATTTTTTTTTTAAATGGTATCACTGACAGGAAGTATGCGGTGTTTAGGAAAATATATTCCCTCATTATTTATAGTTTCTCAAATATATCCAGTTTTTTGCTATGAAAACATTTATATATATACATCTATCTAACTCATACTGGCTTACTTTTGAAAAAGCATTTGAGGGAGATTGTGAATTTAGCACCTATGAGCGCGTTAAAGTGTAGGCGTGTACTGCTACATCTGAGGGGCGTGTCATAAAATTGCCTTATATACAAACTTAAACCATACTTGCCAACTCTCCCTCATTGTCAGGGAGACTCCCTGAAATAGCAGCAATCTCCCTGTCTCCCTGAAGAGTCTAGCAATCTCCCTCATTTCACCTTACCCCCATTATGACAGTTATATAAAAGAAAAAGCAGAGCTATATACATTCAAATAGGATCATTAGTATAATTTCCCTGCATTGGGTATAAGGCACAATGGCGCTCGCTCTGAATCAGGGCCCACCTCCATAATTATGGAGCGTCCTCCTGGACGCTCGTATAGCTGTGGGTCACCACCCACAGCCTATACGAGCGTGCAGGTTGAGCGTGCAGGTTGAGCCACTGCGAGCCGGAGCCTGCGGTTGAGTTTCTCAACCGCAAGGCCCGGAGTGATTTTGGCTCTATCAGAGCCAAAATCACTCCCACTGACATCACTAGTGATGTCAGTGGGGCCGGCTTCTGACGGTAGGCGTTCCCTTGGGAACGCCCCCGTCTGGGAGGCACGCCCCCGGCATGCCCACCAAAGGGGGCGTGCTGTCAATCAACATCGACAGCACGCCCCCTTTGATCAGACACAACGAGCGAAGGAAAGTCCTTCGCTCGTCACGTCTCGCGCATGCGCACGACGGAGCTCCCTCCGTCGTGCGCATGCGCAGTGCACACCATCGACCCACTTCCGTGCGGACAGCCGCTCGCGAGTGGGTCTGAATCAGGCCCAATGATCCCTATGGCTACATTTATATTCTGAGAAGTATCAGTGTGTTTTCATCAACAAGTAGATCATACTGACTGCTTTGGGGCTTATTTACATGTGGATGTAAATCAATTTTAGGACACGCCTCTCAGATGTAGCAGTACACGCCCACTTTACCGCCGCGCTCATAGGTGCTGCTTTCACAATCTCCCTGAAATGCTTTTTCAAAAGTAGGCAAGTATGACTTAAATGAGCCCCAAAGCACCAGGGGCCCTATTTATTAACATAATTTTTACTAAAATAAAGTGAAAAAGGGTGTTTTCACACCCTTTTCACATTATTTTAGTATCGCCTATAATGACTAAAGGGCAATTGGTGTAGAATTCGTAAAATTCTACTCCAAGCCCTAATTATCACATATTTTTACTAATCAGATCGCATTTCCCATAATTGTAATGGGAAATGCGATCTGCCTGGAGTTTACTAAAAATATATTGTGAAAAAATACCGGGGGAAGCCATGTGATAATAACGGCACCTGGAGGTGACGTTATCCAGGGTCTCCATAGGTTACCGAACTCCTGCTACACTCTGACGGGCACAGCAGAGCCCGGAGCCGGCTCCAGTGATCAGCTGTGTGGTCTAAACAGACCACACGCTGATACACTATAAAAAAAAAAACAGTCCAGTGTCGGTGATCGAGGCTCCAGTGATGTCCTCCGTGGTTCCGCTCAGCCGGTATCCCATCCTGCACTGTGACCCGGTCAGCTGACCGGGTCACAGTGCAGGATGGGAGGCCAGCTGACCGGAGCCACGGAGGACATCACCGGAGCACTGATCACTAGAGGTAAAGGTAAGTGAAACTAAGGGGGGTCACGGTCTTGGGGGGGTCGCTATCGTGGGGGGGAGGAACGGTGGCCGGTCAGTGCATGCGCGGCAGCTTGTCACTGTATTTTTTTACGAAAAATTCAGTGATAAGGCTGCGGTGGGGATTTGCAGGGACAGAGCTTTATCGCAATATATCCCTGTGATATTGCCATTGCGAATTCAGTCGGTAATATCACACTACAATCTGCATTTTAATGTGGATTGTAGTAAATAGAGCCATTATTATTATTATTACATTTTATTTATAGGGCGCCACAAGTGGTCCGCAGCGCCGTACATACAGTAAAGCGTACACAGAACATTACATTACAATACAGTAACCAAAATATAAACAGAACACAAGTAACAATTAGCAACACAATTCTCCATACACAGTACAGCACTGAAAGTGAAGGCTGTCATAGAAGTGCTAGAGAAGAAGGCTGTGAGACAGTGGAGAGGAGGACCCTGCTCCTAGGAGCTTACAATCTAGGGGAGAGGGGAGACAGACAGATGACATGAGGCATGAGTGTGTAGAGGGGGACCTGAGTGCAGGAAGTAAGCAAGGTAGAGATGGCTGAGGTGGGAGGGACAGAGACCTGGTAACATGTTATGTGGTGGAAGGGTATGCTTTGATGAACAGGTGGGTTTTCAGTGCAAGGTTTGCACGTTTGAACCTCTGCAAGGTCAGGGAGAGCCTGATCGGGCGAGGGAGCTCATTCCATTGGAGGGGGGTGGCACGGGCAAAATCTTGGACACGAGTATGAGATGAATTAACCAGGGTGGAGGAGAGGTAACAGTCATTGGCAGACCGGAGTGAGCGGGAGGGAGTGTGTAAGGAGATGAGGTTGGAGATGTAAGGAGCAGTAGAGCTAGAGAGGGCCTTGTATGTGAAGGTGAGGAGTTTGAAGAGAATTCTGATGGGGAATGGGAACCAGTGAAGGTTTTGGCAGATAGGAGCAGCAGAAGTGGAACGGCGGGAGAGGAAGATAAGTCTAGCTGCCGCATTGAGAACAGACTGGAGGGGGGCAAGACGGCAACGTGGGAGGCCAGTAAGGAGAAGGTTGCAGTAGTCAAGCCGTGAAATGATTAGTGAATGAATAATCAGTTTGGTAGCATTCTGGGAGAGGAAAGGCCTAATGCGAGCGATGTTGCGTAGCTGGAACTGACAGGATTGAGCCAGAGATTGAATGTGGGGGGTGAAGGAGAGGGTGGAGTTAAGGGTGACACCCAAACAGTGAAGTTGGGGTACAGGGGAGATTATGGTGTTGTCAACAGTGATAGCGAGATTGGCTGGAGTGGAGACTCTAATAGGGGGAAAAATGATGAGTTCGGTTTTGTCCATGTTGCCCTTAGTAAGATCTATTTGCTGATGAAACACACTGATACTTTTCAGAAAATGCATAAGGATCATTGTGCATTATAACTAGGCCCTGGATTTTTAGGATCTAAAAAACTAAAATTAGGTTTTTTTCAATCCATGTTTTAGGATTTTATAAGTTTTAAACATTTTAATTTAGGAATTTATACGTTGTATGAAAATAAAACAAAACCACACAACATATCATTAGGTATTGAACACTGTGCCTTTATTATATATGAATTATATATGAAAACTACTCATTTGAAACTCCTATCATGAGACTTAACTATGAATAGGCCCCTATGTTTGAAACACTGTGACATATATGAAAACTACTCATTTGAAGCTCCTAAGTTAGAACATTCCTACTCCTAAAATGACACTGAACAATTAAATACTTTGACAGGTTTTCAGGAATAAAACCTCTTCTGTCTCCACTTAAAATTAGCTTGAATGCGCTGAAACCGCACTCCACGTCATATGAGGTAAGGGGTGCAAATTTCATGGCTGCTATTTCCACATGTTTCCAAGGCAGCGTTTAGTGCACTCTATCTCCAAAGAGAACAAGACCCACTTTTTTAATCTTCTTGAAATCGGGATTGCGTGCCAGCACAGCCTCCAACCTCTTGTCTATGGATGCCCCCAACTGGTCCAGGCGCCATTTTGTTCCTCACTTCCTGCATGAGCTGAAGCGCTTCTGTCATTGGAAGAGTTGCTTCTTCCAGCTTCTTGATTGCACATTCTAAGTAGGAAAGGTAGCCTTTATGTAGCTCAACACCTGTACAGCTGGCACTGAGCGTAATGCTCTCTTTGCAGCCACAATAACGATAGATACACGTTCATCTAGTGCAGGGATGGGGAACCTCAGAAGGCTCACAGAATGATTTGGTCTGGCCCTTGGAGCTATTTTCTGCTAGCATCATCTGGCTAGCAGGGTACACAGAATGGCACCCTGCAGCCAGAATCTATCCTAAGAACACTTCAGATGGTCACACTGCTGACCTTACAGCTCCCCGGAGCATCCTCAGGATACTCTGGTCATTGCTGTAAACACTTGCGATTGTGACCTCGCCCCCATGTGATGTCACACGGAGGGGGTGTGGCCTGCACCGGGCCCGTTCTACATATCAAAATGGCCCATGGCGGAAAAAAGGTTCCCCACCCCTGATCTAGTGCATCAATGACCTTTGGTCCCCCAGCGCCCTGGCACAGTTTTAGCATGCTGTTATATCAAAACAGTGGCAGTGCATGCTGAGAAGTGTAGTTCCACAGCAGCTGAAGGGCCAAGGTTGAAGACCCCTAACCTACATGATGCTCTCATATTTTTTCTGAATAATACATTGCGGCTGAGAGCCAGGTCCCCCATCGTGTCACCACAGGTTGTGGAGGGAGAGGTATCGATGGAAGCTTCTCCCTGAATATAATGATGAGACTCGGAGCTTTCAGAAAGATTTCCTTCAGTCTAGAAATTATCTTGTTGATTACAAAATGCTGCTCCCGAATTGCTTCAGCCACCCGGTGGAGTCCATGTGCTAGACAGGTGACATGGAGCATGTGGAGGGTGGAAAGCCTTCAAACACACACCCGCTTTCAGCATGTAAGCTACACTATCTGTCACAAACAAGCGTAACTTATGCTCTTTCTCAATCATCTGGTCACAGCACCTGTAAGGCCTCCCTCACTGCAATGGACACACTGGAATGGTTGGTTTGCAGAAGCTCCCTGCATAGAATGTATGAGCTTACCCACAATGATGGCTGGCAACGTATCTGCCACAGGTATCCATATCGAAATGAAATCACACAGGGCGATGCTGGAACTGCCTGTCTTCTTTTTCCACATATTTCCACAGTAAATTTGTATAGTTTCAACTTAAGTAACAGAGGACCCCATTTATCAATGAAGGTAAACACCAGCTGCATTTTCCGTTTAGCAGCACTGTGATACAAATGAAAAAATCCACTGGTATTTACCAATACTTACCCCTCTAGCGAGGTCCAGCGAAGTCCTCCTCATTGGCAAGATCCACCGCTGTGCTGCTGGCAGACTAATGCTGCTTCGTTGATAAATGGGGGCCAGAAGTAGGTCTTTTTAGGTTCTAACAGTCAAAATAGGTCATTTTAGGTACTAACACCCAGATTAGGTCATTTTAGGTCCTGTGGAAATTAAGTATGTTATTCCCTGGTACATAAAACATAAAAGGAAACTGAAATTTTGAGTAATGTGAACGGATTAGAATAGGTTAGAACCTAAGAATCCTGGGCTTACAGTAGCAAACACAAGATTAAGAAAGGGGGGTTTCCAAATCCTTGGTTACTGAACCAATGAAAAAACATCTAGCCACAAATAAATAGACAGACAGACAGATAGAAACAGCTTACACAGGATTTAGGACCACTACAGTAAAATATACCACTCAACCTATGACAGGGTACACACACACTAACTGGCACAGACAGACACACACACACCTCTATCACTAAAAAACATGAATGTAGCAGGCAAATAAATACAGCCAGCATGATTTATTAAAGACCCCCTTCCCCCAGTAGTGGTCCCCCCTTTGCAGGGCCCCCAGTAGTAGGCACCCTCAAGTAGTGGCCCCAGTAATGCCCCTTATATAGTGCCCCCAGTGCCCCTTACATACACACACACAAAAAACAAACTTACCTGAATCCTCGCTCCTGCCGTGGCTGCCGCTGTCCACTCCCCCGGCCCGTCCTGCATGACGTTTCTCCCATCATCTCCCGGCGGGGGGAGTCGGAAGGCGGAGCTTATGAGTGAGCTCCAACCGGCTTCCTCCGTGGACGTGGATGTAGCCAATGAGAGTCTGTCTGACTCTCAGTGGCTGCTAAAATAAACACACCGCTGCTGGGTAGTACGAGCATACTACCCGGTGCCAGAGGCGGATTGTTTGTTAGTGTGTCGTGCGGACCTTCGTGATCGGCGGGCAGTGGGAGTTTCTGGGTACTCAGAAACCCCCCCCTCTGTGCACGCCTGGCTTACTTATAACCAATGCAGGGAATTGATACTAATGCTCCCAATGAATGTATATATCTCTAGTTTAATCTTTACATAACAGCTTCATAATGCGGGTAAGGTGCAGTCAGGGAGATTGCTGGACTCTTCAGGGAGTCAGGGAGATTGCTACTATTTCAAGGAGTCTCTCTGAAAATCAGGGAGAGTTGGCAAGTATGATCTAACTCAAGGGTGGGCAATAGGCGGCCCTCCAGATATTGTTTAACTACACATCCCAGCATTGCAGAAGGTTTATATGCGCACGCCCCAAAGGCTCCCACTCAAGGGAGATGAGACAGACCGAGAAGAAGAAGAATGGGTGCCGAGGTAGGAGGGTCTGGTATGAAGCGATGGGGGGAAAGGGGCCACGATGGAGCAGTTGGGGGGTGTATACAACGTAGATGTTTAATGACAGCTGGTTGAGGGCACGTAGATGGAATTGCGGAATACGCAGAGTTATGCATAATTCATACTTGCTACACTCCCGGTAGTCGGGGGAGGCTCCTGATTTTTCGGGTAGCCCCCTGCACCCCCGGAATAGGGAGATCTCCTGTACCCTGCCCATTTCCTAATGAAGTGGGCAGGATGGGGAGATTTTACGGGGAATTTGCTGGCCCGTAGGGAGGGGGCCGGGCTAAAATGATGCAAATTGCGTCATTTAGCCCGTCTCCTCCTCGCATACCCGTGAATATCAGACTATTTTCAGAAAGGGACGGGGCCTAATTACGTCTGCAGTCCGGCCTCGCCCTCTGAACCTGCAAGAGAGAAGTCTGTAAGTATGGCATAATTATGTGTCAGACCTCTTGCACCTAGTTAGGGCTGATGACTGCTATGTAAGCAAGCGCATGGATAGGGGTAGCGGGCAGGCCCGTAGTGAGCCTTGCCAGGCCCTGGTTATTTTTGAGGAGCGTGGCAGTAGCCGTGGCCACGTCTCCTTAAAAAAAAATAGTAAAATTTTTTTTTAACTGCGCTGCTGCACAGGGGGGCGCTGTGTGCTGCTAGCGGCAGCGGCCGTCCTCCCTCCCAGGCCCCGCCCATACAAAGCCTGCTGGACTGCCATGAGTCATGAATGTAGTGTGGTGGCCACACCCCTTCCCTCTCCAGTCCAATCCTTCAATCGGAGTCCCACCCTGTTTCTGTGAGCTGATAGGGTGGACACAGGGACTGATTCAGCAAGGATCGCTATTCTTCTTATACGCACCCACCGCAGTTGCTAATATCAGCGGTGAAATACAAATGTTTGCATTCACAATGCAATCTCAGCCTAACATAGAGACGCCCACTTCCCCTTACTCACATCCGTACACTTGGGCAACATAGCGAAACAATCGGTTACATCGAGTAACATCGGACCCTTACGCACAGGTAAGGCAGGTCAGACCTCACTCAGTAATTGCTAACCTCGGCACACGCTATGATGCCTCAGGCTGCGTATGGTATTGCAGGAAATTATTTATGCACGCCCCAGCAATGGCGTTGCAACGCACTGGCACGCCTGCGTTCGCCCAACCACCAACCCCGTCACCACCCACAAACGGCACGTCCTGTCAATCACTGTGCTCTGGATCTGCGTAGTCTCTGCAGACGTAGTTCCCATCGCAATTGCTAGTTTGCGCATGCGCACTGCGATGCTTACGCATGTGCAATGCGAATTAATCAACCGATTGCGTGTGTCTTGGCAACTGCGATCCTGGCTGAATCAAGCTCACAATGTTCTCCCCATGTTTTATTTCTCGAAGGTCCACCAGACAAAGTTTCCCTGCCACTGTGACGAAAGTGTCGCTTCACTGACGTCAGCACAGCGCGACTTACTGGTCGCGTCACAGTGCCGGACAGTGTCAGATTGGAGGGCAGAGAATATCCCTCCTCAAGTATAAAAGGAAGAGCGCGGTTGCTGGGAGAAGCATTCGCCGGTGAAGTTTAGAGTGTGAGCTGCCTATGTCCTGTGTTTCAGCGACCGCATGTTTGTTACTGGGCCTTCTGTATAGCCAGCAAGTGGGGTAGTATCTGTGCAGCACTGCCATCTGTGCCCAGCCAGCAAGTGGGGCATTAGCGGTGTCCAAAAAGCAATTGGGCAGTATCATCCAAATTGTTTGAACTAGAGTCCTACAAAAAAATCTAGATTCAAAACAATCTTTTCCAAAATTAGCAAAACTAGCTGCCATTGGACAGTCTGTGCGCCTGATTCAGGTCCGGATGGTATTGCACAGACCCAAGGAAGCGGCTAGGCAGTATCCTCCAAAATACTGCAGGAGACGTCTATAGGGAGCCAATGTCTGACAGCAATAGTGATCAGAGTGCAGCATCCGGCAGCACCAGCCAGTCTGGGTAAGCTTTAGCACACTCAGGCTGGCAGCTTGCGTAGCCAGGAAATTTGCATCCACCGATGCAGACCCTGGTCTCAGCACTCTAAGAAAACAGGGCCCACACCCTCCATTTCCAGGAAACGCAGGCCAGGCACACCTGCCAGTGGCAAACGCAGGATTTTAAGAGGGGGGTTTCCAAATGCTTAATTTTAGAGCGAGTGTGGACAGTCAATGAAGAGGGCAGAATTAGTACTTAACCAGCTTTAATAAGCGTCATACAAAGTGTATTGTGTGTATCATAATTCCAGCATATACAGGACCAGTGATCACAGTAAGCCATTTGATGCGTCAGTAGGCCATCCTGCCTGAGCTGAATGTATTTATTTTAGATGTGGGCATCATTCCAGACTATTGGAGCAAGTCCGGGAGCCTGGAGGAGCAGCAGAAGAACCTAGCACTGCCCTGGACATACTGTAAATGTTCATATTGGGCTCTATAGCAGCACATCCCTAACAGTGCATGTTTTCCAGATCTTCTAGTTGGTGCACAGGTTATTTATTACTGGCTAATAAATGTTAAAGGATCCACAGGTGGTGCTAATTATTTAATTTGTGATACTGAGAAGAACATGCATCACAAGTAACAATCTATTATATTATTATTTCTATTGTGTTCATGGTGTGGGCTGGGGAGCGGGGGTTTCCAGGCAGACGGAAACCCCCCCTGCGTTTGCCTATGCCTGCGCTCCGCCCCCCAAACGACTTGCTGCGGCTTGGCAGAAATACGAGCGAGATCGCAGGACCCGTTCTATACATGCGCAGAAAGAGTCCTGTACATAGGCAATTCTTTGATAATCAGAAAACCGCTTTAATCCACTCACTGGCACCCAGACCTGAATCAGGCCCTAAACCTGTAAGCACAGCTGAATGTGATAGAGGATTTGCTCCTGTGTAAGGTATTAAATGAGGCAGGACACACTAATACCTCTTTTCCACCAAAAACCCAGGTCCGACCTGGGTTTTTGGACATGGTTCCAACCCAGGTCAGACCCATTTACAATGCACTTTCGATCTGGGTTACTCCCAGGTCAGCCCTGTTCACACTGTACTCAGGTCTGCCCTGCTAAATCTGTGAGGTCATAAAAAGTGGGAGGTGAATGCTCCACAGCCACCAATCAGCTCATTTTAGACATGACCCAGGTCAGATAACCCTGGTTGCACTGTTTACACTGCACCATTACCCGGGTCCATCCTGGGTCCAACCCAGGTAGCTACCTGGGTTGGATTGCTGGGTCACTTGGCCTGGGTTATATTTCAGCAAATAGCATCAATATTAGAGGATTATAGGCAGGTTTTAGTAGGTATTGGTAGGTGCGTATAGAGGTAGTAGTCCAGTATCCTTAGTTGGGGGCTCGTAGAGTGAGGTCACGTACCTATTCACATGATATACCTACGGTTATCGATATCTCACCAAAGGGTGGATAGTGGCCACATGCAGTTTTACCTGCAACCACTCAGTGCTGAGAGATCGCTACCCGTTATCGTGTGAGCAAGGGACGCTGACTAGAATCCAGGGACAAGTAAGGAAAAAGTTTGTCTTCCTTTGTTGATAGTATTTTACGCTAAAAAGGGTGTCGCAGTATTGCGCATGCGGCTGAGTTGCATTTTTGCGTGTGCAATAGAGACGCACTTTTGCGTACGCAGCTCATGTTAGGTCATATGGTTGTGTAATGGTCGCATTATTGTGTATGCGACTAGTCGTACAATAGCGTATACGTACTTCCGGTAGTGCTGCCACGTGTTTGAACAAAGCTGTTGAGTTTACATTCTTTCAATTATTGCCAATAACTGGGTTAATGTGTATTTTCCTGCGCAGGAAAAAAGTGTGTAACTGTGAGTACTTGTTTAGGGTGTAACACGGGACCTAAATGTTAAGGGTATCGTAGGACCCTTAAGTGCTAGGCGCAGGAGTTGGCCTAGTGACTCGGTAGCAGCTTACCGTTTACATTACACAAAGCAGGTGTATGGTTTGTTATTTTTGTTAGGGTTCGGCTCCCAGCGTGATTATAGCGTTCAGTAATCAATGTGTGTGATCTGTTAGGCTTATTTGAACACTATAATTGAACCGCATAATTTTGGTTAAATTGTGATTGTGAGCTGGTGGGAGGGTGGACGAAATCAACTGTAACACAAAGGGTACACAAAGGGTACTTTGCTGCCCCCTAGCAGCTGAAAGGTAGTCAAAAAGGGATTGCTGAACGGAAACGGCCTTTACTTCCGTAGGTGAGTAGAAGCGTCTAGAAGTCCTCCATAAGGTTCCTGGATACACCCTTTTTCAAAGGCGTCCGTAGGTAAGTGAAAGTATCTTAATTGTCTTTCACCAGTTTAAATTTTTATTGAAAAACGTAGGAGTTGTCACAAGATGAGAGCCACGCAAACAATAGAAATGTTAGACAATGATGTGCTGCTAATGGAAGCGCCACTTGGATCGGCCCGTCGTATTATGCATACTAAGTACGGTACTTATGCAATAAGGTATTGTGACGTATGGTTTAAAATTACGATGAAGAGTGCTAGACCGTTTCCCAGGATTGGTAGTTTTGATAAAGATGTATTGGATAATGTCCGGGATCACATCAGTCTGATGCGTTCGAGAGAAAAAGGTAAAATATTATGAATGTTTAAAGTTGTGGCAGCATGAAGGGGATGCGTGGCTTAAAATGTGCAAGTGATGCAAACTAGCGTTGCGAATGCATTGCCAGCAAATACACCCGCGGCGCTGGATTGCAATACATGCGAGCCACAAAATGGCGCACACATGCGGCAAGGTAGCATTGTGGAAGGTATTGCAAGTAGTTCACACGCACCACCGCCACCTTATGTGGATGGGGGTGCAGGTACAGTCATTGTAACAAGCAATTTGTACCCTCTCTTAAGTAACCATAAAGAAAATGTTTCTGATGTGGATGATGAGCCTATTGTTATGTCTGCAGTTTCACATGATGTACACATGTTAGATGCGGCACCACGACAAGCCCAAGTGGTGCCACCATCTCCATCAGTAACAGCACAGGAAGTGTTAAACTCCTCTGCGCCCGTGGAGGAAGTTGTTAATACTATACGTTGCAGCAACAGACTAAACCCCCAGCCAGGTAACAAGGTCAAAGGTAGCACTGCGGCCGGTCTGCATCCCATTCGGACAATCACTGTTCCGAATGGGAATGCGGATGCGAATGGAGTTGTACCTACAAGGGATGTGGTAATGCATTGTCCTTGGACAAGAGCAGAGCTAAATTTCATCATAAATGATTTCCCCGAACCCAAGAAGGAATTAGCCAAATGTCAAAGATTTTTGAGAAATTTGGGTAGTTCTCATGAGCCCACCAATAAAGATTGGCGGGTGGTGTTAAGGGCCTGTCTACCACACAATATCGACGTGACAAAATTTATCACGTATTGTGTATTGGATGGTGACGTTCCCTTAACAGACCAAGTAAACCAAGGTAACATTACCCGTATTATAACTCAATTGGGTGTATATTTTCCAGTAGTAGTTAACTGGAAAAAAATTTTCACCATAAAGCAAAAGGAGAGTGAATCTGCAGAAGATTATTGCGACCGGGCTCTGCAGGCTATCACCCAGTACACTGTGGTAGAGGATATTAAAGATAGCATTCACCACAGGGGAATGATTGTCACCATACTCATGGATGGCCTTAAAGAGAACCTAAAAACCCGGGTTCAGACCTCACAGCCTGGCTGGAGGGGAGTCACAATAGATACCCTCATAGAATCCGCCATAGAACATGATAAAAACATCTCAAAGTAGAGAGAGACCCAGAGCGAAAAACTAATGGCTGTCAGTATTCAAACTCTGGAAGGAATGACGGTAACATCACAGCGAGCAGATACACTTGCACCCACACACACACCTACACCTGAACAGTTATACGCCCTCACTAATCCTCCACCACAGCAAACACAGCCCTATCCCACTTATCCTACACAACCACAAGTCCCATACTACCCACAAACTACATATTCCCCACCATATCCTTACCCTCAATATCCTTACCCATACCTGCCACTTCCCCCTCCTGCTCAACCCGCACAACAACCCTTTCCTTCATCCAATCCACGAACATGCTTCAATTGTAACCAGCCAGGACATGTAAGTAGCAACTGTACGGCAAAAAGGGTAGGACCCCCAAATCAAGGAAAACTTGTATATCCCCATAAGGGATATGCACAGAGACCAGCAAATGTCCAACAGGCACCAGCTCCAATTGTGGCCGTTAATGTTTTATTGGAGAGTGGGAGCCAACGCTAGGGGTCAGGTCATACCTGTAGTCTACAGATAGTCAGGTTAACGGGAGGTGCTAGGGAAGAGCCAGTCATGATGGTTGATGTAGCTGGTACTAAATATCCTTTTCTTGTAGACACAGGGGCGACCAGGTCAGTGATAAAATCTCCTGTTAATTTACAGGTAACAAACGAGACAGTACCAGCAATGGGTAAAACAGGTAAAGTGCATTATCCTTTAACAAAATCCACAGAGGTTACTATCGGGCCACTGCATACTAGGCATTCTTTCCTTCTGGCTGCAGCGGCTCCTACTAACCTACTGGGAAGAGATTTGTTATGTAAGATATATTGCATATTATGTGTCATATATTGCACCGCTGATTGTGTATTTCTAGATATCCCAGAGAGAGTTGCGCACGAGGTGAGGGATATATTGGACACTCCCCAAAGGATAATGTATGTCACAATTGGTGTCTGCGAGTTACCTGTCTCAGGTGGTGATCGGGTTTCAACGGAGGCCGGCAAGACTGGAATCACAGATAATGTAGATAGCTCTATTTATAAGACTTGTGTAGCAGTGAAAACTACCTTTGATGATAAATGACAGGAACTGGAGGGACCGGACTGGGACCGGCAGGAAGACTTGTTGAATTGAACTGATGAACTAAGAACTTGACTCTGGACTGGAACAACGTGGATAGAACTGATGAGCTTGGAACTTGACTCTGGACTGGAACAATGTGGATAGAACTGATGAGCTTGGAACTTGACTCTGGACTGGAATGTGACAATGGCTGAAGGGAAGTCAGGTAATGCTGAGATGAGGGCTAAACAGGGTAATCTGGAAATGCTGTGACAAGGTTGGAACTCAGGTGCAGGCTGGATAGGATAATTGGGAATAACAGGTTTCAGGAAGGAATGGGTAGGTTTGGGAATTTTAGGTTCAGGGAGGGAGTAGGTAGGTAAAGTGGCAGGAGTTGATCCACAGCAGGAAGCAAGGCAGCAACAACAATCAAAGCTGAGAACAGGCTACAGAGATTATCATCTTCTGAAACGATATTTGCAGGAGACGCTGAACAGGAATCATGATCAGATTTTGTAGTACAAGACACTTCTCCCTTATAACAGGAACTTGAAACCCCCTCCTGAGGCATGAGACTTGAGACCCTCTCCTGGGGTGCGAGACTTGAGACCCCCTCCTGGGGCGCGAGACTTGAGACCCCCTGCTGGGGTGCCAGACTTGAGACCCCCTGCTGGGGAATAGGACTTGAGACCCCTTGCTGGGGTACGAGACTTGAAACCCCTCCTGGGGTACGAGACTTGAAACCCCCTCCTGGGGTACGAGACTTGAAACCCCCTCCTGGGGTGCAAGACTTGAGACCCCCTCCTGCGGCGCGAGACTTGAGACCCCCTCCTGGGGCGCGAGACTTGAGACCCCCTGCTGGGGTGCCAGACTTGAGATCCCCTTCTGGGGAATGGGACTTGAGACCCCTTGCTGGGGTACGAGACTTGAAACCCCCTCCTGGGGTATGAGACTTGAAACCCCCTCCTGGGGTACGAGACTTGAAACCCCCTCCTGGGGTGCGAGACTTGAGACCCCCTCCTGGGGCGTGAGACTTGAGACCCCCTCCTGGGGCGCGAGACTTGAAACCCCCTCCTGGGGTATGAGACTTGAGACCCCTCCTGGGGCTGCTGACTGGAGTCCCCTGCTGGGATAGGCAGAATCCGGGCTGGGACCGGAACGGGCAGATTCCGGGCTGGGACCGGAACGGGCAGAATCCGGGCTGGGACCAGAACGGGCAGCATCCGGGCTGGGACCAGAACGGGCAGCATCCGGGCTGGGACCAGAACGGGCAGAATCCGGGCTGGGACCGGAACGGGCAGAATCCGGGCTGGGACCGGAACGGGCAGAATCCGGGCTGGGACCGGAACGGGCACTGAGACGTTGACACTTGGAACCACTGCTGGAGTTGCAAAGGAAACAGTCTTTAATGAAGTGGTCAGAACTCCCACAATAGAGGCAGAGCTGTAAATCTTTGCGCCGCTGGCGTTCGGCCACAGAGAGCTTGGGGCGTGGGTAACTACGATGTCTGACATTACTTAGTTCGGAAGAATCCTTGTTTCCTAGGGATTCCAAGGCAGAGGTTTTAGTCGAGACAAAGGCAGCTCTAAGAAATTAAGGAATGATCTGAAAAATTTTGCTGAGTAGAGCCTGAAGCTGTTCCAGCAGTCGATGGAAGGTAGTTAGGGGTTCAGGTAAGGTTTGGGTAACATCTAGCCGGTTATTCAGGATTTTCAAAAGCTGTAGCACTTGATGCTGTACGGCCTCCTGTGAATCCAAGCGGGTGACCAGGTTACGGAAAGCATCTAGTCCCTTAACAGGTGCTTGATCCGCCACCATCGTTGGGCCTGAACATTCTGTCACAATTGGTGTCTGCGAGTTACCTGTCTCAGGTGGTGATCGGGTTTCAACGGAGGCCGGCATGACTGGAATCACAGATAATGTAGATAGCTCTATTTATAAGACTTGTGTAGCAGTGAAAACTGCCTTTGATGATAAATGACAGGGACTGGAGGGACCGGACTGGGACCGGCAGGAAGACTTGTTGAATTGAACTGATGAACTAAGAACTTGACTCTGGACTGGAACAACGTGGACTTAACTGATGAGCTTGGAACTTGACTCTGGACTGGAACAACGTGGACTGAACTGATGAGCTTGGAACTTGACTCTGGACTGGAACAACGTGGATAGAACTGATGAGCTTGGAACTTGACTCTGGACTGGAACAACGTGGATAGAACTGATGAGCTTGGAACTTGACTCTGGACTGGAATGTGACAATGGCTGAAGGGAAGTCAGGTAATGCTGAGATGAGGGCTAAACAGGGTAATCTGGAAATGCTGTGACAAGGTTGGAACTCAGGTGCAGGCTGGATAGGATAATTGGGAATAAAAGGTTTCAGGAAGGAATGGGTAGGTTTGGGAATTTTAGGTTCAGGGAGGGAGTAGGTAGGTAAAGAGGCAGGAGTTGATCCACAGCAGGAAGCATGGCAGGGTGACACGTTGCAGGTTTACAGAGTGCCAGGGACCAACCAGGAGTAGGACTAGCAGCAGAGCACAGGCCAGGTATTGCTGTAACAGGATGTCTGGATACCAGGTATTACTGTAGCAGGTTTTCGGGATGCACCAGGGGTTGCTGTCAGCAGGCTTACTGGATTGCCAGGTTTGGCTGTAACAGGTTTTCTGGAAGCACCGGGGGTTGCTGCCAGCAGATTTACTGGATTGCCAGGTACAGCTGAAACAGGTTTTCTGGATAGTGCCAGGGATTGCTGTAGCAGGTTTCAGGGATATACTTGAATGCAGGAATAGCATGAACCATACACCACGGGAAGACGAGATGTTCAGGCCCAGAATGCCATCAGGGGAGGATATATATATCATGGGTCTGGCAGCAATTGGTGGATAGGGACAGGTGGTCTGGCAGTAGCATTCTGAGTGGTGGAAGGCACAACATGCAGAGGGAGTATTCATCTCTGCAGCTCTGAGAATCAGAGCCACACCTGCGATTCCAATCAGGGCTAGCAGTGCTCACAGACAGAGGAGAGGCCAGGTGCAATAATCACTGTGACAGGAATGCATAGAGAAGTCAGAGCAGAACCCCCAGGAGAACTACACACACAGATCCATGGGGCAGCTGACAGGGGTAAGTCTCAAGGCAAAAAGGTGACAACTAGACAGGGTCGTGACAATGTATCACTCTACCAGTGTAAATGAAAATCCATCTCAGGTAGATCAAATGTTATCCCAAATTCCAGATTCACTTTGGACCAAGGATGGACAGGACACTGGATTAATGGCAAACGTAAGCCCTGTAATGGTAACTTTAAAAGGCGGTAGGCAAGCTCCAAAAATTCCCCAGTACCCACTGAAACAGGAGGTAGAATTAGGGGTTTATCCAATAATTGAGCGATTATTACAACAGGGAATTTTAGTTCGTACAGCTAGTGTAGCCAATAGTCCCATCTTTCCGGTAAAGAAGAGTGGTGGGAGGGGTTATAGACTGATACAAGACCTTAGACGTGTTAATAAGGTAGTAGAGAGCCAATTTCCCGTAGTGCCAAATGCAACTGTCATTCTTATGCAGATCCCACCAAATGCAACCCATTTCACTGTCATTGACCTCTGTTCTGCTTTCTTCTCTGTGCCTCTTCACCCTGACTGTCAGTACTTATTCGCTTTCACATACAGGGGAGTACAATACACATGGACACGATTGCCATAAGGTTGCATAGACAGCCCCAGTATCTTCTCCCAGGCCTTACACAACTGTTTACAATCTTTCCAACCTGCCAATGGATCTGTTCTAATTCAATATGTGGACGATTTATTGCTATGTTCTGATTCGTTTATGTCATGCTTAAATGATACTAAACTTTTGTTGCTTCACCTCTCGCAAACAGGACACAAAGGCCCTCATTCAGAGCCGTACGCTCTGAGCAGAGCGCACGCTCTGAATGAGGGCCGGGCTCCATTTTCATGGAGCGTCCTCCTGGACGCTCGTATAGCTGTGGGTCACCACCCACAGGCTATACGAGCGTGCTTTGTGATGGCCGCGATGGTCGAGACCATCGTGACCATCGAATTTGTGAGCCGGAGCCTGCGGTTGAGGTTTTCACCCGCAAGCTCCGGAGTGATTTTGGCTCTATCAGAGCCAAAATCACTCCCACTGACATCACTAGTGATGTCAGTGGGCCGGCTTCTGACGGGAGGCGTTCCCGTGGGAACGCCCCCATCAGGGAGGCACGCCCCCGGCACGCCCACCAAAGGGGGCGTGCTGTCAATCAACATTGACAGCACGCCCCCTTTGATCGGACACAACGAGCGAAGGACTTTCCTTCGCTCGTCGCGTCTGGCGCATGCGCACGACGGAGCTCCCTCCGTCGTGCGCATGCTCAGTGCATAACATCGACCCACTTGCGAGCGGACAGCCGCTCGCGAGTGGGTCTGAATCAGGCCCAAGGTTGCTAAGGACAAACTACAGCCGTGCCAATCCAGAGTAAAATATTGGGGACACTGCCTAACCCAGGGGTTATGACATCTCACAAATGACAGAATTCAAGCTATATAGAACTGCCGCAGAACCAACAGCAAATTCGTACCTTCTTGGGAATGTGTGGATACTGTAGAATGTGGATCCCAGGTTTTTCTATTTTGGCCTTGCCTTTACAGGACTTAGTCTCTTCCTCAAAGCCCGATTGTGTCATACACACAGAGGAAACAGAGCAGGCTTTCATTAATCTTAAAGATAGTCTGACAAAAGCACCTGCATTGGGAATACCTGATTATGAAAAACCCTTTGATTTGTATTGTACGGAAGCCGATGGTTGTGCTGCAGGTGTCCTCACGCAAAAACATGGTGATGCCAGTAGACCCGTAGCATACTACAGTGCCCAATTGGACACTGTAGCAAGATCACTCCCAACGTTTTTAAGAAGTGTAGCAGCAAAGGCTCTATTGGTGAGTAAAAGTGAGGACATAGTATTGGGCCATGATATGATTGTCTACACTCCCCACGCTGTATCTGCTCTGCTGAACGCTGCCCAAACCAGACATGTTTCTTCAGCTAGGTTTACCAAATGGGAACTAGCTCTAATTGCACCTGCAAACATTACTGTTAAACGATGCAGTACGCTGAATCCAGCAACGTATTTACCATATGTGCAACATGATGTACAAAGGGTGGAAGGAGACGAGCTGCTGGTGGGAAGTGAGTTCAGCGGACATAACGATACAAGCGATTGTATGGAATATCTGAATCAGACCTTTACTGCTAGACCTGACATACATGACACACCTTTAGAGAACGTGGATGTGACATTTTACACGGACGGGCGTTGTCATAGACAAACAGACACAGGTGAATTATGTACAGGTTATGCTGTTGTAAATGACACAGACATCATAGAAGCTGAACCTCTTGGGCCTCCTCACTCAGCCCAGGTGTCAGAGTTAGTAGCACTAAGAAGACCGTGTGAACTGGCAGCAGGCAAATCTGCTAACATTTACACTGACTCTAGGTATGCGTTCGGAGTCGTGCACGATTTTGGAGCTCTATGGCGTCTGAGAAATTTTATGACAGCAGCAGGCACACCAGTTGCACATTCCAGACACATAAAACATCTTTTATAAGCAATCCAACTGCCCGCAACAGTGGAAGTAATTAAGTGCAAAGCCCATACATGTGAGAGTGACCCGGTGTCACTGGGCAACAACAGAGCCAATGACGCTGCAAAATGGGCAGCAGGGTTAAAAATGTTTTTCCCAACAGAACAAATTATGTCTTTCCAAACAATTGATATGCTGAAACTAATTGAGATGCAAAATTTGTGTTCAATCCAGGAAAACTCGATCTTGAAGTTCAAGGGATGTGGGCAGGAGTCCTCCGGGCTCTGGAGGGATGGACAAGGTAAGCCAGTAGCCCCCAAAGCATATTACCCCAGCCTGGCTGAGGCAGCACACGGTCTGACTCATCTGGGAAAGCAAGGTATGTGTAAATTGGTGAGAGCATACTGGTGCGCACCAGGTTTTTCTTCACAAGCAGAAAAGAGAGCAATGTCCTGTCTGACCTGCTTGAGGAAGAACATAGGGAAAGCGATCCCTACTGAACCATCCCACATTCCACCGACTGATGGACCTTTCCAGGTAATACAAATTGATTTAATCCAATTACCACCCTGCAGGAATCTCAAGTATGTATTAGTGTGTACTGACGTATTTTCCAACTGGGTTGAGGCCTTCCCAGTGGCCACTAATACTGCTGCGTTTACTGCCAAGAAAATAGTACAGGAGTTTGTATGCAGATATGGTATCCCTAAAATTATTGAGAGTGATAGGGATACCCATTTCACAGGTGATGTTTTCCAAAACATGTGTAAACTGATGGGTGTCAATAGTCGATTTCACACCCCCTACCGACCGCAGGCCAGCACCAAGGTAGAGAGGATGAATGGGACTATTAAAAATAAGTTAAGTAATATCATGGCAGAGACTGGACTAGGATGGCCAGAAGCATTACCGTTAAGGACCACTCCTAGACCTCCTCTGAATCTGTCCCCATTTGAAATATTGTTCGGTAGACAACCTCATTTGATTATAAGTCCACAGGAAGACCTGAAGGGTAACAACGAGGTAACTGTAAAGTATCTTATATCAATGAGTAAACAGTTAAAACAGCAACAGCAGAAACTGAAATTGTTGTCCCATGATATGCCTGAAACTAAATGTCATGATGTTGCACCAGGAGAATATGTTATGATCAGAAATTTCTTGCGTTCAGGTTGTTTGACTGATCGGTGGGAAGGTCCGTACCAGGTGCTGCTGACAAGTACTACATCTTTGAAGGTGGCTGATAGAGATACCTGGGTCCATTCCACTCACTGCAAAAAGGTCAACCAACTGGTGGAGAAACAAGGCTGATAACGTGGACCTGTCTTTCGCAAGCTTGTTCCGGGAGGATTGAAAAGGTCGTAGTGAGATACCTGAACTAAAAGAAATTTGCAGGTCTTTGTTGTGACAATGGACTGGCCTGCTGTGTTCATTTTCATATTCTCTTCTAGAGTGTTCACCATCCTGGTTGGTTCGGGAATGTCCGGTTTCTGTGTCTGGGGACCGATAGAGGAGATGGGAGCTGATGGCAGCGCTGATGGAGTGGAGTCAGGAGGAGTGCTATGCCAATCAGGGGAATGTTTGACCAATCTTAGTACTGTAATTGTTAAAAGAGCTGTTATTTTGGATACTCGGGAACGGTGTGGAGGTTCATCATCTGAATATTCTTGTATTTGTGAGTTTTGTGGGTCCCTAGTTGATGAGAACTGTATCCAAAGGTGCCAACCTAAATATAACCCGTACTGGGGTGGGTATCCTTTAGAGGATTATCATAGCATGATAGGCAAAGTTTTAAACCAAACTGATTGTGGGGTGTGCTCACATGTGCCACAGTGTCAACATAATGTAAGGTTGGTGCCATTTCCGCTGAATACCACGGAAATTTTAGAATTGCAAAAAAAGAAAACCTTGGATGGAAAATTCCTCTCATCCAAACCACCTCATTTCAAATTATATCAATTCCAAGCAGATAGATCACTTTTGTGTTTGAACATAACCAACTCCAATAAACCAGGGAATTGGGATGTGACGGGGAATAATCAGACGATGACCTTCTCACTGAGAGCTGATAATGAGTCTACAAATCATGATCTGTTATGCTCAATTTAATCTAATGGGAGAAGCTTTAGGTATCGTTATACATTGAGTTCCACCAAAGAAATTCTTGGTAAGGTACCAGATGGATATTGTGCTAAGATAATACAACCAGAAACTTGCATGTACTAGATGGAAGAGCCTGAGATAGGACTGTTTGCAAGGGAAATGTGTTTAATGATAATGATGCATTCTATTCCTTATGTTCTCCCCGATAATGTATATTTTATATGTGGCAGAAAAGCGTATAAGTGGCTCTCCCCGAGCTCCGAAGGTTTGTGTTACCTGGGAAGAGTAGTCCCAGAAGTTATGACCCTCACACATATTGAAATGCTCGTTATTCGTCAAAACACACCATCACCATATCTTCACACACAGTATGAACACAGAGGCAAAAGAAATATGATACTTGGTGACTTGCATAAAGCCACTCAGTTAATTAGTGAGACAACTGGCTTTCAAGTTTTAGTAGCATTGGATCCCACCAGGATCGCTCGGGGTACACTAAATTTTAGATATATTCAGGATCTTGCTAAATTGATAGATAATATCACCGAGATGTATGATGACACTTTCAGGTATACAGGTAGAGAATTGCGAGCATACAAGAACTGGTGCAACACAGGCTAGTGTTAAATTACTTAACCGCTGTCACTGGAGGATATTGCGTAACTTTGGCCACCCAATTCGGATTGAAGTGTTGCACCTATGTCACCAATGATACCAGCGATCCCAAGGAGGTAATAGATCAAAAGATGGATGAAATTCTGCAGCTGAAATGGGAATTTTGGAAGAACCATAATGCTTCAGTGGCTGAAGTAGAGGAAAAGGTAGAGGAATGGGTGTCATGGTTGAACCCCGTAAAATGGTTCTCAGGCCTAGGGAAATGGGCCCAGGAAATGATTGCAAGCATAGGCAACTTCCTGATCCTTATACTGGTCATCATCATAGTAATTGGCATATGTGTCCGATGTGCTCCTATTGTGTTGAAGTGTGGAAAATGCAAAATAAAGTAAAATGAAGGAATGAAATTATGATGGTGGTCAGTAATGACAATATGAATACTGAGGTAAATATAGAACTGCATTACAACCCTGAACGTGGGAATACCATCATATAGTGTATTATGTTTAGACGTGCATGAAATGTATTATTATTAAAATGTTATTTTTAAACATCTCAAGTAATGTAAGTCCCTGATCCCCCTTAAGACTTCCCTTATAGGATTGATACATCCCCACATCATTCCCATGATCTTCCAAGATCCGCGGTGTGCTTATAATGGTAGCTTTATCTCCCCTCCCAGAGACACATTATTGATAGATTAAGAACCACCTTATGCCATCCCATAATAACATTAAATTATATATGTATGTATGCCTAAAATTAATTTTAACATCAGGATGTGATAGCATGTTGTTCACTATCAAAGGGTGGACTGTTGAAGCTGGATAATTGGCTGAGACAAGATCAGCTCAAAATAAGATCGAAACAACGCCATCTTGTGAATGGCCGTAAGACACCATTTTGGAAATGAGATCGGCAAGGCGCCATTTTGCGAATGGCCGCTCAGCGCTATTTAGCTAAACTCACACGTAAGTACATATGGTGATGCTACTATTAACATTAAGCGATCGCATCTTTTGCCTTACCTCATACACACATTAATACACAGAGTTGCACTGTTAAAATGTCGCACATTAGCGAATGCATAAGGCCCAGCATGCGAACGCTTTCCATAAGCTTAGTGCGCACGTTTCTGCACAAAGCTAACTAGCGTCTTTACCCATATCCCTAATACTTACATAATGCACACTTACACAAAAGGTTCAATAGCTATAAAGTAAAAGAAGTTTTATTCATTTATTACAAATGCTGTGAAATAAAGACTATTTTGGTATCTAAGGTTTAATACGTGATAAGTAAGCCGTGTTTGGTATTATTCTGATTTGCACTCTCTCAATAGCTTCCCGGTATCTCAGTGCGGATATCGCAACATGCATTCGCAACTTATGGACCGTAGAGACTTAAAGTGCCAGAATGTACATTGTAAAACCAACAGCCAAGATTTGCATGAGGCGGAAAATGGAGGCAGCAAGCTGTTAGAGGCTGTTCTGTGTCCATTTGAATCAACCTGTTAAATGCCCTGTAACATGCGTACCACGATGGGGAACCAATGGGATCAGCAACAAACTTCTCTATTGTGTTGTCTATTTCAGGAAGGGTATAAATGTGTGGGTTGTGACCCCAGTCGGGAGTCTTCTTGCTGATTGACGGAGGTTATCTTGCTGATGCCGGGATCTGGTCCAGAGCGTGTGCGTATGTATGACTGTATCTTGGGTCTGTATAATTCTTTGCGCTAAATTGTACTTAGATCACAGCATGTAACTGACTGTACTTTACTTGAATAATACTTTGTGCTTTGGAAACACATGTTCAAGGTCTAAAGTCTTTATTTCACTGTATGACTGCGTACTCAAATAGCATCAATATTAGAGGTTTATAGGCAGGTTTTAGAAGGTATAGGTAGGTGCGTATAGAGGTAGTAATCCAGTATCTTTAATTTATATAAGGGGGCATGGGAAGGGTATTATTTATATAATGGGGCATGGGATGGGTATAAATTATATAAGGGGGCATGGGAAGGGCATTATTTATATAATGTGCGAATGGAAGGGCATTATTTATGTAATGAGTCACATAGTTGTATACAATTCTGCATACTAGTGACTACCCGCATTTATTTCCCTGCATTACTGTAGTTAATAACGCTCTCAAGCAGGATCACAATTTTGACAATTTAGGATATGCAATAATGACATATCTGAGCGAGCTATGTGTTAATTAAATGTATAAAAAGTTAATTTGCCAATTCTACTTAAACAAGCTCTGTTCATCCATCCAGCCTGTGAATGATCTGCCCGTTCCTTTCCTATCCCTGACACACTCCCATTCTATAGGGCGCTCTAAGTACTCTCACGGACTGGTTCATTAACTTGTCACAAAGATCATTTACAAGTTACATGTGTGTTTACTTACAAAGTATTGGAATCCATTAGTTCATTTGGGTATCATTGTTCTAGTTTTAGCTGTGTGGGTGCTGGTGGTTTTGTTAATTAGTTGTCAGACAGAACAAAGTAAAACGTTCTGGCCTGAGATCAAAGTCTTAGGGTTCTGAGAGGAGCGGTTCAAAGAATTTAACTCCACCGCTGAAGACCCGGGAGAGCTGGTCTGTGCTTTCATCGCGTCATTCAATCACTGCGCTACTGTAGCATGTGTTCACAGTCTTTCCGTACTACCACTTGTGTCTGTTCCTTCTTCCTCCTTCCTCCCCTAGCTGCCCTTCCTATGAGCTAAGGCTCGGTACTGGTATGTTTAAGAGGATCCTATGGTAGCTTCCGCATTAAGATTATTCTGCCATCAGTAAATCATGAAAGTGAGTTTTATTCATTATTATCAGAGCCGGCCCTAACCAATTTGGTGCCCTAGGCAAGATTTTCTCTGGTGGCCCCAGCAGGAATCCCAGGTTCTCCCCTCGCAGCACACTGCTGTAACTAAAGAAAAAAGGGACAGGTTTTAGGGGAAAGTTCCTTATACCCCCACTGCAGAAAACATTCTATAGGGCAAATTCCACCCTCTCTGCACAGCACCCATCACCCAACACAGCACCCCCTACAGCACAGATTACAGAACAGCATCCCTAACCCACCACAGCACCCCTCACAGCACAGATTATAGCACAGCACCCCTCACAGCACAGCAACCAGTACAGTACCCCTCTCCCAGCACCTCTCACAGCACCCGTGGCCCAGCACAGTACCCCTCACAGCACAGATTACAGCACAACACCCCTCACAGCACAGATTTACAGCACAGCACCCATCACCCCTCACCCAGTAGAGCACCCATCACCAAGAACCCCTCACACAGCACAGGTCACAACACCAACCACCACTCACCCAACACCCCTCTTTCAGCATGGCAACTGTCTCCCAGTACAGCACCCCTCACCCAGCACAGATCACAGCACCCAACACCACTCTCCAAGCACAGTACCCCTCACTCAGCACAGCACCCATCACCCCTCCCCAACACCTCTCCCAGCACAGCACCCATTACCCCTTGCCCAGCAACACACCACAACACCCCACAGCCAGCACAGCGCAGTCAGCACCCATCACTCACAGTACAGGCATACCCCCACACCCCACCTGCTGCATATAAGTTTACAGGGCACCCATGTAGGCTGTTGTAGCACATCTCAGTAGAATGGTAGCTGATGGTTGCACCTTGTTGTTACTTCCTACCCCCTTCTATCCTGGTGACATCATCATCACTAGTGCACACACTGGGGGCCTGATTCAGAGCTGCTCGTAAGCAGCCGCTCGTTCGCTCTGAGCGATGTTCGCACAACTGCGCATGCGTTTGGGTCGTAATGCACATGCGGAAAACAGTCATTGCGGTCGAAAATCATGCGCTCGTAAAACAGCAAGGGGCTGCTAATTTGAGTGACAGAATGTACTGTTTGTGGGTGGTAACAGGGGAAGGTGCTTGAAAATGGGGGAGTGGAGATCCGAACGCAGGCGTGCCAAACGGTCAAAAGGGCGTTTAATGGGAGTGCATAATTAGTAAAGGAGCGTCATCGACCACGTCACTTTGTTGTCTTTTAGCCTGAACTGCTCGCAGTGATAGCGGTAAGAAAAATCTACCACAAGCACCTGAGCAGTGTCCTATTCCCCTGGGCCCCACTCCCAATATCTCTCCCCCTTTCTCCCAAAGCATAAACACCCTGAGTCCCCACTCCCCATGTGTTTCTGCCTTCTGCACTCCCCCCAATAGCAGTGTCCTCAACCCTGAACTCCCACACACCCTTGTCTCTGCCTCCCCATAACAGGTAATCAGCCCCCACATATATCTGCCTCCTCCTCCCCCCATAGCATTATCATCAGCTCCCTGAGTCCCTACTTCCCATGTCTTTCTCTCACCCTTCCACAGCAGTGCCATCAGCCCCCACTCCCCATATGTATCTGCCTTCCCCCTCCCCCATAGCAGTATCATCAGCTCCCTGAGCCCCTACTCACCATATGTCTTTGTCTCCCCCTCCCATAGCAGTGCCATCAGCCTCCACTCCCCAAATGTATATATCTCTCCCTCCCCCATAGCCGTATCATCAGCTCCCTGAGCCCCTACTCCCCATATGTCTTTGTCTCCCCCTCCCATAGTAGTGCCATCAGCCCCCACTCCCCAAATGTATCTGCCACCCCTCATCCAGCTCTTACCTTTATCCTGAGTGGTGGAGCTGAGTCTGTCAGCAGCTCCGTGGGTGCTGCCTGGCTTCTCCTCTGCACTCTGCAGTAGCTCGCGTCAGCCTCACAGGCAGAAAGTGAAAGTGAAACTAAAAACACTTCCTGCCTGTGAATGCCCTGCTGCTGCAGCCACCTGATCTCTCCTGCTGGCTGCCTCGGATTGCCGCACCTGAGCAGCTCAAAGAGAAAAAAAAATGACATCTGTCCCTAGGCTTGGGATGCCCCTAGGCATTCCAGTTGCCCCTAGGCATTTGCCTTTAATGCCTATGCCTAGGGCCGACCCTGATTATTATTGATGTTGTTATTTATATAACACTTTCATATTCTGCAGAACTTTACAGAGAATATTTAATCATTTACATCAGTCCCTGTCCCTGAAGAACTTACGCTCTATGGGCCTGAATCAGTGTTGTGCAGGTCTCTCACAATCGGTGTTGTGCACAAACCATCTCACCGATGGTGAGACCTGCGCATGTGCACATCTCCCACTGAGATCACTCACAGTTCCCCCAAGCCGCAGCCTGATGGACAAGCTGCGCAGCTTTTGGGTGCAGGTAGTGGGCGGGACCGGACCCGTTCCACAAAACGCCCCCTGTTTTCAGGGGTGTGCAGAGGCCAGAGTCTACATCTTCTGGCGCAAACTTCCTGGCCTACAGAGCTGCGAGGGGCAATCTGAGTAACGTCAGGGTTACTCAGATAGGCGACGGTCTGGAAGAGGTCCCAGTGCTGCTCCTTAGGACGCAGCACTCGGATCTGCGATGCAGTCAGGAAGCGTCTATTTACACTGGATGCCTCCTGCTGCATTACCATATTAGTTGTTCGGCATTGCACAGCCGCTTCCCTGCAGCTGTGCAATACTGTGCAACTCTGATTTATGCCCAATATTCCTTATCACATGCTAGGATTGATTTGAACAGACGTCTTTTGACCT
Source organism: Taudactylus pleione (assembly GCA_031769625.1). NCBI lineage: Eukaryota > Metazoa > Chordata > Amphibia > Anura > Myobatrachidae > Taudactylus > Taudactylus pleione. The sequence goes on along the minus strand of JAUIMM010000033.1, from coordinate 1,302,824 downwards.
AGCACAATGTTTTTGAACTGTGGGAGGAAACTGATGCTCCCCGGTCAAATTCACAAAATAGATGGTAAGAACATACAAACTCCACACTCATAGGGCTCTAGTCAGAATCCAACTTATGATCCCCGTGCTCTTTGGCAGCAATGCTAACCACTCTGCCACCACAAATTCAAGTTTCTTAATCAATATTCCTATTAATTATAACTAGTACTTTAGAACCATCATAAGCCGGCTAGCATTGCAGGGTCCCACCCATTCTCTCTCTGTCTTAGGCACCCCCCCTCCCATTCTCTCTCTCTCCTCTACTCCCAGTTGTCTCTGTTTCTTATCCCATTTCTCTCTCTCTTCCCCTAACCCTCCATTCTATAACTCTCTTCTCCCACCCCTTGCATTTCTCCCCACCCACATTCTCTTGTGTTCTTCCCCACCCACATGTTTTTCGCTGTCTCTCTTGGCTCAACCATCCATCTCTCACTCTCCCTCTTCTCATAACCTTATCTATTCTCTCTCTTCCCCCAAGACCACCCATTCTATCACTGTCTCTTCCCCCACCCTAGTTCTCTTGCACTTCTCCCCACCCATGTTTTTCGCTGTCTCTCTTGGCTCACCCATCCATCTCTCCCTCTAACCTTATCTACTCTCTCTCACTCTTCCCCCAAGCCCAACCATTCTCTCACTCTCTTTCATCTCCCCTTTTCTCTCTTTCTATCTCTCCACCCACATTGTCTCTCTCTTTTCCCCCCACCTACATTTCTCTCTATCATTACTGTTCTCTTGCTCACTTTCCTGTTTGCTGTTTCCCAATATATCAGCGCTGGCAAAAATATCCTGCATCTGACCGATATATTAGCCGATCACAGACCAATATTTGAAATGCATTGAGAGTGGGTTGCATGCTGTGGAAGGGACGTTTGAAGTCACTGTGTGAGGTGAGGCCACAACAGTTGGTGGCTGGCAGGGCCTATAGGAGAAGGGCGAGAAGAGGCTGTGATGTTCGGGGTAGCCGAGAGCTGGTATTGAGGACGAGGGATGTGGGCAGGGTTAACCACACTGAATGTCAGATGTGCCAGTGTTGTAGAAGAAGAGAAGTAGGCATAACTGACTGGACTAAATGGCTTGTTGGCAGGCTGCGGGCAGGTGGAGGTAGGCCGGATTCAGGTGGGGTGGGCCCTGTATCTCTCCAGCTGCCACTAAGATCTTTGAAGGGGGGGGGGGAAGGTTCACTCATCTCTAGTGCACATCTGTGGAGAAAGAATTTCAGCTCATTATAGAATAGATCATTATTATTACTATTATTATCCTCCCTTTTATCCAGTATTCCTTGATGGAAGTCTTCATGGAGCGCAATCCGTTAAAAATAAATATATATAATACATGTTGTAAGTACATGACACAATGAACTTTTCTTTAAACAATATTGGAGGTGGAATATAAAAGCTTCTCAGCTCCATGGTTACATAACTTGTGAGCACGACTGGTGATTTCAACTGAACCAGATAGCATGCCTTGTGATAGGCCTTCCAGTAGCCGATGGACCTTGCCTCCACGTTCAGGCTGTGGACACAAGTACTATCTATCTATCTATCTATCTATCTATTATGAATTCCTATTAATCTTTATACCCTGAAGTCGCTATTTAGCGTTGTAAGGTGCACAAGAAATAATTGCTTTCCAGACTTTGAGTGTGGTTCCAAAGCACAAAACGTATTATTGTATAAAAAGCATTCAGTTACACGCCTTGATCTAAACACAATTTAGCGCAAGAAGATTATACATATACAAGGTACAGTCGATACATACGCATGCGCTCTGGATCCAGATTTCCCGAGATCAAATGTGAAACCTCCGACAACAGAAAGAAAAAGATGACTAACTACCAGATATAGAGTGCTTGAATATATACCCTTCCAGAGATAGGCAATACAATAGAACGAGTTGGCATAATCCCATTGGTTCTTCCTCCTGGTTCTTCTGTTACGATACAGTTCATAGGTCAGTTTGTATTGTAATAGTTCAGTCCTCCAACGGCTCTTTGTGTGCATTTTCCCACCAAAGAACAAGTCTAAACTCACTAATAAACATTACATTACAGAGTACATTTCAATGCCTATCTCTCTATGATCCATAACTTGCAGACGCATGTTGCGATTTCCTTGCCGGTGGAACCGGAAATCTGCAAATAAACAGTAGTTTAGAATGGCACCAAACATGGACTGCTTATCATGTACTAAACCTTAGATACCAAATATATGTATTTCACAATAGACTTGATAACGAATAAAACCTTTAATATTAACCTTAATGCTAGGGAACCTTTATGTGTAAGTATGTAGTGTGTTGGTGTGGGGATATTAAGAAAAGACGCTAGTATGTGTTGTGCATCTACGTGTTTGTGGAGTACACCATGGTACGTGCTTTGCTGGGTTGTTCATATTATATGTAGTAATAAATGTACGTAGTTGTATAATGAGGACTTGTAACCTGGGGCAGTGGCAGACTCACAACGCTAATAATTATAACAGTGCTGTAGACAACGCAAAATGGTGTCATGTGAACAACACAAATTGGCCTCGTGCAGATATTGTTACAATTTAGGTCTCAGCCAACCATCCGGCTTCAACAGTCCACCCTTTGATAGCAAACAATATGCTATCACACTCTGATCTTAAATTTATTTTTAGGTTTACGCTATGACATATTATTTAATGTTATATTATGGGATGGCACAATGTGGTCATTAAACTCTCAATAATGTGTCCCTGGGAGGGACATAAAACTACCCTTATACGTACACGCGGATCTTGGAAGATCATGGGAAAGATGTGGGGATGCATTTATCCTATAAAGAAAGTCTTGAATGGGATTGGGACTTACATTATTTAGGATAACATTTAATAATACATTTCATGCATGGCTAAATCTATACATCATCTGATGGTACATTCTAGTTCAGAGTTGTAATACAGTTCTTCCTTGACCTTGGTATCCATAATATCATTGCTCATCACCATCATCTCGGTTTCTCGGTTCGCCCTGGTGCATTTTTCACACTTCAATTCACTAGGAACACATCTGACACATAAGCCAATTATCAAGATGACAATCAGTATAAGGATTAGGAACTTACCCACAGTGGCAACTAGTTCCTGGACCCATTCTCCTAGACCGGAGAACCACTTCACAGGGTTCAACCAAGTGAACCACTCTTCTACCTGCTCCTCTACTTCAATCAGTGAAGCATTATGGTTCTTCTGAAATTCCCATTTTAACTGTAGAATTTCATCCATCTTCCGGTCTATTACCTCCCTGGGGTCACTAGTGTTATTTGTGATATACGTGCAGCACTTGACACCAAATTGGGTGGCTAAAGTTACACAGTACCCTCCAGTGACAGCTGTTGAATAATTTAACACTAGCCTATGTTGCACAAGTTCTTTCTTATAAGCTTGTAACTCCCTACCTGTATACCTAAACATGTCATCATACATCTCAGTGATATTATCTATTAATTTAGCAAGGTCTTGAATATACCTGAAATTTAGAGTATCCCGAGCGATCCTGGTGGGATCCAATACTACTAAAACTTGAAAGCCAGTTGTTTCACTTATCAATTGTGTGGCTTTATGTACATCACCAGGTATCATGTTTCTCTTGTCACGGTGTTCATATTGTGTATGAAGATATGGGGATGGTGTGTTTTTATGGATACCAAGCATTTCACCATGTGTAAGGGTCATAACCTCTGGAATTACTCTTCCTAGGCAGCATAAACTTTCTGAACTCCGAGAGAGCCACTTATACGCTTTCCTTCCACATATAAAATATACATCATCAGGGAGTACATAAGGGATAGTATGCATCATTATCGTCAAACACATTTCCCTAGCAAGTGATCCTATCTCAGGTTCTCCCATTTGACTCATACAAGTTTCTGGTTTTATTACCTTGGCACAGTACCCTTCTGGTACCCTACCAACCATTTCCTTGGTGGAACGTAGTGTATATTTATACCGGAAGTGTCTTCCACCTAGTCTAATTGTGCGTAAAACTTCAAAATTTATAGGTTCATTATCAGCTCTAATGTGAGAAGGTCATCGTCTGGTTATTCCCAGTCGCCTCCCAAATTCCTGGTTTGTTGAAGTTGGTGATGTTGAAACATAAAAGTGATCTATCTACTTGGTACTGGTGGAGTTTAAAATGAGGTTGGACATAAGAAATTTTCCATCCAGTGCATCCCTTCTTTCCAATTCTAAAACCTCAGAGACATTCAATGGGAATGGCACTAATCCTACATTATTGCTGTCCTTGAGGCACGTGAGAGCACACCCAACAGTCAGTTTGGTTTAAAACTTTGCCCACCATGGTATGATAATCCTCTAAAGGATACCCACCCCAATACGGGTTATACTTAGGCTGGCACCGTTGGGTGCATCTCTCATCAATTTGGGACCCACAAAACTCACAAATACAATATTCCTCAGATGATAGACCTTCGCACTGTCTCCGAGTTTCTAGGCTAACAGATCTCTTAGCAATTACTGTACTGCATTTGGTCAGATACTCCCCCGGTTGGTTTAGCACTCCTTCTCCTAACTCCACTCCATCGATATCACCATCAGCTCCCCTCTCTGTCATCTGTTCTCCGTCACAGAAACCAGAAATCCCGAAACAAACTAGGATAATGAAATCTCTGGAAGAAGACACAAACGTAACCCCAGCATACCACTCCATTGCTGGAACAGTGATCTACAAATTTCTTTAGCTCAGGTATCTCACTGCAACTTTTAACCCTCCTGGAACAGGCTTGCAATTGACAGGTTTATGTTATCTGCCTCGACTCCGCCTTGTCTCCCCACCGGTTGGTTGATCTGTTTGCAGTGAGTGGAATGGACCCAGGTATCTCTCTCTGCCAGTTTCAAGGAAGTTGTACTCGTCAGCAACACTTGATACGGACCTTCCTATCGATCTGTCAGACAACCTGAACACAAGAAATTTCTGATCATAACAAATTCTCCAAAGCACAATAACTTATTATTATATAAAAAGCATTCAGTTACACGCCTTGATCTAAACACAATTTAGCCCAAAAAGATTATACATATACAAGGTACAGTCGATACATCTGGATCCAGATTTCCCGGCATCAAATGTGAATGAAACCTCCGCCAACAGAATGAAAAGGATGACTAACTACCAGATGTAGAGTGCTTGCATATATACCCTTACAGAGATAGGCAATACAATAGAACGAGTTGGCATAATCCCATTGGTTCTTCCTCCTGGTTCTTCTGTTACGATACAGTTCATAGGTCAATTTGTATTGTAATAGTTCAGCCCACAAACGGCTCTTTGTGTGCATTTTCCTGATGAAGAACAAGTCTAAACTGGCTAATAAACATTACATTACAGAGTACATGCCAATGCCTATCTCTCTATGATCCATAAATTGCAGACGCATGTTGCGATTTTCTTGCCGATGGAACCGGAAATCTGCAAATAAACAGTAGTTTAGAATGGCACCAAACATGGTCTGCTTATCATGTACTAAACCTTAGATACCAAATATATGTATTTCACAATAGACTTGATAACGAATAAAACCTTTAATATTAACCTTAATGCTAGGGAACCTTTATGTGTAAGTATGTAGTGTGTCGGTGTGGGGATATTAAGAAAAGACGCTAGTATGCGTTGTACGTCTACGTGGTTGTGGAGTATACCATGGTACGTGCTTTGCTGGGTTTTTCATATTATATGTAGTAATAAATGTAAGTATTTGTATAATGAGGACTTTTAACCTGGGGCAGTGGCAGATGCACGACGCTAATAATCATAACAGTGCTGTACACGAGGTATCGTGTAGGCAACGCAAAATGGTGTCATGCGAACAACGCAAAATGGCGTTGTGCAGATATTATTGTTACAATTTAGGTCTCAGCCAACCATCCGGCTTCGACACTATCTGTCTATCTATCTATCTATCTATCTATCTATCTATCTATCTATCTATCTATCTATCTATCTATCTATAAATCTATCTATCAATCTATGTGCTACAATCAAAAACTGCTGAGATCCCACCTGACATACAAACTGGAACTCAGTGCAGGCTGTCTTAAGGGGGAACCGCTAAAAGGGTAGTGCACATTTTGCCCTTTTAAAATGAGGCAGGGCGCAGCACCCCGCTAAAACAGCCTAGCGGGAACACTTTGGGTCTGATTCAGAGATGTACGTTCATCACGTCTGCGCAGGACACATTCAGCGCATGTGCAGAACGGGTCCTGCAATCTCCCTTGTAGACCCCCCCAAGCTGCAGTATTAACATGCTGCGGAGCGGAGCGGGGGCATGCCTGGTTGGCATTCCTGGAAAACGGAGGTGTGTTGCCTCCCTTTTCCTGGAGGGACGAGGCCAGGGCCAGTGGATGCAGATTTCTGGCCTCTTGCGTATCCAGGCACCGGCCAGGCAGTGGGAAGCTTCAGGTGTTCTGCACCTCTTTCTGCATTTGCATCTGAGATGGATGGTTTTGCACAGCCGCTTTTGTGCGGCTCTGCAAATCCATCCATCTCTGAATCAAGTCCTATGTCTCTTCTCTGCAATACACTCTGGGCACTAGGACCCAGAGTCACCTGGAGGTGTGACTTCCAACCTGAGGGGTTACTGCTCATGTGCTGCCAAAGTACTGTGCACTTAGCTCCTCAGAGTACTGCCTGTGTTAGGTATCATAGCCATCACTGTGACCTCAGCTGTGCATACTGACCACTGCTGTGTATAGTGCATACCTCTGTTTAACCCTGTGTGTTACCGCTGTTATCAATTAACCTGCAAATCTGGTTAAAGACCTCCATATGTGGACTAACCACCCAGGTCATACTAATATCAATATGCTAACCATCGATTTCTAGTGTCCATCCATAGGACTGGCCAGTGGCCCTGATTCAGACCTGGCCGCTCTGACAGAGCGCTCGCTCTGAATCAGGGCCGGGCTTTTTTCATTTTAGAACGGCCTCCTGGCCGCTCGCATAGCTGTGGGTGACCACCCACAGCTATTGCGAGCGGCAATGATGATGGTCGCGATGGTCAAGACCATTGCGACCATCGGGCTTGCGATGAGACCCTTGTGGTAGGGTCTCGTGGCCGCAATTCCCAGAGAGCTTTTGGCTCAAACAGAGCCGAAAGCTCTCCCACTGACATCACTTGTAATGTCAGTGGGGCCGCCCCCAGACGGTAGGCGTTCTCATGGGAACACCTCCGTTTGGGCAGCCACCCCCCGGCCCGCCCACCAAAGGGGGCGTGCTGTCACTCAACATCCACAGCACGCCCCCTGTGGTGCGAGACCCGGAGCGACGGATTGCCCGTCGCTAGCCGGGTCTCGCACATGCGCACGGCGGAGCCAGCTCCGTCGTGCGCATGCGCTGCGGGCCACCATAAACCCAGTTGCGAGCGCTCAGCGCTTGCGACTGGGTCTGAATCAGGCCCTGTGTTAGCTGGCTCTAGCACAAACACTTTAGTGACTATGAATATAAATAGTAGGGATGGTAATTAGCCATGTATGCTTAGCAACTATCAATGGTTTACCATCACCACAGCCATTTGTTTCTTGCTCAGTCGCAAATGTGAGGATATGCCCCTTCCCTGATTGGCCCACTACCTGAGGATGTCACAGAGCAGAGATGGGTGACACCATCAATGGTTTCCCGTCAATGGTTTCATGCCATTCATGGTGAGCACCAATGGCTCCATCGATGGTTAAGCCTTATGGTTCTTATAGTTGGCCATCCCTAAAAAAAAATATTATGTCAGTGTTTTATTATCTAATAACAATAGAGGAACATGTGCCAGGGGTTGCGTTGATGTTTTAAATCATGCATGACCACAGTAAAAATGATCGCTGTCTGTAACACAATATATAATATGTTTCCTGTCCAAGGTGAATGGGAACCACTTACAGACATCAGTTGTACTAATTTGTCATGCTTTGCTTTTATGATTGGCTCAACTTTAACTGTTTCACTAGTGTAAAAGATCTGCCAAAACATTAGAGAGAAACGTCACCAGGTTAAGGCCATAAAACCACAGTTATTTTTACATTTACTTGTATTTTTTTTAGTTGGGAAAATGTATGGAAATTAATGTTACAATAGCAATCATTGGGCCTGATTCAGAGCCGCTCGTAAGCGGCCGCTCGTTCGCTCCGAGCGATGTTCGCTCATCTGCGCATGCGTATGGGTTTTAGTACGCATTCGCGAACCAGTCAGTGCAGTCGAAAATCGTGTGCTCGCAAAATAGCGAATGCCTGCTAATTTGAGTGACAGGATGAGGCGTTTGTGGGTGGTAACAGGGGAAGGTGCTTGAAAACGGGGAGTGGAGATCCGAACGCAGGCGTGCCAAAAGGTCAAAACGGGCGTTTTAAGGGTGTGCATAATTAACAAAGCAGCATCATCGGCCACGTCACTTGGTTGTTTCTTAGCCTGAACTGTTCGCATGATTGCGGTAGGAAAATCCAACCACAAGCACTGCGAGCAGTTCAGACGCCTTTCGATGTACTCGATTAATCTAATAAATAGCGGAGATGACGTATGATGCGAGCGGCCAGGGGGGCGTTTTTTACAAAAAAACGTCCGCATGTTTTGTTCGCTCGTTCAGACATAGAGGGGTCAACAGACCGCAAAGAGCGAACGGTCAATTTAAATAGCCAGCTCCTTTTTCTGGACGAGCAAGCGCAAACTGCGTCCGGCTCTGAATCAGGCCCATTGTTTTAAGTGTTCGAAAAAACTAAATCTTAGCCCAGGCGCCAGTGGGGTGTAGAGATCTAACTCCCTCTCTGGTATTCAATGCTGCACACCTACAAGAGGCTTTGCCACACCTCTGACAATATGCATAAGGAAAACAGGAATAGTACAGTAGGTGGCGCTTATCACACACAGCAAGGGATGTTGTATAGAAATGTATTTAAACCAAAAAAGTTTTGTTCATAAATAATAAATAAACAATCAACACTTATAAAACTCCCGGGAGTGGGGTTATATGTACATCAATATAATCGCAATAAAAAGAAAAAATATATACATCAAATAAATTCCACAAATATGACTAAACTTGTGGCAGATAGCTTTCAAAGTGACATCAACCACTATGAATGGACTCTCACTATCCAACAGAGTCTTTGACAAATGGCAATGTTAAGGGGCCTATCCGTTACATGACTTTTTGAACGATGTGACCAAAACCAGGAGGTTTTGGTCACATTGTTCACAAAGTCGTGTAATGGATAGCCGGCAAGGACCAGCGATGCGCGTGCACTCAGGCTCCTTGCCGATCCCGACTATCTACGGAACATACTGGTCAACCTGACGACGATCGGCAGGTTCCCCATGTTCCGAGATAGGAGGTCGGGATCCTGCACTGAAAGACGTTCAGTGAACGCCATTCAGTGCGGGCACCGGGCGACCTGAAGGACTGAACGCTAAACGTTCAATTTTTCAGGTCGCCTAATGGATAGGCCTCTTTATTGTGTAACAGTTCTCACTAGAGACATAGATATTGCTGATAGACTTCAACAATTGTAGCAAGTTGCTATTGCTGTTAGATGCTCCCAGCCAGAGCTTAATATTTCCAATGTTCCACGATGTTCCAATAATAGACTTCAAGATTGTCAGGATATTTATATACAAAGTGAATAGGGGTAGTTTAAAACCAGTTCTCTGGAGTACTCACTGTCCACAAGTGTGTAATACCGCTCCAGCAGCTCTCAGACTGTGTGTCCTCCAGCAATGTGAAGATTCCTCCCGGCGCAGTGTCACGGACTCTCGCTCCACGAGTCTCACTGATCTCAGCTCTGTGAGTCTAACACTCCCACAGGGCTAAATGGTGTCACATGGGGTGCCGACAACTGCAGATGGGTTTCATGGGAGAGCTCTGGGCCTGATTCAGAGCCGAACGCTCTGACCAGAGCACTCGCTCTGAATCAGGGCCCTCCTCCCTCAACTTGGAGCGGCCTCATGGACGCTCGCATAGCTGTGGGTTACCACCCACAGCGCCAATGCTGTACACGTTGCTGCTCAGAATCAGGATCACTATCTCTCTGCCCACTATCTCCTCTACAGTCTGGTTTTCACCCTCTTCACTCTAATCAAACTGATGAAATTAATGACCTACTCTTAGCATAGTCAAATGGTCACTTCTTCATTCTGGTATCTCTTGACCCACCACTACTTTTGTTGATCACTCTCTTCTCGTCAATACCCTCAACTCACTTGGCCCTCACAGCACTGTCCTCTCCTGGATTTCCTCCTACCTGTCTGATTGCTCCTTCAGTGCCTCAGCTTATGACTCTCACTCCCCTCCTCTTCCTCTCTCTATCTGTGTCCCTCAAGGCTCTATTGATGGGCCTCTGCTTTTATCTCCGTCTCTACACCTCCTCCCTTGGTGAACTCTAAGCAGATGACAACCATGGTGCCATGTCTAAGCAGGTGACAACCAAATCTACCTTTCATCCCTAACATCTCTCCTATCTTATGCCACATTAGGGTTGACTATTCATCGGTGGCTGCAAACCATTGATTGTTTGCCACTAATGGTCGATGGTTTTACCATCAATGTTGGAGATCCAGTGGTTCTCCACCATCAATTGAAAGGAAAGCGGCAATGTTTTTTCTTCCTCTACCTGCCGCAGGGGACATGGAGCATAGCTCTGCTCCTCTCGACATGCTGCTAAGCCACCATTCCCTCTTCCCTAATTGGCCCACCGCCAGCCTCCCCAATTAGTGCTGGCCGCCATCAATATTTCCCCATCTATGGTTTCTTGCCATTGATGAAAACCACCAATGGCACCATCGATGGCTATCCCTATCCCACATGTCTGCTTAAGCTTGGTACCTCATGGTTTGTATTGACTTTTCAGTTAGATCCATCTGACACAACCAGTTCCAGTTCTTTACTGTCCTTTCCCCTCCTCCTTCACAAGATTTACCTCTTGCTCACTCTGTAAGTACTAAACTATTAGCTCAATGGCCTTCCCTTCTCCTGTGTTTCACCTCTGCAAACTGTGCATAATGCAGCTCATACACAGCACCTTTCTGTAAATACCTACTATACCCTAAAGGATTCAATTCAAGTTGCTTTCCCTCACCTACAAAGTCCAAGGGATCGGTACGAAATACCGCCGGCCCTCTGGCCGGCAGTTCGAATCCCGGGAGCGGCAGACCGACAGCGCTGGAAATCCTGATCGTCTTAAAGGTAAGTAAAAACTAACCTAACCTTAACCCTAACCCTCCTTATGGGTGCCTAACCCTAACCTCCCCCCCCAAGTGCCTAAACCTAATCCCCCCTCTAAGTGCCTAACCCTAACCCCCCCCCTTCCCCGCTGCCTAAACCTAAGTCCCCCGGGGCTGTGCCTAACCCTAAGTCCCCCCGAGGGTGCCTAACCCTAACCCTCCCGGGGGGGTGCCTAACCCTAAGTCCCCCCTGGGAGCCCTAAACCGGCGTCGGGAAAATGAAAGGCGTCTAGATATAGACGTCTGTCATTTAACCCTCGCCGGGATAAAGCAGTCGGGAAGCCGGCTGTCGGTATTAAGACAGCCGGTTTCCCGATTGCATCCCAAAGTCCATTACCCAACACTTCCCAACATTAAGTAAAAGGAAAAAGTAATGGGAGTGCTAAAACGGCTGCTGGTTTGAAAATAAACAATTTAATCAACAGTCAATAAAAATACATTAAAAGCTCAACTGTACCATGGTACGCAGTGGAAAATAATAACATAATAAAAAGCCTGGTGGCCACATGGAAATACAATGATTCACGGTTCCGGCTGAAGCATGTAAGTGTTAACAGGTAAGTACAATGTCCCGGTCTCAGTAAACACAATTATGCAGCAGGGTAAGCGCTTAATCTGCAGCGAAAGGTCCAGTCACAGCTGATATTGAAGCTAAAAAGCAGACTTGGATTATGGATATTAGTAGCAGCAAAGCATACCGATTAGTTATGTTAGAGAAATAAATATATGTCCAGTCACTATAAATTAGTATTGTAAGAAAAACAGGATATATTACCATCCAGCAGCTTTTCCCTTTTTCCAAGCACTTGTGTCGAAACGAGGCTGAAGTTAGCTTCTTATTCCAGCTCCAGCTTCTTATTCCAGCTCCAGCTTCTTATTCCAGCTCCAGCTTCTTATTCCAGCTCCAGCTTCTTATTCCAGCTCCAGCTTCTTATTCCAGCTCCAGCTTCTTATTCAGAACATGTTATATTAAAACATTTTTATCAAATAGAATCAATAAGCTTACATTGAAAAAACAAAATATGGTATCTATTACACAAATTTCAATTGTATTTTGCTTGTCCCACACAACTTTTGGGCATGAAATAGGGTGGTAAAGTGGGCACAGGGAACAGATTTTCTATATTTGAATAAGTAGTTGTGCAAGGGTTAACTAACCTTGGGTAACAATTTTGACACTTGGAATCTACAGAGGGGGGGCACTTACATAAGACCCACTTGCAATTGGCCTTGTCCAACAAGCTTTTGGGCATGACATTGGGTGGTAAAGTGGGCACAGGGACCAGATTTTCTATATTTGAATAAGTAGCTGTAGCTGTGCAAGGATTAAAGAGCCTTGGGTAACAAATTTGACACTTGGAATCCACACAGGGGAGTCACTTACATATGACCCACTTGCAATTGGCCTTGCCCAACAAGGTTTTGGGCCTGAAATAGGGCATTAAAGTGGGCATAGGCACCAATTAATACATTTGAATAAGTAGCTGTAATTGTGCAAGGGTTAAAGACATACATGCCTACCCTCCTGGTTTTCGCGGGAGGCTCCCGATTTTTCGGGTAACCCCCCGCAGCCCTGGAAGGGTAGGCATTTCTCCCGCATTCTGCCCACTTCCTAGTGAAGTGGGCAGAATGAGGAGAATACCCGCGGCGATCGCGGGTCTCCGTGAAGGGGCGGGGCTTAAGATGTTATTCTGCATGAATCACAGCATTTGGCCCCGCCCCCTATGTAAATTTTACACAATCGCGGCAGTTTTGCCTTGAGGGGGCGGGGCTTAATGATGCAAATTGTTAGGCTCCGCCCCCATCGGCCCCCTGCTGCTTCTCTTACCCGGGCTTCTCCCAGGAAGAGATTATTAAAGGTAGGTAAGTATGGTTAAAGAGCCTTGGGCAACGAATTTGACACTTGGAATCCACAGAGTTAATAGTAGTAGTGTAGTGTTAATATTGTCCGAGCTAGATTTACAGTACTGGCAGATAGCAAATCATTGTTTACTATTTTTGTAGTGGAGGAATTATTATAGTAGTCACATAGTGGTGCAGCACTGTGACTCCGCAGTCCATACCCCACTGCGATATTAGCAGTGTGACACCACAGTTGTCATTTGCGGAAAAAGTAAAAAAATAAATAAAGAAGTAAAAAATAAAATTGTTTTGTTTATACAACCTGTGTGCGCTGCCCTCCAGTGTGTTTTTGTGCACATACATATAAGCACTGCGAATGCACGCAGGGTCAGCTGAGCTGCCCATTTAAAAAAGTGGAGAGAAAATTATTATTTGTATTCTTATTTGTACTACGTCTGTGAGCTGTCCCCCGATGCGTTTTGCTCACGTATATATTAGCACTGTGAATGCATGCAGTGTCAGCTGAGCAGCGCATTTTAAAAATTGGAAACAAATAATTATTTATATTGTTGTTTGTACTACGACTGTGCGCTGTCCCCCAGTGCGTTTTGTTCACGTACATATAAGCACCGTGGATGCACGCAGTGTCAGCTGAGCTGCGCATTTAAAAAGTGAAAAAAAAGTATTGTTTCTATTGTTTGTACTATGTCTATGCGCTGTCCCTCAGTGCGTTGTGTTCATGTACATATAAGCGCTATGAATGCACACAGTGTCAACTGAGCTGCACATTTACAAAAGTGTTAAATAAATAAATAATTTCTTCTATTGTTTGTACTACGTCTGTGTATTCTTTGATAACTCAATAATATGGAAAATGATCACTTGAGAGAAGAGCAGAAGCAACAAGCATGTGCTAGCGCTGCAGCTGCTGCCACCAGTCATCATGATGAACCCGATATTAAAGCTTCAGGGCTTCTGAAACCATATATACTGAAGAAACAGAAAGTGTTCCAAAAAGGGGCACTCATGGACTATTTAATATGAAAACATTCTGCTATGGAAATCTCATAACTGGTAACCCAAGAAAAATGAAAATCTTAAAAATAACTTTTAATTTATCAATTAAAATATACAGTAAAACTAAGTATTTATCATGCAAAATAATTGATATATTGTCAAATGATTGATAGATGGATCTATTAAGTGTGTCTCATTCGTACAAAAATTATAATTATTATCATCAGGGCATGTGAATTAAATTCATCATCACGCTCATAAATTGTATTCAACACCCCTAAAATAATATTTAATCCGGTGATCTGGTAGGGGGTCTAATGTGCCTGATAATAAGTATTTACGGCTATGGTTCATCACCCCAATCTGTGGTCACCTGTTGTTAACAATGTGAATAACTTATGATGGTAATATCCTTCTCATTTATATACCACTGTGTTGCCACATTGTTCAGTAGACACACAGTGTTATAGTTACTGCCTGTGACCCAGATTGTAAATATTGTAACAGTGTTCAAGTATGAGGACTATATACTGAAATAGATGGTATATATGTCTGTTCATAGATTAGTATCGTTATGATTAGTCACCGCAATCCATAATCAGCCTAATTCATACAATTATGAGTTGCTTATAACGGTGATAGTCATATTATTCCCTAGATAAATAGTATCAAATTGTCTGTTGAGACACACATAGAAATATTGTAGCAATAATAAGGAGTGCAGACTTATTACACCCGGTATTTTAATTATGAGTCCTATATTCACAGCATCTCTGTATAGCAGATAGCGTTATGTTGCCACATTTTTTAATCATCTAGACACATAGTTATTGCCATAGAATATATGGGGGCATGATTGTCATACAAGCTGGTATGGGAACTCTGCCGCTTATTATATCCGTTATTACTACAAGTCCTACATTCACAGTATCATATATTTATTATTTGCTGATAATGATATCAATCAGCAACACACTGTATAGGGAAAACATGTGGATAGACATACACCAACACAGACTCCCGGACTCGCTAGCCCATGTGTGCGGTACTCCTGGCTGGTATGAGAGCTCTGTCACTTTTATAGTCCGTTACTAGTACGAGCCTTGCATACAAAGCATCTTATTTTTATTAGCTGGTAACAGTATCGCCCAGCAACACATTGTATACGGAGGATATCTGAGTGAACATACAACAATTAAAACCAACGGAAACGCTGGTCCACGTGTGCGGTACTCCTAACGTACGTTTCGCTAACGCTTCATCATAGGCTTCTGAAACCCAAAAATCAATATGTTAAAGTGGTAAAGAAAAAAAACATTTCAAAAAAAGAGAAAGTTTATTGCACAAATAATATAAATTTGCCAACATGCCATTCAACACACGCAGTGACAAGGAGGCTCAGGCCTTCATTTATGAGTGGTAGTTCTGAATCTGCTGTCAGTGAGGCAACTTCTTCTGTCTCTCATGATAACGATGCAAGCCCTTCTCACATGGGGCCTATTCATCATGACATAATTATCACTAGTGATAATTATGTTTTAAACTCGCTGCGAGTTTAAAAAATGTTTTGGAGGCATTCATTATGCCTCCCTAACAAAAGTATCACTTCTGAAAAACTGCTCTTTTTGCGGAGTCAGCTTTTCGGAAAAGTGATACTGCAGCTGAAGTATCCACAAGGAATTCCTAACTGCTGCATGTCCTCCGGTGTCCGATCCGCCTCCCCCTGTGAGTGTCAGATCTCGAACGTGGGTGTCTGATCCAGGCCACCCCTCACCCCTGGGGGTGTTCGATCCACCCCCGCTGCTGCAACCCCTTATCCTGGCTCACCTGTCTTCTTTCCGTGAGTCCCGCCAACATGTCTCTTCAGTGCAGACACAGCAGGGAGGGATCTTAATAGATCCCTCTGCTGTGGCTGGCATGTAAATCTTCACAGGCTGCCGTGTAAACAGCAGCCTGTGAAGATTATCGGTGGCTGAATGCTATCTCAGGATGGCATTCAGTAACACCAAGTTCCGAAAAAAAAAAAATTTTTTCGGAACTTAATGAATGGCCCTGATACTTAATTATTACAAAAGTATGTGAAAATTTTAATTTTCACATGCTTTTGTGAAAAAATAAGTAATGATGAATAGGCCCCTCAGAGTGTAGAAGAGGTGTCAAAAAAATTAAAACCGGAAAATTTGTGCAAAGGAAAAGTAAAACCACTAAGCCAGCAGAGCAAACTGTGTTCACAAACATCACAAATCCCTGAGGAGAGTGCCATATGTAAGGCTGATCCTTTCTGAACTCATAGAGAAACCTCCTTCCTCCATATCTGCTCTCTATGGCAATGTGGGGATGAGCAGCAATAGTCAAGAAGTTGCTGACCTAGACATTGAGGTTGCTGTGGTAGGAGTGCAACAGGATGAGGGGGATATTTGTGTAATTGACGCAGGCGCTAATGAGGTTGTTGATGATGTTCTTTGTATAAATGAGGCACCAGTGGAAGCAGTTCTTGCCCGTGATAAGAAGAAGGCAATTGTCGTGCCTGGGCATAACATGAAAAAATCCACCTCTTATGTGTGGAATTATTTTTACCCAAAGCCGGACAGCAATTGTCTTGCCATCTATAGCATTTGTAAAGCCACAGTAAGCATAGGTAGGGACTTAAACGATCTAGGAACCTCCTCCCTATAACGTCATTTGCATCACGTGCATGAAAAGTTTTTGGCAAAATCAGAAACTTATGCTAATAAAGTAACAACAAGCAGTCCAACTAGTCAGCAAGGTCCCTTCTCTCTGATAGATCCAAGCACCTGCAATCTTCACCACCAACACTTTCATCATCAATATCCTTAACCAAGCTCAGAACTAGTCCTGCATCCAATTTGATAAGGCTAACTCAGTCCTCCCCTATCCAGGAAGCCTCAGAAGAATCCTTGAGTGTTAGCCCTGATGCTACTGCTGCTTAGGATGGATCTTCATCCCAGAAGTGTACCAAGAAGTCTTCTAGAAATTTAAAAGAAACAATTGACTGTTAAACAATCCTTTGATAGAGGAAGCAAGTATGACAGCTGTCACCCAGTTGAGCAGCGGATCACTGACGCAGTGACGGCTATGATACTATTAGATGGTGAAATATCAGAAATTGAGGATGGTAGTATGAAGGAAGTGCAACAGAAGGATGAGGAGGATATTTGTGTACTATCTGACACTAACGAGGATGTTCATGATGAGGATGTTGGTTGTGTAAATCAGCCACCAATGGCAGCAGTTCTTGCTCATGAAAAAAAAAGCCATTGTCATGCCTGGGCATAAGACCAGAAAAGCCACCTCTTGGGTGTGGAATTATTTTAACCTGAATCCTGAAAACATTAGTGAGGGCATCTATACCATTTGTGAAGCCAAAGATAGTAGAGGTAGGGACACTAACCATCTAGCCACCTCCTCCCTGTTACATCATTTGTAGCGAGTTCATGCAAATTATATAACAAAATTATAATAATTTGTAAAATAATAACAAGCAGTCCAGTATCAACTACCAGCAGTTTGGACCAGCACATGCAATCTCCACCACCAACACCCTCATCATCAACCTCCCCCTTTATGATTGGAGGTAGTCCTTTCAGAAGATTGTTTTGTGGGGGCCCAAACAAACCAGGGACTTCAGCCACAAAAATGTCAATCCTTGTCACTAAGGTGCTTGGTTTGTTAAACTGTGCATTTTCTTTTTTAATATCCAACATATTTCCCAAGGACAATTCCAACTTGTCCCTCTCTTTACTTTGCATAATGTGCTGTTTGGGGCATTGCTGACTGACATTTTTATAGTTTATGTAACTGCCGTCCTGTCTGCCACTGCTGTGTGGCAATGTTTCATAGATGACTTTTTAAACTGCCGTGCGTTTGTACCGCTGCTCTGTCGCTTACTTTAGCCAGCCAGCTCGCTGCAGCCTTTGGCCAATGTTGGTAAAAAGTAGTGAAAACAATATTGTGAGCTGTGAAATGGTCAAAATTTACTGGAAATGAATGGTAAATGAATGGTAATAAAGTTTAATAATACTGTAGGAACAAAAACTTTAGCTGTTTTTATAATTAAAAAAAAATATATACAGGTCCAAAACCAAAACACATGAGGTTGGTTTTTCAAAACCAGAGCCAAAACCAAAACATGAAAGATAATCCAAATCCCCAACCAAAACCAAAACACGGGGCTCGGTGCACATCACTAGTATACACATATTGGGTCTCATTCATACCTGGTTGCAAGCGTCGATGCGCTCGCAACTGGGTCGATGGTCCCCACAGAGCATGCGCACGACGGAGCCGGCTCCGTCGTGCGCATGCGCGAGACAGGGCTAGCGACGGGCGCTCCGTCGCTAGGGGTCTCGTAGCAGACGGGGCGAGCTGTCGATGTTGAGTGACAGCTCGCCCCGTTTGCTGGGCGGGCCGGGGGCGTGCCCGGCCAAACGGAGGCATTCCAGTCGGAACGCTTGCCGTTTGGGGGTGGCCCCACTGACATCATTGATGATGTCAGTGGGGAACTTCCTGCTCAAACAGAGCAGGAAATTCCCTGGGGCTTACGAGAGCCCAGACCCAACTTTAGGGTCTGGTCATAAGCCCTCATTCAGAGTGAGCGATCGCTTCTTGCGCTCGACTCTGAATGAGGGCTCAGTATCACTATTGACGTGTACGCCGAAGGATGTAGTGCTCAGTATCACTACTGATGTGTACACTGTTGGATGTAGCATTAAGTATCTTTGTTGATGTGTACATTGTTGGATGTAATGCTCAGTATAACTGCTGATGTGTAGTGTATGCAGTTGGATGTAATGCTCAGTATCACTGTTGATGTGTACGCTGTTGGATGTAATGCTCAGTATCACTATTGATGTGTACGCTGTTGGATGTAATGCTCAGTATCACTGTTGATTTGTACGCTGTTGGATGTAATGCTCAGTATCACTATTGATGTGTACACTGTTAGATGTAATGCTCAGTATCACTGTTGATGTGTACGCTGTTAGATGTAATGCTCAGTATCACTGTTGATGTGTACGCTGTTGGATGTAATGCTCAGTATCACTGTTGATGTGTATGCTATTGGATGTAATGCTCAGTATCACTGTTGATGTGTACGCTGTTGGATGTAATGCTCAGTATCACTGTTGATGTGTACGCTGTTGGATGTAATGCTCAGTATCACTGTTGATGTGTACACTGTTGGATGTAATGCTCAGTATCACTATTGATGTGTACACTGTGGAATGCTGTTGGATGCAGCGATGTACAGTTATACGTTGTTGGATGTAATGGGGTAATGCTCAGTATCACTATTAATGTGTACACTGTGGAATGCTGTTGGATGCAGCGATGTACAGTTATACGTTGTTGGATGTAATGGGGTAATGCTCAGTATCACTGTTCATGGAGATTAGTTTTAAAACATTCTTCATTCTGTGTTGAAGTTGCGACATGGACAAGGCTGAGCTGTGAGTTAGTGACTTCACAGTGATTACAGTATTACAGTATGGTATGGCGAAATATTTCCTGAAAACAAGGTTTGTGTGCAGTTTAGTAACCCTACGTGACATGCCCTGAGGCGTTTACACTGGTTTAACTGTGCAGCTTTTTCTCCTGGTGAATTAATTCACTCTGCCAAAATGTAATATACACTGGATTTTATGAAGACTAATGCGCAAAAAAACTACAGTATGGCATTGCCCATAGCAACCAATCATGTATGCTTTTATAAACCACACTACGAAAAAGCACTCTTGCCTGCTCTCCTGCAATGGCCGGGAGGCTCCCGACGATTGGGCGGAGATTTCGGCCACCCGGCAAAGTGGGAAAGTCTCCCGGCTACCCCCCCCCCCCTTCCCCATCCCCTCCGCAGCTTTCCACTTGGGGGCCATAAATGTCATTGTGTCCCCACCCCCTGCTTCACAATGCCGGTACTGTCTGCATTGTGTAGTGGGGGGTTGGGCCACGTTGAAGTGATCGCGCGGTCACACCTGACCGGACGGGGCAGCCAGAATGTCGGCAACGCTGTGGAAATGAAACCATAGTGTGAGATTTTTTTTTTGTGCGAGTCAAACTTGCACATTTAGAATGTGTGAGTTTGTCCTGTAACTCGCAAATGTAATAGGGTGTGGGTAATTGGGTCCCATTTTGACTCACATACGAGTGCAGGTGAGTCAAAACTGTGGGTAAACTCGCACCTTGTAATGCGAATTACACAGAGGCATGCACAGATCAGTGAGGTCCGTGCATGCTTCTGTGTTTAATAAAGCTATAATACTGTAAACATAAATTAAAAAAATGACGTGTGGGCCCTCCCTAAAATCACATCTGGGTTGTGAAAATATGGGGGTAAAAAGATGTAGGGTTCCCCCATATTTTCATCAACAAGCACCAGGCTCAGTGAGCCAGTCCTGGTTGTGGAAATATGGGGACAAAATGAGTAGGAGTCCCCCATATTATCCACAACCAGCACCGGACTCTTTCTAGCGGGGGTGTAATGCCACAGCCATGGGACCCACTTCACAGGGTCCCTTGGCCAAAGCATTATCACCTCACGCTAGTCAGACCATGCTGGGGATCCCTGGGGAAGTGGGGACCCCCCGATAAAGGGGTTCTCCCTCTCCAGTGCACCCCAGGCCTGTGGTTATCCCTGGCACCCCTGGGCTGTGGGTGCCGAGTTGATTGTGTGAAAAAATAGAATAAATAATATTGTCTTTTACAGGAGAACTAGAAGTCCCAGCAAGCCTGCCCCGCATGCTGGTACATGGAGAACCACAAGTACCAGCATGCTGTGTAGCCATCTTGGCTAGCAATACTGCTTCTCGCCCTTTCATAATTCTTCTGCTGACTTCTGATAGAAGTTAATGGGAAGGTAACACATGATTGGATAAATCCAGGAACTCCCAATTAGCTCCATATTCCCAGAAAAAAAAAACACCTGACCCTTTTTGAATAAATATTAATTTAGTTCCGCTAGGCTATTTGCATTCTGGTTAATAAATGAACTGGGGTCAGTGCAGGCTGGCTTACCTGGTGGGAGCATGGAGGCTGAATGGAGGGGGGCTGGGAGGGGAGGGGGACTCTTTGGCAAACAAATGCTGGAACTGCCAGCTGTAAGCCCCTCTGTAGGATGCTGTATAGGGAGGAGTTCTACTAAAGTAAGTTTTTTTTTTTTTCCTAAATAGTCCACCTCACATAACTTCCATCCAGTGGGCTGCAGAGGGCTGGCACTGGGCTGTGTAACTGGAGCAGGCTGGCTGCTGAGCACACTTGTAGAGGGAGGGAGAGAACAGGAGCTCTGTTACTTATAGATGGGAACTTAGGGAAAAGCTGGAAGAATGAACCTGAAACTGTGCTCTGCCCTCCAACTTCTCCTCCTGTGTAAGGTGGCGTTCTCAGTCAACTTCAGCTACCACCGATATGATGAGCTAATCCAAGCCCTGTATGATGTGCACAACGCGTGTCCTTATATCACCAGGATATACAGCATTGGGAAGAGCCATCTGCAGAGGCACCTATATGTTATCGAGTTCAGCGATCACCCTGCGAGACATGAACTATGTAAGTAGGGGGAATGTCATACTGACATGTCATTTACCTATGTCACACCTATAATTATATGCATACGCGTGCACACATATAGTGATTGACAATTGGAAAGTGACAGTATGGGAAAGTCATTGGATGGAATTTCATAGTATTACACTAGAAGAGGTAGGAGAAGTGGTGGTATAGCCGTATTCCGGCACTGTATATCTATATATGTATAAATATCTATATAATAATTCTAAGGGGTAAATTTACTAAAGTGAGAGTTTTTAGAAGAGAGTTTTAAAAGTGATGTTGCCCATAGCAACCAATCAAATTCTGGCTATTATCTTCTAGGAGGTGTTTTAAAACCCTCTTCTAAAAACTCTCACTTTAGTAAATTTACCCCTAAAATCTGCTCAACAGGGAGCATGTCTGACCTGTCCTTGCCCCCCTTCCACCTCCACTCCACTGGTCCCAACTGCGGTGAGATGGAGAGAAGGAACCGCAGAATGTGCGGCTGGGGTAAATGTAGGGGGGGTTTGGGGTAAGTGGGACCCCCTCGTCCCGGTGAATGCCAATAAATATACACACACATGGATATATACACATGTAAATACACACACTCAGATGTGTTTTTGCACACACTGACTATATTTACACGTGTAAATAAATATACACTCAATAATCTATATGCACACTTGTAAATATACACATCTTGAATGCACACACGCTCTCATGTATTTATACACAAACTGAATACACACGTACATATGTACTCTCTCTCATACACTTTTCATACAGGAGACAGCTTTTTGGATATTTGGGTTTAATTTGCAGAAGGAGAGATAGAGGAAAACTCTTTGTAGTTACTGTATGAGACATTTTCTTTCATGTTCAAACCCACGTCCTGCAATTTGCAATTACGTTTCTGGGTCACTGGTGATTTCTTTTTTTTCCAGCCACAGAATTGTGTATACAAATGTAATGGTCTCTTTCCAGTAGTTACTCATATTGCATTGTGTTGTAGCAAGATCTGCTTCTATTTCCATTAGTTAACCTGGCATAGTGTAACATGGGTATCAGCCAGTGTAGTGGCATAGTGTAGCATTGCAGGATGACAGCAGTAGCCATTGACAAGTCTCATCTGTCCTGCATGGTGCATCTCTCAGTAGGGGGCACAGAGCGGTGTCAGCGTCTTGCTTTTCTACAATCAGTGATTTACTTACAGCAGTTTGAAATCTTTCTGATTGTCCCTTTGTAAGTGATGCTTTTGTATAAAGGACTGCACAGAGGTGAGACCTGGGGCCTGATTCAGTCCCGGACGCTATTTGCGGCCGCTCGCCGGCTAAAAGGGGCCGGCTATTTAAATCATGTGCTCGCACTGCGTGGCGTAAAGCCGCCCACTAAGTAATAGCGAGCGGCCGCACTATGCGCTCGCACCTGTATAAAGTCGCCTCTTTGCCACTCGCAACACACGTCATCTCCGGCAGTTGTAGGATTAATCGGGAACATCGAGAGCCATCGGAGCTGCTCGCAGCGCTTGTGGTAGCCTTTTACCACCACAACATTGCGAGCAGTTCTGGCTAAAATACAACCCAGTCTCGTGTGTAATGACGCTACTTTGCTAATTATGCACACCCATTAAATGCCGTTCTGACGGTCGGGCACGCCTGCGTTCGCACAACCACATACCCGTTTTCAAGCACCTTCCCCTGTTACCACCCACAAACGGCACTATCTGTCACTCAAAATAGCGGCCTGACTGCGGGCTATGGGCGAGCACTTTCCCATCGCAATGACTGGTTCGCGCACACGCAGATTGTGGCCCCTGGTCCTTTCACCTGCAGAATCATGTCAGTACAATGTAAACCAGTCTCGGTCTCCACATCAGGTGGAGCTTAGTGTAGTGTATTCGGCCCCCTCCTAATGACAACAGGATTCAGGAGGAGCAAATATAATTCCATTTTGCATTAATGCTGTTGCATAAGCATGAATAAGGGGTGAATTCAATTAGAAGCAATGTGCCACCAAACATCGCCCGTGATGTACGGCCTAACGTATATTTGCCTATTATGGTAGCCACCACATCACCAAGTTTCCGACCCACCTGTATGGCTACGAGGCAAAGTTGTCGATGTAGGGCTCTTGCCTTGTCAAAGCTAATTGAATTGACCCCTTCATTTGATGGAGTATAGGTGTGCCTCTAATGGCTGCCATACATCAGCGATGGACTGCCGCAATTACCCGATCCCCAGACGCCGGGGTCGACTCATCTGTGAAATGCAATATGTTGGATTTCCCTGGTTGGCACCACAAAATGATCGGGATCTGCAAATCGGGGATTTTTAACATGCAGAATCGCCCAGATTTCCTGCCGGACTGATGATCATTGTTGCCCGTCCGCAAGACGGTTTTGATAGTCGATCGGCAGATCGGAACGGTGTCGGGGGATCGGTGAATTGCGGCACATATGTTTGGGCCCCTTTAGTTATATTCTATTTATTTATTTTTACTTTTAGTATTTTCTTTTCCTGCTTTGAGAGAGTGTTGGCACAGAGGGGGTATACGTTTATTCAGTGCTCTGTTACTAATTTAGGGCTTTTGTGACATTCGTGGGATAATCTGTATTTCAATGTGACAACAGGCTCATACCACAGTAGATTTACTCCGTAATCCCCGCGATTTTATAATGTCATGAGAGGGGCACCCTCCCTACACTTTGCTTTTTATATCCTGACTTATTTTGTTTAACTTATATGTTATATATGCGCAATGTTCTATAAAAACGCTGTTTTCCCCGTAATCTGTCGCTGTGGGCGCCTTACACCTAAATGGTAATAAATGTATCATCTGGTTAAACTCTTTGTGGGGGGGGGGGGGTCAGCATATAGGCAAACCTTAATATTTTCTTTCTCTTGCTAGTGGAGCCGGAATTTAAGTATGTGGGGAACATGCATGGAAACGAGATCCTGGGGAGGGAACTCCTTATCCAGCTGGCCGAGTTTCTGTGCGAGGAGTATCGAAGCGGCAACGAAAGGATAATCAAACTAATACATAACACGAGGATACACATCATGCCTTCTATGAATCCAGATGGATATGAAGTTGCTGCAGAACAGGTACCGTAGTGTTTCTTCTCTGCCATTCACAACAGGATGTAGGTCCCACGTCTAGCTCTTACTCTGCACTGCGGCTGTGGGATGTATGTAACGCTACTGAGTAAAGCCGTGTATCCACTACACGATGAAAGAACGATTGAATGATAACGTCATTGTTATCGTTCATTATACTGTGGATAATGGGCCTGATTTAGAGCCGCTTGCAAAAAGCGAGCACTCGCTCTGAATCAGGGTGGCCCCTTTTTTTTTTAAAGCCAGCCACCTGGCCGCTCGCTAAGCTGGGGGTGACCACCCACAGTGGTAGGATCTGGTCTTCCGCAAGCCCCAGTGAGCTTCTGGCTCTAATAGAGCCGGAAGCTCACTACTGACATCACTGGTGATGTCAGTAGGGCCGCCCACAAACAGCAGGCGTTCCTTTAGGAACGCCTCCGTTTGCCCAGCCACCCCCCCGCCCCACCTACAAAATGGGGCGAGATGTTGATCAACATCGACAGCCGCCCCGTTTGTAGCGAGCCCCGGAGCGAGTTAATTTTTTCACTCGCTCCGGGGCTTGCACGCGGCGTGTGCGCACTGCCCGGCCATCGACCCACTTGCGAGCGCATAGCGCTTACGAGCGGGTCTGAATCAGGCCTAATGTGCCCACACTGAACGATATGTCGTTCAGTGCAGGCACCTTCCCTCATCCCCGAACATGCACAACCTGACGATATCGTCAGGTTGGGCAGTATGTTCAGGCGATGACAGATGCCGACAACGACCAGTGGGAGCGCGCATCGCTGGTTGTTGTCGGCATTTTCACTGCACGATTAATGAACGATTGAGCGATAACGATGTCATTATCGTTCAATCGTTCTTTCATCGTGTAGTGGACACAAGCAGTACTAAGGTGTTTGAGCCCACCCAGGTCTATTAGAGGAACATCAGGCCATATGGGTTTTATAATGCCAAACCCTAGTTGAAAATTAAAGGTGAACTAGACCTTGGGTAAAAAACAAGCTATGGAACCTCACTCTCCAAAAACTTTTTTTCATGATGGATCACCTACTGAAACACTTGTCTCCGGGCCTCTTAATAATATAGGGGGAGATGCATCAAAGCTTGGAGAGAGATAAAGTGGAGAGAGATAATGTATATCAACCAATCAGTTCCTAGCTGTCGCTTTACAGACTGTGGACTGTGGATTCAGAGATGGGCGGAACTGCAGAGCGTCACACAAGCGGCTGTGTAATTCCGTCCATCTAAAATGCTAATGCAGCGGGAGGTGTCTCTAGGAAACAGACCTCTCTTTGCTGCATCTGCGATCCCAGAGCTGTGACAGTCTGGGATCACCATCGCAACCATTGGTCGTGATGCTTGCTCCTTTGGCCAGGCTGTGTAATCCAAATTTGTTATTCCAATCAAGGTAATCTCTTTGTCCATTTTAATATATACTGTATATATATTAATCCTCAATCCTTAACCCCAATTTCACTTTATTGAGCCATTTACAACCGCCCAAAACTCTGTGGTCTTATATTGTCCATAACCCTAGTTGACGAGGAGCTGGCCCTCTGAGACCTGCTACCACTGAGTTATCAGGTAGGACAGGTAGAAGAGTTTTGAATGTAGTATTGTTCGAGGTTGTCGGAGAGAAGCTAAAAAAGACAGTTGCTCTGTCCAATCACTTTATCTCAGAAAACCTCGAGCAGTAGAGTTTATATTCAAAGCTGTAAGAGAATTGTCGGTTGCAGGTGCCACGAGACCTGGAACCCTGCAGTCCTATCAGTGGGGGAGAGGTATTTGAGTTTCAAAAACGCATATTATCTGCAGGTCCATATTCTGATACCTGTACATCGTTATGAGGGGACGACTGCTTTCATGGGTTGGGTATGATATGTTGACATTATTAATGCCGACATGATAATGTTGACATGTTGAGAATGCCGACTTTCAGCATTGCTACATGTTCAAAGCCTTGACAGTTAACATGTTGACATTTTCAGAGTGATGAACGGTTTCGAGAGCTGGACGGCAGGAACTGATGACTGAGTCCTGCTTCCTCCAATAGGATGGCGATTCAGAGTGCGAAAAAGGGATCCATTGGGATCACAACCTTGTCCGCCATGTGCCTGGCATCGTTAATTGTCGCGGCTACTAATTAGTGGCCAAAGATTGACTGTTGGGGATCGCGGGAATGCTGCTTTTTGGAGCAGCTGTCCCGGCACCAGAGAAGTTCTGAGTTGCTCCGGTGAATTAGACACCTGATTTATGTGGAGCCATCAGCTGCTAATAACAAATAGGCACCTGAATCAAGGACGTATATATGGAGATATGACACTCGAAAGATAAGATAAAGAAAATAAAGTTGCCTCTTGTCAAAATTCTTACAAAAAATTCTTTAAAAAAATTCTTACAAAAGTATGGTGAACTTCATCTAATAATTCAATATATGGGGGATTCAACCTTCAACTACTTTCCCGCTGTGAGACACTTGTACAAGTTCGGTGTCTTTCGGTAGACATGGTAGACACAGCACATAGTAGTAGACATACAGGCAAACAATATCATTTAAGACCCAATAACATGCAATAATATAACATAAACCTATTTAAAATAAATGAATAATAACAAATAATTGTTATGCTACTGTGAAGTTAATTCATTGTGATGGCTGCATGGTTCCTCCTGGAATGGGCGAGTGTAGGCCTCATTGGGATGTGCAGGAAAATGAGCAGAGATTGATAATTACGAAGAGCAAATGGTTTGTGATTACTCTCACAGGGAGGATTCACTCGCAAAGTGATGACAGGTAGTCAGCGTCAGGGCCGTAGCTAGGTAGTGCGGCCGTTGCCATCGCACAGGGCACCACAGGTCAGGGGGCGCTGTTTGGGCCTGTCAAATTTCTGTTTATTATCATTCTCACTTATAACTTTCTCTTATTTCATCCCCAGCATCTCCCCTATCTCTTCCCTGGCCCTTCCCTATGAGGCAATTCCCCTTTTTTGGATGCATTATGTCCCTTTGAAAAATGAGGGGGGCGCCAATGCTCTTTCTGGCACAGGGCACCAAAAAGTCTAGCTATGGCTCTGGTCAGTGTTTAGGGGAGGTGATGGGGAGTGGCTAGGTAAATGCAAGTAAGTGATGGGGAGTGGCTAGGTAAATGCAGGTATGTGATGGGGAGTGGCTAGGTAAATGCAGGTAAGTGATGGGGCGTGGCTAGGTATATGCAGGTAAGTGATGGGGAGTGGCTAGGTAAATGCATGTAAGTGATGGGGCGTGGCTAGGTATATGCAGGTAAGTGATGGGGAGTGGCTAGGCAAATGCAAATATCATGGGTGTGCATCAATTAGCCATTGCAATCTCCTTTGCAGCATGAGAGCTCTCAGCGTGTCAGGAAAGACGCAGGGTTTAAGACAGGACAGACTTCACTCAGACGCTGCTTGGTTGCCCGATCTGCTTCTATGTTTCCAATGTTTACGCTGTTGTACGTCATCAGACAGATATGAGAAGGCAGCAGTGGGCGTCGATATGCTCGGGGAAGCTATGGAAGACTTTAGAATATCTTCGCTAATGCGATCCATAAAAGATCGCAGTTGCAATTGCATTAGCGTACATCTCAGAATCAAGCCCATTGTCTACTGTAATAGACAGTAATGTACGCAGCAGGAAATACACTAGAGTACAATATTATTATTATTATTATTATTTATTATTATCCTTTATTTATATGGCGCCACAAAGGTTCCGCAGCGCCTTACACAGTACATAAATGAGCACACAAGAAAAACAGTTAATAGTAATACAAAACAATGCAGGACAAGGACAACCAGGTGTTAGGTGCCGTTGTGGGGAGTTAGGAGTAAATTATACTATAAGTAGGGGGAGGAGAAGCACGTGAGGAATGAGGGCCCTGCTCATGAGAGCTTACATTCTAAAAGCGAAGGGCAGACAGACAGGGGCGACACAGAGGGGTTGATAGTGAGGAAGGAGCATGGAGCAGTGGGTTAGGATATGTGCTGCGGAATGTGTGTGTATAAGATGACCTGATGTTATATAAAACTTAAGTCCTTCATACATCTATCTCTATGACAGAAAATAGATTGTTTGTGTTATTTACATGAGAGATGTACAAAATAAAGTTGCAGCACTTTAATTGTTGTGTTACATTTTAGCGTCTATATACAGCCTGACAAAAAATGCAGCTATTATGGGACTGTCCCGCCATCCTGATACAGTAGTGACTACTTTAGTCCCAGCTGCTGGGTGCTATGCCATGCTCCTGTGAGTGGGTGCATCTCACATGCTAGACCCACTCACAAATGGGTGCAGCCATACATGATGTGGTCCCACAGGATGTTGCAGTACCCGGGCCCAGAATTTCTCTTGGCAGCCCTGGAGGTGACAGACAGAACCAGGAGGGAATGGGGCTTAGTGGTGGGGTAACAAGGCCATGGAGGGAGGGAGGTGGTTGAGAGTGGAGGGACAGGAGAGGTGGGGGAAAGAAGCAGAGGGTTGGAAGCAGACTGATGAGAGAAAAAAGGGGGAACAGCAAGTGGAGGAAACAAGAGGGGGAGGATAGGGATGGATAAAGTAGAGGATTATGTGGGCATAGAATATGGGGTTTGTGTGAAGTAAGGGTGTTCATGCTGTGGACAAGGTAATAAGTTTGATGTAAACTGGAGTGGAGGCTGTGAGATATAGAGACAGTGTGATGTAGGGACAGTGTGATGTAGGGACAGTGTGATATAGAGACAGTGTGATGTAGGGACAGTGTGATGTAGGGACAGTGTGATGTAGGGACAGTGTGATGTGGAGGCTGTGTGATGTGGAGGCTGTATGATGTAGGGACAGTGTGATGTGGAGGCTGTGTGATATAGAGACAGTGTGATGTAGGGACAGTGTGATGTAGGGACAGTGTGATGTAGGGACAGTGTGATGTGGAGGCTGTGATGTAGGGACAGTGTGATGTAGGGACAGTGTGATATAGAGACAGTGTGATATAGAGACAGTGTGATATAGAGACAGTGTGGATTAAAGTTGTTAAATGTTCAAAAATACATGTAAAGAACAGCGCTGCTAATGTAGGAGCACAGCTCCAAAAGTGATATATAAAGGAGAGGTGTGTGAGTAGCGGGTGCAGGAATTAGTTATTAAACAAATGATTAAAGTGGATAGATGTGACACAATTGGAAAAGGCAATACAAATTGAATTTATGTAGTATGAGGACAAAATTACAATGTACCCGAGCTGATCCAGTCCGAAGTGTTCTGATCGACAATGATCAATCAACGAAAGCAGTACACAGATAGGGGAGTATTTGCAGTGTCCAAGCAGCGAGTGCAGTAAGTAGTTGCCTGGATACGCATATAGCAGAAGATGTTGATTTTGTTAATTCACATAAGTACACTCTTCTAGAGCATTTATCTAGCAAACAACTAAACTAGAGTAGGGCTTATATTTGCAAAATAGGCCTTTTGCAATGTATAAAATACAGACGGGGTCTGTGCATTTGGAGCATATTTGAGGGGTTGCATCTAGTGGTGGCTCCAGAGGTGGGGCTGCAGCGCAGTCAGGGCTGGCGCTAGGCTTCCCTGTGCCCAGTGCCACCCTGTGCTGCACTGCTGCTCCCCTTCCCTGCTCCCTCCCTCTGAGAGAATACCCTTTAACGCCAGCTAGGGGTGGGATTTTCCAGCGCCAGCCAATGGTGACGGAGTTCAGGCAGGGCAGCAGCCTTTAGGCTATGGCGCTCCGGATGACAGCCCTGCTAGCCCGTGCCTAGAACCACCCCTGAGCGCAGTCCAAAATTCAAATAGATGGGCCACACCAACTGCCGCCCAAACGCTGCCAAACATGGTCTAGCCAGGACTCACTGGCAGTTGGTGTGGTTTATCATATTTGAATTTTTGGACTGCGTTGCAGCCCCACCTCTGGAGCCGCCACTGGTTGCATCCCATATTTGTTACCTTTATTTGAGTGTTGTTTTATTTATTTATTACACCCAGAACTTTGCTGGAGTACACGCCACTTGGTGACAGAAAAAGTTCCTCTTAGCGCTGTACATGTAATTATTTGCTGATGAAAGAATTGTGAGTGGTTGCAGAGCTTTGGAGTATTTGTGAGGCTGGTACCCATAATATGCTGCTGTATTTGGGGTATTCATGGACTCTGCAGTGGTGTATGTGACTACTACCCCTTTTCCACTGCCGCAATAACCTGGGTTATTGCCGGATCTACCTCATGGCTCAGTGGAAAAGGGTCCCTGAAAAGTAACCTGGGTCGGGTGACCGGGGAATCTGACCCTGGTCATGACCAGGGTTGAGCCTAGGAAGGACCCGGTTCAAATTTTTGGTGGAAAAGGGGTATAAGTTGCATAAAGCCCCATTCTAACATGTAACAAGAGGAATGTGAGTGAGGGTCTGTGTATCAGGGAACTCTTTTTGTTTTTCTTGTGTTCTCGGTTAAGTTGTTTCCACTGTATTAATTGTCACAAAGCAGCATTTACATGTAATTGGTAAAGTGACAGCTTTCAGGCTCGGCTGTGTCATTTGAATGATGCATAGACAACAAGGAGAAAGTGCCCAACTATGGGTTCCTGTTGAAAGACCGACAGTAAAAAGGTCAACATGCAATAGGTCGACACCAGATGGTAGACAGTCAATAGGTTGACAGGGACAAAAGGTCAACAGGGTCAAAAGGTTGGTATAGTGTAAGGCACTTACCCCGCAGGTTATTGTTAGTCACTAGGAGGGACGGTTAGAGTTAGGCACTTGCAGGAGGGTTAGGGTTAGGCACTAGAAGGGACAGTTAGGCTTAGGCACTTACCTCGGGGGCTAGGCTTAGGCACTTACCTCGGGGGTTAGGGTTAGACACTTAACTCGGGGGTTAGGGTTAGGCACTTCCCCGGGGGGTTAGGGTTAGGCACTAGGAGGGACGGTTAGGGTTAGCCACTTGCTGGAGGGTTAGGCACTAGAAGGCACAGTTAGGCTTAGGTACTTACCCCGGGTGTTAGGCACTAGGAAGGACAGTTAGGGTTAGGCACTTACCCCGGGGGTTAGGCACTAGGAGGGACAATTAAGGTTAGGCACTTACCCCAGGGGTTAGGCACTAGGTTGGACAGTTAGAATTAGGCTCTTGCTGGAGGGTTAAGGTTAGGCACTAGGTTGGACAGTTAGGGTTATGGTGCGAACACACTGGGCGATAAAGTGGACGACTGAACGATAACGATATCGTTATCGTTCAGTCGTCCACTTTATCGTCCATTTTTAAGCCCAAAAAGATGAACGATGACGACGACGTGCGTTCCCGCGGGTCGTTCGTCATCATCGTTCATCGGGCTGACATGCAGGCCAACCTGACGATCTCGTCAGGTTGCTGCATGTCAGGGAATGGGGGGGAGAGCCCGGCGCTGAACGATATCGTTAATGATATCGTTCAGCGGCTGTGCTCATTGTCATAAACGACATTGAGCACAGCCTGCCGGGGACACACTAGACGATATCGCTCAGGGAGCATATCGTCTAGTGTGTATGCACCTTTAGGCTCTTGCTGGAGGGTTAAGGTTAGGCACTAGGTTGGACAGTTAGGGTTAGGCTCTTGCTGGAGGTTTAGGGACTAGGTTGGCCAGTCAGGGTTAGGCACTAGGATGGACAGTTAGGGTTAAGCATTTACCCCGGGGGTTAGGCACTAAGTTGGACAGTTAGGGTTAGGCTCTTGCTGGAGGGTTAGGGTAAGGCACTAGGAGGGACAGTTAGGGTTAGGCACTTTCCCCGAGGGTTAGGCACTGGGTAGGACAGTTAGGTTTAGGCACTAGAAGGGACGGGTAGGTTTAGGCACCAAGGGGATGGTTAGGTTTAGGTGAAGATTAGAGTTAGAAAACAAAACAGAAAATGTGTTGACCATTTTTGTTTCAATTAATTCCCATATCGACTTTTTGTACCTGTCAACCTACTTTCATGTTGGCCTTTTGTGTGTCAACATTTTGTACCTGTTGACCTTTTTGTCCCTGTCGACCCATTGACTGTTGACCATTTGTTGTCGACCTATACACTGTCGCCCTTTTTATTGTCGATCTATTGAACCACACCCCACAACTACAAATGGGGAACTGATTCAGCGGTGCACCCTAACTGCACAGCAATGCTTATGTTCACATAGCTGAGAGCTTATTTGCTACTGCCCATGCACAAAACCATCTTGGAAACCACCCCCACGACGCATGTGTTACCCTATGTATATGCACAAATGCGCTGTTTTGTAATGTTATTGGAGTGTTGGGGGCGTGTGATGGGAGTGTTGGGGGTGTGTGATGGGAGTGTCAGGGGTGTGTGATGGGAGTGTCAGGGGTATGTGATGGGAGTGTCAGGGGTGTTTAATGGGAGTGTCGGGGGTGTGTGATGGGAGTGTCAGTGGTGTGTGATGGAAGTGTCGGGGGTGTTTGATGGGAGTGTTGGGGGCGTGTGATGGGAGTGTCGGGGTGTGTGGTGGGAGTGTCGGGGTGTGTGATGGGAGTGTCGGGGGTGTTTGATGGGAGTGTTGGGGGCGTGTGATGGGAGTGTCGGGGTGTGTGATGGGAGTGTGTGGGGTGTGTGATGGGAGTGTTGGGGGGTGTGATGGGAGTGTCTGGGGTGTGTGATGGGAGTGTTGGGGGGTGTGATGGGAGTGTCTGGAGTGTGTGATGGGAGTGTAGGGGGGGTGATGGGAGTGTCTGGGGCATGTGATGGGAGTGTCGGGGGTGTGTGATGGGAGTGTCGGGGCCATGTGATGGTGATGGGAGTGTCGGGGGTGTCTGATGGGAGTGTTGGGGCATGTGATGGGAGTGTCGGGGGGGTGTGATGGGCGTGTCGGGGCCGTGTGATGGTGATGGGAGTGTCGGGGTGTGTGATGGGAGTGTTGGGGCGTGTGATGGGAGTGTCGGGGGTGTGATGGGAGTGTCGGGGGCGTGTGATGGGACTGTATGGGGCGTGTCAGTGAAAGCTGCTATGTTCTCATACGCAGAGCATTGATGGTGGATTGTACAGAACCACTGGCAGTGTTGCAGTGTGCCAGGGCACTAATAGTACACAATGTAAAGGCCAACACTAGCATTTGCATACGATCGCCACTGCGGCTCTGCAAACAGTCACAGCCGCGGCGGCGTCCGTGTGCCCATCTGAATCAGGCCCTGGGTTTCCAGCTATAATTAAGCCCCCCTATTAGTTGGAGGCCCATAAACACTTCCCTAGTCTGCCTTATGGTCTGGTGAGTATGCCGACCAGGAATTGTTTGTGGCTAGATTACATGCAGCACATTCTAGCTATAAAATAAAATTAAGGATATTTTCCATGTTTGCGAATACCAACATTATGCTCTTGTTTCTGTATATGGTATAAACCACAGGGAAAGTTACATAATTGTGTGCTAATATGAACACCATAAGGGATTTATTAAGTCCCAGTGTAAAAATTCCATTGGTTCAAGAACATGAGTTGTTCAGATGCAGGAAGCCGGGCAGCGCTCGCCTGCTTCCATATATAGAATTGTCACTCTCCCTCCGCATCATTCATCTCTTCCCCTGTGTCTGATGTCAGTATAGGAGACAGGGGACATTGCCTGCTCTCATTTTCTGGAGAGAATGGGAGTATAGCAACAGAAATATTAATAAGTAGTTAAGATTTAATATGTGACACTAGTGCCATTACCATGGGAGGTGATGCAGCTCTCATCTGTGTAAGGTGACACTGACTGCTGATCACGTTGGGGAAATGTCCTGATTGTAAAGCAATCAGGAAAGTGTGAGAGTACAGGTTGCAGATTAAGGGATCTATTTACTAAGCAGTGTTAGGAGACAAAGTAAAAAGTGATAAGAAAGTGATAAGGTGCCAGCCAATCAGCTCCCAACTATCATCTCACAGGCTGTGTTTGAAAAATGACAGTTAGGAGCTGATTGGCTGACCCCTTATCACTTTTCACTCTGTCTCCTAGCACTGCTTAGTAAATAGACCCCTAAGGACCTGATTCTGAGTCACATGAATGCGTCCGTATCTAGCGAGTGTCTGTAAACTGCACATGTGCCACAGCTGGCATAGGCATCTGTGCATACCTCCGCTGAGTCCATGAAAGGGATGTAACTGGGTGTCCGCTGGGTGGCAAAGGGGTCCTCCCATTGGAGAGAACGGTCTAGTTGGCATGTAGTGCCATTTTCTGAGTTGTGCATATGTCAAGGAGAAGCCTATTTCACACAGATCCCTTGCACCTAGCATGGGTTAGGTGTAAGTCAGTGACTTATCTATAATGGGTGCAGGGTGTGCGGTGCTCACTGGTCCATGGGTCCTGAGGGTCCCCGAACTGCACACCCTGCACCCATGAGATAATCTGTGCGGCAGAACCCCCTGTTAGTGATCCCGACGGCGCCATCTTTACCATAATGTATTCAGACAGCAAATACTCTGTCAGTGTGCCATAGTCTTTGCCCCCTGCTGCGCATGCTCCTTCTCTCCGAATATCAATGGAAAGATGGCAGCCCAGGGACCACTTACAAGGGATTCTTCAGCACTTCTGCTGGCACAGGAATGAGAGGGGGGCCCCGCTGCATAATATAGGGGCCCGCTGCACACAGCCCCACTCATCTGTGAAAACACCCCTGATGTAAATGCCCATTACAGTGATGACATCTGCTCTGGCGGACGCTGTGCTTAGGGCAGCGCTGATGCAGAGATCTAGGCAGCTCAGAGTACAGGTGGATTTGCGCATAAGACTTCCTGTTGGGGTTGGCATACAGAGTTGCATGTGACTCAGGATCAGACAATGGGGAAAATGTAATAGTTCGGTGAGTTCCCGGCAAGCGTGGCCGATGTTTTAAAGTTGAAAATATTTAACCGATACCTATTACATTTACCCCAATCTGTAATTATCTAAGAGAATCTAATGTGATTGATACTTTGTTTGCGTTGAATGCACCAGCACGCCTGCGTTCGCCCGACCAACCCCCCGTCACCACCACATATGATTGACAGGAAGTGCCTCAGCAATCGCAGTTCCTTTCGCAATTGCTAGTTAGCGCACTGCGATGCATGTGCAGAGCATAAATATCGACCGATTGCGTGCGTATTAGCATCTGCGTTCATTGCTGAATCAGGCCCTTAGTATGACAAGCAATGTGATCTCTATTATTTGGTTATACATATAGGGCCTGACTTTGACTACACGCAATGCTGATGTTCGCACCGTGTACGCTTCCCGATTGTGTTTGTACAGAGTCTTAGTTTCGATTTCAGACAGACACACAGAGAAGTATATTGAAAACATTCCTATTTGGTGTTCTGGGCGGTACACATAAGCTCAAATGCTCGGAAAATCTCTCTCTCTCCACCTGTTTGCAGTGATCCCCTTCAGTTAATGGACCCTGATGTCATCAGTTACTATCCACGTGGAAATCTAATGGGAATAGTTACCTGTGGCGAGTGGAGCGAGGCATTAGGCTGAAAGTGTGGCGAGCCAAACGAGCCCGTGGGGGTACAAGTTTATACTGTTGGTGGCCAGATACTACATTTGGGACAAAATAACAGCATTTTAAGGGCATGTAACCGCACGTCCACCATCACTCGACGTCACGTCCAATAGCTGAAAGGGATCTAGATACAACCAGAGATCCATGTAGAAACTAAGGCCCTCATTCAGAGCCGCTCGTTAGCGGCAGTACGCTCGTTCCGAGCGATGTTTGCACATCTGCGCATGCGTACGCTTTTTAGTACGCATGCGCGAACCAGTCAGTGCGGCCGAAAATCCTTTGTACGCTATATAGCGAGTGCCTGCTATTTTGAGTGACAGAATGAGGCGTATGTGGGTGGTAACAGGGGAAGGTGCTTGAAAATGGGGAGTGGAGATCCGAACGCAGGCGTGCTTAAAGGTCAAAACGGGCGTTTTATGGGTGTGTATATTTAAAACAGCAGCGTCATTGACCACGTCACTGGGTTATTTTATAGCCAGAACTGCACGCAAATTTGTGGTAGCAAACACCAACCACAAGAATAGCGAGCAGTTCATACGCTGGTCGATGTACTCGATTAATCTAATAAATAGCGGACATGACGTAGGATGCGTGCGGCCAGGGGGCGTTTTTAACAAATAAACGAGCGTATGTTTTGCTCGTTCGTTCAGACTTAGAGGTGTGAACAGACTGCAATGTGCGTACGGATCATTTGAATAGCCACCCCTTGTTTTTAAACGAACGACCGCAAATAGCGTCCGGCTCTGAATGAGGGCCTAAGATGGAGTCTGCACTATGACCTACCCAGGGTGCATCTGGGAAGCTTACTATGGCAGCCTAAGAAATTCAAACCAACAGATATCAGGCCTAACCATTAGGTGGAACTTACACAAAAATAAATGCCTATAACAAATATAAATACTTAGAGGCTTTACAATTATATAAACAATCTAGCAACTGGAAGGATTTGCATAAATACCACACTTTCCTCTGCAGTATTGTGTTTAATCACCAGAAATATCAATCTTAATAATTATTTATATTTTCACTAACCTTAACCTCTGATTTCCATTTGTATAATAATTATAGAGTGAATACTTTGTATAACCAGTTACAATGTCAATATTTCAACACATTATTGGATATCATTCACCATGGGGATTATTGTTTAATGTGGTGTTTTTTATCTTTGTCTGTAGTCTCTGATTTATTATTATTATTTTTATTATTTTTTCACTTTTGGGCACCTTCAATCACGTTTTGTATATTTTGCTGAGCCGTTAGTCCTTGCTGATAGCGTGAGTGCTATTCATTATAATGCATAGCTTATAAAATAGTGATTTTAAGGGGCAATCCCTATTATTCAACTTTTAGACCTTGAGTGCCCATAACATGGAATATTCTTTTTCATTTTGGATTCTAATCCAAAATGTGGTGTTTGACTGTAATGAAATAAGCTATAATGCATTGCAGGGCGATAACATATGCACAATATAAAATATCTATTGCTGCATTATATGCTAAGCTGCGATCTACTCCTCAGGGGCCAGATGCCAATGGATATCTGACTGGGAGAAACAACTTCAATGACGTAGATCTGAACCGAAACTTCCCTGATCTCAATTTGCTCATGTACCAAAATGAAAAGCATGGAGGACCGACTGACCACCTACCCCTTCCCGACAACTGGAAGAACACGGTAAGTTCCTATATGTCAGCTGCCTTGTCATACAGTTATTGTTACCTTGACAGAAACTGTTTCACAATGTATTCATATCTGCTATGTAACTTACTGTAAGCTATTGCTCTCTGTTATGATCTGGCTATGATTACGTACAAGACATCTGCTCTGCAGATGAAAAAAAAGCCCCCCCTCTCCTGAAATATCTATAGTTTTGAAGTATATACATTTAAGGAGAGATGTATCAAGCCTTGGGGGTAAATTTACAAAATTTCGGGCTTGGTCGAGATTGCAATCTCGGGGGAGTTTAGGCATTATTTTCAACTCACAAATTTACTAAACACAAAATCAGGTGAGATGTTTCTCTTTTCAACGTAAAATTCGGGTCTGATTGTAAACTTAAAAAAACTCACCATCGGCCAAACTGGGAAGTACTTTTCATGAAAAAGATATAACTCGGGAATTTACTAAGAAACGAGATTACAATCTTGGGTGTAATTGTAGCAAACTCGCAGCTAAACAGAACTTTCAAATAGACCACCTCCTGATCTGCAAGTTTGTCAGATACATACACAGTGTGATTTGTGTATGTTTCTGCACGTAAACCTTATGTAAAGGGTTAAATGTGAAAAAAAAATGATGTAGGGTTCCCCCCCCAAAAAAAGCATAACCAGCCCCGGGCTGCTCAGCCAGTGCTGGTCCCTAAAAATACAGGGGGAAAAACAAGTAGGGTTCCTCCGTATTTTAGGAACCAGCACTGGGCTGCTGAGCCTGTCCTGGTTTTAAAAATAGGGGGGGTAAATGCGTATGGATCTTCCTATTTTTAAAACCAGCACCGGACTCAAATCAGGCTGGGTTGTAATGCCACAACCAGGGGACCATATCACTGCTTCACCACAGAAAAAGCATTATCACCCCAAGCTAGTCAGCCCAAGCCAGGGATCTCAGGACCCCCTAATCGGGTCCCCCCTCTCCCGAGCACCCCAGGCTTAGTCTGAAGAGCTCTGGGTACAGGGGTAATAGTAGTGTAAATAGTTAGAAACTATTGTTATTTTACCATGGAATTACAGGTGCCAGCATGCCTGCCCTTTGGAACTTGTGGATCTAAAAGTGCCAGCAGGCGGCCGGCACCCGTACGACTCCCGCTGTAAAA
Source organism: Taudactylus pleione (assembly GCA_031769625.1). Classification (NCBI taxonomy): domain Eukaryota; kingdom Metazoa; phylum Chordata; class Amphibia; order Anura; family Myobatrachidae; genus Taudactylus; species Taudactylus pleione. The sequence continues at coordinate 1,263,764 of JAUIMM010000033.1, read as the reverse complement.
TAATTGTTAAAAAGCCACAACACACACACCGTAGAAAGTACAACTTTATTACATACACCTACCTCACTCACGCATACTTACCCGCTGCCCGATGATTGGTCCACTTCTCCAAGCAGAAATCCAATGGGAGTACCTGTGAAAAATAGATTCTATACTCACCTCCATCCTGGCGCTGGTCTCCATAGCCCGGGTCTTGGCAAAAAAACAAACCACCACCCGGACCATACACTTACATTAGCGATGTATGCGTGTGACCACATACACCGCTAACCGGCTCCTGACTGCTCAGCCCACGTGTGAACTGTCAGGAGCCAGCAACCAATCAGCGGCCGCTAACACGCATTGGTGTTTCGCACACAGCCGCCGGTTACCGCACAATTAAATACGACATTTGCTATTATGTATAAATCGAAATGTTAATAATGTTAACACTGAGGGCCTGATTCAGACCCGGACGCTCTTTCAGAGCGCTCGCTCTGAATCAGTGCCCTCCCTCTCATTTTTTAGAGCGGCCTCCTGGCCGCTCGCATAGCTGTGGGTTTCCACCCACAGCTATAGACCATCGCGACCATCGGGCTTGCGACGAGACCCTTGTGGTAGGGTCTCGTCTGACGCAAGCCCTGGAGTGCTTTTGGCTCTATCAGAGCCAAAAGCACTCCCACTGACATCATTTATGATGTCAGTGGGGCCGGCCCCAGACGGTAGGCGTTCCCATGGGAACGCCTCCGTCTGGGCAGCAACGCCCCCGGCACGCCCACCAAAGGGGGCATGCTGTCACTCAACATCAACAGCATGCCCCCTTTGTAGCGAGACCCATAGCGACGGCTTGCCCGTCGCTATGCGGGTCTCGCGCATGCGCACAACGGAGCCGGCTACCTCGTGCGCATGCGCACTTGGCCAACATCGACCAGCTTGCGAGCGCTCAACGCTCGCGAGCGGGTCTGAATCAGGCCCAGAGTGAATAATATTGGACCCATAGTGACAGTCACTTTGAGAGAATGAGCATACAGGCAAGGGGATTTGAACCCACGGAAGGAAAATTGATTGTTATTTGATGGAGCAAGAGATAACAAATGACATATCTATCGGTGCAGGATCACAGCAGTTTCTGTGAGTTCCTTACCTTGTAAACTCTTTGGTATGTAACTGATAGGCTCCAACTGCTGACACCATCAAAAGCCATCGGTAGGCAAATTCCAGCCCACCTTTTCCAGTAATTACTTCACAAGCATTCTACCTCAGTAGTGTTCTAGCATACCTGCACCTGCATTACATAATTCAGCTTCAGTGCTATCCAGAAAACTTGTACTAACATTGCTTCTCAGCGTTCTGTTCAGTGCTATCCAGAAAACCCACTCCAGTGTTGCTTCACAGCATATTTCTGCTTCTACTATGCATAACATTCAGTTCCAACATCACCTGCAGCATGCTTCTTTTGTGCATAGCACGCAGTTCCAAAATCATCTGTAGCTTGCTTTTATTGTGCATAGCACGCAGTTCCAACATCATTTGTAGCCTGCTTTTATTGTGCATAGCACGCAGTTCCAACATCATCTGTAGCATGCTTCAATTGTGCACAGCATGCAGTTCCAACATCATTTGGAGCCTGCTTTTATTGTGCATAGCACTCAGTTTCAACATCATCTGTAGCCTGCTTCTATTGTGCACAGCACGCAGTTCCAACATCATCTGTAGCCTGCTTCTATTGTGCACAGCACGCAGTTCCAACATCATCTGTAGCCTGCTTCTATTGTGCATAGCTTGCAGTTCCAACATCATTTGTAGCCTGCTTCTACTGTGCATAGCACGCAGTTCCAACATCAACTGCAGCCTGCTTCTATTGTGCACAGCACGCAGTTCCAACATCATCTGTAGCCTGCTTTTATTGTGCATAGCACGCAGTTCCAACATCATCTGTAGCCTGCTTCTATTGTGCATAGCACGCAGTTCCAACATCACCTGCAACCTGCTTCTATTGTGTATAGCACGCAGTTCCAACATCATTTGTAGCCTGCTTCTACTGTGCATAGCACGCAGTTCCAACATCAACTACAGCCTGCTTCTATTGTGCACAGCACGCAGTTCCAACATCATCTGTAGCCTGCTTTTATTGTGCATAGCACGCAGTTCCAACATCATCTGTAGCCTGCTTTTATTGTGCATAGCACGCAGTTCCAACATCACCTGCAACCTGCTTCTATTGTGTATAGCACGCAGTTCCAACATCATTTGTAGCCTGCTTCTATTGTGCATAGCATGCAGTTCCAACATCACCTGTAGCCTGCTTCCATTGTGCACAGCATGCAGTTCCAACATCACCTGCAACCTGCTTCTATTGTGCACAGCATGCAGTTCCAACATCATTTGGAGCCTGCTATTATTGTGCATAGCACTCAGTTTCAACATCATCTGCAGCCTGCTTCTATTGTGCACAGCACGCAGTTCCAACATCATCTGTAGCCTGCTTCTATTGTGCACAGCACGCAGTTCCAACATCATCTGTAGCCTGCTTCTATTGTGCATAGCACGCAGTTCCAACATCATTTGTAGCCTGCTTCTACTGTGCATAGCACGCAGCTCCAACATCACCTGCAGCCTGCTTCTATTGTGCACAGCACGCAGTTCCAACATCATCTGTAGCCTGGTTTTATTGTGCATAGCACGCAGTTCCAACATCATCTGTAGCCTGCTTTTATTGTGCATAGCACGCAGTTCCAGCATCACCTGCAACCTGCTTCTATTGTGTATAGCACGCAGTTCCAACATCATTTGTAGCCTGCTTCTATTGTGCATAGCATGCAGTTCCAACATCACCTGTAGCCTGCTTCCATTGTGCACAGCATGCAGTTCCAACATCACCTGCAACCTGCTTCTATTGTGCATAGCACGCAGTTCCAACATCATTTGTAGCCTGCTTCTATTTGTGCACAGCATGAAGTTCCAACATCATCTGTAGCCTGCTTTTATTGAGAATAGCACGCAGTTCCAACATCACCTGCAATCTGCTTCTATTTTGCATAGCACGCAGTTCCAACATCATTTGTAGCCTGCTTCTATTGTGCATAGCACGCAGTTCCAACATCACCTGCAGCCTGCTTCTATTGTGCACAGCACGCAGTTCCAACATCATCTGTAGCCTGCTTCTATTGTGCATAGCTCTCAGTTCCAACATCATCTGTAGCCTGCTTCTATTGTGCATAACATTCAGTTCCAACATCACCTGCAGCATGCTTCTTTTGTGCATAGCACGCAGTTCCAACATCACCTGCATCTTGCTTCTTTTGTGCATAGCACGCAGTTCCAAAATCATCTGTAGCTTGCTTTTATTGTGCATAGCACGCAGTTCCAACATCATTTGTAGCCTGCTTTTATTGTGCATAGCACGCAGTTCCAACATCATCTGTAGCATGCTTCTATTGTGCACAGCATGCAGTTCCAACATCATTTGGAGCCTGCTTTTATTGTGCATAGCACTCAGTTTCAACATCATCTGTAGCCTGCTTCTATTGTGCACAGCACGCAGTTCCAACATCATCTGTAGCCTGCTTCTATTGTGCACAGCACGCAGTTCCAACATCATTTGTAGCCTGCTTCTACTGTGCATAGCACGCAGTTCCAACATCACCTGCAGCCTGCTTCTATTGTGCACAGCACGCAGTTCCAACATCATCTGTAGCCTGCTTTTATTGTGCATAGCACGCAGTTCCAACATCATCTGTAGCCTGCTTTTATTGTGCATAGCACGCAGTTCCAACATCACCTGCAACCTGCCTCTATTGTGTATAGCACGCAGTTCCAACATCATTTGTAGCCTGCTTCTATTGTGCATAGCATGCAGTTCCAACATCACCTGTAGCCTGCTTCCATTGTGCACAGCATGCAGTTCCAACATCACCTGCAACCTGCTTCTATTGTGCACAGCATGCAGTTCCAACATCATTTGGAGCCTGCTTTTATTGTGCATAGCACTCAGTTTCAACATCATCTGTAGCCTGCTTCTATTGTGCACAGCACGCAGTTCCAACATCATCTGTAGCCTGCTTCTATTGTGCACAGCACGCAGTTCCAACATCATCTGTAACCTGCTTCTATTGTGCATAGCACGCAGTTCCAACATCATTTGTAGCCTGCTTCTACTGTGCATAGCACGCAGTTCCAACATCACCTGCAGCCTGCTTCTATTGTGCACAGCACGCAGTTCCAACATCATCTGTAGCCTGCTTTTATTGTGCATAGCAAGCAGTTCCAACATCATCTGTAGCCTGCTTTTATTGTGCATAGCACGCAGTTCCAGCATCACCTGCAACCTGCTTCTATTGTGTATAGCACACAGTTCCAACATCATTTGTAGCCTGCTTCTATTGTGCATAGCATGCAGTTCCAACATCACCTGTAGCCTGCTTCCATTGTGCACAGCATGCAGTTCCAACATCACCTGCAACCTGCTTCTATTGTGCATAGCACGCAGTTCCAACATCATTTGTAGCCTGCTTCTATTGTGCACAGCATGAAGTTCCAACATCATCTGTAGCCTGCTTTTATTGAGAATAGCACGCAGTTCCAACATCACCTGCAATCTGCTTCTATTTTGCATAGCACGCAGTTCCAACAGCATTTGTAGCCTGCTTCTATTGTGCATAGCACGCAGTTCCAACATCACCTGCAGCCTGCTTCTATTGTGCACAGCACGCAGTTCCAACATCATCTGTAGCCTGCTTCTATTGTGCATAGCACTCAGTTCCAACATCATCTGTAGCCTGCTTCTATTGTGCATAACATTCAGTTCCAACATCACCTGCAGCATGCTTCTTTTGTGCATAGCACGCAGTTCCAACATCACCTGCATCTTGCTTCTTTTGTGCTTAGCACGCAGTTCCAAAATCATCTGTAGCTTACTTTTATTGTGCATAGCACGCAATTCCAACATCATTTGTAGCCTGCTTTTATTGTGCATAGCACGCAGTTCCAACATCATCTGTAGCATGCTTCTATTGTGCACAGCATGCAGTTCCACCATCATTTGGAGCCTGCTTTTATTGTGCATAGCACTCAGTTTCAACATCATCTGTAGCCTGCTTCTATTGTGCACAGCACGCAGTTCCAACATCATCTGTAGCCTGCTTCTATTGTGCATAGCACGCAGTTCCAACATCATTTGTAGCCTGCTTCTACTGTGCATAGCACGCAGTTCCAACATCACCTGCAGCCTGCTTCTATTGAGCACAGCACGCAGTTCCAACATCATCTGTAGCCTGCTTTTATTGTGCATAGCACGCAGTTCCAACATCATCTGTAGCCTGCTTTTATTGTGCATAGCACGCAGTTCCAACATCACCTGCAACCTGCTTCTATTGTGTATAGCACGCAGTTCCAACATCATTTGTAGCCTGCTTCTATTGTGCATAGCATGCAGTTCCAACATCACCTGTAGCCTGCTTCCATTGTGCACAGCATGCAGTTCCAACATCACCTGCAACCTGCTTCTATTGTGCATAGCACGCAGTTCCAACATCATTTGTAGCCTGCTTCTATTGTGCACAGCATGAAGTTCCAACACCATCTGTAGCCTGCTTTTATTGAGAATAGCACGCAGTTCCAACATCACCTGCAATCTGCTTCTATTTTGCATAGCACGCAGTTCCAACATCATTTGTAGCTTGCTTCTATTGTGCATAGCACGCAGTTCCAACATCACCTGCAGCCTGCTTCTATTGTGCACAGCACGCAGTTCCAACATCATCTGTAGCCTGCTTCTATTGTGCATAGCACTCAGTTCCAACATCATCTGTAGCCTGCTTCTATTGTGCATAGCACTCAGTTCCAACGTCATCTGTAGCTTGCTTTTATTGTGCATAGCACGCAGTTCCAACGTCACCTGCAACCTGCTTCTATTGTGCATAGCACGCAGTTCCAACATCATTTGTAGCCTGCTTCTATTGTTCATAGCACGCAGTTCCAACATCACCTGCAGCCTGCTTCTATTGTGCACAGCACGCAGTTCCAACATCATCTGTAGCCTGCTTTTATTGTGCACAGCACGCAGTTCCAACATCATCTGTAGCCTGCTTCTATTGTGCACAGCACGCAGTTCCAACATCATCTGTAGCCTGCTTTTATTGTGCATAGCACGCAGTTCCATCATCACCTGCAACCTGCTTCTATTGTGCACAGCACACAGTTCCAACATCATCTGTAGCCTGCTTCTATTGTGCATAGCACTCAGTTCCAACGTCATCTGTAGCCTGCTTTTATTGTGCATAGCACGCACTTCCAACGTCACCTGCAACCTGCTTCTATTGTGCATAGCACGCAGTTCCAACATCATTTGTAGCCTGCTTCTATTGTGCATAGCACGCAGTTCCAACATCACCTGCAGCGTGTTTCTATTGTGCATAGCACACAGTTCCAACATCATTTGTAGCCTGCTTCTATTGTGCATAGCACGCAGTTCCAACATCACCTGCAGCCTGCTTCTATTGTGCATAGCATGGAGTTCCAACATCACCAATAGAAGCAGGCTACAGGTGATGTTGGAAGCACGCAGTTCCAACATTAACTGCAAAGCAAAATATTAGCCCAAGCACCAGAGGGGGTGTAGAGCACTAAACCCGCCTCCTGGAGTTCAATGCTGCACACCTACCGGAGGCTTTGCCACACCTCCAACAATAAAACAGACAAAACACCTGCAACCTGCTTCTATTGTGCAAAGCATGCAGTTCCAACATCACCTGTAGCCTGCTTCCATTGTGCATAGCATGCATTTCCAACATCACCTGCAACCTGCTTCTATTGTGCATAGCATGCAGTTCAAACATCATTTGTAGCCTGCTTCTATCATGCACAGCATGCAGTTCCAACATCATCTGTAGCCTGCTTTTATTGTGAATAACACGCAGTTCCAACATCACCTGCAATCTGCTTCTATTTTGCATAGCACGCAGTTCTAACATCATTTGTAGCCTGCTTCTATTGTGCATAGCACGCACTTCCAACATCACCTGCAGCGTGTTTCTATTGTGCATAGCACGCAGTTCCAACATCACCTGCAGCCTGCTTCTATTGTGCACAGCACACAGTTCCAACATCATCTGTAGCCTGCTTCTATTGTGCACAGCACACAGTTCCAACATCACCTGCAGCCTGCTTCTATTGTGCACAGCACACAGTTCCAACAACACCTGCAATCTGCTCTTCTATTGTGCAAAGCACTCAGTTCCAACATCACCTGCAGCCTGCTTCTATTGTGCACAGCACGCAGTTCCAACGTCATCTGTAGCCTGCTTTTATTGTGCATAGCACGCAGTTCCAACGTCACCTGCAACCTGCTTCTATTGTGCATAGCACGCAGTTCCAACATCACCTGCAACCTGCTTCTATTGTGTATAGCACGCAGTTCCAACATCATTTGTAGCCTGCTTCTATTGTGCATAGCATGCAGTTCCAACATCACCTGTAGCCTGCTTCCATTGTGCACAGCATGCAGTTCCAACATCACCTGCAACCTGCTTCTATTGTGCATAGCACGCAGTTCCAACATCATTTGTAGCCTGCTTCTATTGTGCACAGCATGAAGTTCCAACATCATCTGTAGCCTGCTTTTATTGAGAATAGCACGCAGTTCCAACATCACCTGCAATCTGCTTTTATTGTGCATAGCACACAGTTCCAACATCATCTGTAGCCTGCTTCTATTGTGCATAGCACTCAGTTCCAACATCATCTGTAGCCTGCTTCTATTGTGCATAGAACGCAGTTCCAACATCATTTGTAGCCTGCTTCTACTGTGCATAGCACGCAGTTCCAACATCACCTGCCGCCTGCTTCTATTGTGCACAGCACGCAGTTCCAACATCATCTGTAGCCTGCTTTTATTGTGCATAGCACGCAGTTCCAACATCATCTGTAGCCTGCTTTTATTGTGCATAGCACGCAGTTCCAGCATCACCTGCAACCTGCTTCTATTGTGTATAGTACGCAGTTCCAACATCATTTGTAGCCTGCTTCTATTGTGCATAGCATGCAGTTCCAACATCACCTGTAGCCTGCTTCCATTGTGCACAGCATGCAGTTCCAACATCACCTGCAACCTGCTTCTATTGTGCATAGCACGCAGTTCCAACATCATTTGTAGCCTGCTTCTATTGTGCACAGCATGAAGTTCCAACATCATCTGTAGCCTGCTTTTATTGAGAATAGCACGCAGTTCCAACATCACCTGCAATCTGCTTCTATTTTGCATAGCACGCAGTTCCAACATCATTTGTAGCCTGCTTCTATTGTGCATAGCACGCAGTTCCAACATCACCTGCAGCCTGCTTCTATTGTGCACAGCACGCAGTTCCAACATCATCTGTAGCCTGCTTCTATTGTGCATAGCACTCAGTTCCAACATCATCTGTAGCTTGCTTCTATTGTGCATAACATTCAGTTCCAACATCACCTGCAGCATGCTTCTTTTGTGCATAGCACGCAGTTCCAACATCACCTGCATCTTGCTTCTTTTGTGCTTAGCACGCAGTTCCAAAATCATCTGTAGCTTGCTTTTATTGTGCATAGCACGCAGTTCCAACATCATTTGTAGCCTGCTTTTATTGTGCATAGCACGCAGTTCCAACATCATCTGTAGCATGCTTCTATTGTGCACAGCATGCAGTTCCACCATCATTTGGAGCCTGCTTTTATTGTGCATAGCACTCAGTTTCAACATCATCTGTAGCCTGCTTCTATTGTGCACAGCACGCAGTTCCAACATCATCTGTAGCCTGCTTCTATTGTGCATAGCACGCAGTTCCAACATCATTTGTAGCCTGCTTCTACTGTGCATAGCATGCAGTTCCAACATCACCTGCAGCCTGCTTCTATTGAGCACAGCACGCAGTTCCAACATCATCTGTAGCCTGCTTTTATTGTGCATAGCACGCAGTTCCAACATCATCTGTAGCCTGCTTTTATTGTGCATAGCACGCAGTTCCAACATCACCTGCAACCTGCTTCTATTGTGTATAGCACGCAGTTCCAACATCATTTGTAGCCTGCTTCTATTGTGCATAGCATGCAGTTCCAACATCACCTGTAGCCTGCTTCCATTGTGCACAGCATGCAGGTCCAACATCACCTGCAACCTGCTTCTATTGTGCATAGCACGCAGTTCCAACATCATTTGTAGCCTGCTTCTATTGTGCACAGCATGAAGTTCCAACACCATCTGTAGCCTGCTTTTATTGAGAATAGCACGCAGTTCCAACATCACCTGCAATCTGCTTCTATTTTGCATAGCACGCAGTTCCAACATCATTTGTAGCTTGCTTCTATTGTGCATAGCACGCAGTTCCAACATCACCTGCAGCCTGCTTCTATTGTGCACAGCACGCAGTTCCAACATCATCTGTAGCCTGCTTCTATTGTGCATAGCACTCAGTTCCAACATCATCTGTAGCCTGCTTCTATTGTGCATAGCACTCAGTTCCAACGTCATCTGTAGCCTGCTTTTATTGTGCATAGCACGCAGTTCCAACATCATTTGTAGCCTGCTTCTATTGTTCATAGCACGCAGTTCCAACATCACCTGCAGCCTGCTTCTATTGTGCACAGCACGCAGTTCCAACATCATCTGTAGCCTGCTTTTATTGTGCACAGCACGCAGTTCCAACATCATCTGTAGCCTGCTTCTATTGTGCACAGCACGCAGTTCCAACATCATCTGTAGCCTGCTTTTATTGTGCATAGCACGCAGTTCCATCATCACCTGCAACCTGCTTCTATTGTGCACAGCACACAGTTCCAACATCATCTGTAGCCTGCTTCTATTGTGCATAGCACTCAGTTCCAACGTCATCTGTAGCCTGCTTTTATTGTGCATAGCACGCACTTCCAACGTCACCTGCAACCTGCTTCTATTGTGCATAGCACGCAGTTCCAACATCATTTGTAGCCTGCTTCTATTGTGCATAGCACGCAGTTCCAACATCACCTGCAGCGTGTTTCTATTGTGCATAGCACACAGTTCCAACATCATTTGTAGCCTGCTTCTATTGTGCATAGCACGCAGTTCCAACATCACCTGCAGCCTGCTTCTATTGTGCATAGCATGGAGTTCCAACATCACCAATAGAAGCAGGCTACAGGTGATGTTGGAAGCACGCAGTTCCAACATTAACTGCAAAGCAAAATATTAGCCCAAGCACCAGAGGGGGTGTAGAGCACTAAACCCGCCTCCTGGAGTTCAATGCTGCACACCTACCGGAGGCTTTGCCACACCTCCAACAATAAAACAGACAAAACACCTGCAACCTGCTTCTATTGTGCAAAGCATGCAGTTCCAACATCACCTGTAGCCTGCTTCCATTGTGCATAGCATGCATTTCCAACATCACCTGCAACCTGCTTCTATTGTGCATAGCATGCAGTTCAAACATCATTTGTAGCCTGCTTCTATCATGCACAGCATGCAGTTCCAACATCATCTGTAGCCTGCTTTTATTGTGAATAACACGCAGTTCCAACATCACCTGCAATCTGCTTCTATTTTGCATAGCACGCAGTTCTAACATCATTTGTAGCCTGCTTCTATTGTGCATAGCACGCACTTCCAACATCACCTGCAGCGTGTTTCTATTGTGCATAGCACGCAGTTCCAACATCACCTGCAGCCTGCTTCTATTGTGCACAGCACACAGTTCCAACATCATCTGTAGCCTGCTTCTATTGTGCACAGCACACAGTTCCAACATCACCTGCAGCCTGCTTCTATTGTGCACAGCACACAGTTCCAACAACACCTGCAATCTGCTCTTCTATTGTGCAAAGCACTCAGTTCCAACATCACCTGCAGCCTGCTTCTATTGTGCACAGCACGCAGTTCCAACGTCACCTGCAACCTGCTTCTATTGTGCATAGCACGCAGTTCCAACATCACCTGCAACCTGCTTCTATTGTGTATAGCACGCAGTTCCAACATCATTTGTAGCCTGCTTCTATTGTGCATAGCATGCAGTTCCAACATCACCTGTAGCCTGCTTCCATTGTGCACAGCATGCAGTTCCAACATCACCTGCAACCTGCTTCTATTGTGCATAGCACGCAGTTCCAACATCATTTGTAGCCTGCTTCTATTGTGCACAGCATGAAGTTCCAACATCATCTGTAGCCTGCTTTTATTGAGAATAGCACGCAGTTCCAACATCACCTGCAATCTGCTTTTATTGTGCATAGCACACAGTTCCAACATCATCTGTAGCCTGCTTCTATTGTGCATAGCACTCAGTTCCAACATCATCTGTAGCCTGCTTCTATTGTGCATAGAACGCAGTTCCAACATCATTTGTAGCCTGCTTCTACTGTGCATAGCACGCAGTTCCAACATCACCTGCCGCCTGCTTCTATTGTGCACAGCACGCAGTTCCAACATCATCTGTAGCCTGCTTTTATTGTGCATAGCACGCAGTTCCAACATCATCTGTAGCCTGCTTTTATTGTGCATAGCACGCAGTTCCAGCATCACCTGCAACCTGCTTCTATTGTGTATAGTACGCAGTTCCAACATCATTTGTAGCCTGCTTCTATTGTGCATAGCATGCAGTTCCAACATCACCTGTAGCCTGCTTCCATTGTGCACAGCATGCAGTTCCAACATCACCTGCAACCTGCTTCTATTGTGCATAGCACGCAGTTCCAACATCATTTGTAGCCTGCTTCTATTGTGCACAGCATGAAGTTCCAACATCATCTGTAGCCTGCTTTTATTGAGAATAGCACGCAGTTCCAACATCACCTGCAATCTGCTTCTATTTTGCATAGCACGCAGTTCCAACATCATTTGTAGCCTGCTTCTATTGTGCATAGCACGCAGTTCCAACATCACCTGCAGCCTGCTTCTATTGTGCACAGCACGCAGTTCCAACATCATCTGTAGCCTGCTTCTATTGTGCATAGCACTCAGTTCCAACATCATCTGTAGCCTGCTTCTATTGTGCATAACATTCAGTTCCAACATCACCTGCAGCATGCTTCTTTTGTGCATAGCACGCAGTTCCAACATCACCTGCATCTTGCTTCTTTTGTGCTTAGCACGCAGTTCCAAAATCATCTGTAGCTTGCTTTTATTGTGCATAGCACGCAGTTCCAACATCATTTGTAGCCTGCTTTTATTGTGCATAGCACGCAGTTCCAATATCATCTGTAGCATGCTTCTATTGTGCACAGCATGCAGTTCCACCATCATTTGGAGCCTGCTTTTATTGTGCATAGCACTCAGTTTCAACATCATCTGTAGCCTGCTTCTATTGTGCACAGCACGCAGTTCCAACATCATCTGTAGCCTGCTTCTATTGTGCATAGCACGCAGTTCCAACATCATTTGTAGCCTGCTTCTACTGTGCATAGCACGCAGTTCCAACATCACCTGCAGCCTGCTTCTATTGAGCACAGCACGCAGTTCCAACATCATCTGTAGCCTGCTTTTATTGTGCATAGCACGCAGTTCCAACATCATCTGTAGCCTGCTTTTATTGTGCATAGCACGCAGTTCCAACATCACCTGCAACCTGCTTCTATTGTGTATAGCACGCAGTTCCAACATCATTTGTAGCCTGCTTCTATTGTGCATAGCATGCAGTTCCAACATCACCTGTAGCCTGCTTCCATTGTGCACAGCATGCAGGTCCAACATCACCTGCAACCTGCTTCTATTGTGCATAGCACGCAGTTCCAACATCATTTGTAGCCTGCTTCTATTGTGCACAGCATGAAGTTCCAACACCATCTGTAGCCTGCTTTTATTGAGAATAGCACGCAGTTCCAACATCACCTGCAATCTGCTTCTATTTTGCATAGCACGCAGTTCCAACATCATTTGTAGCTTGCTTCTATTGTGCATAGCACGCAGTTCCAACATCACCTGCAGCCTGCTTCTATTGTGCACAGCACGCAGTTCCAACATCATCTGTAGCCTGCTTCTATTGTGCATAGCACTCAGTTCCAACATCATCTGTAGCCTGCTTCTATTGTGCATAGCACTCAGTTCCAACGTCATCTGTAGCCTGCTTTTATTGTGCATAGCACGCAGTTCCAACATCACCTGCAACCTGCTTCTATTGTGCATAGCACGCAGTTCCAACATCATTTGTAGCCTGCTTCTATTGTTCATAGCATGCAGTTCCAACATCACCTGCAGCCTGCTTCTATTGTGCACAGCACGCAGTTCCAACATCATCTGTAGCCTGCTTTTATTGTGCACAGCACGCAGTTCCAACATCATCTGTAGCCTGCTTCTATTGTGCACAGCACGCAGTTCCAACATCATCTGTAGCCTGCTTTTATTGTGCATAGCACGCAGTTCCATCATCACCTGCAACCTGCTTCTATTGTGCACAGCACACAGTTCCAACATCATCTGTAGCCTGCTTCTATTGTGCATAGCACTCAGTTCCAACGTCATCTGTAGCCTGCTTTTATTGTGCATAGCACGCACTTCAAACGTCACCTGCAACCTGCTTCTATTGTGCATAGCACGCAGTTCCAACATCATTTGTAGCCTGCTTCTATTGTGCATAGCACGCAGTTCCAACATCACCTGCAGCGTGTTTCTATTGTGCATAGCACACAGTTCCAACATCATTTGTAGCCTGCTTCTATTGTGCATAGCACGCAGTTCCAACATCACCTGCAGCCTGCTTCTATTGTGCATAGCATGGAGTTCCAACATCACCAATAGAAGCAGGCTACAGGTGATGTTGGAAGCACGCAGTTCCAACATTAACTGCAAAGCAAAATATTAGCCCAAGCACCAGAGGGGGTGTAGAGCACTAAACCCGCCTCCTGGAGTTCAATGCTGCACACCTACCGGAGGCTTTGCCACACCTCCAACAATAAAACAGACAAAACACCTGCAACCTGCTTCTATTGTGCAAAGCATGCAGTTCCAACATCACCTGTAGCCTGCTTCCATTGTGCATAGCATGCATTTCCAACATCACCTGCAACCTGCTTCTATTGTGCATAGCATGCAGTTCAAACATCATTTGTAGCCTGCTTCTATCATGCACAGCATGCAGTTCCAACATCATCTGTAGCCTGCTTTTATTGTGAATAACACGCAGTTCCAACATCACCTGCAATCTGCTTCTATTTTGCATAGCACGCAGTTCTAACATCATTTGTAGCCTGCTTCTATTGTGCATAGCACGCACTTCCAACATCACCTGCAGCGTGTTTCTATTGTGCATAGCACGCAGTTCCAACATCACCTGCAGCCTGCTTCTATTGTGCACAGCACACAGTTCCAACATCATCTGTAGCCTGCTTCTATTGTGCACAGCACACAGTTCCAACATCACCTGCAGCCTGCTTCTATTGTGCACAGCACACAGTTCCAACAACACCTGCAATCTGCTCTTCTATTGTGCAAAGCACTCAGTTCCAACATCACCTGCAGCCTGCTTCTATTGTGCACAGCACGCAGTTCCAACGTCATCTGTGGCCTGCTTTTATTGTGCATAGCACGCAGTTCCAACGTCACCTGCAACCTGCTTCTATTGTGCATAGCACGCAGTTCCAACATCATTTGTAGCCTGCTTCTATTGTGCATAGCACGCAGTTCCAACATCACCTGCAGCGTGTTTCTATTGTGCATAGCACTCAATTCCAACGTCATCTGTAGCCTGCTTTTATTGTGCATAGCACGCACTTCCAACGTCATCTGCAACCTGCTTCTATTTTGCATAGCACGCAGTTCCAACATCATTTGTAGCCTGCTTCTATTGTGCATAGCACTCAGTTCCAACATCATCTGTAGCCTGCTTCTATTGTGCATAGCACACAGTTCCAACATCATCTGTAGCCTGCTTTTATTGTGCATAGCACTCAGGCCCTCATTCAGAGGCGGTCGGAGGATGCAAGCTGTTTGCTCAGAAACTGGGCGGCCGCTTGTATCCTGATTGGTCGCCTCTGTTTTGGTCGTTAGGCTGTGGGTTTACACCCACAGCTCTAGCGACCGCTAGGGTGATGGTCGCGATGGTCAAGGACCATCGCGACCATCGGGGCTTCTGACGAGACCCTAGGCTAGGGTCTCACTTGTCGTAAGCCCCGGAGAGCTTCTGGCTCTGTCAGAGCCGGAAGCTCTCCACTGACATCACTAGTGATGTCAGTGGGGCCTCCACCAAACGGCAGGCGTTCCCATGGGAACGTCTCCGTTTGGGCTGCCACCCCCCCGGCCCGCCTTCCAAATGGGGGGAGCTGTCAATCAACATCGACAGCTCACCCCCTTTGGAAAGAGACCCGCTACGACCGGCGCTGTCGGTCGTAGCGGGTCTCACGCATGCGCACGAAGGAGCCGGCTCCCTCGTGCGCATGCGCACTAGAGAAACATCGAGGCGGCCATGCGGTCGTAGACCGTACGGCCGCCTCTGAATAAAGCACTCAGTTCCAACATCATCTGTAGCCTGCTTCTATTGTGCATAGCACTCAGGGCTTCATTCAGAGGCTGCCGTACGGTCTACGACCGCACGGCCGCCTTGATGTTTGTCCAGTGCACAAGCACACGAGGGAGCCGGCTCCTTCGTGCGCATGCGTGAGACCCGCTACGACCGACAGCGCCGGTCGTAGCGGGTCTCTTTCCAAAGGGGGCGAGCTATCGATGTTGATTGACAGATCGCCCCGTTTGGAAGGCGGGCCGGGGGGCTGGCAGCCCAAACGGAGGCATTCCCATGGGAACGCCTGCCGTTTGGGGGAGGCCCCACTGACATCATTAGTGATGTCAGTGGAGAGTTTCCGGCACTGACAGAGCCAGAAGCTCTCCCAGGCTTACGACAAGTGAGACCCTACCCTAGGGTCTCGTCGTAAGCCCCGATGGTCGCGATGGGCTATGACCATCGCGACCATCACCCTAGCGGTCGTTAGAGCTGTGGGTGTAAACCCACAGCCTAATGACCGAAACAGAGGCGGCCCGGTCAGGATGCAAGCGACCGTCCAGTTTCTGAGCGACCGCTTGCATCCTCCGACCGCCTCTGAATGAGGGCCTCAGTTCCAACATCATCTGTAGCCTGCTTCTATTGTGCATAGCACGCAGTTCCAACATCACCTGCAACCTGCTTCTATTGTGCATTGCACTCAGTTCCAACACCATTTGAAGCCTGCTTCTATTGTGCATAGCAGGCAGTTCCAACATCATTTGTAGCTTGCTTCTATTGTGCATAGCACGCAGTTCCAACATCACCTGCAGCCTGCTTCTATTGAGCAGAGCAAGCAGTTCCAACATCATCTGTAGCCTGCTTTTATTGTGCACAGCACGCAGTTCCAACATCATCTGTAGCCTGCTTCTATTGTGCATAGCACTCAGTTCCAACATCATCTGTAGCCTGCTTCTATTGTGCATAGCACGCAGTTCCAACATCATTTGTACCCTGCTTCTATTGTGCATAGCACGCAGTTCCAACATCACCTGCAACCTGCTTCTATTGTGCACCGCACGCAGTTCCAACATCATCTGTAGCCTGCTTTTATTGTGCATAGCACCAAGTTCCAACATCATCTGTAGCCTGCTTTTATTGTGCATAGCACGCAGTTCCAACATCACCTGCAACCTGCTTCTATTGTGTATAGCACGCAGTTCCAACATCATTTGTAGCCTGCTTCTATTGTGCATAGCATGCAGTTCCAACATCACCTGTAGCCTGCTTCCATTGTGCATAGCATGCAGTTCCAACATCACCTGAAACCTGCTTCTATTGTGCATAGCACGCAGTTCCAACATCATTTGTAGCCTGCTTCTATTGTGCACAGCATGCAGTTCCAACATCATCTGTAGCCTGCTTTTATTGTGAATAGCACGCAGTTCCAACATAACCTGCAATCTGCTTCTATTTTGCATAGCACGCAGTTCCAACATCATTTGTAGCCTGCTTCTATTGTGCATAGCACGCAGTTCCAACATCACCTGCAGCCTGTTTCTATTGTGCACAGCACGCAGTTCCAACATCATCTGTAGCCTGCTTTTATTGTGCATAGCACTCAGTTCCAACATCATCTGTAGCCTGCTTCTATTGTGCATAGCACTCAGGTCCAACGTCATCTGTAGCCTGCTTTTATTGTGCATAGCACGCAGTTCCAACGTCACCTGCAACCTGCTTCTATTGTGCATAGCATGCAGTTCCAACAGCATTTGTAGCCTGCTTCTATTGTGCATAGCACATAGTTCCAACATCACCTGCAGCCTGCTTCTATTGTGCATAGCATGGAGTTCCAACATAATTTGTAGCCTGCTTCTATTGTGCATAGCACGCAGTTCCAACATCACCTGCAACCTGCTTCTATTGTGCACAGCACGCAGTTCCAACATCATCTGTAGCCTGCTTTTATTGTGCATAGCACCAAGTTCCAACATCATCTGTAGCCTGCTTTTATTGTGCATAGCACGCAGTTCCAACATCACCTGCAACCTGCTTCTATTGTGTATAGCACGCAGTTCCAACATCATTTGTAGCCTGCTTCTATTGTGCATAGCATGCAGTTCCAACATCACCTGTAGCCTGCTTCCATTGTGCATAGCATGCAGTTCCAACATCACCTGCAACCTGCTTCTATTGTGCATAGCACGCAGTTCCAACATCATTTGTAGCCTGCTTCTATTGTGCACAGCATGCAGTTCCAACATCATCTGTAGCCTGCTTTTATTGTGAATAGCACGCAGTTCCAACATAACCTGCAATCTGCTTCTATTGTGCATAGCACGCAGTTCCAACATCACCTGCAGCCTGTTTCTATTGTGCACAGCACGCAGTTCCAACATCATCTGTAGCCTGCTTTTATTGTGCATAGCACTCAGTTCCAACATCATCTGTAGCCTGCTTCTATTGTGCATAGCACTCAGGTCCAACGTCATCTGTAGCCTGCTTTTATTGTGCATAGCACGCAGTTCCAATGTCACCTGCAACCTGCTTCTATTGTGCATAGCATGCAGTTCCAACATGATTTGTAGCCTGCTTCTATTGTGCATAGCACACAGTTCCAACATCACCTGCAGCCTGCTTCTATTGTGCATAGCACGCAGTTCCAACATCATCTGTAGCCTGCTTTTATTGTGCACAGCACGCAGTTCCAACATCATCTGTAGCCTGCTTCTATTGTGCATAGCACGCAGTTCCAACGTCATCTGTAGCCTGCTTTTATTGTGCATAGCACGCAGTTCCAACATCACCTGCAACCTGCTTCTATTGTGCATAGCACGCATTTCCAACATCATTTGTAGCCTGCTTCTATTGTTCATAGCATGCAGTTCCAACATCACCTGCAGCCTGCTTCTATTGTGCACAGCACGCAGTTCCAACATCATCTGTAGCCTGCTTTTATTGTGCACAGCATGCAGTTCCAACATCATCTGTAGCCTGCTTCTATTGTGCATAGCATGAAGTTCCAACATCATCTGTAGCCTGCTTCTATTGTGCATAGCACGCAGTTCCAACATCATTTGTAGTCTGCTTCTATTGTGCATAGCACGCAGTTCCAACATCATCTGTAGCCTGCTTCTATTGTGCATAGCACTCAGTTCCAACATCATCTGTAGCCTGCTTCTATTGTGCATAGCACGCAGTTCCAACATCATTTGTAGCCTGCTTCTATTGTGCATAGCACGCAGTTCCAACATCACCTGCAGCCTGCTTCTATTGTGCACAGCACACAGTTCCAACATCATCTGTAGCCTGCTTTTATTGTGCATAGCATGCAGTTCCAACATCATCTGTAGCCTGCTTTTATTGTGCATAGCACGCAGTTCCAACATCACCTGCAACCTGCTTCTATTGTGTATACCACGCAGTTCCAACATCATTTGTAGCCTGCTTCTATTGTGCATAGCATGCAGTTCCAACATCACCTGTAGCCTGCTTCCATTGTGCACAGCATGCAGTTCCAACATCACCTGCAACCTGCTTCTATTGTGCATAGCACGCAGTTCCAACATCATTTGTAGCCTGCTTCTATTGTGCACAGCATGAAGTTCCAACATCATCTGTAGCCTGCTTTTATTGAGAATAGCACGCAGTTCCAACATCACCTGCAATCTGCTTCTATTTTGCATAGCACGCAGTTCCAACATCATTTGTAGCCTGCTTCTATTGTGCATAGCACGCAGTTCCAACATCACCTGCAGCCTGCTTCTATTGTGCACAGCACGCAGTTCCAACATCATCTGTAGCCTGCTTCTATTGTGCATAGCACTCAGTTCCAACATCATCTGTAGCCTGCTTCTATTGTGCATAGCACACAGTTCCAACATCATCTGTAGCCTGCTTTTATTGTGCATAGCACTCAGGCCCTCATTCAGAGGCGGTCGGAGGATGCAAGCTGTTGCTCAGAAACTGGGCGGCCGCTTGTATCCTGATTGGTCGCCTCTGTTTTGGTCGTTAGGCTGTGGGTTTACACCCACAGCTCTAGCGACCGCTAGGGTGATGGTCGCGATGGTCAAGGACCATCGCGACCATCGGGGCTTCTGACGAGACCCTAGGGTAGGGTCTCACTTGTAGTAAGCCCCGGAGAGCTTCTGGCTCTGTCAGAGCCGGAAGCTCTCCACTGACATCACTAGTGATGTCAGTGGGGCCTCCACCAAACGGCAGGCGTTCCCATGGGAACGTCTCCGTTTGGGCTGCCACCCCCCCCGGCCCGCCTTCCAAATGGGGGGAGCTGTCAATCAACATCGACAGCTCACCCCCTTTGGAAAGAGACCCGCTACGACCGGCGCTGTCGGTCGTAGCGGGTCTCACGCATGCGCACGAAGGAGCCGGCTCCCTCGTGCGCATGCGCACTAGAGAAACATCGAGGCGGCCATGCGGTCGTAGACCGTACGGCCGCCTCTGAATAAAGCACTCAGTTCCAACATCATCTGTAGCCTGCTTCTATTGTGCATAGCACTCAGGGCTTCATTCAGAGGCTGCCGTACGGTCTACGACCGCACGGCCGCCTTGATGTTTGTCCAGTGCACAAGCACACGAGGGAGCCGGCTCCTTCGTGCGCATGCGTGAGACCCGCTACGACCGACAGCGCCGGTCGTAGCGGGTCTCTTTCCAAAGGGGGCGAGCTATCGATGTTGATTGACAGATCGCCCCGTTTGGGAAGGCGGGCCGGGGGGCTGGCAGCCCAAACGGAGGCATTCCCATGGGAACGCCTGCCGTTTGGGGGAGGCCCCCACTGACATCATTAGTGATGTCAGTGGAGAGTTTCGGGCACTGACAGAGCCAGAAGCTCTCCCAGGCCTTACGACAAGTGAGACCCTACCCTAGGGTCTCGTCGTAAGCCCCGATGGTCGCGATGGTCTATGACCATCGCGACCATCACCCTAGCGGTCGTTAGAGCTGTGGGTGTAAACCCACAGCCTAATGACCGAAACAGAGGCGGCCCGGTCAGGATGCAAGCGACCGTCCAGTTTCTGAGCGACCGCTTGCATCCTCCGACCGCCTCTGAATGAGGGGCCTCAGTTCCAACATCATCCTGTAGCCTGCTTCTATTGTGCATAGCACGCAGTTCCAACATCACCTGCAACCTGCTTCTATTGTGCATTGCACTCAGTTCCAACACCATTTGAAGCCCTGCTTCTATTGTGCATAGCAGGCAGTTCCAACATCATTTGTAGCTTGCTTCTATTGTGCATAGCACCGCAGTTCCAACATCACCTGCAGCCTGCTTCTATTGAGCACAGCAAGCAGTTCCAACATCATCTGTAGCCTGCTTTTATTGTGCACAGCACGCAGTTCCAACATCATCTGTAGCCTGCTTCTATTGTGCATAGCACTCAGTTCCAACATCATCTGTAGCCTGCTTCTATTGTGCATAGCACGCAGTTCCAACATCATTTGTACCCTGCTTCTATTGTGCATAGCACGCAGTTCCAACATCACCTGCAACCTGCTTCTATTGTGCACCGCACGCAGTTCCAACATCATCTGTAGCCTGCTTTTATTGTGCATAGCACCAAGTTCCAACATCATCTGTAGCCTGCTTTTATTGTGCATAGCACGCAGTTCCAACATCACCTGCAACCTGCTTCTATTGTGTATAGCACGGCAGTTCCAACATCATTTGTAGCCTGCTGCATAGCATGCAGTTCCAACATCACCTGTAGCCTGCTTCCATTGTGCATAGCATGCAGTTCCAACATCACCTGAAACCTGCTTCTATTGTGCATAGCACGCAGTTCCAACATCATTTGTAGCCTGCTTCTATTGTGCACAGCATGCAGTTCCAACATCATCTGTAGCCTGCTTTTATTGTGAATAGCACGCAGTTCCAACATAACCTGCAATCTGCTTCTATTTTGCATAGCACGCAGTTCCAACATCATTTGTAGCCTGCTTCTATTGTGCATAGCACGCAGTTCCAACATCACCTGCAGCCTGTTTCTATTGTGCACAGCACGCAGTTCCAACATCATCTGTAGCCTGCTTTTATTGTGCATAGCACTCAGTTCCAACATCATCTGTAGCCTGCTTCTATTGTGCATAGTACTCAGGTCCAACGTCATCTGTAGCCTGCTTTTATTGTGCATAGCAGGCAGTTCCAACGTCACCTGCAACCTGCTTCTATTGTGCATAGCATGCAGTTCCAACAGCATTTGTAGCCTGCTTCTATTGTGCATAGCACATAGTTCCAACATCACCTGCAGCCTGCTTCTATTGTGCATAGCATGCAGTTCCAACATAATTTGTAGCCTGCTTCTATTGTGCATAGCACGCAGTTCCAACATCACCTGCAACCTGCTTCTATTGTGCACAGCACGCAGTTCCAACATCATCTGTAGCCTGCTTTTATTGTGCATAGCACCAAGTTCCAACATCATCTGTAGCCTGCTTTTATTGTGCATAGCACGCAGTTCCAACATCACCTGCAACCTGCTTCTATTGTGTATAGCACGCAGTTCCAACATCATTTGTAGCCTGCTTCTATTGTGCATAGCATGCAGTTCCAACATCACCTGTAGCCTGCTTCCATTGTGCATAGCATGCAGTTCCAACATCACCTGCAACCTGCTTCTATTGTGCATAGCACGCAGTTCCAACATCATTTGTAGCCTGCTTCTATTGTGCACAGCATGCAGTTCCAACATCATCTGTAGCCTGCTTTTATTGTGAATAGCACGCAGTTCCAACATAACCTGCAATCTGCTTCTATTGTGCATAGCACGCAGTTCCAACATCACCTGCAGCCTGTTTCTATTGTGCACAGCACGCAGTTCCAACATCATCTGTAGCCTGCTTTTATTGTGCATAGCACTCAGTTCCAACATCATCTGTAGCCTGCTTCTATTGTGCATAGCACTCAGGTCCAACGTCATCTGTAGCCTGCTTTTATTGTGCATAGCACGCAGTTCCAATGTCACCTGCAACCTGCTTCTATTGTGCATAGCATGCAGTTCCAACATGATTTGTAGCCTGCTTCTATTGTGCATAGCACACAGTTCCAACATCACCTGCAGCCTGCTTCTATTGTGCATAGCACGCAGTTCCAACATCATCTGTAGCCTGCTTTTATTGTGCACAGCACGCAGTTCCAACATCATCTGTAGCCTGCTTCTATTGTGCATAGCACGCAGTTCCAACGTCATCTGTAGCCTGCTTTTATTGTGCATAGCACGCAGTTCCAACATCACCTGCAACCTGCTTCTATTGTGCATAGCACGCATTTCCAACATCATTTGTAGCCTGCTTCTATTGTTCATAGCATGCAGTTCCAACATCACCTGCAGCCTGCTTCTATTGTGCACAGCACGCAGTTCCAACATCATCTGTAGCCTGCTTTTATTGTGCACAGCATGCAGTTCCAACATCATCTGTAGCCTGCTTCTATTGTGCATAGCATGAAGTTCCAACATCATCTGTAGCCTGCTTCTATTGTGCATAGCACGCAGTTCCAACATCATTTGTAGTCTGCTTCTATTGTGCATAGCACGCAGTTCCAACATCATCTGTAGCCTGCTTCTATTGTGCATAGCACTCAGTTCCAACATCATCTGTAGCCTGCTTCTATTGTGCATAGCACGCAGTTCCAACATCATTTGTAGCCTGCTTCTATTGTGCATAGCACGCAGTTCCAACATCACCTGCAGCCTGCTTCTATTGTGCACAGCACACAGTTCCAACATCATCTGTAGCCTGCTTTTATTGTGCATAGCATGCAGTTCCAACATCATCTGTAGCCTGCTTTTATTGTGCATAGCACGCAGTTCCAACATCACCTGCAACCTGCTTCTATTGTGTATAGCACGCAGTTCCAACATCATTTGTAGCCTGCTTCTATTGTGCATAGCATGCAGTTCCAACATCACCTGTAGCCTGCTTCTATTGTGCACAGCATGCAGTTCCAACATCACCTGCAACCTGCTTCTATTGTGCATAGCACGCAGTTCCAACATCATTTGTAGCCTGCTTCTATTGTGCACAGCATGAAGTTCCAACATCATCTGTAGCCTGCTTTTATTGAGAATAGCACGCAGTTCCAACATCACCTGCAATCTGCTTCTATTTTGCATAGCATGCAGTTCCAACATCATTTGTAGCCTGCTTCTATTGTGCATAGCACGCAGTTCCAACATCACCTGCAGCCTGCTTCTATTGTGCACAGCACGCATTTCCAACATCATCTGTAGCCTGCTTCTATTGTGCATAGCACTCAGTTCCAACATCATCTGTAGCCTGCTTCTATTGTGCATAGCACTCAGTTCCAACGTCATCTGTAGCCTGCTTTTATTGTGCATAGCACGCAGTTCCAACGTCACCTGCAACCTGCTTCTATTGTGCATAGCACGCAGTTCCAACATCATTTGTAGCCTGCTTCTATTGTACTTAGCATGCAGTTCCAACATCACCTGCAGCCTGCTTCTATTGTGCACAGCACGCAGTTCCAACATCATCTGTAGCCTGCTTTTATTGTGCACAGCACGCAGTTCCAACATCATCTGTAGCCTGCTTCTATTGTGCATAGCATGAAGTTCCAACATCATCTGTAGCCTGCTTCTATTGTGCATAGCACGCAGTTCCAACATCATTTGTAGCCTGCTTCTATTGTTCATAGCACGCAGTTCCAACATCACCTGCAGCCTGCTTCTATTGTGCACAGCACGCATTTCCAACATCATCTGTAGCCTGCTTCTATTGTGCATAGCACTCAGTTCCAACATCATCTGTAGCCTGCTTTTATTGTGCATAGCACCAAGTTCCAACATCATCTGTAGCCTGCTTTTATTGTGCATAGCACGCAGTTCCAACATCACCTGCAACCTGCTTCTATTGTGTATAGCACGCAGTTCCAACATCATTTGTAGCCTGCTTCTATTGTGCATAGCATGCAGTTCCAACATCACCTGTAGCCTGCTTCCATTGTGCATAGCATGCAGTTCCAACATCACCTGCAACCTGCTTCTATTGTGCATAGCACGCAGTTCCAACATCATTTGTAGCCTGCTTCTATTGTGCACAGCATGCAGTTCCAACATCATCTGTAGCCTGCTTTTATTGTGAATAGCACGCAGTTCCAACATAACCTGCAATCTGCTTCTATTGTGCATAGCACGCAGTTCCAACATCACCTGCAGCCTGTTTCTATTGTGCACAGCACGCAGTTCCAACATCATCTGTAGCCTGCTTTTATTGTGCATAGCACTCAGTTCCAACATCATCTGTAGCCTGCTTCTATTGTGCATAGCACTCAGGTCCAACGTCATCTGTAGCCTGCTTTTATTGTGCATAGCACGCAGTTCCAATGTCACCTGCAACCTGCTTCTATTGTGCATAGCATGCAGTTCCAACATCATTTGTAGCCTGCTTCTATTGTGCATAGCACACAGTTCCAACATCACCTGCAGCCTGCTTCTATTGTGCATAGCACGCAGTTCCAACATCATCTGTAGCCTGCTTTTATTGTGCACAGCACGCAGTTCCAACATCATCTGTAGCCTGCTTCTATTGTGCATAGCACGCAGTTCCAACTTCATCTGTAGCCTGCTTCTATTGTGCATAGCACTCAGTTCCAACATCATCTGTAGCCTGCTTCTATTGTGCATAGCACGCAGTTCCAACATCATTTGTAGCCTGCTTCTATTGTGCATAGCACGCTGTTCCAACATCACCTGCAGCCTGCTTCTATTGTGCACAGCACGCAGTTCCAACATCATCTGTAGCCTGCTTTTATTGTGCATAGCATGCAGTTCCAACATCATCTGTAGCCTGCTTTTATTGTGCATAGCACGCAGTTCCAACATCACCTGCAACCTGCTTCTATTGTGTATAGCACGCAGTTCCAACATCATTTGTAGCCTGCTTCTATTGTGCATAGCATGCAGTTCCAACATCACCTGTAGCCTGCTTCCATTGTGCACAGCATGCAGTTCCAACATCACCTGCAACCTGCTTCTATTGTGCATAGCACGCAGTTCCAACATCATTTGTAGCCTGCTTCTATTGTGCACAGCATGAAGTTCCAACATCATCTGTAGCCTGCTTTTATTGAGAATAGCACGCAGTTCCAACATCACCTGCAATCTGCTTCTATTTTGCATAGCACGCAGTTCCAACATCATTTGTAGCCTGCTTCTATTGTGCATAGCACGCAGTTCCAACATCACCTGCAGCCTGCTATTGTGCATAGCACGCATTTCCAACATCATCTGTAGCCTGCTTCTATTGTGCATAGCACTCAGTTCCAACATCATCTGTAGCCTGCTTCTATTGTGCATAGCACTCAGTTCCAACGTCATCTGTAGCCTGCTTTTATTGTGCATAGCACGCAGTTCCAACGTCACCTGCAACCTGCTTCTATTGTGCATAGCACGCAGTTCCAACATCATTTGTAGCCTGCTTCTATTGTTCATAGCATGCAGTTCCAACATCACCTGCAGCCTGCTTCTATTGTGCACAGCACGCAGTTCCAACATCATCTGTAGCCTGCTTTTATTGTGCACAGCACGCAGTTCCAACATCATCTGTAGCCTGCTTCTATTGTGCATAGCATGAAGTTCCAACATCATCTGTAGCCTGCTTCTATTGTGCATAGCACGCAGTTCCAACATCATTTGTAGCCTGCTTCTATTGTGCATAGCACGCAGTTCCAACATCACCTGCAGCCTGCTTCTATTGTGCACAGCACGCAGTTCCAACATCATCTGTAGCCTGCTTCTATTGTGCATAGCACGCAGTTCCAACATCATTTGTACCCTGCTTTTATTGTGCATAGCACTCAGTTCCATCATCACCTGCAACCTGCTTCTATTGTGCACAGCACACAGTTCCAACATCATCTGTAGCCTGCTTCTATTGTGCATAGCACTCAGTTCCAACGTCATCTGTAGCCTGCTTTTATTGTGCATAGCACGCACTTCCAACGTCACCTGCAACCTGTTTCTATTGTGCATAGCACGCAGTTCCAACATCATTTGTAGCCTGCTTCTATTGTGCATAGCACGCAGTTCCAACATCACCTGCAGCGTGTTTCTATTGTGAATAGCACACAGTTCAAAACATCACCTGCAGCCTGCTTCTATTGTGCATAGCACGCAGTTCCAACATCACCTGCAGCCTGCTTCTATTGTGCATAGCTTGGAGTTCCAACATCACCAATAGAAGCAGGCTACAGGTGATGTTGGAATCACGCAGTTCCAACATTAACTGCAAAGCAAAATATTAGCCCAAGCACCAGAGGGGGTGTAGAGCACTAAACCCGTCTGCTGGAGTTCAATGCTGCACACCTACCAGAGGCTTTGCCACACCTCCAACAATAAAACAGACAAAACACAATAGGTAGGTAGCGCTTATCACTCACAGCATGGGTCAATATATCCAATTGAAAAAATATTTATTAATTAATAAAGGCATTCATCTGCCAGACATAATACATCATACAATAAACAAAAAAACAAAAAACAGAATGATAATGTGAGAAAACTCCTGGGAGTGGGATAAATATACTACTATTAAAAAACTATATCAATATAGGATCAATAAATATTGATATAGATCAGCCTGTGGTGAATATCCCTTTTAAGTACATAAACCACTACTGTAATGGTCTTGTAGTATAAATAAATCTACAATGTAACAGTTCTCTGATAAGTAGCAGTTTATATTGGGAGCTGTAACGTGATACAATGTTAATAACGATGAAGCAGCTGCTGTGGGCAAGCAGACTGTGTAAAAGCCGGTTACTCCATAGGCACAATAATCCAAACAAGGAATAGCAGATGCTGGCGTGTAAGCCAAGTACGGGACAGAGCTTAAAATCCCAGCCGTCCACAGTAATCCATAGTACACAGTCCACCTGCAAGGCCCCCCACTCCGGTAATGCATGATCCAAAGGTGCTGCAATCCGGTAAAATCTGCAGGAAGAAGTGTCCGGCTGTTCGCTCCATGAGTCCCCCTGAGCTCAGTGAATACAAATCTGACGCTCATGGACAGTTCAACTGTATCTCGTAAAAGAGCCGGCAGTGCTGGAAGAGTAACACAAAGGGGTAGATCGATATCCAGCTGTACAGCGCGTGTGCGCATAAAGAGGAATATGTCCTGCCACAGGACTGATAACTCCGTTCCCTCAACACGTTTCTCCAGAATAGGCAGCTTTTTCTGAATCGGGCACTCAGGGCATGCGCGAAACAGTCCATGTGATCGTGAAGCGCTCGCTCACTGCCCGTAGCCACCTCGCTAGAATGAGTGACAGGAGAAGCCGTTTGTGGGTGGCGACAAGGGTTGGTCGCTGGAAATGGGGGAGTGGTGGTGCAAACGCAGGCGTGCCTGAGCGTCTCAACGCCGTTTCAGAGGCGTGCATAATTTATAGACAGCATCATTCTACACACATCTGGCTGGATTTTACACTGAAGTGCTGGCAGTGCTTGCGGCAGGGTATGGTCTGCCTCAAGCACTGCGATTGCATCCGATGGTACCCGATGTACCGTTGGTTACATACACTTCCTGGAGATGACGTGCGCAAGTGGACATCTTAAGACAGGCTGGTGGGCATCTGCATACACAAAACGATCGCACGCCAAGACATAGTGGGCGTGCTAATGCCTTGCCGTGCGATCATCTGCCTTGCCGGATTTACATACGCTGGGTGCGTGCGAATGCATCTAGCAAGCGGATTTGAATCGAGCCCTCAGTCCCAATATCTACTGCTTCTGCTGCATTACAGCATCCAAGTCCAGCATTTGTACAGTCTGATTCATATTGTGCTAACAGCACCCGACTCCATTGTATCTTCACAGTCTGTTCCAGCTTTCCCACACACTATAGCTAGCCCTAGCAGTGTAAAATGCAGTATTTATATATATATATATATATATATATATATATATATATATGTATATATTGTGATAGAAGCACTGGAGAGGTGTGGAATGAGCCAGAATGAGCTTTTGTGCAGAAGCTCATTCTGACTTGGGTCGGTCACACATGGTCACAGTCACCTGACCGGCTGTCCACTGCACTGCCCAATCGAAGCTAAGCTCCGATCGTGGCGTGGGAGGGGGCAGAGCCAGGTGGGGAGGGGGGCAGCTTGGTGTCTGTGTGCTCGGAAACCCCCCCTGCATGCGCTACAGCCTAGGGGTCCCGACCCAAATCAACAACACCTCAGTGACGTGACACCTTATACATACATTTAGGGGATCCTTAATATTTGTGGGAATAACTCCTCCCCCCGAACACACGTGTTATGGGGGGGGGGGTGTATTCCACATAAATTCCTTCTAATTAGGCCCCTAAGAGTTCAGAAGCTTTAGGCTTTTGTGTGTTATCAGTTCCTCATACCATCATTCTATAGTGATGTAAATTGGATAAGCTCTG
This sequence comes from Taudactylus pleione, assembly GCA_031769625.1. Taxonomy (NCBI): domain Eukaryota; kingdom Metazoa; phylum Chordata; class Amphibia; order Anura; family Myobatrachidae; genus Taudactylus; species Taudactylus pleione. The sequence goes on along the minus strand of JAUIMM010000033.1, from coordinate 1,234,959 downwards.
TCCAGCAAGTCAGTTTTAGAAATCTGTATTTATTGCAGTTTGTACTGTACATTATTCAGCTATGTAATACCCAGGTTTCTATATAATGTTCAATAATCAGACAGCTGCTTTTTAAACTTTTTTTTTTCTGTTTAATGTTGAACAGGCGGAGCCAGAGACAATCGCCACAATTCTATGGATGCAGAATTACAATTTTGTCCTCTCGGCCAATCTTCACGGTGGCGCTGTTGTAGCTAATTATCCCTTCGATAAAACAAAGGAATTCCGGGGCAGAGGCTTCCGCGGCATGCCTAGTTACACAGCCACAGCCGACGACAAGTTGTTTAAATCGGTAATTGATAACTTTGTAAACCACTCTCGATAAAAAGCAGTTACATTAAGCTCCCACAGCTTATATAAGATGATTAGCAAATCATTATTATCAATTTTTCTGCTACTATTTGTTAGGAAGTTCATATTAAAGTTGTTTTTTTTCTTTTGTACACATTTCTACTTGTGTGTTGGCCAATTCAGCTGACCCGGATCAAGTAAGTTTGGAACAAATACTCATCTGTACTTTCTTGTTCATCTTGTTGTATTGCATAAACGTTACAGTATATTTGCAGCAGACACCCAGCAAAGGTCTGTGGTCTAATATACTTTGGACTAAATGTAACATACAGTACCTTCTAGAGGACAGGTGGAGAAGTTCCCATAGTTACCAATCATCTTCTAGCTATCATTTTATAGAATGTTCTTGATAAATGATAGAAACTGATTGTTTGCTTGGAATGGTATTGTAATGCCGGAGGCTGTTTAGCCTCCCGTTCAAATCCCGACACTGTGAGCCCGACAGATGGAAATCTCGACAACGTGAGGTAAGTACCCTAAACCTCCACTCCCCTCGGTTTGAGTCCGATGTTGATGAATTAATGAACTTGATCAGTTGGGACCGATGTTGATGAATTGAAAAACTTAATTAATATGAGTCCAATGTTGATGAATTTGATATAATGGACTGGGACCGTTCAGATACAGAGTACCTGGGAGCTCAGCACAGAGCTGTAACTTCAGCAAGAAGCTACTTTGTACTGTCAACAGAGGCCAGTCACGAAATGGAATTATAGGGGAGGATCCCGTGAGATTGGATGCTGTTATCAGCTGGTCTGGGAGCAGTGCTCTGAGTGGAGGAAGAGCGTCAGGTGATAGAGTCCAACATGGCTGCGCCCATACTGTGGTTTAAGAGGGAACTCTGGTGTGCAGCTTGTGTACCATCATGCTGGGAGCAAGAAGCTGCGGAAGGGGCAGGAGCAGCACAGACAGGCCTCAGTACGAGCCGGGAGTGATGTGTACTGCGAGCAGATCTCAGCGCTAGCCTGGACAGGCACCGGAGAGGTAAGAAAGTATTTTTTAAGGGCCGGAGCGTGAGAGACGGACTGGGGCTGTAATTTGGTCTTGTTTCATGTCCTGTCTCTCTGCATGCTGGCCGAACAGAGATACTTGGCCAGGCCTTTGAGTGTGCCGGTCCGGCCCATCTCTCACCCTCCAGGAGGTGCGAGTGGAAAGTTGCGAATTCAGTCTGACTGGCTCAGTGCGAGTTGCTAATTGGATTGCAAAATTAATTCGCTATGCGAATTCGAAGTGAAAATAGCAACTTGCAATTCGCACCTAATAGGATTGACCCCACAGACATTAGACAGAGCTCAGGGGGGAGTTCCAAAGCCTCTTTGCACACTTATTATGGACCGACCTGAAAATCCCTAAAAACATGTACAGCATCCTGCAGTGTGTTTTGGAAAAGTGCTGGGTGTTCCTGGGAGGTGGCTATTAATGTGCTCAAAATGGTCCATCTCATGGGGGTGTTATGGGATTGTCGCGAGCTTCTCAGTGTAAGCGGTGGACTCCACAGATGCTGGCATACGTTTTTACTGAGTGTACAGTCCTTGCACATTCATACGCAGCCATCCAATCGGATCCCTCCCAGTGTCCCCCACAGCGATGTGCGAGGGACTTCTGGGTAACAAACCCGGAAGTCCCTCTAGCATCTAGGTATCGCAGAAGAACACCTCTTATCGGGAGAGCTGTCCTTTGCAATTTTTAATCGCATTTCTAAGTACATACCGGCGTAATTAATGTCGGTATGTACCCGATAAGAGGCTGGATGTACCGCATCCTGGATGCGGTGCTCAGTACATCCCACCCTAAGGGGTCTATTTACTAAGCAGTGTTAGGAGACAGAGTGAAAATTGATGTCTGTGATAAGGGGGCCTATTCATCATACCTAAAATATCGAGGGAGGTAATTAGGTTTAGAACTCGCATGGAGTTCTACTTAATTACCAGAGGAATTCATCATTCCTCCTCCCTATAACTATCTATTCTGAAAAGCTGTCATTTTTCTAGCACAGCCTGTAAAATGTAAAAAGCTGATTGGTTGGTACGCTATCTCTCACCTCGGCTTGGTACATCTCCCCCTTTATTTCTTGAATAGAAATGGCGAGTGCTCCTGCTACCCGCTCTTTCCCTATGGGAAGGTGTCCAGGGTTGTGACATCCCTCTGCCCCTGTCCGGCTCCTTCCGCCGGACGCCTGGGCTTTTGTGCGCATGGGTGACCGAAAAGAGCAGTGAAGAAACTCATGGAGACAGCTGATTTTCAGATCAGCTGTCTCCGCACTGGAGCAATGATGAATTACAACGGTGCTCGCATAGGAACACACAGCACAATGCACCAATATATCTGCAGAGATAGTGGGCATTGGCTGTGCTGTATATGCCTGTGAACGACGTCATTCACAGACATTGTCTGTACACGGTGGCCGAAGCACACACAATATATTGGCCATTCAGTTGAACGGCCAGTGTGTATCCAGCATAACGGGGGGGGGGGGGGCAATTAAAATGCTCTTAAACTAATACCTTGGATAAACAGATGGTAACTAATTAAATTAAATATGAAAACACAACCAATAAGCAGGACTGAGGGCTGCTATTAGGAAGGAGTGACAAGGAGGTACTGAAATGCTCTATGGGCTATTAAACTAATCTGGTCAGGAAAGGGTTATAAACCATAACCTTTACATGTTAGGGGAGAGACTTAGCAGAGGGCACAGTACAGAAGAGGGCACTGACATAGTGCAGGAAAGCAGTTTATTTAAATACAAGAGAGGTTTTAGACAGACAGGAAATTGTGAATTTCTTTGAAGTGTGAATTTGGAGGAGTGGAGATGGAATGGAAACTCAAGCAGTTATGTATAGAGACGGCCATGGAGCCACGTAACAGGCCGACAGCAGAGGCAGTGGGCACAATAGAGTGGCATAGAGCAGACATCAGGCCATTGTGGAGATTTGTTACAGAACACTTCCTCACCCCATTAATGTGAGTCATCAGAATACACTGTGAGACTTACTTACAATTGTGAAATTTGTGTAGCACATTAACTTTAGCCATATACAAACTGTGCAGAGCGCCCCCTATATTGTAGAAAGAAAGGAAACATGACTGACTACCTCTCCAGGAAATATTTGGTCTCACATTCATCCATCTTGCCTATAAAAAAGCTTGTGGTGTGGTCAGTTCTTTCATTGTGCCTTGTGCTCTGCAACCAGAAGCTCAGTATGAACTCAGTGGTCCTGGACCAGTTGTGCAGTAAATGAGTAAGGAGGTAGAACTAAAATAAAAGTCTGTATTTTCTAGCCTTTAGAGTCTGGTGTGTGGCCACAACATTTAGAGAATGCCCGACTATGAGGCATATATTCTGGTTACTGTGTTCAGTATAACAGCATACAGTACTTCATCCCATACAGAATTAAGATGTGGTTATTTATGTATTTTAGACTTGATGAGTAGTACAAAACCTTGCAATTATACAGGACACAGGGGAAATATATTAAACCTTCTAAGAAGTGGAGTAGACAAGAGAAGTTGCCCATAGCAACCAATCAGCTTTGAGGTTGCATTTATCAAGTAGAGGGTTTGATACAACTCTCCCATAGTTCTATACCACTTTTACAGTGCGCAACAGTCCAATCTCCTACTACTGTACTCCGGAGGGTGACTGACATTGCCCTGTGAACGCCGGATTCAGTCACATCTCCTGCACCTAGCATTGAGTAGGTGTAAGTGCTTAGTGATGATAATGATGCAGATGTTCGTCATGTGGACACTGTTGAAATGTTGACATGATAGAATGTCAACAAACCGTCCCTGGTGATCTAGCGATGACTCACCTGGTCCTGACGGAAGTGATGTCTTCATTGGCATCTTCTGGGTCCAGCAGTCACATGATGAGCAGTTCCGACAGAGTCATCTTATGCTCCAATGTTCCGGCGAGTACTTTTCAGTATCCATAACCCGACCCAAATCCCTACTCCTAGCCCTCCCCCTAGTGCCTAATCCTAACTCCCCCTCAGCAGCCGAATCCTAACCTCTCCCTAATATCTAACCCTAACCCTAATGTTGACATTCTAAGAATGTCAGCATTTCACATGTCGTCACTCCAAGATGTCGACGTGGTAAACATGCCGGTATTTTGAGGATGTCGACGTGTTGCCAGTAGACTTTTCAACAATGTCAACATCATAACTGTCCTTTATGGACACGTATGGTGGCTGTCCTTTCTTGAAACACGTTATGTGGAGGCAGACATTTCTGGACACGTGTGGTGGCTGTCCTATCTTGACACACATTGTGTGGTGGCTGTCTTATCTTGGCACATGTTGTGTGGTGGCTATCCTATCTTGACACATGTTGTGTGATGGCTGTTCTATCTTCTCACATGTTGTGTGGTGGCTATCCTATCTTGTCACATGTTGTGTGGTGGCCGACCTTGTGTGGTGGTTGTCCTATCTGTCCCTCGCCCGCTGGTAATAGTCATTCCTACTCAATCCTGTTATATTCTGATAGTTTTCATTTGAAGAAGAAATATTAGTATGAGATGATAATGTTTGTGTGTAGGAATGGTTTGCTGGCATGCTTTTACATACATTTATATACATCTGTTTTAGTTGATGATATATTCTTGTTCTCTCTGCAGCTGGCATTATCATACTCTTATGCTCATGGTTGGATGCACTTTGGATGGAACTGTGGAGATTACTTTGCCAATGGAATAACTAATGGAGCTTCCTGGTATTCGCTCTCTAAAGGTGAGAAGTACTGTACTTATCCCCATATAGTATATGCATATCTGACCAGAGCCGGATTAAGGGGGGGGGGGGGCTCGGAGTACGCCAGGCCCGGCAGTGCTGGAGGAGAGTGTGTGGTCAGGCTGATGACTCCTCAGATCTCAAGTCTCAGTCAGTGATCCGAGGAGTCAGAAATCACTTGAACTGTCTGTTACTTCAGACTCCTCGAATCACTGGCTGAGAGATCTGAGAAGTCATCAGGCAGTTCTGCCCCCAACCCAGTGTTTAGCCTCTCCTCTACCACCCACGCCCAACAGCAGGTTCAAACAGGCTGTCAACACCAGCAATGGACCGCGGTCAGACTCCTCGAATCAGTGTGTAGCCTCTCCTATACTGCCCACGCCCAGCAGCAGGCTCAGGAGTCAGCACACAGCAGAAGCTGACAAACAGGCAGTCAGCACCAGCAGTGGACCGCAGTCAGACTCGGAGGAGCCAGCTGCCAGCGAGATGGCCTCTCTGAGGGGTCTATGCACTAAGCCTTGGAGCGAGATAACGGGGATGGAGATAAAGTACAAACCAATCAGCTCTTAACTGTCATGTGACAGCTAGGATCTGATTGGTTGGTACACATTAGTTAAACACCCATTGCCTCTCCCTAGTCGTCCTCTGCCTTCCCCTGCCATCCACTGCTACCCCCTGTCACCAACTGCCTCTCCATGCCACCAACTGCTTCTCCGTAGCACACGCTTCCTCTATAATTTGTTTAAGTAGGCAGGCCTGATGACAAGTTGCAGCATTGTTGACAAGGGGGAGGTCCGTAGGAGTGGGGGCAGGATCCCCTGTCATAAGTGCCCCAGGCTCCCTGAAGGCTTAATCCGACCCTGTATCTGACCTGTGGCAGGGGTGGACAAAATAATGTTGTTTTCAAGCGCCAATTAGTCAAATATAGGAATCAGCAGCAGGATCAATTGTAGAGCCAAGGAATATGGTGCATCCATTGGTATGACAAGAAAATATCCACTATATTTAGATGCCAGCAGTCTTCTATTAGGTGCATCTGGATCGTGGAATTTGCACATTGATATATTCTTACCTATTCTTCTGGAAGGTGCAAGAGACTCCTGATTTTTAGGGTAGTCTAGTCACCCCTGCCCCCAGGAGAGTGGGTGGATCTCCAGCATGCCACCCACTTTCTAGTGAAGTAGGCAGGATGTGGAGATAATACCAGGAATCGCCGGTCCATAGGGAGGGGGCGGGGCAAGTATGATGCCAATTGCCTAATGATGTAAAGTTTTGTGGGAGACAGTGACCCGATCATTTGTGTGAACAGTGCAGCATGTGACAGGGGCAGTGTGATGCGTGAGGAGGAGAATGGAGGTAACAGGATGCCACAAACTCAGAGTTATATTGTGGAAGGAGCTGGGTCTCCCAGCAGCGCAGAGTATATCAGGAAATGAGTTATGTGTGTCTGAGAAGAACAGGGCTACATAGGGATGGACTGGGGCTCCAGATCAGTCCTGGCTGCCCCCCTGTGCATGCGCCGCTCGCAAAAGGGGTGTGGTCTCGCCACAAAATGGGCATGGTTTACGTCTCAAGGGGGCGTGCTGCGAGTCACGGTGGCCAGGCCTCGTGGCACGCCCTCCTCTTTCAGTATCCCAGCCAAGCAGAGCGCCAGGAGGTGGAGTTGCTCGGCCAGAGTTTAACACAAGACCGGCCCATCAGGCTATCGACCCTTCTGGCATTTGCCAGAACTGCCAGATGGCCGGTCCGGCCCTGGGGCTGCATGTGACAGGGGCAGTGACTTGATGCGAGATGGGGAGGCAGCAGGATGCCACAGACTCAGAGTTATATTGTGGAAGGAGCAGAATCCCCAGCAGCGCAGAGTATATCAGGAGATGAGAGATGTGTTACTGAGGACAGGGTTGCAGGTGACAGGGGCAGTGACATGATCTGAGAAGGGGAATGAAGGTATCAGGAAGCAACAGACTGAGAGTCATATAGTGGAAGGAGTAGTAACCCCACCAGTGGTAACTACCGGAGACACTGCAGGTTTCAGTGAAAAGGGACCAGAGAAAGTCTTGCCCATGTAGCAAAGGGGCAGTTACTCCTACGGCATATTGTTTTCAGAAATTTTGACATTTCAACCAGGCCATGGAAAGTTACCCCTCCCGCAACTCCTGATCTCAATCAGCAACAATCGATTTACCGCCATAGTTACAAAAATTGTACCATATGGACCAGCAGAGTTCCATTGTAGCTTTTCTAATTTTAGGTGCAGACCATGTATTGATGGGCCGGAGTGGGAGGGGAGGGGGGGGGGCGGATTTGGTTTAGTTTTGCATGTAAGTGCCAATAAAGTAAAAATACAAAGGAAACGCAACAGCTGTTTTAATGTACCGCGAGTCTATTGCATTCTTTAAACAACTTTGGAATACTCATAGTTTCCTGTAAGTAATCGTCAAAATACATAAAAACTTGGCTGTTTGAGGTCATTGAAGGTTAAATTAAGCAAATGCCTAAAATAGTTCATGAGATTATTTCTAGAAGTATAAATTATTACAGACACTTTACATACTTGTGCTGTGCTTATAATACACAGCATTCCAGCCCGTATATTAATTATTCAGCAAGAAAGACTTCAGGACAACTTTGTTTTATTAATAGACCGTCTGTGCTAGCGCCATGGAGCGCATGTTTATATGCTAATAATTAGTTATGGTAATGTCGGTTGGTGGTGACTGCATTGCACGTTCGTAATGTAGGAAGAATTAACCCATTCATTCCAACTTTTTATATTTATTTAAGACTGGTACCCGAGTCACCATGTGTGCATACCGGGGCAGAGAGCCGCAAAATGGGCATAAGCAAATGGACAAAGTGCATGAGAAAGTGGGGAAACCATCCTAGGCCCCAAACAAGTGACAACTGAGATAGCAGCACCCTATAGAAGACTGTTACTGGCTATAAGGAAAGTAATAGCTTTTTTTTAAAAGGTGTCAAATGGCAGATTTTTTAATTTTTTATTAATGGCCTCAACAGCCTGTCCCGCATCATTGACACCCAGGGCCAAATTAAGGGGGGTAGCACTGGGGAGGAAGTACCGCCGGGTTCCCTTCGCTGAGAGGGCCCCCCGCCACCTGCAGCAGATCGGATCCTTATTACCGATCTGATCTACAGCGCGGGCAGCAGCCTCTAGTTTACTTGCAGCCACTTACACAGACGCCGGCACCGTAGAGCCGTGGTAACTACTGGAGATACTGCAGGTTTCAATGAAAACTAGGGTCCAGAGAAAGTCTTGCCCATGTGGTAAAGGGGCAGTTACTCCTCAGGCATGTTGATGGCATGTTTCATGCCAATGAGATGCAAAGTTGCAGCCTGTGTGTCACAAGCCATGGCAGCGTCTTGCCTCCTTCCGGCTCTGGACTTCCTCTCACTGGAAATGCACCGGATTCTGCTCCATTTGTTACTAGGCGCAGCGAGTGACGTGTGGTCTCAGATGCTGCTGATTGGCTCCCTCACCTATTTGTATCATCTGGACTTTTGCCACCTTGCCGGTTATAGCGCTTCTCATGTTTCCAGTTGCGCCCAGTCTCCTGTTCGTCAGTCGAGTTCCAGTATCCTGTTCAGCTGTGTTTACCCGCTGCCGTTTGTCCCATCCAGGCAGCCCGGCTCGCACGCTGTCTGCTAGTGCTGCTTGTCATCTAGGCGGCACGACATGCATTCTCTTCCTGGAGCGCATGCCAGCGTCCGGCGGCTAGTGTCAACCCGGCGACATTGGCCGAACCTCAGCGTCCAAAGTGCGCAGTCCGGCACACCATCGCCAGTGTCAAACCAGCAACATTTGTAGCACCTTAGCGTCCAAAGTGCGCAATCCGGCGCACCGTCGCCAGTGTCAACCCGGCCGCATTGGTTGCCCCTCAGTGTCCAAAGTGCGAAATCCGGCGCACCACCGCCAGTGTCAACCCGGCGACATTCGTCTCTTCTCAGAGTCTAAAGTGCACAATCCAGCGCATCACCACCAGTGTCAACCCGGCAACACTGGTCGCACCTCTTCACCATTGGGCATTTTACACCAGAAACTTACCAACCCTCAAGGCTGCCTCCACAGTCCAAAGGCTGCATCAAGCCCTCAAGGCTGCCTCCACAGCCGAAGGCTGCATCACACCCTTGGCCGTCAGGTCACGACTAGTCACGTCACACCCAGCCCGCAAGGCTGCTGCATGGCCGCATCCAGCCAAGGTATACCATCCCTCAAGGCTGTTGCAGGACTGATTCCCTATGGTCCTGCCCAAGCCTTAACACTGCGGATCTCAGTGACTGGTTGGCGCACAGGCTGCAGGGAAGATGAGGGTTGGAAATATGTGTATATGTGTATAGATAGATGTTTGTATATATATATATATATATATATATATATATTATATATATAATATTGTATATATTATCTATCAAAACGTTATTTAAAAAAACTTTGATTAAAAAATATTGTATACTATCTTTGTGAAATACATTTAAAATAAATATTGCTTCTTAGAAAGAATCTTTGATATTTTACCACCTGATTGTAATTGTCTCTCTAGTGATTGACGCTATGATTTTAATTTTAGGCTTTAGGGTCCTACTGTCTTAAGTGCCCTGGGCACCCCAAAGCCTTAATCCAGCTCTATTTACACCTCCACATACCTGTCCCACATAATTTACCCCTCCATATATCTGTCCCACATCATTTACACCTCCACATACCTGTCCCACATCATTTACACCTCCACATACCTATCCCACATCATTTACACCTCCACATACCTATCCCACATCATTTACATCTCTACATACCTGTCCCACATCATTTACACCTCCACATACCTATCCCACATCATTTACATCTCTACATACCTGTCCCACATTATTTACACCTCCACATACCTGTCCCACATCATTTACACCTCCACATACCTATCCCACATCATTTACACCTCCACATACCTGTCCCACATCATTTACATCTCTACATACCTGTCCCACATCATTTACACCTCCACATACCTGTCCCACATCATTTACACCTCCACATACCTATCCCACATCATTTACATCTCTACATACCTGTCCCACATTATTTACACATCCACATACCTGTCCCACATCATTTACATCTCTACATACCTGTCCCACATCATTTACATCTCTACATACCTGTCCCACATCATTTACATCTCTACATACCTGTCCTACATCATTTACACCTCCACATACCTGTCCTACATCACTTACACCTCCACATACCTGTCCTACATCATTTACACCTCCACATACATGTCCCACATCATTTACACCTCTACATACCTGTCCCAAATATTATTGACCCCTTATTGAGCTTCTTAGATAAATTCAGCTGCAGTTTTCCTACTATAAATATTATGATTTTTTTCTCTCTGGTCTGAGGACATGTTGGACGAGGGGGGTTTACACGTGCGCTCCTGTATGTGGATACATGCTGCGAGGGGAGGAAAAAAGGGGGGGGGGTTTGTGGGAGAAATGTATGTATATATGATGGTGGGGTGAGAGGAACGGGGTGGGGGGGGGGAAAAAGGGGGGGGGAGGTGACAGGGGAGGTTAGGTGGGAAAGCGGAATATGGGTGGTTATGTAGTAACAATAGATGGCGTGTATTGGTGTTTGTCTACTGTGTAGGTGTTGTTGGTGTGTAATGAAAAGCCAGACACTTGAGATCGAATCCAACCTGTTTATTGGTGAGTCACAGTGCTCCCCAGGCGGTATCGTGAATGAGATTGGGGTTGAGTGGCGGGTTTAGTGATTTCCTGGTCAGGGAGTTGGTGGGCCCTTTTATGGGGCTCCTTTCCGTGCGGCCCTTACTTCTGCACGTCCCCTCTGCTGGACCTATGGTCACAGTCTTAGAGGACCAGGATAGTGATGATGTCTATGAGACAGTCCCGTGAAGTGGCAGTGGCGGCGTCCCGCACTGATGTTGTAGTTACCTACCGGTAGGTTGCAGTCTCTAGTCCTTGTACAGATGTGGGGTACTCCGGTATCGGTCCGGTGGTCACTGGCACCCTGCGAGCCCGCAGGGTGTGCCGGACGGGCGCTCGTCACTGCTTTGTGATAGGGGATGATGCGGCGGTCCGCGTTCATAATTCTGTGCCACCTTGCCGTGGAGTTGATGATGGGGTACAAGGTGGGGTAGTGCAGTAGTCCTGCGCAGGGGTGTGTTGCCTCCAACGCGTTTCGGCCTTAAGCCTTCTTCAAGGAGCCCTGGGCACCCCAAAGCCTTAATCCAGCTCTATTTACACCTCCACATACCTGTCCCACATAATTTACCCCTCCATATATCTGTCCCACATCATTTACACCTCCACATACCTGTCCCACATCATTTACACCTCCACATACCTATCCCACATCATTTACACCTCCACATACCTATCCCACATCATTTACACCTCTACATACCTGTCCCACATCATTTACACCTCCACATACCTGTCCCACATCATTTACACCTCCACATACCTATCCCACATCATTTACACATCCACATACCTGTCCCACATCATTTACATCTCTACATACCTGTCCCACATCATTTACATCTCTACATACCTGTCCCACATCATTTACATCTCTACATACCTGTCCCACATCATTTACATCTCTACATACCTGTCCTACATCATTTACACCTCCACATACCTGTCCCACATCATTTACACCTCCACCTACCTGTCCCACATCATTTACATCTCTACATACCTTCCCACATCATTTACATCTCTACATACCTGTCCCACATCATTTACATCTCTACATACCTGTCCCACATCATTTACACCTCCACATACCTGTCCCACATCATTTACACCTCCACATACCTGTCCCACATCATTTACATCTCTACATACCTGTCCCACATCATTTACACCTCCACATACCTGTCCTACATCACTTACACCTCCACATACCTGTCCTACATCATTTACACCTCCACATACCTGTCCTACATCATTTACACCTCCACATACCTGTCCTACATCATTTACACCTCCACATACCTGTCCCACATCATTTACACCTCCACCTACCTGTCCCACATCATTTACATCTCTACATACCTGTCCCACATCATTTACATCTCTACATACCTGTCCCACATCATTTACACCTCCACATACCTGTCCCACATCATTTACATCTCTACATACCTGTCCCACATCATTTACACCTCTACATACCTGTCCCACATCATTTACATCTCTACATACCTGTCCCACATCATTTACATCTCTACATACCTGTCCCACATCATTTACACCTCCACATACCTGTCCTACATCATTTACACCTCCACATACCTGTCCTACATTATTTACACCTCCACATACCTGTCCTACATCATTTACACCTCCACATACCTGTCCCACATCATTTACACCTCCACCTACCTGTCCCACATCATTTGCATCTCTACATACCTGTCCCACATCATTTACACCTCCACATACCTGTCCCTCATCATTTACACCTCCACATACCTGTCCCACATCATTTACACCTCCACCTACCTGTCCCACATCATTTACATCTCTACATACCTGTCCCACATCATTTACATCTCTACATACCTGTCCCACATCATTTACACCTCCACATACCTGTCCTACATCATTTACATCTCCACATACCTGTCCCACATCATTTACACCTCTACATACCTGTCCCACATCATTTACATCTCTACATACCTGTCCCACATCATTTACATCTCTACATACCTGTCCTACATCATTTACATCTCTACATACCTGTCCCACATCATTTACATCTCTACATACCTATCCCACATCATTTACACATCCACATACCTGTCCCACATCATTTACATCTCTACATACCTGTCCCACATCATTTACATCTCTACATACCTGTCCCACATCATTTACACCTCCACATACCTGTCCCACATCATTTACATTTCTACATACCTGTCCCACATCATTTACATCTCTACATGCCTGTCCCACATCACTTACACCTCCACATACCTGTCCCACATCATTTACATCTCTACATACCTGTCCCACATCATTTACACCTCCACATACCTGTCCCACATCATTTACATCTCCACCTACCTGTCCCACATCACTTACACCTCCACATACCTGTCCTACATCATTTACACCTCCACCTACCTGTCCTACATCACTTACACCTCCACATACCTGTCCCACATCATTTACACCTCCACCTACCTGTCCCACATCATTTACATCTCTACATACCTGTCCCACATCATTTACATCTCCACCTACCTGTCCCACATCATTTACACCTCCACATACCTGTCCCTCATCATTTACACCTCCACCTACCTGTCCCACATCATTTACACCTCCACCTACCTGTCCCACATCATTTACATCTCTACATACCTGTCCCACATCATTTACATCTCTACATACCTGTCCCACATCATTTACACCTCCACATACCTGTCCCACATCATTTACATCTCTACATACCTGTCCCACATCATTTACACCTCTACATACCTGTCCCACATCATTTACATCTCTACATACCTGTCCCACATAATTTACACCTCTACATACCTGTCCTACATCATTTACATCTCTACATACCTGTCCCACATCATTTACATCTCTACATACCTGTCCCACATCATTTACATCTCCACATACCTGTCCCACATCATTTACATCTCTACATACCTGTCCCACATCATTTACATCTCTACCTACCTGTCCCACATCACTTACACCTCCACATACCTGTCCTACATCATTTACATCTCTACCTACCTGTCCCACATCATTTACACCTCCACATACCTGTCCCACATCATTTACATCTCCACCTACCTGTCCCACATCATTTACATCTCTACATACCTGTCCCACATCATTTACATCTCTACATACCTGTCCCACATCATTTACATCTCTACATACCTGTCCCACATCATTTACATCTCTACATACCTGTCCCACATCATTTACACCTCCACATACCTGTCCCACATCATTTACATCACTACATACCTGTCCCACATCATTTACACCTCTACATACCTGTCCCACATCATTTACACCTCTACATACCTGTCCCACATCATTTACATCTCTACATACCTGTCCTACATCATTTACATCTCTACATACCTGTCCCACATCATTTACATCTCTACATACCTGTCCCACATCATTTACATCTCTACATACCTGTCCCACATCATTTACATCTCTACATACCTGTCCCACATCATTTACATCTCTACATACCTGTCCCACATCATTTACACATCCACATACCTGTCCCACATCATTTACATCTCTACATACCTGTCCCACATCATTTACATCTCTACATACCTGTCCCACATCACTTACACCTCCACATACCTGTCCCACATCATTTACATCTCTACATACCTGTCCCACATCATTTACATCTCTACATACCTGTCCCACATCATTTACATCTCTACATACCTGTCCTACATCATTTACATCTCTACATACCTGTCCCACATCATTTACATCTCTACATACCTGTCCCACATCATTTACACATCCACATACCTGTCCCACATCACTTACACCTCCACATACCTATCCCACATCATTTACATCTCCACATACCTGTCCCACATCACTTACACCTCCACATACCTGTCCCACATCATTTACACCTCCACATACCTGTCCCACATCATTTACATCTCCACATACCTGTCCCACATATTATTGACCCCTTATTGAGCTTTTTAGAGAAATTCAGCTGCAGTTTTCCTACTATAAATATTATGATTTTTTTCTCTCTGGTCTGAGGACATGCAGAGCAAAGAACAGTAATATGTCACTGCTCAGTAACAGTATCCATGCCCTGGATGCAAGGTAGCTGTCAGATACTATTCATTTCATTACAGAGGCAGCACCGTCTGGTTTGACCACTGCTTTGAATGGCTGTGAGCAGGAACAGCCAGCAGATCGCTAGAGGAAATCACTGCTGTGATATCATTAAATAACAATTAAGAGTTAATAGATGTAATAATATTTGCAGTCATTTACAGCTGTGATTTCTCCTGACATATTTGCTGCAGGAAAACAGGGAAAGTGACACCGCTATAAGGTGTCAGTGATGCAGAGTAATCCTAAGTAGCTGCAAGAATAGCAGTGCATTCCAATTACTTTACTCTTACAATTAAACCACTTAACTGGCTACTATTATTTTCCAAAAAAGCCCCCAAAATTGTCGATTTTTTTTATCATCAAATAATGTAAATAACAGCTATTTAAACCTGATTCATTCAATATATATATATATATATATATATATATATATATAATTGTAGAAGGTCAGTCCCGTTTACTCAATGCATGTGGAGTGGAAGCCTGGCGCGCAACCCAATGGCTCTCATTGCGAGGGAGATGGGACAGATCTTGAAGAGGAGGACTAACCGCTGGGAGTGATGTATGTATGGTAGCCGAGGGGGACGTAGCGACGTGGGGGTGGGGGTTGGGGGAAGAGATGAAAGAGCTGCAAAGACAGGGCAGAGTTGGGGAGGGTGTCAGTGCTGGAGAGAGTGGAATGGGATGGGGCGGAGTGGGGGGCAATCAAAGGTATCCACTATACTATAACATAATATTATATATATATATAATATATACACGCATTATACACACAGTATTTATAATTGTACACTATGGAAATGCTTATTGCAGGACTTCACAGTCCTGCAAGACAAACCAGAGCAGCAGCAGTGGGTGGGTGTTCCGCATGATGCCTGAGAGAGGGGCCACTGGGTGGGGTGGGGGTGACACTGGGGACTACCTGATCACTGTGATTAGCCGTGATAAGGACACTAGGGATGGAGCCGTGGCTTCAGTCAGCCGCAGCTGCCGGGTGATGCTGGGCTGCCTGATCACAGTGCCAGATGGGAAGTGTCTTTCAAGTGCCCAATCACTGTGGGCAGAGCCGCAGCTTCACTGTGGGGGTGCTGAGGAGCTGCCCCCACAGTGTAGCCACTTTGGCCAGCAACGATTGGGACAAACTGGAAGTGGAGCCGCGAGTGCAGAGGGGCCGGAAGGTCCCTCTGACACTGGCGGCTGCTGGAAGATTGTGACCACGCGAGCAAAGTAGTTAAACTAAAGGGCAAAAAAAAAACGGGATGCATGGGCGGACTGGCCATAGACCTCACAGGGAGTTTTCCCATTGGTCAGACTGTTATGGGGCCACTGAATTCAAATTTATTTTTCTGTTTTTTGTTTTTAAAATATGTGACCTGACCCACCCAACGGGAGTCGGCCTTGGCATATTAACGGCTGAAGCCGACATGATTTGTTCGTGGCGGTTGACCTCTCCCCAGGGACCAGCCACCAATGACTGTGCTCTGCAGATCAGCCCATCCCCTCCTGATCCCCGTGCGTCAGGTGCTGGATAGTAGGGATGTGAGTTGAGCAGCACAGGCAGTGTCTCAAAGCCAGGGTCACACACACAGACACACACTGACTTCCTGTGGATCTATTCTGTGGATGATGGGATTGCGGCTGCTGCTGCCCCTCCCAGTCGCTGCAGCAGATGTCATCCGTCTCTCCCCATCCACCTCCTGCAGACCCCTAGAGACTATCTTCTCATTCATCATGAGTTAGCCAGCTGTGGACACCAAGCATTTCCAGCCGCTGGGTGAGTGCCTCTGTGGAATTCCGGGGTGTGCATGCACCTGGGGACTGTTTTTTCAGGAGATGTGGATACTCTTCCAGGGGTGCGGGGGGCTCCCCAAAATTTTGTGAGCCTCCCGACACCCCCGGGAGAGTAGGTAAGTATGATTCACCTTTGAGGATTAACAGAGTGGGTCCCAGCCAACAAGACCTCCCCTCCTCAACATTTAATTGACTCCTCCTCTCTCATAAATGGGGTGAGGGAAATACATAATCATCCAAACATACAGGGCACATATGAGGATCCCTTTATCAAACTAACAGAAACACATACTCAAAGCCGTAACTAGACTTTTTGGTGCCCTGTGCCAGAAAGAGCGTTGGCGCCCCCCTAATTTTTCAAAGGGACATAATGCACCCAAAAAAGGGCCATGGCCTCATGGGGAAGGGCCAGGGAAGAGATAGGAGAGGCCAGGAGATGCTGGGGATGAAATAAGAGGAAGCTACAAGCAAGAATGATAATAAACAGAAATTTGACAGGCCCAAACAGCGCCCCCTGACCTGTGGTGCCCTGTGCGATGGCACCGGCCGCACTACCCTAGCTACGGCCTGCATATAATATTTAGATTACCAGCAATCAAAGTACAATTGTGATTAAACTAACTCACGTATACTTATTTGGCATTCTCGTACTCTAGTCTGCAGAATACTAACTAACGAGTGGCAAGTTATGAGAAAACGTACCTTATATAATAATGTAAACCAAAATACTGGCTAATTTTACTAATCTATAGGAAACAATGACTTAAAATACTGATGTAGACTAGAATAACTATGAGCACCTAAACAGCAGGGCGAAATGGTCGTAGGCTTCACTGGTAGATGTATGCAATTTGTTTTGTCCAACACGAAACAGGAATTGGGCAACAAGGGTTCAAGTTAGAGATGAGCGGTTCAGATTCTGTGGAATCCGAACCGCTCCGAACATTGGGGATCCGAGTCCACCCGAACCCTGTTCGGGTGTTCACCGCCTGACTCAGATCCCCGTTCAGGGCCGAATGGCGGCCGCCTGATGTCGGATTCTCACTAGAGAATCCGACATCAGGGCTCCTATTGTGTAGGGCTGTGATAGCGCTCTGCCCTACACAGACACAAACACACAGCCGCCAGCGGCAGCTGTGTGTTTGTTACAGCAGCCAATGAGAGTCACACAGACTCTCATTGGCTGCTGCACGGAGGGAGCCGGCTGGAGCTCACACATGAGCTCCGTCTTCCGGCTCCCTCCTCAGCGTGTGACAGCAGAGCGGACGGCGCGGCAGCAGGGATACAGGTAAGTTTTGTTTTTGTTTTTTTTACTTGTGCAAGGGCCGGGGGCGCTACTGGGGGGGTCTGCTACTGGGGGGGTCTGCTACTGGGGATGCGGGGGGGCCATACTACTGGGGGGGCCTGCTACTGGGGGGGGGCTATACTACTGGGTGGGGCCTGCTACTGGGGGGGTCTGCTACTGGGGGTCCATACTACTGAGGGGCCTGCTACTGGGGGGGCTATACTACTGGGGGGGTCTGCTACTGGGGGGGTCTGCTACTGGGCATCCATACTACTGAGGGGCCTGCTACTGGGGGGGGCTATACTACTGGGGGGGGTCTGCTACTGGGGGGGTCTGCTACTGGGGGGGCCATACTACTGAGGGGCCTGCTACTGTGTAAAAGGGTCACTACTGTGGACATTGTGTAAAAGGGGCACTACTGTGTGTCGTAACATAAATAAGAGACACTACTTTATGGTGTAATGTGAATCAGGCCCTATGTGTGGTGTAATGTGAATAAGATTGTGCACTGTGACTCTTTGGGCCATAGCCCACTACGTAAACAAGTACTGTGATTCTGCTGGCCGTACCCCACTGGGTGGGTGCACTACTTTTCATTTCTGCCACTGTATGGTGATCTTCCATGCCGGTCTCCACACAGTCTGTTGGACAGGGGCTATGGCCAGAGAGCTGTTACATGAGCTTGTCATCCAGAAGTGGTCAAGCTACAAGTCTGGGGTGCTACTGTATTATCATTATGATATTCTGTATGGCATCATCTTGATGCTCAATGTACTGTATTACATTCAATGCAATGCTGTCTGTACCTAATGGCAGATAGTGAGGATAGATGGAGGCAGAGATGGCTGGGTCAGTGACAGCAACACTCAGAGGTGGCCTGGGTCCCATAGCAGCCTCATTCTCTGCATCTACTGTCTGAGATCTGCTATAAATTGGACAGGTGCATAGGCATATACTGGTTGTTGAGTCTGCATCCAGGTCTCCAGTAGGATTCTGTCAACAGTCTGGACTGGAGTTGGATCCCCGGGGGAATGGACAAGTGTGTATCCGTCTTAGGTGATGCAATGTCATATCAGATGAATAATTAGCTTTATCCATTGTTTCTAAATTAAAAACTGCAGATAAAATGGAGGGAGGTGTCTGAAAGGGTAAGGGTGACAGGCCAAAATTTATTATATAGTCCTTACCTGAAGATGTTATTCAGATTCTTTTTTTTGAAGATGTTGCTGTTCAGGACCTTATTGGAAGATATAATACAAAGTTCACATCAATAGTCATTATCCAAAGTCGCCTAAATAAAGCAGGAACTACTCAGAGAGAATCAATGTAGGACCACAAAATGGCTGCCAGTTGCTGGGAATCCTTTATATAGGGCTGTGACCTGCATTGTGACATCACAATGCATGCAGGCATCAGCTAGGGACGGCTGTAGCTTGGATCAGCTCTGGGCCCAGATGCCCTGCAGCAGCACTGAGAATAGAAAATCTGGGGCTCAGGAGATGGCAGTGTAACTCTGTACAGGGAGAGGGTCGGGGGCCAAGAGGCAGGCACAAAGATGCTCTCTGTGTTGTATGGCTGTCAAGTTGACTACTTGCTAGCATGTTTGTGTTGGGGCACCTACAGTTTAAATTTGAATGAGGCCACTCTCAGAATTTTTTCCAGGACCACTTTAAGTTCCCAATCTGCCCCTGTTAGGAAGTAATGTGTGTTGTAGTTTTACCTTTTTGGGGTACCAAGAAAGAAGCACTCCACCTGCCTTAAGAACAGCTGCACACATGGGGCTTGAGTCTGAGGCAATGGTCACAGTTGCTATTAGGGAGCACGGTTGGCTGTCTAATCCAGGCAGGGGTCTAATGACAGGTGTCGAAATCCCGACGCCTGTCATTTTACCTATGCTGGGAGCCCGACGCCTGGTATACTGAATGAAGGTAATCAGGGCGCGGACAGCCACGGGGGGGGGGGAGGGTTAGGTTAGGGGCTCACTGGGGGCACTTAGGGTTAGGCACCCTCCCCCGGGAGAGTTAGGGTTAGGCTAGGGGAAGGGGGGGTGAGGGTTAGGCACCTCCCCGGGAGACTTAGGTTTATGCTGCGGGGAAGGGGGGGTTAGGGTTAGGCACCCCTAAGGGAGAGTTAGGGGGAGGGGTGGGTTAGTAATAGTTAAAAATACTTACCTGTCGGGATCTTCACTGCCGGTCTTCCGACGTCGGCGGTATTTCATACCGATCCCGTTAACTGGGAGGGAGCTATTCAGATGCAGGGAGATGCACCATATTATGAGTGTGTTATGGGAGTGTTGTGGTTGTGTCGCGTTACTGGTCGCAAACTCAGGCGCTTAATCGCTCCCATTGGAAGCTGTATGCATGTGAGCGTCTAAAGACGTACAAAGTGGGTGCCCAAGTCCTTGTACATTCAGAAGCACATTTGTACACCAGAGAAAGGGCTGAAACTAGAGTAGCATGCAACTGCGACAAAAGACCCATGGAAATGCACTAACCCATGGGTCTTCAACCTTTGGCCCTCCAGCTGCTGAGGAACTACAGATCCCAGGATGCCCTGCAACAGTTTTAGCATGCTTTTATATCAAAATGGTGGCAGGGCATGCTGGGATGTGTAGTTCCACAGCAGCTGGAGGGCCAAAGGTTGAAGACCCATACACTAACCCATTGGAGGTTTTACAGGTAGTTAAAGTTATGTCCATAACTCATGGCTCCAATGATGTGTCTGGGAAACATTTAATTAACTCCTGACAACCTGTTTCTCTGTGTCATAGAATTCATTAGAACATTGCGCACATTATTGCTTTTCTTGAACTCCTGCGGCTTGGGAACCCATTCTCTCCTTAGTCCTTGGTCTCCATACCACCCTGGCCTCAATCCTCCTACAGTGCCATGCAGTGGCAGATTTGACCTAAGGGCTGCGAGACTGCAGCCCCCCCAGTAAAATCCTCCACTATATATTCATAGAACAATTTATGGCTTTAACTATGGGCATCCCTAATTTATATATATGCTACAGGCAGCAGTACACTAATGTTTTATAACCGATACTATCCTGTCCCGGGGCTGCAATTAAGGTATACTAAAACTATGCTGGTCTGCACTCATCAGAGGGCAGCAATTAATTGATTTAATGTTCATTTTATTTATGCCTTTTTAAATCTCCTTTACCAGACACCTATTTTTCTGAAAAGTAATGGATAAAGTAGGTTGGATATGAGGAAATGCAGTTACTGGGTTGAATAAGTACTCATGTAGTGCATATCCACTCATAATTCCTAGGGTATCCCCAGAGAAGTCCTGTCCTGCCTCTCCTGTACCAAATATAGTACAGCCAAATATAGTACAACAGATACTCTGTCCCAGCGCCGGCTACCCGCCGGCACTGCTTACCCGGCGCTGGGAGCAGACACAGCATCCCAGCGCCTGCTGCCAATGTGTCCCGCTGGGGGACACATCACTACTTACTGTGCTGATGCTGATATCAGCCACTTGATCCCAGCACGGCTTTCCACATCAGGTCGGAGCACCTCGCATCAGGGCGGAGCGCCCCGTGCGATTGCACAGGTCGCCCGCCCCTGGAAACGGCCCTGCCTGTACCAAATAAAGGCCCTCATTCAGAGCCGTACGCTCTGAGCAGAGCGCACGCTCTGAATGAGGGCCGCCCTCCATAATTATGGAGCGTCCTCCTGGACGCTCGTATAGCTGTGGGTCACCACCCACAGCCTATACGAGCATGCAGTTTGATGGCCGCGATTGTCTTGACCATCGCCACTGCGAGCCGGAGCCTGCGGTTGAGTTTTTCAACCGCAAGGCCCGGAGTGATTTTGGCTCTATCAGAGCCAAAATCACTCCCACTGACATCACTAGTGATGTCAGTGGGCCGGCTTCTGACGGTAGGCGTTCCCGTGGGAACGCCCCGTCAGAGAGGCACGCCCCCGGCACGCCCACCAAAGGGGGCGTGCTGTCAATCAACATCGACAGCACGCCCCTTTGAACAGACACAACGAGCGAAGGAAAGTCCTTCGCTCGTCGTGTCTGGCGCATGCGCACGACGGAGCTCCCGCCGTCGTGCGCATGCGCAGTGCACAACATCGACCCACTTGCGAGCGGACAGCCGCTTGCGAGTGGGTCTGAATCAGGCCCAAAGTCCTGTCCTGCCTCTCCTGTACCAAATAAAGTCCTGTTCTGTCTGTCCTGTACCAAATAAAGTCCTGTCCTGCCTCTCCTGTACCAAATAAAGTCCTGTTCTGTCTGTCCTGTACCAAATAAAGTCCTATTCTGCCTCTCCTGTACCAAATAAAGTCCAGCCCTGCCTCTCCTGTACCAAATAAAGTCCTGTTCTGTCTGTCCTGTACCAAATAAAGTCCTGTTCTGTCTGTCCTGTACCAAATAAAGTCCTATTCTGCCTCTCTCCTGTACCAAATAAAGTCCTGTCCTGCCTCTCCTGTACCAAATAAAGTCCTGTCCTGCCTCTCCTGTACCAAATAAAGTCCTGTCCTGCCTCTCCTGTACCAAATAAAGTCCTGTCCTGCCTCTCCTGTACCAAATAAAGTCCTGTTCTGTCTGTCCTGTACCAAATAAAGTCCTGTTCTGTCTGTCCTGTACCAAATAAAGTCCTATTCTGCCTCTCCTGTACCAAATAAAGTCCAGCCCTGCCTCTCCTGTACCAAATAAAGTCCTGTCCTGCCTCTCCTGTACCAAATAAAGTCCTATTCTGCCTCTCTCCTGTACCAAATAAAGTCCTGTCCTGCCTCTCCTGTACCAAATAAAGTCCTGTCCTGCCTCTCCTGTACCAAATAAAGTCCTGTCCTGCCTCTCCTGTACCAAATAAAGTCCTGTTCTGTCTGTCCTGTACCAAATAAAGTCCTGTTCTGCCTCTCTCCTGTACCAAATAAAGTCCTGTTCTGTTTGTCCTGTACCAAATAAAGTCCTGATCTGTCTGTCCTGTACCAAATAAAGTCCTATTCTGCCTCTCCTGTACCAAATAAAGTCCAGCCCTGCCTCTCCTGTACCAAATAAAGTCCTGTTCTGTCTGTCCTGTACCAAATAAAGTCCTGTTCTGTCTGTCCTGTACCAAATAAAGTCCTGTTCTGCCTCTCCTGTACCAAATAAAGTCCTGTTCTGCCTCTCCTGTACCAAATAAAGTCCTGTCCTGCCTCTCCTGTACCAAATAAAGTCCTGTCCTGCCTCTCCTATACCAAATAAAGTCCTGTCCTGCCTCTCCTGTACCAAATAAAGTCCTGTCCTGCCTCTCCTGTACCAAATAAAGTCCTGTTCTGTCTGTCCTGTACCAAATAAAGTCCTGTTCTGTCTGTCCTGTACCAAATAAAGTCCTGTTCTGCCTCTCCTGTACCAAATAAAGTCCTGTCCTGCCTCTCCTGTACCCAATAAAGTCCTGTTTTGCCTCTCCTATACCAAATAAAGTCTTGTCCTGCCTCTCCTGTACCAAATAAAGTCCTGTTCTGCCTCTCCTGTACCAAATAAAGTCCTGTTCTGCCTCTTCTGTAATAAATAACGTCCTGTTCTGCCTCTCTTGTAAAAATGTAAGTCCAGCCCTATCTTTACTGTACTGAATAAAGCCCTTTTCTGCCTCTCTTGTACAAAAAAAAAAAAAATTTCTTGCCTCTTCTGTACCAAATAAAGTCCTGTTCTGTGTTTCTGCTGTGGTTGATTTTAATGTCAGGTGTGCAGCTTACAGTATGCCCAGAAAATGACATGTGTAGGAGGTGGACTATCCCATGCAGCACTTTCCACCACTCTTCAGGAAGGACATTACTACTGTAAGTAATAAGCCTGGATGGAATTAGGGGTTGTGGCCCTCAAAATCAGTCTCTGTTTCTATTTCATTATCCAGAATAAAGTCCTGTTCTGCCTCTCCTGTACCAAATAAAGTCCTGTCCTGCCTCTCCTGTACCAAATAAAGTCCTGTTCTGCCCCACCTGTACCAAATAAAGTCCTGTTCTGCCCCACCTGTACCAAATAAAGTCCTGTCCTGCCTCTCCTGTACCAAATAAAGTCCTGTCCTGCCTCTCCTGTACCAAATAAAGTCCTGTTCTGCCCCACCTGACCCAAATAAAGTCCTGTTCTGCCCCACCTGACCCAAATAATGTCCTGTTCTGATCCACTTGTACCAAATAAAGTCCTGTCTCTCCTGTACCCAATAAAGTCCTGTTCTGCCCCACCTGTACCAAATAAAGTCCTGTCCTGCCTCTCCTGTACCAAATAATGTCCTGTTCTGCCCCACCTGACCCAAATAAAGTCCTGTTCTGATCCACCTGTACCAAATAAAGTCCTGTCCTGCCTCTCCTGTATCCAATAAAGTCCTGTTCTGCCTCTCCTGTACCAAATAAAGTCCTGTCCTGCCTCTCCTGTACTAAATAAAGTCCTGTCCTGCCTTTCCTGTACCAAATAAAGTCCTGTCCTGCCTCTCCTGTACCAAATAAAGTCCTGTCCTGCCCCACCTGTACCAAATAAAGTCCAACCCATCATTAGTGCCGCCTGTCTGACGGGGGTCTCAGCCGGGTCACGCCCGGGATGGGCGCGTGAACATAATCCCGGGTGCGACACAGCAATCTAACGGAAAAGGGGTATAAGTAATAAGCCTGGATGGAGTTAGTGGTTGTCCCACAAAATCAGTTTCTGTTACCAATTGATTATCCAGATGCCAAAAACCAGCTTTGTTCTAATAAAATAGACTTTGCACAACAAAACTGATTTTGAAAGCTTCAGAATAGGTGTTATGCCACACAGTAAGGACATTTTGTACAAAAAGAAAATGTTGTAAGTTACAAAACTCAGTCACTTGTGTTACCAAAAAACTTTTGTATGAGAAAATCAATGTTCTGTATTACATAAGTGATATTTTGTTGTTGCAGTGAAATAAGATGCCTTACAAAATAACGCTTTTCTACTAGAAAACACAAAATTTTAAACACTGATTTAACTCATTTGGACAAATAAACCACCCCAGCAAATCTGCACTAATATTACATTACATCACACTTGCCTACTTTTGAAAAAGCATTTCAGGGAGACTGTGAAAGCAGCACCTATGAGCGCGGCGGTAAAGTGGGCGTGTCATAATAATGACTTATATCCACATGTAAATGAGCCCCAAAGCAGTTAGTAAGATCTACTTGTTGATGAAAACACACTGATAATTCTCAGAATATACATGTAGCCATAGGGATCATTGTGCCTTATAACCAATGCAGGGAAATTATACTAATGATCCCATTTGAATGTATATATCTCTGCTTTTTCTTTTATATAACAGTGTCATAAGGGGGTAAGGTGAAATGAGGGAGATTGCTAGACTCTTCAGGGAGACAGGGAGATTGCTGCTATTTCAGGGAGTCTCCCTGACAATGAGGGAGAGTTGGCAAGTATGCATTACACCCAATATTGCACCCTATTGCTACCATGCCCAGAATTCTGCAGACCGCCCATACACACTTACCGATGGACAGATACAGTCAGGTGCATAAATATTGGGACATTGACAGAATTTTCATATTTTGGCCTCTATTCACCACCACAATGGCTTTGAAATGAAACAAACAAGATGTGCTTTAACTGCAGACTTTCAGATTTAATTTGAGAGTAATTACATCCAAATCAGGTGAACGGTGTAGGAATTACAACGGTTTCTATATATGCCTCCCACTTTTTAAGGGGCCAAAAGTAATGGGACTATCAACTCAAAAGCTATTTCATGGACAGGTGTGGGCTATTCCCTCGTTATTTCATTATCAATTAAGCAGGTAAAAGGTCTGGAGTTGATTCTAGGTGTGACATTTGCGTTTGGAATCAGTTGCTGTCGACTCTCAATATGAGATCCAAAGAGCTGTCACTATCAGTGAAGCAAGCCATCATTAGGCTGAAAAATCAAAACAAACCCATCAGAGAGATAGCAAAAACATTAGGTGTGGCCAAATCAACTGTTTGGAACATTCTTAAAAAGAAAGAACGCATCGGAGAGCTCAGCAACACCAAAAGACCCGGAAGACCACGGAAAACAACTGTGGTGGATGACAGAAGAATTATTTCCCTGGTGAAGAAAAACCCTTTCACAACAGTTGGCCAAATCAAGAACACTCTCCAGGAGGTAGGTGTATATATGTCAAAGTCAACAATCAAGAGAAGACTTCACAAGAGTGAATATAGAGGGTTCACCACAAGATGTAAACCATTGGTGAGCCACAAAAACAGGAAGACCAGATTAGAGTTTGCCAAACAACATCTAAAAAAGCCATATAATTCTGGAACAACATCCTATAGACAGATGAGACAAAGATCAACTTGTACCAGAGTGATGGGAAGAGAAGAGTATGAAGAAGGAAAGGAACTGCTCATGATCCAAAACATACCACCTCATCAGTGAAGCATGGTGGTGGTTGTGTCATGGTGTGGGCATGTATGGCTGCCAATGGAACTGGTTCCCTTGTATTTATTGATGATGTGACTGCTGACAAAAGCAGCAGAATGAATTCTGAAGTGTTTCGGGCAATATTATATGCTCATATTCCGTCAAATGCTTCAAAACTCATTGGACGGCGCTTCACAGTGCAGATGGACAATAACCCGAAGCATACTGCAAAAGCAACCAAAGAGTTTTTAAGGCTAAAAAGTGTAATGTTATGCAATGGCCTAGTCAATCCCCTGACCTGAATCCGATTGAGCATGCATTTCATTTGAAGAAGACAAAATTGAAGGGAAAATGCCCCAAGAACAAGCAGGAACTGAAGACATTTGCAGTAGAGGCCTGGCAGAGCATCACCAGGGATGAAACCCAGCATCTGGTGATGTCTATGCGTTCCAGACTTCAGGCTGTAATTGCCTGCAAAGGATTTGCAACAAAGTATTAAAAAGTGAAAGTTAGATTTAGGATTGTTTAGTTTGTCCCATTACTTTTGGCCCCAACGGTTTCTATATGTGCTTCCCACTCTTTAAGGGGCCAAAAGTTCCAAACGCAAATGTCACACCTAGAATCAACTCCAGACCTTTTACCTGCTTAATTGATAATGAAATAACGAGGGAATACCCCACACCTGTCCATGAAATAGCTTTTGAGTTGATAGTCCCATTACTTTTGGCCCCTTAAAAAGTGGGAGGCATATATAGAAACCGTTGTAATTCCTACACCGTTCACCTGATTTGGATGTAATTACTCTCAAATTAAATCTGAAAGTCTGCAGTTAAAGCACATCTTGTTTGTTTCATTTCAAAGCCATTGTGGTGGTGAATAGAGGCCAAAATATGAAAATTCTGTCAATGTCCCAATATTTATGCACCTGACTGTATCTGGTCCATCGGTAAGTGTGTATGGGCGGTCTGCAGAATTCTGGGCATGGTAGCAATAGGGTGCAATATTGGGTGTAATGCATACTTGCCAACTCTCCCTCATTGTCAGGGAGACTCCCTGAAATAGCAGCAATCTCCCTGTCTCCCTGAAGAGTCTAGCAATCTCCCTCATTTCACCTTACCCCCTTATGACACTGTTATATAAAAGAAAAAGCAGAGATATATACATCCCAATATTTATGCACCTAACTGTATGTCTGCAGACATATCTGTCCATCGGCTGTGCAGCACAGCCAATGCGATATGTCGGTGAACACCGACGTTCACCGGCTTATCACGGGTACACACTGGCCGACGAGCAGCTTATATATTGGCCGCTCAATTGATCGGCCAAAGTATCTGTCAGTGTGTGCCCAGCATAGTCTGCTCGCTGTCCTTAGATGACGATCTCAATCCTGAAATGGCAATAGCAGAACAGATGCTGCGGTAGTAGTAGAGGGCTATCCCTGTTGATATTACTTTTATTGATAGTGTATAGGGCGAAACGTTTAACAAAACCCACTTTTCGCCATAAAACCTTGCATTTTCACCAACAGTGAGGCTTCATAACATTTGATAAATATGCCCCATTGAGTCTCTGTAGATTATAAGCATATCCAAAGTTCCCTCACACTTCAATGACCTGTATAACAGGACTGGTCCTGCAACCTTTTGTATCTAAATAGCCATGGTTGTATGATCGATACAACAGCTCTCTGCCTATGCTAATGTCTTCATATAGTCATGGAGCTTGTCTAATATCCTTATAATTTCTTTATAATTCCCTTGTTGACCTCTCATTACTACTCATTGTTAGTACTATAGGAGGAATACATCTATATACCCTTAATCCAGTGGGCAAAGCAACTATGGCAGCTGGAACAATGCAGCCAATGGGGACAATGTATCAAGCTTTGGAGAGAGATAAAGTGGAGAAATTGCGCAAAGTACCCAATCAGCTTCTGTCATTTATCTAGCAAAGCCTATAATATGACAGGTGCAGATTGGTTGCTATGGGTAACCTTTTCTCGAGGGTTGATACATCTCCCCCTATGTGTTCACTAGGAACTTCCAATGTTTTCTGCTCTAGGTATATCATTAGTCGCTATTGGTATGGTAGGCTGAATAATGGCTCACCCACACGATGCCAACCTCCACTATGTCTAGGTTGTGGCGCTCTCTAAGCCAAGGGATCATGTTGATGGGTGTGGTATGATTGGTTGACATGATGCAGGTCAATATGATAACTGTCGAGCAATCATACCTGGTGGTCTAGCTGCGTCTTACCTGCTCCTGGCAGCAGCGGCGGTTCCAGCATCTTCTAACAGGTCCTCAAAATGTTGAAATTGCACATGGCAACATTTCAGGCGTTGACATTGTGGATATGCCGATATTCTGAGGATGTTGACATGGTATCTGTCGACATGTCTTACATTCTAAAGTCAACATTGTGGTCAGGGGCTGGCTGGCAGCTTTTAGCCTGGAGGCAAATGCATGCAGGCGGCCCTGGCAGAGGAGTAGCGTGTAGCCAGGGTGCCCGAAAGAAAGTGTGTGCTACGGTGCCCGCCCCCCCTCAGGAGAGGACACCCATATGCAGGCCTCGAGTAGTTCCCCCAGTAGTGATCCCCCCCATGCAGTGCCCCTTGTGCCCCCAGTAGTAAGCCCCTTATATAGTGCCCCCAGTAGTGGTAACCCTTATACAGTGCCCCTTAAATAGTGGCCCCAGTTGTAGTGTTCCCCCTATGCAGTACCCCCACTATTGCCCTTTATATAGAGCCCCCAGCAGTGGTCCCTCGATGCAGTGCCCCCAGTTGTAGTCCCCTCCCCCCTATGTAGTGCCCCTAGTAGTAGTCCCCTCCCCCCTATGCAATACCCCTAGTAGTAGTCCCCTTGTAGTGCCCCTAGTAGTAGTCCCCCCCAGTAGTAGTAGTCCCCTTGTAGTGCCTCCAGTAGTAGTCCCCCCCTTGTAGTGCCCACAGTAGTAGTAGCCCCCCCTTGTAGTGCCCCCAGTAGTAGTCCCCCCCCTTGTAGTGCCCCCAGAAGTAGTAGTCCCCCCCCTTGTAGTGCCCCCAGTAGTAGTAGTCCCCCCCCCTTGTAGCGCCCCCAGTAGTGGTCTCCTCCTTATAGTGCCAGAACCCCCGCAGTAGACACACATAATATATAAAAAAAAACAAAAACACTTACCTGACACCCACTCCTGCTCCTGGTCCCGCCGCCGAGATCAGCTCCTCCGTCTGCAGCTTTGCATTATGGGAGTGACGCGTCACTCCCATTACCCACTGCGGGAGCAGCAGCCGATGAGAGTCTGTCTGACTCTCATCAGCTGCTAAAGCAAACACACAGCTGCCGGCGCCGGCGGCTGTGTGTTTGTGCTGTGTAGCGCTGACCGAACTCCGTCCGGTCAGCGCAACACACGCGGTGCAGCTGTGTCACAGAGACACAGACTGCACCGCGGCCCGCATGACGCTGCGGCCCAGGGGGCACATGAGACCCTGCCCCCCGGCCCAGCCCGCCACTGATTGTGGTGTAGACATTATGTCAAAATGGTTGCTGTCGACCATCTAACCGGATACCATTATGACAATGGTTTCCTAGCTAAGCAGCACGTTCTCTCGAATTGTTGTACGACTTCGACCTCTCTGATCCAGTTCTGTTTCCTCTCTTTGTGATCACACCAGGTATGCAGGACTTTAACTACCTTCATAAAAATTGCTTTGATATAACACTGGAGCTCAGCTGCCAAAAGTTTCCCCGTCAGGAAGAGCTGGAAAGAGAGTGGTACGGTAACCGGGAGGCTCTGATCACATTCCTAGAACAGGTAATAATGTTATAACTATTCAGCTTGAAATTGGTTTGGCTGAGTCTGAATAAGTTATGTAAAGCAGCACATTACCATATACTAATGTAGTGAAAGATATATCCCTTTTACAAAGTCAACAATAAAAACTAATAGATTTGTCATTCCCCACTGTTAGGGGCCCATGTTGAGACTTATGCTGGGTAGACACTTAATGATGTGTACCTAGCACCATGCTGTCCGCGGCGGGTACCGTACACACTTGCCGATGCCAGCAGCGATGGGACGGGGGGGCCATGTTGCATTCAGCAGCATGGCCCCATTTGACGATATCGCCCATGGGACCTGCAGGAGCGCGCATCATCAGCGACATAGCAGGCACACACTGCCCGATGAGGACAGATCGGTCAAAATATCGTCTAGTGTGTACCCGGCTTCATCAACGAGTTGCGTATGATAATCGTGCTCCAGCCAATCAGCTCCTAACTGTCATCTGTTTGAAAAATGACAGTTGGGAGCTGATTGGCTGGAGCACCATTTATCATACGCAATGAATTTTATCACTCGTTTTTATCGTGTATGATAAAACTCATTGATAAATGAGCCCCTTAGGGGTAACTTTACCGGCATTGATGTCTCTCAGTTTTTGCAGCTCTAAATGCCGTCTGTTTTAATATTTCAGGTCAAACCCCATGACAAATGAGCTTGTTCTGGTACAGGAAAATAGTGGTAAAAATTGACGTGAGGTCCCTCCTGCCATACCATTAACGAGCCCCAAGCTGGTCAGCCCAGGCAAGTCAGGACCTCATAAATAAATTGGGGTCCCACCCTCCTGAGTATCTACCAGCACTGGGCTCCCCCCGGTGGCGGTGGGTGCGGGGTTAATGTGTAAAAAATAGAAAGTAATTTGTCCTCTACAGGCAGGCTACAGGAACCAGCAAGCCTGCCTCGGCATACTGACACTTGTGGAACAACAAATATCAGCATACCTGGACATTAAGGGTCTGCTGGCACCTGTAGTCCATCTGTAAAAAAAATATTAAAATAAAGACAAGACTTGCACACCGCATGTTTTAATCTTTTTTTTTTTTATAAATGTCATACGCTCCAAACCCTTGGATTGGATCCCCTTCTGTATATGTAGGCATCCAAGCGTCTTCAGAAAATAACAAAACCTAAAATTTCGATCACCACCGATTGTCTGAAAACATAGAAATACACCTGTGCCGGACCAGCTCCCAAACATGAGGA
Source organism: Taudactylus pleione (assembly GCA_031769625.1). Lineage (NCBI taxonomy): Eukaryota > Metazoa > Chordata > Amphibia > Anura > Myobatrachidae > Taudactylus > Taudactylus pleione. The sequence continues at coordinate 1,203,447 of JAUIMM010000033.1, read as the reverse complement.
ATGCTTGGAGCGTCCTAAGTTATTATTATCCTTTAATTATATGGCACCACAAGGGTTCCACAGCGCCTTACAATGTTCATAAACAAATGAGCACGCAAGAATACAGTTATTAACAGCAGAGCCGTAACTATACTTTTTGGTGCCCTGTGCCAGAAAGAGCATTGGCGCCCCCCTCATTTTTCAAAGGGACATAATGCACCCAAAAAAGGGGAATGGACTTATGGGGAAGGACCAGGGAAGAGATAGGAGAGGCCAGGAGATGCTGGGGATGAAATAAGAGGAAGCTACAAGTGAGAATGATAATAAACAGAAATTTGACAGGCCCAAACAGCGCCCCCTGACCTGTGGTGCCCTGTGCGATGGCACCGGCCGCACTACCCTAGCTACGGCCCTGATTAACAGTACAAACAATGCAGGACAGATACATGATTAATACATTGCTGCATAACACTTAGATAAGCAGCATGGTGTCAGCAGAGAAGGGTAATGTGCTGTTGTATATTAAAGTATAATTAAGTGTAAGGAGAAACACATGAGGGAAGAGGGCCCTGCTCGTGAGAGCTTACATTCTAAGGGGAGGGGGCAGACAGACAGGGGTGACACAGATCGGCTGGATACAAGGGTCACAGTAATATAACATCTATGGAGAGGTTAGTTTAAACTTAAGAGGAAAAGACAATGAGTTGAGCAGAATTGCACCAAGCCTCAAGATTTGGGGGCCACAACCATGGTCCATTTGGGGGGTCATCTTGCTGCTTCGTCCAGTATGGTATAGTTGGAGTGGATAAGTAGCTTGCATGGGGAGATCAGGAGGGATGAGGGCAGCGTTGGGGATCCAGGTGCAGGCACAATCCATAGGCTCGGTGGGAATGTGGTGGTATGTAAAGGACATTTTATTTCCTTGTAACATGTAGCTTTTTTTTACAGAATGTCCTACTATAACCCAGTCTTCCCTTTGACTAAGTATGTAGGTAACCATGAATTTTTATCAGTGGTCCCTTCTGCTCCTACCCCATATGCTGTCCTCTCCATTCTCTTTGCCGAATGTAGGTGCCAGGGACCCCTGCACCCTCGGCGGCGGCACTGTTCGCACACACCTAGTTCAGGCCCTGACCATCGGATACTGGTGCCATCACTGAGCCATTGTTATGAAACATCGGTTCTGTTTCCCTGACACTTGGATACTGAGATTATGTTTTATATGTTTGCTCTGTCTGACGTATCGGACCTGTTAGACCCCCAGAGGCTCCTGTGTAGTTATAGCTGTGAGGTTCCTGTAAATGAGCTACTTTCACCAACAGACCTCTGAGGGTAAACAAGGAAATTGATGTAGGAAGAGTGTAATACAGAGAGCACACATCGTGCACCCTACCTGCTCACGGCTACACTAACTACATACACTACTCACTTTGTTGGTCATCCAACTTTACAGTTCATATGAAACTGGCCAACAAACCTAGAACAGACTAAGCTCAGTCCTAAATTTTGTTTTATAGGCCCTAAAACTCTACAAACTGTACTGGTAATAGACATATGGTAGAAGAAGAATTGTCTCTATGTTCTTCTCACCGAGCTGGAATTGGGGGCATTTAAATACACAGTGCACTCTGTGAAGGATTGGATGTTGTATGTGTATGTCTTGTTTGAAAAGGACATTTTTGTTAAGGTGACACTTTGATTAGTGAGTCACTTGCTTCCTCTATGGGGCCGGATTCTACAGAAGCATTCCCTGTGTCTGTGAGCCCCCAGACAAATTCTCTGCTCCCCTCTTTTACTGTATGTAGGTGTATTAGGCTGTAATTCCCTCCTGCTGACCTGTAGCTACACCTCTAAGGCGCTGTGGCCAGAAGTGCCGTCCTAAATGGTTGCTGTCAATCAAATTATTTGTACTTTATATTTGTACAGAGGCTGCTGCTTTGTACTGTATTTAGCTGGACACGTATTAGTTCTGCAGCCTTTGTCCTTCAGTCTGTGCCACAAAACGGGATGCAGTCATGTGAGGTCACAATCCCGGCGGCATAATGCCGGCTAGGGATTATTGATAGGCATTGAAATACCGACGCCAATCATAATCCTGACGCCGGAATCTAGGACGCGGGACTGAAAGAGGTAAGTACAGTCCGCACATCCTCATAGCTGCAGGGGGGGGGGTTAGGTTTAGGGAACCCCGGGGGGGATTTAGGGTTAGGCAGTAATGGGGGAGTTTAGGGTTAGGCACCCCTAAAGGAGGGTTAGGGTTAGGGGGGTGAGGGGAGGGTTAGGTAGTTTACTCACCTCCGTTGGGACCTCCGCTGCTTGACCAACCGGCGTCGGGATTTTGACCGCCGGGCTCTCGTCCGGTGGTCATTCATAACGAACCCTTCCAAACATTGGTATTTATTTCACTTATAATTAATATGAATATAAATGGTCGGTGGAGTTTCAGTGGCAGAGATCAGTTCCTGCAGTAAAATAATCAAAAGTATTAGGACTAGGTTATCCTGTTTTCCTGGCCTTCATTTTAAGCCGAGATGAGCAAGATGTGGAGCGCAGATAACTATCTGACATTCAGTGGAAGTGGAGAAACAGGGCTCATTTAACCTGTGATATATTAATCTGTAGTTAAAAACACAAAAAGTTGTGTGCATAGTATAAAGTTACAGTGACCCAGGGATAAGTGATTGGCAGCAACTAAGTGCTCCCATTACTTCTTGTTTCTTTTCCTGTCAAGGTTCACAAAGGTATTAAAGGAATGGTGACCGATGAAAATAATAATGGCATAGCCGATGCCGTGATATCAGTTGCCGGTATCAATCATAACATTATGTCTGGTGAGTTTATTCTCCAACAATTGTATTTCTCTAATGTACATTCTTGAGGGAATTGTTAATCTGGGTATACAGGCTGGGCACTTGGAGCAGGCACTTAACTAACTAGTTTTGCATGTGGGGTAAATACTGACTAGTTTTGCATGTAGCCCACAAATGCTGGATAGTTTTATTTTTACACTGCAATTTAGATCTTAGTTTGGACACGTCCCTCCCAAATCTAAATCTCTCTGCCACACATGCAGTGCAACAGGGCTTTGTAAAGGGCGAAGTTACTGCTCTTTTTTGCTATAATGCAGGGCCGGATTAAGGATGGGGCAGCAGGGGCAGTCGCCCCAGGGCCCCCACACACAGAGGAGCCCCCACACAGGGTCGGTCACCCTGCTGAGAACAAGTGTCCAGCAGCTCCTGTTGCCGGATGGGGACTCGGGTGCCGCTGCCCTGTGTTCTGAATGCAGCAGCACGGTCAGCGCTGCTGCATACAGCGCAGAGCGGCTCCCGAGTCCCCTCATCAGCGTCCGTTGACACATCATGTCCATAACGCTGATCACTGATGTGGGGCTTCAGGAGATGCTATATGCAGTAGCACTGACTATGCTGCTGAATTCAGAACACAGAGCCATATTCAAAGGACTAGAGGTAAGTAATCTAGGGGAGGGGGAGGGAGGGGTAGGCTCCGTGTGACTTTGTGGGGGCCCCCGCAACTTAGATTCCCCAGGGCCTCCACAAGCCTTAATCCGGAACTGCTTTACTCGCATTTCAGAATCAGGCCTCGTATCGGAATACTGCGGTACACTTTACTGCTTCTCACTGAACTATAAGTTTCCCAGGTACAGAGCTCGATCGAACCAGGGATCCTCAAGTGTTCCTGGTTGCCGCCATGACAGTCAGTTGGTTGTTTCATCTGGGCTACTTGTTTTGCCAGATCTCCATTCTCACGCCAGTGCTCAAAAGTATAAAGAGAAAAGGGGCTTACATGATATTCATTGCGCCAGACTGGCCCTCTGTCCTCACTTGTATCTACAGCTGTCTCTGTGCTTTTTCTTCCTGGTTGTCCAAGCGCTTTCTTAAACTTAACATGTCTAAGGCTGAGATGATCATCTTCCCACCCTCCTGAATAAACTCACCTCCCACAATTTCATTATCTATTGACAGCACAACCATCTCCTTTAGTTTCCAAGTGTGCTGTCTTGGATCCTTGACTCCTCCCTCTTCTTCAAATCACACATCCAGTACCTCTCGCAGTACTGCTGTTTCCATCTCAGCAATATTTCCAGGATCACCCCGGAGGCAACAAAGACCCTCATCCACTCACTGGTTATCTCCAGATTGGACTACTGTAACCTCCTCCTTTCTAACCTCTCATCTCCACCACTCCAATCTGTCCTCAATGCTGCTGCTCGGCTCATCTTCCTCTGCAAACATACTAAATCTGCCTCCCCTCTCCTACAAACCTTACACTGGCTCCCCTTCCCCTTCAGAACCCAATTCAAACTGTTCACACTCATTTACAAAGCCCTCAGCCAATCCTCTCCCATTTACATCTCTGACCTTATTTTCATTGACACACCCTCCCGCCCACTTTGCTGCACAAACGAATGCCAACTCTCCTCCCAACTGATTAATTTCTGCGGTCTCCAAGATTTTGCCCGTGCTGCTACCTACCACTGGAACTCTCTCCCTTTCCCTTTCACACTCTCAACCTCTCTACTAAACTTCAAAGGGGCTCTCAAGACTCACTTCTATATCAAAGCCATCCACTTCTCATCCTAACCCACTTCTCCATGCCCCCTGCTCATTGTCTCCCCCACCTGTGTCACCCCTGTCTGCCCCTCCCTTTAGAATGTAAGCTCTCATGAGAACGGCCCTCTTCCTTCGTGTGCTTTTCCTTCCCTTACTTTTTCCATCATCTACTCCCTACTGCCTACAATGGAAACTAACACTTGGGTTTTGTCATCCTGTTGCCTATTTGAGTAATATGATCACTGATGCAGCAATGTTTATACCATGTCCTGAAATGGTCTTTACTATAAGGCACTTTTTTCTTGCTTATGTTTCTATTTATGTACTTTGTAAAGGTGCTGCGGACCCCTTGTGGTGCCATATAAATAAAGGATAATTCTAAGATGTAGATCTTCATGCCATGCTGTGGGAGCCACCTTGGCCGAGGTCCGTTATCCCAATTTTGGTGGATTGTCTTTAACGACATGGAACTTGAAGTTAAGACTCTAAAGGCTGTCGGTCTCTGTAGTGTGATCATCTAGACCGTGCTTCGGATCCAGAAGCCAGCTCTGTAATAATCTACCACCGGATCTGGAAGACATACATTGCCTGTTTAGGCTTCCACGCCTCCTTTTCTACTTGCAGTTTAGCTTGGATCAGGGCTTAGATTTAAAAAAAAAAAATGTCAACGGAAATTGGCCTGGATTATTAAAGTATAGATAGGAGGGTATTCACATCCAACCATCTAATGTCCCGCCTGTTCCTCCTTGGCATTTATATTTAATCTGGGTCCAGTTTGAGTCACTGGAAACAGTGGAGCTGTGCTTTCTTGGATAGAAGATTGCATCATTGCTGGCCATTGGCAGACAAAACAGCTCTGTCCTATATATCTTCCTTGTTGGGTTTTAATCTTGATAGGTTGTTTCTTCCAGCTCAGTCATTCTTTCACCCAAAGGTTCTGTCCACTTTCTATTTCAATCAGGACCTTGTCCTAAAAGCTTTCAAGTAGGACAGTCCCTCCTGTTCTGCAAAACCTCTATAGCAGGGGTTCCCAACCACGGTCCTCAAGGCACACTAACAGTCCAGGTTTTAGGATAGCCATACTTAAGCACAGCTGACTTAATTAGAACCTCAGTTATTTTGATTTAACCATCTGTGCTCAATCATGGATATCACTAAAACCAGGACTGTTAGTGTGCCTTGAGGACTGAGGTTTGAAATCACTGCTCTACATGTTCTGGATTTGGTCCAGGCCTTAAAAATCTACATTGATAATACTTTGCCCAACCATAGAACAGATGGCCTCCTTGTTCTCTACAATGTTCACAAATGGGGTTGGCCAGCATCTAAATAGTCGGTATCCCAGTGACAATCCAATAGGCATATGTGCACATCTGGCCAGCACTTTAAAACATCCAGGCTCAATCTACTCCTGCAGTGAGTGCTGCCTAGGGGTGTGACATGGTGCCTTGGACGGAAGGCAGAAACTTAAGCCGCATACACAGTAGACGATATTTATGAACGATGTGGACGATAATGATATTGTTCAAATCGTCCAGTGTGTATGCACTGACCGACGAACGATGTGGGTCGTTAGTAATCCTTTAGGGCTTTGCTAGTTAATAAACTGAGCTCCCATGATGGTGGGAGCATATAGAGGAGTTGTGTCTTTATTTTACTAGTTACTAGTCAAGTGCCAGCTCCAAGTGTCCAGCCTCTTTACCCAGAGTAGCAGTGTCCCCAGAAATAGATTTTACAGTAAGTACCAAACTCCTGTTTTTCCTTACTACAACAATTTTAAACAATACATTTCACCCCTGTAAATCGTATTATTTCTTGTAGGTGAAGGAGGGGATTATTTCCGCTTATTACTACCAGATACGTATACTGTAACTGCTTCGGCAAATGGTTATTATCCAAAGACCTCAACAGTAATCGTTGGTCCGGACGCAGCCACAGTGGTAAGATTGGCTGTATTTGTAAGCCGGGGATAAGTACGCTGGGGAATGGGGTTTAGCAACAGCTGTATATTTAGGGATTATTGTACTAAGCCTTGGAGAGAGATAAAGTGGATGGAGATAAAGTACCAGCCAATCAGCTCCTAACTGCTACTTTACAGGCTGTGTTTGAAAATGACAGTTAGGAGTTGATTGGTTGGCACTTTGGGGTCTATTTCCCTAGATTGTAAGCTCCTAGGAGAAGGGTCCTCCTCCCTACTGTCTTACAGCCCTCTTCTCTAGCATTTCAATGACAGCCTTCACCTTCCCAGCTGTATTGTGTACTGAGAATTGTGGTGCTAATTGTTACTTGTGCTCTGTTTATGTTGTGGTTACTGTATTGTTATGTAATGTTTGTGTACCCTGTACTGTCCTACTATGTACAGTGCTGCAGACCACTTGTGGCACCCTATCAATAAAATGTAGTAATAATAATAATAATAATAATAATAATATTCATTATCACTTAATTTCTACAAAAGCAGGTGAAAATTAACATTTTCACCTGCTTGTAGATAATAAGTGTCCGGGCCATGCATCAAAAAGGTAATGCAGGAGATATCACAGACATCTCCTACATACCTTCCTCTGGCGGAATGGCCCGCTGTCCCCATACACTAGTATCACAGACATCTCCAACTTACCTTCCTCTTGCGGAATGGCCCGCTGTCCCCATACACTAGTATCACAGACATCTCCTACTTACCTTCCTCTTGCGGAATGGCCCGCTGTCCCCATACACTAGTATCACAGATATCTCCTACTTACCTTCCTCTTGCGGAATGGCCCGCTGTCCCCATACACTACTATCACAGATATCTCCTACTTACCTTCCTCTGGCGGAATGGCCGCTGTCCCCATGCACTATTATCACAGACATATCCTACTTACCTTCCTCTTGCGGAATGGCCCACTGTCCCCATGCACTAGTATCACATATATCTCCTACTTACCTTCCTCTTGCGGAATGGCCGCTGTCCCCATGTACTAGTATCACAGACATCTCCTACTTACCTTCCTCTTGCGGAATGGACCGCTGTCCCCATACACTAGTATCACAGATATCTCCTACTTACCTTCCTCTGGCGGAATGGCCGCTGTCCCCATACACTAGTATCACAGACATCTCCTACTTACCTTCCTCTTGCGTAATGGCCCGCTGTCCCCATACACTAGCATCACAGATATCTCCTACTTACCTTCCTCTTGCGGAATGGCCTGCTGTCCCCATACACTAGTATCACATATATCTCCTACTTACCTTCCTCTTTCGGAATGGCCCGCTGTCCCCATACACTAGTATCACAGATATCTCCTACTTACCTTCCTCTTGCGGAATGGACCGCTGTCCCCATACACTAGTATCACAGACATCTCCTACTTACCTTCCTCTCCCGGAATGGACCGCTGTCCCCATACACTAGTATCACAGATATCTCCTACTTACCTTCCTCTGGCGGAATGGCCCGCTGTCCCCATACACTAGTATCACAGACATCTCCTACTTACCTTCCTCTTGCGGAATGGCCTGCTGTCCCCATACACTAGTATCACATATATCTCCTACTTACCTTCCTCTTTCGGAATGGCCCGCTGTCCCCATACACTAGTATCACAGATATCTCCTACTTACCTTCCTCTTGCGGAATGGACCGCTGTCCCCATACACTAGTATCACAGACATCTCCTACTTACCTTCCTCTCCCGGAATGGACCGCTGTCCCCATACACTAGTATCACAGATATCTCCTACTTACCTTCCTCTGGCGGAATGGCCCGCTGTCCCCATACACTAGTATCACAGACATCTCCTACTTACCTTCCTCTTGCGGAATGGACCTCTGTCCCCATACACTAGTATCACAGACATCTCCTACTTACCTTCCTCTTGCAGAATGGCCCGCTGTCCCCATACACAAGTATCACAGATATCTCCTACTTACCTTCCTCTTGCGGAATGGACCGCTGTTCCCATACACTGGTATGGGGCCAGAAATTCAACAAGCTCCGAAAATACAATATTTTTGGAGCTTGATTGCAGGAGCATTCGCCATTCTTCAAATAGCGTTTGCTCCCGCTTGCAGCACCACCCCGCTCCTTCCCTGGAAAGGAGTCCCAGGTTGTGAAGAGGGATCCTTTTGGATTCCTCCGCACCTGTCCGGCTCCTTCCGCGGTACGTCGGGGCTCTAGGTCTCGCAGACGCACTAGCACTGCTGAGTCGACTTGGCAGTGCTAAGTTTCACTGCTCCGAAAGGAGCAGTGAAGCTTTTTGGGGAGACAACTGATTTTTGGATTAGCTGTCTCCGTGCCAGAGCTATGATGACGGCCAGTTAGTATATTAATTAACGGGGTCCGCACGGACCCTGACAGTTAATATAATTAATAGATCCCTTTATCTCCGTCCACTTTCTCTCTCTCCAAGGCTTAGTACATAGATCCCTAAGTCACAAAGAAACTAAGTACTGTGTCCTGAAACAGAATTTAAATGTGGCCCTGCCCAAATGAGCTTACAAGAGGTGTGGGGATCACGTGATGCAGAAGGGAGAAGAATAACAATTGATGAGGAAAGTGCGGGTGGTTTTCAGCCTCCAATAAATGTTACAAATTAATTGGGCAGTCCAATTAGGCATGTGCGAGCAGTTCTCTCGGTGAACTCACACTGCAAAGTGCAGTTGGAATCCAATTCCAAACTTTTTGAGCGCACACCCTAAGGGTGTGAGGTGGTAGGGAAAATCTTTATTTTAAGATAACAATGTCAGGACACTGTGCAGAACCCATTGGACTTCCCCTCTACTGACTAATTAGGCTATTAGAAGTTTCAGTTAGCTCAATTGGCCCAAAAATTACATGTAATTTTTGGGTTTAAAAAAAAAACAATTGCCTCAAATTACCATTACCAATTTTTTGTTAGTTTAGGTACCCCAAATTTATTGAAAGCATATTTCCAATGATATATATTTTTATTTTATTTTTTTACATTTTATTGAAATAATTTAAAGTGGCCTGAAATTAACACAAAATCAACTTTTTTATCTACTTTTATTTATTTTTTTTGCATTTTCCGTTTAATTAGTTTGAGATTAAACGAAAAAAAGTTTAATTTTTAGAATTGTTTTTTACATTTTTTTTTAAAGAAAATGCACAAATTAGCCGTTTGAGACAACGCTTAAAAACTTTCCTTGTGTCCAATAACAGCCTTTTATATGATTCTGCTAACAAAGTTGTCACTTTTTTGGGGTCGAGGATGGTTTCCCCACTTTTTCATGTCCTTCTCCCAAGTCGCTTGCTATTATAAATCACCCTCGCCACGAATAGGTATTTCTAATTGGATCTTGCGTTTCTCGGGAGCGAGCATTCGTGCAATGTTTGCGAATTTCAGAAAGCAAACTTGCTTTTGCAAGCTTGCACCTAATAGGTTTGACCCCGAAATATGTAAACCATAAATAATAGTACTTAAACATTGCAGTACTGTGTAATATCTAATATCCTGAAAGAACTTAGCGGCTAAATGAATCTGCCCTATATGACTGGGGGACTAAAATAGTGCATAAAAACCAGAAACCTATCATTTTATTTATGGTTTATGTGTAGTCATATAAATGATGTTTATACATGTTTTATTATGTCTTATTTTTGTTTAATTTTATCCTGCAGCTTAATTTTGAGTTGAAAAAAGAAAAATTTCCATTAAGTTCCAAGGAAAAAACATCAACAGGGTCGCAGGAAAAAGCGTTGTCTGGTTCGCGGGAAAAAGCGTTGTCTGGTTCGCGGGAAAAAGCGTCGTCAGGGTCAAGAGAAAAGCTGTCTTCCAGAAATCTGAACTCCAAGAACCATATAAAGAAAGTGGTTCCGAGGGCGGCAGACAGGAGAAAGAAGGGGACATGAAGGCTTTGCGCCATTATTACTGTGGGTCACAAGGTTGCCACCCTAATCAGGGCACACGTCTTATAATTCCACACTCAAAAGGACTTAAAGAGAGCCAGTAGATAAGATTAATATGTAAGAAAGAGAAAAAAACTATTAACATGCAAAGTTAAAGTAAGTATGTTGTAACATGTTGTGTATTTAAGTCAGAAGAAATATAAAATAATAGTTCTAATGTAATAATTCCCATACCTGTTACATAACACCATAAAGAGATAGAGAGATAAATAAGTGCACCACTTATATATTGTATCCCAGAGATCAGAGATCTTTTGTTACATAGATTATAGTGTAAAGTCAAGAAATAACAGAACATTCATGCAGAGTTTCCCCTTGGAGTGGCTCTCATTTAATGTAGTAATATGTACTACTAGTGTTCATTCTAGCACCCTGCACCTGTCACAACTCGCGCAGTTCCACTTTCCTGCTCTGGTGCTTCTAGCGCACTGTGGTCTGTATCTCAGCAGTTTGTTGCGTCGGCTGAGTGTGCTAGAAGCACCAGAGCAGAGAGCCACACCCCAGGCTGGAAATAATTACTGTATAGGTTGTGACAGATGCAGGGTGCTAGAATGAACACTATAACTGATAGGTACCAATCAAAGGATCCAGCGAATCAACTGTAATTTCTAAATATAGAGAAGAGGGTTGTACTAAAGGCAGTTACCCGCTGGCATTGCATTATAAAATGCAAAGCGCATTTGGAAGCTATGATTTAAGACCGATTAGCATTTGTTATGTATTTTAGTAGCTATTAATACGGTAGATGTGTTTTCAATATACATTTGTGAATGCTTCCAAGACAGTATTGAGCTTTTGCTATTGACTTGTGTAGTCCAGTCATTTCAGTGGTCTTTCCACATGGCTATTGAAATTAATGGGAAAGTACAGTGTATAAATAACTTTAAAAATGAGCAGTGTGTGCCCACCACAGCAAATTCTTCAACTACCCCAGGACTTGACAGCATGGGCTAGGGCTCTCTAAAATGGGGACAATGAGAGTGGGTTCCTATTAAATACATAGAATACAAGCCTGGTTCCCATTATTAACAGTAAAACCCACAGTGTGAGATTTGCCTTCGTAATGGGTTCCAATCCCAATGTGATCAGTGTAATCTGTAGCCTGTATGGCGGGGAGGTGCAAAAAAAGGGGGTAACAGGGTAATCAACAATATTGGGACCCCGTAGTGGAAATTTTGCAACCTTAGTGGTCCCAGTATAATATTAAGGGACCCCTAAAACCACCGCCCATTATACAACTACAATAACCGACAAATCTCAGGTGCACAACAAGTTATATACTGTAGTGCAACTTGGTTCATTTTTGGGGTGTGGGTCCCCCTGGATTGCGTTGGTCAATCTGTCTCAGGGCACCGCATTACAACACATTTTCCTTTAGAACACATTTTAACCCTTCACTGTGTGTTTATTATACATGTAGTTCACTTTATTATTTTCATTCTTCATATGCAGCTGCAGCTGCTCCTAGCTATCTCTTTACTTTTCTTACTATGGCGGTGCCCTGGGGCAGCTTGGCTGGGCCAGTTTTGGGGGGTCCTGCGCTCTGGATTTGAACCCTAGTATGTTAGGGACCTACCCTACAGAGGTTACCTGGATATGGTGGGTAGGCCCATAACCTTGGCCATGATTATGCTAAAAACCTCTATTGATTGTAAAATTTTATTGCATTTATATATATTATTAATAATTTGGAGTTGTGCACCTGAGATTTGTCTGTTTCTGTGCCTGCAATTAGTCTCATCAGGTAGCACCTCCCATCATATATAGTCAGGTTGTGCAGTCCAGAAATCTTTCCCATATACAACTACAATAAACATTATTAAATATAGCACAAGGTAATTTGTAAATAAAGTATAATTAATAGGAAAAAAACATTGTTCACCAATTTAGTAATAAAACATATTTATAATTGGATTGTATTTTATTTCCTTGTAATTTCACGCAGAATCTTTTAATAGCAATTCAATGGAATATTTAATTTGTAATCCACAAGAAAATATTCCTTATATGTAATCCACAGGAATAAAAATAAAAATCCACAGATTGGCTGTACTGAATTGGCCTGGAACCTCTTTAACTGCTGAGTCAATCAGAATCAGTTTTCAATGCTATCTGCATTGGCTGGCACTTAGGAGAGTCCCAGAGTCTCCCTACATTTATAACATGCAATAGAGAATAATGTTATCTAAAAATGTGGAGTTCCATTCTTGTCAATGGCAAAGCCATTTCAGTGGAGTTTCTACATGTAGAGCACAGCTCCATTAGAATAAATGGGGCATTGGAATGATGTTCAGGAGTTCCATTCTCGTTGATGGTCCATACATTTCAGTGGGGTTTCTTCATGTAGAGCACAGCTCTATTAGAATAAATGGGGGATTGGAATGAAGATGGGGAGTTGCATTCTTGTCAGTGGTCCATTAATTTCAGTGGGGTTTCTACATGTATTGCACAGCTACATTAGAATAAATGGGCGGGGGGGGGAGGGGGGAGTTGGAATAAATACTCCATTTACATGAGTGGCTGCATGCTTTGCACATGAATTAAAAACAGGCACAGCTTTTAATGTCAGTGGATATGGGTCCTAAGGCTCATTTTATTAGTAATTGTGCACACTGCTGTATCATATAAATAAGCCATCACAGAAAAACAACAACAATTTATAAAACATTCCTTAATTATATAAATAAAAGTAAATATTGTTTATTTACCCTTTTTGTCTGTAATTCTTTATAGGGTAACGGTTTAATAAAGGCTTCAATGTAGGAAATACTAAAATAATGGTTATTAGCGCCCTCAAGGTATCATTAACTGGTCAGAGAAATGTTAACATGAGATATTTGTGCGTTAGGGAGTAATGTGGGAATGTAGTCGGCATACAGACGGTTGGGATGCCGACAGGCAGAATGTCAGCGCCGGAGTCCCGGTTCCAAAATTCCAACGGTAAGTATTAGGGCTGAGGGAAGGGACAGGTTTAGGCATTAGGGGAAGGGAAAGAATTAGGCTGCATGCAGTGGTTAGGATGCAGAGGGGGAGAAGATTAGGGATAGGAGGGTTAAGGGGAGGGTTAGGACACTACCTAATCCTGTCGGTATTCTGCGGTGTAATAGCTTTTAAATAGTTTTCAGAACTTTTTTTTTTATTTAAGAAGAAAAACCCTGCGATGGGAGCTGCACCATATTATGGCGTCTCGTCCTGGCAATGCCGAAATTATTATTTTTTTTTTCTCAATGTTTATTTTTAGTGCATTTTAAATAGAAAGGTTCATTCTCTTCTAGTAAACGGGGCCATCCTGCGGTGCAGAGGTAACCACACAGAGAGCAGTCATGTAATCTGCTTGTCAGCCTGCGTCCTGCGCTCTGTAATTATGACTGTCTCTGGTGAAGAGGCCCCGGCGTCACGCACCTTGTTCATATGTTTCCTGCACCTCCGCACACGTGCGCATGTTTTAACCAAAGTCTATGTCCACACAATATTTTTTTAAATACTTTTTAAATTCATATTCTCCTGATTATAATAGGATAACTAAAACCATGTAGTAGTGTTCGGTAATGTTCCCCCACAGTGGCTGCAGTACCCAGTAACTTGCTCAGTGGTGCTCTATAGATGCCAGTTACCAGTCAGGCACATGTGGTCCTACGAACAAAGGGAAACCAGCACAACAATGCCAGCAGACCCTCCCCTACTCCCCCCCCTCCCTTTCCTCCTCCACAGTTAAAAGTTCTTTATCTACTCTATCACACTACCATCCGCAGGTTTATTAGTCACTACCACACCCGATGCACAGCGCTCGCCAGCGGGTAGATGGTCCCCCACTGCGCATGCCAGAGCCGGCTCCGGCGTGCGCATGCGCGAGCCCCGGAGTGAGAGAGAAATTCTCTCGCTCCGGGACTCACTACAAAAGGGGCGGCTGTTGATATTGACCGACAGCTCGCCCCGTTTTGTAGGCGGGGTAGGGGGGTGGCTACACAAACGCAGGCGTTCCCAACGGAACACCTGCCATTTGGGGGCGGCCCAACTGACATCACGAGTGATGTCAGTGGTGAGCCTCCGACTCTGTTAGAGCCAGAAGCTCATTGGGGCTTGCGGCAGAAAAGACCCTACCATAGGGTCTCATCGCAAGCCGCGATGGTCGGGACCATCGCGACAATCACCTGGCCGCTCGACAAAGCTGTGGGTGGTCACCCACAGCTTAGCGAGTGGCCAGAAGGCCGGCTCAAAAAACACTGCCCTGATTCAGAGCAAGCGCTCTGAAAGAGCGTCCGGCTCTGAATCAGGGCCTCAGGTTATACCCAGCCTCTTCTCACCCCGATACTCTGATATCAGGTCATACCCAGCCTGCTGTCACCCTGATACTCTGCTATCAGGTCAAATCCAGCCTGCTGTCACTCTGATACTCTGCTATCAGGTCAAATCCAGCCTGCTGTCACTCTGATACTCTGCTATCAGGTCATACCCTGCCTGCTGTCACCCCAATACTCTGCTATCAGGTCATACCCAGCCTGCTGTCACCTCAATACTCTGCTATCAGGTCATACCCAGTTTGCGGTCACCCCGATACTCTGCTATCAGGGCCTGATTCAGAGCCGCTCGTAAGCGGCCGCTCGTTCGCTCCGAGCGATGTTCGCACAACTGCGCATGCGTATGGGTTGTAATACGCATGCGCGAACCGGTCGGAAATTGTGTGCTCGCAAAATAGCGATTGCCTGCTAATTTGAGTGACAGAATGAGGCGTTTGTGGGTGGTAACAGGGGAAGGTGTTTGAAAACGGGGAGTGGTGATCCGAACGCAGGCGTGCCAAACGGTCAAAACGGGCGTTTTAAGGGTGTGCATAATTAACAAAGCAACGTCATCGGCCATGTCACTTGGTTCTCTGTTAGCCTGAACTGCTCGCATGATTGCGGTAGGAAAATCCTACCACAAGCACTGCGAGCAGTTCATACACCTTTCGATGTATTCGATTAATCTAATAAATAGCGGAGATGACGTAGGATGCGAGCGGCCAGGGGGCGTTTTTTACAAAATAGCGAGCGCATGTTTCGTTCGCTCATTCAGACATAGAGGCGTCAACAGACCACAAAGAGCGAGCGCTCTATTTAAATATTCGGCCCTTTTTTCTGAACGAGCAAATAGCGTCCGGCTCTGAATCAGGCCCTCAGGTCATACCCAGCCTGCTGTCACCTCTATACTCTGCTATCAGGTCATACCCAGCCTGCTGTCACCTCTATACTCTGCTATCAGGTCATACCCAGCCTGCTGTCACCCCGATACTCTGCTATCAGGTCATACCCAGCCTGCTGTCACCCCCCAATACTCTGCTATCAGGTCATACCCAGCCTGCTGGCACCCCGATACTCTGCTATCAGGTCATACCCAGCCTGCTGTCACCTCTATACTCTGCTATCAGGTCATACCCAGCCGCTGTCACCCCAATACTCTGCTATCAGGTCATACCCAGCTTGCTGTCACCCTGATACTCTGCTACCAAGTCATATCCAGCCGCTGTCACCCCGATACTCTGCTATCAGGTCATACCCAGCCTGCTGTCACCTCTATACTCTGCTATCAGGTCATACCCAGCCTGCTGGCACCCCAATACTCTGCTATCAGGTCATACCCAGCTTGCTGTCACCCTGATACTCTGCTACCAAGTCATATCCAGCCGCTGTCACCCCGATACTCTGCTATCAGGTCATACCCAGCCTGCTGTCACCCCGATACTCTGCTATCAGGTCAAATCCAGCCTGCTGTCACTCTGATACTCTGCTATCAGGTCAAATCCAGCCTGCTGTCACTCTGATACTCTATCAGGTCATACCCAGCCTGCTGTCACCCCGATACTCTGCCATCAGGTCATACCCAGCCTGCTGTCACCCCGATACTCTGCTGTCAGGTCATATCAGCTGCGCATGTGCATCTTGAAGACAGGCTGCAGACATCAGTGCCCCCCCCCCCCCCGCGGGCGTACGAATCGGACACCCCTCCTCCCTCCTCGGTGTACAATCCATTCCAGCGCCCCCTCCCCCCCTGCGGGTGTCCGAAACCCCCCCCTGCGGGTGTCCGACATCTCCCCCATGGGTGTACTATCCGACATTCCACCCCCAGCGCGGTTTTGCAACTCCCTCTCCCTGCGGGTTTGCGATCCTCCCCGGTATCTTACCTGCCTTTCGTTCTGCCGCATCTCTTTAGCCCGGCTCACCTGTCTTCTTTCGGTGAGCCAGCCACGTGTCTGCAGTCCCCGAGCTGAGCTCTGGGGCTCGGCAGTGCAGACACAGCAGGGGAGGGATCCGAGTAGATCCCTGTGCTGTGTGGCTGCATTGTGAATCTTCACAGGCTGCCGTGTAAACAGCAGCCTCTGAAGGTTATCGGGGGCTGAACGCCACCTGAAAGTGGTGTTCAGCAATATCATCAAGTGTTACTGTTCACATGCTTTTGTGAAAAATAAGTGATGACGAATTATGTCTTCTATGTAGTTTAGATAAGCTTCATTGCAATCTGTTCTGCTCATTGGCCTTCAGTATTCCCTAATTGGCACAAACTAGTAAGGTCTATGCTGTCTTTTCATGTTTATATTGTAATTATACCATCCGTGCACTAATATGTGTTTTGATTGTATTATTCTTAAGCGCACAATGAAAGTTTCTAGCAAAATACATTTGATCTAAACAATTCAGGCTCCTTCACACGGGCAGATTATTTTCTGGCCTACTGAATAGCAGTTTCTTCTTTATGCCTCTTAGCAATTTGTTTTCAGGGGTTTCAAAAATACCAAACTGTAACCCCACTTCACAAAGCTGCGCAGTGCATGTCATTTCCACAGCGCAGAAACATTTGCCTGTGTATGTTTTATTACAAAAGAGGATTACGTCTCGGGTATCAAAAATTCTGCAAGCATAATTCTTTTGTTACTGCTTAATGGCAGCGAAAACGGCAAAACACGTCAGTACATAAACGCGTTATCTAACAATGTCCATTGAAGATGCATCTGCAGAAGATTAGGCTCTGATAACAGGCGTGCCAACTCTCACACAAAGTCGTTGTGAATGAGCCATTCGGTCCAAACATTGGAAACATCAAAACTTATATCTCAACTGTTTCTAGTCAGGAATAGTGTAAGGATCAGAGAAAAGAACATAACTAATCTCTGTCATTTCTCTACTCCTTGACGTAACAGGGTGATTCCATTCCTGCCCCTGGTCTATGTGTATCATACTAGTTAGCAGGAGAGTGAGAGATCCTGTAATTGAAGAGCTCGTCCTATACAAGAAGATTGATGGCCAGTATTAGCGCTCAGTGGGGTATATTTACTAAAGTGTGGGTTTTTAGAAGTGGAGATGTTGCCCATGGCAACCAATCAGATTCTACTTAACATTTATCTATCCCCTTCTAGAATATAATAGCTAGAATCTGATTGGTTGCTATGGGCAACATCTCCAATTCTAAAAAAAAACACTTCAGTAAATATATCCCCGGCTGTCTGATATTATCTTGCTTTTGCTTTCCCCTGTATGTCAGACTGTTATGCATCTAGCCCCCTGCCCTGACTGTTGACCTGTCTATGGCTTATGTGATATAGGGGTTTATTATTAAGCAATGATTTTATTTACTTAAAAAATGTGGAAACTATCATTTATGCATATTTGAAGTATTTCCACTATTCAGTAATGGGATAATGGAGAAGATAACGCAATTATCTTCTCCATTAATTCCCATCTGGCAGAGTACCGCACTGTAGGGATCAGCCATTGCTCTCTACAGTGCTTATAACGCTTTTTGCTGTTCAGCAAAGCAAATAGTTAGATTACTTGAAAAATCTTTACGTTATATAACGTCCTCTCAGAATGGCGTTATATGAAGAAAATCCTTAAATATCCAGAAAACTGCAGGGACAGAGGATCTTGTAACTCTGCCCCATCTCAGTCCATGCTTTGCGGTGACCGGCCTGTCAAAACTGCCTAAACTGATTGAAATGTGTACACAGGCTTTATATTAGTCTGTATACATTTATATTTATGTGCTTTTATATTTAACATTTATATGTCAATTTATATATACATTTTAAATATAAAAGCACAAAAATATAAATGTATACAGACTAATATAAAGCCTGTGTACACATTTCAACCAATTTGGACACTTTTGACAGGCTCTAGTTGGACTGACCCGACGCCGGTCACCACAAAGCAGGGACGGAGACTGTTCGCAAGTGCATGACTGAGCACGTGCAGAAGCAGAACCAGACGGTTTTGTTTGCGGAATCCTGAAAACAACGCCTTCTATAACATTGCAGGGACGGCGTGCTAACGCAACCTCTGTCCCGGCATAAAACATTTCTGTATAGCAGCCATAAATTGTAATAGTTGATAAAAAATAGTGACAATGTTGCCTGATAAAATTCAGGGCAACATCGTCACTTTTGCGGAACAGAGCCCATAACCCTTTCCCCGACTCAGTTATTGTTACTGTTTATTAATGCTTTGCTGTGCTGTCTGCGTATACATACTATATGTACAGTCTGTGGGCCTGATTCAGCAAGGATCGCTATTGCAATCGCAGCTGCGAATACGTACGTAGTTCAACTGCGATAGTATGCTAATCCACTGCGATCGCTATGCCCTCGCAGCACTACACAAAGACACCCGCCTTACCTTACACACATCCGTAATGTTTGGCAAGGCTGCAAATCCATCGGTACAATGGAGTACCATCGCAGCCTCACGCACACTTGCACAAGCTCTGACCTTAGTCAGGAATTGCTAATCTCATCACACGCTATCAGGCCTCAGGCTGCGTACGGCATCGCTGTGGATAATTTATGCACGCCCATGCAACGGCATTGAAACGCACTGACACGCCTGCATTTCCCCGACCAACCCCCCGTCACCACCCACAAACAGCACCTCCTGTCAATCACTCTGCGATGGGTCTGCGTAGTCACTGCGATCGCAGTCCCAATTGCAGTGGCCGGTTCGCGATGCATACACATGCGCAGTACGCAACAATCGGCTGATTGCGTGCCTATTAGCAACTGCGATCCAAGCTGAATCCGGCCCTGTGTTTAGTGAGTGCATCTTGTCTCATTAATTACCCACATATGGCAGGATCAATCCTTCTGTAAACCTGTACTGCCTGCATATAAATCCTTTGGATAACACAGTACCGATCAGCACATCTGGGGGAAGAGGGGCTGCTGTAGGTGAATAGCAGAGGATCGTTCTACAGGATTACCTAGAAGCAGTGCACCAGTCATTACACTTCTAGACTGCACTAAAGATTTCCCTGAAACAACATCTCCTCATGCTGTTTGTTCTGAAGTCCTTGCAGCAGTTTTGGGAAGGTGTTACATTTACAGAGGCTCCCTGAGACCCTCTGTCCCTTCAGAAGGATGCACAGTAAATTTGCAGAGCTGTGTTGAGCCAGAAAGCTTTTTAAACAAGTGCATTTCAAAACCACAGGAATGTGTGCAGTGTCCCCGCCATACACCAACACACCAGTACTCACACAGCCCCAGCAGCGGCTTAACCCATGACAGACTGCTGATAGTGCTGTCAAAGAGGATGCATCATCATTAAGGCGTCTAAGCACTAATAATTGCAGACCAGCTGCTATTATTATTTATCCATCTTGCCGGGGATATTTTCGGTATGTACAAAGGGGAACTCGCAGGGACAGCGGTTGTGGTAATCACTTTCCCTGTGAGTTATATCCGCTACAAAATGTAGAAATCTTTCACAGAAGTGAAAGACTTCTCCGGGGGAAGCTGACGCTGCACATGCCCCACAGCGTCAGCTTCCGGGGCCGGCCGGGGGTTGCGGCGGAGAGATCGAAAGATCTCTCTCTCCTGCACCTGGAGCCTTCATAGGCTTACAGCAGTTTACATAATCTGAAAGGAATCAGCATGAATGACCGTCGGCCCTGTCGCCGGAAGACCAGCAGGAGTGAAGATCCCAACAGGGGATTAAGGTAAGTAAAACTAACTCTACTCCCCCCCGACTCTCCCTTAAGGGTCCCTAACCTCCCCCCTAGTGCCAAACCCTAACCCCCTCATCCCCTCAGCCTAACCCTAAGTCTCCCGTGGGGGTGCCTAACCCTTACCTCCCCCCGGGGGTGCCTGTCCACCCCTTCCCCTAGCCTGACCTTAACCCTCCCGGGAGAGTGCCTAACCTAAGCCCCTAACCTAACTCTCCCCCCGAGGCTGTCAGTGCCCACTGTCCAGCTTACATTAGTTTGGTATGCCGGGTGTCGGGCTCCCGGCATAGGGATAATGATAGGCATCGGGATTTCGGCGCCTATCATTAGACCCCCGCCAGGGATTTGACAGTCGGGAAGCCGGCGGTCGGCATTTCAACCGTTGGCATCCTGACTGCATCCCATCTGAAGATGGTGTAAACTACCAGGGCTAAACTTTAGTACATAGGGGTAAGTCCCCATTGATAATGATGGGCAGGCCCGCCAAGAGCCGTGGCGGGCCCCGGTAATAGGGGGCGTGGCCTAATCGCGGGAGGCGTGGCCACGCCCCCTTGCCGAGGAAAAAAAAAAGATTTGCAGCGAAGCTTCGCGCTGGGGAGGGGGGCGCTCTGAGCCCCCTCAGTCCGGCGCAAAGCCAGGAGGGGCGCGATCAGTGTGATCGCTCCCACGCACAGGCATAGGAGACTGCTGCCACGAGCAGTCTCCACTGCAGCTCAGCACACGCTGTGTGCTGGGCTGCTGTGAGGGGGGGGGGGGGGGAGTGACGCCGGACTCGGGCCCCCACCGGACCCCTCAAGAAGCCCGGGCAATCTGTACCCGCTCCCCCCCCCCTCTCGGCACCCCTGATGATGGGGACTGAGATATGAATCACTAATTAGCACTTTGCCGTAGATTTCCGTGGATTCTCCTGCATTGTGCCATTAGTACATAGGAACAATACATTAAATTATGCAGAAACTGCAGTTTCTACATAATTTGATGTAAAAAAAACAGATTGATACATAGGCCCCTAAATCATGTACAGCCCAGCAGCATCAGCGGAGGAGAAACTTGGAGGGCTGGCCGCTTCTAGGTTATCGTAACTATCATACTATAAGATTTAAAGAATACCGTAGCTTGGCCCCGGCTGCTAATGTATTGTGCAATTTTCAACCCACCCCTTCAGCATTGCACCAATCGCTTGGATTGGATTGTGCATCCGGCCCAACCCTACTGAATTAGTTGAGGATCTGACACCAATGGAGGATTTTGGATAAACCAGTTTTCCATCCTGAAGGCAATTCAGATCTTAGTGGATTTAATTTTGTTCTGCCTATCTCTGGTGCAATAGACGGCTAAATATAAGTAATAAAAAAAGATACTATAATGCCTTACCCAATAGATGGTGTGTGACCACCATTACTGCTGGTAAAGCTAATTGCGTCAGCGTTTCCAGTATTGCATGAATTCAGCGTTGACTAATCTGTGAGCTGTTCTCTTATCAAAGCCAATGTTTGCTATGTCCGACCTCTGCAGGTCCTGGCCTCGGACATGGGAAACAGAGGTATATGTACAGTACGTAATATAGAGGCTCCAAGTTCTGCACCAAATCCTTCTGGAGAAACAGACTTTGCTCAAACAAATTTCTCAGAACAGGAACATATTGTGCCAGTAACAGTGTTATATAACCTGTTCCTTTTACCTATTGTACTGCAGGGGAAAATATTTGTATTTCTAGCATTAATATTAAAATTATACAGTTTATTGGTCATTATTTTACTATACATAAAAGGGATCTTTAATAGTTTATACCATGACCTAATTATTCTACGAGCTGTATTGAACAGTACTAGTGGGATCTGCCATGCTGATACTGTACAAAAGTCAAGTGAAATATAATTTATAGATGTTAAGTACAACAAAAAGAAAACGGTCTTCAAAATTAGTAATTATTGCTTCCTAACTAGAAGACATTTTTATATTGATACCTTTCCCTTGGATGTAATGTGGTTCCCTGTGTCTATACTGTTTTGGTGTTGGGGTGTTTTGTTAACACCGACATTGCCCGGCAACGCTCTGTGCTCCCCATAACCCACTTCCTGGCACTCCTTCAACTAAGAAAGACGTGTTGTTTTTTTGCTGATCTCTAGTATTTCCTTTATGATTGATGACTCTGTGTTCTTAATCTCCGTAGATTTATGTGACCTGGGCCCCCAAAAACCTTAATCCAGAACTTTTCTTAGGAAACTGGCACCTACCCCTATTCTATCCCAGTGGTTCTCAAACTCGGTCCTCAGGACCCCACGCAGGTCATGTTTTCCAGGTCACCCAGCAGGTGCACAGGTGTACTCATTACTAGCTGACACATTTCTAAAGATCCACAGGTGGAGCTAATTATTTCACTTGTGATTCTGGGGCCTATTCATCATCGATAAATGGCGCTGTAAGCATGTGGAGTAATGTGATACTAAGGGCCGTATTCAATTAGGCTGCGGTGATGTCATTTTCGCATGTTTCAATTATCCCCGTATTCAATTACAGACTTTTTGCCGTTACGAAAAGTCTTTGTAAAAAAACAGGAATAACTTTTCACCATGTTTTACATGGCAAAAAAAAGTGCAGAATTGGGGTTTAGGGGTGCAGGCTTAAAAAAAAAAGCCTGCACCATTGTTAATTGACCAATAAAAAAGATCTGTGTCAAAAAAGTAAAAAAAAAAAAAAAAAAAAATCGGGACACCCCAAAAAAATAAAGTTTAAATTTGGGGTGAAAAATAAATAAATATGGGGAACAAGCTTGAAACTAACTAAATTAATTCAGGGGGGGTTAGGAAGTATGCGGCAGGTGATTTCTTCATTGCGGGTAGTAGCGGCAGGTGCATTTTTGAAGAATTTAAAAAATGCACCTTAGGGACTTAAAAATATGCTTACACCCATTTTCATGTACCCCAAGTTTGATGCACCTAGTTTTATTTTATAAAACTAAAACTAAGTGCTCTTCTTCACACCTGCCCCGGCTATTTAAAAACCATACTTTACTTCCGCAGGCCAAAACGGGGCTACCCATAATGATTCCCCCATGTCAAGAGATCCCTGGATGAATTCCCGAAAAAAATCAGAATTTTTTCCGATACTTCTCTTTGCGCCATGGCCCGTTTTCGCAGCTTTCTAATTGAATGTGGGGATAAAGCGAGCGCGCGTGCCTGATACTTTATCCCTGCAAAACCTCTGATGTGGAGCGAAAAGTCCAGCACAGACTTTTCGCTCCCATATTGAATACCCCCCTAAGAATATTACAATGGTGTGTGCATTTAATACTTAGTGGTGTATATGGTGGCTGCAATATGTGTGTTTAAAATTAGGTGTATATGTATAGAAATATGTGCGTTCAAACTGAGACAACTAGAACAAAATAATAATAATGAAATAATAATAAAATAATAAAACAAATGAATCAGCAGTGGAATGATGCACATATTGAATGTTTAAGCTCTTTTGCGGGTTCTTGGCTAACAGGGTTGGTTCCCCAGCTGGTCGTTAACTAATAAGAGCTTTGCTGCCGTGCACGATCCTTGTTACCCATCTCAGACTCCCAACTGGGGAACAAGGATCATACATGGCCGCAAAGCTCTTTTTTTCAATAAAGTGAACAGAACGACTAATTAGTTAACGACCAGCTGGGGAACCAACCCTGTTAGCCAATTAGATTAGATCTAAGGCTATTAAGAGGAAGAGCTACTAACAATCCGACTTCCTTGAAAAAGTCCAGCACATGGATGAAACGCGTTGGAGCCTAAACAATAACCCACCGATGGCTCTTACCGCATAGAGCTACAAGCCAAAGAGACTGCCGGAGGACGAATCAAATGAATTAGGAGCCCACCGCAACCCCTGTGCAGAAGACGGTACTCAGCGCTAAAGTGTCCTTCGACTGCAGAACGCCGGCAAGTGGTTTTGACAACCACAGGCGCCGGAGGGAGGTCCAGACAAGTGTCTCTAAACTTCCGTCAAGGATCAGGGTAAGATAGGGACAGCTGCCCGCAGAATTGCACCGTAGCAGCGGGCACCACAACAACCCGCAAAAGAGCTTAAACATTCAATATGTGCATCATTCCACTGCTGATTCATTTGTTTTATTATTTTATTATTATTATTTCATTATTATTATTTTGTTCTAGTGGTCTCAGTTTGAACGCACATATTTCTATACATATACACTTAATTTTAAACACACATATTGCAGCCACCATATACACCAGTAAGTATTAAATGCACACACCATTGTAATATTCTTAGTATAACATAACTCCTACACAAAGCGCTTCCCACATATTACACAATTTTCCACTCCCTATTGAAAATAAGAAGCACGGAAGCAGCTGTAATACATTAGGTGCGCTTATATTATTATTTTATGTGGAAACACTAGTCTCCGCATATTTTAGGTACCGGGCCATTCACGATCATGGGTCCGATAGGACCCCCTGATATTCAGCAAATCTTTAGATGGCACTTGCTTTCGTAGCCCCGCTCCTTCCTATGGCAAGGAGTTCTGGGGATGCGAAAAGGGATCCGAGTGGATCCGTCCACCGCCTCCTCACTACCTCCTCGGCGGCTGTGCGCATGCCTGGCCTCGGGTCACGCATGTGTAGCCAGGACGACGGGAGCAGGTAACTAATGCGGCCTCCGATGATGAATAGGCCCCTCTGTGAGGAGACCTGGAAAACATGCACTGTTTAGGTTAGTCATCAGGGGTCCCAAATGGACCACCTGATATTCAGCAAACTCTGAAAACTGAAAGTTTTCGGAGTTTGCTTCCGAGAACCAGTGCCATCTTCAGACAGCGCTTGCTCACTCCCCTAGCCTGGCTCCTTCCTATGGGAAGGAGTTCCGGAAATGAGAAGAGGGGTCTGAGCGAATCCCTCCGCCGCCTCCTCACTCCCTCCCTGGCAGCTTTACATATGCGTGACCCAAGGTCACGCAAGCGTAGCCGGGATGACATGGAGTAGGTAAGTAACGCAGCTACATCTGTGGCTGTAGGTAGGTAACGCAGCTGCATCTGTAGCTGCAACACTAACCGAGGGGACAGTTGCTTTTCGGAGCAGCTGTCCCCACACCGGAACAATGATGAATTGCTCTGGTGTCAAGTTTCCCCCTCTGCGAGTTGGATAGTTAAGTATCCCTCGCAGCGAGATCAATACTTCATCATGGGGGACCGCACGGCCTCCGATGATGAACAGGCCCCACAATGTGCTTTACATTTGCGGTTAGAAAACACACTAAAGAGATTAGTGAAATGCATGCATACATAGGCTGGTCTTGAGTCTGTTAATGAAGGATGCTAGATTGGAGGCCTCTCAGACTATGCGAGGAACGAGTTCCTTAGAGTCGGAGAGGCTAAAAGCTGGGCCCCTAAATTAATTAAGGGGGATTGTAGGTACTGCTAATAGTCCTTAATCTACAGATCGCAGTTGGTGAGCGGGGCAGTAAGAGATCAGAAGTTGCTGCAGGTACCTTGGACCATGGTTATGTAGGGCTTTGAAATTCAGTAAGCCAAAACACACTACAGTATGTAGACAAAAGTGACTGGACACCCCCGTGCAAGTGAAATGCATACCATTTGTCATGATTGGTGCTTGTGAGTTACCTGTCTCAGGTGATGAACTGGATTCTCTGGAGGCCGGCTGAACCGGAACCATGGGTGATGTAGATAGCTCTATTTACAAGACTTGTGTAGCAGTGAAAACTGCCTTTGATGATAAATGACAGGAATTGGAGGAACCGGACTGGGACCGGCAGGAAGACTTGTTGAATTGAACTGATGAACTAAGAACTTGACTCTGGACTGGAGCAACGTGGACTGAACTGATGAGCTTGGAATTTGACTCTGGACTGGAACAACGTGGACTGAACTGATGAACTTGGAACTTGACTCTGGACTGGAGCAACGTGGACTGAACTGGAATAATGTGACAATGGCTGAAGGGAAGTCAGGTAATGCTGAGACGAGGGCTAAACAGGGTAATCTGGAATTTCTGTGACAAAGGCTGGAACTCAGGTGCAGACTGGATTGGATAATTGGGAATAACAGGTTTCAGGATGGAATGGGTAGGTTTGGGAATTTTAGGTTCAGGGAGGGAGTAGGTAGGTAAAAGAAGCAGGAGTTGATCCACAGCAGGAAGCAAGGCAGGGTGACACGATGCAGGTTTACGAGTGCCAGGGACCAACCAGGAGTAGGACTAGCAGCAGAGCACAGGCCAGGTAATGCTGTAACAGGACGTCTGGATGCCAGGTATTACTGTAGCAGGTTTTCTGGATGCACCAGGAGTTGCTGTCAGCAGGTTTACTGGATTGCCAGGTTTAGCTGTAGCAGGTTTTCTGGATGCACCGGGGGTTGCTGCCAGCAGGTCTACTGGATTGCCAGGTATAGCTGTAACAGGTTTTCTGGATTGCACCAGGGATTGCTGTAGCAGGTTTCAGGGATACACTAGAACGCAGAAACAGCATGAACCATACACCACGGGAAGACGAGATGTTCAGGCCCAGAATGCTATCAGGAGAGGATATATATACCATGGGTCTGGCAGCAATTGGTGGATACGGACAGGTGGTCTGGTAGTAGCATTCTGAGTGCTGGAAGGCACAACATGCAGAGGGAGTATTCATCTCTGCAGCTCTGAGAATCAGAACCACACCTGCGATTCCAATCAGGGCTAGCAGTGCTCACAGACCGAGGAGAGGCCAGGTGCAATAATCAGAGCAAATCCTCCAGGCAAATTACACACACAGATCCATGGGGCAGCTGACAGGGGTAAGTCTCAAGACAAAAAGGTGACAACTAGACAGGGTCGTGACACCATTGCACACGAGTTCCAAATGGCGACTAATGTGGCGGTGCCGACAAGAACACTTGGTAGGGAGGCCCATGCACTTCAGTTCTATGGAATCAACAAATGTTTTTATCAGGACAACAATGCCACCTCTCACGTTTACAGGGCGACACTGGCATACAGAAAATTCGGTAAGCCAAATGGACTGGCCAGCTCAGAGTCCAGATCTTAACCCCATTGAGAACCTCTGGGACCAATTGGAGCGACAGGTACGTTCTAGGCCGTCTCGACCCCCTTCAGTGTCACAGTTGGTTTACTGTACTTAAGGCGGAATGGTAAAACATACCGCCTGCTGCTGTCCAGGACTTGTGGACAGTTTGCCAAGAAGGGAGCCTGCAGTAATCACTGCGCGTCCCTACATATTTTTACACCCGGTGCGGGTAGGCAGGCAGGGCCGGCCCTAACCAATTTGGTGCCCTAGGCAAGATTTTGGATGGTGCCCCTCAGGGCCTGATTCAGAGCCGCTCGTAAGCGGCCGCTCGTTCGTTCCGAGCGATGTTAGCCCAACTGCGCATGCGTACGGATCGTTATGCGCATGCGCTAACCAGTCAGTGCGGCCGAAATTCATGTGCTCGCAAAATAGCGAATGCCTGGTATTTTGAGTGACAGAAAGAGGCGTATGTGGGTGGTAACAGGGGAAGGTGCTTGAAAATGGGGATTGGAAATCAGAACGCAGGCGTGCTTAAAGGTCAAAACGGGCGTTTTATGGGTGTGCATATTTAAAACAGCAGCGTCATGGACCACGTCACTGGGTTATTTTATAGTCAGAACTGCTCGCAAAATTGTGGTAGCAAACACCAACCCCAAGAATAGCGAGCAGTTCATACCCTCGTCGATGTACTCGATTAATCTAATAAATAGCGGACATGACGTAGGATGCGAGCGGCCAGGGGGCGTATTTTTTCAAAAAACTAACGCAAGTTTTGTTCGCTCGTTCAAAACTTGGTCGTTCAGACATAGAGGCGTGAACAGACCGCAAACAGCGTACTTATGATGTTACTGTCCTATCAGTATTTCATTGGGTATCCTTTATTTTTCAAGACCGCAGCACAGCGACGTGATCCAGGATTGTGGTGTTAAGTGAAAATGGTCTTTTGTATGCAGCAATTGCGAGAGAAATTGGTGGGAATGTGACAACATCAGGAGTACGAAAGTTTTGTTTACGCTATCAGGAAACACAATCTATACAAAACAAAGAAGGAAAAGGCCGGAAAAAGTGCACAACAGCTATTGATGATAGGAGAATAAAACGAATTTGCGTCAGGGACAGATGGATGTCATCTGCGGCCATTAGCAGTGAACTGAGTGCAACTGGTGTTTTTGTCAGTGCAAGAATGGTACGGAGAAGACTAACGGAGGTTGGCCTAAAAGGTAGGATTCCCCGAAAAAAGCCATTGCTGAATAAAAAGCAGCGGCAGAAACGAATACAGGGCCTGATTCAGAGCCGCTCGTAAGCAGCCGCTCGGTCGCTCCGAGCGATGTTCGCACATCTGCGCATGCGTATGGGTCGTAATTGGGGATGTGCAGGCTCGGTTCTACTCGGTTCCGTTCGGTTTTTTTTCCCGAATCTTATTGGGTTTCAGCTGTCACGAGTTTTGGACAGCCAATAAGATTCGGTAAAAAAAAACGAACGGAACCGAGTAGAACCGAGCCTGCACATCCCTAGTCGTAATGCGCATGCGCCAACCAGTCATTGCGGTCGGAAATCGAGCGCTCGCAAAATAGCGAGTGCCTGCTAATTTGAGTGACAGGATGAGGCGTTTGTGGGTGGTAACAGGGGAAGGTGCTTGAAAACGGGGAGTGGTGATCCGAACGCAGGCGCGCCAAAAGGTCAAAACGGGCGTTTTTAAGAGTGTGCATAATTAACAACGCAGCGTCATCGACCACGTCACTTGGTTGAACTTTTCGCATGATTGCGGTAGGAAAATGCTACCACAAGCACTGCGAGCAGTTCATACGTCTTTCGATGTACTCGATTAATCAAATAAATAGCGGAGATGACGTAAGATGTGAGCGGCCAGGGGGCGTCTTTACAAAATAGCGAGCGCATGTTTCATTCACTCGCTCAGACATAGAGGCGTCAACAGACCGCAAAGAGCGAGCGCTCAATTTAAATAACCGGCCCCTTTTTCTGAACGAGCGAGCGCAAATAGCGTCCGGCTCTGAATCAGGCCCACAGTGGGCAAAAGAACACATTGCATGGACAGAAGGTCAGTGGAAACAAGTGATATTGAGTGACGAAACTAAGATATCGATATTTGGTAGTGATGGGGGAAAATATGCGAGACGTCACATCGGGGAAGAGGTACATCCAGATTGCATTCAAGCAACAACAAAGAATCCTACAAGTGTTATGATCTGGGCATGTGTGACAGCAGATGCTGTAGGCCGCCTTTATGTCATAGATGGCACACTGAACAGCAGAAAGTACATTGACACCATCCTACAACCAAAACTTCTACCTTCTATCGGGGATCTTTTTCTAGATAATGGCCCATTTTTTTCCAGCAGGATTCAGCTCCCTGCCACACTGCACAGATATGCCAACAGTGGTTCACGGAGAATGACATGCAGGTGCTGGGATGGCCAGGAACCAGCCCAGACCTGAACCCCATAGAACATTTGTGGTTCTGTTTGAAAAAAAAACTGGTACATCTGAGGCATCCATCCAATAAAAGACAATTAATTGAGGCTAAAATTGTCCAATGGCAAGGAAGAGCTCCAAACATTGGTTGGCTCAATGCCTCGTCGCTGTGCTGCTGTCTTGAAAAATAAAGGATACCCAACAAAATACTGATAGGACAGTAACATCATAAGTACACAGGGATTTTCACCCTAAGTGTTGATTTCACTGCACAACTTCCCTTGTAATGCAAATATTTCACCTCTGGGCCTGATTCAGACCTGCTCTCGAGCGATGAGCGCTCGCAAGCGGGTCAATGTTGGCCCAGTGCGCATGCGCACGAGAGAGCCAGCACCCCACATCCAGAACAGCACCCCTGGCCTCATTATGCACCCCTTATCAAGCAGTTAGAGACCCTCATTCAGCATGGTAATGGATAGATCCCCTTCAGTATTTGTACCCTGATGTCATCAGTTACTGTCCAATGTCATTCCCTACTATCCGCGTGGACATAAAGGGGGAATATAAACCTGTGGTGAGCAAAGCGAGCCACTGTGCCCAAAGCGTGGCGAGCGAAACTAGCCCGCAAGTGATCAAATTTCTTCTTTTTGTGGACTGTATGGGCATGGAACTTCCGCCCACACTGCATGTCATTTCCAGGTACAAATATTGAAGGGGATCTATACTCCACCCATTCAGCACAGCCCCCCTGTGCTCATTAATTATGCAGCCCTTTCCCAGGACAGAACCCATCAGTCATTCAGCACAGTCAGCATCCCTGGCCAGGATGGCCTCTACGCACCCCTTTCCCAGCACAAAATCCGTCAGCCATCCAGCACAGTCAGCATCCCTGGCCAGGATGGCCTCTATGCACCCCTTTCCCAGCACAGCACCCGTCAGTCATTCAGCACAGTCAGCATCCCTGGCCAGGATGGCCTCTATGCACCCCTTTCCCAGCACAGCACCCGTCCGCCATCCAGCACAGTCAGCATCCCTGGCCAGGATGGCCTCTATGCACCCCTTTCCCAGCACAGCACCCGTCAGCCATCCAGCACAGTCAGCATCCCTGGCCAGGATGGCCTCTATGCACCAATTTCCCAGAACAGTCCGCAGTTATCCAGCAGCGTCCCTCTACCAGCTGAGAGCTCAGCTGACTTACTTGGTGCCCC
This sequence comes from Taudactylus pleione, assembly GCA_031769625.1. Classification (NCBI taxonomy): domain Eukaryota; kingdom Metazoa; phylum Chordata; class Amphibia; order Anura; family Myobatrachidae; genus Taudactylus; species Taudactylus pleione. The sequence continues at coordinate 1,172,355 of JAUIMM010000033.1, read as the reverse complement.
ATTATCAATGATGTATAACCCCTATAGCGCTCGCTAAAAGGGTTTATCATTCTTTCGGTATTTAACATTTCTGATTGTCACAGCATCTTTAGATGGCGAGAGCGATGCGGTCCCCATTGCCGGCAACGGGGATCCAGCACTGCCTTTCCGGCTTCAGTGAAGCCTTCCAGGCACTACCGGGTCCCCTCTGGGTTAAGTGGCATGCACATGCGCAGACGGACCATCGCGCATGCGCATTACACAGAAGCCCATCGCGTGCAGCATTAGGCTGCCAGTAGCTGAGCAGAGGATGTGGCCGACAAGAAGGACTTTGCTTCAACTTGCCGGAGGGGCATTTTTCGTTTGTGTCACTGCCACTCTAAATAAAAAATGCTTCCGGTGTTTAGCTTTGTTAATAAATGGGGCCCTTATGCCGGCTACACACTAGATGTTATGTCGTCCGATCTGGCGGATCGGACGACATATTGTCCACATCGGCCAGTGTGTACCCGCTATATCACTGAAGATAGTGCATGCCAGCAGAATCATCCGTTAGACCTGAATGCAGGTCCGATCGTGATATCTGCCTTTTGAGAAAGCCGCTGTTAGCGTTGAAACGCGTTAAGGGACTTATCATCAGACGTTCCACTCCACATACCCGCCCCCACGGAGCTACTGTCTGCCACCCTGTGGAGATTGTGCACATCCAGCTCTTTTGACCTCTCTATAGCCGCTTAACCCAGCGTGTCTGGCATATGTGCCATTGGATGTCCCCTCATATCCACGTTCACCATCTGCAGCTGGGATACGGCTCCCACAAGTGTGGTATAGCTATTTGCTCTAACAGCGGACGGATCCCACTGCTGAATCCAGAATCAAGCTGGTAGGAACAGCGATCCCACTGTGCTGCCGGAGGATACTGTATTTCATGACCAATGTTAACAGATTTGTCCATCCGAGGAGGTGAATTTATGGGTATGTGAACTTTATGTGGATACTGTGCTTCAGGCTACATATAGCCACGCTTATCCTTGATACAATTACCAGCAGAGCTACAAGACATTTTTACCCATATCATTGTTCGCTAGATTTCCACTCAATTATATGGATAATCTCATTGGTTACATTAGTGACTTTATCCTTGCTCAGGACTACTACAAATAGCTTTTCCATTTTATTTCTGTACGTCTTTATGCATATTATATTGTACAAGTGATTTAGTATACTTTATTCTGTGTGACCTAAGAGCAATTATACCAGATATCTAGATTAACACTAGCGAACAGTTTTATATATATTTTTTTTATAATATTGTGCGTTAAAATGGTTTATTAACAATATTAATTAATTAATATTAATTAATTAAGATTAATGTGTGTTTGTGCAGCGCTTCTGCACCTATCTTTTTATATATTCCGACGGGTGATATCATCAGCGGGGGCTATGCTGTGGAATGCAGCATGGCCCCGCCATCGCTCTGTCGCTCCCGGCACCGGCAAGTGTGTGTGTGCACTTGCTGATACTGGGGTCCTTGCCGGGTCCGCTGTTGCGATATCACGCTGGGTACACATCGTTAAGTGTGTTCCCAGCTTTAGACTCACTCTCTTCAAGACCAAGGAGGCAGTTGTGCCCACCCTGCTTGCTTTTCCAGCTTCTGGCCTGTCCCTGCTGGACTTGGTGGGTGATGGGCTATGGATGGAGGCGGAGCCGTGAGATGTGAGGAGTGGCTGCAGTTGCATGCCCTCATGTCTATTTTACTTGGCGCAGCCCAGTGGTGGAACTAGTGAGTGGTGGCCTCACAGCAGATAGGGTATTAGTAGCGCCATATAATGCAGAGTGCAATGCAGAGGCAAGATATAATGCAGAGTGTGTCGCAGTGAGCGCCATTTAATATGGAGAGCACCGCAGTGAGCACCATATAATGCAGAAAGCGCCGCAGTGAGCACCTTATAATACAAAGGCTCAATATAATGCAGAGAGTGAGACACTGAGCTGCATATAATATAGAGAGTGCCACAGTGAGCACCCTATAATGCAAAGGCGCCATATAACGCAGAGCGTGTGACAGTGAGCGACATATAATATAGAGAGCGTCGCAGTGAGCGCCATATAATGCAGAGTTGCAATGAGCGCCATATAATATAGAGAGCGTCGCAGTGAGCGCTATATACACAGAGTTGCAATGAGCGCCATATAACGCAGAGAGTGTCACAGTGAGCAGCACAAAATATAGAGAGCATCGCAGTGAGCGCTATATAACGCAGAGAGACCCACAGTGAGAGCCATATAACAGAGAACATCACTGACCCTCATATAACTTATAGCACAGATAATATGAACAAACCCCTCACACACACACACATAGAATGAATACACCCCCTACCCATACACACACTACATTTATATACACCCCACACTACTACATTAATACACCCCCCACACACACACACACACACACACACACACTATAGTAATACACCACTCCCACACACACACTATTACATTAATACACCCCTTCCACACACACTATTACATTAATACACCACCCCACCAGACAGTAAAACACACTCCAACCTCCCTCCCCCAGAAATAAGAAAACAATACACCCCTGCTGCCCATTGCATACAGATACCACCCCCTAGACTGGCACTTACCTGTCCTGGAAGAGGATGTGTGGTCCCTGCTGGGGTTAGTCTCCATGGCACATGATGAAAGGAGAGGAGAGGCTGTGACACAGTGACAGACATGGAAAGAAAGGGGCGGGGACCCGATGTTAGGGGGCGGAGTCTCAGGCAGGGAAAGGAGAGTGCATGTAGAATAGATGGAGCGGAGCATCCATTGCGCGCAGCATCCATTCAGAGACGGGAGAGGGCTGAGGGAAGCCCAGTCAGTGATGGATAGCTGGGCTTTACCCCCAGCCTGACGTTACTTGGAGGCGTGCCATGCCCCCAAATAACGTCACGTGGGGGGCGTGGCCTATGGTAATGAGGCCACACCCCAATTTTGGTTACGCACGGCTTTGAGCACTTTTTCATGTTTTGTTATGCCCCGAGGAAAATGTTTATATTAAAACATTGAAACGTTGGTGTATCTGGGTTTCCTGCCATTTCATTGACATGAGTGCCGCCTGGTTGTTGTATTATACGTTATGATCCTCCGAGGAGGCTGATAAGAGGAACGCACCTGCTTTGCCATTTTTTTTGCCAGATGAGGAGTGCTGCTAGAGAGATTTGTTTACATTTACTTCTGCTGCTGATGGCGGCTGTTGTACTGCGTGCACCCTCCACAATTGGATACAATTACTCCCTCAGGAACGTGAGCTGTTTTTAACTTCTTTATTTTTTGTACTACTTGGGTCATTTGGATTTCTCTTGCTATGTGTTACACTGAAACACTTTCTATGGGACATTGGAGGAACCAATATTGATTGGACCGTTCTATTTTTTCATAACTTTAGGAAACACTGTTTAGGACCGGGCTGTTTTTCTAACTTTTTATTAATATTTTCTTTTTGGTGTTTATATACTTGATATTTATGATGACAGAACCCATTGATACAGATTTGGATGAGTTGGTAGCTGCAATTGAGTTAACACACGGTGAGACTAATGGTGCATACACACGATCAGATTTTTCCTTCAGATATGAACGATAACGATTTAAAAATCGTTCAGTCGTTCATATCTGAAGGAAAATCGTTCATATCTGACATGCCTGAACGATGGACGATCAACGATGCGCGTTCCCGATGGTCAGATAACGATTTCTGGCATCTGATGTGTTTGCAGTCAGACTTGGACGATTCCATTCATTTTAATGCAGTCAAAAATCGTTCAATCGTTCAAATCGTTCAAATCGTTCAAAACTTTGGTAAAATCGTTCAAATCGTTCAGATCGTTTAATCGTTCAATCGTTCATCTGACAAATCTGACAAGTCTGACAAATCTGACCGTGTGTACGCTCCATTATGGTGCATATACACGATCAGATTTTTCCTTCAGATATGAACGATAACGATTTAAAAATCGTTCAGTCGTTCATATCTGAAGGAAAATCTGACATATCTGACATGCCTGAACGATGGACGATCAACGATGCGCGTTCCCGATGGTCAGATAACGATTTCTGATATCTGATGTGTTTGCAGTCAGACTTGGACGATTCCATTCATTTTAATGCAGTCAAAAATCGTTCAATCGTTCAAATCGTTCAAAACTTTGGTAAAATCGTTCAATCGTTCAAATCGTTCAAAACTTTGGTAAAATCGTTCAAATCGTTCAATCGTTCAGTCGTTCATCTGACAAATCTGACAAGTCTGACAAATCTGACCATGTGTACGCTCCATAACCGTTACTCGGACGCGGATGCAGCGAATATCCGCTTTAAAGAACATCTCAGTGCGTCAAGTGGTAATCCTGATAATATTGATTTATATCGGGAACTTAATAAATTAAAAAGACGTGAACAGGATTTTTATTACCATGGTGTAACTTTGTCAGATTACCATAAGGAGGGAAAAATCCCACGTGGTTTTCGTATTAAAAATGTTCCCACAATTGGCCGCTTTAACGTTCCCTTCTGTAAAAAATGGATTTCCATTTTAAATAAATGTTCATATGATTTAATACTTTTAGTTATTGAAGAAGTATCCCACGAACTGGTAATTATTCGCACAAAAATCCCTGATTTTGAAACTTTGCATAAACCCACATTATTGTCTGACACCACTGTGAACTGGTATGATAACATTTCAACACAGATAGAGAAATATCGTAAGGATCTGGTCCAGTACAAAAGAGGTAAACTGGATAAAGTTAACATTGATTATACCAGAAAACAAGTATATCCATGGCTCACGGGTACTGGCAATCCGACCAGACCACCTAGAAGATATCCGCCACATCGATATCATCGAGGTACTTTTGAGACTGAGGACCTCATTCAGAGTCGGTCGTTGCGGCTGCACGGTCGTACGCCACCGATGTTCGCTATACTGCGCATGCGTAAAGTTCACAATGCGCGTGCGCAAACTAGCCGCTACGATCAGAAATTTCTCTCTCCTTGAACACAGCCAGGTCGGTAGTTTGAGTGACAGAATGAGGCGTTTGTGGGTGGTAACAGGGGCAGGTGCTTGAAAATGGGGGAGTGGAGATCCGAACGCAGGCGTGCCTAATTATGCGAACGGCGTTTTATGGGAGTGCATACGGTTTATGGGAGTGCATAATTAACAAAGTAGCGTCATGGCACATGTGACATGGGATGTTTTTACACTGACATGATCGTAGAGCTTAAGAGAGGGTATGGTCAACCTTAAGCTCTACGACCAGTTCCGATGGTTCCCGATGGTCTCGATTAATCCTTATATGCCCGGAGATGACGTGCAATGCGTACGAGAAGGGGGCATATTTTTTTTTAATTCCGACCGCTTCCTCCCCTTGGTCGGCCAGCTACCGATCCGAACTTAGGGACGCAACTTGCGAGGGAATCATTTGAATATCCGGCCCCCTTTCCCGTACGACCAAGCGGCCGCTTCGACCGACTCTGAATGAGGTCCCGAATCTTCTACTGACGGCACTACTTCTGCCAGTGACTTGGAACCCTCCACTTCATCATATGGGCGACACCCTTTAGGGGTTCGTACGAGGGCACAAATAGCAGATCCCGGAGGCGCTACAATAGGCGCGGTGGCCAAGGGCAAAGGACGAGGCGGCGGCCGTCCACCTGTACCCAGAAAGAAATAATTTATGTAATCGCTCTTTGTCCCCTGAGGAAATGAATGTTCTTTCCAAGGGTCTCAATTTTGTTCCTACAAATCATTTTGATCCATTTCGTTGGAAGGTTGAACATTATAAACTCAGTCGCCAGTTAAGACTACGTGAACATTTCAATAACATTGAAACAATAAATGAACATGACCATAATGTAGAGCTATCTATTCCTAAATCCTTAAAAAAGAAATCCAAATTTGACCCTGTATCATCTAATGCCTCCATTCGAACATTTTGCCGTATGGTGGACAAAGATGTTCAACAAGCAGCCATCAGTCAGGTACATCAACATTCTAATCTTACTAAGGAAGAATGGCAGGCGTTGAAAGCGCTCAGCGGCTACACTGATATTATCATACGGCCCGCTGATAAAGGAGGAGCCGTCGTTATTCAGAATGTTTCAGACTATATATCAGAGATTGATCGACAATTAGGCGATGTTAGTACTTACCGCCTTCTTTCCATTGACCGAACTACTACATTCAAAAAAGAATTGGACCACATTTTGAGTCAAGCTGTCAAAGAAAAATTGCTTGTTCAATCAACTTCTGACTCTTTAAGTACTCCATTTCCAATTATTCCTTTACTGTATTCCCTACCTAAAATACACAAGGATTGTCATCGTCCTCCAGCGAGACCCATAATCTCGGCCAGAGGGTCTATTTTTCAACCGGTTTCCATTTTTTTGGACTCTATATTACAACGCTGTGTCCAATCGAAACCAAGTTATTTAAAGGACACCACAACTTTGCTCAATATATTGTCCAATATTGATTATATTCCTTCTGACTGTCTGTTAGTCACCATCGATGTACAAAATTTGTATACCTGTATACCGCACGATGAGGGACTTGCTGCAGTTAGGACTCTTATTGAAGGAAACTCATTGTATAAAGGTCCAAATGTGGAATTGTTCCTTACAGTTTTACAATTAACTTTACAACGTAATTACTTTTCATTTAATGGGGCTTTCTATTTACAACTTAAAGGTTGTGCCATGGGCTCTAACATGGCACCATCCTTCGCAAATTGCTACATGTACCAAGTTGAAGAAGAATTGTTTTTCAAGGATGTCAACATCAGCTCTTACATCCTATTATATCTACGCTATATTGACGATCTGCTATTATTTTGGATGGGACCCCGTCAAATACTTGTGGATCTACTATGTGCGCACAATGCCTCCATTTCACCTGTGAAATTTACCTACCATATAGACATTTCCACGGTCAATCATTTGGATGTTACCATCACTACATCATATACGCAACAACAGAATTAATACCTCTATGTTTTCCAAGCCTACAGATAGGAACAACATTCTGTTAGCTACAAGTCATCACCCAGTAGCCTTAAAGGGGGACTACCTTTTTCCCAGATGTTGCGAGTTCGACGTATAATTAGTGATGATGCTTTGAATAATATGGTTGAAAAATTTCTTAACAGGGGTTATGATTATATATCCTTGATGAAAACAAAAAAGAGGGTTCTTAGTATGTCCAGATCTGATGTACTAAAACCATCACAACAAAAGAAAAACGATAATCGGTTTATATGGGTGAATACGTTTGACACTAATAGCAACCAGTCTAACCGTATCTGTAAAACCTATTGGCCTATTATTCAATCTGATACATGTTTAAGTCAATTATCGAATATACGTTTAATGCCAGCCTATAAACGTGGTCGCAACATACGTGATTACGTTATGAAAACTGTGTGACTTCTTTAGTAGTGACTCAGGGCCTGATTCAGAGCCGCTCGTAAGCGCCCGCTCGTTCGCTCCGAGCGATGTTCGCACAACTGCGTATGCGTATGGGTTGTAATATGCATGCGCAAACCAGTCATTGCGGTCGGAAATTGTGTGCTCGCAAAATAGCGAATGCCTGGTAATATGAGTGACAGAATGAGGCGTTTGTGGGTGGTAACAGGGGAAGGTGCTTGAAAACGGGGAGTGGAGATCCGAACGCAGGCGTGCCAAACGGTCAAAACGGGCGTTTTAAGGGTGTGCATAATTAACAAAGCAGCGTCATCGACCACGTCACTTGGTTGTCTTTTAGCCTGAACTGCTCGCATGATTGCGGTAGGAAAATGCTACCACAAGCACTGCGAGCAGTTCAGACGCCTTTCGATGTACTCGATTAATCTAATAAATAGCGGAGATGATGTAGGATGCGAGCGACCAGGGGGCATTTTTTTAAAAATAGCGAGTGCATGTTTCGTTTGCTCGTTCAGACATAGAGGCGTCAACAGACCGCAAAGAGCGAGCGCTCTATTTAAATATCCGGCCCCTTTTTCTGAACTAGCGAGCGCAAATAGCGTCCGGCTCTGAATCAGGCCCTCAGAGTGGTCCGTCCCTTTCTTCTTCTTTTTTGAATATCACCCGCAATGGTTGCTTTAAGTGTCTTGGCTGCATGCGTGACACCCGCTACGACCGACAGCGCTGGTCGTAGCGGGTCTTTTTCCAAAGGGGGCGAGCTGTCGATGTTGATTGACAGCTCGCCCCATTTGGAAGGCGGGCCGGGGTGGTGGCAGCCCAAACGGAGGCGTTCCCATGGGAACGCCTACCGTTTGGGGGAGGCCCCACTGACATCACTAGTGATGTCAGTGGAGAGCTTCCGGCTCTGACAGAGCCAGAAGCTCTCCGGGGCTTACGACAAGTGAGACCCTACCCTAGGGTCTCGTCGTAAGCCCCGATGGTCGTGATGGTCTCTGACCATCGCGACAATCGCCCGAGCGGTCGTTAGAGCTGTGGGTGTAAACCCACAGCCTAACGACCGCAACAGAGGCGGGCGGTCAGGATGCAAGCGGCCGCCCAGTTTCTGAGCGACCGCTTGCATCCTCCGACCGCCTCTGAATGAGGTCCTATGTCTCCTCGCGGACTAAATGAACATTTAGGACTGAGCTGTTTCTTATGAATTACATCATATATATCACTGCTGTTATGGTTTATATGTACAGTGTCTATTAGTGGTGTCTTGATATATTCTTTTTTTACTTTAATATGCCGTTCTCTAGTTCCTATACAGTACTGACGATCACATGCTATTGTGATGTGCGGTGACATCATCGGGGCACTATTTGTGTCATTTCATTTAGACTTTGTATTTATGTATCTATCTATTTATGTAGCCTTATCCTTTGTTCGCATCTTGAGGCTGTTTATTGATTATGCTATGTAGATTGGAAGTGTATTGTTATTCTGACACCATCAGTATATTTACATGTCTTTTTCTATTTTGTTTATACTTGGTCTCCTGGTTACCTCAGATTGTCCTTTTCCATTGGTGTTTGATAGTCACGTGACACGTTCCTTCCGTGACGCCGCGTGCGGGCGCTTCCAGTGACGTCATTTTTACGCGCAGGATTCGTCTTGCACGCGGTGGCATGGACGGTCCGGTGGGGGTATATAGGTGAGCACTTTTTCATGTTTTGCTATGCCATGAGGAAAATGTTTATATTAAAACATTGAAACGTTGGCGTATCTGGGTTTCCTGCCATTTCATTGACATGAGTGCCGCCTGGTTGTTGCATTTTTTTTATATATATATATATATATATATATATATATATATATATAGATATTAATAGTCCCAAAAATGCTGGCACTCTGCACTATCCAATTCATCTGACCCTGGTGCTTAAGTATCAAAGATTCCATACCATCCAAAGAAGACGACACAGCACTCCAAGGGCTCCAATGGCAATAACACATACCAAGTGTACTTATTTGAACCATAAAGGTCAACGTCTCAGGGCATCCGAATGTAAGTGTGTCCTGTACATGCAAACACACAAAAATATATCTTTCTATCTATATTATATACATACAGCAATCACATTTTTAACATGATTTAGGGCCGCACACAATACGGCGTTGACGTACTTAGGCAATTTCTTGCAACTATGCATGCCCTATAACTCCTAAAACCCACTATGGCGCATGCATTACACAGAGAGTATACACTATGGCGCATGCGTTACACAGAGTGTATACACTATGGCGCATGCGTTACACAGAGAGTATACACTATGGCGCATGCGTTACACAGAGAGTATACACTATGGCGCATGCATTACACAGAGAGTATACACTATGGCGCATGCGTTACACAGAGTATACACAATGGCGCATGCGTTACACAGAGAGTATACACTATGGTGCATGCGTTACACAGAGAGTATACACTAGGGCGCATGCGTTACACAGAGAGTATACACTAGGGCGCATGCGTTACACAGAGAGTATAGACTATGGCGCATGCGTTACACAGAGAGTATACACTATGGCGCATGCGTTACACAGAGAGTATAGACTATGGCGCATGCGTTACACAGAGAATATACACTATGGCGCTTGCGTTACACAGAGAGTATACACTATGGCGCATGCGTTACACAGAAAGTATACACTATGGCGCATGCGTTACACAGAGAGTATACACTATGGCGCATGTGTTACACAGAAAGTATACACTATGGCGCATGCTTTACACAAAGAGTATACACTATGGCGCATGCGTTACACAGAGAGTATACACTATGGCGCATGTGTTACACACAGAGTATACACTATGGCGCATGCGTTACACAGAGAGTATACACTATGGCGCATGCATTACACAGAGTATAGACTATGGCGCATGCATTACACAGAGAGTATACACTATGGCGCATGCGTTACACAGAGAGTATACACAATGGCGCATGCGTTACACAGAGAGTATACACTATGGTGCATGCGTTACACAGAGAGTATACACTAGGGCGCATGCGTTACACAGAGAGTATAGACTATGGCGCATGCTTTACACAGAGAGTATACACTATGGCGCATGCGTTACACAGAGAGTATACACTAGGGCGCATGCTTTACACAAAGAGTATACACTATGGCGCATGCGTTACACAGAGAGTATACACTATGGCGCATGCGTTACACAGAGAGTATACACTATGGCGCATGCGTTACACAGAGAGTATACACTATGGCGCATGCGTTACACAAAGAGTATACACTATGGCACTGCTGAGTGACAGTCAGCTCTTCTTCTTCCTCCTCCGTGGTTCTCCACATTCTGTCTTGACGCTTGCGCCGGTAAACAGAACTTGCAGTATGACACTTACACTGCAAGTTTGAAACCCCCCAGCACCAGCTGCCTCAAGACCCCCGTGGACATGCCCCTTTATCTGTGACCACGCCCCCTTTAATCTGTGGCCATGCCCCTGTACCGAGTTCTTGCTGAAATTTGTTGGAGTGTATGGTACGTGTGAACCCTGACATGTCTGTGTGTGTGTGTATATATATATATATATATATATATACACACACTCACACACACCCACACATATATTCATATATACTATACTATATAATAATTGTGTAACGCTATCACGGTTCTTCAATGCAGGAGCCCCAACGGCTCCCACTGCGAGTGTGGCGGGACAGCATTAGTAGAGGATCAGCCGTTGGGGTAAATATGGTGGCAGTGATGTTGGAACGGAGCCGTGATGAAGTGGGTGGGGACAGAGTTGCGACAGGGGGTGTTGGCGGAATCGAGCCACGCGAGGGGGGAGGTCAGCAGAGAGGGGGGTGGGGCTGAGCAGGGGATTGAGACAGAGGTGCTGGCTAAATTAGTATATATATATATATATATATATATATATATATATATATAGAGAAATCACAGGGGCTCTGCACTCACCATAATAACTAATAATAATAATAAACATAATAAACAGTGGGGAAACAATGTGGTCACATACCATGTTGCACCCCAAAACTAGGAATGGTGAGTGCCGTGAATTAGTGCTTTTTGTGTATATATATATATATATATATATATATATACACACACACATATATATATATATACACACACACATATATATATATATACACACACACATATATATATATATATATATATATATACATGCAAAGAATCAGCGGCACTCCTGGACTGGTATCATAAGCAAAAGAAGGGTTTAATACATGCCAAACTGCCGACGTTTCAGAGCCAGACACGGCCCTTTTCTCAAGGCTGGCATAACAATATTAAATATATAAACAGCAGACATAAACACTGCTGAATCTTACCTTTAAATAGCGGTGTGTTTCCTGTGTGCCGGCGCCGGCCAGGACAGGCAGGGGGAGGGGTTGGCGCGCACGCGGCGGCTCCTGTCCTCCATGGATGACATCACTCCAAAGCTTGTTGGTTGTCATAGAGACAAACCTCAAGCCTGGTATACTGTCTGTCTGGCCCGCGTCAGCTACAAGGAGAGACAAAGAAACATATTATGTTACATACATGCAATAAACTTACATATAAATATCAGTCGCTTAAGCTATTAACTATGAAAGATACATACAAACTAACTACATATAATATATACCATAGACTAGAACAGCTATAATGATAAACTACAGGTAAGTCATCCTAACCACACTTTAAGTGGTTACTCAATACAAAGTAGTGTCTGAGGCGTAACGATTGTCTTTACAAAAATACATTAAGAGACAGTTTCTCATTAAGTCCCGCAGGATGGATCGTATTTAATTTGTGTATCCAGGACGCTTCGAGACGCAGAAGTTTTTCGCCTCTATTTCCTCCCCTTAACGTTGTTGGAACATGATCAATTAAAATATGTTTCAAAGCAGACAAAGGGTGGTCAGCTAGCAAAAAATGTCTAGCCACAGGTTGCTCAGCCACTTTTTTTAGTAGGGCTGATTTAATGGCCGTTCGGTGTAAAGCCATCCGTTCTCTCACTGTCCTGATGGTCTTACCGACATAATGATATCCGCACGGGCACATTATCAAATAAACTACGTATGTTGAAGTACAGGTGAGGACATGTTTTAAATGATATATATGGTCACGATGGGGATGTTTAAATGTTGATCCTGTCATCATATATTGACACGTGGTACATTTTGTACATTTGTAGCAACCTGGTGCTTTTGCCCGTATAATTTGACCTTCCTGACTGGGATGCACGAATCCAGTTATGTCCGTATGGACCACCATGTCCCTAATATTTCTGCCTCTTTTGAAGCACGCCATCGGTCGTTTGCCTGTGAAGCAAGGTAAGTCTTTATCAGTTGAAACTATGGGCCATAATGCCCGTGTGGCTCGCTGGATCACTGGACTACTGGTTTGGTATTCAAGTTTCCAAGGGATAATGTTACCTTTGTCTTTATTTGTAGATTGTAATAACGTGTCTCTTTGAAGTAGCAGGACCTCATCTCTTTGCTTCCTTAATTGAGTTAAAGAATATCCCCTTGTCACGAACTTGTCTATTATTTTTTCCAACTCTTGTCGAGTATGATCAAGGTCACTTGAAATACGTGCAATTCTCATCATTTGTGATTTTGGAAGCCCTCTCACAAGTGATTTAGGATGATGGCTATTGGCCGCAAGTAGGGTATTACGATCCGTAGGTTTACTATATACCCCTGTTTTAATACTACCATTTTCGATAGTTACTTGAACGTCAAGATAATTCAATGTAGATGTACTACAGTTATAGGTCAATTTAATAGGTGAGTCACGGTTATTAATTTGTTGCATCAGCAACTCAAATGCCGTTAAGCCACCAGTCCATAACATAAATAAATCGTCTATGTACCTCGTGTAGATAAGTATGTGTTTACTAATTTCTACATTGGAGAAAAACATATCATATTCTTCACTAAACATATAGACGTTTGCGTAGCTCGGGGCTACGTTACTGCCCATGGCACAGCCGGACACCTGTTGATAAAACTTCCCATTGTATAGAAAATAATTGCGTGACAGCGTAAGTTCTAATAACTTTAAGAAAAAGGTTTTATCCAGAACAGTCATACGTTGTTGTACAATAAATGTTTTCATGATCTCTATTCCCTTGTTATGGGGGATAGATGTGTATAGACTTGAAACGTCCATCACACAAATTAAGGTATCTGGTGGAACCATCGTTACCGTTTTCAATGCCAATAAAAAGGCTGTGGTGTCCTTAATATATGATGGCTGTATAGACACCAAAGGCTGGAGAATTGTGTCTAGAAACATAGAGATGGGCTGGTATAAGGAGTTCCTAGCCGATATAATCGGTCTTCCCGGGGGTGATTGTAGATTTTTGTGAATTTTGGGGACCAAATACATTATAGGCACCACTGGGAACTCTTGTATTAAGGACCGTCTCACCTTGTCACTAATTAAACCGTTATCTTCTGCTTGTATTAAGATCTGATCCAGCTCTTTTTTATAATCACCAGTGGGGTCCTTAGCCAATTTCTGGTAGGTGTTTATGTCGGCTAGTTGTCTTTCGATTTCTCTCATGTAGTCCTTCAGATCCTGGATCACAATCGCACCCCCCTTATCGGCGGGGCGGATGATGATATCTCTGTATGCACTCAAATTATCTAGAGCTTCTTTTTCTTTACGTGTTAGATTGAAATGTTGAGTAGTCGATGCTTGAATATACCTAGAAACAGAATCATCCAAAAGACGGTTAAAAGTCTTTAACGATGTATTGGTGGATTGGGGGTCAAACGTGGAGGTGCTGCGTACTTGCAAAAATGATGAAAACGGGTTATTGGATTCCGATGGTACCTTTGTTTGAAAAAATTCTTTCAGTCTAAGGTTGCGAGAGAACCGATGTAAGTCTACCTGCCATGTCAAGTCCTTGTGAATGTTGGTGGGGACAAAGGTTAAACCTTTGTTAAGTACACTAACCTCCATATCCGTAAGGGTTCTAGATGATAAATTACAAATTAAGTTTTCTTTTTGGAGGATAGACCTTTTATACCTCGTGTTTTGACCCCCCCGGCGGGTGGCAGTCCTTTTATGGCACTCTCCCCTGTTGCCATAGCTGTTGAATCTAAAGGGACTGATTGTCTATCCCCACTTTCATCTGAATCGCGAATTGCGAATTCACTGTCACTATTGGACGTGACTGTGTCTATTTGCTTATTTTCTCGTCTAACTCTCCACCCTTGGCGCTGTTGTCTTTGCTTTTGAAAAGACTGAGATCTTGTGTCCCCACCTGTCAGCCAGCGGTACACGTGATTATTCTCATAATCATCGCACACCACCAGCTTTTTGTTACGCTTGAATTTAATTAATTCATGGCGATATGTCTCACTCTGTTTCTGTAGTTTTTGGAGTAGTTCCACACTGCTTTCACTATCGAAGCTGGATTTAGATTTAGTAGCTAGAGCTTCAATTTTATCCATGGTCTTGGCCAGTTCAAGCCCTGCTTCATGAATGACAAGCAGCATTAGGTCCATGCTGCATTTATTAACCACTCCTACCCATTTCCTACAAAAATCAGGGTTTTGCCTCCCTATGGTGGGAGCGTTTTTCACACGGAATCCCCGCGGTATCATTTGATCCCTGTAGTATTCTGAAAGGGATATTCCGTGCAGGAGATATTCTGTTTCCCGTTTTTTCAATTTTAACATTTGGTGATAATAGTCTTTTGCATCGTCTTTATGGTCTGTAGAAGGCCAGTGTTCTTTAAACAAAATGTGTTCAGCTTCAGTATCAGTGAAGCTGTGTAGTATTCCCTTAGGTAAGGTGATGCCTGAGAATCCAGCCGGATATTCCCCGCCACTCTGTAGATTAGAGCTGTTTTGTTCCATGCTGTATATATTACTCTCCAAACAGGTAACTGCCAGTAAAGAGTTGAATGGTGCCTTGTTCCAAGCGGGACCTTGCAATCCCAAATGCAATCACCCTTGGAATATATATATATATATATATATATATATATATATATATATAACTTGATCATTAAAATACGGTCGCTGTTTGCATAACTTTTTACCATGTGAGGCTCAGATCTCAGCAGCAGCCACCTGGACATGATATCTCAATTAGCAGTCAGCGGCACTGCCATCAGAGAGTCCGCATCGCTCTCCCTGTAACGCAGGCTGCCTTCATGGAAATAAGTTCTTCCTACTGCTGGGCTGCTTAAGATTGCAGTGCTGGGGGTGGCAGCTGTGATGGCACGCGGCGCGGAGCTGAGACACTCTGCGCTGGGAGGGCTATTGAACCCTTCCACTGCGCCTCCAAGTCCATGTCACAGTCCGGTGTCTGGACTGCAGGCAGCGGTCCGGAGAGGTTGGGGGTGTTCGGGTGCCGGAGTCTCAGGGGGCAGAGCTTCAGACAGCCACAGGGAGGGGATGGGGGTGGTCGGATGCCAGGGTCTCAGGGGGCGGAGCTTCAGACAGCCCTAGACAGGACAAGGAGGACAGGGTGAGGGTGGTCGGGTCTCAGGGGGCGGAGCTTCAGACAGGGCAGGCTGGTTGTAACAGCCAAACAGGAAAAATGTTTTTCCTGTCTGCCTCAGCAAAGCAGATGCTGTGGGCCTATTTAGATGGGAGGCCTGGAGCTGCAGCTCCACCCCCCCATTGGTAATCCGGCCCTGCCCCCGGGGACCAGTTTGTTCTGCAGTGCCAGCTCCCTCACTGTGTCAGTAATACTACAGTGCAGCACCCTGCTTGTGTCACTGAGGAGGAGTCAGCACTTTGGTGTCACCCCTCAGCGGGTGACACCAGGGTGCAGTCCGCACCCCCGCACACCCTGTCCTGACCTACAAAACACTGACGTCAATAAAATCTTGTTGATCTATTTGCTGTCAGTGTCCAATCACTTGTGTCTATATAGAGTAGATTCTCCATCTTACAGGCAGCCGGTGAAGGGAACAGAGAATGGGTGTTATGTAGCCGGTACAGGGCTGGTTGGTTAATAGTCTGGCAGCTGCATTATGAATCAGCAGCAAGTGGTGCAAATCTGTTGCTGGGAGACCCAGATAGAGGGCATTGCTGCAGTCAATGTGATAGTACAAATGCTTATATGACTTTAGGAAGATCCATTAATGAAATTAATGGACTAGTTTATCCATAAAGAACTTAACAGGGTGAAGCAGTTGTCTGGCAAAGATCTCCCAAGATTACATGAAGCACAACATATGGGTATGTCTGCCTTGCTTGTTGCTATAATGCTGGTATTCAGTTATCCCAACCTGATCTATACCTCTTACGGCTCCATGTGCTTTTACATTATTAGTGCAGGTGTTCATTGGAATTACAGTGTGTAGTAGATGTCCCCTTCCTTTTACTGCACATCAGATTGTTACAGTGATATCCTTTGTCTGTAATTACATGGAAATGAAGCCGGAAAACCAAGATGCTTAATTACACTGTTAAAAATAGCTGTGATCGCCAAAGGTACCGCCTGTGAAATATTTTGTGGAGTAACTAGTAAACTGACTGTTCACATAGTGCCCTCTAGTGGCTAATATATTTATAGCATATGTGTTCTTTTCTGTAGCTTACTGTATGTATTTTATACATTTTAGGAATAAGCTAATCTTCTTGCATTATTTATCTAGCTGCCAAAATGAAACCTGTACATTTAATCTAAGTGTAAAGGTCATACGATAAAGAAAAACATTTGTGTCATTCACATCTACCTAGACACTTGTTTGGTCTAGACATTGTTTGTGTATTTCCAGAGCAGTCTAATTATAGTACAAGGAATGTAAGATAAGTAATTTAGTCCCAGGGACCTACAAAGCATTGCCCTGGTTAAGACATAATATTTTGCCATTTTAAATGTTGCATTTAGGCTGTCATCACTTCTATGGTCCATATTTAATACTTTACTTTTGTTTGATCCTTTTACAAATCGGAGATTTCTAACTGTATACTGGAAACTGTCTTTTACAAAGTAATCTCTTCTAGAAAGGGGTGATCAGGTATTATTTCATGATAAGCCAAAAGGTACCGTAGTGGGGTCAGGGAGACTTCCATCAGGCTTTGCTGTTTGAATGGTAAAGTATCTTTTAAGTGGTAGAGTGTTTGCCCACTGTGATAATGACATTCAGGCAAAATCCTTTGGACTTTTCCTCTTAATTTAATCTGTTTCATCAGTTAGGTCAGTAGGATTTCTTACATGTTCTTATTTCACTGTATGTGTATGTATATTATGTACATTTGAAGGTGATTCTCATTTTGCCTAGACTAGCACTAGACTATAAGTCCTTGCATTGCTCTCTACATATTAGAATGGGCACTGTTATAGGTAAGTCTTGGATACATTTCTATAATGTGTTAGTATTAGGGATGTTAGGGATCTGTCTGATGTGGTCACCGTGACGTGGTAGGTGGGAATACATTTTTGGACAAACATGTTCTAAGATCCTTATTTATACTCCATGTTATATGTTAGACTGTTTTATCATTGATTTGATGATCAGTGTTCTTAGTGCTTAGAGTGTGCACCTGCATTTTCTCTTTTCTGCCTGGAAACCTTTCATCCCAACTCTTTTATCAAACAAGAAAAAAAGGATGGTCTCGTATGGTGCACAAATTGTATATAAAATATAACTTTTAATGAATCTCAATAAAATATATCCAGTGAAATATGATTAAAAGACAGCATACATAGAAACACGTATAAATTGTGTTACTAATGAATAGAAATGTGAATTAAAAACAAAGGCTCACTGTGTGTTATTTACGCTTACAAAATATAGCAATTTATACACAACAAATTAATATTAATGTGTGTGAAACTGATAAGATTGCTCAACACCAGCCTATATCTCAACAGTACCCATTTAACACCGTATTGCTGAGTCGCACCCAAGATTCTGTACACGGGTCCATCCCGAGTGCGACCGGGCTGAGGGCCTGATTCAGACCCGGTCGCTATCCACAGTGCGCTCGCTATTGTTGATGGTTGCTAATCTGCGCGTGTGTATGCATCGCAGTGCGCGTGCGCAAACTACACAGTGCGATCGCAGATCCCTCGCTCGCACAGCAAAGCCAGCCCAGCAGCGTGAGTGACAGAAGAGGCCGTTTGTGGGTGGTAACAGGGGCAGTCCAGTAAAAACGGGTGAGTGGAGGTGCGAACGCAGACGTACCTGAGTGTTTCAATGCCGCATAATTAACAGGCAGCGTCATAGTACACGTCACCAGCCATTTGTTTTACTCTGTTTTCCTCGCAATGCTTGCGGTAGAAATAAAGCTACCACAAGCACTGCGTTCACATCCGATAGTGGTGGACGTATCAATGTTTTCACAAACTTCCAGGAGATGACGTGGGGCAGTGGGCGTCCCTGCATTCGCTAAGGGGAGTCTGCATACACAAAGCGCTCGTACGGATAAGATGGGCGTGCTTATGCCTTGGCGAGCGATCGCACCCCCGCGTCACTTTCAAATATTTGCATACGCATCGAGCGAGCGTACACTCATAGCAACCGGGTCTGAAACAGGCCCTGAGACCCCTTTCAGACTGTGATGAACGGGTCCCGGGTTCAACTTGTTCTCAGTAGGAGTTATTTTTCTATTTATTGTAAATACTGTTGGGTTTTAGAGACATTATTGCTCTCAAACTACTTCATTATTTTTTTCTGAAAGACTTGTTTCGGTTTACAATAATGTAGATGGAGGTCCAGGTTTTGCAATTACCCATTTGAAACTGAGGTATTAATGCAGTGGTTCCCAAACTGGGTGGCAGGGCACGCTGGGGTGCAGCAGCAGCAGCAGGGCACTTGCAGGGGTGTCCCGGGTTGGTGGTCTAGGACCAAATCAAATTATTTATGGTCAATGTAATAAGCAAAACCAGTGTTGGTGGCTGTCAATCATAAAATATGTGGACAACTGTCCACCGCCACATAACTGACCCCATGGATGGCGGGAAATCACTTAATTTAATCATTAATAATAATTTTATGCATTTCTCAATAAGAAACTTTTGGCCTAGGGACGCTGTAAAGAGAAAATACTAATACTCTAGGGCACCGTAATTTAACAAAGTTTGGGAAGCGCTGTATAAATGTATACAATGCAAGCACACATTGCTATTCTCACATACAGCTTTGTATCTTTGTGGAACATCAGTTCTTGTATGGCGGCAGCGCCATTTTCCTGGTGACCTGCGCATGCGCAGTAGACTCTGGGCACTGACTAGTGCCCAGTGTCTACTGCTGCGGTTAGCCCGCTGCTGGCCATCAGGGAGAGAGGAGGGGGCCCCAGAAGGGGAATGCACGTGGACCCCCTTCCTCTCTTCTTAATACACCTCTGCACTTGTGTATTGAGGGCCTGATTCAGAGCCGGACACTCTGAAAGAGCGCTCGCTCTGAATCAGGGTGTTTTTTGTTTTTTTTGGATCGGCCTCCTGGCCGTTCGCATAGCTGTGGGTGACCACCCACAGCTATGGCGAGCGGCCAGGATGGTGGTCGCGATGGTCAAGACCATCGCAACCATCGGGCTTGCGACGAGACCCTTGTGGTAGTGTCTCGTGGCCGCAAGCCCCAGAGAGATTTCGGCTCTAACAGAGCCAGAATCTCTCCACTGACATCACTTGTGAGCTTCTGGCTCTAATAGGTGATGTTAGTGGGGACACCCAAAAACGGCAGGCGTTCGCTTGGGAACGCCTCCGTTTGTGAAGCCACCACCCCACCACGCCTACAAAACAGGGCAAGCTGTCGATCAACATCGACAGCCGCCCCTTTTGTACTGAGCCACGGAGCGAGTGCTTTTCGCGTGCGCACTGGGCCACGATCGACCCGCTTACGCGCCTATGCGCTTGCGAGCGTGTCTGAATCAGGCCCTGAGTACCAAACATCATTTATAGGTTTATGGTGTATTTACAATTAACATGGCCAATTCACAACCGTACTGTGATTAGGCACAGGTCTGCTCTGCGTATTACTGATAGGCGTATCGAAAGCTATACTGTACGTGGCAAACATATACATGGCAGTGCCACGTTCTCCTGCAACACAATCTATGAGCCGTATTCAATTTGAGGTGTTAAGTCCGGATTCGCGGTAATTTACTGCCGATGACGTCATTATCGCCTGTTTTAGTTTTACACCGTATTCAATTTGAAAGACTTTCCGCCTAGACGGAAAGTCAATGCAATGTAATAGGCGGTAAAGTATCGCCTCTGCATGGCAGGCGTTAAAAAGTGCAGAATTGGGGTTTTGGGGTGCAACAATTAAGGACACCCCAAAAATTTACTTTGAAAAAGGGGGCAAAAAAAAAAAGTTGGGGTACAAACTTAAAAAATAGCGAACTTGACTCTGGTGGGATCCCCAAGTATGCCCCAAGTGATTTTTGATTGCAGGTGTTTGCGGCAGGTGGGTTTTCCACAATTTTTTAAAGTAACTTTAGCAACTTTAAAATATGCTGAACCCCATTTTCAAGTACCCCAAATTTGATGGGCATAGTTGTTTTGCCCTAAAAAAAACTTCTAAATGCTATTCTGCATCACCTTATTCAAAGCCACATTTATGCATCTGCCGCGGCTATTAAAAACCCCAACTTCCTTCAGGAGTTAAAAATGGGGGCACCATTGTCCTCCCCTACGTCTACACTTCTTTAGGGGGGTCCCTAGAATATTTCCCGAAAATTCCCGTTTTGTTTAACCTGTAAAAAAAACGGGGTAAAAATTTTCAAAAAAAGTGGTGATTTCTAAAAATATGGGGAACAAAAAGTGTAGGGTTCCACCGTATTTTAGAAACCAACCCAAGGCTGCAGGGACCAGTTCTGGTTTTAAATATAGGGGCAAAGAAAAAAGTGGGGATCCCCCTATATTTAAGACCAGCACCAGACCCAACCGACCGAGGTGTAATGCCACAGCCTGGAGACCCAATCACCGGTGCTCCAGGTCCAAAGCATTAGCACCCCAAATCGGTCAGCGCAAGCCGGTGATCTCGGGGGAGTCGTGGACCCCCCAAAGAAGGGTCCCCCCCTCCCGAGCACCACAGGCTTACGCTGAAGCCCGGGGCTTTTCCCCATACCCCTGGCTTGGTGGGTTTGGAGGTAATGGTGGGGGGGGGCAAATAATGTAAAACTATTGTGTTTTACAGTGGAACTACAAGTGCCAGCATGCCTGCCATTTTGCACTTTGTAGAACAACAAGTGCTAGCAGACATGCGGCACCTGTAACTTCACTGTAAAATAAATAGTTAAAAAAAGACAAAACACCCACACCATGACAGTATAACTTTATTACACACACCTACCCATTCACACATACTTCCCCTTAGCAAATGTATCACTTTTTGTTCCCCATATTTTTAGAAATCACCATTGGCTGGCAAGCCTGGGGCTGGTTTGGATTTTGGGGGGGACCTTATGTCATTTTTTTTGTAAGTTTTTACTTCTTTTTTTTACAGATACAACAAAATGGGAATTTTCGGGAAATATTCTAGGGACCACCCCCCCTAAAGATGTGTAGACATGGGAGATCACTATGGATACCCCCATTTTTAACTCCTGAAGGAAGTCGGGGTTTTAAATAGCCGTGGCAGGTGCATTTTTGCAGAAATTTAAAAACCCATTTTCATGTGCCCCAAATTTGATGGGACCATTTTTAAACACAAAAAAAAAAGCTAAGTGCTCTTCTGCATCACTTCTTCAAAGTCGGGGAAAAAAAACAGCTGCCGCGGCTATTTAACAGCCTGACTTTCTTTTGCAGCCAAAAACGGGGGTACCCAAAGTGATCCCCCATGTCTGGACATCTTTAGGGGGAGTTCTAGGATTAGTTCCCGAAAATTCCCGATTTTTTTAACGCCGATCCAAGTATTGCCGGGTCCCGTTTTCGCCTACTTTCAATTGAATACGGGGATACGCGGCCACGCGCACGATACTTTACGCCTACAAAAGAGGCGAAGTCAGCGTTAAGTCCAGGCCGCGTTAAATTATCGCGGCTCGGCTCAAATTGAATACGGGCCTAAATGCAAAACATGCATCAAAGTCTAAGGAGTATATTTACTAAAGCGCGGTTTTATTTTAGAAATGTAGATGTTGCCCATAGCAACCATTCATGTTCTAGCTATTATCTTCTAGAAGGTGCTAGATAAATGTTACGTAGAATCTGGTTGGTTGCTATGGGCAACATCTCCACTTCTAAAACTCTCACTTTAGTAAATATTCCCCTAAGTGAGCCCTTAACTGTAGTTTAATGTCTGTACATTGCTTGTTTAAAAATGAAATCTAATATTGACTTAAATTCTATATAACTTTTTTTATATAGTTTTGCTTTATGGAGAACTCTAATAGCACTCTAATAACACTCTTGAATAACCAAAATATTTTTGCATTAATTATGGATCTCTAGAGTAACATATTCTGGTCCTGATTCAAAGGTGGACCTATTGCAGTCTTCCTACTGAGACTCGTAAAATGCACCATCAGTCGCACCATTTAACATTGCACCAGCCCTGTGGAGGCGCTTAATCTCTGTCTGAACATGGCTGTCCTATCAGTGTAACTGCATCTTTAGGTGCAGTCGCTAACCGCGAAATGCCCATGGCACACCCACATCTGCCTAACCACCCTACTGTTACCTCCCTGTCACGCCAAATGAAATTAAGAGCTCTTGCGTACAAATTCATTTTGTTTTTCCTAGCGGTAAACATCGTCTGCTTGCGTGCAGTACTGACATTACAAGCCCCTCTCACTCAGGCACTCTACACCATTTCTAAACTCATCTCAGTTGACCTTTTAAGGATAAAGCTTCTTTTAGCCCTACCATGCCTTGCCGTTATGCCATCCACATTGTTCCTGATTTGGGTTTGATGCATAGTAATTCCACAAATATTTAAGCAAGACACCTTTATTTATGTTTAAAACTTTATTTTATTAGGTGAGCAATGTATATATTTCAGTTAAATAATCAATAGTTCATTTACAAGGATGTAGCCGTGGTTGGGTCAGGGACATAGGCAAGGTCAGGGCAGGCGGCAGACAGTACATCTCCAGGGACATAGGCGAGGTCAGGGCAGGTGGCAGACAGTACATCTCCGGGGACATAGGTGAGGTCAGGGCAGGTGGCAGACAGTACATCTCCAGGGACATAGGCGAGGTCAGGGCAGGTGGCAGACAGTACATCTCTGGGGACAAAGGTGAGGTCAGGGTAGGTGGCAGACAGTGCATCTCCAGGAATGTAGCCGAGGTTGGGGCAGGTGGCATACAGTGCATATTCTGAGATGTAGCCAAGGTTGGGTCAGGTGGCAGACAGTTCATCTCCAGGACATAGCCAAGTTCAGAGCAGGCAGCACACAATGCATCACAAGGGAGGTAGCTGAGCTTGGGGCATGCAGCAGACAGTGCAGCTCCAGGAATGTAGCCAAGGTTGAGGCAGATGTTCATCTACATGGACATAACCAAGGTCAGGGCAGGTGTCAGACAATGCATCTCCAGGAACATAGCCGAGATCGTCGCGGCGGCATACAGTGCATCTCCTGTTGCATAACCAGTGTTGGGCAGGTAGCATATAGTGCATTTCCAGGGACATAGCTGAGGCCGGGGCTGGAGACAGATAGTCCATCTCAGGGATGTGGTCATGGTCAGGGCAGGTGGCAGACAGTACATCTCCTGAGACTTTAGCCAAGGTTGGGTCAGGTGGCAGACAGTGCATCTCCTGGGATGCAGCTGTGGTTGGGGCAGTGGAAAGACAGTGCATCTCCAGGGATGTAGCCGAGGTCAGGGCAGTCAGCAGACTTTGCATGTCCTGGGACATAGCCAAGGTCGGAGCAGGTGGCACACAGTGCATCCCAAGGGATGTAGCTGAGCTTGGGGCAGGCGGCAGACAGTGCATTTCCAGGGACGAGGCCAAGGTTATGGTAGGCAGAAGACAGTACATCTCTGGGTCAAAGCTGAGGTCACCAGGTGGCAGACAGTGCATGTACTGGAATGTAGCTGAGGTCATGGCAGTGGGAAGACAGTGCATCTCCTTGGACGTTGCCGAGGTTGGGGTATGCGGCAGACAGTGCATCTCCAGGGATGTACCTGACGTCGAGGCAGATGGCAGACATTGCATCTAGGATGTAACCAAAGTGAGGGCAGGTGGCAGACACTGCATCTCCAGGGACAAATCCAAGGTCAGGGCAGGATGCAGACAGTGCATTTCCTGCAATGTAGCCAAGGTTGAAGCAGGTGGCAGACAGTGCATCTCCAGGGACATAGCCGAGTTTGGAGCAGGCAGCAGAGAGTGGATCTCCTGGGATGTAGGCATTGTTGGAGCAGGTAGAGACAGTGCATCTCCCGGGATGTAGCCAAGATTGGAGTAGGTGGCACACAGTTCATCTCCAGGGACATAGCCAAGGTCGGGGCAGTCAGCAAACAGTGCATGTCCTGGGATGTAGCCGAGGTCAGGATAGGCAGTCGACAGTGCACTAATATGCAAATACTAGCTACAGCCTTCCCCTGGTGTAGTAGCCTGCATCTGAATGAGTAAGCCATGAAATGCCCTATTTCAACATATCTGCGCACAGTTACACTGCCGGTGATTTGTGATATTCCATAACCGGTGCACCATCGACACTTGCACTAGCCAAATGCCAGGTGCAGTTTCTCCATCATAACATGGCATCTGTGGATGCGGCTCTGCATCTGAGAACGCATCGGCTCTCACTGACATGCCTGCTATACTCCCATAACATGCCCCAGACACTCCCATAACACACCCTGTCAATCCCATAATACGCCCCTGACACTCCCATAACATGCCTATGAGATGGACTTTATTTTACGTTAGGCCAGTCCAGAACAGCACCACCAGAACCGATAAGTAAGAACCGGGCTCCGGTGTGCTGTGACAGGGTCAATGAGACAGCTTTATATGAAGACAAAATTAAAATATGATGAACTTCATATTTAGCATAATAATTTGATTCAATATATAGGGGGCTTACAGCAACAATGGTCTCTGCAGAGAAACAGGAAAAGATGTATGATGAAACAATCCTTTCTGTTGCACTATCACCATAAATATACCCATTTGTTAAGTAAGGGCTCGACAAATCCCAGACACCATGGTGACCAAGTTTTCTGTCCTAGCGACTGGATTTTCCAGTGGTGGGAGGGATTCTCCAAAGCCCCAGAGGTTCCAGCAAGCAGTTTAGTAATCCTCAGCATCCCCAGCAGGAAAATCCAACTATGTATTAAGCACTAATCAGATAGCTTATCTTGACTCATGGAGTTGCAGTATATATGCCAATCCAGTAGATGGTGCACCAAGACAAAGGGATCGGTATGATTTACCGCCGGCCGCATGTGACAGCCTGACAGAGGTGGAAATCCCGATCGTCCATTAAGGTAAGTATGCTAACCTAATCCCCCCCCCCTAACCCTAACCCTCCCTTAGGGGTACCTAACCCTAACCTCTCCTCCAAGTGCCTAACCCTAATCCCCCCTCTAAGTGCCTTCCCCTCCGCCTAAACCTAAGTCCCCCGGGGGGTGCCTAACTGTAACCTTCCCTTCCCCTAGCCTAACCCTAACCTCCTGGGAGGGTGCCTAACCCTAAGTCCTCCCCTGGGAGCCCTAAACCTAACCCTCTCCCCCGCGGCTGTCCGTGTCTGGCTTACCTTCGATCGGTAAGCCGGGTGTTGGACTCCCGGCGCAGGTCAAATGACAGGCGTCGGTATTTCGACGCCTGACATTAGACACTTGCCGGGATTAGACAGTCGGATAGCCGGTGGTTGGGATTCCGTCCGTCGGCTTCCCGACTGCTTCCCAAGACAAATACTACAAATAATTTGCTGCTCATGTTACGTGCACCCTTTCAGGGTTACTGTAGGTTAAGTGGCTTGCTCACGAGTTAGTAGCCCCAAGCAGCTTTCTGTGTTCATCTCTGAAGGAAAAACTGCACATATTGTTTACAAAGACATTTTGTGATCAACGTCTAAATATAAAATAGATATAACAATATTAGATGCCGCTACTGTCTTTGTAAAATTAGTTACGCTGAGCAATAACAGATATCCACGCGAGCCAAGCTGCGGGCAAATGCTAGTAATTAAAATAAAAATTATCTACCTTTTAAAAGGAATAAGCTGGGGCAAGTGGTAATCCTGAAACTCTTGGCCTGAAAGGAATAAAGGTAGATATGTTATTCAAATGTTTAGATGTGAAGTGTTTTTCAGTCTTCTGTACGTATTCTTAATTAGCATGTACAGCTGTGTCCTCATAAAACTAGCGTATATACACCATATTGTGTGAGACGCCCAGCGTGGCTGAGACACTCTGAACAAGTCACACAGAGTGTACTAGAGATGCTAGGCTGTGACTTTAATCGCACAGGAATTGGTGTCACACACGTACAAAGTCACAGATTAAGCACTAAGGAACTTGGGTACTTAGGATGTAAACCTGTATTATTAATGAATAAAAAATAAAATATAAAATAAAAAAATTATATAAAAATAAATTAATTACAAATAAAATTAAAAAAATAATAAAAAGTAATAAAACAAAAGAGGGTTAGAACTTAGAAGAGAAGACATAAAAATTGACATGATGGTGGTTTATAGCTCTTTTGAGATAAATTGGTGGAGGATCCTTGATAAAGTGCGATCAGCGCACGAAACGCGTTGGAAGCTGACAGTGGAGACCGGTAAGAATGAGATTACATCCATCACCATCGGCCAGCCAGGCCAGTCACGCTGTAGAGCAACGCTGATAGGAAAAATCAGCGCGGAGAACACCTCAGCCGGGACCCAGCAAACGGGTCTAAGTTGCAGCTTTCACTCGAAGATAGAGGTAGGGAAAGTTAGCATCTGAACATCTAAGGTGTTTAATTCATATACACCAGAACTGAACACACGGTCTCCACCAATTTATCTCAAAAGAGCTATTAAAAACCATCATGTACATTTTTATGTCTTCTCTTCTTTCTTACTTCTAACCCTCTTCTGTTTTATTCCTTTTTATTATTTTTCCATTTTACTTTTAATTAATTTATTTTTATATATTTTTTTTATTTTTTATTTATTATTCACCAATAATTATAGGTTTACATCCTAAGTGCCAGCGACAATAATAGCTCTCTTATTGCATCTTTAAAATCATTATTTCATAGAGCTGCTCCAAAACTTTTCAAGCACGATTGCACTCCAAATCTTTCAAATAAGGAACTTGGGGCCCGATTCAGCGCTGCTCGCTAGGCTGCGTTCGCATGCAGCCGTCAGCTGCTAATATATGCAGAAGCTGCGATCGCACAGTAAGACATTAGTACGCCCAATATGTCTTAGCATGCCATGGTAGTGCGATCGCAAGCCAGTCTAATGACGCCCCCTTCCCTTCACAGCACACATCATCTGCAGGAAGTGTAATTTGTACCCGCTCTCCCCACCCTCTCGGCGCCCCTGATTGTACTACATATGCAGCAAGTATATGCATAAGCAGGGTGCCAGATGGAGGGGGAGTCGGCCAGGGAGGAGATAGGGGAGGAGACAGGAAATTCCGGGGATAAAAGGAGATGATGATTAGAAACAAAAAAATTGACAGGGCCGAACAGCGCCCCCTGTCCTGCAGTGCCCTGTGCGGTGGCACATGTTGCACCACGCTAGCAACGGCCCTCATTCTGAGCAGCGGAGACGGGTTCCCCTCTGTAGTTTTGAAGATATGAATTGAATGCTGTTTTCTGTTCCTATCACTTACTGTATAAGCACCAATAAATTGTATTTCTGTATATTAATATAATACTGAGTCTCACAGTATATTTACTGATTGGCATAGAATCATAAAAAGATACAAAGGGTTACATGTCTGTTTATATTTTCAAAATGAACTAATTAGCAACAAATTACTGATTACTAAAACCCGGGTCGTATTTTATATATTGTCCACAGGGAAAACGTTCTTGTGGAAATGCTGTACTGTCATTTTACAAAAACAAACAAAAACTACATACCTATTTTGTCAAGTGTACAATTTAATTAAACTTACCATATGCATCTTTATAACAAATATATACCAGCACATCCCATGGGAAGATGTAAGCACCCTCTGTTATGACAATATATACAAACATATATAATACAACCATACCTGGGTAATATATCACCATTTACAGATTTATAATATCACATGTGAAGTACTGGCGTATGGTCCTTTCACGAGCCTCATTCTCTCCTAGTGAACCTACAAGACCTTGAGATATTGATGGATCAGAAGTCTCCTCCCTGTTTGCCTCTTTGTCCCCAAGATCAGACCTATCTTATCCAAGGGCAATGTTGTGCAGCATACAGCAGGCAGTAATGACGTTGCCAACTTTCTGTAGGGCGTATATTAGAATGCGCCCGTCCTATCCAAACAGCAGAACCTGCTCTTCAAAAGTCCAAAGGTGCGCTCTATAGCATTGCGCCTAGCAATTGGTTTTTGCTTGTGGATATCCAGAGACTGACTGAATGCAATGTTTGCAAATTCCTCATCATACCTCTTAGGTGGTTTGCCGATATTTGACTTCTAGACCTTTTCCGTTGTTGAACTCCCAAGCTGATAGTTTCTGACTCAGATATATCTTCAGCTGCTGACTTGTCCAGTGAAGCTAGAACAAGCCATGCCCAGACTTACTGCATCGCACCACAAGCTTAGGTTATCTAGAGAAATCAAGGATGAGGTGGTTGTCATTATTGAGGGATTTTATTGCGGCTAGCATTGATCAGGTCCACCTACGGCTAACCCTTGTTTGCAGCTGCCTTGGGCTGCATGGGCTCTGGTGCTTATCTAGATGGGGAATATTGCTCTGAGCCCTGGCCTCAAGGCTTGGCACTTTGCAGGTTTGACAGCAAATCTAGGGCTACTGTTAGGGGTAGGGTTAGCATTAGGGTAGCATTAGGCTTAGGGATAGATTGCCAGGAAAAACACAGTGGTCAACATTAAAGCAGAATGAATGTCGACATGATGAATAGAGACATGATATACTGAACCCTTGTATACAGTGCGCTGTCTTGGAGACACCCAGTCATTCTGGTACTTGGAGATGAATATTCGGAGGTACTGCTCCAGAGACTGGTTTACCCATTCTGTCTGCTTGTTAGACTGTGGATGGTATCCGGACGACAGGCTGATGTTGATACTTATGGTGGAACAGAAATTCTTCCAGAACCGTGCCACAAACTGTCCCTCGATCAAAGACGATGTCAATGGGTAAGCCATGGAGTCTGAAAACATGAAGCATGAATAAGGAAGACAAGTCCTTAGCAGACGGCAACTTGGTGAGAGGAACAAAATGCACCATCTTGCTAAAACGCTCCACAATCGTCCAGATAACAGAACAACGGGAGGAGGGTGGGAGGTCTACGATGAAATCCATGGCAATATGGGTCCACGGCTTTGAAGGAGTAGGAAGAGGAAGCAGGAGACCAGGAGGAGCTGTTCGAGGAGACTTGTTTTGAGCACAAATGTCACATGCTAACACAAACTCCCGGACATCTTGACCCATAGCCTGCCACCATACTGAATGAGACAGCAACTCAACCATCTTAGTAATGCCTGGATGCCCAGATAATTTGGAGTAATGAAAATCCAGCAGAACCGCCTTCCGAAATCTCTATGGAACAAACAGGACCCCTTGTGGCATCCCTGCTGGAGCCTCCAACTGACAAACACAAATGAGATCCGTTAGATTTCTGGTCACAGCGAAATGGAGGTTAGAAGTGGGAACAATGGTATCATCCAAGACAATGTTCGGCTGAACAGGTTGGTAAACTGCGAGATAGCGCATCCGCTTTTAAGTTCTCGGAGCCGGGCCGGAATGAGATAACATAATTGAAGTGGGTGAAAAATAATGCCCACCTGGCCTTTCTGGTATTCAATCTCTTAGCAGACTTGATATATGATACATTTTTATGGTCAATGAGCACCGTGATGATGTGGTTCGCTCCTTCCAGCCAGTGCCTCCAATCCCAAATGCCCATTTGATGGCCAAAAGCTCACGCTTCCCAACGTCATAGTTCTTCTCGGCTGAGGCGAACTTTCGAGAGAAAAAGGCACAGGGATGTAGTTTGCCATTCTCAGGGTCCCTCTGTGATAGAATAGCGCCCACACCAATTTTAGAGACATCTACCTCGACAATGAACGGGAGATCTGGATTGGGATGTTGGAGGTCGGGAGCTAAGATAAAGGCAGTTTTTAAGGAGTTGAAGGCTTGAAGAGCTTCGGTCGACCAGTTCGTCACATCTGCTTAATTCTTGGTAAGCTCTGCAATAGGTGCAACTATGGACAAGAAAGATTTAATACATTTTCTGTAGTAGTTGGCAAAGCCAAGGAAGCGTTGAACTGCTTTTAGATTGGTTGGCTGAACCCAATCTAAGATGGCCTTGACTTTGCCTGGGTCCATCGAAAATCCTTGAGAGGAAATAATGTATCCCAAAAATGATGCCTCTTGGACTTCGAATTCACATTTTTTTGGTTTTGCATATAGATTATTCTCCAGGAGTTTTAATAGCACCTGCCTCACGTGCTTACGATGTTCTTGCAGGGAGTTGGAGTAAATCAGGATGTCGTCGAGGTAGACTACTGCAAATACCCTGAGATATTCTCTCAACACATTGTTGATAAAGTCCTGGAAAACGGCTGGGACGTTGGATAGGCCAAATGGCATCACTAGGTATTCATAGTGGCCGGAATGGGTGTTAAAGGCCGACTTCCACTCATCGCCTTCTCTGATGCGAACCAGATTATACGGGCGTCTGAGATCTAACTTGGTAAAGATGGAGACCTCCGGGAGCTGATCAAACAAGACAGAAATCAGAGGCAGTGGGTATGAGTTCTTCACCATGATATTGTTTAAACCCCGGAAGTCTATGCACGGTCGGAGGGAACCATCTTTTTTCTGCACACAAAAGAAGCCCGCTCCGACCGGCAATTTGGAAGGTTGAATGAAGCCTTTCTCCAAGTCCTCCTGGATATATTCCTCCATCGCTTTGCTCTCTGGAAAGAGTGCATAAAGTCTACCTTTGGGAAGCCTTGCTCCGGGCAGAAGGTCAATAGAGCAGTCATAGGAGCGATGAGGTGGCAGGATATCCGCTTTCTTCTTAGAAAAAGCTTCTACCAAATCTTGATAAGGAGCCGGAATCTTGGAGGCCAATTCAGGGTGGATGGCAGCAACCAGACGGACAGGGAATGTGATGCAGGTAGAAGAACAGAAATCCATCTACTGAAGAATTTCTCCAGTTTGCCAATCAATGATGGTGTTATGTCTTCTGAGCCAAGGAAGACCCAACACCAATGGAGCCAGCGGACAGTGAAGCAACAAGAACGTGATCTCCTTGGAATGTAAAGCCCCAATGGATAACTGCATAGGAAATGACTAAGAGACAACAACAACTCTGGAACGTTCCTCTCCATTAAGTCCAACTACAGAGAGAGGTCGTATTAGAGGTTCGGATGCCAGGCCCAATGATTTAAGAAGGAGATGTCCATAA
Source organism: Taudactylus pleione (assembly GCA_031769625.1). NCBI lineage: Eukaryota > Metazoa > Chordata > Amphibia > Anura > Myobatrachidae > Taudactylus > Taudactylus pleione. The sequence goes on along the minus strand of JAUIMM010000033.1, from coordinate 1,140,388 downwards.
AATTTCCTGCCGCTCCGCTATCCAAGAATGCTGGAACAGAAACAGGACCGCCCCTTCCTTGAATAACGGTGGAGATTAGGATTGAATTTGCAGGAGAGACAGATGTTAGGCCTCGGTGTAGCTCTCCTAAGACACCTAGACCTTGCCTTTTCCCGATTTGACAGAGTTGCTACCAATGCTGCCGGGATGACACTTGCGACGGTGTGCTAAGTTGCGCACCTGGAATGCAGAGCTGCTACCAGCGCCGCCGGGATGACACTGGCAATGGTGTGCTAGATTGCGCACCTGGAACGCTAAACTGCGACTGGTGCTGTCGTGTTGACATAAGCCACCGGATGGTGACAGATGCTTCTGGGGCAGGAAGCGCTCCCTGCTGCCCAGATGGTACAAGCAGCATGTGTGGACGAGATGTAGGTGGTAGGTCCAGGAGCAGAGCATTTTGTACCTGACGGAAGGGGTCATGTTGGAGGGTAGGGATAATGCAGCAATGTGTACAACTACAAACCATGTAATTCTCCTGTATTGTATTGAACTGTAGTCACTGGTTTCTTGTTCACTTATTTGTTTATGTACTATGTAAGGCGCTGCAGAACACTTGTGGCGTCAGATAAATAAAGGAGAATAATAGTAACACAGTATTATTGAAACATGTCCTTTAACAGAGTGACCAGTAGGTGGTGCTGGAATCAATGAAAGTAACAGGATAATTATCAGAAACTGTCCATTTATTTTATTCCCTTCTCAAAATTGTAACCACTTTCCTACCATCATTAGCAGCTGTACAATGTGCCAGCAGTTAGCAGAAGTCCCAGCAGTGGTTTCATTTAAAATAATAAAAACTGAAGAAGAAAAAAAAAGTCTTCCATTTCTTTCCTTTGGGGTTTTTTCCACTGTAGTCTCAATTTCTTGCACCTTTTACTTCACTCTCCCTTGGTTTACTCCTTACTGTACCTCTTCTCTTTCCGGGTGGAAGAGGCCATGTTGGAGGTTTTTCATTTCTTGCCAGCCAATATGTCTACATCAGGATACACTGGGAAAATGGTTCCCAGGATACAGAAATGCTGACTATACAACTAGGAATACTCTAGTCTAGTGTCTGTTCAGAACTCTGGGCCTGATTCAGACCCAGACGCTATGCTGCGCTCGCTCGCATTGAGCGATTTTTCGCAATCTGCGCATATGCGTATGAGTCGCAATGCGCGTGTGCGAACCAGCCATTGAGATGGGAAAGTGCTCGCCCGTAGCCCGCAGTCGGGCCGCTATTTTGAGTGACAGATAGTGCCGTTCGTGGGTGGTAACAGGAGAAGGTGCTTGTAAACGGGGGTGTGGATGTGCGAATGCAGGCGTGTCCGACCGTCAGAACGGCGTTGAATGGGTGTGCATAAGGTAGCGTCATTACACACGTGACTGGGTTGTATTTTAGCCTGAACTGCTCGCAATGTTGTGGTGGGAAAAGGCTATCACAAGCGCTGCGAGCAGCTCCGATGGCTCTCGATGTTCCCAATTAATCCTACAACTGCCGGAAATGACGTGTGTTGCGAGTGGCAAAGGGGCGTCTTTATACAGGTGCGAGCGCATAGTGCAGCCGCTCGCTGTTACTTAGTGAGCGGCTTTACGAGATGCAGTGCGAGCACATGATTTAAATAGCCGGCCCTTTTAGCCAGCAAGCGGCCGCAAATAGCATCCGGGTCTGAATCAGGCCCTCTGTCCATTGCTGAGAGGAGGGTCCTCTCCGGTAATTCATCAGCTTAATGCAAATGGGGGGGGATACCTATAGTATACATACTATACTAATATCCACCACAAATGCAGCAAACCATGCCATTACCACCTACTTCCCACCAGGGCCGATGCTAGAGTGTTCAGCGCCCCCCAGGAAACTATAAATGTGCGGCCTGTGCACCTCCATAATGGTCCCTTGTGTCCCAGTTCTACTAGAAGCAGGGGCGTATTTATAATGGGTGCAAGGTGTGCATTACACAAAGGCCAGGGGGTCCACACCTTGCACCCAATTCAATATACTTACCTTTCCATTGGCCTGGCGCTGCCTTCAGCGCTGCAGAAATCACAGGGAAATGTACTTATACTCCTCCAATTGCTCCGGTGGCCACGGCGAATTAGAATGTTGATTATCGGGGTCCGTTCGGACCCCGATAATTAACATCATGAATAGGCCCCTTAACCACTTAACTGGCTAATATTTTTTCCAAAAATGTCCCCAAAATAAATTATTTACTGTGTTAATGGTTGAGAAAATGGGTGGAACGGAGCACAGGGGATGGGATAGAGGGGGAAGGGGCAGGATGTAGCCGCAGGGACCACTGGGTGTGACACTGGGCAGGCTGCCTGATCACGTTGGCCAGCATTGATCGGGGAACACTGACTGGGGGCAGAGTGCTGCCATGGCTGCCTTTTGTTTTGCTGGGAGATGCTGATCGGGACACTGGAGGTAGGCTGGTCTGGGCGGGGGACTGGCGGTGCCACTCGGCTACTGGGGGCAGAGGTAGTTGTGGCTTCAGTGTGGCACTAGGAGGAGAATTCTGTGTGCCACGGTGCTACTGTGGCCAAAGTCATCGGTGGGACACTGAGGGCAGAGCCTCGGCTGCTGGCTGGGTGGGGGACCGGTGGTGCTATGGGGCTACCCAATCTCTGTGGCCACAGTGAACAGGACTCTAAGCTGCGGCTGCAGGGCTGGCAGGGGAACTGAGGGCCTGATTCAGAGCCGGACGCTCTGACCAGAGCGCTCGCTCTGAATCAGTGCCCTCCTACCTGAAAATGGAGCGGCCTCCTGGCCGCTCGCATAGCTGTGGGTGACCACCCACAGCATATGCGAGTGGCCAAAAAGATGGTCGCGATGGTCAAGACCATCGGGCTTGCGACGAGACCCTGTTATAGGGTCTCGGTGACCGCAAGCCCTGGAGTGATTTTGGCTCTATCAGAGCCAAAATCACTCCCACTGACATCACTAGTGGGGAGTGGGGCCGTACCCAGACGGTAGGCGTTCCCGTGGGAACGCCTCCGTCTGGCAGTCACGCCCCCAGCACGCCCACCAAAGGGGGCGTGCTGTCAGTCACCATCGACAGCACGCCCCCTTTGGTGCGAGACCCGGAGCGACAGCTTGGCTGTCGCTGTCTGGGTCTCGCACATGCGTACGACGGAGCTCCCTCCTTCGTGCGCATGCGCATTGGGGTAACATCGACCCGCTTGCGAGCGTCCTGCGCTCGCGAGCGGGTCTGAATGACCCCCTGAGGGTGCAGTGGGGCTACCCGAGTAATTGGAGGCGGAGCTGTGATATTAGAGGGACCGGAAGGTCCCTCTGATATAAGCGGCTGCTGGAAGATTAGCTTCCTGCAACAGCCTAGGGGGCGTTTCTGACTGGTCGCATCAGATGTGACCAAGTCAGGGAAAGCCCAGCCTGGTGTGGTCTGATGTGACCATGCCAGGCAAGCGGTTAAACTACCTGAACCTTTCTTCACCGCAAGTTACACTTCCTCCTCTGTGTGGTGCAGGGGCTGTGCAGCCTATTACTATAAAGCACAGCCCCTGACAGCCCACGGCTGCCGTTTAGGTAAGGGTAGTGGATAGATCCCCTTCCGTAGCCATATCTAAGAGGGAGGAGAGAGAGGGAGGGGGGATGGCACTGGAACGATTTTATTTCCCTCCCAACATAAAATCGTTCCGACGCCCCTGCTGGCCGATGATTACTTGTTTGCTGAAAACAGTTCATTTAATGGCATGTAATAATAATATCGCCAATGAAAATGGGATGCAGTCACCACGTCAACATTCAGAATGTCAAAAATCATAATGTCAACACCACAATGTCAGCAGTTACTCACCACTGCTGCAGGGTGAGCAAGAAGCCATCATGACATCACCACTGTACCCGGGAGACACCACTGGAGCCGCCAGATGCGCCGAACAAGGTTAGTCACCAATGGACCACTCATAACTTTTTGTCAACATTCTAGTCCTGTCGACATGTCATCACTGTCGACATGTCCGATATGTCGACATGCTGCATGTTATAAATGTCACGTTATAAATGTCAACATGATGAATGTTGATAAAATATACCACACCCATTATAAACCAGGACCCTCTTTCAATAATTTCACCAGTTTTTGATTGTACCTGTGGGGCCATAGGGCCTGATTCAGAGCCGCTCGCTATCTGCGTATGCTCGCTGGATGCATATGCAAATTTGTCAAAGTGACGCCACGGGAAGTGAACGCTCGCCAAGGCATAAGCATGCCCACCATGTCTTAGCGTGCGGCCACTTTGTCTGAGCGTACGCCCAATCGCACAGGCAGAGCCACCCACCAGCAACACGTCATCTCCAGGAAGTGTATTAAAACATTGGTAGATCGAGCACCATCAGATGCTAACGCAGTTTTGCGGTTGCTTTACCCTACCGCAAGCATTGCGTGGAAATCAGTGTAAAAAAAAGGCAAGTGACGTGTACTATGACGCTGCCTGGTAATTATGCACGCCTCTAAAATGGCGTTGAAACACTCAGGCACGCCTTCGTTCGCATCTCCAACCCCCCGTTCTTAGTGTCCTGCCCCTGTTACCACCCACAAACGGCCTCTCCTGTCACTCATTACCCTGGGCTGCCTTTGCTGGGCGAGCGAGAGGGTTGCGATCGTAGTGTGTAGTTCGCGCATGCACAGAATGAAGCATGCGCGTACACAGAACATCGGGCCGTTTGCGAACGCACAGCGCGAGCAAGCGGCTCTGAATCAGGCCCATTATCTTTTGCAAACTCTATCTACAAGGGTGCCTACAGTACAGTCTCATACCAGTTCAACTGAGACAACTAGTGAAAAACCACTGTACACAATACTTATGATAGCCACTGGAATTGATATGAAATACAGCCGGCAGTGCCTGGCCGACAACAGCAGAGTTTCCGGCAGCGGAAGCCCGACAGCGCTGGAAATCCCGATCGTGGATAGGTAAGTACTAACTAACCTAACCTAACCCCCTAACCCTCCTTAGGGGTGCCTAACCCTAACCTCCCCCCCAAGTGCCTAACCCTAATCCCCCCTCTAAGTGCCTAACCCTAACCACCCCCTTCCACGCTGCCTAAACCTAAGTCCCCCGGGGGGTGCCTAACCCTACGTCCCTCCCGGGGGGTGCCTAACCCTCCCTCCCCCTAGCCTAACCCTCCCGGGGGGGTGCCTAATCCTAAATGCCCCCCGGGGATGCCTAACCCTCCCTCATCTAGCCTAACCCTAACCCTCCCGGGCGGGTGCCTAAACCTAACCCTCCCCCCCGCGGCTGTCCGCTCGCAGCGCCCGGCATCCCTTCGATCGGGATGCCGGGCGCCGGTCTCCCAGCGACGGGGAAATGTCAGGCGTCTACATTTAGACGCCCGGCATTTCATCCCTCGCCGGGATATGACAGTTGGGAAGCCGGCTGCCGGTATTAAGGCAGCCTGCTTGCCAATTGTATACCTAGCCACTAGGGGGTTCATTTACTAAAGGTCGATTTTTGTCTATTTTGCATTTTTGATTTGCCATCTAGTTTGTAAATTGCAGATTTGCTAAAGTCAAAGCCGGTCAAACATCCCACTTTGGAACAGTTCAGAACATCCGACAAACAAATACTTTCACATGGACGACAAGATAAACCGGAGATTTAATAACGGGCGGTTTTAAAACTGACCAAAAATATTTGTAAAATCGACGGGCAAACCCGTCCAAACAATAGACCTGCCTATGGCAGGCGAGTCTGGGAGAAGCACTACACAGAACACTATTATCACTATGATCGGTGCAGGCTTCGTTACTGTAAACAGTACCTGTAGTCCCACTGTGAAGAAAATATTAAAATAATTACAAGACACAGGGCTCTATTTATTAACATTATTTTTACTAAAATAAAGTGAAAAAGGGTGTTTTCACACCCTTTTCACATTATTTTAGTTTCACCTGTAGTTACTATAGGGCAATTGGAGTAGAATTAGTAAAATTCTACTCCAACCCCTAGTATCACTTATTTTTAGTAAAGCAGATCGCATTTCCCATAATTGTAATGGGAAATGTGATCCGACCACAGTTACTAAGGGGTCCACTATTGCGGGGGCGGGGCTTAGCACCAGGGGCGGGGCTTAGCGCCGGTGGGGGGGCAGCAGTAACAGTGGGTCGGCGCATGCGCGGGCTCTTAGTCGCTGTATTTTTTCCGAAAATACCGCGACTAGAGTGCGGATGGGATCCACAGGGACAGAGCTTTATTGCAAGCTCTGTCCCTGCAAGGGATTTATAGTAAATCCCTGTGATATTGCCTGAATTCGCAATGCAAATTTACTCGGTAATATCACACTACAATCCGCATTCAATATGCGGATTGTAGTAAATAGAGCCCACAGACACTAACTGCGTTAATCATTTATTAAACACACTCACTATTACCTAATACTTGGATGTGCTTGGTTCCACCTCCATGTAGTAGTCCGGGGGTCTTGGTAAAACAATAACACGCAGTGGCCCGATCCAGAACGGACATACTGTACACTATGTACAGCGCTAACCCCAATATGATAGTTCCCACGTGGGTCCCTGCCTTAAGCTGGCCCCACACTAGATCAACTTACATCCAACCAGCCAACTTGTTGATTGGTTGGAATGAAAATCTGGTAAGGGATTAAAGCAAATGACAATCAGCAATTTGCTCCTAAACGCCAGAAAATGTATAAAAACTGTTGTTTGAACAAATTGTTTAGATCGAACATTTAACAAACTTGTCTGACCGACCATTTTCATCTGTTTTCTGGCATTTAGGAGCAAGTTGCTGATCATCAGTTACTCCCATACGTTACCAGGTTTTCATTCCAACCAATCAACTAGTTGGCTGGTTGGACAGATAATCTTTAGATGTGTGGCCAGCTTTAGGATATAAGTTGCTGCTCATATTTTTAGAGAGGAATGACCGACCCCTTTAAAAACAGATGTCTTCATTGTGGTTGGGAAGTCCACTGCAAGAAAGAGTGCCCAGAATTGGAAAAATGTAAACTATTGGGAAACAGTTTTGCTACTGTTAATCACTGGGGAAATCAATGTTCCACAATCACAGAGTGGTGCAAAACTCAGGCTCTCTGGGGGGCATATTCATCATCACTTAATTTTCCAAAAAGCAGGAGAAAATTATTATTATTATTATTATTTATTTATATGGCGCCACAAGTGTTCCGCAGCGCCTTACACAGTACATAAACAAATAAGTTGACAAGTGACTTACAGAGCAATACAATACAGGACAAGGAACATGGATAATATACATTGCTACATTAGCGACCATAACACCCAGATAAGCAAAAGAGCATAAGCAACCAAGTGTTAGGTGCCCTAGTGGGGAGTAAGAAGTAGATGAAAGTAGAGAAGGAGAAGCACAAGAGGGTAGAGGGCCCTGCTCATAAGCGCTTACATTCTAAAGGGGAGGGGCAGACAAACAGGTGAGACACAGATGGGGTAGACGGGGAGGAGGGAGCATGTAGCAGCGAGTTAAGATGAGAGCTTTGATGAAGTAGTGGGTCTTGAAAATGCACATTTTCACCTGCAATTGTAAAAATTAAGTTATCGGGCCATTAATCAAGACGGTAAAGCAGGACATATCACAGATATTCTCTACTTATCTTCCTCTTGCGGAATGGCCCCCTGTCCCCATACACTAGTGTGGCCGGAGGCCGGCCACACGTGGTTAATGGCTGCCGCGGCACTGAAGGGGCTAACCCCCTGTGCTGCGGCGCCATTTCTTTTTAATGAACTATCAGCGCTAGGCGCCTCTCCGTGCCGGCTGCTTACTGCGGCCAGGCAATGGAGGGCAGTGCGGGATACTGATCGCTAGAAGCTCAGCTCCCGGCGCCCCAGCTACCCAACGAGGTGCTCTGCACCGGAGGGCCGTGGGCTGTCTGTTGCGTTACAGCCCCTGGGCCACCTCCGGAAACACCCGGGCTAAGAGCTGGCTGCCAGGACAGCAGATAGCCGCTGCAGCCGGGACACGATTTTCCCGGACTGCAGGGCTGGGTGGTGCACAGGGGGACCGGGCTAGCCGGCTCTCATTGTGGTGCTGTGCGCTGACCGCTGGGGACCGGGAGCATCGCTCCCGGCTCCCCAGCTCCACAACGCAGCCTGGCTGGCAGTTAACCCTCAGTGCATGGCACCAAGGGGAGAACTGCCAATGGCTGCATGCTGGTGCGGAGAGGCCACACACTGGGAGGCCGGAGAAGCCGGCTCCCAGTGCATCATGACTGGCCAGGCTAGGGTGCACAGGGGGACCGGGCTAGCTGGCTCCCTGTGCAGAGGTAGATGGTGCGCTGAGAACCGGGAGCCCAGCTCCCAGCGCCCCAGCAGGATGATCCAGTGACTGCATGCTGGGGGATAGGGGGAGCCAGCTCCCAGGGCCCCCAGCACTGTGAGCAGGCAACCGGAGAGAGCCCCAGCAGTCCCAGACTGCAGGGCTTGTTGAGCCCAGTGCTGAGCGCTGGGCACAGTAAAAATAATAACAAATATAAATGTATTTAAAATGGCTTGTGCAGCACTGAGCCAGGACAGGGAGGTCCTGGGCTGCAGTGCTGCAAGTGTGTAACAGTCTGATGCAGGGCACAGGCTTGGGGTGTATGTAAAAACATTGTATTTTAAATGTAAAATGTATCTTTAAGTGTATAATTTAAAAAAGAAATGCACTTACCTGTGATGCTCTGGGTGGCCAGGGGATCCAGACTCCTCCGTGGGCTGCTGGATCCCCCCTGTCCCTTCCAGAGAAATAAAGTATCCACCTATGCGGCCTCATGCCTGGAAGTGGTATGAGGGGGTGCATAGGGAGCTGGCTAATGCAGCCAACTAGCTGTGGCAGGGAGCTCCAAAATTGCTTCCCTCCCATGTCCGGGAAACCGTGCCCAGGGACCCTGCTTGACCACCTCTGGAGCTCAGATTCAGGCAGAGATGGTAGGCTTGGTCCCTTAGCAGATTCCTGGAAGTAAGGTTTTGGTGGCGACCAAAACACCAGGTAGTCTCAGGCTTAGGGGAGTGACCACTCCCCCCTGTCCATAGGGGACAATGTTAAATGTGCATACGGCCAGCACATGCACAGGTCATGCACTTAGGATGATGATTGGTTGGAAACCACAGGGCGGGCTTACCCCCTGTGGTAATGTGTATTGGAGTGGCATAAAAGGAGGCTTCGTGCCTGGTAAAATTGTACATCTTTGAAAATCCTTTGTGGAGAAGAACTGCTGATAAGATTCCTGTATGCAATGTAATGTACCCCTTCAGTGGCGTAACTATAGAGGGTGCAAGGGGTGCGCTTGCTATGGGGCCCGGTGGCTTAGGGGGCCCTCCGGCCCAGCAAGTATCCCCCTGCACCCTCTATAGTCACCGGCGAGCGGTTGTGGGGAGCGACGACAGAGGACATGTGGTCCGGCCCCTTACTGATGTCAGACATTCAGGCTCCGCCCCTCCTCACCTCAGGCGGCCCGTGACGAGTAGCTGGCAGGCCGGGGAGCACTTGCCGCATCCCTTGCATCTTCTTGTCCTGGACTGGTGATGGGAGTGGCCACATGTGGGAGGGCTGTCAGGCGTCGGTCCTGATCTCCTCTGTGCGGCGATCCCGGTACACAGTCAGAGGTAAGTTGGTGGATGCTGCTGCCCGTGTCTGCAGGCACCGCGGTTATCGGCCCCGTCTCTCGCCTGCACCATCACCACGCCCGCTCCACGCTCCTGCCCTGTTCCCATAGGCAAACTGAGGTGGTTCTATACCTTTCCATAGGAGTGACTGTGCAGTCACTGTGTCCTGGGCATTGGCTGATCTCCTACCACACTCCAGCCCCCTGACTGAGGTGATTATTATTATGTGTTGGGACAGGACCAGGTTACCCTATGGGAGGGAAGGGAGATGGGGCAGGTTACCCCATGTAAGGGAAGGGAGATGGGGCAAGTTACCCTATGGGAGGGAAGAAAGATGGTACACACTTGTCCAGAGGTACCGGTAGTGGAGCCAAAGCGTCTGACGTCAGTAACGGCCAGCCATGCACCGTGGGGTTGTGGCTAGGGGTGACTGCCTCTCTCAACAGCAGAACCTGTTTGAGACCTGGGTTGGGGGGGGGGGCCCTTACAAATTTTGCTATGGGGCCCACAAAATTCTAGTTACGCCCCTGTACCCCTTCATCAGGAAGGATGAGTCTTTTTAAAGACCATTGAGCAATAACCACCTTAGCCTTTAAATTCGACTACATCTGTACCCTGCGACCAACAGAATTGCGCCAAAACGCTATTCCGTTCTCCTGCTGTTCTGGGTAAGAGCTCAGCGTCTCCATGTTCAAGCCCTCTGCCAAGCTACCGTGCAGACCTGGTCCATTGCGAGGGATCAGGTCGGAACAGCCAACACCAATCAGGAGGTGTGCCTGCAGTTAGTCGACGCATATGCAGCAGAGCGGTTCCAGGCGCCGGCGGTAGGCACCTGAGGGTAACGTAAAAAGCGGTTCCAAACGCCGATGGTAGAGTTTGGTGGTGGCAGCATCGTTACACGCCCACGGTGCAGTGGGCGGAGTCAGTGACAGGCGGTCACTGACTGTGATTGGGATTCCAAAAGCGCTAACCCGTGACCAGGGCCGGCCTAGACGAAAGGCGTCCGGTCACAACTAGTATCACAGATGTCACCTACTTACCTTCCTCTTGTGGAATGGCCCACTGTCCTCATACACTAGTATCACAGATATCTCCTACTTACCTTCCTCTCCCGGAATGACCCGCTGTCCCCATACACTAGTATCACAGATATCTCCTACTTACCTTCCTCTTGCAGAATGGCCCGCTGTCCCCATACACTAGTATCACAGATATCTCCTACTTACCTTCCTCTTGCGGAATGGCCCGCTGTCCCCATACACTAGTATCACAGATATTTCCTACTTACCTTCCTCTTGCGGAATGGCCCGCTGTCCCCATACACTAGTATCACAGACATCTCCTACTTACCTTCCTCTCCCGGAATGACCCGCTGTCCCCATACACTAGTATCACAGATATCTCCTACTTACCTTCCTCTCCCGGAATGACCCGCTGTCCCCATACACTAGTATCACAGATATCTCCTACTTACCTTCCTCTTGCAGAATGGCCCGCTGTCCCCATACACTAGTATCACAGATATCTCCTACTTACCTTCCTCTTGCGGAATGGCCGCTGTCCCTATACACTAGTATCACAGATATCTCCTACTTACCTTCCTCTTATGGAATGGCCCATTGTCCCCATACACTAGTATCACAGATATCTCCTACTTACCTTCTTCTTGCGGAATGGCCCGCTGTCCCCATACACTAGTATCACAGATATCTCCTACTTATCTTCCTCTTGCGGAATGGCCCACTGTCCCCATACACTAGCATGACAGATATCTCCTGCTTACCTTCCTCTGGCGGAATGGCCCGCTGTCCCCATACACTAGTATCACAGATATCTCCTACTTACCTTCCTCTCCCGGATTGGCCCGCTGTCCCCATACACTAATATCACAGATATTTCCTACTTACCTTCCTCTTGCGGAATGGCCCACTGTCCCCATACACTAGCATGACAGATATCTCCTGCTTACCTTCCTCTTGCAGAATGGCCCGCTGTCCCCATACACTAGTATCACAGATATCTCCTACTTACCTTCCTCTCCCGGAATGGCCCGCTGTCCCCATACACTAATATCACAGATATTTCCTACTTACCTTCCTCTTGCGGAATGGCCCACTGTCCCCATACACTAGCATGACAGATATCTCCTGCTTACCTTCCTCTTGCAGAATGGCCCGCTATCCCCATACACTAGTATCACAGATATTTCCTACTTACCTTCCTCTTGCGGAATGGCCCGCTGTCCCCATACACTAGTATGGGGACAGAATTCATCAATCTCCGAAAATATAATATTTTCGGAGCTTGACTGCAGGAGCATTCGCCATCTTCAGATGGTGAATGCTCCTGCTCCGCCATCGCAACCCGCTCCTTCCCTATGGGAAGGAGGTCTGGGTGCGATGAGGGCTCCTTTCTGGCATACTACTGGGGGGGCATACTACAGGGGGCCTGCTACTGGGGGGGCATACTACTGGTGGGGCATACTACTGGGGGCCTGCTAATGGGGGGCATACTACTGGGGGTGGCATACTACTGGGGGCCTGCTTATGGGGGCATACTACTGGGGGGCATACTACTGGGGGCCAGGTAATGGGGGACATAATACTGGGGGGCATACTACTTTTTGGGGCCTTCTTATGGGGGCATACTACTGGGGGGCATACTACTGGGGGCCTGCTTATGGGGGCATACTACTGGGGGGCATAGTACCGGGGGCCAGCTAATGGGGCATACTACTGGGGGCTTGCTTATGGGGGCATACTACTGGGGGGGCATACTACTGGGGGCCAGCTAATGGGGGGCATACTACTGGGGGGACATACTGCTGGGGGCCTGCTTATGGGGCATACTACTGGGGGGGCATACTACTATGGGCATTGTGTAAAAGGGTCACTACTGTGGGCATTGTGTAAAAGGGGCATTACTGTGTGTCGTAACATAAATAAGAGACACTACTTTATGGTGTAATGTGAATCAGGGGCACTATGGGCCTGATTCAGAGCCAGACGCTCTGACAAGAGCGCTCGCTCTGAATCAGGGCCCTCCTACCTAATATTGGAGCAGCCTCCTGGCCGCTTGCATAGCTGTGGGTGACCACCCACAGCTTATGCGAGCGGCCAAAAAGATGGTCGCGATGGTCAAGACCATCGCGACCATCGGGCTTGCGACGAGACCTGCGGTAGGGTCTCGCTGCTGCAAGCCCAGGAGTGCTTTTGGTTCTATCAGAGCCAATAGCACTCCCACTGACATCACTAGTGATGTCAGTGGGGCCGGCCCCAGACGGTAGGCTATTCGGGTCTCGCGCATGCACACGACGGAGCTCCCTCCGTCGTGCGCATGCGCACTAGGGCACCATCGACCCGCTTGCGAGCGCTCAGCGCTCGCGAGCGGGTCTGAATCAGGCCCTATGTGTGGTGTAATGTGAATCAGGGGCACTATGTGCGGTGTAATGTGAATAACATTGTGCACTGTGACTTCTACGTAGCCCACTTTGTAAACAAGTACTGTGACTCTGCTGGCCGTACCCCACTGGGTGGGTGCACTACTTTTCATTTCTGCCACTGCTGTGTGGCAATGTGTCATAGATGTGCTTTATACTGTGGTGTCTGTGTCGTTGTGCCGCTGCTTTGTCGCTTACTAACCAGCTCACTGCAACCTTTGGCCAATAATGTTGAAAACAATATTATAAGCTGTGATATGGTCTAAATTGACTGGAAATTAATGTTATTGAGGTTAATAATACTCTAAGAAGAAAAAAAAGACCAATTTATGTGATTTTAGCTTTTTTGTCAATTTTTGTAAAAAAATCCATATCCAAATCCAAATCCAAAGCCAGTCACCGCAGTTTGGCAAATCCAAATCCAAAGCCGGACGACGAATTAGAACCAAATTCAAATTGAAATTCGGCAAAAATGGTCCGGCGCACATCTCTAGTCTCAGGCTGTGTTTGAAAAATGGCAATATCACAGGGATTTATTACAAATTCCTTGCAGGGACAGAGCTTGCAATAATTTCCCAAACATACAGTGATAAGGCTGCGGAGGGGATTCGCAGGGACAGAGCTTTATAGCAAGCTCTGTCCCTGCAAGGGATTTGTAGTAAATCCCTGTGATATTGCCTAAATTCGCAATGCGAATTCAGTCGGTAATATCATACTACAATCTGCATTTTGATGCGAATTGTAGTAAATAGAGCCCTAAGACATACTTGCCGACATTTCAGGTAGGAGGTGTTGGGTGCGGGGTCGGACCGGTCGCGTCGTTAAGCCTCATCCCCTCGCGACAATTTGCTATGAACGGTGAGTATTTAAAAGAGGTGGTGGAGCCAAATAACGCGTTTCTAATAGAATCACGTCATTAGGCCACGCCCCCTACTCAGGGACCCGCCGGTCTGCAAAAAAATTCTCTTTATTCTGCCCACCTCACTAGGAAGTGGGCAGAATGCGAGAGAAGTGCCTACCCTTCGGGGGTGTGGGGGGTTACCCGAAAAATCGGGAGCCTCCGTGACTTCAAGGAAGTGCACTAAGACACAATGTACACAAGCCCCCCCCCACCCCCGCGGGGGGGCCTATTCATGATGTTAATTATCGGGGTCCGAACGTACCCCAATAATTAACACTCTTACTTGACTCGGCCACCGAAGCAATTTATCATTGTCATGGCGCGGTGGCAGCTGATGCGAAATCAGCTGCCCCCGCGAACGGCTTAACTGCTCCTTTTCGGAACAGTGAATCTTTTCACTGCTCCTATCGGAGCAGTGATGGCGGTGCACATGCGCGACTGGTAGATATACGCTGTCGCTGACTACATCTCTTTTGCACCCGATGGACAGTGAGTCTACTGTAGTACTGCACAGTAGTGCGCCCAGCTCCCGAAAGAGACGTTAAGTGATCGTATTAGTGATCACTTGACTCCTAATGCACAGCAAGGACGGGTTCCTTTCAAAGCCCCTGTACCTGTGGATAAGTTTTAATAAATTCAGGTGAGCATTCATTTCTTTTTGCCGCAAATGGCGATAATAAATATGCCCCATAACAACATGGAAGAGACTCACAGCTGTTGTCCATTTGAAAACACCATAACATTTAGGTGACAGGCTTATCTCATCTGTAGATCCTCTGCAAGATTTACACCACCCAACTATGTGACAAGACACAGCCAGTTTATATGACACCAGACTTCTCTCAATGTAAACAGTCACCAGGCCTTTGATGTAGATATTCCCATAGTTAACCCAGAAATTACTTGCACACAGGTCACATGTTAAAAAGAAAATCATATCTGTGGAGTAAGCAGTTTTATATTCCTGTTAGTTTATTAACTCCCCACTATGTCACAATCATGGAACCTGGAAAACATTTTTGTATTCCATAATTAACACAAGCAAATTCTCTATTGTTTATCTTTCATTGCAAAGCTGGGTACACACTGGGCAGACCGCCCATACACGCTGCCCGATGGGCAGATATGTCTGCCATCAGCTGTGCAACAGAGCCGGCGCGATATGTCTGTGATCAACGTCGTTCACAGACATATCGCTGGTACTCACTGGCCAACGGGCACCCGATATATTGGCCGATCACTTGGTCGGCCAATATATTTGTCAGTTACTGTCTACCTAGCATTAGGTTTAGGACAGATAGGGGTAGCTGTATCAAACCTTGGAGAGAAATAAAGTGGAGAGATATAAAGTACCAACTAATCAGCTCCTAACTGTCATTTATCATAAAGTGACAGCTAGATGCTGATTGGTTGGTACTTTGGGGGAGATGGGCATGTGCAAGATCTCGCGTACAGCCTGGAGCCCGGCAGCCGCTGAAGCCATGAACAGCATAGCGCCCCTGTCATTCTGCTCGCTTCCCTGCATTACTACTTGCAGGGAAGTGGTAACTGCGGTATTTAATGTGTGCAGTTACCGTTCCCCGCCATCCCCCCACGGCTCCGAAATCATTATGTTCTCACGGAGACGGAAGGGGTGGAGGCAGGTATGGGCCGGCGGAGACAGTGGTGTGCAGTGAGGACAGCTCCCATGACTCGCGGCACGCCCTCTTGAATTAACCACGCCCACCCCTTCACAAGCGAGTGCAGGGCGGAATTCCAGGGCTGATATACAGCCCAAGTCCTTCCCCGCTGTCTGCTATTACCCAGTCTTGTTTATTGCTAGTACCCATTTGTAAAGCACAAAGGAATATACTGGAGCCATATAAATAAATAATAACAAAACAAATAACTAAATGGACATTTCTTACATTTACATCTTGAGGTAATTGAGTCATGATGAATGGACCATCATTACCAGCCGAGGTGTTACTCAGGAACAGGGCTGTGGAGGGGGGCCTGGGTACTGAAGGGGCATGGCCAAATCAGAGGGCGTGGTCACACCCCCTCTGGAAAAAAAATGAATGGAAAATACTATAAGCGGCGTTGCACACTGAAAAGGTCCCCCCCTTCCCTGCTCACCACCACTGCTCAGGAACTAAGACGTTCCTAAAGGGGCCCCCTTCTATAATGTCATATGCAGGTACAATTTTGCATAGTGCACCATGGTCTCTTAGCACCCCTAGGCACACTTCGGGCTTGATTCAGAATAGAATACAGACAGGGCCGGATTAAGCCTTCGGGTGGCCCATCCCCCACTCCTCCAGCCCTCCCTCTATTGTGAGTGCAGCCAGGGGCATTTTTTAGAGCCAACCTGGGGAAGGGAGCGTGACCTAATCACGGGAGGCATGATTAAGATTAAATAAATAGAAAAAATAATTTTTGCAGTGGCGCACGATGGGGAGGGGGGCGCTGTGAACCCCTCAGCCCGGCTCAACACAAGGGGGGCGCGATCAGTATGAATGAATCCCCCCCCATAGGAGACTGCTGTGGCTGCTGCACGCGAGCAGTCTCCCACTGTAGCCCAGCGTGTGCTGGGCTGCTGTGAGGTAATAGGGAGTGGGGACGCAAGGCCCTCCAGCAAGCCTGGGTAATTAGTACCCGCTCGCCCCCCCTCCTCTCGGAGCACCTGGCAGCAGCGCGATCAGGTGGGGCTCAGTGGATGGACGGAGAGGAAGACACGGCGGGGACAGAGAGATAAGAAAGAAGCAGCGGGATGCTCAGCAAGCGCAGAAGGCAAATGACGGAGGTCACATCTTCGTGTAGTGATGCTGGGCCCTAGTGCCTGGTGGCTGCTGCAGCAGTGTGCTCCGATCGGGGAAATTGGCCTGACAGAGGGGGGGGGGAGCGGAGCACTAGCCCCCTCCTCCCCACATGCAGAGCGGCCGCATTACGTGCATGAAAATAACTGCATAGATTCGTCGTATTCAGAGTGGGACGGAATTATGTAGCTGTGCCGCCCCTATTCCCATCATTTGGCCCTGCCTCCTCAAAATCATAATAGGGGGTGAGGCCAAGTGCCATGATTATCATAGAACCGTGTCACTAGGCCCTGCCTCCCTACTTACAGACTGTGGATTCCCGGTGTTATTCTCCCCACTCTGCCCACTTCACAAGGAGGTGGGCGGGATTTGGGAGGAGTACCTACTCTTCTGGGGGTGCAGGGGACTACCAGAAAAATCTGGAGCCTCCCCCAGTTTCTGGGACAGTAAGCAAGTATGGGAAGTAATTAGGGATGTGCGCCGGACCATATTTGCTGGATTTGGATTTGGCTCTGATTTGTCGTCCAATTTTGGATTTGGATTTGCCCAGGGCCAGATTAACAATGGGGCGGTTGGAGCTACAGCTCCAGGCCTCCAAATAAAAATAAGCCCATCATCATGACAGCATAATGTTGACTGACCATCTGCTGTCCACACGGTCAGCCATAAATCATTAGTAAAATTGTATTTCTATTTGCCTCACAATATAAAGCATTTTGTTTCTTTTACATATTTATAGAGACAGTGGTGTTGAGATTATAGAGGGTGTATATGCCCATGTGGCTCTGGCCACACCACACAACACTGGTCACACATCATCTACTTCCTATAATAAAAGGCCCTTCATAATTTTAAGCTCCAGGCCCATGTGGCCCTCAATCCGGCCCTGGATTTGCCAAACCTGCCATGACTGGTTTTGGATTTGGATTTTTTTCAAAAATTGCCAAAAAAAGCTAAAATCACATAATTTGGGCTTTTTTTTTGTTTACTAACCTCAATAACATTAATTTCCAGTCATTTACCACCTCACAGCTCACAATATTGTTTTCACCATTATTGGCCAAAGGTTGCAGTGAGCTGGCTGGTTACTAAGCAACAGAGCAGTGGCACAGACACCGCAGTGTAAAGCACATCTATGAAATATTGCCACTCACTGCAGAACCACAGTACTTGTGTGTTATGGACACACAGAGGGCTAATGCTCAAGGAGTCACGGTACTTTTATACACAGAGGGCTAAGGCCCAAGGAGTCACGGTGCTTGTATTCAAAGAGGGTTACTGCTCAAGGAGTCATGGAGCTTTTAATTTATACACAGAAGGCTACTGCCCAAGGAGTCACGGTGCTTTTATACACAGAGGGCTACTGCCCAAGGAGTCACGGTGCTTTTAATTTATAAACAGAGGGCTACGGCCCAAGGAGTCATGGTGCTTTTAATTTATAAACAGAGGGCTACTGCCCAAGGAGTCACGGTGCTTGTATACACAGAAACAGACTTACCGAAAATTAGCTCCCTCCTTCTGGGAGGGAGCTGTCGGGCTTACAGAGCAGGGGGCGTGGCGCGGTCAAAGAGGGCCGGACCCAGCAGCGACTAATCATTGGGGGTGGAGCATGGGGGTGTGACAGCATGATCGCATCATCGTGGCTCCGCCCCCTCTTCACAATGCCGATATTAATGGCATTGTGGAGCAGGGGGCAGAGCCACGATGACGCGACTTGCCTGCCTTCACGGGAGCCCCCGATTTTCAGGAGGCTCCCGGCCAAATCGGGAGGGTAGGCAAGTATGCACAGAGGGCTAAGGCCCAAAGAGTCACTGTGCCTGTATACACAGAGGGCTAAGTACAACGGATCATGGTGCTTGTATTGTATACACAGAGGGCTAAGGCCCAAAGAGTCATGGTGCTTGTATACACAGAGGGTTAAGCCCAAGGAGTCATGGTGCTTGTATTGTATACACAGAGGGCAAAGGCCCAAGGAGTCACGGTGCTTGTATACACTGAGGGCTAAGACCCAAGGAGTCATGGTGCTTGTATACACAGAGGGCTAAGCCCAAGTAGTCATGGTGCTTCTATTGTATACACAGAGGGCAAAGGCCTAAGGAGTTATGGTGCTTGTATACACAGTGGGCTACGGCCAAAAAGAGAGTCACAGTATTTGTATAAACAGTGGGCCACGGCCCAAGGAGTCACAGTACTTATATACACAGTAGGGTACAGCCCAAGGAGTCACGGTGCCTGTATACACAGTGGGGTACAGCACCAACAAATATATATATATATATATATTTTTTTTTTTTTTTTACTGTTTAAACTATTAACTTTCTTGAAATTTTCTTTTACTTTTTTTTGTACACACAGCCATTTGTGAGTCTCGACACAGCCACTTTAATCAGCAAAGTATAGCGCAGCATACATCAGCGTGCAATGTGCCCCCTCACACAGTCACTTTGCCAGCACAGCCACTTGTAAGTCTCTGGACACAGGCACTTAATGAGCAGAGTATAGCGCATCATACATCAGCGTCAGTGGCGGTTCTAGGGGCGGGCTAACAGGGCCGTCGCCCGGAGTGCCGGCCCCTAGAGGGCGCCACTGAGTCCCCAGGAGAGAGGCAAAAAAAAATCTGAAAAAAAAAAACAGCGCCGCTTTCCCCCCCGCTAGCCACCGCCACCGCAGGGAGCCTGCATTTGACGGGCGCCGGCTGATATTTGTTATCAGCAGGCACCCGGCTCCCTCCCTGCAGCGGCAGCCAAAAGCCAGAGCTCACTCCTGAGCTCCGGCTTCCGGCAGAGAGCACTATGGGAGGGACGTCATGATGTAATGACGTCTCTCCTATAGATACGTGGTGGAGCCACGGTAGGAACGGACAGCAGCGGACGCAGGAGCGGGACTTAAGGTAAGTATTGTATATGTTTTCTAATTGTTTTGGGGTTTTTCTCAGAAGCACCAGCATGACTATAGGTGGCATGGCTACAGGGGGCATGGCTATATGGGCATGACTATAGGGGGCATTACTACTGGGGGCATGGCTATAGGGGGCATTACTACAATGGGAATTACTACAGGGGGCATGGCTATAGGGGGGCATTACTACTGGGGGCATAGCTATAAGGGGCATTACTACTGGGGGCATGGCTATAAGCGGCAATACTACTGGGGGCATGGCTATAAGGGGCATGGCTATAGGGGGGCATGGGTATAAGGGGCATTACTACTGGGCGCATGGCTATTGGGGGCATTACTACTGGGGGCATGGCTATATGGGGCATTACTACTGGGGGCATGGCTATAAGCAGTATTACTACTGGGGGCATGGCTATAGGGGCATTACTACTGAGGGAAATGGTTATAGGGGGCATTACTACTGGGGGCATGGCTATAGAGGGGCATTACTACTGGGGAATGGCTATAGGGGGGCATTACAACTGGGGGCATTACTACTGGGGGCATGGCTATAGGGGGACATTACTACTGGGGGCATTACAACAGGGGGCATTACTACTGGAGGCACATCTACAGGGGGGCACTACTATAGGGGACATTACCAATGGGGACATTAACACTGTGGACATTACCACTGCGGGCACTACTAATGAGTTTACTGCAGGGGGGGCACCACTACTGCGGTCATTGTGTAAGGGGCACTACTACTGTGGGCATTGTATTAGGGGCACTACTACTGTGGGCCTTGTGTATAAGGGGCACTAATTTGAGTATTGTGTAAAAGGAGCACCACTGTGTGTCATAACATGAATAAGGGACTCCTGTGTTCGAATTGGGGATAATGTATTATAAAGGGCATTACTGTGTGTGGCACAATGTATTATACAGGACATTACTGCGTGTGGCATAATGTATTATACAGGGCATTACTGCATGTGGAATAATGTGTTATACAGGTTATTACTGCGTGTGGTATAATGTGTTATACAGGGCACTACTATTTGTGGCATAATGTGCTATACAGGGCATTACTATTTGAGGCATAATGTGCTATACAGGGCATTACTGCGTGTGGCATAATGTGTTATAAAGGGCATTACTGCGTGTGGCATAATGTGTTATAAAGGGCATTACTGCGTGTAGCATAATGTGTTATACAGGGCATTACTGCATGTGGCATAATGTGTTATACAGGGCATTACTGCGTGTGGCATAATGTGTTATAAAGGCCATTACTGCGTGTGGCATAATGTGTTATACAGGGCATTACTGCGTGTGGCATAATGTGTTATAAAGGCCATTACTGCATGTGGCATAATGTGTTATACAGGGCATTACTGCATGTGGCATAATGTGTTATACAGGGCAATATTGCATGTGGCATAATGTGTTATAAAGGCCATTACTGCGTGTGGCATAATGTGTTATACAGGGCATTACTGCGTGTGGCATAATGTGTTATACAGGGCATTACTGCGTGTGGCATAATATGTTATACAGCGCATTACTTCGTGTGGCATAATGTGTTATACAGGGCATTACTACATGTGGTATAATGTGTTATAAAGGCCATTACTGTGTGTGGCATAATGTGTTATACAGTGCATTACTGCGTGTGGCATAATGTGTTATACAGGGCATTACTGCGTGTGGCATAATGTGTTATACAGGGCATTACTGCGTGTGACATAATGTGTTATACAGGGCATTACTACGTGTGGCATAATGTGTTATAAAGGCCATTACTATGTGTGGCATAATGTGTTATACAGGGCATTACTGCGTGTGGCATAATGTGTTATACAGGGCATTACTGCGTTAGGCATAATGTATTATATAGGGCATTACTGCGTGTGGTATAATGTGTTATACAGGGCATTACTATTTGAGGCATAATGTGCTATACAGGGCATTACTGCGTGTGGCATAATGTGTTATAAAGGGCATTACTGCGTGTGGCATAATGTATTATATAGGGCATTACTGCGTGTGGTATAATGTGTTATACAGGGCATTACTATTTGAGGCATAATGTGTTATACAGGGCATTATTGCGTGTGGCATAATGTGTTATAAAGGGCATTACTGCGTGTGGCATAATGTGTTATACAGGGCATTACTGCGGGTGGCATAATGTGTTATAAAGGGCATTACTGCGTGTGGCATAATGTGTTATAAAGGCCATTACTGCGTGTGCCATAATGTGTTATACAGGGAATTACTGCGTGTGGCATAATGTGTTATACAGGGCATTACTGCGGGTGGCATAATGTGTTATACAGGGCAATACTGCATGTGGCATAATGTGTTATAAAGGCAATTAGTGCGTGTGGCATAATGTGTTATACAGGGCATTACTGCGTGTGGCATAATGTGTTATACAGGGAATTACTGCGTGTGGCATAATGTGTTATACAGGGCATTACTGCGGGTGCCATAATGTGTTATATAGGGCAATACTTCATGTGGCATAATGTGTTATAAAGGCAATTAGTGCGTGTGGCATAATGTGTTATACAGGGCATTACTGCGTGTGGCATAATGTGTTATAAAGGCCATTACTGCATGTGGCATAATGTGTTATAAAGGCCATTACTGCGTGTGGCATAATGTGTTATACAGGGCATTACTGCGTGTGGCATAATGTGTTATACAGGGCATTACTGTGTGTGGCATAATGTGTTATAAAGGGCATTACTGCAGGTGGCATAATGTGTTATACAGGGCATTACTGCGTGTGGCATAATGTGTTTTACAGGGCATTACTGCGTGTGCCATAATGTGTTATACAGGGCATTACTGCGTGTGGCATAATGTGTTATACAGGGCATTACTGCATGTGGCATAATGTGTTATACAGAGCATTACTGCGTGTGGCATAATGTGTTATACAGGGCATTACTGCGTGTGGCATAATGTGTTATACAGGGCATTACTACATGTGGTATAATGTGTTATAAAGGCCATTACTATGTGTGGCATAATGTGTTATACAGGGCATTACTGCATGTGGCATAATGTGTTATACAGGGCATTACTGCGTTAGACATAATGTATTATATAGGGCATTACTGCGTGTGGTATAATGTGTTATACAGGGCAGTACTATTTGTTGCATAATGTGTTATACAGGGCATTACTGCGTGTGGCATAATGTGTTATACAGGGCGTTACTGCGTGTGGCATAATGTGTTATACAGGGCATTACTACGTGTGGCATAATGTGTTATAAAGGCCATTACTGTGTGTGGCATAATGTGTTATACAGGGCATTACTGCGTGCGGCATAATGTGTTATACAGGGCATTACTGCATCTGGCATAATGTATTATATAGGGCATTACTGCGTGTGGTATAATGTGTTATACAGGGCATTACTATTTGAGGCATAATGTGTTATACAGGGCATTACTGCGTGTGGCATAATGTGTTATACAGGGAATTACTGCGTGTGGCATAATGTGTTATACAGGGCATTACTTTGTGTGGCATAATGTGTTATAAAGGGCATTACTGCATGTGGCATAATGTGTTATAAAGGCCATTACTGCGTGTGGCATAATGTGTTATACAGGGCATTACTGCGGGTGGCTTAATGTGTTATACAGGGCATTACTGCGAGTGGCATAATGTGTTATACAGGGCATTACTGCGTGTGCCATAATGTGTTATACAGGGCAATACAGCATGTGGCATAATGTGTTATAAAGGCCATTAGTGCGTGTGGCATAATGTGTTATACAGGGCATTACTGCGTGTGGCATAATGTGATATAAAGGCCATTACTGCGTGTGGCATAATGTGTTATAAAGGCCATTACTGCGTGTGGCATAATGTGTTATACAGGGCATTACTGCGTGTGGCATAATGTGTTATACAGGGCATTACTGCGTGTGGCATAATGTGTTATAAAGGCCATTACTGCGTGTGGCATAATGTGTTATACAGGGCATTACTGCGTGTGGCATAATGAGTTATACAGGGCATTACTGCGTGTGGCATAATGTGTTATACAGGGCATTATTACGTGTGGCATAATGTGTTATAAAGGCCATTACTGTGTGTGGTTTAATGTGTTATAAAGGCCATTACTGCGTGTGGCATAACTGCTTGTGGCATAATGTGTTATACAGGGCATTACTTTGTGTGGCATAATGTGTTATACAGGGCATTACTACATGTGGCATAATGTGTTATAAAGGGCATTACTGTGTGTGGCATAATGTGTTATAAAGGGCATTACTGCATGTGGCATAATGTGTTATAAAGGCCATTACTGTGTGTGGCATAATGTGTTATACAGGCCATTACTGTGTGTGGTATAATGTGTTATACAGGGCATTACCGCGTGTGGCATAATGGGCTCTATTTACTACAATCCGCATATTGAATCCGGATTGTAGTGTGATATTACCGAGTTAATTCGCATTGCGAATTCAGGCAATATCACAGGGATTTACTATAAATCCCTTGCAGGGACAGAGCTTGCGATAAAGGTCTGTCCCTGCGGATCCCATTCGCACTCTAGTCGCGGTATTTTCGGAAAAAATACCGCGACTAAGAGCCCGCGCATGCGCCGACCGACCACCGCTACTACCCCCCCACCGACGCTAAGCCCCGCCCCCAGTGCTAAGCCCCGCCCCTCGCGGACCCCCGCGACCCCCCCCTCCCCATCCCGCGACCTCCCCTCCCTTCATTAGACTTACCTGCATCCTCCTGGCCTCCGGTGATCTTCTCCGGGCTTCCCGATCAGGTGATCTCCCATACTGCACTGGGGCCCGATCACCTGATGACCGGGCCCCAGTGCACTGTGGGAGACCAGCTGACCGGAGTGGAGCCATCACCGGAAGCCTGATCACCGGTCCCTGGAGTCAGGTAAGTAAAAAAAAAATGTTTAATTTTTTTTTTTCTTTTTTTTACAGCAATCAGCTTGCGGTCTGCTTAGACCATATAGTTGATTACTGGTACCGGCTCCCGCCTCTGTTCTCCCCGTTAGAGCAGAGTGGGAGCCCGGTAACCGGGGGAGACCCTGGATAACGCCACCTCCAGGTGGCGTTATTATCACAGGGCTTCCCCCGGTATTTTTTTACAATTTATTTTTAGTAACTGTGGTCGGATCACATTTCCCATTACAGTTATGGGAAATGCGATCTGCTTTACTAAAAATAAGTGATACTGGGGGTTGGAGTAGAATTTTACTAATTCTACTCCAATTGCCCTGTAATAACTACAGGTGAAACTAAAATAATGTGAAAAGGGTGTGAAAACACCCTTTTTCACTTTATTTTAGTAAAAATAATGGGCCTGATTCAGACCCGTTCGCTATTTGCGGTCGTTCGTTCAAAAACAAGGGGTGGCTATTCAAATGATCCGTTCGCAAATTGCAGTCTGTTCACACCTCTAAGTCTGAACGAGCGAGCAAAACATACGCTCGTTTATTTGTTAAAAACGCCCCCTGGCCGCTCGCACCATACGTCATGTCCGCTATTTATTAGATTAATCGAGTACATCGACCAGCGTATGAACTGCTCGCTATTCTTGTGGTTGGTTTTTTCAACCAGTATTTTGCGAGCAGTTCTGAGTTAAAAAAAACCAAGTGACGTGGTCAATGACGCTGCTGGATTAATTATGCACTCCCTTAAAACGCCCGTTTTGACCTTTAAGCACGCCTGCGTTCGGATCTCCACTCCCCATTTTCAAGCACCTTCCCCTGTTACCACCCACATACGCCTCATTCTGTCACTCAAAATAGCAGGCATTCGCTATATTGCGAGCACATGAATTTCGGCCGCACTGACTGGTTCGCGCATGCGTATAACGATCCGTACGCATGCGCAGATGTGCGAACATCGCTCGGAACGAGCGTACTGCCGCTAGCGAGTGGCTCTGAATGAGGACCAATGTTAATAAATAGAGCCCAATGTGTTATAAAGGCCATTACTGCGTGTGGCATAATGTGTTATACAGGGCATTACTGCGTGTGGCATAATGTTTTATACAGGACATTACTGCATGTGGCATAATGTGTTATACAGGGCATTACTGCATGTAGCATAATGTGTTATACAGGGGATTACTGCGTGTGGCATAATGTGTTATAAAGGCCATTACTGCGTGTGGCATAATGTGTTATACAGGGCATTACTGCGTGTGGCATAATGTGTTATAAAGGGCATTACTGCATGTGGCATAATGTGTTATACTGTGCCCCCTCACACAGTCACTTTACCAGCACAGCCACTTGTGAGTCTCTGTACACAGCCACTTAATCAGCAGAGTATAGCACAGCATACATCAGCGTGCACTGTGCCCCCTCACACAGTCACACAGTGCGCAGCGTAGGAGTGAGATGACGCTGAGTCCCGGTCTCGGCGCCTTATGTAGAGGCAAACTCTCATGAGAATACGACGTCAGGAGGATGACGTTCGCCTCGCAGAGGGATCCGAGTCAGGAGGGAACACCCGAGTCGCGGCTCGGGTGTTCCCGCCTGACTCGGATCCCTGCTGTTCGGAGCGGTTCGGATACCACAGAAGCCGAACCGCTCATCCCTAGAAGTAATGTGAGCACTCCTAATCTTTTTAGAAAGTTGTCTCTCATGCCCACGACCACGATACACAGAAAACTTAGGCTAATTATAAGCGCCCAGTTCCCGCCAAGTTGCACACATTTAGCTGCAAGTGGAGATCTGGCTGACTCCCGTGTGACTCTGATACATACATGCACATGCGCAGTGCCGAAAATTGCAGATGTGGCTGCTTTGCATGCGGCTCTATATCAGGCACTAGTTTGCATAAGCATCTCCTGAAACAGGAAGTAGGAGCAGGGCCGGATTAAGGACCATGTGGGTCTGGGGCTGAAAATGTTCAGAAGTCTAGAAGAGAAGCTGAGGAGCTGTGACCAGTGCTGTACACCCCCAACACTATCAGCCCCAGTGTCTCCCTAAATATGTAAAAGTATAAAAATTGCATAATTTCTTGAGGAAAACAGAAATACAATTTCTAATATTTAGGATTTATGGCTGACCGTGTGGCCAGCTGGTGGCTGATCATCATCGTACTGTCTTGATGGTGGGCCTATTTTTTATGTGAAGGCCTGGAGATGTAGCTCCATCTGCCTCATTGTTAATCTGGCCCTAGGCCAGCATCTGAACATGCAGACATACAAAGAGCAGATGTGTGAGTGTCATCCTTTAGGTCCTGTTTTTATTCCTTTTTTTTTTACTTCACAGGCTCCCTCCTTCCCTCACACATATAAGGGCCTATTCGTCATCACTTGAACATTTTCACCTGCAATTGTAGAAATTAAGTTATCGGGCCATTCATGAAGAAGGTAAAGCAGGAGATATCACAGATATCTCCTACTTACCTTTCTCTCGCGGAATGGCCCGCTGGCCCTATACACTGATATGACAGATATCTCCCGCTAACCTTCCTCTCCCGGATTGGCCCGCTGTCCCCATAAACTAGTATCACAGATATCTCCTGCTTACCTTCCTCTCCCGGAATGGCCTGCTGTCCCCATACACTAGTGTCACAGATATCTCCTGCTTACCTTCCTCTCGCGGAATGGCCCGCTGTCCCCATACACTAGTATCACAGATATCTCCTGCTACCCTTCCTCTCCCGGATTGGCCTGCTGTCCCTATACACTAGTATCACAGATATCTCCTGCTTACCTTTTTCTCCCAGAATGGCCTGCTGCCCCATACACTAGCATCACAGATATCTCCTGCTTACCTTCCTCTCCCGGATTGGCCCGCTGTCCCCATACACTAGTATCACAGATATCTCCTGCTTACATTTCTCTCCCGGATTGGCCCACTGTCCCCATACACTAGTATCACAGATATCTCCTGATTACCTTTCTCTCCTGGAATGGCCTGCTGTTCTGTTCCCATACACTATTTTCACAGATAACTCCTGCTTACCTTTCTCTCCCGGAATGGTCTGCTGTTCCCACACACTAGTATCACAGATATCTCCTGCTAACCTTTCTCTCCCGGATTGGCCTGCTGTCCCCATACACTAGTATCACAGATATCTCCTGCTTACCTTTCTCTCCCGGATTGGCCCACTGTCCCCATACACTAGTATCACAGATATCTCATGCTTACCTTCCTCTCCCGGAATGGCCTGCTGTCCCCATACACTAGTATCACAGATATCTCCTGCTTACCTTCCTCTCCTGAAAAGGCCCGATGTCCCCATACACTAGATTACAGATATCTCCTACTTACCTTTCCCTCCCGGAATGGCCCTCATTGTTAATCTGGCCCTAGGCGAGCATCTGAACATGCAGACATACAATGAGCAGATGTGTGAGTGTCATCCTTTAGGTCCTGTTTTTATTCCTTTTTTTTTTACTTCACAGCCTCCCTCCTTCCCTCACACATATAAGGGCCTATTCATCATCACTTTTTTTTCACCTGCAATTGTAGAAA
Source organism: Taudactylus pleione (assembly GCA_031769625.1). Lineage (NCBI taxonomy): Eukaryota > Metazoa > Chordata > Amphibia > Anura > Myobatrachidae > Taudactylus > Taudactylus pleione. The sequence continues at coordinate 1,112,247 of JAUIMM010000033.1, read as the reverse complement.
TTAAGTTATCGGGCCATTCATGAAGAAGGTAAAGCAGGAGATATCACAGATATCTCCTACTTACCTTTCTCTCCCGGAATGCCCGCTGTCCCTATACACTGATATGACAGATATCTCCTGCTAACCTTCCTCTCCCGGAAAAGCTTGCTGTTCCCATACACTAGTATCACAGACATCTCCTACTTACCTTCCTCTCCCGGATTGGCCCGCTGTCCCCATACACTAGTATCACACATATCTCCTACTTACCTTTCTCTCCCGGAAAAGCTTGCTGTTCCCATACACTAGTATCACAGATATCTCCTACTTACCTTCCTCTCCCGGAATGGCTCGCTGTCCCCATACACTATTATCACAGATATCTCCTGCTTAGCTTCCTATCGTGGAATGGCACGCTGTCCCCATACACTAGTATCACAGATATCTCCTGCTTACCTTCCTTTCATGGAATGGCCCGTTCTCCCCATACTCTAGTATCACAGATATCTCCTACTTACCTTCCTCTCCCAGAATGGCCCGCTGTCCCCATACACTAGTATCACAGATATCTCCTGCTTACCTTCCTATCGTGGAATGGCCCGCTGTCCCCATACACTAGTATCACAGATATCTCCTGCTTACCTTCCTTTCATGGAATGGCCCGTTCTCCCCATACTCTAGTATCACAGATATCTCCTACTTACCTTCCTCTCCCGAAATGGCCCGCTGTCCCCATACACTAGTATGGCAACAGAATTAATCAAGCTCCAAAAATACAATATTTTCGGAGCTTGACTACGGGATGGCGTTTGCTACCGCTCGTGGCTCGCAACCTGCTCCTTCCCTATGGGAAAGAAGGAGTCCCGGGTTGCGAAGAGGGATCTGTCCACCCCTTTCCGGCTCCTTTCAACGGACGGTCGAGGCTTAGTGCACATGCGTAACATCTGGGTCACGCATGAGCACTAATGTCTCTGCTCTGAAAGGAGCAGTGAAGCGTTTCGGGGAGACAGCTGATTTTCAGACCAGAGTTGGTATGCTGATTTTCGAGCCGGACCCCGATAATTAACATGATGAATACACCCCCTTATCCTATTTATGTGGCCTTGTAGCCCTAACCTGAGATACCTTTGGAACTCTCTCCCTCTCCCTATCAGACCCTCCACCTCTTCACAATCCTTCAAACGGACTCTCAAGAACCACTACTTCATCAAAGTCTTCCAGCTCCCATCCTAACTTGCTGATTCGTGCTCCTTCCTCCCTGTTTACCCCATCTTTGTCAAACCTGTTTATCTGTCCCTCCCCTTTAGAATGTAAGTTCTTATGAGCAGGGCCTCTACCCTCTTGTGCTTCTCCTTACTTTACTTTCTTCTACTTCTTACCCCCCACCAGGGCACCTAACACTTGGTTGCATATGCTCTGTTGCATATCTAGGTATTATGGTCATTAGTGTAACAATGTATATTATCCTTGTCCTTGTCCTTGTCCTATATTGTACTGTAAGTCACTTGTCAAATTATTTCTTTATGTACTTTGTAAGGCGCTGCGGAACACTTGTGGCGCCATATAAATAAAGGATAATAATAATAATATGTGTCTCACTTCTGAGTCAAAAATTCATTAAATTAACTTTTAAACCAGCTGTGTGTGTTTTGTTTTGGGTAACAAAGACGTTCTGCGGCGGAATTCTGTTGTCTTTGTAAACAGTAAGATTACTTTATATCTATCCTGTAAGATGTCACATCTGCAAGTTCATTTTTTTTTCTACCTAGATCCACAATAACTCTGTTACAGTGGTCTACAGAAAAGTGGTCTGAGAACAATATATCTGCTATCAGGCAAGCTGTGCATGTAAATTAAAAACAGATTGTGGTGCTGGGTGAATTTGCCAAAAGCGTTAACCTGTTCTTGTCCACAAAGCACGATGCAAGTGTGGGAGGGCGCCATAGAACTCAGGCTCACGGCAATGGAGGGGTTATGAGCTGGAAACAGGCCAGTCTCTCGGGACAGGACAGCACCGGGATAATAAGGATGTTAGCCAAGAAAGAGGAACTCTGTTACTTTACTAGAGAGAATAGTCAGGGAAAGGACATGATGATCTATTCTGCTCCACATGGGTGTAACACGAATGGATGTTATCTGAGGACTGTACTGTATGCAAAAAGTAGATTTTCAAATGAATGTATTAAAAAGTATTAGTGTATACTATATTTGTAGTTGTGTGGAGTTGGGCATCCGGTTAGAAGGTCTACAGTAGTCATGTTGCCAGTCATAATGTCAACATTAGAATGTCGACATGGTTCAAACTGTCAACATCCTAAGAAAGTGGACACTTTTACAGTGGCGACAGCAGAACTGTCGCCATGTTTCATGTCGACATGCTGAGGATGCTGACGGTTAGGGTTAGGCACCGACGAGAGGGTTAGGGTACAGCTGCGGGGGGGAGGTTAGGGTTGGGCTGTGGGGGGGATTAGGGTTAGGCACTAGGCACAGTTTGACTATGTCGACATTCTCTTGTCGACATAACTGTAGGCAAATCTTACCACACCCTGGAGCTGTGCTGTAAGATCCCACTGCATGGCTTCAGTATGCTATTTGTCTGAATGTAGAATTATATGGAAGGAATAGTGGGTCTGATTTATCATGGATTGCTATTGCGATTGCACCTCCGTCATCGCACAATTGTCTGGTGCGAAAATATGCTAATGACTGCAATCGCAATTCCGTTGCACTTGCCAACATAGAGACGCCCACTGCCTCCCACTACCGCTATCTCACATCCGTAATACCTTGCAAAGCTCCATAAACACCGGTAACATCGAGTACCATCAGCTCCTCATGCAGAATTACAGCAGCCCTGACCTTACTTAGCAATTGCTAACCTCGTTGCACGCAGTAAGTACTCAGGCTGTGTATGCCATCGCACTGAATATATGCACGCCCATGCAACGGTGTTCAATCGGTCAGGCACGCCTGCGTTTCTCCGACCACCTCACCCATCACCACCCCAAACGCTCACTGCCTGTCAATCACTCTGCGGTGGCTCTGCGTGTTCTCCGTGATCACAGTGCGTTTGCAGTGGTCCCTAGCATGGGGCTTCTTCAGTAGTGCCACTACCTCAGAAAGGATTCTCCTGTGTGCACATTTGTTGTGGATCTAAAACTACAATTGGAAAACTATTCTTTGCATGAATTTGCGGAGTATTTTTCTCAATCTGATATGCTGTAATTTTTGTCCACATTTGGAAGGATGTTCCCCTTATGAATTCATGGAATATTTGTCCAATGTATCGTTTACCAATTTTTGATTGTACCACTGAAGAAGTCCCATGCTAGGGACGAAATGCGTAGGGTCTGTTTTTGGTGCCGTAGTCCATCAGCCGAACAGTGAGGGTTCCTACCATTGAGCTCCAACCCTTAGAGGTGATGGTGTGAATACATCTGCCCCACCAAGGCATTGGATATCGGCAACCATTTTTATTTGATGTAAAAAAAAATTTTTTATATATTGAAAACAATTTTTTATCAAGAATAAACAAAGTGATATTCTACTAACAAGGGGCCATTTGGCCAAGTTTTGGGTGATTTTTGGTGACAGGGTCTAATTCCAGGAAACTACAGCTCACCCACGTAAGGGGCATCTTCTGAGCTGCACAAGAATCAACCTCTCTTAAAGGTCCTAGGAACCAGAATATATCAAAGAAAGACATCTCACCTCATTAAGAGACTTTCTGACTAATTGAGTGTCAAAGATACAGTTTTTAATTTTGCACCTATTTAGCGCCCTCAAATCTTTTTTATTGTGTATATATATATATCTATATATTATATATACATACATATATATAAGCAATTGCAGAGGTGGCACTCAAAACGACTTGCAAAAAAGACAATGACCGCTGGTAATTTCAGTAATCAACGTTTCAATGCCTATAGCATTTTCATCAGGATATCCTGATGAAAATGCTATAGGCATTGAAACGTTGATTACTGAAATTACCAGCGGTCATTGTCTTTTTTGCAAGTCGTTTTGAGTGCCACCTCTGCAATTGTTAATTTAGCTCTTCCCCTGCTCGAGGGGCTCATTTAGGAGGGCACCGAACGCTGATGTGATTTTATTAGCAAAGGAGTGCCAGCTTCTTGTTTTCTTCTATATAGAGGGGCGCCGAGAGGGGGGAGGAGCAGGTACAAATTACCTGGGCCCAGGCTTGCTGGAGGGGCCCGGCGGGGGCCCTGGTCCGGCACTGCCTCCCCTCCCACCTACATCACAGCAGCCCAGCGCATGCTGCTGTGTGCTGGGCTGCAGTGGGAGACTGCACGCAGTTGCTAAGCGCCCCCCATTGGCTGTGCACTGGTCCGAGGGGCTCACGGAGCCCCCCGAAGCGGCACTGCTAAAAACTTTTCCCCCCCATGTTTTTCTAAGGGGGCGTGGCCATGCCACTCACGATTAGGCCACGCCCCCTGTCACCTGGGCCCGACGCAGCTCTTTGCGGCCCTGTCTATATACATATATATATATATATATATATATATACATACATACTTTTTTTTTATACTTAAGTAGGTGCTTTTATAATTTTATGTTACTTCGGCAGGAATTATAGAAACAATATTCACATGGTCTATTTATTGCTCATTACATCAGGCTGCTACTTTGGCATTTTTCCTTTTGTTGTATTTATTTATTGGTGAGTGTTTTATGCCGTTATGGCAGGAATTCCACCTGCTGGCCGGTATTGGGTTATATTTAGCGAAACGGTCCCTCTTTGCAATTTTTAGGAGCATACTGTTACTTGGCAGGACTGAGTTCACTGTACCTTTCTTCCAGAGTCCAGTCACTCTCTTGGGGTGCCTATTCACCATCGGGGACCATAACCCCTAACCCTCCCCCTGAAATCGCAACTGCGACTCTAGTCCTGATTCAGCAATGGAGTCAGTATCTCATTAGTTGCATCTTTGGACACAGCTACTGCGCTAAAATATGCTAATGCTTTCAGGAGGTGACTGAAGAGAAAATACACCACCATCTGGCATCGCAGATCCGAGTGCTGTGTCCGAAGACACAACATCGGGTCAACATTGTGACCATCGGACGGGTTGTTTGTAATATTGGCCATTTGAGTAAGCTGTAGCTCACTCAGACTGACCGCATTCCGCCGCTTACGAGGCCAGGATATCTGTGTCCTCCGACGCAGCAGGCCTGCGACACCCCTGCCCCCAAACAGCCGCAGAACCTCAAGAATCGGAGATATATGTATACCATCAGGTTTACGTACAACTATGTGCCATATTCAATTTGAGGCGAAAACCCATTATCGGCGATAAATTATTGCTGATGACGTCATTTTCGCCTATTGCCATTATCCCTGTATTCAATTACAAAGACTTTTCGACGGTGCAAAAAGTCAATGTAAAACAACGGGGATAAGTTTTCTTCAGCCTTTTTCTGGCGAAAAAAAGTACAGAATTGGGGTTTAGGGGTGCAGGCTTAAAAAAAATAGCCTGCACCCCTGGGAATGCCCCCTAAAACCGATGTGTGTAAAAAATTAAAAAAAAAAAAAAAATAGAGAAATTAAATCCAGAGGGGTTCCAAAGTATGCGGCAGGTGTTTTCTTCAATGCGGGTAGTAGCGTCAGGTGCATTTGTGAAGAATTTTTTAAAATAATTTTAGTGACTTAAAAATATGCTTGCATCCATTTTCATGTACCCCAAATTTGATGGGCATAGTTACTTTTCCCCCAAAAATAGCTAAATGCTCTTCCGCATCATCTTCTTCAAAGCCGCAGTTATGCACCAGCTGCGGCTATTTAAAAACCCGACTTCCCTTCAGCAGGCAAAAACAGGGGTACCCATAGTGATCCCCTATGTCTGGACATCTTTAGGGGGGGCCAATGAGGATTTCCCAAAAATTCCCGTTTTTTTCGCTGCTTCAAGTTTCGCCGGTTCCCGTTTCCGCATCCTTTCAAATTGAATACGGGGAATATCGGGCACGCGCGCGATACTTTTCTGCCTGGAAAACAGGCGGAGGAGGCGAAAAGTCCAGCAGGCGAAAAGTCTGGACTTTTCGCCTCAAATTGAATACGGGCCTATAAATCAGGCCCTCTGTATGGACACAATCGGGACACGTGCTACTTAGACTTATGTGCAATAGCAAAAAATCTTTTTACTACGTCTGGCATCGGCGTGTACATGCGTACACCTATATAATAGGCCTTCTGTCTAATCTTTGGGCTTGTACCAGGGGCGTATTAAGAGTGGAGGGGGCCCGAGTGCATTCCCCTTCCGGGGCCCCTTCCTCTCTTCCCGGTGGCCATCTGCGGACTGACGCGGCTGACCGGTGACTGCATCATCAGTAGACTCTGGGCACCAGTCTGTGCCCAGAGTCTACTGCACATGCGCAGGGAAAATGGTGCGGCTGCCATTTTCCCGGCGAGTTCCTCACTGCGCATGTGCAAAATGCCAGAAAAATGGGCGCGGCGGACATTTTCCGGTGTTTTGTGCAGGACTGAGACACCTGACGCGGTGTGCAGGGTGTGCGGTGCGGGCCACCCCTGGGCCCAGGAGCCCGTTTGCACCGCACACCCTGCACCCATTATAGATTCTCACACTTACTGTTTGTGATTTCTTCTCGGCTGCTGCCTATCTCAGATTCTAACCAATTAACGGAAAAGCTTTTCCTCTGCGCTCCGGATACACGGCACACTGGCTCTGCTGTACTATTCTGCGCTGTCCATCTTCAAACAGCTGACACTCTCTGCTCCCCGCAGTCAGTCTCACATACTCCGCGGCGTCTCACCGCTGAGCTACTTTCCCACCAGACCTCCAAATGCCTTCTGGGAGATGTAGGTCAGAGAGGCCAAGACACTAAATCCAGCACATTAGGCCACGGCGCTCCTGCGCATGTGCGAACGTCCCATTCTCATACAGACTCTCAGTATAGATTTAAGTGATTGTCTCTGGTATGGCGTGGCACCAAACACAAAAGATGCTTAAAGTAATACTGCGATCTCAGCAGGGTATCCAGTCAGATGGCCAACAGTAGCCATGTTGATATTCACAATGTCTACACCAAAATGTCGACATGATCCACGTGTTGACAAGCGCCATGTTGACATTCTCAGAATGTCAACATGCTCACAATTTTGGCATCTGAAATGTACCATGTGAAATGTAGACATTCTGAGGATGCCGATGGCTAGGGTCAGTCTGCATGGGGAGGGTAAGGTTAGGCTGCAGGAGGGAAGGTTAGGCTTAGGCTGCAGGGGGAGGTTAGGTTTAGGCTGCAGGAGGGAGGTTAGGGTTAGGCTACAGGAGGGGAAATTAGGGTTAGGCTGCAGGGGGAGGTTAGGGTTAGGCTGCAGGAGGGAAGGTTAGTGTTAGGCTGCAGGAGGGGAAGTTAGGGTTAGACTGCAGGGGGACATTAGGGTTAGGCTGCAGTGGGAGGTAAGGGTTAGGCTGCAGGAGGGGAGGTTAGGGTTATGCTGCAGGGGGAGGTTAGGGTTAGGCTGCAGTGGGAGGTTAGGGTTAGGCTGCAGGAGGGGAGGTTAGGGTTAGGAGGGGAAGTTAGGGTTAGGCTGCAGGGGGAGGTTAGGGTTAGGCTGCAGTGGGAGGTTAGGGTTAGGCTGCAGGGGGAGGTTAGGGTTAGGCTGCAGGAGGGAAGATTAGGGTTAGGCTGCAGGAGGGGAGCTTAGATTTACGCTACAGGGGGAGGTTAGGGTTAGGCTGCTGGACGGGAGGTTAGGGTTAGGCTACAGGGGGAGGTTAGGGTTAGGCTACAGGGGAAGGTTATGGTTAGGCTACAGGGGGAGGTTAGGGTTAGGCTACAGGGGAAGGTTATGGTTAGGCTACAGGGGGAGGTTAGGGTTAGGCTACAGGGGGAGTTTATAGTTAGGCTACAGTGGGAGGTTAGGGTCTGCAGGGGGATTTAAGGGTTAGGATACGGGGGATGGAGGTTAGGGCTATGCACTAGAGGGAGGGTTAGGGTAGGGATAGGGGTAGAATACTCAACGGAACGTCACTGCTTCTCACATTACTGCCAAGACCCAGAAGAAGATGCTGGAGCACTACTGCCACTACCACTAGACCACAGGTGGCCCACGGAGCCATTCCCCTTGGCCCGCCGATGGTTACTGTAGTACAGACCGCACTAAATGCAGTCTGCATTACAGACAGAAACAAATACACTGCCGTGGATGCCGGCAGCAGTGTGTTTGTTTCATACATACTTATTTAACGCAGTACTATAATCAACGTTTTGAAGTAACACTGACAGAGTGGCTTTTGGTTTAAATAAGTAAACGGCAGAGCAAAGCCGGGTGCCGGTCCCAGTAATCAGCTGTGTGGTCTAAACAGAACGCAAGCTGATTACTGTAAAAAAAAGAAAAAAAAATTGTCAAAATTTTTTTTTACTTACCTGACTCCGGGGACCAGTGATCAGGGCTCCGGTGATGACTCCCCCCGGTCAGCTGGTTTCCCATAGTGCACTGCGGCCCGGTATTCAGGTGATCGGGTCCCAGTGCAGTTTGGGATATCACCTGACCGGACACATGGCGGACATCATCGGAGGCCCGGATAATGCAGGTAAGTGCTATTAAGGGAGTGGGGGTCGTGGGGGGGTCTGCGATCGAGGGGGTGGGGCTTAGCGACGGGGGCGGAGCTTAGCACCGGGGGGGTAGCAGCGGCCGGTCGGCGCATGAGCGGGCACTTTGTCACAGTATTTTTTGCAAAAATACCGTGACTAGTGTGCGGATGGGATTCACAGGGACAGAGCTTTCTTGCAAGCTCTGTCCCTACAAGGGATTTGTAGTAAATCCCTGTGATATTGCCTGAATTCGCAATGCGAATTCATTTGATAATATCACACTACAATCTGCATTCAATATGCGGATTGTAGTAAATAAAGCCCCAAATGAGTATGCATATTCTATACCCTCTCAGTGGCAGCATGCTAATGGAAATAGTCCGTAATGAAAACTAAACAATATAAATATAAGCAAACGCACTTGCTATAATGCTCTCAGTATTTACATAGCTCCCCTCATGGGTTTATAATGTATAGGGGCCTATTCATCAACACTAAAATAACGTTTTTAAGGACATTTTCCTTAAATAACGTTATTTTGGCATTCATGAACAGACTTAGCACAGGAGATATCACAGATATCTCCTTGCTAAGTTCCCCTGCGTTAATTTCAACACTCCCCATACATTTGTATGGGGATGTGGAAATTGTGGTATTCATCAAATTCCGAAAATTATGAATTTTCGGAATTTGATGCAGTTACTATTCGCCACTGTGAGGTGGCGAATAGCAGAATCGACTTACCTGTATCCGCGTGTTCAGGTCCCCCGACGAGTCCCTCCGGCGCTCTGCTCCGTCCTCAGGCTCCGGAGGCTGGTCTGTCATGTGTGCTCCCCAGCAGAGCACAAGAAAGTTTATTTAAAAAAAAAAAAAAAAACAGTTTTTTTTTTTTTCTAATCTGTCATGTGGTCTGCTGGGAAACCACATGACAGACCAGCAGGACGGAGCCGGAGGCTGGTGCGCGGACAGGTAAGTCGGGGGGGGGGTAGGTGAGCGGAGGGGGGTGGGGGGGGGGTCGGGGGGGGTACACAAACTTAACGCATCTGTAGTTAGTGCTGCGCATGCGCTGGTTTTACAGATGTAACAGCGCATGCGCAGCACTGTTTCCAGATGCGATAAGGTAGTGTAGAGAGGAAAAAGTATCTATTTCCCGAAAAGCTGTCATCGCAAAAATGACAGCTTTTCGGAATAGATACTTATGGAGAGGTGGAATGATGACTTCCACCTATAATTAGCTAGAACTCCATGCGAGTTCTAAACCTAATTATCTCTAGAGAATTTTTAGGTTTAATGAATAGGCCCCATAGTCAGATAGAAGCATAGATATTTTTTTATTTCCTCACACACCCTATTTGTTGCTGATCAATCTTTATTCCTACTGCATGGATGTTTGCAGAATGTTATTTGGTCACCATACTAATATATATGTATGATATAGTATCCTAAACACACTGAACTTATCATTTATATCATCTTATTTTATCCCCATCTATAAGGGTATTTGCTACACTTAATTAGTAGCATAATTCGCCTACCATCTGATTTAACCCATGAAATTGATTGTATACCCATCAGGGGTTATTATGATATTCTCCATTTGTTATATATGGGGTGTATTGGTACTGCGAAAATTGATTAGTCTACAAACACATACATACACATGATAAAATCATATATTTGAAATAAGTGACATGTCGTCCTGTTAACATTTAGGCAATATCAATTCATGCCTTCATATATATATATACTATACAGAAATATATTCACACCATGATTTTCAGGCAAATACCAATGGGTGTGTTCTGATATCCATCAAGAACCAGCTTCATGACAAGCAGGAGAGTTGTCAGACTCCCTGCAGAGCATGTTTTCTGCTACTTCGTAATTTTTCTTACTTTGAGAACTAGATGTACAAATATCTGACCAACCTACATTTCTCACGGCCTCTGTACATATCTACTTATGTTATGCTATGTGGACATACACGTACAACATAGTACATAGTACTATAATCAATGTTTGAAATAATACTGACAGAGTGGCATTTGGTTTAAATAATTATTTATTACAATATATTAAATAAATAATAATATATAGATATCCGGGGGGTGTGGCTTGGCTGGCACTAAGAGCAGTCTCGCTCTTATTAAGCTCCTGCAGCCTTGTCACTGAAGGGCACTTTTGAGGGGTTTCCCTACCCCCAGTCACGCTAAGTGCCCCTATTCTGTAGGCTAACCTTGGGGCGTCACTGTGCCGCAATCAGATTCACCCCCGGTGGGGCCCCGCATTTGGGCCTTATCCCTTGTTAAAGCCGCGGCCTCAAGTGGAGGGCTGTCCCCACTGGATCGGTCTCCAGTTAAAGTTGGACCCAGACCGCTCTGTGGGCCTGATTCAGACCCGTGCGCGAGCCCCGTAGCGAGTGAGACCGTCACTCGCTCTGGAGCTTGCAGCAAAATGGGGTGGCTGTCGATGTTGATCGACAGCTCGCCCCGTTTTGTAGGTGGGTAAGGGGGGGTGGCTGAACAAACGGAGGCGTTTGTGGGTGTCCCGCTTGTGGGTGTCCCTACTGACATCACTCGTGATGTCAGTAGTGGACTTCTGGCTCTATTAGAGCTGGAAGTCCACACAGCATTGCGAGTGCTGAGACCCTACCTTAGGTTCTCCTCGCAATGCCGATGGTCGCGATAATCACGACCATCTCCTGCCCACTTGCACTAGCTGTGGGTGGGCACCCACAGCTTAGCAAGCGGACAGGAAAAAAAAATACTCCCCACCCTGATTGAGCGTGCGCTCGCAAATAGCAAGCGACTCTGAAGCAGGCCCTGTGTCTCAACCTAGGAGTGCTGGCTTTGCATCCCGATTTCCTACACATACCGGGGCTGAAGAGTGTGTGCTGTGCGCCTGGTGGCCGGCTCTCAGGGGACGCCTGCTGTGTGGGCAACACTCTGGCTCCCTCACACCCCTCCCCCCAAGCTGCTGCTGCCGTACTGCACGGCTGCTTGTGTGGTCGCGGCAGGTCCCGGCTCCACCTGTTCTTTCCCCCGCTGTGCTGCTGCATACTCTGGCATCCTACTATAGGGTCCTCACTTTATATACGCACTTGGTGCTCCGGGGAGCCTATCATCTCGTTGCACCACAAATACTGTAGGAATAAGGGTGAGAGGCTGGCCCCGATGCTCTGTACTTCCTGGCTATACAGCTGTGCAGCTCTCCAACTCCAGCACCTACCAACCTGCTTGTGGCCAAGGGTATCTGTACATCTCCCGACCTTTTACATCTCCCCACAGGAGGTCCACAGACCCTTTCTCTGGTATCACCGGGGCTAGGCTTAGGCCCCCAACATACAGTGCCACTATCCTGGCCGCCTATGTCCAACATCCCATTACTTATATTCTGACCCCCTACTGATGTCCTGCTAGGGAGCGGTCCATCAGTCCTCTGGGTGTTCCCCTTTAGCTCCTGAAGCAAATACCAGCCCTTCCATCTTGAGAGATCCCACTCTTTCATGGCTTTGCAATCCCGAAGTGTCGGGTGCATCCCAAGGGGTACATTTCCCTCCTGTGATACTTTCCTGGACCCTCTATTCCATGCAGAAGTCTACTGCCAAAACACCTAGGCAAGGAGGTGGCGACATCTTGCAACATTTTATCAGGGGCACAAAATCCAGTTTGCAAAGGAGTAGCCCCTCTCCACCCCGGATTACTATGGATAAAGTTGATTCTCCACCTCCGGCTCCTTACACAAAGGAAGATATTCTGGTTCTCTGTTCCTTAATCACGGATTTCAAGAATTCCCTGGATTAAGCCGTGGCATCCATTAAATCTGACATCTCCTCTCTTGCCACTCGAACATCCAAGCTAGAATCTCGTCAAGATAATTTTCAGAAAGCACTCAATGATACAAGTAGGGATCTGGACCACATAGTCACTGAACTCTCAGATCTTCACACCAAAAATGAGGACTTGGAGAATAGGGAGCGCAGAAACAATATCCTCATACGATGCATCCCAGAGTCCGTTACTGTGGAGGCCTTGGAACCCTATCTACATAACCTCTTCTCATTCCTCTTGCCAGACCTTGGACCTCGGAAGCTCCTTTTGGAAAGGGCGCATCGCACTCTACGACCTAAACCCAAGGATAGTGAACCTCCCCGGGATGTAGTAATTCGTTTCCTCAGCTACAAGGACAAGGAACTAGTCCTCACTCCCACCAGGGGCAAACCATACGTCCTCTATGACAGGGCTAAACTACAATTCTACCAGGACTTAGCTCCTCTAACCATTGCTAAACGTAGAGACTTCCGAGATCTAACCAAAGCACTTTGTGTTCGTGGCATCAGGTACCGATGGGGATTCCCCTTTAAACTCATTGTGGACTTGAATGGCAAGACCATCCTAATTCGAGATATCCGAGAATACAAAGATCTACTTACCCACCTGGAAGAATCTGGCCCTCCCCCTGGTGGAATGTCTTCGCATCGTGAGTGGCCCATTCTATCGGCCTCAAGAATTTATGTTAGTGATTTATATCTGCATAATGTCCCTTTCTATAGACTCTTAGTTCATTACTTTATAAGATCACACTGTGTAAGATCACCCTAATTAGTCTAAATTTTTCACATATTGATTTTCTACGGTTACATCTTCTAGGGTGCATGTTTTATAATACCTTGATTATAGTATTCCCAGTATATTGTTATCCATGTTCCTATTTTCATGTTATGTATACTATTTACGCTAAAGTTGTTGGATCTCTGCTGAAGGGTTCTACTGGTTCATCCATGTTTGTGATATGTTTCTCACCACCTTCATTATATTTACAATCCTCTAGTATGTATGGACCTGTTCTACCTTGATTACCTGCATGTACTTAAATTGGTTTATTTTTTTAATTATTTTTAGGTTTATTATTTATCTCGTGGTGTGCTTTGTTATTCCAAAAATATATTGTATGTTTTTTGTCTGTTTACTGTTTAGGGATATTGTGTAGAGATGATGCTTTTCTAATCCTCCTTTGAGTTACGTACCCTAGATGTCTATATTTTTCGACTCACTTCGGCTACTAAATATTTGCCCTCATCCCCCCAACCTATCTCTTTTGAAGCTCTCAACGTACATATCTCCTCTTTCCTCATTCCCCTTTACACCCAGGGGACTCCCCTCCCACTCCTATCAGTCCCTTTTCCTGACTCTTACACTGCCTCCCTTTCCTTATCTCCACTTTGCCCAATCCTTGCCACCCTCTTCGTTCATATATTATTACATGATTTCTCAATATCCCTTAATTGCTTTTCCCAGAGGTGTTGCGGCCTTTACCGTCCCCCCCTCCTTGGACTTCTGTGTCCTAACTTCTGTGTGTGTTTCCCTCCGCACAGTTGGCTGGAACTCTGCACCCTTTTTTTTATTATTATTATTATTCTGTTTTATTTTTTATTTTATATTTTTCTCTTTTCTTTTTCCCTTCTCTTCATCACCTTTCCATTCTCCTCTTTTGTGTGTCAATTAATCTGTCTTCATCCCTATCCTCTGTTTCTTGGATAGTCCAGCTGCTACTATGCCATTAACCATAGCCTGTATGAATGTTCGGGGATTAAACACCCCTCAGAAGTGCTCACATTTACTCCGCTTTCTACGGAGTCTAAAAGCCGATATTGCCTTATTGCAAGAAACTAACTTTCGGGATCCAGGCCACCCGTCATTGTCCTCCAGAAGCTTTTCCACTGTGCTCTACTCTTCCAGTGCCACTAAACACAATGGAGTTGCCATCATGATACATAAAAGGCTGCCTTTTGTTCAGCGATCTGTACACACTGACTCAGATGGTCGGTTTATCATTCTGACTGGCAGGCTGGGTCACCGCGAGGTCACTATTGCTACAGCTTATGCTCCCAACACCAGCCAACAATGCTTTTTTAAATCTCTTTTTACAGAACTCCATAAACGGCAGGAGGGATATTTATTTTTAGGTGGGACTTTAACTGTGTCATTGATCCAGTTATTGACCGCACTGCCTTCCGATCTCACCCTAGAGCCTGCCCACTCTCCCGTGCTCTTGCTGCACATATAAAAGAGGCTTCTCTTATTGACGCCTAGCAGCTCCTTAACTCCACTTTGAAGGACTTTACATTCTATTCAGCTCCCCACAGCTCATATTCTAGAATAGATTTGCTCTTTTGTGCACCTCCAGTCTCTAATCATCTCACCAACTAGGCTATTCTCCCTAATTCCTGGCCATTTAATTCTATAATTACCTCTTCATTTAATTTCCTAGACACCCCACTTTCTTGGCCTCCATGGCGCCTTAACGAGACCCTATTGACAATCCCCCAATTGAAATCCAAGATGGCTATGATTCTGTAAGACTATTTCTCTTTAAATGTTCAGGACTCTGGCTGCTGGCCCTTGGTATGGGAAGCTCATAAATCTGTCATTCGCGGCCATATTATTAGTTATGCTTCCCACAGAAATAGAAAGCACAAACAACTCCTGCAGTCTCTAACCAACCAAGTTCATTCACATAAATGCACCCCCACGGATGCCATTTATAGACAGCTTACAACTGCTAAATCATCCCTGAATGCGCTTCTCTCAGAGAAGATTGAAAAGTCCCTACGGTGGCTGAACCAACGCTTTAATGAGAAAAGCGAAAAATCTGACTCTTTACTCGCCAAGCGCCTAAGGGCTAGGAATGCTGTTTTGGCCATTTCGGCGATTAAGGACTCTACAGGCTCTCTTCATTATAACCCATCTAGAATCAACTCTATTTTAAAGACTATTACAACCAACTTTATAATGTGAACCCCCTCCAACCGGCCTGTTCTCCACTTTCCACGTTGGACTATTTAACTTCTTGTGCCCTTCCTAGAATCGACCTCCCAACCTCCACTGTACTCAGTCTCCCCATCACTGAGGTGGAAGTCTCCAATGCCCTTAAGACTCAGAAACCTTCCAAAGCACCAGGACCGGATGGTTTCCACTTTTCATATTACAAGACTTTCCAGGCGTCCCTTGTCCCCCATCTCTCTACAACCTTTAATCAAATTTTAGATGGCAATTTTTTTCATCCCAACACCACTAGGGCAAAGATCACAGTCTTGCCAAAACCGGGTAAGGATCCCCAATTGGTCACCAACTATCGTCCAATCTCTCTGTTAAATACAGACCTAAAATTATTTGCTAAAATTCTCATGAACAGGCTGAATCCTGTCCTCCCCTCACCCATCCACCCGGACCAGGTGGGCTTTGTTCCCTCCCGCCAAGCTCTAGATAACACCAGACGCAGGGTTGACTTACTCCACCATATTAATACAATCAAACTTCCCTCTCTACTCCTGGCCCTAGATGCAGAAAAGGCCTTTGACAGGGTCTCTTGGCCATTTATGCTCGCCACTCTTCACCACTTTGGATTTGAAGGAAAATTTCTACAAGCTGTACAGGCCCTCTATCATAATCCCTCCATGTCAGTTCTAGCAGGAGGCCTGCTCTCTGACTCTTTTAATAGCTCGAATGGGACCAGGCAAGTGTGCCCACCTTCTCCGCTCATCTTCACATTAGTTGTTGAGCCCCTTGCTTGTAAGATCCGGATCAATCCGGACATTGCCGGCATCACCATTGGGGATTCTAATTATGAAATATCCCTCTTTGCTCATGACATACTCCTCACCATGTCCAGTCCCCTAATTTCTCTTCCACATCTGTTTCAAGACTGTCAATTTACGGGCACCTCTCTGGCTATAAAGTAAACCACGACAAATCCGAAGCGCTACCTTTGCACATCCCGAAATCAACTATAGCTCTCTTGCAGCTCAATTTCACTTTCACCTGGCGCAGAGACTCCTAGAAATACCTCGGCATCCATCTGACTAAGTTCTACGATAGCTTATATAAGGCCAATTTTCTACCCCTTTTCAGGTCCATTGAGCAAGACATCACTAGATGGCACAAATACTTCATTTCCTGGATAGGCCGCATAAACTCAATCAAGATGAATGTTTTCCCCAAACTGTTGTACCTTTTCCAAACCCTTCCTGTCGCGGTACCTGCTCGGGTGCTTGCCTCCCTGCAAACCTCCTTTGGCAAATTTGTCTGGAATTGTCGGAGACCACGTTTGTGTAGGACAATTCTTTTGAAGAACCCATTTCACAGGAGTTTGGGCCTGCCATCTATCTCCAAATACTATCAGGCAGTCCGTCTTAGCCAATTAGTGGCCTGACATTCTCCTAGGGGATCCAGGTGCTGGGTGGATCTGGAGGGGGAGTTGGGAGGAGTGGATTCTATGTCATACCAACCGTGGCTTCCCCACAAACATAGACCCCCATCTGTCCTACCGGTGCCCCCGGTAGCTCTTACCTTATCTGTATGGGATTCCCTTGCCACAAAGTTTGAACTATATACATATCCCTCCCCCCAAACACCCTTGTGGCAACATCCCTCATTTACCCCGGGCCAATCTCGTCATATGGCTTCTATCTGGACAGCAGCTGGCATTACTTGCTTTCGGCATGTATCTGGCAGTTTTGCTTCTCATTCCTTTTCGGAAATCCAGGAAAGGCACTCCTTGCCCTCCTCTAGCTTCTTCCAATACCTTCAAATCTGTAGTTTTGTGGACTCTTTTTTTTCTTCCTCTGCTCCTCCCGGTGTCCCCACCCCTATGAAACGCATGTGTATCTACCGCCCCTTGGATAAAGGCACCATATCCCATTTATATCACTCCATTCTGTCTCCAGAACATCCACCTCTGGAAACTCATGAACTATCTTGGGAGGCGGACCTTGGATCCTCCTTGGGAGAAAGTACATGGAAGGCAATTCAGTCTAATGTATCAAAATGTGCCATCAGTGTTTCCATTAAGGAGACCTCACATAAGGTGTACTCCCGCTGGTATCTGGTTCCAGACCGCTTGCACCAAATGTATCCCAATGTTTCACATTTGTGCTGGCGTCAATGCGCCCAGATTCGCACCTTTTTCCATGTTTGGTGGGCTTGTCCAATGATCGCACCCTTTTGGACTATGGTTATATCGCTCATATCCTCAGTTGTGCCCTCACATCCTCCCCTCTCTCCGGCTTCACTACTTTTGTGTGCCCCAGTCTGCCAGTCAGGTCAACAAATTAATCCTACATATTTCTTGTGCAGCTAAATACCAAATTGCTAAGGCTGGAAGCAGCCCTCCCCACCCTCTCGTCAGGAATTAATAAACAGGATTTGGTATATTTCCAAAATGAAGTACATAACTAGCAGTGACGTAACTAGGGCAGGGTGAGCGGGGTGCGTGCCCTGGGCGCTGTGGGACCGGCGGCGTGGGGGGCGCTGCCGGCCACGGTACGGGCCTGCCCACCCTAGTTAGCCAGTGTAGCGCCAACCGCAATGAGTGCGGTCAGCGCTACACATTTACACAGGACCGGCGCTAGGCTTCCAGCGCCGGTCCTGTGCTGCACAGCTGAGCCCGTTCCCTCCCCCTGAGCGCTTGCCCAATAGCGCTAGGAGGCGGGCTCAGGCTGTGCATAACACACACATCGCCGCCAGCGCTGGCGGCGATGCGTGTGTTAAACAGCAGCCAATGAGAGTCAGATAGACTCTCATTGACTGCTGCAGCACCCACTGCAAGAGCCGGGCTTCCGTCCAGCTCCTGCAGTGGGTAATGGGACAGACGTCATGACATCATGATGTCTGTCCCATAATGCTGAGCATGCCAGCCCGGGAGGACTGGCGGGCGGCGGCGGCGGGAGCGGTGTCGCGGACCGGAGCAGCACCAGCGTGGATTCAGGTAAGTATATTTTTATATATTTTTTTTAAAACCTGTCTGCACTACTGGGGGCACAACGGGGGAGGGGGGTGGCTACTACTGGGGGGGACCTCTACTGGGGGTGGAGCACAATGGGGGAGGGGTGGCTACTACTAGGGGCACCATTATTGGGAGGACCTCTACTGAGGGGGGCTACTACTGGGGACACTTAATCGGGAGGGGGAACCTCTACTGGGGACTACTACTTGGGGGGGGGGAAACTACCACTGGGGGCATTATAAAAGGGGCCTACTACTAGAGGCACTGCACTGGGGGGACCACTACTGGGGGCAATAATAGGAAGGGCCACTACAGGGGGCACTGGATAGAGGGGATCACTACTGGGAAAACTGCATGGGGGGACTACTGATGGGGGCACTATATAAAGGGCACTGCATGGGGGGGGACTACTACTGGGGGCACTATATAAAGTGCACTGCATAAGGGGATACCGCTACTGGGCGCACTGCATTGTGGGGACTGCTACTGGGGGCACTGCATAAGGGGGAACACTACATGGGGCACTGCATTTGGGGGGGCACTACTGGGGGTATTGAGTAAGGGGAACTAATTGGGGGCTGTATAAGGGGGACCACTACTGGGGATACTGTATAAGGGGCACTACAATGTGCCTGCATAAGAGGCACCACAACTGCATACTGGGGGTACTGTATAAGGGGTACTACTGAGGTTAAGGTGCATATGGATAGGAATGTTCAGTTTGAAAATAAAGGGGTGTGTCATGTTGACACGCCCCATTTTTAAGTGACCACGCCCATTTTTTTTTGCCGTGCGCACTTCGGGGGTGGGGCTCCCTTTTCAAATTTGCCCTGGTCTCCAAAAACCCTAGTTACGCAACTGATAACTAGTCTTAAGAATAGCACAGTGGACAGGTTTCACGAAGGTAGACAGCCTTGGTATCTCTCTCAAAATACTCCTCTTTTTATTTTATTTTATTTTTGTTATTCTCTTTTCTTTTTTCTCTCATTTTCTCATTTATACATTTTATTGCTCACATCTATTTCACCCCCAGTTTCCTCAACATTCCCCCTCTACCCATTTTTTTGGGTTCTCATAGCTGTCCATTTATCTGTTATTTGGATTAGCAATTTTTATATATGTTTTTGTACACATATATATGTTTATGTGCTTCCAATGTTTTATGCCTGATTGAATTATGTTATTTACATATAGTTTTTTGTTTTGTTTTGTTTTTTGTTCTATTGGCTAATTTATTGTTTCTGTTTTTATTGGTTCTATTTCTATGGACCCAATTGAATTTTTATTTGTACAATTTCCAATAAAAATTTGTGACCCCCCCAAAAAAATATAGATATCCAGGATACTACTACTATATATTTCAGAAAAATATTAAAAACAGACCTGTATTGGTACCGATAATCTATTTTACATACACTTTTTCTTACCTGTATCACACTTTAATTTCTTTCTTTTAATATTTCACGGACTGTATCATTGATATACATATTTTAAAGACTAATAAAAGTTATATTTTCATTTTGTGCATCAATTACAGACAACTCTTTACCCATCATTGTTTGTTTTGACAGCCAGCCAATGAGAGTCAGACACTGCAGGAGCCGGGCTAGAGCTCACTCATGAGCTCCATCTTCCGGCTTCCGCAGTGGGTAATGGGACAGACGTCATGACGTCTCTCCATAATTCAGAGTGGGCCGGCCCTGGAGGACGGAGAAGTGGATGGCGGCAGGAGCGGGGATTCAGGTAAGTGGTTTTTTTTTCTTCACGTGTGTTTGTCTGCACTGCTGGGGGCACTGCATTGGGGGGGAATATTACTTGGGGCACTGCTGGGTGGGACCACTACTGGGGGTACTGCATCGGGGGGGTCTACTGATGGGGGCACTGCATCGGTGGACCACTACTGTGGGCACTGCATCAGGGGGGACCACTACAGGGGGCACTACATCAGGGGACCACTACTGGGGGCACTGTATAGAGGGGGACTACTACTGAAGGCACTATATAAAGGGCACTACTGGGGGGCACTGCATAGGGGGGACCACTACTGAGGGCAATGAATAGGGAGGACCACTACAGGGGGCACTGTATAAGGGGCACTGCATAGGGGGGACCACTACTGGGGGCACTGAATAGGGAGGACCACTACAGGGGGCACTGCATAGGGGGCATCACTACTGGGGGCCTGCATAAGAGGGACCGCTACAGGGGGCACTGTATAAGAGGCACTGCATAGGGTGCATCACTACTGGGGACCTACATAAGGGTGACAACTACTGGGTGCATTATATAAGGGGCACTACTTTGGGCACTACATAGGGGGGATTACTACTGGGGCCGCTGCATAGGGGGGACCACTACTGGGGGCACTGTGTAAGGGGCACTACTAAGGGCACTGCAGAGGGGGGCAGTTATGGGACATAATTCAATTTGTAGAAGGGGCAGTTATGGGTCATAATTGTGTGAGGAGGGGGAAGAGTTTAAATACCAGTATAGCTAAGTGGCCCCTGGGTTCGTTGAATTTTTTTATGTGGCCCACAATGCCTTAAAGGTTGAAGACCCCTGCACTAGACCATCATGTCGACACATCATCCGTGTAGATATAATGAAGGTCAACATGATCAGTGTCGACAGTTCCACCATGTCAACATTTTCGTGTTGATCTGATGAAAGTCAATATGATGCATCCTTGGTGATACTAGCACTAAGCAGTAAGAGGTAACTGACCGCTTCACCAGGCCAGTATCTGCAGATTTCTTCCAGCTTGCCAGAATCTGCTTGCGTAGTGCAATTGATAGCCCTGCGTTGATAGCGAGCAGATAATAACATAGTCGCCTAGGAACGAGCCCATAGAACCAAAGCATACCTACCTACCTATTCCTCCGAAAGGTGTGGGGTAACCCCAAAAGAGTGCGTGAATCTCCCACATCCCGCCCACTTCCTAATGAAGCCGGCAGCATGGGGAGATAATACCAGGAATCCGTATGAAGGGGGAGAGGCCAATATGACGTCATTTTAACTTCTTCCCCTTCCCACTGACCCATGATTCGCTGCATTTTGTTGTTTAAGGGGTGGTGCCTAATGGAATAAAGAGCCCACCCCAGAGTGGTCATTTGCATCTCCTCTCCAGTCGTCTCCCGGAGAGGAGAAATATAAAGTAGGTAAGAACCAGAGCCACAGTTTCAATTGATCAGAGGACATTGTGTTCAATATATAATGTAAAAAATAAAAAGATGTGGAGGTTCCAATGAAACTGAAAACCATCCTTAGGCCTCTGAGCATAGGCTGGTAGCGGAAAATAAGGGGGAAAACGGCATGGGGTTCCCACTATTTTTCACTAACCAGAACTAGGCAGGTGACTATAGTGGGTGGACACTAAGTGTGGGGTTCCCTCCCATAATGTCAACCAATCTTAGACTGGTCGGCTCAGGATTGGTATCCCTAGAGAAGTGGGGCTCCCCCCCCCGCCACCAAAAAATGGGGTCCCCCATCCCTACTGATAACAAGCCCTGGGCTGCAAGCTATGCCATACAACCCCAGGGCAGTGGGTAGCAGAGTGATAAATAATAATAGTAGAGATGTGCAGTGCGGTTCTCCAGTTATCCGAATCCAACCAATTTTCATGAAGAATCTGGACAGGTCGTGTCGCGGTTCTAATCTCCTGCGGTGATCCGGATAAATCCGAGTCTGGTTCAGAATTCGGATTTTAAATTTGAATTTTGGGTTTTGAGTTGCAAAAATTAGATGAATTTAGCTGTTTTTTTTTTTTTTAAAAAAAAACATCATTTTTAAAAAAAAAATCCAGATTCAAAACCAAAACCCGGGGGTCAACGGCAAAGCACATCTCTAAATAATAGTCAATAATATTGTTCTTTACATTTGAACTAGTGGTTCCAGCACGGCTGTCAGGGCATGATAACACTTAGTCAACCACAAGTGCCAGGCTGCCCAGGCATCCAGGGTCAACTTGCACCTGTAAATAAAATATTACAAAGGACAGTACTCACACACAGTATTACAAAGTATTTTATTTAAAAAAAAAATAACAAAAAACAAATATAGGATAGGTCCTCCTCGGTCCACCTAGGCATAGAGTGAACCAGTCAGAATAGAAACACTATAATAGACGTGGCGATGTGTTCCTTTTGGAATCCCACCGGTCACACTCTCTGTAGGGATGAATGGGGCACACTGAATGGACGGATGGTGGCACAAGGTGGCACAAGTGCCATTATGCCCCTGCAGCCACTGTAGGGGGGGCAGCAAATTGCGTCCCTTGGCCCCCACCCCAGCAAACTGTAGCATCACATCCAGGATCCTGAGCTGACACTATTCGCAAAGGATTGTACCATAATGCTCCCCCATCTCACAAATGCAGGAGGGGGTCCAATTCTTCAATATTCGAGAGTCTACCAGCTGTTGTGGGAGATTTGGCAAGTATGGAATAAGTGGAGGAGCTGGAGGTTGATCTCTGGGGACAAGATGCACGTGGTTTAGTCCCTTTAAATTTGGGGGTTTAGTTTCCCTTTAAAAAGAAAAAAGAAAAGGAATAAAATAGAATTTAGAACAAGCTCATTCTAGCACTGATATCACAGATGACTCAGCGGCTCACAAATGATTCCAGCCAGACTGAACAAAGGAAAAACACACTTACACGAGGAATTTTATTGTCACAATGAATGAGATCCATTCTGCTTTTGTGCAAGAGGGTAGGAAAAATAACATTTACCGGAGCAGAGAATCAAAAGCAGATTTCAGTGCGGGAATATGTCACGGTGCAAAACAGCTGTATACTTATAACATTTATCGCCACTAATTCAGAAACTTGATGAGAATATTTAAACCCGAATTTATAAGCACTTAGGAATTTATACGTCACTGGGAGCCTTGAGCTTTATCTTGTTTAATACAAATGACAGCAAAAACTCATAGGAACAGCAATTGCAAAAGCATTTGTTTTGAAGCCATTTCATTCTTTTATAGCCTAAAGCAGGGGTTCCCAAACTCGTTCTCCAAGGCACCCTAACAGCTCCGGGCTTAATGATATCCATGCTTGTGCATAGATGGTATAATCACGCTGACTGGAGGTACTAATTAAGGCCCTCATTCAGAGCCGTACGCTCTGAGCAGAGCGCACGCTCTGAATGAGGGCCGGCCTCCATAACTATGGAGCGTCCTCCTGGACGCTCGTATAGCTGTGGGTCACCACCCACAGCCTATACGAGCGTGCAGTTTGATGGCCGCGATGGTCTTGACCATCGCGACCATCGAAACTGCGAGCCGGAGCCTGCGGTTGAGGTTTTCAACCGCAAGGCCCGGAGTGATTTTGGCTCTATCAGAGCCAAAATCACTCCCACTGACATCACTAGTGATGTCAGTGGGCCGGCTTCTGACGGGAGGCGTTCCCGTGGGAACGCCCCCGTCAGGGAGGCACGCCCCCGGCACGCCCACCAAAGGGGGCGTGCTGTCAATCAACATCGACAGCACGCCCCCTTTGATCAGACACAACGAGCGACCATCGAAACTGCGAGCCGGAGCCTGCGGTTGAGGTTTTCAACCGCAAGGCCCGGAGTGATTTTGGCTCTATCAGAGCCAAAATCACTCCCACTGACATCACTAGTGATGTCAGTGGGCCGGCTTCTGACGGTAGGCGTTCCCTCAATCAACATCGACAGCACGCCCCCTTTGATCAGACACAACGAGCGAAGGAAAGTCCCTCCGTCGTGCGCATGCTCAGTGCAGAACATCGACCCACTTGCGAGCGGACAGCCGCTCGCGAGTGGGTCTGAATCAGGGCCTAAGTCACCTTTGCTTATGTATGGCTATCCTGAAAACCTGGACTGTTAGGGTGCCTTGTGGGCCGAGTTTGGGAATCACTGGTCTAAAGAGCAGTGTATATTTCCCATTTGCCACACAAAAGGCTCATGTTTTGGCATGGAAAAATCCCTACTTTCAGCTCAGGACCTCACACAGTTCACGTTTTCCAGGTCACCCAGCAGCTGCACAGGTGTAGTCATTACTCACTGACACATTTTAAAAGATCCACAAGTGGAGCTAATTAATATCACTTGTGATTCTGTGATGAGACCTTGAAAACATGCACTGTTTGGAGTCCGAGGACCGAGTTTGAGAAACTCTGGTCTAGATCAGGGGTTCCCAACCAAGGTCCTCATGGTCATTCACAGTCCATGTACTAAGGCAGAGGTTCTCAAACTCGGTCCTCAGGACCTCGCACAGTTCACGTTTTCCAGGTCACCTAGCAGATGCACAGGTGTATTCATTACTCACTGGCACATAATAAAAGTTCCACAGGTGGAGTTAATTATGTCACTTGTGATTCTGTGAAGAGACCTGGAAGACATGCACTGTTTGGGTCCCGAGGACCAAGTTTGAGTGTCTGTGTACTAAGGATATCCATCCATAAGCACAGATGGCTTAATTAGTACATCAGTCAGTTTGATTTATTCACCTGTGCCGAAGCAGGAATATCCCTAATGTCTGGACTGTGAGTGCTTCATGAGGAACAAGTTTGGTAATCACTGACCTAGACAGATCTGCTAATCTAATCCTTTGAAATTTCCTACACTAAATACCAGAGCCGTAGCTAGACTTTTTGGTGCCCTGTGCCAGAGAGAGCATTGGTGCCCACCCCCCCTTCCACATTTTTAAATAGGAGCATAAGATAGTGCACCTGAAAGAGGGTCATGGCCTCATGGGGAAGGGCCAGGGAAGAGATGGGGGAGGCCAGGAGATGCTGGGGATAAAAGAAGAGGAAACTACAAGTGAGAATGATAACAGGAAAGTTTACTGGCCCAACTAGCGCCCCCTGCCCTGCGGTGCCCTGTGCCATGGCACTGGTCACACTACCCTAGTTACGACCCTGCTAAATACAGTTATTGATGTTACAGAAATTGATTTTTTTTTTACTATAGTCCTGCTCTCCTTACTAATAATAGAATGAGATGACCATCAAGAAAAGTGAGAGAGCCATAGGGAGCTCCTAGTGCAGATGTTCCCAAATGCAGTCCTCAAGGCACCCCAACAGTTCAGAGGTATCCATGGTTGAGTACAGCCGGTTAAATCAAATTGACTGAGGTACTAATTAATTAATCTGTGGTCAAGCATGGATATTCTTAAAACCTGGACTGTTAATCTGGATACACATTTAACGATGTGTACCCAGCCGACCTGTCGTGCAATGGGACCCGGCGGGGGTACCGGCATCGGCAAGTGCATACACACTTTCCGATGTCGGGAGCGACATTGCACGGCGGGGGCCATGTTGCATTCGGCAGTATGGCCCTCACTGACGAAGTTGCTCGTCGGACCTGCATGTAGGTCTGATGGACGATGTCGCTGACCATGCGCGGGAGCGTGCATGGTCAGCGACATTGAGTGTACACACTAGACGATGTTGTCGACTTGTCATCTGAACCGGCCGGATTGGACGACATATGGTCTAGTGCTGGTCCGCCAACAGGGGGGGGACTGCTGAACCCGTAGTCCCAGGCCCAGAGAGAGCGGTAGCCCGGGCAGCTGGCAATGGTGCAGAGCCAGATATGCACCGGCGGCACCCAGGGAAACACAGCGCCACCGGCGCAAGTGCAGCATTTCAAAAATGGCAAGAAAAAACACACACAGGTCTTGCGCTGCTAGGAATAGTAACAAAACTTTAATAAAATATCAAAATATTAAATAATAATAAATACATATATATGGCACATAAATATAGGAACTAAAATCAAAGGAAAAAAATATAATACAGCATAATGACATAGATTGAAATTAATATCTAAACCAGAAATCCAAGATTCTCAATTTTAGCAATCAAACAATGTATCTCTTCATATGAAAAGAAACATAGGGCCAAATGTAATAGGGTGAGAGTTTAGAAAATGTGAGAGTTTAGCAGTAAACTCTCACACTGGGCTCTATTTATTAACATTATTTTTACTAAAATAAAGCGAAAAAGGGTATTTTCACAACCTTTTCACATTATTTTAGTTTCACCTGTAGTTACTATAGGGCAATTGGAGTAGAATTAGTAAAATTCTACTCCAACCCCTAGTATCACTTATTTTTAGTAAAGCAGATCGCATTTCCCATAATTGTAATGGGAAATGTGATCTGACCATAGTTACTAAAAATAAATTGTAAAAAAATACCGGGGAAAACCCTGTGATAATAACGCCACCTGGAGGTGGCGTTATCCAGGGTCTCCCCTGGTTACCGGGCTCCCACTCTGCTCTAACGGGGAGAGCAGAGGCGGGAGCCGGTACTAGTAATCAGCTATGTGGTCTAAATAGACCGCAAGCTGATTACTGTAAAAAAAAGAAAAAAAAAAATGAAACATTTTTTTTTTACTTACCTGAATCCAGGGACCGGTGATCGGGCCTCCGGTGATGGCTCCTCACCGGTCAGCTGGTCTCCCACAGTGCACTGCTGCCCGGTCATAAGGTGATCGGGTCCCAGTGCAGTATGGGAGATCACCTGATCGGGAAGCCCGGAGAAGATCACCGGAGGCCAGGAGGATGCAGGTAAGTGTAATGAAGGGAGGGGGGGTCGTGGGGGGGGTTGCGGGGGTCCGCGATCGTGGGGGCGGGGCTTAGCACCGGGGGCAGGGCTTAGCGTCGGTGGGGGGGTAGCAGCGACGGTGGGTCGGCGCATGCGCGGGCTCTTAGTCGCGGAATTTTTTTCCGAAAATACCGCGACTAGAGTGCGGATGGGATCCGCAGGGACAGAGCTTTATCGCAAGCTCTGTCCCTGAAAGGGATTTATAGTAAATCCCTGTGATATTGCCTGAATTCGCAATGCGAATTCACTCGGTAATATCGCACTACAATCCGCATTCAATATGCGTTGTAGTAAATAGAGCCCACTGGATGAGTTATATTTTCAAAATGGGAAAACATCTGAATGAGATTTTAAATTGTGAGAGTTTTTTAAGTCTAAAAAAACATGCAAGTTCCCTCTGTTAGTTTGTTTTTGGACTCTATTACATTGGTAAAGTTTAAAAAGTGTCAGAAACTCTCACTTTTCTAAACTCTCACCCTATTACATTTGTCCCATAGTATCTTATGTTCAAATCAGTCATGTATCCCCTGTGAGAGAAAACAAATAGATCTATTTGTGGTTTGAATTCCTTGAATAAGGCAGGGGGCTCAATTAACGTACTGATAAGTCCCGTTGTTAACAGCTGATGTAAAGCACTACCAGTTAAAACATATTCTGGGATCCTGATAACTGCCGTAATAAAACTGGGCTGGATGTAATCAAAAGACAATCTTCAAACTATAACTAGCGTGTGTTCAAACTAGGGATGAGCGGGTTCGGATTTCTGAAATCCGAACCCCCCCGAGCCCCCCCGATCCGAGTCCGATCCGAATCAGGCTCGACTTTTCCCGCCTGACTCGGATCTGAAATCGAGGCAAAACGTCATCATCCCGCCTTCCGAGTCTCGCGGGTTTTGGATCCTATATAAGGTACCCACGTCGGCGCCATTTTCTCACTCGGCTGTGGACAGTGAAGAGGGAGGGTGGGAGTTAGGGCTGTGTAGTGTAGTGTAGTGCTGCTGTTGTCCACTACTTCAAAGTCCATAGGGGCTGGCTGTGTTGTGCTGTGCTGCTGTTGTTAATAGGGGCTGTGTCCACTACTTCAAAGTCCATAGGGGCTGGCTGGACTGTGTTGTGCAGTCAGTTCTCCATAGGGGCTGTGTCCACTCCAAAGTCCTGTGCAGTGTCCCAGTCCTAAAGGAGTGCTGTAGTGTTGTCCAGGGGGTGCTCTGTCCATCAGGGGTGCTCCCCCCAAGTGCTAAAAAAATAATATATTTTCTGTGTTTGTGAATTGTGTGCGCAGTAGCCACACGTGCATCAACAAAGTAGTGCCAAGCGTGCGCCTGTGTCATAAGTAAAGGGCCGGCTGGCTTGACCGTTAAGGGTGCTGTAACCCCCGAAAGTACACTCCAGTCCAAACAAAAAAAAAAATTATTTTCTGTGTTTGTGAATTGTGTGCGCAGTAGCCGCACGTGCATCAACAAAGTAGTGCCAAGCGTGCGCCTGTGTCATAAGTAAAGGGCCGGCTGGCTTGACCGTTAAGGGTGCTGTAACCCCCGAAAGTACACTCCAGTCCAAACCAAAAAAAAAATTATTTTCTGTGTTTGTGAATTGTGTGCGCAGTAGCCGCACGTGCATCAACAAAGTAGTGCCAAGCGTGCGCCTGTGTCATAAGTAAAGGGCCGGCTGGCTTGACCGTTAAGGGTGCTGTAACCCCCGAAAGTACACTCCAGTCCAAACCAAAAAAAAAATTATTTTCTGTGTTTGTGAATTGTGTGCGCAGTAGCCGCACGTGCATCAACAAAGTAGTGCCAAGCGTGCGCCTGTGTCATAAGTAAAGGGCCGGCTGGCTTGACCGTTAAGGGTGCTGTAACCCCCGAAAGTACACTCCAGTCCAAACCAAAAAAAAAATTATTTTCTGTGTTTGTGAATTGTGTGCGCAGTAGCCGCACGTGCATCAACAAAGTAGTGCCAAGCGTGCGCCTGTGTCATAAGTAAAGGGCCGGCTGGCTTGACCGTTAAGGGTGCTGTAACCCCCGAAAGTACACTCCAGTCCAAACCAAAAAAAAAATTATTTTCTGTGTTTGTGAATTGTGTGCGCAGTAGCCGCACGTGCATCAACAAAGTAGTGCCAAGCGTGCGCCTGTGTCATAAGTAAAGGGCCGGCTGGCTTGACCGTTAAGGGTGCTGTAACCCCCGAAAGTACACTCCAGTCCAAACCAAAAAAAAAATTATTTTCTGTGTTTGTGAATTGTGTGCGCAGTAGCCGCACGTGCATCAACAAAGTAGTGCCAAGCGTGCGCCTGTGTCATAAGTAAAGGGCCGGCTGGCTTGACCGTTAAGGGTGCTGTAACCCCCGAAAGTACACTCCAGTCCAAACCAAAAAAAAAATTATTTTCTGTGTTTGTGAATTGTGTGCGCAGTAGCCGCACGTGCATCAACAAAGTAGTGCCAAGCGTGCGCCTGTGTCATAAGTAAAGGGCCGGCTGGCTTGACCGTTAAGGGTGCTGTAACCCCCGAAAGTACACTCCAGTCCAAACCAAAAAAAAAATTATTTTCTGTGTTTGTGAATTGTGTGCGCAGTAGCCGCACGTGCATCAACAAAGTAGTGCCAAGCGTGCGCCTGTGTCATAAGTAAAGGGCCGGCTGGCTTGACCGTTAAAGGGTGCTGTAACCCCCGAAAGTACACTCCAGTCCAAACCAAAAAAAAATTATTTTCTGTGTTTGTGAATTGTGTGCGCAGTAGCCGCACGTGCATCAACAAAGTAGTGCCAAGCGTGCGCCTGTGTCATAAGTAAAGGGCCGGCTGGCTTGACCATTAAAGGGTGCTGTAACCCACAAAGTACACTCCAGTCCAAACCAAAAAAAAAATTATTTTCTGTGTTTAGCCGCACGTATATATCAAATCGATATAACATAAATGGAGGACCAAACTTTCTCCGATAAAAATAAAATAGAGAAAGATCAAGAACCACTTCCTCCTAGTGCTGAAGCTGCTGCCACTAGTCATGACATAGACGATAACATGCCATCAACGTCGTCTGCCAAGGCCGATGCCCAATGTCATAGTAGAGGGCACATACAATCCCAAATGGCAAAGTTCAGGAAAATGACCTTGAAAAAGACATTTAAATCAGCTGAAGAGAAACGTAAACTTGCCAATATGCCATTTACGACACGGAGTGGCAAGGAACGGCTAAGGTCGATCCCTAGTATGTTCATGACTAGTGGTTCAGCTTCACATGACGATGGAAGCCCTCCTCCCACTAAAAAAATCAAAAGAGTTAAGCTGGCAAAAGCACAGCGAAGAACTGTGCTTTCTAAGAAGATATCACAAATCCCCAAGGAGAGTCCAAGTGTGGTGGTGGTTGCGATGCCTGACGTTCCCAGCACTGGACGGGAAGAGGTGGCTCTTTCCACCATTTGCACGCCCCCTGCAAGTGCTGAAAGGAGCACCCACAGTCCACTTGCTGATATGCAAATTGAAGATGTCACTGTTGAAGTACAACAGGATGAGGATACTGGTGTAGCTGGCGCTGAGGAGGAAGTTGGCGAGGAGGATTCTGATGGTGATGTGGTTTGTTTAAATCAGGCTCCGGGGGAGACAGTTGTTGTCCGTGGGATGAAAAAGCCCATCACGGTCATGCCTGGGCAGAAGACCAAACATTCCACCTCTTTGGTCTGGCAATATTTCTATCCAAATCCGGACAACAACTGTCTTGCCATATGTACCATATGTAAAGGTGAAATAAGTAGGGGTAGGGACGTCAACCACCTAGGAACATCCTCCCTTATACGGCACCTGCAGCGCGTTCATAAAAAGTTACTGTCAAGTTCAGAAACTTTGGCTAAGACCGTAAGCAGTCCAGGGACACCTAAATCCCGTTGTCCTGTTGTATCCAAGCGCCTGCAAACCACACCGTCAACTCCCTCCTCGTCAATTTCCTCCTTAGTCAGGATCGGAAGTAGTCCTGCAGGCCATGTCACTGGCATGACTGACTCTCCTATCCGGGATTCCTCTGGAGGATCCTGCATTGCTACGCCTACTGCTGCCGCTGCTGCTGTTGCTGCTGCTGGGAGTCGTTCATCATCCCAGAGAGGAAGTAGGAACACCACTACTTTTACTAAACAATTGACCCTCCAACAGTCCTTAGCGAGGAGGATGAAGTACGACAGCAGTCATCCTGAAGCAAAATGTATAACTGAGGCCTTGACTGCTATGTTGGTGTTAGACGTGCGTCCGGTATCCGCCATTAGTGCAGTGGGATTTAGACAATTGATGGAGGTAGTGTGTCCCCGGTTCCAAATCCCGTCTAGATTCCACTTCACTAGGCAGGCGATACCGAGACTGTACAGAAACGTCAGAAAAAGTGTCCTCGGTGTCCTGAAAAATGCCGTTGTACACAATGTCCACTTAACCACGGACATGTGGACAAGTGGAACAGGGCAGACTAAGGACTATATGACTGTGACAGCCCACTGGGTAGATGTATCACCTTACGCAGCAACAGCAGCAGCAGCGTCACCAGTAGCAGCATCTCAGAAACGCCAGCTCGTTACAAGGCAGGCTACGCTGTGTATCACCGGTTTCAGTAAGAGGCACACCGCCGACAACCTCTTAGAGAAACTGAGGGAAATCATCGCCCAGTGGCTTACCCCACTTAGACTCTCCTGGGGATTTGTGATATCTGACAACGCCACCAATATTGTGCGGGCATTACATCTGGGCAAATTCCAGCACGTCCCATGTTTTGCTCACACAATAAACTTGGTGGTGCAGAATTTTCTGAAAAGTGACAGGGGCGTGCAGGAGACGCTTTGGGTGGCCCGAAAAATTTCTGGCCACTTTCGCCATTCAGCGACTGCGTGCCGAAGACTGGAGCGCCAGCAAACACTCTTGAACCTGCCCCGCCATCACCTGAAGCAAGAGGTTGTGACGCGGTGGAACTCAACCCTCTATATGCTTCAGAGGATGGAGGAGCAGCAAAAGGCCATACAAGCCTATACATCCACCTATGACATAGGCAAAGGAGGGGGTATGCACCTGACTCAAGCGCAGTGGAGAATGATTTCCGTGTTGTGCAAGGTTCTCCAGCCCTTCGAACTTGCCACACGTGAAGTCAGTTCAGACACAGCCAGCTTGAGTCAGGTCATTCCCCTCATCAGGCTTTTGCAGAAGCAGCTGGAGAAAGTGAAGGAGGAGCTAAGACGGAGCGATTCCGCTCGGCATGTGGGACTTGTGGATGAAGCCCTTCATTCGCTTTGCCAGGATTCCAGGGTGGTCAATCTGTTGAAATCAGACCACTACATTTTGGCCACCGTGCTCGATCCTAGGTTTAAAGCCTATGTGGTGTCTCTCTTTCCGGCCGACACAAGCCTGCAGAGGTGCAAAGACCTGCTGGTGAACACACTGTCAGCTGAAGCGGAACGTGACACGTCAACGGCTCCTTCTTCATTTTCTCCCGCAACTGGGGCTGCCAGGAAAAAACTTAGGTATCCTAAGCAACCCGCTGGCGGTGATGCAGGGCAGGCAGGACCAAGTTTGGACATCTGGTCCGGACTGAAGGACCTGGCAACAATTTCTGACATGTCTACTGTCACTGCATATGATACTGTCACCATTGACAGAATGGTGGAGGATTACATCGGTGACAGCATCCAAGTAGGCATGTCAGACAGTCCATACCTGTACTGGCAGGAAAAAGAGGCAATTTGGAGGCCCCTGTACAAGCTGGCTCTATTTTACCTGAGTTGCCCCCCCTCCAGTGTGTACTCCGAAAGAGTGTTTAGTGCAGCCGGGAACCTTGTCAGCGAAAGGCGTAGGAGGTTGCTTCCACAGAATGTGGAGAAGATGATGTTCATCAAAATGAATTATCAGCTCTTCCAGGGAGACCAGCCTCCAGAAGGTACAGAGGGACCTGTGGTGGTGGATTCAAGTGGGGACGAGTTAATACTTTGTGAGGATGAGGATGTACACACTGAAGAGGGTGAGGAATCGGTGGATGAGGAGGATGAGGATGACATCTTGCCTACGTAGAGCCAGTTTGTGCAGGGACACATTAATTGCCAGCTTGTTTTGTGGGGGCCCAAACGAACCAATCATTTCAGCCACAGTTGTGTGGCAGACCCTGGCGCTGAAATGATTGATTTGTTAAAGTGTGCATGTCCTGTTTATACAACATAAGGGTGGGTGGGAGGGCCCAAGGACAATTCCATCTTGCACTTCTTTTTTTCTTTGCATTATGTACAGTTTGGGGCCTAGTTTTTCTAACTGCCATCCTGTCTGCCACTGCAGTGTCACTCCTAGATGGGTCACGTGTTTGTGCCGCCCACTCGTGTCGCTTAGCATAGTCATCCAGCTACCTCGGTGCAACCTTTTGGACATGAAAACACTATTGTGAGGTGTGAGGTGTTCAGAATAGACTGGAAATGAGTGGAAATTAAGGTTATTGAGGTTAATAATAGCATAGGAGCAGAGAAACCAACAAATTCTGTGATTTTAGCTGTTTTTATGCTTTTTAAAAAAAAAATACAGATCCAAAACACAAAACCCAGAACCCAAAACACGGAAGGGTGGTTTTGGCAAAACCAATCCAGATCCAAAACACGAAGAAAGATCCAGATCCAAAACCAAAACACAAAACACGAAAAGTGGCCGGTGCACACCCCTAGTTCAAACTGAATTTCCAAGTGGATAAGCAGTAATAAAGTACCTGGTCCGTCCGAGCGTCCTCGGAACAATGCGGGGACCAGAGCTCCACTAGCGGCAGTGTCTGAGTGTGCGGTGGCTGTCCGGATCAGCCAAGTGCTCAGCCCAAGATAGAGCAGCAGGTACAGATGAGCCCTTAGATTAGGGGCAGAGGCTCCGCTTTAGCTAGAGTCTGTGCAGTCCATACAAAACCATATAAATCGCCAGTGGTAACAGGAACTGTTAACAGGGGCAGCGGGAGCAGCTAGGTGCTTACAGCACCTGTTGCGGCGGTGTCCAAGTGTGCAGTGGCAGTCCGGATCAGCCAGGTGCTCAGCCCAAGAAAGAGTAGCAGGTACAGACAAGCCCTTAGATAAGGGGCAGAGGCCCCACTTTAGCTGGAGTCCATGCAAGTAGTGTAAATCACCAGTGGCAGCAGGAACTGTTGGGGGCAGCGGGAGCAGCCAGGTGCTATCAGCACAGTAGGAGGTCAAAGCAATGAAAACCCTTAACGCGTTTCGTCACTGACACGTGACTTTCTCACCTTTTGACTGCGTGTCCGCCCCATCCCCCCCAAGTCCAGACAGCCTTCCCTCCCCTGTGCCTCCCCCCTACTCCAGCCTTCCCTGCCCCCCCTCCCCAATAAGGTTCAGCCTTCCCTGCCCTATGCTCTCCCCCCAGGGGGGCCATGCCTATTTTATTAGTACCAGGCCCACAATTTCTGGTGGCAACCCTGGTCTAGTGAGTACCGGCAATTAGGGTGCCTTGAGGATAGAGATGAGGAATCCGAACAGCGGGAATCTGAGCCGCGACTTGGGTGTTCACGCCAGCCAAGGCCGAACATCAACTTCCCGGGGTCGGATTCTCGCGGGACTTTGACTATAAGGCGCTGCATGCTGCTTTATGCTGCGCGTACTCTGCTGTGTTTGTAGCTGTGTTAAACTTAAGGCGGGCTGTGTATAGGAGGCACGCTACTGTTTGCTGCACTAATTCTGCATGTAACAACTATGCTGCTGTGTCCAGAGTCTAACAAGGGGCTGTGCTGTAGCCATTGTGTGTATAAGGGGTACGCTGCTGTTTGCTGCGCTGACTTTGCATATATTATTGTTTAATAATATATATTAATTTACAACTGTGATTCTGCGTCCAGAGTCTCAGAAGGGGCTGTGCTGTAGGCAGCGTGTAAAGGGAGCACGCTGATGTTTGGACTCTGCTATATATTATTATATTTAATATATTAATTTAACAACTGTGCTGTGTCCAGAGTCTCACAAGGGGCTGTGCTGTAGCATTGTGTGTATAGGGGACATGCTGCTGTATGCTGTGCTGATTCTGCTATATAATTTATTATAATAACTGTGCTCTGTCCAGAGTACTGTATACAAGTACTGTGACTCAGCTGGCCATACCCCAATTCCATCTTGCACTACCTTTAATTTCTGCCACTGCTGTGTGGCAATGTATCATAGATGTGCTTTAAACTGTGGTGTCTGTGTCGCTGCTCTGTCGCTTAGTAACCAGCCAGCTCACTGCAGCCTTTGGCCAATAATGGTGAAAACAATTTTGTGAGCTGTGAGGTGGTCTAAATTGACTGTAAATGACTGGAAATTAATATTATTGAGGTTAATAATATAACAATGGGGAAGGGAAGGGGAAACCAACGCACAGATCAAAATTTAAGATATTAGCATGGATAATTAAAGTAAAAGTTCAATTAAATGTCAATTTTTCAAAAAAGTATAATAATTGTATGCCTGAATATCCAAAGTAGGTGGTGCTACCTAGAGCAGTGATTTTCAACCTTTTCAAGTCAAGGCACACTACACAAAATTTTAAATTTGCCAAGGCACACTATCCGATTATGCGGTGTTCATGACCAGTGAAAAAACATAAACATTGGCTCCTACATAAATATATACACACATATTGGCCTCCACAGGAAATAAAACACACTATGTTGGCCTCCACAGGAATAAAACACACTACATTGGCCTCCTCAGGAATACAACACACTACATTGGCCTCCACAGGAATAAAACACACTGCATTGGCCTCCACAGGAAATAAAACACACTACATTGGCCTCCTCAGGAATAAAACACACTACATTGGCCTCCACAGGAATAAAACACACTACATTGGCCTCCACAGGAATAAAACACACTACATTGGCCTCCACAGGGAATAAAACACACTACATTGGCCTCCACAGGAATAAAACACACTACATTGGCCTCCACAGGAATAAAACACACTACATTGGCCTCCACAGGAAATAAAACACACTACATTGGCCTCCTCAGGAATAAAACACACTACATTGGACTCCACAGGAATAAAACACACTACATTGGCCTCCTCAGGAATAAAACACACTACAGTACAAGTGTGCTGAGCTGACTGCCACGGCACACTTGACAACTGGTCGCGGCACACTAATGTGCCACGGCACAGTGGTTGAAAAACACTGACCTAGAGTAAAAATTGATCTGGAAAAAGAAGTGTTTGGTTGTAAAGCAAACAAACGAAAGTACTCTATAATGGTGCACTCACATGTATAATCAAAGAAAGACAGTTAAAACATAACCTTTAATAAGTCAGAGTAAATAAAAATTAATATCGGACAATTTAAGTGGACACAAAAAACACGGCATAAAGTATAAAGCCATATAAAGTGAATACACTGGTATTCAATATCAGGGTTATATCCACCGTGGGCTTAATCAGATGAAAATATTTATATACATAATTCACAATAACATAGAACATGTAGAATATTAAAAGACACCAGGATAATGCAGGCGCTTATTGTACATTAAAGCATTATAATAACACAAACGTCACAACCAAAGAGACTGAGTGCAAAGAAAATGTTGGGAATGGTAATAGTTGCTGACAGACTCTGCTTCTTATTCTCTTACTTATAGCAGAGGAGAAAAAGTGAGAGATCTGACATAGCACTCATCCCTAGAAACAACAGTCAGCTGAGGTTCCCTTCATAAGCCCTAATCTCTGCTGTTATTTGTCTTGCCTAGTGGTATGGGACAAAGTAATGAGAGGATTAATAGGCTGGTATGAAAACCTCAGGTATAGTATAGATCAGGTGAAGAAGAGAACAAAATAATCTTAGTACACTAAGATATAAACAACAATAGTTAGTTTAACATCACTCAAAGAAAATTATTTCAAAGTGAAAGTCGGGAGTGGTAGTAGTTGCTGACAGACTCTGCTTCTTATTCTCTTACTAATTGTAGAGGAGAAAAAGTGAGAGATCTGACATAGCACTTGAAACAACAGTCAAATGAGGTTTCCTTCATAAGCCCTAATCTCTACTATTATTTGTCTTGCCTAATGGTATAGGACAAAGTAATGAGAGAATTAATAGGCTGGTATGAAAACCACAGGAAAAGTATAGATCAAGTGAATAGAAAAGAACAATCTAAGTATATTGCTAATACATAAGAATATTAACAACCATGGTTGGTTCTGCATATACTCAGACAAATTGTATCCTGAATGTGAAGAAAACTGTGTATATACTGTGATATAAAATAATCACTGAAAATGTAAATGGTGCTTACAATTAGAGACAATTAAAGCAGACTCAATATTAAATGCAACTATGAAAGTAACATTATAAAAAAGGAGAGCAAAGTAGCAAAAAAAGATGATATCTCTGGTTAGAGCCAAATGCTAATGCTAGTTAGTGTACTCAATGAAATGTACAGGACTATCATATAAATATATAAAAAGCACCTTATTCACATGCTGCATAAGTGAACAATATATAGTCAAATACCAGCGCCAAATGTCAGAATCTAATATGTCTGCACCCTTGCACAGAATAACTGACTGGTGCACCGCGTTCTAAGCATGTTCCTCCATACAGATGGCACTGGTTGATACAAGCAGTATAAGAACCTGGTGTCGGGGTATCCCGCTATGCGCAGTCACGGGGCACCCAAGGAATCCGATGCGCGTTTCGCCTGGCTTGCTTGTTCACGGAAGGTGGTGCCGGGTCCTTCCGTCTCTCAGTCTATATTCGTTAAACAACGAATCAGGAAGTCCCGGTGTGTGATGGCCTATCAGTAAGAGGAAAGCAGGTCTGAGGTTAACGAGTGTCAATCACTCATAATTAAAACAGGTCCTGTCATTCCAGCTCTTTAGTAACAACTGTTTAAATAAATATTAGGTTACTCCATTAGAATTATATAGAAGCCAGAAGAGACCTGCATAATCATAATATTGATCTTGGGGATATATAAAAATTAATAAATTAATAATAATATATTCTGAGAACCCTTTATTAAAATCCTACCAAAACAATTAACATGAAAAAAATGGTGTTTAAGGAAAATGATGGTGAACTAAAATAGTGCAATATAGGATAATCGTGGTATAGAATGCAGCCCTAAGACACAATAAATAACCATATAAATAAGTGAACGGACCTCTGAGAGGTCAATAAAGTGTATAAATATTAATTACAAATAAAAAATAAAATAAATAAAACTAATAAGTAAATAAGTAAATAAATATTACTACAGTTGTACATAGCAGCAAAATGTGTAATAATTTAATCCTAAAAGTGAAGTGGTGTGGTATTAAATGAAAATTAAAAACAAATAAAAAATATAATATATATAATAATACAAAATATTAATTATAATTAAAATGAAAAGAAATATTAAATGGGACAGTAAACCATGAGTATCCATAAATGAAATGTCCAATATAAATCTGTGCAGAATTAAGTATAGTATTAAATATATTAATAAATGAATGAATCCCATGATAATCTTCTTATATACGCATAGTGACCACAAAGCTAAAAATAGCTAAGCCAGGTAACTGCAAAGGTCATAAAAATTCACGTTAATGACAACTACTAAATAACCAGAGGAGGGAGAGTATAATTCAAATTAGAAATGGTGCATAACTGTTATATTCGTTAAGTCCCTTAGGGGTCAAAGTTCCCAAACGGAAGATCCATTCGGTTTCTTTTCTTGAGGTTAATAATACTCTAGGAACCCAAAAAAGCCTAAATTATGTGATTTAGCTTTTTTTGTAATTTTTTGTAAAAAATTCCAAATCCAAAACCAGTCACGGCGGTATGGCAAATCTACATCCAAAGCCGGTCGATGAATCAGAGCCAAATCCAAATCCAGCAAAAATAGTCCGGCACACATCTCTACTTGAAGACCATGTTTGGGAACCTCTGTCCTAGTGCCAATGAAGCACTGTCATCTGAATAATTCCAGGCACTGTCTGATTTGACAAGTGCTGCAGCTAACCAGTGACAATGCAATGGTTCTAATGATCCTCTGCATTTGGAGGACTTTTAAGACCAATGGGTCTATGGGGGGAATTCAATTCAATGCGCTATTGAATAGCGACGGGAGGGACTCCTGAAGCTATTCAATACACTGCGCTGTTTGGCCACACTAAGGATTTCTTCTCACACCCCCCTGTGGATGCGAAGAGAAATCCGACCAAAGTGCCGGGTGCGCAGCTGTTTCTCTGCATAGCGAGATGCTAACAGCTGCGCGCCCGGCACTTTGGTCAGAGAATGCCGGTTACCGCACCTTAACACCCTTATTAAGGCGCGATGACCGCGATGACCGGCATTCTCCGACCACAAAGCATACTGAATTGAACAGCTCCGGGAACTTGCTCCCGCCGCTATTCAATTTGCGTTGAATTAAATCGCGCCCTATGTACTAAGCCTTGGAGAGAGATAAAGTCAACGGAGATAAAGTACCAACCCATCAGCTTCTAATTTTCACTTTACAGGCTGTGTTTGAAAAGTGACAGGAACTGATTGATTGGTACTTTATCTTCGTCCATTTATCTCTTTGCAAGGCATAGTACATAGACCCCCAAGTTTGTTGCTCTGTCCGAATCAGCTCTACTTGTGCCTTCCCCAGTCTCTGATGGTGAGAATGATATACAGGGGTCTATTTACTAAGCAGTGATAGGAGACAGAGTGAAAAGTGATAAGAAAGTGATAAGGTGCCAGCCAGCCAATCAGCTCCCAACTGTCATTTTTCAAACACAGCCTGTGAGATAACAGTTGGGAGCTGATTGGCTGGCACCTTATCACTTTTCACTCTCTCTCTTATCACTGCTTAGTAAATAGACCCCACAGGCCATTGGAGTATCCAAAATACGGAAAGGTCATCCAAACTCAGCACACTGCAAGCAGAGAAGTACACTACAGCTACAACCCAGTGCTGTCTCCGTATATTTCAGGGCTGATAATGGGAAAAGTTATCCCTGATTAGGTTCTAGTTTCCGCTTCTCGTATCTCACAACATTCAGGATTGGATGAATCTGAAATATCAGGCCTTGTCCCAGTATGAACAATACCAAGTACATTTCAGGCATGACCATGCTTAAAACCACCAGTACATCCCTTACAATCTGCCCATCATCATAGACTGCCCTGAGCCTAACAGAAGAGCTACCAGGTATGAAATAGAAATGAAGCTTTGGGAA
Source organism: Taudactylus pleione (assembly GCA_031769625.1). Classification (NCBI taxonomy): domain Eukaryota; kingdom Metazoa; phylum Chordata; class Amphibia; order Anura; family Myobatrachidae; genus Taudactylus; species Taudactylus pleione. The sequence continues at coordinate 1,072,173 of JAUIMM010000033.1, read as the reverse complement.
CAGCAGGTGGTATAACTGACAGGTAGTTATTCTGGTAATGATATACTGCATGGCGATGAGTTTAATTGATGCTAGCAACATTTTTACCATAATTTTTTTTTAACAAGTAATTGAAATGAACTTGTTACATCCACTGGAATGGGTCACCTAGACTATTTAAATAAACTGTAAAAAAAAAATTAAAACTTCGCTCTGAATCAGGGCCGTCCTACCTATTATTGGAGCGGCCTCCTGGCCGCTCGCATAGCTGTGGGTGACCACCCACAGCTTATGCGAGCGGCCAAAAAGATGGTCTATCGCGACCATCGGGCTTGCGACGAGACCCTGCGGTAGGGTCTCGCTTCCGCAAGCCCAGGAGTGCTTTTGGCTCTATCAGAGCCAAAAGCACTCCCACTGACATCACTAGTGATGTCAGTGGGGCCAGCCCCAGACGGTAGGCGTTCCCATGGGAATGCCTCCGTCTGGGCATGGGAATGCCTCCGTCTGGGCAGCAACGCCCCCGGCACACCCACCAAAGGGAGCGTGCTGTCACTCACCATCGACAGCACGCCCCCTTTGGTGCGTGACCCATAGCGACGGCTTGGCCGTCGCTATTCGGGTCTTGTGCATGCGCACGACGGAGCTCCCTCTGTCGTGCGCATGCGCACTAGGGCACCATCGACCCGCTTGCGAGCGCTCAGCGCTCGCGAGCGGGTCTGAATCAGGCCCTCAATCTCCCGATATGGAGCAGTGTGTGCATTCTCCATAAGCTGCACAGATTTCCTACATTTCCTGTCATGACGCCATCCTCCTTGTGGACGGACATATGCAAAATCACTGTAGTGCGAGAAAATCAGTAACTTCTATTAATAAATTGCATAATGTGTAGCACAGATATTGGGCAGAGGCGTCACCAGTACTGGTGACACCCGGTATTTCCGTATCCCGCTCTCCTGAAAGGGGGTGTGGCCTACCATAAAGGGGACATGGCCTCAGAGGAAATCCCACCCGGGGCATACCCGGCATCCCCGGTGATGCTGGGCTGCCCCTGGAGACTAGAGCCTGCACTGTCGGCTCCTCCTCTGTGACAGGAGCCGAACGCTGCAGGAGAATGTCACACTGCAGTATCCAGGTCCTGTCACTGAGGAGGAGCCGGCATTTTGGTGTCACCCCCGGTGCGGCCCGCACCTCCATAGCGACGCCACTGATATTGGGGCTTTTGATTTGTCGGCCTGATGTAAAAAAAAATGGGACAGTGTGTACCTAGCTTTAGCACACCTACGCCAGTAATTGCTTCTCAGCATCCTGTTCAGTGCTCTCAGCCAATCAGCGCTTCCCCATTCACTCCTATGACGGTGTCTGGGAGTGACCTGTCACTTTGTGTAGCACTGTACACAGTGTACAGTGCTATCCGTGGGGATCGGATTTTCGGTCTTTTACTTTATGTAGACCTATATTGGATGCCTATATGGACTGAAGAGGAGACCACCCATGAGTTTGGTAAGTATGAAAGTGTTTTGTTTTTTTTTTAAATAAAAAAATAAAACGTTTGGTGTCCGAGTCCTATGCTTCTTGTAATATTGTCTTTACAGGCAAACAACAGGTGCCAGCTGGCCCTTAATGTCAGGCTTGCTGGTACTTGTAGTCTGCTTGTAAAGAAATATATTATCTATTCTTTTACCATTAACCCCACACCCACCGCCACCAGCCCAGGGCTGGTAGTTCCTCGGGAAGGGAGACCCCATTATATTTTCATAGATATTCCAGCCCTGGGCTGACCAGTTTGGTTCTAGTTAATGTGATGATGGGGGACCCCACGCGTCATTGTAGCGTGGGGTTTGTATAGCATTGATTTCGGCATTGCATAGCCGGAGCAGAGGTGCGGTAATACGATTGTGCCTCCACGCCCCTGCACCGGACACTTATGCCACCGCCATGCCCCCTGCTGCGACGCCCTGGCTGACGCCTCCTGGAGGGGGCAGTCAGAAAGTCGGCAAGTATGGGTGGTGGGTGTAAGATAAAAAAGCACACTACACATAAATGATAGAATTTCATATGTACAGTATGTATGCCAGTAAATGGATGGATGGAGTGACGAGGGGGGGTTCACCGGTGCTCGCTCTCACCCAAGGCGCTGAAATGTCTAACTACGGCCCTGTGTGACTCAGAATCAGGCCCAGGCTGCTCTGCAGATGTGTGAGAAACTACAGATGCCTGCAACGGAGAAGGGAATTTGCTTTTTAACAGAGCAGCAATGTTAGATCAGCACCAAACAGTGGTCCTGATTCAGAGCCGGATGCTTTGACAGAGTGCTCGCTCTGAATCAGGGCCGGCCCTCTTACTTTTTTGAGCGGCCTCCTGGCCGCTCGCATAGCTGTGGGTGACCGGCCATCGGGCTTGCGACGAGACCCTTGCGGTAGGGTCTCGCTGCCGCAAGCCCTGGAGTGCTTTTGGCTCTATCAGAGCCGAAGGGACTCCCAATGACATCACTAGTGATGTCAGTGGGGCCGGCACCAGGTGGTAGGCGTTCCCATGGGAATCACCATCAACAGCACGCCCCCTTTGGTGTGAGACCCATAACGACGGCTTGGCCGTCGTTATTCGGGTCTCGAGCATGTGCACGACGGAGCCGCCTCCGTCGTGCACATGCGCACTTGGGCAACATCGACCCGCTTGCGAGCACTCAGCGCACGCGAGCGGGTCTGAATCAGGCCGAGTGTCATTTACCTAAAAGCTGGGCACACATCAAACGATGTGTACAAAGGCCGACGTCGCTGGAGACGGGACTCGGCATACAGCAAGTAAGTACATACACACCTGCCGATGCCGGGTTTGACGGGGGAGGGATGCGCATCATAGGGTCGACGGGGGATGTTGCTAATGACCCCCGAGAGCCCGCATATCAATGGTACACACTTGATGATGTACCCGATATGTTGCTCTTATTCGCGGGATGGGACGACATATCGTCTAGTGTGTACCCAGCTTTATAGTTTAGAGCTTGAGAAATTAAATTTTGGAGTTTAGTGAGTCCCAGTCTTCCCTTTTTTCCGGTATTTAAAATGGTCACAAAATGGCACCAGTAATATTCTTTGCGCTTAGACACATGAATCCATTGTAGCACAGAGAGCCGTAACTAGAAATGTTAGCGCCTAGAGAACAAAACAAAACTTACACCCTTTCATCCTCAACTGTAATCGAATTAACCAAAAAATAATTATAACCCTACACCCTTTCGTTCAAGCTTTAAAGGGTTGGCTGCCCTTCTAACATGGCACACGTTACGGTGCCACAAAGTAAACACCATATTACAGGGTGGAAGCCATTAGAAAATTAATTCATAGGCCAAAAAAGTATTGCCCCAAATTCTTAATTTATGGACCTAAGGGGGTCATTCAGACCCGCTCGCGAGCGCAAGACGCTCGCAAGCGGGTCGATGTTCCCCCACTGTGCATGCGCACGACGGAGGGAGCTCCGTCGTGCGCATGCGCGAGACCGGGCGAGCGACGGGCTTTCCATCGCTCCGGGTCTCGCACCAAAGGGGGCGTGCTGTCGATGTTGATTGACAGCACGCCCCCTTTGGTGGGCGTGCCGCCAGACGGAGGCGTACCCATGGGAACGCCTACCGTCTGAGGCCGGCCGCACTGACATCACTAGTGATGTCAGTGGGAGTGATTTTGGCTCTGATAGAGCCAAAATCACTCCAGGGCTTGCGGCAGCGAGACCCTACTGCAGGGTCTCCGTCGCAAGCCTGATGGTCGCGATGGTCAAGACCATCGCGACCATCATCATGGACACTCGCATATGCTGTGGGTGGTCACCCACAGCTATGCGAGCGGCCAGGAGGCCGCTCCATTTTCATGGAGGAGGGCACTGATTCAGAACGAGCGCTCTGGTCAGAGCGTTCTGCTCTGAATCAGGCCCTAAATTCTGTGGTCATCCTTTCCTTCCATGTATTTCCACTATTGGACCTCCATTGGCGAACTAAGGAAAGCGGTCTAAATTTATACCGGCTATGGGCAGCTACAATAAAGTAGTTTTCAGCATCGTATTGTATATTGAGAAAGCCATTTACAGTAAGTTGCGTTTGTATAAGAACAACGATGTGGTACAAGAACTGTGCATATCGTGTAGGATGCTCCCATTCACGGTTACAGGACTTTCTTCGGGCTGCACCCACTCTATGGAATGCCTTACCATGCACAATAAGACATTCCTCTAGTCTCCAGTCCTTCAAGCGTTCCCTGAAAACTCACCTCTTCAGGCAAGCTTATCAGATTAAAATGGTCACAAAATGGCACCAGTAATATTCTTTGCGCTTAGACACATGAATCCATTGTAGCACAGAGAGTCGTAACTAGAAATGTTAGCGCCTAGAGAATAAAACAAAACTTACACCCTTTCGTCCTCAACTGTAATCGAATTAACCAAAAAATAATTATAACCCTACACCCTTCCGTTCAAGCTTTAAAGGGATGGCTGCCCTTCTAACTTGGCACACGTTATGGTGCCACAAAGTAAACACCATATTACAGGGTGGAAGCCATTAGAAAATTAATTCATAGGCCAAAAAAGTATTGCCCCAAATTCTTAATTTATGGACCTAAGGGGGTCATTCAGACCCGCTCGCGAGCGCAGGACGCTCGCAAGCGGGTCGATGTTCCCCCACTGTGCATGCGCACAACGGAGGGAGCTCCGTCGTGCGCATGCGCGAGACCGGGCGAGCGACGGGCTTTCCATCGCTCCGGGTCTCGCACCAAAGGGGGCGTGCTGTCGATGTTGATTGACAGCACGCCCCCTTTGGTGGGCGTGCCACCAGACGGAGACGTTCCCATGGGAACGCCTACCGTCTGAGGCCGGCCCCACTGACATCACTAGTGATGTCAGTGGGAGTGATTTTGGCTCTGATAGAGCCAAAATCACTCCAGGGCTTGCGGCAGCTAGACCCTACTGCAGGGTCTCCGTCGCAAGCCTGATGGTCGCGATGGTCCATCATCATGGACCAGGAGGCCGCTCCATTTTCATGGAGGAGGGCACTGATTCAGAACGAGCGCTATGGTCAGAGCGTTCTGCTCTGAATCAGGCCCTAAATTCTGTGGTCATCCTTTCCTTCCATGTATTCCACTATTGGACCTCCATTGGCGAACTAAGGAAAGCGGTCTAAATTTATACCGGCTATGGGCAGCTACAATAAAGTAGTTTTCAGCATCGTATTGTATATTGAGAAAGCCATTTACAGTAAGTTGCGTTTGTATAAGAACAACGATGTGGTACAAGAACTGTGAATATCGTGTAGGATGCTCCCATTTACGGTTACAGGACTTTCTTCGGGCTGCACCCACTCTATGGAATGCCTTACCATGCACAATAAGACATTCCTCTAGTCTCCAATCCTTCAAGCGTTCCCTGAAAACTCACCTCTTCAGGCAAGCTTATCAGATTCCAGAACCACCCACATAACCCTCATAGCTTCCATTTCTAATTACATCCCCTTTCACAGTCCACACATAACCTCACACATTGTCTTTCCTTCACATCCTCCTGATATTTGGCCGACATTCCGATGTAAATGGATCATGCAGCCCACCAAGAAACTCTGCATCCTGGCTGGACCAAAATGCAATATATAGAACCTATCTTAGTGTATTAATGCCTATTTCCCTATAGATTGTAAGCTTAAGAGCAGGGCCTTCCTACCTATATATCTGTCTGCTATTACCCAATTTTGTTCTATCTATGTTTCCAATTGTAAAGCGCAACGAAATATGCTGCGCTATATAAGAAACAGTTAATAAATAAATAGAATACATAGGGGACCTGATTCAGACCCGCTTGCAAGCGGGTCGATGGTGGGGCATTGCGCACGCGTGGCGTGCGTAATGCGTGTGTGCAAGCCCCGGAAAGAGAAATTCTCTCGCTCTGGAGCTCAGTACAAACGGAGTGGCTGTCGATGTTGATCGACAGCTCGCCCCTTTTGTAGGTGGGGTGGGGGAGTGGCTGGACAACACCACAACGGTCTTGTCGCAAGCCTGATGGTCGCGATGGTGGGGACCATCGCGACCATCACCTGGCCGCTCGCTAAAGCTGTGGGTGGTCACCCACAGATTAGCGAGCGGCCAGGAGGCCGGGTTATTTAAAACAAAGCGGCCGCCCTTATTCAGAGCGAGCGCTCGCTTTTTGCGAGCGGCTCTGAATCAGGTTCGGGGTGTAGACTGTGCAGCAAGGAATGTAAGGTATTTGGACTGTGCAGCATAGGGGGTAAGATATTAGGACTGTGCAGCATAGGGTGTAAGATATTTGGACTGTGCAGCATTAGGTGTAAGATACAGTCAGGTCCATAAATATTGGGACATTGACAGAATTTTCTGATTTTATCCTCTATTCACCACCACAAAGGTTTTGAAATGAAACAAACAAGATGTGCTTTAACTGCAGACTTTCAGATTTCATTTGAGGGTAATTACATCCAAATCGGGTGAACGGTGTAGGAATTACAACAGTTTCAATATGTGCCTCCCACTTTTTAAAGGGCCAAAAGTAATGGGACTGTCAACTCAAAAGCTATTTCATGGACAGGTGTGGGCTATTCCCTCGTTATTTCATTATCAATTAAGCAGGTAAAAGGTCTGGAGCTGATTCTAGGTGTGACATTTGCATTTGGAATCAGTTGCTGTCAACTCTCAATATGAGATCCAAAAAGCTGTCACTATCAGTGAAGCAAGCCATCATTAGGCTGAAAAATCAAAACAAACCCATCAGAGAGACAGCAAAAACATTAGGTGTGGCCAAATCAACTGTTTGGAACATTCTTAAAAAGAAAGAACGCACCGGAGAGCTCAGCAACATCAAAAGACCCGGAAGACCACGGAAAACAACTGTGGTGGATGACAGAAGAATTATTTCCCTGGTGAAGAAAAACCCCTTCACAACAGTTGGCCAAATCAAGAACACTCTCCAGGAGGTAGATGTATATTTGTCAAAGTCAACAATCAAGAGAAGACTTCACAAGAGTGAATATAGAGGGTTCACCACAAGATGCAAACCATTGGTGAGGCACAAAAACAGGAAGACCAGATTAGAGTTTGCCAAACAACATCTAAAAAAGCCATTACAGTTCTGGAACAAAATCCTATTGACAGATGAGACAAAGATCAACTTGTACCAGAGTGATGGGAAGATAAGAGAAGGAAAGGAACTGCTCATGATCCAAAACATACCACCTCATCAGTGAAGCATGGTGGTGGTAGTGTCATGGCGTGGGCATGTATGGCTGCCAATGGAACTGGTTCCCTTGTATTTATTGATGATGTGACTGCTGACAAAAGCAGCAGAATGAATTCTGAAGTGTTTCGGGCAATATCATGTGCTCATATTCAGTCAAATACTTCAGAACTCATTGGATGGCGCTTCACAGTGCAGATGGACAATGACCCGAAGCATACTGCAAAAGCAACCAAAGAGTTTTTTAAGGCTAAAAAGTGGAATGTTATGCAATGGCCAAGTCAGTCCCCTGACCTGAATCCGATTGAGCATGCATTTCACTTGATGAAGACAAAACTGAAGGGAAAATGTCCCAAGAACAAGCAGGAACTGAAGACATTTGCAGTAGAGGCCTGGCAGAGCATCACCAGGGATGAAACCCAGCGTCTGGTGATGTCTATGCGTTCCAGACTTCAGGCTGTAATTGCCTGCAAAGGATTTGCAACAAAGTATTAAAAAGTGAAAGTTAAATTTAGGATTGTTTAGTTTGTCCCATTACTTTTGTCCCCTTAAAAAGTGGGAGGCACATATAGAAACCGTTGTAATTCCTACACCGTTCACCTGATTTGGATGTAATTACCCTCAAATTAAATCTGAAAGTCTGCAGTTAAAGCACATCTTGTTTGTTTCATTTCAAAGCCATTGTGGTGGTGAATAGAGGACAAAATATGAAAATTCTGTCAATGTCCCAATATTTATGGACCTGACTGTATTTGGACAGTGCAGTATAGAATGTAAGATATTAGGACTGTGCAGCATAGGGTGTAAGATATTAGATCTGTGCATGGGCTGTAAGTTATTACGACAGTGCAGCACAGGGTTTACATTAAGATATTAGGACAGTGCAGCATAGGGGTGCACAGTAAGATGTTTGAACAGTGCAGCATAGGGTGCACAGTAAGATATTAGGAATGTGCAGCATAGTGTTTACAGTAAAATATTAGGACAGTGCAGCATAGGGTGTGCAGTAAGATATTAGATCTGTGCATGGGGTGAAAGATATTAGGACAGTGCAGCATAGGGGTGTACAGTAAGATATTAGGACAGTGCAGCATAGGGGTGTACAGTAAGATATTAGGACAGTGCAGCATAGGGTGTGCAGTAAGATATTAGATCTGTGCATTGGGGAGAAAGATATTAGGACAGTGCATCATATTGTGTATAGTAGTAAGATATTGGGACAGTGCAGCATAGAGGTGTACAGTAAGATATTAGATCTGTGCACAGGGTGTAATGTAACAGGACAATACAGCATAGGGTGTGCAGTAAGACAGTGTAGTATAGGGTGTACAGTAAGAAATTAGGACTGTGCAGCATATAATGTGCATGGGGTGTAACACATTAGGACATAGGGTGTACTGTACAGTGAGATATTAGGACATAGTGTACCATAGGCTGTACAGTATGTAAGGACTGTGAGGCACGCTGCTTTATGTGCCCGATGCAAGGCCAGTTCTGAGTGAGCACGTCACATTTTAGTTTTAGTGGTGCCCCCAGGGCATGGACCACCTACACGCCTGCAGAGCGGTGTCGGGCGGCAGGCAGCAGCAGGCAGGGGGCGGTGGGTGGAATGAGATCCTTGGCTGGATGTGCGGGGGGTGGAGTAGCTGGGACAGGGCAGTCTCATGACTCTCTCCGGGCGGGGCTGCTGCGGGCCGCTGATCCAACTTGTTGGAGTCTTCAATAAAGCGACTCAAGCGAGTGCCAGGCTGACCGGGGACGGGGAGGACAAGCTGAGCGTGGAGCTTGGCACCTGGGTGCAGGTAGGGAGACCTCCGGAGAACTGAGATGCCCTGGCAGGGAGCTGGGGTGGGTGTACCAGTGTCCCTCAGGGAGGTTGTTAAACATTAACACCTCGTCTGCCAGGTGGAGGAGGGTGGGTGCAGGGATACCTAATATATCTCTATATAGGGGGACTGCTCTGTAGTTATTACCCTGAAACGGGCTGGCATCAAGGCTCAATTATAAGTACCTATAGTTTTATTCATGTATAAAACAGGGGGATATAATTACTATTATATTATTATTATTGCTATTTTAAATTGGTTAATAGTTGGTAAATGCAATTGTGCAAACTGCAGCTGCTGCAGAACATCTTACAGTTATCCTAGTTCAGTATGTTTCGCACTTCTCCAGTAGGTTTTCATCCTCATTACCATCTGAAGGTTTACTTATTTCATTTGTATCAAATTGTCCCTAAAACATCAATTATTACATTGTTTATATACTGAAGTAATTTTCTAATCTGTTATAGTGGTGATATATTGTTTTAGGGGCTGCCTTTCCCATCTAGCATCAGACCTTAGTGCAGTGGTTTCCATTCTCGGTCCTCAAGGCACCCACCCGTCCTGGTTTTAAGAATATCCATGGTCGAGCACAGATGATTAAATCAAATTGACTGAAGAAATAATTATTAAGTCAGCTGTGCTCAAGCATGGCTATCCTTAAAACCTGGACTGTTAGGGTGCCTTGAGGTCCGAGTTTGGAAACCTCTGCCTAAAGTGTATACAGTGTTTATTGACCCATGTGTATATGTTGACATGCTGTAGGTATATGAACACATGAGCTGTGAGTAGAGTGCTCACTTGTATTAGGATATTGATGCAATGAGGTCTTGGAGAGAGAGAAACTGTACAGAGATAAAGTACCAACCAATCAGCTCCTCTGTCACTTTACAGGCTGTTGGATGGAGATAAAGTGAACGCAGATAAAGTACCATACTGCTAACTGCCATGTCACAGGCGGTGTTTGAAAAATGACAGCAGCTGATTGGTTGGTACTTTATCTCCGTTCACTTTATCTCCATCCAAGGCTTAGTAAATAGATCCGGTACCAATCAGCTTCTAACTGCCATGTCTCAGGCTGTTTTGAAAAATGCCACATTACTATATAATTCATTGGACGCGTGGAGCACTTCCAGCACAACGTCAGGGGAGGTATCATGCCATACCCTAATACATTGTTGCCAAAAACTTTAATTTTCCAGCCCAAGTGGTGTTGGCTGCATAAAGATAGCACAATTAGCTAAAACACCTTTGCATGTGGCGTCCCTCCCCGCTGTGTCACCCGGTGCAGGGAGGGACGCTGAAAAGATGTGTGGTCACGCGGGAAGAGGGCATGGTCATGCAGGAAGGGGGCGTAGTCACGCCTCCCGAACCCCCGTGCCTATTACTTGGTGGGGAAGGGGGGGGTGCAGTAGGTCCCTGTGTGGAGTTCCGTCCGGCTCACTCAGTAACAGGAGCTGAGTGCTGCACCTTATGTTACAGTGCAGCACCCGGCTCCTGTCAGTGAGGGGGTAGTCTGCACCTTGGTGTGACACCTGGGTGCGGACTGCACCCCCCTTGTGACGCCACTGGCATGTACTGATGTTTGGGATGAAAGTGTGGTTGTAGTAATCTATCAGGTCTCTATTTGCTATATAATCGCAGCATTATATGGGGTTGATATAATTTGGTGCTAATCGCGTTACGGAGCTCAATTCCATATCGCACCTACATTATGGATTTTCATTCGTTCCCGTTGAGGCGTCTGCAAATATGTGATATTTTATTTTTTGTTCTCACAATGCCGGAGGTTCCATATATGGAAAATATAAGCGCACCCTCACATTGTCGGCAACAAGACCGCTAACTGAATCAACCCCTATATGTACATTCTATATACTTGTGACTATTTGTTATAGTGTAATTACATGGTGAATTATGCGCCATCACTGACAGTAGTAAACTGATCACTTTCATTATGGTGGTAATTAAATGTTTCCATAACAGTATATGTACACCGATCAGCCATATCAATAAAACCACTGGCAGGTCAAGTGAAGAACATTAATTATCTTGTTACAATGGTGCCTGTTAAAGGGCGGAATATATTAGGCAGCAAGTGAACACACAGTTCTTGAAGTTGATGTGTTGGAAACAGGAAAAATGACCAAGTGTAAGGATCTGAGAGACTTTGACAAGGGCTAAACTGTGATGGCTAGGCGACTGGGTCAGACCATCTCCAAAATGACAAGTCTTATGGGGTATGCCGGTATTCAGTGGTTAGTACCTACCATAAGTGGCCCAATGATAACCGGTGACAGGGTCCGATCCCACAGAAGAGCTACTGTAGCACAAATTACTGAAAAAGTTAATGCTGGCTGTGATAGAAAGGTGTCAGAACACACACAGCATCGCAGCTCGCTTCGTACGGGGCTGGTAGTCGTAAGGGTAACTTTACTAAAGTGAGAGTTTTTAGAAGTGGAGATGTTGCCCATAGCAACCAATCAGATTCTACTTAACATTTATCTAGCACCTTCTGGAAGATAATAGCTAGAATTTGATTGGTTGCTATGGGCAACATCTCCACTTCTAAAAAACTCTCACTTTAGTAAATTTGCCCGCCGTAGACTGGTCAGAGGGCCCATGCTGACCACTGCCCAAAGCACTTACAATGGGCAAGTACTCCTTAAGCAATATTGCCATTTATTATATAGTGTTCATTCTAGCACCCTGCACCTGTCACGACCCGTGCAGTTACTCTTTCCTGCCTGGGGTGTCGCTCTCTGCTCTGGTGCTTCTAGCACACTCTGCTGATGCATCAAACTGCATAGATACAGACCAGAGTGTGCTAGAAGCCCCAGAGCAGAGAGCGACACCCCAGGCGGGAAAGAGGAACTGCACAGGTTGTGACAGGTGCAGGGTGTTAGAATAAACACTATTATATGACAGTAACTGGTGGTGAGAAGGTGGCTACATTATGCATTTAGGGGGAGATTTAGCAAATCTTCTAAAGGGCAAAAGGTGTTGCTCATAACAACCAATCAGATAAATCAATAGAATTTGATACACTACTTCCATGGAATATATCACTGCCCTCCTCCATGCTAAAATGCCAACATTTCATGAAGTTTGGACCCCTTGGGATTCTCACTTTAATAGGACTCTTCCATGTCTGGTTTGACCCTTATTTTGGATTATTAGAACTGTTTATTTATCTATTTATTTATGTCTTCTTCGCTCCAGTAAACCTGGTTGTATTATTTTCTTGCTGACACCCTATTGATTCTGCTACCTGGTGTTCCCCCCTCCCCATTCTATATTCCCCCCCTCCCCATTCTATATTCCCCCCTCTCTTATTCTGTATTCACTACTGTATTTGCTAGTTGTTACTGGTTTTTACACCCTAACTTTTCAAAACAAAAATCCCGAAAACAAGGTCGTTTGATGTCTTTTTATTATCTTTTTTTTTTTATGGGTGTATGTAATTTTTCTTTTCTTATTTACCTGTTCTCTACATTTAATAAGTATAAAGATAGTGGCTATTATTTATATTTTACATTTTATAAAATTTAAAGCTAGAATCTGATTGGATGCTGTAGGTCACAACTCCACTTTTCATTTTAGAGGGTTTGTTAAATACCCCTTTGGTCACAAATAGGAATATTTTATGCTCACTGCAACCATTAATAATAAACTGAGGTTCAGTGGTTGAATGTACTAGATCAGAGGTTCCCAAAGTCCGCCATTACAGTTCACGTTTTAGGGATATCCATTCTTGAGCACAGGTGACTTAATTAGTACCTCAATCCATTTGATTTAACCATCTGGACTCAAGCTTGGATATCCCTAAAACGTGGACTGTAATGACGGACTTTGGGAACCTCTGTACTAGATAAATGATAGCTATAATCTCATTGGTTGCTATGGGCAGTTTCTCCACTTGCCCTCTTTGTAGGGGAGATCAGTGTTCTTGCCACGCTTTACCTCCCAGGCACCGTCTGGCTAAATTCCCCTGCTGCCCGGCACTGCGACGCGGCCTAAAGTCACTCTGCACTGTTGCATATAAAGACGTCAGTCCAGCGCGACTTATTGGCCGCCTCACAGTGCCAGGAGGCATCACACTGTAAGGCAGAGCAGATCCCTCCGCCAGTGTAAAAGGAAGGGCGTGGTTACTGACGGGAACAGTCTTCGGTGAACATTGAAGAGAGTGGAGTTCCTGCATCCACTCTCTGTGTTTCAGTGGCCGCAGGTTTGTTACTGGGCCTTCTCTGTAGCCAGCAAGTGGGGCAGTACTGGGCAGCGATGCCAACTGTGTCCAGCCAGGAAGAGGGGCTGTCTAGGATCCATAAATCAAGTAGGCAGTATCTGATCAGCTGTTAAAAAAGTTACTTGTGTTCAGAAAAGCAATTGGGCAGTACCTGGGCCACTCTTAGAATTTATTTTTTTTTACAAAAAGCAAGTGGGTAGTATCTGGGACAGGCTTAGAAAATGTTTTTGTCCAAAAAGCAAGTGGGCAGTATCTCGGCTGCTGTAATAATAAATGCTCTACTTTAAAACTTATTAAAACCTGTGTAAGGAATCCCATGAAGCAGAGCGCACTAAATAATATGATGCTGATATCGCCAGTGGGACCAGATCCTTCAGACTTTGACTATGGAAAAGCTGCAGATGGCTGGGCCTCTATTGAAGAAGAGAATAATTAATATATAAAATGTTAATCTTGAGTTTAAATCAATATCAGGTCAGGATTTCAACATTGCATTATTGCTACTTTTTGATGCCACCCTGCTGGCAAATTTTCTGTGAAGAACACTTGAGATGTGTCCCACAATATTCGTAGTTTTGAAGACCTATTTTGCAAAGTACTCAGATAAATCTTTATTTGCACTGTACTTTAGATCTAGGACAGACTTCTAGTATAAATGATGGGAGGGTTTTACTAAACCTGTAATGAGGCAAAGATTATAGTAAGGGATTTTCTGTTGAGTCAATTACCAGTTTCTATCCCTGTGACGTGGCTGTAGAGGTTCTAATGATGATCCTGTGTGACAATTCATTTAATCTGCAGGCAAATAGTATAGGTTTCTTCCTCTGGCTCCAGAGATGTGAGCAGGTATGATGCTGTCGGGCTATCCAATGCACCCAGTGTCCGCCAGCTTGTTACTGCTTGTGCGTAAAAATAGAGGCACGTGGCTGATCCTCTCTGAGAGATAATCAGCCTCATTCTAGAAAGGTTGCAGAGAGGTGAGAGAGGGGTAACGCAACAGCTGTGGTGCACTTTATGTGAGGGCGGCTTTTGTGTTGACAGTGTACAGCTAAAAAATTCTAGCTTAAGGAGCACGTAATCCTAAGATTGGAATGTTCACATGTGAGCTATGAAGGTAGAATACTTTCTTTAGTGTTAGACTGACATTAATGACATTCTGCTGCAGTTTTGCAGTATTAGCCTCTCATTACAGGCCGCTGGTCCCTTCCATGTCTTCCTGAGAAGCAGCATTTTAAGACTTGCGTGGACCCGTGTGCAAATATCCTTGTTCCTTCCTCACACCTGAAAGAGAGAAAAAAAAAAAGATACCATAGTATTTTATTTTAATTATTTATCACCGGTTATTTATATAGCGCGCACATATTCCGCAGCGCTTTACAGAGCATATTTGGCCATTCACATCAGTCCCTGCCCCAGTGGAGCTTACACTCTATGGGGGTCATTCAGACCCACTCGCGAGCGGCAGTACGCTCGCAAGTGGGTCGATGTTCCCCACTGCGCATGCTCCGTCGTGCGCATGCGCGAGAGAAGGACTTTCCTTCGCTCGGAGTGTCTCATCAAAGGGGGCGTGCTGTCGATGGTGACTGACAGCACGCCCCCTTTGGTGGGCGTGCCGGGGGCGTGCCTGCCAGACGGAGGCGTTCCCATGGGAACGCCTACCGTCTGAAGCCGGCCCCACTGACATCACTAGTGATGTCAGTGGGAGTGATTTTGGCTCTGATAGAGCCAAAATCACTCCTGGCCTTGCGGTTGGGAAACCCAACCGCAGGCTTTCACTCGCAGTTCCGATGGTCAAGACCATCGCGACCATCTTTTTGCACGCTCGTATATGCTGTGGATGGTGACCCACAGCTATACGAGCGTCCAGGAGGACGCTCCATATTAATGGAGGAGGGCCCTGATTCAGAGCGAGCGGTCTGGTCAGAGCGTCCGGCTCTGAATCAGGGCCTATATTCCCTACCACATGCTCACACACTAGGGTTAATTTGTGTTGGGAGACAGTTAACCTACCAGTATATTTTTGGAATGTGGGAGGAAAACGGAGTGCCCCGAGGAAACCCACGCAAGCACAGGGAGAATATACAAACTCCACACAGGTAGGGCCGTGGTGGGAATCGAAGCCATGACCTCAGTGCTGTGAGGCAGTAATGCTAACCATTACACAGTCTGTGCTGCCCCCTATATATTATAGTAAAATATATAATCTGGCATTATCTTCATAAATATGGAGCCAGCGCAATATTTCTGGTGATAATTTGAGAAATATGCCGCTGATGCGGGTATATTGTTAAACATAAATTGTATATAAAATGGGTTCTTGTGTACTGAATAGTAAGAAAATATGAAAAATCCTTTGATTTTTTTATTTGTTAGTGCACAATAATTTTGTAAAGCGCGCCTGCCCTGAATATCAGGCCTGGCGTCCCTTGTTTTGGGTCCTGATCCGTAGATGATTGATACCATGATTGCAGTTACATATTTTACAAAAGTTTGTAAAAACAAAGGCGTCGTATTTCTTGTAGACTATCGGCGAGAGCTGTAAATAACATAAATAGTTTAGTTTTGTTTCCTAAAGATATTTGTACCTTAAGAAAGTTTAAATGTACCTTTCTAGAGTTTATGCATGTGTTGGACATAGTTTTATACTATCCTTTATCCGACTAATCATCCATAATTGTCTACCCGCCCTCTGTTATATTTGCTCCTCTCTAGATGTATCCATGCCTCAGGGACATTATCATGCTCTCTCACATCTCATAAGGCCACAACTCCGAGCTGTTGTACAGTGGGGATTATGGGGTCTATTTACTAAGCAGTGTTAGGAGACAGAGTGAAAAGTGATAAGATGCCAGCCAATCAGCGCCCAACTGTCATTTTTCAAACACAGCCTGTGAAATAACAGTTAGGAGCTGATTGGCTGGCACCTTATCACTTTTCACTCTGTCTCCCAGTCCTAACACTGCTTAGTAAATAGACCCCTAGATCAGAAGTGCTGGGAAATGCGGCTCTCCCTATGCTGTGAACAGGACCCAGGTCGGATGACCTGAGAAACCTGTTTTCAATGAGTTTTACCCATGTAAAAACCTGCTTGAGACCCGGGAAGGAACACTGGGTCAGTTGACCCAAAATTTTTTCCTAGGAGCCTTTACCACTGAGCCGTATCCCGGGATGACATGGCAATAACCCGGGTTTTAGCGACTGTGGGAAAAGGAGTATAAGATTGATTGGAGAACTCTGGGAGGAGATTACTTGATTATTGGAAGCAAAGACCATTACTGATAACTACATAGAATGGTGAGTTCTGGAGGAGATAAATTGATTATTGGAAGCAAAGACCATAAATGATAACTGTATGGAAGGAATGTAGTTGGCATCCCGATGGTCAGGATGTTGGCGCTCAGAATGCCGGCGCCAGAATCCTGATAGCAGTCAGAACCTGACCGCTGACATCCCGACGATAAGTATTAGGGTTAGTAACTAGGGGGAGGGTTAAGCTACCCAAGGGTAGGTGGGGAAAGAGGGAGGGGTTAATGATAGGCTGCAGGGGGGGAGGGGGCAGTAAGGTTTAGGCTGCGGGAGGGGGTTGTTAGGTTTAGGGATAGGGTTAGAGTACTTAACTACAGGTGTTGGTATTTCAGATCAGTTGGGATTCTGAGCGCTGATCTTGTGTGTGCCAGGACTGCGGCAACGACAGGGCGCAGTAGTTGCCGGCCGGGGGTTTCTGCACTCTCCCGAAAAGGGGCCATGGCCAGCCAGGGAGGGGGTATCCTTGGCATGCACCTCCACTTTGTCACACTTGGGAGCATGCCCAGCACTTACAGAGGTGCTGGGCGTCCCCCAGGCTCTCCCCTTGCACACGGCGTTTACTCACCCGGCAGTGATCGGTCCCCGCCGACTTTTCCCACCCGTGGAACATTGGGGCCCGCGGGTGGGGAAGGCTGAGGGCATGCTGTTTTAGTGGGGCGCCTCACTAAAAACAAGCTAGCGGGTACACTACGTATGGAATGGCGAGCTCTACCAGCTATCACCATCCGAGAAACTTCTTACCGTCAGGAAGATTTGTAAACAATGATCCCTTAATATTTTAATTTGGCAAATTGAAATCTGCGTTGTGGGAAGCAGGAGCACTTACATACAGTAAATAGCTGAGATGGGTTAGCTGATGCGAACAATCGCCTAGAAGATTAAGGTTGACAAATGACGAGTAAAAGTTCTGGAAAGCTGGATCTCTGGGCCTGATTCAGCAAGGATCGCAATTGCTAAGCTGCACGCAGGCTATAGATGTATGATGTATGCACGCAGGCTATAGATGTATGATGTATGCACGCAGGCTACAGCTGTATGATGTATGCACGCAGGCTACAGATGTATGATGTATGCACACAGGCTATAGATATGATGTATGCTCGCAGGCTACAGCTGTATGATGTATGCACGCAGGCTACAGCTGTATGATGTATGCACGCAGGCTACAGCTGTATGATGTATGCACGCAGGCTACAGATGTATGATATATGCACGCAGGCTACAGATGTATGATATATGCACACAGGCTACAGATGTATGATGTATGCACACAGGCTATAGATATGATGTATGCACGCAGGAAGCTTTGCAATTTCGATCCTAGCAATAATGCAAATGCAGCAGGAGGTGTATGACAGCCCTGCTGCATTTGCGATTGCGGTGCTGGGTTCACCATTGTGACCATCGGTGATCGATGGTCACGATGGTAGACGGTGGCGGCCAGCTGAACATCATTAATAAGCCTAGCTACATCATCCCATAATCTTCAGGCAGGTACACCAGATAATGTTTAGCTTTTGTTGCCCGCTCTGTTCTGGCTGGTCACCGAGAAGATACCATATATGTCACCAGGGGGTAACTGGTACATCTCTGAGTTTACAATGTCTTAGGCAGACTGCTTTGAAGACACAACTGCACATTGATTTTAGAGGGAATATAGATATATCTATATAGGACAGGAATATGATCGCGTTAACCACTGCCACTGGGGTCACTGCAGAGAGAGCCTATTGTTCAACAGTAACCTAAAGGGAAATAATCACTGAGTGCTCTGGAGTGTTGTCCGAGGTAACAGACCTCGCCGTCTCCACTCCTCTGTCATTGACGCAGGGAACTAGCCGAATTTACTACTTTTTTAAAGTCCAAGGATGCTTAGATATCCCCACAGGCAGAATCCGGGACTAGTGACTCCTAGGGGTAAATTTACTAAGATGGGAGTTCTATTGAGAGGGGCCAGTTTTAAACAAGTTGAATGGCAGGCAAACAGGGCAGCGCTTCAGGACAACACCTCTCACCACTGTGATGTTGGAGTCTCTCTTCGTCTCCTGCTGGCACTAGAACCACAAACATGGAGGATCTTTTCCACCTGAGGTAAAACTCCTCCAGGTGTGGCCCCTGCTTCCTCAGTCCTATGCTCAACTAACTGTTGGTTGCAGTGTTCCTGTTCTTCCAGGCACCATCTTGTGCTTGCTTCTGGTGCCACAGTTCTTCCCGCCTGATGCATGAGGACACCTGTATGCGCCCTTTTCTATTGCCTGATGGTTATACCCACACATTAATGAGGCTTCACATTTTCCATAGACTATACCATACTGTCATGACCATCACAGTTTATGTATGTAGCCTAAAATTAACAGGACCTCCCATAGGTTGAGCAACATCACATTATATAAACAGTCCCAGAAACAGGGCATATTACATATGCTATGACTTCTAAAGATGGTGACAACGAAAACAGGAGAGCAGAGGATCACTAAGCTAAGTAAACTTACATTCATTTAAAGTCTGCTGCCTAACATTGGAAACTGGTTCCTGGAAGTCTGTATAATGTTGGCACCCATTTGCTTGAGCATAAATAATTATCCAGCGAACTGCATGTCCCATTTCCAGAGGACACCAAAACCCACGGGACTTCCAGCCCATCATGGCCGATGGCTAGTGGAGTTCATGCAGAGATTTTCTCATGGCTGGTGCAACATTTTTCTGAGTGTCCTCGGAAGGCTTAGGTTGTCCTCGTCCACACAGGTGAAAATACCTTTCTAAGCAGGGACGTATTTAGAGAGCAGGGGGCCCGTGTTCACTCACCATCTGGGGCCCCCTCCTCTCTCTCCGGCGGCCGCGTCGTACTGACAGGTTCAGTGGACTCCGGGCCCTAGTCTGCGATTTCGCTCATGCGCACAGGCCCACCTAGAGCCATGGCAGGCCTGGGTGACGGGGCGTGGCCTAATCATGGGAGGCGTGGCCACGCCCCCTTCTGGAAAAAAAAGAAGCTTCGCAGCGCCACTGCTTGCTGGGGAGGGGGGGCGCTCTGAGCTCCCTCAGCCCTGCTCAAAGCCAGGGGTGGCGCGATCAGTGTGATCGCTCCCCCCCCCCCACAGGTATAGCTGCTCTGGCTGCTGCTCAGCAATCTCCCAAATGAGGGACCCCTGCCGGGCCCCTCATGAAGCCCGGGTAATCTGTACCAGCTCCCCCCCTCTCTCGGCGCCCCTGAATGCGCAGAACGCCAGGAAAGTGGCTGCTGTGGCCATTTTCCAGGCGTTCTGTCTAGCGTCTCTCCAGCTGACGTAGGACTTCGGAGAGGTAAGTTATATTATATATTCGCCCCTGTCTCTAAGGGTATGTGATGGAGGATCTAGCTGCAGATATAGAGCCCACCTAAGGACATAAATGCCACACTGCTAAATGGCAATATCGCTGCTCTGGTGATGCATGTAATAATGTCTAGTACTAGGCTAATGGGGATGCCTGGGTGGGTTACTCTTTATTAGTGTTATCCCCAGCAACTGCTTTCATCACAATTGGGTATGAGCAGGGGTGGCTCCAGAGGTGGGGCTGCAGCGCAGTTCAAAATTCAAAAAGGGGAACCACCCCAAATGCTGCCAAACATCGCCGGCTGGCAGTTGGTGTGGTTCCCCTATTTGAATTTTGAACTGCGATGCAGCCCCAGCTCTGGAGCTGCCACTGGGTATGAGCAAACAAGGACATGACTCTCTCCACTGTAATGTCAGGTGGGTGATGCACACACTGCCTGGGCACTGCCAGGAAATGGTAAGTGATGAAACGTACACATGGTACCGATGTATACGCAGGACTGCGAGGTATTACGGATGTGAGAAAGCAGCAGTGGGCGTCTCTCTGCTGGCTGAGCTGTGGCAGACATTAGCATATTTTCGCAACTGCATTGCATCCGATTAGGCAGCTGCGATTGTAACTGAATACTGAATCAGGCCCTTGGTCCAGCCTATAGTTACTGGAATTGCCCACAGTTTCCTCAGTATGACATGGAATTTTGTCTACGTGAGACCGCTCCGTTACAGCTGGAGCAGCATAACTAGGTTGTAAGTGGAGACGTGAGTGAAATGCATATGATTCTGCATTGTCCACACCGGTGTGCGCAGAAATTCATAGGGTGCGCAGTGCAAAAATGTACAGCTCATGTTCTGCTATCCGCCATACACTCAGCTCTGCACTGCGCAGAAGGTCTTTAGAAGCAAATAATTTGGGCCAGTTACAGAATAATTTAACCAATCCTCAATACATTGGCGTAAGTTTAAGGAAATTTATTTTTAGTTTATTTTAATTTATAAGTGAATTTTAAATGTATGTGAATTCTACAAAAGCCATTTATTTGTACCTTTGGGTGGAGAAACGGCAGTTGTGTGGCACAGACTAAGCCAGTACTTGTGTAGGCAAGCTAAGAACATTCCTGCAACAGCGATATATTTATATATACATTTCCTAATATTTACTTATACAAAGTAAAAATAGAAATAGAATTTATATGTTTTGGTTTTGTTGTATATTGTAGAGTCTGTTTTGGCATACATGTTATGCCTTTTTAAGGATACAGTAGAGGTGTGTATGTGTATACATTCTCGCTCTAACACACCCTCTCTCTCGTGCCAGAAGTCATGGGATAGCAGTATGTAAAGGTAATGGCAGGTGGTGCCACTGTTCTGTGATGTCTAGGAAATGCCCATACCTGCATCAGTTGTAATGTGACCTCTCATGAGTCAGTTTGAACACCGGCTAGGTTGCTCATGGCAAGGAGACGTGAATATTCAGAGTTTGGACAGGGCATGATAGTGGGTGTGTACATTCAACATTCCACGATCTACGGTGTCACCTGTGTACCGGGAATACCTCATGGAAGGCATTGCCACTCACCATGGACAGCGCAATGGCTGACCACAGGTGCTTAATGGCTGTGACCAGCGGCATTTGGCCAGAGTTGTCTGTGGTAACAGACAAGCGAGACTGGCTCTAATCACATCCCCTTGTCAGATTCGCTCAGATCATTACACTTGCCCATTTTTCCTGCTTCCCACACATCAGGTTCAACAACTGACCGTTCACTTGCTGCCTAATATATCCCTCCCCTTGACAGACTCTGTTGTAATGAGATAATATATACTTCACCTGTCAGTGGTTGTAATGTTATGGCTAATAAGCCATTGCTTATTGTATTTGTTTCCTGACGACGGGGTTGCGGACCCCGAAACGTTGACACGATGACTTCACACTAAAAATTTACTTGTATCCAGTCTCTGAGTGACGCCTTTTTTCTGCATTGTAGAGTTGGAGGTTTTTGGCCTGCCTAAAGGAAGGCACCAGAGCAAGTTACCCCTGAGGGGGTTCCGGAGTGCCGGGATAATTGGAATATATATATATATATATTTCTTATTAAGTAAGCACCATAAAGCAGTCAACTCTTTATCCACTTGTGATACTTCTATAGGGCACCATATGAGTTTTCAGAGCCATATACAGTGGCACACGGTACCTAACTGTGCCTTCAGGACACCAGCTCATAAAAGATTGCAAATGTCTGGTAATGTGATATAATTATGCCAAATGACGACACAAATTGGTGCTCATCTAGCCTGTACTTGTGTCTCTCTATGAGCCTCCCATTGAAACGCACTGTGAAACGCAGTGGATTATTATCAGTTATCTTTATAGCACACACATATTACGCAGTGCTTTACAGAGAATAGTTAATCATTCACATCAGCCCCTGCCCCAGTGGAGCTTACAATCTATATTCCCTACCGCGTGATCACACACCTACACTGGGGTTAATTTTTGCCAGAATCCAGTTAACCTACCAGTATATTATTGGAGTGTGGTATGCAACCAAAGCACCTGGAGGAAACGAACGCAAAAACAAGAAGATCATGCAAACTCCACACACATAGCGCCTTGGTCTTGAATTGAACCCGTGACTTCAGTGCAGTGATGTAGCAATGTTAAACACTACGCCAGAGGTTCCCAAACTCTGCCATTACTGTCCACATTTTAAGGATATCCATGCTTGAGCACAGGTGACTTAATTCGTACCTCAGTCAATTTGATTTAACCATCTGGGACTTAAACATGGATATCCTTAAAACCTGGACTGTAATGGCAGAGTTTGAGAAACTCTGCATTGCGCCCGTATAGATCATAGGTACATGGGTGATTATTATAAATGGTTGCTTATAGCCTGGCTGAAATTTGCTGTTTGGCTAAAGCAGAGAGACAAACCTGCTGTCAGGGCATATTGGGACTTGTAGTTTAACAAAATCAAACAATCCACTTGTGATCATAGTTAAAAAGGAAAAGTGCCAAATCGGTGACATTTGCTTCCAGGGCAGGACAGTATTGTCCTGCGGAGTATTAGCATGTTAGTCAGCACAGGAGGAGCGCGGCTTGTAACATTGCATTGTGTATTATTCTTCTATAGACACATAACATTAATAAAATGATTCCCTTGTAGATGGTAATAAGCGAGTAATATATTTGTATCGACGTGACGTTCATTCTGTGATTCTTCCCACTTGTCTCAACTCCCCAAATGCCGAGTCCATAAATCTTCTGTTGTGATCAGTGCAATAGCCCTATTCATTGCTATGATTTTGTGTGGGTTTATTATGTCCTTATTGTCGGTATTAGTCACTGACTGACTCGTTGTACTGGGAAAAGTTTCCTTTTTGTTTGTACCAATGTCGCAACCATGTACTGTTCTAATATAGCTCCAAAAACATACTGGTAGGTTAGTTGGCATCTGATAAAAAAACGGACAAGTTTGTGTTCTGGGGGTATATTTACTAAAGTGAGTTTTTAGAATGGTTGCTATGGGCAACATCACATCAGATTCTAGCCATTCTCTTCTAGAAGCTGCTAGTTAAATGCTAAGTAGAATCTGATTGGTTGCTATGGGCAACATGTCCACTTCTAAAAACTCTCCCTTTAGTAAATATACCCCCAGATGATAGAGACTATAAATTTATTGTAAGCTCCACTAGGGCACCTGATAAAGTCCTGAGAGAGGACGAAACGCATTGACATAAGGGGCGTTCATAGCTGCACACCTTGCAGACTGACTTTTCATTTGTGTCAACCGAAAAATAACTCATCAATCTACATTTTGTACCTGATTCCGAGATTTCCGCAATGCCGACATTTACACAGATCAATCGATTGTTAGCCATTGCACATGCGGAAACGCCGCTCTGCGCATGCGATTGTATTGCAATTATGCTTGTACAGAGGATCCACTTGCAAAGTGAGTAACAGGTAGTGAGCGTTTAGGGGAGGTAATGGGGAGACGGTGAGAAAAACGCAGGAGTGTCTGACCGTTTAAACGCCGTTTTATGGGCGTGCATAATTAGCCCTTACGATCATCTTTACAGCACGAGATCTCTCAGCGTGTCCGGAGTGTGCCGCAGTCTTTAAATCGGGTAACTGCCCGATCTGAATCGATGTTCCCGATGTTTACGCTGTTGCACGTCCTCTGACGTATGTGAGAAGGCAGCAGTGGGCGTCCCCATGCTCGGGGAAGCTTTTGGATACATTACCATATTTTCGTTATTGCAGTGTGTAAGAGATCGCACTTGTGATTGCATTAGCGTAATTCTCAGAATCAGGCCCTTTGTACCTTCTTAAGATGGCGAGAGCGACGCAGTGACAAACCGCAGTAATCTTAGATTACTGCCAGGGACATATGAAGAGTGGAGGGGGGCCCGTGTGCAGTCTCTATACGTGGCCCCCTCCTCTCCACCTGGTTGCCGACAGCGCACTGAGCGCAGCAGACTCCAGGCACTAGAGTAGACTATAGTGCTATGCTGGAGTCTACTGCGTATGTGCAGGTCACAAGGAAAATGGCAGCCATTTTCCCGGTGATCTCCTCACTGCGCCTGCGCAAAACACCCGGAAAACAGTCGTGGCAGCCATTTTCCCGGTGATCTCCTCACTGCGCCTGCGCAAAACATCCGGAAAACAGTCGTGGCAGCCATTTTCCAGGCGATTTGTAGAACGATGGTATCGCCGATGCGGGACTCCAGAGAGGTAAGTATTTAATAAATGGGTGCAGAGTGTGCGATGTGGGGTCCCCCTGGTTCAGGGGCTCCTGTGCACCGCACACCCTTCCCCCATTATATATACGATTACTGCTGTTTGTTAAATACAGAAAGGATGACATAACCCCTATAGAACAGAACATTAACACTGACTTTTTAATTTTAAACATCGATAACAAAAGCACAGAGAACACTCCCAGGCCTAATTCGGGCGGAAGGCCAAAGTTAGTGCAGTGGAGCGAATGTTTTTCTATTGCGCATGCTTCTAATCTGCTAAAAAGAAGTACTGCAACGCTGTTAAAAGGGGCCCTTTGTGTGCTAAAAGGTTTATGCAGTAATTTTATCAATTATACATTTATTATGTGATCCTTACTAGTGTTTATGATCTTTGCTTTATTGTAGGTTTTACTAATATATGTCTAGATTGAAAAAATATTGTCTTTGGTTTAAAGGGAAGCCTCCTAGATTTTAAAAAGAAGATAAAATAGTATTATATCATATTGATACTAAATTAGCACAGGCCCTGATTCAGAGCCGGACGCTCTGAAAGAGCGCTCGCTCTGCATCAGGGCTTTTTTTTTTTTTTGGTGCGGCCCCCTGGCCGCTGGCATAGCTGTGGGTGACCACCCACAACTATTGCGAGCGGCCAGGATGATGGTCAAGACCATCGGGGCTTGCGACGAGACCCTTATGGTAGGGTCTCGTGGCCGCAAGCCCCAGAGAGCTTCTGGCTCTAATAGAGCTGGAAGCTCTCCCACTGACATCACTGGTGATGTCAGTGGGACCGCCCACAAACGGCAGGCGTTCTCAGGGGAACTCCTCCGTTTGTGAAGCCACCCCCCACCACGCCTACAAAAAGGGGCGAGCTGTCGATCAACATCGACAGCCGCCCCTTTTGTAGTGAGCCACGGAGCGAAAGAATTTCCCTCTCACTCTGGGGCTTGCGCAGTGCCGCCGCTGCGCGTGCGCAGAGCACACCATCGACCCGCTCGCGAGCGGGTCTGAATCAGGCCCACAGTCCGTTCCCTTTTCCACTGGGGCAAGGACTACTGTGAATGAATAAAATATTCTCTGTAAAGTGCTGTGGAATATATGTGTGCACTATATAAATAATAAGTAAAATGTGATTTTGTCAAGTCTAGTATAGCCAAATTGCCTTGGTTTGTTTTTGCAGCACCGGTATGCATGCACGGAACAGGAAAGTGCTAGAAACTCTTGGTATAATGGGTCTAAACTCTAAACACAAGTAAATGTTTATAATAGCCTGTAATACAGAGATATCCATCTGTAATAGCTGAGCAGCTGTGTTCTGTTATATAGTAGTGGTAGTTATAATGACGGCGTCTTCTGCTGGAACCTTTTAGTGAAATATGCTCTATGAATGGGAGAGAGGCAGGGCCATAATGAGGGGTGTCCAACCAGTGCCATTGCCCAGAGAGTAAGGTCAAGGGGCGGCACTGTTGCTACCTTAATGTCACTCTGCCACACTTCACCCTCATGCAAAGAAGGCCGGAGGGAACATCACTTAGCGCTGGGAAAAGGGGCAGGATAAGACATTTGCCCCTCTCGCTCTCTCTTAGGGGTATATTTACTAAAGTTAGATTTTTTTAGAAGTGGAGATGTTGCCCATAGCAACCATTTAGATTCTAGCTATTATCTTCTAGAAAGTGCTAGATAAATTGTAAGTAGAATCTGGTTGCTATGGGCAACAGCTCCACTTCTTAAAAAAAAACAAAAAACCCTGCACTTTAGTAAATATACCCTTTAGGCTCAAATGATATCACAGGGTGGGATGTATTAAGGTTGCGGTGACCCATTCCGCCAGTCACCGCAACCTTACTAATATATTCGATTAGTATCGCAAAGGACAGCTCTTGCGATGAGAGTTGCCCTTTGCGAAGCAGCCGACGGCGGAGGGGGCTGGGTCTCACGAGACCCCCTCACCCGAGTCCCGGGAGCTTCCTGCTAGTGACCTGTGCAGGAACCCCACGGGCTCCTCCCTACACCCGGAAGAAGATTAGGAGGAGGCGGAGTACCCAGCAGGAGCACGGGATGGCAACCATGGAGAGCAGGTGAGTGGGGGCCAGTTCTGGGCGGCGAGGTGGCAGTGAAACGTTGGGTGCAGGATGCGGTAAGAAGCCCATAGGCTTCTATGGGGAAACGCCAGGTTTTTCTGGCGTTACCCTCCGCACCGATAAAAGGATGGCTGGGGCTTAGTACTTATGAAAATGCGCTAAAAACCCAGAAACCGGGGTTTTTACTGCATTTTTCCTTTAGTACATCCCGCCATCAATATGTAAAATTAACATTTTGGAGGCGCAGATGGATCAGTCAGAGGAGATGCTCAGGATCACCTGTGCATCGGGCAATATGGGTTATTTACCGCCTTGTAAAAGTTCTAATCTGAAAGCGTCACGTGTCTGCTTTTGTAGAAATGTACCTGAGATTGTAGAAATCTGCCATCTGCTCCTGTTATGTAGCAATGTTGCTTTGGAACAATCCAGCTTTAGCTGTGCTGAGTACGTGAGGAATCATCCTCTCCAGGGGCCCCATTTACTAACGAAATATAACCCCTTTAGCGCTCGGTAAAGGGGTTATACCGTCTTTCTGTATTTAGTAAACAGCGGTTGTCTTTAATTACCGCTGTTTTTACAGCACTGCTCCCGCCATCTTTTAGATGGCGAGAGCGATGCGGGCCCCATTGCTGGCAATGGAAATCCAGCGGTGACTTTCCGGCTTCCGCGAAGCCTTCCAGCCACTGCCGGGTCCCCGTGTCATGCACATGCGCAGACGGCCTAGAGCCCCGTCGCTGGCAGCGAGGACGGGACCTGGATTTCGCGGGACCTCGCCGGAGGGGTAAGTATTACTAAATACCAGTGGAATTTTCGTTTGTATCACAGTGATACTAAATGAAAAATTGCCGCTGGTATTTGGTTCGTTTGTAAATGGGGCTCCAGGTGAGAATTATTGGAACATGCGGGTGTGCATGGTTTTGTGTTGCATAGGGCAGGATTAGCAATGGGAAGAGTGGGACTACAGCTCCAGGCCTCCACATAAAAATAGGCCCGTTGCCACACAGCTAACCACACAGCGACTCATTTATCAATGAGTTTTATTGTTCACAACGCGTGATAAAACTTGTTGCCTATGATAAATGGTGCTCCAGCCAATCAGCTCCCAACTGTCATGCTCTATGACTGGGAGAGAGGCCGGGCCATAATGAGGGATGTTACTGTTTGAAAAACGACAGTTGGAAGCTGATTGGCTGGAGCACCGTTATCATACGCAATGAGTTTTATCACTCGTTGTGAATAATAAAACTTCTTGATAGATGAGGCTGACAGTCAGCCATATATCATAAGTATTACAATTGGATTTCTATTTTCCTCACCTAAGGCGTCTAGTCATCATCCTATAATTTTCATTTTTACTTCCTATTCATGTAGCTTGTGTAACGCACGAGATATCGCTGATATTTCCTGATTACAGTCCTGCCGCAGAAATTTCCACACTCTTTATGGATGTGGAAATTGTGCCATACATCAAGTTTAGAAAACGCTATTTTTTTGTGTGAAACGGTATGTCATTCTGAGATGGGGGCGATGAATCCCTCCATTATTTAGATAGAATTCGATGGCAGTTCTAAACTTAAGGCCCCCATACATCAGAGATGGATTGCAGCAATCGTGCAATTTGCAATCGATTTGTGTATAAAAATCTGCAATGTATGGGCTTCACAGATCGCAGATTGCAACCAAAAAGTGATTGGAATTGTTTAATCAGATTGTCCAACATGTTGGATTTCACAGATCGATTGGGGCTGTAGATTGCTAGTGTATGGACATGATCAGCAGATTTGCAGACCGTTTCTAGCAAAATGATGGGTCTTTCAAGATTGCCAGATCTGTGTTTGCTGCAATCGATCTGCAAATCACTGAAAAAGATCTGTAGTGTATGGGCGCAGATTGCTCGATTGGGAAATCCTAAGATCGGGCAATAAATCTTCAAATTGTTCAGTTGTGGTTTTCAGATTGCTGATGTATGGGGGCCTTAACTTGACACTTTTTTTTTTTTTTTAGGTTTGATGAACAGACCCCTCTATGATGCAATTTTTCAAGTTTTATGTATTTAGACTTTGGGGGGGGGGGGCAGATGTACTAAGCTCTGGAAAGTGATAAACTACCAGCCAATTAGCTCCTAACTGTCATTTTCCAAACACAACCTGTAACATGAGTTAGGAGCTGAGTGGCTGGTAGTTTCACTTTCCAGAGCTTAGTACATCTCCCCCTCAGGCTGACAGTGTAGTGGGTGCACACGCCCACATGGCGCTAGCCACACCCACACAGCATTGGTCACACCTGCCCAACTTCTCATAATAAGTCCTTGATTGTTTTTTCAGTCCCAGGCCCATGTGGTATTTAATGCCAGCCCTGGTGGTGCAGGAGCAGTTGGTGCTGCTACAGGAATGCAGTGAGACTGTTGCTATCATTGGTTGGTGTGGTCCGCAGATAGCTAACGAACTTAAAAGATGATTTATTAGCCATAAGCCATATTAACAATTAGATGTCAGCCCTCGTCAGCCTAATGGTTTTCATCGGTTTAATGCATCCGTTTAGGTACCATGCCTCGATCTCTGATCAGCAGAGTAAAATAATTATTCTCTGAGCAGTCACCATTGCTCAAATAAAGCCAATTTAAAGATTGTAGGTGAAGGTACAGAGAGTAATGGAGTCTGCTGTGTGACTGGACAGATCTGATTCTCCATGCCTAATTATCCGGACCCTTAGGCACACATTTTTTTCTTTCTTTATTTAAACAAAAATCAGTCCCGTAAACAGGTGATTATATGTAACCTTGTCTGGTCTAACAGTGAGGCTGGCTTTAATTACTTTCAGAGGCTTTACTAAGCTCTCATCTGTAGAGTTTCCTCTTCAGGGTACAGACTTAAACATGACCCCTGTCTGCACAATGTCATATACAATTACTATTACTGTTTATTTTCTGAATGTAACGCATACTTCCGACTTTCTAGCTGCCCCCTCTGGGTGGGGGCAGCCAGGTCAGGTCGGCACAGCGAGGGGAGTTGCGGTGGCAATGGTGGGCAGTTCGGGGGCCTGTCGGCATCATTGCATCCCCGTCCCCGCTACACAATGTCGAGAATGCCAGCATTGTAAAGCAGGGGACGTGGCTATGATGACGCGGCGTGTTGTATATTTAATCATCGGGGGGCCATCCGATGATGAATAGGCCCCATATGTGGTTCATTTTGTATTGTTGCCTTGCTGACATATCCAACCTCCTATCAGCCTCAATTTCTCCACTTCCACAGGGGCATCATCTTATTTATTTATTACCAGTTAGTTATATAGCGCACACATATTCCGCAGCGCTTTACAGAGAACATTTGACCATTCACATCAGTCCCTGCCCCAGTGGAGCTTACACTCTATGTTTCCTACAACATGTACAAGCACTTACACGATATGGTTAATTTGTGTTGGGAGCCAATTAACCTACCAGTATATATTTGGCTTGCAAGAAATTGAGCATTAATTGAATCCATTCTTCCTGACACACTCAAGTTAAAAACGTAGAAGATCCACCCTCATACTTAACGGTCGGCAAGCTGTTCTCTTCTTCATTGACCTGAAGCATTCTAAAGGTAAAAATGCGGTTTTACTGCATTTCCTGAATGTACTAACCAATTGGAATGTGATACATTCCGGTGCTTCGTCCTGATGGGTAACGCCACCTTCAGTTGTCGTTACCCAATAGAACAGGGCTCGACAAATATTTCTAAAATCTGGTAGCAAGCTTAAAAATATAGGAGCCAGACCATCGTCCCAAACCAAAACCTTTTATACTACCCCACATGCTTGGGGTGGCCCACCTATTTGCCTTTTAGTGACCTGGGCCTAACGCCCAGGTCACTCACACCTATTTTGGGGGGCAGATACCTTAGATTGGGCCTAATGCCCCCTATGTAGCCCGGGCCTTGTGCCCACCTATATGCACACAGGCCTATTGCCTGATTTACCCAACGGGCCTAGTACCCAACAACCCTGGTGGTCTAGGGAGGGGTTTATAGTAGGCCTCACAGAGGGCCTACCTGCTACGGTGGAAGAGGCTGGAGCTTCGTTAGCTCTTTCACTTTCCACCCCCGCAGTCCTTTCCAGTCCTCAGCCTCTTTTCTTCTTTCATCCGGCGCCTCCTGTCTTCTCTTTTGTTCACGACGTCTTCTGGCGGCCGCCGGAACACTTCTCTCTTCTTTGGGAGGTCTAGTCTGCTCCCCCTCTGCCGCCGAACTGCTGTTTCCCGCTCAGCAGAGTCTAATACAAGATGCCGCGAGTGGGCGGGGCTATGACGCAGCGAGCCGTGATTGGCTCGTAGCGTCTGCCTCCTATTGGCTGCTGGACCACGAGCCAGAGCCAAACACCCGCAGCTATATCAAGGCTACCGGGTGATGGCTCCAGGTGCAGGCTTACTGTAGCCCAAGTCCTGCCCGCCGCCACTTTACCGCTAACGCTGGTGGAAGGGACCAGGCGGTCCCTTCACCAGATACCAGCCGCTTCTGCTTACCCGACGCTGGGAGCAGAAACAGCATCCCAGCGCCGGCCAGGGATGTGTCCCGCAGGGGACACATCTCCTTTGCCAGCCCCTGCAGCTGTGCCGATGCTGGGATCAGCCACTTGAACCCAGCAGGCTTTGCAAAATCCAGTCGCCAGGTCTGAAAACTTGGTCGCCATGGCGACCGGGATTTGTCGGGCCCTGCAATAGAAGCCTATGGGCTTCTTATCGAGACGCTCCAGGCTGGGAGGGATCTGATCGGATCCCTCCCATGAGCCCCCACGGCTGGCGTCCTTCTGCACATGCGCAGATGGATGCCAGAAAAACTTCTAGGTATTAAACTCTGAAGTCCCTCTGCCCGGCAGCATCGCAAAGGACAGCTCTTATCGGGAGAGCTGTCCTTTGCAAAATTCTTGGTACATACCTCGGTAATAAGCCACGGTATGTACCCGAAGTCGGAGGATGTACTTCATCACTAATGCAATGCTTAGTATATCCTGCCCATAGAGCGGTTAGAGTATTTATTCTGATACTCTGCAATTGTCTTTGCCAGGCTTTATGTAAAGCCTAACAATTAAAATTATCATTGGGGGCTGGATGACCCCCTACGATTAAGTATCCAACTCGCTGCGAGATGCGGAGGTGGATAGTTAACTATCAGAGCAATTCTGTATTGCTCCGAAAAGCAGCTATCCCCGCTGTCAGTAACTCTGATACAGAAGTAGCAATGATACTTACTGGTACCACCTGGCCAACTGCACCTGAGGTCACACATAAGCACGGCCGCTGGGGGACTCAGTTTCGGAGGCATCTGCTTTGATCCCTCTTTGCAACCTTGGACTTCCTTCCCATAGGACGGTCCAGGGGTTCGGGAACCAATGCGTGCTGATTGCAGCAGTTTTCGGAGTTTGTTGAATACTAGGTGGCCCTGTCAGGCCCCTAATAATGAATGGGCCAATTACAAAAAAAAACCATGCTGAAACTAGTGCTTCTGCATGTGTAACAGGCCCGTAAGTAAAGATGAATGGGCCCCTTAATGAGAAAAAAAAAACATAATAATGTTAATGATTCCACATACTGGGGGCCCAAAACTAATTTTTTTTTTTTTTTTTTTACAATCACAACTTAATTGTTTTGTCCCAGTCTATTCAACTGGGCAAATAAACAGAACATGCGCGTTAGTATGTTAGACCTATGTCATGTTTAGGTTAGCTGGTGTCCTTGGAGGGTACGATAGCTGAAAGCAGTTAAGGGCGACACAATCATCACATGAGGTTTCGGTTAGAGGGAGACTAAGTGAAACAGTCTGTGAAAGGCGGAGGGGAATGTGATCTGATTGCTGCTCACAAATTTGTCTTCACTTCCTATTCTCTGTTACTCATGGTACAGTAGTGATACTGTACACTCAGCATTTATTTACTTTTTTTTTTTTTTTAACAAACCTGCTGTCTATTGTTTTCAGGCGTAAGCGAGGGAAAGTCCGCCCAAGGCTGCTTGTTTTGTTAAGGCTTTAGCTGTCCAGGTTCCTGCAGATTCTGTTGACCCATTCAGTAGCCTTTTTTAATTGGCCTAGCATTGTGGTCATGTTCTGACTTCTGACCAATGAAAAATCTGACTAATAAAATGTGTGGCTAACATTACATGTGTGAGAATTAAATCCACTTCCTGGTGTTTCCCGCATCAAAGGACATTGGTCAGGGCAGCAATCATGCTTTTGATCCTGACATTTACTAAAGTGCAGGTTTTTAAGTGGAGATGTTGCCCATAGCAACCGATCAGATTCCACTTATCATTTATCTAGCTCCTTCTAAAAGATAGGTAGAGGTAAATTTACTAAAGTGAGAGTTTTTTTTAAGTGAGTTTTAAAAGTGATGTTGCCCATAGCAACCAATCAGATTCTACTTAGCATTTAACTAGCACTTTCTAGAAGATAATAGCTAGAATCTGATTGGTTGCTATGGGCAACATCACTTTTAAAACTCACTTCTAAAAACTGTCACTTTAGTAAATTTACCCCATAGAATCTGGTTGCTATGGGCAACAACTCCACTTCTAACATTCTTATGGCCCCTACACACTACACAGTATCTTTAACGATTTGGCCGATTCCAACAAATTGGAACGACAAATCGTTAAATATGTGTAGTGTGTATGCAGCACATTGTGTAGTGTGCGCTCCCTTGGGGTCGTCGGCCTCATCGCCTGTTCTTATGTGCAGCATATCGGGCGGGTTCGGGCACCGGATCACTCAGTGTGTACGGACCGCCCGACATGTCGGCCCATCGGCGCTAGGATCGTGGGCGACATCGCTGGGTACACACATCATTTAGTGTGTACCCAGCTTAACACTTTAGTAAATATACCCCTTAGTGCAAACCATACCTGGTACATAAGAGATGCACTGCCCTGTGTAATACGTACATATGGGTTTAAAGGTATGACACACAGAGTGTGGCAGGGATGTCTAGTGCCCATGATTGATAGCAGGGTACTTCTCAAAACGCCAGTGTGTAGGCCCCACAGTGATTTCACTTTGTACCTTTAGAGAAAAGTCTCTGGTTGGATTTGTAGTTGTTTTTGCCATAGGAAATGCCAACATAGGTCTTGCACCGTTTTGCCAGCAGCCGAGAATGTTTTTTTACATGTATGGTGGCAGATGCACAGATGAACGCAAGCTGACCATAATTGCACCCACGTTGAAATAAATTTTACAAATATCCATCTGAAAACAGACATATTTACGTGTATGCACAACTCTGCATAGCACGCCGTACCGTGGACGCGCCGTCTCGGATGTGTCACGTGCAACTTATAATGGCCCATGCTTGCGTACGCTTAGCTCCGGAGCATGCACAGTGCAAAATATACGCTTTGCAAACTGACTTGCGTTCAACTCTGGATCAGCATTTATTTACTAACAATTTTTACTAGCAGTTCTAGTTTTTTCAAAACTGCTTGTATGTATATATATTTATATACTGTATGTGTATTTGTAGTTAATGGATTTTTTTTGCTTGTCAATTTCAATTTGTGTGTGAGTCTGGTCAATGTTTTATTTCTCTTCAGGAAGGTATGGGGGTGGGAAACCAAAGTAATGTTTTACAATAACAAAAACAAACAAACAAACAAAAAGCACCATTGTGTGTTAAGGGGAGAGGGCAGTATTGGTGCTTGGGATACTGCATACCTGAAGATAAGTGATGTGAGGGTCTGCGTGCCAAGGACAAATTATGCCCTTCTATAGTGCTCGTTCGGCAGTGAGTATTTTTGGAGGTAGCTACACTGTGCCACTGTATCCTGGGTTTGGTCCTCTCTGTGTAACAGATTTAATAGTGAGTAATTGTGCATCACGTGCTTATAATAATCAAAAAAACAAAAGCCTGATAGACCTGCCAACATTCCTGGTCCAGGCACAAACTGTGCATTGTTTCCACGAGATGGTTCTAATGAGAGAATGAATCTACCGGCATCAGCAGTAAGAGCTGCAATGGTATCGGGCCGGGCACACCGTCTATTGCTGCTGTTTGTTTACAGTCCGCAGACAAACCTGGAATTCCCGAACAATGACTGTCCCATGACCAGTTGTCAGGACCTGCTGACCTATAATTACTCTTACACCCTGTTACTCATTCATAATCTGCAATGTATCAGCTGTGTGCAGGTATGCTGCCAGTTCGGTGTATGCACTGTATCCTGGGGCACCTGTGAGGGCCAGAAAATATAGTGCACCCTAATTATTGTTAACACTGTCTGATGGTATATTATGTGTGTGTTTCTTTATCTGAGCTGTAAAAAAATTTCAAAATAATATAATTTTTTTTTGTGCGCCCTGCAGCTCGGGTCCTAGCAAGTCTGACCGGGCATGCTGGGACTTGTGGTAACATTCCAGCTGCATATCCACAGGTCGTCTACCTCAGTAGCAGATCATAGCCATGGGCAATGCTGATTTTTTTTTTCCGTTTAATGAGTTCCGGTAGTTTTGTTTATTTCACGTCTCCATTGCTTTATAATTTGCCAGTATGTATAGATTTTAGACCCCCATATAAGATTTATCGGCCTTAGGATCGCAGACCTGTTTGGAGTGGACCCTAGAGCGGTAAACCCTGGTATGTGCCAAGTTGCCTGGGGAGAGCAGATCTGGATGAGAAATGCCTGAGCATGTTCCATATTGCGATGAGTCTTGTCCTCCGCAGAAACTGACTGCAGAAAACAGTCTTGATTAGTTTTTCCAAGGCTGAGCTGCTAACGCCCAATATGTTTCCTTTTCCCAGATGTCATTTGCAAATGTAAAGTCAGACTGAGGAGGGTTGTAATTTGCTCAGCGAGGAACGCCAGGAGACTTCTCCGGCTCAGGCCGTGTGTACTATTAATGTATCTGTTTCCAATAAAGGCTATTTTCTATCTTGGCCTCTTTTTAGAAATCATTCTAAGGGCTCTATTTATTATTCTTCCCATTTTAACTGCGGGGCTTAACATACTGTTTCTACTTCAGGGTCCATAGGGGGTCCACAGGGGGTCCACAGGGTTGACCTTGGGGTATAGCTGGATCTGGATCCACGGGCACCACGCAGTTAAAGCTTTAGCTGCTCCTAGGATGCACTTGGGTCCATCCTCCTCTATACCCCGCCCCCGAGCCACAGGCACCTCAGTTTGAGTTGGTGCCTGGCCGGAGTCGGGTCACTCTGCGCAGGGGGGCTGCAGGAGCAGCCCCCAAAGCTTTTTAATTAAAAAAAAAAAAAAAGAGCCTGTTAGTTTTTATTTTTAACAGGGGCTCTTCAGAGGGGCTCCTCTGAGGTCTCTGGCGGCCATTTTCTCTAGGTGGCAGCGCAGATCTCAGGGAGCACGCGGACCGGTCCCCCTGTGTACCTCTCCCCTGTTCAGGACAGCGTACACAGCACTATAGCCCTCCCAGACACTGAATCTGGGCGGTTGATTGTAGTGGAAAGGTGCAGTGAGTATATCTTCCTGCATGGTATGTGACTTTTGCTAGTGCTGCCTGTCTGTGCTTATTTCTACTTACTGTCAGCTTATACCTATCCCTTTCCTTCTCCCAAGCCCTACAGGTGTGTGGGGGAGGGGCATTTCTACTGACCTCACTTATATAAATCACGTATTTGTGCGGTCCGTCACATACAGTTGTGTGCTACACAGTGCCATATTGTTGGCTGTTGTTCAGTACACTGGGGAGTGCACTTAATTCTGCTCTGTTACCATATATATATTTATTTACATAATATATTTGGTCACGTCTGAAGAGGAGATTGAACACTCCATGGCTCCGGTGTTACTCTCCTGCAGACACTATTCTGCAGGAGTGGATAGGGAGGATTTATCACAGGATGGCCTGTGTGGACGGTGCCAGCTGGTTCCTGGTCCATCAAAACCCCCTATGATGCAGGAACCACCATGGGTGATGTTTTCTCAAGTGCTGGTGTCTCTTGCGGACCGTCTGTCGGTCCCGACTGCTGCCCCTACTAGGGCGTTGCCCCAGCCTACCATCCCCCATTCCCCGGGTATCCCGCAATTATTGCAGAGTGCCCCCGGGTCTCAGTCTGTTGGTCCTTACACGGTGTTACCTATGTATATACAGTCTGCCCCTGTGACGCAGCAGTGTGTGGTACCTTTTTAGGCCAATGTGGCGGCTCCTCCACCTTGGGTGGATGTGCTCTCCATCTCAGTACAAAATTTGGCAGCCGCGTCTTCGGCTTTTCAGTCAATGTTGCAGAATGACATGCCTTCAAGAGCGTCAAAACGCACACTAATGGCGCAGGCGGCACATTTATCGGACTCCGATGGGTCCTCAGATGATGGGGAGGTTCATGACGACACTGACTCGGACACCTCGGCTCGGGAGGTAGAGACCAAGTCGTCCATTAATGTACGAGCACTGGTTAGGGCGGTGCGAGACATTCTCCTAATAGAGGATGAGGCACCAGCTCCTAAGTCGAAATACCCTAGTTTCAAAAAGACTAAGGTGGCTTTGGTGGTGTTCCCCCTGTCTGATCAAATGACGGATCATATGGCAGTGGCTTGGCAGGCCATTACCGTCTATATCCTCATTGAAGGATCCCACGGACAGAAAGGTTGAGACTTGCTTAAAGTCTATTTACTCCCTCTCAGGAGCAGTGGCTCGACCGTCCATGGCCATCTCCTGGGTGGCTAAGGCTATTGAGGTGAGGGTTGGGCCAATGCATTAGAGGATACCTTTCCGGATGATGCTCCGGATGTCCAGAGGGCGTTGTTAGGACAGATGAGAGACGCGGCTTCCTATATTGGTGAAGCCTCGTTGGATGCTAGTCTGCTAACCTCTCGAGTGTCGGCTGCAGCAGTGTCTGTCCGCCGATCCTTATGGCTGAGGTCCTGGAGAGCGGATGCTGATTCAAAGAAAGGCCTGGAGGCCTTACCTTTTAATGGAGAATTGCTATTTGGTCCGGACTTGGACAAAATAGTGGATACACTGGCTAAATCCAAGTCAGCTTTCCTCCCTTCGGCTGCAGCACCTGCCAAGGTTCGGAGCTCGGCTTTTCGTTCCTTTCGGGTTCAGGGTAAGACAAAAGGTCAGTCCTTTCCGAGGCAGTCGGCGGTTAAGTCCGCCTCCAAACCCAAGAAACAAGCCTGGAGTGCTTGGCGCCCTTCTTCCAAGCAGGAAGACAAGCCTTCCGCCTGATGGGACGGGCCTCCCTCTGGGGGACCCCAGAGTGGGAGGCCGGCTTCTTCAATTCGCCCAGTGCTGGCTCGGTACCACCACAGACGCCTGGGTTTGAGAAGTGGTCTCCCAGGGATACGCCCTGTCTTTTCGGCACAGACCGCCCCACCAGTTTTTCTGCACGAGTCCTTCTCAGGGCAAAACCAAGACTTTGCAGATTCGGGTAGCTATAGAGTCCTTGCTGACTGCAGGGGTCATTGTACCCGTACCTCAGTCTCAACGTGGGATGGGATACTACTCTACGCTGTTTCTGGTGCAGAAACCCAATGGCTCACATCGCCCCATCCTCAATTTGAAGACTCTGAACAAGTTTCTCAGAGTTCTCATCTTGATGATGGAAACCTTGCGTTCCATCATTCTGGCGATGGAACCTGGGGATTACATGGTCTCCCTGGACATCCAGGACGCCTACCTCCATGTGCCTATAGCGACCTCACATCAGAGGTATCTGCGGTTCGCTATATTGCACCATCACTATCAGTTCAGGGCTCTGCCTTTTGGTCTCTCCACAGCACCGAGGGTGTTCACCAAGGTGATGGCAGTTATGGCTGCCAGGGTGTACGGTTGTTACCGTATCTGGATGACCTCCTCTTGCTGGCAAGCTCCCCGGAGGTACTGCTTCAACATCTCCCCCTACAATCGTTTGTCTACAAACGCACGGGTGGTTGATAAACTGGAGGAAGTCCTCCCTGATTCCATCACAGCAGATGGTTCATTTGGGGGCCCTACTAGACTCTCGTCAGCAATGGATCTTTCTGACTCCGGAAAAGGTCTCCTCCCTACAGCTACGGATACACAGTTGCCTGAGCAGTGCCAGAGTATTGGTACACTCGGCAATGAGAGTTCTGGGGTCCATGGTGTCGGCATTCGACATGGTGGAATTTGCCCAGTTCCATTCCAGGCCCCTGCAGAGGCTGATTCTATCGGAATGGAACGGGTTACCACACAGGATCCGGTCTCAGATGTTGGTGTTGTCTCCGGAGGTACGACTGTCCCTGGCGTGGTGGCTGCAGACAGCCCATCTCCTCAAAGGGCGCCCCTTTTGGATCCCGGACTGGGTTCTGCTCACACCGAGGTTGGGGGGCGGTGACAGGCTCGTTGTCACTTCAGGGCCGCTGGACAGTGAAAGAAGCTGCTCTTCCCATCAATGTTCTGGAACTAAGAGCCGTGTACAGGGCTCTACAGTCGTCCGGCACCGCTCTTCAAGGGAGGGCAGTACAGTCGCAATCCGACAACGCCACCATGGTGGCGTACATCAATCACCAGGGAGGAACTCGCAGCCGGGCTGCTATAGCGGAGGTGTCTCGCATCCTAACTTGGGCGGAGTGCTACCTTCCAGCGATCTCTGCAGTCTTCATCCCCGGAGTCTTCAATTGGGAAGCGGACTTCCTCAGCCGTTACGACGTGCATCCCGGGGAATGGTCGCTTCATCCAGAGGTATTCCAACTACTCGTGGACAAATGGGGACTGCCGGAGATGGACTTGATTGCCTCTCGTCACAATTACAAGTTGCCCGTGTACGGGTCAAGGACAAGGGACGCCGGCGCAAGCCTGGTGGACGCTCTGTCAGTGAAATGGACGTTTCAGCTGGCATATCTGTTCCCTCCAATATCCCTGCTACCTCGGGTCCTGCGCAAGTTCAAGCAGGACGGAGGCACTCTGGTACTGGTGGCCCCAGCGTGGCCGAGACGTCCGTGGTACTCCGATCTGCGGAGTCTGTCCATCGACGCTCCGTACCTTCTTCCTCAGCGGCGGGACTTGTTGTCTCAGGGGCCCTGCCTTC
Source organism: Taudactylus pleione (assembly GCA_031769625.1). Classification (NCBI taxonomy): domain Eukaryota; kingdom Metazoa; phylum Chordata; class Amphibia; order Anura; family Myobatrachidae; genus Taudactylus; species Taudactylus pleione. The sequence goes on along the minus strand of JAUIMM010000033.1, from coordinate 1,032,482 downwards.
ACCCGAATCTGGGTCGACTGTCTTTGATGGCGTGGCCCTTTAGACAGCCGTCCTAAGGTCCCGGGGCTTTTTTAGTTCCGTTATTACTACCATGCTGAGGGCACGCAAGCCTGCTTCTGCACGGATTTACCACAGAGTGTGGCACACGTATTTTCAGTGGTGCGAGTCCAGAAACTATGATCCCCAAGTGTTCAGGGTTTCGAGGATTCTGGCTTTTCTTCAGTCAGGTATGGACTTAGGATTACGTCTTTCCTCTCTGAAGGTACACGTGTCTGCTTTGTCGGTTGAGTTTCAACGCAGGATTGCTACTTTACCGGACGTACACACCTTTTTCCAGGGTGTTCTGAGGATTCAGCCACCTTTTGTGCCTCCTGGGATTTGGCGGTGGTTCTTAGGGTCCTGCAGGGTCCTCCTTTTGAGCCTCTTGAGTCAGTTGACCATAAGTGGTTAACACTTAAGACTGTGTTTCTCCTGGCAATTGCTTCGGCCAGGAGGGTATCCGAGTTGGGGGCACTTTCCTGTAGTCCCCCCTTCTTAATTTTTCACCAGGACAGAGCTGTTCTTCGCACCCGTCCTGAGTTTTTGCCTAAAGTAGTCTCTAAGTTCCACATGAATCAGGAACTTGTGGTACCAGCTTTTCAGTCCCCTGATCTTACAGCTGGTGAGGCTTTGTTGGACGTTGTCCGTGCTCTCAGAGTTTATGTTGATAGGACTGCTTCTGTAAGAAAGTCCGATTCCTTGTTTGTCCTCTTTGGTTTTCATAAGAGGGGTTGGCCTGCCAACAAACAAACAAACGTTAGCCCGTTGGCTTTGTTCGTTTATTAGGGAGGCTTATATACAGGAACGTTTACCTGTTCCAGCCTCTGTTAAGGCTCATTCCACTCTGTCTGTGGGTCCTTCTTGGGCTGCTAGACGTGGTGCCTCCGCTGTTCAGCTGTGCAAGGCAGCCACTTGGTCTTCAATTCAGACATTTTTGAGGTTTTATGCGTTTGACACCTTTGCCTCTCAGGATGCATCCTTCGGGCACAGGATTCTCCTTTCTGCTCAGGAGCGTCCCCGCCCTTAGTTGAACTGTTTAGGGACATCCCCAAGGTCAACCCTGTGGACCCCCTGAAGTAGAAAACAAGAGATATGGTAAGAACTTACCTTTGTTATCTGTTTCTACGAAGTCCATAGGGTCCACAGGGCACCCGCCCTGACGCACCTGGCTTCAAATGGGCTGTGTTGCTGTTCACCGGTTTTCCGTCTCCCATTTCTGTGAGTATGGTTTTCTTGTGTGTGCCAGTCTTCCTTCTCTCTGTTTAGTCTCCTCCTCCGGCCTGGGCTGCTTACCAACTGAGGTGCCTGTGGCTCGGGGGCGGGGTATAGAGGAGGATGGACCCAAGTGCATCCTGGGAGCAGCTAAAGTTTTAACTGCGTGGTGCCCGTGGATCCAGATCCAGCTATATCCCAGGGTCAACCCTGTGGACCCTATGGACTTCGTAGAAACAGAGATAACAAAGGTGAGTTCTTACCATATCTCTTGTTACCACTGGATATCTATGGGATACAGAGTTGAGGGAATGTAGTTTGGTTCCCGATGGTCACAATACTGACCGCGGCATCCTGACTGTCAGAATCCCGGCACATTTCGGCAGTAAGTATTAGGATTAGGGGAAGGCTTAGGGTTAGGCTGCAGGAGGAGTGGGTTAGGGTTAGGCTGCAGGAGGCGTGGGTAAGAGTTAGGCTGCAGTACGGGAGGGGTGGGTTAGGGTTAGGCGACAGTATGGGAGGAGTGGGTTAGGGTTAGGCTGCAGGAGGCGTGGGTAAGGGTTAGGCTGCGGTACGGGAGGGGTGGGTTAAGGTTAGGCTGCAGTATGGGAGGGGTGGGTTAGGGTTAGGCTGCAGTACGGGAGGGGTGGGTTAGGTTAGGCTGCAGTACGGGAGTTGTGGGTTAGGCTGCAGTACGGGGGGTTAGGTTAGGCTGCAGTACGGGGGGGTGGGTTAGGCTATGGTACGGGAGGGGTGGGTTAGGATTAGACTGCAGTACGGGGCAGTGGGTTAGGCTGCGGTATGGGAGGGGTGGGTTAGGGTTAAGCTGCAGTATAGGGGTGGGTTAGGCTGCGGGAGGGGTGAGTTGGGATAGCCTGCGGTACAGGAGAGGTAGGTTAGGGTTAGGCTGCAATACGGGAGGGGTGGGTTAGGGTTAAGCTGCAGTACGGAAGGGGAGGGTTAGGGTTAGGCTGCGGGAGGGGTGGGTTAGGGGAGGGTACTAGGGCTTACCTAAATCAGTGAAAGTATTCTGACTGTTGAGATGCCTCTGTCGGTATTCTGACCGTCGGGACACAGGCCGTCGATATCTCGTACCCAACCCGAGATAAGTACTGCAGGCATTTATCATTATTACACCCGCTGAAGAGCTGTTTCGATAAATGCCCTCTCTTGGTGCAGTTTTACTCCCCCGGACATTTATTTTTTGTTAATGCGCATGTGTATGCCGAAAAGGCCGAGCACGCGCTGTTAAATTGGAAGATTCTCTTAGGAGATCATTGCTGTAGTGTTAATTGAAAGTATGCATGCGCAAGCCTGTAAACCTTTTGCCTCTGGGGCTTTTTTCGCCCCTGTGCTGAGATTGTTTTGGCAAATTTCAGTCAGGTCACACTGCAACATCAATAATAAGTCATTTTTTAAGCAGTGTCGAGAAAAGTTTTTCAGAAGATTTGAATGTTCCATAAAATGGCATACGTTTTATTTATACCGCCAAGCGACTATGAAAATCTACTCCAAATGGACAAAACAGAGGGTTATTTACTTTGTGGTTCTTGTTTTGGCATAAATCCACCTTATCAAGGCAAGAAGCCAGACTGTACAGGTGGACTTTCATAATCAAATCTGCTCTTAACAATGATGATGATGTATTGTTTTTTTTTTTTTTTTAATAATTTGTCTTAAAAAAGGTGTAGGAATAATAGTGTTCAATCTAGTACCCTGCACCTGTCACAACTCATGCAGTTCCTCTTTCCTGCTTGGGGTGTCGCTCTCTGCACTGGGGCTTCCTCTCTGCACTGTAGCTTCTAGCACACTCTGATCTGTATCTAAGCAGTTTGTTGCATTAGCTGAGTGTGCTAGAAGCACCAGAGCAGAGAGCGAAACCCCAGGTAGGAAAGAGGAACTCCATGGGTGGTGACCTGTGCAGGGTGGTAAAATGAACACTAGAATAATATGGAAGCCCATCAAGGTATACCATTTTGAAAACTAGACAATATATTGCATCAAATTAGGATACCTATGAGTCTTTAGGTGCCAGGCTGAGCCATATAGGACACTATTAATTCCTTTGCCGACTCTGTGAGTAATGGACGGAAGTGGTGCTTGTTGATATTGCATGTTGGAGTGATGATGTCCTCATTTGCGCCACCTTCTCCTTCTGCACTACCTTTGGGGAACTTGTAAGTATTCCTATTCCCCTTGATCTACTGATGTGCTGAGGGTGAGTTCCACTTGTCCTTAGCACTAAAGAATTGGTTTGTCATTTTACTGCATGCCAGGAATGTTCAGACAAAAATTTCCCGATTTAGAGCATGTTCATTGTTTTGCTCTTCCAAAGTCCTGTAATTATTATTATTTTTTAAATATGATTATTTTATTAGTAACTAATTACTGATCTGCCTCCTTAACCGTCAGGGACTGGTTTGAACCTGATTTGCCCAAACCTTGGGTAGTCATTGAAAGAGCGTTTATGCGTGTTTTTCCTCTCCCTGATCTGTTTTGGTTGCCTCCTTCGGCAGTCCCTTCACGGCCCGGTATTTGCAAGGCGGTTCAAATTACACTATCAGTTTGGCATAAATTGGTTTCCTCTAGTGAGGAAATATCTTTATCCGTTTCAGCTTTGTCCCTAAGATCAGTAGCTAATTTGATCCCTGATTTGAAATTAGGATCCTGGTCTGGAGCTGGTCTTTCCTCCCAGGGTGATATCTTTGTAGAGAACGATTTAGCAGCTTTCTTGTACCTTCAGACGCACTATGGTCTTATGAAGCAGGAGTTTTGTAAGTATCTACAACTGCGACACTGGTTGAAGAGTTACCTCCCCTCGCCACTTAAAAAAACGCCCTTTCCCATGTTATTACTAGCTCATTTACGATCTTCTAATCATAAAGGGGGTATTTCTTGGTGGTACCAACATCAGATATTGGACAGTAAAAGGGGGAAATTGCCATTCCAGATTGAGGCTCGTATTCAATATGGAGCGAAAAGCCGAGATCGGCAAAAAAGTTCTGCCGATGACGTCATTTCGCCAGGCAGAAAAGTATCGCCGTATTCAATTTGAAAGATTTTCCACCTAGGCGGAAAGTCAATGCAGTGTAATAGGCGAAAAAGTTTCGCTTATGAATAGCAGGCGGAAAAAAGTGCAGAATTGGGGTTTTGGGGTGCAACGTTGCGGGAACGTCCGTGCAGCTTTAAGACTGTCCCCCAAAGGTAATCTGCGTCAAAAAATTATTTTAAAAAGACTTAAGAACACCCCAAAAAGGGGCGAAAAATAAATAAATTGGGAAACAAAGTTAAAAACTAACGAAATATACTCCAGGGGGGTTCCCAAATATGCCCCAGGTGTTTTTTTTGATTGCAGGTGTTTGCGGCAGGTGGATTTTTTACGTATTTTAAAACGATACTTTAGCAACTTTTAAAATATGCTACCCCCCCATTTTCAGGTACCCAAAATTTGCAGGGACTAGTTATTTTCTCCAGAAAATAAAACAAAATGCTATTCTTCACCACTTATGCAAATATTCAAAACAGCGCCTATTGAGATCATTTAAAAACACCAAATACCTTCAGCAGGCCAATTCAGGGGTATCAATAGTGATCCCCCCTGTCAGTGCATCTTTTGGGGGTTGCCAGGCTGATTACCCCATTTTGGAGAGGACTTTCCGCCTGTTCAAGTATCGCCAGGTGCCGTTTTCGCATACTTTCATATTGAATACGCATGCAAAAAGTTTCTGCACCCAAAACACGCGATGTAGGCGAAAAGTCCACCAGGCGAAAAATTATCGCGGGTGCGAAACATATTGAATACGGGAGAGTGACCTAGCTAGGGTCCTGTCCGAAGAAGAGTGGGATATTATCTTCCGCTCTTGTTTTACACTATCTAAGTGCATTAATCATTTGGAAATGTATTATAAACGGCTTAGGAGACCATCCCTTACCCCGGAGCGGCAACACACAATCTGGCCCTCCGTGTCTCAGTATTGCTGGAGGAAGTGTGGGAGATATTCTTCATATTTTCTGGTCGTGCCCTTTGCTTGGCCGCTCTGGACAGCTGTATTTCTAATGATTAGCAAAGTGGTAGGGATGTATATTCCTGTAGAACCCCTGACTATTTCATTTCTATTCTGGGAAGTTGTCCCTTGGAGATAGATATGTCATGGGTCACATTTTAGTAGCCACCATGGCCTCTATCGCCCAGATGCGGAAGACCGCCTCTATATCCAGCACTGCAATTATTGAGAATAAAGTCCAAAAACATTTTCTAATCGCAACAATGAGAAGGGGGTATTAGGTTTAGGCACTTACAGGGGGGTTAGGCTTAGGCACTTTGGGGGGGGGGGGGGGTGAGGTTAGGGTTAGGAACCCCTAAAGGAGGGTTAGGGGAGGGGGGGAGAGGGTTAGGTTTAGTTAGAATACTTACCGATCGAGATTTTCACTCCTGTCGATGTTGCAGCGTCGGGATTTGAACCGCAGGCCACAGGTCCAGCGGTCATATAAGGATCCCAGCTGCTCGGTGCTGCTGATTGATTTTGGACAGGGACACTCAATGACATTATTACCATGATTTGCATGTTTACAGCCTATCGATATACATTTTATAGTGATCGCTTCTTGGTACTGTCCTTATAAAGGGTGTTGGGTTCCTTGTGAGCTAACAATGTGCAACTGTCCGCTATTGATAGCCATTGCTGCACCAGATTGCTCTAGAGTCCTTCAGTATACTTGCAGGTAAAATGCTTACTCCATGAATCAGAGCCTTATCTACATATTTTCCACTTTCCATGGATTCCGGAAACTTTATCTAATATGTTTGTTACAGCAGCTTTTTCAGGGAAACTTGTATTACAGGTTTCTTGGTAAATCCCAGCGTATGCTATTTTTAGATTGTACGCTCTAGAAAGCTGTTCTCGATCAATAGTTGACCATTTTTCTTCCCGGATGAGAAACGTGGCACATGACGCTGGTGCGTCACGTGTTTCTCTTCCGTATACCAGAAGAAATATATACCTGTGTGCACTCAAAGCAGCAATGTCACAGGATTTTTTTTTCTTTTCTAAAAATAGTAAGTAAAATATCTTTTTAAGCATGCAACTGATTTAGGTGGCCTACTACAAATCATTATCTCCTTTAAAAAAAAAAAAAAAATATCTCTGGAGTGGTGACCAATATGGCTGCCAATCATATCACATACATAAACACACGTGCACATTTACATTCATCTGGCTCTCGGGCATGTCATGGGAGGGCGGAGCGGGAGGACTTTATAGTACGCAGAACTCAGAGGTGAGTTTCAAAGCCCCTCTGCTCACTGCATCATCTGACTGTAGCTGCCACATTACTTGCAAGATACTGTGCAGATTAATTATAAATCATTAATAGCAGCCTGAAGGAATAAACAAAGGAAAAATGGTATTTAAAAATATTATTCATCTTCTCTCATTCTTAAATCCCTCTTTAACCAGAATAGTCAGGCACATAAAGCAGACTACATATTTAATTGTACAGTGTGCACAATAATTATATTTTATTTGCTTTCCAGTGTACTGGTGGGAGACATGTCGTCCATATGTAAACAAAGTATGGCAATAATGGCTCTCTGTGGAGTATTATAGAAAATATAATCTCTGCACACACACACATGTATAGAGGATTCTTTGTGGGACAGTATGATCTGGCACCTGTCTCACAGTACATGGTTAGCGTTACTTATCTCTAACAGCCTAGCTCTACAAATGTATTTCAAAGGGTGCCATAGTGATTCATTTATCCTGAAGGAATTGTCACCAGAGATAATACCTAAAGTTGTACATTTGTACCAGGGGACTCTCTTCTTTGCTCCATTGATCGTTGACTTCAAATGACCACACTTTCCCCTTAGAAAGTCATGTACAGTGCCTGGTCTGAGCAGGCAAACCTTGTCATATTCCTCTTGGACACTACTAGAGTAACGCTCCATTCTATTTGTTCCTCCTTCTAATTATCATACTGGCACTGCTGCCACTAGACCGTATTCTCCAAATGAAAAGGGACTAGGTGGATTTAAAAAAATAAATAAAAAAAAAGGTGTTCATACTAGTTCTCCAAGTATTGCTACTTAATGTCCCTTCCAGGAGTTTTGTTACTTGGGTCACCCTGTTTGTGTTGGCGGATCAGAATCAGCCTTGTAGGTGGGGTAGGGGATTGAGAGTCCTCTGCTTTTAAAAAAATATATTTTTGTTCTGCCCAACTTGCCCAGTGTTTCCCCATAGTCACGCTCTCTCTCAGTGATTGGTCTGCCTCTAGCAAAATGGTCAAGGTATACAATATAATCTTGTCTAGCTCCAGCACCTGCCCCTTCCCTTGGCAAATAGCACAACCTGGCCCCTCTCCTGGATTTTTCAGTGAACTTATCAAATGTTGGATATTTCTTCACGGTTCAGCAACTTCAGGAGTTTCTCCACCTTCCTACCCATTTGTCCTTCATCAATACCTACAAATCCGACACTACATCCGAGCAACCTCAGCCAGAATCTCCGGCAGGCCAATGGCTCTCATTGAGCATCACTGTCTGGCTAGTGACTTGTATCTTCCTTATATAATTTTATTCTTTGTCTTCTCAAAAGTGTTCTCACAATCAAAGCTGGGAAAGAGATGTCTGGTCTCATACTGTAGTAATAGTAATGATAATTTTATTTATATAGAGCTCTTTCACCAATAGGACTTGAGGCGCTTAACAAATTGTCAGAAGAAAATACAATACAGAAATTATGAACACATTGGGCGGAATTCAATTGTTTCCAGCCCCTACCGCGCCCGACGGAGCTATTCAATTCTTGCTCCTGTCGGGCGCGATCAGCTGCCAGCGCTACATTTCAGCTCACAGCCCCAGTGGGATGAGAGCTGAAATGTGCGAAAAGTGACCTGTTTTGTCGCCCAAACATCACTTTTCGCGGTTGCGCCCAGCACTTTGGTCGGGTTTAGCTGCTTTACGCGGCTAAACCTGACCTATGGGCGCGATCAGCGCGGAAAACGGCAGGAATTGAATAGCGGCCCGCGATCTCCTGTCCCTTTAGACGGGAGATCCGGACCGCGTAATCAATTGAATTCCGCCCAATGAAGGGGGTTAGCTTTGCAAGAAATACAGAGACCATGGAATCACTACAAAGGGTATGGCAGCCATTTTGAGCCGTATTCAATTAGCGGCGAAAAGTCGGAAAGTTTTCGCCTGTCATACTTTTCACCTCATTCGCCTGTTTCATTCCGTGCGCGTCCCCGCTTTTCGCATAATTCAATTGCAAAACAGGCGAAAACGGAAATAGGCGAATGCGGAACAGGCGAAAAGTACTGAAAGAATTGGGGAAATCAGTCTGTACCCCAGAAAAAGATGCACTAACATAGGAAATCAATATAGATGTGTACTAATAGCCTTAATAAGACTATTTTGGGTACTCTAGTAAATTGCTTGCTATTAGCGTCTTAGTAAAAGTGGTGAAGAATGGCATAAAGCTGTATTTTTTGGTGAAAATAAGTAGTCCAGACAAATTTGCGGTACTTGAAAATGGGTACTAGCATATTATTATGTCTCTAAAGTGAAGTTTTTAAAAACATGAAAAATCCACCTGCTGCACGCACCTGCAGTCCCCAAAACACCTGACCCATCCTTGCAGCCCCCCAAGAAGCCTATTTCGCTAGTGCTTGTCCCCCCTCTTTTTACATATTCGTCTCAAAAATTACGTCTTTTTTTGGGGTGTTCTAAGGTTTTTGTTAAATTTTTTTTTTTTGCAGATTTGTATTTTGGGGGGCTGTCCCAAGGGTTCTGAGTCGTTTCCCCATGTTTGCACCCCAAAATAAAGATTTTGCACTTCTTTTCACCTTCTGTTCATTGGAGAAACTTTTTTGACGAATTCAAAGCATCGAGTTTCCGCTTAGGCGAAATCGTCATGGAATTGAATTAGGCGAAAAGTTTTTAGGTGATATTTTTGCCAAAAAACAGGCGGAAAAAGGCTCTTTGCCTCTAATTGAATACGGCCCTTTGACTCATCAATTGCAGGGATCATTCAATACACCGCTCTGCGAGGAATTACAGCTGACACTGTGCATTGCGCTATTGCGCATGTCAATACACAGGGAGACAACAACTCCCAGCAGCCTCTGCATCTGCTCAGGAGGACGTCAGCAGTGTCCGGTCACAGGTGGTAACTTAGGCAAGTGACAGTTGGAAGTTATGGGCAGTTGGTCGGGGAGTGGGCTGAGGTACCTGAGGCTGGAGCAGGGGTACAGGGAAAAAAGATCTGGATCACAATAGGTGAGGCGGCGCTGAGGGGAGGGATCGTAGAGGAGAAGGAGATCCTCCACCCACCATCAAGGCTGTACTGATTGGCTGACAACATAAAAGGAAGAACAACCCGAGAGCTGTTCACCAACATAGTGCTGATTTTGCTGCTGACCGACTTCAAGAAGTGTTTGGTAATCTAGGGGTCTAGTTACTAAGCGGTGTCAGGAGACAGAGTGAAAAGTGATAAGGTACCAGCCAATGAGCTCCGAACTGTCATCTCACAGGCTGTGTTTGAAAAATGACAGTTGGGAGCTGATTGGCTGGCACCTTATCACTTTTCACTCTGTCGCCTAACACTGCTTAGTAACTAGACCCCCTAATCAGAGCACTACATCAAATCTGGGGGGAGATGTATCAAAGCTTGGGGAAGAGATAAAGGCCCTCATTCAGAGTCGTACGCTCTGAGCAGAGCGCACGCTCTGAATGAGGGCCGCCCTCCATAATTATGGAGCGTCCTCCTGGACGCTCGTATAGCTGTGGGTCACCACCCACAGCCTATACGAGCGTGCAGTTTGATGACCGCGATGGTCGTGACCATCGCGACTATCGAAACTGCGAGCCGGAGCCTGCGGTTGAGTTTTTCAACCGCAAGGCCCGGAGTGATTTTGGCTCTATCAGAGCCAAAATCACTCCCACTGACATCACTAGTGATGTCAGTGGGCCGGCTTCTGACGGTAGGCGTTCCCTTGGGAACGCCCCTGTCAGGGAGGTACGCCCCCGGCACGCCCACCAATGGGGGCGTGCTGTCAATCAACATCGACAGCACGCCCCCTTTGATCAGACACAACGAGCGAAGGACTTTCCTTCGCTCGTCGCGTCTGGCGCATGCGCACGACGGAGCTCCCGCCGTCGTGCGCATGCGCAGTGCACAACATCGACCCACTTGCGAGCGGACAGCCGCTTGCGAGTGGGTCTGAATCAGGCCCAAAGTACCAACCAATCGTCTTTTAACTGCCATTTTACAGGCAGTGAACCTGATTCAGCAAGGATCGCAACTGCGATTATGCACGCAATCAGCCAATTGTTGTGTTCTGCGTGCATAAATTAGCCACTGCGATGCCGTATGCAGCTTGAGTACTCACTGCGTGCGATGAGGTTAGCAATTCCTGAGTAAGGTCAGAGCTTGTGCTAGTGTGAGTGAGGCTCCGATTGTACTTGATGTTACCGATGGCTTCGCAGTCTTGCTAAACATTACGGACGTGTGTAAGGCAAGGTGGGCGTCCCTATGTAGTGCTGTCACGGCATAGCGATCATAATGGATTAGCATATCGCAGTCAGACTGCGTGGGACAGTAATCACAGAGGATACGCAGACCCATGGCAGAGTGATTGACAGCTATTGTGTATCAGCCTGGCGCTAAATAATGCTAAAATTGGATAATATATCTCAGTTGCAAACACCTATGGGTCAGTGTACACACAATTAGGTCACCTGTGGTCACAACAAAAACGATGGTGTTGCGGTAATTAATGTAGTAATTGATCATAAGCAATATCTTAGCATGGCGAAAGGTAAGTTCAAAACACAAGATATGTATATCAGACAATGATTTATATATATATGAAAACATATCAATTCAATAATATAAAATACAAATTGTTTAATTAAGAAGTCTGTACAGACTAATCTAACATGCGAATTGCTAATAAAAACATGTAATGGCAGATGTGCTGCTACAAAAAGATCATAAAAATTGTGATCTCTCTAAAAGATTGACAGTTCTCACCGGACCGTAGTCCACATATGAGAGTCCTTAAGACCTCCGGGTCCTAACTTGGGATAGTGCTAAATTGATCTCCTAATGTATAGAATATGATATTAAAACGACAACCTCCGCGCTAGTAGAGCGCACTGTTAAACCAACCTGTATTGTCCGACAGGTGTAACGGATGATAGTGTCTCCCAGTGAGGTTATCCTCGAGCGGGGCAATCCTGAGGCTAAGGCTGCATTAAAGTCAGCATGTGACCGCCTATTGCTTTTCTCCATCTTTAGCCAGTTCTCCGATATGCCGAGTGATGGTGTCTCCCAACTGGCCGGCTGGTAAGTACTGTTATCCTCAAACGGGGAAATACTAAGGCTAAGTCTCAGAAGAACAACAATGTCATTTGGTAGAGGACATTCCCAAATGACACTGTTGTTCTTCTGAGACTGGATCCTATTTATTTCCACGGAGGGGTATGAGCGCTTTGTAAACATTGTGCAACGGGACAAGGACGGAGAAAGGCAATAGGCGGTCATAGGATGACTTTAATACAGCCTTAGCCTCAGGATTGCCCCGCTCGAGGATAACCTCACTGGGAGACACTATCATCCGTTACACCTGTCGGACAATACAGGTTGGATTAACAGTGCGCTCTACTAGCGCGGAGGTTGCCGATTTAATATCATGTTCTATACATTAGGAGATCAATTTAGCGCTATCCCAAGTTAGGACCCGGAGGTCTTAAGGACTCTCGTTTGTGGACTACGGTCCGGTGAGAACTGTCAATCTTTTAGAGAGATCACAATTTTTATGATCTTTTTGTAGCAGCACATCTGCCATTACATGTTTTTATTAGCAGTTCGCATGTTAGATTAGTCTGTACAGACTTCTTAATTAAACAAGTTGTTGTCTGATATACATATCTGGTGTTTTGAACGTACCTTCTGCCATGCTAAGATATTGCTTATGATCAATTACTATATTAGCGCAACACCATCGTTGTAGTTTTTAGAGTGATTGACAGGAAGTGCCGTTTGTGGACGGTGACGGATCGGGTGAACGCAGGTGTGCTTCCTCAGAACTTGTTACGTTTAGCAGGCTTTTATCTGCATTAAGGATAGTTCAGAGCTGTCTCACTGGAAAGTTTCTTAATTAAAAACGTCAGCCCAGTCCAACACTCCTTACAGACGTTACGTCTCATTAAAATGCACCAACAGCAGCTGCAACAAATAAGGGAGTATTCTGAGTCAGGGACTCCTAATCATTAGAGTGATATAGTTTGTTTGTATTAAGTTGTAAAGTAGTCAAATAGAGTGTTAACTAAATATATTGTTATAGGTTGTAAGTAAAAAGTTGTAAGTTAGACTTCTAAAGAGTACATACGTATTAGAAAGAATTGCTTAATAGTATAGACGATCCATCGCAGTTGAAGGGAGAGGGTAATGATTTTCAAATTCAAGAGTGAATTAATTTTCCAAGGAGTTCCCAGGAATTCTCAGCATATTAAGTATGATTGTTATTTGTGTATATAATATAGTTATATACACAATATATATTTCCACTATCTGCAAGTGGATACTGTCGTATCCACTTGCAGATAGTGGAACGACAGTACGATTACAACATCGTAATCGTACAGTCGATCCTCATCCCCTGTAGTGCCTACACTGAACGATATGTCATTAAGTGCAGGCACCCTCCCTCATCCCTGAACATGGGCAATCTGTCGTTATAGGCAGATTGACCGGCATGTTCAGGCAATGATTGGCGTCGGAAAATACCAGCGGGAGCGCGCATCACTGGTCATTTCCGACATTAAACTGCCCGATTTATGCATGATTAATGAGCAATTGAATGATTACGATATCGTAATCGTTCAATCGCTTATTTATATCTGCAAGTGAATACGCGGGCTTAATTTAAGTTTTCTTTTCAAAAAGTATTAGAGAATTAAGACCTATATTGAGAAAGACGGTCTGAGTGGTCTTTTAGAGTGGGTACCCTGATTCATCTTGTGTATATTAAAGTAAGCAGAATTCCACTTCTTGTTTCCTTACTGTGTCTAATGGGTGGGGTGGAGTACTCCTATTTTTCTTTCCCCACCACAGCCTACGAGTTAAGAGCCTACGACGGCAGAGCTTGAACTACTTGAGATGGCTGTTCTTTCTACCACTCGCCATCAACAGGTAACTATAGGATTAAAGAAAAGGTCCTTTTTCTGCAGCCAAGTTCATTCAGTTATCGAGGGTATTACATAGAGAACTTTTTAAATCCTCCATATGTGCCCGTATTAAAGAGAACACCTGTAAATGTACATACCAACCAGACGACACAAAATGCACCTTTCTGCTTCCCCTCTTTCCTAGAGAAGTTGCCAAAACTCATAGTCATGTTTCCTCATACAGTGGTATTATACTATTCTTCCATTGAGGTTCTCTTCCGCCTGGCCTCACTTGTTGGTCCTGACATTTTCTCTTCTCCCCAAGCATGTCCTGCTTTGCTCAACTTCTCCACTTTCTCCAAGTCTTGATACATCTCCCCCACTGTGATGTCCGAGAGGTCTGCCTGCCTTGGATTGGCTTGACGGGCACTTCTTGCATACCATACGGTCAAGTTGCTCCCACAACAGCTCTATGGGGTTGAGATCATGTTGACTGCGCTGGCCACTCCATTACAGACAGAATACCAGCTGCCTGCTTCTTCCCTAAATAGTTATTGCATACTTTGGAGGTGTGCTTTGGGTCATTGTCCTGTTGGAAGAGGAAATTGGCTCCAATCAAGCGCTGTCCACAGGGTATGGCATGGCGTTGCAAAATGGAGTGATAGCCTTCCTTATTCAAAATCCCTTTTACCTTGTACAAATCTCCCACTTTACCAGCACCAAAGCAGCCACAGACCATTACGTTACCTCCACCATGCTTGACAGATGGCGTCAGGCACTCTTCCAGCATCTTTTCACTTGTTCTGCATCTCACAAATGTTCTTTTGTGTGATCCAAACACCTCACACTTCGATTCGTCTGTCCATAACACTTTTTTCCAATCTTCCTCTGTTTAATGTCTGTGTTCTTTTGCCCATATTAATCTTTTCCTTTTATTGGCCAGTCTCAGATATGGCTTTTTCTTGCCACTCTGCCTAGAAGGCCAACATCCCGGAGTCGCCTCTTCACTGTAGACGTTGACACTGGCGTTTTGCGGGTACCATTTAATGAAGCTGCCAGTTGAGGACTTGTGAGGCATCTGTTTCTCAAACTAGAGACTCTAATGTTCTTGTCTTCTTGCACAGTTGTGCACCGGGGCCTCCCACTACTCTTTCTACTCTGGCTAGAGCCTGTTTGTGCTGTTCTCTGAAGGGAGTAGTACACATCGTTGTAGGAATGTTTAGTTTCTTGGCAATATCTCGCATGGAATAGCCTTCATTTCTAAGAACAAGAATAGACTGTCGAGTTTCACATTAATTTTCTCTTTTTCTGGCCATTAGGAGAGTATAATTGAACCCACAAATGTTATGCTCCAGATACTCAACTAGCTCAAAGGAAGGCCAGTTTTATAGCTTCTCTAACGAGCAAACCCGTTTTCAGCTGTGCTAATATAATTGCACAAGATTTTTCAAGGGTTTTCTGATCATCCATTAGTCTTCTAACGCGCTTGCCAAACACAATGTACCATTAGAACACTGGAGTGATGGTTGCTGGAAATGGGCCTCTATACACCTATGTAGATATTCCTTTAAAAACCAGATGTTTGCAACTAGTATAGTCACTTACCACATTAACAATGTATAGAGAGTGTATTTCTGATTAATTTAATGTTATCTTCATTGAAAAAAACAGTGATTTTCTTTCAAAAATAAGGAAATTTCTAAGTGACCCCAAACTTTTGAACGGTAGTGTACACACCTCCACAGTATCCTTAAAGAGGCATAGCATGTATGCCAAAACAGACTCTACAATAGACAACAAAACCAAGACATATAAATTCTAATTCAATGTTTATTTACTTTGTATAAGTAAATATTAGGAAATGTGTGTGTGTGTGTGTATATGTATATATATATATATATATATATATATATATATATATATATATGTATATACAATCACCGTTGCAGGAATGTTCTTGGCTTGCCTACACAAGTACTGGCTTAGTGTGTGCCCCACAATTGCAGTTTCTCCACCCAATTTATATATATATATATATATATATATATATATATATATATATATATATATATACACAGTCAGGTGCATAAATATTGGCCCCTTAAAAAGTGGGAGGCACCTATAGAAACCGTTGTAATTCCTACACCGTTCACCTGATTTGGATGTAATTACCCTCAAATTAAATCTGAAAGTCTGCAGTTAAAGCACATCTTGTTTGTTTCACTTCAAAGCCATTGTGGTGGTGAATAGAGGCCAAAATCAGAAAATTCTGTCAATGTCCCAATATTTATGCACCTGACTGTATATATATATATATATATATATATATATATATATATATATATATATATATATATGTATTTGAAAAAATGTGCTGGCCTCGTCTCTTATTGAGCCCCTGGTGGATCTACAAGTGGACGGTTTTCTATATATATATATATATATATATATATATATATATATATCTATACACATATATATATATATATATATAGATATATATATATATATGAAGGAAGCGTGTGTGTGTGTGTGTGTGTGTGTATATGTATGTATATATATATATATATATATATATATTACACTGTATATATGTGTGTATGTGTATATAAAGATATATGTACACACACATTTATGTATGTGTGTGTATATATATATATATATATATATATATATTCTTTATATATATATATATATATACGCATATATAAACACACACATATATATATAATTTTATTTTTTTTTAATTAGAGAATGAAAATGTGTGGTAAGTCTGAATTCAGTGTGTTATTATACGTTCTTTATTTATACCAATATCTCTGATTATCACCATTAAATTAAAGGTTTTCTATATCCTGGAATGGAATTTGGTGTGACTTTGCTTTCTGGAATGTGTCTGTGGTCTGAATTATGTGGTGAGAAGAAAGAGGCTCTTGGGGAAGAAATATCTCAATTAAAAGTTTTAATGTTTAGTGCCAATAAAAAAAAAAATATATGCTCCCGCTAATGTTTCTCTTTACTGTAATAATAATACAATGTTAAGTTGTTGATGTACTGTAATTCTCTGCAGTACATAATATGCCGATATAAATTGTAAGCCTGCGAACATTGCCTACCTCCTTTCCTTCATTTTGTACTGTAATGTGTTTTGTTTATTGCATTTATTTTTTTGTATTCTTCCATATATTGTCAATTTTCAGGTCTCTTCCCCTTTTCCATCCATTTTTACATTGAGCTTTCTGCACTCCATGTGGCACTAATGTCACAGATTTGTAACTTTTTCATCCTGTGTTTGGCAGTGCCCAGCTTGGCACACTTATGGGCATCTTAACCTCAGCTCTAGTCTTATCGGCTGTTATAACACCTCAGCGCTTCAATTGGTGTGGTTGGCAAGCTGTGCCACTGCCCAGGGCCTATGGGGTGGTACCATTGCTAACCCTTGGCACCTGTATTTGGCATGTAGGCTTCATGGAATGGCACCCTCCAGTTTAAAGAGCCAACGCCTGGGGCAACCTTAGGATACGACAGGTGCTCAGCTACTCCTACTCTCCACGCCTGTTATTGTGACATCATGAAGTCACATGTTTGGGGGTTGGTCCGTTTTTGCCCTGCCAGTTGGTGCCCTGCCCAAATTTCTATCAATCACATTCATTCTTACTTTAGGGGCCATTATCTGCGAGGTGTCAGTAGCGAACACCTAAACTTCAATGGACTTCGCGCCCTTGGGCTAAGTAATGCCAAAACAAATTGGTTGCCCTGGAAACACATTCCTCCATTGAGTTTGCTAACAGCAGGCTGCAGGCCGCTTGATGTCGGCCTGTGTTCTTCTTGGTGTTCTCAGCTTTGTTTTATGTCATCAGCCAGGGCTGTTTATTTCTTTTGCCTTTTGATGTGTATCTTGTATTCGGTACAATTGTATCCAGATACCGATTTGTGTGTATCCCATGATCCTCTGCCCTAAGTGAAACTTAAGTTACCTAGTTGGCCATGATTGATGTGTGTGGGGAGAGTCTCCATTACACCATCTCCTGTGCTGTTCTTGGAGAGTAGCATTTAGGGATACAGGCGGCCTAGAGAGCCGCTGAGCCGGTTTGTTTGTACAGTAATTAGGATGCAGTAATTATCACCAGCAGTGCACACGTTGTGTTCAAACCTGTCTGTCCTGGGTGTAAACACGCATCAGTCTTCATAACTGGAACTGAGAGTATTGGATAAAGCACATAGATTCGGTTGTAAGGACATTTCTCTTTTTATGTTCATATTTTTTGCCAGGTTTCTATTGTGTAAAAAAAAAAAAAGAACCACAATGTCCAAATACTGGTCTCTTCGCTCACGTTTCCCATTCTCTTGTTGCAGGTCTGGGATATTGTGACAGGTGCTTATAAATATTTCACAGGGAATTAATGGAAGATGACATTTGATTCCTGGTCTCCGTAAAGCAGTACAGTTAAATTATTTAAAAAAAATTAAAAATAATCCATTGGATGGCAGCCCCTGTAATGTCATTGCTTGTCATCTATTGAAGCTCTTTGCATTGTCTAAAACCTGGAACTCGTCTACAGCCCCTTAGGGCCTGATTCGGAGTTGTCCATTACTGCACAGTTGCAGGGTGTTGCACAGTCGCATTGCAGATCCGGGATGCTGCAAGAGAGACGCAGTGTTGAATCTTCTGCGAGACCATCGGCAATCTTGGTAATCCTAAGGCTCCTCGGATTGCTCCTCGCAGCTCCATAGCCCAGGGCAGGAAGTTGACCCTGGCTTCAGCACTTCCAGAAAACAGGAGCGACACAACCCCGTTTTCTGTAACAGGGGAAGCCGCACCAAGTGCAGAACGGATGAAAATGGTGTGGTCTAATTACCATAGGCCACGCCCCCTAAGTGAAGTTCTTTGGGGTCGTGTCCGTATAGCACGCCTCCAGTTAACGTCAGGCTGGGGGCTAGCCCAGCACTATGTCAGTAGCTGGGCTGCCCGCGCGGCATCCATTCCTCTTCTCTGGGGCCGGCACTGCCACACAGCTGCGGTGGTGGAGGTGCCCAACTTCCAGACCGCCCGCGGGACACTTCGCCCCGCATGGGAACAACGGGGCAGTGCGCGAAAAACAGGACTGTCCCGCTGAAATCGGGAATGGTTGGGAGGGTGGCGCCCCTGTTCGACCGCACTGGTCGAACGTGCCTCGAGCTGGCCCTGGGTCTCGTCCGCTCCCCACCCTCGAACGTCTGCAGCCTGTCAATCAGGTTGTGGCTTCGGGGAGCTGTGAGCAATCTTGCAGACAGAGACATGCACGTGCGCAGTACTGATCCTACACATATGCAAATCCCTCTCAGACGGTGTTGTACGCAAACTATTGGTTCTGCAAACAACACTGAATTAGGCCCATAGTCATTCAGAGCTGAATAGGGTGCCCACATTATCAGGGGGTGTGGAGGAATCAGTGGCCACCAACTGTAGTGAAATACATGATAAAACTGTAGGTAGGTGGGTTTAGATGGAGTGTGTGTGGGGGGTGATGCATTGAAACTTATATTTGTTAAAATATGAGGTTAAAGAGCAACGATCACAAGGTTCTGCATTTTGCCTTGTGCATTTAATAAGCATAAAGACTATATGGGGGAGATGTATCGAGCCTTGGGGTGAGGGAGAGAGTGAAGAAGGTGCCCAATGCAACCAATCAGCTTCTGTCATTTATCTGGCACAGTCTATGAAATGAGAGTTAGAAGCTGATTGGTTACTTCTGGCAACTTCTTCACTTTATTGCTCTCCAAGGCTTGATACATCTCTCCCTATATGTTTTTAAAATTAAAATAAAAAACCAGTGCGCCCAGTTGCTCAGGTTGTAAATCTGTTTAGGTTTTAAATAAAGAAACATTTACTTATTCTGTTTTTTTGGTCGTATTTGGAAGTTGAGATTCAGATTTAGAAAAAAATTATTATCCTGGGACACGGGACAGATCTGTAGCAGCCCTGCGGGCTCTGGCCGGGGGAGACGGAGGAGCCACCTTAGGATAATAATGTTCTATGGGTCAACTTTATTTATTTTATTTATTTTTGACAGTAGAGCGGGGAAGCCGACAATTCATGATATATTCATTATAAGGATTTTAGATGGTGATGCAGAAGCCTCAAAGTGTGGAAATAAATAATTTCCCACCAAAGCACAGTGGGATACCAGGTACAGCATAGTTCTGCCTGCCGCTGTGAAGCCCCTGACGTGCTGCACTCTTAAGTGGGCAAATCAGTTCTCGGTGATGTGAGCGATATATCGTGGACCTCGATGGCGTGTGAAGGGAAATCTGTGATGTTTGTGACTGCAAGTTTCTGGGGAAATGGTACAAAAGGCGGCAACTCGCTGCTGCTTCCTAATGGTCCAACTATGCGGAACAGTAATGTGTATAAATTACTCTGATATTTATTATTTACTAGTGATAATAAAGTTAAACACCCACATACAACCAGGTAGACACAATATTACACGCGCACAATCACCCTCACACAGTCACACACACAATCTTACGCACATTCACACCGCCAAACATAAATTGACGCACTCAAACACACCCACACAATTATACACGCTATACATACATACACAATCACTTATATCATCCACACACAATTATGCTCACATCCACACACAACACACAATCTAAAGCACATTTTAATCATACACACACACAATTATGCTCACATATACAGATACACATACTGTGCACAATCAAACACACACAATCACGCAGTCACACACCCAAATCTCACTTGCTTGCGCACACATACTACAAATTAATGACACAAACACACCCACGTAATTATATACCCCATCATACATACATAATCACTTATATCATCCACACACAATTATGCTCGCATCCACAAACAACAACAACACAATCTCACAAACAAATCACATTTTGATCATAAAATTCATCATACACACACAGTTATGCTCATAGTTAAGGCCCCCATACATCAGAGATTGATCCCAGCAATCGTGCAATTTGCAGTTGATTGTGTATAAAAATCTTTCCCTTTTTCAATCGATTGCAGATTGTAGAGATGCCACAATCGATTGAAAAAGGGAAAGGTTTTTATACACAATCGATTGCAAATTGCACGATTGCTGCAATCAATCTCTGATGTATGGGGGCCCTAACTCATGCTGATACTGTACACAATTGCCCAATCAAACACAGACGCAATCACACTCGCACAATCAGTACCTGGCAAACACACACATGTTGACCTTTTATCCAAATAGCCAACTCCTGACCTCTGCCATAGAGACTGATGTTGTGCAGGCCACAGAGTACATATTGGTGATAGTAATCAGATAATCAGACATCTGAGTATACAATTTATGTATGAAGTCCCCCCCCCCCCCCATCCCCATGTGTAGCTCAGTTCTAACCATGTGTTTCAGGCTACTATTATTTACTCACTGTGTTTAACCCTTTCCTGCACTGTCACCTCTCTATGGCTGGTAACGCCGAACAGGAAAACAAGTCCTGCATGACACCCACCCTCCTATTTCCTTCCTCGGATTCAGCCGACATCCTCCTCCAGACTGGTTGTATTTCTGTGGTATCTATTCCCACCTGCGTGCTTGGTACAGTAACGGACTAATCCTCCTTTGCACGTCCATATAATAACTGGTCGTATGTAGGGGTTGTGATATTTTAAGGGAGCAGACTTCTTGCCTGGTTGCGGGCAAACACTTGTTACTATGCAGTCGGGGTGTGTAATTGTCACTTCTACAGACTGCAGCGTGATTCAATGACCTGATGGGTGTTATTATGTTTATCAGATAGTGTAATATATTCTGACTTTATTGCACCTAGAATTCCCCTTTCCTTGAGACACAGAATTACCTGTAGGATTAAATGGCAGCTAACACTCATGGGCGAGCAAAAATAAGCAGGGTCTTACCTACAGCAGTAACATGAAATGTGCGCAGCTGCACGGCACACAGGACCTCGCGGCTAATTGAATCTGCCCCTAAACGTTGTTTTTCAACCATAGGACAATGGAATAATGAATAACCATGTTTCTAAATATTAATCTTTTCTTTTGTGTTGTGCCAGAGATGATTGATGGAAAGGAGGAAAGTTTGTGAGGAAAGAAGGACAGGGGATTAGTTCCTAAGGGTCTGTGGGGTCTATTTACTAAGCAGTGTTAGGAGACAGAGTGAAAAGTGATAAGGTGCCAGCCAATCGGCTCCCAACTGTAATTTTTCAAACACAGCCTGTGAGATGGCAGTTAGGAGCTGATTGGCTGGTACCTTATCACTTGTCACTCTGTCTCCTAACACTGCTTAGTAAATAGACCCCTATGTACTAAGCCTTGGAAGGAGATAAAGTACCAACCAATCAGCTGTCACTTTACAGGCAGTGTTTAAAAAATTAGGAGCTGATTGGTTGGTACTTTATCTCCATCCACTTTCTCTCGCCAAGGCTTAGTACAGGGCCGCAACTAGGGGGGGGCTGGAGGTGCACGTGCACCGGGTGAGCCGCTGTACCTGGTGCCAGTGACCTCCAGCCCGGCGCTGCAGAGAGGCACCAAGCCGGACGTCCGCTGGTAATATTTATTACCAGCGGGCGCCCGGCTCCTTCTCTGCAGTGATGCGGTGTAGCCGGAGGCTGGAGTTCTCTCCCGAACTCCAGCTTCCGGCTCTCCCCACGGGCACTATGGGGGAGACGTCATGACATCTCCCCCATAGTTCCAAGGAGCAGCCGGCGGACCGGACGCGACGCTGGATGCAGGAGCGGGGTTCAAGGTAAGTATTTTTTTTTTTAATAAGCTGCACTACAGGGGCATTATTATGGGGGCAGGGGCATTACCACAGGGGCATTACTATGGGGGCATAGGCAATAAGGGGCATTACTAATGGGGTATGAGCTCTACAGGGGCATTACTATTGGGGCATGGGCACTACAGGGGCATTACCACAGGGACATTACTGTGGGGGCATGAGCACTACAGGGGCATTACTGTAAGGGCACTACAGGGATATTACTATGGGGGCATGGGCAATACAGGGGCATTACTATGAGAGCATGGGCTCTACAGGGGCATTACTATGAAAGCATGGGCACTACAGGGGCATTAATATGGGAGCATGGGCACTACAGGGGCATTACTGTATGGTGGGCACTACAGGGGCATTACTATGGGGGTATTAACATATGGGCATTACTATGGGGGCATTACAATATGGGCACTACTGCAGGGGGAATTACATGGGGGGCGCCAAATTACTGTCTTGCCCCTGGTGACAAAAATCCTAGTTTCGGCCCTGCTTAGTACGTATAGTCTCCTTTATGAGAGACATGAAAGGCAATCGCCTTAGATAAATCATTGTGCACAGTATGTAGAATAAACTGTACTTAAATTGCAGAGATAATGGCATCTGGATTGAATCACGTAGAAGGGACTGATTCAGCATTGCATGGATTTCTCTTCTTGAATGCACAGTGAGTCTTTGCACGCAGTGCATGTGCAGAAGCGAATTTACACTGTTTTGCATATGTCCGTCCTATTCTGGTCGGCCGGATCTGTCATTCCGTTAAATAGGGTGTTTCTGGGAGTTATCGGATAGGTGGCAAAGCGATCACATGGATCCGCCCTTACTTGTGGGAGTGTCTTGGGAGTGTATCAAAAGCTTAGCGCGATGCTGATTTGTGCGTATGGGGTACGGAAGCCTGTTTGACCAGCGTACACCAACAGAAGGTCCGACCGGGACCCTAACTCCCCTAAAACCTGGCCAGGATCCAACTGGACCCCCTCGCATTGGTTTAATCTAAATCAGTGCAGGGGTGTCCGAATGCATAACCAGACAGACAGACCAACAAATAAATAAACAGACCAATGAAGTTTATATATGTTTTTTTTTTTATTATGGTGTTTGATTAGCATCTAAACACATTATTGTATTGAATCTTTATCTTATGCTTGGCTAATGGGTCAATAGTTTTGAAGTTTGGGGTGGGTAGAGAACACCGTAGTCAAGTCCCATATTGTGTGCCGTGGCACCCTGGGGTGCCTCAGGACACTTGCAGGGGTGCCTCAGGTTGGTGGTCCAGCACCAAATCAAATTCTTTATGGTCAATGTAATGTAAATATGTGGGCAAACAGAAGCTCAAACCTGTCCACCACCACATAACAAGTTACTTAGCTTTACTACTTTCTCCACTTAGGGATACCATGAAAACAATGCTGATACTCTAGGGCTCCGTCAGGGGCCTATCTACCCATTGGCCAGGATAGCACTCGCCAGGGGCGCCGACCATAGGGGGGGCGCCGTCCGGTAGTGTCACAAGCAGCCAAGGGGTGGACTAGTGTCCCGGCCCCACAAGTGAAGGGCAGACCACAGTGAGAGCGGTCTGCCCTACACAGTTTACAAACACACAGCAAAAACACATAGCAGCCAGCCAATCGGAGTCAGGCAGACTCTCATTGGCTGCTGCGTCGTCCACGGAGGGAGCCGGCTGGAGCTCACTCATGAGCTCCGTCTTCAGGCTCCCCCCGCAGCGGGTGATGGGAGAGACGTCATGATGTCTCTCCCATAGTGCAAGAGAAGTGCGGGGATCAGGTAATTTGCCTTTTTTTTCTTCTTCTGTGTGTGTGTAAGCCTGGCACGGCGGGGCGGGGGGGGGGCACTGTATACGGGGCGGCCGCTACTGGGGTCACTTTATGGGGGGGTGCCCGCTACTGGAGGCACTGTATAGGGGGACTACTACTGTGGGCACTGTTTGGGGGCACTGTATAGGGGGACTACTACTGTGGGCACTGTTTGGGGGGACTACTACTGGAGGCAATGCAGCATAGGGGGGGCTACTACTGGGGGTACAGCATTGGGAGGATTACTACTGGGGGCACTGTATGGGGGAACAACTACTGGGAGCAATGCAGCATAGGGGGGATTACTACTTTGGGCACTGTATAGGGGGGCAGGGGGAGCCAGTCCATTACATATCCAGGGGCACTTGGATCCCTAGATACACCCCTGGGCACCGTGATTCAAAAAGTTTGGGAACCACTGATCTACAGCATCACAGAGTATTTCAGTGTATTCAAGTGTGAATAGGTCCCCTGTTGTGTGTAGAGTGAGAACAGGGGCTGTCCGTCTCATGGTTTGGGGATTGCAATGAAGTGAGGAACTGCAAAAGGAGAGTTAGTTAATATTTATCTAATCCTTCTTGGTGTGGAAGATTGTAGTTTCCAACTCTCCCCTTGGCTGAACAAAGTACATGCAATCAATTTGTTTTATATTTAGAAAGCGCTAACTGTAATAGATAAAAAAGGTATTTTAGGACATTTTTAATGATTTCTACTAAGCAGGTTTCCCCTACTTATTTATTGATTGTAATCAGAAATTAGGACATCCATGTGACAGAGCTTGCCAAATCTATTACCGCAATGCTCTGCAACATTTATTACATTCCTTGTATACTGCTAATAAAATATGTTAAAGTGATTCCTCTGATGTGAAGTTTGCAGTGTGCGAAATGCGCTGGTTATATATAGAATTCTGGTGACTGACCTGGTAGTTGCAGCTTTTTTTTTTTACTCTTCACCACCCTATGAAAATATGCTTTGGTCTCTTTCTGCTCTCTAGGAAGTATATTTACTAAAGTGCAGATTTTTAGAATTGCGGATGTTTCCCATAGCAACCAATCAGATTCAACTTATTTATCTAGCTCCTTCTAGAAGATAATAGCTAGAATCTGATTGGTTGCTATGGGCAACAACTCCACTTCTAAAAACCAGCACTTTAATAAATATACCCCTAGGATTCTCCCCTGAGTTGTATGGGTATTCTGTTTGAATCAAGTTCATACAAATTGACAAGGTTATAAAAACCCTGAACTATGATTAAGAATGATTAATTTTATTTTTCTTTTGTAATATCACCACGGGTCAGGAAAGGACGTTCGTTTATGTACACAGTCATCCAATACAATGTCTGAATGTGATCCATACTCTGTAGGTTAATGTTGTTTTTTATGTTTCCGCAGGGATGGAGGTTGGCTCAGTGGTCCGTGCAATCTTTGACTTTTGCCCCAGTGTGTCAGAGGAGCTGAGCCTGTTTGCAGGGGACATCATTGAAGTTCTGAGTGTGATAGACGAGTTTTGGCTGCTGGGGAATAAAGAAGGGATCTCAGGTAAAGTACCCTTAAAACATGATTGTGTGATAATTCAGTCTTAAATATGTCTGTTCATAAGCACTCCTTGTTTTTCAGTATAACTTTTCTTTTAATGCAGATTAGACCCAATTTGTAGATTACAGTCAGAGCCGGATTTAGATCTCATGGGGCCCTAGGCAAGATACCGGTTTGGGGCCCCCCTACCTCAAACAATCCTGTGCACATATTACAGTTGGTGTCGCTGGATCAAGCTACACAAATCATGTTATACAGAGGCGTCATAATATATATATTTATATAAATATATACGTGTGTGTATATATACCTCTATGTCTGTCTGTTATTACCCTGTTTTGTTCTATCAATGTTTCCAATTGTAAAGCGCAACGGAATATGCTGCGCTATATAAGAAACTGTTAATAAATAAATAAAATAAAATAATATACACGCACACACATTATATATACTGTATATATATATATGTGTGTGTGTGATGTGTGTATCTTGCTCCAGTGACACCTTCTCCAATATATGTAGTTAGTAGTGTTACTAGATCACCTATATATGTGTATATATATATATATATATATATATATATATATATATATATATATAAAATTATGTAATATATATATATATATATATATATATATGTGCTGTATGAACGAAGTGTGTATGTATGTGTATATATAAGATGTGCGTGTGTATATATATATATAATAGGTGAGAAAGGAGGAAAGGGGGACGAACGAACAGAGGTGGACAGTAGGAAAAGGGGAGGAACAGAGGGAGACGGGAGGTAAGGGGGACATACAGAGGGAGACTGGAGGAATGGAGGACATACAGAGGGAGACAGGAGGAAAGGGGGACATACAGAGAGAGACAGGAGGAAAAGGGGACATACAGAGAGAGACAGGAGGAAAGGGGGACATACAGAGAGAGACAGGAGGAAAAGGGGACATACAGAGAGAGACAGGAGGAAAAGGGGACATACAGAGAGAGACGGGAGGAAAAGGGGACATACAGAGGGAGACGGGAGGAATGGAGGACATACAGAGGGAGACTGGAGGAATGGAGGACATACAAAGGGAGACTGGAGGAATGGAGGACATACAGAGGGAGAGAGGAGGAATGGGGGACATACAGAGGGAGAGAGGAGGAATGGGGGACATACAGAGAGAGACAGGAGGAAAGGGGGACATACAGAGAGAGACGGGAGGAAAAGGGGACATACAGAGGGAGACGGGAGGAATGGGGGACATACAGAGGGAGACGGGAGGAATGGGGGACATACAGAGGGAGACGGGAGGAAAAGGGGATATACAGAGGGAGACGGGAGGAAAAGGGGACATACAGAGGGAGACGGGAGGAAAAGGGGACATACAGAGAGAGACGAGAGAAGATGGGAAAACAAAAATGAAAATAAACACCTACACAATAGCTAGTGACTCTGCAAATAAATACATATATATTTCAAGGTGAGCAATGTGTGTGTGTGTGTACAATATATATATATATATATATATATATATATATATATCTACATACATACAGGTAGAGAGAGCGTTATTTAACAGTAAGATAATTTTTTTTTATTTCATTTTGACTTACTCAGACTGCCATCTCATGTCATAAAGCAGAAGTCCAGTCTGATCCATTGACCTCAGCCGGAGTTGTGGTATTAGTCGGGGGAGTGAAAGCACACTGTCGGGAGGGGGTTGTTAGAGAAGACTGACTACACCGCTGGGGGAGGTGAGAGGTGCTGCAATGGAGGGGATTCGCAGCACTCACTGTGACTGCGTAGGCTAGGGGGGGTTGATTATAATCAGCTGACTAGATCAGCTCATGCTGCAGAGAGGGGGCTAGCTACTCTGCGGAGAGTAGGGGACAATGCAGGCTGCGGGGAGAGAGTTTGGAGTGTGGGCTGACTTCAACGTGGGGGGTAGGGGGCAGAGGAGAACAGTAAGTTCTCCTCTGCCCCCTACCCCCGCGTTGAAGTCAGCCGTGTGACAGCAGCAGCCTCACACGGCACATCTCAGTGTTGACCGGAGGGTACACGCTGCAGTAACCTGCTGCTCTGTGCACTGGCCAAGGAGTGAGCTCATCACAAAGGCAGCAGCATGGTCGGAGGCGGAGTTACATGCTGCTGCTGCTGCCTTTGTGATGTGATCTCTCCTCGGCCAGTGCACAGAGCAGCAGGTTATCTCCTGGGCAGGAACCAGGGGGGGCTGGCCGGGGCGTGGGGCCCGACCACGGGCCCCTTAAGACCCGGCGGGCCCTAGGCGGGCGCCTAGATTTCCCCAATGGTAAATCCGGCCCTGGTTACGGTCACCAATTATTGGCCAAAAGTTACTGCATGCATGGGCTTTCCCTGAACACAAAGGATCAGCCGACTGACTACGCTGATTGGGCGCCATGTAGGGATCTTGCACTTCCACTTAATTGGCAAAATATTTACCAACTTTAAAATGTCTTTGAAGGGAGGTGTGAGCAGGATGGCCAATCAGAAGCAGCAATCTCCATGGTTGTGGCTTCTAATTGGTCCTCCCGCTCACACCTCTCCAGTCAGAGGCCACATTCTCTCTGTGGTTGTAGCTGCTGATAGGTCCTCCCGCTCACACCCCCTCTACGCAGCTTCATGCAGCTTCGGGAAGAGGATATGGCCATGAGCAAAAGGTGGTACTGCAGCTTTATGTCTCTTGAAAGACAGGTGGTGAGATTTTGTCAGGCTTAATGCTAAATAGCTTAAATTCTGCCCCTGCATGAGAACTTTCACATAAACACGAGGGAAGGCAATTTGTCTCATCAACAACTCCAATATCAACATTACACTCCTTCTGGAATGCAAGACACTATAAGCCACCCAGCTTTTAACTCGAATGAACTTTAGCCTGTGGGGTTAAGCATATAATGTTTATATTAAAAAGGCACAACGATTAAACAATTCACTGAAAAACAATTTTGCTAAAAACGTAATTTGTTTACTTAAAATCGTAAAAGAAAACAAAAATTTGGGGCTTATGTTTTCTAATGATATTGTCATTTATAAGAGTAGATGAAAAGAAAATCACTTCATTCAAACACATTTCACACACGTCTGGTCTGGCCTGGACACCTGATGGGAAAATGTGGCATAGAAAGTGTGAATGCTGAGAAATGGGAAACTAAGGTGTTTGTGTGGCAACATACGGTATAATTATAAAGGTTTCACATGGGGACATGATGCAGGAGACAATGGGGACTACAACAGCTAAACCCAACCGTACCTATGGGGAGTATATATTACAGCATATTGCGGTTTGCTTACTTTGCTGTGTGGTCCAGTATAGACTTATTTTAAATTTGTCCTTTCCGTACTTATAGGGCAGTTTCCCGTCAGCTTTGTGGAAGCGCTAACGATCCCTTCTATTAAACATGGAGAAAAGCTTTACGCGTGCATCAGCGACTTCACCTCCCATGAGCCCGGAGCGCTGTCCCTCCAAAGAGGTAATGTCGTCTCGTTTTCTCAGAACAAATTACCTTGATCGTAACCTATTGAGTCACAAATGGACGTTTTTACTCTTTGTTTCGTAGCTTAGGTGGATCAGAGGGTATACGTTTATGAAGCCGACGGACGGAATGCCGACCGCCGGCTTAATCCTGGCGAGGGTTAAATGACAGGCGTCTAAATCTAGGCGCCTGTCATTTTACCGATGCCGGGAGACCGGCGCCCGGCATCCCGATTGAAGGGGCGCTGGGTGCAGACAGCCCCGGGGGGGACTTAGGGTTAGCACCCCCCCTCAGGAGGTTAGGGTTAGGCTAGGAGGAGGGAGGATTAGGGTTAGGCACCCCCGGGGGGAGATTAGGGTTGGGCATCCCCCCCCCGGTGGACTTAGGTTTAGGCGGCGGGGAAGGGGGTTTAGGTTTAGGCACTTAGAGGGGGGATTAGGGTTATGCACAGGGGGGAGGTTAGGGTTAGGCACCCTAAAGGAGGGTTAAGGTGTAAAATTAGGTTAGTTTATACTTACCTGGGGACGATCGGGATTTCCTCCTCTGTCGAGCTGATTTGATTCCGCAGTCCCCATCGAAAACAGTCATACTTGATTTTTGTTTTTCTTTTCTTTTCATTGAAATGCGATAATGGTGAAGTGAGAACACAGTTTATATTAAGCTATGGGGAAGGGGGGGGTATGTAGATTATGCGTCTGCTCAGAGCTGATGTCTTGAGGTCTTGTCCTAGACTTGTTGCACTAGGGCTTATGTCCAAGTGTATTCTAAGCATAGTAATAAGATGCCTCGCACATACACACAATTGCCGCATGTGATGTAACATTATACTTGTGACTCACTGAAGCCACAGGTGAGGTTACACTGACTATTTCTTCCAAGGACAACAGGAAGTTTATGTTAATGAAAGAGGTGAAGCTATGTTAGGGGGCGGGTTCTTCTGTAACAAAGCAGATACAGAGTGACTGACAGCCTGTCACTCATTTTATAAATGTGTGGATTGGTTGTCCAATACACAGATCCGGGCCAGTGATGTCACAGTAACTTAAATAACTGCATCCTCTGCTGAGTGACCCAGGGGCGGATTAAGAGAAGATGGGACTCGAGTGCAGCCTCTATGTGACCCCCCCCCCCCCTTCGACCCTCCTCCCATCCCCACCTCTCTGGCAGAGCAGTAGACTCTGGCTTTGTGCATGCGCAGTCGCCAGATAAACGGCCACTGTACCATTTTCCCGATACTTTCTGTCTGCAGCCAGCGCCGATGCGGGTCTGTGGAGAGGTAAGTATAATAATTATATGTGTGGTGTAGGCCCATATGCACCACACACCCTGCACCCATTATAGATAGGCCAGTGGAGTGACCTGTATCAGGTCCTACTAAGGCACTGTGGTGACAATGTGTGAGCCAGTCTATGATGGAGTAGGAAGGCAATACCTATATCAGAGCTGTAGTGGAAATTCAGGATAATATTGAGCAATGTATTTTACCTTCATGGTTTACATTTGAAAAATGTCACTTTTTATGGTCATTTAATGTGTGCGTTTAGTAATGTTAGCCTGTGATCCGTCATCCACAGCAGATCAGCGAGTTTGCAAGTCCCTTGCTCAGAAAAGAACATTTTGGAATCCTGTAGTCCCTGCAGGTAC
This sequence comes from Taudactylus pleione, assembly GCA_031769625.1. Taxonomy (NCBI): domain Eukaryota; kingdom Metazoa; phylum Chordata; class Amphibia; order Anura; family Myobatrachidae; genus Taudactylus; species Taudactylus pleione. Next base: position 1,001,788 of record JAUIMM010000033.1, on the reverse strand, counting down.
ATGTTCGGACAATCACATAACTGCAGCATGGAAATGACAGCTCTCAGCATGTTAGAAAGGCTTGTTCACCCAATTATTATTATTTATTTTTTAAACAATGCTCATTGCGCTCTGCTATATTTCTGTAAAACTATCAGCCTCATGTCTCAGATATGGTATCGGCTTCGGTAAATAATCCTGATGATAGGAATGAATGTTCGCCAAATGTTTTTTTTCTATTTACTTGCACTCACAGATAAAAGTGGAAGTGACTTTTTTAAGTCTTTCTATTAAATCAGTCCAAACTATTTCTCTCATACTGCACCTTTCAATGCGTTCTATGGAGGCGGTGTGCACAGCGTGTAGCTACAGGACAAAGCCTGAAACATCTGGAGCCTGGACTGTAAGCTGCTGATTTCTATTCTACTGCACAATAACCCCTCTGGTCATGAGCTGGATGACACATGTGACCTGCAGGAAATTGCGTTATAGAACTTTTCTTATATACTTTGGTTATCCTAAGAATCCAAGTCAATTCTATTGGTAGACGGCTCACTGGGTGTCATATACAAAGGCCTTTATTATCCGTTCTTATTTCTTAAGCAAAGAAGATTGCAGTAGATGAATTAATTTGGAGCGCTAATGTTTATGGATATCTGGTACATGTGATTTCACATGGTAGAAGCTCCACATGTTATAGCATTCAGCCCTGTGGTATTCTTATAGCTTGTTGCTTACGATTGGCTGATGCATGCTCTTTGGATTAAAGAAGGAACAAAACACAGATATATTTTTGGCACTAACAATTACGTCTTGAAAGTGCTGTACTTTATTTTGCAGCGATTTTTTTTTTTTTTTTAAGAGATATATTAAACTCTTTGGGGGAATGCAATAGCCACAGATTTAGGAAAGTTAGCGGGGTTCCGACAATATCTGAACCGCTCTATGTAATATATTGGTTATAGCTCTAACTAAACTTAGCGGAGCCAGTGTATTTGCTATAATGACCAGTGGAACTGATCATTCTCATCGGGGCTCCTCACGGGGCAATTTGTGCATAATCTATGTGATTTTATTTTACCAAGTATGGATCGTGTATTCACCATGGACCCTTTGGATCATAGGAGAGCAGAAATTTGGATAAAGAGAGATGTGTCAGTATTTTGTTTTTTTTATTAAAATACTTTGTCATGGGGTGTGTTTTTTTTTTTTTTTCCTTTCATTCAAATGAGTTTTATTTACAGGTGGACTGCATATCTCAGCAGGCCCTGGATGTTCGGGCTCGCATCCCAAAAATTGGGCATAAGACTTGCTGGGACTTGTAGTCCTCTCCCAGGGTGCCATCAATATGGGGGTAGTTAATCTCGGGGTGGCTGCTGCATTTTTGTAGTGGCCCGAATCCTCCAATTATTATGGTCAAATGACCAAATAATTGGAAACATCATTTTTTTTTTCAATATTTTGTTTTACAAAACATCTGGAAACAATAATTGGCCTTCATAAGTTATTAATATCAAATCTTAACTCTTCACAGAGATGTTGTTTTTAATCTGTGAAAAATGTAACTGGAGACCAACATTTTATTTCGTGAGTTTGTGAGGTCCAATTCTTATAAACCAACACTAATCATGAACATTGCTTATCAGTGGTAAGATCTTGTATTTGGACAAAACAATATACTGAGGTAGGATAGAATAAGAAAGCAGCTAGAAGTTTTGGATTGTTTGAAGTTAGAAATTATTTAAAACACGTAATTTGGACCAATAATTTCAAATTTAGACCCATATTCAATTCGAAAACTTTTCGCATGCCAGACTTCGCCGTTATCGCTGGTTTTACCTGCAGAAATGTTTTGCGCGCGTCCCCGCTTTTCGCCGTATACAATTAGGAATCGGCAAAAACGACACCCTGCGAATTCGGACCTGGCGAAAAGTCCTGTCAGAAATGGGGAAAACAGCCTGAACCCCCCGAAAAGATGCTCTAACATAGGGGATCATTATAGAGGTGTTATAGTACCCCTAATAAAGCTATTCTGGGTACTTTCTTTTTTTCAAACTCTTACTATTAGCGTCTTTGCATAAGTGGTGAAGAATGGCATTAAGCAATATTTTTTTCAACAAAATAACTAGTCCCAGCAAATTTGGTACCTGAAATTGCGTGCTAGCATATTTAAAAGTTGCTAATGTGAAGTTTTAAAAAAAACTTTAAAAATCCACCTGCCGCAAGCACCTGCAACCTTAAAAAACACCTGGCGCCTACTTCGGGACCCCCCTGGAGTCTATTTTGCTAGTTTTTATGTTTGTCCCCCAATTTGTTTTCGTCCCCAAATTGAAAGTACTTTTTTGGGTTGTTCTTAAGTATTTTTAAAAAAATTTTTTTACACCGTTTAGCTTTGGGGGACTGTCCCAAGGGTGCAGGGGGGTTCCCGCAAGTTTGCACCCCAAAACCCCAGTTCTGCACTTTTTTCCGCCTGCTATTCATAGGCGAATCTTTTTTGCCGATTCCAATGCATTGATTTTCCGCACCAGCGAAAAGTCTCCACAATTGAATACGGGGATAAGTTTCCGCTGGCGAAATGACTTCATCGGCGAAACGTATTCGCACCTAATTGAATTCGGCCCAACTAAATACAGTAAGGATTACTAGACAATATTGTACGAATTGTATAAATGTTTTTTTGTCTTGGCTTAATGGTTTGGCACCCGAGCCTTGGATTACCCTGTGCAATGCCCAATGGGCCTGTTTCAGAGTTGTACGCTATTTCGCTATTTTGATATTCATGCAATTGAGCGATTATCGGTGGTCTGCGTATGCTTCACAGCCGCAATGCAAACAGCAGTGATTGAATGATGAATACGGTAGCAGTGAGGATTCATTCGGAAGTGATTGACCGGAAGCAAACGTTTTGTGGGAGGTAGCCATTTGGGGCGTGTTTCCGACTGTGTCTGTGATACAGTACACTGATAACACGCCTCTGGTGTCTCCGTTACGGCGCCCATACTGAGTGACCATTGACTCACTCAGGGAGTTGATCTTTGCAGCTGCTGCAGCAATAGCGTACAACCCTAAATCCGTCCCAATGTCCGCTAGGGTGATGTAAAGCACATAACGCATTTCTTCTGCTTCAGAGTCTAAAGGCTATCTACAGTGACCAATCATGCTTCCCAATATGGCAGTCTGACTGATGAATTTGGTTTTGCTGGATACCGCCGGGCAAGCGCTTCTTGTCGAAATTTGTGCTGCCAACTATCACGGTTGTAGGAAGGGGAATGGTGGCCTGTACCAATATTCCATGGTTTGGCCTGGGCTCCTTATTTCCAGTGGAGAAAACGTTCATGCTTCAGTATACATTCAAGAGAATTGTGAGCTTCCAACCTTGTAACAACAGTTTGGGGAAGGTCCTTCCCTGTGTCGGCATGACAATGCCCCATGCACAAGGCAAGATCCATTGGTGTGGAAGAACCTGTCTGGCCTGCACAGTGCCCCATCGCAATGAATGAGAACATGAGGGCGAGTCGGGTCTTACCGCCCAACACTAGTGCCCGACTTCTCTAATATTCTTGAGGCTGAATGGATGAGAATGCCCGCAGCTATGTTCCAAAATCCACTGGAAGGCCTTCCCAGAAGAGCTGAGGCTATACAGTATAGCAGCTTTGGGGGGCTGCTATAATTTTGGAATGAGATGGTCAACAAGCACATATGGGTGTTATGTTTGGGTGTCCATCTACTTTTGACCATGTAATCTATATATGGCATTCACCTATAGTGTGCATTATTTTTATGATTACGTAATTTATATACACATAGACACTATCAGTAGAGGGTGGTTGCACTACACGGTATCCCATAAATCTTTGTGACAGTCTCGTAGTAGTACAGAAAAACTCCTAAATCTCAACTCTAGCAGAAATAACACAGGTGTCTGTTATAGTGAAAGACCTTGAGAACCTATCTCCACAAAATCCAGACTCCTCGGTGTCTGGGAATCAGTCTGACCAAGGCCTCCCAGGGAAAGTTACAGAGCACTTATAGGGCACATCTGTGGAAAATGCTTAGGGCGGGATGTACTAAGCCGAAATATGCGATAAAACCCCTGAAATTGCCGTTATCATGGGTTTTACTATGTTTCCATATGTACTAAGCACCAGAATGCTTTAGATGGCGTTGCCCAATAGAAGCCTATGGGCTTCTTATAGGGAACGCCTCCAAAGAAGTATCCCTCCCAGCTCCCCCCACGGCGCGTGCATTTTTCTGCGCATGCGCAGAAGGACATCAGAGACTTCTGGGTCATAAACCCAGAAGTCCCTCTGTGGGAAAGGACAGCTGTCTTTTACGATTTTCTAGGTACATACCGGCGATTATATCGCCTGTATGTATCCAATAACACTGCACAACAATGAAAATATTTCCGATGTGAAAATAGTTACTGCTAATTGATTTCAGCATGCAAAGAATGAGTATGACATTTAAAACTCTCAGTTAGCTCTGAGTTCCGGGATATAGCCCATTTATGACGATGTAGGGGTATTCCTAGTGAAGTGGGCAGAATGGAGAGAATCTTACCAGCAATCTGCGTTCCGCGCAGAGGGGGCGGGGCCTAATGACCCAATTAAATGAATCAGTTATTTGTCCCTTCCCCTATTCAAATATATGCGGTTCACGGGATTACCCACACAAGAGAACTGTGGTGCACTGAGTGACAAGCATAGTGAGCGATTCCACCAAGACATTTCAGCAATGGAACAAAGATATCAGGGTAGGTGATCACTACTGTTGGACAGTGACAAGAGATGTCCCAGAAGAGGAGTACAAGCGACAAGCAAACAGAAAGCACCCCCATGTATAGGCCACTATATTACATAGTACTTTCGTATGCTGTATGTTTGTTTCGTTTTGTGTTCTTATTTGTGATTGATTGAATTAAAACAACTGTTATTTATTTTCTATCAAGAAAATATCAGATTATTTTAAAATAACTTTTCACTATGACTATATTACTAATGTACATACAGTATAGTGCAAGTAGTGTAGCTCAAAAAATAGAGCTAGTAAAAACATTCTGAAATCATTTTAGTTTTTCTTGACCTCAAATTAGTAATGTATGACTATTTTTACAAAGGAAACAAATTAAAAGTATTAATTTGTTGTACAGTGTAATAGGTGGTATGTACAGCATCGAGGAAGCGATGCTTAGTACATCCCGCCCTCAGTGTCTAAAATATAATTGTACTAAACCTTACTGTGTCTACGATAGACACATTAAGCTTTAGGCTACCAATGTAATTAAAGTAAACATCTACTGTTAAATCTTAATTTTCCTTATCATAATTAAATTGAGGAATAGGTTACTTTAAAAAAATAAAAAATAAAAAAGTGAGAAAAAGTTATAGGGATACTTACCAAGGATGTGTCAAAATTAAACTACAAAAAGACGCATCATTATTTGGTGCCTCAGACACTAGAGAACTATGGGGGAGATTTATAACATTTTGGAGAGAGATAAAGTGAAAGAGTTGCTCATAGCAACCAATTAGCTTTTGACAGACATTTTTCTAGCACAGTCTGTACAATGCCAGTAATGCTGGGTACACACTATATAATTTCTGCACCTGATGAACGATATATCGTTAAGTGTGTAGGCACAAATATATCTGTGAGCGATGCCTTGCAGATATACCGATCACATCTGCCAGTGTGTACGGGCAACCCAACGACCAACCCACACACTAGCCGCAGGAACTGCCGACACTGACAACACAATTGGGTGGGCAAATTGAAATACTCACCCAGTTGTGATGTTTGGCCAGAAATATTGAGCCCCTGATTGGAATGTGTGTGCTTATCATATCGGCCGCTGGGTATTGGGGGATGGGGGTACAGTCAGGCAGCCGCTGGGTCGGTCCAGTGTGTACACAGCATTGACTGCTCATTGATTGGTACTTTATCTCTCACCATAATTTGATAAATCGCCCCTGATGTCTCGATGTTGAGCAATGTAATTATTAATAAGAGCCAGTGGATTGATTGAGACTCCGCCAGAGAGTTTTATTCTTCAGGTTAGGGCCGGATTCAGGGTCTCTGGTATTTATCTTCCTTGGAGATTGTAATGTGGCCTCTTGTGGGCTTAGAGACAAAAACCAGGGGTAGTTGCAGTAGCAGAGCATTGGTACCACCCCTGGTATAGAATCTAGTAGCAGAGCATTATTACCACCGCTGGTATAGAATCTCTAGTAGCAGAGCATTGTTACCACCGCTGGTATAGAATCTCTAGTAGCAGAGCATTGTTACCACCGCTGGTATAGAATCTAGTAGCAGAGCATTATTACCACCGCTGGTATAGAATCTAGTAGCAGAGCATTGTTACCACCGCTGGTATAGAATCTAGTAGCAGAGCATTATTACCACCGCTGGTATAGAATCTAGTCAGGACAGTCTGGACCAGTACAATGGAGTAGTGGGTGACTGGCAGAGGTCAGGCATTGTAGACCTCGGGGTAGGAGTCATTTTAAGCTTGTGTATGTAAGGAAGGTCTACCTCAATCTTATGTTTTTAAAACTGTAGCTCATTACATTTTCCCTTGTGTATCTACTTCTTATGTGTTATTCTCTGATCTCTGACTACATTGTCATTATTCCAACACACAGACCAACGATTCCAGGTCTGTGTGTTGTTTCTTAAGAAATACTTGCTACCCACGTACATGACAGTATTTTCACAATTCACCATTTTTGGCTATAGATTTCATTCATATTGAATTCTGTAGTCTGTAAAATACTAAATCAGTACAACTTTAGAACTAAATTGAAACACAGATATCTTTTGTAGGCAGTTTCTATTCATATTAAGAAATTACATTCTAAACAGCCAGTCTCATTCTCCAGGAAGATTTGCCCTCGTGTCCTAGTTTTTGGTTACTAAATCTTCTACTCAGACCTCAGGCACATATATATAAAAAGACACTACTTAGGCACATACTAAGTGCCTCTCAGGTGGTTATTCCAGTGCACTGGAGATCAGTTTTTATACCCACTATGACTGAATGGTGTGCTCGCTTAGATCACTATATGCCTATGGACGACCTTATGTTGTCCTTATCAAACACTCACCAAGTTTTTTTTTAACTATATGGTACCCATGACTGACTTATATGGGTGAGGCTAATAGAGAATCTAGGCTGCTTCCCTACTGTGCATTGGTGTGACAGGCAGTTTTAGTTTGAGTCTTCTATCTCTCACTATTATACGGTAGTGTTATTTCTATTTTATTTTCCCAGGTAATGACCTTTTTCCCTTTTCTTTTCTTTTTCCTTTCCTTTTGTTTTTTTCCCTCCTTCTGTACATTACTTTTATTTTCTGTTTTGGTTTTGTGTACTCAAATAATACTAATTGTGATGACTCGTTTATGGTCCAGTGTATGTGTTATCTGTTTTACTCAATTGATATGCTGTACTAACTGTATTTTGTGTTTAGTATTCAAAAACAATATGCAAAAAAAAATGTACTAAAAACAAAAAAAGCTTTTGAATATTTGGATTCACAATCCCACCCATTTAAGTGATTTTTAGAATGCAGTAACTATATGGACGATTTTAACTTAATGACTCACTTTATCCCTTTACCAGCAGATGGCGCTCTTGACTGATTTTTGTTTCCTGTTCTATCCTCCATATGTTTTAACAGTCTTATTGTATTAATTTGTTTAACACTGAAGTGATGTGTACCCAGCCGATATGTCGACCCGAATGGCCGACATATCAGATCCTGGGTGTACACATCAGAACGAGATAATGAACGACGGAACAATCCCTCGTTCGTCCTTCATGACTTGCAACGGGACCGCATGTGTTATCATCTGGTTTGATGTGCAGCACGGCCAACCATACGATGTCGCATGTGGCCGCGGGAATGCGCATAGTGGGCATATACACTGAGCGATAGGGCCGATATGTTGTTCCGACGTCCGGAAACGACATATGGTGCCAACATCATCTCACTGTGGGGCCTATTCATCGAACGATAAATGATCCGGTAACCATGCAGAAACGCTAGTTTCCACATTTTTAAGTTACCGGCCCATTCACCATTAGGGGTCCTATCGGACCCCCCCGGTATTCAGCAAACTCCGAAAACTGAAAGTTTTCGGAGTTTGCTGCCGAGAACAAGCTCCATCTTCAGACGGCGCTTGTTCTTGGATCCCAGCTTCTTCCTATGGGTAGGCGTTCCGGGGATGCGAAGAGGGATCTGAGCTGATCCCTCCGCTGCCTCCGTACCAGCTCCCCGGCGGCTGTTGCCGGGACGACGACGACGACGGGGAGCAGGTAAGTAACGCAGCTACAGAAGTAGCTACGATACTTTCCACGGGGGCAACTGCTTTTCGGAGCAGTTGTCCCCTCACCGGAACAATGTTGAATTGCTCCGGTGTCACGTTTCCCCCGCTGCGAGTTCTAAACTTCATCATCGGAGGCCATACGGCCTTCGATGATGAACAGGCCCCTGTGTACCCAACTTTAATTTGTATTACACAATGTATTCATTCATATATAAAGGCTAATACAGGTGTTACATTCAACTTGATACTAATATATATTACATTTCCTGTTTTTTTTTTTTTTTTTCCAGGGGATCTTGTGGTGTTGGAGGGATCCCTGGCTTCCAGTTGGTTGCAAGGAAGGAATTGTTGGGGCTCAAGAGGGTTTTTCCCACTGTCGTGTGTCCAGGAATTCTTCCTCTCCTCCACGAGCCGTCAGCTCTGCCAAAGCTTGACGGTCGAACTCCCGAGTCATGCCATTGGACAGGTAAAGGCAATAATGGGACTTTCTGCCCAACTGGAAGAGGAGCTAGATTTTAGGGAAGGAGACATCATCACCATAACCGGAGTACCAGAACCTGGTTGGTTCGAGGGGGAACTGAATGGAAGAAGAGGAATTTTCCCGGAAGGTTTTGTGGAACTGTTGAACCCTATAAGAGTTGCTGACAGTGCCCATCTCTCTCATGACGCTGAGGACTTTAACCATGACGAGTCAACGGAAATAATTCCAACAAAGGACAATGATAAAATCATAGAGTTTGAAGATGAAGAGGGGACATTTGCAACTGCCCTGTACAAATTCCAGGCTATGGAGCAGAGAGAACTTGATTTTGATGTAGGAGACAGAATACGAATCATTGGAACATTGGAGGATGGGTGGCTGGAAGGTGAATTATATGGAAATAGGGGAATTTTTCCATACAGATTTGTAAAATTTGAGAAAAAAGAGAAAAATGATCCAGAGGAGCAATCTGTAGAACCAAAAAGTTTGGTTCCAAGCGCTCCAATCTCTTACCTTGACATGTCCCCTTCTCATGAACACAGTGGGACAGATCCCCATTATTGGGACGTGCACATAGACAATTCTTCGTCATCCACAACTTGTGAAACTCAGGAGAAATTCCAAAGTCAAGAACAAAATGTAATATGCAATAATGAAGTCACTCAGAGTGACTGTGATAAAATACATAGTTCTTCAACATCTCAGCTACCTCCTAGTCCACAAAATAAAACACACAGTCCACCTACACCACAAACATCCAGGCAAAGGCCTAAGGAACACAGTCTATTTACGACTGGGATTAAAGACCACAGAAGTAGAACCTATTTATCAAATGGGGCACAGGAGAAATGGTCCTTAAAGAAGACAATGTCTTTAATGACCACAGATGAAGTATCTTCTGCCCAGAATAGTTCTAATGAAAGGTCAAAAAACATAAATAACAGGAAAAACAGTGTTCCACTCCAAGACATAGTTCACTGGCTGGAGGACCAGAGGCAAAAATCAAAAACCTCTTCTAGTTCCAAGGCAAAACGCGATAATCCAACCTCTAGGACTAGCCCATGGACTACAGGACAACAGAGCCCAGCTAATGATGCATATAGAGGGAATACCGGACCTGATCTAATGGACTTGGACTCCAAGCTCACTGAGCAGCTTTCACAATTTGAAAAAAGTCTGTCCAATCCTGGGAAAAATGGTAACAACAAAGTTTCTCGCCATTTTTCAATTGTGGATTATAATTCTGAAACGGACATTATCCGGGGATCACCACAGATGCCAAAGATTCAAAAATCCCCTGAAAAAAGAAAAATACTAAGACCACCACCTCCACGTCCTCACAATCGTTCTAGCTCCTCTTCTTCTTTGACTCCAAAGAGCAACTTACAGAAAACTGAAAATACACCCCCAATTATTGCACTCCGACCATCAAGACCTGCTCCACTGCCTCCACCAAACAGTCAAAGAAACACACCATCACCAAACCCACCACAAAGACAGGACACCGCAACCGAGGAGAACTTCCTACTTTCTGACGTTCCAGATGTGACTGATACACCAGATGACTTTGAGCAGGTGGACAAGGAGGAAAACTCTCCATGTCCATTTTTACTCTTAAAGATAGAAGATGTTGAAAGGGAACTGGAGGTGTACAAAAATACCCGGGATGAGATTTGCTTAATGCTTGAGGATGAAGACCAGGATGAGATGACAAGAGCAGAAACTATAGAGAACTTAGAGTTCTGTGACTCAAACATTGAAAGCTTGGACTTGGAGCTCCAGCAACTCAGAGGTGAGATTTATTACATCTGTTTTTGTATAAACTCTGCCAAGTGTACAAAAGGTACACTTATCTTAGTAGGATGTTTCCACCAACATTTCTTTGTTATTTCCAAAATATTTTTAAATCAGACTTGAAAATTTATTACTTTGTCCACATTTGGCCAGATCTCGTCCAATTTGGCCACAGATGTGGTTCACGTGCTCTTGATATTTTTCACATTTAGGGCTGATTCAGGGTTTGGAGCAAAGCAAAATAATTTCCAGCAAAAAACAAATTTCCACCTTGGTAAAACTATTTTGCACTGCAGTGGGGGCAGATTTAAAATGTGCAAAGAGATTTAAGATGCCCATACACTGTGAAATATAGCAGCCGATCCGACGGATAGGTACGATTTCGCTGCTATATCGTACTGTATATGGGCATGATATCGGCCAGTGCGCGCACCCTTGGGGTCGTTCCTCACACCTCCAGAGTTTACTGCAGGTTCAGTCGATCTGGGGATGCAATTTGCGATCCCATGCAGCGCTATGCTTGGACCGGCATATCGGGCGGTCAGCCACGCGATCGCACCGTGTGGGGACCACCTGATATGTGAGCCATCAGATCCCCCGTCGCGTCGCAAGGTGCATATCGCACCGTGTATGGGCGGCTTTAGAGTTGGGAAGCCCGTGTTGTAGCTGATCTCTAAATTGCAGTGTAAAAACAAAAGCTGGCCAGTATTTTTATGCTACATGCAAAAGCAGACAGCATTTACAGATGTGTCCTCATAAACCTATGCCTTTTGTGCTGCCTGGCGCAATTTTGTGCTGCGTATTAGTTTCCTTAACATTGCTACTTTTTCCTCAATTTAGCATTTACGTTTGAATATAGCATAATAGATAATTATGATTACTTTTTTTGCCGCAAAGGATTTGGTATAAAGTCACAGATCAAGCATAATGATGCATGGCGCGGGTCAGACCTATCTTTTTACATGTTTAACCCATAGTTGCCGACTTTCTGGCTGCTCCTTCCGGGAGGGAGCAGCCAGGTCGGCAGGGCAGCGGGGGGGCGTGGCCGTAAAAGGGGGCGTGTCCAGATGGGTGCCTTACGTTTAGAGGCGTCATGGGGACGGAGTCACACGATCGCGTAAGTTTGGGCCCGCCCCCGCTACACAATGCCGATAATACAGGAATTGTGAAGCAGGGGGCGGGGCCAAAATGACGCGATTCAGTGCGAATCGCGTCACTGGCCGCCCTCGCAGCGGGGGTTAACAGTAAATTGTGGGGGGCAGGGGTCGGGGGGATCGGCGGCCGCCGGGTGGCTTGTCTGCCATTCCGGCGGGCCGGGAGCTGCACCCGCTTATCGGGAGGCTCCCGGCCAAATCGGGAGGGAAGGCAACCCTGGTTTAACCTGGATTATGCAACTTTTTCCTGAATTATGCATCTTAGTTCGCCTGTAGTGTAATAGGTACTTTTAGAGTGTGGTTCACTAAACGGGGCTATTTGGCACAATCTGAAGATCGGTGTATGTGGACGGGGAAGCAGTCGGTAAGCCAATGGACGAAATCCCGACCCCCGGCTTCCCGACTTTCTAATTCCGGCAAGGTACAAATGACAGGCGTCCAAATCCTGACGCCTGTCATTAGACCTACTCTGGGAACCCGACACCCGGCTTACCGATTGAAGGTAAGACGGGAGCGGACAGCCACGGGGGGTGGTGGGGGGGAGGGTCTAGGTTAGGGGCTCCCGGGGGGGACTTAGGGTTAGGCACCCTCCCGGGAGGTTAGAGTTAGGCTAGGGGAAGTGGGGGTTGGGGTTTGGCACCCCCCTCCGGGAGACTTGGGGTTAGGCTGTGTGGAAGGGATGGTTAGGTTTTGGCACTTAGAGGGGGGTTAGGCACTTGGGGGGGGAAGATTAGGCGCCCCTAAGGGAGGGTTAGGGGGTAAAAATAGGTTAGTTAGTACTTACCTTTTGTAGCTTCGGGATCTTCACCCCTGTCGGGCTTCCGCTGTCGGGATTAGAACCGCCGGCCGTGCTTATCCCCATGTGGACACCCCTTGCATAGTAATATGGTTTGTTCCAGATGCAAAGTCGCACCTTATTCTTTGCTCCCAAATCTGAATCAGCCCCTTTTATATTCTTAAGGTGGGTAAAAGATAAATATGCAGATGATGGTTGTTCATACACACTGTCCCGCTGCCCGGGGGTCGCATCGCGATACGTCGGCCAGTGTGTACCCAGCATTACATTGTTGAATAAATGGATATATTGAAGAGTTGTTACCACTGATTGCATTCACCTCCTGTACAATTAAAGTAAAGCCCTGTTGTCTTCAGAGGTCATTTAAAATAAAATCACCTGTCTGTGAGAGGCCCGCAGTTGGGAAATTCATTTCTAAACTGTAGCCTAACACTTCTCATCATCCCTAGAATAGATGGCTAAATTAATTGAACACGATATAGAACAATCTTGAAGGAAAACCTTTCGAGCCAGTAACCTACCAGTATATTTTTGGAGTATGGGAGGAAACCATGCAAGCACAGGGAGAATATACAAACTCCACACAGTTAGGGCCATATTTGGAATCGAATCCACGACCTCAGTGTTGTGAGGCAGTTATTCTAACCATTATACGGTCTCCATCTGATATTGATAAATAATTCTGGTTAATTTGTGACCAAATTGTGCTCAAATGACCAGATTAGATGACAAAATTGCTGCGCCTATGGGCGACATGAGTCTTGTCTACTGGCTGTTTGTAGTTTAGTTTTTTATGTCACCTTTGTGGATTCAGCGGTATTGAAGCATGAGATACGCCATTACTAGCATTAACTTCTTGACATATTATGAATCTATGGCAGCAGTACATATTTGTACATAGTTATAATGTTGTAGTCATAGTATTGTGCACATGTATAGATTGCATAGCTTGTAAACATTCTGGGTTAATGTTGGGAGTGTATTGACATAGTTGGTCCTGTAGGTGGCAGTGTGCAGAAAGTTAGGAATTATTTGCACCTTCAATGCGTAAAATGCTATTTAATAGGCTGGGGATCTATAGTGTAATTGTTCATTATAGCTGTTTGGTTGAACTGAATTCTTATTAGTTGTATATTTTTTTGTTTTCTACAATTTCAGGATAAACGCATGTACTATAGTTGTTTATTCTATTTATTAGTATTATTTCCCAAAAAGGAAACCTTGTATTTGCTGTATTTAATTATATGTATTATTGTTTTCCCTTTTTAAAACTTTCGAGAGCCACTGTTGCTTTAGCTGTTCATGAAGATGTTTAATGTGAAACCGCTTTATAAAAATAAAGTTAAATTTTTAAGGAGAAGAATCTGGACTGACCAATAAACATTAATCAACTCCCGCAGAGATCAATTGTCACGTTTTACACTAAATTGCTGTAGTTTGCTGTAAGTATCTCTGGCCAGAATGGAGCTCACACCCTAAGGGAGACTCCTAGTTACAGATCTGGCCTCAGTCCCTTTTTGCTGTTGCTACTGTACTTGACTCACTCCAGAATGTGACCTGGGCCCCTCCCTCACTTTGACCTCTCGGTCTCCACAGCTGGTGAAAGATTATAGTGTGGAGCTGCCATGTCCTCTCATAGAAACTGTGCCTCTGCGGGCAATGTTATTCTTTCCAGCCATTATAGGTGCATCTATTAAAACAAGGGAGCAGAACAACCTTGTAAGCACGCTCCGTAACATTTCAACTATGTAAGTGCATGATTATTCCAGCCCCCTCACCAACCACAGACAAAGGAAATGCAAAAAGCAGAATGCAGGTGAAGGAGATTTAGGGGTCTATGTACTATTAATCGCGGGCCAGCCGTGATTATTGTATGTCCATATCGCTGGGGATATTTTCTTTATTAATTAAAATATCCCTTCTATGCGCAATGGGGAACTCGCAGGGACAGCGGTTGTGGTAACCGCTGTTCCTGCAAGTTATGTCGCTGGCAATTTGTAAAAGTCTTTCACAGATGTGAACGACTTCTCCAGGGGAAGCTGACACTGCACATATGAGCACAGTGTCAGCTTCTGGGGACTGCGAGAGAGCGATCTCTCCTGCACCTGAAGCCACCATAGGGTTACATCTGAAGATGGTGTAAACTACCGGGGCTAAACTCCTTATTTGGTACATAGGGGTCAGATCGTAGTCCCCATTGATAATAATAGGGAATGCGATCTGCAGTGCTAATTAGCACTTTGCTGGCGATTTCTGTGAAACCTCCTGCATTGTGTTTTTAGTACATAACTACAATACATAAAATTATGCAGAAACTGCAGTTATTGCATAATTTCATGTAAAAAAACAGATTGATACATACTGTAGACTCCATAACATTTTATATTATTATTAATAGGGAGTGTGGTAAGTTGATATTTATTTATTCCACATTTAATAAGTTTATATATTGTCATCGGTTCCTTACAAGAGGCATCTTGTCTTGTAATGTTGTACCACCCGCTAGATGGAAAAACTGGTTGCTGTGTCTTTATCTGTTGGCTGAAAAAGACTGTGGACAGTGGGGGGAGAACTGTGGGGTCTTCTGGGATGGTAACACGTGATTGGGTGTGCCAACTGTGTTAGACTGGATTTCTAATGATGGGGGTGGTACAATCCCTTTAACTGTTGCTTGTCTGAGGTCAGGAGAAATTGTCATAGGCCGTAATGGCACAGTGTCTTTACAGGCAAGATTCTATAAATATTCCTGACTGTAACAAGCAGAAAGTTTGCAAACATCTGTTGGTCAAAGTCGTCCCTTGTTTCTGCAGGACAGAAAGTGCATTTAGCTATAGGTGGCATTTATCTTCCCTTTAATGTGCTTTTGCCATTTAACTATTCTAATGTAAATTACATTCATGGACTAACCGTTCTATGTGACAAACTAACTGGAGGTGAAGTAGATGCTAGGTCGACACTGAAAATGCTGACGGCATTATGTTGACGGGACAACGCCGATACGGTAGTAATGTTATTTAAAGCATTCTAACCGTATCCGTATTATAACTTTAAACATGATTCTTTGCTGTCATGTTTATAGTTATAATGCCGACTGTGAAAATCGCGTCATTACAAGCCCCATCTTGCTGTACAGTGCCGCGATTCTCGACTTTGTGCAGCAGTGGGCGTGGTCACCTTGACTCAAGTGTGTTTTGTATTACTTCCCTGGGCAGGCAGAGCAGCATACACATAGTGGGGCAGTTTCGGCAGACACCAGTAACATACCAGTAAGTAGACAACCAGTAGACATACATGCAGAAGACATGGTATAACCTCTGGTTGTACTGGTTGATCAAGAAGTTTTGGAGAGTATAAAACAAACTAAGGACATAGGCCCTGATTCAGAGCCGGACGCTCTGACCAGAGCGCTCGCTCTGAATCAGGGCCCACCTCCATTAAAATGGAGCGTCCTCCTGGACGCTCGTATAGCTGTGGGTCACCACCCACAGCATATACGAGCGTGCAGGATGATGGTCGCAATGGTCTTGACCATCGCGACCATCACCACTGCGAGCAGAAGCCTGCGGTTGAGTTTCTCAACCGCAAGGCCAGGAGTGATTTTGGCTCTATCAGAGCCAAAATCACTCCCACTGACATCACTAGTGATGTCAGTGGGGCCGGCTTCTGACGGTAGGCGTTCCCTTGGGAACACCTCCGTCTGGCAGGCACGCCCACCAAAGGGGGCGTGCTGTCAATCAACATCGACAGCACGCCCCCTTTGATCAGACACTACGAGCGAAGGAAAGTCCTTCGCTCGTCGCGTCTCGCGCATGCGCACAACGGAGCTCCCTCCGTCGTGCGCATGCGCAGTGCAGACCATCGACCCACTTGTGAGCGGACAGCCGCTCGCGAGTGGGTCTGAATCAGGGCCATTGGCAGTATCTTAAGTGACCGTTCGTCCAGGCCCACAACTGCGGTCAACACATCGGTTTCCCTTCCAACAAATGTAAGCACACACTGTCATGCTGCAATATAAATGGAACGAAATATTGCAGCATATTATTACTATTCATTACCTCATTACCTATTTATGTAGCACTTTACAGAGCATAATTAATCATTCACATCATTCCCTGCCCCGGAGGAGCTTAAACTCTATTTTCCCTACTACATGAGCACGCACTAGGATTCATTTAGTCTGAAGCCAGCTAACATACCAGTTTGTTTTTGAAGTGTGAGAGAAGAAAAAAACAGACAAAAATGGGGAGAACATACAAACTCCACATAGACATGGTCCTGGTCAGGAATTGAACCCATAGCTTTGATTACTGCGACAGTAGCTTAAAAAAAAAAACACACACACAGTTCATGCCACAATTTATTAAAAAATATTGATAGGGCAGCTGAGCAATACTGAGCGCAGTATAGTTACCTGGCCAATCTCAGGCGATTTATTGGCGTGGTGGCTCATCTACTCGCAGTGAAACTAAAAATCCAGATTTGGGTTTTTTACCACTTATAAAAATCAATAAAGGGATAAATTATACAATAAAAGGAATAGTTGATAATGAAAAAAAAAACTTTACATAATCTCCTTACTTAATATTATAGTAAAAAATGAATCTAATAATAAAAAAGAAAAACAATCCTTCTTTATCCTCCTCCTATAATACTCTCCGTGCAGGATTTGTTCTCGGACGTTGACCCAAATGTGCAGTTACTGTGCTGGCGGGTGTGGGGTTAATCTGCTCGCAGAGGGAACCCTGTACAGAGAGAGGAGGCTCCTCATTGGCTTATGTCACTGGTATATGCTGCAGCCATGCCTGCTTATTGGAAATAACAGATGTTAGAGTAAATCATTTTTTAATCAATATCCTATTGCCGTACACTCACCGCTGCTTCTTCAAATGGCCATTCTGGACAGAGGGCCTGATTCAGACCCGCTCGCAAGCGGGTCGTTAGTGGCCCAGTGCGTACACGCGGTGTGTGCGAGCCCCGGAGCGAGCACAGGAAGCGCTTGCTCCGGAACTCACTACAAAAGGGGCGGCTGTCGATGTTGATCGACAGCTCGCCCCATTTTGTAGGCGTGGCAGGGGGTGGCTTCACGAACGCCTGTTGTTTGTGGGCAGCCCCACTGACATCACCAGTGATGTCAGTGAGAGAGCTTCCGGCTCTATTTGAGCCAGAAGCTCTCTGGGGCTTGCGGCCATGAGACCCTACCACAAGGGTCTCGTCACAAGCCCGATGGTCGCGATGGTCTTGACCATCGCGACATCATCATGGCCGCTCGCAATAGCTGTGGGTGGTAACCCACAGCTATGCTAGCGGCCAAGAGGCCGCAACTAAAAAAAACATGCGCCTGCCCTGATTCAAAGCGAGCGCTCGCTTTTTGCGAGCGCCTCTGAATCAGGCCCACAATGCTGAAAGAACCTCAGAAAAAGGCTGTTTTCCACAATACCTGTGGATCTCCATGTGTATCATAAAGATTCGCAGACCCGCGGCACAGCAATTCCTGATCAATGGCATTGCCTATAGTGGATCCCTCTCTGTACCTTGCGGCTTGCACATGCGATGGCCAGGCATGCGCAATAGGACTTTTTGGGCGTAAATTCGGAAGTCACTTCTTTG
This sequence comes from Taudactylus pleione, assembly GCA_031769625.1. Classification (NCBI taxonomy): domain Eukaryota; kingdom Metazoa; phylum Chordata; class Amphibia; order Anura; family Myobatrachidae; genus Taudactylus; species Taudactylus pleione. The sequence continues at coordinate 983,649 of JAUIMM010000033.1, read as the reverse complement.
CTGGGCCGCCTCTTTTTCGGAAGAGCTGTCCCGGCAGGTAGGTATTAATGCCTACTGACATTATATAAACACCATGCAATACATATGGATCGCCATGTCCACTAAAAAGGTCCACGGCAGACATCATCCACGGACCAGCGATGTGCCCATATGCATCAGTCTCTGGAAAGCGTAACCTTCCGCAGCTTCTGCCCAACAGGCAACGCCATGTACAGATGATCTGAAGGATCCATTGTTGCCAACTCTGAAATGGAAAACAAGCAACCTATAAGTAAAAAATAAGCCCAAACCAATCCTAAAAAGCCCAATTTATGGTCGTGTCTCTTTGTCCTCACACTCTAACTGCCTAACTTCCTTTATTCCCCCTCTTCTCTAAACTAAATATCTTAGTGTATGCACAGCCTTATTATCTGCCTATATTGCTTTTCTCCCTCTACACCAGCTGCCATATTGTTACCTCTTCCCTCTTTTCATACCTCATTCCCTTGCCAGTCTTCAGCAGGGTACACACTTGCCGATGTGTGTATCCAGCGATGCGACGCCCGACTACGCAATATACAGTATATCGGGCGGTCGATACATACTGCACGATGTGGTGACCAAATGTCCGATATGTCGGGCACCGGCTCCATCCACTATGCAAACGTCGGCGCCTGAGTCGATCCATCTGCCCTATATGCAGACCGACTGAACGCCCCCGATGGATGACCCGTGGGAGTGCGCAGGATCACGCATAGTGGGTACACACTGGCCGATGTGGACGATATGTCAGCCCGATCAGCAGGATCGGGCGACCTATCATCTAGTGTGTACCCACCTTTCCTTTACCTGACTTCCCATTCCTCTCACCCCTCTTTATTACCTCCTTCATTCCAGTCACCTGTCTAATTCTATTATTCCCTCTCTATAACAGTCTCAGTAATTTTAACTCGCCCCCATGTACCTGCCTCATTTCCACCATCTACTTTACCTCTCCCTCTTGCCTGCCCCCTTTACTTTCACTCTGGCTACTGCCCTCTATTCCCCAGACACAACCTCCCTCCCTCAGTCACTACTGGTGTAAAAAAAAACACACACATACATACACTTACCTCCAGGGGCGCCTCGGCAATGCTCACAAAAACAAACAAGCCCAAAAACAAGCAACCTTAAAAAAAAAAAAAAACAAGCAACTATGATGCACTTTAGTGACGTAAACTGGGAAGTCACTTCTTTACAGGGACGGCACCTTTTTGTAAGAACTGTCCCAGCCGGCAATATTAATGCATACTGGTGTTATAAAACACTGGTACGCATGCGAATAGGGGCGTATTGCAGTTGGTACATGAAACATCCCATCCTAGTTATGTGGTATAGAAGCCAACTCTGTAGGTACTCAAACAACTTCTTTACTTGTGCTGCCACTAACCATTTCTTTGCATAACATTTTTCAGGCATATGAGATGCGGTAACAAGAGCACCCAAATCATCCTTAAAAGTGCTATGTGGAAGAACGGGTATTGGTAGCTCATGTAGTTCCCACATGAGAGCAAGGTTTCTGGGCAAAGAGAGACCCCCCTCCCTCTCACCTCAGCAGTTGTAGGTTTTTCTTAATCTATTATTATAATTTTTTTTTTCTTTATAAAGTATTATTGGTAGTGTTTAGTACAGTGTTGTAATACAATAAGTGTCTTAGTTATGCAAAATGCAAATGACATAGGGGTAAATTTAATAAGCACCTTTTTTCAAAGCCGCCGCTTATTTTTCCAGTCTGAACCGCTGGATTTCAAATAAACATAATAATAAATACAAAACCAGGCATGTTTTACATTTAATATTATTGCCCCTTAAAATCCAGTGGCCGAGAACCAACAAAGACGCTGTGGCTTTGAAAAAGAACAGCTTAGTAAATATGCCCCGGAGTGCTTTGTTTTTTTTAGTTTTACTAGAGGTAATGGCTCTGTGTAATATCTATATGCTATTAAAGATGAGTATAATGACTCTGAAGTTTCTGATGAGTGGAGACTGTAGTACAGCGCACGATCCACTTTAGAGCTCAGTGTTGTTCCGTGTTCCCTTTCCCACATGTCAGCAGCACACAGCTGGTACTGGAGCTGACACGCGTGTAGTGTGAGACATAGGAATGTGTAGTGGGAGTATTACTGAGCACACTGCTGATCATGTACAGGGCTGCTGTTCTGAGGTAACCTGTCTCTGACATATGACTGTACTTTTCTACGAAACCTGTCAGCAGTCTTCACACTCCGTGATGCTTACGTGTATTCCGGTCTATACAGTACATTGTGTCATACAGAGAGGTTCAGCTTGTTTGTTTTATTTTGGTTCTTTGTTTACATCATTTATTTGTGTCTTTGTCTTTATGGTGTTTATGTTGCTTTCACACAGTGAGGGCGGCCATTTTGAAAGCGGAGGCGATATTCAGGAGAAGCATTTATTTATCTGGGGGCGATTCAATTCAACGCAAAATGAATAGCGCTGGGAACGAGCTCTCGGAGCTATTCAATTCAGTGCGCTGCGTGGTTGGAGAATGGCGGTTATCGCGGTCATCGCGCCTTAAGGGTGTTAAGGCGCAGTAACCGGCATTCTCTGACCAAAGTGCTGGGCGCGCGGCTGTTAGCGCAGCGCTATGTAGAAAAATAGCCGCGCACCCGGCACTTTGGTCGGATTTCTCTTCGCATCCCCAGGGGGGTGCGTAAGAAATCCTTAGCGCGCCCAAACAGTGCAGTGTAATGAATAGGTTCAGGATTCCCTCCCGTCGCTATTCAATAGCCGTTGAATTGAATTCCCTTTATTAGCAGTTTGTGATATCGCTGTGTAATGAAGGCTTATACAATCTAGTTTTTGGCAGAGGAATACTACACATGATTTGTTCTATGACCTGTTGTTTGAGAACTGGGTTTTATCTTGCAGATTTGCTATGATCAAATATTACATTACTACAATGTATTCTGTTGTGTTATACAAATTACTTTAGCCATACAGGCACTATGGCTATACCCACTTATGTTATTAAATTATATTTATCTAATGCATGGGTTGACAATTGTTTTGTAAAATCTTGGAGCCAGCTTCAATGTTTCGGTCCCGATGGTCATATGTTTCGGGTCAGAACTCCGATGCTCGAGTGTTCTGATGAGTATTAAACCCCTTATCCCTAACCCTCCCCTAGTGCCTAACCTAACCTCTTCTCCCCCCCCCGTAGCCTCTTCCTAACCTCCCCCGCAGCCTTTTCCTAACCTCCCCCCGCAGCCTAACCCTCCTTGCGTCGCCTAACCCTTAAGCTGGGTACACATGAGACAATGTGGCAGATGTATGAAGCTCCGGAAAGTGATAAAGTGCAGAGTGATAGCCGTCCAGCCACTCAGCTCCCAACTGTCATGTTACAGGCTGTGTTTGAAAAATGACAGTTGGGAGCTGATTGGCTGGACAGTTATCACTCTGCACTTTATCACTTTCCAGAGCTTAATACATCTACCCCAATATGTGTACATAGGAATGCGATGGACGACCCCCCTCGCCGATGGGCCAACATATCGGGCAGCTGGTACACATTAGATGATCCAGTGCCCGACCACCCGATATGTCGGCCTCTGCCGCATCCCACCGCATGGGGTCGTCGGCTGCATCGTCAGGTTGAGCTGCATGTAGGAACAACCTGACGATACGGCTGACGACCAAACAGAAGCGCGCAGCAGCCGACATAGTGGGTACACATTAAACGATTTTGACGATATGACGGGCCGATCTATCGGGAATCGGGCATATAATCTGAGAGATCGTCTTATGTGTACAGAGCTAAACCGTCTGCATCCTCAGAATGTCACACGGCGACAATTCAGATGTCAACATTCTCAGGATTTCAACATGGTGCCTGTCGACAGTTTGAACTATATCAACATTCTAATGGTGACATGGTGGTGTAGACATTATTGAATGTCGACATGATTACTGTCGACCATGTGGCCCCAGGTATCTGTAGCTAATAAGGACAGACAATCCAGTGAGCCGCCTCCTGCTAAGATATTGCTGGTGATCACTGGATGTGACAGGCGCTACAAAAAGACCCTGAATCTTGCTTCCTTATCAGTGTATCAGTGTATCTCGCGCTCCTGATGTTGTGGCAACAATTCTGTTAGTAAATGGGTAAATAGAAATGCTGTCTGATAAGGAGCTGATAGGGTTTAGAAGCAGCACATCTGCTCAAAGCTCAGAGGTAGTTAAATATGAAAACTGGAAATCCAGCCATAATAAAATTTTAACTAGCCAGGACTAAAGCCGCCCATACACGGTGTGATATGCACCTTGCAACGCGATGGGGGATCCGACGGCCAACATAACGATATGCCGGCACCATCTTCCCCCACCGGCATAGCGCTGCATGGGATTGTACATCGCATCCCCAGATCAAATGAACCTGCAGTAAGATCTGGAGGTGCTATGTACGACTTCAGTGGAGCGTGCTCTGTCCGATATCATGCCCATACACTGTACGATATAGCAGCGATATTGTACCAATCCGTCGGATCGGCTGCTATATCGCACCGTGTATGGGCACCTTTAGGCTCGGATTTATATTGAGTGATATTCTTGCTATCACTCGTTACTAATTTTACATGGTGCTCCAACCATCAGCTCCTAACTGTCTTGTGTTTGAAAAATGTTAGATAGGAGCTGATTGATTGGAGCAACATTTAAGATTAGTAAGGAGTGATAAATCTGGGCCTAAAATACTGCGACCAGTATTTATCGATCCCTGATATGACAAAACCCTGAGAGTACTCCCGAACTCCTGGTAAGTAGACAAAGCGCCCGGATCCTGCCCATTTCTTTCGCAGCTATGTCATCATGGCATTAATTGCGGCATTGCGCAGATTGAGGCAGGGCCGCAATGATACAAATGGCACTACCACGTCGCCGGGACATCAGTCCTCCCATCTCCACAATCTCCAGGAGTAGTGCCTGAGGAATTCATTAAGTATGACATAAAGCACCAACATATTCCTCAGAGCTGTACAATATGGGAAATATTATAGAGTTCCTGTCCACATTAACTCATAATATAAAATAGTTTGGGACATGATGAGTAAACTTAAACTAATTTATTAAACTGCTATAACACCATTATCACTGCTGCAGACCCGAACGCATCTTGCGATAGTTGTAACTTTGCAGTTGCAAACTTTTTTACGGCTTGCAATTTGGTGCGCAAATGCGGCCCAACTCCACATCAGTCCCAGCATCATTGGGGTTTTAGGAACATTGTTGCTCAAGGACTTACAAGAATGAGCGATGCCATTAAATGGATATTCCCTTCCCTAGAGAGTGTAAGTTTTAGAGAACTAGGCCACAGTTTCACATCTTCTCTCTACATTCTCTATCACATAAATTTGGGGCTGTCTGTGCTCAGATAGATAGTATCGTGCCCCCGTCCCAGCCTCTCCCTTTCATTTTTAAACAAGGCTCCAGCTGTGTTTTAAGGATTGGACGTCTGTTTAGGAACCACTTGGGTGTGTTGTTTTGCGAAGTTATTCTCTAAAGGTTTGTTACTTATTTTTTTTCTTCCTATTTGACCAGTGTTTATATACTGCACACAGACACTTCTATCCCTGCGCCTGACATGGCTTTGTACATTATCAGTGTGCAATTCTGGCAGATACTAGCCTATCCCTTAGTTAGACTGTCTGCTGTCTTCAACCCGATCCTCCTCGCAGCATCTATAGAGAACACAGGTATTGCGTACGTCATAGAACTGTGCGCTGCTCTGCTCGTCTGGAAAATTGCTGGTTGTATGTCGATTGGACCCTTAAATTAACTCTGCCTTGGAGCCTGTTTGCACTCTTGTTATCTGTATTGTTTTTCTTGCCATGGTTCAGTTGTTGTATGTTCTGTTTCTGTTTTATATTTTATTTAAGGGTCAAAGCGAAATATCATGTTGTTACTGTGTAAAATAAAATGTAATATACAAAATAGGGTAAATAGTATATATAATTACTTAGCACTTTCAGATGCATTTTACCAGGCAGATTTTTGTAAATGCACTGGTGACGGCAGGGAAGGTGCCTTTTAGGGAGGTGTTCCCCATTTTACTGCCTGTCTCTTACTTGAAAATGAGTTTCATTCTCCGCCTGGTCAGAGGTGGTGACCTCTTCTCTATACTCTTAATAGAGCAAAGTTTGCACCTTTCAGTTACACATTTGCAGTTCTAGGTGCACAAAAGTGACATGTAAAACCAATGAGATTGATGCAGGGGGTGGTCACAAGCTGATTGTAGTAGCGGAAATGTGTGGTACCCCCATAGTTATGGGGTTACCCCAACTGTTAGACTTAGCCCTTGTTCCTAGGGATAGTGGTGTATTACATTGTTTTGGGGTTCTGGAACAGGATCAGAGACTCCAGGCAAATCTGTTTCCCCCAGACACAATGACCAGCCCTTTAATGGAACTGTACACAGGTTAGGGCATTACTCAGGTTTCTGTATTTGGGAAATTGACGGTTACAAATGTATGTTTTGTTATAACTAGTTACACTATACTGGTAGATACAATGTTGCTAGGAAAAAGCTGCCGGGCCTTGCTAAATTACAATACATAAAGACACGTATTATTCTGGGGGGAGGGGGAGAATGTGGTACCCCCATTTTTCCTAGGGACAGTGATGTATTACAAATGCACTTGGATGTAATTCTCCCATGCTTTTCTACACTACATTGTGCCGTCACACAATTGTAATGACGTAATGCGATGCCAACAGCCCAATACAGACACCAATGGTTGTTTCACTAAGTCTTTATATGACAATATTTCATTTTTCCATAGGGGAGGTCAGGGTGGGAGGTGCAGGTGGCGAGGGGCTACAAATCCCCTCATTGCTGGCCCCAGACCGTCCATTTCCCTAGGGATCCGGGAAGCCTGGATTGCTTGGAGTCCGAGAGAGCTGTCCGTCATTCAGTAGTATCCCGGACGTTCTGCTTAGAGTAGGAAAGTATGATTAGGACTCTGTAATCACATTATGTCAAAGTAAGGAAGACTTGACATGATGCGAGGGGGGTAAGTATCCCATTCTCAACAACCAGTTTTAGGAGGTACCCACTGGGTCGTTCTCTGCAAAGACCTAATTGATACAGGTAACGGGAGTGCGAGAGGGACATTGTGGAAAGCAAGTTTCCAAAAGTGGAACTGTGGTCATGTTAAGCACATGTACATTGTACGTTGTAAAAATCTCTCTAATTCCTATGTATCATGTGGAACGTGATGATAAAGACATAACTTCCTTGTCTTTCATTGGAACGGCATGTCACATAGTAGTCTGTGTTCTGGATGATATAACAAGCATGGCACATTGCAAGTGTATTACTGTAAGGATTTGTGACATAATCAGTGGTGATCAAGCCATTCGTTCACTGCAGGAACAGGGGTATTATGGTTTGTATGACAAAGTCTTAGATGTAAATAGATGTATAGACACAGCTGCACTTACAGTGCAGGTTCAGGCTAGTCCATCTCCTGACACTGTCTCCTGGTTATTATAAAGAGTACGGACAGGTTGTATCTTGAACGGCTGAGACTGTTCTCACTTGAATTGCATTAGTGCACAATAAAGAGTCACCTGCTGTTGAACTGAAAGTCCCAGCATTTGTTTTATCGATCACAATCTTTCACATGGGGTAAACATCTTTAGGGGTAGGTGTATCAAGCCTTGGAGAGATAAAGTGTAAAGCGATCAAGTACCAACCAATCAGCGTATTGCTGTCATTAGCACAGCCTGTTAAATTATAGAAGCTGATTGGTTTTGTGCTTTATCTCTCCCCAAGATTTGATAAATCTCCCCACTCTGGGGGAGATGTTTCAAGCCTTGGAGAAAGATAGTGAACAGATATAAAGTACCAACCAATCAGCGTATTGCTGCCATTAGCACAGCCTGTTAAATTATAGAAGCTGATTGGTTGGTACTTTATCTATGTTCACTTTATCTTTCTCCAAGGCTTGAAACATCTCCCCCAGAGTGGGGAGATTTATCAAATCTTGGAGAGAGATAAAGTACCAACCAATCAGCTCCTAACTGTCATTTTTCAAACACAGCCTCTAACATGACAGGAGCTGATTGGTTGGTACATTATCTCTCTCCAAGCTTTGATAAAACAGCACCGTTAACAATAATGGGTCTGATTCAAATGCTCGGACGCCAGTATCCGTACGGCTTTATGCTTATAGTCATTCTGCCAACTCTTTTTCCGTCCGCACCCGTTGTCATGGGTATTGCACTTACACCTGCCCCATGCAGGGTGCAAATGATTCGCCAAGAACTGGCACGGAAGTCTGGCTGCGCCCCCATGGCATTCCTCAAAACGAATCTCGTGTGCGCAGATCCTATCGATATAATATTGTCACCTGGTTGGTGGGTGCGTTATAATACACATCACGCAATCCGTTTACAGCTGTGGTTTTTATACCTAGTTGTGCAACATAAAAGCATGCACCTGGTTTTATACAGTTTGTTGTACCTTGTGCTTATTGCATCAGCGACTTATGTAACTCCTCATGGATTCATACGCTGAATATTGGTTCATTATACAAAATATATTTCTTCACTGTTTGTAGATAATGAGTAAACTTTAAATAATTCCCAGGAGTAGATTTACTAAAGCTTCTTATGGTGGGTACACACTATACAGATATATTTGCAGATGATGGTTGTTTGTACACACTGAACAACCATCATCTGTGTCTGCCCGCAGGTCCGAGGCGGCCAGGGGGTGTGTCCCGGCAGGCGGGGGCATGTCCCTCCCCCCTTCTCGCGGCTGACACTGTGTGTGTACGGGCGGTCTGCCAACCGCCCGTACACACCTGCCGATGGACAGATATGTCTACAGACATATCTGTCCAGCGGCTGTGCAGCACAGTCAATGTGATATGTCGGTGAACGCCGACGTTCACCGACATATCGCGGGTACACACTGCCCGACGGGCAGCAGATACATTGGCCGATCAATTGATCGGCGAATGTATCTGTCAGTGTGTACCCACCTTAAAACAGGCATGTGGAGTTATTTCCATAGCAACCATTCATATTCTATAATTTTCTAGGATGCAGTAGAGAAATAATAGCTAGAACCTGGTTGCTATGGGCAACACCACAGCTTTTAGTTTTTAGAAGCTTTAGTAAATCTACTCCCTAACGTGAATATAAAAAATTATTTTAATACAATATGCAAGTTTTTGGTTCGATCCAGTAGCAATTGTGCAGCTTTTAAGGTCACACATCCTTAATCTTAAGGCCCCCATACACGGTGCGATATGCGCCTTGCAACGCGACGGGGGATTCGACAGACGACATATCGGGCGGTCCCCATATACTGTGTGATCGGGTGGCCGACCGCCCGAAATGCCAGCACCCTCCTCCCCCACCCGCATAGCGCTGCATGGGGTTGTACATCACATACCAAAATCAAATGAAACTGCAGAAAGATCTGTAGGTGCGATGTACGACCCCACGGGAGGGCGTTCTGGGCTCGATTCAGACTCGCTCGCTAGGATGCGTCCGCTCGTAGCTGGCCGATTTTCGCATCGTGCGTGTGCGTATGCATCTCAGTGCGCGTGAGCGAACCAGTGCGAGAGATCGGGAAGCTCTCGCTTGCTGCGCATGGACAGATCAGCAGAGTGAGTGACAGGAGAAGCTGTTTGTGGGTGGTGACAGGGGCTAGCCATTAATAACGGGGGAGTGGAGGTGCAAACGCAGGCGTGCCTGAGCGTCATAACGCCGTTCAGAGGCGTGCATAATTAACAGGCACCGTCATTGTACACGTCACCTGGTTGTATTTCACACTGAAGTGATCACAGTGCTTGTGGTAGTCAACCTCAAGCGCTGCGTTCGCTTCCGATGGTACCCGATGTACCGATGGTTGTATACACTTCTTGGAGATGAACGTGCGCAAGTGGGCACCTTAAGACAGGCTGGAGGGCGGCTACATACACAAAGCGATCGCACGCCAAGTCATAGTGAGCGTGCTTATGCCTTGCCGTGCGATCGCCCACCTTGCTGGGTGTGTGCCGGATTTGCATACGCTGGGTGCGAGCGTACGGATCTAGCGAGCGGTTCTGAATCAAGACCTGTGTCCGATATCATGACCATAAACGGTACGATATAGCAGCGATATTGTACCGATCTGTCGGATCGGCTGCCATATCGCACAGTGTATGGGGGCCTTAAAACCATTGTGTTTATCACCTTTCACAACTAATCCTGCCAAAACATGTTTTTGTTGTCAATATTATATTCTGTCTTTTTATTATAGTATTATGGGCCTGATTCAGACCCACTCGCGAGCGGCTGTCCGCTCGCAAGTGGGTCGATGTTATGGACTGAGCATGTGCACGACGGAGGGAGCTCCGTCGTGCGCATGCGCCGGACGCGACGAGCGAAGGAAAGTCCTTCGCTCGTTGTGTCCGATCAAAGGGGGCGTGCTGTCAATGTTGATTGACAGCACGCCCCCTTTGGTGGGCGTGCCGGGGGCGTGCCTCCCTGACGGGGGCGTTCCCACGGGAACGCCTCCCGTCAGAAGCCGGCCCACTGACATCACTAGTGATGTCAGTGGGAGTGATTTTGGCTCTGATAGAGCCAAAATCACTCCGGAGCTTGCGGTTGAAAACCTCAACCGCAGGCTCCGGCTCGCAATTTCGATGGTCGCGATGGTCTCGACCATCGCGGCCATCACAAAGCACGCTCGTATAGCCTGTGGGTGGTGACCCACAGCTATACGAGCGTCCAGGAGGACGCTCCATGAAAATGGAGCCCGGCCCTCATTCAGAGCGTGCGCTCTGCTCAGAGCGTACGGCTCTGAATGAGGGCCTATGTTCGTTAGTCTCCTTATGGCTATATGTTGGGTTATTTGAGTGGATTTGAGCAATCATTTTCTATTAAAGCTGCAAGTAATTTCAAATCTGTTTAACAAAAAATTTTTGCAAAATCTGCGCTTTGCAATTAATAGGGCTACAGTTTTTTATTTTTATTGAAACATGACATTAAACAGAATAAAAAGAATACGTTATACAAAACAATGAAAATAAAAGGTAAACTGCATTTGACAATTTGAACAATTAAATACAATAAGCAGTATAGGCAGTATTAAATAAAGATTGGGCTACATTTTAAATTTTGCATTATTTAGTTTCAGTGCCTTGGTTTTATCTTTTTGTAAGGATTAGGTCTTTTTGTTGACTTGTCTCGTGTTTTAAATACCAGAGCCTCTAATCTGCCTGCTTGAGAGTTTAACATAACAAAAGCCATTGAGCCAGTTCAGCTACTTGGGAAAGCCAACCTTCACATGTAAATGACAGAGGGTTCTGTCCAATCGCACTCAAGGGCTCGTCAAGAGGCCTCTGGTCATATGACACTGGTTACTAATTAATCCCGGAATCAGGTGGGAGAGGTTGTACTTGTCTGTGGATTGGCTATTGCAAAGTAAAGGAGAAAAAAAGAAGTGAGGATTTGAGTTTCAGTGTGCAGAAACAGAATAGGGAGTGTCTGCAGGTATGCTGAGAGCTGGCGAGACAGGACTCTTAAGTGAATGGAGAACAGTTCAATGGATACTACTACTTTAGACGGCGGACTGTGTTTTCAGCCTGCTGCCCACAGGCTCATCTGTGGACAATGGACCTGTGGAAGTAGAGTGCCAGTCCAAGACTGGTAGAAGACCAAAGTCCCGAGGATGTGTGCCTTGCAGCACGAAAACTACCAGACAACGAAAAATGGGTCTGCAGGTCCCAGAAGAGACCTCTGCAGGCTGAGCTGGGAATATGAAGATTGCCACAACCCAGGGAAACCGAGACACAATGAGGAGGAAAGGTTATACAGGGAGCAACGATACGCTGATGAGCACAGACACTTGCCCATTAGAGGAGAACGCTATTATGAGAGCCGGACAAATGACAGAGTGCCAAGAGGGTACAGACCGGCTGATGAGGACTATGACTACTATAAGAGATCCCAAAATGATGAATATAGTGGTAAGAGGAACATGGAAAGGTATTATGATACTTTAGAAAACATTAACAATAGCCCTGTTAAATATAAGGAGGGTGGTGGACGTTATGGGGACAGAAGACTTCCTTATGATGGCCTTAATGACTACCCACATCCTGACCGCAGAGCGGTCGACCTTTGCTATAGTAGGAAGGGTGACCTTTACTATGACGACCTCCTTAATGATGATTATTATACAAGAGAAAACTACCCCAGAAAGGGCGATCGATATTACGGGACAGAGGTGGAATCTTCTAATAACCGAACACATCGGTCCTTAGAAAAGAGGTACTCAGACCAAGATGTCAGAGATTACAGAACTGTCCCGTGCATGGATCGGAGAAGAATGGATTATGACCAAAGGGATTATAGAAAGATGAAAGACCATCATCCGAGAGAGGAGGCATATTCTTCTTCCTCTAGATATGCTGAAGTATCAGATAGCAGATGTAGACCCTCCGAGAGGGACTGTGTGGATTACAAAAGGGATAAAGCAGAACCTGGATTGAACTCAGGGACTTCTAAGAAGTCCAACACAAGGCGTTATGATTTCAAACCATTGGATTGTGATGACATTGATGGAGATGATGATGATCAAGAGCTGTTCGACCAATACATTGAAGACCATAAGGTTGACCGAAGTCAGTCTTTAGATTTTGATGCTGAAACCAATAACTCACGTAAGCGCATGGCTTATGATTTTGATTACAATCCTCCAGATGGAATTGACTTGTATAATAACAGTGACCATGTTCAAGATCAAAACATTTCAAAAGAGAAGTACATGGACAGCCATACGAGAGATGGTCACCATAGGGATTGGGATGACCTTGAAAATACTGTTAAAAAACCTAAAGACAAAGTGAAGAGAGACCAATTTGGGGGCTCTTGGGAGGATCGGAGGACAGCAGAAATGGCTCTCGATCCTCTCTACAGACCAGAGAGGAGTGATGATTATTGCCTGGATTCTGATGAGCCTCAAAATCTCAGGGTAAAAAATGGAGATGCTGAAATAGATGTGGATTATTACAACCATGGTCGTTCAGGGAAAAACAACTCATTGGGGCGATCTTCTAATCAGCCAGCTCGCAGGAGGCCCGAATTAGAACCTTGTACAGATTCCATGAAAAGAAATAGCATTTACAGGAGAACAGCGCCCAGCAGCCTCCGGCACTCAGAATTTGTAGTAAACCGGAGGAAAAAACAAGGTAAAAATAGTATTTGCATTCAAGTATGGGTATACGGGTCAGCTGGGCCCATTTAATAAAATCTATACTTGTCTCTATTATGGTGTCAATTTACAGTGAACAGTGCTGAATTGTGTGCTTCATGTTGGCTTTAACTGAATAAAGTAGACTTTCCATGCAAAGCAGACTGTTTCTCTAGCATTGTCAGTTCATGTTATGTGTTACGCTGGTGGCATGTAGTTATTCTGGTTTATTTGGTCTTTTTTTTCTCTTTTCTGTGGCAGGTGTGGATAGAAAATTGTCAGTGTTGCTGTGTAGTTTTGCAGCGAAGTTCCATCACACTGAGAACTCTAAGCGTTCGTTAATTAGTATATTACATTACATATTCTCGTGTTTATCTTGAAACAGGTCTGAAGTAAATATAGGTCCCTTGTAATATGTGGTTTCTAGGAGTACAGAAGTCTTGCATAGCTTTTTTTGTGGTTTGGAGGTTTTGTTTGTTACATAAATGTAATTTATTTTTTTTGCTGTTCGTAACCTGAAGGCTCGTACACACAGACGTTGGAACCCCTCCTGCAAGTGTAGGCAGAACCTTGTGCAGAGCTTGTTCAGGAAGCCCAGCTTGCAGCACTGTATCTAATGAGCATTCCCTTAGATAGTATTGCCAGTGTTCGCGAGCGTAACAATCAGTGCAGAGTGAACACTTGTGCACCTATGTGCTTGATTGTGTGCCAGTCTGGTTGCTTGTATAATTATTTGCACAATCACCAGTACCAGACCTAAGCCCCACACACAGACTGCCTGATCTCAACGTCCACCTGTACGAGTTCTTAGTGTAATGTTTTTTTTGTTTTGTTTTTTTACATATGGTATATTTTTTTCAAATCTATTTTTATTTGAAACCAGATTGTAGTCCTCCGGTTGTTGTGGAACTGGATGTGCTGGCAACTAGAAGCTTGTGGGGGCATGCTGGTCATTATAGTTCCACAGCAGCTGTTGACTAGGCAGTCACAGTTTGCTTAAATCTGATTTACACGCTTCGTGCTCTGCTATCACAAGGCAACTAAATGTCCATATCACTTTCTTTTAAAAAGTATAAACTTCTCATTGATTCTTTTGGAGGGGGTATAAATGTAAAGAGATAGCAAGTTTTTGTCACCCTCCCCCACATAAACGCCTCTCTCCCCCTCTCTCTCTCTCTCTCTCTCTCCCTCACTTTCACCTCTCAACCCATCCTCCCACTGCCTGACATACTTTCACTGGCTCCTCCTGCGAATCTCAAACTTTCTTTATAATCCCAGAGTGGAGCTATGGAGATGTCAGCTTGCATCATGCAGTGTTTGCCGAAGGGTTGGTCCGATGGACTTTAGCTGATAGCAGGTTAAAGTGAGGCGTGCGGCTTTAGTTATATGGAACATGTGGTAAAAGGCAGCAAAGTTTCAACTAAAATAATAGTTGTAAGGCTTGCCTACAGTATATACAATATATAAGAGCTTGTAAACATTGATGTTTCTGCCTACGAATGCCAAGCCACCTGTAATTAGGGTTAGCTGCATTTATCCGAATACTGAAAGGAAAATTTTCACGCGTAAAATTGCGTTTCTCATTGCAATAATGACCTGCAATTTTATTAACGTCATAGGGCCTGATTGAGAGTTAATCTGGCTACACACTTGGCTGACGGTGCATACACATGTACCCATCGCTCCGCCGATGTGTCTGCGCTGTCAGCACTGACATCACAACTGGGCGGACATTTTAATTTGCCCAACCAGGTGAGATATCAATCAACACCCAGGTCCCTGCAGCAAGTGTACGAGCGGTCGGCGGACCACCTGTGCTGTACACACACAGACAGATGCGCCGATATATCTGCAGATATATTGTCCATCGGCTGTGCTGTACAGTCGACGCGATATGTCTGTGAATGACATTGCTCACAGACATATGGTGGGTACACAGCATTCGATGTGCTTGTAAGCGTCAATTGAATGGCTGATATATCGCCCAGTGTACACGGGATGCAATCGGGAGGCCGGCTGACATTATACCAACAGCCGGCTTCCCGACTGTCATATCCCGGCAAGGGTGAAATGACCAGCATCTAGATGTAGACACCGCTCATTTTACCGACGCCGGGAGACCGGCGCCCGGCATCCCGATTGAAGGGATGCCGGGTGCAACGAGCGGACAGCCGCGGGTTTAGGGCTCCCGGGGGGAGTTAGGGTTAGGCTATGGGGAGGTTAGGGTCAGGCACCCCCGGGGGGGAGGTTAGGGATAGGCACCCCCCCCCCCGGGGGACTTAGGTTTAGGCAGCGGGGAAGGGGGGATTAGGGTTAGGCACTTGGGGGGAGGTTAGAGTTAGGCACCCCTAAGGGAGGGTTATGGTTCGGGGGGTAGGTTAGGTTAGTTAGTACTTACCTGGGGACGATCGGGATTTCCAGCGCTGTCAGGCTGCCGGTGCCGGGATCTCTTCCTCTGTATTCCTGATGCTGCCGGGATTCGAACTGCCATGTGGCTGGCGGTATTACATACCGATTCCATGTACACCCAGTATTAGGAGGGAATTGCTTCTGGAACATACCAAGTTGCAATGCAAGGGGTGCACATGCCTTTATTTCTTTGCACGCAGATGAAATACTGGCTACTTTTGCATGTGCTGAAAAAATACTGCGCAGCTTTGTGTTTACACTGACATTTAGAATTAAATTTGGACACACCCCTCTCTGTGCACAATTGAAATCTGCCCCACCTGCAGTGCAGCATGGTTTTTAGCAATGAGTAGATTACTCATTTTCTGATTTGATCCTAACTTTGAATCAGGCCCATACAGTAGTTTGCAGAATCCCTGATCATCACTGGATTCTAAAGGTGGGTACACATTAAACGACGTGTGTATCCACCAATGCGACCCCCCCCTTTCCTCATAGACGGGCCGACATATCGGGTGGCCGGTAGACACTAGGCCAGTGTTTCCCATCCTCAGTCCTCGAGGCACACTAAGGGGTAAATTTACTAAAGTGAGAGTTTTTGGAAGTGGAGATGTTGCCCATAGCAACCAATCAGATTCTAGCTATTAACTTCTAGAAGGTGCTAGTTAAATGTTAAGTAGAATCTGATTGGTTGCTATGGACCACATCTCCACTTCTAAAAACTCACTTTAGTAAATATACCCCTAACAGTCCAGGTTTTAGTGATATCCATGCTTGAGCGCAGATGATTAAATCAAAATAAGTACAGGACTAATTAAGACACTTGTGCTCAAGTATGACTATCTTTAAAACCTGGACTGTTAATGTGCCTTGGGTACCATGGTTGTGAACCCGTGCACTAGACGGTCCGGTGCCCGACTGCCCGATATATGTTGGCCCCTGCCGCATCCTGCTGCATGGGGTCGTTAGTCGCATCGTCAGGCTGGCCTACAGGTAGGGCCGACCTGACGATGCGGCTGAGGACCCCACGGGAGCGAGCACCGGACAACGTAGAGCATACACACTAGACGGTTTTGCACAAAATGTTGTTCCAGTGCGTCGGAATCGGGCATATCCACAGTGTACGCACTTTAGTATTGTAGATCTACTCCATCTACCAGACACACCCACCTACGCTTATAACTCTCTTCTGCTTGCTTACATACACTGAACAATACATAACATTTCTATTTATTATATACAGCAGTCTACGCTATGTGTTCATGTCTACATATCTTTTGTCTACCGTGTATGGCTGTTTTATGTATGTCCTGTATACCCCGCTGTCAGGGGCTTCGGAGCACTGTAGGGCTTTGCAGATGAATGACCATGATGATAATCTTTTCCTAGAGATTTCAGTATGTGCAGAAAATAGATTGGACAACTGCTATTAAATCAATCTGCCCACACACGCAGAGATGGTTTGTTTTCCAGGCAATGACAATGAGAAACCTTTGCATACCGCATTTGTCAATAATCTTTGGGATTAGACTCCATCCTTTTTAGATAAATTTTATGCCACATACATAATAATTATTAAATCTTTGGGGTTTTTTTTTGTAAGTTTCCAAAACAGTAGCCCAGGCAGGGTCAACTAGTATCCGATAGGTCTGTAAACTCTGCAGAGTTGGTCAATAGCAATTCTGCTGCCAAATGACACCTTCTACTGTATGTAATCCAGATGGGTGAGGATCCTGCATGCAACAGCTGAGGTAGCAGGATTCCCATCCCAAAAATGGAGACATTGATAACCTAACCACAGTGATACTGATTTTGTTATATTTCGTTGACTATCACAATGCCGACATGTTCAGAATGTCAACACTCATTTGCAACCCTAAAATGTGTCGACATGTTGCAGGTTGTCGACGTGCCTGGTGTCAACATTTTAAACATGTCACCATTATGACATTCAACATTGTGTTGGCAACCTTTTTGACTTTCGATACTGTGATTGTCGAACATGCTTCCCGTGATAGTTTATGCTGGAAAAGTCTTGTACATTTTTCTTCTCTCACTCGGGGAGGGATGTACAACACTAAAATGCGATTTAAACCTCCGAAAACCGCATTTCCCGTATGTATCAAGGGAGTAGATGTACTAAGCCTTATGGTGCATACACACAGTCAGACTTTATAGGATGTTATTAAGGATATCATTTTATCGTTATTTCATTCATATCGTCCATTTTTTGGCCCCTTCCAACCCCCAAACAACGGACGATGCGCGGCACGGATGGTCGATAACTATAATGACCATCGCCTGTCGATATCGACCAGGTTACTATAGGGAACCGCGATCGCTGGTCGTTATAGTCCTTTATGGGTTGGTAATGTGCTGGATGATCGATATCGATCATCCAGCACATGCAGGGCTATCGTTGTCTGATCTGACCGTGTGTATGCACCATTAGAGAGATAAAGTACCAACCAATCAGTTCCTGACTGTCATTTTCCAAGCACAGCCTGTAAAGTGACAGAAGCTGATTGGTTGGTACTTTATCTCCAACCACTTTGTCTCTCCAAGACTTACATCAACCCCAAACTCCAGAAAGCGAAACTTTTTGGAGCTTGCACCCGATAGGCGCGCTGCCTAAGAGAAGACTTTAGGTTTCTTTTCGGATAATTCCCCGAGAGCATCCCTTCCAGTGTCCCCTGCGGCTCATGCATGTTCTGGCCGATGGCCGCGCATGTGCAGGACTCCAGGGTCCTCACACTGCAAAGGACAGCTCTTATCGGAAGAGCTCTTCTTTGCCATTTCAATCGCAATACTACATGCACACAGCGTTAATAAATGCCGCTATAAATGCAGCTCCGGGGCTCACTACAAGACGGGGCGGCTGTCGATGTTAATAGACAGCTTGCCTCGTTTTGTAGGCGTGGAGGGGGGAGTGGTGGCTTGTGTTGCATTCAAAATGTAATCCTTAATACATCTTGACCTCGATAACTTACCTGGAGAATGGTGTATATATAAGTAAACTGTCTTTCAGTGCATTTATCTTTTAGTTATGGTCATTCAAGTCACATTATATGGTCCAAGATTACTGGTTAGTGATCATAAATGTTCTCCTAGTAATGAAGTGTTTTAGATAATGGAGTATAACATTAACTTTATGTTTACATCTTTTCAAACTTCATCTGTGCATAAGCAGCGATGGGGAGTATATGTTGTTATTTATCATACCAGACCTGAATGAATGCAGAATCGGAGTAGATTTATAGAATATTATCTTCTGATCAATAACCCTTGTAAGGTCCATTTTGATACATACAATCTCATACTTAGAAACCATGAATTTATTTTGGCTCCTGTTTTTCTGAGACTCACTTTCTAGCCAGAAGGGAACCACATTCCTAGATCTAAATTTCAATCTATTCCAATTTTACTTTCAGTCACTTCAGTTTGATGCAATTTCTAAAAATGAAACTGTACATTAACAAATAAAAGTTTTTTTTGTTTTTTTAAATGTTTCTCCTGGTTTGAAGGGGAGACCATGCCTGAATGCCATCACTGAGCCACATCATACTGTAGGTCAGGGGCAGAACTATGGGAGACAATGGAGGCGCCTGCCGCCGGGCTCCAGCTCTGAAGGGGGCACCTCCTCCATTGTCCACAACATATTCACCCCACTTAGGGCTGTAACTATGTACCCGGAGTGTACCGTCATGGCCGCCCAATACATGGCACCCCTTCCCAGCACCTGAGAAGCCACCGTACACTTAGTGGAGCGCTCCATGTCAGACCATCAGCTGCTGCCTTCATCTATCTATAGCCTGTCTGCATGCAAATTGCTACATTACAGTGTCAGCGGCTGTAATGAGGGGGCACCAAATTCTAACTTGCCTCCGGGCATCTGGGATGAACTTACGCCACTGCTGTAGGTAGGTTTTTGTCCGTGCATGGCTAGAGGACGAGGTTAAAGCTGTAATGCCTCCTAGTGTAACCGTTAAATGTTACTCCTACCTCCTGCGGAGCCCAGGGCAGCCCCTTTCCCCCAAGGGTCTGTGGTTGGACACAGAGCCCAGTTAAAAGAACGGACTTTGTTGCCGGTGGTCCAGCCAGAAATGGCAGTCACATATAGATCTGCTCTCATTTCCCTCCACAGTGATTATAATTATAACATGGTATAATTAAAAGCTTGTCTGGTTCTATAGTCCAGAAACAATTGAGCAAGTGAGAAACATTTTACCATTAGGTGGTGATGGAGCTATGGAAAGTTATTCTACAGTATTGTAATCATCTCCTTTGTACATATCATAGCTGTGTAGACTTTTTATGTTCATACAGGATCTACAGATTAAATATACTTTACACTATTCAAGAATATTATATATAATATTATGTTCTCTAAATAACCCTCTTTCGATTTCAGATCAGTTACATTGATAATAAAAGCTTCAGTATTGATCACTTTGTTTTTCTCCAAGGCATAGTGACATCATCCAGGAAATGATGTCATGACTTTTATTCATCTGATGTCTGTAGGTGAACAGAGCAATGTTAATTCATAAGTAGGTTTTGTTTTCTATTTGAAGTTAGTTTCAGGGTACATACAGGTAACCCTGAGGTTGAAAAGCCTGCTCGCCACAGCTGTCCATTTAGCCTTCTCCTAGACCCGGCCCTACCAGAGCTGCTTTAGAAAGAATTGTAATTCCCGCTCATTGTATTGGACTGACAGAGTGCTTGCTCTGAATCAGGGCTGGGCTATTTTTTTTTTTTAGAGCGGCCTCCTGGCCGCTCGCATAGCTATGGGTGGCCACCGACAGCTATAGCGAGCGGCCAGGAAGATGGTCGCGATGGTCAAGACCATCACGACCACCGGGCTTGCGACGAGACCCTTGTGGTAGGGTCTCGTTGCTGCAAGCCCCAGAGAGCTTTCGGCTCAAACAGAGCCGAAATCTCTCCCACTGACATCACTGACATAAAGTGCAGAATTGGGGATTAGGGGTGCAGGCACTTGTGATGTCAGTGGGGCCGCCCCCAGACGGTAGGCGTTCTCATGGGAACGCCTCCGTCTGGGCAGCCACCCCCCAGCCCGCCCACCAAAGGGGGCGTGCTGTCACTCAACATCGACAGCACGCCCCCCCATTGGTGCGAGACCCGGAGCGACGGATTGCCCGTCGCTATCCGGGTCTCGCGCATGCACACGACGGAGCCGGCTCCGTCGTGCACATGTGCTCTGGGCCACCATCGACTGGGTTGCGAGCGCTCAGTGCTTCCGACCGGGTCTGCATCAGGCCCTTAGGTCCGTATTCAATTTGAGGCGAAATATCGGAATCGGCGTTAATTTATCGCCGGTTACGTCATTTTCGCCTATTTAAATTATCCTCGTTTTCAATTACATTTACTTTTCGCCGGTGTAAAAAGACGGGGATAAATATTCGCATTGTGAATGCCCCCTTAAAACGAAATGTGCCAAAAAAAAAGTATTATAAGAAAAACGGGATACCCCCCAAATTTTTTTTAGAACTTTGGGGATAAAAATAAATAAATAGGGGAACCGTGTTTAAAAATAGCGAAATAGGTTCAGGGGTATTCTGTAAGTATGCGGCAGGTGTTTTCTAGAATAGGCTATTAGCGGCAGGTGCTTTTTTGCAGAATTAAGTTTAGGGACGTAAAAATATGCTAGTACCCATTTTCAGGTACCCCAAATTTGATGGGACCACTTTTAAAAACGAAAAAAAAAAAGCTAAGTGCTCTTCTGCATCACTTCTTCAGAGTCGGGAAAAAAAACTACTGCCGCGGCTATTTAAAAACCCGACTTTCTTTTGCAGTGAAAAACGGGAGTACCCATAGTGATCCCCCAGGTCTGGACATCTTTAGGGGGGTCCTGCAATTATTTCACGAAAATTCCCATATTCTTTCGCTGATCAAAGTTTCGCCTGTTCAGGATTTCGCCTACTTTGGAATTGAATACGGGGAATAGTGGGTACACGCGTGAAACTTTTCTGCCTGGAAAACAGGCGAAGGAGGCGAAAAGTCCAGCGACTTTTTGCCTCAAATTGAATATGGACCTTAAGGTGCACTTCCACTAGCAGACTGTGAAACGATTGCACGATTACGACATTGTAATCGTGCAGTCGTTTCACAGCCTGTGTTGTGCCTACACTGAAAGATCAGTCGTTCAGTGTAGGCACCCTCCCTCATCCCAGAACATGGCCAATCTGTCGTTATCGGCAGACTGACCAGCATGTTCGGGCGATGATAGATGTGAAAAATGACCAGCTGGAGCGCGCATCGCTGGTCGTTATTGACATTAAGCTGCCCGATTTGTGCCCAATTAACAAACGATTGAACGATAATGATTTTGTTATCGTTCAATCGCTCTATTTAATCGGGTAGTGGATGTGCGCCTTAACAGTGGCCCCGTTCACCTCAGATTATGGACAGGAAGCTGTGATTACTTTATGCTCAGGTGATTGTTGTCCTACTCACACAATGCTACAAAATGTCACCCAGACAGGTTCCTCTTCACCCCTGACAAGTATGCCACTGGGAAATGTTTTGCTAATTAGTCATTGAGTGGAATTGGACGCATCTTGTGAGTAATACTTATCTTAAGGACAGGCTCTTTTATATTAGTCTGTAATTATAGAATCATTTAACGAAACGTGGCATTCGCCTGTTCATTCCTTCAGAGTCATGTCCGGGGATGTTCTATTCTGTACTGTATGTACTGTAACTCTAACATGACCGTTTCTGTATACATTAATTAAACTGTGATATACTGTAGATAGATTCTGTGAGTTATGGCTCTGCCACAGCCTAAAGAGTTTACTGTTTCCTCAATGTCGTCAAGGAGATGACATTTGTCACAACATTTTGTCTGTAGGGTGTTGAGATCTTTCTCATTCAGATCTTTAAATTGGAAATATCCTTTTTTTGAAATATTAATATCAGTAGAATTTCAAGAAAAGAATATCCCCACTATGAAGATTTCATCCATCGCTTGCTTGATCCCACCTTTAATTGATCCCCCTCCCATAATGTTTAGACATTATATAAAAATATATAATATCTCATTCTGGGGTCAATGTACTAAGCCTTGGCGAGAGATAAAGTGGATTGAGATAAAGTACCAACCAATCAGCTTGTAAAGTGACAGTTAAAAGCTGATTGGTTTGTTGTCACATAGATTTGTTCCCCCAATGAATGGTGCCATAGCTACAGACTACACAGAAGCCCCACAGAAACTTCTGTCCCCTCAGGGCAGCCTGAGACGACAGGCAGGGCTTGTGCACATTGTATGTGACAGTTTTAGTGCTGGGAGTGTCACCTGTAAGTATCACATAGTCTGTGCCCTCCAGCGAGCCTCCGTGACTTGGTATGAGGGTAGATGCAGGTGAGGCCGGTTTGGATTAGTGACTCTGCGTGTAGTCTCTTGTGTTACCAGATTCCACCCAGCAATACTTGTCACTGGTGCCTCAAGGAGAGAGGGACAGAAGAGTGTAATGTCTCCACGCCAGGTCCTTGCACAATGGGGGGTGTTCTGCCTCATGTACTTTCTTATAGTTTGCTGTAAATTATCCCCTGCTATAGGGGGTAGCCTCCTTTGTACATTACTTACATGCAAGTTGAGACTGCAGTATCTGAGAGCCGCACATTGATGGAGGTGGCTGTGCTGTGGCGTGGCGGCCTGTAAGTGCTATAATACAGTTCTTGGCAAACGGCAGTTCTTTAGAAAAATATGAAGTTGAATGTCCTAATAAACAGCTGGAATGAGGGGATTCCTTCTGTTCGGCACTATGGAAGCCTTTTGACGCCTATAAATAAATAGAAGGGGTTGTCCTACCTTCTGATTAGCTGCAGACCTGATAACAACGGACCCCCATTTGTTTGGTTTATTGAGACTTTTGCTTCATTAAATAGGTTTCTGTTACATGACAAAAAAATACAACTGAGTCCCCTCTATACAATATGCATTCCCCAGGTATTGTACAAATAGGTTGGGTAATATATTAGCCACCACCCTCCTTGTATTTCAATAAATATTGTTTTTTTTTTTTTTTTTAATTTTATTTTTTAAAAACCCTAGTGAGAAAGATCCTGCAAAAGAAAGAGCATTCTCCGTTTATTTTGTTGGAGATGGGGATGAGATCTGTACTCGCCCTGTCGTCTGTCTACAACACTGTGGCTTACAAGCTGCTGATCATGAGCGGCCAGTAGACTATAAGGCAATAAACAGGAGCCCCCTCGTTTGAAATAGGAATCATCACAGGGCCATTTTGATATATAGAACATTATTCGAGGGTCTGGTGCAGGCCACGCCCTCTCCGTGTGACGCCCACAAGGCGGGGCCACAATCGCCAGTGATTACAGCAATGCCCAGAGCTTCCTGAGGGTCCTCCGGGGAGCTGTAAGGGCAGCAGTGTGAATGTCTGAAGTGTCCTAAGGACGATTCAGGTGGGTACTGCTGCATAGATTCTGGCTGCAGGGTGCCATTCTAGGCCCCCTGCTAGCCAGATGAGGTTAGAAGAAAAAAGCTCAGAGGGCCAGAACAAATGATTCCGAGGGTTTATACGACCCCTGGGGCTGAGGTTCCCCATCCCTGGATTAAAGGAATGATCATAAACATAACATTTTAGGGAGAACGTTGTGAATAAATATAGTTTAATCTTTGTGCTTGATCTAATGTGACCATTTCCCGCAGCAGGAAGGCCTAGGAATATCATCATTTATTTGGTCATCAAAAATAATTTTATGTTTGATATCTATCTACTCAGATCAGATCTAATGAATGCATTAATACCAAGTTCTAACCAATGCGTTAATACCATTAACCATTTTATGCCATGACCAGTAGAGAGTTATTCTATATTTTTAGCAATAAATACAAATGTTACAGTACCAAAAAGTGACATAATTGACATATAGAGGATTAGACTAGCGGCATGAAATCACAGCAATCAAACCAGCCAGTAATCGGTGGGTTTTCTTCTAACCTCTCATCTGCTGGGCGACTGGGATTCGCCATTCGCAGTTTTGGGCTGAGGGAGTGAACCTCACTACTTGTAAGCAGCCAAGATGTTAAAGGGAGCATATGCTGCAACATACCTCAAGTCCTTAACGGGAGGCCTAAGGTAACATACTGGTTGGATCCCATTGTTCAAAAAAGTCCCTTCTATTGGTACCTAGTATTTTACACAGGACTAGTCCCCCAGCGTAAGTCCCTCCCATGGATACCTAGTAGTTTACACAGGACTAGTGCCTAGTATTTTACACAGGACTAGTACCCCGGTGTAGTTCCCTCCCATGGATATCTAGTATTTTACCCAGGACTAGTACCTAGTATTTTACACAGGATTCCCCGGTGGGGGTCCCTCTCATGGGTACCTAGTATTTTACACAGCACTAGTACCTCGGTGGAGGTCTCCCTCATGGGTACCTATGTTTTCCAAAGGACTAATACCCCAGTGGAGGTCCCTCTCATGGGTACCTTGGCTTTACACAGGACTAGTACCTCGGTGGAGGTCCCTCTCATGGGCATACCTCCCAACATGACCCGCTCCAGGAGGGACACAATGCTCTGGTCCTGGACTTCCCTGGTAAGAGGTGGGGCTGCAGCGCAGTTCAGAATTCAAGTAGGGGAGCCTCACCAACTGTCATTTCACACACTGCCCAACATCACTGGCTGGGACTCACTGGCAGTTGGTGTGACTCCCCTATTTGCATTTTGGACTGTACTGCAGCCCCACCCCTGGAACAGCCACCAATCATAAATTACCAGGGAAGTCCAGGACCAGAGCATTGTGTCCCTCCTGGAGAGGGTCATGTTTGGAGGTATGCTCATGGGTACCTAGGGTTTACACAGGACTAGTGGAGGTCCCTCTCATGGGTATCTAGTATTTTACACAGGTCTAGTACCCTGGTGGAGGTCCCTCTCATAGGTACCTAGGTTTAACTCAGGTCTAGTACCCCGGGGGAGGTTCCTCTACTGGGTATCTAGTATTTTACACAGGTCTAGTACCCCGAGGGAGGTTCCCCTACTGGGTATCTAGTATATTACACAGGACTAGTACCTCGGTGGAGGTCTTCCTTCATGGGTACCTATGTTTTACAAAGGACTAGTACCCCAGTGGAGGTCCCTCTCATGGGTACCTAGGGTTTACACAGGACTAGTAACCCAGTGGAGGTCCCTCTCATGGGTATCTAGTATTTTACACAGGTCTAGTACCCCGGTGGAGGTCCTTCTCATAGGTAGCTAGGTTTAACTCAGGTCTAGTACCCCGGGGGAAGTTCCTCTACTGGGTATCCAGTATTTTACACAGGTCTAGTACCCCGGTGGAGGTCTCTCTCATAGGTACCTAGGTTTTACAGAGGACTAGTACCCTGGTGCCACAATCGAGAAGCGACTCCTCATTGCCTGAGATCCAGCAATAAGGGGTTGCCATTTATCTTATCTACTGCGACGGGCACAGGTATCTGTACCCGACCTGCTAGCTGGAAAGAGAGGGGCTTTCGTGGTTTGTTTATTTTCCGTTGTGCATTTGCTTAAGTTGAAGATCACCTTTTTAATTGCCTATGTCTGGTTTTTCGTAGATGAATTTAAACCAGCACCTTGATGTATTTGCTGTTTTTCGTACGTGTCATGTACACCCGCATCTCTCTATCCGTGAAATGTATATCATGCAGCCCGGTGCAGAGAAATTAATTTCCCTGAGATGCAGATAAGAAAGTCTCCATTGTAATTCTCTGCGATCTGCATTGTCCCTAACAAAGGCGGCTTTCAGTTCTCCGGTAACACGATCAGGATCTCTTAGAGAAAGTTTATAAAAGATACACTAGTTTCTCCCCTGCCTTTGATCTCCTGTGCTGGGAGCTATAGATAACCCTCCGCTGTGCTGAAACCTGAAATGAACGGGCCGTGGGCATGTCATTACTTTATAATAATAATCTGCGTCTTTTTTTTTTTTCTTTGATAAATATTGTAAGAACAGGACTGATGATTTTTCACGCGTGACTTATTTCAACATTCTACAACAATTTAGCGGTTAGATTTCTGCGGAGCAGAGAATATATTCCATATTGTAGGTTAATTAAAATTGTGGAAATGGTTCTAGAATATGAATCCAATTATTTGTTTGTACTGGGTGTGAGTCAAATACCAAGAAATTCTTGTATTAAGTATTCTGCTGAATGAAACACAAATGGAACATTCTCCTCCTTATTCGCTCCTATTTCATGTTTCTTCCAATCTGTCCACCCTGTTACTGTCAGTGACCTTATAACCGGGATCCAGCACTGACCACTAACACTGCATACTGTGCTCCCAGGCCTGTACGAGTTCCAGCTTCCCCTGATATGGCTGGCTTGTTATATTGTATAACTCCTATTGTGAATGTGCTACGGAGCAGTGTATTCCAGATTGTCAGATTGGCCGGGGGCCTTCCAGGAGAGTTGGCAAGTATGGTGTATTAATTACTGACTGATTTGTTTTAAGAGACCCACAGGTGGTATTAAATATTTCACTTGCGATCCTGTGAGGAGACCTGGTAAACATGTACTGTTAGGGTTCCCTGAGGACTGATGTTGAGAAACACTGATATAGAGACAGACAGAATAAAGCTGGCCATACATTATCCAACTGACCAACTGAAAGGTTATCTGACCAACTAAACGATCATGAAGTAAAGGTGCGTACACACTGAGCGATTAAAGTGGACGACTGAACGTTAACAATATCGTTATCGTTCAGTCGTCCACTTCATCGTCCATTTTTAACATCAAAAACGATGAATGATAACGACGACACGTGTTCCCGCGGGTCGTTCATCATTATCGTTCATCGAGTAAACATGCAGGCCAACCTGACGATGTCATCAGGTTGCTGCATGTTGGGGAATGGGGGAGAGAGCCCGGTGCTGAACGATATCATTAATGATATCGTTCAGCGGGTGTGCTCAATGTCTTGAGCGACATTGAGCACACCCTGCCGGGGACACGCTAGATGATATCGCTCAGGGAGCATATCGTCTAGTGTGTACACTCCTTAAGTGTGCACAACACACCTAGACAACTTTTTCACCAGACCAGCCATCTTCTTCCCAACTGACCAGCCATCTTCTTCCCAACTGACCAGCCATCTTCTTCCCAACTGACCTGCCATCTTCTTCCCAACTGACCTGCCATCTTCTCCCCAAGTGACCAGCCATCTTCTCCCCAAGTGACCAGCCATCTTCTCCCCAAGTGACCAGCCATCTTCTCCCCAAGTGACCAGCCATATTCTTCCCAACTGACCAGCCATCTTCTCCCCAACTGGAAAACTCTGATTTGATAGAAGTAGGCGTACATTGTCCAACCAACCAACTAGTTGGCTGGTTGGGAAGAGTCGGGTAACTTGTGGCCAGCTTAACCCACTGTCTAATTGGAGATAAGTTGATCCATTCCGATGTTATCACCTGAATATAAGTTCTTGTAAATGCTGATAAGTGAATGATTATAGCCCAGCTCAATCGTCCATAGAGGCAGGCCCGATCTTATTGCCTAAAATGTCTATGCATTTATAGAGTATGATTTGGAAGATATTTAAAAGTGAACTACACGCCCATAGAATGATATGTGCTAGGTAGATTTATTTTTACTTTCCGTATGACAACGGTTCCGCAGTATCCTTACAGTTATATTCAATGTACAAACCTTATCTCTACTGCTATTTTATCCAAAGAAAACAGATGTGAAACAAATAAGCCTGAAGATAGAATTCACTGAAAGAAAAGTTCCTCTTTAAAAATGTGTGGAGGAGAGATGGACACAGAGGTGTGTTGTCTCTTATTAAATTATGTGCGCAGCATTCCGGCCACCAACGATCCATAAAATACTTGTGACCGAAAGGACGTTCTGACAGTGCATAAGCCAGGCAGTCGCTGACCATTCTGAGGCAGCACGGGGTGTCACTTTGTCACAGCCAAAAAGTGTCCCATATGACATAAACAGATGTGACTTCATCAGATATTGGAAGTGTTTTTTTGTTTTAGACGCTGACAAAGGCAAAATCCACTTATGTTCCGATGCATCTTTCTAGCCCAACGTACTCAAGACAGGCCCCCCCCCCCCCCCTCCTCTTAGTGGATCTCCAGAGATCCTACATGCAAAGATGCACTGTTTCAGCCTTGGGATCGTGTATTGGGAATGGAAAGATGATCTGATTATGGCCTTAATAACAATGCCAGACAATGACATCAGCTGTCCCCACATAGCAGATAAGGATTTTGGCCGACCATTAAATTACATTCTCATCTGTCGGCTGAATTAGTGGCTGGGACAGACTGTATCTGGTCAGAATGTCGACATCAACACCAGAATATCAACATTCAGAAAATGTAAAATGTCAACATCCACAAATGTTGATATGGTCAAGATGTTGACATGTTCATTATGTTGATAAGATGAGTCTTAAATATGCAAAAATGGTATGTTGACATTTTGATGTTGACATAATGACCATGTCAGCATTTGTTGATGTCAAAATTTTCCATGCTGTCAGCATTCAGAATGTGAATGTTTCATACCCACACCTCAACAAACAAATAAAGCACAATGGAGCTGCCACAGATGAGATATAGGACCCACAACCTCTGGTGTTAATTGCACATCGTTTAATAACCTGTTTAATGCTTGTAGATGGGTCAATTGTTTTTAATGTGGCTAGAGTGGGCACCATATGCTGGTAACTATGCTCTTAAATAGTCAAACAGAGGACCTAATTCAGGGCCTAATTCAGACCCGCTCGGGAGCGCTGAGCGCTCGCAAGCGGATCGATGTTAGCCCAGTGCGCATGCGCACGACAGAGGCGTGAGACCCGGATAGCGACGGGCAAGCTGTCGCTATGGGTCTCACTACAAAGGGGGCGTGCTGTCGATGGTGAGTGACAGCACGCCCCCTTTGGTGGGCGTGCCGGGGGCGTGGTTGCTCAGACGGAGGCGTTCCCGTGGGAACGCCTACAGTCTTGGGCCGGCCCCACTGACATCACAAGTGATGTCAGTGGGAGTG
Organism: Taudactylus pleione; assembly: GCA_031769625.1. NCBI lineage: Eukaryota > Metazoa > Chordata > Amphibia > Anura > Myobatrachidae > Taudactylus > Taudactylus pleione. Next base: position 953,984 of record JAUIMM010000033.1, on the reverse strand, counting down.
CTTTCGGCTCTGATAGAGCCGAAAGCACTCCTGGGCTTGCGGCAACGAGACCCTACCACAAGGGTCTCGTCGCAAGCCCGATGGTCGCGATGGTCTTGACCATCGCAACCATCTTTTTGGCCGCTAGCTATAGCTCTGGGTGGTCATCCACAGCTATGCGAGCGGCCAGGAGGCCGCCCTAAAATCAGTAAGGACGGCCCTGATTCAGAGCGTCCGGCTCTGAATCAGGGCCAGAGTCCTTTTGATCGCTCCTGGCAAAGTAATCGTTTTCTGCACCTAATTTAGTGTAAAATTATCACATTCAATTGCATTTGATAAGTAGATATCTTATAATTTTGGAATGAAGAACGAGGACACACAATTGACCCGTAGGTTTTAAGGAAACCCATTCTAGGAAACTATTTCCACTTGTAAGATGCGTGCACACGGTTCGATGAAAATGGACGTTATGAACGATAACGATATCGATCATATCGTTATTGTTCATATTGTGCATTTTTCGGTGCCTAATGACCTGCGATGCGTGGGCACATATGGTCGATATCGACCATCGCTCGTGCATGCAGGCCAACCTGGTCGATATCGACCAGGTTACTATAGGAACCCGCGATCGTTGATCACGGATCGTTATAGTCGTTGGTGAGTTGGTGGTGTGCTGGATGATCGATATCAATAGTCCAGCACACCCGGGATTTCGAACAACGATATCGTTGTCGATTATCCCGTCTGTACGCACCAGTACATATAATTTTGAGGCAGCAGCATTGTGTCCCTGCCTCTGCACTGAAGATACCTTCCAAATCGCCATGACAATGAAGGGTACTTTTTGGGGCATCACATAAAAATTTCAGAAATAGCCTGCCTGTGCACATGAGAAAAAACTCTCTGTGCTTTTGTTATACAGAGTACTAGTGTCTGCACCAGGGCTGGCATAAGATGTGGTTATTCTCTCCCTCCTCTCACTGCTGGTTTACAGTTACAACCAAGGTTCCCCTCAGTGCGATTGTTCTGTGTTACTTGGTTGTTGCTGGGATGTCACGCCAGCAGTGATCCTATACAGGCCATATAGAACATTTGTGCTCTTTCCATAATAGGTTGGACTGTGCGACCTTTCCGACATGATGATTCAAAAGAAAAATAGTTTACAGTGTTGCCCCTCCCTGCGTTTTACTTAAACGTTCAGAAATACATGTAACAAAAAGCAAATGGTTGCAGAGTTACAGTGAGAAGTGGATATATTTGATAAGAGTTCATCTCTCCTCCTCAGTGCTGGAGGTGGGATGGGTCTTGTGGAATTCTGAGATTTTCTATTTGATTAAAATGTATCGCTGGTAAGGGAGCTTCTACCTCAGCGTGAACGTTTACCTCTGGCGAAATCTCTGCGCGTTTTATAGAATTGCATCGGAACAATATTTTCACTCCATAAAGTATTTTACTGCTTATTTAAAGTGGAACCATCGCCTGCCCAAAAAACAAGCAGCCATGTTGGGCTGTGATGTAATATTAATGAAAATGCAATTTATGAAGTTGCCATAAACTTTCTATGTTTGTATGGATCTTATTAAGACCCCCATGTTCTATATGTATGGAAAGATTTATTACATGACGTATTGTACTACAGCTATAAACAAGATCTGCAGCACAACTCTGATGATAAGAGGTCACATGACGCAAGCCTGTTACTACTTGGGCATTCTGTACCCATTGGTGTAAAATGTAGTCGTTTATTTAGTGCCACATACAGTGTAGTTCGTTCTTGTGACTCATGTACATGATGGAAAAATAATAGGCAACAATTGTATTTTAGCAAATCAGTGTTTATGGCATTTTGAGGTACAGTAAAGTGTCTCTAGTGATATGTAACTGTGTACAGTAAAGTGTCTAGTGATATGTAACTGTCTACAGTAAATGCAAGTTTGTGAAAAGTTGGAGAAAACTCTTGTAACTCCCACCTGCAAGTTCATAGTCCATTTTCCCATTAATACAACTCCCACCATACATGTCACACATCATGTAACTCTGGGCCTGATTCAGAGACTGACGCTCTGAACGAGCGCTCGCTCTGAATCAGGGTGTTTTTTTTTTTTTGTTCGGCCTCCTGGCCGCTCGCATAGATGAGGGTGACCACCCACAGCTATTGCGAGCGGCCAGGATGATGGTCGCGATGGTCAAGACCATTGCGACCATCGGGCTTGTGAGACCCTTGTGGTAGGGCCTCGTGGCCGCAAGCCCCAGAGAGCTTATGGCTCTAATAGTGGGGCCGCCCCCAAACGGCAGGCATTCCTTCGGGAATGCCTCCGTTTGGCCAGCCACTCCCCCTGCCCACCTACCAAAAGGAGCGAGTTGTCAATCACCATCGACAGCTCGCCCCCTTTGGTGCGGGACCCGGAGCGATGGAGCACCCGACTCTAGCCGGGTCTCGCGCATGCGCACGACGGAGCCGACTCCGTCGTGCTCATGCCCAGTGGGCAAACATCGACCCGGCTGCGAGCGCTCAGCCCTTGCGACCGGGTCTGAATCAGGCCCTCTTTCCCATCAACACAGCACACAACATACATGTACCACATCATGTAGCCCACTTTTCTACTTTTTAGAGAAATTCACCTGAAAAGAAATATATTATTAGCCAGATTTCCCTATTTAAAAACTCCTATATACATTATTGTTGGGAGGAGTACCCCAGGGGTACTGCACTGTTTTTCAACATTTTTGCTTTACATTTTTGCCAGTGAAAAAGCACGTTAACAAACGCATGTCAAAAGTGTCAATTCATCGGTAGTTGAATAGCGCCGGGAAGTTGGTCCCGGAGCTATTCAATTCAGCGCGCTGTTTAGTCAACACAAGTTAAGTCCGGAGAATGCCAGTTCTCGCAAAGCCTCGGAATTACCGTAGGTGGGTGTTTAGTCACGAGAACCAACATTCTCCGGCTAAAGTGCCGTCCACAAGGCTGTTAGCGCCGTGCTATGCAGGAAACCAGCCTCGCAGCCGGCACTTTGGTCGGATTTCTCCTCGCATCCTCAGGAGGGTGCGAGGAGAAATAATTTAACTCTCCCTCCCGGCGCTATCAACAGCGCACTGAATTGAATCAGCCCCCATGTTCTTAAAACCTAAATTCAACTAAGTGACGCAAATGGAATTTATCAGTCCGCTAGGAACTGTTGGTATCTCTGGGGCACTGCGAAGCTTCATATCAGAGCCAACACCTGGGTTCTGTTAATTATTGTAATGATAATTCTTGTGCCGTTTATCATGTGTGATGCTCTGCAGAAATCTGCAGGCCAGGAGCCGCCACCTATGTTCCTGTGTCCTAATACTACTGTGACTGCCCTCTGTGATTAAGGAAAAGTAGAAATACCTTTTACACTTGTATGTATCAGCTGTTAGTGTGTATGCAAAGCAGGTGGTTTGTCTGGCGAAGACTTTGCATGTTCCTCTAGATGTTTCCGGATAATATTACATATTGACTGTATTTTGGGTTTCAATGTTAAGTAGCCTAATCTGTGCAGAACACTTGCTGACCACAATAACCTGAAGCAGCTCACAGCATACAAATAGGGACATTGAGACAAATTGATATCATTCACATTGAGAAATGTAACCTCATGGAGGTGGGGGCTACCTTTATGCCTTTTAATTTGATTTAAAAAAAGAAAAGAAAACACACGATGAGTCTCTAGTGTCCCCGCATTGGGAAAACAGATTGGTGACAGAGAGAGTTTGGTTTCTGTGTTCAGCATATGAAACTTATCACCCACAGACCTGATTACTGAGTAGTGACCAGCACAGGTATGAATACATTTGCAAACAATGAGAAACTTCTGACTATTCCCTGGAATCCACAAATACCATGATTGTTCTACATTGTATAAAGTAAGTATTTAGCTTAGGACTGAATTATGTGGAACCCATTCAACTGGATAATAAACCACTGTATCATGACAAACATACTCAGCATGTGACCTCTTCATAAGGACTGGTCTGCTCTCTGTACACACACCTATGTATGCAAAACTGATCTATATTCTCTAAAAGTAAAACAAGTTTTAATAAATGTCCCCAAATAACACTTTTGCTTGTTCTACACCAGATCTGGTTTTCTGTTGGATAAGCTCCAGTTTGTGTTTAATGCTGTGAGTGATCCTTACCTTTGGTAAATGCCATTCTGCAGTGGTGCAGATAAGGGCCTGTCACTGAAAACTCCCTGCTTTATAGACAGAGCAACATGTAACGTACGTTGTACAGCACACCTATTCCGATCCTTACACACACATATATAATATACCATTTAGCTATTGAACAGTCTTGTGCTTATCTATCACGGGTGCACACAGGCCCATGGGTCCAGGGGGTCACACAGCGCCCATACATTACTCTTACCTCTCTGGTGTCTGGCATCAGCTTTGCAGAAATCACTGATGCTATTTTCTAACATATTTCTGCGTGCGCAGCAGAGAAATCGCCGGGGACAAGGCACGGGCACACAGTGCGCCAGTCAGGGCGCACAGGTAGTCACCCTTCTCTGCTAAACCGCCTCAGAGTGAGAGTGTGTCAGTGGAGCTGCAGGTTATGCAGAATTGGACATAAGCGTAAATATGCCTGTTTGTAGGTGTATTATTTGCACCTAGAAGGATAGATGTAAGCGCATACTGGTGATAACGACTTAGCAGGGGCTGGGCACAACGCAAGATAAAGTGCAACTCTGCAAACGGGCAAATACACATTTTTTTTTCTAGATTTTTGACATACAAACAGTTTTGGAAGCAACATACCCCCGTTTTCCATCTAAACCCTCCAACAGGAACAGTTACTGTGTATGCACCTTTCTCTCTGATCACTGTGCACTTGGCAAAGGACCACGGTCCCTGGGACTGGTCATCTTGAAATAAATACTCCTGAGGGATTTTCCTTCAGACTTGTGTGAACAGCTGTCTCTTCCCTACAGGTAGAGCTGCACCATCAGAGAAATGGAACTGAATAGCGCCCCCCAGTGGGGAAATTATGATGAAAAATTGTTAAAATAAGCAGAAAATCTGTATTTGAAATACAAGCCTCTGTTTAAGAACCACTGCTTCAATGCATGCAATGAGTGGGAATATTTCACAAATACCAGTGTCCATGAATAGAAATCAGTCATATTCTTTATCTAAACTGTACTAAAAATTCTTATTAAAATGTATTGTACCCTGTTGCGTACAGCATACACGTGTTTTTGTAAATGTTAATTTTCTCCCTAATGTATCTGTCTGTCTCACCTACAATGTCACATTGTAGCACTGAGGATGACATCGCTATTCTGCTGTACTATAAAAAATCGAATGTCATCTTAATCAAGTCTCTGTAATGTAGAAATCATTCGTTTGGTTGTTTACAGCACTATATGTAGGATCGCCATAGTATTTCCTACATCTGGGACACAAATTACTTTATACCCCTTTAAGATATGAGCCGGGGCTCCCTCCCTTTTGAACATGGCTTCAATCTGTGTCCCACCTGGTATGTAGTCTGGAAGCCGGAGGTCGAAATGCCGATCACCGGCTTCCCAACTGTTAAATACCGGCATGGGACTAATGATAGGCGTCTAAATACCGACGCCTTTCATTAGTCCCACGTCGAAATCCCGATGCCCAGCATACCGAACGTAGGTAAGCCGGGCGTCGGGATCTGACAGCCGCGTGGGGTGGGTGTAGGTTTAGGGACTCCCGGGGGGGAATTAGGGTTGGGCACCCCCTGGGAGGGTTGGGATCAGGCTAGGGGAAGAGGGAGTTAGTGTCAGGCACCCCTGGGGGGAGATTAGGGTTAGGCAACCCTAAGGGAGGGTTAGGGGTGGAGAGGGGAGAGTTAGGATACTTACCAGTCGCCGTCAGGATCTTCTTCTGCCGTCCGTATTTCATCCGCCGGGCTTAGATTCCTCTCAGCTAGGGACTACGCTGCACTCTACACCTTGGGCCCGGAGATTTTCCGCATCAACCCTGTTCACACTGAGCCCATGTCTGCTCTTGCATTGTGTGAGTCATTGAAATGGGACACTTTTTTTGGCTTACAATAAAAGCACCCCAAACAGCCAATCAAGTGTGTTTTCAGCGCAACCCGTGTCTATAAACCTAGGTCACATTGTTCACACTACAGGTGACCCGGATCGGTCAAGGGAATAACTCTGGTTCCCGAGCTGGGTCGCAGACCCGGGACTTCCAACCCGTGTCTGATCTCCTCACACATAGCCGAGACCCTGGTCAAGCCGCAAGCCCCGGCAATGTCCTGGGAGGAAAAGCTGTGTCTGACGTCAAGCTTGGATTTCACCTGGTTCAATCAGCCACAGAACCTGTGTAATTCATAGATGATAGATGATTTTTTTTTTAATGGATTGCTGTCTGAGGCAACTTCTCCATGTTACCTCATTGCACATACACGCTGGGAAGGATGTTTGTTGCAGAGTTGTGGCTTTGAGTTGTTTATTTGTTTTAGACTAGCTGGAGTACCCGGCATTGCCCGGGATTTTAAGAATGTTTGTTTACACATCATCCTCCAACAAACCTCTCCTTAGGCAGGCCTCATGAAAAGTGTGACACACCTCCCCATCCATAGTCCTAAGGTCTTCGAAGAAAGCAGGATGGTGTAAAGCAAACTTCGGAGATAGAAGCATTAAAAATTTGTTGGATGTACAGTGTAAACACGGCCAAGAGCTTCTGTTGCTCTGATACCAGGATGACTGTTTCTTCCTGGTTGCTGGATCGCACTATGAAATACAGAGCAACTACTTCCAGTTCCTTGTGCAGCCGTTTCCGGCAGTCAGGGTCTCCACGGTGTATAAGATTCATCCAATCAGTTTTACCCTTCAGGGGCTGACAAAGGAATGAACCGGAAGTAGCCTCTGTGCGTTCCATAGTGCGGTCCAGCAACCAAGGAGGTAGACCAAAAAAGTTTGGTCGCCACTGTTGACACCCATCTAGCTGTGTAAGCCCAGCCCAGAGCAATTTGGGCTTTATACAAAGTTGAAAGTGAATTGGATGAACAGTGCTCCAGAGAGGCGCATATGGTAAAAACACGCATGTTCACACATATGCAAAGCTATACACATCTTAAGGCACGCCTGCATCTGCGTCTGTAGAGTGTACATTTGGTTTACTACTCATAAACATCAGGGAGTACTTGCATTTGTCCAATCCCAGGTGCGTATTTTCACTTGGGTCCAGGACCGCACAGGACGAATTTGCTGAACTCGCACTGGACTTTGCCAGGGCGTCCAGTTACAAACCAATTCCGTCTCTTCAGTTGTAAGTGCAGTTGCGATGAAAATGTGTATAACCTTACAGAGCCGTACCAGGGCACACCTTTTCTATGGCGAAAGCGCATTGCGATTTCGCGCAAGCTATACTCAGCCAATGGGAGAACGTTTAACTACGCACCAGCCCCTTTAGGAGTATAATTCTGGTACGCCAGGTGCAGTGTGCTTGCTCCAACAAAAAGATATTTACAATTATACAACCTGTAGTATATAGTATTGGATTAGTTTACTGACTGTACATTTTCCTGTAGTATCATTTGGGATTTAGTCCTCATGACCTGGCAGTGTTGCATTTAGCTGCGGTATTGTTAGAGGCCTCACCGAACCTCCCACAGATACAAGTCTAAATCCTTGTCTCCAGGGTTTGTCTCTTTCCTCCCTGTGCTATTGTCCTCCCAGCAGTGATTTCCAGCTATTGAGATGGTAATTCAATGAGATGAGGCTTTTGCTCTGAGGATACAGAGCTCTGGGGAACGGGAGATCTGCACCTCCGAGGAATAGAGCAGAGGAAGCCGTGAGATACATAGAATTCCATTAGAATTGCCATTGTCTGCAGTAAATAACTAATGTCCGCTAACCAGGTATTGGGTTTCTGTTTGGAGAAATTACTATGAAACCAGTGTGTTGCTGAACCCAGCAGCTTAGTAATGAATGCTTCCATTCGCACGGGCGCAGTGCTTTAAATATTCACTTTTCAGTGTTATTAGATTTGAGCGTCAGGTTGTTCTGGTTTGTGTGAATGGTGGGGGATGGGTCAGCATTGCATTGCTGGGCTGTAGCTTAGGGCCCTGCACAACTTCAGACTCCAGCTAGTGTAGACAATTGATGGGATTTATGTCTGCCCCCTCCTCCAATGCTCCCGCCCTACATGCTTTTCCTAGATGTTATAATTACAGAACCTTTCTAGATTTTTCGTATGAAATTGAGTAACCGTAGATTTCTGCCGTTGCTCACACCCAATTATATTCCACCTTATAGGTCTTTTTATGTTTTATAATTCTCTGGCTTTTTGTTATGTTTAAAAAATAGATTTTAATTAAAATTTTTAAACACTTTGCAGTGTTCTCAACATCATTCTACATTATTATCTGTTATTATTTCTATTGTTGTTTAACTTTTTCTTTTTTTTTTTTCTATATTTTATTTTGAAATGTGCAAGTTGTGTTTTGTTTTTGGTTTTTTTGCACCGTGCAGAAAATGTTGTATTTATACTCTTATACTCTTTTCTTTGGGAACCGCCCTCCTCCCCCACATTACATCATCTTCCTTTTCAGCGTAACGCTAATATGGCAGTTTTCTATTCTATTTTTCAGCGCATGTTCCACTCTTTTGGCTTTTAACCAACCTGAAGTGCTGAACGTGGCATCAGGGAAGGGAGCCTTTTACAGTACAGTACTGAGGCTATCCCTGTGAGGTGTATCTCTGATTTAAGAAGCACAAACCATGTGTTAACTCAAATAGTTGTGCTGACAGGTCCATCTTCTATGGAATACTTTTCTGATATTAAACTACTCCAGATGTGTAGACATCGCGGATACATTGCATGTTGCATCTCAGGTGTGTCCTGCATCCAGTGTCCGTTAGTGTAGAATGTGTGTGGTCATCAGAACGCGTATTGGTTCTATGGACACTGCTCAGATAATTCCGCTAACAGCAGGTGGATGGGACTCACCTGCTGTGTAGGAGTCCTAATGGTTTATCTGTCCCCCTATTTGCAACTTTTTTGAGGTGCCTACACACTTAGCGATATTTTACACGGTTTGCCCGATTCCGACGCATTGTGACGACAAATCGTGTAAAATATGCCCAAATCGTGTGTGTCCACTCACAGTGCCGATGCGTGTCCCCGCAGGTCGTACATCACATCTTCAGATCTGCCGTGCTGTAGGGCAGATCTGACCATCCCAGTCACGATGCACAGGAACAGTTAGGAGGCACGATAGATCGTTTGTCACGTTGGACAGTTTTTAACAGCATATCGTGCCCCCGACTGCCGGGGAGCTGCTGGGGAGAGTTCAAGGGGAAATCGGACACCATGTCGGATCGTGAGAATATCGCCAAGTGTATAGGCACTATTAGTTATAAAATGTATTGGGCAACTTTTATTCCGTTCTCTTTTTTTTTTTTTTTTTTTGACCAAAGTCTAAAGTTTGCCACATCTTAGCTTTGGGCCTATCGTGCTGTTAGCCTTTTGGTTGGTTTCACCATAAATTAGTATGTGATCCAAAGTCGATACTTTGTTAATTTACAAGCTGGCTTTTATAATGTCTTGGTTGAGTTTGATTAATAATTCCAGATCTATTCCTAACCTTCTGTGCTTCCCTGTTGATCTTTGCTGGTTACGTGTGTGTACAGTGATTATCTGTCGTATTTGCTTGCACTATTTAAATCCAGTATCATGTCGCACCATGTCAGACACTGTGCCTACAATCTCGTACAGGGATCCGCAGCCTATTGCCTTGCTGTATATCTAGGCTGTCTTTGGCAGATAAGGAGTTAACTCTTGCAGGACACTTATCATATATTTTACCGTGTAAATCAATGAATTGTGCCTTTCTGTTGTGGATTGCCTTTTTGTAATTATCAGCAACTATAGACAAACAGCAGCCATATTTTGTATTTACCTTTAAATGGCGTAGCAGCGCCCCTCATAGTGACCGCAGGATAAAGCACCGAATGGTCATGTCTGAGAAGTGTAGCAGTTATTTCCTTTGTTTTATTTTCCAAACATGCACGTATAAGGGGTCTTTAGATCATAGATGCTTATATTATGTTACTACCGTTGCCCACTTAGCTTATGAGCTTACAATCTAGCGTTAAGGAAGGGAGAAACGCTGGTGTAACTGGGTTGCAGTTATAATGGAACGATGAAGCTGATGCCGTTTCTGGAGAACCTTTTCTCACATCTATCTGTATGACAGAGGTTCCCAAACTCAGCCATTACAGTCCACGGTTTAAGGATATCCATGCTTGAGCACAGGTGATTGAATTAATTCCTCAATTTTCATTTTAACATCTGGACTCGAGCATGGACTGTAATGGTGGAGTTTGGGAATCTCCGCAATCTGAAATGGAACGCAAGATAGGTTTTCTGAATATACTACAGGCCCCATGATCATTAGTCAGAGCAAAAAGTCAGAAAATAGCTTATGCGTTATATTCCTCCATTTTGGTCTGACCGACCATTTATTCTGCCGGTGTGAACTGCAGAGACGACCAGGCAGATGACATATAATGTAGGCTTTACTTATTTCCTTGTTCTCTTTTAAATATAGCCGACGTTTCCTGTTCCCACTAAATTGTACATTCTAAAGATGAGTCACATAAACAGCTTAATGAACACCCCACTCTGAATGGCTGCATTGAGAATCTGCTGTTCAGTGCAACCCTGAACAGTGTTTCTTTCCAGCAATTTCTGTTTTAACACGGTCATTTCCAGTTCACAAGGAGTAGCACTGTGTTATGTGTTCTAGTACTGGTCCTAAGCATTTACAAGTAATACATATTAAGTGTTGTGTGTTTTTTTTTTTTTGTTTCTATTTTGATTTAATTCGTGCAGATGATTCAATCCGAGATGAATTTCAATCCGTTTTGCAACTATTACAAAGTCTCTGACGTGTAACTTTTGTAATTGTTATCAGCGAGAAAGGTGGACGCAGAATAGCTTGGGAAATATTTGTTTGTTACTAGTGTTGCTAGGAGATCATTGTCAATGTGTCATTTATCAATGTCAAAGGTTGGAACAAAGGGCCCAACCCCATCGCCCACATCAGACTGTTACCAGACTTGATAGGTCTCACATACTGCGCACTATTAGAGGCATAATACACCCTGTTCACAGATAATATTGCCATTTATTTCTATTACAACAAAACCTATCATGATTCATCATACACCTTGGACTTTATATATTTAGGTATTTTGTGTACAGTTGTAGCTATATACTCCAATGGAAGTCTGTACTGCCTTAATTAGTAAAATAATAATTGTAATATTATTATTACTACTACTACTAGTGATATTTATTTATATGGTGCCATCAATACTCTACAGCACTTTTACTTCAACCAAACGCTAACATTGGAACCAAGTTCTTCCAAGACAAGGGAGTACTCTTGTTTTAGAGCTATATTGTATTTGAGTGGCTTATGATTTGTTACAGGTACTTTCCATTAAAAGGAGTGTAGACTCGCATACCAGTGGATTCCCAGGTGCACTGTGACCAATGTAGTATAAACCTTCTAACTCTGTAAAAGGAAATTGGTAATAGACAGCTCTGATGTTCCCTCCTCATGTCCAATTTAAGACCAAGGGGGAGATTTATCAAATCTTGGAGAGAGATAAAGTACCAACCAATCAGCTTCTAAAGCTGGGTCCACCGCTACAAGATTTTTGCCCAGCGATGCCAACAACTAGACCGATTCATACCGACCATAACAATCCCAAAATCGGCAGACACCGTACACCAGGGGTTCCCGTACGATCCAGGTTTTAAGGATAACCATGCTTGGGCACAGGTGACTTAATTAGTACCTCAGTCTTTTGATTTAACAATCTGTGCTCAACCATGGATATTCTTAAATCCTGGGCTGTTAGGGTGCCTTGAGGACCGAGTTTGGGAACCTCTGACGTACACACTACCCATTAATCGTTTCGTTCCAAACGAACCTTTCAGTTCCATATCATGTGGTCTCCGTATCTGCTGTCAGGTAATTGTGCTTTCAGAGAATGCTAAATAATTAGCATTGGGCACCTAAGGAGTGCATTGAAGCTAATGGGCCCCAACAAAATCTGAGTCGGGGACCCCGGGAATGTGGAAGCACCTAGGATACTTGTTTAGTAGATATTGGAGACCCCTCATTGGATTGAAGTCATTACACAGAGCTGCTATAACTGCTAAGCGTCCGCAGTCCCTATGATGAGGGGAGAACAGAGTGTCTCTTACTTAGCCCATGTAACTTATAGCAGTGGGAGCAGGGCCCTCTGTCCTCAGTGTGTCAGCTACAGCTACTACCTCTATGGCCGCACCTCCAGGGGCTCGTGAAAGGGGTGGCAGCTGCTTTGTACGCTACCCCCAACCATCAAGCCTGTAGTAGGATGTAAGATGTGGGGGTCTATTCACTAAGCCTTGGAGAGAGATAAAGTTGATGGAAATAAACTACCAACCAATCAGTTCCTAACTCGCTTTTCAGGCTGTGTTTGAAAAAATAACCATTAGGAGCTGGTTGGTTGGTACTTTATCTCTCTCCAAAGCTTAGTACATAGAGCACAAGGTGACAGCTGTATCTAAGCAGTAGTATAAACTGACCATCGTTTACAGCATCAGTGTTTTATTATATGAAGTGTTATGCATGAAGTGAGGAGTAGATTAGTAAGGAAGGCAGGTGGTGTTGGGGGAGATTAGACGGTAATTCTCTGCACGTTATTAAGAGATTATATATAAGACCTCTACTATTCATTGAATTCATTCACTAAACAGTTTTGGCTTTTTATATTTATTTATGTATATGTTTCTTTAATCACTGTTGTTTAAAAAATTCTGGTAAATGAATAGTTGGGCTGACGTCCTCCCGACTATACACAATGAAGATAGAAGGATTTCATCGAAACTTAGTGCAGAGATAAAAGGCGCCGAGACTTATGGCAATAACAGAAAGGCGCTGAAAGGATTATATATGTACGATGAAATGATTAGAGTGAGATGTAGCACTCGTTAGCATTGTTCTGCCTATTAGCAGAGTAATTACAGAATTATGCCCTCTCTCTGCAGACATGACCCTGCTGTCCTCGCAGCCTGAGGTCCTGGAAGAGAGTCCATCTGCCGCATCGGCCGCCGAGAATTCCGAGCTAAGGATGCTGGAGAAGAGGTCAAAGGTCATCGAAGAGCTGTTACAGACAGAGCGGGACTACCTGAGGGACCTGGACACCTGCGTGGAGCATATCATGGTCCCGCTGCAGGCAACCCAAGTAAGATCCTCTCTATTATTTTTTAACCTCTCACTTTGCCGACAACATGGTATCTTTCATTTTCATGGTTTAGCAGTTCTTATATGGGTATCCTATCGCTGATTACCGTAATACACACATACAGTAAGCACCGTGTTATAGTACATACATGCCGCTAACACGCTTATGTCCTTTTACAGATGGCGCATGTGGAGTTTGATGTATTATTTGGAAACATCCATTCAGTGATCGATATCAATAAGACGTTTTTAGGGGCTCTGGAGAACTGCGACTCTGTCGGTGAGTTGTGTTTCTGTGTATTGTATGTCTGTGTATTGTGTGTCGGTGAGTTGTGTTTCGGTGTCGGTGAGTTGTGTTTGTTTTGTCAGTGTATTATGTTTCTGTGTTGGTGAGTTGTGTTTCTCTGTCGGTGAGTTGTGTTTCTGTGTATTGTATGTCTGTGTATTGTGTGTCGGTGAGTTGTGTTTCGGTGTCGGTGAGTTGTGTTTGTTTGTCAGTGTATTATGTTTCTGTGTTGGTGAGTTGTGTTTCTGTGTCGGTGAGTTGTGTTTCTGTGTCTGCGAGTTGTGTTTCTGTGTTGGTGAGTTGTGTTTCTGTGTCTGCGAGTTGTGTTTTTACGTGTTGCGCAGGTTGCAAATGTTTATAACTAGAGAATCATGGGTTGGATTCCGTTAAAACATTTCTTACATAAGGTTGACAGGGAAGGCGGTGGCCGTGAAATAAGCCTTCGGCCCTTCTGATAAGTTGTAGAACCCTTAACGAGGTTTTCAGTTTGTGTTACTAACTAGTTCTTTGAGTGGACTGCTTAAGTCATGTTATCGTAATTATACACCCTTTGAACCAGTTCAGTGCAACATATATGGTGCTTATATTATTATTATTATCCTTTATTTATATGGCGCCACAAGGGTTCCTCAGCACCTTACATAAATAAATAAGTTATTAACAGTACAAAACAATGCAGGACAAAGACATGGTTTATAAACATTGCTGCATCCGAGATCATAACACTTAAATAAGCAGCAGGGCGCCAGCAACCAAGTGTTAGATGCCACGGTGGGGAGTTAGGAGTAAATGATAGTATAAGTAAGGGAAGGAGATGCACGTGAGGGAAGAGGGCCCTGCTCGTGAAAGCTTACATATGGATAATGGTGCCCGGGTGTTCATAACATTTAGGATGAGGTGAGCGGCTCATGGCCCTCTGAGTAGTGTGGGAACGAAGTTCTGTTCCCACGCAAAATCTAAATTTTGGGGAGTTTTTGGGTGGGATTATTTAAATGAGGTTGAAGGATCAGAGAAAGGTACATTGGGGGGAACATTGCTGTTTTTCCTGGAGTGCGCATAGAATTTTACTTTCCTTTAATGGACTTGATTTCGGGCCTTAGAAAATCCACAAGAGATAATCTAACAGACCCATCTGCAATAAAAACTATAACAAAGTGGGTCTCACATTTCCCATGGCTACACAGGTGTGATATTCCTGGAGCACCGTGCAGAGCTCGAGGCTGTGTACAAGGAGTACTGCCAGAACCACGAGGAGACCATCGCGCTGCTGGAGGCCCTTGACAAGGACGAGAAGTTCCAGAGGCACCTGCAGGAGTGTATGGAGACTGTCAGGTATGATGAGAGCTGTAGGAATAATCTCCTGTAAACGTGAGTCAGCCACTGGTTGCACAGGATACATACATCCCACTGTCACCCATAGGGGTTTAGTTTCCCGCACCGCGCACTAGAGCAAACATACTCGTTCCAGCAGTTTCCTTTCACTAACACTTTCATGTTACAACTGATCCTTACAGTTTCTGAGGAATGCATTCCAGACTTCTAGTGTTCTAAAAAGAGGAGCTAGCCATTCATCCTAAGCAAGCCATGTCCCTCATGTGTCCACAAGCCATGTCCCTCATGTGTCCACAAGCCATGACGCTTGTTTGCTGTCTCCTGGAAATGCTTTGTATTGCTAGGCTGGTAATAATGTTGCTTATTTTTTTCTCTCTCTCTCTTTTTGTTTTGGGTGACACAGGAGCCTGTACCAAGAATGGTGAGTATCTCTCATTGTCTCCTTACTGTGACTCATCTGTCCAATATATTACAGGTTGAGTCTCCCATATCCAAAATGCTTGGCACCAGGGGTATTTTGGATATTGGAATATTTGCATATTATATCTTGGGAATGGGACCCAAATGTAAACACAGAATCCATCTATGTGTTATATACACCTTATACACACAGCCTGCAGGACATTTTATACAATATTTTTTAAAATGTTGTGCCTTAAACAAAGTTAGTGACACCTTTGCTTTTTGATGGTTCAATGTACACAATCTCAGTCATGATTAAAATATTCAGTATTACGGAATATTTGGATATGGGAGACCCAACCTGTATAGTATTCTGAAATCATTAAGAACTATTATTGTATATTTAGGCCCAGATTTATCTAGAAGTGATATTCTTATTATCAATTGTTACTAATCTTAAATGGTGCTCCAACCAATCAGCTCCTAGCTGTCATTTTGCAAATACATTACAGGAGCTGATTGGTTGGAGCACCATTTAAGATTAGTAATGAGTGATAACAAGAATATCACTTGTTGATAAATCTAGGCCTTAATGTGCTACATTGTTTTGCAATTACGGGATTTCATCTTAGTTTAGCATCGTCTAAATCCCAGACTGTCACTGACGTTGTAACTTACTCCACAGGGGCTGCACCAACTACATAAACTTGGGCTCTTTCCTCATCAAACCGGTGCAGAGGATCATGCGGTACCCTCTGCTCCTCATGGAACTGCTGGGAGCCACCCCCGACTCCCACCCGGACAAGTCCCCTATAAAAGAGGCTGTGCGTGCCGTGAAAGAGATTAACGTCAACATCAACGAGTACAAGCGGAGGAAGGATCTGGGTGAGTCGCGGAGGGCTGGTTTTGGGGTATTTTGTTTCCCCATGACTTAGGCTAGGGTGTATCCCAATTATATCTGTGGAGACCAGTTGGAAGTGTGCGGTGCTAGAGCAGTGCTGTAGTTAGTAATGTGTTTAAAGACAAGTAAACTGAAATAAATGGCATTGTGGCCGGCAGTGTCAGTGACTGAGAAGTGTGCCTGCAGAAGGGGTTATGGTGTAATTTCGTCCAGGTGTTTCCCCCGTCCAAACAGGCCACAATCTGAGCTGACCATATACTAACAAAGTATCTTTGGGTGGAATTAGTTGTCTTTAAATTAAAATTTATGTTCTACTTCCCCTTTTTCTGTTGATCCTGTGGATTTGTTAAATCCGCCCCCATTATGATACAATCAACGGGGCATTCAGCCGGTCTGTTCTAACAATGTGAAAGTAATTCAGAACTGTTCCCATCTTTCAGTTGTAAAGTACCGCAAAGGTGACGAAGAAAGTTTAATAGACAAAATATATAAACTAAATATCCACTCAATCATCAAGAAATCCAACCGTGTCAGCAGTCACTTGAAACATCTCACCGGACTTTCCCCTCAGGTAATGACAGAAGTCAGCCTGTTCTACACCCATGTTCTATACAATTTCTCTTGTGCTTTCTGTGACATTGTCTTGTGCTTTTGATGATTGTCTTGTGCTTTTGATGATTGTCTTGTGCTTTCTGTGACATTGTCTTGTGCTTTCTGTGACATTGTCTTGTGCTTTCTGTGACATTGTCTTGTGCTTTCTGTAAGATTGTCTTCTCTTGTGCTTTCTGTGACATTGTCTTGTGCTTTTGATGATTGTCTTGTGCTTTCTGTGACATTGTCTTGTGCTTTCTGTGACATTGTCTTGTGCTTTTGATGATTGTCTTGTGCTTTTGATGATTGTTGTGTGCTTTCTGTAAGATTGTCTTCTCTTGTGCTTTTTCTGTGACATTGTCTTGTGCTTTCTGTGACTATGGGGCCTATTCATCAACACTAAAATAAAGTTTTTAAGGACATTTTCCTTAATTAACGTTATTTTAGTATTCATGAACACATTTAGCACAGGAGATATCACTGATATCTCCTTGCGAAGTCCCCCTGCATTAATTTCCACACTCCCCATACATTAGTATATGGATATAGAAATTATGGTATTCATCAAATTCCGAAAATTATGTAATTTCGGAATTTGATGGTGTTACTATCCGCCACTGTGAGGTGGCGTATAGTAGGTAACACCTGCTTCCAGCTGGACAGGTCCCCCGGCGTTTTCCTCCAGCGCTCTGGTCTCTCCTCTGGCTCCGTCTGGTATGCTGTCACGTGTTCTCCCAGCAGAACACAATAAAGTTTCGAAAAAACTTTTTTTTTTCTAAACAGTACTGTGCTCTTCTTGGAGAACACGTGACAGCATAGCAGACAGAGCCGGAGGCTGCTGCGCGGGTAGGTAAGTGCTGAACGGGGGGAGGTGAGTGGAGGGGGGGACACAAACATACCGCAGCTGTAGGTAGTGCTGCACATGCGCTGGTTTTACAGATGTAACAGCGCATGCGCAGCACTGTTTCCAGCTGCGGTAAGTTAGAGCAGGCAGGGAGAACTATCTATTTCCAGAAAAGCTGTCATCGCAAAAATGACAGCTTTTCGGAATAGATAGTTATAGGGAGGAGGAATGATGGATTCCTACAGTAATTAGGTAGAACTCCATGCGAGTTCTATACCTAATTACCTCCTGAGAAACTTTAGGTATGATGAATAGGCCCCATTGTCTTGTGCTTTTGATGATTGTCTTGTGCTTTCCGTAAGATTCTCTTGTGCTTTCTGTAAAGGGGCCTATCCATTAGCAGAGAAATTTGAACGATTTATCGTTCAGTCGTTCAATTTATCTGCTAATGGATAGGCTCTGAACGTTGAAAATGCGCACTCCCGCGGCCGACAAAATTTTGTCTTTTGTCTCTCCAACATGTTGGTCAATTATCGCTTATCACTGACAGATATTAGAAATATCTGTAGCGGTAAATGACGAATGATTTTTTAAATGAAAATGAATAGAAACATAAAAAAAATCCACTCCCTGAATGATGTCATGCAATATCGTTCGTTGTTTGCAAAAATATGTCATGTACAGATATCCGTCACCGCAGCCCCAGGAATTTTCAAGGGATAATCTTGTGTCTTTCATCTTTTGAAAAAGATCTGCTAATGGATAGGCCCCTGATTCTCTTGTGCTTTCTGTAAGATTCTCTTGTGCTTTTGGTGATATTCTCTTGTGCTCCTCCCCGCACTCTTCATCGCGCTTCTCTCCAAGGTCTGGCTTGCACTCTTCTCCTTGCTGGCGCTCTTCCCGGTGCTGTTGCTCTTCCACCATGCTGGCGGTCTTCCACCATGCTGACGGTCTTCCACCGTGCTGGCGGTCTTCCCCATGCTGGTGCTCTACCCCTTGCTGGCGCTCCTCATTCTGTTGGTTGCGCACCTTGTGCCCTTGCTCCTCCTCATGCTGTGGCTCGCTCTCCTTCTCCTGCTGTGGCTCGCTCTCCTTCTCCTGCTGTGGCTTGCTCTCCTTCTCATGCTGTCGCTTGCTCTCCTTCTCATGCTGTCGCTTGCTCTCCTTCTCATGCTGTCGCTTGCTCTCCTTCTCATGCTGTCGCTTGCTCTCCTTCTCATGCTGTCGCTTGCTCTCCTTTCATGCTGTCGCTTGCTCTCCTCATGCTGTCGCTTGCTCTCCTTCTCATGCTGTCGCTTGCTCTCCTTCTCATGCTGTCGCTTGCTCTCCTTCTCATGCTGTCGCTTGCTCTCCTTCTCATGCTGTCGCTTGCTCTCCTTCTCATGCTGTCGCTTGCTCTCCTTCTCATGCTGTCGCTTGCTCTCCTTCTCATGCTGTCGCTCGCTCTCCTTCTCATGCTGTCGCTCGCTCTCCTTCTCATGCTGTCGCTCGCTCTCCTTCTCATGCTGTGGCTCGCTCTCTTCTCATGCTGTGGCTCGCTCTCTTCTCATGCTGTGGCTCGCTCTCTTTCCCCTGCTGTGGCTCGCTCTCCTTCCCCTGCTGTGGCTCGCTCTCCTTCCCCTGCTGTGGCTCGCTCTCCTTCCCCTGCTGTGGCTCGCTCTCCTTCCCATGCTGTCGCTCGCTGTTTTTTAGCCGGTTCCTAGGCTGCATTGTAAAGAATAATATGGGAGCTTATGAATAACTCCCTACACTGTGTTTGTACAGGGTACTCTATAACGTCAATACTGAATATGAAGTTATTTTTGACAACTTCATAATTCCCTCACTATGGACATGTACACAAACCGCTTCCCTTAACAAAGTCTTTGTGTCACTCCATGTTCAACAGATCAAAGACGAAGCTTTTGAAGAGACTGAGAAAAACTTCAGAATGCAGGAGAGGCTGATCAAATCGTTCATCCGCGACCTGTCTGTCTATCTCCAGCACATTAGGGTGAGGCCTTTATTAGGGCTGTGGTAAATCTTCCAGCACAGTTCATCTGACATAGAAATTCCAATCTATAGTCCTACATGCAACTTAATGTTAACTAGTGACAGTTCGGAATATTTAGCTCGGATATAAATCACTTGGAAAGTTTGTTTGGTCGCCCTCTGAGCTTATAAACAGTCAGGAGCGTCAATCAGTCTATTTCCCTTTGTGGGTGTTTCCGTAGTGCTAAGTGACACTGCTGCATGTGGGCCTGTAGTACAAGGAGTTAGCTAGCCTGTGGCTCTCCATATATTCCTGGGCCTTGTAGTTCTACAGCCGCTTACTTTGCAGGACATTATTCCTGCATATTATTGGCATTGGGCCTGATTCAGAGGTGAACGCTAATGCGATATTTACCCAGATCGAGTGATTGTTGCCATTGCGCATGCGTATAAGCCCGATCGTGCTGCGATTCCGCAAGGGCAAGATGGCCTCGCGTCAATGTTACCAATATGTACACAGGTAAGCATCGTCGTATGCACATGAGAAGGCAGCGGTGGCCATCCTCATGCTTGGGTAAGCTTTGCAGCTATTAGCATAGTTTTCGCAGCTGCGGTCCGTGTAAAATCGCTGCTGCGGTCGCATTATCATCCATCTGTGAATCAGGCCCATTATCCAAAGTATGTATCTTGTGTGTATAATGTAAAATGGGTTGCATTATTATTATTATTATTACATTACAGAGGTTCTGTACCGAGGGGTAATTTGGATATCGGAATATTCCGTTTTGTACCCAGGGGCAGGTTACATATAAAATCAGAGGGCCTAAGTCACTGTCAGTGATGTGGGTGGTAACTGGGCAGCGACCATGTGATCGCACGGAACTCTTCTGTATGCGGGAGCATCATGAGGTGTCGTGGGCGTGTAAGCCGACTTCTGTGCTCGCTCGCAGCGTACGGATGTAGGTGGGACGTCTGTTTCAGCCGGATTGTTGTACCCAGCCTGGGCCTGGTGTAAGTTCAGACATAAGAGCAGCAGGGCGGATAGGCTTCAACAGTCATGCACACGGGTGTAGTATGTAATACCGCCAGCCGCATGGTTCAAATCCTGACAGCGGAAGCCCGGCAGGAGTGAAAATCCCGATCGTTAATAAGGCAAGTATAACTAACAATATATTCCCCCTAACCCTCTCTTAGTGGTGCCTAACCCTAACCTCCCCTCCAAGTGCCTAAATATAACCCCCCCGTCCGCAGCCTAAACCTAAGTGTCTAACCCTAACCTCCCCCCCGGGGGTACCTAACCATAACCCCCCTTCCCTAGCCTAAACCTAACCCTTCCGGGTGGGGGGTGCCTAACCCTAAGTCCCCCCGGGAGCCCTCAAGCCTAACTCCCCCTAGCCCCGATGCCATGGCTGTCCACTGCCGGCACCCGGCTTACCTTCGTTCGGTATGCCGGGCGACGGTCTCCCGGCGTAGGTCTAATGACAGGTGTCAGTACCTTGCCAAGATTTGACAGTCGGGAAGTCGGCAGTCGGCATTTAGACCGTCGGCTTCCATGACTACATCCCCATGCATACAGATGTATACAGGCGGAATCTCACATTACCATAATGCAACTCTGAAAAAGCCACAGAGTATTTAAGCTTTCGGAAATTGGCAACTTACAATAAATAAAATGGATACACGGAGTGGAAAGGAAATTTGCTCATTCCTTCCACAATTTTACATCTATAATATGTTTTACCAGAAGCAACTTTTTTTTTTTTACGCTATTTGAACGTTTCCTGATGTCGGGTGTTAATGACGGACATATCACATAAGTGAGGGCTCAGCTGATGCATAGTGACAGCTCTCTGCGACAGACAGAGCGTCTTCTGTTTTGTTCCTCCCTGCCGAGGGATGTTCCCAAGCTCTGCTGTACTTGTGTGTTGTAGGAATCCGCCTGTGTGAAAGTCCTGGCTGCCATGAGTATGTGGGATTTGTACGCGGACAAAGGAACCAGTGACCTGGAGAAGTTTCAGAAGGCGCATCGTCACATCAGCGAGAAGCTCTTCACCGACTTTGTGAGTGCTCTTCCTTTCGTGTTGGTTACTTCTAATGGTCCGATAAATGACTGTACAGAGTGCGCTTCGTTGCCTTATACACAGCTATTTGTGGGCTGTACCAGTATTCCTGGGAATGCAGCCGGACACTGGTTCCTAGGGAATAATGATTGTGCGCATTGTCCCCAAGTTCAGCATCCAATCTGTGCAGAACACAAGTGCACTTTAATGACTTGTGAGCAGCGACCTTCAAACCCAGTGTACTTACATACCCATGTGTGATTTATTGCTGATCATTCTGCCTGTTTATATTCCAGTATGTTTAGATGATCTGGGTGTGCACAAAAAGGCTGATTAAACAGTCATACAATTCACATAAATCTCTGATAGTAATAAAAGAGGCGAAGCTTTAAATGGAAAAATTGGGAATAGTTCTGAAAAAGTGCACAGGCAACTGCACGTAAAAGACCGTATACCCCTAGCAGTCCGCCAACAGAATGAGAGCAAACATCTAATTAGATGCTAGCCTATGGCGTTACGTTAGTGTTTTCATATATCGTTTGTGAAACCTCTTAAATACAGCATTGGTACTCCCATAGCTGAGATATACAATTGCAGTCTATAGTCGATGTTTTATTATATCGGCCATACCAGCAGTTTGCCAGCTTCCACCCAAGTTAAATTATATCGCCATCTTTTGGGAATTGTTTTTTTTATCTAACTTAAGTTGGTCCAGACGGTAATTTTTTTTATTTTAAAAACCAGTAGCAACACTGCTGCAATTTGTCTGGTCACCTACCGAAAAATAATATCCCTGGTCTTTTAAGGGGTTAAACAAGGAGGTGGTTTGTCCATTTCTAACACTGTGAAGAAGTGGCAGCTGTTTTCCTGTTATACAACATGTTGGAGTGAAGGGGCGCTGCAGGATTAGTCAGCGATTTTGCTAACTGCACCACAAGTGTTGCAGCAAAACCACCATTAATCCCAGGTGTTGATGTTGTCTAAAGGGACCAGCCATTGTGTAACATAAAAGTTTATTTTCTCCCGACAGAAAGAGCGGACCGACAAGTTGGTCATCTCCCCTCTGAACCAGCTCCTCACAATGTTTGCCGGCCCCCACAAGCTGGTACAGAAACGGTTCGACAAGCTGCTGGACTTTCACAACTGCACCGAGCGAGCGGAAAAGTTGAAGGACAAAAGGACGCTGGACGAGCTTCAGTCTGCCAGGAACAACTACGAAGCTCTCAACGCACAACTTCTTGATGAGTTGCCGAAGTTCCACAACTACGCCAAAGAGCTGTTTGCGTGCTGCGTGCATGGCTACGCCAACGCCCATTGTGACTTTGTGAAGCTGGCATTGGACGAACTGAAACCTCTTCTAGCTGTAAGTCCAATTCACTTCTAGTTGCCTCATAGTTTTGCAGTCAAATGACATTGGAAGCTGCTTTGTACGAGCTACTAGTAAGATTTATAAATATTCCAGTGTAAAACCTTGATTGGTCCATGCATGCCCCTAATATTTTGCTTACTTCCGACTGCGAGCATTTTTAAATATTTTTTTTTGTTATTCATGTCGCCATCATAACTAAGGGGTCTATTTACTAAGCCGTGGATGCAGATAAAGTACCAACCAATCAGCTCCTGTCATATTTTAAACACAGCCTGTGACATGGCAGTTAGGAGCTGATTGGCTGGTACTTTTTGCAGAGTTATAAATGAGCCCTTGTATGTCATTATAAATGCAAAGAGGTTTCTGTTTACACTGAACGGATTTCTCAGCAATACAGGTGACATCGTCGTTTAGTTAATAATAAACAGAATTATTCCAAGTTAGATACGTGACCAGTGGTAAAGTCATCCGTGTATCATAAAGGGATTTCCAAACAGGCCTCACTTTCCTGCCCGTAGGATGTAACAGAATTGAGTTGTTCTCTGGGACGGACATGTTGCATCTTTATTAGGTTGGCCTACAACCTTTGTCCTATAATAGCGTCAGAGTGAAGTGTTATCTTCCGGTAGGTAAATAGGATTACAACATTCATTAACAGTTTAGTGATCACCTTTCTTCAAGTATGACGTTTATTTTTATAATACACGATGTGTGTTTAAACTCTAGTAAATAATACTTCTATAAATGGGTGTCATTTATATTGTGAGGAATAATATTTGTTTTTGTTCCCAGCTGTTAGGGATTGGGGGGCGAGAGGGGAACCTCATTGCCTTGTTCCAAGAAGAGCACAGCAAGGTCCTGCAGCAGCTCCAGGTCTTCACTTTCTTCCCAGAGAACCCTCCACTGCCCGTAAAGAAGCCTTTCGAGAGGAAAACTGTCGAACGCCAGTCTGCTAGAAAGACCGTTCCGAGCCCTGTGAGTGATGCGTGGCTGACGCTTGGGAACCACATATCAGTTGTCGAGGTTCCCTCCATGTTGTATCCTGTTTATTAGGTGGTTCCATCCCCTAACTGCGTCCCTTCCTCTTCACAGGCCAAACACATAGTGCAGCTGGATGAGCATCGAGCACTATTGCTGGCCAGGTACCCACCAGAGAAGCTGCACCAGGCAGATCGCAACTTCAATGCAGCGCAGGACTTGGATGTCTCTGTCCTGGAGGGAGATCTGGTTGCTGTAATTAAACAGCAGGACCCAATGGGCAGTCAGAACCGGTGGCTGGTGGACAATGGAGGTGAGAGATGCTCCTTTGTCCTTGTCTGTGTTCATGACGCTGTATTGAAAAAATGGGGCTAGCGGAAAGGGTCGTCTTGTGTTTTTTTTATTAATATACAGACGATAATACAGCAAATGTGTATAGCAGGGAGTCCTAATAGTGGTGAAAGAAACTGTGACCCCATTTGTTCAAGTTTAACAATTTGATACTACTAATGGACGTAATGGACAGAATTCAATTAGGTGCGATTATCTCGCACTAACACGCGAGGGGTCGAGTTGCCGCTGCGACGGCGTGCAAATCCAGGCAGCAGCGTCTGAACTCGCACCCCCCTCTCGTGCCTTGGACTCGCATCGGTCTCTCAGATTTTTGCTGGCGGCCCTATGGGACTGTGAACAAAAATGTGCGCGTCCGAAAATCCCCACCAGAGACTTCCTGTACATTTTGCAATGGTGCCTGCAACAAGTAACAGCTAAACAGCCCATTACAGCACCAGTATTGTTGTTTCCTTTGCAGATAACGCCTTCAGCTGTGTGCAAGGCCCTATGTGTGATGAAGGGGTTGGGTTGAGTTCGAGTGCTGGTAGAATTTCTTGTTTCCTTATTGGGCCTTTGATTACAGAGGAGGAGAATGGAAGTGGGAGGAGAAGTTGAGCAGTAAACACAAAGTTTTAATTTAAAACAAGTCATTTGTTAAGCGTCACCTTGTTTGGTAGCTTCTGGTAGAATGTATATTGGAGGACAAAAGCATTTTAGGGATTGTTATTACCCTGTCCCAGTGTAGATAGCAGCTAGCTGGAACTTGGAAGGCTTAAAAGCGCGTATCCACTAGACGATTTGAACGATAACGATATCGTTATCATTCATCGTCTGCAATATCGCTCAGTGTGTATGCCATCAACGACCAGCAATGCATGCTCCCGCTGGTCGTTGACGACATCTTTCATCGCCCGTACTTGCAGGGCAACCTGACGATATCCTCAGGTTCTGCAAGTACAAGGATGAGGTGGGTGGCGTCACTGAACTATATCGTTAACGACATTGAGCCCGCCACTACAAGGCAAACACTAGACGATATCGCTCATGGAGCATATCGTCTAGTGGATACGCGCCTTTACTGAGGTAACTGGAGAATGGTCGGGAGGCTTGTATTTTTTGTGATGTTAAGTTGTGTACAATAAAGCTTTTGAATAAAATGTGTACAATAAAGCTGTGAATAAGATGTGTACAATATAGCTTTGAATAAGATGTGTACAATATAGCTTTGGAGTCCTGATCCCTCTATCAGGACATACTATGTAGATTGTATCGGGTTGGCCAACTTGGTACGTTACTTCTGATGGACCGGTGCACATGAGACACCGGTTGCGGCAGTAACAAGTTGTTAATTTGGTGTTGGTAAATACCTAACTAAGCCACAGTTAATAACTGCACATTCTGAGTCATCTGCTTTCTTCCCTCCACAGTGACAAAGGGATTTGTTTACAGCTCATTCTTGAAACCATATAACCCTCGGCGTAGTCACTCAGATGCATCGATTGGCAGCCACTCTTCCAACGAGTCTGGGTACGGAGGCTCATCTCCCAACTTTTCCAGGCAGAACAGCAACAGCACTTTATCCATTAACCCCAGCAACGCCTCTGTGACATTCACCTCTGCTAAATCTGCCACGGACTCCGCTGTGCCTGGTAGCAGTCCTATGGACTCCTATGCCCCAACCAAGGCCGGTGCTGCCGACTTGGCCTCCAAAAAGGGCAGCGAAACAGACTCCGCTGTAAATCCTAGACTGATGGAAAAGGAACAAGGCTACTCGAGAGAGAACACAATCACTAAAGACTTTTCCCAAAAGAACGACCCTAAACGAAGGGGCAGCCAGCCCGAAAACGGGAGTAACTCAACATTGCAAAACAACGGAGACAAAGGGCATTTATCGGCTAACCGCAAAGCATATAGGAGGAAAGTTCCTTCACCGATGGGCAGTGACTTGGAGATGGATGGTGCTGAACTGGAGGGGAATCAGGTAAGGCTGATCTCGCTTTATTTTATTTATATACTGATTTATGTCCTGGAGAATTATCTAAGATTCACAATTACATTTCACAGTACTGGTCGCTACCACTGCAGGCATAGGGCGTGACGTATCAAACGTAAAATGCGCTTTATCGTAATACATAACATATGGGTACCCATATGCAGTGGCGGCTCTAGTCCAAAATTCAAATAGGGGAGCCACACCAACTGCCTGTGAGTTCCGGCCGGTGATGTTTGGGGTGGCAGTTGGTGTGGCTCTCCTGTCTGAATTTTGGACTGCACAGCAGCCCCACCTCTGGAGCCACCCCTGCCCAGATGTATTAGAAATATATCTGTTGCGTTCCCATTGCACAGAAGTCTCCATAGGATTCTATGGGGTTGCAATGTGTCGGTATGGAGCAAAGTCTCCCAAGCAGGATCGCTCTCCGTTTCTTATGGCTTGCGCAATCGCATTTGGACCCCCAAGTGTCTGTAGTGCCATACAAGGATATATATTACATTGATACACAACCAGTAGTTGCTATATTATAGTAATATAGAATTGATGGTTATGTACTATGAGAGTTTAGCAGATTGTGATGTTAGAATTGTCAGGGTCACCTGGACAGACCATGTAATTGCTAGTTCTGTCAATCGCTAAAGGTGTAACTGCTTACACCCAGGACCCAGGGTAATGCTCAGCTCTGGCTCGCAGTTATCAGGCACAAATGTCTTCACGCGCAAATCCTCCATGTTAGTAACGGCAGCTGGAGATGATACCAGCAACAATATAGGATTATTTGTGCGTATTGCTGGCATTGCGTTTTGCTATTGGGCTTTTTTCCTAATATCAGCTGCTGTATTGTACATCATTTTGTATGGAATGTTTTTAGCAAGAATATTTAAAACCTTACAACGATTGATCCGTTATTCAATCCTTTTTATTGCATTGTATCGTTTTAGGTGTATTTCGCTATATACGCTTTCAAAGCTCGCTCTCCAAATGAGCTGTCGGTCACAGCCAATCAGAGACTGAAGATCCTGGAGTTCCGCGATATGAACGGGAACAATGAGTGGTGGTTGGCTGAAGTGGAAGGCAGGCAGGGGTACGTCCCCTCCAACTACATCCGCAAAACCGAATACACGTGAGATCGTGCCTCCTGAGCGGCGGCCATCGCCACCTCCAACGCGGACATGTTGTGCCTTTTTCCAAGTTGATTTTTCATTTTGTTGCTGCTGAACTCACTGAGAACTGTTTACAGATTATGTGGTTTTCTACAGTAGGACTTGGAATCGCCTAATGGGTTCCTAGTGAGAGACTTGCGAGTATTCCTGCAGCATTTGGCTGGTGCTTTATTCCAACACAAGGTTTAAATAAGTAAATCCGTTACGCTAATAAGGAGATCGATGAATTAGGAGAGTGGGCACCCTGTAACTATCCATCTTTATGTGCTTTAGGCTGGCAGGACATTGTGAGATTTGTAGTTCCACAACTGCTAGAGAGACAGGTTGCTAATACGGATGGAGGGCATTCTTAGATTTATTTTTTATTTTTATTACATTAAAATATAAATTTAACACAGCCAACTATAGCGACCTCAGAACAAATATTCACGGGTAGGTGCTGTGATTGAGTTTTTAGTCCTAATTAAATTGCAATAACATGTAACTGGCTATTGCGTTACATTCAAAAATATTGCAAATTATAAGCTCAGTAGTTGGGTTTTTCCTGTTGTAATAAAACCAGAAAAGGGTTAAAATACTATACGTTATAGGAGTGGGGATATAAAGGAAGCCATAAAGCAAAGGTGTAATTGCTCCATTGTGAAATTGCATTATTTTATTATAGTCGTTCCCTTTTTGTGATATTTGCATAACCCTCTGTGCTGTGCTCTGATTGGTTCTTGGGTCCTCACCCTCCACAACATTCTCCTCCCTCTGCCGTCAAATGACCATTGAAAGCTGCGTATCGCAGCCATATTTGTTTGCCCTCCATAGAGGTATTGTAAAGGAGATAATTATTTGTTGGATGGCTAATAAAAATGTAAAATAAAGAAAAAAAAATTGCAATAGAACTGCTAACTTAATAATGCTCTTTCGCGTGGGGATAAAAGTCTTTGCTTTATGTTTCCCATTAAAAATACTTTTCAGGTAGTATGAACTACTATATACATTATTTACACCTTTTTCCTGTGTGAGGTGCAGTATTACTATTTTCTGTGGACGCTTCTCAGATTTGAAAGGGTTTCCTTAAATAGCTATATTAAAGTTTCTGCAGTAGGCCACATTTAGGATTACAATGCTCTAGCTTAGACTTGCCCAAACCTTAGAGGTTAAATAGTCAACCTTGCCTATCTAGATATAAAAATATTGGTGATCAATAGGAAACCGAATCGGCATGTCTACAGACACGAAATCTCCGAATCCTCTCTTCCGTTACCCCGTTTTATGTCCAGCACCCATGTTGCATCACAAGGGGGTCAAACAAGAGACGTTTGTAAAATATACAATTTCCTATGAAATGAATCATTATATACATTATATACTATGTGTATCAGACAGATGAGCAGCTTGTAGTAAGTAAGACAAGTGGATTTGACTACTGAAAGGGGTGTAATATCTGGGCGGTATTCTTCTGTTTAAATTCACTGATGTAGTTTTATTTTTTATGTATTTGTGTTTTTAAAAACTTAGCCTTTGCACATTTTCAAATAGGCACCTTTTTAGAGAGCGCAAGCTCTTATATTGATTTAGTTTTCTGTTTAGAACAAAAGTTGTATGATACATTTTGTGTGTTTTTTTATACAGTGGAGTTTTTTCTTGTGAATAGAGAGAGAGGGGTAACCGGGATTCCTGCTCATTTCTACAGGCTGCGGTTCTGAAATTGTGCAGTGCTATAAAATGGAACCAATAAACCTCAGATACAATTATTGCTCTGTTTGTTTCCATTTGTACCTACTTCCTGTCCAGTTAATACATCACCTCTGACTAACCTGTATAGTGGCGGAAGATGGCTGTTTATGTGCTGAGTGTATGTTATGTAAGGGATCTTGTTATAGGACCACTGAATCACACAATGCAGGTTGTCTCATACAGTATAAGAGAGATTATTAGAACTGTAGTTACTGTTGTGGGGGGGAATGATTTTGATGCACAGCAGACTTCCTGCCAGCAATTCCCTTTTGGATGCACAGCAAAAAGGAGAGTTATGGTAAAACTTTCCCTTGTTAACTCTTTCTTCAAGTCCATAGGGTACACAGGAAGACAATGGGGTGTAAGTGGTAATTGGAGGACCGGACACCAACAGCAAAGCTTTGTTATATCCCAGGATGCTCCTGTCCTTCCCCCTATACCCCGCCCACAGCCTGAAGGCAACTCAGTTTTGTTAACAAGCCCAGGGCAGGAGCAGGGTAGGAGAGAAGGAAGACTAGTACACTGAAGAATCACACACTCACACAGAGAAGGAAATAAGTGACCAAGAAAAGAAACCCCTAGAAGCCAGGTGCGTCAGGGCGGGTGCCCTGTGGACCCTATGGACTTCGAAGAAAGAGAGTTAACAAGGGTAAGTATTACCATAACTCTTCTTTCCTTTTTCAGGGTCCATAGTCCTCCACCGGGAGACAATGGGGATGTCCCAAAGCAGTTGTTCAAGGGCGGGGATGCTCCTGAGCTGAGAGGAGAACCCGGCGCCCGAAGGAAGCATTCTGAGAGGCAAATGTATAAAAGACATAGAACCTAAGAAAGGTGTGGAAATAAGACCACGTGGCCGCTTTGCATAGTTGTTTGGCAGACGTGCCACGGCAGGCTGCAAACGAGGGACCCACAGAGCGAGTAGAATGAGCAGATACTGTAGCCGGCACAGGAAGGCCAGTCTACGTGTAAGCCTGTGAGATGGTCATGCAAAGCCATCTGGCCAGAGTTTTTGTTAGCTGGCCATCCCTTCTTGTGGAATCCATCTAAGAGAGAGTCAGATTTCTTAATGGAACTAGTACGGTCCACGTAGTTCTTCAGAGAACGGACCACATCCAAAGAGGCCTCACCTGCCGAGAGGTCTGGTGATTGAAAGGCCGGAACCACAATTTCCTCATTAAGGTGGAAATGAGAGACCACCTTTGGAAGGAAGCCAGGGCGTGTTTGAAGAACAGCCCTGTCCGGATGAAATATCAGAAATGGGTAGCTACAGGAGAGCGCACCCAAATTCGATACCCTACGGACAGATGTTATAGCCAGAAGAAAAAGTCTTCGCTGTGAGCCATTTGATGTTTACTAAATCCAGGGGTTCAAATGGAGGTTCCTGAAGTGCGTGGAGAACCACTGACAAATCCCACTGAGCCACAGGAGGGACAAAACAAGAGATATGGTAAGAACTTACCTTTGTTATCTCTGTTTCTACGAAGTCCATAGGGTCCACAGGGTTGACCTTGGGGTATAGCTTGGATCTGGATCCACGGGCACCATAAAGTTAAAGCTTTAGCTCCCAGGATGCACTTGGGTCCTCCTCTATACCCCACCCCCGAGCCACAGGCACCTCAGTTGGTAAGTAGCCTAGGCTGAAGGAGGATACTAAACAGAGAGAAGGAAGACTGGAACACACAAGAAACCATACTCACCGAAATGGGAGACGGAAACACCGGTGACCAATACCACAGCCCATTTGAAGCCAGGTGCGTCAGGGCGGACTTCGTAGAAACAGAGATAACAAAGGTTCTTACCATATCTCTTGTTTTCTACTTCAGGGTCCATAGGGGGTCCACAGGGTTGATCTTGGGGATGTCCCAAAGCAGTTCAACTAAGGGCGGGGATGCTCCTGAGCAGAAAGGAGAATCCTGCGCCCGAAGGATGCATCCTGAGAGGCAAAGGTGTCAAACGCATAAAACCTCAAAAATGTCTGAATTGAAGACCAAGTGGCCGCCTTACACAGATGAACAGCGGAGGCACCACGTCTAGCAGCCCAAGAAGGGCCTACAGACCGAGTGGAATGAGCCTTAACCGAGGCTGAAACAGGCAAAGGTTCCTGTATATAAGCCTCCCCAATAACAGAACAAAGCCAACGGGCTAAAGTTTGTTTGTTGGCAGGCCAACCCCTCTTATGGAAACCAAAGAGGATGAACAATGAATCGGACTTCCTAACAGTCTGTTCAACATAAATTCTGAGAGCCCGGACCACGTCCGGCGAAGCCTCGCCAGCCGTAAGACCCGGAGCCTGAAAAGCCGGTACCACAAGTTCCTGATTTATGTGGAACTTAGAAACCACTTTAGGCAAAAACTCAGGACGGGTGTGAAGCACAGCCCTGTCCTGATGAAAAATCAGGAAGGGGGGGCTACAGGAAAGTGCCTCCAACTCGGATACCCTCCTGGCCGAAGCAAGAGCCAGGAGAAACACAGTCTTAAGTGTTAACCACTTGAGGTCAACCGACTCAAGAGGCTCAAAAGAAGGTCCCTGCAGGACCCGAAGAATCACCGCCAAGTCCCACGGAGCCACTGGAGGCACAAAGGGAGGCTGGATCCTCAGCACACCTTGGAACAAGGTGTGAACGTCAGGCAGTGAGGCAATCCTTCATTGGAACCACACTGACAAGGCCGATACATGAACTTTTAGGGAAGCAAGCCGTAAGCCCAGGTCAAGACCTGACTGCAAAAATGCCAAGATCCTAGAAACGCTGAACACCTGAGGGTCATAGCTTTTAGACTCGCACCATTGATAGTAAGTGTGCCACACTCTGTGGTAAATCCGTGCAGAGGCAGGTTTACATGCCCTAAGCATGGTACTGTTGACAGAGCTTGAAAAGCCCCGGGACCTTAAGACGGCTGTCTCAAGAGCCATGCCGTCAAAGACAGTCGACCCAGATCCGGGTAAAGGCAGGGACCCTGAGACAGCAGATCCCGACGAAGCAGAAGGTACGGAGCGTCTACAGACAGGCCCCTGAGATCGGAGTACCAAGGACGTGCGGGCCACGCTGGAGCCACCAGCAGAAACATGCCTCCGTCCCGTTTGATCTTTCTGAGCACCCGAGGGAGCAGGGAGATTGGAGGAAACAGATACACTAGGTGAAACGACCATTTCACTGACAACGCATCCACTAGGCTTGCGCCCGCGTCCCTTGTCCTTGAGCCGTATATGGGCAACTTGTAATTGTGACGAGAGGCCATCAGGTCCAATTCCGGCAGTCCCCACTTGTCCACGAGAAGTTGAAACACCTCTGGTTGAAGCAACAATTCCCTGGGATGCACGTCGTGACGGCTGAGGAAGTCTGCCTCCCAATTGAGGACTCCCGGGATGAAGACTGCCGATATTGCTGGAAGGTGGCACTCCGCCCAAGTCAGGATTTGGGACACTTCCGACATCGCAGCTCAACTGCGAGTTCCTCCCTGGTGATTTATGTATGCCACCGTGGTGGCGTTTTCTGAGCGCACCTGAACTGCTCTTCCGAGAACGGTGCCTGACGCCAGAAAAGCACGGTACACTGCCCGTAGCTCTAGAATGTTTATGGGAAGGACGGCCTCCTCTGCCGACCAACGGCCCTGAAGAGACAACGAGGTGGTCACTGCCCCTCAACCCCGGAGACTGGCATCTGTCGTGAGCAGAACCCAGTCCGGAATCCAAAAGGGGCGACCCTGGCTGAGATGAGCTGACTGCAGCCACCACGCCAAGGACCGGCGCACTTCCGGGGACAATACCAGCATCTGGGATCGGATCCGGCGGGACAACCTGTTCCATTCCACAAGAATCTGCCCCTGCGGGGGTCTGGAATGGAACTGGGCGAACTCCACCATGTCGAATGCCGACACCATGGACCCCAGGACTCATTGCCGAATGTATTGACACCCTGCCACTGCTTAGGCAACCGTGTATCCTCAGTTGTAGGGAGGATACCTTTTCCAGAGTCAAGAAAATCCTTTGTTGACTGGATTCCAGAAGTGCTCCCACATGGACCATCCGTTGAGATGGGACCAGAGACGACTTCTTCCAATTTATTAATCACCCATGTGCTTGAAGACAAGCAATTGTCAGGTGTAGATGATGAAGAAGCACCTCTGGGGAACTCTCCAGCAGCAGCAGATCGTCCAGGTACGGCAGCAGCCGTATACCCTGACCCCGAAGGTGGGCAGACATGACTGCCATCACCTTGGTGAAAACCCTCGGAGCCGTGGAAAGAACGAAAGGCAACGCCCGAAATTGGTAGTGATGGTTTAGGATAGCAAACCTCAGGTACCACTGATGTGCCGGTGCCACGGGCACATGGAGATAGGCGTCCTGGATATCGAGGGAGACCATGAAGTCCCCTGGTTCCATCGCCAGGATGATGGACCGCAATGTTTCCATCCTGAACCTGGGAACTCTGAGGTACTTGTTCAGAGACCTTAAATTCAGAATAGGGCGATGAGACCCATTGGGTCTCTGCACCAGAAACAGAGATGCGAAACTTTGGACTCGTCCAGCGAAGGACTCGTGCAAAAAAATTGGTGGGGCGGCCTGCACCGAAACGACAGGGCGTACCCCTGAGAGACTACTTCTCGAACCCTAGCATCCGTGGTGGTACTGAACCAACACTGGGCGAATCTGAGAAGTCGGCCTCCCACTCTGGGGTCCCCCAGGGAGAGTCCCGTCCCGTCAGGCAGCAGGTTTATCCTCCTGTTTGGAAGAGGGACGCCAAGCATTCCATATGCTTCTTGGGTTTGGATGAGGCTTTGGTCGCTGAATGTCTCGGGAAGGACTGGCCCTTGGCCTTACCCTGAACCCGAAAGGACCGAAGGCAGTGCTCCTCACCGTAGCCGGCGCAGAAGCCGAAAGGAGGAAAGCCGACTTGGACTTAGCCAAGGCATCCACTATTTTGTCCAAATCCGGACCAAATAGCAAATCTCCTTTAAAGGGGAGAGCCTCCAGACCCTTTTTAGAGTCCGCATCAGCCCTCCAGGACCGCAGCCACAAGGATCTCCGAGCAGACACAGCCACAGCCGAAACTCTAGAGGTTAACATGCTTGCGTCCAATGACGCTTCCCCAATATAGGAAGCGGCATCCCTCATTTGTGCCACTAATGCTCTCTGAACATCCGGAACATCGTCCGTAAGAGAATCCTCCAAGGCATTGGCCCAGTTCTCAATGGCTTTAGCCACCCAGGAAATGGCCATGGACTGGCGCGCCACCGCTCCGGAGAGCGAGTAAATGGACTTCAAACAAATCTCCACTTTCCTGTCCATTGGATCCTTTAAAGAGGAAATAGACAGCAATGGTAGCGTAGCGGTTTTAACCAAGCGAGTGACATGTGAATCCACCGCCGGTGGAGTCTCCCATTTCCTGCAATGATCCTCAGGAAAGGGATAATGAGAAGCCAACCTTTTTCTGCGGTTGGAATCTTTTGCTGGGTAATTGCCAGGCCGCCGCCAACAGATCGGAAAGAGGGAACACATTAGAAG
Organism: Taudactylus pleione; assembly: GCA_031769625.1. NCBI lineage: Eukaryota > Metazoa > Chordata > Amphibia > Anura > Myobatrachidae > Taudactylus > Taudactylus pleione. Next base: position 919,282 of record JAUIMM010000033.1, on the reverse strand, counting down.
TAACCTTTGCTTTCTTGAAGTCAGGAAACTTCGACTTGGGGACCGGTGCCTCCTCTTCTATATTGAGAATAGCCCGCACTGCCCTAACTAATGCTGGAACATTAATGGAGGACCTAGGCTCAACCTCCTGTCCCACAGCACCCAAATCAGAATCCTCATGGACCTCTCCATCATCTGAAGAGGGATCCGATTCTGATACCTGCGCAGTGAGTAAACTCACAACAGGCCGCTAGGTCGCCTTCTGTGGCACATCACCCTGCAAAAATGACTGAAAAGCCGAGGATGAGGCCGCCAAACTCTGTACCGAGTTGGAGAGAACATCCACCCAAGGCGGAGGAGCCGACTGAGGAAAGCTCTGAAAAGGCACTACAGACTGTTGTGATACAGGGGGAGGCTGGACATACACAGGCAGCCCCGAATACTGTCTCAGTCTGGGCCCCGGAGGGAGACCGCAATACCTGCAGAATATCCGGGGAATGGGAGATAGAGTGCTGGGACAATGCCCCAGAAGGGGTCACTGTAGGGATCGACATCTGCAATAGATGTCAGCACTTGTGAAAACATTGCCCAAGGGGGGTCCTGCTGCATAGAGGGGCCTGGTGCCAGCTGGCACTGCCCGCAAAGACCATCCTGAAATAAATCCCCCCCATTAACACCAGCAGAACAGCGTCTGCAGGAAAGCAACACAGGAGCCCCGGAGTGCTCAGTCTCCTCATCAGACATGATACAGTAATTATGCAATAAATACTTATCAGCAGAGGACATACGGTGTTAACACCCCCGCACTCACCAGCATGCAACACAAACAGGCCCAAAAATATGGTACTGTGTAGCACACAACAGTATGTGACTAACCTCACAAATACATGATTTATAAAAGTGAGGTTAATAGAAAACGCCCCTCCCCCACACACCTTCGGGCTGTAGGAGAAGCAAAGGGATAGATATAAGCTGACAGCAATTAGAGAATAAGTACAGACAGCAGCACTAGCAAAGTCACATACAATGCAGGAAGATTGTACTTACTGCACCAATCGCTACCCTCAACCACCCAGATTCAGTGTCTGGGGGGAGTTAAAGCGCTGTGTACACTGTCCTTTAGGTAGGGGAGAGGTACACAGGGGGACCTGACCATGCACCTGCCTGAGAGCCTGCGTTATAGCCGGAGAGCTCTGAGGAGGAGTGGCCAGCAGAGGAGCAGCTCAGCGACGCCAGTACACATGAGAAAAGGCTCACTGAGCTGAGGGGAGGAGCCGCTAAACCAGGGAAGGCTGCCTCCCCTGGCTAGTATTTAACCCCAGGGACGCCGGTTCCCCTCCGGAACTTATACCCTGGTGGTCCAGCGGAGCGCGGGGTATGCCTGCATGAGGGGGAGCCCGCCGCCACTACTAGCGCCGCCGGTCTATCCCCAGAGACTGGCGACAACTGACTGCGTTTATCCCCGCAAGCGTGGCGCTAAGAGCGCTGCTCGCGGCTTACCTATTCCCCGTAGAGTCCGGCAGCAGTCAGAGGGAGGTCCCGGAGCCATGCTAGGACTAACTCCGGGGTCCCGCTGCGATCGCCAGATCAGTACTGGCGTCGCAGCGCCAGCGGGGTGTTGGAGCGGCAGCGTGGACGTCCAGAAGGACAGTCCTATGCTGCCGCTATAAGTGTAAAACCAGAGAAAAAATAAAAAACTTTTCTTCTGTAAAAATAAAGCTTAGGGGCTGCTCCTGCAGCCCCACTGCACAGTGCAACCGACTTCGGCCGGCACCAAACTGAAACTGAGGTGCCTGTGGCTCGGGGGCAGGGTATAGAGGAGGACCCAAGTGCATCCTGGGAGCTAAAGCTTTAACTGTATGGTGCCCGTGGATCCAGATCCAAGCTATACCCCAAGGTCAACCCTGTGGACCCTCTATGGACCCTGAAGTAGAAAGGGAGGTTATATACGGAGAACACCCTGCAGGAAGGTGTGAACATCCGGCAGAGGAGCAATTCTGCGCTGGAACCAGATGGACAGAGCAGAGACGTGCACTTTCAGAGAGGCTAAGCGGAGTCCGAGATCCAATCCAGCTTGAAGAAAGGCAAGGATTCGAGAAACCCTAAAAACCTGGGGGTCATAGTTTCTGGTAGCACACCACTGGAAATATGTATGCCACACCCGGTGATAAATCCCGGCAGAGGCCAGTTTCTGCGCTTTGAGCATGGTCTGGACCACAGAGCTAGAAAATCCCTTAGACCTTAGGAGGGATGTCTCAAGAGCCAAGCCGTTAAAGACAGACGGGCCAGGTCCGGATGTAGACAGGGATCCTGAGACAACAGGTCTGGTCATAGAGGAAGTTGGAGAGGAGTGTCTATGGAGAGACTATGAAGGTCGTAGTACCTATGGCGTCTGGGCCAAGTCAGAGCTACCAACAGGACCGTGCCCCCTTCTTGCTTGAACTTCCAAAGAACCTGAGGAAGAAGGGAGACTGGAGGAAAGAGGTACACCAAATGGAATGTCCATCTCACAGATACGGCATCCACAAAGGCTTCGTCGGGGTCCCTTGTCCTGGTCCCGTACACCGGAAGCTTTTGGTTGTGTCGTGAGGCCATGAGAACCATGACCGGTAGACCCATTTATCACCAGGAGCTGAAAGACTTATGGATGTAGAGATCACTCCCCTGCATGTACGGCTGAGGAAATCCACTTCCCATTTGAGAATCCCCAGGATGAACACTGCGGAGATGGCTGGGAGAATGCGTTCGGCCCATGTGAGAATGCGGGGCCCTTCTGCCATCGCTGACCGACTTCGAGTGCTTCCTTGGTGATTGAGGTAGGCCACTGCCATGGTGTTGTTTCGGACTGTACTTGTACTGACCTGCCCTAAAGAATATCCTGAGCCAGAGTGAGAGCTTTGTAGATGGTTCGGAGTTGCAGGATGTTGATTGGTAAGATCGCCTCGGCTGGAGTCCAGCGTCTTTGGAGTGCTGGCCGGTCACTGCGCCCCACCCTCGGAGGCTTGCGTCCATGGTGAGGAGTGCCCAGTACGGGGTCCAAACGGGATGACCCTTGTTTAAGTGGGAGGGCTGTAGCCACCAGGCTAGGGACAGACGAACCTCCGGACAGAGGCCCCATCGTCTGGGATCTGAGCAGATGGGTCAGCCCATTCCACCTCGAGAGGATCAGGTGTTGTAGGGGCCTGGAGTGGAACTGAGCAAACTCCACCAGGTCGAAGGTGGACACGATGGATCCCAAGGTCTGCATTGCAGAGTGAATTGACACTCGGCGACTGTGGAGTAACCTTCACACTCGGTGCTGTAGTGCTGAGATTTTGTCTGCTGTTAGGAAGATTCTCTGAGCCCAGGAAGGCTCCCAGATGTACCATTCTTTGCTGCCAAGATAGTCACAATCTTGTCCAATTCTGGGCCAAACAGAATCTCCCCGGAGTAAGGCAGAGACTCTGAAGCTTTTAAGAGTCCGAGTCTGCCTTCCATGAGCGAAGCCAAGCGATACGGCGGGCTACCACGGAATTAGCAGATGCCTTGGAAGCTAGGAGACCAGAATCCAACATTGCTTCTCCTAAATAGGAGGCTGCATCCCTAATGTGACAGATGTAGGACAGCTGTTCCCTTGAAGCATCAGAGGGAAATTTATCTACTAGGGCAGTGGTTCTCAAACTCGATCCTCAGGACCCCACACAGTTCACGTTTTGCAGGTCACCCAGCAGGTGCACAGGTGTAATTATTACTCAATGACACATTTTAAAAGGTCCACAGGTGGAGCTAATTATTTCACTTGATTCAGTGTGGAGATATGGAAAACATGCACTGTTTGGGGTCCTGAGGACCGAGTTTGAGAACCTGTGTACTAGGGCCTCTGCTCAACTCTCAATGCATTTTGCTACCCATACCTTAGTGCTTGCAGGACAAGTAATAGCTCCTGTAAGAGAGTATAAGCATATAGACTTCAGGCAAGCTTCAATTCTTCTATCCGTAGTCTTCTTTAAGGAGGTTGCTGTATGGATAGGTAAGGTGTATCACGTGGGAATCCGCTGCAGGGGAACTTCCCATTTAGTGCAATCAGTAGCTGGAAGAGGGTAAAAAGAAATGCAGCGTTCTTCTGTCGCTTAAATAGTGGCTCTTTTGCCTTAGGAGCAGGTTCTCTCTCTTCTAGTGGAAGAATAGATTTTACAGCCCTCACAAGTGCAGGTATATTCAATTTAGTGGGGGCTCCTCCTCTCCCGAGGTCTGTGTCTTCTGCCTCCCCAGATGATAACTCAGAATCTGATAGCTGGGTGGACTGGGAAGATAACACAGCACGCTTAGTAGGTTTACTAGATAAGGGTCTCTCCTGTTGCAACATTTGTTGAAAGGCTTTAGAGGTATCCACCAGACTCTGCACTGAGGTAGAAAGTACGTTTACCCATGAGGGAGGCAAAGGGTTTGCAGGGAGTACCTGCTGTGGCCATCCCATAGGGGGAGCTACCACAGGGACTGCTAGGTGGGCTGCAATTTTTGCCAACACCTGTGAAAAAGAAGCCCAGGGGCCGTCCTGAGGAGAGGATGCAGGGGCTGATGGACCAGGTGCCATATAACAAGATACGCATAGACCATCTTGAATGAGATCCTATGAAGCTAAAACAGGACTTACAAGACACCAGAGTGGGAGCAGCAGGCTGCTTGTTATTCTTGCCTTTGCTAGACATAGCTGCAAGGATAATATAGCACACAATCTGGCACAGTGCAGTGAGCAACCCAGATATATGTACAATATGGCACAGTGTAATGCGCAACACAGATATACAGTATGTGACAGCCCTCACAAATACAGGTAGATGTGAGGTACAGTGAACACACTATACCTCAGTATTCCAGTGTTATAATGAAAGAAAGGGAAAAGTATAAGCTGACTGTTGAGAATAATAAACAGACAGCAGTGCTAGCACAAGTCACATACAATGCAGAGCATACAAGTTAACTTCAGGGGGCACTAAATTCAATTACAAAGACCGCAGTGGCTGGTAGGAAATAGCGCTGTATAACCAGGTACGTGGGGGAGGTATACAGGGAGACCGGACCCAGTGTTCCCGGATACCAGAGGCTGTTGCAGAAAATGACTACCGCGAGTCTCTGAGGAGGCGGAGGGTGAGGGAGGAGCAGCTCAGGGGCAGCAAGACCGCAGTGGAATGGTGCGCTGACCTGGAGGAGGGGCCGGAGGGAGAGGACCTTTTCCCCTATGCTGCCATCAACCACCAGTTCCTTGGCCTTAGCTGTCCCCTGTGCCATTATAGGTAATGCCCTGATGGTCTAGTGGAGTCCCGGACTAACCGGTGTCCACATCAGCGCCTCCGGTCTGTCTCCTGAGACCGGAGGTAAGACTGTCCCCTTGAGTCCCGGCTTCAGTCCAGGGTCTGAGGAGCCCTGCTAGTAGGTCACCCTGTAGCCCCGCCGAGAGTAGCTAGACGATGGCTGGAGTCACGGCGCCACGGAGGGGTGATGGAGCAGCAGTGCAGACGTCCATGGGATTGTCTTGCGCTGCTTTCTATAGTAAAAAAGGAAAATATATAAAAAAATAAAGCTTGGGCAGGGTATCGGGGGAAGGATCGGAGCATCCGGGGATTTAAAAAAAGCTTTGCTTTTGGTGTCCGGTCCTCCACCTACCGCCTAAACCCCATTGTCTCCCTGTGGAGCCTCAAGAAGAAACTAAATATTTTGTTAAATACCTAAATACCTAAAGTCATGGTGTGTGTGGATGACACCAGGATGCACTATGGGAAGAAGGCAGTGTGATACTCAGGACAATGTTCTGCTGGGGAACCATGGGTCCTATCATCCATGTGGATGTTACTTTGACACATATCACCTACTTAATCATTGTTGCAGGCCAAGTACACCCCTTCATGGCAACCGTATTCCCCAATGGTAGCAGCCTCTTTCAGTAGGATAATGCGTCCCGCCACACTGCAAACATTGTTCAAGAATGGTGTGAGGAGCATAACCAAGAGTTTACGGTGCTGACTTGGCTTCCAAATTCCCCAGAACTCAATCCAGTCGAGTATCTGTGGGATGTGCTGGAAAAACAAGGCCGAGCCATGGAGACCCCACCTCGTATCTTACAGGACTTAAAGGATCTGCTGCTAACGTCTTGGTGCCAGATACCACAGGACACCATCAGAGGTCTTGTGGAGTCCATGCCTCGTTGTATCAGAGCTGTTTTGGTGGCATAAGGGGAAGCTACACAATATTAAGCATTTGGTTTTAAAGTTATGACTGAAATAGGAAGCAGTGACACTGAGTGGTATTCTTAGTTCCCAGTGAAATAATTGGCTGCGTTATAAGGGAATCTGTATGAATCACCGCCGGACCTAAGCCCGGCAGATGAAATACCGATGCCAGTAGGCTGGCAGCTGAAGATCCCGGCTAAGGTAAGTAACACCCCTAAACCTCTCCCCCCCCCCCCCAACCCTCCTTTAGGGGTGCCTAACCCTAACCTCCCCCCAGGGGTGCCTAAACCAAACCCCCCTCCCCACACCCTAAACCTAACCAAGCCAGTGGTGCGCCTAAACCTAAACTCCCCCTGATGGTGCCTGACCCTAACCCCCCCTTCCCCTAGCCTAAACCTAACCCTCCCGGGGGGTGCCTGACCCTAAATCCCCACGGGAGTCCCTAATCCTACCAACCCATCCCCCACCCCCACCGCGGGCTTCCTATTCCTATCTACATCCCTTTTATACGGGTATTGGTTCAGAACAATGGCTGATCCTCTGCCTGCACCAAAGTAATGATTGTTATATCGGAGTTACTGGAATCCGTCTGACAGTTTTACACTGTTCCATTCCCAGACATTTCTTCTTATAAAACAGATAAATCTTTAGATTCCAACAGACACCACAAATAAATAAAAAGTGCTTGAAATTTATATCTGAAATACATAATACACGCATACCGTACAACAATTACATATGACAACACACTGTCCTGTGTCCCAATTACAATGGGGAAGATGTATGAAGCAGTGTGAAGTTACCTAGGGCAACCAATCCGCTTCTATCATTTTATACAGTAGCTTGTACTTGATAAATGCAACCTCAAAGCTTATTGGTTGCTATGGGCAACTTCTCCACTGGTCCACTTCTCCACTGGTCCACTTCTCCACGCTTTTTCACTGCTACATACATCTACCCCAATGCTCCTGGTCATTACATATTGGACGTTATAGGTAGGGTGCAGTGTTTTGATCCAGCAGGCAAAAATGAGGTAGCAATCCGGGCTGGTAACACTACCTGATATGGCAATGTGCAGCGGTCGGTATGTAATGGAAAACCGTGGGCCCAGATTTGTTTCAAATTGTGCTAATGAGGTTTGACCATGATTACACAGAAGTAGTGGGGTGATCATTGTTGTTGGATTTTTTTTGGGGGGGAAGGGGGGTAGGGGGGGTATCTTTTCTGTCTGTCTTAGGTGCCTATTTATCAAGTAATATTTGCAAGATATCCCCCGAAAATAGGATTTTTGGGGGGGATACCTGCAAATAATAAGTGTCCTCTGAATGTATCTACTGCGGACTGTAGCAGAAATTGTGGCTATATGCTGCGATCCCCTGGGTTTCATTCACAATGGCAGCTTCCATAGAAAACCCAGCAGTGGCTTGTCAAAGCTGCCAGACATCATAGCATTAGAAATAACTTCTAAACCAGCCTGTTTTGGGTAAAGCCATATAACAACACGCTCATAAAATCTACCCCATCTAATGAGTTATTAGGCAACATGCTGTGGATACTGTAGCCCCTTAAACGGCAACATGATGGGGCAATAGCCTCACACAGGAGAATTAGTGGGTCTATAATGCTCAGGGATGTGCAGTCAGGGGAGGCGGAGCTTTCACACGTTACATGTAGGGTACGGATGATTTTTATTTTTTTTGCATTTACAGTATATGAAGGAACCCGACCAATGATTCTTATATCAGAAATGAGGACTGGTTTTAACGCATGACCATGCCATAATGGTATTACTAAATGAAATATTGAATAGCAGCTGTAAATTTTAAGTCACAGCAGCCCTGTCAGGGTAGGCTGTGACTTGTGGTCCTAAATTTTAATTTCTTTAGAGCTTTCTTTTCAGCACATACCTTCATCAGGTTGAGCTTAGGATACAATAATCTGCAATCATCCCGGGCATTACCAAGAGAGAGTAAGGAACTGAAAATGACAGCAATATTACATGTGCAGGTGGTAGGTGCCCAGACGGAGATGTTAAGGGCACTGAAACCTCATATCACAATTTAATGCTACAATTAAATACTGTGTTGTCTGCTAAGCTCATGTTTCGCTATCTGGTTTTTTTTGTTTTGTTTTCTTGGCTTTGTAGTCATCCGGTTGCCTGTTTTGTGGTTTTACCACCCATGGCTGTGTCCGTGAGGCTTTACAACACGGTGCTGTTGGTGCCGGTGATACCGGCGTCCTTGGCCATAGAGGCGAAGTGTCCCTGGCTCTTCAAAAGGCGATCCGGGTTCCCATATTCTATGATTTTGCCGGCGTCCAACACCATTACTCTGAAAATAAATAAAATGTTGTTAGATCATGGTAATTCGAATTACATCTAGGTTAAAAGCAGACACGTTGCTTGGCGCTTATGGGCCTGATGTGGCGCTGGGCACAAATCGGTGGTAAGCGCTGCCCCCACATTGCATGCACAGAAATAACTGCGTATATTTTTGTCTGTAAGCCCCATATCCCTACACTTGGTTTGCTAAGCAGCTTATCTCGTCAAGGGCCAGGTGTTAAACACAATTATTTGTTTATGATGTAGTAAGCAGTATGAATGGTTACTCACACAGAAGTGTATGGTAAGCTGGCGCTATGTAGTGATATATAACAAATGGCGCTAGAATAGCGAATATCTTCATGTGCGCATGTGACTGAGTCAGGAGCTATTAGTGGGGTGCTGCGTTCTCACTTGTTGCTGTCCATGATGGTGTGCAGCCGATGTGCGATGGTCAGTACTGTGCAGTCTGCAAACTCGCTGCGGATCGTCCTCTGGATTAAATTATCCGTTTCCAGGTCCACAGCGGCCGTGGCTTCATCCAGAATCAGGATCTTGGATTTCCGCAGTAACGCTCGGGCCAGGCACACCAGCTGCCTCTGGCCGACACTGCAGAAGATAAACACATTTTTGGAGATTTTACACATGTGTTATGGGGAAAGGGGGGTAATGGGGAGGTTAAAATGGGTTCCATTGAAGAACGAGCCATAACCCCTTTTGACTCCAAAAGGGGTCATGACATATGTTCAGTATTTATGACTGTACCGCTTGGGCCCACCAAAGACTTTATGGCTTCAGCGAAGTCTTCCATCAACCCATCGCCGGCAGTGCTAGGGTGCCAGTACCACAGCAGGGTACACTGCGGAGGAGGGGGATATCGCTAGACAGGTAAGTGATGTTAAATACCTGCGGCATATTTGTAAGTATCACAGTGATACTAAACGACATACGCCGCCAGGATTTGGTATCATTGTTAAATGTCTGATCGCCTTTAATAGGCAAGTGGGGAGGTCTGATGGACATGTGGGAGAGGTCTGATGGACATGTGGGAGGTCTGTTCCTCAAGTGGGGGAAGTCTGATTACATGTTAAGGGCAAATAGCAAGGCCTGATGGGCATGTTGCAGGTGGGCCAGGAGGATCTAATCGGCCTGTGAGTGGGCTGATGGCATGTGGGTAGATGTGAGGGGCATGAGGGGGTGTCTGATGGTATGTGGGAGGTCTGATGGGCTTGAGTGTTTTAACAGATATGTTCTGTGCAATTTTGTTGCTTTTTAAAGCCAATTTAAAGAAAAATTGGTGATTATGTGGCCACTAGGGGGCATATGGTACCCTCTATGAACAAATGTACTTAGGTAAGTGTGTGTGCACCAAGATTAGATTTGGCCCCAGATGAGAGACAGCCTAGGTTCGCTCCTGGATTTACATATCTGAATAACTCTCCAAGTCTTGGCACAAAGACATACTGAAAACCTGGAGCGCTCTCCTACCTTAGGTTTTCTCCTCCTTCGCTCACTTCGTAGAAGAGTTTTTCCTGCAGTCCCTCTATGTAGGGCTTGAGGTGAGAAAGCTCAAGAGATTTCCAGACATCCTCATCATTATACTCATTGAACGGGTCCAGGTTCATCCTCAGTGTGCCAGAGAACAGCACAGGGTCCTAGAGAGATCACCATAAATATATACTATTGGCAGAGTGTCATGGTGCTTGGCGGTAGAAATGTAGCTTATAACTGGTCCATTATTAACAATAAAGAAGGGTCATTTGTGTTAGTGATCTATGTGTAGGCGTTGGTATTTAGACGCCTATCATTAGTCCCATGCCGGGCTTTCACTGTCGGGAAGCCGGCGCTTCGGCATTTCAACCGCCGGCTTCCTGACTACATCCCGCGTGTACTTACATCCTATTATTCTTCACTTTGGAGTTTCCCTAATTTGTCACAATTATCCATAAACTGCTGTGATCTAAGATCATGCCCATATTATGCTGACAGAGCCACTTCCTGCAGGTCATGTCAGGGCCAGTGTGCGCATTACGGGCCAATATTTGCACAGATACACTAACACTAGTGCATACAGAGGAATGGCGCACTAATAGTGCATACAGAAGAATGGCGCACACTAACACTAGTGCATACAGAGGAATGGCGCACTAATAGTAGTGCATACAGAAGAATGGCGCACACTAACACTAGTGCATACAGAGGAATGGTGCACTAATAGTAGTGCATACAGAAGAATGGCGCACACTACCACTAGTGCATACAGAGGAATGGCGCACTAATAGTAGTGCATACAGAAGAATGGCACACACTAACACTAGTGCATACAGAGGAATGGTGCACTAATAGTAGTGCATTCAGAAGAATGGCGCACACTACCACTAGTGCATACAGAGGAATGGCACACTAATAGTGCATACAGAAGAATGGCGCACACTAACACTAGTGCATACAGAGGAATGGCGCACTAATAGTAGCGCATACAGAAGAATGGCGCACACTAACACTAGTGCATACAGAGGAATGGCGCACTAATAGTAGTGCATACAGAAGAATGGCGCACACTAACAATAGTGTATACAGAGGAATGGTGCACTAACACTAGTGCAAACAGAAGAATGGCGCACACTAACACTAGTGCATATAGAATGGCGCACACTAGTGCATACAGAAGAATGGCGCACACTAACACTAGTGCAAACAGAATGGCGCACACTGACACTAGTGCATACAGAAGAATGGCGCACTAATAGTAGTGCATACAGAAGAATGGTGCACTAACACTAGTGGATACAGAACAATGTCACACAACATTAGTGGATACAGAACAAGAGCACACTAACACTAATGGATACAGAACAGGGGCACCCTAACACTAATGGATACAGAACAGGGGCACACTAACACTAATGGATACAGAACAGGGGCACCCTAACACTAATGGATACAGAACAGGGGCACCCTAACACTAATGGATACAGAACAGGGGCACACTAACACTAATGGATACAGAACAGGGGCACACTAACACTAATGGATACAGAACAGGGGCACACTAACACTAATGGATACAGAACAGGGGCACCCTAACACTAATGGATACAGAACAGGGGCACCCTAACACTAATGGATACAGAACAGGGGCACCCTAACACTAATGGATACAGAACAGGGGCACACTAACACTAATGGATACAGAACAGGGGCACCCTAACACTAATGGATACAGAACAGGGGCACACTAACACTAATGGATACAGAACAGGGGCACACTAACACTAATGGATACAGAACAGGGGCACCCTAACACTAATGGATACAGAACAGGGGCACACTAACACTAATGGATACAGAACAGGGGCACACTAACACTAATGGACACAGAACAAGGGCACCCTAACACTAATGGATACAGAACAAGGGCACACTAACACTAATGGATACAGAACAAGGGCACGCTAACACTAATGGATACAGAACAAGGGCACCCTAACACTAATGGATACAGAACAAGGGCACACTAACACTAATGGATACAGAACAGGGGCACACTAACACTAATGGACACAGAACAAGGGCACCCTAACACTAATGGATACAGAACAAGGGCACCCTAACACTAATGAATACAGAACAAGGGCACCCTAACACTAATGGATACAGAACAAGGGCACCCTAACACTAATGGATACAGAACAAGGGCACACTAACACTAATGGATACAGAACAGGGGCACACTAACACTAATGGACACAGAACAAGGGCACCCTAACACTAATGGATACAGAACAGGGGCACACTAACACTAATGGACACAGAACAAGGGCACCCTAACACTAATGGATACAGAACAATATATATATATATAGAGAGAGATATGTATATAGATATATACAGGGAGAGGTAGATAGATACATAAACTATATATATATATATATATATATATATATATATATACACTGTTGATATATATTAGGATGTACATGTACATATATAAAGCTCTATATATATATATATATATATATATATATATATATACACTGTATATACACACGTTTCAATCTATACTGAAGAAAATCAGTAGATTTAAACGTTGAAATACACCCTGTGTATGTGCTAATTATTCTATTACAATTGCTGTGAGTGCAGCACTTCTGGACTTGTATGTATGCGTGATCAGATTGTGAAGGCACCGGGCCAGTCATTGTGTTTATGAGAGTGGCGGACCCCTCTGATTACTATATATATATATAGAAACAAGTATAATAAACTGAAATTTCAAGATTATATAGATTATATATATATAATATATACATACACACACAAAACAGGCAGAATGGTGGCACTCACAGTTTTGACAAAAGAAGGACAGTAGCCCAATATGCTATATCAACGTTTCGGTTATTGCAAATTCGTCGGAAATAGCATATTGGACTACTGTCCTTCTTTTGTCAAAACCACGAGTACCGCCATTCTGCCTGTTTTGTATTCAATTTACTATGGATGGCACCCGGTGAGGTGATTCTAGTTATATATATATATATATATATATATATATATATATATACACACATTTGAAACACCACAGATTACATTTGCCTAAATATAGGCATGGAATGAAAAAAAAAAAAACCAAGCCAGCCAGAAGCTTGTAAGCTTATATCTATCTAGCTACATATATTTATAAATCTATATCTATATACAGTATATACAGTGTATATATATATACACTGTATATATGTGTATATGTATATATACACACACACATATATATATATATACACACATAAATGTCCCGCTGTCTTCCTATATAGTGACACTCAGGACATAATAAAATCCTTAAACAGGGCGGCATTCGTAAATATATAAAAAACATGGGCCGGGTAAAATGAACCCACTTGATCCTGCCTCATGTTTCTTTTATTTGTACAAGTGCCGTCTGTTTCAGGATTTCCAAATATCGAAGTTACATTGGGTGCCAGGATGCAGTAGCAAATATATTTGCAATATGCTGTAATAAATGCTCAGTTTCGGCTTCAAATTCAGAGTACATTTTTTTTTGGTGCGGAAAGTTAAAAAAGGTTGCAAAGATGTTGAAGAAACCATCGGGAGCTGAATACAGGAAGAAGGCGAGGGATAGAGAACAAGCAGCACAACATTCATCATCCTTGATGTCGTCATGGCTAAGCGACAAAAAGTCCAAGACAGGTGCGTTAAAAATATTTGAGTATTATAACACTAAATTAAAATGCTTTTACTTGAACTTCAGGTGAAGTTTAAGCAGTTTTGGTGTTTCATTATATTAGTCGGACGACCGCTTACTGCGTCACCTTCTTCCCAAGGCCATCCTGTATGTATTTTTAACAAAAACGTGGTTGTTATTTGGTATAGCAATTTTCATACCTTAAAGTTTAGTTTTAAGTTCAATGCAAAGTTTTTAAAATGGAATGTTTTGTTTAGCCTACATGAAAAATGAAAGATGTGTTATAGGATGATTAAACTTTTTTTTAAGGTGAAATGGAAAAGAGCACAACACAAGAGGAGGTCAGGGACCCACAGGCAGATACTTCAAGCAGCTTTACAGACATTCACAACCAGGACTCCATTCCTGGAACCTCAGCAGGCTCACAAGGAGTTAGTTGCAGGGAATTCGCTTTTGATTTCACTGACCCAGCTACGTGGCCAAGTACAATTTCCGATCCTGAGAGATGTTTCATCACTAGAATGAGAACAGAGACCCAACATGATCCTGATCTTAGTGGAAGCATGAGAGACGGAAGATATCTCACAAAGGATTGTTTTTTTAAACAACTTCCAAATGGGCAAAAAGTAAACAGATCATGGCTAGGCTATAACCAAACAAAAAATGCTTTGTTCTGCATTCCATGTAGGCTATTTTCACATTCTGCATCGGAGAAAAAATTGTCCTATTTAGCTAAAGAGGAAGGTTTAACACAGTGGAGAAAGCTCAGTAACAAAATCCCAGACCACGAGAACTCACTACATCACAAATCATGTTTTTGTAATTGGAAAACTCTTGAAGCCTCCCTCGGAATCGGTGGTATAGACAGAGAACTTCAACACCAGATAGCTAAGGAAGAAAAACATTGGCGAGCAGTCTTGCATTGTATTATTGACGCTATTATGTTCTTGGCCAAGCAGAGGAGTCCCTTGAGAGGATCTCAAGAAAGCTGTGAGTTTGGGAACCCCAAAAGTGGCAAATTTCTAAACACCATAGACCTTATATCGCACTATCACGCTCCTTTGCGCGAACACTTAGAACGACACAAGAAAGTAAGCTACTTTTCTTCAGTGATTCAGGACGAATTCCTAGAAATAATTGCAGGAAAAGTAAGACAAGATATACTGAATGATATAAAAGAAGCTAGATATTTTGCACTCATGTTTGATTGCACTCCAGATGTGAGTAAACTTGAACAAATGACGGAAGTAATAAGATATGTTAAAGTAAGTGAAAATGGCCCAGAAATTTTAGAAAGTTTTATTGACTTTTTTGTAGTTTCTGACAAGACAGGCCTTGGTCTGAGTGAAGAAATCCTCAAGAAAGTACAAGCTGATGGTTTAGACATGAAGTATTGCAGAGGTCAGTCATATGATAATGGAGCGAACATGGCTGGAGTTTATAAAGGCGTCCAGAGAAGAATACTCCAAGAAAACGAATTGGCATATTTTGTGCCTTGTGCTGCACACTCACTAAATTTAGCAGGTGTACATGCTGCTGATGTATCTCCTGAAGCACAGACCTTCTTTGGGACACTTCACTCTCTCTATCTCTACTTTGCAGCATCAACTTCAAGATGGGAAATTTTGAAGAAACATGTCCCAACCTCACTAAAATCACAAAGTAAGACGAGATGGTCAGCGAAGATAGAAGCCGTCGAGGCAGTGTACAAACATTTAGATTAAGTTGTGAAGGCCCTGGAAGAATTGGGGACCGGCCCTCTGTCTTCTGTAGAAACTAAGTCAGAGGCAAACTCTCTGTTGAAACACATAAGCAAGTTTGAATTTATAGTCGTCACGTGTTTTTGGTATGGAATCCTAAGAAAGATCGACCGTGTCAGTCAGTATCTACAGAGAGATGATGTAACAGTTGACAAGGCAGTAAGAAATATACGTGGGCTGATCAATCTGATTCAGTCAGTGAGAGATAGTGCGCTGTCTGAAGCAATAACCGAGGCTAAAGAAATAGCACACACTAACAATCTTACAACTGATTTTAAAGAAACTAGAAGAAGAAAGAAAAAGAGGATGTTTGATGAAAGTGAAACTGCTGGTGGTGATGCATCTAACATCTCACAGGAAAAATTGTTTAGGATCTCACTACTGGAAATTATTGATCGAATAATAGGTGAACTTAATAAGAGATTCCTAGCACTAGAAAAAAACAATGACAAATTTGGATTCCTACATGGAATGGAAATACAGAAAACAGAAACAAATCATCTGAAAACACGAGCAAAGAAACTGGCACAAATGTACAAGGAAGATATAAATGAAGAAGAATTCCTCCATGAAATCGAGAGTTTTAAATTTCATGCATTGGAAGTCGATGAAAAAATGAAATCATCTCCTCCAGCGACCATCTTGACACTTATTTATAAACATAGGCTTGAAGAGGCATATCCTAATGTCACTACAGCACTTAGAATCTTTCTAACACTTCCAGTCTCTGTCGCCTCAGGGGAAAGGAGTTTTAGTAAATTAAAACTTATTAAAACCTACCTAAGAAGTACCATGGGTCAAGAAAGGTTAACAAACCTCAGTATAATTTCAATTGAACACAAGAGAGCCTCCAATCTTAGCTATGAAGATATTATAAAAATCTTTGCTGCAAAAAAAGCTCGCAAAGTACAGTTTTGAATTATTTTGGTGTTTTTGTGTGTTTTACATTACAACCAATTTGTTCTGTCGAAATTTGTAATTTTAATAAAATAATTTGGACATTTGATGGTTCTATTTAAGAAAATGTAATTAATATTTTTAAGGGATGTACATTAAATTTATGTCAGAAAAGGCCATCTTATGATGGGGAGGGGGGAGGTTTGGGGGCGCCATATTACTGTCTTGCCCCTGTTGACAAAAATCCTAGTTTCGGCCCTGCCCTAACACTAATGGATACAGAACAGGGGCACCCTAACACTAATGGATACAGAACAAGGGCACACTAACACTAATGGATACAGAACAGGGGCACACTAACACTAATGGATACAGAACAAGGGCACACTAACACTAATGGATACAGAACAGGGGCACACTAACACTAATGGATACAGAACAGGGGCACCCTAACACTAATGGATACAGAACAAGGGCACACTAACACTAATGGATACAGAACAAGGGCACACTAACACTAATGGATACAGAACAGGGGCACCCTAACACTAATGGATACAGAACAAGGGCACACTAACACTAATGGATACAGAACAGGGGCACCCTAACACTAATGGATACAGAACAAGGGCACACTAACACTAATGGATACAGAACAGGGGCACCTTAACACTAATGGATACAGAACAAGGGCACACTAACACTAATGGATACAGAACAAGGGCACCCTAACACTAATGGATACAGAACAGGGGCACCCTAACACTAATGGATACAGAACAGGGGCACCCTAACACTAATGGATACAGAACAAGGGCACACTAACACTAATGGATACAGAACAGGGGCACCTTAACACTAATGGATACAGAACAGGGGCACCCTAACACTAATGGATACAGAACAAGGGCACACTAACACTAATGGATACAGAACAAGGGCACACTAACACTAATGGATACAGAACAGGGGCACCTTAACACTAATGGATACAGAACAAGGGCACACTAACACTAATGGATACAGAACAGGGGCACCCTAACACTAATGGATACAGAACAAGGGCACACTAACACTAATGGATACAGAACAAGGGCACACTAACACTAATGGATACAGAACAGGGGCACCCTAACACTAATGGATACAGAACAAGGGCACACTAACACTAATGGATACAGAACAAGGGCACACTAACACTAATGGATACAGAACAAGGGCACACTAACACTAATGGATACAGAACAAGGGCACACTAACACTAATGGATACAGAACAGGGACACACTAACACTAATGGATACAGAACAAGGGCACACTAACACTAATGGATACAGAACAAGGGCACACTAACACTAATGGATACAGAACAAGGGCACACTAACACTAATGGATACAGAACAAGGGCACACTAACACTAATGGATACAGAACAGGGGCACACTAACACTAATGGATACAGAACAAGGGCACACTAACACTAATGGATACAGAACAAGGGCACACTAACACTAATGGATACAGAACAATGTCACACAACACTAACGGATACAGAACAAGGGCACCCTAACACTAATGGATACAGAACAAGGGCACACTAACACTAATGGATACAGAACAAGGTGTCGAAGCTGGATAATTGGCTGAGACAAGATCAGTTTAAAATTGAATTGCAGCGACACCATCTTGCGACTGGCCGCAAGACGCCATTTTAGGAAATGAGATTGCAAGACCCCATTTTGCGAATGGCCGCCTAAGCGCCATTTTAGATAAACACACTTTAGTACATGTGGCGATATTACTATTAGCAACATGCGATTGCATCTTTTCACCATTTCTCATGCACACATTAATACGCACAATTGCGCTGTTAACTAGTCGCATATTAGCGAATGCATAGGACTTTGTATGAAACCGCTGTTTTATTAGCTTTATGCGCACGCATCTGCCCCAAGTTAACTAGCGTCCTTATATCAAACCCCGAATACTCACACATTACATATTCACACATAAGGTTTAATAAGCTTTAAAGTATAAGATTTAAATTGGTTCAGTTAGTATAAACGCCGTGAAATAAAGATATTTGATAACTAAAGTTTTATACATGCTAAGAGAGCCGTGTTTGGTTTCGTACTGATGCGTACTCTTTCAACAGAATTCCGGTACTATCGGTGTGGAGATCGCATCATGCATCCTCAACTTATGGACCGCAGAGACTACAAGCAACAAAATGTATATTTTATGAACAACTGTTAGGTTGTAGCATGGGGGCGGGAGGGCAGAGACCCCCAGTTGTTAGAGGCTGGGTGAGTCTATTTGAACCAGCCTGTTAAACTGTAACAAATGTTTCCTCCCTGGGAACCAATGACATCAGCAACAAACTTCTCTATTGTCCGGTCTATTCTGGGGGGGTATAAATATGTGTGCTCAAACACTGGATCTTAGTCTTCGTGCTGAATGCTGAATGACGAGGGGTTTCTTGCTGATACCTATCATCTGGTCCGGAAGCGCTGCGTATGTATACTGTACTTGGGGTCTGTATAATTCCTTTGCGTCTAATTGTGTCTGAATCAATAGTGTGTAACTGACTGTACTTTTACTTGAATAATACTTTGTGCTTTGGAACCACATGTTCTAAGTCTGGAGTCTCTATTTACTGTATGACTGCGTACGCAAATTAGCGTCATTCTTAGAGGTTTATAGGTAGGATTTTAGAAGGTATAGGCAGGGGTATATAGAGGTTCTGATCCAGTATCGTTAGTTGGGGGCTCGTAGTAGTGAGGTCACTTACCTACTCACACGGCACATACGGCTATCGATATCTCAGCAAGCCACATGCAAGGTTTTCCTGTAACTGCTTTGTGCTGAGAGATCGCTATCCGTTTTCGTGTGAGCAAAGGAAGCTAACTAGAATCCAGGGACAAGAAAGGAAAAAGTCTGTTTTCCTTTGTTGATAGAACCTAACGTTTAAAAGGGGTGCCGCAGTATTGAGTACGCGGTTGAGTCGCAGTTTTGCGTACAGTAAAAATGCACTTTTGCGTACGCAGCTAAAAAGTCTTTATACGGTTGTGTGGTAGTCGCATTATTGTGTATGCGGCTGGTCACACAATAGCGTATACGCACTTCCGGTTCTGCTGCCACATGTTTTAACAAAGCCGTTGAGGGTTACCTTTTTCAATTGTTATCAATATCTGGGTTAACGTTTATTTTTCTGCGCAGGAAAAAAGTGTGTAACAGTGAATATTTGTTGGACAAAGTTAAGGGTATTGTATGATCCTTAAGGGCTAGGTGCAAGGGTTAGTCTAGCTGCTCGGTAAGTAGCTTTACCGTTCTATACACAGTAGAGGGTGTACATGTTGACTTTATTGTAGAGAGGTGCGTGGAAGTGGCCGACATATAAACTTCCATAGGTGTGGAAGTTGCCTTACTAAATCTTATCCGGGTCTGGAAGTTGCCTTTTTCAAATCTTATCCAGGTGTGTGGGGCCGCCGACTTAAATCGTCCACAGGTAAGTGAAAGTATCTTGATTGTCTTTCACCAGTTTAAATCTTTATTGAAAAGCGTAGGATTTTGTCTCAGAATGGGAGCCATGCAAACAGTAAAGATGTTAGACAATGATGTGCTGCTAATGGAGGCGCCGATCGGATAGGGCTGTCGTATTATGCATACGAAGTACGGTACTTATGCAATAAGGTATTGTGATGTATGGTTTAAAATGACGATGAAGAGTGTTAGACCGTTTCCCAGAATTGGTAGTTTTGATAAGGATGTATTAGATAATGTCCGGGATCACATCAGTCTGATGCGCTCCCGAGAGAAAAAGATCAAATATTGTGAATGTTTAAAATTGTGGCAGCATGAAGGGGATACGTGGCTTAAAAATGTGCAAGCAATGCAAACTAGCGTTGCGAGCGCAGTGCCAGAAAATGCATTTGCAACGCTGAATTGCAATGCGGGCGAGCCGCAAAATGACGCGCATGTGCGGCAATGTAGCGTTGTGGAGAGTATTGCCAGCAGTTCACGCTCACCTCCCCCACCTTATGTGGATGGAGGTGCAAGTTCAGTTACCAAAAATACCCATAAAAATGTAACAAGCAATTTGTACCCCCTCTTAAGTAACCATAAAGAAAATGTTTATGATGTGGATGATGAGCCTATTGTAATGTCTGCCATTTCCCATGCTGTGCAAATGATAGATGCTGCATCACCACAATCATGGGTGGTGCCGCCATCTCCATCGGTATCAGCAGGGGAAGTGTTAACACACTCTGCACCCGTAGAGGAAGTTGTTAATACCATACGTAGCAGCAGCAGATTAAACACCCAGCCAGGTAACCAGGTCAGAGGTAGCAATGCTACCGGTCTGCATCCCATTTGGACGATAACTGTTCCGAATGGAAATGAAGATGCAAACGGTGTAGTGCCCACGAGGGAAGTAGTAATGCATTGTCCATGGACAAGAGCAGAACTAAGGCCCTGATTCAGAGCCGGACGCTCTGACCAGAGCGCTCGCTCTGAATCAGGGCCCACCTCCATTAATATGGAGCGTCCTCCTGGACGCTCGTATAGCTGTGGGTCACCACCCACAGCATATAGGAGCGTGCAACAAGATGGTCGCGAAGGTCTTGACCATCGCGACCATCGGAACTGCGAGTAAAAGCCTGCGATTGGGTTTCTCAACCGCAAGGCCAGGAGTGATTTTGGTTCTATCAGAGCAAAATCACTCCCACTGACATCACTAGTGATGTCAGTGGGCCTGGCTTCAGACGGTAGGCGTTCACTTGGGAACGCCTCCGTCTGGCAGGAACGCACCCGGCACCCCCACCAAAGGGGGCGTGCTGTCAGTCACCATCGACAGCACGCCCCCTTTGATGAGACACTCCGAGCGAAGGAAAGTCCTTCACTCGTCGGGTCTCGCGCATGCGTAAGACGGAGCTCCCTCCGTCGTGCGCATGCGCAGTGGGGAACATCGACCCCCTTGCGAGCGTACTGCCACTCGCGAGTGGGTCTGAATGACCCCCTAAATTCCATCATAAATGATTTCCCCGATCCCAAAAAGGAACTAGCCAAATGTCAAAGATTTTTGAGAAATTTGGGTAGTTCTCATGAGCCAACTAATAAAGATTGGCGTGTGGTGTTAAGGGCCTGTCTGCCACGCAATACCGACGTGACAACATTTATCACGGATTGTGTATTGGATGGTGACGTTCCTTTAACAGACCAAGTAAACCAAGGTAACATTTCCCGCATTGTGACTCAATTGGGTATATATTTTCCAGTAGTAGTTAACTGGAACAAAATTTTCACAATCAAGCAAAAGGAGAGTGAAACTGCAGAAGATTATTGCGACCGGGCTCTGCAGGCTATCACCCAGTACACTGGGATAGAAGATATTAAAGATAGCACTCACCACAGGGTGATAGTCACGGTACTCATGGATGGTCTGAAGGAGAACTTAAAGACTCGGGTTCAGACCTCACAGCCAGGCTGGAGGGGACTCACAATAGATAACCTCATAGAGTCTGTCATTGAACATGATAAAAACATCTAAAAAAAGAGGGAGATCCAGAGCGAAAAACTAATGGCTGTCAGTATCCAAGCTCTGGAAGGAATGACTGTAACATCACAGCCAACAGACACACTCGCACCTGCACACACACTTACACCTGCCCTCACTAACCCCACACAACAACAAACACAGCTCTACTCCACTAACCCAATACAACCACAGGTCTCATACTCATATCCCCCACAATACCTTTACCCTCCCTATCCTTACCCATATCCACCACCTTTACCCTCTGCTCAAACCTCACAACAACACATGTTTTCACCTGATCCACGGACATGTTTTAATTGAAAACAAACAGGACGCTTAAGTAGAAATTGTACAGTAAAACGAGTAGGAACCCCAAATCAGGGAAGACCTGGATATCCCCATAAGGGATATGCACAGAGACCAGCAAACGTTCAACAGGCACCAGCTCCAATTGTGGCCGTAAATGCTTTATTGGAGAATGGTAGCCAATGCTAGGGGTCAGGTCATACCTGTCGTCTACAGATAGTCAGGTTAACGGGAAGTACTAGGGAAGAACCGGTCATGATGGTTGATGTAGCTGGTACTGAATATCCTTTTCTTGTAGACACAGGGGCGACCAGGTCAGTGATGAAATCTCCCGTTAATTTACAGGTGACCAACGAGACAGTACCAACAATGGGTGTAACAGGTAAAGTGGAACATTATCCTATAACAAAGTCCACAGAGGTTACTATTGGGCCGTTGCATACCAGGCATTCTTTTCTTCTGGCTGCTGCGACTCCTACTAACCTGCTGGGAAGAGACTTGTTATGTAAAATGGGATGTGTTATATATTGCACCCCTGATGGTGTATTTTTAGATATCCCAGAGAGAATGGTATACAAGGTGCGGGATATGTTAGATACTCCTCAAAGGATAATGTATCGCTCTACAGTTTTAAAAGAAAATCCATCACAGGTAGATGAAATGTTGTCCCAAATTCCAAATTCTCTATGGACTAAGAATGGACAGGACACTGGATTAATGGCAAATGTAAGCCCTGTAATGGTAAACTTAAAAAGCGGTAAGCAAGCTCCAAAAATTCCCTAGTACCCACTAAAACAGGAGGTAGAATTAGGGGTGTTTCCAATAATTGAGCGATTATTGCAACAGGGAATTTTAGCTTGTACAGCTAATGTAGCCAATAGTCCCATTTTTCCAGTAAAGAAGAGTGGTGGGAGGGGTTATAGGCTGGTACAACCTTAGAGGTGTTAATAAGGTAGTAGAGAGCCAATTCCCTGTAGTGCGAAATCCAGTTGTCACCCTGATGCAAACCCCCCTAAATGCAACCCATTTCACTGTCATTGACCTCTGTTCTGCTTTCTTCTCTGTGCCTCTCCACCCTGACTGTCAGTACCTATTCGCATTTACATACAGAGGTGTGCAATATACATGGACACGATTACCCCAAGGTTTCATAGACAGCCCCAGTATCTTCTCCCAGGCATTGCACGACTGTTTACAATCTTTTCAACCTGCCAATGGATCTGTTCTAATTCAATATGTGGACGATTTATTGCTATGTTCTGACTCGTTTATGTCATGTTTGAATGATACTAAACTTTTGTTACTTCATCTCTCGCATACAGGACACAAGGTGGCTAAGGACAAGCTACAGCCGTGCCAATCCAGAGTAAAATATTTGGGACACTGCCTAACCCAGGGGTTACGACGTCTTACAAATGATAGAATCCAGGCCATACAAAACATGACACTGCCGCAGAATCAACAGCAAATTCGTACCTTCTTGGGAATGTGTGGAAATTGTAGGATGTGGATCCCAAGTTTTTCTATTTTGGCCTTGTTTTACAGGAATTAGTCTCTTCCTCAAAGCCCGATCGTGTCATACACACCGAGGAATCAGAGCAGGCTTTCCTTAATCTTAAGGATAGCCTGTCAAAAGCTCCTGCATTGGGAATACCTGATTATGAAAAACCTTTTGATTTGTATTGTACGGAAGCCGATGGTTGTGCTGCAGGTGTCCTTACACAAAAACATGGTGATGCCAGTAGGCCCGTAGCATACTACAGTGCCCAATTGGACACGGTAGCAAGATCACTCCCCACTTGTTTGAGAAGTGTAGCAGCTACCACTCTATTGGTGAGTAAAAGTGAGGACGTAGTACTGGGCCATGATGATTGTCTACACTCCCCATGCTGTATCTGCTCTGTTGAACTCAGCTCAAACCAGACACGTCTCTTCAGCTAGGTTCACTAAATGGGAACTAGCCCTAATCGCACCCGCAAACATCACTGTTAAACGTTGCAGAACTCTGAATCCAGCAACGTATTTACCATATGTACAACATGATGTACAAAGGGTGGAGGGAGACAAGTTGCTGGCGGGAGGTGAGTTCAGCAGACATAATGATACGCACGATTGTATGATATATCTGAATCAGACCTTTACTGCTAGACCTAACATACATGACACACCTTTAGAGAATGTGGATGTGACTTTTTATACGGATGGGAGTTGTCATAGACAAACAGACACAGGTGAATTATGTACAGGTTATGCTGTTGTAAATGACACAGACATCATAGAAGCTAAACCTCTTGGTCATCCTCACTCAGCCCAGGTGGCAGAGTTAGTAGCACTAACTAGAGCGTGTGAACTGGCAGCAGGCAAATCTGTTAACATTTACAGTGACTCGAGGTATGCGTTCGGGGTGGTGCACGATTTTGGGGCTCTATGGCGTCTCAGAAATTTTATGACAGCAGCAGGCACAGCAGTTGCACACTCCTGACACATAAAACATCTTTTAGAAGCAATC
This sequence comes from Taudactylus pleione, assembly GCA_031769625.1. Lineage (NCBI taxonomy): Eukaryota > Metazoa > Chordata > Amphibia > Anura > Myobatrachidae > Taudactylus > Taudactylus pleione. The sequence continues at coordinate 894,568 of JAUIMM010000033.1, read as the reverse complement.
CAACTGCCCAAAACAGTGGAAGTAATTAAGTGTAAAGCCCATACATGTGAGGATGACCCGGTGTCACTGGGCAACAACAGGGCTGATGAGGCTGCAAAATGGGCAGCAGGGTTGAAAATGTTTTCTCCAACTGAAAAAATTATGTCTTTCCAAACAATTGATATGCTGAAATTAATTGAGATGCAAAATTTGTGTTCAATTCAGGAAAAATCCATTTGGAAGTCCAAGGGACGTGGGCAAGAGTCCTCCGGGCTCTGGAGGGACGGACAAGGTAAACCAGTAGCCCCAAGGCTTATTACCCCAGCCTGGCTGAGGCAGCACACGGTCTGACTCATCTGGGAAAACAAGGTATGTGCAAGTTGGTGAGGGCATACTGGTGCGCACCAGGTTTTTCTTCACAAGCAGAAAAGATAGCAATGTCCTGTCTGACCTGCTTGAGGAAGAACATAGGGAAAGCGATCCCTACCGAACCGTCCCGCATTCCACCGACTGATGGACCTTTCCAGGTGATACAAATTGATTTCATCCAATTACCACCCTGCAGGACCCTTAAGTATGTATTAGTGTGCACCGATGTATTTTCTAACTGGGTTGAGGCCTACCCAGCGGCCACTAATACTGCTGCGTTTACTGCCAAGAAAATAGTCCAGGAATTTGTATGCAGGTACGGTATCCCTAAAATCATCGAGAGTGATAGGGGTACTCATTTCACAGGTGATGTTTTTCAAAATATGTGTAAGCTGATGGATGTTAATAGCCGACTTCATACCCCCTACCGACCGCAATCCAGTGCCAAGGTAGAGAGGATGAACGGGACTATTAAAAATAAGTTAAGTAAAATTATGGCAGAGACTGGACTGGGATGGCCAGAAGCGTTACCTTTGGTCCTACATAGCATAAGGACCACTCCTAGACCCCCTCTAAATCTGTCCCCATTTGAAATATTGTTCGGTAGACAACCTTATTTGATTATAAGTCCACAGGAAGACTTGAAGTGTAACAACGAGGTAACTGTAAAGTATCTTATATCAATGAGTAAGCAGTTAAAGCAACAGCAGCAGAAACTGAAATTGTTGTCTAATGATATGCCTGAAACGAACTGTCATGATGTTGAACCAGGAGAATATGCTATGATCAGAAATTTCTTGCGTTCAGGTTGCTTGACTGATCGGTGGGAAGGTCCATACCAGGTGCTGCTGACAAGTACTACATCTTTGAAGGTGGCCGAGAGAGATACCTGGGTCCATTCCACTCACTGCAAAAAGGTCAATCAACCGGTGGAGAAACAAGTCAGAGACAAGGCTGGTAGTGTGGACCTGTCGCTCAGGAGCTTGTTCCGGGAGGATTGAAAAGGTCGTAGTGAGATACCTGAACTGAGAGAAATTTTTCAGGACTTGTTGTGACAATGGACGGGCCTGCTATGTTCATTTTCATATTCTCTTTTAGAGTGTTCACCATCCTGGTCAGTTCGGGGATATCCAGTGTCTGTGATGGGGGACCGATTGAGGAAACGGGAGCTGATGGCAGTGCTGATGGAGTGGAGTCAGGAGGAATGCAATGCCAATCAGGGGAGTGTCTGACCAATCTTAGTACTGTTATTGTTAAGAGAGCTGTCATTCCGGATACTCGGGGAAGGTGTGGAGGTTTATCGTCTGCAGATTCCTGTATTTGTGAGCTTTGTGGGTCCCTAGTTGATGAGAACTGTATCCAATGGTGCCAACCTAAATATAACCCATACTGGGGTGGGTATCCTCTAGAGGATTATCATAGCATGGTAGGCAAAGTGTTAAATCAAACTGATTGCTGGGTGTGTTCACACGTGCCACAGGGACAGCATAACGTAGGGTTGGTGCCATTTCCACTGAATACCACGGAAATCTTAGAATTACAAAAAGGGAAAACCTTGGATGGAAAATTCCTCTCATCCGAACCACCTCATTCCAAACTCTATCAATTCCAAGTAGATAGATCACTTTTGTGTTTAAACATAACCAACCACAATAAAACCGGGAGTTGGGAAGTGACGGGGAATAATCAGACAATGACCTTCTCACAAAAAGCTGATAATGAGTCCATAAACCATGATCTTTTACGCTCAATTAAATCTAGTGGGAAACATTTTAGATATCGGTATACACTGAGTTTCACCAAGGAGATTATTGGTAAGGTGCCAGATGGTTATTGTGCTAAAATAATACAGCCAGAGACTTGCATGAACCAGATGGAAGACCCAGAAATAGGATTGTTTGCAAGAGAAATGTGCTTGATGATAATGATGCATACCATCCCTTATGTTCTCCCTGATAATGTATATTTTGTATGTGGAAGAAAAGCGTATAAATGGCTCTCCCCAAGTTCCGAAGGTTTGTGTTACCTGGGAAGAGTAGTCTCAGAAGTTATGACCCTCACACATGTTGAAATGCTTGGTATACATAAAAACACACCATCACCATATCTTCACACGCAATATGAACACAGGGGCAAGAGAAATATGATACCTGGTGATGTGCATAAAGCCGCTCAGTTAATTAGTGAGACAACTGGCTTTCAAGTTTTAGTCGCACTGGATCCCACCAGGATCGCTCGGGGAACATTACATTTTAGATATATTCAGGAACTTGCTAAATTGATAGACAATATCACCGAGATGTAGAATGACATATTCAGGTATACAGGGAGAGAATTGCAAGCGTACAAGAAAGAACTGGTGCAACACAGGCTAGTGTTGAATTATTTAACTGCTGTTACTGGAGGATATTGCGTAACGTTAGCCACCCAATTTGGAGTAAAATGTTGCACTTATGTCACCAATGATACCAGCAACCCTAAGGAGGTGATAGACCGGAAGATGGATGAAATTCTGCAGCTAAAGTGGGAATTTCGTAAGAACCATAACGCATCAGTGGCTGAAGCAGGGGAAAAGATAGAAGGATGGGTGTCATGGCTGAACCCAGTGAAATGGTTCTCAGGTCTAGGGGAATGGGTCCAGGAAGTGATCGCCAGCATAGGCAAATTCTTGGTCCTTATACTAATTGTCATCATAATAATTGGCATATGCGTCCGGTGTGTTCCTATTGTGTTGAAGTGTGGAAAATGTAAAAATAGAGTAAAACAAAAGAATGAAATTATGATGGTGGCCAGTATGAATACCGAGGTAAATACAGAACTGCATTACAACCCTGAGCTAGGAAATACCATCATTTGATGTATTATATTTAGACATGCATAGAATGTATTATTGAAATGTTATTTTTAAAACACCTCAGATAATGTAAAGTCTCAATTCCCCTTCAAGACTGTTTTTATAAGACTGGTGCATTCCCACACCTTTCACATGATCTTCCAAGATCCGCGGTGTGCGTATAATAGTAGTTTTATGTCCCCACCCAGAGACACATTATTGATGGATTAAGAACCACCTTGTGCCATCCCATAATAACACTAAATAATATGTAAATGTAAGCCTAAGATAAAATCCCGATAACAGATTGTGATAGCATGTTGTTTGCTATCAAAGGGTGGACTGTCGAAGCTGGATAATTGGCTGAGACAAGATCAGTTTAAAATTGAATTGCAGCGACGCCATCTTGCGACTGGCTGCAAGACGCCATTTTGCGAATGGCCACCTAAGCGCCATTTTAGATAAACACTTTAGTACATGTGGCGATATTACTATTAGCAACATGCAATTGCATCTTTTCACCATTTCTCATACACACATTAATACGCACAATTGCGCTGTTAACTAGTCGCATATTAGCGAATGCATAGGACTTTGTATGAAACCGCTGTTTTATTAGCTTTATGCGCACGCATCTGCCCCAAGTTAACTAGCGTCCTTATATCAAACCCCGCATACTCACACATTACATATTCACACATAAGGTTTAATAAGCTTTAAAGTATAAGATTTAAGTTGGTTCAGTTAGTATAAACGCTGTGAAATAAAGATATTTGATAACTAAAGTTTTATACATGCTAAGAGAGCCGTGTTTGGTTTCGTACTGATGCGTACTCTTTCAACAGAATTCTGGTACTATCGGTGTGGAGATCGCATCATGCATTCTCAACTTATGGACCGCAGAGACTACAAGCAACAAAATGTATATTTTATGAACAACTGTTAGGATGTAGCATGGGGGCAGGAGGGCAGAGACCCCCAGTTGTTAGAGGCTGGGTGAGTCTATTTGAACCAGCCTGTTAAACTTTCTGTAACAAATGTTTCCTCCCTGGGAACCAATGACATCAGCAACAAACTTCTCTATTGTCCGGTCTATTCTGGGGGGTATAAATATGTGTGCTCAAACACTGGGTCTTAGTCTTCGTGCTGAATGCTGAATGACGAGGGGTTTCTTGCTGATACCTATCATCTGGTCCAGAAGCGCTGCGTATGTATACTGTACTTGGGGTCTGTATAATTCCTTTGCGTCTAATTGTGTCTGAATCAATAGCGTGTAACTGACTGTACTTTTACTTGAATAATACTTTGTGCTTTGGAACCACATGTTCTAAGTCTGGAGTCTCTATTTACTGTATGACTGCGTACGCAAATTAGCGTCATTCTTAGAGGTTTATAGGTAGGATTTTAGAAGGTATAGGCAGGGGTATATAGAGGTTCTGATCCAGTATCGTTAAAGGGCACACTAACACTAATGGACACAGAGCAAGGGCACCCTAACACTAATGGATGCAGAACAAGGACACACTAACACTAATGGACACAGAACAGGGGCACGCTAACACTAATGGACACAGAACAAGGGCACACTAACACTAATGGACACAGAACAAGGGCACACTAACACTAATGGATACAGAACAAGGGCACACTAACACTAATGGATACAGGACGAGGGCACACTAACACTAATGGACACAGAACAAGGGCACACTAACACTAATGGACACAGAACAGGGGCACACTAACACTAATGGATACAGAACAATGACACAAAAAAGTTCAGGTTCCAAATGAAAATAGGATCATGCACCAGTCTGTTGCTGGCAAATTATTCTGTGTGCTTTATGTTTCAATTCAGCACATAAAGACCCTGTATAGTTATGTGTTCAGGTCCCTGCCGCCACCATTTACTGACATTGGGCCTGATTCACAACTGCGAATGCAATAGAAATTACACACGCAGTTGCACTGCAATAGTATGCTATAACAGTGGAACAACAACAGATGCCTGGGTCCGAGAAGTGGTCTCACAGGGGTATGCCCTCACTTTCAGGAGGCATCCTCCCCAGAAGTTCTTTTGCACGGATCCTCCATCAGATGCAGTCAAGGCCTTGGCCTTTCAGGAAGCCATTGACTCCCTGCTACAGGCGGGGGTAATAATCCCGGGTTCCTGTGTCGCAACAGGGACAGGGTTATTATTCCAATCTATTTCTGGTTTAGAAACCAAATGGGGCTTATCACCCTATACTAAATCTAAAAACCCTCAACAGGTTTATCCATGTACCTAAGTTTCGTATGGAAACTCTCCGAACAATTATTTTGGCAATGGAGCCAGGGGATGACATTGTTTCCCTGGACATTCAGGATGCATATCTACATGTTCCTATTATACCATCCCACCAGCAATTTTTACGGTTTGCTGTCCTTCAGCAGCATTACCAATTTAAGGATCTACCCTTTGGCCCAATTATGGCTCACAGGTAATTACCAAAATAATAGAAGTCATGACGGCCTCTCTCAGGCATCAGGGAGTCAGAATTCTGCCATATCTGGACGATCTTCTGATATTGTCACAGACTCCGGTTGTTTCACAAAGCCATCTTCAGCTGACCATAGCCTGCCTACGTAAGCACATCTGGATACTCAATTGGAAGAAATCGTCACTGTCTCCAACATGGTACATCTGGGAGTGTTGCTGGATTCTCGGGCACAAATGGTGTTTCTGCCAGAGGACAAGATTGTGGCACTGTCATCACAAATACGCAAGCTGCTATGCAAGTCGAAGGGTATCCATTCTGTTAGCAATGCAGGTCCTGGGATTAATGGTATCCACCTTTGACATGGTGGGGTATGCTCAGTTCCATTCTAGGCCTCTGCAAAAGATTGATTCTCTCCAAGTGGAATGGACTGTATCATCTAATAAGGTCTCAGAGGATCATTCTCACTCCAGAGGTTCGTCAATCCTCCCCCTGTGGTGGCTGAGAAAGGGTCATCTGAACAAAGGGCACCCATTCTGGATTCCAAATTGGGTGCTTCTCACCACAGACGCCAGATGGGGAGCAGTGACAGGTTATCACACCTTTCAGGGAAGATGGACAAATTGGGAAAGTCATCTGCCAATAAACATTCTGGAACTGCGAGCAGTGTACAAGGCACTTATCATGGCACAGGACCTGCTCCAGGGCAGGCCGGTCCAGATTCAGTCCGACAATGCAGCTACAGTTGCCTACCTCAATCATCAGGGAGGCACAAGAAGTTACACAGCCATGAAAGAAGGGACAAAGGTTCTGATTTGGGCAGAACATCATCTTCCAGCCATCTCGGCAATATTCATACTGGGAGTACTCAATTGGGAAGAAGACTTCCTAAGTCACCAGGACAAACATACCGGAGAGTGGTCTCTCCATCCAGGAGTGTTTCAGCTCCTGGTAAACAAATGGGGTCTACCAGAGATAGATCTCATGGCGTCACGTCATAACTACAAGGTCCCCAGGTACGGGTCCAGGTCCAGAGACCCATCAGCAGCCTTCGTGGACACACTGGCAGTAAGATGGAACCTTCAAGCTGGCGTATCTCTTTCCTCTGATTTCTCTCCTTCCAAGAGTTCTCAGGAAAATCAAGCAGGAAGGCGAAACAGTAATACTGGTGGCTCCAGCTTGGCCCAGACGACATTGGTTCACCGACATACAGAATCTGTCCGTAGACAGTCCATATCCTTTTCCTCTATGGCAAGATCTGCTAACGCAGGGTCCCTGCCGGCATCCGGACTTACCTCGTCTGGCTTTGACAACGTGGCTCTTGAATTTTCCATCCTAAGAGCAAAAGGTTTTTCTAGTTCTGTAATTCAAATGATGCTTAGGACACGGAAGCCTGCCCGCATCTATTACAGAGCTTGGCATTCGTTTGGTCAATGGTGTTCCCATAGGAAGTATGACCCTATGGTGTTCAGGATTTCCAGGGTACTGGCTTTTCTTCAGGTGGGGTTAGACAGCAGTCTACATCTGCACTGTCAGTCTGGTTCCAGAGGAAGATTGCATCATTACCAGATGTTAGAATTTTTTTCCACGGAGTTCTGAGCGTTCAGCCTCCTTTTGTTCCACTGGTAGCACCATGGGATTTGTCTTTGGTTCTTAAGGGGCTACAAGCTCCCCCATTTGAACCTGTAGACTCTGTAGATTTGAAGTGGTTGACAGCGAAGACACTTTTTCTTCTCACTATCTCTTCTGCTCGCAGAGTCTCTGATTTGGCAGCGCTTTCTTGTCGCTCTCCATTTTGGATTTTTCACCAGGATAAAGCTGCTCCTCATACAAAAGAGGGTTACCTTCCTAAGGTAGTGTCCCATTTTCATGTAAATGAAGAATTTGAAGTTCCAGCTTTTCAGGCTCCAGATCTTTCTGTAGATGAAGCCTCCCTGGATGTAGTTCGTGCTCTCCGTATCTGTATGGAGCTCACAAACTCTGTTAGAAAATCAGATGCTCTTTTTGAATTATATGGTTTTCACAAATGAGGATGGCCAGCCAATAAGCAGACTCTGGCGAGATGGCTATGCATGACTCTCTCTCTCTCTCTCTCTCTCTCAGGTGTACACACAGGCTGATCTCCCTGTCCCAAGCATGGTGACAGCACATCCTTCTAGGTCTGTAAGGCCATCGTGGGCATTTAATCGTGGTGCCTCTGCTGAACAATTGTGCAAGGCAGCCACGTAGTCTTTTGTCCACACTTTTCTTTGGTTCTATGCCTTTGATACTTTTGCCTCTCAAGATGCTTCCTTTGGGCGACGAGTTCTCCTTTTGCTCAGGAGCGTCCCCCACCCTAGGGAAACTGCTGTAGGACATCCCCATGGTATCCCTGTGGATCCCTATTGACCCTGAAGAAGAAAATAAGAGTTATGGTAGACTTACCTAGATAACTCCTTTTCTTCGAGGTCCACAGGGCACCCACCCTGACGCACCTGCTGCATGGGTAATTTTTTTTCGGTCACAGATTCCCTCATTTTGTGTAAGAGTGTTTCTGTTGTATGATTGGTCTTCCTTCTCCTGCCTTGAGGCTTGTTAACTAAACTGAAGGCCTATGGCTAGGGGTGGGGCATATATGGAGGAGGACCCGAGGCATCCTGGGAGCTGAAGCTTTAACTGTTTGGTGCCTGGATATCTCCAACCATAATATCCATGTGGACCCTATGGACCTCGAAGAAAATGAGTTATCTACGTAAGTCTACTATAACTCTGATTTTTGGACTCCAATAACATCTCAATGCTGACACGCAGATCTACCTCTCCTTCCCTTACACTTCTCTCTCTCCTTGCTCGTCTCTCCAGGTATTTCTTTGCTATTTTCTCCTGGATGTCCCAGCGCTGTGTTAAAATTAGCATTTTTAAGACTAAGTTGATGGTCTTCCCACTTTGCCAAGTCTCCTCTACTCCCTTGAGTTCATTATCCAACTATCCATAAACAACCTCACCATCTCATCTATCCCACAAGTCCAGGGTCTTGGAACTATCCTCAACTCGCCCTCTCCTTCAAACCACACATTCAGTGTCTCTCCCGGTCCTGCTGTTTCCACCTTCGTACCATCTCTAGAATCAGACTTTTTCTCACCCTAGAGCACAGGTTCTCAAACTCGGTCCCCAGGACCCCAAACAGTGCATGTTTTCCAGGTCTCCTCATAGCATCGCAAGTGAAATAATTAGCTTCTTCTGTGGAACCTTTAAAATGTGTCAGTGAGTAATGACTACACCTGTGCACATACTAGGTGACCTGGAAAATGTGACCTGTGTGAGGTCAGGGCGAGAGTTCCCTTTGGCGCCACCCCCCCCAAAGTAATAAAAATAAAAATATGCAGATAAAGAAAGTGGTGTTTTTCTGCGCGCGTGCTCCTGAAAAGGGGATGTGGCTTTGTGACACGCCCCCTGTTAATAGTTCTAGAGAACACGCCCAGTAAAAAGTGGATGCACTACTGCTCCATCTTCTCTCGCCCAACACCACCAGCATTCTGGGAGACAGGGAGGGATTGGGAACAGCAGCACAGTTTGTGAATATGGCACAGCTAGAGTTTGTATGTCATGCCACACAGTAGTACTCAGTACACACATTTTGCCACACTTTATTAGTGCCCCTTATAGCACATTATGCCACGCAGTAATGTCCCTTACACATTATGCTGCACGTGGTAATGCCCTTACACATTATGCTGCACATGGTAATGCCCTTACACATTATGCTGCACGTGGTAATGCCCTTACACATTATGCCGCACACAGTAATGCCCCTTACACATTATGCTGCACGTGGTAATGCCCCTTACACATTATGCTGCACGTGGTAATGCCCCTTACACATTATTCTGCAGTGTATTTGTGCCCCACGCAGTAATGCCCCTTACACATGCCGCACTGTATTTGTGCCCCACGCAGTAATGCCCCTTACACATGCCGCACTGTATTTGTGCCCCACGCAGTAATGCCCCTTACACATTATGCTGCAGTGTATTTGTGCCCCACGCAGTAATGCCCCTTACACATTATGCTGCATGTGGTAATGCCCCTTACCCATTATGCTGCAAGTTGTAATGCCCCTTACCCATTATGCCGAACACGGTAATGCCCCTTACACATTATGCTGCACGTGGTAATGCCCCTTGCACATTATGCTGCACTGTATTAGTGCCCCATGCAGTAATGCCCCTTACACATTATGCTGCATGTTGTAATGCCCCTTACCCATTATGCTGCACACGGTAATGCCCCTTACCCATTATGCAGCACACGGTAATGCCCCTTACACATTCTGCTGCATGTGGTAATGCCCCTTACCCATTATGCTGCATGTGGTAATGTCCCTTACCCATTATGCTGCAAGTTGTAATGCCCCTTACACATTATGCCGCACAAGGTAATGCCCCTTACACATTATGCTGCATGTGGTAATGCCCCTTACCCATTATGCCACATGTGGTAATGCCCCTTACACATTATGCCGAACACAGTAATGCCCCTTACACATTATGCTGCACGTGGTAATGCCCCTTGCACATTATGCCGCACTGTATTAGTGCCCCACGCAGTAATGCCCCTTATACATTATGCTGCATGTTGTAATGCCCCTTACCCATTATGCTGCACACGGTAATGCCCCTTACCCATTATGCCGCACAAGGTAATGCCCCTTACACATTCTGCTGCATGTGGTAATGCCCCTTACCCATTATGCCACATGTGGTAATGCCCCTTACATATTATGCTGCACGTGGTAATGCCCCTTACACATTATGCTGCACGTGGTAATGCCCCTTACACATTATGCCGCACGTGGTAATGCCCCTTACACATTATGCCGCATATGGTAATGCCCCTTACCCATTATGCTGCACGTGGCAATGCCCCTTACCCATTATGCCGCACACGGTAATGCCCCTTACCCATTATGCCGCACACGGTAATGCCCCTTACCCATTATGCCGCACACGGTAATGCCACTTACACATTATGCTGCACGTGGTAATGCCCCTTACACATTATGCCGCATGTGGTAATGCCCCTTATACATTATGCTGCATGTTGTAATGCCCCTTACCCATTATGCCGCACACGGTAATGCCCCTTACACATTATGCTGCACGTGGTAATGCCCCTTACACATTATGCTGCAGTGTATTTGTGCCCCACGCAGTAATGCCCCTTATACATTATGCTGCATGTTGTAATGCCCCTTACCCATTATGCCGCACACGGTAATGCCCCTTACCCATTATGCCGCACAAGGTAATGCCCCTTACCCATTATGCTGCATGTGGTAATGCTCCTTACACATTGTGCCGCACGTGGTAATGCCCCTTACACATTATGCCGCACGTGGTAATGCCCCTTACACATTATGCCGCACGTGGTAATGCCCCTTACCCATTATGCCGCACTTTGTAATGCCCCTTACCCATTATGCCGCACGTTGTAATGCCCCTTACCCATTATGCCGCACGTGGTAATGCCCCTTACCCATTATGCCGCACGTGGTAATGCCCCTTACCCATTATGCCGCACGTGGTAATACCCTTACCCATTATGCCGCACGTGGTAATGCCCTTACACATTATGCTGCACGTGGTAATGCCCCTTACACATTATGCTGCACGTGGTAATGCCCCTTACACATTATGCTGCACACAGTAATGCCCTTTATAATACATGAATTAATATAGCATGCCATGCTTATTTCATTACATTTTTAAAGACATTACTACGGACATTAAACACTTGTCAGTGACAGTGACAGTAATACTTGTTTGTACATTCCCAAAGCAGCTTAGATGATGGGGTGTATTTACTAAAGGTCGATTTTGATTGATTCAAAATCGATCAACATCGATGTTGTGTTTCTGGAGCCAAATAACACATTTGCTAACAGACACTTTTTTTTTTTTTTAAGTATTAGTAAATGTGTGATTTAGCTCCAGAACGTAACATTGATGTTGATCAATTTTAAATAGATCAAGACTGAGAAAAATCGACTTTTAGTAAATATACCCGGATGTGTCAACACTTGTTATAGTGAAATCTATACAATAGGGGCGACTAGGAAGGCACAGTTACTCCCATTGTTGGAGGAGGCTACATTGTGTAGCTATTACAGCTGACGTTGGCATTGTAACAGTGTCCATCTCAGAACAAAAGACATTTATTATAAAATAAATTGAAAAGTTTCCAGCACTTAACATTTTGATAGCTTGGTGCGAGCAAAGTAATCTTCAGATATTAGACATCCCTTGCTGTTAAAGAGGCTGTGGAATTTAATTTTGCAAGGCAGCCATTGCCAAGAAATTGGATCCAACACCCAAGATAGTGGATAAGATCAATAGGGTTAAGTCACCATATGAAATCTTTTTATGTGTGTAGCTGCTGCCATCTAGTGTCACATTTGATAAGTGCAAGTAGATGAGAAAAACTGAAATACCTAGTTTGTCTGAATTAATAACAATAATTGCCGCATGGCGACTACCGTTTAGGATGAGTGCAGGTGCAAAAGGGTCAGTGTAGACATTAACTGGGCCTGCCTAATAGTTAACTCACTCTTGTTTACACCAATACATAAATAAATCCACATTTGTTACCATCTAAAAACTTATCATAGTACCACTGACCCATTTTATCTATAAATAGAGGCATGTAGAGTTGAACGCATGTTGCCAGCAATAAGAGATATATGTAGACTTGTATGTATCATTGCCTCTGTATCTAACCTACCCACACACTTGGTTTGATAGCTGCCATCATTATCAGTGTGCTCTTGCACCTACTGTAGCAGGTGCAAGATGTGTCTGAAAACAGACGTATTTACAGATACACTCAACTCTGTGTAGCCTGCTGTTGCGCTGACAGGCCATAGGCACCCCTCCGGGAGGTTAGGTTTAGGCTAGGGGAAGGAGGGGTTAGGGTTAGGCACCCCGGGGGGAGGTTAGGGTTAGGCACCCCCCCGGGGGACTTAGGTTCAGGCACTTAGAGGGGGGATTAGGGTTTGGCACTTAGAGGGGAGGTTAGGTTTAGGCACCCCTAAGGGAGGGTTAGGGGGTAGAATAGGTTAGTGAATACTTACCTTGGGACGATCGGGATTTTCATCCGTGTCGGGCTGCCGCTGTCGGGATTTGAACCATTCGGCCGGCGGTAAATCATACTGAATCCCAGGCATTGACCCGCTGTCACTAAACTAGGCCTATGTATGTGTCCATCTGGTAGGGGATTAATGCTGGGACAGGTTGGCCAACTTATCTGACGTTTGGTAAGTGCCAGGGCCGTAACTAGGGTGGTGTGGCCGGTGTGCCCGCACAGAGCACACATGCCCTGTGGTCGGAACTGCCCGCCTCTACCTGCGATCACCTTTCGCTGACTTGCCTTTCATCTATAGTGGCCACCCGCCGCAATGTATAATAGTAACTGTATGCCTGGCTCCTTCTCTGCGCACCGCTACTATTACACACCACAGCGGTAGTTGCTTCAAGGACTGGGATAGACATCATGATGTCCTACAGTGCCCTGCACCAAGGAGCCATTCCCTTGGCGTTGGGCTGCAGCCTAGTCAGTGACGAGAAGAGAAGGCGGCACAGGCGGGGACGGAGACTGTGGCTTCCCCAGGCTCCCAGGTAAGTCACTCACCGGAGATAACTGGGGGGGGGGCTTTGTACTGTGTGGCATAATGTGTAAGGGAGGGGAGTTGTACTGTGGCATAATGTGTAAGGGGGGAGGGCGGGAGTTGTCCTCTGTGGCATAATGTGTAAGCAGGGAGGGGGCTTTGTACTGTGTGGCATAATGTGTAAGGGAGGGGAGTTGTACTGTGGCATAATGTGTAAGGGGGGAGGGCGGGAGTTGTCCTCTGTGGCATAATGTGTAAGCAGGGAGGGGGGCTTTGTACTGTGTGGCATAATGTGTAAGGGGGATGGGGGGAGTTGTACTGTGTAGCGTAAAGTGTAAGGGGGGAGGTGGGAAGTTGTACTCTGTGGCATAATGTGTAAGCGGGGAGGGGGGCTTTGTACTGTGTGTCATAATGTGTAAGGGAGATGGGGGGGAGTTGTACTGTGTAGCATAAAGTGTAAGGGGGAGGTGGGAAGTTGTACTCTGTGGCATAATGTGTAAGCGGGGAGGGGGGAAGTTGTACTGTGTGTGGCATAATGTGTAATGGGGGGAATTTGTACTGTGTGGCATAATGTGTAATGGGGGGAAGTTGTACTGTGTGGCATAATGTGTAATGGGGGAAGTTGTACTGTGTGGCATAATGTGTAATGGGGGGAATTTGTACTGTGTGGCATAATGTGTAATGGGGGGAAGTTGTACTGTGTGGCATAATGTGTAATGGGGGAAGTTGTACTGTGTGGCATAATGTGTAATGGGGGGAATTTGTACTGTGTGGCATAATGTGTAATGGGGGAAGTTGTACTGTGTGGCATAATGTGTAATGGGGGGAAGTTGTACTGTGTGGCATAATGTGTAATGGGGGGAAGTTGTACTGTGTGGCATAATGTGTAATGGGGAAGTTGTACTGTGTGGCATAATGTGTAATGGGGGGAATTTGTACTGTGTGGCATAATGTGTAATGGGGGGAATTTGTACTGTGTGGCATAATGTGTAAAGGGGGGAAGTTGTACTGTGTGGCATAATGTGTAATGGGGGGCAGTCGTACTGTGTGGCATAATGTGTAATGGGGGGAAGTTGTACTGTGTGGCATAATGTGTAATGGGGGGAATTTGTAATGTGGGCATAATGTTTAATGGGGGGAAGTTGTACTGTATGGCATAATGTGTAATGGGGGGGAAGTTATACTGTGTGGCATAATGTGTAAGGGAGGGGAGTTGTACTGTGGCATAATGTGTAAGGGGGGAGGGCGGGAGTTGTCCTCTGTGGCATAATGTGTAAGCAGGGAGGGGGCTTTGTACTGTGTGGCATAATGTGTAAGCAGGGAGGGGGGCTTTGTACTGTGTGGCATAATGTGTAAGGGGGATGGGGGGAGTTGTACTGTGTAGCGTAAAGTGTAAGGGGGGAGGGCGGGAAGTTGTACTCTGTGGCATAATGTGTAAGCGGGGAGGGGGGCTTTGTACTGTGTGTCATAATGTGTAAGGGAGATGGGGGGAGTTGTACTGTGTAGCATAAAGTGTAAGGGGGAGGTGGGAAGTTGTACTCTGTGGCATAATGTGTAAGCGGGGAGGGGGAAGTTGTACTGTGTGTGGCATAATGTGTAATGGGGGAAGTTGTACTGTGTGGCATAATGTGTAATGGGGGGAAGTTGTACTGTGTGGCATAATGTGTAATGGGGGGAAGTTGTACTGTGTGGCATAATGTGTAATGGGGAAAGTTGTACTGTGTGGCATAATGTGTAATGGGGGGGAAGTTGTACTGTGTGGCATAATGTGTAATGGGGGAAGTTGTACTGTGTGGCATAATGTGTAATGGGGGGAAGTTGTACTGTGTGGCATAATGTGTAATGGGGGGAATTTGTAATGTGGGCATAATGTGTAATGGGGGGAATTTGTACTGTATGGCATAATGTGTAATGGGGGAAGTTGTACTGTGTGGCATAATGTGTAATGGGGGGAATTTGTACTGTGTAGCTAAATGTATAATGGGGGGAATTTGTAATGTGGGCATAATGTGTAAGAGGCATTACTGCTGTGTGGCATAATGTCATACATGCCTACCCTCCCTGAAGTCACGGGAGGCTCCCGATTTTTCAGGTAACCCCCCGCACCCCCGGAAGGGTAGGCATTTCTCCCACATTCAGCCCACATCCTAGTGAAGTGGGCAGAATAATGAGACTTTTCTTGCGGGCCGGCGGGTTTGCGAGTATGGGGCGTGACTTAATGCTGCAATTCTATAAGAATCGCGTCATTTGGCCCCGCCCCTTTATTTAAATATGTGCCATCTGCGGCAGATTGCAGCGAGGAGACGGGGCAAGCCGTCCGCCCCCAACACCTCCCATCTGCTAAGCCCGGGGAGGAGAAGTCAAATCTCAGTTCACAGACATAGCGGGCTACACACCCGCCAACGCGCTCGCGATCTGGCGGCCGTTTGAGTGAATGACTGATATATCGCCCAGTGTGTACCCAGCTTTAGACTGTAAGCTCCAATGGGGAAGGGACTCGCAGATAATAAAATGCACTTTGGAGTGTTATTCTAATGTGTGTAACTACATTCTTACACCAAATGTTTCAACATTATTTTGCAGTGTGATTGCTGTGCTGCTGCTTGGATCTGGCTCTGTGCATCCTCTACTCTAACATTGAATATAAAATATTACCCCCGTCAGGTTACAGTACGTCTCACTCTAGTGTTTTGCCACTGAATACTCCCCACCTAAATGCTGAGTGGAATTATTACTTCCTACTAGTAACTCCTCGTTCTGTCATTCTGAACCCATAGCTGCACCATAGACCAGTGCATGGCTACATCCAGGCCAGAAATTATTGTATCTTTGCTACATGTCTATATACCATAACTTGCTGTGCTGACTATATAGGGGTCTATACCATAAGCGACTATACCTTATATGATTTAAGCTATAGATAACTTTTCTCCGCTAAGGATTTACCTGAGGGATAATCGTCAGCTTCTTGCGCAAGTCATGGAGGCCAATAGTAGATATGTCCAACCCATCGATGAGGATCTTCCCACTGGCCGATTCGATGATCCGGAAGATGCAATTAGTCAGTGAGGATTTCCCAGCTCCCGTTCTCCCAACTATTCCCACCTGGGGGCGGTATAAACCAGCGTGGCAATCAGACTGGTATCAGGGGGAACACATTGTCACAGTGATCATAACTGTCACAAATAATGTCAATTTAAACTTTCTATCTGTCATTTACCTAACACCCTCTATAAAATGGCACAAGCTGATTGGTTGCTATGGGCAACTCTTCACTTTTTATCTTCAGAAAGTTTGCGTCATCTCCGCCAGAGGGTACGATGACTAAGACGTAGAGAGTTACTGAAACCAGTACCATTGGTGATTTCATTACTCATGGTTACTCTCAGTGCTAAGAGTAATGCCATTGTACTGTGGGAGATACAGGTTTATCTGGTTAGATCAAAAGTTATGCATACAATGAGATCTGAATGATGTACCTTCTCCATGCTCTCCACTGTGCATGATATCCCATGGAGTACTAGGTCTAATTCAGGGCGGTAACGGACCTTGTAGTCGAGAAATTGCACAGCCCCTTTGTCCGGCCAGTCCTGTGGGGGGCGCCGCTGTGCTACCCATGGTGCCTGATAGAGGAATTATAACATAAATTATACCAATGTGCTTTCACACGTATGTGTCATCTAAATCATATCAATAAACACAGCCAGGGCACAGCTATATACTGGGTGGACATTAATAAACTTCCCCTATTCCGAGCCGCCTGTAGCTCGTTCTAAGGACCAGAATGTCACCAAATTTGGTAGGTAGACTAATTAGGACATGGGAAGCAGAATTCCACTGAAAATAATTACAGCAAAAAGGGGAAGTTTAATTACAGCCACTATGTATATATTGCAGCCGTGCCTTCTTTTAGATACAATTGTAAGCACAGAGCAGTTCTACGATGTATCCAAGGGCAAAAAAAAAGTAAATATTATCTGTTAGATATTTAGGATATAGTGAAGAACACAGAAGAAAGCAAGCAAAATAAAGCAATGTATTCAGTTGAAGGGGCAGGAGGACATGTATAAGGCCAAATATTAAAGTGGTTTACAGGTCCACAGTATAACTGGAGATATGTATAAATATCTGAATGAGACCTTACTTCATTCTCCACCGTGATATACTCGTCCACGCGCTCTACAGCGACAATGTTTGTCTCCAGCTCAGACGTCATCCGCACCAACCAGTTAAGGGTCTGAGTTATCTGTTGAAATAACGGAATACTGTAAAGGAGACGTCCTGAAATATGATGCTGCTAATATTCCCAGGAGAACGGACATATAATCCATTAGCAATTTTACCCGTCCTGTTCTATATATGTGTTGGGTGTATTTCCTTTTTCAGATTTAGATCTTAATTATGTATACAAACAACTGGGGACACTGGGGCCTGATTCAGCTTGGATCGCAGTTGCTAATACGCACGCAATTGGCCGATTGTTGCTTCCTGTGCATGTGTATGCATTGCAGTGAGCTAGCCGGCCACTAGGATCGGGACTGCGATCGCAGAGGCTACACAGACCCATCGCAGAGTGATTGACAGGAAGTGCTGATTGTGGGTGGTGATAGGGGGGTTGTCGGCCGAAATCAGGCGTGCCGTTTCAGGGGCGTGCATAAATTAGCCACTGCGAAGCCATAGGCAGTGTGACGTCTCACAGCGTGCGCGGCTGTTAGCAATTTCTGAGTAAGGTCGGGGCTTGAGCAAGTGTGCGTATGGGTCCGATGGTAGTCGATTGTACCGATGGTTTCGCTACTCTGCTAAGTATTACGGATGTGCATATGGTAAAGTGGGCGTCTTTATGTGATGCTGAGTTTGCATTGCGATCGCAGTGGTTTGGATTGCTAGTACAGTTGAACTGAGTGCGTACTGTTAATTAAACTGAGTACAGCGACTCTATGTCCTATAGCCCAACAAATCCTGATTTTCTTTGTGACTGTAACACTATGCAATGGAGGTTCCTGGGAGGTAATGTCTATAAAAGAGGGACATGAACATTTATGGCCTAATTCGCAAGTCCAAAAGCCGCGGTGTTTCAGAATTATCAGCAGACTGCGCATGAGCTGCACCATGAATGCGCACATTGACGGGGACTATGAGAGCGGACGGTTCGCACCATGCGTGGCCAGATCAGTCTGTTCAGGGACTGGTCATTTCTAGGACGCAACTGGGTGGCGGCACAGAAAATATATTATGGGAGTGTCCTGCGCATGTAAATCAGACCTCTGTGCTTGTTTGGGGCATGCACACGGCGATTGGGACGCCTTTGTCAGACGGGTCTTTTGCTCCCAGCATGGGGTAGTTGTCATTTCCGATACCAATGATGACGGCTAAAGCCAGAAAAACTGTGGGCGGAGCGATTCACGCGCCTGAAGCCGGCCGGGTACTCACATAGATGGACAAGGCAGTAAATCTGGCAGCCGCAGACAACCGTAAGTACCGTCACTTTGCGTCTGACTCAGAATAAGGCCCTTTATGTCTATTTACAGTTGAGATGCATTCACCGCAATGCAACTCTATGGGGCATATGTATCAAAGCTTGATGTGAGATATATATCACCAACCAATCAGCTTCTAACTTACATTTTGCAGGCTGTGTTTAAGAAATGATAGTTTGGAGCTCATTGGTTGGTGATATATATTTCACAATTTTTGATACATATGCCCCTATATACGAGAGGATTTGTTTTTTTAATATTGAATAAACATAATTAAATATACAATGTCTTGTATGCACTATATATTTTGCACTCACTATATGGAATAAGGTCACAGAAGATGACAGTGCACTCTCTACACAGAATCCCCACAGTTCCACACGGAATGTCTATATATATTCTTAACAGTTAAGGGAGAGATGAGGATTTGAGACTCACATTGAGCGCTGAGGAAATAGACAGCCCAACAATGCCGCCGTCCACACTGCCACGGGCCAACACCGCGAAGAGCGCAGCGAAGAATACCGTGATATTCCCTACGGACTCAAGACGAATGGCCAGCCACCTGCAGACAATACAGCAGCATAGATGTGATTCTAATGTTCTCCAAAATAAATCTTACCCCCCCCCCCCCATCTGTAACATCAGGGAATATCACAATGTACTCTACACTATGGGAGTACTACCTGTTGGAGACGATCCAGGAATAAACGCTTTTCTGATTGATGTCGATGGTATCCTCGTTATGTTGGAGGAACCTCTGCTGATGTCCGTAAGCGCGGATGACCGACAGGCCGGAGACAGTCTCCCCGAAATGGGAATAGATGGGCGACCTTGTGACCGAATCCAGGCGCCTGAGCTGTCGGGAGGTGCCGACATAAAATCTCTGGAGACAATCAAAAAGAATCCCCATTAGTGCACAGGAATCATTTCACATTCTCTGATCCCCATCTGTAGGTGACATGTCAGCGGGATTATAAATCTATAGACAGGCAATTATTAATACAGAGGTTCCCAAACGCGGTCCTCACGGCACCATAACAGTCCATGTTCTAAGGATATACATGCTTGATCACAGATGACTTTATTGGTACCTCAGTCAAACTGATTTAACCACCTGTGCTCAACCAAGGATATTTCTAAAACCTGAACTGTTGGGGTGCCTTGAGGACCGCGTTTGGGAACATCTGGTTTAATACGTTACGCCTCATTCCTGTCCACAGGTTTCCTGTATTGTTTGGACATTTTTTTAGGACATGTAAAAGCAAAAAAAAAAAACATGCAAAAAAAAGGACTTTGCTGACTCTACATCAGGGAAGAGCTCAGAACCAGTATGGACCTTTGTAACTGAATTTATTTCTTTTTTTCAGTTTCAAGACAGCTACATGGGTAATGTATATCTCAGAGTGCACCCATCACCTACACACATCAGAGACAGACATTGTAGGGTATGAGTCAAATATTCCTAAAGTCATATCAAGTCACTAGGAATAAGTCACCCCACTAAGGCACGAGGCACATCGAGCTGAGAATTGATTTAAAGGCAAAATGTTCTCTATGTGACGTTGCGATATCTGGAGAACCTGGATTGAATTCCATTGTCAGCACTTTGGAAAAGTAACTTCATCTCCATTTACCACGGCAGTGATCCATTCTGTAAGCGTCTGAGGCAGGGTTTCCCAAACGCGGTCCTCAAGACACCCTAACAGTCCAGGTTTTAAGGATATCCATGCTTCTGCACAGGTAATATATTCAAACTGACTGAAGTACTAATTAAGTCACCTGTGCTTAAACATGGATATTCTTAAAACCTGGACGGTTAGGGTGCCTTGAGGATCAGGTTTGGGTACCACTGGTCTAAGGGGTAATGTACAAATATATATCGCAGAATATACTTCCAGGTTCTTTATGGGAGAGGTTACAGGACAGATCGATATCTCTCTCTCTCTCTCTCTCTCTCTCTCTCTCTCTCTCTCTCCCTCTCTCCCTCTCTCCCTCTAAGTCAATGTCTTTCTGTTCTGACGGCTGGATGTGGATATTGTGCTGTGTTCATACAAGTGCCGTTCCCATTGTGGTCGTATCTCTTTATATTGTGAACACAGACAAAAATGTTGAATTAAAACAGAGAAGGAGTTGGTATAATGGTTAAAGCCTCTGTATAGCTGGTGCCAAGTTATAGTGACCTTGGACAAGATACTTTATCTCAGTTACTTCCCAGCTGTGATTCACTAACATGTAGGAAATGATGTACTGCTGAATAAATGACCAGAAAGTTTTAGGATTCTTCTATAGGAGCAGCTCAGCTGCCCTGGAAGCAGCACTTATCATGGTATTGCTAAAACATACTTCCAGTCCTGTTTTTCATCACCAGCACAGTAATGCTTCCCTGACCAGCTACGGGAACAATCACAGCCTTACAGGCTGCAGGATCATTCAGGATTCAAACCACGGTACCCACCAACTTTGCATTGGAGGCATCCGACCTCACCCTCTACACCACAGCTTGAGCCACTGCTGAGTGTGGAAGATTTTATATGGTCACAAGCGATGTGTGCAAATCTCTGTGACAGCTCAATAATTATATTCTTGACAAAGTCATTTGTTCTTTTTTAATTATCAACTTAATAAAAGTCACATATTTTTAAACACATGACGGACAATCTTTTAAATGGGTTGTATACGGGATCCCGACAGCCCGAATCCTGACAGATTTCTGTAAGTATTCTAACCCTTCCTCTAACCCTAACCTACCACTCCTGCAGCCTAACCCATCCCTCCCCCAGCCTAACCCTAACTTTCTCCCTAGTGCCTAACCCTAACCTATTACTCTTGCAGCCTAACCCATCGCTCCCCCGGCCTAACCCTAACCTACCAGTCCTGCAGCCTAACCCATCCCTCCCCCAGCCTAACCCTAACTTTCTCCCTAGTGCCTAACCTACCACTCCTGCAGCCAAACCCATCCCTCCCCCAGCCTAACCCTAACTTTCTCCCTAGTGCCTAACCCTAACCTACCACTCCTGCAGCCTAACCCATCCCTCCCCCAGTCTAACCCTAACTTTCCCCCTAGTACCTAACCCTAACCTACCACTCCTGCAGCCTAACCCATCCCTCCCCCAGTCTAACCCTAACTTTCCCCCTAGTACCTAACCTACCACTCCTGCAGCCTAACCCATCCCTCCCCCAGTCTAACCCTAACTTTCCCCCTAGTACCTAACCTACCACTCCTGCAGCCTAACCCATCCCTCCCCCAGCCTAACCCTAACTTTCTCCCTAGTGCCTAACCCTAACCTACCACTCCTGCAGCCTAACCCATCCCTCCCACAGCCTAACCCTAACTTTCTCCCTAGTGCCTAACCCTAACCTACCACTCCTGCAGCCTAACCCATCCCTCCCACAGCCTAACCCTAACTTTCCCCCTAGTGCCTAACCCTAACCTACCACTCCTGCAGCCTAACCCATCCCTCCCCCAGTCTAACCCTAACTTTCTCCCTAGTGCCTAACCCTAACCTACCACTCCTGCAGCCTAACCCATCCCTCCCCCAGTCTAACCCTAACTTTCCCCCTAGTACCTAACCCTAACCTACCACTCCTGCAGCCTAACCCATCCCTCCCCCAGCCTAACCCTAACTTTCTCCCTAGTGCCTAACCCTAACCTACCACTCCTGCAGCCTAACCCATCCCTCCCCCAGTCTAACCCTAACTTTCCCCCTAGTACCTAACCTACCACTCCTGCAGCCTAACCCATCCCTCCCCCAGCCTAACCCTAACTTTCTCCCTAGTGCCTAACCCTAACCTACCACTCCTGCAGCCTAACCCATCCCTCCCCCAGCCTAACCCTAACTTTCCCCCTAGTACCTAACCCTAACCCTAACCTACCACTCCTGCAGCCTAAACCATCCCTCCCACAGCCTAACCCTAACTTTCTCCCTAGTACCTAACCCACCACTCCTGCAGCCTAATCCATCCCTCCCACAGCCTAACCCTAACTTTCTCCCTAGTGCCTAACCCTAACCTACCACTCCTGCAGCCTAACCCATCCCTCCCACAGCCTAACCCTAACTTTCCCCCTAGTACCTAACCCTAACCTACCACTCCTGCAGCCTAACCCATCCCTCCCCCGGCCTAACCCTAACTTTCTCCCTAGTACCTAACCCTAACCTACCACTCCTGCAGCCTAAACCATCCCTCCCACATCCTAACCCTAACTTTCTCCCTAGTACCTAACCCTAACCCACCACTCCTGCAGCCTAATCCATCCCTCCCACAGCCTAACCCTAACTTTCTCCCTAGTGCCTAACCCTAACCCACCACTCCTGCAGCCTAATCCATCCCTCCCACAGCCTAACCCTAACTTTCTCCCTAGTGCCTAACCCTAACCCACCACTCCTGCAGCCTAACCCATCCCTCCCCCAGCCTAACCCTAACCCTTGCCCTAACCCTAAATCTCCCCATGACCCTAAAATTTACCTCCTCAATCTGTCGGGATTCTGACCATCAGCATCCTAACTGTCGGGATGCTGACTATATCCCTGTTATACAGTGATGGTATTCATAGAGTTAGAATCACTTGTTATGATATACAGCATTAAGGCGGAACCTTAATAGACTCCAATTTGGTAAACTCGCTGCAAATTCTGGCAAATTAATTGCGATCTTGGACTCCATATTGCTGGATATAATACTCGTTTAAGCATTTGAGAGCTTGGTAAATTGACCCAGACAGCAGTCCCCATTGATGATAATAATGTGGGACTTAGTTCTGCAGCTTTAGTTTGTCTGAAGCATGAGATATGTTCAATATATCCTTCTTTAGGCTCTTCTAAAACTGCAATGTGGAAATAGCTGTTTTCATTGTTTGAGGTTTTCTTAAAAGACCCTTAAATGCCTAATAGCTAGTGAGAAAAGATTAGGGGCTGCACTGTCTAGTAACCCAGTGCCCGGTGGATACCCCGACTGTATGATAAGTGATCCCAAATATGCAGGAAAATTCTGCTCTGCCTAATTTTCAGATCTGGATTTGACGCACCAAACCGAGCTGTGATGTGGTTCAACTCGGTACCCTAAAATACGGTTCCGTCAGTTTATCCGAATCTGAACTGCTCACCTTTAATGATACGTTTAAAATACATCTGTAGGTTGACAATGAAGAAAGACAGGTCAAGCTTACCTGAACAAAGTAATAGAAAATGGCCAGTGGTATGATGACGGCAGCAAAGATAGGAGTGGCTATGCAGATCAAAAACAGGGTGCTGATCACCCCCAATACACAGTTAATCCAGCTCCGGAACGACATTGGGATGGTCTCGTCCACAGTAAAGATGTCCTGGAAGCACAGCGTGATACATTTCAGAGAGGTTCAAACTCAAACAGTAATTGCACTGATTGCACCTGATTTGGATGTAATTACCCTCAAATTAAATCTGAAAGTCTGCAGTTAAAGCACATCTTGTTTGTTTCATTTCAAAGCCATTGTGGTGGTGAATAGAGGCCAAAATATGAAAATTCTGTCAATGTCCCAATATTTATGCACCTGACTGTATATTGCAATTTTGGTCCAGCCAGAATGGATGCATCTAGATGCCCTTCACAGAGGGGTCAGGGAGCGGTCAGGGCACATGCTGCCCTGCTTACTCCATTGGCCTGGACCTGCGGGGTTTAGGACTGAGCAGGCAGGAGGAGTGTACAGCAGTGTGAGGACTTGGGCCGGGGAAGTTGGGATCTGTCTGTGATGTGGTGATGGGGGCTGGCTGAGGAAGGTGATGTGGCTGTGGACTGAGGTAGGTGATGGGGCTGGCTGAGGAAGGTGATGGGGCTGGCTGAGGAAGGTGATGGGGCTGACTGAGGGAGGTGATGTGGCTGTGTGCTGAGGAAGGTGATGAGGTTGGGGGCTGGCTGAGGAAGGTGATGTGGCTGTGGGCTGAGGAAGGTGATGTGGCTGTGGGCTGAGGAAGGTGATGAGGCTGGGGGCTGAGGAAGGTGATGAGGCTGGGGGCTGGCTGAGGAAGGTGATGTGGCTGTGGGCTGAGGAAGGTGATGAGGCTGGGGGCTGAGGAAGGTGATGAGGCTGGGGGCTGGCTGAGGAAGGTGATGTGGCTGTGGGCTGAGGAAGGTGATGTGGCTGTGGGTTGAGGAAGAAGATGAGGCTGGGGGCTGGCTGAGGAAGGTGATGTGGCTGTGGGCTGAGGAAGGTGATGAGGCTGGGGGCTGGCTGAGGAAGGTGATGGGGCTGTGTGCTGAGGAAGGTGATGGGGCTGGGGGGCTAGCTGAGGAAGGCGAGTGATGGGGCTTTGTGCTGAGGAAGGTGATGGGGCTGGGGGGCTAGCTGAGGAAGGTGAGTGATGTGGCTGTGTGCTGAGGAAGGTGATGGGGCTGTGTGCTGAGGAAGGTGAGTGATGGGGCTGGCTGAGGAAGGTGATGTGGCTGTGTGCTGAGGAAGGCGATGGGGCTGGGGGGCTAACTGAGGAAGGCGAGTGATGTGGCTGTGTGCTGAGGAAGGTGATGTGGCTGTGTGCTGAGGAAGGTGATGTGGCTGTGGGCTGGCTGAGGAAGGTGAGTGATGTGGCTGTGTGCTGAGGAAGGTGATGGGGCTGTGTGCTG
Organism: Taudactylus pleione; assembly: GCA_031769625.1. NCBI lineage: Eukaryota > Metazoa > Chordata > Amphibia > Anura > Myobatrachidae > Taudactylus > Taudactylus pleione. Next base: position 869,194 of record JAUIMM010000033.1, on the reverse strand, counting down.
AGGAAGGTGATGGGGCTGGGGGGCTAGCTGAGGAAGGCGAGTGATGTGGCTGTGGGCTGAGGAAGGTGATGGGGCTGTGGGCTGGCTGTGGAAGGTGAGTGATGGGGCTGTGTGCTGAGGAAGGTGAGTGATGGGGCTGGCTGAGGAAGGTGATGTGGCTGTGGGCTGAGGAAGGTGAGTGATGGGGCTGTGTGCTGAGGAAGGTGAGTGATGGGGCTGGCTGAGGAAGGTGAGTGATGTGGCTGTGGGCTGAGGAAGGTGAGCGATGGGGCTGTGGGCTGAGGAAGGTGAGTGATGGGGCTGTGTGCTGAGGAAGGTGATGGGGCTGTGGGCTGGCTGAGGAAGGTGAGTGATGTGGCTGTGGGCTGAGGAAGTTGATGTGGCTGTATGCTGAGGAAGGTGATGGGGCTGTGTGCTGAGGAAGGTGATGTGGCTGTGTGCTGAGGAAGGTGATGGGGCTGTGGGCTGGCTGAGGAAGGTGATGTGGCTGTGGGCTGAGGAAGTTGATGTGGCTGTGTGCTGAGGAAGGTGATGGGGCTGGGGGCCTAGCTGAGGAAGGCGAGTGATGTGGCTGTGGGCTGAGGAAGGTGATGTTGCTGTGGGCTGAGGAAGGTGATGGGGGGCTGAGGAAGGAAGTGGGACCAAGTTCAAATCCACTGGCCTAGTCTGGACTCTCTGGAGGGAGACGCTCACTGGTCTGGACTATCTGAAGCGACTGGAGACTGGTCTCATGCAATTAGCTCTGCAGCTATCTGTGACAGCCCAGCAAGTGAGATTACTCAGTCTTCTGTAGGGGGCTGAAGGGAATTAATGTTTGTTTTTACTTATCTTCTGGCTGTGGGGGCAATGAATCAGTGTGTGTTGTTTTATATCCAGCGGGAGCAATCATTGGAGGGGGGCGCCAATCCCTTAGTTTTCCAGGGGCGCTCAGACCCCTAGATACACCCCTGCCAACACAGGACATTGAATGCAATCTTTCAGATCTGACAGGGTAACACATTCTTCCCTGTAATCAGGGTGGCAAAGATCTCTGAAAGTAGCAGTTGATGACCCATTATATGGTAGAGTGCTCCCTTACAAATTGTAGCGCTCTTCATGGAATAACTATCACTACCTGGTGGCAAAATTTATAACTAATCACTTTTGTTTTTCAATAAATGGCTAGATCATCCTCTAAAGTACCTGCTTTCACTTCACTGTGAGCTTCAGACTTGCTCCAGAGTACTCTAATGGTGCCCACACACATAGCGATCTGCACACGATCAGCCGATGTGTACGATTTCCCTTGAAACTCTCCCCGGTAGCTCTGCACATGATCTCCACACGATTTAGTGTCCAATCTTCATACGATCTCTTCTGCATCCAGACTTTCACAGTGCATCGCCTCTTAGATTGTCAGATCTTCCCTATTGCACGGCAGATCTGACGATGCAATGTACGACCAGCGGGGACGCGCATCGCATCGTGATCGTGAGTGGGGACTCAGGATTTGGCCATATTTTACACGGTCTGTCGTTCCAATGTGTCGGAATCGGCCAGATCGGGTAAAATATCGCTGTGTGTGGCCAGCTTAAGTAACATGAATGCTTTCATTTTAACAACCCTGTATATTTGTTTAATCTAGGATCCCAAGTGTTGGTCGGAATCATAGTTTTGGGAACTGAAAAGAGGCAGATTTTAATATATTACACATCTTACAATCAAGGTACCACAAATTAAATTCTGGAACTCCATTTGGAGCAATAACCCAACAGACTGGAAACCACTTATCTAACTTACTGTCCTGTATGTTTCTGGATTTAAAAATACTATTTTTTTCCAAAAACACATCCATCTATACTGTGTAATACACATTTAGTTTTCTAATTTTCTTTAGCCTATGCTGTTGGCTTTAAATGAACCTTTTGGTCCATTAAACTCATAGGGAATAATTTACCCGCAGTGTTTCTCAAACTCGATCCTAAGAATCACGTATTCCAGACCACATAGCTGGTGCTCTGAAAAACATAAACTGTCAGGGGTCTCGAGGACAGAGGGCCTGATTCAGAGCCGGACGCTCTGAATCAGGGCGTTTTTTTTTTGTTTTTTTTTGGTGCGGCCTCCGGGCCGCTCGCATAGCTGTGGCTTGCGACGAGACCCTTGCAGTAGGGTCTCGTTCCCGCAAGCCCCAGTGAGCTTCTGGCTCTTAATGGAGCCGGAAGCTCTCCACTGACATCACTCGTGATGTCAGTGGGGCCGCCCCCAAACGGCAGGCGTTCCGTCGGGAACACCTCCGTTTGTCCAGCCACCCCCCCTGCCCGCCTCCAAAACGGTGCGAGCTGTCGAGCCGACCCCTTTTGGTGCGAGACCTGGAGCGATGGAGCGCCCGTCGCTAGCCGGGTCTCGCGCATGCGCATGTCGGAGCCGGCTCTGGCGTGCGCTTGCACAGTGGCCAAACATCGTCCCGCTCGTGAGCGGGTCTGAATCAGGCCCAGAGTTTGAGAAACATGGATCTAGTATAAATAATACAGACATTAAAAGTAACTTCAGAGTCCAGAATCTAAATAGACACAAGGAAAACCAAGTTCCTTTATACGGGTCACAGAACTCCAAGATAACTTCTACAATCTGTGTAATCTGCAGTATGAGAAGTAATGTTCCTCCTAAAACCCGGATGCCATGACAGCGGGCTTGTCTTACACCATGGAATCCATCTTTGCTGGCAATTTTAAGCATTAAAGCATGTTATAATTTTTTATAACATCATATGAGTTTTTGCTTTCCCCTTCTTGGGCCTTATTCTGAGTTGCATGCAATGCCAAAATTCACGCTAACGGGCAATGTTTTTCAACTGTGTACATGTCTAAATCGGTAAAAAGTCACACAAGCATCCCATAGTGTGTCTGTACAGAATGGCAGTACGGATCCAGATGCGGGGTCTCAAAAATGTAGTGAAAATGTATTAGGCGTTCCTAATTTCCTGGACCGTGCCTCGGAGGTGGCTACTCAGAAGCACGGAGATGTACCATGAGGCTGATGCAATTTTCGGTGGTGCCTCCGATGGTTGTGTCAGGAGGATGCACCAAGCGGGATTTCAGCATCTAAAGATGGCACAAAGTGGGCGCCCCAGTGCTTGCGCAGTCAGACGCAAGGCTGTACACCAGGGAAGGGCTTATAGCTGTATTAGCATAAAGCCTCAGAATGAGCCCCTTGTGTTTTTAAAGTTATTCAAGTAATCTCCTGGTATTTCCAGTAGTCTGTATGTGTAGCCACCACACCGTTATATATAGGCAAAAGTTTTTGCTGACTCTGGTATACAGTGTCACTTTTTGTGTTACACTACTCCTGGCGGCCTCTTGGTCTGCCTGAGTCTTTCCTACATTGTGTTATATATTGTGTCGTGGACTAACCTTGGCAAACCTGTTCACAATGCGCCCAGTTGGGGTGGTGTCAAAGAAAGTCATCGGAGTGTGCAGGATATTGCGCAGGAGCTGCGTATGAAGTAGCCTCGAAGCGCCGACTGTACCGGCAGCCACCAGAAAGGCCCCAAGAAACACGAAGAAGCCTAGAAAGTACACAAATCACCCATTTATTACCAGCAATACAATTTGCCAGAGGATGGTACAATAAGGGGATAAATAGCAGGACATGGGCATTTATGCCAGAAAGTCACTGCTCGCATCCAATACCCCAACTGTGCAGGTTTTCAGGATCTCCTCCAGATAAAAAAAATTATTGGATACATATATTCACTGTTATCATATGGTGAGACCCAGAAAATCTGTATTTTTAAAGGAGCACTTCCGGTCTAACTTTAAAGTTTAACTGAACTGCTCCTCCTGCTTAGGAATGATCATTGGATACAGGACTCCCGCCAAAAGGACAGGCGCCAGGGCTGTAGGGAGGGGTGTGTAGGTGGTGCCGTTGCCCAGGGAGCAGGGCCCCGGGGATGGCACTGTCAATGCCCCATGGCCCCTGCAACTGGTTTAGCAGAGTACCTGGAATGGCACCCTGTGGACTGCAGCGACATTTCAATAGTGTCTACATGATCAATGTTGACATGCTAAGCTGTTGCCATTATGACCATTAATGAATGTTGCCATATCATATCACATCAATAAAAATATGTTGAAAAACAAAATGGGCTAGCCAGCCAAAGATGTCTGCCAGATGGGGGCTGTGACCTCATTGACCAATAGGATGTGGCAAGCTCTCTTCTTGCAGCTTCCTATTGGTCCACTCAGTCACACCACCATGGCCTGCGTGCATAGGAAAGCAAAGGTGGAGCATGGGAAAATTGTTTTAGCGCACAGATCCCATATATGTTTAACCAAGAGCCATTTAAGATATTACCATGAAACATAGAGAAATAATATATCATTCAGAATATAATTGAATGGGTTGAGCAAAACTGTCCTATAAATTACCTTGTGCCACCCCCAGAACTCCAAATATCCCCACTCTCATGTCCCTCTGTGATGTTGGATAGGTCTTATTAGAATACGTCTCAGCGTCTTTCGTCCAGTCACTCAACCAAATGTTCTGTCCAACAAAGGCGACGTTCTGCAGGACATAGGTCAGAGATATCCAGAAGGTGTAGCCCCAACCGACTGCGCGGAGGTACTTCAGGTACAGAGAGAATTTCACCTGCAAGAGCAGAAAAAGGACAATGGTAAATGTATTATTTACTAAAAGTTACTTATGTAGCACCAGAATATTCCATTGCACTTTACAATTGGGAACAAATTGTAAGACAGTATTTGAACAAGACTGGTTAATAACAGACGGACATACTGTAGAGGTAAGAGGGCCCTGCTCGCAAGCTTACACTCTATAGGGAAATCGGCATTGATACACAAGGATAGGCAGGGGTGCAAAGAGCCCGGGTCGGCCCAGGTGAAGGAGGCGTGACTTAATCGCAGGTGGCATGGCCACGCCCCCTCGAGCTTAAAAAACCCTTTTGCAGCGCCGCTGCTGCGCGCTGGGGAGGGGGGGGCGCTGTGAGCCCCTCAGTCCGGTGCAAATCCAGAGGGGGGTGTAATCAGTGTGATCGCACCGCCCAACAGGCATAGGAGACTGCTGCGTGTGCTGGGCTGTTGTGTGGGTGGGAGGAATGAGGGATGGAGGGGGGGGGAGCGGCGCCGGGCCCCTCTAGCAAGCCCGGGTAAATAGTACTCGCTCCCCCCTCCTCTCTCAGCGCCCCCGAGGATAGGTGCTACCAATTGCATGCTGTCCAAGCCAGATTGCAGAGGTTCTTGGTGGGCTGTGCAGTCACACAGCAATGCTGGCCTGGGGTCAGAGGGATGTGAAAGTGAAGATAGAGAACATATGTAAAGTTATGTGATAACTGTATAGAGGGGATGTGATAGTTTATGGAGGGTACGTGGGTGATCAGCAAACGTTTGAAGGTTTGGAAAAAACAGTAATAGGACAATTGTGGGCTACAAGCTTACAATCCATATGATATATGCATTTGGTACATGAGGATAAATGGTGGAAAATAACAACTCATTTAATAAAAAGACCTGGCATTTTCCTGTTTCCAAAATAAGCCTATTTGTTTTCCATTAATGTATTATATTCATTTAAAGTGGATTTAGGTAATTCATGAATCTACAGCTGTTGTAGAAATACAATTTCCAGAAGACTGTTGCAGCTAATGCATTAACAGCATAATCAGAACACAGGTTTTAGATGAAAGCGCGTAAAGGATAATCGGACGCAGCGCTAGAAGATCTATTTTGGTTCATTCACGCTTAGTTATGTGTAGTCGCATACAGATGTGTCCTCTTGCATCTTTGCCAATCGCGCTACAAACATGCGCACACATCGCGTCATGCGATCAGCCGCGTTTGATAAGCTACGCCATGCTGAACGCTGTATTCGCACCATCCAATCCTACGGAGTCTCTGGTGCGAACGCAGCCGCCATGCGTTGCGTGATTTGCCACGAAAGCACCAAAGAAGCAAGAGGACACATCTGTATGTGTATGCAGCCCTGCAACAAGCATGATTTATAAATGCCAGCTCCCAATGGCATCGGGTGGTAAGTAATAATGAGAGTATTCATGGTATGGGGTGGAAGGATGTGAGGCCCTCCTGGATTTCATACCTTTCCTGTCTCTATGGTCTCCTTCTCAATAAGCTGCTGGCCTTTGGTCACTTTCTGGGCATCTTCCCCCTTGTTCTTCGCTACGTCCTTGAGTGACCTCCTTAAAGAGCCATTCATACTGAAAGAGATGCATTTATGTCAGGAACCAGGACAACCTGCAAGAAGCCCAGCACATTTTCTGGGGTCTCACACTTCTCCCGCTAGAGAGTAATCTTTCTCCACAGCATACCTCCCGGCCGGGCCCACCTCCCAATGCCAGCTCTTCTGAAGTCTGCCCTGATGGCAGGCAGGCGGGCGCTGATCACTTACCTCTCTCTTTCGGCGGCTTCGCTGAGGTGATCGGCTAGGTCGTCTGTTGCACTCAGAGCAACAGTCCTGTCCCGGCGCAGTCGGCATCAGTGTCTGGGCCTCATTTATCAACGACTTTTAGCATTCACAACTTCTCCCTTTCAGCAGCTTTTCTGAGGTGATCGGCTAGGTCATCTGCTGCAGTCAGGGTGACAGTCCCGTCCCGGCGCATTTGGCATCAGTGTCTGGGCCTCATTATCAACGAGTTTTAGCATTCACAACCAATGACAAAACGCGTTGTGTATGATAAATGGTGCTCCAGCCAATCAACTCCCAACTGTCATCTGTTTGAAAAATTATAGGTGAGAGCTGATTGGCTGGAGCACCATTTATCACATGCACCGACTTTTATCACTCGTTGTGAATAATGAAACGCATTGAGAAATGAGGCCCAGAGATGGATGCTGACCGCGTCGGACAGGACTTCCGCCCTGACTGAAGCAGCTGACACAGCCAATTACCTCAGAAAAGTCGCCGAAAGGGAGAGGTTGTTAGTGATAAAACTCATTGATAAATGTGGCCCTCTGACTCTGTGAGGAGGGAGCTGCCCTGCGCGGTCCGTGTCTCTGATGCTGGGAGGATTGACCCAGGCATGGTGCAGCGTGATTGGGGGCAGGTGGAGAAGCAGGCTCTGGGAGGACTAGTCAGGCCCCGTAGCAGCCACACCCCCTGCACCCACAAGACCTACGCCTGTGGTCCTGACATACGAGCATAAAAGAGACCCAAACACTTTGTCACCAACAGGCGTAAGAATGCCCGCCCTTCCCAGATAAATAATTATTAGGTGGTACTGTAAATTGGCTAAAATATCTAAAAAGTAATAGTGGAGGTGTTGCTTGTAACAACCAATCAGATTGTAGCTATCATTTTCTTGAGTGGGACAGAAAAGAGATAGCTACAAGCTTATTGGTCGGCAACACCTTCACTTTTCCTATTTAGAAGTTTTAGGAAATCTATAATTATATATACTCTCAGGATTTAACATTACCCAAATGCATACAGAGGCAGCCATGTTCATGAGAAAGCCTTGCCTACTTTACTTTCTCCTCTACGGGAGTATAACCCAGAGAAGAGATGCAGCAGGACCACTTCCGGGGCGGTATCGGGCTCATTAGACTAAAATGACACAAGTCGCAGGTCGATGGGGGGAGGCACTAATAAAGCTATTTGCACAATTTAGCTCCGCCCCCACCCTATGCACCCGAAATTCCCAAAATTATCTCCCCACCCTGCCCACTTGTAGAACGTGGGCAGGATGCAGGAGATCCATCCACTCTTCCGGGGGTGCAAGAGGACTACCTGAAAAATGGTAAGTCTCCTGCAACTTCCGGAAGAGCAGGAAAGTATGGTGCAAATTATCAGTTCATTCAGTACTGAGCCATGGGACACTTCATACAGCTTAGTTCTCCGTAGAAGTAGTAACATTATTGAGGCATAAGATGCTTTGGGGTCTATGTACTAAGCCTTGGAGAGGGATAAAGTGGAGAGAGACAAAGTACCAACCAATCAGCTCCTGTCATTTTTCAAACACAGTCTGTAAAGTGACAGTTAGGAGCTGATTGGTTGGTACTTTATCCCTCTCCAAGGCTTAGTACATAGACCCCTTTATACGATGATGTCACTGGTTCCTAGTGAAGATTGAAGCTTCCATTCATATGAATATTGGTACAACCATCAGAGTGACTTCCTCAGCTGTAAGTGGGTGGCCAGTAGCGTGGTAGCTGCCTCTCTGAGCCAATCAGTGCATCCCCATTCTTTTCTATGGACAGCGACTTCGGGTTTGCAGTTTTTTTCGTTTTGCCAAGACCGTGAATGCTACATGGACCGAAGAGGACCTGATCCCAGGATGGTGTAAGCCGGGATACGTTCAGAATCCCGACATGCGGGAATTCTGTCAGTCAGAATGCCAATTCTGGAATCCCGATACTTATCAGAATGCTGGCATCTCGACCACCGGGATCCTGAAGGTAAATACTGGGGGTTACAGTTAGGGTTAGGCAAGGTTGGACTGGCCCACAGGAGTATAGGGGAAATCCCCGGTGGGCCCCACTGCCTCAGGGGCCCACCCCCTACTTAGGGGTCTGTAACTTGGTAGATCAGAATAATGGATGAACTTGCTGGGTTTGTTTCTATGGAAACTAAGATTATCCGTCCTGCCAATCAAAGTGAATGGTCCTGACACCCCTGTCTCCACCTTTATAAAGGGGTCCTGTTCTTTGCGTGTCCTCTCTAATGGTTGCCCAAGTCCCTCTATGGTGGTTGGCTACACCCTTAAGCTTGGGCCCCTTCTATCGCATTCCCTGGTGGGCCCTTCATGCCCCAGTCCGACACTGGGGTTAGGTCATACATGCCTACCCTCCCGGTTTTCGCGGGAGGCTCCCGATTTTTCGGGTAACCCCCCGCACCCCCGGAAGGGTAGGCATTTCTCCCGCATTCTGCCCACTTCCTAGTGAAGTGGGCAGAATGAGGAGAATACCCGCTGCGATCGCGGGTCTCCGTGAAGGGGGCGGGGGCTTAAGATGTGATTCTGCATGAATCACAGCATTTGGCCCCGCCCCCTATGTAAATTTTACCCAATCGCGGCAGTTTTCCCGCGAGGGGGCGGGGCTTAATGACGCGAATCGTTAGGCCCCACCCCCATCGCCCCCCTGCTGCTTCTCTTACCCGGGCTTCTCCCGGGAAGAGATTATAAAAGGTAGGCAACTATGGGTTAGGTTTAGGGTGTGGGAAGGGGAAGGTTAGGTTTAGGCACTAGGGGAGGGAGGGTTAGGGGTTAGGTTAGGGCTACTTATCTAGAGGTATCAGGATTGTAACCTGGTCAGGAAGCCAGCGCCATTTGCCGTTGCGTTTGATAGCAAAGGTGAATACTGACGGCAAATACATCAGGCTAAAATGACTGACTTCAATATCGGGTGTCAATTGAAGGTGAAACCCGACGGTTAGTAAATTGGAAACAATTTTTAGACAGCACCAAGCCGTCTATACCTGTCGGTTCTGGAGTAGAACCACAACCAACAGTTAGTAAATTTACCCGCACCTCCCCACTAAAGTCATTGGAGTCGATTTACTAAGAAGCGGGTTGTCGACGTAGCCAATAATTGACAATTTTTAACCAATAGGAATAAATACTAATGTCGGCCTGTTGACAACCCGCTCCTACACTAAATGTGACCCATAGCTACGCCGACCAGGATGCATATGGTATAAAGATAAAAGTGACAGCAATAAAAGAGCAATTATAGCTGCAATCTACAGAATAACTCAACTTTATTACCGTGACAGCAATTTACTGAATGTCCTCAGTTATTCACAAGTAATGAAACTAGAAAACTGTCACAGGACAGCCTTTATTTGCCAAAGTAATGTACACTGGGCCTGATGCAGAGATGGAGTATTTCTTAGCCACAAGGCATACCATTTAACAAAATGTAAATGTAGCAGGAGGTGTGTATAGGGAATAGACTCCTCCCTCATTGCATTTGCCATCCTTCTGTAGATGTTGCCTCGGATCACCATAGCAACCATCGGTCACGATGGTAACTGATTTGGCGGCAGGCCTGGCTGTATAAGCTGAGACTTACTCAGCCTAGCCGACAGACATGGACAGCTGGGACCAGGAAGTCCGCGTCCGCCAACGCAGACCCCGGGCTCGCCACCCCCAGACGTTGCTGCATAATTGACAAGGGGGGGGGTCTGCAAGTGAGTGAGCAGGACCCGTTCTGCACATGCGCAAAATGGGTCCTACCCCTGCGCAGATTCACAAACATCGGAGATGTATGCTATCAGGTTAGTGTACATCTCTGAATCGTGTGTGTGTGTGCGCGTGCGTGTCACTTAGTACTTATTACCTGCTGAGTTTTCTGATGTGCAGGCTGTTCTCTCTTTTTAGTGTCACTGTCACAATGTCTGCTGCAATTTCTGACGCCTGTTCTACTGGATCTTCACCATCTTCCTCCTCGTCTGCACCAAGTAACACTACAACACACACACGTTGGGCAAATCAGATGAATACACTCGATCCCAATCATTTTAAAGAATCACAATAACATAATTGTATAAAAGAAAAACCTTGAGTTACTAACAAGCTACAATCTGCCGCCTGGACCATGCAAACATTTTATTTTAAGATTTTTGGGATGGTGTGGGGGTCAGGTGATGTCCTTGTCATACATCACTCTATAATGGAGAAGCAAGATAGGGAAATGCTCAGATTTAAGCTCAGGTATAAATACGCCGGCATGCATGAAGATATTCACAAAGGACAGCTCGGTAAGAGGCAGTGTTCATTTTGTCGACAAAAATTTGGACTGAAAGTATTCACCGACTACATTTTTTTTTGAGGACTAAATTGTAACAATAACCAAAATATAAATATTTTAATAACGAAAATGACGACGAACTCTGTGTTCAATTTTAAATAAGCGACTAAGGCTAACACTAAATTAACACTGGTTCTAACAAACTTAAGGCATTAATTTGTATAACTCATTCTCCCTCAGCCTACTGAGCCCAGATTACTAAACACATCCTGTAGGTAAAGGTTTGTTGACTTCAAGTTCTCAAGGGGTCTATGTACTAAGCCTTGGAGAGAGAAAGTGAACGGAGATAAAGTACCAAACAATCAGCTCCTAACTGTCATTTTTCAAACACAGAGGTCTATTTACTAAGCCTTGGATGGAGATAACGCGAACGGATATAAAGTTCCAGCCAATCAGCTCCTAGCTGTCACTTTACAGGCTGTGAGGTCTATTTACTAAGCCTTGGATGGAGATAACGTGAACGGAGATAAAGTTCCAGCCAATCAGCTCCTAACTATCATGTCACAGGCTGTGTTTGAAAAATGACAGTTAGGAGCTTTATCTCCATCTAATGCTTAGTAAATAGACATCACAGCCTGTAAAGTGACAGCTAGGAGCTAATCGGTTGGCACTTTATCTCTGTTCACTTTGCTTATTCCCCTTTGTGTGCCCACTGAGTTTCCACATTTTATATATATTTTTTGTATTTATTTAAAAGTTTAAACTACTACAATATACTGTATATTAAAAATGTATATCACATCTCTGGATATATTCACTGAGTCTTTTACCTGTAGGTTCTACATCCTGGGTGTGGTCTTGCTTGGCATAAGTCCTGAGAAACTCTGCAAAGGCTCCATTGTTTGCCAGTAAGGTTTTGTAAGAGCCGGTCTCAGTAACAGTGCCATCCACTAATACCACAATCTCATCTGTGTGCTTCAGGAAACTGACACCGTGGGTGACCAGGATTCGGGTCTGTGAGGAGATAGGGCATGAACCCATGCATTATGCAAACTGACTTTACTCTCGATTATTCCATCTAATTAGGGTTTACACTAGAGATGAGCGGTTCGGATTCTGTGGAATCCGAACCGCTCCGAACATTGGGGATCCGAGTCCACCCGAACCTTGTTCGGGTGTTCACCGCCTGACTCGGATCCCCGTTCGGGGCCGAACGGCGGCCGCCTGATGTCGGATTCTCACTAGAGAATCCGACATCAGGTCTCCTATTGTGTAGGGCAGAGCGCTACAAACACACAGCCGCCAGCGGCAGCTGTGTGTTTGTTACAGCAGCCAATGAGAGTCACACAGACTCTCATTGGCTGCTGCACGGAGGGAGCCGGCTGGAGCTCACACATGAGCTCCGTCTTCCGGGTCCCTCCGCAGTGTGTGACAGGCTCAGCAGAGCAGACGGCGCGGGAGCGGGGAATCAGGTAAGTTTTTTTTTTTTTTTTTAACTTGTGAAAGTTGTGCAAGGGCCGGGGGCGCTACTGGGGGGGGTCTGCTACTGGGGGGGGTCTGCTACTGGGGGGGCTATACTACTGGGGGGGCTATACTACTGGGGGGGTCTGCTACTGGGGGGGGCTATACAACTGGGGGGGTCTGCTACTGGGCGTCCATACTACTGAGGGGCCTGCTACTGGGGGGGGCTATACTACTGGGGGGGCCATACTACTGAGGGGCCTGCTACTGGGGGGGCCATACTACTGTGGGGGCATACTACTGGGGAGGCTTACTACTACTGGGGGGGCCATACTACAGGGGGGCTACTACTGGGGCAGCCTACTACTGAGGGGGGCCTGCTACTGGGGCAGCCTACTACTGGGGGGGCCATACTACTGGGGGGGCTGCTAATGGGGGGCATACTACTGGGGGGGCTGCTAATGGGGGGCATACTACTGGGGGGGCCTGCTAATGGGGGGCATACTACTGGGTGGCATGCTAATGGGGGGCATACTACTGGGGGGGCCTGCTAATGGGGGGCATACTACTGGGGGCACTGTATAGGGGACCCTACTACTAAGGGGACTGCATAGGGGGCACCACTGCTGGGGGCATTGTGTAAGGGACACCGCTACTGTGGGCATTGTGTAAAAGGGGCACTACTGTGGGCATTGTGTAAAAGGGGCACTACTGTGTGTCGTAACATAAATAAGAGACACTACTTTATGGTGTAATGTGAATCAGGCCCTATGTGCGGTGTAATGTGAATAAGATTGTGCACTGTGACTCTTTGGGCCGTAGCCCACTATGTAAACAAGTACTGTGACTCTGCTGGCCGTACCCACTGGGTGGGTGCACTACTTTTCATTTCTGCCACTGCTGTGTGGCAATGTGTCATAGATGTGCTTTATACTGTGGTGTCTGTGTCATTGTGCCGCTGCTTTGTCGCTTAGTAACCAGTCAGCTCACTGCAACCTTTGGCCAATAATGTTGAAAACATAATTATAAGCTGTGATATGGTCTAAATTGACTGGAAATTAATGTTATTGAGGTTAATAATACTCTAGGAAGAAAAAAAAGACCAATTTATGTGATTTTAGCTTTTTTTGTCAATTTTTGTAAAAAAAATCCAAATCCAAAGCCAGTCACCGCAGTTTGGCAAATCCAAATCCAAAGCCGGACGACGAATTAGAACCAAATCCAAATCCGGCAAAAATGGTCCGGCGCACATCCCTAGTTTACACATGCAGGGGCTAATTCCAAAAAAGTGGCCTTTTTCCACACATTTTTGGACCATTTCCCCTGTATATGTTCTTCTTCTTGGACAGTGGTGCTCAAGATGTTTTCACACTCAGCACCCATGTGTTGGTGTGCCCCTAATGTGGGACCCCAAAAAGTAAGTTCTCAATAGAATGCATACCATATCTAAAAATCAGTGGACACCAAATATAGATGATTGTACATAGGGACCTACGCACTGAGTAAGCTGTGTTTTGAAATTCAGGCTTCAAGCAGTGGGAGCAGCCATTTTGTGGGCCCAGACAATGTTTATGAAAATGCAGCCAATGAATTCACTAAGAACTGGTTACACCACCGAATGCATGACAGGCTGTATTATAGGTATGGTTTGAGAGGCGTAACTAGGGTATTTGGGGCCTGATTCAGACCCGGTTGCAAGCGCTGTGCGCTCGCAACCGGGTCGATGGTGGGCCAGTGTGCATGCGCACGACAGAGCCGGCTCCGTCGTGCGCATGCGCGAGACCTGGATAGCGACGGGCACTCCGTTGCTCCGGGTCTCACAACAAAGGGGGAGTGCTGTCGATGTTGAGTGACAGCACGCCCCTTTGGTGGGCGGGCCGGGGGATTGGCTGCCCAAACGGAGGCGTTCCCATGTGAACGCCTCCATTTGGGGGCAGCCCCACTGACATCACGAGTGATGTCAGTGGGAGAGATTTCGGCTCTGGGGCTTGCGGCAATGAGACCCTACCACAAGGGTCTCATTGCAAGCCCGATGGTCGCGATGGTCTTGACCAACGCGACCATCTTCCTGGCCGCTCGCTATAGCTGTGGGTGGTCACCCACAGCTCTGCGAGCGGCCAGGAGGCCGTTCTAAAAAAAAAAATAGCCCGGCCCTGATTCAGAGCGAGCGCTCTGTCAGAGCAACCGGCTCTGAATCAGGGCCTTGGTCCCCAGGGCAAAATGAAAATACCCCCGCCTTCGTCGTGCGTGTCAGAAATGGGCGTTGCTACCTGACTGTATTTTAGATTAATAAGATTGTATAGTAACTTGATATAGTTAGAATTCACAGGATTTCACTGTACTAGCAGGTGGCGCAATTGGTAAGGTGACTGACTGCAAAGTATGAAGGTACTAATTTCTATTCCAATCTATGACTGTATTTTAGATTAATATGAATGCAGAGGCGTAATGGTTAGAGATGAGCGGTTCAGATTCTGTGGAATCCGAACCGCTCCGAACAATGGGGAACCTGACTCGGATCCCCATTCGAGGCCGAGCCGCAGCCTCCTGATGTCGGATTCTCGCGAGAGAATCCAACGTCAGGGCTCCTCTAGTGTAGGGCAGACCGCTGTGATAGCGGTCTGCCCTACACAGATCAAACACACAGCCGCCAGCGGCAGCTGTGTGTTTGTAATAGCAGCCAATGAGAGTCACACAGACTCTCATTGGCTGCTGTACGGAGGGATCCGGTTGGAGCTCACTCATGAGCTCCGTCTTCCGGCTCCCTCCTCAGCGCGTTATACAGCAGAGCAGAGCGGACGGCGACGGGAGCGGGGATTCAGGTAAGTTTTTTTTTTGTGTGTGTGTAAGGGGGAATTACTGGGGGGCATACTACTACTGGGGGTCTGCTAATGGGGGGCATACTACTACTGAGGGCCTGCTAAGGGGGGGCGCTACTACTACTGGGGGCCTGCTAAGGGGGGGCACTACTACTACTGGGGGCCTGCTAGTGGGGGGCATACTACTACTGGGGGCCTGCTAAGGGGGGGTGCTACTACTACTGGGGGCCTGCTAAGTGGGGGCATACTACTACTGGGGGCCTGCTAAGTGGGGGCCTGCTAAGGGGGGCACTACTACTACTGGGGGCCTGCTAAGGGGGGCACTACTACTACTGGGGGCCTGCTAATGGGGGGCATACTACTGGGGGCCTGCTAAGTGGGGGCCTGCTAAGGGGGGGCACTACTACTGGGGGCCTGCTAGTGGGGGGCATACTACTACTGGGGGCCTGCTAAGTGGGGGCCTGCTAAGGGGGGCACTACTACTACTGGGGGCCTGCTAATGGGGGGCATACTACTGGGGGCCTGCTAAGTGGGGGCCTGCTAAGGGGGGGGGACTACTACTGGGGGCCTGCTAGTGGGGGGCATACTACTACTGGGGGCCTGCTAAGGGGGGCACTACTACTACTGGGGGCCTGCTAGTGGGGGGCATACTACTACTGGAGGCCTGCTAATGGGGGCACTACTACTACTGGGGACCTGCTAAGTGGGGCACTACTACTACTGGGGGCCTGCTAAGTGGGGGGCATACTACTACTGGGGGCCTGCTAAGGGGGAGCACTACTTCTACTTGGGGCCTGCTAAGGGGGCATACTACTACTGGGGGCCTGCTAAGGGGGGGCATACTACTACTGGGGGGCATATTACTACTGGGGGCCTGCTAAGGGGGGCATATTACTACTGGGGGCCTGCTAAGGGGGGGCAGACTACTACTGGGGGCATACCACTACTGGGTGCATGTTAATGGGGGCACTACTACTGGGGGCATGTTAATGGGGGCACTACTACTGGGGGCATACTACTTGGGGCATGCTAATGGGGGTTAATATAGGGGTTCCCGGGGGGGACTTAGGGTTAGGCTAGGGGGAGGGAGGGTTAGCGTTAGGCACCTCCCCGGGGGACTTCGGTTTAGGCGGCGGGGAGGGGGGGTTAGGTTTAGGCACTTAGAGGGGGGATTAGGGTTAGGCACAGGGAGGGGAGGTTAGGTTTAGGCACCCTAAAGGAGGGTTAGGGTTAGGGGGTAGAATTAGATTAGTTTATACTTATCTTTAAGATGATCAGGATTTCCTCCTCTGTCGGGCTGCCGTTGCCGGGATTTGAACCGCCGGCCATGCGGCGGAAGTACCGTAGGTGCAGAGGGTGTGGCTGCTACGGGGCCCAGAACGACCCAGGGCCCGGCCCTCCCCCTGCACCTACAATGCCAGGCCTTGGTCTGCGACCCCCTCTCACCGCACTCTCCCCCGCACCCTCCTCACTCCACTCTCCTCGACTTATCTGCTCCGTGGTCATGTCCTCCCGGTCAGTTCCACCTCCAGCTCTCCTCATTGACTGACACTGGGAGGAGGCATCAGTCAGTGAGGAGAGATGGAGCCGACCAGGAGAGGAGGTGTGCCTGCCCTGTGCAGTGCGACCACGGAGAAGGTAAGTCAAGGAAAGGGGGGGTGCGCGGATTGAGAGGGGACATGAACATTTTGCTATGGGGCCCCCTATTTCTTGTTACACCCCTGTAAGAATGTGTAGTAGCTTGATATAGTCAGAATTCAAAGGATTTCACTGTGGTAGCAGGTGGCTCAATTGGTAATGTGACAGACTGTAAAGCATGAAGTGACAGGTTCAAATCCCAACTCTGACTGTATTTTAGATTAATGTAACGGCAACTTGAGGATAGTCTGCCCTGCCTGCTACGGCACCCAGGGCACGTGCCCTGCTCGACCCCCCCTAGTTACTCCACTGTTTGGTTTAGACCACATAATGTAGCTATAGACTGCAGGAAAGCCATCTTATCACTGATAAGAAAACAATCACCTTGTTTTTCAGTAATCCACCTGGGCCAACCACCTTCTCAAATATGTGTTTCCCAACATGGGCATCCACAGCCGAGAGCGGGTCATCAAGGATGTAAATGTCTGTATCTTGGTACACTGCGCGGGCCAAGCTCACACGCTGCTTCTGTCCTCCACTTAAGTTTATGCCCTATAGGATAATAACAATTTAAAAAAAGTATTAAAGTTATTGTTTTAGTTATTTTTTTTTTATTGGTGTTAGGAGAATTCTGCACAAAACACTAAGGGCCTGATTCAGACCTGCTCGCTAGCAAGCGGCTGCTCGTTGCAGACGATGTTCGCTAATGTGCACATGTGTGTAGTTCACAGTGCGCGTGCACAAACTAGTACGAGTGATCAGATTTTGCTCGCTCTTCCAGCAAAGACAGCCCAGTGGAATGAGTGACAGGAGAGGCCGTTTGTGGTAACAGGGGCAGGTCAGTAGTAACAGGGGAGTGGAGTTGTGGACGCAGGCGTGCCAGAGTGTTTCCACAGCGGTTCTGGGGCGTGCATATTTAACAGGCAGTGTCATAGTACATGTCACCTGGTTGAAAAATACACTGAAGTGCTCACAGTACTTGCGGTAGGGTACAGTCAACCGCAAGCGCTGCAGTCAGATCCGATGTACCGATGGTTGAATATACTTTCTGGAGATGACGTACGCTAGTGGCTAAAGACAGGCTGGTGGGTATCTGTAAACACAAAGTGATCGCTCGCCAAGACAAAGTGGGCGTGCTTATGTCTTGCCGTGCGATCGCCTGCCTTGACGTCACTTTGCAAAATTTCCATACGCTGGGAGCAAGCGGCCGCATCTAGCGAGCGGGTCAAAAAAAAGAAGTAATTATATCAGAAAACATCTTAATACATAACCAAAGTTCTGTACGGAAGTGATAATGAAATACTATGCTAAAATATATTTAATTTTAGACTTTTTTTTAGCATTTGCTGTAAAATGGAAAATACCTTTTCTCCTATTTCAGAAAGATCCCTCCCAGGCAGTATCTCCAAATCCGGGAGCAGCGCGCACGCCTCTAGAACTTGCTGGTACCGAGTCTCATCCAGAGCTGCCCCAAACAGGATATTGTCTTTCAGAGTGGCGTTCTGGATCCAGGCCTGCTGAGGAACGTAGGCTACAGAGCCCTGTAAGATATGTTCATGACACTTATCAGGACAACAGATCGCTGACATCGCTATTAGGGCACGCTATCTATAATCAAGTGGGACCCAGCCTGGGAGTTAATAGTTCTGCTTTGCAGAAGTAATGGTGGGCGATGGCCGGGGGGTTTCTCTGATCTCTCACAGGTAATGGCATATGCACAGTCTTGATTTGTACCTTTATATTGATGTGCCCGCTTATATGGTTCATCTCGCCGAGCATTGCAGAAATAAGGGAAGATTTTCCTGACCCAACTCCACCAACTACTGCGACTAAATGACCGTCCTTAATGTCCAGGTTAACGCTGCGAGAAAAACAAGAGGTTCATGGAGATTAAGGGCCTGATTCAGCGCAGGAGGTAATGCTGACATCGGATGTGGTGGAGGGATTTCATCGCTACTGAGCATGTTTTTTTAAGTCGCAGTGCGCATGCGTCCCCATTGCGTCCATGCAGAGTCGCAGTTCTAATTTCAGGCGCACGCAGGGAGAAGTGTAATGAAAATGTGGTGGGCGTTCCTGGCCGGTGACAGGGAGGCGTCTTAGCGCGCACACAGAGACGGGAGTGTCGGAGGCGTGCCGGTGAAAGTGGTTGCGTACACAGATGCCAAACCGCTCACATAGGAGGCCATATTTGGAAGGAGAATCTGCAATGACGGTGCCTCTACAGATGCACCAATTGGCATTTCTGCGCCTATGGACGCTGATGGGTGACCGCCAATAGACGCTGCTGCATCCATCTTTGAATCAGGCCCTAAAGGTGAAAAGAGTTAAGCAAAGCAATGTTGTAATGAAGCTGCAGTACACCTAAATAGCAATGAATATACTGGATGTAAAAGACAATAATACTGTAGGGGTCACCAGCGGCCCTGGGTCTGTACACGTATCGTTGCTTGTGAATTTTAAGGGTACCACCTTAAACATCACTCTGCCCCCTGCCATTCCAGGGAGGATTCAGTCAATACCCCACTCGTTTAAGAGGATTGAATCCTCCCTGGTGGATGGAGTCCAGGTTTCACATGGTGAAAGTATAATAATAAACAAGTACCCCTACGCTCAGAGCCGGGGCAATTGCCCAGGGGGCCACCCACATAGTTACATCACCAGTGTAGGGCATATGTGATCTGGGGTCTGCAGCATAACAAGGGGTGTGTGATGGGTGTGGGGCGCACCCTGCTGTTACCCTTCCAGGGGGTGACACCAAGATGCTGGCTGCTCCACAGTGACAATGAGCTGGGTGCTGTACCCAGCTCCTGTCATTATCGTGCAGTACCCAGCTCCTGTCACTGGGGAGGAGCCGGCAGTGCAGGCACAGTCTCTGGGGACAGCCCAGCATCTCCGGCAATGCTGGGCACACCCCCGAAGTGATGTAAATGGGGGACTTCCCGCAAAGCCACGCCCCCGTATTGAAGGAGACACTGTTTTCCGGCGATGCCACACCACTTTTTTGGACACGACAGAGGTTATTTACCACACCGGGTGTCACTGACCCCGGTTCCACCACTGCCCGGGGCATCTGAGTGGCATAATGTAACTTGGGCGCTACAGTGTGTTTAACACATTTGTGGCCCTGGGGGTATTTACACATTATACTTTTTAGTTTTTAATAACCTCAGCAGCATATCTTATTAACTATTTTATTGGTAGGGGCTCCCAATAGTTAGTTACCATGGGGCTACCACATACCTTAATTCGGCCCTGTCTGCGTCTTATAATACAAGATCAATAAGTTAAGTTGTACAATACAGGATATACAGAGGGTGGGTAGCTCAATACAGTGGGAGAGGGCACAATACTGAACATACACATGAGGGAGGGCACAAAACAGGAGATAGAGTGGGTGGAGGGCATGTGGTGGGTCTGATCCTTGTAAGGGGCAGGTCGGAAACACCTAGGCCTGGGGAATCTATTTTTTCCATGCTTGCGCCTCCTCATGTCATCATGTCAAAAGCTGGCCTCACCACTGGTCCCATATGGAAGCATGCCATTCCTTGTTAGTTTCAGGCTGCAGAAACTTTGTGGCACCTTAGAAATTAAGGAAAATAATAATAATAATAATACACAATTACTATCACCTTACTTTATAACTGCAGGGGAAGTGTCCGGCTCCCAGGTAAAGGTGGCATTAGAAAACTGGATTGCAGCATCTGTGGATGACAGTGTACGTCTCACTGACAATGTGACTCAAAGCATTGTAACAATGACATTTCTTCTCACGCCTGTAAGATACTGTAATTAGGTCTAATCTAATGGCAACATATAAGAGATGATGTCAGAAGTGTAAATTTTATATGGGATGTAAAATTTAGGTTGATATTTAGAGTTCATGCAATGTGGGTGAACAGTCCGTTATTTAGAAACTGAGCCCCCACATAATCACATGCTTCACCCACCCCATCTTCTGAACAGTGCTAACATAGGGGTCTATTCATTATGTCAATTATCGGGGTCCAAGCAGACCCCGCAAATTAACATTCTTACTCGTGGCGAGCGCCAGGGAAATTTATCATTGCTCCAGCGCAGAGACAGCTGATCCGAAAAAAAAAAGTCTGACTCGGCAGTGCTAGTGCACCTGCTTGATCTAGAGCTCAGGCAGGAGCACAAAGCCCCGGACCGGACAGAAAGGAGCCGGACAGGGGCCTGGGACTCCTTTCCAAAGGGAAGGAGCGGGGTGAGCGCAGAGTGCGGGAGCAAACGCCAACTGAAGAAGGTGAATGCTCCCGCAGTCCAGCTCCAAAAATATTGTATTTTCAGAGCATGACGAATTCTGTCCTCATACTAGTGTACGAGGACCACGTGTCACATCGGGAGAGAAAGATAAACAGATGATATCTGTGATCCTAGTGTATGGGGACAGCGGGCCATTCTGGGAGAGAAAGGTAAGCAGGAGATATCTGTGATACTAGTGTATGGGGACAGCGGGCCATTCCGGGAGAGAAAGGTAAGCAGGAGATATCTGTGATACTAGTGTATGGGGACCACGTGCCACATCGGGAGAGAAAGGTAATCAGGAGATATCTGTGATACTAGTGTATGGGGACCACGTGCCACATCGGGAGAGAAAGGTAAACAGATGATATCTGTGATACTAGTGTATGGGGACCACGTGCCACATCGGGAGAGAAATGTAAGCAGGAGATATCTGTGATACTAGTGTATGGGGACCACGTGCCACATCGGGAGAGAAAGGTAAACAGATGATATCTGTGATACTATTGTATGGGGACCACGTGCCACATTGGGAGAGAAATGTAAGCAGGAGATATCTGTGATACTAGTGTATGGGGACCATGTGCCACATCGGGAGAGAAATGTAAGCAGGAGATATCTGTGATACTAGTGTATGGGGACCACGTGGCACATTGGGAGAGAAAGGTAAACAGATGATATCTGTGATACTAGTGTACGGGGACCACGTGCCACATCGGGAGAGAAAGGTAAACAGATGATATCTGTGATACTAGTGTAAGGGGACCATGTGCCACATCGGGAGAGAAAGGTAAACAGATGATATCTTTGATACTAGTGTACGGTGACCACGTGCCACATCAGGAGAGAAAGGTAAACAGATGATATCTGTGATACTAGTGTAAGGGGACCACGTGCCACATCAGGGTATGGGGACAGCGGGCCATTCCGGGAGAGGAAGGTAAGTAGGAGATATCTGTAATACTAGTGTATGGGACAGCGGGCCATTCCGGGAGAGAAAGGTAAGTAGGAGATATCTGTGATACTAGTGTATGGGGACAGCGGGCCATTCCGGGAGAGAAAGGTAAGTAGGAGATATCTGTAATACTAGTGTATGGGGACCGCGGGACATTCCAGGAGAGAAAGGTAAGTAGGAGATATCTGTAATACTAGTGTATGGGGACTGCAGGCCACATTGGGAGAGAAAGTAATCAGGAGATATCTATGATACTAGTGTATGGGGACCGCGGGCCATTCCAGGAGAGAAAGGTAAGTAGGAGATATCTGTAATACTAGCAGTGGCGTAACTAGGGTATTTGGAGCCCAGGGCAAATTTGAAAAGGGAGCGCCCCCCCCGATACACCGATACGTGCGGGAAAATAAATGGGCGTGGTCACTTAAAAATGGGGCGTGTCAACATGACACACCCCTTTATTTTCACGCTGAACATTCCTATCCATATGCACCTTAACCCCAGTAGTACCCCTTATACAGTACCCCCAGTATGCAGTTGTGGTCCCTCTTATGCAGGCCCATAATAGTGCCCCTTATACAGTATCCCCAGTAGTGTCCCCCTTATACAGCCCCCAATTAGTTCCCCTTATTCAGTGCCCCCAATAGTAGTTCCCCCAAATGCAGTGCCCCATGTAGTGTTCCCCCTTATGCAGTGCCCCCAGTAGCAGTCCCCACAATGCAGTGCGCCCAGTAGCGGTATCCCCTTATGCAGTGCCTTTTATATAGTGCCCCCAGTAGTAGTCCTCCCCCTATGCAGTGCCCTTTATATAGTGCCCCCAGCAGTAGTCCCCCCATGCAGTTTTCCCAGTAGTGGTCTCCCTTATGCAGGCACCCAGTAGTGATCCCCCCCTATCTAGTGCCCCTTGTACTGGTCCCCCCAGTGCAGTGCCCCTAGCAGTAAGCCCCTTATATAGTGCTCCCAGCAGAAGTCCCCCCTCTCCCATGCAGTGCCCCCAGTAGTGGTCCCCCTGATGCAGGCCCCCAGTAGTGATCCCCCCTATCCAGTGCCCCCTGTAGTGGTCCTTCCTATTATTGCCCCCAGTTGTGGTCTCCCCAGTGCAGTGCCCCTAGTAGTGGGCCCCTTTTATAATGCCCCCAGTAGTAGTCCCCCCCCCAAGTAGTG
Source organism: Taudactylus pleione (assembly GCA_031769625.1). Taxonomy (NCBI): domain Eukaryota; kingdom Metazoa; phylum Chordata; class Amphibia; order Anura; family Myobatrachidae; genus Taudactylus; species Taudactylus pleione. The sequence goes on along the minus strand of JAUIMM010000033.1, from coordinate 846,200 downwards.
GTCCCCAGTTGAGGTTCCCCCTCTCGATTAAGTGCCCCCAGTAATAGCCCCCCCCAGTAGAGGTCCTCCCAATAATGGTGCCCCCAGTAATAGCCCCCCCCAGTAGAGGTCTTTCCAATAATGGTGCCCCCAGTAGTAGCCACCCCCCCGTTGTGCCCCCACCCCCAGTAGAGGTCCCCCCAGTAGGTGCCACCCCCCTCCCCCGTTGTACCCCCATTAGTGCAGGCAGGTTTTAAAAAAAAATATATATAAAAAAAATATATACTTACCTGAATCCACGCTGCTGCTCTGGACCACGACACCGCTCCCACCGCCGCCCGCCAGTCCTCCCGGGCTGGCGCGCTCAGCATAATGGGAGAGACGTCATGATGTCATGACGTCTGTCCCATTACCCACTGCAGGAGCCGGACGGAAGCCCGGCTCTTGCAGTGGGTGCTGCAGCAGTCAATGAGAGTCTATCTAACTCTCATTGGCTGCTGTTTAACACACGCATCGCCGCCAGCGCTGGCGGCGATGCGTGTGTTATGCACAGCCTGAGCCCGCCTCCTGGCGCTATTGGGCAAGCGCTCAGGGGGAGGGAACGGGCTCAGGTGTGCAGCACAGGACTGGCGCTGGAAGCCTAGCGCCGGTCCTGTGTAAATGTGTAGCGCTGACTGCACTCACTGCGGTCGGCGCTACACTGGTGGATAACTAGGGCGGGCCAGACCGTGGCCGGCGGTGCCCCCCCCCCCGCGCCGTCGGTCCCACAGCGCCCAGGGCACGCGCCCTGCCCGACCCCCCCTAGTTACGCCACTGGATACTAGTGTACGGGGACCGCAGGCCACATTGGGTGAGAAAGGTAAGCAGGCGATATCTGTGATATTTACTGTGTTACCTTTTTGATGAATGGCCCCAAAACTAGATTTCTACATATTCACCTGCTTTTGTAGAAGTAAAGTGATAATGAATAGACACGTTAGGCATGTGCAATGTTGGTAAATTCAACCCAGCCAGAGATCAGAGCACACTTAGACCCTGATTGAGAGGTGTACGCACTACTGATGGCGGATGTAGTTGAGCAATATTTTGGTACTGGCCATGGGTTTAAGTTGTACCACACATGCTTCCCAACCGTGTCCGTGCCTAATTCAGAGGTGTGCGCTATTCCATATTTGCGAAGTTGAGCGATTATCAGTCGACTACACATGGGTCAAAGTCGCACTGCGCACATGCTCTGTGATGCCGCTCACTCGGTTTATCTGCGTATGTGATCAGGCGCAAGCTATGACACGTCTGAAAATAACTGTGACACGCCTGCGTTTTTAGCCGATACTCTCCGTTGCCTCCCCCAAACGTTCCCTGCCTGTTGGTCACAATGCGAATAAAGACTCACAGCTTGCGTCTACGGTAATGTACCTCGAGACGTGCGCAGTGCTACCCAGACGCTTACGCAGTGTCAAGAAGTCACTCCATTTGCGAAAACATCAGCATTGCGTACAGCACTGAATCAGGCTCTTAGATGCAACCATTAGTCGCACAATCGAAACATAAACCCGTCCCATAATAGGTGCAGAACCTCCATCGGAATCTCCGTCAGAGTATGGCCTCCAAAGTGAGCGATTCACAACCAGCTCAGCAACACGCCTGCAACATGCCACCCGTAAGACGCCCATAAGACGGTATGTCTCCGTGCCCAGGTAAGTATTCTTCATCCCGTTACTTTTTAAATGCAAATGTAAAGCACTTTACATAGAAATATAGAATTTGACAGCAGATAAGAACCATATGGCGCATCTAATCTGTCCTTTTGGGGTTAGGGATGGGTTAGGTTAGCGTCGGGGGTTAAGGTAGGTTGTTACATTGAGTCCTATTGGGAGAAAAGTACTATACAAAGAACATTATTATTACTATCATCAATCATCATCATCATTATTATTGTTATCGTTATTCTTATCATCACCATTATTATTATTATTGTTATTATTATTATAATCATCATTATCACTAGTATTATCATTATTATTATTATTATCATCATTACCATTATTATTATCATCATTATCACTAGTATTATTATAATTATCATCACCATTATTATTATTATTGTTATTATAATCATCATTATCACTAGTATTATCATTATTATTATTATCATCATTACCATTATTATTATCATCATTATCACTAGTATTATTATAATTATCATCACCATTATTATTATTATTGTTATTATTATCATCATCATTATCACTAGTATTATTATAATTGTCATCTTTATTATTAGAATTATCATTATTAGTATTATTATCATCATAATTACTATTATTACTATTATCATCATTATTATTATTATTATTATTATTATTATTATCATCATTATTATTAACATTAGTATTATTATAATTATTATCATCATCATTAATAATAATACTAATAATAATATTTATGTTTTTAGTAGTACCCTGGGCACACTACCATCAGTTTTTCTATACAAATTCACTATCAGGATCTTTTGGGAGATCCCGTGTAATCCACCCCAGGCAGCACTGAAGTCTGCTCCTTACCAACACTAGGATCATTGTGGATGGCTGAACTATCCAAGTCATCGCCTCCTAGATATTTCTCCAGCCGGGCACAAGACACATTTGCCTGCATAAAGGGAAGACTATTTACAATTAGATCTTTATTTTTTATTGTGAGCAGCACAATTAGCATGTACAGTATCATTTCTTGTTTGGAGAAAACAGGCTTTCTCTGTATATTTGCTGCTATCTAGGATAAAGGGGCCTATCCATTAGACGACTTTTTAAACGATCTGACCAAAACCAGGAGGTTTTGGACGTATCGTTCAGAAAGTCGTCTAATGGATAGCCGGCAAGGACCCGCGAAGCGCGTGCACGCTGGGTCCCTGCCGACCCCGACTATCTGTGGAACATGCTCGTCAGGTTCCACATGTTCGCAGATAGGGAGGTCGGTCTCCTGCACTGAATGACGTTCAGTGAACGCTGACCCGGCAATTGAAGGACTGAACGCTAGACGTTCAGTTTTTCAGGTCGCGCAATGGACAGGCCCCTTAAGGGTGGAGTTCATTTGTTTGCATCTTCATAAGCATGGGCTGGGTCATTCATTCGGCAACCTAGACTTAATCCTAGGGCCCATTTGGCACTAAGAGAGCGAGTTTGCCATTCCATGGAGAGGTGGAAAGGGGCACAAACCAGTATGTTGCCTAAGGGGCATATGCCCAACATTTTCTCACATTGAATCAAGACAAACACGAGACGATCGGGCATTTTAGGGTAGTGAATAGCGCTTCCAACAAGTTGAACCCACCCTAGCCCATTTCCCTTCCTTTTAAATGCAATGCGCAACAAGGAAGCGCACGGAGATGCGAATGCCAATATTTTCGCAGTTGAGCCATTATCGGTAAGCTGCGCAAGCGTCCAAGTCGCACTGTGCATGCGTCAAGGCACATTACCGTCGTCACTCGCAGTTTGATCAACAGTCAGGTGTGACCATTTTCAGAATGTGCCTTCGTTTGCGATCCCATTCGCAGTAAAAATGGCGCCGGCGTCTCAGTTCCCGAGCCCATTCTAAATAGTCATAGGGTTACTCAGGACTTAATTTGACCATCGAATAAACTGCGGCCGATGCTGGGTCTTTGTACGCAGACAATTGGATTTGCAAAGCTGCAGGTGGGCGTCTCAGTACAAATCACGGCGGACGCGACATTTGCATGTCTTCGCACAACAGCTGTGTACACATTCGCAGTGGCGGCATTAGTGTCCATCTGTGATTCGGGCCCGCCGTCATTTGTCTACAGCAAGTTAAAAGATTTGATTGGTTGCTAGAGACAATGTTGTTTGCCTCTGTGCTAGTTATTATGTATTCCCCTCGGAATCCGTATGAATGCCTAACCCTAACCTCCCCCCCCTAGTGCCTAACCCTAACATCCCCCGCCCCCCGTTAGTGCCTAAACCTAACTTCCCCCTCCCCGCTCCCTAAACCTCCCGGGGGGGTGCCTAATCCTAACCTCCCCCCCTAGTGCCTAAACCTAACCCCCCCATTCTCCTAGCCTAACCCTAACCTTCCCCGGGGGGATGCCTAACCCTAAGCCCCCCCCCCCCATCCTCGGCTTAGTGTATGCTCACCCCCGGCAGAGGACGATCAGTCCGGCGTCCTCTCGGCGTTGGGATTAACATAGGCGTTGGTATTTCGACACCTATGTTAAATCCCTTGTCGGGATTAAAGTGTCGGGATTGAGACCGGCGGCCGCATAACTACTTCCCATTCCCCTCAGCTCAGTCACAGCATCAGCTTATGCACAGAGGCGATTACCTGCACCATGTTAGAGATGAGCATGGGTAGCATGGCGAGGGGGAAGCGCAGGACATTAAATAGAGAGATGGAAGTGAACGCTCTCTCTGCAGTCAGCACATTGTCTTTATCAACCACCACGTAGACAGCGAAACTGGCAACCGACACCTGCAAAGAGCGGAAATTAATATTAACAGTAACATAAATAAATAAATAAATAAGGAAAGACAGACAGTGTAATGATCATTTATACAGTAATGCCAAATAAGTGTATCTAAATAATTGGTTGTGGATACATGAGGCACAAGAGATATAGAGCAAAAGGGTGCGATACAAAAGGTCGACAATAAAAAGGTCAACACTAATTTGGTTGATAGCAAAAGATCGACATGGAAAAAAATTATGATGTGACAAACGATCGACATCACAGAACGCCGACAAGTTCAAAATGTCGACATGGAAATGGTTGATACAGAAATCATTGACACATTTTTTTGACACATTTTTTTTTTTATAAACCTAGTCTTCACCCTAACCTTTGACCTTGGTGCCGCCTAATGCTAACTGTCCCTCCTAGTCCCTAACCCTAATTGTCTCTTAGTGCATGACCCTAACCCTAAACCTAACCCTATCAATTAAAAAAACATATGCTGACCATGCATGTGTCGACCATGCCCATGTCGACAATTTGAACCCGTCGACCAAATGAACAGGTGACATTTTGCCACGTCGACTTTCTTCCATGTCGATATTCTGGTGTCAACCAAATCATTTACAATCCTTTCATTGTCCACCTATTGTACGGAACCCGTGCAAAATAAAAAACAGCCCACCATGTTCATTCTGTATCGAAATCATGTTACATACATGGAAGAGACAGTTCCACAATCCGTACATATCTCACACACTGCAAAACTATCATTCATGTGTTCATTATCTCCCTTATTGAATAATACAATAACCTCCTTGTTAGTCTTCCCCATGCCAGACTTTCATCCTGACCATCTATATTGAATGCAGCGGCTAGACTGAGTTTTCTTGCAAAATGTCCTATTGCTGCTCTGCTCTGTCATTGGTTGTCTGTATTTTACCAAATTTCTACTAACATACAAGGCCCTAAACTAGACTACATCAACGTCCATATCTTCCCTTGTCTCAAAATATCTCCCAACCCCCTCCGCTCTGAACACGGTGCACGTCTCTCATCCACACTCATTACCTTTCCCATTTCTGGTTACAGGATATTTTTCTATAGCCCACCATGCTGTTTGTATAACCCCGACCATTTTCATAGTATTAGTTAAGACTAGAGCAGCAGGACCTAGCCAACGTCACACACATCTGATCTTCAACATTGGAAGGAGGTCCAGCAGAATTAATAGTCAACGGTGGCCGTAGATGTAAATTCATTGGAATTTTAACACATTTTATGATGTTTCCGATAGCGTTAATAGGAATCGTGACCTGAGCCAACCGATCTCAAAGATTATCATTAAAAGGCAATAATAAGGGGTGTTTCAAATAGGAGCCACTGGTTCTCACCAAGAACGGTGCACAGGTGAAGATGAAGAGTGACACCGAGAAGAGATAGGCAAAGTGTAACATATCCTTCAACTCCTTCTCACGGATCTCCTGCACCTGTTTCTCAAATGACGGCTCCCAGGCATACAGCTTCAGGATCTACAACAAAACATGTAACGTAAATAATGTAAAGCAGCTCCCCCCGAGTGTTCCACCATTGATTGTGTCAATAAAGACAGATGTTTTGTGTAGTAATATCGGTGCTGCTACAGAATCTGTGGTGCCCTATATTAGTTAATGATGATCATGATGATAATTTAAAGAACACAAAACAGGAAAGAATATAATGTACTTCAAAGCAAATGGACAGAAACTCTGAAACTAACAAAAACATATAAGACTAAGGGCGATCGCGGGGGGCGGGGCTTAGCGCCAGGGGGCGGGGCTTAGCGCCAGAGGGGGGTAGCAGCGGCGACCGGTCAGCGCATGCGCGGGCACTTAATCACGGTATTTTTTGCGAAAATACAGTGATAAGGCTCCAAAGGGGATTCGCAGGGACAGAGCTTTCTCGCAAGCTCTGTCCCTGCAAGGGATTTGTAGTAAATCCCTGTGATATTGGCTGAATTCGCAATGCGAATTCAGTCAGAAATATCACACTACAATCTGCATTACCAATGTGGATTGTAGTCTATTTATTAACATTATTTCCACTAAAATAAAGTGAAAAAGGGTGTTTTCACACCCTTTTCACATTATTTTAGTATCACCTAAATTTACTAAAGGGCAATTGGAGTAGAATTCATAAAATTCTACTCCAAGCCCTAATTATCACATATTTTAAGTAAGCAGATCGCATTTCCCATAGTTGTATTGGGAAATGCTATCTGTCTGCAAGGTACTAAAAATAAATAGTGAAAAAATACCGGGGGAGGCCCTGTGATAATAATGTCACCTGGAGGTGGCGTTATCCAGGGTCTCCCCCGGTTACCGGACTCCTGCTCTGCTCTAACAGGCTAACGGCCCCAGTGATCAGCTGTGTGGTCTAAACAGACCACAATCTGATACACTGCTAAAAAAAAAAATAATAGTAAAAAAAATAAAATAACTTACCTGAGTCCAGGGACCGGAGATCGGGGCTACGGTGATGTCCTCCCTCCGGTCAGCTGGTCTCCCATCCTGCGCTGAAACCCGGTCATCAGCTGACCGGGTCTCAGTGCAGGATGGGAGACCAGCTGACCGGAGCCACGGAGGACATCACCGAAGCCTGATCACCGGAGGTAAATGTAATTAAGGGGTGATGGGGCCGCGGGGGGCCGCGAGCGGGTGGGGGGCGCGATTGCGGGGGGGCAGGGCATAGCGGCAGCCGGTCAGCAGATGCATGGGCACTTGTCATGGAGTGCGAATTCAGTCGGCAATATCACACTACAATCTGTATTTTAAAGCGGATTGTAGTAAATAGACCCCTATGGAAGAACGTGAGAAATGTATTCACTTGTTATTTTATACTTGTATATTGGACCTGGCGTATGCTGGGTCACCTCAGTCTCCATCCCCCACCTCCTCCCCATCCCTTTCTACATTCTGTCTGTCCCCGATCCACTCTCTGCTGTTCTGCCCTCTCCCACCTGCTCCGCCACAGCTCCGTCCCAACCCCCCCATCCTCGTCATTCCGCCCTGATCCCTCCATCTGTCGGTTCATCCTGAACCCTCCATCGCTGCACCCCCCCCCCTTCCGCTATAATACATACCCCGTTCTCGCTGGCCAGTCCTCCTCCCCAAGATCTGTCCAGCCTCCCTCGCAGTTGGAGCCGTTGGGGCGCTCACTTTTGCCGCCTATCCACTAGACGATAAATTGGATGATTTGACCGATAACTATATCGTTGTCGTTCATCGTCCGCAATATCGTCCAGTAGATATGCCATCAACGACCAGCGATGCACGCTCCCTCTGGTCGTTGACGACATCTTTCATCGCCCGTACTTGCAGGGCAACCTGAAGATATCATCAGGTTCTGCAAGTACGGGGATGAGGGAGGGTGCTGTCACTGAATGATATCGTGATTGATATTGCTCAGTGTGGGTGCTCAGTGTCGCTAATGACATTGAGCACATCACTGCCGGGGAAACACTAGACTATATCGCTCATGGAGCATATCGTCTAGTGGATAACCGCCTTTAGGCTTCCACTGCGTGCACATTGAGATTGAGGAGATTCTGAATTATATAGATGATGACAGTCTACAGGCCCATTATTTGATTTCTGTTTCTGTGCCTGTATAGAAGATGGCCACACATGGGCCAGGAAAGAGAAGACAGGAAAGTATTAAACTAATGGCTCCCTACTAGCACTACTCCCTACTAGCACTACTCCCTACTAGCACTACTCCCTACTAGCACTGGAGCAATGTTAAAATTGTGTGAATTAGCTAAGGGGGAGATTTATCAAACCTGAACCAGTGGAGATTTTGGCCATAACAACCAATCAGGTTATAGCTATCATTTCATACAATGTAGTAGATAAATGATAGCTAGGGTCCGATAGGTTGCCATGGGCCCCTTAACGTCTCCTCTTCAGAAGGCTTAATAAATTTCCCCCCTTAGAAAGGTTACCCCCTCCTCAAATTTAACATCCACGGATATATTTTGTGGATAAAAGTGCTATGACCAGTTCAAAAATATCAAATTTATCTTGAACTATAAATATCTGTTTCTTCTAAATGTAACATAACTCCTTCATCCACTCGCCACTTCAGTTATGATTATCCTTTATTTGTATGGTGCCACAAGGGGTCCACAGCGCCTTAGAATGGACATAAACAGGAACAGTATGAACACAGCAAAAACATTGCAGAACATGGACAAGGTCTATAAACATTGCTACATCAACAGTCCTAATGCCCAAATGCGCAGCAGGACGGACAAACACAAAGGTTTAGTGCCGTTGTTGGCAGTGAGGAGATGATGGTCTAAATGAGGGGAAAAAAAGCACAGGAGTGTTGAGGGCCCTGCTCGTGAGAGCTTACAGTCTAAAGCAGGGGTCTTCATACTTGGCCCTCCAGATGCTGTGGAACTACACATCCCAGCATGCACTGCACATAGTTTTAGCATGCTGTTATATCAAAAAGGTGGCAGTGCATGCTGGGATGTGTAGTTCCACAGCAGCTGGAGGGCCAAGTTTGAAGACCCCTGGTCTAAAGGGTAGGCAGTTGAACCAATATTCAGCTTATAACTTCACTGCAAACCAGCGACATCACTGAAGGCGCAGCAAAACATCTTATAATGACGATTTATGACCTCTTTAAGTTAAAATTAACCCTTACCTTGATACCATTGAGAATCTCATTCATTATTTTCAGCCGCTTGTCTTTGTTTTGCATGTTTCTCATCTGAAAAACACAAACACATGTTCATATCTTATAGAGCTATTTTGAATGGCTAAAGACTCACAATAAGTTAGTGAATACAGTTACCCTGTTGATTGTGTTATATTCCATATATAGGGACAGACAGTTTGGTATAAAAGAAAGACAGGATCAGATAGTCCTTTGGTTCTCAAACTCGGTCCTCAGGACCCCACACATGTCATGTTTTCCAGGTCACACAGCAGCTGCACAGGTGTATTCATTAATTACTGACACATTTTATAAGGTCCACAGGTGGAACTAACTATTTCACTTGTGTATTTGTGAGGAGACCTGGAAAACATGCACTGTTTGGGGTCCTGAGGATTGAGATTGAGAACCTTTGAAATAGTTAATGTCTAGATAGACAACAGATGTTAGGCAGCCAATAGGTCGATAGGGATAAATGGTTGACACAAAAAAAGATGACATGGATAAAAGTCGACAAGGTCAAAAGGTCAAAGCAAAATTGGTCGGCAAATATACATATTTTTTTTCTAACCTTAATCTTCACCTTATCCCTTTCCTTGGTGCCTAAACCTAACCATCCATCCAGATTTATCCTCTAAGTCCATTTTTTTTTTTAGTAAGCAGATCGCATTCCCATACTTTTAACGCGCATACGCAGTAACACATTCAGGGTATTTTTACAAAAAATACCATGAGAACTGTGTGGAGAGGATTTGCAGGCACAGAGCTTTCTCGCAAGCTCTGTCCTTGCATACATGATTATCTGATATATCCTTGAGATGTATTCATATAAAATATTGTGAATTTGGGCAATATTATAAAATCCCATCCGCATCTGAGATGTGGATTGTGATAAATATGCCTTCAAACCAGAGCACATGCTGTGGTCATATGATATACACTCCTGTGCTCAGTACTAGTGTAAGAGGTACAGGAATAAGAGGCTGCTGTCATACACATGTGCTGCACTTGTATACACTCCTGTGCTCAGTACTAGTGTAAGAGGTACAGGAATAAGAGGCTGCTGTCATACACATGTGCTGCACTTCTCCTGTGCTCAGTACTAGTGTAAGAGGTACAGGGATAAGAGGCTGCTGTCATACACATGTGCTGCACTTGTACACACTCCTGTGCTCAGTACTAGTGTAAGAGGTACAGGGATAAGAGGCTGCTGTCATACACATGTGCTGCACTTGTACACACTCCTGTGCACAGTACTAGTGTAAGAGGTACAGGGATAAGAGGCTGCTGTCATACACATGTGCTGCACTTGTATACACTCCTGTGCTCAGTACTAGTGTAAGAGGTACAGGAATAAGAGGCTGCTCTCATACACATGTGCTGCACTTGTACACACTCCTGTGCTCAGTACTAGTGTAAGAGGTACAGGAATAAGAGGCTGCTGTCATACACATGTGCTGCACTTGTACACACTCCTGTGCTCAGTACTAGTGTAAGAGGTACAGGAATAAGAGGCTGCTGTCATATATATGTGCTGCACTTGTACACACTCCTGTGCTCAGTACTAGTGTAAGAGGTACAGGAATAAGAGGCTGCTGTCATACACATGTGCTGCACTTGTATACACTCCTGTGCCCAGCACTAGTGTAAGAGGTACAGGAATAAGAGGCTGCTGTCATACACATGTGCTGCACTTGTATACACTGCTGTGCTCAGTACTAGTGTAAGAGGTACAGGAATAAGAGGCTGCTGTCATACACATGTGCTGCACTTGTATACACTGCTGTGCTCAGTACTAGTGTAAGAGGTACAGGAATAAGAGGCTGCTGTCATACACATGTGCTGCACTTGTACACACTCCTGTGCTCAGTACTAGTGTAAGAGGTACAGGAATAAGAGGCTGCTGTCATACACATGTGCTGCACTTGTATACACTCCTGTGCTCAGTACTAGTGTAAGAGGTACAGGAATAACAGGCTGCTGTCATATATATGTGCTGCACTTGTACACACTCCTGTGCTCAGTACTAGTGTAAGAGGTACAGGAATAAGAGGCTGCTGTCATACACATGTGCTGCACTTGTATACACTGCTGTGCTCAGTACTAGTGTAAGAGGTACAGGAATAAGAGGCTGCTGTCATACACATGTGCTGCACTTGTACACACTCCTGTGCTCAGTACTAGTGTAAGAGGTACAGGAATAAGAGGCTGCTGTCATACACATGTGCTGCACTTGTATACACTCCTGTGCTCAGTACTAGTGTAAGAGGTACAGGAATAAGAGGCTGCTGTCATATATATGTGCTGCACTTGTACACACTCCTGTGCTCAGTACTAGTGTAAGAGGTACAGGAATAAGAGGCTGCTGTCATACACATGTGCTGCACTTGTATACACTCCTGTGCCCAGCACTAGTGTAAGAGGTACAGGAATAAGAGGCTGCTGTCATACACATGTGCTGCACTTGTATACACTCCTGTGCCCAGCACTAGTGTAAGAGGTACAGGAATAAGAGGCTGCTGTCATACACATGTGCTGCACTTGTACACACTGCTGTGCTCAGTACTAGTGTAAGAGGTACAGGAATAAGAGGCTGCTGTCATACACATGTGCTGCACTTGTATACACTCCTGTGCTCAGTACTAGTGTAAGAGGTACAGCAATAAGAGGCTGCTGTTATACACATGTGCTGCACTTGTACACACTCCTGTGCTCAGTGCTAGTGTAAGAGGTACAGGAATAACAGGCTGCTGTCATACACATGTGCTGCACTTGTATACACTCCTGTGCTCAGTACTAGTGTAAGAGGTACAGGAATAAGAGGCTGCTGTCATACACATGTGCTGCACTTGTATACACTCCTGTGCTCAGTACTAGTGTAAGAGGTACAGGAATAAGAGGCTGCTGTCATATATATGTGCTGCACTTGTACACACTCCTGTGCTCAGTACTAGTGTAAGAGGTACAGGAATAAGAGGCTGCTGTCATACACATGTGCTGCACTTGTATACACTCCTGTGCCCAGTACTAGTGTAAGAGGTACAGGAATAAGAGGCTGCTGTCATACACATGTGCTGCACTTGTACACACTGCTGTGCTCAGTACTAGTGTAAGAGGTACAGGAATAAGAGGCTGCTGTCATACACATGTGCTGCACTTGTATACACTCCTGTGCTCAGTACTAGTGTAAGAGGTACAGGAATAAGAGGCTGCTGTCATACACATGTGCTGCACTTGTACACACTCCTGTGCTCAGTACTAGTGTAAGAGGTACAGGAATAACAGGCTGCTGTCATACACATGTGCTGTACTTGTATACACTCCTGTGCTCAGTACTAGTGTAAGAGGTACAGGAATAACAGGCTGCTGTCATATATATGTGCTGCACTTGTACACACTCCTGTGCTCAGTACTAGTGTAAGAGGTACAGGAATAAGAGGCTGCTGTCATACACATGTGCTGCACTTGTATACACTCCTGTGCTCAGTACTAGTGTAAGAGGTACAGGAATAAGAGGCTGCTGTCATACACATGTGCTGCACTTGTATACACTCCTGTGCTCAGTACTAGTGTAAGAGGTACAGGAATAAGAGGCTGCTGTCATACACATGTGCTGCACTTGTATACACTCCTGTGCTCAGTACTAGTGTAAGAGGTACAGGAATAACAGGCTGCTGTCATACACATGTGCTGCACTTGTATACACTCCTGTGCTCAGTACTAGTGTAAGAGGTACAGCAATAAGAGGCTGCTGTCATACACATGTGCTGCACTTGTATACACTCCTGTGCTCAGTACTAGTGTAAGAGGTACAGGAATAACAGGCTGCTGTCATACACATGTGCTGTACTTGTATACACTCCTGTGCTCAGTACTAGTGTAAGAGGTACAGGAATAACAGGCTGCTGTCATACACATGTGCTGTACTTGTATACACTCCTGTGCTCAGTACTAGTGTAAGAGGTACAGGAATAAGAGGCTGCTGTCATATATATGTGCTGCACTTGTACACAATCCTGTGCTCAGTACTAGTGTAAGAGGTACAGGAATAAGAGGCTGCTGTCATATATATGTGCTGCACTTGTACACACTCCTGTGCTCAGTACTAGTGTAAGAGGTACAGGAATAAGAGGCTGCTGTGATACACATGTGCTGCACTTGTATACACTCCTGTGCTCAGTACTAGTGTAACAGGTACAGGAATAAGAGGCTGCTGTCATATATATGTGCTGCACTTGTACACACTCCTGTGCTCAGTACTAGTGTAAGAGGTACAGGAATAAGAGGCTGCTGTCATACACATGTGCTGCACTTGTATACACTCCTGTACTCAGTACTAGTGTAAGAGGTACAGGGATAAGAGGCTGCTGTCATACACATGTGCTGCACTTGTACACACTCCTGTGCTCAGTACTAGTGTAAGAGGTACAGGAATAAGAGGCTGCTGTCATACACATGTGCTGCACTTGTACACACTCCTGTGCACAGTACTAGTGTAAGAGGTACAGGGATAAGAGGCTGCTGTCATACACATGTGCTGCACTTGTATACACTCCTGTGCTCAGTACTAGTGTAAGAGGTACAGGGATAAGAGGCTGCTCTCATACACATGTGCTGCACTTGTACACACTCCTGTGCTCAGTACTAGTGTAAGAGGTACAGGAATAAGAGGCTGCTGTCATACACATGTGCTGCACTTGTACACACTCCTGTGCTCAGTACTAGTGTAAGAGGTACAGGAATAAGAGGCTGCTGTCATACACATGTGCTGCACTTGTACACACTCCTGTGCACAGTACTAGTGTAAGAGGTACAGGGATAAGAGGCTGCTGTCATACACATGTGCTGCACTTGTATACACTCCTGTGCTCAGTACTAGTGTAAGAGGTACAGGAATAAGAGGCTGCTCTCATACACATGTGCTGCACTTGTACACACTCCTGTGCTCAGTACTAGTGTAAGAGGTACAGGAATAAGAGGCTGCTGTCATACACATGTGCTGCACTTGTACACACTCCTGTGCTCAGTACTAGTGTAAGAGGTACAAGAATAAGAGGCTGCTGTCATATATATGTGCTGCACTTGTACACACTCCTGTGCTCAGTACTAGTGTAAGAGGTACAGGAATAAGAGGCTGCTGTCATACACATGTGCTGCACTTGTATACACTCCTGTGCCCAGCACTAGTGTAAGAGGTACAGGAATAAGAGGCTGCTGTCATACACATGTGCTGCACTTGTATACACTGCTGTGCTCAGTACTAGTGTAAGAGGTACAGGAATAAGAGGCTGCTGTCATACACATGTGCTGCACTTGTATACACTGCTGTGCTCAGTACTAGTGTAAGAGGTACAGGAATAAGAGGCTGCTGTCATACACATGTGCTGCACTTGTACACACTCCTGTGCTCAGTACTAGTGTAAGAGGTACAGGAATAAGAGGCTGCTGTCATACACATGTGCTGCACTTGTATACACTCCTGTGCTCAGTACTAGTGTAAGAGGTACAGGAATAACAGGCTGCTGTCATATATATGTGCTGCACTTGTACACACTCCTGTGCTCAGTACTAGTGTAAGAGGTACAGGAATAAGAGGCTGCTGTCATACACATGTGCTGCACTTGTATACACTGCTGTGCTCAGTACTAGTGTAAGAGGTACAGGAATAAGAGGCTGCTGTCATACACATGTGCTGCACTTGTACACACTCCTGTGCTCAGTACTAGTGTAAGAGGTACAGGAATAAGAGGCTGCTGTCATACACATGTGCTGCACTTGTATACACTCCTGTGCTCAGTACTAGTGTAAGAGGTACAGGAATAAGAGGCTGCTGTCATATATATGTGCTGCACTTGTACACACTCCTGTGCTCAGTACTAGTGTAAGAGGTACAGGAATAAGAGGCTGCTGTCATACACATGTGCTGCACTTGTATACACTCCTGTGCCCAGCACTAGTGTAAGAGGTACAGGAATAAGAGGCTGCTGTCATACACATGTGCTGCACTTGTATACACTCCTGTGCCCAGCACTAGTGTAAGAGGTACAGGAATAAGAGGCTGCTGTCATACACATGTGCTGCACTTGTACACACTGCTGTGCTCAGTACTAGTGTAAGAGGTACAGGAATAAGAGGCTGCTGTCATATATATGTGCTGCACTTGTATACACTCCTGTGCTCAGTACTAGTGTAAGAGGTACAGGAATAAGAGGCTGCTGTCATACACATGTGCTGCACTTGTATACACTCCTGTGCTCAGTACTAGTGTAAGAGGTACAGGAATAAGAGGCTGCTGTCATACACATGTGCTGCACTTGTACACACTCCTGTGCTCAGTACTAGTGTAAGAGGTACAGGAATAAGAGGCTGCTGTCATACACATGTGCTGCACTTGTACACACTCCTGTGCTCAGTACTAGTGTAAGAGGTACAGGGATAAGAGGCTGCTGTCATACACATGTGCTGCACTTGTATACACTCCTGTGCTCAGTACTAGTGTAAGAGGTACAGGGATAAGAGGCTGCTCTCATACACATGTGCTGCACTTGTACACACTCCTGTGCTCAGTACTAGTGTAAGAGGTACAGGAATAAGAGGCTGCTGTCATACACATGTGCTGCACTTGTATACACTGCTGTGCTCAGTACTAGTGTAAGAGGTACAGGAATAAGAGGCTGCTGTCATATATATGTGCTGCACTTGTACACACTCCTGTGCTCAGTACTAGTGTAAGAGGTACAGGAATAAGAGGCTGCTGTCATACACATGTGCTGCACTTGTATACACTCCTGTGCCCAGCACTAGTGTAAGAGGTACAGGAATAAGAGGCTGCTGTCATACACATGTGCTGCACTTGTACACACTGCTGTGCTCAGTACTAGTGTAAGAGGTACAGGAATAAGAGGCTGCTGTCATACACATGTGCTGCACTTGTATACACTCCTGTGCTCAGTACTAGTGTAAGAGGTACAGCAATAAGAGGCTGCTGTTATACACATGTGCTGCACTTGTACACACTGCTGTGCTCAGTACTAGTGTAAGAGGTACAGGAATAAGAGGCTGCTGTCATACACATGTGCTGCACTTGTACACACTCCTGTGCTCAGTACTAGTGTAAGAGGTACAGGAATAAGAGGCTGCTGTCATACACATGTGCTGCACTTGTACACACTCCTGTGCTCAGTACTAGTGTAAGAGGTACAGGGATAAGAGGCTGCTGTCATACACATGTGCTGCACTTGTATACACTCCTGTGCTCAGTACTAGTGTAAGAGGTACAGGAATAAGAGGCTGCTGTCATATATATGTGCTGCACTTGTACACACTCCTGTGCTCAGTACTAGTGTAAGAGGTACAGGAATAAGAGGCTGCTGTCATACACATGTGCTGCACTTGTATACACTCCTGTGCCCAGCACTAGTGTAAGAGGTACAGGAATAAGAGGCTGCTGTCATACACATGTGCTGCACTTGTACACACTGCTGTGCTCAGTACTAGTGTAAGAGGTACAGGAATAAGAGGCTGCTGTCATACACATGTGCTGCACTTGTATACACTCCTGTGCTCAGTACTAGTGTAAGAGGTACAGGGATAAGAGGCTGCTGTCATACACATGTGCTGCACTTGTACACACTCCTGTGCTCAGTACTAGTGTAAGAGGTACAGGAATAAGAGGCTGCTGTCATACACATGTGCTGCACTTGTACACACTCCTGTGCTCAGTACTAGTGTAAGAGGTACAGGGATAAGAGGCTGCTGTCATACACATGTGCTGCACTTGTATACACTCCTGTGCTCAGTACTAGTGTAAGAGGTACAGGAATAAGAGGCTGCTGTCATACACATGTGCTGCACTTGTACACACTCCTGTGCTCAGTACTAGTGTAAGAGGTACAGGAATAAGAGGCTGCTGTCATACACATGTGCTGCACTTGTATACACTCCTGTGCTCAGTACTAGTGTAAGAGGTACAGGAATAAGAGGCTGCTGTCATATATATGTGCTGCACTTGTACACACTCCTGTGCTCAGTACTAGTGTAAGAGGTACAGGAATAAGAGGCTGCTGTCATACACATGTGCTGCACTTGTATACACTCCTGTGCCCAGCACTAGTGTAAGAGGTACAGGAATAAGAGGCTGCTGTCATACACATGTGCTGCACTTGTACACACTGCTGTGCTCAGTACTAGTGTAAGAGGTACAGGAATAAGAGGCTGCTGTCATACACATGTGCTGCACTTGTATACACTCCTGTGCTCAGTACTAGTGTAAGAGGTACAGCAATAAGAGGCTGCT
Source organism: Taudactylus pleione (assembly GCA_031769625.1). Taxonomy (NCBI): domain Eukaryota; kingdom Metazoa; phylum Chordata; class Amphibia; order Anura; family Myobatrachidae; genus Taudactylus; species Taudactylus pleione. Next base: position 828,759 of record JAUIMM010000033.1, on the reverse strand, counting down.
GTTATACACATGTGCTGCACTTGTACACACTCCTGTGCTCAGTGCTAGTGTAAGAGGTACAGGAATAACAGGCTGCTGTCATACACATGTGCTGCACTTGTATACACTGCTGTGCTCAGTACTAGTGTAAGAGGTACAGGAATAAGAGGCTGCTGTCATACACATGTGCTGCACTTGTACACACTCCTGTGCTCAGTACTAGTGTAAGAGGTACAGGAATAAGAGGCTGCTGTCATACACATGTGCTGCACTTGTATACACTCCTGTGCTCAGTACTAGTGTAAGAGGTACAGGAATAAGAGGCTGCTGTCATATATATGTGCTGCACTTGTACACACTCCTGTGCTCAGTACTAGTGTAAGAGGTACAGGAATAAGAGGCTGCTGTCATACACATGTGCTGCACTTGTATACACTCCTGTGCCCAGCACTAGTGTAAGAGGTACAGGAATAAGAGGCTGCTGTCATACACATGTGCTGCACTTGTACACACTGCTGTGCTCAGTACTAGTGTAAGAGGTACAGGAATAAGAGGCTGCTGTCATACACATGTGCTGCACTTGTATACACTCCTGTGCTCAGTACTAGTGTAAGAGGTACAGCAATAAGAGGCTGCTGTTATACACATGTGCTGCACTTGTACACACTCCTGTGCTCATTGCTAGTGTAAGAGGTACAGGAATAACAGGCTGCTGTCATACACATGTGCTGCACTTGTATACACTCCTGTGCTCAGTACTAGTGTAAGAGGTACAGGAATAAGAGGCTGCTGTCATACACATGTGCTGCACTTGTACACACTCCTGTGCTCAGTACTAGTGTAAGAGGTACAGGGATAAGAGGCTGCTGTCATACACATGTGCTGCACTTGTATACACTCCTGTGCTCAGTACTAGTGTAAGAGGTACAGGGATAAGAGGCTGCTCTCATACACATGTGCTGCACTTGTACACACTCCTGTGCTCAGTACTAGTGTAAGAGGTACAGGAATAAGAGGCTGCTGTCATACACATGTGCTGCACTTGTATACACTCCTGTGCCCAGTACTAGTGTAAGAGGTACAGGAATAAGAGGCTGCTGTCATACACATGTGCTGCACTTGTACACACTCCTGTGCTCAGTACTAGTGTAAGAGGTACAGGAATAAGAGGCTGCTGTCATACACATGTGCTGCACTTGTATACACTCCTGTGCCCAGTACTAGTGTAAGAGGTACAGGAATAAGAGGCTGCTGTCATACACATGTGCTGCACTTGTATACACTCCTGTGCTCAGTACTAGTGTAAGAGGTACAGCAATAAGAGGCTGCTGTCATACACATGTGCTGCACTTGTATACACTCCTGTGCTCAGTACTAGTGTAAGAGGTACAGGAATAACAGGCTGCTGTCATACACATGTGCTGTACTTGTATACACTCCTGTGCTCAGTACTAGTGTAAGAGGTACAGGAATAACAGGCTGCTGTCATATATATGTGCTGCACTTGTACACACTCCTGTGCTCAGTACTAGTGTAAGAGGTACAGGAATAAGAGGCTGCTGTCATACACATGTGCTGCACTTGTACACACTCCTGTGCTCAGTACTAGTGTAAGAGGTACAGGAATAAGAGGCTGCTGTCATACACATGTGCTGCACTTGTATACACTCCTGTGCCCAGTACTAGTGTAAGAGGTACAGGAATAAGAGGCTGCTGTCATACACATGTGCTGCACTTGTACACACTCCTGTGCTCAGTACTAGTGTAAGAGGTACAGGAATAAGAGGCTGCTGTCATACACATGTGCTGCACTTGTATACACTCCTGTGCCCAGTACTAGTGTAAGAGGTACAGGAATAAGAGGCTGCTGTCATACACATGTGCTGCACTTGTATACACTCCTGTGCTCAGTACTAGTGTAAGAGGTACAGGAATAACAGGCTGCTGTCATACACATGTGCTGCACTTGTACACACTCCTGTGCTCAGTACTAGTGTAAGAGGTACAGGAATAAGAGGCTGCTGTCATACACATGTGCTGCACTTGTATACACTCCTGTGCTCAGTACTAGTGTAAGAGGTACAGGAATAAGAGGCTGCTGTCATACACATGTGCTGCACTTGTATACACTCCTGTGCTCAGTACTAGTGTAAGAGGTACAGGAATAACAGGCTGCTGTCATACACATGTGCTGTACTTGTATACACTCCTGTGCTCAGTACTAGTGTAAGAGGTACAGGAATAACAGGCTGCTGTCATACACATGTGCTGTACTTGTATACACTCCTGTGCTCAGTACTAGTGTAAGAGGTACAGGAATAAGAGGCTGCTGTCATATATATGTGCTGCACTTGTACACAATCCTGTGCTCAGTACTAGTGTAAGAGGTACAGGAATAAGAGGCTGCTGTCATATATATGTGCTGCACTTGTACACACTCCTGTGCTCAGTACTAGTGTAAGAGGTACAGGAATAAGAGGCTGCTGTCATACACATGTGCTGCACTTGTACACACTCCTGTGCTCAGTACTAGTGTAAGAGGTACAGGAATAAGAGGATGCTGTCATACACATGTGCTGCACTTGTATACACTCCTGTGCTCAGTACTAGTGTAAGAGGTACAGGAATAACAGGCTGCTGTCATATATATGTGCTGCACTTGTACACACTCCTGTGCTCAGTACTAGTGTAAGAGGTACAGGAATAAGAGGCTGCTGTCATACACATGTGCTGCACTTGTATACACTGCTGTGCTCAGTACTAGTGTAAGAGGTACAGGAATAAGAGGCTGCTGTCATACACATGTGCTGCACTTGTACACACTCCTGTGCTCAGTACTAGTGTAAGAGGTACAGGAATAAGAGGCTGCTGTCATACACATGTGCTGCACTTGTATACACTCCTGTGCCCAGTACTAGTGTAAGAGGTACAGGAATAAGAGGCTGCTGTCATACACATGTGCTGCACTTGTACACACTGCTGTGCTCAGTACTAGTGTAAGAGGTACAGGGATAAGAGGCTGCTGTCATACACATGTGCTGCACTTGTATACACTCCTGTGCTCAGTACTAGTGTAAGAGGTACAGGGATAAGAGGCTGCTGTCATACACATGTGCTGCACTTGTACACACTCCTGTGCTCAGTACTAGTGTAAGAGGTACAGGAATAAGAGGCTGCTGTCATACACATGTGCTGCACTTGTACACACTCCTGTGCTCAGTACTAGTGTAAGAGGTACAGGAATAAGAGGCTGCTGTCATATATATGTGCTGCACTTGTACACACTCCTGTGCTCAGTACTAGTGTAAGAGGTACAGGAATAAGAGGCTGCTGTCATACACATGTGCTGCACTTGTATACACTCCTGTGCCCAGCACTAGTGTAAGAGGTACAGGAATAAGAGGCTGCTGTCATACACATGTGCTGCACTTGTACACATTCCTGTGCTCAGTACTAGTGTAAGAGGTACAGGAATAAGAGGCTGCTGTCATACACATGTGCTGCACTTGTATACACTCCTGTGCTCAGTGCTAGTGTAAGAGGTACAGGAATAACAGGCTGCTGTCATACACATGTGCTGCACTTGTATACACTCCTGTGCTCAGTACTAGTGTAAGAGGTACAGGAATAAGAGGCTGCTGTCATACACATGTGCTGCACTTGTATACACTCCTGTGCTCAGTACTAGTGTAAGAGGTACAGGAATAAGAGGCTGCTGTCATATATATGTGCTGCACTTGTACACACTCCTGTGCTCAGTACTAGTGTAAGAGGTACAGGAATAAGAGGCTGCTGTCATACACATGTGCTGCACTTGTATACACTCCTGTGCCCAGTACTAGTGTAAGAGGTACAGGAATAAGAGGCTGCTGTCATACACATGTGCTGCACTTGTACACACTGCTGTGCTCAGTACTAGTGTAAGAGGTACAGGAATAAGAGGCTGCTGTCATACACATGTGCTGCACTTGTATACACTCCTGTGCTCAGTACTAGTGTAAGAGGTACAGCAATAAGAGGCTGCTGTCATACACATGTGCTGCACTTGTATACACTCCTGTGCTCAGTACTAGTGTAAGAGGTACAGGAATAACAGGCTGCTGTCATACACATGTGCTGTACTTGTATACACTCCTGTGCTCAGTACTAGTGTAAGAGGTACAGGAATAACAGGCTGCTGTCATATATATGTGCTGCACTTGTACACACTCCTGTGCTCAGTACTAGTGTAAGAGGTACAGGAATAAGAGGCTGCTGTCATACACATGTGCTGCACTTGTATACACTCCTGTGCTCAGTACTAGTGTAAGAGGTACAGGAATAAGAGGCTGCTGTCATACACATGTGCTGCACTTGTATACACTCCTGTGCTCAGTACTAGTGTAAGAGGTACAGGATTAAGAGGCTGCTGTCATACACATGTGCTGCACTTGTATACACTCCTGTGCTCAGTACTAGTGTAAGAGGTACAGGAATAAGAGGCTGCTGTCATACACATGTGCTGCACTTGTATACACTCCTGTGCTCAGTACTAGTGTAAGAGGTACAGCAATAAGAGGCTGCTGTCATACACATGTGCTGCACTTGTATACACTCCTGTGCTCAGTACTAGTGTAAGAGGTACAGGAGTAACAGGCTGCTGTCATACACATGTGCTGTACTTGTATACACTCCTGTGCTCAGTACTAGTGTAAGAGGTACAGGAATAACAGGCTGCTGTCATACACATGTGCTGTACTTGTATACACTCCTGTGCTCAGTACTAGTGTAAGAGGTACAGGAATAAGAGGCTGCTGTCATATATATGTGCTGCACTTGTACACAATCCTGTGCTCAGTACTAGTGTAAGAGGTACAGGGATAAGAGGCTGCAGTCATACACATGTGCTGCACTTGTATACACTCCTGTGCTCAGTACTAGTGTAAGAGGTACAGGAATAAGAGGCTGCTGTCATACACATGTGCTGCACTTGTATACACTGCTGTGCTCAGTACTAGTGTAAGAGGTACAGGAATAAGAGGCTGCTCTCATACACATGTGCTGCACTTGTATACACTCCTGTGCTCAGTACTAGTGTAAGAGGTACAGGAATAAGAGGCTGCTGTCATATATATGTGCTGCACTTGTACACACTCCTGTGCTCAGTACTAGTGTAAGAGGTACAGGAATAAGAGGCTGCTGTCATACACATGTGCTGCACTTGTATACACTCCTGTTCTCAGTACTAGTGTAAGAGGTACAGGAATAAGAGGCTGCTGTCATATATATGTGCTGCACTTGTACACACTCCTGTGCTCAGTACTAGTGTAAGAGGTACAGGAATAAGAGGCTGCTGTCATACACATGTGCTGCACTTGTACACACTCCTGTGCTCAGTACTAGTGTAAGAGGTACAGGAATAAGAGGCTGCTGTCATACACATGTGCTGCACTTGTATACACTCCTGTGCTCAGTACTAGTGTAAGAGGTACAGGAATAAGAGGCTGCTGTCATACACATGTGCTGCACTTGTATACACTCCTGTGCTCAGAACTAGTGTAAGAGGTACAGGAATAAGAGGCTGCTGTTATACACATGTGCTGCACTTGTACACACTCCTGTGCTCAGTACTAGTGTAAGAGGTACAGGGATAAGAGGCTGCTGTCATACACATGTGCTGCACTTGTATACACTCCTGTGCTCAGTACTAGTGTAAGAGGTACAGGAATAAGAGGCTGCTGTCATACACATGTGCTGCACTTGTATACACTCCTGTGCTCAGTACTAGTGTAAGAGGTACAGGAATAAGAGGCTGCTGTCATACACATGTGCTGCACTTGTATACACTCCTGTGCTCAGTACTAGTGTAAGAGGTACAGGAATAAGAGGCTGCTGTCATATATATGTGCTGCACTTGTACACACTCCTGTGCTCAGTACTAGTGTAAGAGATACAGGAATAAGAGGCTGCTGTCATACACATGTGCTGCACTTGTACACACTGCTGTGCTCAGTACTAGTGTAAGAGGTACAGGAATAAGAGGCTGCTGTCATACACATGTGCTGCACTTGTACACACTCCTGTGCTCAGTACTAGTGTAAGAGGTACAGGAATAAGAGGCTGCTGTCATACACATGTGCTGCACTTGTATACACTCCTGTGCTCAGTACTAGTGTAAGAGGTACAGGAATAAGAGGCTGCTGTCATACACATGTGCTGTACTTGTATACACTCCTGTGCTCAGTACTAGTGTAAGAGGTACAGGGATAAGAGGCTGCTGTCATACACATGTGCTGCACTTGTATACACTCCTGTGCTCAGTAATAGTGTAAGAGGTACAGGGATAAGAGGCTGCTCTCATACACATGTGCTGCACTTGTATACACTCCTGTGCTCAGTACTAGTGTAAGAGGTACAGGGATAAGAGGATGCTCTCATACACATGTGCTGCACTTGTATACACTCCTGTGCTCAGTACTAGTGTAAGAGGTACAGGGATAAGAGGCTGCTGTCATACACATGTGCTGCACTTGTATACACTCCTGTGCTCAGTACTAGTGTAAGAGGTACAGGGATAAGAGGCTGCTGTCATACACATGTGCTGCACTTGTATACACTCCTGTGCTCAGTACTAGTGTAAGAGGTACAGGAATAAGAGGCTGCTGTCATACACATGTGCTGCACTTGTATACACTCCTGTGCTCAGTACTAGTGTAACAGGTACAGGAATAAGAGGCTGCTGTCATACACATGTGCTGCACTTGTATACACTCCTGTGCCCAGTACTAGTGTGTAAGAGGTACAGGAATAAGAGGCTGCTCTCATACACATGTGCTGCACTTGTACACACTCATGTGCCCAGTACTAGTGTGTAAGAGGTACAGGAATAAGAGGCTGCTCTCATACACATGTGCTGCACTTGTATACACTCCTGTGCCCAGTACTAGTGTGTAAGAGGTACAGGAATAAGAGGCTGCTCTCATACACATGTGCTGCACTTGTACACACTCATGTGCCCAGTACTAGTGTGTAACAGGTACAGGAATAAGAGGCTGCTCTCATACACATGTGCTGCACTTGTATACACTCCTGTGCCCAGTACTAGTGTGTAAGAGGTACAGGAATAAGAGGCTGCTCTCATACACATGTGCTGCACTTGTACACACTCATGTGCCCAGTACTAGTGTGTAAGAGGTACAGGAATAAGAGGCTGCTCTCATACACATGTGCTGCACTTGTATACACTCCTGTGCTCAGTACTAGTGTAAGAGGTACAGGGATAAGAGGCTACTGTCATACACATGTGCTGCACTTGTATACACTCCTGTGCCCAGTACTAGTGTGTAAGAGGTACAGGAATAAGAGGCTGCTGTCATACACATGTGCTGCACTTGTATACACTCCTGTGCTCAGTACTAGTGTAAGAGGTACAGGGATAAGAGGCTGCTGTCATACACATGTGCTGCACTTGTATACACTCCTGTGCTCAGTACTAGTGTAAGAGGTACAGGAATAAGAGGCTGCTGTCATACACATGTGCTGCACTTGTATACACTCCTGTGCCCAGTACTAGTGTAAGAGGTACAGGAATAAGAGGCTGCTGTCATACACATGTGCTGCACTTGTATACACTCCTGTACTCAGTACTGGTGTAAGAGGTACAGGAATAAGACGCTGCTGTTATACACATGTGCTGCACTTGTACACACTCCTGTGCTCAGTACTAGTGTAAGAGGTACAGGAATAAGAGGCTGCTGTCATACACATGTGCTGCACTTGTACACACTCCTGTGCCCAGTACTAGTGTAAGAGGTACAGGAATAAGAGGCTGCTGTCATACACATGTTGCACTTGTATACACTCCTGTGCTCAGTACTAGTGTAAGAGGTACAGGGATAAGAGGCTGCAGTCATATACATGTGCTGCACTTGTGTACACTCCTGTGCTCAGTACTAGTGTAAGAGGTACAGGAATAAGAGGCTGCTGTCATACACATGTGCTGCACTTGTATACACTGCTGTGCTCAGTACTAGTGTAAGAGGTACAGGAATAAGAGGCTGCTGTCATACACAAGTGCTGCACATGTATACACTCCTGTGCTCAGTACTAGTGTAAGAGGTACAGGAATAAGAGGCTGCTGTCATACACATATGCTGCACTTGTACACACTCCTGTGCTCAGTACTAGTGTAAGAGTTACAGGAATAAGAGGCTGCTGTCATACACATGTGCTGCACTTGTACACACTCCTGTGCCCAGTACTAGTGTAAAAGGTACAGAAATAAGAGGCTGCTGTCATACACATGTGCTGCACTTGTACACACTCCTGTGCTCAGTACTAGTGTAAGAGGTACAGGAATAAGAGGCTGCTGTCATACACATGTGCTGCACTTGTACACACTCCTGTGGCCAGTACTAGTGTGTAAGAGGTACAGGAATAAGAGGCTGCTGTCATACACATGTGCTGCACTTGTACACACTCTTGTGCTCAGTACTAGTGTAAGAGGTACAGGAATAAGAGGCTGCTGTCATACACATGTGCTGCACTTGTACACACTCCTGTGCTCAGTACTAGTGTAAGAGGTACAGGAATAAGAGGCTGCTGTCATACACATGTGCTGCACTTGTACACACTCCTGTGCTCAGTACTAGTGTAAGAGGTACAGGAATAAGAGGCTGCTGTCATACACATGTGCTGCACTTGTACACACTCCTGTGCTCAGTACTAGTGTAAGAGGTACAGGGATAAGAGGCTGCTGTCATACACATGTGCTGCACTTGTACACACTCTTGTGCTCAGTACTAGTGTAAGAGGTACAGCAATAAGAGGCTGCTGTCATACACATGTGCTGCACTTGTACACACTCCTGTGCTCAGTACTAGTGTAAGAGGTACAGGAATAAGAGGCTGCTGTCATACACATGTGCTGCACTTGTATACACTCCTGTGCTCAGTACTAGTGTAAGAGGTACAGGAATAAGAGGCTGCTGTCATACACATGTGCTGCACTTGTATACACTCCTGTGCTCAGTACTAGTGTAAGAGGTACAGGAATAAGAGGCTGCTGTCATACACATGTGCTGCACTTGTATACACTCCTGTGCCCAGTACTAGTGTAAGAGGTACAGGAATAAGAGGCTGCTGTCATACACATGTGCTGCACTTGTATACACTCCTGTGCTCAGTACTAGTGTAAGAGGTACAGGATTAAGAGGCTGCTGTCATACACATGTGCTGCACTTGTATACACTCCTGTGCTCAGTACTAGTGTAAGAGGTACAGGAATAAGAGGCTGCTGTCATACACATGTGCTGCACTTGTATACACTCCTGTGCTCAGTACTAGTGTAAGAGGTACAGGAATAAGAGGCTGCTGTCATACACATGTGCTGCACTTGTATACACTCCTGTGCTCAGTACTAGTGTAAGAGGTACAGGAATAAGAGGCTGCTGTCATATATATGTGCTGCACTTGTACACACTCCTGTGCTCAGTACTAGTGTAAGAGGTACAGGAATAAGAGGCTGCTGTCATACACATGTGCTGCACTTGTATACACTCCTGTGCCCAGTACTAGTGTAAGAGGTACAGGAATAAGAGGCTGCTGTCATACACATGTGCTGCACTTGTACACACTGCTGTGCTCAGTACTAGTGTAAGAGGTACAGGAATAAGAGGCTGCTGTCATACACATGTGCTGCACTTGTATACACTCCTGTGCTCAGTACTAGTGTAAGAGGTACAGCAAGAAGAGGCTGCTGTCATACACATGTGCTGCACTTGTATACACTCCTGTGCTCAGTACTAGTGTAAGAGGTACAGGAATAACAGGCTGCTGTCATACACATGTGCTGTACTTGTATACACTCCTGTGCTCAGTACTAGTGTAAGAGGTACAGGAATAACAGGCTGCTGTCATATATATGTGCTGCACTTGTACACACTCCTGTGCTCAGTACTAGTGTAAGAGGTACAGGAATAAGAGGCTGCTGTCATACACATGTGCTGCACTTGTATACACTCCTGTGCTCAGTACTAGTGTAAGAGGTACAGGAATAAGAGGCTGCTGTCATACACATGTGCTGCACTTGTATACACTCCTGTGCTCAGTACTAGTGTAAGAGGTACAGGATTAAGAGGCTGCTGTCATACACATGTGCTGCACTTGTATACACTCCTGTGCTCAGTACTAGTGTAAGAGGTACAGGAATAAGAGGCTGCTGTCATACACATGTGCTGCACTTGTATACACTCCTGTGCTCAGTACTAGTGTAAGAGGTACAGCAATAAGAGGCTGCTGTCATACACATGTGCTGCACTTGTATACACTCCTGTGCTCAGTACTAGTGTAAGAGGTACAGGAATAACAGGCTGCTGTCATACACATGTGCTGTACTTGTATACACTCCTGTGCTCAGTACTAGTGTAAGAGGTACAGGAATAACAGGCTGCTGTCATACACATGTGCTGTACTTGTATACACTCCTGTGCTCAGTACTAGTGTAAGAGGTACAGGAATAAGAGGCTGCTGTCATATATATGTGCTGCACTTGTACACAATCCTGTGCTCAGTACTAGTGTAAGAGGTACAGGAATAAGAGGCTGCTGTCATATATATGTGCTGCACTTGTACACACTCCTGTGCTCAGTACTAGTGTAAGAGGTACAGGAATAAGAGGCTGCTGTCATACACATGTGCTGCACTTGTATACACTCCTGTGCTCAGTACTAGTGTAACAGGTACAGGAATAAGAGGCTGCTGTCATATATATGTGCTGCACTTGTACACACTCCTGTGCTCAGTACTAGTGTAAGAGGTACAGGAATAAGAGGCTGCTGTCATACACATGTGCTGCACTTGTATACACTCCTGTGCTCAGTACTAGTGTAACAGGTACAGGAATAAGAGGCTGCTGTCATATATATGTGCTGCACTTGTATACACTCCTGTGCTCAGTACTAGTGTAAGAGGTACAGGAATAAGAGGCTGCTGTCATATATATGTGCTGCACTTGTACACACTCCTGTGCTCAGTACTAGTGTAAGAGGTACAGGAATAAGAGGCTGCTGTCATACACATGTGCTGCACTTGTACACACTCCTGTGCTCAGTACTAGTGTAAGAGGTACAGGAATAAGAGGCTGCTGTCATATATATGTGCTGCACTTGTACACACTCCTGTGCTCAGTACTAGTGTAAGAGGTACAGGAATAAGAGGCTGCTGTCATACACATGTGCTGCACTTGTACACACTCCTGTGCTCAGTACTAGTGTAAGAGGTACAGGAATAAGAGGCTGCTGTCATACACATGTGCTGCACTTGTACACACTCCTGTGCTCAGTACTAGTGTAAGAGGTACAGGAATAAGAGGCTGCTGTCATACACATGTGCTGCACTTGTATACACTCCTGTGCTCAGTACTAGTGTAAGAGGTACAGGAATAAGAGGCTGCTGTCATACACATGTGCTGCACTTGTATACACTCTTGTGCTCAGTACTAGTGTAAGAGGTACAGGAATAAGACGCTGCTGTTATACACATGTGCTGCACTTGTACAGACTCCTGTGCTCAGTACTAGTGTAAGAGGTACAGGGATAAGAGGCTGCAGTCATACACATGTGCTGCACTTGTATACACTCCTGTGCTCAGTACTAGTGTAAGAGGTACAGGAATAAGAGGCTGCTGTCATACACATGTGCTGCACTTGTATACACTGCTGTGCTCAGTACTAGTGTAAGAGGTACAGGAATAAGAGGCTGCTCTCATACACATGTGCTGCACTTGTATACACTCCTGTGCTCAGTACTAGTGTAAGAGGTACAGGAATAAGAAGCTGCTGTCATATATATGTGCTGCACTTGTACACACTCCTGTACTCAGTACTAGTGTAAGAGGTACAGGAATAAGAGGCTGCTGTCATACACATGTGCTGCACTTGTACACACTCCTGTGCTCAGTACTAGTGTAAGAGGTACAGGAATAAGAGGCTGCTGTCATACACATGTGCTGCACTTGTATACACTCCTGTGCTCAGTACTAGTGTAAGAGGTACAGGAATAAGAGGCTGCTGTCATATATATGTGCTGCACTTGTACACACTCCTGTGCTCAGTACTAGTGTAAGAGGTACAGGAATAAGAGGCTGCTGTCATACACATGTGCTGCACTTGTACACACTCCTGTGCTCAGTACTAGTGTAAAGGTACAGGAATAAGAGGCTGCTGTCATACACATGTGCTGCACTTGTATACACTCCTGTGCTCAGTACTAGTGTAAGAGGTACAGGAATAAGAGGCTGCTGTCATACACATGTGCTGCACTTGTATACACTCCTGTGCTCAGTACTAGTGTAAGAGGTACAGGAATAAGAGGCTGCTGTCATATATATGTGCTGCACTTGTACACACTCCTGTGCTCAGTACTAGTGTAAGAGATACAGGAATAAGAGGCTGCTGTCATACACATGTGCTGCACTTGTACACACTGCTGTGCTCAGTACTAGTGTAAGAGGTACAGGAATAAGAGGCTGCTGTCATACACATGTGCTGCACTTGTACACACTCCAGTGCTCAGTACTAGTGTAAGAGGTACAGGAATAAGAGGCTGCTGTCATACACATGTGCTGTACTTGTATACACTCCTGTGCTCAGTACTAGTGTAAGAGGTACAGGGATAAGAGGCTGCTGTCATACACATGTGCTGCACTTGTATACACTCCTGTGCTCAGTACTAGTGTAAGAGGTACAGGGATAAGAGGCTGCTCTCATACACATGTGCTGCACTTGTATACACTCCTGTGCTCAGTACTAGTGTAAGAGGTACAGGGATAAGAGGATGCTCTCATACACATGTGCTGCACTTGTATACACTTCTGTGCTCAGTACTAGTGTAAGAGGTACAGGGATAAGAGGCTGCTGTCATACACATGTGCTGCACTTGTATACACTCCTGTGCTCAGTACTAGTGTAAGAGGTACAGGGATAAGAGGCTGCTGTCATACACATGTGCTGCACTTGTATACACTCCTGTGCTCAGTACTAGTGTAAGAGGTACAGGAATAAGAGGCTGCTGTCATACACATGTGCTGCACTTGTATACACTCCTGTGCCCAGTACTAGTGTGTAAGAGGTACAGGAATAAGAGGCTGCTCTCATACACATGTGCTGGACTTGTACACACTCATGTGCCCAGTACTAGTGTGTAAGAGGTACAGGAATAAGAGGCTGCTCTCATACACATGTGCTGCACTTGTACACACTCCTGTGCTCAGTACTAGTGTAAGAGGTACAGGAATAACAGGCTGCTGTCATATATATGTGCTGCACTTGTACACACTCCTGTGCCCAGTACTAGTGTGTAAGAGGTACAGGAATAAGAGGCTGCTCTCATACACATGTGCTGCACTTGTACACACTCATGTGCCCAGTACTAGTGTGTAACAGGTACAGGAATAAGAGGCTGCTCTCATACACATGTGCTGCACTTGTATACACTCCTGTGCCCAGTACTAGTGTGTAAGAGGTACAGGAATAAGAGGCTGCTCTCATACACATGTGCTGCACTTGTACACACTCATGTGCCCAGTACTAGTGTGTAAGAGGTACAGGAATAAGAGGCTGCTCTCATACACATGTGCTGCACTTGTATACACTCCTGTGCTCAGTACTAGTGTAAGAGGTACAGGGATAAGAGGCTACTGTCATACACATGTGCTGCACTTGTATACACTCCTGTGCCCAGTACTAGTGTGTAAGAGGTACAGGAATAAGAGGCTGCTGTCATACACATGTGCTGCACTTGTATACACTCCTGTGCTCAGTACTAGTGTAAGAGGTACAGGGATAAGAGGCTGCTGTCATACACATGTGCTGCACTTGTATACACTCCTGTGCTCAGTACTAGTGTAAGAGGTACAGGAATAAGAGGCTGCTGTCATACACATGTGCTGCACTTGTATACACTCCTGTGCCCAGTACTAGTGTAAGAGGTACAGGAATAAGAGGCTGCTGTCATACACATGTGCTGCACTTGTATACACTCCTGTACTCAGTACTGGTGTAAGAGGTACAGGAATAAGACGCTGCTGTTATACACATGTGCTGCACTTGTACACACTCCTGTGCTCAGTACTAGTGTAAGAGGTACAGGAATAAGAGGCTGCTGTCATACACATGTGCTGCACTTGTACACACTCCTGTGCCCAGTACTAGTGTAAGAGGTACAGGAATAAGAGGCTGCTGTCATACACATGTTGCACTTGTATACACTCCTGTGCTCAGTACTAGTGTAAGAGGTACAGGGATAAGAGGCTGCAGTCATATACATGTGCTGCACTTGTGTACACTCCTGTGCTCAGTACTAGTGTAAGAGGTACAGGAATAAGAGGCTGCTGTCATACACATGTGCTGCACTTGTATACACTGCTGTGCTCAGTACTAGTGTAAGAGGTACAGGAATAAGAGGCTGCTGTCATACACATGTGCTGCACTTGTATACACTCCTGTGCTCAGTACTAGTGTAAGAGGTACAGGAATAAGAGGCTGCTGTCATACACATATGCTGCACTTGTACACACTCCTGTGCTCAGTACTAGTGTAAGAGTTACAGGAATAAGAGGCTGCTGTCATACACATGTGCTGCACTTGTACACACTCCTGTGCCCAGTACTAGTGTAAAAGGTACAGAAATAAGAGGCTGCTGTCATACACATGTGCTGCACTTGTACACACTCCTGTGCTCAGTACTAGTGTAAGAGGTACAGGAATAAGAGGCTGCTGTCATACACATGTGCTGCACTTGTACACACTCCTGTGGCCAGTACTAGTGTGTAAGAGGTACAGGAATAAGAGGCTGCTGTCATACACATGTGCTGCACTTGTACACACTCTTGTGCTCAGTACTAGTGTAAGAGGTACAGGAATAAGAGGCTGCTGTCATACACATGTGCTGCACTTGTACACACTCCTGTGCTCAGTACTAGTGTAAGAGGTACAGGAATAAGAGGCTGCTGTCATACACATGTGCTGCACTTGTACACACTCCTGTGCTCAGTACTAGTGTAAGAGGTACAGGGATAAGAGGCTGCTGTCATACACATGTGCTGCACTTGTACACACTCTTGTGCTCAGTACTAGTGTAAGAGGTACAGCAATAAGAGGCTGCTGTCATACACATGTGCTGCACTTGTACACACTCCTGTGCTCAGTACTAGTGTAAGAGGTACAGGAATAAGAGGCTGCTGTCATACACATGTGCTGCACTTGTATACACTGCTGTGCTCAGTACTAGTGTAAGAGGTACAGGAATAAGAGGCTGCTGTCATACACATGTGCTGCACTTGTATACACTCCTGTGCTCAGTACTAGTGTAAGAGGTACAGGATTAAGAGGCTGCTGTCATACACATGTGCTGCACTTGTATACACTCCTGTGCTCAGTACTAGTGTAAGAGGTACAGGAATAAGAGGCTGCTGTCATACACATGTGCTGCACTTGTATACACTCCTGTGCCCAGTACTAGTGTAAGAGGTACAGGAATAAGAGGCTGCTGTCATACACATGTGCTGCACTTGTATACACTCCTGTGCTCAGTACTAGTGTAAGAGGTACAGGATTAAGAGGCTGCTGTCATACACATGTGCTGCACTTGTATACACTCCTGTGCTCAGTACTAGTGTAAGAGGTACAGGAATAAGAGGCTGCTGTCATATATATGTGCTGCACTTGTATACACTCCTGTGCTCAGTACTAGTGTAAGAGGTACAGGAATAAGAGGCTGCTGTCATACACATGTGCTGCACTTGTATACACTCCTGTGCCCAGTACTAGTGTAAGAGGTACAGGAATAAGAGGCTGCTGTCATACACATGTGCTGCACTTGTACACACTGCTGTGCTCAGTACTAGTGTAAGAGGTACAGGGATAAGAGGCTGCTGTCATACACATGTGCTGCACTTGTATACACTCCTGTGCTCAGTACTAGTGTAAGAGGTACAGGGATAAGAGGCTGCTGTCATACACATGTGCTGCACTTGTACACACTCCTGTGCTCAGTACTAGTGTAAGAGGTACAGGAATAAGAGGCTGCTGTCATACACATGTGCTGCACTTGTATACACTCCTGTGCTCAGTACTAGTGTAAGAGGTACAGGGATAAGAGGCTGCTGTCATACACATGTGCTGCACTTGTATACACTCCTGTGCTCAGTACTATTGTAAGAGGTACAGGGATAAGAGGCTGCTCTCATACACATGTGCTGCACTTGTACACACTCCAGTGCTCAGTACTAGTGTAAGAGGTACAGGAATAAGAGGCTGCTGTCATACACATGTGCTGCACTTGTACACACTCCTGTGCTCAGTACTAGTGTAAGAGGTACAGGAATAAGAGGCTGCTGTCATACACATGTGCTGCACTTGTATACACTCCTGTGCTCAGTACTAGTGTAAGAGGTACAGGAATAAGAGGCTGCTGTCATATATATGTGCTGCACTTGTACACACTCCTGTGCTCAGTACTAGTGTAAGAGGTACAGGAATAAGAGGCTGCTGTCATACACATGTGCTGCACTTGTATACACTCCTGTGCCCAGCACTAGTGTAAGAGGTACAGGAATAAGAGGCTGCTGTCATACACATGTGCTGCACTTGTACACATTCCTGTGCTCAGTACTAGTGTAAGAGGTACAGGAATAAGAGGCTGCTGTCATACACATGTGCTGCACTTGTATACACTCCTGTGCTCAGTGCTAGTGTAAGAGGTACAGGAATAACAGGCTGCTGTCATACACATGTGCTGCACTTGTATACACTCCTGTGCTCAGTACTAGTGTAAGAGGTACAGGAATAAGAGGCTGCTGTCATACACATGTGCTGCACTTGTATACACTCCTGTGCTCAGTACTAGTGTAAGAGGTACAGGAATAAGAGGCTGCTGTCATATATATGTGCTGCACTTGTACACACTCCTGTGCTCAGTACTAGTGTAAGAGGTACAGGAATAAGAGGCTGCTGTCATACACATGTGCTGCACTTGTATACACTCCTGTGCCCAGTACTAGTGTAAGAGGTACAGGAATAAGAGGCTGCTGTCATACACATGTGCTGCACTTGTACACACTGCTGTGCTCAGTACTAGTGTAAGAGGTACAGGAATAAGAGGCTGCTGTCATACACATGTGCTGCACTTGTATACACTCCTGTGCTCAGTACTAGTGTAAGAGGTACAGCAAGAAGAGGCTGCTGTCATACACATGTGCTGCACTTGTATACACTCCTGTGCTCAGTACTAGTGTAAGAGGTACAGGAATAACAGGCTGCAGTCATACACATGTGCTGTACTTGTATACACTCCTGTGCTCAGTACTAGTGTAAGAGGTACAGGAATAACAGGCTGCTGTCATATATATGTGCTGCACTTGTACACACTCCTGTGCTCAGTACTAGTGTAAGAGGTACAGGAATAAGAGGCTGCTGTCATACACATGTGCTGCACTTGTATACACTCCTGTGCTCAGTACTAGTGTAAGAGGTACAGGAATAAGAGGCTGCTGTCATACACATGTGCTGCACTTGTATACACTCCTGTGCTCAGTACTAGTGTAAGAGGTACAGGATTAAGAGGCTGCTGTCATACACATGTGCTGCACTTGTATACACTCCTGTGCTCAGTACTAGTGTAAGAGGTACAGGAATAAGAGGCTGCTGTCATACACATGTGCTGCACTTGTATACACTCCTGTGCTCAGTACTAGTGTAAGAGGTACAGCAATAAGAGGCTGCTGTCATACACATGTGCTGCACTTGTATACACTCCTGTGCTCAGTACTAGTGTAAGAGGTACAGGAATAACAGGCTGCTGTCATACACATGTGCTGTACTTGTATACACTCCTGTGCTCAGTACTAGTGTAAGAGGTACAGGAATAACAGGCTGCTGTCATACACATGTGCTGTACTTGTATACACTCCTGTGCTCAGTACTAGTGTAAGAGGTACAGGAATAAGAGGCTGCTGTCATATATATGTGCTGCACTTGTACACAATCCTGTGCTCAGTACTAGTGTAAGAGGTACAGGAATAAGAGGCTGCTGTCATATATATGTGCTGCACTTGTACACACTCCTGTGCTCAGTACTAGTGTAAGAGGTACAGGAATAAGAGGCTGCTGTCATACACATGTGCTGCACTTGTATACACTCCTGTGCTCAGTACTAGTGTAACAGGTACAGGAATAAGAGGCTGCTGTCATATATATGTGCTGCACTTGTACACACTCCTGTGCTCAGTACTAGTGTAAGAGGTACAGGAATAAGAGGCTGCTGTCATACACATGTGCTGCACTTGTATACACTCCTGTGCTCAGTACTAGTGTAACAGGTACAGGAATAAGAGGCTGCTGTCATATATATGTGCTGCACTTGTATACACTCCTGTGCTCAGTACTAGTGTAAGAGGTACAGGAATAAGAGGCTGCTGTCATATATATGTGCTGCACTTGTACACACTCCTGTGCTCAGTACTAGTGTAAGAGGTACAGGAATAAGAGGCTGCTGTCATACACATGTGCTGCACTTGTACACACTCCTGTGCTCAGTACTAGTGTAAGAGGTACAGGAATAAGAGGCTGCTGTCATATATATGTGCTGCACTTGTACACACTCCTGTGCTCAGTACTAGTGTAAGAGGTACAGGAATAAGAGGCTGCTGTCATACACATGTGCTGCACTTGTACACACTCCTGTGCTCAGTACTAGTGTAAGAGGTACAGGAATAAGAGGCTGCTGTCATACACATGTGCTGCACTTGTACACACTCCTGTGCTCAGTACTAGTGTAAGAGGTACAGGAATAAGAGGCTGCTGTCATACACATGTGCTGCACTTGTATACACTCCTGTGCTCAGTACTAGTGTAAGAGGTACAGGAATAAGAGGCTGCTGTCATACACATGTGCTGCACTTGTATACACTCTTGTGCTCAGTACTAGTGTAAGAGGTACAGGAATAAGACGCTGCTGTTATACACATGTGCTGCACTTGTACAGACTCCTGTGCTCAGTACTAGTGTAAGAGGTACAGGGATAAGAGGCTGCAGTCATACACATGTGCTGCACTTGTATACACTCCTGTGCTCAGTACTAGTGTAAGAGGTACAGGAATAAGAGGCTGCTCTCATACACATGTGCTGCACTTGTATACACTCCTGTGCTCAGTACTAGTGTAAGAGGTACAGGAATAAGAGGCTGCTGTCATATATATGTGCTGCACTTGTACACACTCCTGTGCTCAGTACTAGTGTAAGAGGTACAGGAATAAGAGGCTGCTGTCATACACATGTGCTGCACTTGTACACACTCCTGTGCTCAGTACTAGTGTAAGAGGTACAGGAATAAGAGGCTGCTGTCATACACATGTGCTGCACTTGTATACACTCCTGTGCTCAGTACTAGTGTAAGAGGTACAGGAATAAGAGGCTGCTGTCATATATATGTGCTGCACTTGTACACACTCCTGTGCTCAGTACTAGTGTAAGAGGTACAGGAATAAGAGGCTGCTGTCATACACATGTGCTGCACTTGTACACACTCCTGTGCTCAGTACTAGTGTAAGAGGTACAGGAATAAGAGGCTGCTGTCATACACATGTGCTGCACTTGTATACACTCCTGTGCTCAGTACTAGTGTAAGAGGTACAGGAATAAGAGGCTGCTGTCATACACATGTGCTGCACTTGTATACACTCCTGTGCTCAGTACTAGTGTAAGAGGTACAGGAATAAGAGGCTGCTGTCATATATATGTGCTGCACTTGTACACACTCCTGTGCTCAGTACTAGTGTAAGAGATACAGGAATAAGAGGCTGCTGTCATACACATGTGCTGCACTTGTACACACTGCTGTGCTCAGTACTAGTGTAAGAGGTACAGGAATAAGAGGCTGCTGTCATACACATGTGCTGCACTTGTACACACTCCAGTGCTCAGTACTAGTGTAAGAGGTACAGGAATAAGAGGCTGCTGTCATACACATGTGCTGCACTTGTACACACTGCTGTGCTCAGTACTAGTGTAAGAGGTACAGGAATAAGAGGCTGCTGTCATACACATGTGCTGCACTTGTATACACTCCTGTGCTCAGTACTAGTGTAAGAGGTACAGGAATAAGAGGCTGCTCTCATACACATGTGCTGCACTTGTACACACTCCTGTGCTCAGTACTAGTGTAAGAGGTACAGGAATAAGAGGCTGCTGTCATACACATGTGCTGCACTTGTATACACTCCTGTGCTCAGTACTAGTGTAAGAGGTACAGGAATAACAGGCTGCTCTCATACATATGTGCTGCACTTGTACACACTCCTGTGCTCAGTACTAGTGTAAGAGGTACAGGAATAAGAGGCTGCTGTCATACACATGTGCTGCACTTGTATACACTGCTGTGCTCAGTACTAGTGTAAGAGGTACAGGAATAAGAGGCTGCTGTCATACACATGTGCTGCACTTGTATACACTCCTGTGCTCAGTACTAGTGTAAGAGGTACAGGAATAAGAGGCTGCTGTCATACACATGTGCTGCACTTGTATACACTCTTGTGCTCAGTGCTAGTGTAAGAGATACAGGAATAAGAGGCTGCTGTCATACACATGTGCTGCACTTGTATACACTCTTGTGCTCAGTACTAGTGTAAGAGGTACAGGGATAAGAGGCTGCTGTCATACACATGTGCTGCACTTGTACACACTCCTGTGCTCAGTACTAGTGTAAGAGGTACAGGAATAAGAGGCTGCTGTCATACACATGTGCTGCACTTGTATACACTCTTGTGCTCAGTACTAGTGTAAGAGGTACAGAAATAAGAGGCTGCTGTCAAACACATGTTGCACTTGTATACACTCCTGTGCTCAGTACTAGTGTAAGAGGTACAGGAATAAGAGGCTGCTGTCATACACATGTGCTGCACTTGTATACACTGCTGTGCTCAGTACTAGTGTAAGAGGTACAGGAATAAGAGGCTGCTGTCATACACATGTGCTGCACTTGTATACACTCCTGTGCTCAGTACTAGTGTAAGAGGTACAGGAATAAGAGGCTGCTGTCATACACATGTGCTGTACTTGTATACACTCCTGTGCTCAGTACTAGTGTAAGAGGTACAGGGATAAGAGGCTGCTGTCATACACATGTGCTGCACTTGTATACACTCCTGTGCTCAGTACTAGTGTAAGAGGTACAGGGATAAGAGGCTGCTCTCATACACATGTGCTGCACTTGTATACACTCCTGTGCTCAGTACTAGTGTAAGAGGTACAGGGATAAGAGGAAGCTCTCATACACATGTGCTGCACTTGTATACACTCCTGTGCTCAGTACTAGTGTAAGAGGTACAGGGATAAGAGGCTGCTGTCATACACATGTGCTGCACTTGTATACACTCCTGTGCTCAGTACTAGTGTAAGAGGTACAGGGATAAGAGGCTGCTGTCATACACATGTGCTGCACTTGTATACACTCCTGTGCCCAGTACTAGTGTGTAAGAGGTACAGGAATAAGAGGCTGCTCTCATACACATGTGCTGCACTTGTACACACTCATGTGCCCAGTACTAGTGTGTAAGAGGTACAGGAATAAGAGGCTGCTCTCATACACATGTGCTGCACTTGTATACACTCCTGTGCTCAGTACTAGTGTAAGAGGTACAGGGATAAGAGGCTACTGTCATACACATGTGCTGCACTTGTATACACTCCTGTGCCCAGTACTAGTGTGTAAGAGGTACAGGAATAAGAGGCTGCTGTCATACACATGTGCTGCACTTGTATACACTCCTGTGCTCAGTACTAGTGTAAGAGGTACAGGGATAAGAGGCTGCTGTCATACACATGTGCTGCACTTGTATACACTCCTGTGCTCAGTACTAGTGTAAGAGGTACAGGAATAAGAGGCTGCTGTCATACACATGTGCTGCACTTGTATACACTCCTGTGCCCAGTACTAGTGTAAGAGGTACAGGAATAAGAGGCTGCTGTCATACACATGTGCTGCACTTGTATACACTCCTGTGCTCAGTACTAGTGTAAGAGGTACAGGGATAAGACGCTGCTGTTATACACATGTGCTGCACTTGTATACACTCCTGTGCTCAGTACTAGTGTAAGAGGTACAGGAATAAGAGGCTGCTGTCATACACATGTGCTGCACTTGTATACACTGCTGTGCTCAGTACTAGTGTAAGAGGTACAGGAATAAGAGGCTGCTGTCATACACATGTGCTGCACTTGTATACACTCCTGTGCTCAGTACTAGTGTAAGAGGTACAGGAATAAGAGGCTGCTGTCATACACATGTGCTGCACTTGTACACACTCCTGTGCTCAGTACTAGTGTAAGAGTTACAGTAATAAGAGGCTGCTGTCATACACATGTGCTGCACTTGTACACACTCCTGTGCCCAGTACTAGTGTAAAAGGTACAGAAATAAGAGGCTGCTGTCATACACATGTGCTGCACTTGTACACACTCCTGTGCTCAGTACTAGTGTAAGAGGTACAGGAATAAGAGGCTGCTGTCATACACATGTGCTGCACTTGTACACACTCCTGTGGCCAGTACTAGTGTGTAAGAGGTTCAGGAATAAGAGGCTGCTGTCATACACATGTGCTGCACTTGTACACACTCTTGTGCTCAGTACTAGTGTAAGAGGTACAGGAATAAGAGGCTGCTGTCATACACATGTGCTGCACTTGTACACACTCCTGTGCTCAGTACTAGTGTAAGAGGTACAGGAATAAGAGGCTGCTGTCATACACATGTGCTGCACTTGTACACACTCCTGTGCTCAGTACTAGTGTAAGAGGTACAGGAATAAGAGGCTGCTGTCATACACATGTGCTGCACTTGTACACACTCCTGTGCTCAGTACTAGTGTAAGAGGTACAGGGATAAGAGGCTGCTGTCATACACATGTGCTGCACTTGTACACACTCTTGTGCTCAGTACTAGTGTAAGAGGTACAGCAATAAGAGGCTGCTGTCATACACATGTGCTGCACTTGTACACACTCCTGTGCTCAGTACTAGTGTAAGAGGTACAGGAATAAGAGGCTGCTGTCATACACATGTGCTGCACTTGTACACACTCCTGTGCCCAGTACTAGTGTAAGAGGTACAGGAATAAGAGGCTGCTGTCATACACATGTTGCACTTGTATACACTCTTGTGCTCAGTACTAGTGTAAGAGGTACAGAAATAAGAGGCTGCTGTCAAACACATGTTGCACTTGTATACACTCCTGTGCTCAGTACTAGTGTAAGAGGTACAGGAATAAGAGGCTGCTGTCATACACATGTGCTGCACTTGTATACACTGCTGTGCTCAGTACTAGTGTAAGAGGTACAGGAATAAGAGGCTGCTGTCATACACATGTGCTGCACTTGTATACACTCCTGTGCTCAGTACTAGTGTAAGAGGTACAGGAATAAGAGGCTGCTGTCATACACATGTGCTGTACTTGTATACACTCCTGTGCTCAGTACTAGTGTAAGAGGTACAGGGATAAGAGGCTGCTGTCATACACATGTGCTGCAATTGTATACACTCCTGTGCTCAGTACTAGTGTAAGAGGTACAGGGATAAGAGGCTGCTCTCATACACATGTGCTGCACTTGTATACACTCCTGTGCTCAGTACTAGTGTAAGAGGTACAGGGATAAGAGGATGCTCTCATACACATGTGCTGCACTTGTATACACTCCTGTGCTCAGTACTAGTGTAAGAGGTACAGGGATAAGAGGCTGCTGTCATACACATGTGCTGCACTTGTATACACTCCTGTGCTCAGTACTAGTGTAAGAGGTACAGGGATAAGAGGCTGCTGTCATACACATGTGCTGCACTTGTATACACTCCTGTGCTCAGTACTAGTGTAAGAGGTACAGGAATAAGAGGCTGCTGTCATACACATGTGCTGCACTTGTATACACTCCTGTGCTCAGTACTAGTGTAAGAGGTACAGGAATAAGAGGCTGCTGTCATACACATGTGCTGCACTTGTACACACTCATGTGCCCAGTACTAGTGTGTAAGAGGTACAGGAATAAGAGGCTGCTCTCATACACATGTGCTGCACTTGTATACACTCCTGTGCTCAGTACTAGTGTAAGAGGTACAGGGATAAGAGGCTACTGTCATACACATGTGCTGCACTTGTATACACTCCTGTGCCCAGTACTAGTGTGTAAGAGGTACAGGAATAAGAGGCTGCTGTCATACACATGTGTTGCACTTGTATACACTCCTGTGCTCAGTACTAGTGTAAGAGGTACAGGGATAAGAGGCTGCTGTCATACACATGTGCTGCACTTGTATACACTCCTGTGCTCAGTACTAGTGTAAGAGGTACAGGAATAAGAGGCTGCTGTCATACACATGTGCTGCACTTGTATACACTCCTGTGCCCAGTACTAGTGTAAGAGGTACAGGAATAAGAGGCTGCTGTCATACACATGTGCTGCACTTGTATACACTCCTGTGCTCAGTACTAGTGTAAGAGGTACAGGAATAAGACGCTGCTGTTATACACATGTGCTGCACTTGTACACACTCCTGTGCTCAGTACTAGTGTAAGAGGTACAGGAATAAGAGGCTGCTGTCATACACATGTGCTGCACTTGTACACACTCCTGTGCCCAGTACTAGTGTAAGAGGTACAGGAATAAGAGGCTGCTGTCATACACATGTTGCACTTGTATACACTCCTGTGCTCAGTACTAGTGTAAGAGGTACAGGGATAAGAGGCTGCAGTCATATACATGTGCTGCACTTGTGTACACTCCTGTGCTCAGTACTAGTGTAAGAGGTACAGGAATAAGAGGCTGCTGTCATACACATGTGCTGCACTTGTATACACTGCTGTGCTCAGTACTAGTGTAAGAGGTACAGGAATAAGAGGCTGCTGTCATACACATGTGCTGCACTTGTATACACTCCTGTGCTCAGTACTAGTGTAAGAGGTACAGGAATAAGAGGCTGCTGTCATACACATGTGCTGCACTTGTACACACTCCTGTGCTCAGTACTAGTGTAAGAGGTACAGGAATAAGAGGCTGCTGTCATACACATGTGCTGCACTTGTACACACTCCTGTGCCCAGTACTAGTGTAAAAGGTACAGAAATAAGAGGCTGCTGTCATACACATGTGCTGCACTTGTACACACTCCTGTGCTCAGTACTAGTGTAAGAGGTACAGGAATAAGAGGCTGCTGTCATACACATGTGCTGCACTTGTACACACTCCTGTGGCCAGTACTAGTGTGTAAGAGGTACAGGAATAAGAGGCTGCTGTCATACACATGTGCTGCACTTGTACACACTCTTGTGCTCAGTACTAGTGTAAGAGGTACAGGAATAAGAGGCTGCTGTCATACACATGTGCTGCACTTGTACACACTCCTGTGCTCAGTACTAGTGTAAGAGGTACAGGAATAAGAGGCTGCTGTCATACACATGTGCTGCACTTGTACACACTCCTGTGCTCAGTACTAGTGTAAGAGGTACAGGAATAAGAGGCTGCTGTCATACACATGTGCTGCACTTGTACACACTCCTGTGCTCAGTACTAGTGCAAGAGGTACAGGGATAAGAGGCTGCTGTCATACACATGTGCTGCACTTGTACACACTCTTGTGCTCAGTACTAGTGTAAGAGGTACAGCAATAAGAGGCTGCTGTCATACACATGTGCTGCACTTGTACACACTCCTGTGCTCAGTACTAGTGTAAGAGGTACAGGAATAAGAGGCTGCTGTCATACACATGTGCTGCACTTGTACACACTCCTGTGCCCAGTACTAGTGTAAGAGGTACAGGAATAAGAGGCTGCTGTCATACACATGTTGCACTTGTATACACTCCTGTGCTCAGTACTAGTGTAAGAGTTACAGGGATAAGAGGCTGCTGTCATATATATGTGCTGCACTTGTACACACTCTTGTGCTCAGTACTAGTGTAAGAGGTACAGAAATAAGAGGCTGCTGTCATACAGATGTGCTGCACTTGTACACACTCCTGTGCTCAGTACTAGTGTAAGAGGTACAGAAATAAGAGGCTGCTGTCATACAGATGTGCTGCACTTGTACACACTCCTGTGCTCAGTACTAGTGTAAGAGGTACAGGAATAAGAGGCTGCTGTCATACACATGTGCTGCACTTGTACACACTCCTGTGCTCAGTACTAGTGTAAGAGGTACAGGAATAAGAGGCTGCTGTCATACACATGTGCTGCACTTGTACACACTCCTGTGGCCAGTACTAGTGTGTAAGAGGTACAGGAATAAGAGGCTGCTCTCATACACATGTTCTGCACTTGTATACACTCCTGTGCCCAGTACTAGTGTACAGGGCTGGTTCTAGACAATGTGGAGCTCAGGGTGAAAGTTCACAGTTGCGCCCCCCCTCCCCCCCCAAAAAAACCCTACTTTTTGTAGATGACGTTCCTCTGCATGCGCTGAAAGCACATGCGCTTCCGGAAAGGGGGCATGTCCTTGCGGAACACCCCCAATTCATCACACTATGGGGCATGCCCAGCACTTATCACTTATGAAGGTGCTGGGCTTCCCCCAAGCTCTCCCCTCGTGACAAATAATTACCATGTGCAGCAATGCGCCTTACACTGTAATGCCCTTTATAAATACATTATGCCACATGCAGTAATGAACTTTATAAACACATTATGCCACACGCAGTAATGCCCTGTATAACACATTATGCCACACGCAGTAATGCCCTGTATAACACATTATGCCACATGCAGTAATGCCCTGTATAACACATTATGCCACATGCAGTAATGCCCTGTATAGCACATTATGCCACATGCAGTAATTCCCTTTATAATACAGTATCCCCAATTCAAATTATGCCACACATTAGTCCCTTATTCATGTTATGACACACAGTGGTGCCCCTTTTACACAATGCCCAATTAGTGCCCCTTATACACAAGGCCCACAGTACTGAGTAGTAGTGCCTCTAATACAATGCCCACAGTAGTAGTGCCCCTTATAGTAGTGCCCACATTAGTAGTGCCCCAGTAATAATGCCCCCTATAGTAGAGCCCACAGTAGGAATGCCCCCTATAGTAGTGCCCAAAGTTGGAATGCCCCCATTAGTGCCCCCTATAGTAGTGCCCCCAGTAGGAATGCCCCCTTATAGACATGTCCCCAGTAGTAATACCCCCTTATAGACATGCCCCCAGTAGTAATATACCCTTATTGGCATGCCACCAGTAGTAATGTCCCCTTATAGACTTGCCCCCAGTAGTAATGCCCCATTATAGACATGATCCCAGTAGAAATGCCCCCTTATAGACATGCTCCCAGTAGTAATGCCCCCCTATAGACATGCCCCCAGTAGTAATGCCCCTTATAGACATGCTCCCAGTAGTAATGCCCCCTTATAGACATGCCCCCAGTAGTAATGCCCCTTTATAGACATCCCCCCAGTAGTATTGCCCCTTATAGACATGCCCCCAGTAGTAATGCCCCTTATAGATATGCCCCCAGTAGTAATGCCCCCTTATAGACATGCCCCAGTAGTAATGCCCCTTATAGACATGCTCCCAGTAGTAATGCCCCCCTGTAGACATGTCCCCAGTAGTAAGGCCCCCTTATAGACATGCCCCCAGTAGTAATGCCCCCTTATAGACATGCCCCCAGTAGTAATGCCCCCATGCCTCCCTTCTGTAAAATAAAAATTACAGACACAATACTTACCTTAGGCCCCGCTCCTGCGTCCGCTGCCGTCCTGTCTGACCGCGGCTCCACCATGGATCTATGGGAGAGACGTCATGACGTCCCTCTCACAGTGCTCTATGTGGGAGCCGGAGCTCTGGAGAGAGCTTCGGGTGCCTTTGCAGGGAGGAAGCCGGGTGCCCGCTGATAACAAATATCAGCGGGCGCCCGGCAACGCGGGGGACCTGCGCTGGGGTTTTTTTTATTATGGGATTTATTTATTTTTTTACCTTCTGGGGACTCAGTGGCGCCCTCTAGGGGCCGGCGCCCCGGGCGACTGCCCTGTTAGCCCACCCCTAGAACCACCACTGCTAGTGTAAGAGGTACAGGAATAAGAGGCTGCTGTCATACACATGTGCTGCACTTGTATACACTCCTGTGCTCAGTACTAGTGTAAGAGGTACAGGAATAAGAGGCTGCTGTCATACACATGTGCTGCACTTGTATACACTCCTGTGCTCAGTACTAGTGTAAGAGGTACAGGAATAAGAGGCTGCTGTCATACACATGTGCTGCACTTGTACACACTCCTGTGCTCAGTACTAGTGTAAGAGGTACAGGAATAAGAGGCTGCTGTCATACACATGTGCTGCACTTGTATACACTGCTGTGCTCAGTACTAGTGTAAGAGGTACAGGAATAAGAGGCTGCTGTCATACACATGTGCTGCACTTGTATACACTCCTGTGCTCAGTACTAGTGTAAGAGGTACAGGAATAAGAGGCTGCTGTCATACACATGTGCTGCACTTGTATACACTCCTGTGCTCAGTACTAGTGTAAGAGGTACAGGAATAAGAGGCTGCTGTTATACACATGTGCTGCACTTGTATACACTCCTGTGCTCAGTACTAGTGTAAGAGGTACAGGAATAAGAGGCTGCTGTCATACACATGTGCTGCACTTGTATACACTCCTGTGCCCAGTACTAGTGTGTAAGAGGTACAGGAATAAGAGGCTGCTGTCATACACATGTGCTGCACTTGTACACACTCCTGTGCCCAGTACTAGTGTGTAAGAGGTACAGGAATAAGAGGCTGCTGTCATACACATGTGCTGCACTTGTATACACTCCTGTGCTCAGTACTAGTGTAAGAGGTACAGGAATAAGAGGCTGCTGTCATACACATGTGCTGCACTTGTATACACTCCTGTGCTCAGTACTAGTGTAAGAGGTACAGGAATAAGAGGCTGCTGTCATACACATGTGCTGCACTTGTATACACTCCTGTGCTCAGTACTAGTGTAAGAGGTACAGGAATAAGAGGCTGCTGTCATACACATGTGCTGCACTTGTACACACTCCTGTGCTCAGTACTAGTGTAAGAGGTACAGGAATAAGAGGCTACTGTCATACACATGTGCTGCACTTGTATACACTCCTGTGCCCAGTACTAGTGTAAGAGGTACAGGAATAAGAGGCTGCTGTCATACACATGTGCTGCACTTGTACACACTCCTGTGCTCAGTACTAGTGTAACAGGTACAGGAATAAGAGGCTGCTGTCATACACATGTGCTGCACTTGTACACACTCCTGTGCTCAGTACTAGTGTAAGAGGTACAGGAATAAGAGGCTGCTGTCATACACATGTGCTGCACTTGTATACACTCCTGTGCTCAGTACTAGTGTAAGAGGTACAGGAATAAGAGGCTGCTGTCATACACATGTGCTGCACTTGTACACACTCCTGTGCTCAGTACTAGTGTAAGAGGTACAGGAATAAGAGGCTGCTGTCATACACATGTGCTGCACTTGTATACACTCCTGTGCTCAGTACTAGTGTAAGAGGTACAGGAATAAGAGGCTGCTGTCATACACATGTGCTGCACTTGTATACACTCCTGTGCTCAGTACTAGTTTAAGAGGTACAGGAATAACAGGCTGCTGTCATACACATGTGCTGCACTTGTATACACTCCTGTGCTCAGTACTAGTGTAAGAGGTACAGGAATAAGAGGCTGCTGTCATACACATGTGCTGCACTTGTATACACTCCTGTGCTCAGTACTAGTGTAAGAGGTACAGGAATAACAGGCTGCTGTCATACACATGTGCTGCACTTGTATACACTCCTGTGCTCAGTACTAGTGTAAGAGGTACAGGAATAAGAGGCTGCTGTCATACACATGTGCTGCACTTGTACACACTCTTGTGCACAGTACTAGTGTAAGAGGTACAGGAATAAGAGGCTGCTGTCATACACATGTGCTGCACTTGTATACACTCCTGTGCTCAGTACTAGTGTAAGAGGTACAGGAATAAGAGGCTGCTGTCATACACATGTGCTGCACTTGTACACACTCCTGTGCTCAGTACTAGTGTAAGAGGTACAGGAATAAGAGGCTGCTGTCATACACATGTGCTGCACTTGTATACACTCCTGTGCTCAGTACTAGTGTAAGAGGTACAGGAATAAGAGGCTGCTGTCATACACATGTGCTGCACTTGTACACACTCCTGTGCCCAGTACTAGTGTAAGAGGTACAGGAATAAGAGGCTGCTGTCATATATATGTGCTGCACTTGTATACACTCCTGTGCTCAGTACTAGTGTAAGAGGTACAGGAATAAGAGGCTGCTGTCATACACATGTGCTGCACTTGTACACACTCTTGTGCTCAGTACTAGTGTAAGAGGTACAGGGATAAGAGGCTGCTGTCATACACATGTGCTGCACTTGTACACACTCCTGTGCTCAGTACTAGTGTAAGAGGTAGAGGAATAAGAGGCTGCTGTCATACACATGTGCTGCACTTGTATACACTCCTGTGCTCAGTACTAGTGTAAGAGGTACAGGGATAAGAGGCTGCTGTCATACACATGTGCTGCACTTGTATACACTCCTGTGCTCAGTACTAGTGTAAGAGGTACAGGAATAAGAGGCTGCTGTCATATATATGTGTTGCACTTGTATACACTCCTGTGCCCAGTACTAGTGTAAGAGGTACAGGAATAAGAGGCTGCTGTCATATATATGTGCTGCACTTGTACACACTCCTGTGCTCAGTAGTAG
Organism: Taudactylus pleione; assembly: GCA_031769625.1. Classification (NCBI taxonomy): domain Eukaryota; kingdom Metazoa; phylum Chordata; class Amphibia; order Anura; family Myobatrachidae; genus Taudactylus; species Taudactylus pleione. Next base: position 798,009 of record JAUIMM010000033.1, on the reverse strand, counting down.
TGTAAGAGGTACAGGGATAAGAGGCTGCTGTCATACACATGTGCTGCACTTGTATACACTCCTGTGCTCAGTACTAGTGTAAGAGGTACAGGAATAAGAGGCTGCTGTCATATATATGTGCTGCACTTGTACACACTCCTGTGCTCAGTACTAGTGTAAGAGGTACAGGGATAAGAGGCTGCTGTCATACACATGTGCTGCACTTGTATACACTCCTGTGCTCAGTACTAGTGTAAGAGGTACAGGGATAAGAGGCTGCTGTCATACACATGTGCTGCACTTGTATACACTCCTGTGCTCAGTACTAGTGTAAGAGGTACAGGAATAAGAGGCTGCTGTCATACACATGTGCTGCACTTGTATACACTCCTGTGCCCAGTACTAGTGTAAGAGGTACAGGAATAAGAGGCTGCTGTCATACACATGTGCTGCACTTGTATACACTCCTGTGCTCAGTACTAGTGTAAGAGGTACAGGAATAAGAGGCTGCTGTCATACACATGTGCTGCACTTGTACACACTCCTGTGCTCAGTACTAGTGTAAGAGGTACAGGAATAAGAGGCTGCTGTCATACACATGTGCTGCACTTGTATACAGTGGTGGTGAGATTTACAGTGCATCCGGAAAGTATTCAGAACGCTTCACTTTTTCCACATTTTGTTATGTTACAGCCTCATTCCAAAATGGAATAAATTCATTTTTATCCTGAAAATTCTACACACAATACCCTATAATGACAACGTGTAAAAAGTTTTTTTGAGATTTTTGCAAATTTAATTAAAAAAAAACAAAAACACTAAGAAATCACATGTGCATAAGTATTCACGGCCTTTGCCGTGAAGCTCAAAATTGAGCTTAGGTGCATCCTGTTTCCACTGATCATCCTTGAGATGTTCCTACATCTTAATTGGAGTCCACCTGTGGTAAATTCAGTTTTGAAAGGCATACACCTGTCTATATAAGGTTCCACACTTGACAGTGCATGTCAGAGCACAAATCAAGCATGAAGTCCAAGGAATTGTCTGTAGACTTCCGAGACAGGATTGTCTCGAGGCACAAATCTGGGGTACATGTGATTGCAGAAGATGAGAGTCTCACCTGGAAGGTCTTAGACTTGGTGGCTAGAACAGCATTGATCGGTATCAGCAGGATCATCACTCCAAACCCAGCCATGACTGATGGTCCCAGCTCTTCCCACAGGAACACAAGAGAAATAGCAATCTGCAGGGGTGATGACCAGATGAGGTGAATGAAGTTAGTTAGATCCATGAATCTCTGTGCATCTGCTGACATCAAGTTTACCGTCTCCCCGACTGTTGCCTCTTTCCGGACAGCATTTGAGACAGTCAACGCCTACGGTACGGAAAATTACAATAACATTAAACATGCCTTTTGTCATTCAGGTGAGTTCACTGAAGTGAATTCATTATTGGAATATATACTGTACATACGTAGAGCTGAGACGTTCAATGTTTAGAAGAAGAAACTATCTAGAGGGCAACAAGGTATTGAACATAGCACAAATAGGGGTAAAACAATACTTTCAGTAGGGATTATTGATCCCTATTGAAAGAATGGCTGCACGATCCAAGCAAGCTTTGGATGGACAGTGAATGCAGCCTGCACTATTTTTGTCCATGTGCTGTCATCTGTTCCATTTGCGCTGTGGGTGAACAATGCAGTGCTCAGATGAGAAGAGATAGATTTTATATATATATATATATATATATATATATATATATATATATAAACTAAGGACCTTATTCAGAGGCGGCCGTACGGTCTACCACTGCACGGCCGCCTCGATGTTTTGCCAGTGCGCATGCGCACGAGGGAGCCGGCTCCCTCGTGCGCATGCGTGAGACCCGCTACGACTGACAGTGGTCGTAGCGGGTCTCTTTCCAAAGGGGGCGAGCTGTCGATGTTGATTGACAGCTCGCCCCGTTTGGAAGGTGGGCCGGGGGGTGGCAGCCCAAACGGAGGCGTTCCCATGAGAACGCCTACCGTTTGGGGGAGGCCCCACTGACATCACTAGTGATGTCAGTGGAGAGCTTCCGGCTCTGACAGAGCCAGAAGCTCTCCGGGGCTTATGACAAGTGAGACCCTACCCTAGGGTCTCGTCGTAAGCCCCGATGGTCGCGATGGTCTCTGACCATCGCAACCATCACCCGAGCGGTCGTTACATCTGTGGGTGTTAACCCACAGCCTAACGACCGCAACAGAGGTGGGCGGTCAGGATGCAAGTAGCCGCCCAGTTTCTGAGTGACCGCTTGCATCCTCCGACCGCCTCTGAATGAGGCCCTAAGTCCAGATGAGGACAAAAAAATCCAGCACACCATTTATAGTCAAAAAGATATTTAAATAGTACCAACAGGGTAGAGAACAACCTATTTGAAATAGTATAAAAAAATATACTCAGCACATATTCAATGGGTCAAACATAGTCCGGGGAGTCGCGCTCTGAACCCAGTGGGCTCCAACAGCCATTTCGTATCACCTTCCTCAGGTGATACGACCCTGTTCTCTATGCTGTTGGTACTATTTAAATATCTTTTTTGCTATAAATGGTGTGCTGGATTTTTTTGTCCTCATCTGGACTTAGTTTTATATTAAGACACTATCCTGGCACCCGCTACTTTTACTAACAGTTTTGTGTGCGGCCTATTTCTCCATTTATATATATAAAACGCACTTGTCTGTATGGAACCGGTGGAAGGTTAGAATGTTGCTCACCTTTCTGTACACTGCGGCCATTAGGGTAGTACGGACCCTCATCCCCAGCACAAAGCAGCCCTGGAAATATTGCTGGAGACACAGCGACTGAACTATAGCAGCTACGAGCAGCAGAACAGCGTAGAAATACCCTTTCCACTGATGCTCTGCTGGGTTAGACGTGAATGAGACCATCGCTCTGCGGATCAGAAGCAACAACAAAACATGTTTAATTCATGGCGTTATTATTGATACATAACATTACATTCCAATCATGTGAAGCACTGTTTACAGCCTCCGGCTCTTTATACCATTAAATAACTTAGCTGGCTATATAACGTACACTCCTTACTAGGATACAGGTTTATTATCACCGCTAGTCCATATGATGTCAATTAAGCATATCTGTTTGCTGATAACAGGTTATACAATAATTTACATTTCAACAGGAAATTATTTTTCTTGTTTTTTTAAAGGGTGAAAGTAAAGTGGCAGGAGGGTGGACTTTTGCTGTGTCATTTAAACTTTTTCATAGTGCACCTTTGTCGGGTCACCCAGGCAACTGGGGCATCGAGTGTGTTTCATAAATAAGGTCCAGTGGGGGCGGACATATATACAGCCTATCAGATCACTAGGAACTAGTGACATCATTGAGGCATGATTTAACTGGGCTGCATATTGCTTCATCCAACAATTTGGCTCCTCTAATGTGTGCAGGTGACAGATCCCATTTAACACCAGGTAAGGTGTATTAGGTCCCAGGTCCAAATAAGTATGAATATAATTTCTAATAAACAGATATAGTATAAAATCAATCATACACTTGGCACATAATAAACTGTAGAAATTCTCTTTGAATAAACCTCATTCAATTCTAAAATAAAGGTAACAATAATTAACAAAACCTGCATTAGTTTTGATAGCATACCTCTCCCAATGATTCAGTTAAGTGTGATGGCCGGGATGCGCTGTTCCGGATTGGAGCATAGTGGCCAATGACATCACTGCTTTCTCCTTGCACACCACAGAGGTGCACAGCAAAAGTAGCAATGTTTAGGATACCGCATATGGCGGATGTGTGTGCAGACGAACATCGCTGTAATCTTCGGCTGCACATCCCACTGAATTGAGTCACTCCCAAACGCAAACAGTGAGTTAAGTCATGTATCTACATTATAGCATATGTCAGGGGTGGTCAGCCAGTCAGAGGCAAAGAGATAAAAAATATCTGTGATCAAGTTGAAGAGCCGATCGCATGCGTGCGCTGAAGGCTGTCACAAGGCCACGCCCCATTTTTGTGCGCACGCCTTTGGTATGACATTCGCAGGAGCATAACCTTGTGTCACACCCCCGTTTTTAGTCACGCTGGGGGTTAGCCCAGCACATTGAAAATACACATTATACATAAACTTCCCAATATAATTTTTTCACTGTTGAAGTGAAAGAAAAAGCCAGAGCAATACAGAAAACAATGCAATAGCCATGTTCACATAAAATACACATAAACAAGCCAGATCCACATAACATACACAGAAACAAGCCAGATCCACCTAAAATACATTTAAAATACACATCCACATAAAATACATATTGAAATCCAGAAACACATAAAATACATTGAGAAAGCCAGTGCCCATTATGCTGTGCCCCTGTAGTTCTGGCCCTTATGCAATGCCCCCTGTAGCTGTGCCCATTAAGCAATGCCTCCAGTAGTTGTGGCCCTTATGCAATGCCCCCAGTAGTTTTCCCCTTTCTGCAATGCCCCCTGTAGTTGTGCCGATTAAGCAATGCCCCCAGTAGTGGTGGCCCTTATGCAGTGCCACCTGTAGCTTTGCCCATTATGCAATGCCCCCAGTAGTTGTGCCCCTTCTGCAATGCCCCCTGTAGTTGTGCCCATTTAGCAAAGCCCCCAGTAGTTATGGCCTTTATGCAATACCCCCTGTAGATGTGCCCATTATGCAATGTTCCCCAGTAGTTGTGCCCATTAAGCAATGCCCCCTGTAGTTGTGCCCATTAAGCAATGCCCCCAGTAATTGTGGCCTTTATGCAATACCCCCTGTAGCTGTGCCCCTTCTGCAATGCCCCCAGTAGTTGTGCCCCTTCTGCAATGCCCCCTGTAGTTGTGCCCATTAAGCAATGCCCCCAGTAATTGTGGCCTTTATGCAATACCCCCTGTAGCTGTGCCCATTATGCAATACCCCCAGTAGTTGTGCACCTTCTGCAATGCTCCCCGTAGTCATGCCCCCCTCCCCGCCCACATCCCTATGAAGAAACTTACCTGTCATCATGCTGGCACCGCTCCATGCCGTCAGGGCTCCCGTTGTCGCTGCTGCTGCTTCCGCTGCCCGCTGGTTCTAACTGGATCCAGCAGAAGCGAGGGCTCCTCACATCACGGGTGACGTAATCCATGCACTGCATTACTGAGAACGCTGGCCTCTGAAGCGATTAAAGGTTTCTTTAGTCTCTGATCTCTTCAGAGACCAGCATTCTCAGTACTAGTGGGGGTCTGCCGAGCCGTGAGCTGGGAGTCGCATCGGAAACTCAAAAGAGCCGCATGCCACCCCTGGAATATGTGAAAGCATATCACCAAACCATCCCAATTTTGGCAAGTGCTGGTTTGAAGGGACTGTCCAGATGTTCCACGATTGGCGATTGCTCCAACATGAGTGAGGTTGGGAGATGTTTAGCCTGCTGCACGCAGCAAAGGCATGAGGCAAGAAAATGGGGTTTTAATGCCACGCTATACTCTAAGGCAGTGGTTCCCAAACTGGAAACTTGTAGGGGCGCCTCGGATTGGTGGTCCAGTCATTTTTTGTATTCGCTTCAGGCCGCCCCCCCAGTCAACAGTTTTGCCTCACCATTTCTAATGCCAGCAGTCCCGTACACAACAGCGCATTTGTGCGTACACACAGGATGACACATTCGACATAGCAGGTTTCAGAGTATTTTGCGCATGCACAGTAGCAAATAATGGCTCAACTGCGTGAAAACCGCCATTGCATACACCCTCTGAATCATACCCTTTACCTCTTAACACTGGCTGCAGCGTCACGTCAGGTAAAGCTGGACCATACATACAAGCAGGGGCGTAGCCAGGATTTCATGGGCCCCATAGCAACATATTGAAGGGGCCCACACCCTAATACTTCTAGCGAGACACCTTTGCAGCAGTTGTTCATTTTATGCACCATAGTAGTGCTGTAGTTCACAATATGCCACATTGTTGTGCTGCCAGTAAACATTATGCCACACAGTGCCCCCAATTCATATTATGCCACAGTATCCCCAGAACATAGTAGTGCCCCCAGTTCATGATATGCCACATAGTAGTGCCCCCAGTTCATGTTATGCCACACTGTATTGCTCACAGTACATACTGTACAACATTTTAGTGTTTCCTTACAATTATAACATCCACTACACACGCCACTCGATGAAAATGGAATGTCGCCCCATTTAAGCCAGGCAATGGAGTGAACCTGATTGCTTAGCAGGTACTTCCGGGAACTTGGTAGACAACTATATGCCCTGTACAAGGGCCCTCTAAACTTCTGGGCAGAGCTGTAATTAGGGCTCTGAGCGCCCTGTGCACGCCCCTCCCTCTTTGCACGTGACATCATAACGTCATGCAAAAGGGGACGGGGCCACCGGCACCTGAAGCTGCAGTAGTGTCCGGAGCGTTTTCAAGACAGGGCAGCTATAATTATGGCAGGGTGCCTGCCTGTAGCAATGCTGGCTGCAGGGAGCCGCCAGGCATCCTGCAGCCAGAAGCAGAGGCTGTGGGGTGGCGAGGGTGCTGCCCACAAAGCCCTGCACCCTGTGCGGCCGCACACCCCTAGATACGGCCCTGCCTCTGGGCCCCATAGCAATGGTGCCCCCTGCGCCCACTATAGCTACACTCATTCATACAAGTATTTGGATAGGCAGTTTCATTGTTTTGGGCAGGGGTTAAAGTGGTCCGGAATGAGGCGGAACTGCGTTCCGTCAGTTCTATTTGCAGACGGAACCTGTTCGGCCTCCCCCGGCCCACCTTACCCGGCCAGTCAGCATGGCACCACAGGGAGGCTTCATTTGCCGGGCGCCCGCTGAAATTTTGTTACCAGTGGGTACCCGGCTCCTTCCCCACATCAGAAGCCGGAGGCTGGAGTTCACTCATGAGCTCCGGCACCCGCTGTGGGCACTATAGGAGAGACGTCATGACGTCTCTCCCATATTTCCGAGGAGCAGCCAGTCGGATGGCAGCAGACACAGGAGCGGGGTTTAAGGTAAGTACTGGGTTTTTTTTATGTAAGGGGCACTACTAAATGGGGCATTACCACTGGGGGCATTACTACTGGGGACACTACTATAAAGTGCACTACTACTGGGGTCATTACTATTGGGGGCACTGCTACTGGGGGCACTACTACTGGGGCACTGCATAAAGGGCACCACTCCTAGGGGCACTGCATAAGGGGCACCACTACTGTGGGCACTGCATAAAGGGCACTGCTGTGGCCATTATGTGTCAATGTGTAAGGGACACTATTGCTGTGGGCATTGTATAAAGGGCACTACTATGGGCATTATGTGTATTAGGGGCACTATTACTGTGGACATTGTTTAAAAGGGGCACTACTGTGTGTCATAACATGAATAAGGGACACTATGTGGTGTAATGTGAATCAGGGGCACTATTTGCAGTGTAATGTGAATAAGATTGTGCTACTGTGTGGCGTCATTTGAATTTGGGATACTATTATGTGACCATTCCCCTTTTTTGAGACCACATCCTTTTTTTTGCGCCGCGCGCTGTCCCTTTATTAAATAAGCAATCTCATATTGATGGTGCAAATCTGGTTGTCCGCTGACCGCAGTTTTCTGGTGGGTTTGGTTATCAACCAACCTCACTAGCTGCATCCTATGTGATACCAACACATGGACTGAGCAGGGGGAGATGCATCAAACCTTCTATTGAGAAGAAATGAAGAAGTTGCCTGTAGCAGCCAACCAGCTACTAGTTATTATTTTATAGAATGTACTAGATAAATTAGATGTTTGCATCCATTATAATAATTCTGTAGATTGGGCAGCCCCCAAAATGCTGCAGTCCTATACAGCTGCCTGCTTTTTCTTCATGAGCTCACCTCTTTCCCCCACTGCACAGATAATCTGTATATAGCTACAATAAGATTGTATAAATCGTTAGTCCCTTTAGCTGTAAATGACATTTACACTTTTACTGGTGAAATAACTAGTTACGGTAATATAAAAACATTGCAAAAAATAAAAATTATACATAAAACCAAAGTCTTACTTCAAGATCTGCGGGCTGACGAACACCAACAAGTCATGGACGAGTTTAAAGAACGCGGAGTGGAGTAGGACATTGGAAAAGATTTTAATCAGGGTCTTAAATAGCCAGGATTTAGGGAAATCTTTACTGGTTCCCTCTATAGATTCTTTTTTCTTTTTCTTTTTCTTTTCTTCCTGTAAATGAACAAGCATATGACTGTAGATTATGGAGTGCCAGAAATTAGCATTACAGATACCCTATTACAAACCCACCAACCTTTTAAGGCAGGGGTCTTCAACCTTGGCCCTCCAGCTTCTGTGGAACTACACATCCCAGCATGCACTGCCACCTTTTTGATATAACAGCATGCTAAAACTATGGCAGTGCATGCTGGGATGTGTAGTTCCACAGCAGCTGGAGGGCCAAGGTTGAAGACCCCTGTTTTAAGGGATCTGCAGAGAATATAGGGGGAAATTTATCAAACCTTGGAGAGAGATAAAGCCCCAACCAATCAGCTCCTAACTGTCATTTTTCAAACACAGCCTGTAACATGGCAGTTAGGAGTGGATTTGTTTGGTACTTTATCTCTCTCCAAGGCTTGATACATCTCCCCTTATGCCCCCAGTTCAGACAAAAGCGCCCTAATTTGCCCAACCACACCCACTTTCTGACACAACCCCTTCCAAAAAGGTCTGCTCCTTTCTGAGTCTGAGAAATCAAGACTATTACATTCAAATTTTTACATTTGGGAAGTAAGTTTTTGCCTAGATACAGCGGAGTCGGCCATTTTGTGGGCTGTACCAATCTTCACGAGAATGCAGCCTACATTTCTGGTCAACATTATTGGCACCCTTGAGTTTTAAGTACGTCATGTACAATATCTCCAGAAAAAAGAGAAATGTATTGAAGCAGCTTTGGTCTGTAGACAACCGTGTTTGGCACAAAACAGCTAAGAATACAACAAAAACAATTTGAAGAAGCAATATGAGGAAATTGTTATAAATTGTCAGTGTTCACATGATTTCAGTTAAACAATGAATGATGCTTTAGTGTTTAAAAAGGCCACTTTTTATTCAATGTCACTTTTTCACAATGGTGAAGGCAAGAGTTGTCTGAGAGCATCATAAGTGCTATTATCGCCAAACACAAGGCCTGTAAAGGGTACTAGACCATCTTCAAAGAACTTGGCATCCCTATTTTAATATTGGACAATGTTTTTAAGAAGTTTGCTACTCATGGAGCTGGGAAGAACCTCTCTAGATGTGGGGGAAAGAGGAAAATCGATGAGAGGTCTTCAAAGGTTGGTACGAACTGTGGAAAAAACACCACGTACATCATCGCAATAGCTGAAGGCTGACCAAGAACAATCTGGAGTGATGGTTTCAACCCATATTCAACGCCGCACACTAAACAAAGAAGGGCTCTATGGGTGAAGGTCAAAAAGCGACATAAAAACGAATTACTGATCTTTGCCAAAACATACGTAGCCAACCCACATCCTTCCAGCAAATGTTCTGTGGACAGACAAAACCAAAAGAGAGCTATTTTGCAATGCAGACCAGTGATTTGTTTTTAGGTGACAAAATGAAACTTTTAAGGAGAACATCCTACCTACGGTTAAACATGGTGGAGGATCCATAATGTTGTGGGGCTACTTTGCTGCCTCTGGTACTGGAGGCCTTCACCGTACTGTAAGAATCATTAAATCATTGAATTACCAAGTCACATATTGTTTTTTTACAGTACTACCAATTGAAAAGGAATTTATTTATTTTTTTAGTTCATAACTAAATTAAAATATTCTGGTGATATGAAGTTGGTACATTTCTATTTCTTTATGAAGATATTGTACAGGTGCCAATAATGTTGATCAGAACTACAGCACTGTGCAAAAGTTTTAGGCAGGTGTGGAAAAAAATCCTGCAAAGTAAGAATACTTTCAATCATAGAAGTGTTATTAGTTTATTTTTATCAATTAACAAAATTGAATGAACAGAAATCTAAATCAAATCAAAATTTGGTGTGACCACCCTTTGCTTTCAAAACAGCATTAATTCTTCAATTCTTCTAGGTACACTTGCTTTTAGGTTTCTCAATGCTGAGCGATACAGACAGGTACTTATCCATCATGCAATACCATCAGGGAGCCATCTGATTGGATCCAAATTTATTCTGCAGCAGGACAACAACCCCAAACAAACAGCCAATGTAATTAAGAACTATCTTCAGAGTAAAGAAGAACAAGGAGTCCTGGAAGTGATGATATGGCCCTCACAAAGCCCAGACCTCAACATCATTGAGTTTGTTTGGGATTACATGAAGAGATAGAAGGATTTGTGCAAGCTACATCCACAGAAGATCTGTGGTTAGTTCCCCAAGATGTTTGGAACAACCTCCCTGCCGAGTTCCTTCAAAAACTGCGTGCAAGTGTACCTAGAAGAATTGATGCTGTTTTGAAGTCAAAGGGTGGTCACACCAAATATTGATTTGATTTAGATTTCTCTTCTGTTCATTCATTTTGCATTTTGTTAATTGATAAAAATAAACTATTAACACTTCTATTTTTGAAAGCATTCTTACCTTGCAGCATTTTTTCCACACCTGCCTAAAACTTTTGCACAATACTGCATCACTGAGGGCCTGATTCTGAGGTGGACTGATATGCACTAGCGGCTACGACACGACGCAATCGCTACTGCGAATATATGCTAATGCCGCAGCCGATGGACTGTCTACTGTGGAAAATCAAACGCCTGCGGCTCTAATACGCTGTGGTGCACAAAAAGCCACACCATTGGTCGGACATCAGCCCAGCCACACCATCAGACAACCCTATGGTTGCTCAGAATGTCCAACGGAATTTGGCCGCCAGTGTCAGTGGAACTGCATCTTTCCGCCCCCAACACCACGTAAGTCATCGCAATAGCTGAAGGCTGACCTAGAACAACCCACCGACACCAACCACCACCCCAAAGGGAGGACCTCCATGCAATTCCAATCTGCGTTCCCCGGCGGTAACCATCGGGCGGCTTTCACACAGATGTAGAACATCAGGCACTTGCCCCCAATGTTTTACATCCATCCACTTCTGAATCAAGCCAAATAGATGGTGCATGAGAAAAGGATATATTTACCCCCACCAGCACATCCTGGCTTTGTCCCATGCTCAGTCCGTTCATTTCGATCGTGTTGTGCGTCAGTTTCCTCTTATTTCGACGTTTCTCCAGCTCTTTCTTTGCTTTGATTACTTCTTTCTTCATTTGTTTCTCAAATGCGTCATAGGTAACTTTCGTTTCATCCTCTTTTTTTAATTCCCAGAGGTCTTCCATGACTAAAGGGTGCTTATATCCTTTCCAGACAAGGCTATAAAATAACAAAGTTCCAGTATAGGCTTAGAGTAAGTCTACTCCAAGAGGTAAATTTACTAAGAGTCGATTTTCAGTTACATTCTATTTTGTGGTGATTTTGAGGTGAATTGGTGGTGATGTTGACAATCAGGTATTTACTAAAGGCAAAACCAGCTCAAAATCCCCCTAAAATCGACTTGACACACAAATAGAATTTCATATGCACCATCGGTACTTCCCCATAGCCAATTGCTAACAGTCGATTTGAAAATCAACCAAAAATTGACATTTTCAATAGAACCATGGGAAACCGTTCTATATGGTCTTAAATCATGTAGAATTGTCTGAAAAGTCAATATGATGGAAAAACACATGGGAGAGAAGCATGTGGGGCACTCTGGCTGTATGAATCAGGCATTTAAAGGCATAGCAATGATTTAAAAAAAATGTGGATATGCAAATTAGCACTGGGATGAAGGTGTTTCTGGGTAATTCAGTGCATGTGACATGTTTTGTCCAATAGAAATGCTTTTGTATAATTGGGATTTTGGTGAATAAAACATATTCAGAGAGAAACCAATGCACCATCAAAATCAGAATGGAACCCAAAATTGACTGTTAGTAAATGCATACTTGCCGACATACTTGCCCTCCTTCCGGGCCCCGCCCCCTTTTCACAATGGCGAAATTAAAGGAATTGTGAAGCAGGGGGCGGGGCCAAGATGACGTGATTCAGTCTCTGTAGCATATAGTGTACTCTATATGCTACAGAGACAGGAGCTTTACAATTTTATAGGAGTGTGTCATTGAATTTCAGATATACTCTACTTGCTCTATGTAACAAAAATGTGAGAACATACAAACTACACACATATAGGTCCCTGGTTGTAATCACACGCACCAATGACCCCAGCATCACTAGCCACTCTGTCACTGCGCCTCCCACATGTCACTATATTTTTAACACATTTTTGGCACAAGGGGGTCTGTTTATCAAGCAGTGAAAAGCGTGGAGAAGTGGAGCAGTGGAGAAGTTGTACATAGCAACCAATCAGCTCCTACCTATTATTTTAGACTGTACTTGATAAATGCTACTGTAAGGCTGATTGGTTATCATGGGCAACTTCTCCACTGGTCCACTTTTCCACTGCTTGATAAATAGACCCCTAGATCACTGAGAGTAAGGGGTATATTTACTAAAGTGAGAGTTTTTAGAAGTGGAGATGTTGCCCATAGCAACCAATCAGATTCTAGCTATTATCTTCTAGAAGGTGCTAGCTAAATGTTAAGTAGAATCTGATTGGTTGCTATGGGCAACATCTCCATTTCTAAAAACTCTCACTTTAGTCAATATACCCCTAAGACTACATTTGTGTGATCACAATAGTAATAGAATAGTTACTATCTCTGCCATCACATATAATGTTGTAATGTGGATCAAAATATATACCAGATGTAATGATAATGCTTTCTACATAAAACAGATTTATAAGATTGCAGATTGTTTTTGATGACTAAAAAAATAAATAAAAAATAAAAAAATCAAACACCATTTTTTTGGCCACTGCTTTTATACCAATAAAATGTGTTGTCCGACCACCCCTGATCACTTTTACTTATCTAGTTATGAGCTGAACATGATGTAAAATGACTTTCATGTAAAAACTGAGTGGAATGGATTTACCTCTCATACCAGCTGAAGGTGATTCTACTTAGAAAAGATGCTGTTAATTCTGGATTCTAAACATAAAAGACATTTGTTTAAGATTTGAATGAAGAGAAAATGTATATAAATTATGATATTCTGCAAAAATAACTCTGAAAACATTTTACAACAACGGCATAAAAAAAAAAAAAAATAAATTTGGAAACCAATAGCTAAATTCACTGCATCATTTAACCAGGAAAAAAAATAATTTACTAAGTACAATGGTCATCTGAGCACTGTAGTGGCGGCCATTTTGTGTGTTGACACAATATTCATAGGCGATTAGTGGGAACTATTGACCTCACAGAGGCACTATAGAGCAAGTCACTCTCTGCCTCTGGTCTTCCATGTTGCTCTGCCCCCTACTATCAGTGCTGTGTAGTTTTTCAGTCAGAATTCCTGACAGCAAATCCTTCTATATATAGCCATACTTGCTTATGCAATTTACAACATCACGGCCCTGCCCCTTTGTGGTCATGATTTGGGTCATTAGGCAGCTGGAGGTGGCACCATGATGAGACAAGATTTGAGTAATCACGTCATCATGGCTCCGTTCCGCTCACTTCACTAGGGAACTGGCCAGGATCAGCAGGGTGACCTATTGTCTTGAGAGACAGGGAGAAGTGCCCGAAATATGGGTCTCCCAGATGTTCCGGCAGGGACTGCAACAGAGCTGAGTTCTCAGGGGTGAGGAGGGTTTCACACCAGGGATGAGAGAAAGATGCAGCGCATTGTACCACAGGATGGTGATTAATGCCATTACCCATCATTCTGGCCTGACTTCTCCTGAGGCCACTTGTTTACTTGTCATTGGAGAAGATGTATCAAACTAATCAGCTTCCATTTATCTAGCATAGTTTACAAAGTGTGAGAAGCTGATTGGTTGCTATGGGTAACTTCTCCACAAGGTTTGATAGGAATCGGTACCGTATGACATACCGCCAGACTAAAGCCCGGCGGATGTAATACTGACGCCGCAAGGCAGAAGAATGAAGATCCCAACAGGGTAAGTATTTAAGCTATCCCTAACCCTTTCCCCCCCTAACTCTAACCTCTCACCCTAGTGCCTAACCCAAACCCCCCCTCCCAGGGGTGCCTAAACCTAACACCCCCTCCCCGCACCCTACACCTAACTCTCCCGGGGGGGTGCCTAACCCTAAGTCCCCCCGAGAGTCCCTAAACCTAACACCCCCCGCGCGGTTATCCGTTCCCGACGCCCGACTTATCCTTCTTTCGGTATGCCGGGCTACGAGATTTCGGCGTGGATATGATAGGGTCGGGATTTCGACGCCTATCATTAGTCCCATGCCGGGAAGCAGGCGGTCGTCATTTCGACCGCCGGCTTCCTGACCGCATGCCATTTCATATATCTCCCCCATTGTGTTAATAAAACAACTCTGGCCAAACAACCCCAATAGCACGCCAAGTGTGTGCATCTTAATTTACTGGTTAGCTAGAGAATATTTGCCTTTACTCTGGTCATGAAGTTACTGTACTGTAGTACGTATGATTACAGTGGAAAAATATTGCTGACCCTTACCTTCTCTGTGAGGTCACTTGTTTCTGAGATGGAAGAGACGATAAATATAATAACTTGGAGACTATATGAGATGAAAAACAAGCAGACTCGGGGGAGGTCGGGAATATCTCCCTAAAAAATGAGAAAAGGTTACAAGAGGTGCAACGCGGAGACGTTCAATAAAGATAACACATTATACAAGTTATTCTGTACTAATGTGGATCTGTCATGATGAATATAATAAATGAAAGTATGTGATATATATATATATATATATATATATATATATGTATATACTGCGTGTGCTGTAATATATATATATATATATATATATATACACGCACACACACAGTGCACCCGGAAATTATTCACAACGCTTCACTTTTTCTACATTTTGTTATGTTACAGCCTTATTCCACAATGGAATAAATTAATTTTTGTCCTCAAAATTCTACACACAATACCCCAGAATGACAACGTTTAAGATTTTTTTTTTAAGATTTTTGCAAATTTAATAAAAAAAAAAACACAAAATGTGCATACACACACAAAGATTTTTTAACCGATTATCGATAACGATATAGTTCAATCGTTGAAAAAATCGTTCACTTTCTGAGTTAAAACGATGAACGATTATCGTTCATGCGCGTTCACGTTTGTAGTTTGTAGTTCAGTCAGACTGACCAACGCAACGATTTTCAGTAAGGGAATATGCAAAAATCGTTTGTAGTTCAAAAAAATTGTTCATTACATTTAGTAAATGAACGATTTTAGTAAACGATTTTCGTTAATTTTTCCCTTGAAAAAAAAGAACGAAAATCGTTTACTAAAATCGTTCATTTACTAAATTGTTGTGTGTGTATGCAGCTTAAGAAATCACATGTACATAAGTATTCACGACCTTTGCCATGAAGCTCAAAATTGAGCTCAGGTGCATCCTGTTTCACTGAACATCCTTGTGATGTTTCTACAGCTTAATTGGAGTCCACCTGTGGTAAATTCAGTTGATTGGACATGATTTTGAAAGGCATACACCTGTCTATATAAGGTCCCACACTTGACAGTGCATGTCAGAGCACAAACCAAGCATGAAGTCCAAGGAATTATCTGTAGACCTCTGAGACAGGACTGTCTCAAGGCACAAATCTGGGGAAGGGTACAGAAAAATATCTGCTGCTGGTGACCAAGAACCCAATGGTCAATCTGTCAGAGCTACAGCCTTCCTTTGTGGAGAGAGGCGAACCTTCCAGAAGGACAACCATCTCTGCATCAATCAGGCCTGTATGGTAAAATGGCCAGACGGAAGCCACTCCTTAGTAAAAAGCACATGGCAGCCCACCTGGATTTTGCCAAAATGCACCTGAAGGACTCTCAGACCATGAGAGACAAAGGTTGAACTGTTTGGTGTGAATGCCTGGCGTTATGTTTGGAGGACCATATTTTGTGCTACTCATATGCACAGTAGTAGGATAGCACTTCATAACATTAATGAATCTAATTCTTACTATGACCAACCATTTTGCAAGTCTGGAGTTGTTACATTTATTATACAGTGCTTATACAGCCTACCTGGATTTTGCCAAAATGCAACTGATGGACTCTCTGGTCTGATGAGACAAAGATTTAACTCTTTGGCATGAATGCCAAGCATTCTGTTTGGAGCAAACCAGGCACCGCTCATCACCAGGCCAATACCATCCCTACAGTGAAGTATGGTGGTGGCAGCATCATGCTGTGGGGATGTTTTTCAGCGGCAGGAACTGGGAGACTAGTCAGGATAGAGGGAAAGATTAATGCAGCAATGTACAGAGACATCCTGGATGAAAACCTGCTCCAGAACGCTCTTGACCTCAGACTGGGGCGACGGTACATCTTTCAGCAGGACAACGCCCCTATGCACACAGCCAAGATATCAAAGGAGTGGCTTCAGGACAACTCTGTGAATGTCCTTGAGTGGCCCATCCAGAGCCCAGACTTGAATCCGATTGAACATCTCTGGAGAGATCTGAAAATGGCTGTGCACCGACGCTTCCCATCCAGCCTGATGGAGCTTGAGAGGTGTTGCAAAGAGGAATGGGTGAAACTGCCCACAGATAGGTGTGCCAAGCTTGTGGCATCATATTCAAAAAGACTTGAGACTGTAATTGCTGCCAAAGGTGCATCAACAAAGTACTGAGCAAATGTTGTGAATTTCTATGTACATGTGAGTTCTTGGCTTTTTTTATTTTTTTTTATTAAATTAGCAAAAATCTCAAAAAAGCTTTTTACACATTGTCATTATGGGGTATTGTGTGTAGAATTTTGAGGACAAAAATGAATTTATTCCATTTTGGAATAAGGGGCCTATTCATCAACACTAAAATAACGTTTTAAAGGACATTTTCCTTAAATAACGTTATTTTGGTATTCATGAACAGACTTAACACAGGAGATATCACAGATATCTCCTTGCTAAGTTCCCCTGCGTTAATTTCCACACTCCCCATACATTAGTACATTAGTATGGGGATGTGGAAATTGTGGTATTCATCAAATTCCGAAAATTATCAATTTTCGGAATTTGATGCAGTTACTATTCACCACTGTGAGGTGGCGAATAGCAGAATCCACTTACCTGTATCAGCGTGTGCAGGTCCCCCGACGAGTCCCTCCGGCGCTCTGCTCCGTCCTCAGGCTCCGGAGGCTGGTCTGTCATGTGTGCTCCCCAGCAGAGCACAAGAAAGTTTAGAAAAAGAAAAAAAAATATATATTTTTTTTCTAATCTGTCATGTGGTCTGCTGGGAAACCTCATGACAGACCAGCAGGACGGAGCCGGAGGCTGCTGCGCGGACAGGTAAGTCGGGGGGGGGGGGGGGGGGTACGAAACTTAACGCATCTGTAGGCAGTGCTGCGCATGTGCTGGTTTTGCAGATGTAACAGCGCATGCGCAGCACTGTTTCCAGATGCGATAAGGTAGTGTAGGTAGGGAAAAGTATCTATTTCCCGAAAAGCTGTCATCGCAAAAATGACAGCTTTTCGGAATAGATACTTATGGAGAGGTGGAATGATGAATTCCACCTATAATTAGCTAGAACTCCATGAGAGTTCTAAAGCTAATTATCTCCAGAGAATTTTAATGTTTAATGAATAGGCCCCTTAGGCTGTAACATAACAAAATGTGGAAAAAGTGAAGCGTCGTGAATGCTTTCCAGATGCACTGTATGTATGTATGTGTGTGTGTATGTATGTGTGTGTATATATATATATATATATATATATATATATATATACATATACAGTACACAGGGCCATAACTAGGGTAGTGCGACCAGTGCCGTGGCAAAGGCCACCGCAGGGCAGGGGGCGCTGTTTGGACCCGTCAATTTTCCTGTTTATCATCATTCTCACTTGTAGCTTCCTCTTCTATTATCCTCAGCATCTCCTGGCCTCCCCTATCTCTTCCCATGGCCATTTTTCAGGTGCACCTATGTCCCTGTTTAAAAAATGGGAGGGGGGGGGCGCCAGTGCTCTCTCTGGTACAGGGCACCAAAAAGTCTAGTTACGGCACAGTAACTATATATATATATATATATATATATATATATATATATATAAATAAATAAATAACGGTCCATACAAAATCGCACACAATGTTTCCAATAAATGGGTGCGAGGTCAATAATTCTTCATACAAAACCATCTAACTGCATCTATAGGAACAGTAGAAGTAAACCAGCACACCGGGCTTGTAGCAAAAAGAATTAGTGCATTTATTTCAAAGTAGGGCTGACCCTTGATGAAGGTGGTAACACTGAAACAGCTGTCAGGGCTGGGAGCTATCATTGTGCTTGATACTGCACTATTATAAGTATTAAGATACAATTGAACACCATTGAATGCAGCTAGATGGCTTTTTTTCTACTTTGAAAAAAATGCACTAATTTCTTTTGCTACAAAGCTGGTGTGCTGGTTTACTTTTACTGTTCCTATGGATGCAGTTAGGTGTTTTTATGTATATAATATATATTTTACTGAATTAAACCGTTTGGAGTTTGTTTCTGATTTTGACACAATCAATTTAAAAATTTCTTATATAACGATTTATTTTATAAAGGGATAACATAGTTGGGTTGTCTAAGAAAGAATTAATTCTTTGGCCTTAACATTTGGGTATTATTTTAAAAACATGTTTATATTACAACATGATGCTGCTATTACTTTGTGACAGATTCATAAAATCAAACAATTCTGAGATAAGTATTAATAATATAGGTAAAAATGGTCTAATTGTATCACATGCAATGAAATAATGGGATTTTGTAGCTAGTAGACACAACTGACAATAGTGAATTAAAAGAAAAGATAACTGCAACACATAAATATGTAGATTTTCAATATCTGGTGTAAATTGCTTTCAATCAAACTGTAGCTTATTACAATGGCGCTGCGGTACCTTTGTGGCGCCATATAAATAAAGAATAATAATAATAATGGAAAGTACACAGTTTCATTATACATATCGTTTTTTGTTAGAAAGTTTATTTCCTTGTTATTATAATATTTTACAAAAGGCTCCATTTATTAACAAACCTAAATACCAGCGGCATATCATCATTCGCCAGCCAAGTCCAGTGACATCTTCCTCATCGGTGGGGATCCCTGCAAAGTTGCTGGCAGCCTATGGCGGAATTCTATGGCATGTGCGACGCTCAGTTTGCGCATGTGCATGATTATTTATCCCGGCGGGGACCCAGCAGTGCTAGGAAGGCATCGCTGAAACCGGAAAGGCTGCTGCCGGGTCCCCATCAGTGGCAAACGCAGGATTTCTAGAGGGGGGTTTCCAAATGCTTGATTTTAGAGTGAGTGTGGCCAGTCCATGAAGAGGGCATAATTAGTACTTAAACAGCTTTAATATGCGTCATACAAAGTGTATTGTGTATCATAATTCCAGCATACACAGGACCAGCGATCACAATAAGCCATTAGATGCGGCAGTAGGCCATCATTCCTGAGCTGGATGTTTTTATATTAGATATGGGCACCATTGGAGCAAGTCCGGGAGTCTGGAGGAGCAGCAGAAGAACCTAGCACTGCCCTGGACATATATGTACATATTGGGCTCTATAGCAGTGCATCCCTAATAGTGCATGTTTTCCAGATTTCCTAGTTGGTGCACAGGTTATTTATTACTGGCTGATACATGTTAAAGATCCACAGGTGGTGCTAATTATTTCATTTGTGATACTGAGAAGAACATTCAACACTAGTAAAATTCTATTATATTACTATTTCCACTGTGGTCAAGTGTGTGCTGGAGAGGGGGGTTTCCAGGCAGACGGAAACCCCCCCTGCGTTTGCCTATGCCCATTGCCAGCAATAGGATTCGCAGTGTTCTTGCCATGATGGCGAGAGCAATACAGTGACAAACAGCGGTAATAATAGATTACCGCTGTTCGTTAAATATTGAAATGATGACATAACCCCTATAGCGAGTGCTAAAGGGGTTATGTATCATTGTTAAATGGGTCCCTTAGTATTTTATAACATTCAGGTACCACTATTGTTACTGCTGTACATGTTTAGTCTACAACTAAAAACTAAATAGGATAATGAGAACATTGCTGACTCTAAACTAAATGGTTAACATTATAAAACAGATCTGCAAAATTGTCTCCTATTCTCTGGCTGTTTCCAAAGCTATTTCTTGTGCTGACTTCCAAAATACTGTCACAATTGTAGTTGAATGTTCATTTTATTAAAAAAAGTTAAATAAAAATGTTCTAATTTACAAAAAAATTAAACAAAAAAACAATTTTACAATGGTAATTACATTTACAAGTTATACTGCCTTTTTCTTTGCCCTTTGATACCTTTTCTTCTATATACTGCTTGTGGGTATTCTCTGTGAAGCATCCAACAGTAATCTCCCATCATGTTGTCGTTCCATCTTCCCTGGTATCACCATTCCATCTACTTTATGTCTTGTTGGAATATTTCTCTTTGCTCCTCACTAACAGCTCCAAGCTTTTCAGGATGGGATTTCAATTTATCGTTCAGAAAGTGCAGTTTCAAGCTCATAGAACAATCTAATGATTTTCAAGCATGTTTTCCACTATTTCTTTTTAGTTGGGATCTTAGAAATTCCCAAGAACTTCTTTAAAATTTCCTTCGAACGCATTCAAAGCCTCTCAGTCTCCATTTTTATTTTCAAACTCATTGTCTGTTAGGATAAGATGAAATGCGTCAGTGTTTGGTCTGGTGTGCGCAGGGTTACTTTTTAATTCCTCTGTAGAATACCAGCATTGTTACAGCCATCAATCGGGATTTTGTTTATATTTGTTCCTCAGAGCTTATTATTGTGATATATTCTGCGATATTTGTACATCTGTGAGTGACTGAGTCTGAATCTGTGTAGAAAGGGCACTGATGTAAGCGGCCATGGCTTTTCCTCAAGCCAAGTTCCGTTGTGCTTCATCTGTGACTTTCTATGTGTGTAGAAAGTCCAAGTCCATTGCGGTTAAGGTTGCAGCCTAGTGTCTCTAGTACACTGTTTGTAGCAGTGCAGATACAGCGAAAAGCCACTAAGTGTTACGAGTCGTCGCGGCTTGTCTCCTTCTCTGGTCCCGGTGGTTGCTAGGTGACCTGAATGGCAGAATACTTCCGGTCGCTAGGCAACCAGGATGCATGGCAGTCGCTGGGGGTTGTGGGCTGTCAGGGGCTGTTCAGAGGAAACGTGCAATGCTCCAGCTGTACAAAGTTTATTGTCAAAGGGGGTTTGTCTGGGCTGGCCTGCGGATTGGTTCCTTTCCCCTTTATTTTTCAGTGAGCCTCTGGTCCAAGTTCCTGGTGCCTGTACCTCTGCCTGCCAGTGGTCCTGTTGGTTCCAGTACCTGCATTCTGAGTAGCTGGTCCTGCTACAATCCAGATTCCTATCCTGCATTACTGGTTCTGCTATCCTCCAGCTAGAATCCTCAGTAGCTGGTCCTGCTACAATCCAGATTCATATCCTGCATTGCTGGTTCTGCTATCCTTCAGCTAGAATCCTGAGTAGCTGGTCCTGCTACAGTCCAGATTAATATCCTGTATTGCTGGTTCTGCTATCCTTCAGCTATAATCCTGAGTAGCTGACCTGCTACAACCCTGTTTGTATCCTGCATAGTTGGATCTGCTACACTCCAGCTAGTATCCTGTGTTGCCAACCCTGCTACTACTCCAGTCCGCTTCCTGTGTAGCTGGTTCTGCTACTACTCCAGACAGTGTTCTGCATACTGACAGCATGCCTGCCTTATTTTCTGTCTCTGTGCTAGTACTGAGTGACACAGTCAGGGGGCCGCGAACTGCCCGTCGGACGCCGCAAAGTCCAAACTTCCTTGCCAGGGTCCCTGGCGAAAATTGCCGGCAGGTTAGACTCAGCTCCCCTGGTCTGGGTCTACGTTAACACTCAATGGTAGTTTTGGTTCCCCAGTCTCTATCAAGTACGCCTAGTATTGCTGCAATCAGCCTTCTACACATCGAGGACACTCGACAAATTGACCTTGCCAATGTGACCCTAAGGGTCTCTGGAAGATTAATCTGGGTGTATCATAACACTAAGATGGTAAATTTTATGAAAAATACTATACGCTACTCGTCTTGGATCATCTCAGTTGCGTTGGTCATCTTGTGACGTATACGGTAAAGATTCTCAGTGTATGGGGACACATCTGTAAGTCCTAGTATGATGTGAAGAGGGGGTCGGAAGGCTCTTTTGGGATCAACCAAATCTACCTGGATAACTTTTTTGTATCCAGGTTTTAAATCAGCCCTGCTTGGCCATTGTTTTTTAATCCAGTGTTTGTTTCAAAAATAATCCTTTTACAGTTGATACTAAATTCTGTAAACAAAAGCACTATAATTAACATATTAGGTTTATACATAAGAATAGACAAATTAATGGATAGCAAAATAAAATTTTCATCTTGTGAAAAAAATGGCACGTGATGGAATTTATTTATTAGTATTTTGACTGAACTTTTTTCGAACACTTTTTCCATCGCAGCCCAACGTAATCTTTTCTATAACAGTTTCTAATAATGTTTCCTATTGCAACCATTTACATTTCTGCAATGTTTTTTTTTTTTTTTAAATAAAGTATTTTTTATTGAACAAACCCGTACCATAATAACCAACAGAATAGATATACATTCACAAGGGCATCACAGGGCCCGGGATATTCCATTAAAAGAAAACACAAACAATCGCAACAGTGCAGGTCAATATTCATATAAAAAATTGTTAAGCATAAGTGCAAAACGCAGGTAGCCGCGTATACACATTAAAAAATGGTCTGAGATATCAATAGATCTTAAAGTAATTAAGCCCCGTACAGTGGCAGACGCAGGATTTCTAGAGGGGGGTTTCCAAATGCTTGATTTTAGAGTGAGTGTGGCCAGTCCAAGATGAGGGTATAATTACCACTTATCCAGCTTTAATATGCGTCATACTATTGTGTGTCATAAATTCAGCATATACGGGACCAGTGATCACAGTAAGCCATTAAATGCGGCAGTAGGGCTATCCTGCCTGAGCTGAATGTTTTATTTTAGATGTGAGCACCATTCCAGGGCATGGGAGCAAGTCCGGGAGTCTGGGGGAGACGCAGAAGAATATAGAACTGCCCTTGACATATATGTACATATTGGGCTCTATAGCAGTGCAACCCTAACAGTGCATGTTTTCCAAATCCCCTAATTGGTGCACAGGTTATTTATTACTGGCTGATACATGATAAAAGATCCACAGGTGGTGCTATTTATTTCATTTATGATACTGAGAAGAACATACAGTGCTAGTAAAATTCCATTATATTACTACAGTATGTCTATTGTGGTCATGGTGTGGGCTGGGGAGGGGGGTTTCCAGGCAGACGGAACCCCCCCCCCTGCGTTTGCCTATGCCGTACAAATAGCAAACACTATTGATATATAAAAAAAACCATATCAATTTACATATAAAAAATAAAATTAAATAAAATGTTACCACAGTACACAATAAAATAATAGAATAGAATAGATACTTAAACTAATAAATAAATGAAGCCACACACGGAATACCACCTAACTACAGACATCAAAACAAGGAAAGACATATAAGTGGATTCCAACCATCTGTTTCATATTCGGTCAAATTTAGATATTGTCTTGCGAGCAAAATACATATAACGCTCATGATCCACTGTAACATTTGCCAATGCAACCTTCGTCTGGGCCAGAAGAAGCCAACCATGAACGAGCCAGACAGACTTTAGCAAGTGCATATAAATTAGTAGCATATTGAACACTTTAACGGTCCAATTCATCATCCTCCCGTGCTCCTAGAGTACAGAATTTTCATGTAAGAATTATGAGGGGACTACCAGTATTAGACATTGCAGATTTCACTGGGACCAGAATAACTGAACCACAGAACACTCCCAAAGTAAATGCCAGGGGGTCCCTCGGCTGGTTCGCCGAGAGGGGGTAAGCAGGTACTAATTACCCGGGCTTGCTGGAGGGGCCTGGCGCCCCCCCCCCTTACATCAAAGCATCCCAGCACACGCTGCTGTGTGCTGGGCTGCACTGGGAGACTGCTCACGTGCTAAGCAGCAGCCACAGCAGTCTCCTATGCCTGTGGGGAGAGCGATCACACTGATCGCGCCTCCCACTAGCTATGCGCCGGGCTGAGGGGCTCACAGCGCCACCCTCCCTTTGCGGCGCTGCAAAAATGTTGTTTTTTCCCCCTAAGGGGGCGTTGCAACACCCCCTTCTCCCCCCGGGACCGATGCGACTCTCCTCGGGTAGCACCAGGCGCACGGGAGTCAAATACATTCTGTGTACAAGAAATAACTGGATCTGCTGAAATCTGATAGATGTGGTATCCTTATGGGGATATTCCAGGGCTGCTTCCTATTCCTCATCATTAAGAGTCCCCTCCATGTCTTCCCAACCGCATCGTAATTCGTAATGCAGACAGAGTATCATCATGATGGGAGCACAGCAAAAAAAAAAAAAGAGTATGCAAGGGATACAGATTTCACGACCCCAACTTTTTCACAGGAGAGTGGGTAACAGTCGGGGGGCCGTCCTGAAATTGTGCAGTAAGGGCATGTCTGAGTTGAAAAAATCTATAAAAAAATAAGTGGTCGGCCAAACCAAACTCCTGCCTCAATTACACAAAAGATTTCAGAACGCCATCAGAATATAATTGTCCCGGAACACCAACACCCCTAGCATCCCAAACCTGTCTCATCGAAAGAGCATCCAGTTCAGCAAGCCTACCAGAATACCATAGAGGGGTGTCAGGGTCAAGGTCAGTAAACTGGATGTGCACTTCACGACAAACCTTGACTGCTTGAACAAATAAAGGAGGTCTGCGATTAGAAATCTTACCACCTAACAAAGCCTGTAGGGGAGTATGTCCTGGAGTTGACTGCGAGATTAAAAGAGCAGGTAGGGTGTCAGCGGAGCTATCCTCATTTTTGCAATGTTTACTGTTTTTAAAATAAATGAGAAAAGAGTTTACATTCTTACCTTCAGTGCTTCCCGAATTAACGACTGCAATGGAAAAACCCCACAAATGATAGACAGGATCCAGAAGAAGAAGAGAGTTCCGGAATCCGTGCGGACACAGTAACGCCGAGCGTCGTGAATTAATAATACCATGATCTGAGTGGGAGAAAGATACCCAACAAGAAATAGGTTTAGGATAGCCAAGAGATGCTATTATACGCAATATTCTGTAAATATGTTCTGATGTCATTGGTAGTAATCGATGAGTTCAGGAGTCATCACTGGAGTGTGTATTAAAAACAAAAGTATAATAAAATGAGTGAGTAACGTATTAACAAATGATTGTCTACAAAAGAAATGCTGTCACTTTACTCATTCGATTAATTCATTAGAGGTAGAAAATACTAATTGGGGGGGGGGGGGATATATCCACCCTTTGAGAGAGATGAATTGGAGAAGTTGCCCATGGTAACCAATGAGTTTCTGTCATGTTCTAGACTGTGCTAGAAAAGCTATAGCTAGAAGCTGATTTGTTGCTATGGACAACTTCTCCACTTTATCTGTCTTAAAGGTTTGATACATCTCCCCTTCTGACTTATTCAGGTACAAAGCAGTGGCTTACAAAAGTGTTTAGGCTTCAAATGTGAAATGGCAATCATTTTATTAGTAAAAAGCATGCCATATTTTGCTATTAAAATAATTGCCAATTTAAATTTGGGGATGAAACATGCCGGGAAACGACAGCAAAAATAAACCACAAAATTAGAATGCTGTAACTGCTTTATTTTATTTTATCCCTCACAGTTTAGACACAGGGGTGAATTTACTAAACGTCGATTTGAAATTGTTTTAGATCAGTCAACAGGCTTGGCCGGCCCTTAATTTGACTAATGGATTTAAAGCACCAACAGAAATAAATATTAAATCTGAATTGGTTTTGCATTTATTTCTGTTGCCTTTTTAAATCCATCGGTCAGAGCCACCAATCACTGACAAAGTGATGAATAGTAAATCAACCCCGCGGTCTTTATCATTTGCTTCCAAACCCCCCCACAATTTTCAAATTTTTTTCATTCTTGCTGTGTATAACATATATATTGTGTATTTTTAAACCAGAGAATGCTCAGGTCCCTGTGCTGTGAAATTATAAGGAATATAGGCCCTCATTCAGACCCACTCGCGAGTGGCTGTCCGCTCGCAAGTGGGTCGATGGTCTGCACTGCGCATGCGCACGACGGAGGGAGCTCCGTCGTGCGCATGCGCGAGACGCGCCGAGCGAAGGACTTTCTTTCGCTCGGAGTGTCTCATCAAAGGGGGCGTGCTGTCGATGTTGACTGACAGCACGCCCCCTTTGGTGGGCGTGCCGGGGGCGTGCCTGCCAGACGGAGGCGTTCCCAAGGGAACGCCTACCGTCTGAAGCCGGCCCCACTGATATCACTAGTGATGTCAGTGGGAGTGATTTTGTCTCTGATAGAGCCAAAAGCACTCCTGGCCTTGCGGTTGAAAACCTCAACCGCAGGCTGCTGCTCGCAGTGGCGATGGTCGCGATGGTCAAGACCATCGCGACCATCATCCTGCACGCTCGTATATGCTGTGGGTGGTGATCCACAGCTATACGAGCGTCCAGGAGGACGCTCCATATTAATGGAGGTGGGCCCTGATTCAGAGCGAGCGCTCTGGTCAGAGCGTCCGGCTCTGAATCAGGGCCATAGCATTAGGGGAGCTACTTGCTTATTGACGGTGTCACATAATAGGAGTTTGAATTTCCGATACATAAAACGTAATGTCTACATGGAATTGCTGATCAGACAACAAGATGGGAGAGTAGCTGTGGGCTCTCTAAAGTTATAAAGTGAGATACCAATTCTCAGTGAAAAAGACACTATTATATGAATAAATTGGAATGATTGATGTACAACTTACAACAAAATTGTAATTACTAGCTCTAAGTTACAAAACTTAGAACTAATAATATCCAGCTCCTCCTTGTACAGTATTCTCAGCGCAAGATTAACAATGGGGGGGATGAGACTACAGCTCCAGGGCTCCATATAAAAATAGGACCATCCTAATGACAGCATGATGGTGACCAGCTGTATACCTGCCTGGCCATATATTAAAATTGTATTTCTATTTAATGCAATTTTCCACATTTTTAGTATTAAGGTAGACATTGGGGCTGATAGTATATATGATGTACACACCCACATGGCACTGGCCACACCCACACTGCTCTAATCACACCCATGCAGCACAGGTCACACCCACGCAGTACAGGTCACCCCTCTTCCACTTCTTACAATAGGCCCTTGATAATTGTCAGCCCCAGGCCCATGTGGCCCTGAGAGCTTGCGTATTCTTATCACTGGCAAACGTAGGAGGTTTCCAAATGCCTGATTTTAGAGCGAGTGTGGCCAGTCCATGAAGAGGGCATAACTAGCACTTAACCAGCTAAAATATACATCATTCAAATTGTATTGTGTGTCATAATTCCAGCATATACAGGACCAGCCATCACAGTAAGCCATTAAATGTGGGTGTAGGGCTATCCTGTCTGAGCTGAATGTTTGTTTTTTATCAGATGTGTGCTCCATTCCAAAGCATTGGAGCAAGTCTGGGAGCCTGGAGGAGCAGCATAAGAACCTAGCACTGCCATGGACATATATGCACAAATTGTCCTCTAGCAGTGCACCCCTAACAGTGCATGCTTTCCAGATCTCCTGGTTGGTGCACAGGTGTATTTATTACTGGCTGACACATATTAAAAGATCCACAGGTGGTGCTAATTCTTTCATTTGCGATAATGAGAAGAACATGCAGGACTATTAAAACTCTATTCTACTACTATTTCTATTGTGGTTATGGTGTGGGCTGGGGAGGGGGGTTTCCAGGCAACCGTAACGCCCCCCCTGCGTTTGCCTATGCTTATTATAGAGTTGTTGCCCAAACTCATGAACTGCAGATTTCTTTCCATGTTTACCTATGTTACTCCATCTTACCCATGTAACCGTGTGCAGGGGTGGATTAATGTACAATACAGCAGGGACAATTTTGTCAGGATAAGTGGCTGATTGTTCTTCCACATGCTCCCAAACTGTGATCCCAATTCCAGCAACCGATGTGAAGAAAAGTAACAAGGTTAAGAACTGTAAAAGAGAAACATCAACATAATTGTTAAATGTTATGTCAGCGTATGACCATATTAAAGGGCACATGTCGTGGGCCTTTGTCACCCTTGACCAGTACATAGGGGCCCTTAGAAAATCTTGGGAGCCCATAAATAAGCACAGTTCACTCATCCAAACTAAGCGACAGACTGTTTTGTGACTAGATTAGATATGGTCATCGGTAATCGATGGTTGGCCACCATCGATGTTCCCGATTTGCTGGAAATGTTCTTTATATTCAATGCAGGGATTACAAGGCTTGCCACCATCACATGATTGTTTACGATGGCTCATCTTATAGTTAATTACGTCACAGCTCCTTTGGGCATGCTCGAACCTACAGCTTCTACTGAGCATGCACACTAAATAATCATCGATGGTTAACCCATCGAATGGTTACCTTACAATAGCAGCAATGCTGCCACTATTGAATAGCAATCTTGCAATGGCCATCCATAGACTAGATCTCTCACTTGCTTGACTAATCTTTTAGGAAGTAAGCTCTATTTTTAACTGACAAGGTTGGTGATACTCAATCCGTGCTCTGTACCCGGACAAGGGAGGCGTTTGTTCAGATGTGTAATGTCAGACTCACCTGCTTGGCCAGGTAAAGTTTAGTGATGGGGGATTTCACTTTCCCTGATTTACACCAGTTGAGAAGTTGCCATGGACCGAAGAGCCAGAAGAATATAAGAGGGATCCAGACGAGGACAGTTTGTTGAAAACAGATCGGTAAATCTGGGTCTGGTCTATCCAGGAAAGAAGAATTCTGTGTGCAGAACACATAGGACAGACTTTTAATGGTTTGCACATAGGTAAAATCTATAAATAACCGTTATTTCAAGCAAAACTGAAAAACAGATCATTTGATTTCTTGTAGAGGAGCAGGGACAGTTCTATCTTAACTTTCTCTCCATACCAGAACAGCTCTGCTTACTTAGACAACCGTTCTAAAGTTGCTTTATGCATGCTGCTATATTTCTGTGAAAGTCCTTAACAAATTTGTGGTAATTGATCTGGAACAATAAATAAATTGTCCTAATAGCTGCACTGTATTACAGAAGGTTGTCTGCACTCCCTCTACCTGCTGACATTAGAAAAAACAAAATTAAGATATTTGTTCTGTTAGGGGTAAAATGTATCAAACCATCTAAAGAGGAAGTGAAGGTGTTGCCCATAGCAACCAGATTGGAGCTATCATTGTATAGAATGTGCTACATAAATGAGAGCTAGAATCTCGTTGGCTGCTATGAGTCCTCTTTAGACAGTTTGATAAATCTCTCCTTTTGTGCAGCACGTTTCGCTGAATGAGAAAAGCAGCTGCAGGACAGTTTGCAAATGCGCATGAGCAGAATAGCGACACCGGAAAATATCAATGTCATCTCCACGATGATTGCTCTTATTTGGTTTGCAAGTGCCGACATTGTATCAAATTGGATTATCAGTACTGGACCTATGATTGTCCACCCCTAGGAGTATTGACAGGTTGCAGCCTAGGATCGGCCGTTACTCACCTCTTTTCCTTTGCTTTCCCTGTGATAGTGTTCTTCCATTTCCCACTTGTGTGGGTACCTGACCAAAGGGCCGTGACCTGCTTGCTGGGTGCAGCTTAAGCCCAAATCCTGCTTGGAGGGGTCACTGGTGAACACCTCCCAGTAAGTTAGACTCCGCGCCTTTGGTCAGGTCTAGCCAACTTCCGGTACTAGTGGATGAGGAAGTCATTTATATAGACCCCTTGTCTCCTGTTCCTTTCCCAACCTGGGTCCATGTCTTCCAATACCCCACTAGAGGGTCAGCATAGCCTGAGCGTGACAGTTTGTACAGGCCCTATGGAGGCCACTGGATTGCAAGGTGCAGGGCCGTTACAAGATCTCATCTCTCGCATCGAGAATCAGGAGGCAGCACAACACCAGGTGGCTCAATATCTCCAGGAACTCTACGGTCAATTACTCTCCATTCAGTCGACAATGGCCACTATACTTCTTACTCCTTCTGGATCTACTCCTGTAAATCCTCCAGTAGCAGTAACTCAAAGATCTCAATTGCAGTTGGCCTCTCCTGAGCGTTTTGATGGAAACTCCAGACGATGCCGGGGCTTCATCAATCAGTTTGAGTGCCTACCCCAGAATTTTGCCACTCCAAGGTCAAAGGTGGCATACATCATCTCCTTACTATCTGGGACCGCCTTGGACTGGGTCTCCCCATTATGGGAACGAGCTGATCCTCTCATCTCTAATTATGAAAGTTTTATTTGTTCGTTCAAGAGAATATTCGATAAGCCAGGCAGGTCTGCCTTGGCCTCCTCTGATCTCCTTCGAGTTCGACAAGGAACACGTACTATGGGCCAGTATGGGGTTCAATTCCAGACAATCACTTCCGAGTTAAAGTGGAATGATGAGGCATTTAGGGCAGCATTTCTTCATGGGTTATCCGAGAGAATGAAGGATGATATAGCCTCTTGAGATGTTCCTGAGTCCCTATTGGAAGTAATATTGTTATGTATTAAGATAGACTTGCGCCAAAGAAAACGGCAGGTTAGTAAAGGGCGTGAAGATTATTTAAAGGATCGATTTCTACCAGCTACATGTTCTTCCTCTCTTTCGCCAACTAAAGAGGAACCTATGCAGATCAACAGGTCTTGTTTGACTCCAGCTGAGCGGACCCGCCGATTCCACTGTGTCTACTGTGTGGCTCCTGATCATACACTTAAAGTTTGTCCTGTCCTCTCAAGACACGAGAGACCCTAACTGGCTCTGGGAGCATCCGGTTGGGGGTGTTAACTGAGCCTTCCCATTTGTTGTGTCTTCTACCGGTGTCTATTCGATTCAAGACTCGAACAAAAAATATTATAGCCTTAGTGGACTCTGGAGCTGCTGGGAATTTTATTTCTAAATCTCTGACACATAAACTAGGAATTCCAGTTCTTCCTCTTCCAATCAAGTTGGCTCTTTCTGGGGTACATGGCAATATCATCCTTGGAGACGTTATATCTTCAGTTACTCTACCTGTTTCACTTCAGGTAGGATGTCTACATCAAGAGGAGTTAGAAATCCTGGTTCTATCTAAATCACCCCATGCTCTAGTTTTAGGGCTGCCTTGGCTGAAAATCCACAACCCCATGCTGGACTGGTCCACCATGCATGTCCTGGCTTGGGGATCCAATTGTTTTCACTAGTGCCTTCCTCGTGTTGTTCCACTATGAACCCAACAAGTCTCTACTGAATCTTCACTGAAGCTTCCTGCTTCTGATCAATTGATTTCTAAACCAGATTCTCATTTGCCAAAACCTTATCAAGATTTCGCTGACGTTTTTTGTGAACAAGCTGTGGACAAATTGCCTCCCCATTGCCCTTGGGACTATGGCATCGATCTTATGCCTGGGAAGATGCCACCTAGCCAAGGGTTTTATAAGACAATCTTCTTCTCCCGCTGGAGCCGGATTCTTTTTTGTTGAGAAAACGGAGGTCTCAGACCCTGCATAGACCACCGTGGGATGAATCAAATCACCCTGAAAAATAGATATGCTTTGCCACTCATTTCGGAGATTTTGATAAGGTTCGTGGAGTGTATATTTTCACTAAATTGGATCTCAGTGGAGTCTACAATTTAATCCATATCAAAACAGGGGATGAGTGGAAAACTGCTTTTAGGGCCGTATTCAGGTACGGTTTCAGCCCACTCGCTAGGATACGATCGCTCGTAGCTGACCGATATTTGCAATCTGCGCATGTGTATGTATTGCAATGCGCATGCGCGAACCACTGCGAAAGATCAGGAAGCGCTCGCCTAGCATAGACAGCCCAGTGGAATGAGTGACAGGAGAGGCCGTTTGTGGGTGGTAACAGTGGCAGGCCACTAGAAACGGGGAAGTGGAGGTACGAACGCAGGCGTGCCTGAGTGTTTCAACACCATTTCAGAGGCGTGCATGATTAACAGGCAGCGCCATAGTACATGTCACTTGGTTGTATTTTACACTGAAGTGATCGCAGTGTTTGCGGCAAGGTATAGTCAACCTCAAGCGCTGCGAGCACATCCGATGGTGCTCGATGTACCAATGTTTTCATGCACTTCCAGGAGATGACGTGCGCAAGTGGGCGTCTTATGAATGGCTGGTGGGCGTACACTAAGTGATCGCACGCCAAGACATAGTGGGTGTGCTAATGCCTTGACGTACGATCGCCTGCCTTGCTGGGCGTGCATTAGATTTGCATACGCTGGGAGCGAGCGGGTCTGAATGAGCTCCTTAGTTCGGAGCGAAAAGCCGTTTTTGCGTGTTTTTTTGCGAAAATTTCGACTGTTTTTTTTTCTTCGTATTCAGTTCCATTACGTTTTCATCTATGCAAAAAGTCAAGGCGCTGTAATAGGCGATACTTTTTCTCCACAGAATAGCAGGTGAAAAGGAAGTGTAAAATCTATATTTTGGGGTGCAGATGTTGGGAGACCACTCAAAACCCTTGGTACACCCCCCAATGGACAATTCACCCAAAAAAAAGAATAAAAAAATTCCAGGAACACCAAAAAAAAATGCCTTTGAAATTTGGGACGAAAATGACAAAAGTGGGGGAACAACTTCAAAAACGAGTGAAATAAGCTTCTGGGGGTGCTCTAAGAAGGGGCCAAGTGTTTTTGGGATTGCAGGTGCTTGTATGACGGAGGAATTTCACTTTTCTAAAACCTCACTTTAGAGACATTAAAATATGCTAGTACCCATTTTCAAGCAACACAAATGTGACAGGACTACTTATTTTCACCCAAAAATGCTGCTTAATGCCATTCTTCACCACTTTTGCAAGGACGCTAATAACAAGGATTTTAAACAAATTCAGTACCCCAATTAGTTTTATGAGGGCTATTGGAACATTTCTACATTGATCCCCAATGCTAGTGCATCTTTTTAGGGTGTTCAGTCTGATTTCCCCAAGTCTGACAGTACTTTCCACCTGTTCTACATTCGCCGCTTGCCGTTTTCACCTGTTTAGGATTTGAATACGGCGGAAAGCAGAGACGCGCACGATAAGTTTTCGCGTCCAAAACACACGATGTAGGCGAAAATTCGGGCAGGCGGAACATTTTTGCGGATGCAAAACTAATTGAATACCGCCCTTAATACGCGAGGCGGCTATTATGAGTACTTGGTGATGCCTTTTGGCGCCAGCAGTTTTTCAGAGTTACATCAATGAAATCTTCCGAGATGTCATTTACAAATTTGTTGTAGTCTCTCTGGATGACTGTCACGACACCGTGCCCAGCCTGCGCTCAGGTACACCAATCTGACACAGCTGGATGCTTGTGACGTGGGTTTTACCTAAGCTGCCACCACGAAGAGAATTAAAATAGTGCTCTTACGTTCGCCAGACACTTAAATCTCACTTAAACTCACGGTTATTACACAAATATAACATGGGGCTCTCCAGGCACGTGAATTCATTAGAGCACAGAGATAACGCTGATAAAGTTTTAAGATTTATTGAGAAATATCTCCAGGGTTAAATTACAAGGAAAATTGGTAAATAAACAAGACATAAGGATAGAAACTCAGAATCCTAAGGTATCTTACGCTGAGCTCTTATCTGTGTGGAGGGAGACCTCCATAGACCGACATGGGGAGCACTCCTTAGCTCTCAGCTACTCCCTGGAAGTGAACACAGACAGGCAGGAGTAGCTGGTTCTTATGGTTCCACACCCCCTCTCCCTCAGCAGCCCCCACCCTTCACAGGCTCAAAAGGACTGTCCTTTGTTCTTCCAAACCTCATATAACACTCTGGGCTTTGAAGATATTTTATTGTAGGAAGCGTGCTAATGTAAGGTGCTACTAATGACCCTCTTAGCAGCCAGTATGACTGGGCACTGCTCTTCGAGCAGGGTCACCTAGAGTGAGAGCAGACGCTACGTCCATGAAACTTTGACTTCAAAGGCTAGGTGTCACATGGCCATTTGCTCTGATTAGTTTATGCAATCCAGTTTTGACATACTGTACCCATTCATGGCAAGCAACCCTTCCTGAAATATATACTTTAGGGGAATTATAATAATACACACACTTTATCCAGAGCACACAAACTGTAAAGTCATGACATGGGGCTTTGATGAATCACTGTAACCCCTGGCGATGGTCACAATGACATTTAAATTTTTCAGAGAACCTGCAATCCCATTACTTACATATCAGAGAGGTTTTGTCCCGTCTTTCGAAGTCATCATCTGTACAGGAAAATCTCTAAATTACTTTTTCAACACTCCTCCGTGCCATTTTTGGGGCACATCATATCGGGAAATTCCCTTCAAATGGATTCAGACAAGCTAAGAGCCATCCAAGACTGGCCCCAACTGCACTCCTTGAAAGCCATCCAACGGTTTCTTGGCTTCTCTAATTATTATAGAAAATTAATTGCAAACTTTTCTACTATTGTCGCTCCCATCACGGGTCTCACTAAGAAGGGTGCTAACCTGTTGTGTTGGCCTCTGGCAGCGGTGGCTGCCTTCCAAGCCCTCAAAACAGCTTTTTCCACAGCTCCAATTCTTTGTCACCCACAACTTGAAAAACCCTTCACGTTAGAAGTCGATGTCTCTTCAGTAGGAGTGGGAGCTGTACTGTTTCAAGTGGCTGAAAATGGAAATAATCACCCTTGTGGTTTCTTTTCTCGTAAATTTTCCCCGGCTGAGAAGAACTATGCCATAGGGGATCAAGAATTGTTGGCTATGAGATTGGCACTAGAGGAATGGAGACACCTTTTGGAAGGCGCTACATTTCTTATTACTATCATCACTGATCATAAGAATCTTCTTTATCTCAAGACAGCTCATCGTTTGAATGCCAGACAAGCTCGCTGGTCTCTTTTTTTTTTCCAGGTTTGATTTTAAAGTCCAATTTCGTCCTGGCATACAAAATAAAAAGGCTGATGCACTCTTCCGGTCCTTTCTGCCTCCACAGGAAGAAAAAGAACAACCTCAAGTTCGTCCTATTCTAGATCCTCTTGTCTTTGCTCACACCCAGTTGCTTCCTCCTCCTCCTCCTCCTCCTGGCAAGATCATTGTAACACCTCAGTTGCGTAAGAACTTATTAACCTAGGCTCATGCCTCCTTGTTTGCTGGTCACTCGAGCATCCTCAAAACTTTTACAGCGCTCCTACTGGTGGCCCACTATTAAGGAAGACGTCCTGAATTTTATTGTTTCCTGAGCCAAGTGTGCTCAGCATAAATCCACGCGCAACAAAGTTATTGGCCCTTTCTACATATTCCTGATGTTCCTTGGACTCATCTGTCGATGGATTTTATTTCTGAATTACCACACTCCAAGGGACATAATACTATCTGGGTGGTAGTAGATCGATTTTCAAAAATGGCCCATTTTATTCCCTTGGTGGGACTTCCTTCTGCTCCACAGTTGGCCAAAATGTTTATTTGTGACATCTTCCGTCTTCATGGACTACCCAAAGAGATAGTGTCGGATCGAGGTGTGAAATTTGTGGCCAAATTCTGGAGGGCTGAAGTTTTCCTCCGCTTATCACCCGCAGAAAAATGGCCAAACTGCGAGGGTGAATCAGGAATTGGAAACATTTCTTAGACTTTTCGTTTCTTCTTCTCAAGATGACTGGGTCGATTTATTGCCATGGGCAGAGTTCACCCACAATTTTAGGTACCACTCTACTTAAAAGTCTACTCCATTTTTTGCAGTATATGAAACATATCCGCGTGTTCAAGATTTCCAAGATTTACCTCCCATGGAAGTACCTGCTGTCACTAATCTTGTGGAATCATTGTCTGATACATGGAAATATATTAACTCCTCCTTGAAAAAAATCTTCTATTAATTACAAAAACTTTGCGGATCAAAAACGTCTGGCCATTCCTCTTCTGAATATTGGAGACAGGGTATGGCTGCAAACTAAGAACATTCGACTGAAGGTTCCAAGCATGAAATTTGCTCCACACTTCATTGGACTGTATCGTATTCTTGAAATTATCAATCTGGTGGTGTATAAATTGGAGCTACCTCCTCAGTTGGAGATTTCCAACACATTTCATGTTTCTCTTGATCAATTCCAGTGTTCTCCACCCAAGACCCCTCAAGTGCATACTCAATTGGGAGTCGAATTTGAAATTGAGAAGATCCTTGACTCTCAACACCGATTGAATCATCTTCAGTATCTCATTGACTGGAAGGGGTACAGACTTGAAGAACGAGCATGGATCAAGGCGTCTGATGTCCTTGCTCCACAGCTTGTTCGAGCTTTTCATAAGAAGTTTCCTTAGAAGCCTCATGGGTGTCCGGAGTCCACCCTGAAAGGGGTGGGGGGTACTGTCATGTTGCGGCCTAGGATCAGCCGTTAATCACCTCAGCGCCGGCTTCCCCTGACCTCCCGAGCGGTCAGACGCCAGGCGCAGTGGCGCGTGACGTGCTGCGGATTATACCTGGGGTCTGCTAGGACATCCATGTGCTCGCTCCATGATGTGGTTTCTGCAGTTACCCTCATGGACGCAGCCATGACAGTTTATATCCTGATTAGCCCCTTACCCAATGGTAACATTGGTTGTGGTCAGCTGACACTAGGGTATTTAACCGGGCTCTGGACAATAAGAAGTTGCCTGTAGTGCTGTTGCAGCGTTCCAGGTCCCAAGCTCCGTTGCTTCTAGTGACTTGTTCCTAATGTTCATCCACGGTGTGTGTACTCAATACGTCTTCTGAGTACAATCTTCTAGAGTCATCTCCTGTGTTAGTTCTGCGTCTGAAACCACAGTGTGTGTACTTAGTACATCATCCAAGTACCATCTCATCATACCATTCTCCTGTGACAGTTCTGTGTCTGAAGCCACAGTGTGTGAAGTACCATCTTATAATATCCTGCTCCTGTGCCAGTTCTGCATCTGAAGCCACAGCATATGTACTAGTAAGTCATCCAAGTACAATCTCCTAGTGCCACTCTCCTGTGTCAGCCTTGCGTCTGGATCAACAGAGTGTGTATTCAATATATCACCCCAGTACAAACTTCCATTATCTTTTTCCTTTGCTTTCCCTGTGATAGTGTTCTTCCATTTCTCACTTGTGCCAAATACCTGATCAAAGGGCAGTGACCTGCTTGCTGGGTGCAGCTTAAGCCCAAATCTCTCTTGGAGAGGTCACTGGTGAACACCTCCCAGTAAGTTAGACTCCAAGCCTTTGGTCAGGTCTAGCCAACATCCGGTACTAGTGGATGAGGAAGTCATTTAGCCAAGCCCCTAGCCTCCTGTTCTTTTCCCACGTCTTACAATACCTCGGCAGAGGGTCAACATAGCCTGAGCGTGACAGGTATGTTTACTAAAGTGAGAGTTTTTAGAAGTGGAGATGTATGCCCATAGCAACCAATCAGATTCTAGCTATTATCTTCTAGAAGGTGCTAGTTAAATGTTAAGTAGAATCTGATTGATTGCTATGGGCAACATCTCCATTTCTGAAAACTCTCACTTCAGTAAATATACCCCCCTAGAGCAGGGGTTCCCAACCATGGTCCTCAAGGCACACTAACAGTCCAGGTTTTAGGCATAACCATACTTGAGCACAAGTGACTTAATTAGTACCTCAGTGATTTTGATTTAACCATCTGTGCACAATCATGGATATAACTAAAACCAGGACTGTTAGTGTGCCTTGACGACCGAGGTTGGGAATCACTGCCCTAGAGTCTGGTAGTGCACGGGCCCCCACGCATGCACATAGAAGGATGGACCAACAGCATAATGTGCCTGGCTTTTGGTATATTTTTCATACAAGGAGTGCAGATAAAGGCCCTGATTCAGACCCGGTCTGTGGGTGTGTTTTTTTTTTTTTTTTCTCTGGCTGCTCACAAAGCTGTGGGAGACCTCCCACAGCTTGTGCGAGCGGCCAGGAGGCCGTCACGATAATCGCGACCATCGGCCTCACGACGAGACCCTGTGGTAGGGTCTCGGCTACCGCAAGGCCTAGTGGACTTCCTGCTCTAATAGTGGTGATGTCAGTAGGGCCTCCCACAAACGGCAGGCGTTCCTAAAGGAACGCCTGCGTTTGTGCAGCCACTCCCCCTACCCGCCTACAAAACGGGGCGAGCTGTCACTCCCCATTGACAGACGCTACGTCTTGTAGCGAGCCCCGTAGCGACTGAGCTTCAGTCGCTGGACGGGGCCCGCGCATGCGCAGTGGGGAAACATCGAGCCACTTGCGAGCGCTTTATGCTCGCGAGCGGCTTTGAATCAGGCCCTAAGAAACCATACTGGCTATTCTTGTGAATAAGAGAGCAGTAAGGGAAAATACAGATGCTTTGTAAGTGCACAAAAACAGATGTGAAGATAAAAATCACTGTACCAGATGAGACCGTACATAATTGTGTTTACATGCATTTACCTAGCATTGCACTAAATTGTGTTTTTTTTATTTTTATAATTTCTGACCCATCTCAGTGCATATGACTTAGCAATGCAGTTGTCATCTTACATTCATCTCAACAGTAGTGATTTGTAAGTATAAGTGCAGCTAATAAGAGTTTACTAATGCATTTCCACATCTGGTTTTGACACAGATGTATGATTAAAATAATCCAGTTTGTGTAAAAGCTTCTTAAAAGCATATCAAATGCACCCAAAAACACAATGCATGT
The DNA here is from genome assembly GCA_031769625.1 of Taudactylus pleione. NCBI lineage: Eukaryota > Metazoa > Chordata > Amphibia > Anura > Myobatrachidae > Taudactylus > Taudactylus pleione. The sequence goes on along the minus strand of JAUIMM010000033.1, from coordinate 759,168 downwards.
ACACCGATCAGCCATAACATTAAAACCACCTGCCTAATTTTGTTTAGGTCCTCCTTGTGCCACCAAAACAGCTCTGACACAATGAGGCATGGACTCCACAGGACCTCTGACTATGTCCTGGGATAACTAGCACCAAGACGTTAGAAGCAGATCCTTTATGTCCTGTAAGTTGCGATGTGGGGTCTCCATGGCTCGGACGTGTTTTTCCAGCACATCCCACAGATGCTCGATCGGTTTGAGATCTGGGGAATTTGGAGGCCAAGTCAACACCTTGAACTCTTTATCATGTTCCTCAAACCAGTCCTGGACAATTTTCTCAGTGTGGCAGGACGCATTACCCTGCTTACAGAGGCCACTGCCATTCAGGGAATAGCGTTGCCATGAAGGGGTGTACTTGGTCCGAACAATGTTTAGGTAGGTGGAACGTGTTTAAAGTAACATCAACATGAATGCCAGGACCCATGGTTTCCAAGCAGAACATTGCCCAGAGCATCACACTGCCTCCGCTGGCTTGCCTTCTTCCCATAGTGGATCCTAGTGCCAGCTCTTCCTCAGGTAAACGATACACAGACACATGGTCACCATATAATGTACAAGAAACATGATCCATGAGACCAGGTCACCGTCTTCCATTGCTCCATGGTCAAGTTCTGACCCCCATTGTAGGTACTTTCCGTGGTGGACAGGGGTCAGCATGGGCACTTCTGACCAGTCAGGGCCCCATATGCAGCGAGCTGCGATGCTCTGTGTGTTCTGACACCTTTTCTATCATAGCCAGCAAAAACTTTCAATTTGTACTACAGTAGCTCTTCTGTGGGATAGGACCAGACGGGCTAGTCTTCCCTCCCCATTCACATCAATGTGCCTTACGCTCTCATGACCCTGTCACTAGTTCACCTATTGTCCTTCCTTGGGTAACTTTTGTTTGGTACTAACCACTGTATACCAGGTACACCCCACAAGACTTGCTGTTTTTTAGATGCTCTGACCCAGTCGTCTAGCCATCAAAATTTGGCCCCTATCAAAGTCGCTCAGATCCCTAGGCTTGCCCATTTTTCCTGCTTCCAACACATTAACTTCAAGAGCTGACTTGCTGCCTAATACATCCCACCACTTGACCATTGTAATGAGATATTCAATGTTATGTTCTTCACCTGTCAGTGGTATTAATGTTATGGCAGAGGAGTGTATATACTTGTATTGCAGCATGGGTTAAAAAAATAATTTCAAACTCCATTGTGTGCGCAGTCTAAGGTACTTAAAATGTCAGTTTCATACTAATCATCAAAGAGAATCAGCACCAACATCATGGGGCCATATTCAATTTGAAGCGGAAAGCCGTTTTCGCGTGTTTTTGGCGAATACTTTTCGCCGATGACGTAATTTTCGCCTGTTTGGGTTTTACTCCGTATTCAATGTGAAAGACTTTCCTCCTAGGCAGAAAGTCAATGCAATGTAATAGGCGGAAAAGTTTCGCCTATGAATAGCAGGCGGAAAAAAGTGCAGAATTGGGGTTTTGGGGTGCAACGTTGCGGGAACTCCCGTGCAGCCTTCAGACAGTCCCCCAAAGGTAAACGTCAAAAATGAAAAAGAAAAAACCCCTTATGGACACCCAAAAATTCCCTTTCATTTTGGGGGCGAAAAAGAAAAAAGTTGGGGGACAAAGTTAAAAACTAGTGTACTAGACTCTAGGGGGTTCCCAAGTATGCCCCATGTGTTTTTTTCATTGCAGGGGCTTGCATAGTGTGCCCAGCTTTATGCTTGAAATACCCTAAATACTTTATGTCAAGCTGTTGACATTATGTCCCTGTCGGAATTCTGGTGTCGACTTTTGTGCCACACCCGAATTATTGATCTACGATCATTGTACATTGTATCCCCTGTTCATTTCCGTGTGATCTTGGTTGTAAAAATAAATGGATAAAGATAGTTTCTCCATAGCCAAGATGAGAGTACGTAGGAGACAGCTGCACATGGGAAAGGTGCCGTCATCAAACAGATTCCATTATTTTAGAAACATTCAGCAAACGAGAAGAGATCCTTTGGGGTACAGCAGCTGATTTCTTTTGCGCCTGTTTTCCTAAACTCTCCCAAGATGGTCTAGTTATTGTGGGAATAAGGATCAATTAACCTTATGGGGTGTGATATGATATGTTGACATGAGAATGTTAAAAATTAAATGTCGACATATCGTACCTGGTGGCTTACCTGCTTGTAATGTTACTTCAGTATACCATAGTAACATATGACAAAATGGTCTAAAAACACTGAAGCATCAAACTTAGTGTCATTCTCAAAACTTTTGGCCACGGCTGTACATCTTCTGGAGCTCTGTGATACCTTTGATATATTTAAATGTTTCCTTCATATCACCTCTGTCCCATCTCTCCTCTTAGCTGCACGTGTTCAGCTTTTGAAGTCTGTCCTGAAAAGTTTTGTTACACAGCCGAATGTTTTCTGTTTTAGTCATGTATATTTGTAGAGAGGGTTCCATAATCGTACACAGGGCCTGATTCAGAGCCGAACGCTATTTGCGGACGCTCGTTCTGAAAAAGGGGCCGGATATTTAAATTAAGCGCTCGCTCATTGCGGTCTGTTGACGCCTCTATGTCTGAACGAGCGAACAAAACATGCGGTTGCTATTTTGAAAAAAACGCCCCTTGGCCGCTCGCACCATACGTCATCTCCGCTATTTATTAGATTAATCGAGTACATCGAAAGGCGTCTGAACTGCTCGCAGTGCTTGTGGTAGCATTTTTCTACCACAATCATGCGAGCAGTTCAGGCTAAGGCCCTCATTCAGAGCCGCTCGTTAGCGGCAGTACGCTCGTTCCGAGCGATGTTTGCACATCTGCGCATGCGTACGGTTTTTAGTACGCATGCGCGAACCAGTCAGTGCGGCCGAAAATCGTTTGTACGCTATATAGCGAGTGCCTGCTATTTTGAGTGACAGAATGAGGCGTATGTGGGTGGTAACAGGGGATGGTGCTTGAAAATGGGGAGTGGAGATCCGAACGCAGGCGTGCTTAAAGGTCAAAACGGGCGTTTTATGGGTGTGTATATTTAAAACAGCAGCGTCATTGACCACGTCACTGGGTTATTTTAGAGCCAGAACTGCTCGCAAATTTGTGGTAGCAAACACCAACCACAAGAATAGCGAGCAGTTCATACGCTGGTCGATGTACTCGATTAATCTAATAAATAGCGGACATGACGTAGGATGCGAGCGGCCAGGGGGCGTTTTTAACAAATAAACGAGCGTATGTTTTGCACGCTCGTTCAGACTTAGAGGTGTGAACAGACTGCAATGTGCGTACGGAACATTTGAATAGCCACCCCTTGTTTTTAAACGAACGACCGCAAATAGCGAACGGCTCTGAATCAGGCCCTAAAAGACAACCAAGTGACGTGGTCAATGACGCTTCTTTGTTAATTATGCACACCCTTAAAACGCCCGTTTTGACCGTTTGGCACGCCTGCGTTCGGATCTCCACTCCCCGTTTTCAAGCACCTTCCCCTGTTACCACCCACAAACGCCTCATCCTGTCACTCAAATTAGCAGGCATTCGCTATTTTGCGAGCACATGATTTCTGACCGCACTGACTGGTTCGCGCATGCGTACTAAAACCCATATGCATGCGCAGATGAATCAGGCCCACAGTACTCAAGGTGAGGTCTTACCGGTGACCTATATAGTGACAATATAACCCACCCTCTTCCTCTACTAATACCACTACACAACCAAGTATCCTGGCTTTTCCCACAGATAATGGACCTTCAAATCATTTGTCACAATAATTCAAAGATCCCTTTTCCCTTTTGATCTTGACATTATATCAACATTTATTCTGTATTCTGTTTGATTTTTGTGTACCAAATACATTATTTTACACATAACGATGACATCACATCTATATTTTTGAAGCACCCCAACCGTCGTGACGCAAATAAAATATTCAGCTAGTAAGTATCAAAGGAAAAGACTTACCCAGAACACGGAGCCGCAGTATTTGTCTAAAACCGTAGACATGATTCATGTGGGGGTGAGCAGCCAGGCTCACAATATGGTCTCTGGCGATTATTAAGTGTGTTGTGTATTCCTCATGGCTTATGTCTGCAGCAATGTCCTCACACTGTGATTCAGCAGGGTAAAAGTCACCCCGTCCGCCCTCTCTACTCAGTATACTCCCCAAAGGGACATCTCAGTTCACCACAGGCCTATTGCACTACAGTTGGGTTAAATGTTAACTACTTCCATAACGGCAGAGCTCCTTATAAACAGTCTCATTGGGAAACGCCAGGAATACTGTTTTATGACATGCAGGGAGTTGACTGTCACTTTCCGTAATTGTCTTAACTAATTTCTCATTAGGCCCAGAGAGGACGCTAGTGGCCCCCTAGTGCCATTCCAATCTTGTGACGTATTGAAGACTCACGATGATACTGGAAAAACAAAGATTACAAAGTCAGGGACAGAAAATATTATACAACTGTAGTTTATAGTCTGGTGAAAGTATGTCCCCATTCTTGGTATAGCTCACTTCTCAATTCTGGGGTATGGTGAATAGAATTACTGAGCTATGTAATCATTATATAACAATGGTAAATAGGAAGGACCATCATTTTTGTTTACTTTTACTTAAACTGGCAACTTTTCAATAAAAATATTCTCTTAAATACCCTCACACATGTGTCCACACTAACCTACTCTCCAACCGCACTAACCTACGCTCCAACCGCACTAACCTACTCTCCAACCGCACTAACCTACGCTCCAACCGCACTAACCTACGCTCCAACCGCACTAACCTACGCTCCAACCGCACTAACCTACGCTCCAACCGCACTAACCTACTCTCCAACCGCACTAAATAGCCCTGTTTGGCAGGTCACAGATTATGTATGCGTTCTGCCAATCCGATTTGTAATGAATATGCATTTTAGTCGAATCGCTAATGCGACAATAGTACAATGTACAAGTAGCCTGGACACTGCCGATGGCACTGTATGCAGCAGCAGTGTGCATGTTGGAGGGTAACCACAGAAAGAAAGACAAATGACCGAGGACGCCGCACCATGCTCCCTGCCACGCAGCATTGTGCTTAATGTGCGACTTACTACATTAGCGTACTTCCCGTTAGCCTGTTTAAGCGGGGCGCCGCCCCACCTGCCCGATTTATATAGGGCAAAATGAGCCCTGCCCCTCTTAGCGGTGCCCCGCTAAAACAGCCTGCCGAATTCTGTCCCCACCCACAGGTCGCAGTGTCCCGCGGGTGGGGAAAATAGCGATGCATCGGTCACCGCCGGTTAATGGATGCCGGGAGCATGCGCCTGACATACATTCACTGAGTCAGCAGCGCTTGGGGGCAGCCTGGCATGTCCGTAAGTACCGGGCACACCCCCAAGAGCGACGGAAAGGGGGCGTGTCTTAAAGACGTTCTCGTGGCCACGCCGTGATTCAAGACAGTTTGGGAACCGCTGCAGTACAGTATAAGCGGCTTTGGATATGAATGCAGCTGTGTTGCAACAGAGACGCTAAACAATATATTGGTACCACAAACAGAGAATCGCTGCCCGTGTATAAGCATCTGTGCGGCGCCATAAGGATGGGCAAATGAGGACACACCTGTATTTTGGATGGCATATTTTATTGTTAGTTATAATTTGAAAGTAAATACGATGAGGCTGAGTCGGACAGAATTTCTCGCACATTGCGAGTACGGGAAAATGGCAGATATTTGCCCATATGCAGATGTGGTACGCATCTCTGCAACAGAATCGCCGTCACCATGGCCAGCGTACACTTACACCAGCCCAATCCCCGATACAAGAGATCCATCTGTAAATAGGCGTAATTACACACACTCACGACTCTGCATTGCCAGCAATTCCATAAACACGTCCTCACAGACTGTGATCTACCTGCGAATGAGCTGTTGTGCCACACAGCTGTTACTCAAGTTAGTAACACAGCTACAGATGCAGTAGCACACGACTCAGCCTCTTCCGTACTTATGACATACATGCGTATGCATCGCAGTGCGCAAACTAGTTTGAGCGATCGGGTAAGACAGCCCAGTGGAATGAGTGACAGGAGAGGCCGTTTGTGGGTAATAACAGGGGCAGGGCTGTAGTAACGGGGGAGTGGAGTTACGAACGCAGGAGTGCCTGAGTGTTTCAACGCCGTTTCAGAGGTGTGCATAATTAACAGGCAGCGTCATAGTACACGTCACTTTGTATAATTCTACCATGAAGAGCTCGCCGTGCTTGCGGTAGGGTACAGTCAACCACAAGCGCTGCGGTCTGATCCTATGGTTCCCGATGTACCGATGGTTGTATATACTTCCTGGAGATGACGTACGCTAGTGGGCGGCTAAAGACAGGATGGTGGGCATCTGAAAACACAAAGTGATCGCTCGCCAAGACATAGTGGGCATGCCTATGCCTTCCCGTGAGATCGCCTGCCTTGACGTCACTTAGCTGAATTTGCATATGCGGAGAGCGAGCGGCCGCATCTAGCGATCGGGTCTGAATCAGGTCCTTAATATTTCTCCACTTTATCTGTCTCCAAGGCTTGATACATCTCCCCCAATTCACCAAACCCACATGCGTTCAACTCATCAGACCCGATATTTATAGGTTCACTGAGTGGAAACTAATATATTGATTTTAGAAAGTTACTTATACAGTCAGGTGCATAAATATTTGGACATTGACAGAATTTTCATATTTTGGCCTCTATTCACCAACACAATGGCTTTGAAATGAAACAAACAAGATGTGCTTTAACTGCAGACTTTCAGATTTAATTTGAGGGTAATTACATCCAAATCAGGTGAACGGTGTAGGAATTACAACGGTTTCTATATTATCTATATTATTTGCTTAATATGCAACTTTATACCAATTAATTTGCAACAAAAGTACTAATCTAGTGTGTCTGGTGCACTGTGAGAGACTTTGTATGCAGCAACGATGCGAATATGATGCAAACTTTAGGAAACTGTACAAATTTCTACCTGCGGCGGAGTGTCTAAGGCCGGGTACACACAACAACAATGGGCAATCGGGACAAATTCCCTTTGTCCCGGGCTATCTGTTATTGCCCATACACACTGTGCAATTTAATGAACTACAGAACGATATCTCATTCCGTCCTTAATTAAAGTGCACCACCTCATACACGATGTCTTCTGATTGGCCATGTAGCACGCCCTACCAAAAGATATTGTACATGAGTCGCGGCAGAGCGCAATCGTGCATACAAACTGCATGATATGTAGGATTAATAGTTCCAATTTGCCTGGAAACTACAAATCGTGCCAATATTGTTATAGTGTGTACCCAGCCTAGGCCGCGCGCCACACATGGTGAATGTGGGTACATCTGTAGCAAGAAATAGATCTATTTAAATGTTCTCTGACTATACTGTAGCTGTGTAGAAGAACGACGGCTGTTAAAAGTGCAAGCAATGGCTTGTAAGGAGTGTGTGTGTGTACAGGTCTGTTTGTGCTATACTGTGATGCCATTAGTATAGAAACGTTTACCAGTGCATGGATCGAATGTCGAACGTAAATGAATGGAATCGGTATGATTTACCGCCGGTTGGAATCCCGATACCAATATCCCGGCAGCAGTGGAAATCGTGATCGTCTTCAGGTATTAGCTAAACTAATTCCCTCCCCCCCCCAACCCTCCCTTAGGGGTGCCTAAACCTAACCCCCCTTCCCCGCTGCCTAAACTTAAGTCCCCCGGGGGGGGGTGCCTAACCCTAAGTCCCCCCCGGGAACCCTAAACCTAACCCGCGGCTATCCGAGCTCGGCGTCCCTTCGATAGAGATGCCGGGTGTCGGGCTCCCGGTGTATGTCTAATGACAGGCGTCGGCTTATCGACGCCTGTCTTTAGACTCTTGCTGGGATATGACAGTCGGGAAACCGGCTGTCGGGATTAGGTCCACCGGCTTCCCGACTGCATACCCAATGAATGTGTGCACGGGCTGTAACGAAACAGAAAAACAAATAAAAACATATGAAACTCTTTTTAAAATTGGGAATGACAAATTTCAGAAGGCAGATTCTCCTTTTTAGCAAAGCTAAATTTTGCATATTCTGTATTTTGTATATGTGTCACAAAATACAGATGAGTAAGCACTTAAATCACCTATATAAAATCTGCAATGTCATTCCCAGGCAGAGGTGGAGAGAATACTTGATGCAGGAGGATTCTATTCGATGTCACTATAACAGGGGATAGAACTTGGGGTCCAATGTGCACAGTCTAACAGGCAAGTCATTCATCTGTTAATTATTAGAGGGAGAAAGTAATCACTCTTATCACTCCTCCTTCATAAATAGCTTGTTTACAGGTTGCAAACCTTAGCCTACATCCATAGTAGAGTATGGATTAACCCCTGTACTGCTGCCAAGATTTTATTATTCATTTTCTTTTACTCATAATTAGCGAAGTTGAAAAATAAATGTAGATCATATTCAGTCACTTTTATCAGTGTCTCCCTTGGCAGAACTATGCACAGTCTGTAACACATACTTGTCTACTTTTTAATTCTCCTCTTCAGGAAAAGCCCAGTGCCAAGATGCAAATTACCACTTTGGGGGCAGGCTCTTAACATGCCCACCCCCTTCAACGGCAAAATGCTGCTAATCACGGCTCCGTGGTGAGGGTTGGAGCTATAATGACGCGATTTGCATCATTTTAGCCCTGCCCTCTCCCTTCAGAGCCGCAATTACCAGTATAATTACCAGTATAATCCCCGTCCTGCCCATTTCACAAGGAAGTGGGTAGGGCGCAAGACATCCACCCACTCTTCTGGGGTTGAGGGGGACTACCCGAGAAATCGGAAGTCTGTATAATAATTACATCATCTCTAAGGCGCCTTTTTCTAATGCGAACAAGCCCACTTTGTCTAATCGCTCTTTATAATGTAACCTGGCCGTTCCCATAATTATTAAGGCTGTCTTCTTGTGGTCCCTCCCAGGCTGTTATATCCTTCTTGTAATGAGGTGTAGAAGGTGTGTAGACACTTGGAATACAGAACTCCTAGGCCTAACCTCTATCACAGTGCACAGAAATAACTGCCCCTGCTTGTATTGTTAACGTTTGTACTTTACACAGGTACCTAGATAAAAAAAAAGCAAAAAAAGATGAGGGAAAAAATTGTTTGAGAAACACTGCTCTAAAGGAAGGTAGCCTTAAGGAAGGAATAGCGAATTACCCAAAGGCTCTTTCACTGAATTAAAGGCCATATGGCCTGGAAATGACCAAGGGCCTATTGTGGGAGGCGGAGGAGGTGTGACCAGTGCTGTGTGGGTGTGGCCGAGCGCGCTGTGGGAGTGTACTCCCTCTGCACTGACCGCTCCAATGCTTATCTAAATATGTAAAAGTAGAAAAATTGCATAAAATTTTGTGAAGAAAATAGAAATACTATTGTAATGCTTATGATGTATGGCTGACTGCCTGGCTTCTGGTGACTGGTCATCATCATACTGTCATGATGATGGGCCTATTATGATGTGGGTGCCTGGCAGTATAGTCCCATCTGCCACATTGTTAATCTGTCCCTGATTAAGGCTCAATTATATAATAGCCTCTCAAAACGGCAATTTGAACATGAAGTGGGATGAAAGATTATATTGGGTATATCCCTACATTTTTCTCGAAGAGGCTGGGCCCTCCTCTATATCTTGACCTGGTGGTTCTGTCCCCGGCTCCCGCGGCACTCTACTGGAGTGGCGATTACCTGCTGTGGTTATACTTACCCTCGGCTGCATCTGCTGAGGTCCTACCGCCGGCTCCCACTGTTGGCTTCTCGGTGGCTCCAGCTTGTCTGTTCGTTGCCTGGGGCGTCTGGGATGAGGGCTGCCACCATTTTGTTGTTGTGATCCTCCCTGGCCACCTTCTGGATATCCTTGCGATGCTGATACATCCCGGTGTGCAGACTGGATGACCGGCTGGCTTGTCTGTCTCAATGTTGGTAGTTCCTGCCTGATGCCTCCTGTAAGCCTGCCTCCTCTGCAGTACATGTTGGTGAGCTTTTGATTATGATTTGTTTTGCCGCCGCCACCGCCATATTGTCGCAGTGCCTCTCTACGTTCATTGATCCGATCTCCCTGCCACTTTGAATCTCCTAAACTAGATCTCCTGCCATTTGCTATCATGGACTTTTCCTGGACTCAAGTTTCACAGATCGATCCATGGCTCCATACCTCAAGTATGGATAGTTCTTTGTATCAGGTCCTTCAGGCAATTAAATTATCTACCCAGAAGATTCTTAGTAAGTTTGAAGACTTGCAGATGGATAGCATGATTCCCTGTTATGCTCCTGGGTCGACTTATGAAGGGGTTGAGATGGATGTGCCTGTGTCTTCTGCTCCTGCTGTCCTCGTACCTTCTATGAAATTTGGATTTATCCTTCCCTAAGGCTGTGGACTGAGTTTTCCAACTACTCTGTGTCTGGGAGTTTTGGGTTTGCTGCGCTTCGTCAAAAGTTCAGTTCTTTACTCCTAATGGATGTGCTGAGGCTCCAAGATTTGTCACTCAACTACTATGTTTTTTCTGTTTGTTTTTGGGTAGGCTGGGACGGGACAGTTTCTTGGCTTTTATTTTCGCAGGAGGCTCAGGCCTGGCCGGACTAATGTTTTATAGATTATATCATTCTGTCTATTACATATTTGATTGTGTTATGACAAGTATTTTGTATGGGAGGAGATCCATTTTCTCCTATAGCAGGAGAGCTGAGTTTAAAGCTGGTTACACATTAGATGACCTGTGTACCCAGCCAACGGTAGATGCTACAGACGACATATCGCGCGGCCCATACACACTACACAATCCGGTGAATGACCGTACGATAGTTTGTTCCCCGGCCACATACATGGCAGCGTCAGTCACACTTTTAGATTGAGCAGCATGTAGGCCCAACCTGAAGACACTGCGGGAGTGCGCATAGTGCGTACACACTTGACGAATTTGTCGTTCTGATCTGTCGTGGGCAAATCATTCAAATTATCGTCTAATGTATACCCAGCTTTAGCCTAGCTTAAGGTCATTTTGTTCATTGCCCTGGTCAGTTCTATAGTTTATTATCCTTTTTTTGGGGGGGGTGGGGGGATTGGGTCTTTAAGTAGTTAGTATAGTTTGGAGGAGAAGGGTTCTTATGGGATCCAAGTGTGCCTAGGTAGGGGTTAGGTCATATAGGGTGGGGGGTTATGGGGAGGTTTGTTTTGGGTATACGGCATTATTTTGGTGGACGGGGTCTATTTACATATTCTGATTTTGGTTTGTTATGTTGTGCAGTTATTTTCATTGTCCCCTTTTAGGGTTCAGGCTACGTTTCTTGGGGATTTTATGTATATCCTGATTGCTCATCTATGTCCTTCCGCATACTGTTATACTCTATGACATTGCCAATGCTGCACTTCTTTTCCTTGTCTACCGCACTTATTTTGTTTTATTATTCTGTTTGTTTGTGCTCTTTAAAATTAACAACAAATACTCAATGTAAACAAAAAAACTGAACAGAATGGAGTGAATGGGAAGAGATCACTGTTCCAAAAGCCACTTGAGTTCAAAATCTTGAAACATTCTTGGGGGTAAAGGTATTTAATTTGTGGATTTGTTACATTTCTGTTTCGGGGAGTCTACAGTAATGTCCTTATTTCTCTAATGATTGTTGATTCTTTTACTGTGTGTTACAGTTTTATCTACATTCAGACTTTCACATGTAGGCATGAAATTAGCTATCGTGCGGGCAGGTAACTGCTACGCATACTAATGAGAATGGGAACAGCCCAAGCCCTGGCAGGAGCAGGCTCAGTGTGCACTGAGAAGCTTTCTCTGACATCATTAAACATGGCAAACTAACATATATACAGAATATTTTTTTTTTAAAGTTAACAAAATGTTTGCAGCACAGAAAGAGGACACAAAACCAACTTGGTATCTTGCGCTACGTCCACACAGATGTGGGAAAACAACCCTTGCTGGAGTGTAGGTAATCTGGCGTTGCTACAGTAGTGTACTAAGGGGGAGATTTATCAAACCGTCTAAGAGGACAGGTGAAGGTGTTTCCATAGCAACTTATCCTATGTTAAAGATGTTAAATCTCCCCCATGTATTTCAGCCAGCACTAAGAAATACTGTCGTTCTGTATGTTTACAATGTCGTAAAACGATTTATTTAAAAATTCATCCAAGTAAAATGGAAACAAAGAGGTATGAAATGAGAGTAAAATCATGAAAGTTTGATGTTTATGGCTCCTTATTAAGTTTGTAATTTTTACCCATTGCTTTTCTTATAATCCTAATACTGTAAATGAGGAGTTATTATTGGAATCATGGAATGTCACATATTTTGGATTCTTGGGGTGAATTCAGTAGTTTTCAGCTGCCCTCCTATCTATTATCAGATGGCGATTGTGGGCCTCATTCAGTTGGATGGTATTTAGAATTTTACGCACTTTTTATGATGTTTTGCGCATGAGCAGGAGCCGCCCTGGCGCAGGTACAGATCTGACTGTGCGACCTCTGTATTACAGGGACAGTTCACTGTCTTGTGGGTTTTCTATCAATCGCTTTGTTCTTATCAGATATTTCTTCTTTTCCGGTTTATCTGCAAGACCGTCATCACAGATCACTACCCCTGAGATTAGTTATGTGACGTTGATTTCTTAGAGCCCCTATTGCTTCTAGTATGAGGATCAATAGTGCCCACTCATTCTCTGTTTGAATTGAAATACAGAGAAGATACTAAACTCATTTCTATATTAGCTATCCTTGTAGGTAATCAAATCATTTCTTAATATTTTGAATTGCAATCAGTTACATAGCAACCAGATTATGTCTGTAATTTACTAGGGTGCAATAGAAAAATGATAGCTAGAATCTGATTGGTCAGAATGAAGAGACTGGATCATAGGAGCATAGGCCCAAGTTAAAACCAGGAGTTTGTATCTGGAACTAAAGAACAGGATCAGGAATGAGGCCTATGGATAGTGCTACAGGGGGAACGGGACGAAAGAGAGCTTATGCTGCGTACACACGGTACGATATAAATGAACGATAACAATATCGTTCATCATTAAATCATTCATTTTTATGCTGCCAATGATCGACCAACGATGCGCGTTCCTGCATGGACGATAACGATATCGCTAATCATCCATGCATGCATGCAGGCCAACCTGGGCGATATCTATCAGTGCCTGCAGGAGGGAATGGCCGTTGGTCGTGGGTGATATTGTTGGTGTGTGGATGAATAATATCATTCAACCAACACACCGGGAATTTTAAGGGAGATCGTCCAATGATATCGATCGCTGAACAGATCGCCCTGTGTGTATGCACCATTACATTCTAAGGAGAGGGGTGAACGGTGGAAGCGTGAACTGGGAAACAGGGCTGATCAAGGGCAGAGAGGTAAGAGGAGATTAAGAGAAGGGCTGGTAGGCTTTAATGTAAATATATGTTTTGCGTGCATGTACAGAAATGAGGTTGGACATATAGGAGGGGAAAAGTTATTAAGAACTTTATACGTTGGGGTAAGAAGTTTAAACTGGACACTAAGGGGGATAGTGAGCCAGAAGAGAGGCAGATTGCAAAGGGGGAGGCTAACGCCCAGCGAAGACAGATGGACAGCAGCGTTTGGGATAGAATGAAAAGGGCAGTCGAGAGGGTATACAATCGGGAAGCCGGCTGCCTTAATACCGACAGTCGGCTTCCCGACTGCCATATCACGGCGAGGGTGGGATGCCGTGCGCCGCGAACGGACAGCCGCAGGGGGGAGGGTTAGGTTTAGGGCACCCGGGGGGGACTTAGGGTTAGGCACCTCCCCTGGGAGGGTTAGGCTAGGGGGAGGGAGGGATAGGATTAGGCACCCCCGGGAGGGACTTAGGGTTAGGCACCCCCCCCCCGGGGAATAAGGTTTAGGCAGCGGGGAAGGTTAGGCACTTAGAGGAGGGATTAGGGTTAGGCACTAGGGGGGTGGGGGTTTAGGGTTTGGCACCCCTAAGGAGGGCTAGGGGGTTAGGTTAGTAAGTACTTACCTATCGACGATTGGGATTTCCAGTGCTGTCGGGCTTCCGCTGCCGGGAACTCTGCTTTTGTCGGCCAGGTCATACCGATTCCGTAGAGAGAACAGGGGAGGCCAGAGATTAGGGGTCACAGTAGTCAAGGCGGGCGATGAAGAACGCGCGGATGAGAGTCTTGATGGCATCATGGGTGAGAAAGAAAATCCAGTAGGGAAACACAGCAGGTTAGAGTGCTAGTACAATTAATTAAAAAGTCCCTTGTAATAAAAAGTAACATTTATAGAAAAGATTGGGGGTCGCTCACACATACATAATGGGGTTACTGGGATAAACAAGTATTTATAGTATTTTTAGACTTTCAGAGGACCCGTGACCTTTGTATGGTCTTTCTCAGCTATAGTGGGAAAAACAGTCCACAAACATCTACCGGTACTGCAAAACATTTTTATTTGGGTGAAGATTTTTCATTGATCTCTATTTTTAAATCACAATTAACCAGAAATATAGAAACAACCACAGGTGGAATAGGACTTTTGATTTAAATACTGCATTTCGTCCGGCCTTCTAGCATGAAATGGCTCAAACCCAATACACATCCAAAACATATACTGTAATACAGATGCTCTCAGCTTCCTGTATGTATAACATACAAGCTGACCTCCAACCACGATACATAGTACTGCTGCCAGATACAGAATAATTGCCATGCAGTGCCCAAATAAAAGACATCTGTTAGTACATAAAATGTAAAATTTCATTTAAACTAGGTGGTTCTACACAGTAACTCTCTGCCTCGTCTTTCCAAAGCTAAAAGGTAAAATACACGACACCCACGGATTATTTTCACTTTATGAAGAAATGCTCAAATCATTCTGCACAAAGAACCTGAAATCTTATTTTTGAAGCTGAAACACAAGTTGATCCTCAGACAAGTGGTTTTAGAGACTTCTAACAGGGAAAAGAAACACATTCAATACCGAACAGGTTCCTGCTATGTTTTTACTTGCACCTTTGTTACGGCCAGAGCGCAACTTGTCTGACCACAGTAATGGGTATGTTTACTAAATGGCGGCTTTGACTGCTGAATTTAAAAGGGCAATAATAACGTAAGCTAAAGAAGCCCGTGGTTTTTTTTAGATTATAATTTCCCTTTTAAATTTCGTATTTACACTGAGCTTTCATTACTTGATTAATACAAGTGCTACTAAATTAAAAAATCTGATCAAGCAATGTATTTAGTAAACAATTTGCAGCAAATATGTGCAAACTAGGGAGTTAAAGTGAAAAACTTTAACTAAATGCTGATAAAAAATAATATCAGTGAAATTATATATGACCTATACGCCATCGTCCCTTTGATTATAATTCTCTGTGTCACATGTGGAACACGATAATTCTTTACAACTAAGCCATTACCCAAGTGAGGATGTCTTTGTAGCCATACTTTATTTGCCCTTGGGCTTGCCTTCCCGGCACTGTGCAAGGAGTTACAGCTGCTGTATTTCAGATGATTGGGGTAAATCTCTTCCCTATAAGAGGTGAATACAGTGAACTATTGATGAATTGTGGCAACAGAACACTCATTATCAAACTTTAAAGGACAGGAATGGCGGATATGTCCTCTGCAGCGCAATGCTCTGATTCCATTCCCAGTGTTACGGTGATCGTGCACAGATGCGGTCCGGCCACTGATAAACAGACGCGGAACATTGTGGGTCTGGGGGGTAATTGAGTACGCCCCTCAGACGCTGCTTCGCCTAGTTTGTACAAGTAAAACAAAGAGCCCAAATGCCATCATGCAGTAGCATCCATACCAATGTTTGTCCTCTATCTACCCATCCACCAGCCGGCACAGTATTGCAGGTAGCGGTCTCTTCTGTGTTGATGCAACACCTCTTTCCCTTCTCCCAGGAGGTTGGCGCGGTTGCCTTACAGGAAATTCTTTGCCATAGCATTCAGTGTCCTGACTTTTGCCACATCGGCAACCTTGATACAATACTCGGAGGTAGTGAGTGCAGCTCCCATAGACACGGAGTTGTTCCTGGCAGAGAAAACACATCACATCATGTTCAAGAGACTCGTATAGTCGTCAGATTCCTGAAAATGAGCTCTACACATATGTGGCAAGACACGGCTGCTCACGCACTAGATCAATGGAGAACATTTAGCAACTGCAAAGTCTGGATTTACTTATAAGCAATATAGAGAACTCAGAGGGGAGAGCTTTAGCTAAGCCTTAAGTTATACATTTGCACAGTGCAACCTTAAAGACTTTTCTACCTCTCTACACATTGAGATACATTTATAGTTTGGGGAGGGGCCACCTAAGAGTGGGGGGAGGCTTTGTAGCTCGGTGTGCGCTGGGAAACTACCAAACTCCATAAATTACCGCCACAGTTGTGGTCAAGTCGGAAACCGACTGGACTAACAGAAAACACACCGTATGGTGCAAATGTAATAGGCTCCATGTTGCTGGTCCCTGCGCAATTCAGGCAAAATAACAGCTAGATTTAAAGTGCTCTCTCCTAACTTATAGCCCTGCTTACCAAACGCTTAAAAAGTTTGCCGAGGTCTAAATAAACCTCAATTTTTTGTAACATTGAAGCTAAATACACAAAATTCTTTGAAATCAAAAGAATACATAAACTTTTACAAATACACAGTAAAAAAAAAAAAAAATAGACAAACTAAAAAAATAATTAGCTTTAACGACAAATAAGTATTTTGGTCAATTAAGAGCGTGGATATTTTGCGCCGGAACATGTGTTTATCCGTTATGAAAAGCAGCAGCTGCATATCATGAATCTATGGCGTTGTGCTCCGTACCTATATTTCATTAATGACTCCTTGGTAGAGCGAGCAGAACAGTGGAACTCCTGAACTCCAGCGCCCTCCAAGATCCTGTGCAGGTTCCGTTCTGTAATACCGCCGCCTACAAGGCCATAGCACGGAAAAAAAGTGACTGGTTAAGGCAAAGGTTCCCAAAAGCGTTCCTCAAGCCTCCCCAACAGTTCAGGTTTTAGAGATATCCATGGTTGATCACAGGTGGTTAAATCAAATTGACTGAGGTACTAATTAAGTCACCTGTGCTCAACCATGGATATCTCCAAAACCAGGACGGTTGGGGAGCCTTGAGGACCGCGTTTGGGCTGAACATTTTTTTTTTATTATTATGTATTCATCTTTTGATATGACAAATTTAAATAATTCTAAACAAACCCAAATCGATTATTTATATTTTAAGCTTTTAAATAAGTGAGACAGCAGATCAGTCAGACGAGACTGTGACAAGCCTCCCTAATGTGCAATTATAAGACCCAGGGCCAAATGTAATAACCTGCGTTTTGCGGGAGACGGCCATATTCCAGCAAGATAGTCATTAGACTAAATATAAAGCGTCAAGTAGTTTAAAGGCAAACCCAACCTGGTTCTGGCTTTAAGCTAATTGGCGCTTAAAAGTGACTCTGTCTCTCACCGGAATCAGGCCACTACCTGCAAATTGTTGCCTATTACATTTGGCCACCAATGGCACCTGCATACAAGTGCAGCAGGATCTCATAGAGCAAGGTCTGGGTCTCCGCTGTGCTCGAGGGGATCTCCTTGTGATATTGTTGTATCTTCACTGGAACTCCTTGTGTTCCAGCAATTATGGGATCATTTAGTTATAAATCCACTGCACAAATGCCAATGTCATGCTACAACTCTCACTAAGCTGCATAAAACTCATCTCTGACCTTATCTCAATCCTCACCCCCCACCTCTCTATCTCCATTCTTCCTCTGTCTGTCGCCTCATCTCTGCACTGAATACCTACTCATCCCACATTCACAACGAGACTTCTCCAGCGCTGCTCCCCTCCTCTGGAACTCACTCCCTCACCCTATTAGACTGTCTGCACAGTTTCCAACATTCCCTGTTCATCAAAGCCTATAAGCCTTCCTCCCATTATTAACTCTCAATTCTTTGCCCTTCCTTCTCATCGCTTCCCAGCTCACCTCCCAGTTACACCCCGACGCCCTTATGCTGGGTACACACTAGACGATATTTTTAACAATTTGTCCGATTCCGATGCATCGGAAAGACAAATCGTTCAAATCGGCCAGTGTGTACGCACTATCACGATGCCGATGCGTGCTCCAGTGGGTCGTCCGTCGCATCCTGAGATCTTTTGTACATGCAGAAAGATCTGAGGATGCCGCTGTTGAATGCACTTGCCGATGCCGGCACCCCCGCCGGATCCGTCGCGAATGATGTCGTGCTGGGTACACCTTGTCTAATGTGAACCCGGCTTAAGTCTGTAAGCTTTCACGAGCAGGGCCGATCCCCACTCTCCCTGCACTATCCAGTGTCCATGATCCTGTCTGTCTGCTCTTCCCCAGGGCACTGAGTCAATTACTTATACTGTTTTACTGTGACGCACTGTATCGTCTTCTCATTCCACTGTTAGTTTATCCCCCTGTAATGTCTGGTTGTACTTTTTTATATTGAATTGGTTGTGGTTCAATGTGTAGGTTTTCCCTGTACTGCGCTACTCTCTTCTATGGACAACTCATCTCTTGTCACCTTTCCCTCACATCTAGGTCTGAGATCTCAACTAAATGCTGTAGGTAAGTGAGTGGCTAATACCTCTTTTCCACCAAAAACCCAGGTCCGACCTGGGTTTTTGGACATGGTTCCAACCCTGGTCAGACCCATTTACACTGCACCTTCGATCTGGGTTATTCACAGGTCAGCCCTGTTCACACTGAACTCAGGTCTGCCCTGCTAAACCTGTGAGGTCATAAAAAGTGGGAGGTGACTGCTCCACAACCACCAATCAGCTCATTTTAGGCATGACCCAGGTCAGATAACCCGGGTTGCACCGTTTACACTGCACCATTACCCGGGTCCATCCTGGGTCCAACCCTGGTAGCTACCTGGGTTGGATTGCTGGGTCACTTAACCTGGGTTATTTTTCAGGGGCCCTTTTACACTGAGCTGCGACCCGGGTAGACCCAGAAAAAACCCAGGTTTTTGCTCTGGTGTAAAAGGGGTATAAGCAGAAAACATATAATCAAAGAGTTCTCGGGCACACTGGTAGCTCCCCCCACCCCTCCCAAAATAATATTCATACTGTATATATCATCAGACAGGTGGCAGGGGTTAGAGAGAGAGCATTTAAGGTGACAGCTATGAACAAGTACATTTACCTACCCGGCATCACTATAATTCTGCCTTTAGCCTAGAAGAGAAAGACTTTATGTTATTCTTAAGACGCATATACAGTATTTGCACTTGGATTAGGACGATACAATATGGCAAACATTGCAGGTAAATGATAACAGTCGGTGTACAAGGACTTTGTATGACATTAATATCAGAAACTATTAGAATTTAAACATCACATGTGAGTCTTGAGGGTCATGGCTTTTATAGTGATCATGTTTCCCCTCCTGCACGTCTCAATAGCTCCAGTTTTAAAGCAGATGTGGATAGAACAGCCTGTAGCCAATCAAATCATTGCAATATATACAGCAGCACAGGGTATTTCAGGGGAGGCATGATCTGATTTGGAGGGAGGAGGTGACCTGACGCTGGTCTGTGTATGTTACTGAGGACAGGGCTGCGTGTGACAGGGGCAGTGACATGATGGGAGGAGGGAAATGATGACTACAGGAAGCCGCAGACTGAGAGTTATATAGTGGAAGCAGCAGGGTGTCCTAGCAGCACAGAGTATATCAGGAGATAAGCAATGTGTCAGTGAGGACAGGGCTGCGTGTGACAGGGGCAGTGACATGATGTGAGGAGGGGAATGGAGGCAGCATTATGTCACAGACTGAGAGTTATATAGTGGAAGCAGCAGGGTGTCCTAGCAGCACAGAGTATATCAGGAGATGAGAGATGTGTCAGTGAGGACAGGGCTTCGTGTGACAGGGGCAGTGACATGATGGGAGGAGGGGAATGGAGGCAGTAGGAAGCCATCGACAGTTAATAGTTAATGGAACATAAACCCCGACAGCACAGAGTAGTGATTTGAGGCTCCTGTCAAAGTGGTGATCAAAATATACCGTCAAACAGTCTATATAATATAAAGTCCATACACCAAACAAAAGAAAAAAAAAATTCCACCAGGTCAAAGTATCCACCAGAGAAGTGACACCCAATTACTTCAATCTAATATAAAATAGGATCTTCAGTAACCTTCTCCGCAGCACATGACCCACTAAATACAGCTCAATAACAGTATTCTGCTTTCCTTCCTAGACCATGCAGGATAGTCCTAGACCTGGCAGGATAGTCCTAGACCAGGCAGGATAGTCCTAGACCAGGCAGGATAGTCCTAGACCATGCAGGATAGTCCTAGACCAGGCAGGATACAAGGAGCCCGATACTTGTTGAGGCCTGGCGCTTAACCATGTATTTGCAAATATATGAAACAAAGACCTCTGGATTTCTATTATCATGTAGTATTCAAGTCTTTCTGCTGTTTTTTTTTTTTTTACAGTGTGCTGGGTAGAAACCCCCTCCCTTTACAAACACCTGTGTAAAACCCCTATATTGTATTGCTATTCCTGCTCAGAGACAAACAGCCATCAAGCTGAAGAAGGGTCAGAACACAATGGAGGGGATTTCTTTCTAGGTAAAGCCCCCAAAGCTAGGTGACTGGTGTACCCGCCCCATAAAACAGGCCCTGCAGATAGTATTTCAGTCTTACCTGTTCCACAAGTCTCTTTATTAAAGGTAAACCCTCCAGCGCAGAGCTGTCGCAGCCACTGGTCAGCACTCGCTCAATCCCCAGCGAAATCAGAGTC
This sequence comes from Taudactylus pleione, assembly GCA_031769625.1. Classification (NCBI taxonomy): domain Eukaryota; kingdom Metazoa; phylum Chordata; class Amphibia; order Anura; family Myobatrachidae; genus Taudactylus; species Taudactylus pleione. Next base: position 738,332 of record JAUIMM010000033.1, on the reverse strand, counting down.
TCCATAGCGAGGAGCGGGTCGTAGACCATGTCAAACGCTGCAAAGTAACGGTGCATAGACCCGTGTTACCAACTGGCTGTTACCGTGTCACTGTACCACAGGTCACATCACACTTACAACGGTGATCCGCCGAAAATGTCATCCCAAGTAGCAGAATGTGGGGAACTCCTCCTTGCAGCCTTATGCTGGGTACCCCAGCCGATGTCCCGTGTGGCGGGTCCCAGCATCAGCAAGTGCATACACAATTGCTGATGCCGATGGCCTCCACTGACTATATCGCCCATCGGGACTGCGTACAGGCCCGACGGGCGATGTCGCTGATGACGCACCATAGCGGGCACACACTGCCCGATGTGGACGATATGTCGCCCCGATCCGCCGGATTGGACGACATATCGTCTGGCTCCAAAAATCACATGCAAGTGTTGCTAGGACAATGGCCGTACAAACACCCAAGAGTTTTACTCTTGTCTCACAAAAAAGGGGGCATGACCTAGGAATATGGGGTAAAGGTAAGGAGTCTCTGGTGTGGTCTAATTGTCCCAAATGGGAATGTTGGCATGATTGACACATAGATATCGCTGTAACCTGATGATCATTATCTTCCGCAAAAAAAAAATTGGATGGGGCTGGGTATGGGGGAGCCATAGACACTGTAGGGGTTGGGCACATTGCGTTACCACTGGGGGGCCTGAGAGCAGCATCATGGGAAGAGGGGTAAGAGTGGTCACGTCTCCCCCGCACCTCTAGGCCACCCCAGCAGCCCAGGTAGTCTGTAACCTTATCTCACCATCTCGGGACACGCTACAGCGGATGATGATAGATTACAGTTACAAAGATACAGGACTATTAATACACGTCTGGGGTCATGCTTACCTCGGTGGAAAGTCACTGGTAGCGGACGGGAAACAGCTAAGGAGGTAAACACATGAAGGTCATTGTACACATAGCGATCCGCTGGCGTGTTTACATTGCCACGTATAACATATAGGAATATAAAATGCATACAATAAAGTCTTCAGGATTTCAGAATCAGTGGAATACAAAAATATATAAACAAAACGATACAAAGCATGTAAATACTGTACTACATATATTAAAAAAAAAAAAAATCATATAATTTATTCCTAACTTAACTATGGTTACAAATGTATCATCTACTGCATGAGGCGGAGGCTGGGGTGTTGTGGGCGGAATACATGAGAATACAAGGTTCCTAGTGACATCACTGCATCCATTGTGTGTAAGTAATGGGAAATCTCTGTTATAGGGTCTCAATACGGAATCGGTATGAATTCCCAGCGTACGGGATGCCGGCGGTCAGAAGACTGACAGCGGCATCCCGATGGTGAAGATCCCGACAGGGGTCCGGTAAGTATACTTACGTTCTACCCTTCTTTCTCTAACCCTCCCTTCTTGTACCCTTACCCGTCCCACTCGCACCCTAACCCTCCCCGTAAGTGCCTAAACCTAACCCTTCTCCCTTGATGCCTAAACTTAACCGTCCCCCCTTAGTGCCTAACCCTAACCGTCCCCCCCAGTGGTGACTTACCCTAACCGCCCCCCAGTGGTGCCTAACCCTAACCTACCTCCCCAAAACTTAACCACGCTATGCTTCCTAAACTTGACTCCCCCCCCCAGCGGCTAACAGCTAAGGAGCCCCGCTTATCTTCGTTCGGAATGTTGGCTTGTCGGGATTTCAGCGTGGGGCTAATGATAGGCGTCAGGTTTTCGATGTTTATCTTTAGTCCCAAGTTGGGCTTCTGACCGCCGGCATCCCAAACGAAGATAATTGTTCAGCCCGCCTACCCTCCTTTACTATAGTATCTGAACATTAAATTATTAAGGTCGCAGGTTTATTTTTCTATCTAGGTCTCTTCCTCTTCAGTAAACGCTGCAAAACTTGGCAAAAACATAGAAATAAAATAGACAAAAGAAATGGAATAAGTAGCTTCCCTTACTGTCATGTGCGATTTTATGTTAATAGCGTCACCTTTACATTATAAACTACATTAATTCACTATAAAACACAACCTTCGCTATAAATTGTTAGCCCAGTTTGACACGTATCTTGGGTTGCTGAAGAATGAGCACATGGCGATCGGTATAAATGGCGAATGGCATGAGAACGTATAGCGAGAAGCCAGCACAGATTAGTACTGCCTGCCGACATAAAACTTGTTAGCAAAATCCACGGTAAACATACAGATTTTGAAATGCAATGTATGGTTCCATATCTTTATTTACCAAGCAGATCCATGCACAGTTCTGTATCGATTCTCCCGTCTTCTGTCAGGGCTCCGAACACCAGCCCATCAGCGCCGTGTATTTTAGCTAGACGGATGTCAGCCTTCATGACTTCTACCTCTCTGTCAGAGTACAGAAAGTCTCCCCCTCGCGGCCGAATCATTACAAATACTGGAATTTGGACATACTGCTTTACTATCTGCAAAAGTCCTAGGAAATAAACAAGTGGTTTATGGTGTGTTATATTAATTGTTATTATAGTGGTCAGAGAGTGTTGCTAATGTCATTGATAGTACTCTTCCATATTATAGTGTTAGAATCACAACAACCAGAACCTGGGTAACGTTACCATTGGGCGGCCTGTATTACACTGCCTTGCACTGGCATGATGGGACTCAGAATATCGATTACTACGGAGACAACATTATTAGTCTTCATTATAGCACCCTGCACCGGTCACAACCTGTGCAGTTCCTCTATCCTGTCTGGGTCTCGCTCTCAGCTCTGGTGCTTCTAGCACACTCAGCTGATGCAACAAGCTGCTGAGATTAAGCAGTTTGTGTTCTAGAAGCACCAGAGCAGAGGGTGACACCCCAGGCAGGAAAGAGGAACTGCATGGGTTTAAACAGGTGCAGGGTGCTAGAGTGAACACTAATTATCTGTACTCATAGTACAGGTTACAAACCAGAATAAACACGAGTGACTGTAGCAATATAGACAAGGAACACTGCAGTGGGCAAAGCCCCCTTTGTCCCTCTAGCGAGTTGATCTGAGGTTTCCAATGTAGAAAACGGACCACTCTGATGAAACTAGCTTCCTAATCTAAGCCTGAAAAGGGCTCTGGTACAGAAAGGTGAGGGCACTTTATAGGGGTTGGGCACGGGATACCTGCAGGTCGGGATACCGACGCCCAAAGGTAAGTTGCCTAACCCTAACCCACCCAACTCTAAACCACCTTTCCAGCAGCCTAACTCTCCCCCTCACTGCAGCCTAACCCTAACCCACGCAGCCTAACCCTATGCCTACCCCTAGTACTTAACACTAAACCTAACCCTCCCGCAAACCCTAAAGGTGCCCATACACGGTGCGATATAGCGGTCGATACAACGGATTGGTACAATATTGCTGCTATATCGTACCGTGTGTGGGCATGAGCGCGCTCCCGTGGCGTCATACATCGCACCTCCAGATCTTACTGCATGTTCACTTGCTCTGGGGATGCGATGTGCGATCCCGTGCAGCGCTATGCGGGTGGGGGAGGGGGGGTGCCGGCATATTGGGCAGTCGAGCAATGGATCACTCCATGTGCGGGGATCTCCCGATATGTCGGCCATCGAATTGGCCGTCGCGTCGCAAGGTGCACATCGCACCGTGTATGGGGGCCTTAATAGTTACAGTTGAGATACCGGCGGTTGGGGTCCTGGCGCCAGTATTTTGAGCACCGACATCCCGACTGCCGGGATCGTGACTATGTATCAAGAAATAGCATCACCCACAAGCCAGGGTTATTATGTGGCAAAGAGATTTAAAAGCAGGTGTCTCAAAGAAATACCAGGTGTTATTCAGGAGAGAAGTCACTGTGTCTGTATAAAGAGTCCTGATGCAAGAACCTTGCTTAGTATTCTTACATCCCTATTTAAAAGTGAAATACGGCAAAATGGACTCACATTGAACAAGAGAACTAACAGTCTTAACTAGTACAGGAGAAGGGAAGTGTCAGGAGCTGCTAGGAGAAAGGTACAGGAGGAAGATTGACGCAGTCATAAAACGAACAAGTACCGAACAGACTAAACATCACTGGCAGTGTCTGTATTGCTTATGATTTACTATAGGAAGAAATATTCTGTACTATACTTCTGTTTAAGCTTAATTCAACATCCGACTTATTACTGGGACTGAATCAGAGTTGGGAGCAAAAAAAAAAAAAAAAAAGTAACTTAGCACCTGGACAAACCCATGTTACAATGCAAGCGGTGAAAATAAATGCATTTATTTATTTGCATGCAGGGTCAATACTGACTGCTTTTGCATGTAGCCCAGAGATGATGGACAGCTTTAGGTTTACACTGCAATATAGAAATGACTTTGGACACACCCCTCACTAATCTAAATCTCTCTGCACATAGGGGGTCCTTCAGACCCGCTCGCGAGCGCAGGACGCTCGCAAGCGGGTCGATGTTGCCCCACTGCGCATGCGCACGACAGAGGGAGCTCCGTCGTGCGCATGCGCGAGACCCTGGATAGCGACGGGCCCTCTGTCGCTCCGGGTCTCGCACCAAAGCGGGCGTGCTGTCGATGTTGATTGACAGCACGCCCCCTTTGGTGGGCGTGCCAGCCAGACGGAGGCGTTTCCATGGGAACGCCTACCGTCTGAAGCCGGCCCCACTGACATCACTAGTGATGTCAGTGGGAGTGATTTTGGCTCTGATAAAGCCAAAATCACTCCAGGGCTTGCGGCAGCAAGACCCTACCGCAGGGTCTCCGTCGCAAGCCCGATGGTCTTGACCATCGCGACCATCATCATGGACGCTCGCATAAGCTGTGGGTGGTAACCCACAGCTATGCGAGCGTACATAAGGCCGCTCCATTTTCATGTAGGAGGGCCCTGACTCAGAGCGAGCGCTCTGGTCAGAGTGTCCGGCTCTGAATCAGGCCCATAGTACATCTGCCCCACCTGCAGTGCAGCACGGCTTTACCAAGGTTCACAGTCTCTGCTTTTTTTTTTTGCTTTGCTCCCATCAGTTGCGATGGTTACCCCTTTGGCCAGGCTGCGGTAGCTGAAGCTCACCGCAGTCTGGCTGGGTCCTGGCTGTTGCAAAGCCAGGAATTCAGCGTCCGCTGATGCAGACCATGGCTTCGTCCTCCTCGGAAAATGGGGGTGACACGTCCATATTTCCAGGAACGTTGACCAGCATCAACTATGTCAATCCTGCTGCGGCTCGGAGGGGTCTGAGAGCGAGATCGCAGGACCCTAAGCAATCGGAGATGTGCACTAACCATCGGGTTAATGTACAAGTCTGAATAAGGCCCTAAATCAGCTAGGGGGATCAGCATGGAATGTTTCCTTCTTAACTTGGCTGGTGATCAGCGCATGGGCCTCTACCGTCCATTCCGCGCAAACCCAACAAGTCTCGGCTCCGCTGATGCTTTCATGAGATTTACGATAAAATTAAAAAACATAGGCTCACCTATGGTAGGTGTGATTCCTCCTTCTAGCAAACTGGCACACAATTCAATACGCCCGGCACCTATTAGAAACAAAATAATAATTATGGACGGAAATATATATAAATATATGACATTTAAAAAAAATTTAAATCCAACCTCCCAGATGATAGAGAATATCTCACCTCCCCGCTCAGCATTCACGGCAGACTCCACAGAATCTACACAGACCTCCATTAGAAATCCTTGATCCGCCATCTCTCTATACACAAGCACACAGAATAATTACAAAAACTGCAAGTGGCACAAGACAAACGCGGACACTGTAAGGCACGCTGCCATTGTGCGCGGTTATTACCCTGAGCAGACCGATTGCTTTGGGTTCACACACAGTTTGCTTGTAATACCGCCAATAACTATTCTATCCGGTGGGGACGGTGGTATTGTGTGAGCTACAATTAATATAATTTGATCCTAGGAAATCATTTTAAATAAAAAAAAAAACTTCAGTAACTTGAGAGACAGCGACCATAGCAATGCCCAAATAGAAGGAGCCGGTCTGCCGCCGACTGGTTTAATAGATCACGGAAATGCAATGTATTGACGACCAGCTACAGTCACAGAGAGCACAACATCTGCACTCCCAGCGTTAGAGTACTCCCACCACTGCTATTGCTGCAAACATGGAAGGGTCTGTGGTCCCATAACATATAAGTGGAGACATGCTACTAATACACAGGCTAGGGGTGTCCTGGGCCTGCAGGGTGACCAAAGGACAAACATTCCCATTGGTGACATAACACAGCACACTGGTTGTAGTGTTAGCAGAATCCATTTATATCATGTAATATATAAATGAGCAGAGGGGAAGACAGGGCAGCACAGCAGCAGGGGGACACAGGACATGTCAGGGGGGAGGAGGGGAATATAGGGTTCACCCACATCCTGCATCCTTAGAGCGGGTCACATTTGCAGATCACACTCCCAGGGAACACAAATGGCATGTTTACCTCCCAGCATCTCACCATCCCCCACACCCTCCTCCCAGCCCGCACGCCGCAGCGCCCACTCCGTGCCGATTGGCTGCCCCCTCGATCTGCCTCCCTTACGATTGGACTTCCAGTCACCTGTCTTTCGCCCGATTGGACACTGGGTGTCCGCCTCACTTCTGATTTGGCGCCCAGATGACAACTCTTGACTACTACTGTCCTTTCATTGGGCGAAGGCCTGCGGCATCTGATTGGATGGAGGACTGTCTTACCGGCCGCGCCATTTTGGTTGAGGGAAAGTACCAGGTTACATGGCAAAGATACGGGATACAATTCTAGAGAGCCGGCATCGGGCTTGTTTCTCCCGTATCCGTTACGTCGTGCTGTAACAGAACTCGACGGGAATTGAAGCCGTGCCCGCCCCCGACCCCACTGATGTAGACACGTAGGCGTCGGACGTAGTGACGAGAGCAGAAATATGGCTGCGCCCAGCAGTGACATTTATGTAAAGAGATGGTGTTATAGCTGATGTGAGGCAGCATAAGGCACGAAAGATGCTTCTTCTCCTCACCCTGCGCTCAGGTCTGGTACACAGCAGACTCCAAGCTCTACGCTTCACCCACACAGCAGGAGGCAAGGTGAATGCTTTATAGGCCTGTATACATGGGTGCATGTCTGTTAGTATGTGTCATGCGGTCTGCATGGCTGTTTCCATATCATGTGGTCTACATGGTTGTAACTTGTTACTATGCCATGTGGCTGATATAGTGTGGGTGCCAGCCGGGTGGCTGATAGTGTTGATGCCAGCCAGGTGGCTGCTGGTGTGGGTGTCTGCCGCGTGGCTGTGGGTGTCAGCTAGCTGCTGGTGTGGGTGCCAGCCAGGTGGCTGTGGGTGTCAGCTAGCTGATAGTGTGGGTGCCAGCCGCGTGGCTGTAGGTGTTAATGCACACAGATGAAGCACATGTTATCGTAGGATAGAGTTTAAGAGGCTCTGTGAATTTTTCAGCAGTGTCTGAATTGATATTTTTGATTTATTTCAGCAGAACAGCATTCAGTGGAAACATTCAATTCAGAAAAGATGGAAAAGCAGTGTAGCATCCGAGATGGCAGCGTCTTCCAAGGCTGCAGTGGGCCATGTACCAAACTCCGTTGCAGAACGTATCATGGGACGTTGGCTTCTGGCATGCAGCGGCATGGTAGCTGGCGCTGTAATCCTCGGGGGAGTAACTAGGTGAGGAATTAATTTTGTGGGAGAACCTTTTATCTGTTGCCTTTTGTAAGTTTTATATTGGACACAGCCAGACTATGGCCTACATTGTGATAATTACTCTGGAGCAGCGATCTTCAGCTGCTGACTCCCCGCATTAACTGTGGGCCAGATTCAGCGCGGATCGCAACTACGTACACAGATTGAACGATTGTTAGCCATTGTGCATACGTATAAGCCGCACTGTGTGTACACTGCGATTACGCACGCAGATGGGAATCCATCGCAGAGTGACAGGATGTGAGCGTTTGGGGGTGGTGACGGGGTAGTGGTTGGAAATACGCAGGCGTGCCTGTCTGTTTGAATGCCGTTTCCTGGGCATGCATAAATTAGCCACTGCAATTGCATATGCAGCTTGAGTACTCATGGCGTGCGACGAGACTTGCAATTTCTGCGACGGGTCAGGTCTGCCGTAATTGTACGCGACAGGCCAATGTTACCGATGTATATGCAGGACTGCGAGGTATTACGGATGGGAGGAAGCAGCAGTGGGCGTCTCTATGCTTGCTGAGCTATGGTGGGCATTAGCATATTTTGTCATCTTCATTGTGTGCTATTACTCAACTGTAATTGCAATTGAGATCCATGCTGAATCCGGCCCTGTATTCAGAATACGGCTGCTCAAACTACAACTTGTAGAGTATTTCAACCATATACCTTCCACAAGACATGTCATTTAAAACTATATATCCTTTAATTTTGTGATATTTCATAGGTTAACTGAATCTGGACTTTCAATGGTTGATTGGCATCTGGTAAAGGAGATGAAGCCACCTGGAACTCGGGAAGAATGGGAAGCAGAGTTTCAAAAATATCAGCAGTTCCCAGAATTCAAAATGTAAGATGTGGTCGATATTCTCTACATTACCAACTAACATGCCTCTCACTGGTCCAAAAAGACCTTTGTCTCCATAGTTCTATATAAGAAATGAAAGCACATAGATTTTATTATCCACATTGGAATTTTAGGATCCAAGATGATTTACATTTGTATTTTAAGATATATATTATAATATAATTCTCTGTGGGATTTCTCTTAAGTGAGATGCGGGGAAGGGGGTTCTCATTTTTTTCAAACATTTCTTCCAATTCAGTTTGAATCACAACATGACCCTGAATGAGTTCAAGTTCATTTGGTACATGGAGTATTCGCACCGCATGTGGGGACGAGCTGTGGGCCTGGCTTACATTTTGCCGACCATCTACTTCTGGAGAAAAGGCTGGTTTAACCGGGGCATGAAGGGCTGTGTTCTGGGCCTCTGTGGCTTCGTTTGCTTCCAGGTAACTATTTATGACCCGAGAGAAACAGTAGCTGCAGCCTGGTCAGGGAGAATGATCTATTATCTCATGGTCTGTGGGAATGATCTCTTATCTCATGGTCTGTGGGAATGATCTCTTATCTCATGGTCTGTGGGAATGATCTCTTATCTCATGGTCTGTGGGAATGAGCCCTTATCTCATGGTCTGTGGGAATGAGCCCTTATCTCATGGTCTGTGGGAATGAGCCCTTATCTCATGGTCTGTGGGAATGAGCCCTTATCTCATGGTCTGTGGGAATGAGCCCTTATCTCATGGTCTGTGGGAACGAGCTCTTCTTTCAAAACCTAACTCTCCGGTCCGTATATCTTCCCATAGGGTCTTCTGGGCTGGTACATGGTGAAGAGTGGGTTAGAAGAGAAACCAGACTCCTGTGATGTTCCACGTGTCAGTCAGTACCGCCTGGCTGCGCACTTAGGCTCAGCGCTAGTCCTGTATTGTGCGAGTCTTTGGACAGGCTTGTCTCTTTTGCTCCCAAAACACAAGGTACAACAAAACTGTTTTGTGTTCTGTCAATCAGTACTTTTTTTTTTTTTTTAATATTAAGAACTAAACTAATGTCTGAAGTGGCTGGGAGCTAATTCAATTGTTTTGGGTGACTAGTCCTGAGGCTACACTTATAGTGGATTTCAGCTCGCACCTTAGGAAATTCACGTAAAATATGGCTTTGGGGGCTGGTCGCGAGTTCCGGGCGTGGCTTAACTGCTGCGCACTTGGCACTGGAGAAGCTGCTTAACACGGCTAATCCTTTGAATCAGGTTGCGAGAATGTGGCCACTTCAAACAGGAGTTAATTCTCTCAAACAATTGAATTGCCCCCTAAAGTGCACCTGTTGTGTAGGTGTTGTGTAGTGTTTAGCATGTTACGTTGGTGGCGGTATGGACGTTGTAGTAATTTTATGCCCTCACAACTTATTTTCGCATCTCCGGATAGTTACCTGAAACTGTTCAGCTGCTAAAACTGAGGAAATTCACCCACTGGACCACAGGCCTAGTCTTCCTTACAGCACTCTCAGGTACTTGGTCCCATATAATAATTGTATACCCTACAGTAGGAAATGTTTTCACTGACATGGGGAATTGCCTTGTAGACCTTTGATAGAATCTATGTTGTTACTTTTATATCATCTCCTTCTTTCTTTGGATGCAGTCTTGGGGCTAAATGTAATAGCCCATGATTTGCGGGAATACGATTCCGGCGAGATGGTCTTTACATTTAAAGCGCCAATTAGTTTAAAAGCGAGACTATATAAGTTTGCATTTAAAGAATTGCTGCTTTAAATCCAGTAACTATGACGCCGGTTTCGCGCAGTCTCCCGCAATCTCTGCCAACTACATTTGGTCCTAAGCAGTTAGTTTCCGTGTTCTTGCTGTACAGTTGAAATGTAATAAGGCATTCAAGAATTGGGGCAGGGCTTGGCACCACTGGGAGGCAGGGCTAAGCTCTGTTCTGTCAATTAAAAAAAAAAAAAAAAAGTCTCCCACTCATCCATCGATGGCGGAGAACCATTGGTTGTCTGCCATCGATGGCAAAACAATCAGCAATCGACAGTTAACTATTGATTGCTAACTATCCATGGTCTGGCCATCCCTAGCACAGGCACTCTTGTTTAACAGTGAAGAGTCATTGGAAATTTATATATATATATATATATATATATATATATATATATATATATATATATATATATATATATATAATGTGTGTGTGTATAATATCTTTTTGACGCAACTTTGGTACTTGAAATGTAGTATTATTTCATTATGAAAATTTGTACATTTTCCCCACCACAGGTGCCTTTGTTGCAGGACTAGATGCTGGTCTCGTTTACAACTCCTTTCCTAAGATGGGGGAGCGTTGGATCCCAGATGACCTTCTTGCCTTCTCCCCAAAGTTAAAAAACATTTTTGAAAACCCCACAACCGTACAGTTTGATCACCGCATCCTCGTGAGTTTGTCATTTCTATTCATTAACAATGCAAAACACAGAAATTGGAACCTTTTTTTTTTCTGTTCATGTTGATAGTCCTGCCGCAAGTTAGACATGTGACAAAGTGTGGCGCGTCTCTTTTCAGGGGATCAGCGCGGTAGCAGCCATCACTGGACTATATTACTACTCCTGGAAGGTCCCTCTGCCTCGTAGAGCGAGGTTGGCTGTAAACTCCCTGATTGCTGTGGCTTATTTACAGGTAACCTCGTTAATTGTAATATGTACTTTCTTATATCAGAATTTTCCTGGATAAAAAATTTGTCCTTTCTGATATTGAAATAAAAATAAAGTATCTACATTATTATTATTATTATTATTATTATTATATATTTTTTATTATAGAAGTTCTGAATTCTCTTAATGATTAACTTTTTATTTTTGTGTTACTTGTGTACTAACCGACACATATTGCCTGGCAGTTATTCTTTATTTCTTTCTTGCAGGTTACACTGGGCATAAGCACTCTGCTCCTGTATGTTCCGACTCCTTTGGCAGCCACACACCAGTCCGGCTCACTGGCGCTCCTCAGTATGGCTATCTGGCTCATGAATGAATTGAGGCGGCTGCCAAAATAGCGACTTTAACTAAATCCATAGTAGCCAAAATGGGAGTCCTTACAGTAAATAAGTTGGGGGGGCGGGGAAAGAAAATCGAATGACTTTGCTACGTACAGTCAGGTGCATAAATATTGGGACAGTGACAGAATTTTCATATTTTGGCCTCTATTCACCACCACAATGGCTTTGAAATGAAACAAACAAGATGTGCTTTAACTGCAGACTTTCAGATGTAATTTGAGGGTAATTACATCCAAATCAGGTGAACGGTGTAGGAATTACAACGGTTTCTATATGTGCCTCCCACTTTTTAAGGGGCCAACAGTAATGGGACAAACTAAACAATCCTAAATCTAACTTTCACTTTTTAATACTTTGTTGCAAATCCTTTGCAGGCAATTACAGCCTGAAGTCTGGAACGCATAGACATCACCAGACGCTGGGTTTCATCCCTGGTGATGCTCTGCCAGGCCTCTACTGCAAATGTCTTCAGTTCCTGCTTGTTCTTGGGGCATTTTCCCTTCAGTTTTGTCTTCATCAAGTGAAATACATGCTCAATCAGATTCAGGTCAGGGGATTGACTTGGCCATTGCATAACATTCCACTTTTTAGCCTTAAAAAACTCTTTGGTTGCTTTTGCAGTATGCTTCCGGTCATTGTCCATCTGCACTGTGAAGCGCTGTCCAATGAGTTCTGAAGCATTTGACTGAATATGAGCATATAATATTGCCCGAAACACTTCAGAATTCATTCTGCTGCTTTTGTCAGCAGTCACATTATCAATAAATACAAGGGAACCAGTTCCATTGGCAGCCATACATGCCCACGCCATGACACTACCACCACCATGCTTCACTGATGAGGTGGTATGTTTTGGATCATGAGCAGTTCCTTTCCTTCTCATTACTCTTCTCTTCCCATCACTCTGGTACAAGTTGATCTTTGTCTCATCTGTCCATAGGATGTTGTTCCAGAACTGTAATGGCTTTTTAGATGTTGTTTGGCAAACTCTAATCTGGTCTTTCCTATTTTTGTGGCTCACCAATGGTTTACATCTTGTGGTGAACTCTCTATATTCACTCTTGTGAAGTCTTCTCTTGATTGTTGACTTTGACACATATACACCTACATCCTGGAGAGTGTTCTTGATTTGGCCAACTGTTGTGAAGGGGTTTTTCTTCACCAGGGAAATAATTCTTCTGTCATCCACCACAGTTGTTTTCCGTGGTCTTCCGGGTCTTTTGGTGTTGCTGAGCTCTCCGGTGCGTTCTTTCTTTTTAAGAATGTTCCAAACAGTTTGATTTGGCCACAACTAATGTATTTGCTATCTCTCTGATGGGTTTGTTTTGATTTTTCAGCCTAATGATGGCTTGCTTCACTGATAGTGACAGCTCTTTGGATCTCATATTGAGAGTCGACAGCAACTGATTCCAAATGCAAATGTCACACCTAAAATCAACTCCAGACCTTTTACCTGCTTAATTGATAATGAAATAACGAGGGAATAGCCCACACCTGTCCATGAAATAGCTTTTGAGTTGATAGTCCCATTACTTTTGGCCCCATAAAGAGTGGGAGGCACATATAGAAACCGTTGTAATTCCTACACCGTTCACCCGATTTGGATGTAATTACCCTCAAATTAAATCTGAAAGTCTGCAGTTAAAGCAAATCTTGTTTGTTTCATTTCAAAGCCATTGTGGTGGTGAATAGAGGCCAAAATATGAAAATTCTGACAATGACCCAATATTTATGCACCTGACTGTATTTACCACTTTGCTTCCTAAAATGTAAAAATAATGTATTTGTACATACAATAAAGTATTTTTTTGTAAATGGATTTCTATAAGCATCTTTGTATCTAAAAGGAATCTACGAATATCTGCTGAGCTGTCTTTCTTTAAATGCAAATCATGTTTAAATAAAACTACCGGAGTAGTATTTTTATTACCTAGAAACTCAAGCAACGTAGTTTATAAAATTTTATACCTGTATTCAATTTTGTCTTCGCTTTTCTTTCAGTCATTTCAAAACAGAAAATACATAGGCAAACAAAGTAAAGCCCAAACCCCTATTGTCCTGTCGCACACCCCCTGTATCTTATGATGAAATATTGGGGTCAATTCTATTATGTGCGAAAGGTGCGAGTTGCCGTTGCAACAGTGTTAAAACCCAGGCCACGGACTGGGACTTCGCACCTTCGGAGCCAGTATTTGCTAAATTTTGCTCGGAGCCCTATGGGGCTGTGAGCAAAATTCCGCAAATTTGGGCTGCCGTAAAGTGCAGTCATTGCCGTGATGACTCGCACCGGCGAGAACATCGCCGCTAGTAGGATTGTCCCCATTCTCTTTGTTCATGTAGCAGGTTGTTATTGTCTATAATAAAGGTTATCAACTCCAATCCTCATGTAACCCAAACAAGTCAGGATTTATTATTGACCCATAAAAATAGATTTACCCCTCCTACATGAAACAAAACCCAGAAAACCTAATCTGTTGAGGGGGTAAGTAACCCCCCGGTCTGCAATTATCAGTCTTTTCCAAGTTATGGAGGCTCTTTGTGGTATCCAGGAACAGAGCCGTAACTAGACTTTTTGGTGCCCTGGGCCAGAAAGAGCATTGGCGCCCCCCTCATTTTTCAAAGGGCTATAATGCATGGGGAAGGGCCAGGGAAGAGTTAGGAGATGCTGGGGATGACATAAGAGGAAGCTACACGCAAGAATGATAACAGATATTTGACAGGCCCAAACAGCGCCCCCTGCCCTACGGTGCCCTGTGCGATGACACTGGCCGCACTACCCTAGCTATGGCCCTGTCCAGGAACAAGCGTACTGAATGGGCTTCCATTATGAATAATGCCACCATGCACAACATAACAGATATCATAGGGCTAGTGTACATGACCATGCAGATTTCTTTCCTGGGGGCTAGTACCAAACCCCCTCATGAAGGGGCTAGTGTACAAAGATGATCTTATAGTGGACCAAAAGTTCACAGATTATTTTTTTGGGGTGGTTAATGGGGAGAAGTTTCAATACTAATGCAGAAAAAGCTATGGCTTGCTACAAAAGAAATTCCCTAGAGAACCCGATAACTGTTCTTTAGGGAGCAAGTAAACAGCTGAATATTTCTGAGTGTTTATGCACAATTAAATAAGTTCAGTTTACTCTTTAATTCCTCTACACACATTGCCATATCTGGAAAAAGGTGCTGCGCTACTTTAGCAGACACGGTGACTGATAGCTTGTCAGTTCTGCGTTACAGACGTAAAAAGGGACAAGGCCAATGATGTCACAGTAGCTGAAATGGCGTCATTCTTAGCTGTTACATCTATATCAGATCTTGTTTGGACACCTAAAGGTGAAATTGCAGCTCTTATCATGGAACAATGTATTTTACCTTCAGTGTTTGAGCTTTAGTGGTCTTTGTAGTTGTGTAACTGTACTTGCCTCTGGTGTCTGAAAACAATTTGTACTACTGTGTACTTGAGCTGCTATAAGCCTGTGCTATGATCGGCTGATAGTATTCCTTTTACTGTAAAGGCCCCCATACATCAGCGATGGATTGGGCCAAATCCCCGATTCCCCAGACGTTGGGGTTGGGGCATTGGTGAAATCTAACATGTTAAATTTCAGCTATTTGCCCATCACGACCAAAATATGATCACGATGAACAATCAGTTATTTTTAACATGAAGAATTTCACAGATTCCTCACCTGATCGCCGCTCATCGTTGTCCACCGTTCGATATTGCGGACCGGTGGTTCCTGTCGGATTGGGCAATCGGTGCAATGGCCGCTTGAATGGGGTCCTTAAGAGACACACAACTCTGGTTGTCCGACTGCAGCAGACTTTATTGGGTAGACAAGCACATTAATGCACATATCTAATCAGCCAACTCAATGTCAGCAACTCAATTCATAAAAGCATGCAGACATGATAAAGAGGTTCAGTTGTTTGTCATACCAAACATCCAATGATTGGCAGTTCTGTGGGAAAAATTGCTTTGTTAGTGAGAGAGGTCAGAGGAGAATGGGCAGACTGGTTCATGCTGGCAGGAAGGCAGCAGTAAGTCAGATAACCATGTGTTACAGCAGCGACATGCAGAAGAGCATATTTTCAAGCACAGCTCTCTTGTCATCTAAGAACAGGAAACTCAGGATTCAGGTGATGAATCTGAGTTGGGAGCCAAGTAAACAAAGGAGAAGCTTTGTATCTGGACAAACCATGTTGTGATGTAAGGGCTTAAAATACACTTATTGTTTTACATGCAGAGTAAATACTGGCTGCTTTCGAATGTAGCCGATAAATGCTGGACAGCTTTATTATTTTACACTGCAATATACATTTGAGTTTGGACACACCTCTCCCAAACCTAAATCTCTCTGCACATATTAGATCTGTCCCACCTGCAGTGCAGCATGGTTTTACCAGTGCAAAGTTACCAATGCCCACAGTAGTAGAGCCCCTTGTGGTAGTGCCCCCTATACATTGCCCACAGTAGTAGTGCACCTTGTAGCAGTGCCCACTATACATTGCCCACAATAATATCGTGCCCCTTATACATTGCTCACAGTAGTAGTGTAGTAGACTACATTTAAAAAAAAATTTTTTTAGGGTTAGGCACTTAACCCGACGGTTAGGGGAAAGGAACTTACCAGAGGATTAGATACTAGAAGGGGCGGTTACGGTTACGGTTAGGCATCCGGAGGGAGGAGACACCAAGGTTAGGGGGGAGGGGTAGGGTTAGAAAAAAAAAAAAAACATGTGGCGACCATTTGTACCGGTTGACATTCTTACACGTCGACCTTTTATCCTTGTTGACCTTTTGACTGTTTATCTTTTAATCCACACCCGTACGCTGGGAAGCACTTTGACCGGGGAGCCTGTTCTGGGCCTTCCACTGGATGGATTTGGATGAAAACTTCACAGAGTGGTAACATTGGATCCCAGAGGACATACTAGGGGGTTGAGGTCCCAGTCAGACCTCCCTTTGGTGTATGCTGTGCAGAACTTTGAACAGGGGACGCTGGGCAGAACTTTGACAGAGGGAGCCTGCTCTGGGCCTTCCATTGGATGAATTTGGATGAAAACTTCACGCAGGTGTGGCAACTGGCCTGGGATGCATAATGGAGTGGCTGGGGTCCCTGTCAGACCTCATGGCGGAGTGCACAGGGAAGAACTATGACCCAGGAAGCCTGTTCTAGGCCTTCCACTAGATGGATTTGGATGACATCACATAATAAAGCTTAATAACTTCAAGATTTAACAACTTCAGCTATTGTGTGTATGTGTGTGTATATATATATATATATATATATATATATATACATATATATGGGATGCCGGCCGTCGGAATCCCAACGTCAGAATCCTGACCCAGGACTAAAGCTAGGCGTCGAAATCCCGATGCCTATCTTTAGCCCTACAGCAAAATCCCAACAGCCGGCATCCTGAACAAAGGTAATCGGGGCAGGGTAAGACGTTAGCTGTGGGGGGGAGATTAGGGTTAGGCTATGGGGTGGGGGGTTAGGCTTAGGCACCCCCGGGGGGGAGGTTACATTTAGAGTATTTGAAGGGGGGGTTAGGGTTAGGCACCACTAAGGGAGGGTTAGGGTACTTTCCTCCCCTGTCGACATCTTCAGCCTTTGGCACTTCCGGCATCGGGATATGAACCGGCAGCTATATTATATACTATATTATATATATATATATATATATATATACAGTATATATATACGCACACACACACTGACCCAGTTACTGCACTCACTGACCCTCCTCCTCACAGCACCACATAGTGCACCCTTCACTGCCCGTCTCTCAGCACAGCACCCTCATCCAGCACAGCACCCCTGGCCACATCCAGCACCCCTCATCCAGCACAGCACCCCTTGTCTCATCCAGACCCCTTTTCCCAGCACACTACCCCTGGCCACATCCAGTACTGCTTTCCCAGCTGACTTAAGACTCTTTCATGGCCAGGCAACAGCGGCCGCCCCTGCTTGTGTTTTCCAGCTATTTGGTGGGCAAAGGAAGACAACCGCACCAGTCAGTTACCTTCTCTCCAATGCTTCATTTGAATTTCAGTCTATTAGTTACTCACTGAAGAGGTGCTACCCACTATGAAAGGATAGTGATACGGTGCACTGGTCACACAATGCCCCTGGGCATTCCAGATGCCCCTAGCCATTTGCCTATGCCTAGGATTGGCTCTCATCTAAAGAGGAACAGATATTATTTAAAGGTGCAAATACATCTATCCAGTGCATTTCCTAGCCTAAAGTTACAGGATTTATAGTAGCTTCCAGCAGGAGTGAGTTCTGAGTCACATGCTACTGCAACAGCGTCTTTTACCATAGTAGCGTCTGCGACTATATGCTAATGCTAGTATCAGCCCTTCCCCCAGTGTACGAGCGTGCGTCTGACTGTACAAGGACTGGGACGCCCACTTTGTGCATCTTTAGACGCGACAATCCTACTTGCTGCGTTTTTAGACGCCACCATCGGATGCACCCTATTTAGGTGCAGATTCTCCATTACAGTATGGCTTCCAATGTAAGCAATTAGGCGTCTGAGTTCGCAAACCACATATGCAACAAACCCATAACACACCCATCAGACGATACATCTTGGTGCCTATGAATAGTCACCTCCCAGTCACCGCCCTGGAATTTCCATTACATATCTGAGACTGCGCATCTCAATAGCTACTGCGTCTGTGCGTACACACTGTGCGCAGTTGAAAAACATCCACCATTTGCGCGAATATCAGCATTGCCTGTGACCCAGAATCAGGCCCTCGGTGTGCAGGTGCTTATTTCATTCATTTCTGAAATAATTTCACTGATTTCTTATTTGTTCTGCAAC
Source organism: Taudactylus pleione (assembly GCA_031769625.1). Taxonomy (NCBI): domain Eukaryota; kingdom Metazoa; phylum Chordata; class Amphibia; order Anura; family Myobatrachidae; genus Taudactylus; species Taudactylus pleione. The sequence goes on along the minus strand of JAUIMM010000033.1, from coordinate 719,931 downwards.
TAGTTCTAAGAATTAAAATGTGCACCATAATAACAGGTGCTTGCACTACATACCCTTGACACCAATGCAAAAACAAAATCACTGCATATATTAGCATCACTCACTTATATTATTGTGTACATCAGTTCTAAAGTTGGGTACACACTATGCGATTCTCGGCCCAACATGGCTACATCTGTCAGATGGGGCGTGTAGTGTGTACGCAGCACCAGGGCCCGATGGTTGGTCTGGAACCCATTGAATCAGCTCCCAATATCACATTTTGTTATTGTTCAGAAAGTGCAGTGTGTACAGACCTCGGCTCAATATTAGCATTCCCCTTCTCTAAAACTAAGCACAATTATCTGACAGTGAAACGATTTGGAATTGAAAGGATCGTTTGGAACTAAACAATTATTGGGTAGTGTGTTCGACGATCTTTAGGATCGTTTTGATCAGTCTGAATCAGTCTAGTCATTAGCATTGCTGGCCAAAATCTTATCGTGTGTGACCAGTTTAATACTGTTGTTTGTTTTGTTGATGGGAGCAGTGTCCTACGGATAGACATCGTAAGCTGATAGCAACCATAGATGTCTCCAACGGATCGATGGAAGAACTTTTCCCATCGAATTGTAGGTTTCTGATGGTTGAAGCCATCAGATGCAGTCTTCCTATGCCCATCCAATGGATCCTTTTTTTTTTGCTGCGGACATCTGTAAGTGATGTCCGCAGAACAACTATTGTGAGCATGCGCAAAGCTGTGACTAGTTATACCATCAAATGGTTTCAATGCAAGGGCTAGTAGGCATCGCATTGCTTGATTTGATGTCAGAAGCCCGGCAACCATATGATTCCAGGTATCTGATGTCCATCCCTGAGGTCTCCTTGAAGGGGATCTATACACTACCCTCCTTTTAGTTTCTGCCTCAAAGCAATTATTGATGGTCTGATGCAGTGGCGTAAGTTCATCCCAGATGCCCGTAGGCAAGTTATAATTTGGTGCCCCCCCTCCCCTTTTAAAAAATATAAAATAAAAATGGTGCATATCTATCTATCTATCTATCTATCTATCTATCTATCTATCTATCTCATATCTATCTATCTATCTATCTATCTATCTATCTATCTATCTATCTATCTGTCTATCTCATATCTATCTATCTATCTATCTCATATCTATCTATCTATCTATCTATCTATCTATCTATCTATCTATCTATCTATCTATCTATCTATCTATCTATCTATCTATCTATCTATCTAATCTATCTATCTATCTATCTATCTCATATCTATCTGTCTGTCTGTCTGTCTATCTGTCTGTCTATCTATCTATCTATCCGCACAAAAACACTAATATAGAATATGTGAATTTGTTTCCATTTTTTTGCAGAATATCCCCCCCCATCTCCTTTTTTGGGTATATACAGCTATGCTAGGCTCAGAGTACTCCAGATGGAGGCAAAAGCCATCTGATGTGGGGTGGGGAGCCCTACTGATACCCCTGATGGAGGGGAAAACCAACTGATGTTGGTGCGGAGCCCTCCTGATACCCCAGATAGAGGGGGAAACCACCTGATGTGGGTGCTTTGAGGACTGAGTGGCTGATTCAGAGCTGGACGCTCTTTGAGAGCGCTGGCTCTGAATCAGGGCGTCCCTGTTTTTTTTTTAAAGACGGCCTCCCGGCCGCTCGCTAAGCTGTGGGTGACCACCCACAGCTTTAGCGAGCGGCCAGGTGATGGTCGCGATGGTCACGACCATCGCAACTGTTGGGGCTTGCGACGAGACCCTTGTGGTAGGGTCTCGTTCCCGCAAGCCCCAGTGAGCTTTCGGCTCTAATAGAGCCGGAAGGTTCACCCACTGACATTACTTCGGGAATGCCTCAGTTTGGCCAGCCACCCCCCCTGCCCGCCTCCAAAATGGGACAAGCTGTGAATCACAATCGACAGCTGTCCCGCTTTGGTGCGAGACCCGTAGCGACGTAGCACCCGTTGCTGGCTGGGTCTCGCGCATGCACATGCCGGCTCCGGCGTGCGCATGCGCAGTGGGGGACCATCGACCCGCTCGCGAGCGGGTCTGTATCACGCCCTGAGTCAAGATACTGTAAGCAGGGGTGTATCTAGGGATCCGTGCGCCCCTGGCAGTGTAATGGACTGGCGCCCCCCTCCCCTCATAATTTCAGGCAGTGCCACCAGTAGTAGTCCCCCCTATGCAGTGCCCCCAGTAGTAGTTCCTCCTATTCAGTGCCTACAGTAGCGGCCACCCCCCCCATACAGTGCCCCCAGTAGTAGTTTCCCATATGCAGTTCCCCCAGTAGTAATCCTCCCTATGCATTGCCCCAGTAGTAATCCCCCTATGCATTGCCCCCAGTAGTAGTCCCCCTATACAGTGCCCGCAGTAGTAATCTCCCCTATGCTGCAGTGCCCACAGTAGTAATCCCTCCTATACTGCATTGCCCCCAATAGTAGTCCCCCCTATACAGTGCCCCCAGTAGTAGTCCCCCCTATACAGTGCCCCCAGTAGCGGACACCCCCCAATAAAGTGGCTCCAGTAGCGTCCCCCCTATACAGTGCCCCCAGTAGTAGTCTCCCATATATAGTGCCCCCAGTAGCGGCCACCCCCCCCCATAAAGTGGCCCCAGTAGCTGCCCCCCTATACAGTGCCCCCAGTAGCGGCCACCCCCTATGAGTGAGCTCCAGCCGGCTCCCCCCGTGGATGCAGCAGCCAATGAGAGTCTGTCTGAATCTCACTGGCTGGCTGCTATAGCAAACACATAGCTGCCGCTGGCGGCTGTGTGTTACTGTGTAGGGCAGACCGCTATCACTACACTTGTGGGGCCCGGGGGACTAGCGGTGGGTGTGGTGCAAGGCACCGGCTGCACCGCCGCTAGTCCAGGCCTGATTTCACCCCTTGGCTGCTGGTGGCACTGCCAGATGGCGTCCCACCTTTGGCTTGCGCCACTGGCGCCATCCTGGCCAATGAGTAGATAAGCCCCTGACTGTAAGACTGCTACTGTGGTGGAACTACAAATCACAAAATGAAGTTGCTCCACCAAAGATCTGCCCCCAGACTCAGTCGCTGGTGCCCCAGGCTCCCGCTTCCCATGCCCTCTTACCCGCAGCTCCATCTGTGCTTATGCCCGGGCACGCCATACAGGTCTGCAGCTAGAGCTGCCACCAGGGAGGAGTGGGACGGGGAGTTGTGGGTGAGGGGGGTGCGTCAGAGTCACACTGACATGAGAAGCTGGTGAGGAGCAGCGACACCAATGAGCGGAGACAGGCTATAGATAGACGGAAGCGGCATCTGATGGTCTGACATAGGGCCCTCCACTAGTATATGGTAGTGGTAGCTTCTCAGGTACCGGGAAGAGGTGCCATGTATTGGGTGGCCGTGACGTTACACTCCGGGTACATATTTACAGCCCTAAGTGGGGTGAATATGTTGTGGGTAATGGAGAAGGTGCCCCTTCATTGCTGGCACCCGGCGGCAGGTGCCTCTATTGTCTCCCATGGTTCTGCCCTTGGACTCTGATGGCGATAGTAACCTATGATGAAGATGATGGTGGCAGAGTCCTGGTGTTTAGTTAATACAGAACAGACCTAACCCTGTGGTCTGCGCATGGGCAAAGTCAAACCATTGATAGTAGAGCTGTGGATGGACATTCCTATCAGGCAGCAGGATTACAGTATCAGGCAGCAGGATTACAGTATCAGGCACATCCTTGCTCACAGATAATTGTGTGACACCTGACCCTATACATTCTATAATAACATACATAAATTATATTACCACCTCCTGACTAGTTATTGGCAGTATGTGTAAGGCCAGGTAATTCCCCTATATAAAATAAGGTTCATTATAATTATAAATTATAACGTTACCTAGAGCTAGAGGACCAGGGGATGAATCACGGTGGAGCTCTGTGTAATCTCCGCCTGAACTCAGTGATTGACTGCTCGCTCAGCCAATAGAATGGTGAAGTGAAGGCAGCAGCAAATAGACTGTGAGAGCAGAGGGAGGACACACGGCGGATGTGGGGGAGGAGACCTGACACCTGCAGGTGATACACTGACTGTCTGTCTGTTACCCGAACGTTCTACACCGAGAATCCGTGATACATTGTATCAGTATGACGGCGCACTCCTTCACCGTGCCCATGATCATCTTCACCACCTTCTGGGGACTCATAGGCATCGCCGCTCCCTGGTTCGTCCCGAAAGGCCCCAACCGAGGGTAAGATCTGTACATATATATGACATGATATCTCCCTACATATATATGACTGGGTATGATATCCCCCTACAGATGTATTACTAGGTATCAAGAAGACTTGTTCGGCTGCAGAACCTCCTGTATGTCTGACTGTGCCTCTCCAGGTGTTATCAGTGCTAGATGGCTGACAGGGGATGCTTGCACTTGTAGTTCCACAGCAGCTCTTGAGACCCCTCCTGTCTAGGTAATAATCTAGGTGTGGGCAATAATCGCCCCCACAAATGTTGTAAAATGACACATCCCAGCATGCCCTGCCACAGTTCTGCAATGCTAAAAAATGTTACATGCATGCTGGGATTTGTAGTTCAACAACAGCTGGAGTTCCACTTATTGCCCACCCCTCTCTGCTGGAGAGCCTGCAGCTAGGGCCTGCTTGGATTACATTGATGTGCTAGGGTGGATATAAAGTCACTGATGGCACGATGTCACATGGCCTCTAGACATAACCCTGGTTTTAAATGACAGCAATTTTCATGCCTTTATTGCAGTGCTTCCTGAATTTGGGGGCACGTTTGTCAAGCCCCTCTTCATTAAATGTATTTAGAATGTGCCAAAAGTCAAATTCAGGAGATTTCACAGAAATGCCGAAGGTTAATTAGCTCTGCAGACCGCAGTCCCCATTTATTTTCAATGAGGATTGCAGTGTGACCCCTTTGTACCAAGCTCCGAAACGTGCAGCTTTTCTGAGATTTGTCCAAAAGGCTACCACTATCCTCGGATGCCTATGGAGGCATTTCCAGAGGAGAGGGATCTTGCGATCTTTATCCCACAGCCTCTGTCCTATGGTAGAAACTGACACTGGGCCTGATACAGCACGGATCGCAATTGCATTGTTGCATACTGCGCATGCGTGGTGATCACAGTTCGATTACGGACGCAGAGAGGAATCCATACCAGAGTGAGTGACAGCCCGTGAGTGGTCGGAGAAACGCAGGCGTGCCTGTCTGTTTGTATGCCATTGCATGGGCGTGCATAAATTAGCGACTGCGACGGCATACGCAGCTTGAGTACTCACTGCGTGCTGCGATGAGACTTGCAATTTCTGAGTCAGGTCAGGTTTGCTGTAATTGTGTGTGAGGGACTGATGTCACCGATGTATACGCAGGATTGTGAGGTATTACGGCTGTGAGAAAGCAGCAGTTGCTGTCTTTATGCTGGCTCAGCGGTTGCAGATATTGGCATATTTTTGCAGATTTATTGCATGCTGCGATCGCAGTTGCGATCCGTGCTGAATCAGGCTCACTGTGCGCATACGTGGTGTCAGAAACTGTGGAGTCATCTTTGGAAAACAAAAAAACCTCCTCTAATATGCGGTTAAGTAATTGACAGGGACAGCACATTATTGAAAGCGTTATTCCTGAAGAGATTGTTAGTACATAGTAGGGATAAGCATACATAAGATTATTATTCCCATTACAGTATGGACTGATAATAATCGAGGCACTGCTACAATTATTAATATATAGGGTCCTCAAGGAACCAGATTTTTAGGGATATCCATGTTTAACTACAGATGATTAAATCAAAATGACTAAGGTACTAATTAAAGCTCAAGTGTGGATATCCTGAAAACCTGGACTGTTATGGTGCCTTAATGTCCGAGTTTGGGAAACACTGCTTGATTCTGTCTCACCCCTGCTATCAACTTGCTTCATGTTACGTTTTTATAATAAAATAGACACCTATTGCAAGACCAATAATCCACTCTATTTCTCTTTTTCAGTGTTATTATAACTATGCTGGTAACTACAGCAGTATGCTGCTATTTATTGTGAGTATCTGTTATTATGTTATATTAGGGGCGCTGGTAGTTTTGTAGAATGAGGCTACCTATTGAAATGTGCTGTATATAGCACTCACTATGGGATCATATTTGAATAGCCTATATACTGGAAAGAAATCTGCATCTATAACTTGGGCATTCTGTGAACAGGACAGATTTTATGGATGAGCTCGTTTAGCAGATTTCATGTTTCTCAATCCTATCTCCACACTCCAGGATGTCTACTAGCATTGCAAAAGGTGCAAACATGCACTGAGACATAAACAACCAATTGGACAATCAGGCTGGGTACACACTATGTGATTCTCAGCCCGGCATGGCTATATCCATCAGATGGGACTGATAATTGTGTAGTGTGTACGCAGCACCAGGGCCAAACGGTCGGTTTAAAACCCATCGAAGCATTTCCAGATACAGCGTGTTTTACTTGCACTAGTCCAGGGCCGGCCTACCGGTCGATCGCGACCAACCTGCTGCAGTTCCTGGGAATGTTGGTCTCTGAAGTGATCAGAGACCAAAGAAGCCTCTGATCGCTTCACTGGCCAGCGTTCCCAGTGATGCATTGCGCGGGAGCGTGGGTGACGTAATGGGCATTGCATAATGGGCACAACTACTGGGGGCATTGCATAAAGGGCACTACTGCAGTGGGCATTGCATATGGGGCACTACTACTACAGCAGTCATTGAATAAGGGGCACTACTACGGGCATTGTGTATAAGGGGCACTACTGTGTGTCGTAACGTGAATAAGGGACACTGCTATGTGGTGTAATGTGTATAAGATTGTGTTGTTGTGTGGAGTAATTTGATTTGGGTATACTGTGTATGATTTTGTCAGGTCGGACCCCCACGTCCCTTGCTTTGAGGTCACGTCCCTTTTTTTTGCATACCACGCACCCGTTTTTAGCTCGGTAGATCACGAAAGGATTTAAGTTTTAAAAGTAGGTCACCAAGTCCAAAAGTCTGGCCACCCCTGCACTAGTCCAATACATGTTGCATGTCCATTGTTCAATAAAACTCCTCCATAACTCAATCTAGATGTTCTAATCTGGAAAAAAAAAAAAAAATCTGCACGGCTGTAGGTTATATAGAACTTTTAACACATAGATATTGATAAGGGTAGATATTGTTATTAATGACCATCTAACACATCTAAGTAATAGGGGTCTATTTACTAAGCAGTGTTTGGAGACAGAGTGATAAGGTACCAGCCAATCAGCTCCCAACTGTCTTCTCACAGGCTGTGTTTGAAAAATGACATTTGGGAGCTGATTGGCTGGCACCTTATAGCTGGACATACTCTTGCGTGACCAGCATCAGATCAGATTCACCATACGACTCCCTGGCAGTCCCGGTGGCATATTTGTTGTTTTTCTTAGCACACGATCTGTCGTACGATCGATCATGTCCCTCACACGCTCATCATGGAAAAAGTCATTGAAATGACATGACTAGACACACGATGCACTGCATGCACAAAATAAATGGTACGATCTGCACACGATAGGATGGAACATATGTGCTGCACATCTGATCATACGATCTGTTTATAGGCGCGCGCATTAGATCGTATCTTACTCCAAAAATACACGATTTTCACAGGATCCATCGTAAGACTCGTTGAAAGTCGGGCAATCGGCCCGAAATCGTGCAGGTGTACACTCTGGGCCTGATTCAGAGCCGCTCGTTCGCTCCGAGCGATGTTCGCACATCTGCGCATGCGTATGGGTCGTAATGCGCATGTGCCAACCAGTCAGTGCGGTCGGAAAACATGTGTTCGCAAAATTGCGAGTGCCTGCTAATTTGAGTGACAGAATGAGGCGTTTGTGGGTGGTAACAGGGGAAGGTGCTTGAAAACGGGGAGTGGAGATCCGAACGCAGGCGTGCCAAACGGTCAAAACGGGCGTTTTAAGGGTGTGCATAATTAACAAAGCCGCGTCATCGACCACGTCACTTGGTTGTTTCTTAGCCTGAACTGTTCGCATGATTGCGGTAGGAAAATGCTACCACAAGCACTGCGAGCAGTTCAGACGCCTTTCGATGTACTCGATTAATCTAATAAATAGCGGAGGTGACGTATGATGCGAGCGGCCAAGGGTCGTCTTTTCAAAATAGTGAGCGCATGTTTCGTTCGCTCGCTCAGACATAGAGGCGTCAACAGACCGCAAAGAGCGAGCGCTCAATTTAAATAGCCGGCCCCTTTTTCTGAACGAGCGAGCGCAAATAGCGTCCGGCTCTGAATCAGGCCCTCTGTCTCCTAACACTGCTTAGTAAATAGACCCCTTAGTGATTAACAATGAGTGGTTTCCTATGTCTAGATCTTCATTTTCTTAATATCTTTCTGGATAGAAGTGGAAACAAGGGGATGTAGTAGGGAGCTAGTACATGTCCAGACCTTTATGAGAAGGAAGAATCCTTATTTCCTGAACCTGTCCAACTGGCTACATGTGTGATAATCAGTGACTGCGTCACCTACTAACATTCTTATTGTAGGACTTCTGACCTGTTTCCCATTCACGTGACTTACAATTAAGAATTGGGGGGGGGGGGGGGTCTATGTACTAAGTCTTGGAGAGAGATAAAGTACAAACCAATCAGCTCCTGATTGTCATTTTTCAAACACAGCCTGTGAGAGTGATAATTAGGAGATGATTGGTTGGTACTTTATCTTCGTCCACTTTATATCTCTCCAAGGCATAGTACATAGACCCTTTAGTCTTTTGTTCTAGGCTGATGACATACTGTAGGTCTCGGGGGTGGACCCTCTATGGCAGGGGTGACCAACCTGGGTTTTGAGAGCCCCTAACAGTTTACATTCTCCAGACCGCCCATCTGGTGCCCAGGTGAACTCATTACCAAGTGTCACATTTTAAAATATGTGGTGCACTCACTCCTAGGGTACACACCTGGCTGTCCAAGCAAGAGATTTGGTAAGCATACCGAAGAACCGCCGACAATTACATCACAACGGGGGGGGGGGAGGCAATTAACTTTGTCCACCTAGTTGTGATGTCATTGACTGCGGTTCTTGAGACCTGCATAACGTGTCGGTCGATCGCTCGTACACACCGGCAGATGTATAAGATATATCGCATCTGCCACACTCCACAGCTGACACGATATACTGTGAACGTCTTTGTTCACAGATATATCGTGTGTACACACGAACCAATGCACTGTACGGTTTATAGTTCGATGGCTGTACAAATGATATATTGTACAGTGTAAACCCACCATACATGACACAATCTAAAGAGCCGCAGGTGGTCTGGAAAACATGAACTGCTGGGGGTCCTTGAGGATGGGTTTGGCCACCCCTGCTCTATGGTATGCTGGCCAGGACAGGTAGAGTTACTGACACGTTCTATTTGTCTTATGTGTCATTGTTCAGGATTTGCTGGATGCAGTTTGTGATAAAATCTACAAAGTATTTTCAATATTCTTATTTATCTATGGAATACTAGAGTAACAGACCTGGCATAGGCCGGGTCACCTCAGACTCTGCTGCTCCCCTCTACCCCTGGTGGCCAGTCCTCCTCTCAGCAGTCTGTTCCATCTCCCTCGCAATGGGAGCCATTAGGGCACGCACCCAGGCTTCCATGTGCACACATTGAGGAGATGGGACAAGCCACCTACAATTATTATATAGATATACAGAACAATATACCGTCTTATAAAGCATTTATTACAGGCAAATCCTGTCATATGCCTTCAGCATCGCATATTTCAAGGTTTTGTTCCGGTTTTGCCCAATAATTATTCAGTACTATTAACCCTGCTTTAATTAACATCGATTAACAAACTTCCCCAGCTGGAGAAGTAAGTGGGGTAAAACCAGAGCAGAACATGGTGGCTCTGTATGAAGTAGGTCCAGTTACTGTATAATAGAATAGATAATAGGTATACTCTCATATCCTGTATGTGCCTTTTATTTCATCATTCTTACTAGTCACATAAGTTTGTTTGCTTTGATATGCGTTTTCACCTGATCTTCCCATTACTAGCTGGCTGGTCGCTATCTTATCTCAAGTGAATCCTCTCTTTGGACCCCAGCTGAAAAATGACACCATTTGGTACGTGCGCTTCGTATGGGAATGAACAAGCTGGGACATCAATCAGTTCATTAAGGTAATGTGTTCAGGCACAGCTATTGCTATCACACCTGCCCTGTAACCAGTCATTGTGTCCTCCGCGTCTGTATCAGAACGTTAAGCTTACTAATTACCACCTGGCTCCTTCTATGGACTTGTTGCTTATGTACAGTAACAGAATATCTTGTGAAAATGTCTGTATTCATTTCTCAGGGTCCACTTTATGCTGTTTCAGGGCCGGCTCTAGGGGTGTTCGACCCGTAGAGGGCGCACCCCTCCCAGCATCCTGATTTCAGCGTACTGTCCTGCTGTTCCACCCGCGGGCCGAAGCGGCCCGCGGGTGGTCAAATCGGGCGGTTGGGGACCCCACTGCTGCGGTGGTGCCGGACCCCTGGAGTGTGAATGGATGCTGCGTGCATGCGTGTGACTTCCATTCACTGACAGGAGAGGGCTGGGGGACGCCCAGCCAGTGACTGAGTGCTGGGCTTTACCCCCAGCCTGACGTTATTTGGAGGCTGTGCCGCGCGTGATGTAAGGGCGTATTATTAAGGGCCGGCACAGGGTGCTCCAACCCATGGAGCCGGCCCTGATGCTGTGTATTTCATTTGTCCATATTGATCTATATACTGTATTATTATTATTATAATTTTTTATTTTTTTCTCTGTTCAGGTTACATTTTTGTACCAAGTCAGCATGTTAATATTGCAGCTAGTGTGCGGAGACTTGTTTGTTGGTTAGTATTCAGTTAACAAGGTTTTTTTTTTTGGTTTTTTTTTTTATTGAAGCAAAAACAACATAAATCAGCAAGGCATAAGTGTAAAATCCAGTACACAAAGGGAAAACAGTGCATATAGTGTCAAACCATACAATACACATATTCCAGTGTATGTCCATGGGCCTTTACATTATACAAGAATTAATTTAGCCCAAGGTTTATCCCAACATACTGAGATATAAATGCAAATAATAAAAAGTAAGTAAGTAAATAAATAATAACTTAAAATAAATAATAATAATATCCGACACTCACCCGCCAAGCAACGTGATAGGAGGATCACCCAAAATAATTCTAGTTTCATACCACTGGGTCAGGCGCATAATAAGATATATCTGGGGTGGGTTGAATTTGGCAGAGTCACAATAAAACTTTCCCAAGTGTCAAAGAGAAAAAGGGCGCTTTTTTTTCTTTATCAAACCTCGTGTTGACCCAGTCCATTCCAAAAATAAAGGTGCATACACGCACAACGATTTAGTTAATGAATGGTCTTCGTAAATTATTTTTTTCTCTCTTGAAAAAATGAACTAAAATCGTTTACTAAAGTTGTTCATTTAAGTTCATTTACATGTAATGAACGATTTTTTAAAACTACAAACGATTTTTGCATGTTCCCTTACTGAAAATCGTTGAGTTGACAAGTCTGACTGAACTACAAACATGAAAATCGTTCATCGTTTGACTCAGAAAGTGAACGATTTTTACAAATGATTATCGTTAATGATATCGTTTAACGATAATCGTTCAAAAAATCGTTGTGTGTGTATGCACCTAGAAAGTTAGTTTCTCCCTGTACAAGTGAAAATTAATAGGGGTTGGGTGTATCCAATCCTGTAAAATTTTCTTTTTTTTGCTGCAGCACTTATAGCGAGTAATAGTTTCCTACTACCCGAGGTAAGTCTCTGACCCCTCGCAAAGATACCCAGGATGGTCCACTCCGGAGTAAATGGCACAAAATTGACCAAGTGGTTCTCAGCCTCCCGCCGTACCTGCCTCCAGCAACCTTGGACTACTGGACACTCCCATAGACAATGATAAAGGTCAGCCTCCTCCGTGGCACATCTAGGGCATTTGTGGGAATTGGATAAACCCATTCTATATCGCCTGGGGGGGGACAAATAAGTCCTATGATATATACGTTTAAAAAAAACTTCATCATATGAACTTGCAGTCAGAAGTGTACGCGACCTCAGTAGTCTTCTTGCTAAATCATTAGTAGAAAGAGTTGGAAATTGCGTCAGCCAATGGCGCATACCCTGGCTGACCAAATCATGGTCTAAATCCTCACTTAAGATTCTATAATGGATAGCAATGGCTTTTCGTGAGGGTATTGGTCCAGAGAGCCGTTGATATAGCGGATTATGCCAATCAACAGCCGAAAATATCTGCACCACCGAAGCTATATAATGCTGTGCCTGAAAATAAGGTAGGGGATAAGCCCGTATAATCTGAAATATCGCAGTTGCCCTGCGGAATGTCAGGGGTCGTCGCATATCAAAGTCGAATAGATTACTTCTATTATGAACCCCCCCCACCCACACACACACATACACACACCAGGATAGACCACTCCTCCCCATTGAAAATCTAAATTACGCAATAATGGGAGATGAATTGATTTGTGATGCAGGATGTGCCAGAGGAGTATGGTTGTCATTAATAAAGGATTGTCGCCAACCTCCTGATCATGAAGAAAGTATTTTAGGGCCACGGTAGGTAGAAACTGCGATTCAAGGGATGGATCAGCATAAATCTCTTGATCTTGTAACCAATCGATCAAGAATCTCATCAAGGAGGCATGGTTCTAAACCAAATCATTAGGAAAGTTTATCCCTCCGTTAGATTTTGGTTGATATAGCTTTCTTTATGGTGCATACACACGTAAAGATTTTCTGTCCAACTAGTTGATTGGTTGGAATGAAAATCTGGTAACGTATGGGAGTAACTGATGATCAGCAATTTGCTCCTAAATGCCAGAAAATAGGTGAAAATGGTCATCAGACAAGTATGTTAAATGTTTGGTCTAAACAATTTGTTCAAACAACAGTTTTTGTCCATTTTCCGGCGTTTGGGAGCAAATTGCTGATTGTCATTTGCTTTCATACCTTACCAGGTTTTCATTCCAACCAGCCAACTAGTTGTGTGTATGCAGCTTAAGGCTAATACGAGCCCTGCCACTCTGCCATAAAAATGATCAAAACAACTTGTTAATTAACTGAATATCCTTTATAGTGTGGAGAATGGGTAATGCCTGTAACATATAAAGAAGACGGGGGGAAAAGTCATCATCTTATTGAGAGCGGCCCTGCCAAGGTTATGAGAGCATCTGTTTCCAACTCTAGAGTTCCTCAGTAATAAGTCGGGTCATCCAAGATACATTCAATTTATACAATTGAGAAAGATTCTTTGACAGAATAATACCCAAATATTCTAAATGTGAGGAACGCCAGGAGGGAGTGACAATGGTGGGGTGAAGGAACTTTGCCCTTGACTTGTCTGCATTAATTTTAAGACCAGCGATATCGCCAAATTGCCCAAACTTTTGCATAATCACAGGTAATGTGTGCTGGGGGTCTGCAATGTATAAACGGATGTCATTTGCGTATACCATAAGTTTAATACTACGGGTGCCCACACAAACTCCCTGAAAGCTGGACCTTTGTTGGAGGAGAGGATCAATGGGAGGATTGAAGGGGAGAGAGAGCATCCTTGCCGAGTGCCCTGTCCCAACTCCATAGGTGTGCCATACAATCCATTGATCAACAATTACGTAGAGGAATGATTTAAAAAAAATAAATAAATAAAAAGTGAAAACAGTTTAATAAAATTTGGAGCAAATTCTCTGCGACTCAAAACCGGCCAAAGAATCGTATGGAAAGCCTTGTGCGTGTCAAGGCTCAGGAGCATGTTCTGAGCATGGGGATCCTGGTTAGAGGCAATTATAGCAGCCAGTGGTGAGGATGCCTTTTATATGTATTTTTTTTTTATAAAACTTCATTAGACTAGTGCAGTGGTTCTCAAACTCAGTCTTTCAAGATGGCCTAACAGTCCAGGTTTCAAGGAGATCCATGATTGAGCACAGTTGATTAAATTAAGTTGACTGAGGCCACCTGTGCTTAAGTATGGATATCCTTAAAACCTGGACTGTTAGGGTGCCTTGAGGACTGAATTTGGAAAACTCTGGATTAGTGTATTTGGTTTTCAGAGGGTCCTTCATTAGGCTTTGCTTGTACTTGACCATATTCAATTTTATATTGGATTCAGTTTATTTGGGTTTTCAAGGTTTTTTTTTTTTTTTAAACGAAGGCTGAGAACTATTGCTTTACAGCAGGAGTAGACAAACCTATGGCACTCCCAACTGCTGTGGAACTACACAACCCAGCATGCCCTGACCCATTTTTAGCATGTACTAACAGCAAAACTGCAACAGCATATGGAGAGGTGTAGTTCTACAGCAGCTGGAATGCCACAGGTTGCCTACCACTGCTTTAGAGGACTTTCAATAAGGATATATATATTACATTTAACAACTCCAGAATTGCTAAATGGTTGGTCATAGTAAGAACTAGAAACACGAATGTTATATGCACAATAGTAGGATAGCGCTTCACGAGTACCACAAAGTATGGTCCTTTTGGCATACCTCACTATAGAGGAGATGTATCAAGCCTTGGAAAGAGATAGGGGAGAAGTTGTCCAAATCAACCATTCAGCTTCTGTCATTGCATAGACTGTGCTGCATGTATTCAGTTAGAAGCTGCACAAAACCACCACTGTGTGTGTCTCCAAAGTTTTTTTTTACAGTACATATCCCCGTATATGAGAGTATTTTGGGTGATGGGTCTGGAGATAGAATGTAAGTAGGTACCTGGACTGTCACCCTGATGTGTTGCTGTTTTGCATTATTTCAGGATTGTAACATCTGATATTGCATTAATCCATACTCACCACAGGCAGGGGGTTGTCAGGGCAGCTTAAGGGGGCATGCCGGTGTGATCGTGCCAATGTAGCCATGTCCCCACCTTAAAATGCAGATATTACAGCCATTGTAAAGCAAGCGGCAGGGCTACGGTGACTCAATTCAGCGCAAATTGCATCATCCCCCCCAGACTGCCCACTTTCGCTCGCTAAGTGGATGCAGGCACAGTGGCCATTCTGGGGAACTTGCGGGGGGCCGGGAGCAGCAGTCCCGGGAAAGTATGCATTAATCACAAAGGGTACTTTTAAAAAGAATACATTTAAAGTTTATTTATTTATTTTCATCTATCTAAAGTTTCAGGAGAAGAATAACTTAAAATGTTCAACTTAAGTACAAAGAAAAGGGAGGTAAATTGACTGAGATTTTTCTATCGCTAACAGTATGCCATTTATATTTGTAGTGTAATTATAATGTTCTGTTTAAAAATGACATATTGCAAAAGGTTATTCATTGTCCGGTTTAAAAAAAAAAAAAAAAAAAGCATTTATTCTCCCTTCCCCTAGTTGTACTATTTTGTTTTTCTTATTGTATCCTTGTTTTTATCTTCTGTATTACACACTCTAATAATGCCCAAAAATGTGGTGCGGGCGTTAGGCGCTTCCATGGAAAATGTATTGCTCTGGGAACTACAGCTTCATGTAATCCTACATCACCAATGACCGTAGGCTTCTTTTTCCTGCCCCTGTTCAGTTTGGAAAATCATTTGTTCCAAGGAGGAGAGTATCCCAGTCGAGCTGTGCGGCCTATTTGTTTCGGAACTCCAGGATCAAGTTTTTGTTTTCGAGTTCCCCGTTTTGTGTAGTTATATTGCATTTGTTATTATTCCTTTGACCTTATTATAACTTTGAAAGAGACTACGCCGACAGGTGCATTTCACCAGAATATTGTTTGTAATGTTAGAAAACTAAACTAGTTAAATGGAGAAAGCATTAATTTGAGCATGTGAATTTTATATATATTTTTCTGATTTATAGATTTTCCATAGAGCAGACGTGTCCTTGCCTCCCCTCCTGCACTACAATAGTGCTTGGAACACGAGAACACTACAACTTCCAGCACACCTTGACCAAACTGAAGTGGCAACCAGTTCCAATCTTAAATTATAGATACCTGTTAGTTATTTATTTATGTATTGTATGATCATTTAAGTTATTTACGCATGGTTCAAGAGTGACTTGTAAAGAAATGTAGATTGTGTTTTCTGAATGTACAGAAATGTATATATTGTTACATACCACTGTGAACGTTCACCCAGGATCTATGGTGCATTTGTTTTGTTTGGAACGGTTAAGTCGCCTCCCCAGACAAGTTTGTAGTGACCTGTTATAGTCCAAACCTGCTTCCCATTGTGAACACTAGAAGCTGTGTCTAATGCAAGTGGATGAGAACTACAGAAGCTCTAGCAATACGACATGGATAACGCAAGGAGAGGCGATTCATTTTGTGACTTGATCAAAACCAATACCAGTAATAACGATCCGGGATTGTTAATGTGAAATTACTGCAAACAGCGCAGGTCTCACAGGCTCTGGGAGTGTAAGTGCCGTTTTATTTAAAGTTAGTATTATGTGCAAGTTATACAGATTACTTTGGCATTGTAGGAATTCAGATTTGGAAAATTTACAGAAAACCCAAAAGTAGCGCTTTAACAGTGGTAAATAATTTGTTGCAATACCCAGAATGTAACAACCATGCAGTGTATTTATTTGTGGACTGTGCAATAAATTAGTGGATGTCTCTATTTGATCAAAACACTCGTTTTCATTTGTTAATGTTCGTGATCGGTCTACGCCCTGGTGTATAAATGGAAGAAGCACAGAAGGAGCTGAAGACTCTTCATGTTAAAATGTAAAGTTTTCCTCAATCATAGATAATGGTTCTATCTTGTAGCAGAGAAAACAGAAGCAGACAGGTCGGTAAAACAGAATGTCACTTTACTGAGAGACAAACAGTGATAGGATAACACAGGCTGACAGGTCATGTACAATGTGGAGAATAGTGGTCCCTTTCACAGCATTAATGACAGAGCTGGAATGTGAGGTGTATACAGGTATTACAGAACTGTATAAGAAACAGGTCAAGTATAGGATCCCGGTGGTCAGAATCCCAACACTATTAGGCAAGTATGCTAACCCTTACCCCAACCCTCCCAAGTGCCTGACCCTAACCTCCAACTCCCCCGCACCCTAAAACTAACGCTCCCCCTAGTGCCTACCTTCGGATGTCGGGATTCTGGAGCCGGTAGTTTGACAGTCAGCATCCCGTCTGCCGAGATGCTGACTACCACCCATAAGAAACATTGACCTGAGAAGCCGTATGCTTATTATAAGCGTGCACGACCCAGTCTAAGCATGATCAGCTGCTCCCTGGAAGAATGAATGAATCGCTGACTCCTGGTTGCACTTTCCAGCCAAAGTATAGAGGATTGTGTCAGCAGTAATGAGCTGTCATGTCTGATAAACGATTGTACACTGTAAAAGTCAATCATTTTTCTTTAAAAAGTAAAATTTTTGCTAGATTTAACAAGCAATCATGAAATGTATCATCGTAAATTAACTTATTCATGCGGAGGGTAATCCATCAGAAGTTACCAATAGCAACAAACCAGCTTCTGCCTTCATCCACTGCGCTAGATAAATAACAAACAGCTTATTGGTTGTTATGGGCAACTGCTTTATCTGTCAAAGGTTTGATCTTCTAGATCATGATGAAATTACTTTTTTTTTTGTCAGTTCTACATAAAAACAATTCTTAGACTCGCTATGGTAAAAGACTGGCGGCCATTATAGCAGCATTACAGACATTAGCAAAAAACATTTTATTTAGCATTTAGGCAAATCCCTAATTTATTTAATGCTGTCAAGGAGGAAAAAAAAACAAAAACACAGGTCCATTCGGTTAGCATTTTCCCGAGTAGCAATGCTAAAACAGGTAGAGAAAAGAACATGGAGTGAAATGTTGGTCTGTGTACAATAAACATAAAACAATGACTGACAAAGTAATAATTAGCAGCACCTCTTCTGGATGCAGAAACAGACAACGTGAGACTAAGAGCACCAACATTGAACACTGCCCCCTAGCTGGCAGTGTGGTATTACAGCAGGTCCTGACCTCCATTCTACAATTACAGTAGCCAATTGCTTGCACGCAAGAAGCAGCCATTTCATGGGCTGAAATATTCATAAGGATGAGACCCATAAATTCAATAGGAGCCATCAACAATACTGAGGGATGATACGTCACATAGTGAGCCAGTGACGGGTGAAACTATTCTCACAGTTGTTGGTTGTGTCTGTAAAAATGGCTTCCTTTCTGCTAACATATACAAGGTGTGCATTTATATAATAAAAATAGCATCTGACAACTGAAAGGACAATCACAAAACAACGCCCCATGTTGTATATTTCCAGTCAGGTAGAAAATGCTTTGCCTTGCAGAATCCCACATAGGACATGTCCCTTAAGTACAAAATCACGATCTGATTTGTGCAGTTCAGATAAATGACTGCATTAAAAAAAAAAAAGGTTTGGATATCGCATTGTACATTATAGGTCCAGTGGTCACTGTTCATTGAAGATGTCCAGCGACTAAATTTAAGCAAAACTATCGGTTCCATCATATGAAATAAACAGCTACATTCAATTCGCATTGATTTAACACTAAAAGGATCAGGTTTCAATGACTTTTCCCTAAAACAAAAAATGAAACTATGCACAAATAAAAATACTCTGAAGCGTTGGTGCATCTGCACCTGATACACATTTATTGTGACAACCTAACCTGCTATAGGGCTTCGGTACCTCACAGCTGTCCAGATTTTTGCAGGACCGTCTCGGAATGTCGACCTCGCAAGGGGCAGAGCTCATTTGCAAATTTGCGTTTTTGGGAAGATTGAGGCAGGTCTTATTTTGTCCAGATTCTGCATGTCTAAATGTTGAGAGGTACGAGGTTCTGCTATAAGTTATGTTCTTTAGCTTCTAAATACATGTGACAAAAGATTAAATGCAAAGGAACATTTTTAGCTCTAAAAATGAGCCCTATACGAGTGAATTACTGCCTCAAGTCAGAAGTGAGAAAATAAATTATATCAGAAGGCAGCCATTTTGTGGGCTGTGCCTATATTCATGGGGTGGCAGTTGTTTTGTGGGATGTACTAAAAATTTATGAGGCGGCAGCTGGCCAATCATTAATGATAACACTTAGGAGCTGCTTTGTGGTTCAAGTCAGTTCAATCGTTGTTCGCGCATTAATAGACTGACTGTAAGATAAGCTTTCAAAATGGCTTCCTCCACAGTGTGCAGGTGGCCAATACATTTTTGTGGTGAGCACATTCACATCTGTCAAGAAAAAATGTTCCCATTTCTGGATGCCAGGCATTAAATTGGGGATTTCAGCCAACTGCCTACCATCATACAGTAAACAAGACGGCCAATGTCCAAAGAGAGGATTTTGTCAAAAATAGTCAGCATTTTTTTATTTTTTTATTTTAAATTTAAGATTTTAAAAGATTATGCACCCTTTCCATATAAGCAATGGAAAAATGCTGCTATCTGGGCATCACAGGATCCGCCATCACATGCACACCCTCCTCCAGCAGTAACAGGTCCAGGGCCGAGGCGCGGGTCTGCCTCCTGTGTATCCGCCTCAGCCTGAAAATGTACAATACGATGGACAGCAGCACCACCAGGATACAGACGAAGAACAGATAGTGGTTGTAGACGAAAGAGAACCTGTACCAGCTAACGTGGGCTGGACGGGCATTCTCCTGGCGGATATCCCTGCAAAAAAAAAGAAAAAGCTGAGGAATGTAACAGGGCAAGGAATCATTAAAGCATTACAGGGGAATTGTACAGAGAGGAACCGGTTTCCAGAAAGCTTGAGTATTAAAAGGTGCCTACATACACTGCAATATCACATCCCCTATTGCAGCATGTGTGGTCTAAATAGGATACTGTGAGGAATATAGGGCCTGATTCAGAGCCGTTCGCTATTTGTGGTCGCTCGTTTAAAAACAAGGGGTGGCTATTCAAATGATCCGTACGCACATTGCAGTCTGTTCACACCTCTAAGTCTGAACGAGCGTGCAAAACATACGCTCGTTTATTTGTTAAAAACGCCCCCTGGCCGCTCGCATCCTACGTCATGTCCGCTATTTATTAGATTAATCGAGTACATCGACCAGCGTATGAACTGCTCGCTATTCTTGTGGTTGGTGTTTGCTACCACAAATTTGCGAGCAGTTCTGGCTATAAAATAACCCAGTGACGTGGTCAATGACGCTGCTGTTTTAAATATGCACACCCATAAAACGCCCGTTTTGACCTTTAAGCACGCCTGCGTTCGGATCTCCACTCCCCATTTTCAAGCACCTTCCCCTGTTACCACCCACACACGCCTCATTCTGTCACTCAAAATAGCAGGCCCTCGCTATATTGCGTACCAACGATTTTCGGCCGCACTGACTGGTTCGCGCATGCGTACTAAAAACCGTACGCATGCGCAGATGTGCAAACATCGCTCGGAACGAGCGTACTGCCGCTAACGAGCGGCTCTGAATGAGGGCCATAGTTTCATGTCATAACAAAGTGGTAATTTAAAAGCCATCGAATAACTGGTTTTCTAAATGTGAGGGCAGGAGAGCTGACTGTCTTTATTAGGTCATGTATCCTTTGAATCAGGTTAATGAAAGGCAGGAAAGATGGAACGCTAACCATGTGACATGCATATGGAACCTAGCTCTGGATGTTCCTGAAAGGGCCTAATTTCACATTTCAGGGCCACAGCCTAATTTTAAGAATTGTTAAATGTAACAGTCACATGATAATTATTCTTTGTGGTGTACAAGGCAGAGGAGCCTTTTGATTAGAGTCTTGTCCAGGTAATGAAACTAACAGATACAGGCAAAGTTCACACTAACCTGTTAATGAAATACTACAGGTTTGTCTAGCTCAGAGCCCATCTGTGTGTCCACTCAATTATGGTAACATGTGTATTGCTCAGCCTTTGGGTCTGCATCTATAGACAGGCAGCACCATAGGGGGGTAAAACAAATAGTAACCAGGCTGACATTCAGGTGTGATGAGATATAGCAGATCAAAGTCATATTTGGATGGTTTATGTGACAAAATTGATGTATCAGTGATGGCTGGAAGCTTGGAAAATTGTATACACAGAACGGGACCCCCATATCCAGTTTCGATTCTCAGATCACTGAGAAATACAGTTTTGAAGATATGAGATATCTCAAGAATGCACTATGACAACCACATCATATTTATACTTTTATAACAGATGAAATAAGGACCAGTACGATGAACACTCCATATTGTAGGTAACACCTCCACAGGGGAAGTTATTAGGCTTATTCTGTTATAAGTTTAAAGGGATTTAAACTGAGCTGGGAGGTTCCTGTCCACCAATTATCTAATCCACCAATCAGCAGACGGGTACGACATCATCCTAGGTGTGATGCTCTTCTGATAAAAGGGATTGAAGTCCTGGGTTCGGTGTTAAAACTGAGGGATCCATTTGACATGGGAGTTTAACCTGCAGTCTCTGCATTTCCTACTGTTCCCTTCCAGGCAAATTAGCTAAGTGTTCATTTGTAAGTATCCCGTTTTTATTTAATATTGCTATACATATACATGTAACTTTTTAACCATTCTTTTCTCTGTAACATTCTTTTTAAGCATTGTACTCCTTTTCCTGTAAATAAAGTATTCTTTATTAGTTTATTTCATATATGCTCCGAAACCTAGTCTTTGAAGAGATTATTAGTCCGCTAGGGCGACGCTACAGCTATTGTTAAGTACAGGACGCAGATGGTTGGTCGCAGCGAACTGTGTGGTCGTCTGGGGCGCCGAGTCTGCGCAATTGTGGAGAGGTTTTGCGATAACCGTGATAATTGCTAGAAGCAGGAGGCAACAGATTAACTGAGCGGGAATCTTGTTGCCTAGCCTGCGCAATTATTGGGGTAAGAGAGGACCGGTGGTCTCTTTAAATCGTGTCCATCGGTGGTGGCAGTTTGGCAAGTAAGGTATTTGTATTACGGCGCTCTGTCTATATCAGAGGTGCACCCCTCCCCCCCACGTCAAGGATACTTGGTACGGGTTCCGGACTTATACCAATACCCAATAATAATCCTATACGAAGTGATAGGATCATTATCAGGCATAGCAGAAAGTGACTGTCATGGGCCTCTATGTGGTCATCTTCTGACATAACTAACAGACGGAAATGGAGACAGAAGCTTGGCCTAAGGCAGTGTTGGCTAACCTTGATACTCCAGCTGTTGTGGAACTATATATCCCCAGCATGCCCTGCCACAGTTTTAGCAGGCCCTAATAGCAAAACTGTAGCAGTGCATGCTGGGTTATGTAGTTCCATAACAGCTGGAGTGTCAAGGTTAGCCAACACTGGCCTAAGGTGCCAAAAAACTGGATGTCACTCAATATAGCCAACACCTCATGTAGACAGACAAACGGCCCATGTGTGGACTTCGTATTTTCTATCCTTTTTCTCAATGTCTGGTATACGCAATATTAGCCATTTTCTCCACATTGCTTCTGTGGTAGCAGTTTAATTTGTACTAATTCATAGCATACACTCCTAGGTACTTTAGATATAATCTGGCCACTGGGACAGGTGTTAAACTGGGATCACTAAGTAATAAAAATACATGTAAAATTGATTTAGATACTTCCCATTAACTACTGTATGTCTTCTTAGCCATGTACACTAACAAGTGCTGTAGTACAAGCCATACTTATTAGACATACTTGAGGAAATGCACTCAATGTTCCCAGAAGTGTCCCTTGTGCTAGGGATATGCTGGCACTTCTGTTATCTGAGGTAGTATGAGACCTATACTCTTACCCAGGACAATGTATAAGCAATGTACATGTTCAAATCATGCAGCTGGTCTCCAAGTGATGAATTGTACAGTAGAAGACAGTCATTGGGGAACCCTAATGCTGGGCGTACACTGCCAGATAAAATGTCTGTCGGTCTGTCTGGCATTTTATCTGGCAGCCTGCCAGCCGCAAATGTCGGCGGCATACACTGAGATTTCTCACAGTGTATTAGCCCCGACACCTGCGCTCCGCCCCCGGGGGAGTAGACATTTCCCTGTTCCTTCCATGGGAAGGAACACAGGAAATATCTGTCTGTCGGCCGTGGCTGGGCATGCACCGCCCGATGCGGCCGACATTTTTACTCACAAATATCGCATGAGACGGGCATGGTGGTCGATCCAGCAACCCCGAGCGATATTTAACCCTCAGACGCCCGCACACACGCTACAATTATTGAGGCAATCTGCGGATATCGGGCGGAACGCCCCGATAATTGTAGCATGTATACCCAGCTTTACAGTGCATGTTTGAGTATCTCCTTGCTGGTGCACAGGTGTATTCATTACAGACTGACACATTTTAAAAGAGATTCACAAGTGGAGCTAATTATTTCACCTGTGATTCCATGAGGAGACCTGGAACACATGCACTGTTAGGATGCCCTCAGGACTGGATTTGGGAAACATTTGTATAAGAGATGACATCATGTAATGTGGGGTTAGGCAGCCTGTGTTGCGGTAAGACCTGTCACATCATGCAGTGCTGACATCTGGCACACTATATCCTAGGCTCCAGCATGGAACTGGGAAACTACACTGTGCACCACCCTCAGCCTGATCCATGTTCTGTCTTTCCCAAGTTATCACGAAGTGTTTTGCCAAAAGCTGCTATAGGCAATTACATTAGTCTGATCTGTCTGTGCACCTTCTCCTGATCAATGGAGTTACACATCTAAAGATTATCTGTTCAACTAGCTGATTGGTTGGAATGAAAATCTGGTAAGGTATGAAAGCAAATGACAATCAGCAATTTGCTCCCAAACACTGGAAAATGGACAAAAACTGCTGTTTGAACAAATTCTTTAGATCAAACATTTAACAAACTTGTCTGACGTCATTTTCATCTGTTTTCTGGAATTTAGGAGCAAATTGCTGATCATCAGTTACTCCCATTACGTTACCAGATCAACTAGTCGGCTGGTTGGACAGATAATCTTTAGATGTGTGGCCAGCTTTAGACATGAGGGTTATGTCCCACACATAAGGTCAGCAGATACCTGAGAGGCAGAAAGCGGGTTTTGTAGAGCATTGCGCCCAGTGTCCATTGCACCTCCTTGTCATATACCAGCTGGGCAGTCTTGAGATTTGGGTAGTTGTGCGGAAAGTGGAAGCCATCATGGAGAACTTTATGCATCCACGCCGACTTAAAACACTGATACCTGGAAAACAGATATATCAGATGGCATAAATGTACATACAGCGCAACATAGACGCATACAGAAATGTGTGCTACAACTAAAATATGACAATGATTGTTCCCTTACCTTACAGCCTCAATGAACCTCCACAGACTTGGCTTGCTAGTATTACTTTGCATGACTTTATGTTTATTGCTTTGCCTATGTATTGTTGTGTACTGATCCGTGTCAAAGACTCATTGGGCGGTATTCAATTGTTATAGCGCGCACGATCTACCGTCTAAAGTGACGGGAGATCGCGAGGCGCTATTCAATTGTTGCAGTATTTCGCGCTGATCGCTGCTTTACGCGGCTAAACCCGACCAAAGTGCTGGGCGCGACCGCGAGAAGTGATGTTTGGGCCCCCAAACATGTCACTTTGCGCCCATTTCAGCTCGCACCCCGCTGGGGCTGCGAGCTGAAATGGTGCGACGGCAGCTGATTGCGCCCGACAGGAGAAACAATTGAATAGCTCTTGTTGGGCGCAACAATTGAAAACCGCCCATTGATTTATTTCTTGTATTCCCGTCCCCATTTTATATTCTGTACACCCCTTGGAAAAATGTTTATTGAAGTAAAAAACAAACAAACAAAAAACTAAAACATGGGCACAGTACTTCTGTGCATGGATGGGACGGAGGCTCCTTAGGTATGTACTGTACATAAACCACATTACTGTTTATCACAGTGCTCAGAATTATTTCTTGAACTAGAATTGTATTTTAAAACATTTTTCACAGGTGCTCGTTTTGGCTCCTTGTAGCCCAGCTAACTGTAACCGTACTGGCAGCATTATATGGCTACTCTGTGCAAGCTCTACACTTCAGAACCGATTGACTTATAGACTGTACTGATGAGATCTAATACTATAGGGTATAGCCCTTCATACATTTGTGATCCACGTTCCAAGTGATTAGCTTACAAAGTGATGGGAATTCTGTTATAGAAGACTGCTGTTATCTCCTGACATCCAAGATCATAAGACTGCATTATCAGTTTGTTTTATAGGCTTAGCTCTGCCATGATTCCCTTTATGCAGGGATACAGCATGGTTGGTGTAATGGTTAGCATTATTGCCTCACAACACTGAGGTCCTGGACTCCATTCCCACCAAGGTCCAGTCCGTATGTTCTCCCAGTGTTTACGTATGGGTTTACTCCAGGTGCTCATGTTTCCTCCCACTATCCAAAATATATATTGGTAGGTTAACTGGCTTTTGACCAAATATATATGTATATAATTTTTTTTTCAGTAAATTAAATTGCTATAGAGCACCTAAAAGTGCTAAGTGTCGTGTGATAATTCATATATAGTATCAGAAAAAAAAAAATTATTCACTCTTTAGATAAAGTGCAG
Source organism: Taudactylus pleione (assembly GCA_031769625.1). Taxonomy (NCBI): domain Eukaryota; kingdom Metazoa; phylum Chordata; class Amphibia; order Anura; family Myobatrachidae; genus Taudactylus; species Taudactylus pleione. The sequence continues at coordinate 694,386 of JAUIMM010000033.1, read as the reverse complement.
GCTGTGCAGAAATGGTAGAAATTTCCATATAAAACAAATGTAATTAAATGTACCAATAATTTCTAGAAAAAGTGTTTCTAGTGCAAGTACGGTGTTTTCCGTGCAAGTAGGCAAAATAAGTGAGTACAAATAAAAACCACAGATATTCACAATATATACAAAAAAAGCGTTCTGGGAAAACTCACCTCTTTACACTAGCTGAACACATACCCAGACCCCCTTCTAAACCCCCCCCCCCCCCCCCAAGCTAGTCCACCAGATTACCACCACCCCAAATAATTAATTAATGCAACATTTATATTTATTCCCTCTCACAAAGCCTAGTGACCTCCAAACCAACATTACTGTGTGGCTGGATCACATGGCTTCAACTAAGAACCTGTGGCTTGTAAGCAGGGACTTCCAACCTCTCTCTCTGTAATACCCAGTCTCTTTATTACAGCTTTTGTTCCCATTGGTAAAGGACTGATGAGTGCACTGGGACTATTATAAATAAATGTTTACAAGAATAATAATAATGCTGGTAAAAAGCTGCAGACCTGGTTTGACAGTCACCCTTGAAGACATACACAGAGTGATGAGCATGTCTTCAGTGACGATTCAAATCATTTTATTGTTGCCCCCTACATACTTTTCAGTAACTATGTGAATACCTCTTGTTTAACCTACTTTAGCCGATGCTGATCAGCGTGTGCGGAATAGAGACCGTTCTTGAAGCGCTCGGTTAAGGAGGTCCAAGGCATGCTACAGTAATCCTGGTGGGGAGAGGAGAAGAACATGTAAAGATTGATCACAGAGAGCAATGGCTCGGGAAGAGGTGGTGTCTGAGTTTTGTACCTTGGCGGCTTTGGAAAACTGGGGACCGTCGTATATGCCGCCCATACGAAGCACATCTTCTGTGCAGTAATAAAACTCAGAAAAGCCGTAAAACTCGCTGTTAGAAAAATCGATCATTGGCTGGTACACCCCGTTCAGATAGGCCTGAGTGTCATTCGATTTGGACAATAGCGGTTCCAGCAGCTGCCGGCAGCTGTCCCAGTTCCCTTTTCCCAGGATGTGGAAGTCCTGGACTAGCCGCTGAATCTGGTCTTTGTGGCCAACCGGCAGGCAAGGGTCCAAGTATGGAGTGCTGGGGCTTACTCCTGTCTTTTCTCCCAACGCTCTACGAGTAATGAGAGAGTATTATAATTGACATATATTAACCAATCACAATTCCTTCCCGTATACATAATCCCAGGGACTCCCAAGACACCGCACAACGTACCTGTTTTTGGCGATCGTCGCATTGAACACCATGTCTTCGTAGCGTTGCCGTGCAAAGTTTCCTCCGAAACCCATGAATGTTGTGACGTAAACCCTGTACACGTGCTCCGTGTGCTGGAGGTCACATCCCAAATTGAACTCGGCCAGCAAGGTTTTTGCCACTTCCTCCTGAAATGCATAAGAAGTTCACGTGGTTAGAATCTTCACTTGACACTCAAGAGGACCGGCTTCCTCCATCCTCTGCATGGTGCGATCACGCAGCCGGTGCTGCTGGGTAAGATCACGGACTGCATGGTGCCGCCGCCTCCCACCCAGTGCCCAAAATCAGCTACCAAGCACGGATAAAGAGGCACGGTCACCTGTGGGACATTTATTTCGGATGGTGAGAGGCAGCAGTAGCATTGCTGGTAGGTGACAAGTTCACTAATGAGCCCCATGGCAATAGCATTAGAGTCCCATTGCAAGTGCATTATTCATAAAGAAAACATTCATATTATTCAAAGAAATTTATTTTGCTTTCAACCAAAATAGACTTCCCCTTTATACAGCCTGTAGTTGATTCACAGCTACGGCATTAGAAGTGAAAGACAGACTTACATGCTCCGCAGAGGGGAATGTCATCGTTTTCGGAACCTCGTAAGCGATCTGGAGGGAGCCGCCACCCATATCTATAATACCCACTGTCCGCTTGCGGATAATGGCCTCCTCCTGAGAAGATAGCGTCACTGCAACCAAAGCGTCTTCCTCTATAAAAGCACAGAAGGTCACTACGATGGTTGCACAAAGCAGCACGAGGACATCATCATAATTACTATTGCTCTGTTTCCATAGCATTACTATATAACCAAGTTTTGAACTGCTATAACAGTTATGTTGTAGCACAGTGTCAATGCAATTGCCAATACAGTGCAGTTTTTATGGTTGCTGAAACCATCCTTTTAAATCATGGTAGTTTACTAATGCAAAAAAAAGTTTTTTCACAGTTAAAAATAAAAAAATTAAAAATCCTTTATTCATAAACACTTACCATCCACGACATGGTCGAATCGTCCAAGGACAGAATTAATACTGATCCAAGCATAAACACCTGTAGATAAAACAAAACACAATATATTGTTTTTTAGCTGCAGAAGATATATCATGTTCATGTTTCCTATAGCTCGGTGCATTAGGATTATGTGGCCGATAAACAACTTAATGACCAGATTTATGTCATGTTGAATGGTCCTTCTGTATAAAGAGCTTCAAAGTCTAGAAAGTATTTTGGCAGACGCATATCAGACATGTCTATGATTAGAGTCATTTTAATACCTTCTTGTTTTCCTGAGATGACTTCAGCATGAGCCTCGGAGAACAGGAAGTCAAATTCCTGGGGAATGTCTTTGACAAGGTCCTGGAGGATGGCTGCCTGCTGGCTGTGAGGTACAAATTATTCATATCGATTTATCAGCTATACGAGGATCTATCTATCTATACATTTTTTTTTTTTTTTATATTAACAGTTTATTTATACAGTGCGCACAAATTCCACAGCACTTACTGAAAAAAAAAGTGATGGTTAATACCAAGATAACTTTTGACCCCCAAATTTTAACACTGCCACAATTTAAAATTCAACACGACTATAGGAGCAACCTCGCTCACCTTTCGGGCAGGACCCTCATGCCGGCTGTGCACAGGATGTATAAAGGGGTCTCCTTGTGCTTGCTTTTTGGAATGTACGATGCTGCAAAACTTAAAAGGGGGTTCATGTAATCATTTGCCTTTTCTGGTGTCAGCGCCAACGTAGAGATACCTGCGGATTCAGATGCAAAAGTGAGTAATATTTGTACAAATGGTACGTTCAGATTTATACACCAAATCACCCAGAGGACTATGGGAAATCTAAAAAGAACATGGTTATACAATTACCTTTAGTTGCTAGTATACAACTCTTCCAAAACAAAAAACAAAAAAACAGAATACAATTTCCTGGGACATTGCAGAATGGGCAATATGGAGTGTAAGGGGTGACATATAGGCGTATTTATGATACTGGTGCACAGGTAAATGTAGACATGAGGTGCTGTAACCCATAGCAACCAAGGGTTCATTCTTAATATTCTAAGAGGGGTATTCAATATGAAACGTTAACTTCACTGTCGAAGTTAACGTTTCATATATCAGACTTTTTTTCTGCGTTAAGGTATGGTGCGCGCTCCTGCTTATCCCCGTATTCAATATAAAATTAACGAAAACGGGAAACTCCGAAGTTGGATTTGCGTAAAGTTACGAATTTTTCCTTAAAATAATTGTAAGACCCCCCCTAAAGTTGTAAAAACATGGGGGAACACTATGGATACCCCCGTTTTAGCCTTTAATTGAAAGTCGGGGATTTAAATAGCCGCAGCAGGTGCTTTTTTCCCGTCATTGAAGAAGTGATGCAGAAGAGCACTTAGGTTATTTTTTTCGTTTTTTTTAAGTGGTCCCATCAAATTTGGGGTACATGAAAATGGGTACTAGCATATTTTTATGTCCCTAAAGTAAGTTTTAAAAAATTCTGCATTTGTGCACCTGCCGTTATAATTCTATTCTAGAAAACATCTGCCGCATACATGCAGAATAGCCCTGAAGCTATTTCCCTATTGTTATACAATTTTTTCCCATTTTTTTTTTTTCACCCCAATTTTTAAATTAATTTTTTGGGGTGTCCCTATTTTTTTTTTAAACTTTTTTTTGACACAGTTCTTTTTTAAATGTCATTCCAAGGGGTGCAGGCTATTTTTTTTAAGCCTGCACCCCTAAACCCCAATTCTGCACTTTTTTTCGACACCTATTCAATGGTGAAAACTTATCCCCGTTTTTTATCAAAGACTGTCAAAACTGCGATAAGTCTTTGAAATTGAATAGGGTGTAAAAATAAAACCTGCGATAATGACGTCATAAATGCGATATTAACGCAAAAACGATGTTATCGCTCCCATATTGAATACCCCTGTAAATATACTAGAAAACAAATTGTATTTTAAAGAATATCCCTCACAGGACACCTCCATCCCTCCTCTCTCACCAATCAACGTATCCAGATACTGGAACATGATCATGAAACCCTAATTCACCTTCATTTAGGGAACAGCGCTACTAACAACAGATTTTAACTAGCAAGAAAACAGAAATGGGCATTTGCTCAGTTTGAAATGATAACATCCAGATTTGTAACAGACCCATTTGTAATATCTACCCATTGCCAACACTTCTAGGAATGCTTTCAGTTTGTAAAGCTCTCACTTACTAACGGGGGCCCCCCCCAACCCTTTTTCTCCTCAATTTTCCTTCTTCCTTTTGCTACACAAAGATTCGCTCTACCCTTCCCCCACTTCTGACATTCTCTGCACCCTGGGTTTGGTTCCATTATTTTGTTAGCTATCCGATGTACAGATGTATATTTTTAATCCCTGCACGGCGCTGTGAATACCTTGTAGAAGTAAAATATTGATGCAAAAGTTTTTTTTATTTTCCTTATCCAGCAAACTACGAATAAGCCATGAAGTGCCACAGTAGCATTGCGCGTTATGTGCACAAACCGTCAATTGTGGTAAAGAAAACATAACTCATTTTTGCTCGCAATTTATGCAACTCACTCGCCCCATATATCCGCTATATTGCAAAAACAGGATTATTTTGCGCCAGGTAAATAGTGGGTTATTTCCCGTTGTTGAACAAATACTGGTGCCATCAGACAATTAAAGCCACAACAACTAAGTTTTATATGGTTTAGCCATTTCTTTCTTTATTACAGAAAATACTAAGCATGCCAAATTCAAATACTACCACCCGGATCCCTCTCATGCCGGTAGGCCCATTTTGCTTGGCATACTCTAGTTCCCAAGCATGCTCATAGTTTTGCTGCAATCACACGCCAAGGAAACCAGAAAACGATTTGCCCTTTTTGCGGAAGGACTACTTTTTGCAGCAGGAATATTGTCAAACTGGTATTTCTTGTACTTCACATTTTTGCAGTAACACAAACTCATCACTAGGAGGCAGCACATCCCCGTGCAGTGATAAAGAAGATTATGGTAATGAGAATTCATCTTTTTTACTCAACAGGAAAGGAAAATATTCAACATTTGTTTTCTTGTGTGAAAATCACACATTCATTTTAGGGTAAATTATGAATATATGGAGGGCAATTAAAACCGCCTGATATATGCATTTGTATTATATAGGTATTTGTATTGGATGCCTATCAGTTTAATGCTGTTGCGCATTCTGCAGAATGCTATAAACGCAGGCCAATGCATGGCGATCGGTGAATGGGTTGATTCGGTACCATTCTTGGCTGGTGTACATTTTCAATACATGATCATTATTTGTATACACATTTACACACCCTATGGTGGAACGCCAACCTACACAGCCATGTGTTATAGCGTCTCGGCATTAGGCCAGATCATGCTCGGAAAACCCTGGTGAGCATTGACTTGACGGGGTGACATGAAGTAGCGGCTCCTGCAAGGAGATGGTCGTTTGTATAAAGTCAAGAGGAATGGGGTTAAAACGCTTTGTAATGTTGTTCATATTAATCACGTAGACCGTCAATATAGCCCACACTGATGAGTGCCGGATAGGACTAAAGAGTGTTCTGTAGGTGGAAGTCTGTGTCATGCCCAGAGCACCTAGGAGGTCAGACCCTAAAAAGGAGATGCCAGGGAGACGTATGGTACATACTGAACCCGGGATGTAGTCGGCATCCCGGTGTGAGGGATTCCAATGGTCTAAATACCGGCGCTGAAATACCAACAGCGTCGGGATCCCGGCACCAGTATCCCGTCTGCCGGCATACCAAAGGTTAGTATCGGCAGTTAGGGGAGGGTTAGGGTGCGGGTTAGGGTTAGTCCTAGCATACTTATCTATGGATGTTGGGATTCTGACTGTCGGGGTGCCGCGGTCGGTATTCTGACCAGCGGTATCCTGACCGCCGGCAATCCATACCCAACCCACTGAACCCTGCCAATCTCTCTTTGTACATAGATACCCAAATGCACTCGCTCCCCTTTTATAGGCTTCTCTATCCGGTGGTTATAAATCGTAACAAAACCAAAATAGCGTCATTTGGTTTTGTTACGATTGTTGTACACGCATTATGTCTATATACATTTTATGTATTCACTCAGAGCACATACCTGGCTTAATCTTCTTTACCACGGGTTTGCTAGCCCGATCCCTCATTTGCTTAATGTCGAGGAGGTCATGCGGATTCCCGTTGTGCGGAGGCCAGAAGTACACGAAGACTCGGGAGCCGCTGCTGCCGCAATCGATGACGATTCCATAGTTTAACTTCAGGTCCTTGGTATCTGTCGCTTCCAAGTCTTCTATCTGATCCAAATACCTGTGAGACGGAATCAAATCATAGGCATTCGGATGAAGAGAAGAATGGAATACATGGCAAAATAGAAACAATTGCTTCATCAAAACACAATGCTTCTCAACCGCAGCCCTGATGTTTTCCCAACAGGTCATGTTTTCAGGATTTCTGTCTGTGGAAGCAGGTGGAATAATTACTGAGCCGGCAAAATAGATGAACTCACATTTGCATAATTAAAGAAATCCACAAAAGATGACTTGCTGGTGGTACCAGAGGACTGGAGTTGAGAACCACTGATGTAATGCATACAAACGTCTACTTACTGTAACTCTAAGTGCAGTGACAGCATTGTGTTTATATAAAAGAAAGTTTTGGTGCATGGTTTTAGTGCAATAGCTAATAGTAAAGCTGCATACACATACAACGATTTTTTGAACGATTATAGATAACGATATCGTTCAATCGTTGAAAAAATCGTTCACTTCCTGAGTTAAAACAATGAACGATTATCGTTCATGCGGGTTCACATTTGTAGTTCAGTCAGACTGACCAACTGAACGATTTTCATTAAGGGAACATGCAAAAATCGTTTGTAGTTAAAAAAAAAATTGTTCATTACACTTTAAAAAAAAACTGACAGAAAATCGTTCATAAAATCATTGGTAACAAAAATCGTTGTGTATGTATGCAGCTTTACTTTGCCACTGATGAACGCACCTATATTAGGGTTGGCAATCGAAGGTATGACGACGACGGTTTTCGTCACTGATGCTCTGGTAAGAGATTGAGGGTTGTGTCCGATGGTGAATCACAGCTGCAGTTTGTGTATGTGTGGGTGGCGATAGATGTTCCTACCCAATGGTCAAAAACCAATGGTAACCCCTAACTTAGATCATCATAACGTGACACATAAGGCTATATATTTAAAAAAAACAAAAAAAACACCACTGCTGCATTTCCAGAATGAGACGGGTATTACTATCACATAAAATTGTTGTTTTAACAGATAATAAACAAGTACAGATGAACGTTAGACTATACCACCTGGGTCATGTGAATAGATCATGTATAGGGAGGCTCTGATGTATAGCATACATCAACATAAAAGCCCAGTAAATGTTTTTTTTAGCACTAGACCAGGCATTCCCAAACTCGGTCCTCAAGGCACCCTAACGATCCAGGTTTTAAGGATAACCATACTTGGGCACAGGTGACTTAATTAGTACCTCAGTCAATCTGATTTAACCATCTGTGCTCAACAATGGATATCCTTAGTCTGGTATACAATTAGGAAGCCGGCTGCCGGAATCCCGGCAGCCGGCTTCCCGACTACTTTATCCCGGCGTGGGATAAATGACCGGCGTCTATATCTAGACGCCTATCACTCCCCCGACGCCGCGCGCCGCGAGGGACAGCCGCGCGCGGGGGGGGGGTGGGGTGTGTTAGGGTCAGGCACCCCCCCCGGGATGGTTAGGCTAGGGGGAGGGAGGGTCAGGGTTTGGCACCCCCGTGGGACTTAGGGTTAGGCACCCCCCCCGGGGTACTTAGGGTTAGGCAGCGGGAAAGGGGGGGGTGTTAGGCACTTAGAGGTGGGATTAGGGTTAGGCACTTGGGGGGGAGGTTAGAGTTAGGCACCCCTAAGGAGGGTTAGGGTTAGGGGGGTTAGGTTAGATTAGCTGATACTTACCTTACCACTATCGGGATTTCCAGCGCAGTCGTGCTTCCGCTGCCGGGCTCTGCTGTTTTGTCGGGCTGCCGCTGCCGAGATTCGAGCTCCTGGCCATGCGGCAGCCGTGATATCATACCGATTCCCTTAGTCTAGACTTATCGTTGACCTCTCTGAAGGAGTCCCTTCAGAGACTGGGATTGGTTCTTTTAAATTACAGGTGAGCCAGGCGGAGGTGGCTAGGCAATTTGGCAGCTAAAGCCCAAGAAAGCATCTGGTCCGGATGGCATATCCCTCTCTGTCCTGAAAGTTTGTGCTGAGCAGTTGTGTGGTCCCTTCTTCTTTTAAATGTTCCACAATTGTCCCTGTCCCGAAGAAATCTGCTATCTTGAGTTTGAATGACTACAAACCAATCGCTTTGACGTCTGTGGCCATGAAAATTTTCGAGCACTTAGTGTTGAACTATCTGAAGGAGACGGCAGACCCTCGCTTGGACTCTTTGCAGTTTGCCTATCGGGCAAATAGGTCTGTGGAGGATGCGGTCAACATGGGGATGCATCACGTTTTGCAACATCTAGACCTACCTGGGACCTACGCGAGGGTTCTGTTCATAGACTTTAGTTCAGCTTTCAATACGAGTGTTCCAGGAATATTGCACTCCAAATTGTTGCACTTATGGGTACCTGTTTCTATTTGTACATGGATAGTAGATTTCTTGACAGACAGAAAGCATTATGTGAAAGCAGGGGAGGTCACTTCGTGTGCATGTAGGATCAGCACAGGGGCCCCCCAAGGGTGTGTCCTTTCCCCTATGCTTTTATCATTGTATACCAATGACTGTTGTGCAGTGGACCAAACTGTTAAAGTTTTGAAATTTGCAGATTGACACCACAGTTATTGGTTTGATTAAGGATGGGGACAAGTCCTCATACTGGAAAGAGGTGGCACAGTTGGCCTTCTGGTGTTGTAGGAATAACTTAGAGTTGAATCCGTGTAAAATGGTTGAAATGATTGTGGACTTTAGGAAGAGTCCTGTCCCTGTGTCCCCACTAGTAATAGATGGGAACGCTGTGGCTACTGTTGACTTAAGTGCTTGGGGTCTACAATATCACGAGACCTTAAGTGGGGGCCTAATATTGATATTGTGAAGAAATCACAGCAAAGACTATTTTTTAAGACTGCTTAAAATGTTTAAACTTCCCCGGTAGCCATTGAGTCTTTTCTATACCGCTATAATTGAGTCAGTGCTATGTTCCTCAATTATGGTTTGGTTTGGCGACCAGAAAGGATAAGCGTAGGCCCCAAAGGGTTGTGAAAATAGCGGAAAGGATTGTTGGGGTAGGTCTCCCCTCAGTTGAGGGGCTGTTCCTTTCTAGGGTAAAGAAGCGGGCCTCCACTATTGTAAGGGATCAGTCGCATCCTGGCTGTCCTTTGTTTAAATGACTCCCATCAGGCAGGCGTTATAGAACCCTGCCTGCGAAAACTTCAAGCCGTTTTAATAGTTTTTACCTGCAGGCTATTCGTTTGTTGAACAACTAATTGAGAAGATTTGCTTGTTCTGTGAGTATAACTTAGGTACTGTGTTTTATGATTGGCTGTGATTTTTTTTTCTGTATGTCCGTTTATCTGATGTGCAGTAACCGGAGCTAAATTCCGGGTATGCGTTTTTGTATACTTGGCCAATAGAATACAATTCAATTAAAACCTGGACCGTTAGGGTGCCTTGAGGACCGAATTTGGGAACCTCTGCACTAGACTACGACAACTCACAACATACTCAGCTCCTAATGATACATGGTATAGTTACTAAAGTTACTTTTAGAAGTGGAGATGTTGCCCATAGCAGCCAATCAGATTCTAGCTATTATCTTCTAGAAGGTCCTAGATAAAAAAAAAAAAAAAAAAAGTAGAATCTGATTGGTTGCTATGGGCAACAACTCCACTTCTAAAAACCTGCACTGTAGTAAATACACCCCATGGACTTCTGATTGTAATGCGGGAGTTTTTAACTTGTGGGTATCATCTCGAAAAACTCTCATTCAATTTAGGATAGGGTCCTTGTCCATTTTTTTTTTTTAAATAAATATGCTATGCTACCTACTCAAACTTTATTATTATTTGATATTTGCACACTACCTATTGCATAGAATAATGACTTAACTTGCAGTAAGCAATAACTTTACACAACAGCAATAAAATGTATAAATGAAAAAAAAAAAATATCTGAACAATGGCAATCTGTATCATACAAGGTACCCTCACTGTGAGGAGCACTGCTAAACCAGTTGAGGAGGGGGAACATCAGGGCAGTGTGGAAAAGATGAGGGGGGGAGGGGTGGTCATATTTTTAGATGTGAAGCTCCAAATAACATGACTCTTGGAATAAGGACAAAAAGAGACAGAACTACATTGGTTTTCGAATATAAGCTTTCATTCTTAAAGTTAAGTTTTAAATCAGATTTAACACACAGAATATTTATGGTAGATGAATGGATTAACTGGATTCTATTTTTCGCAGTGATTCATAGAGAGGCGGCTGTATAGATGAGATAATGGGTCTAATGCATAGAAGAATCATTAACGTGAAAGTCAAACAGCCCGCCGAGGTTACTAATAGGAGAGGTGATATCCTGCTTACTTCTACACTATGTCTGTCTGCTGCTAGAAACCCATCTATTATCTGTAATCATCTTCCTGCAAACAACGTCAGCCGTTGGGTTTTGCTTAGTGCACAGAAATTAAACTGGAGCCACCGGGCAACCAAGTTAACAGAGAGATAACAGACTGCATTCATGATTAGGATAAACATAACATCGTTAGGAATGCCGCAGTGCAATGTGATTATCCCATCTCGGGCATCATGTTCCCTACCGATGGCCGTGCCAACCCCCAGGGGCAGTGTGCTAGCAGCAATAACCAGCATTTAAGCCAATTGTCCGGCCATTCTGCGGTGACCAAACTGGGATTGACTTAGGCGAATCCTAACCGGTAAGTAAAACCTCAAATCGGGTTATGTAGCTGGGACTTGTTTCTGCGAGCAGAAGTCAGACCGCAGAGCTGGGAAGTGGCGTTGGCTACATGGCTGAACGGTCTTTTTCTAACCTAATTATACAAGTAACCCATCTGGTGTTTGAAGATGCTGTCACTTCTCGGTTTGATGTTACTAAATCTGCGGTCTTGCCGTTACATCATAGCATCGCTCCCTCCCAGTGTCTTAAACTCTAGTTCAGTTTTCATACCCAGCCTAAATCCCTTTGTCAATGAGCTTATTAACCCTTTGAAATGTGACCGATCCTACTCTTATCTTTTTTTTTTCAAACTAGAGGTATTTGGGGCAAACTGTGCAGCCTGGGTTAAAGTATTATCTAATATTTCAGCCCTTAATCTGTTTTCCATAATTACCAGGGAGTGTTTGCTTTTTCATCTCTTGGCAGCTGACACTTGTTCTTGGAAAAAAATAAAACAGACACGCAACTCTGATTGCACCCAGGGAGATTTTGTCCATTTTAAAATACTATTTAAAAACGCAGAGTTGCACGTGGACGCTTACTAAGATTTTCATCGCATGTTCCGTAGCCAACGCGGCTAGAGGCTAATTCAGATCCTATGTGAAATCAGTTGCGTCTTGCAGCTAAATGGGCAGAACTGTGTAGCAATGGGGCGTTCATGTGTGGTCGGAAGTGCGGGTTTTGCAGAGTTGTGCGCACGCAGAGGTCAGTCACATATCAGGGGCATCTCTTACGCCAAGTACTGGGCTGGTGCAAGTGCAGCCATGCATATGGGCAAAGATCTGTATTTTGTTCTGGCTTTCTTTTCTGGTGCATTATAGGTGTCAGCTGGCTTTGTCTGCCATGGCAGGCTGGCACTTGAGGCTCTCCAAGTGCCACAATGCCCTGGCAGCCCTTAAAATTGGGCACAACTGGGCTAGCTGGGACCTGTAGTGCACCAGTAAAGAAGAATATTAAATGTATTAACCCCACACCAACAGCACCAGTGGTAAGGGGTATAGCCATAGAGCTATTAACACTAGAGGCGGTAATCAATTAGAGGCGAAAAGCCGCGATCGGCGAACAGTTTTTTCCGATGTTTGTGCTTCTTTGCCCTATTCAATTCCAGGATGTTTTCGCCTGCGCGAAAACTCCACTGGTATAAAAACAGACGAATAAGTCTCCACCCAGATGCAGGAGAAATTAGGTGTAAAATCTCTGTTTTGGGGTACAAATGTGCGGACTGGATTCAGAACCCAATGACTAATGAGGCAAAAACAAAAAACTTAAACACCCTAAAATAGACTTGTCATTTTTGGGGAGAAAATGTAAAAAGGTGTTGGAAAATGGGTAAAATGTAGTGGGCCTGGAATTTTGGGGGGCCATAAGGTTGAGACAGGTGTTTTTAGGATTGGAGGAGGCTGCAGCAGGTGTATTGTTTAGATTTTTTAAAATCTGCACTTTAGAGACACTAAAATATACTAGTACCCATTTACATGTACCACAAATTTAACTACGGTACTTATTTTTCTCAAAAAACAAAGCTTTATATAATTTTTTCAAACTTATACAAATATGCTTATAACAGCCCTTTGACTTAATAGAAGATCCCCAATTACTTTTATTAGGGCTATTAATACTCGTCTATATTGATTCCCAGGGTCAGTGAGGCTTTTTATGGGGTACAGACTGATTTCCCCAAAATATGCTGTCCTTTCCACTAGTTTCGCCATTCACTACATTCGCCTATCCGCGTTTTTCGCCTGTTTTGTAATTGAATAGGGCAAAAAGTGGTGGAAGCGCATGGAGAAAACATCGCGTCCAAACAGGCGAAATCATAGCGCTTTTCACGGCTAATTGAATCTGAGCCTTGGACTGGGTACACCTAGGAGGGGTGCCCACAGATTTGTTGCGGGCTCGATTCACCTAGGCAACCTAGCTCTGGTGGCATTTATCTAAGAAGCCTGCACTGATCTTAGGGATCCATACAGCGCTTTCTACAATCATGCCTGCTAGAGGCAGCTCAGTTATTTGGGCAGGTTTGTTGCAAAACAACCCAAGAACGATAGAAAACCATTATAGTCTATGAAATTCCAAAGTCATATTTTGAGTCATAGGGCCTGATTCAGACCCACTCGCGAGCGGCTGTCCGCTCGCAAGTGGGTCGATGTTATGGACTGAGCATGCGCACGACGGAGGGAGCTCCGTCGTGCGCATGCGCCAGACGCGACGAGCGAAGGAAAGTCCTTCGCTCGTTGTGTCCGATCAAAGGGGGCGTGCTGTCAATGTTGATTGACAGCACGCCCCCTTTGGTGGGCGTGCCTCCCTGACGGGGGCGTTCCCACGGGAACGCCTCCCATCAGAAGCCGGCCCACTGACATCACTAGTGATGTCAGTGGGAGTGATTTTGGCTCTGATAGAGCCAAAATCACTCCGGAGCTTGCGGTTGAAAACCTCAACCGCAGGCTCCGGCTCGCAAATTCGATGGTCGCGATGGTCTCGACCATCACAATGCACGCTCGTATAGCCTGTGGGTGGTGACCCACAGCTATACGAGCGTCCAGGAGGACGCTCCATGAAAATGGAGCCCGGCCCTCATTCAGAGCGTGCGCTCTGCTCAGAGCGTACGGCTCTGAATGAGGGCCATAGTTTTTACACCACCAGATAAATAGAAAATCCTTAACAGAAGGGAGCGGCAACTATTTCATATTTTAGGCTACTGAAAACCTATGTACAGTACAATGCTTAACACCCATTGCGTAAAAATGATAAATTGAGGGATGTTGTTCCATTAAAAGAATGAGAGTGATGAGTTTTAAATTAATAAAACAAATAAACCAAGCATACCTTCCGCCAATGTCTTTTTTTTTTTTACAAAACATTTATAAAATAGACTAAAATGAAACAAATTCTACTCATTTTATTTTTCTGTGGCTCTCCAGCAGTTGCGGAACTACAAAGACCAGCAAACACTGGCAGTGCATGCCAGGACTTGTAGGTGCAAAACAGCCAAACAACTACTGGCCCGCTTCCTCAGACTTATAGAATGTTAAACCCTGTGTTAGGTCCGCACAGACAGGTGCACATTAAGTCACTGCTGAAATCTCTGCACTGAGACATTACTATGCATTGCTTGCGAGACTGCATTGCATTGTCTCATGGACTTACAAACCTCTTTGATCATTGCACCAGGATATGACCCAGCTTATGGCTTTCACCAGCGTGTGGTATACAAAGAGGGTAATGAGTCTAATGAGTTAACAGTTCGCCAAAGCAATTACCAAAATACTTTAATCATTTGCAGGCCCCCTAACACCCGCAGCTGCTGAGCTGTGAGATCACATCCATGAGTCTCGAGGCACTCGGCATCTGGGATATCAGAGTCTTGTGTGACCCTGAAGGCAGCTGCGAGTCTCACAAGTGGGCAGTGTGACCGCGAGCACCTGGCGGGCTGGAATCTGGCCTGTGCTAATTAAACTGCAAGCCCATGCTTAAGGAGAGTAACACAGCTCAGTACTTTAACACTGTGTAATATTATCACACAGTAAAGCATTGCAGTGTTTAAGGGATGCGTCCACACTTAGGTTCTCCTTTTTAACCCTTCAAACGTCGGTTCCCCAAATAGCTGAATAGTCCCCTCTCCTGGAATCCCTGTTACTTACATACTCTCCAAAACACTGCATTCACCAGGCTACTGTACCTAGAACAATTTTGGAAGGGGCTAGCCTTCTATTTGTTATGGCAGCATTGGGCTGGATCTCTGCGGTGCCCATTTAATCAGGTGCACACTTCCGCCCCTTTACTAAATTTAAGAACACAACATTGGTGTGAATGGCCCGTTCACAGATTACCTACGTTTAAATCAGATAATCCTGAAAAAGTGAGTTTTTGCTTAGTACATACAGAATATTAAGATGTACACTTGGCCTTCACACTGTGGATTGTATTAATGAGAATGCAAACAAAGAATTCACTGGGCCATCACCAGGACAACAGTGTCTGCTTACGTCCTTCCTCCATACTAGGGGGATGATTCAGAGTTGGGAATAAAGCAAAAAAAAAAAAAAAAGCAAGTAATTATGCACTCGGACAAAACATGCTGCAACGCAACGAAACGCAATATTTATTATTTTGCATGTGGGGTAAATACCGGCTACCTCTGCATGTAGCCCACAGAAACTGGACAGCTTTATTTTTACACTGCAATTTAGACCTGAGTTTGGACACCCCCCTCCCATATCTAAAGGTGCATACACACACGATTTTTTGAACGATTATCGATAACGATATAATTTATCGTTCAAAAAAAAAAAATCGATCACTTTCTGAGTTAAAACTATGAACGATTATTGTTCATGCGCGTTCACGTTTGTAATTCAGTCAGACTGACCAACTCAACGATTGTCCGTAAGGGAATATGCAAAAATCATTTGTAGTTCCAAAAAATAGTTCATTACATTTAGTAAATGAACAATTTAGCGTTCAGACTTTCATGTCGCTGAGGTGCGGGCACTGCACTGAAAAACATTCACTGAACGTCTTCAGTGCAGGAGCCCAACCTCCCTATCTATTAACATGCCGAACCAGACGACCGTCGTCAGGTTGACGGGCATGTTCGATAGATAGTCTGGGTCGGCAAGGACCCAGCATGCATGCGCCTCGCTGGTCCTTGCCGGCTATCCACTTGCAGACTTTCTGCACGTCCCGACCAAAACCTCCTGGTTTTGGTCGCATCGTGCAGAAAGTCGGCAAATGGATAGGCCCCTTTATACTGTCCAACTACAAATATGCTCTGTAACTCAAACTTCCCAGAAGGTAACAGGATATCGCCTATTTCAGAGTTTCCCAAACGCGGTCATCAAGGCTCCCAACAGTTCAGGTATTAGAGATATCCATGCTTAACCACAGGTGAATAGTACCTCAGTCAATTGGATTTAGCCACCTGTGCTCAACCATTGATATCTGTAAAACATGAACTGTTGGGGAGCTTTGAGGACCGCTGGTCTATTCTGAATTACAAAATGATAGTCGTGAACAGCCCTTAACATTATAGCAACTCTCACACCTCCCACGGACTCCAGGTAAGTAGATTTTGGAAATGGTGTGTGTGTGTGTGTGGGGGGGGGGGGGGTGGAGATCAATATTACTAAGGTCTCTTCTCACCTAGTAGAAATATTTCATATGAAGTGCAACTCGTCTACAGACACTTGCAGCCATTGTGTATACTGAACCAACATGAGACATCGGCCAATCAATTTAATTCCAGTGATGCAAGTATATTATTGAATTGATACATTATAATCTCAAAAACAAGGCAAGAGTCCAAAAACAGGTTGGGTACGATATCCCAGTGGTCAGAATCCTGACAGTCACAATGCCGGCTCCGAAATCCTGACGGTCAAAAATCCTGATGCATGTCAGCGAGTATTATAACCCTAACCCACCCCTCCCGCAGCCCCTAACCGTCCCCTTTGGCAGCCTAACCCTAAACGTCGACTCTCCCAGCCTAACCATAACCCTCGCCCTGGTGCCATGGGGATTCTAACCATCTGGGTTCTTGAGTCTGTATTGTGACTGCCGGGATCCTGACTACATCGAAAAAAAACCAGATAAATTACAGGCGCAATTTATATCCACTAAAAATAATTTGTTTTACAATGTCTAATGGCTCATCCAGGCTTTACTCAGTTTGTGAACGTCCGGTAATCCAGGGTGTATCCACAGCAATCTACCTTTAGAAGACACAGGAAGAGCTCCATTCCACTGAAGAACTAGTACAGCATGAGAATGGGACACTTCAGGAACCTGAAAACAGCAGGGTAGCTGGAGGAACCCTTCCGGCAGTTGCGGATTGAGCAGACATAAAAAAAAAAAAATATTTACATAAAAGATCTTCTGGAGAAACAAAACCGGCTAAAATACATGAAGCAGAAGTGGACAATAATATTCAGCATACGGATTTCTCTCTGCCTACATTGCTGCAAGCTACTGCTGACGACACAACTACCGTCGCAGAAGAGATAGACCACGTGCAAACGTGAAACGTTGGGGCCGAACAGGTGTAACCAAAATTTAAGAAGTACTTCTCGGCAGATTTGAGCTTAAAAATGTAAAAGCATCACTAGTATTAAGTGCACAATACGCTGTGCTTTGTACTTACAATTAGCGCTGCTTTATATAAAAAAAAACCCTCCAAGCCGCCAATAAGCGGCAACTGGCAAAAGTCACCACTTTATAAATATACTGTAGTGTATGCTGTTCCCATCTAGATGGGTAACTGAGACCAACAAAAATTCCATCTAGTTGAGGCGCTTGGCTCGGGAGGATTACAGTCACTGCCACCCACGTCATCATAGGAAAGGTGTCATCTTCCCGACTTTGAAAGGTAAAGGTCCACTAATAATGGCGTTTATATGCAAAGCTGCAGGACTACTTCTGCCGATCTACAGTTTGATTCGGTATATATATTATCGGTGGTTTGCAAGGAGTCACATTGCTCCAAATCACCAGACAGTTAGGAAAACAGGAAATACATAACACAGGAGCACACATGGTAGACATAATGAATGCAGACCTGAATATAAAGGGAAGGGAGGGTCCTGCTGACAAGAAAACTTGCAATCTAATGGGTGTAAATGATACTTCTCGGGCTGAATCAGCTTATAGGATGCGGGTCATGGAGGAACACAGGGTGTTGTGCAAGTTTATCACTTTCCCTAATAGCTTTGCTTTAATAGGCTTCACTGCTACCAACTATCCTACTAATCGCTGGTAATCTAAGGCTCTCCCAGGGTCTACACAAATTGGAGCTTGGACTCCATACGGCCGATGCAGGGTCTGCTAGAATATCATTTCATGGAAGGGAAGGTGACTAATATAAGAGATGACTACAGAATCACTCACTGAACACACTGTATTTTGCATACAGGAGACCCACCTTACAGACCCCCAAATTAAATGGCTTAAACACTCCCAGGTGGGATAATGCTCTTCACTTACTCTGATAATATATTGCTGCTCTCTGTACTGGGCTAACTGGGATGTAGTTAATATGTCGGCGGATGGGATGCCGGACACTGATATACAGACGCTGGAATCCCACCACATGGCAAAATGCCGACGCCGCTATCTCAATTGAGATCAGGATATCGGCGTCACCATCCCGAATGTCGGAATCCTGAATGTTAGGGCCTGGGTAATTATTAAGAGATTCCCCGGGGATGGTGTGGGGGGGAGTTAGGGTTAGGCTACGGGTGAGGGGGGAAGTTAGAGTTAGGCACCTACCATTCCGGGAGAGTTAGGTTTAGGGTACGGCCGGGGGGTGTTAGGGTCAGGCACCACCAGGGGAGGGGTGAAAGGTTAGGGTACATACCGCCCCTATTGAAAGCTTCACTGACCGGGCTTCCGGCATATCATGCCCATCCCCTAAACTTACTGGAGAACTGTTGGTTATGGAAGAAACAGATAAGCATCGATCCATAATATAATTAGTAGCGACACTAATACTCTCTGTTCTCTGTCTGGAAACTCCCTGCACTGCGTGAGCACACTGGACCCATGTGAGGGAGGCATGTATATAGTAAATATTGGCATTAGTTAGCCCGGGATGGGTATGATATGCCGGTGGCATCCAGAGAACAGAGGGCCTGATTCAGACCCGCACACGAGCGCTGAGCGCTCGCAAGCAGGTCGATGTTGGCCCAGTGCGCATGACCAGGATAGCGACTGGCAAGCCGTTGCTCCGGGTCTCGCTACAAAAGGGGGCGTGCTGTCGATGTTGAGTGACAGCACGCCCCCTTTGGTGGGCGTGGCTGCCCAGACAGCTACCGTCTAGGGCTGGCCCCACTGACATCACAAGTGATGTCAGTGGGTGGACTTCTTGCTCTGTAAGAGCAAGGAGTCCACTGGGGACTTGCGGCAAAAAGATCCTACCACAAGGGTCTCGTCGCAAGTCTGAAGGTCGTGATGGTCTTGACCATCATCCTGGCTGCTCGCACTAGCTGTGGGTGGTCACCCACAGCTATGCGAGCGGCCAGTAGGCCGCTCTAAAAATACAATAGGCGGGCACTGATTCAGAGCGAGCGCTCTGAAAGAGCGTCCGGCTCTGAATCAGGCCCAGAGTGTATTAGTGTTGCTACTAATTATATTATGGAGAGAGTGTCATCTCTTTCTTTCATAACCAACAGTTCTCCAGTAAGTTTAGGCCTTTACATGCAGTCACTGGATGCGTGGCAGTGTCAACATCCAATTAGCAGATGTCATTCATGCTTCTCGCCCACATTTGAGGAGAAGTCTGGCATCTGGTGTATGGGTGACGAGAATCTGCAATGAGAGATCTACATTTACTATACCAACGGTGTTCCCCTGGTTAATCATTTAGCAACAGCTCACAAGCTCCATCAGGCACTACACACTCCTCCCATCCTTGGTCATTACCCTGGTCGGACCTGCTATTTAGGATCGAGTAGTAACCCCTTTACCCTTTTCTGATGCTAAAAGGGGTTATTATGACATCAATATCAAACAGCAGCAAACTTAACTTACACTGTTCATGAAGAAATCCTTACGTCGAGCAAAGCCTTTGCGGCTTCAGTGAATGCTCTCTCAGGACTCATTTGTACATACGGACCCCTTTACACTTTTTTCCCCCCAGATGTATCCCACCAGGAACATATCTGAACATGGGGATTGCTTCAGCTGGATAAGAGACAGAATCATACAATTCCCAGCAGTCCACGGACAACAAGATACTCCCAGATACCGGTATAACAACTAATGGAGCATACACACGGTCAGATTTGTCAGAGGAACAATCTGAACGATTTGATGAACGATTTTACCAACAATTTGAACGATTTGAACTATGAACGATTTTTGACTGCATTAAAATGAATGGGATTGTCCAAATCTGACTGCAAACACATCAGATGTCAGATATCGTTATCTGCCCATCGGGAACGCGCATCGTTCAGACATGTCAGATTTTCCTTCAGATATGAATGATTGAACGATTTTTTAAATCGTTATCGTTCAGATCTGAAGAAAAATCTGACTCTGTGTATGAACCATTAGTTGCATGCATGAACATATGTAAACCTGTACTGGTTAAACGCAGTGGTTTCATGGCATCGCAGCAATAGCCATTCATGGATATTATTCAAGATTATTAAAAGTGACATTTACAACATAATACCAAATTGCAATTCAGGGGTAACTCAATACAACATCATGATGTGACATACCAGGATCAGAACATTATCCAAATGTTTGTTATTATCCAGCCCACGTATAGGGCACACTCATTTCCTCATAACAGTGGACATTTCAGGTGTGTTTAGGGTTCTGACCATATGGCCGATCTATACTATATTATATGAAAATTTTTAACACCAAAACGATGAACGATAACAATGATGCGCGTTCCCGCGGGTCATTAGTCATTATCGTTCATCGGGTAAACATGCAGGCCATGTTAACCTGACAATGTCGTCAGGTTGCTGCATGTTGGGGAATGGGGGAGAGAGCCTGACGCTGAACAATAACGTTAATGATATCGTTTAGCGGGTGTGCTCAATGTCATGAACGACATGGAGCACACCCTGCCGGGGACACTAGACGATATCGCTCAGGGAGCATATCGTGTAGTGTGTACGCTCCTTAAGTATTACAACTGCAAACGTGCCATTTTAACATGGAAAATATGAACGACCTAGTGCAAATCATCATATATAGTCATATAGGTGGACAATTCAATTCCTAGCGACGTCCGGCTGCACACATTACTGTAGAATACAATAAGGAATCTTTGCTTGTTTCCCTGCGCACCACTGTCGGGTGCGAGGAAAAACCAGTGAAGAAATTGGTCGGCCGTTCTGAGCGAATTGAATTACTTCAATAAATTGAAAATAAATGCTGTACAACAATCTGATCACAATTCACTAACAGAAACTGGTATATGGACTGTACTTACCTCCTAAACTGCCGATCCCGGAATGCTCTTGGGTTCCAAAATCTCGGGTTTACAAAAGCCACCAGGATAAGAAGACAACTTATGATGAGAATGAGTAGTAGGGCCACTCGTTGCCGGGAAAACTGCGTCACGGAGGGCAGGCTGCAGTGCCAGGACACAGGATACAAGCAAGAAAAACTAATTCTGGAAAAAAAAAAAAAAAAACACACCACATTTTAATAATACATACAGAATATCTGCTGTATACTGTCTGAGCCAGGAAGCTCTCACTGCACTTTATCAAATGTCCATTATTGGTTATTCAATTATTTTTAATCAATTTGTATTCAGGGCACGAGAGCCTAGATAGACTCCCATGTGTCCTGGGAAGTTATTTTGCAGTCTATAAGGCAGAACGCTATTCCCTAGAAAATAAGCTATTCATAGATGCAGACTAACAGAAGGAGGAAAAGGTTTATTTACATTTCCACAACATATGGCAAGCAGGATGACTTCTATGGTCTCTATAAACGTTCCATAAATGGAATATCAGGACACCCCTGTTAAGAGAATGCAAACATTATCTAGGGAGTGGATTCTACTCTTTTTAATCAAATACACCATGAAGCTTATAGTGTGTCTATAGAAATAAAATGACCAGTAAAACATGAGGAAGGGACTCTGCTGCTTCATATACGCCAACAGTGTTCTCTCTAGCTCCCATGGGAACCGTACGGGCTTTGCTCCCCCATAACTCTGGCTAGCCCGCACTACAAATACCATACAACATTTAAGTATTACCTGGCCATAAGCAATAATCCCAGTCAACCGCGCTCTGCGTTGGCTCTCCACATGTCACCTATTGCGCAGTCTGGCGCAAGAAACAGAAGTTACGGGTTCCAGCATTGCCGCCTCCTCCGGTCTAGAGGGAAAAAAAAATAATATATGAGGTTTAAACCTGTAACGCAGCCTAGATATTGCCTTTCCTATGTAATGTACAAGGCAATACTGACTTGACATAAGTGTTGAACATTAACCTCACAGATTACTGTATTTGCAATGCAGCTGACACGTTGGATGTAGATAACAGACCTTCATGAGTGGAACAGGAAGCCAGTGGCATGCTGTAAGGCGTTTCACCAGCCAGATGCATTTAAGATAAGTAAACGGATACTATGATCTACTCATTATTCCTTTCCAACTACCACCTGAAAAAAAAATGGGTTGGGTATGAAATCCCGGCTGTCAGGATGTCGCTGGTCAGAATACCGATGGCAGCATCCCGACAGTCAGTATCCCGACACCCATAGGAACGCACAGCGAGTGATTTCCTAACCCTCCCTGGTGCCTAACCCTAACCTCACCCCCCCCTCCCCTAGTGCCTAAACCTAACCTCCCCCTAGTGCCTAAATCTAATCTCCTCCTTCCACACCCTAAACCTAACACCCCCTCACCGATGCCCAACTCTAACCCTCCCCCCTCCCTGATGCCTAACTCTAACCCTCCCCATAGTGCCTAACACCCCGATACTTACCTTCGGGATGCCAACGGTCAGGATACTGGTGCCTACATCCCGAAAAAAATAACTAGTGACATCCATTGTTAACTTCCATTATACATTGGAACAACCAACATCAAAAATTATAAACATTATTTAATTGGCTAATGTGAAATACACGGAGTTACAATAATGAGTAGTGGTCTTACAATTTTCACCATTATCAACCTCCTTAATCTATCTACACAGAAAATGCTGTATTTTATAGAACTAGATATGACCGATCAATATTGGAATAGAAGGAATGTTTTCCACACCTTGCTCTCTAAAATATTATGAAAGCTTATAAACTAAACAAAAAAAGGATAAACCTTTGGAGGCTAAATCAGATTTGGTTGCAAAATGGGCATAAATGACTTTATTTTAAGTATCTCCGCCCATAAGAGCAGCTCAAGGTACATTGCGATCAGCAACAGTAGCATATGCGCCTGGTTTACGCCAGGCACATGGCACAAACACTTGCGCTCATGTTGCAAACCATTTATGTGCAACAAATTTGCTATACGGCGTCAAATTAAAACTAAAAATGGTTGACGCAGAAATGGTCCACATTTTTTTTTTTTCTAACCCTAATCTTCACCCTAACCCTCCAGTAAGTGCCTAACCCTAACAAAAAAAAAAGT
The DNA here is from genome assembly GCA_031769625.1 of Taudactylus pleione. Taxonomy (NCBI): domain Eukaryota; kingdom Metazoa; phylum Chordata; class Amphibia; order Anura; family Myobatrachidae; genus Taudactylus; species Taudactylus pleione. Next base: position 670,993 of record JAUIMM010000033.1, on the reverse strand, counting down.
ATTGGCCATTTCTGTGTCGACAATTTCCATGTCGACCTTCTGTATGGAACCCTGAAAAGGCAATTTTATTTCAGTGGTTCTTACCGGATATTTCTAGTCTAGATATGATGGCAGACTGGCTAACATACTCATTTCATATGCATTGGTTCAAATCAATTGATAATAAATAAAAAAAAAAAAAACAGACATTTTTAACACCTGGTCACCATATACAAACACGCTACAGACACATATAATGGTCCTACTCAAAGGTTTTCACCTTGTGTAAAACGTACAACTTGTCAGGAGGAAGTACAACGAAAAAAAACACATTTGTAGAAATTTACATAAAACATAGGGTTATCTGGGGTAATTTTCAGACAAAAACAAAAACTTTTGCTGTAACTCTGATACTTTGTAGAATTTTTTTATTTTTGTTTTGTATGAAATCCTCACATGCCTAGTTATTCTGATAAATATTCAGACTGTTGTCCCACAGTAAATACAAGAGCAAAAATAAAATGGTGTCTGGAAAATAACAGGTATGTGTGGGGTAATTGTCAGACACTTATTTATTGGGCAATTTAAGGGGCTGATAATGAGCACCAACTGGGGTAACCAACATCATTCTACCTTGGCATGACAAGAAATTGGGGTATTTGTTAGACAATTAGACAAAAGTTTGACACTATGTTGCAGTAAGCAGGATAGGCAAATAATCTCCCACTAAATGACAAAATTCAGATTCCTGTGGGAGTAGTGTGGCTGTGTGTTAATTACTCCCGTGCTCCCTGTCTGATAATCACCCCAGTCCGCCGTATCGATAAGAGATAGACCAAAGCCTATATCACATTTATTACCGGATTACGGACTCAAAATTCACAATCGCGCCAACTGTGCAAACTGCTGTTAATACAAATCATTTGCACTGCCCAGTTTTTATTCCAGGCATACTAGGCTAACCCTAATAAAAATAAGGTAATGGTTTGTGATGTGCGCCACAAACCTCATTTATCTGCTCTAGTGCACAAGTCTGGGCCAAACAGCGCATTGTAACTTTGGAGAAAAGCTAAAATGCGCCCTCTCACTATGGGGTAGATTTGCTAAAGCGCGGGTTACTTAAAATTTATCTAGCACCTTCTGGAAAATAATAGCTTGAATCTGATTGGTTGCTATGGGCAACATCTCCACCTCTAAAAACCTGCACTTTAATAAATACACCCCTAAGAATGCTAGTTTAGTCCAATGGGTGTTTTTGTTGCCGTTTTAAAGGACAGAGAGAGATAGCAAGATATAATAGCAAGAGTCCTTTTCTTGGCGCAGGTTGTACCAATTAAATACTCAGTACCACGTAGTTATATAAACGGCTTCCCAGTTTATTTAAAAGTTCATCAGGAGATCTGCATAAACTGATGTTACGCATTTTGCGGGTGCGCTGCCCGCTTCTTCATACATGTTTATGTCAGTATAGATCAATGTCTTCTTTCTCGCTAATTATTAATGGCTTCCCGGTATTTAATTGATCAAAAAGAGCGGGCTGTGTGGTCAGGTCAGCGGCTTCTCAATGTGTGATTAACGGCTTTCCGTTAGCAAACTGAGCGGTCTGCATAAAGTGGTCTGAAAAAGTGGTCTGAAGACGCACGCCGTGCACCCTCGATTACATGCATTATACAAAGTTGATGCTCTATTATAACATCTGAACCCACTATGGTAAACTTTAAAAAAAAAAAACTGGGAAGCCATTCATATAAATAGGTGGTACTAAGTATTTAATTGCACCAAAAAAGGATTCTGACCATTTCAACTCTGGAGACAAAACCAAGAAGTGCATCTAGATTTGCGGCCAGGAATAAAATCGGTAGAGACACCGATGTTTAAACGTTACATCAAAATCAAACCTAGTAGCACTTTAGACCAGCTGCTTATAGTGTTTAGTTTAGTCTCCTTAGTACGGGAACACTGAGGCCCTCTCTTTATTGCATGCAGCACTTTTGACTGTTTGAGATTTTTTTTGTGCACCCTGTAAATGCACTTCTCCATAGAAGTGCAAATGGACACTGCAGTGTAAAGGAAATCCTCATGAATATAGGGACAATACCCTATTTTTGACTCGCAGAAAATTCTATTGTTTTTTTGCACCAAAGCATGGGGAGAAAGGATTTATACATTAAAGAAAAAGACTACAGGGCCTGATTCAGAGATGTACGCTAACCCCATGGTTAACTAGATGAAAATATATATTTTTTTTAATCTTCATTTCATAGTGGTTTTAGTAAAAATCTTAAAAAAATAAAAAAAAACAATATGATGTGAATGTGCAAAGAGAAAAAAAAAAAAAGGGGAGGATGAAAAGCCACCGAATTATGGGCCTGATTCAGAGATGGACGGAACTGCAGAGCGTCACACAAGTGTCTGTGCATTTCCGATGTTCTAAAAGGCAAATGCAGAAGGAGGTGCCTGAACAGGCAGAATCCCTAAATCATGTGTAAATCTCCCATTTTCCCGGGATTCAGGGGACTTCGTCTATGACAAATACAGTCCTCTCTCCCTAGTCTGAGACAGTTTGCAGACTACCATCATCCCGCTCATTACCACGGACGTGGGGCAGTTGCATCTGGTCTCTCCATTGTATTTTCTTGCAAACATGAACGACCGAAGAATTTCAGCAAACATTTCTCACCAATGCGCAAGGGACCAAATATTATCTGATTACACCGATAAAAAACAAACACAAAAACCTCCATCAACAGCAGTCACGTGACTTTTTAGTAACTTGCGAATTGGCTTCTTTATACTCCATGCACCATGAATTAGATAAGGGTTCATGAGGAAATTGGAACCAAAACACAGATTTGCCAAAAGTAAATCTCATACCAATTAAAAAAAAATAAGATGAAATAAACGAAAATGTACAACAGGGTGCCCTAGCTAGTATAGTATGCATCTCCTAGCGCACAGGTTCTCAAACTCGGTCCTCAGGACCCCAAACAGTGCATGTTTTCCAGGTCTCCTCGCAGAATCACAAGAGATATAATTAACTCCACCTGCAGAACTTTTAAAATGTGTCGGTGAGTAATGAATACACCTGTGCTCCTGCTGGGTGACCTGTGTGGGGTCCTGAGGACAGAGTTGGAGAACCTCTGTGCTACTGCCTTGGCTGGGAGTCTGGCAAAGAAATAAACGTGTAGCTTTACTGAATTATAGCTGCCTCCTTACACAACCTCTGATCCCCTTGTGGCACTACAAGTTCCAGAAGCCCCTGCTAGCTAGTTACCTGTGTCAGCGTTACCTCCAAGTCCTGTTCCTGGCAGAACCCAGCGCCTCCCCCTTATCTCTCCCGCGATGATGCTGGTGTCAGGCTCCCCATTATTATGTACCACTCACACAGACACACACGGTGCGTGCCCACACTGCCAGCACTTTACTCCCACCCGGAAGTGAGAAACCGGTCTTGTCACGTGACAACAATAACACGTCATCGTTTTTTTTTTCTTGTCTAACTTTATTAGCACGACGACATTGTGTCATTTTCTTCGCGATAAATGGCATGTCAAGGTGCATACTATAACCACGTAGTATATATTACTGTGTGTGTATTAAGCTAAGTGATTATCTCTTGCACATATATAAAGTGTGATTTTTTTTTTATATTTTTTTCTTTAGCATAGTTGCCAATACATTTTATTTTTTTCTTTAGCATAGTTGCCAATACATTTTATTTTTTTCTTTAGCATAGTTGCCAATACATTTTGCTACTGAGGGGGATGTGTTATATAGGTTCATGCACTCACAATATCTCAGTGGAATTTGGAGCAACACAACTAAAAATAGGAATAAAAATGACATCTAAGAGGCAGATTTTTTATTTTATTTTTATTATTAAGCAGTAGAACAATGTTGCAACAGGGGAACATGCATTTTAGTCGCACTGCGCCTGCATCAAGTTTCATTACCGATGTCGCTCGCAGTGAGAATTTATTTGCAAAGTGATTGACGGGCAGGGAACGTTTGGAGGCGGCAACACAGAGAAGGGGCGACTCAAACGCAGGTGTGTCACAAACGTTTTTTGGAGAGTGCCTCTTCCTGCGTACCATCTTGTATGCTTGGATTTGCAAAGCCGCTGGTGGGTGACTCAGTACAAATCCTGGCAGCTGCGACATTGGCGTATTTTCACACAACTGCTGCATTCACATTTGGTATTGCTGTACATCTCTGAATCAGGCCCTATGGGACTTATTTATCAAAGGGAGAAAGCCCTATTGCTTTTAAACAGGAGAAGATGATTGAAAAAAACACAATGGTTTATTGTGGAATGATAGTTGGCGCTCGTAGTAGCGGTGTAAGCATTAGCAAAACTGGCTGCATTGGTGATTCGTTTTCAAGGATGGCAGCTGGTAAAGTGCGCACAGAGTGGCCCAGAAGACAAAACACTGGGTCTGTGCGCATGGCATGTGGTCGTAATGGCTACTAGATGCTTGAGCGGAATGGAGAGTGGACAGACTTATTCAGGTCATACTGGCTGACAATCAGCTCCCTCCTTCCGGGGATTTCTAGTTTATTCTGGGGGGAGGTCGGGAGGGTTGGTGGATGCCGGGAGGCTTGCCTGCCTTTCAGGGGGCCGGATGCAGCACCTGATATTCGGGAGGGTAGGCAAGCCTGATTCAGGTGCACAGACGGAATACACTGCATCAAACTACGGATAATCTGAATCAGGGACCAATTCAGGTGGCTTATAAATGAACAGTTATACGGTACCCCTTTCACATCGCAAACGCGGGTTGCACCCGGGATTCAGTACATGGGTCCATCCCGCTTGCGACCCGTTCGAGACCCCTTTCAGACTGGTGGCCCAACTCTGCTCGTTGCCGTGTCGATGATGTCACCGTCATCACGTGCTGAGCTGGCTCTTGAAGATGAGATCATCTCCAAGCGCCGGATCTTCCTATGCTGTAAACGGGTCCCTGATCGCATTAATCCGGAAAACCTGTTCACACTGTACTGCGAGCTGGGTTGAACACGTGTTCAACCCTGCTCGTTACCCGAGTTGAAATGCCGGGTTATCGACCCGGGTTATTTCAACTGGGCCCTTTGACACTGCACAATAACCCAGGCTGCTGGCAGTGTGAAAGGGGTATAAGCTACACATTTAATTGTATGGGCTACAGAAGCAGAAAGCCTACCTGTGTGTCATTGCTATCTGCTGCACATAGGGGGAAATACCTCTAGTTTGTTCAGGAACACAGGATTTGGACAATGAATGATTAGAAACGGGTCATATGGCCTGACAAATCATGTTCTCAGTTACACCATGCAGAGGGTAGGGTTAGGATATTGAGATACCAGCATGAAAGCATTTTCTACAATAGACCTATATACCTTATGCACATTATTTCGTATGATTATATTAGTAGGCGACACTGATTGCTAATACCCCTTTTCCACTGCCCAAAATACCCGGGTTATTGACGTGTCAACCCGGGTAGTGGCTCAGTGGAAAAGGCTCATAGGGCAAAATCCTGGGTCGATTGACCTGGGATTTCTTCCCGGGTATCCAGCAGGGTTTTAAAGCGAATAAAACCCTGCTCAAGCTCAGTGGAAATGGGTTACCCGGGTCTGGAGACCTGTTTCCAGCACGGTAATTGGGTAGTATTCAGAAGCTGTCTGTGTGACAGCTGTCACCGGGGAGGGAGAGATTACAGCCACCCTGTATGGTCCGGACTGTTCCGGTTTTTACCCCATCTCCGCTTCATACGGGAGACTGTAATCTCTACCTGCCCGTCTCCCCGGTGACAGACGTGACATCACAGCCTCTCGAAAGGACACTCATTCCCCACCCCCCTGGTGTTCAGGGGAGAGCAGGAGTTTCTAGCGCTTGGTGATGACATCATCTACGACCACTGGCACTACACCCATTTGAAGTGTGAACGGCGCCGACACAGGATATTCCCGGGTTGGCGCTGCAGTGGAAATGGGATTTTGACGTGAAAGGCCTATAAGTGGATCTAGCTTCACAGACTCATTTATTCACCAGTCAACAGGTTACAGGAGCTTTGTGCCTATATGGGACAAATATTATGTATGCTTTTCCATGATCCTACATATAGGGTACTTGGTTGTGATTCAGTTTGCATGCTGTATAGGAGATATCTCACTGTTATACCTGCTAGTTTTTTGTTATAGTCTTAAGGTGCGTACACACACAATGATTTTTTGAATGATTTAACTATAACAACATCATTATCGTTCAATCGTTCAAAAAATCGTTCATTTTTGTCGATTGTAGTTTGTAGTTCAGTCAGACTGGCCAACTGAACGATTTTCTATAGAAGTTGCAACATTTTTCCTTCAACACACAGAAAATCGTTTATTATGTAAAGTAAAACCAACTACTTTGTAAAATGATTTTCGTGCCCTTTTTCAAGGGAAAAACTGAACGAAAATCTGTCATGACTTACATCGTTGTGTGTGTACGCACCTTTAGATTTCCATGTAATAGATTAAGGGTCCCATTTATCAATGAGACATCACTCCTTTAGCACTCTGGGGGTCATTCAGACCCGGTCGTTAGCGCCGATGCGCTCGGACCGGGTCGATGGCCCCCCACAGAGCATGAGCACGACGGCGCCAGCGCCGTCGTGCGCATGCGTGAGACCCGCTACGACCGACAGCGCAGGTCGTAGCGGGTCTCGATCCAAAGGGGGCGAGCTGTCGATATTGATTGACAGCTCGCCCCGTTTGGAAGGTGGGCCGGGGGGGTGGCAGCCCAAACGGGATGTTCCCATGGGAACGCCTACCGTTTGGGGGCGGCCCCACTGACATCACTAGTGATGTCAGTGGAGAGCTTCCAGCTCAGACAGAGACGAAAGTTCTCTGGGGCTTACGACAAGGAAGACCCTACCCTAGGGTCTCGTCGTAAGCCCCGATGGTCGCGATTGTCTTGACCATCGCGACCATCACCTTAGGCGGTCGTAAGGCTGTGGGTGTTAACCCACAGCCTTACCACTGCAAAGGAGGACATCTTGAAAATTCAAGACGTCCTCCCCTCATTCAGACCGACCGCACGCTCTGTGCTGTATCTTTTTTAAATATCGAGTACATGTAGGTAAGGCTCATCATTTATAGCTCCTTATATATTAAAGAGTAGATAATTGAATAAAACACAGCGCTCCTTGGTGTTAGATGTGGATTGTAAATCAATATAAACCAATGGGTTCTCAAGTTACTAAAGATGAGACCAAATGATCAAAAAAATTATCGCATTTATTAAACAAAATAATATAGCATAGACAACAGTAAATTAAAATTGGATATTGCCAATTGACCATGTACATAATCCAGGATCAATATAGTAGACAGAATAAACACAATGCATTTCAGACTTGATGTCCTTCTTCAAGAGTAGATCTGCGCGAAAAGCATTGTGCAGCTGCCATGATAATCAAAACTCAGCCTGAAGCCATACTACGGCTCCACAACAACAGTTTACACACAAAACGGGCCTAATATGGTATGAACTGAAAGATCCCAAAATATATGTTTATTCTGTCTACTATATTGATCCTGGATTATGTACATGGTCAATTGGCATTATTCAGTTTCAATTTATTTTATTTTTAATTAATTTTTCTGATCATTAGGTCTCATTTTAGTCATTTGAGAACCCATTGGTTTATATTAATTTAAAATCCACTTCTAACATCAAGGAGCGCTGTGTTGCATTCAATTATCTACTTTTTATTATTCCACTTGAGTATAGGTGTTTTACTCATTATATTTAATTGAACCTGCTGCATATTTGGGGTGTACTGCGCCACAAAAGACTTTTTTAATACTGTGTTGATTATTGTAGCTCCTTATAGATGAGTATACTTTTTTATGCATATATAAGTATAAGCAAAAAGTCCTCCTTGGACAGCTTTTTTGTAATTAGTGGGCCTAGATATTATTGTATTGTGTTGATATTAATGCCCATTTCTCCTTCAGTTTTTTTGGTTGTTTAAGAGGTTAAACCTGGTTCCGGATGACTGCACCCAAGCAGGATACCCTTAGGGGACTGGCTGAGAAAGAGAGTGGTAATTACATCATAAGCTTTTAGAGTAATACGAGGGAGGTTCAATAAGTAAGGTAACAAGACCTCTCACGTATGTAATGTTCTTTATTGCATTCTAATTTCCCGCCAGGCCGGAGCAGGTAGACCACTGCTTCCCCTCACGGCCATTAGACTGCACCTCATATCAGTCATGCTGTCCCTACATCAGCTGTAAGATGGTGGGGCTGGAGGAAACATGGTCACACATTAAGGTGCATAGTGTGAACAGATTTCTGCTTCTAAGGGCACATCAGCAGTTGAAATTCCTCGCTGAGGTGTACAGTGATAACTTCATGTCACAGAAACAGGTTTGGTGCACTGCCTTTTGATAACAGCAGGACAGGCGTGCAAGATGAGCAGCGATTCAGCCGGCTAAGCACGTCCAGCACAGATAATGATTTGTGCCGCATTGAAGGTCTAATTCAGGAGAACAGGCGCATTCCAGTTAGTGATATTGCTGACAGACTGAACATATCAGTGGGTACTGTGCCCTGGGTGGAAGCGATTTGCAACTGACAGTGAATTCAGCAAACCGTCATGTCCTGGCTTCAGGCGCTGGACACTGATTTCTTCTATGCCGTGATACTGTAGATGCCTTGGTGTACCGTTGGAACAAATGCTCAAACATGTACGGGGACTATGTGGTAAAATAATCTGTACCAAGGCCATACTATTGATTATACATGCAGTATATGTTTGAGTTGAATACATTTGCGCAATGAGAGGTCTTGTTACCTTATTTATTGAACCACCCTTGCTTGTAGTTAACCTTTTCTTAAAAATTATATAGGTCTTCAGTGATTATGTTCATAAACTCATAGTCTTTATTCAGTATTTGCCTGGGTGTGAAAATATCTTCCCACGCCCATAGTATTGGTTAAAACAGATCCTGGTAAGTAATAACTTGATGTGGGAGCCATTGCTGGTTAACTCCGGGTACACTCTGAGCCGGTCTTTGAGGATAGATTGCCTGAAGGTGCTCTGATATTGTGTCACCATCTAATTAAAATATTTTCCATTTTTGGTGGAGTTAAGGTGCCTACACACTTACCGATTTTTTATACGATCTGGCCGATTCCGATGCATCGGAACGACCGATCGTGTAAAACATGTCCTAATCGTGAGTCTCCACTCACGATCACGATGGAGATGCGCGTCCCAGCTGGTCGTACATCGCATTTTCAGATCAGCCGTGCTGTAGGGCAGATCTGACAATCTCAGACACGATGCACTGTAAAAAGAAGGATGCACGATAGATCGTTTGTCACATTGGACGCATTTTTACACCAAATTGTGTGCAGGACTGCCGGGGAGCTGCCGGGGAGAAGTTTAAGGGAAATCGTACACGATGTCGGATCGTGAGCATATCGGTAAGTGTGTAGGCACCTTTACACTTTCTCTGATGTTCTCTGCCTCCATTTAGAAAGCACTAAAACCGTACTTGCCTACACTCCCGCACGGCGCGGGGGACTATCCCGAAAGATCGGGAGTCTTCCCGGAAGAATGGGTGGATCTCCCTCATTCCACTCACTTCCTAGAGAAGTAGGCAGGATGGGGAGATAATACCAGGATTCGCGGCTCCGTAGGGAATGGGCTAAAATTACGCAAATCTCGAAAAAAGACATAGAAAAAAACAAAGAACCAGCGCTATGTTGTTTAACTAATTAAAATAGTTGTACGGATTCAGTATAGTAGTGGTAAGTATAGCATTTATTAAGACATAATAAAATTAATAAAATTGTATATCACATAAAAATATATAGCAATGCCTTGGACATACTAATTATCAATTGGATCCCAAACTTTTCACTACGGACTATGGGCCTTATTTAGTACAGATCGCAATTGTGTTCGCAGCTGCGTAATTGCATGCAATTACGAAAATATGCTAATGCCTTCCTCATCTCAGCCAGCATAGAGACGCCCGCTGCCGCTTTCTCGCATCCATAATACCTCGCATTTCTGCGTATACATCGATAGCATCGATGCACATTGGCCCGTCACGCACAATGACAGCAGGTCTTACCCGCCGCAGAAACGGCAAGCCTCGTCGCACGCAGAGAGTACTCAAGCTGCGTATGCAATCACAGTGGCTAATTTATGCACACCCATGCAACGGCGTTCAAACGGACAGGCGCGCCTGCGTTTCTCCAAATACTCCCCCGTCACCACCCCCAAATGGATTCCTATGTGCGTGCGTAATCGCAGAGAGATCGCAGCACACGCGCAGTGCGGTGCATACACATGCGCAGTACTGAACAATCTGCTGATCTGCGTATGTAGTTGGGATCACTGCTGAATCTGGCCCTATATCTCCAATATAAAAACATTACATAGTACATGGAGTTACCCAGGGTCTGTGGATGAACATCACAACACAGTTCTTTATAGGCGATGTAGATATGAGACCGACCAATACCAACATCCAAATCCCGACAAGGGATTTAAGATAAGCGTCGAAATACCGACATCTATCTTAATCCCGACACCGAAAGGACGCAGGATCGAACAAGGTAAGTCCGGGCGCCCTTAGCGTTAGCCACGGAGGGGGGGGGAGGGTTAGCTTTAGGAATCATAGCGGGGTTAGGATTAGGTTTTGGGGGGGAGGTTAGGGTTAGGCACTCCATTCCCTTTATAGCAGGTCAGTGCAAAGATGATGGGTGATGTATGTGACTTCAACCTTCAGGGAATATACATCAGCAAAAGTTCCTACACTGACAACATTATTATTATTATCCTTTATTTATATGGCGCCACAAAGGTTCCACAGCGCCTTACACAGTACATAAATGAGCACACAAGAAAAACCAGTATAGTAATACAAAACAATGCAGGACAAGGACATGGTTTATAACTATTGCTGCATACCACAAGCAGCAGGGCATAAGCAACCAAGTGTTAGGTGCCAATTGGGGAATTAGGAGTACATGATACAATAAGTAAGGGAGGAAAAGCACATGAGGGATGAGGGCCCTGCTCGTGAGAGCTTACATTCTAAAGGGGAGGGGGCAGACAGACAGGGGCAACACAGATGGGTAGATAGTGAGGAAGGAGCATGGAGCAGTGGGTTAGGATGTATGTCGTGGAATGTGTATAAAATGACCTTGTGTTATGTCAAAATGAAGTCCTTCATTCATCTATATGACAAAAATAGATTTTATTTATGTGTTATTTGAATGAGAAATGTACAAAATAAAGTAGTTTGCCCTTTCATTTTTTGTCTGTTACATTTTAGCATCTAAATACATCCCGCTAAAATGTCGCCATCCTAATAGTGAGTACTATAGTTCCGGCTGCTGGTTGCTATGCCATGCTCCTGTGAGTGGGTGCTTCTTACATGCTAGGCCCACCCACAGAGAGGAGCAGCCAGCACCAACATGCAGTGGCCACGCCCCCTCCAGGGGGGGACCCCCGGGATGTTGCTATACTCTGGTCCAGGATTTCTCACTGCAGCCCTAGAGGGGACTGTCAGAGACAGTAGGGAATAGGGCTTAGTGATGGGGTAGCAAGTCCATGGAAGGAGGGAGGTAGGTGGTTAAGAGTGGAGGAACAGGAAGAGTGGGTGAGAGAAGTAGAGGGTTGGAAGGGAGACTGGTGAGAGGAAAAAAAAGGGGGAACAGCAAGTGGAGGAGATTAGAGGGGGAGGATAGGGGTGGAAGAAGTAGGTAAAGCAGAGGATTATGTAGACACTGAATAAGGAGGGTGATTGAAGTAGAGGTGTTCATGCTGTGGTAATAAGGGAGGTGAAAACTGGAGTGGAGGTTGTGTGATGTGGAGACAGTGTGGATAAATGTGGTTATATGTTTAAAATACAGGTAAAAGAACAGTGCTGCTAATGTATGAGCGCAGCTCCAAAGGTGAAATATAAATAGAAGTAGGTGAGTAATGGGAGCAGGAATTAGTTACTAAAATAAAGAATGGGCCATAACAACAGTCTTTTGACTCACAAACTTGGTACTGCTGTCACTATCACGATGCTTTGTGCTTTTCACTCTTCAGTCTTGTTTCCTATCTTGGATTTCCATACACATCAATCAGAGTTTGGTTTTGTCTTCTGAATATCTTGAAACTCACTGAATGCAATGTTTGCAAATCCCTCATTATATCTCTGAGGTGGCTTGTCAATATTTGATCTTGCAGAAGACCTTCTCTGTGGTTAAACTTCCACGCTGATAATCTTTGACTCAGATACATCTTTAGCTGTTGGCATGTCCAGTGACATATATACTTGCTCTGCATATCAGCTGCCAACATTTCTACATTTTGTGTTGTTTCTTTATAGCGGGGGTGAGGAACCTTTTTTCTGCCAAGAGCCATTTGGATATTTATAGAATCATTTGCGGGCTATACAAAATTATCAACTTATAAATTAGCCTGCTATAACTCACCCCTAATGCGATGGCTGTAACTGGAATCACACAATACACTGAATACACAGGCAGATGGGCCACCATCACACTTACTTCTTTGTGGGGTCAGGCAGCCAAGAGGAGGGGGAGGCTGTCTGTATGTTGCCAGGCAGAGTCTGGAAGGGCAGTCCCTATGGCCGTGTGACAGGCAAGTTGATAAGGCAGGCCTGGGGTCCTCTCAGCCCGATGACAGCCCTGTACATAGCCCCGCGGCACTGTCTGCTGCCACTGAGGGGGAGAGAGCCCTGCACGCCTGCTGCGCTGTCTGCTGCCGAGCCCTACATGCCTGCTGCGCTGTCTGCTGCCGAGCCCTACATGCCTGCTGCGCTGTCTGCTGCCGAGCCCTACACGCCTGCTGCGCTGTCTCCTCTGTTACCACTGAGGGGGAGAGAACCACAGCCGGCCAGGCCTGATGAAATGATTTTGCGGGCCATACATGACCCACGGGATGGAGGTTCCCCATCCCTGCGTTATAGATAACTCTGGACTTAACAAGCTTTTTGGTATTTGGATTCCACAATCTGTAACCCGTACTCTCATGACAATAGCCAAGCAAGATGCACTTTACTGGCTTTGAATCCAGCTTTCATATTTTCTCCTTTGGTATATGAACATAGGGCCTGATTCAGAGTCGCTTGCTAGATGCAATCACTCACACGATGTGTATGCAAATTGCGTAGGCAGTGCAATCGCACAGCAATGCATTAGCACACCCAGAATTTCTTAGAAAGCGATCACACCCACCAGCCTGTTTTAAGATGCCCACTTGTGCATGTCATGTCTAGGAAGTGTATGCAACCATCGGTACATCGGGTAACATCGGATGCTATCGCAGCGCTTGAGGTTGACCATATCCTGCCGTAAGCGCTGTGAGCACTTCAGTGTAAAACAAGCAAGGTGACGTGTACTATGATGCTATCTTTTAAATATGCACACCTCTAAAACACTGTTGAGATGCTCAGGCACGCCTGCGTTTGCACATCCACTACCGTTTTTAATGGCCAACCCCTGTTACCACCTACAAATGGCTTTCCCTGTTACTCACTCTGCTGGGCTTTCTATGTGCAGCAAGTGAATGCATTGTGAACTTTCGCTAAGGTATGCGCATGCGCACGCGATGCATACCCACTGCATACCATCGGCAGCAGCGAGAGTATGCATCTTAGCGAGCTGGTCTGAATGAGCTCCATAATTCGTACTTTGAAAGGTTCTGAGATGTCTTATACTTGGTTTTCTCTTTGTCAACACTTCAATAGGTGTTATGTCCTTTAGGGCAACTGTAGGAGAATGGTTCTTGAGATAAACTGCTGTGGACACGGCTTCTACCCGAAATTGCTTGTCTAGGTTTGTGTTCTTTAGCATACACCTTGCTCCTTCTACTAGTATACAGTTTGCACGTTCACTAACATCATTTTGCTCAGGAGTATAATCAATGGTCAAATTATGCTCTATTCTATATTTTCTTTCTAAGAATTGTTCTACCTCTCTGTTAAGATATTCTCCACCATTATCAGATCTCAGGGTCTTGAGTCTGTAACCTGTTTGATTTTCTACAAGTCCTTAGTAAACTGCAATCTCTTGTAATCTGTAGTCGCAACACACCTGCATTTGAGTCGCCACCTCCCCATTGCTGCCCACAAATGGTACCTGTCAATCAATTTGCGGTACATGCTACAATAGCTCCGTTATGGCTCATTAATGTCTTCTCTGCAGCGGCTTATAAAGAGAGGAGGGGTCCCGTGTGCAGTCTACACCCGGGGCCCTCCCCTCCCTTCTCTCTCTCCCTGGTGACCGGCAGCGCACTGAGCACAGAGCCGCATCAGTATACTATGGGCACTAGTCTGTGCGCAGAGTCTACGGTGTATGCGCAGATCACCGAGGAATATGGTGCGCCATTTGGAGAGGTAATTAGTAGAAAATATGGGTGCAGGGTGTGTGGTGTGGGCCCATGTCCAGCGGCCCATGTGCACCGCACACCCTGCACCCATTATAAATACGCCCCCTGCTTCTCTACATGATCTGTTGCATCCTGGACGCATGGTTAAAATACTGCAGTAAATTCAGCAAGATTCCCCCATTGTAATACGCGTCATGTTTACAGATGACCTGATGGTGGGATGGAGTCGTAAAGTCGACACCACAATGTCGAGATTTATGATTTTGACATTGTTGAAATGTCGACATTGAGCATGTCCATCACCTACAGAATGTCGACATGTTCACAATGTTAACAAGAAATGCCAACATTCTGCACATGCCGGCAGCGAAGGGTTAGGCTACAGGAGGGGATTGTTAGGTTTAGGATTAGTCATAATTACCACCTGAGGCGCTACAGGATCTGCAAGAATTCATTCTGATGTCAGTCCTGGACCCAGGAGACATCGATGGACCCGCAGGACTAGGTAATTCCCCACTAGAACACCAGGGACGTATTGTCAACATTCTTATCATGTCAATAAATTCATCAGTGTAGACATGATGAATGTGGTCAATGTTAGACCACATAGCTAACAAAGAGCAAATTGCTGCAACCATGATTTTACTCTGTATTTCTCACATTCCATTCTAGGTATGACACATTTTCTTCTGTGTCTGTTCTATGCATGCTCTATGCAGTACGCAGCGGATCTCTGTGTGTATCTACCGTCAACACTGAAAACTCGCTCATATTTTCCACTTTCTGCAATTAGCATTTTGCTAAAGGTCAAGTCAATTAAGCATAAAGGAACACATCCATATGCAGCCTTTATAAGGCTCTCACTCCTACCAATCTCTGCACAAGCAAAGTTCAAATTAAATTTCCCTGCTGGTGCTTAAGAGTCTTATTTTGAGATTTTAGTTGTGTTATTGCCACAAGCCGCCGTCGCAACTTGTTAGCATCACGCTGTATCATCCGGGCCGCAGGGTCTGACAGCCTCCTCAGTTATCAGGCAACGTGGATGCCGAATTGAGTCTGTGGTTGCTGGGAGACCAGGATGCCAGGCTGCTGGGTCGGCCGGATAGACATGCAGCATCCCCGCTGTCAGTAGTCAATCAACCTGTGTATCCGCAGCTCATTGGTGGAGGATCTTTTATCAGTCTGTCTGCACCGGCGTAACATTGCCGGTGATAGTTTACTCCTTGTGTGTGAACCCTGATTCCTGTCAGTCTGTCTGTGTCTCTGTCTGCTGGTATCCTGCCAGTTTGTCTAACTAGACTGCCTTGTCTGTACCCCTTGCCGTCTTTGCCAACTCGAGATCAGTAACAGCTTGCAGCCTTGCCGCACCCACGGCATTCACCTCAGAGCAGCGACTTCCATCTCTGACCTGCTGCCATCTGCATTTGCCACTAACACCACCTCCACCTGCAGCCAGAGGAGTAGCGTGGAACCATGGCCCGGAGAAAGTGCATGTCATAGCGCCCCATCCCCCCCTCTCCCCTACCCTCCCTGTACTCAACTGTGCCAGTGTGTGAATGTCCAGCCTGTGGGGGAATACTAAAATGAAGAGAAAAACAGCAAACAGTGGCAGTATCACGCTGGGCATTGAGGTCCCATTACTGGAATGGAATGCTTCGGTGATCTGACATTAAGGGGTAGCTCCTTTGGCACCACGTTATTTATGTATAGCACCTAGAATCTGACTTTTATCTCCTTTGAATCATTATTAGTCAATAGAGCAGATTGTATTATATATTCTGATCATTTAACTTAAATTGACAGAATACATGTGCTAGAGTGAAATTCCACACGGTGCACAGCTATTACTGCAATTACTGCCCCTAGCAGCTATCCAGAGCCGGCGCTTCCACTAGTCAAGCTTAGGCAGCTTCCTAGGGCTGCCGGCCACTAGAGGCCCAGAGATCGCACTCCCCATTTGCCGGGTGCCCGCTGAGATTGTGTTACCAGTGGGCGCCCAGCTACTTCTCTCCCCCCCCTCCACCCCCCGATGCCAGCGGCAGCCGAAGGAAGGAGCTCACTCCTGAGCTCCGTCTTCCGGGTCCCGCAGTGCACTATGGGAGTAACGTCATGATGTCACTCCCATAGTTCTGAGGAGCGGGCGCCGGGGACGGACGGCAGCAGGCACTGGAGCAGGGTTTAAGGTAAGTATTTTTTTTTTTATGTGTGTGTGTATGTGTGTGCGCGGGGGGAAGGGGCTTACTACTGGGGGCACTACAGGGGCCTTACTACTGGGAGCACTACAGGGGCCTTACTACTGGGGGTACTATTGGGAGCACTACAACTGGGGGCACTACAGGGGCCATTACTAATGGGGGCACTTCAAGGGGCATTACTACTGGGGCACTGCAGGGAGCATTACTACTGGGGGTACTACAAGGGCATTACAACTGGGGGCACTACAGTGGCCCTTACTACTGGGGGCACTGCAGGGGGAATTACTACTGGGGGCACTACTACAGGGGGCATTACTTTTAGGGGCATTACTACAGGGATCATTATTACTACTGGGGCACTGCATAAGGGGCACCATTACAGTGGGCATTGCATAAGGGACACCATTACAGTGGGCATTTAGTGTTTTAGGAGAACTACTACTGTGGGCATTGTGTAAGACCTAAGTTAGGGAGGGCCCCTTAAAAAATTTGCTATGGGGCCCAAAAAGTTCTAGTTACGCCCCGATACTGTGTGTATATATATGTGTGTGTATATATATATATACACATCTGCCTGCGTCCCCCTCTTCATACTCATATAGCCCCTCAGGTGAAAATGACTTTGCACAGGTGGAGTGGCGGATAAGTTTTGTGTTTTTTTATATACTGTGTATATATATATATATATATATATATATTGTGATAGAAGCACTGGAGAAGTGTGGAATGGCTTCTATATCTGTCCCAGATTTCTGTCCTACTTGTTTTAAAACCCCCAGGAGAAGTCTGTTGGACAAAGCAGACAAGAAATGTTGGCTTTTGTGAAAAGCCGGAATGGGTCCTGGGGGTGTGGATGTGAGGAGAGGGAGGGCTCCATCCACAGGCCACTCCATGTGTTGGGCCTTTCAGCTTGGTAGCAGGCTCATTAGGGCTTGCACCTGGTAATGGCTGTGATAAGCCAGGTTTACTTGTGGCTGCGTGTCTCATACCTGGGAGAGCAGACCCGCAGGTTAGCTTGCTCTGAGACACTGTTCGCTACAAACCAGAAGGTACTGTGGATGTGAACTTATTTTAGTGTTCGGTTAGTGAGGGAATTTACTGTCTAGTTAGAGCCCAGACAGGTTAGGATTTGTTTTATGTTTGTTTATTTGATTATTGATGTTGCACAATAAAAACTGGTGCCGAAAATCCACGACTGGAGTGCTATTTCCTGGCTGCTGTGTGTAAGGAGGTGTCCATCTACCCCAGGAGAGGGACCCCCTACCCCGATCATATCACAATATATATATATATATACACTAGCTGGAGTACCAGGCATTGCCCGTGATTTTAAGAATGTTTGTTTACACATCATCCTCCAACAAACCTCTCCTTGGGCAGGCCTCACGAAAAGTGTGACAAACTTCCCCATCAACAGTCCTAAGGTCTTCGAAAGGAAGTGGGACCTGTAACGGTGTAAAGCAAACTTCGGAGATAGAAGCATTCAAACTTTGCCGGATGTACAGTGTAAACACGGCCAAGAGCTTCTGTTGCTCTGATACCAGGATGACCATCTACAGCGACTCCCTGTTTTCTGCGCATAAATACTTTTGGAGAAGCATTCCATGTGTAATATTTTGGCAGCTCACAGTACGGCAGGGTCCTTGCAAAGTAATCATTTTGATACGGTTCGAAGAAAGAAGTCAATGTTGTTGCGTAATTTGGTATAGTCAGAGAGCTGAGAATGCTGGGAAAGCCTGCTAAAGCGCTCTTCGATAATAAACATTAAGATCATGACAAAACATGACAACACAAAACGCTCGCTCCGAGGCCCTACCCATAGGCCATGAGGCCCCAACAATGAGCTACAGCAAAAATTGTGTTTTTTAATAATTTAAAAATGAACAGTAATTAATTTCAATTTAAAATTTTTTTAGTTGCCTCGGCCGTGTTTTAATACGTTCGTATGTAAAATTTCACGATCTTGGCTTGTAAACTATGGATTTGTATAGAAGGACAGAAGGACAAATTTTCGCTTTTATATAATATAGAAGATAGAATAAGAATGATCGAGATATATATATATATATATATATATACACATATAAAAATATATTTTTTTAACACAAAACTTATTCGCCACTCCACCTGTGCAAAGTAATTTTCACCTGAGGGACTACATGAGCACAGGGGGGGGGGGGGGGGGGGGCACATGCAGGAGTTTTGCCTAGGATGCCTAGAAGTCTAGCACCGGCACTGCAGCTATCACTGGAGTGGGAACACCTATAGGAAGCTCCCTTCTCAGCTATGCTCCTACTGTACTTCGCAGATATTAATTGCACCTATATTAATGTGAGTACTACTAATCATGTTCTGTCTACCTCCATTATTTCAAGTCTCCTAATACAGTATTTTTTAAAAGACCTTTCAAATAACACTTTGTGGTCATGCCTAGGAACACCTCATTCTATAGATTGTAAGCTTACGAGCAGGGCCTTCCTACCTATATATCTGTCTGCAATTACCCAGTTTTGTTCTATTAATGTGTACAGCTGTAAAGCGCAACGAAATACAGTGTGTTGCGATATATAAGAAACTGTTAATAAATAAATTACCTTATATAGCAAAGTAGTGACTTTTTTTAAAACTCATACTTGCCAATAAGAAAAGGAGAGCGGAGGGGTGGTGACAGAAGCCAATAAGAAAGGAGAGGGGAAGGGCAAAGAGTTGATCAGAGAGGGGTGGTGACATAAGCCAATAAGAAAGGAGTGGACAGGGGCAAAGAGCCGATCACAGGCTAGAGAGGGGAGGGAATTAAAGAGGTGAGAAGTGAATTTAATCAACAGAGATGATCACAGAGGAGGGAGGGCCGGAAGTGAGGCAATCTGGGCAGCTTGAGGGAACATGAAATGTAGAAACGTATCTCAGATCCATAACTTATTTAGGATATAGAGCAAACAAACCGAGATAAAACTAACAGACGGGCGTCATGCTGTGCAGCGCCCCATGAATTCTGGAACCTGCTGCATCATATCATCTGAGCTGCATCTCAGCCCTCAAAGCAGCATCATTTCATCTGAGCCACACCTCTGCCCTCAAGGCTGCACCTCGGTCCTCAATCCCATGCCTCAGCCTTCAAGGCCGCATTTTGCCATCCAAGTCGCATCTCTGCCCTCAAGGTCGCCTCTAGTCATACTAGTCACAAAACAGCGACCATTACAGCACAGCGACTACCATTGTGACCTGTGCCAGTTGAACCACTATCAGCATACTTACATAGTGATCACCTGTATAGCCGTGTAAGCCCCTACTGTCCCGAGTATTAATTCCAGGCAGCAACCCAAGTACCGGCGTACTAGCTCTAAGAGAAAGTCGGAAGAGCTGTTATTGGTGGAAGACCTAGTTAGTGTGGGTACTAGCTCTAAGGGAAAGTCAGGGGGCTGTTATTGGCAGAAGACCTTGTTAGTGTGGCTCTAGGGGTCTTACACGGCAACATACTGGTGATCATAACAGTTATAGTCATGCTTGCCTACTTTTTAATTCTCTACGGGAGAAGCAAATTACTACTTTGGGGATTGGGCATGTCTTTTTTCGATGCAAAAGAGAAAAGTATACAAGGCTGTCAATTAGCAGCTGGTAAGGGATGTCAGCCCCAATAAAGCAGTAAGCAAGGAAAAAAAACAGCGATATGTTGTTTAATTATTGAAATAGTTGGACGGATTCAATATAGTAGTGGTAAGTATACCATTTATTAAGACATAATAAAACAAATAAAAATGTATATCAGATGAAAATATATAGCACCAATTGGATCCCGAACTTTTCGCTGTGGACTATGGGCCTGATTCAGCAGCGATTGCAACTGCTATTATGCACGCAATCAGTCCAATTGTTGCGTTCTGTGCATGCATTGCAGTGCGCGAATACTCCACTGCGATCGGGACAGCGATTGTAGTGACTATGCGAACCCATCGCAGAGTGATTGACAGGAATTCAGCACTATGTGCTAAAATCCTCTATCTACAGAATTAATAAATGTAAAATAAATCAGGTCCTCTCCTACCTGAATCTACTTTTAAATACCTATAAATATATCTAAATACATTTGAATATTTCTATCTATACCAGTATATTAATAATTAAAATAATAATAATAATAATAATAATAATAATAATAAAAAAAACAGTTTGCTTATAAACATCTAGCTTGTCAATCTACAGGATTTTGCTTTCATATAGAATACAAACTGATGGTACAAATTGACATGGTCCACCTTTAACATGTGTATGTGATTTTCCAATGACCTAAATGGCTATGTTGAGCTATATATAGAGAGTTAGAGAGAGAGTAGAGAGTTTATGTCAGCATGGGCTTAAACCATGACCAAGACACCAGGGAGGCGTCGAAACGCGTTTTTGATTCTCCACAATCTATTCCTCATTTGACTGGACACTAATTACACCTTTTGGATATTAATTTCTTCCCTCCTGAATGCTGCTATTACATTGGGTATTACCTGGCAAGATCGCTGTTGCTCTCTTCTTACCTGCTCTGATACAGCTTCCGGCAAACCAAACACCAGTTCCAGTGGCGTAAGTTTATCCCAGACGCCCGGAGGCAAGTTATAATTTGGTGCCCCCACCCCCATCACAGCCGTTGACACTGTAATGTAGCAATTCGCATGCAGACAGGCTATAGATAGATGAAGGCAGCAGCTGATGGTTTGACAAGGAGCTCTCCACTAGTGTATGGGAAGGGGTGCCATGTATTCGGCGGCCGTGACGGTACACTCTGGGTACATAGATACAGCCCTAAGTGGGGTGAATATGCTGTGGACAATGGAGGAGGTGCCCCTTCAGAGCTGGAGACCGGCGGCAGGCGCCTCCATTGTCTCATAGTTCTCAGGACGTAGTGCCAAACGGAGTTCCAGACTCCCCATCAGAGGGTAGAGCCGGCACATCGTGGCCTCCGTACACTAGGATAAGTTATCTACCTGCCGCTTCATGTGCTGGACAGCCGCCAGGTGCTGACACTACACAGAATCCATCACTGGACAAATTAATAGACAGAGATCCAGGCTCCCCACAACAGGGTATAGCCGTCACATCGTGATCTCCGCATACTGGAAAAGGTAAAAGAAAGCCGGTTTATTGTGCCTGACATCGTGGCTATGAGTCCATAAGCCGCTAAGTGCTGCCATTGCATAGAAAGCCGCACTTATCACCAGCAAGTACTATTACCCTGTCATCAGAATATATATATATATATGTGGTGCTTAATACATAAGGGGTGAGTGGAAAACTAATCATTGAAAATAATAAGCTCCCTGGATGAAGGTAGAGCTTTGTTCTACCCCTAACCCTTTTTACTATCAGAGCTTCTGAATTGTGACATAAGGGACATTCTATATACAAAAAGGATCCACCAGGCGTATACATACTGCAATATTAATATATTTTAAGCTATTGGAGAAATACATTGTATTTGTTACAAATTTATTTATTGTTGAATTTATATGTACCAGTCATAATTCTCTAGAGGATTATAGCACGTAGTGCTGATTTTTATATATATATTGTTTTGAAACTCTCAGGTATATTTTAGTATTTAGGGTATATCACCTAACCATTATTTTGTAATGATGCATACACGCGGTCAGATTTTGTGTCAGATCTGAACGATAACGATTTCAAAAATCGTTAAATCGTTCATATCTGAAAGAAAATCTGACATGTGAGCCTGCAACGATGAACGATGCGCATTTCCGCATGTCAGATAACGATATCTGACATCTGATGTGTTTGCAGTCAGATTTGGACGATTCCATTCATTTTATTACTGTCTGAAATCGTGCAATCGTTCAAATCGTTGGTAAAAATCGTTCATCTGACAGATCTGACCATGTGTATGCCCCATACCAATAAATATTAGTTTTTTTATTCAAACATATCTCTTTGTGAACATGTCAATTTTATCCACTCCCTGGCTCTGAAGCTGCTTTATATACAGTGTTTAATTTATTTTTGCCTTGGGACTGAGGACCTCATTCAGAGTTTGTGGATAAACGTCCCAACACAGTTCTTTTATAGCAGCTCAGTGCAAAGATGATGGGTGATGTATATCCACTAGGTTAAAATACCCAATTTATTTTACAGGTCGCTAGAGAAAAGCTGAAATTAAATATTTATGTAACATGGAGAATCTTGTAGCTTCGGTGGGCTTTAGTAAATGGCTGCACCAGCCTTAAGCAAGGCAGCTGCTGGAAGTACTGCTGGGGGCAGGTTGGCAGTGGCTGTGGTGCCCTACTACTAGTGAGTGATCTACTTATACTTGCCCTCACCCAGGGCTTAGCAGCAGGAGAGTGTGGAGGCAGATGGGAGTAATAGGGAAAATGACCCTGGGCACAGTTAGAGGAGACATTTGGGGGAGCTCTTTCACATTCCCTTCAGTGAATATTAAAGGCAGAAAATACTAACAGATATCTACCTGTAACTAAAGGGAAGCAACCCAGTAATGTATGCTTACATATAGTCTACAGTGTGAGGAGAAACAATACAGTGCGCATGCATGCAGTAGTTAAGCAAGAACAGACTAGTTCTTTCCCAAGTGAAAGCATAGGAAAGACGGGAATTCACCCAACATTATATAGATTGTAATAAATCAAAGCCAGAGATAAATAGTTTAATTAATTTTTGGTCCTGATTCACAGGCGCTCGCTATTTGCGAGCACTCGCTCTGAATCAGGGCGGATTTAAAAAAAAATAAAAATCCACCTCCAGGCCGCTCGCATAGCTGTGGGTGACCACCCAGAGCTTGTGCGAGCGGCCTGGCGATAGTCGCGATTATCACGACCATCGGGCTTGCGACGAGACCCTTGTGGTAGGGTCTCGGCTCCCGCAAGCCCGAGTGAACTTCCTGCTCTAATGGAGCAGGAAGTTCACTACTGACATCACGAATGATGTCAGTAGGGCTGCCCACAAACGGTAGGCGTTCCTTCGGGCTGTCCAGCTACACCCCCCTCCCCGCCTACAAAATGGGGCGAGCTGTCGATCAACATCGTCAGCCACCCCGTTTTGTAGCGAGCCCCGAAGCGAGTGAAGTTCTCACTCGTTGCGGGGCAAGCGCATTGTGCGCACTGGCCGACCATCGACCCGCTTGCGAACGCTATTTACGCTCGCGAGCGGGTCTGAATCAGGACCCTTATCTCCAAGCCTTTGGCATAATATAAGAGACAAGGAAAGAGTCGGTGGAGGATAAATAAATTTGGGACTCTATAGACCGAGTTCACCTATCTCACAGCCATAGAACACGATCCATACTATGTAATGTAGCTGCAGGAGTCTATTAAGGATACAGCAGTATCAAACTTTGGGAGTTGAGTACTTAAGATATAATTTAGCTACAGTATAGAGTATTATTGCTTGGATTTCAGCCAGAAACTCATCTTGGAAGAGATCAGCATAAGTTAACCACAGAACCTAAAGCACTGACTTTATTACTTATAGAGACCTGTATGAAGAGGTTATTGTAAATGAGAATATATAACTGTATAGGTACAGATTTACTGGCAACACTACAGACGGGAGCAGGAGAGCCAGTGAAAGGGCAGTAATAGAGGAAATTCGGTGGAACATTAATTTGTTCAGGATTACATGACGTGTTCCAAGGATTCATACTTTCACTGCCAAGTTTCAGCAGTAAGACAGTTCTGGAGACTTATAGGGGTATTCAATATGGAGCGAAAACTCAGTTTCTACGATGTTTTCGCTCGGATGACGTCATTTTCGCCGCTTTGAAAACTTTTCGCCGGTGCGAAAAGTATATTGCACTCGACCCTGCGAAAAAGTATCACCAAGGAATGGGTGGCGATATGTATTCTTGCACAAGAATACATATCCAAGTAACATCTTTCACCTAAAAGACTGGATCAATTTCCCACAGCGGCTCATCTATGCGACCACAGTCACTAAGGTACCGGTAAAAATTAATACTCACAGTGATGGCCTACTGCTTCTTGGTGAAATTCTCATGTGAGCCCAAAGACTGGCAATAGCTATCTAATTGCTACAGATACCCAATAACTTACTACCACCGGTCTGCCCATTTCTCCCTTTTCCCCTCCCCCGTTTGTTCACAGTTTCCATCTTTAGACTTTTGAACTTTTAATTTACCGTATGTAATTAATTAAATTTGTTTTATTCTCATTATACTGATTTTAAATATATGTTTGCATGCAAATTTGTCATTGTCCTATTTATGATTATATGCACTTGACATTATTTTTATGTAATTTTCAGTAAATTGTTTATGAACATTTGAGACATCCGATCAAATAATTCCCAATAACAGTTGCTGATAAGGGATGTAGTGAATATGTTGGCAGACGGGATGTCTGTCGTCAATATACCAAATCCGGAATCCCACCCCCCATGCAAAATGCTGACACTGCTATCCCGAAAGGGATCAGATATTAGTGTCAGCATCCCGACCACCAGAATCCCAAACTAAAGCTGGCCACACACTAGACCAACCTACATCCAACCAGCCAACTAGTTGATTGGTTGGAATGAAAATCTGGTAAGGTATGGGAGTAAATGACAATCAGCAATTTGCTCCCAAACGCCAGAAAATGGACAAAAACTGTTGTTTGAACAAATTGTTTATATCAAACATTTAACAAACTTGTCTAACGACCATTTTCATCTGTTTTCTGCATTTAGGAACAAATTGCTGATCATCAGTTACTCCCATACCTTACCAGATTTTTATTCCAACCAATCAACTAGTTGGCTGGTTGGACAGATAATCTTTAGATGTGTGGCCAGCTTAAGGATCCAGAGTAAGTATGCGCGTTAGCCCGGAAAAGGGGGGGGGGTAGGTTTAGGGACCACCCCTTCCCTGGGTCTGCCTACATAACTCTGCAATATCAACATCTGCACACACATCATTTTCAACAAAGGTTAAGCCCGCCCAGGTCCCTCTGTCACAGTGACATACAGTGAAGTGGAGAAAACAAACCTGTCTGGGCCATGGAAAAGTTTATCACATGGAGTTGGTGACTGAAAGTGAGGCCACATCTTCCGTCTGTAGTAATGGGGGGGTCAGCCTGGTGCAAGAGGCCCTACAGCAGGTGGTTTCAGATCAGAAATATGAAATTGCGCACATAGGAAAATGCACAGCACACTTCGGGGCTGTTCCATAGGTGAATGTACGACTGCTTTTGGACTACATAAGTATGTTTTCGTACTGTGCAAGCTCCTGAGAGGTACATAGGCAAGTACTAGGTACTCAGAGTAGTACAAATGTCAATGGTATCATCAGTGGCGCCCTTACCTGTTTATGCACCCAGTGCGGTGGCGCAGGGACAAGGGGCATGGCCTCGTGTCAAGGGGCGTGACCTAGCAGACGGGGTGGGGCCACGCACCCGAACCCCGGTTTTAGTCTCTCCGGGGTATACCAGAGGTACGGGCTGCCCCCGGGGACCAGTGTACTTGTAGCGTCGGCTCCCTCACTGTGACAG
The DNA here is from genome assembly GCA_031769625.1 of Taudactylus pleione. Taxonomy (NCBI): domain Eukaryota; kingdom Metazoa; phylum Chordata; class Amphibia; order Anura; family Myobatrachidae; genus Taudactylus; species Taudactylus pleione. Next base: position 644,924 of record JAUIMM010000033.1, on the reverse strand, counting down.
GAGCCGAGTGCTGCACGTAATTCTACAATGCACCACCCGGCTCCTGTCACTGAGGGGGAGTCTGCACTTTGGCGGCACCCCTCAGTGGGTGACACCCGGGTGCGACCCGCACCCCCCTTGTGACGCCACTGGGTATCATCACTTATGGCTGCGGAGGCAAAACTGCGCTGTAGCAAGGCATTCTCACATAAGCAAAGGTTAGTGAAGGAGTGCCGACGGAACTGTGGACCATGCAGAGTTGGACAGAAGCAGAAATACTCCTGTTTCCAGGTGTATCATTGGCACCAAGCATAGGCTGATGCAAGTCAGCACTAATGATGATGTATAATAGCAAACTCAGGGCCTGATTCAGAGCCGGACACAATCAGCCATTCGCCCGCAGTAGGTACGACCGTCCAAATGTCAAACCAAGCGCTCGCACGTGTGTTCGCTCGTAGCGAGTCTTCCGCCCCATATTTCCACAACTCCTCCTCTAGCTAACGAGCGTCCGAAATAGCGAGCGCACTACTCGTTTTTTGATGAAGTGTTCGCTCGCACAAGTACGACCGGAAGTAGGCCTGTCATTTGTCGATTGCCTTGTTTCTCCTTCGTCAAACATCCGTGAATTGATTGGTGCCAATCATTACCTTAATTTACTTAATGTTGGTCGAATGTTTTCAAACTTGTTTCTTTTTTGAATGTCAATAAACTTTATTGTTTGTTTTGTGTTAATTTTGGTCCGTAGAATCAGTCCGCTTTTAACGGCAAACTTGTTTTTTTTAAATCCAAAGGCTGTTTGTTTGGTTTTTTAATAGCTTTTATTTTGGTTTATAATTTAGAAATTGTTTTATTTCCGGCTTGTTGCTAACGCATCCAAATGCAGCAAGCCAATCCTAAGTCACAATATATTTTTAGGGGTTGTTCACATGACTCACACATTAACCAATAGAATTCTTCATGTTATTTATGAAAGTACATTAGCCAATCAAAATTTAGGGGTCCCTGTAATAAAACTGATTTGTGTAAAAAAAAAAAACATTGCCATCATGAGAGCCAGTGCTTTTACACGGCGTGAGCTGCTGGTGCTCACTGAAGTGCTGGATCGGTAAATAACAGACATGCCGCCCCCCGTCACCAACCAACGCAAGCGACAGGCGTACGCGTAGGTGCTGCGCAGGCTGCGGGCATTGGGATTTCGGAGGACCATCGGCCAATTAGAGCGCCGGTGGTCGGATTTACGCTGCCGGTCCCCACACCTGCTTGCGCATCTTCGGATGAGGATCCGTCGGCGTAAGTGGATATTTGAATGTTTATATATCTATGACAATCTGTTGTTACTTTTTGTCTTTGCTAATGTAAATTTGTATTAATGCGTGTGCATGTGTGCAGTATGCGTTTTTTTCGGGCTAAATGAGACCTTGTTAATGTTGTTTATTTTTAATTATTATTTTCTTTTGGGTTAATGTTTTACATTTTAAATGTTTTTTGGTATACATATTTGCTAATATTACAAATTATACATCATTTAGGTCAGGAGCGGATCCATAGGCGGAGGCCTGCCCGACCCCTCTCCCCAACTCCCACCATCTCCTCCCCTGCCCACTCCTCCCAAATTTCTCCACCCTCCCCTGACCTGGACATCCCTATTTCCCCTCCCTCTCCTGCTCCCCAAATCCAAATAACCCCTCCCTCCCCTGTCCTACCCATCCACATTCCCACACCCTCCCCTGATGCACCCACTCCTGATTCCACTCCCTCCCCTTTATCCCCACCGGACATTTCCTCACCTTCTTCGGCCATCCACTGGCCCACTTCTTCCGAGGAAGAGGATCTGGGCCGACCTGGCCCTGAACCTGCAGGTATTTTGTATTTCATGTTTGCAATTATTTTGTTAAAATGTGCCCTATATGCATATACTGTGGTATCCCTGCTTACAATCTAAGGGCAGTCCAATGTTTTTTTTTTTTTTTTTTTTTTTTTGGGTTAAAGCATCTTTTTTTTTTTTTTTGGGTGCTAATTTTTGTTAAATTTTGGCCCAAATTTAATGTTGGTTTTTTTTAGAGGGGGGGGGGGTTTAAAGTTTTTTGGAGTTTGTTTACCTAAATTTTGGCCAAATGTATTCACGTTTCATAACAAAATAAACTTTAAAATAACCACATATGCCAGAGCCAAATGGTTTCATTGTGCTTTTTTACATTTCTAGACTAAAATCAATATACAAATTGTGTAAGGATTATTTTAGATCCCAAAGTGATTGTTCAAACCACTATTCTCATGTTCATGTTTTGTTAAGTTGTTTTTTGTGCCAATTGGTAACTTAGGCAAATTCATGTTACCACTATATTTTAGCAGAAAAATTAGCATGGTATGTAAACTTTTTTGATTTGTAAATCATACTGTTTTTCTTTTATGTTTTCTTTAAAAAATTCACATTTAATTAAAACACATTTTTGTCTTTCAACAGACCCAAGGAGGCGGGATCAGGTGATTTTGGCCCATATAATGGCGATGAGGGGCCATTTGGTCCAGCTGCTGGTCTCAATGGACCATTCAATTGTTTTTTTGCACAAATACATTTTTTTTAGATTTGATTTTGTTAATAAAAGGTGTTTATTTAAACAAATCTCATTTATTGACTCAAAGATTAGCTCACAAGGTCAATCAATGTTTTTTTTTTTTTTTTTTAAACATTTGGGTTTTTGGAATTTGCATATGAAAATGCAAACAATGTGCCAGACTAAATTTTTGGAGTAATTATTCTTTAAAAATTAAAATAATTGGGACAATTGACATTAACTCCATAATGTTTAGCTAAAATACCCTTATGTAATTATTTAATTTGTTATAAATTATCCATGAAACTCCCAAAATAGGAAAATAAAGAGGAAAAAAGGTAGGGCAAACTATGCAAACATGTTGTTAATTGTTATTTTGTTTAAAAAATAAAAAAAAAAATACAACAAAAACACTTGGAAATTAAGTTAAAAGGTACTGTCCATTTGCTGGTTTTCATGTAAAAAAAAAACGATTAAAAATAAAATTTGTTTATTACACATTCTCACAATACAAAAAAAATACACACAAATATTTGAATAAAAAAATCAAGAACTGGTTGAAGATGGTGCATGCCAACATGTTGTCCCAAATCAGGTAAGAAACACATTTGTCCAGGTGTAAAGGTCATTTGTGAGTCATTAATGTCACAGGCGTTCATTTTCAGGAAGTAAGAAGGTTGTTGTTTGGATTTTGCAAAAAAAAAAAAAAACACAACAAAAGGTTAAAATTCAAAACATAGGATAGTAAACACACATAATTTTCATTAGTCACAATGTCAACAAATGTAAAAAAAAAGGAAATTCAAATACCTGAAAAAGCGTGTAACTACCTCATCACGTATGGCCCCCTTGACACTCTCCTCCGACCAACCTCGGGGGGGCCATCCTCAGGATAGGCATCTTCTGGCTGCATTGGGACACCACTCCTTATGGCGATGTTGTGAAATATCCCACACAGGACCACAATTTTGGAAACCATAGCCGGCAAATACACAAGGTCGCCACCAGAGCGGTGGAGGCATCGAAATCGGCCTTTTAAAAGGCCAATACAATGCTCCACCACCTGCCTAGTGGCGGAATTATATTGACTTTGTGGCCCTGGTGTAGGAACCAAATAAGGAGTGAGCAGCCAGGGCGTGCAAGGGTAACCACTGTCTCCTGTGAAAATAAAAAAACATTCAGTACCATTTCTAAGTCAACAGTGTTTGCTTTAAAAATTAGGGGTACCACTTACCCAGAAGCCACGCATCACCAGCTTTTAGGTTGTTTAATTTGTGCCAAAGCTCTGATTGCCGAATGACAAATGAATCATGTGCACTTCCTGGAAATTTGGCATTCAGGGACAGGATCTGGAGGGAAGCATCACATGCCACCATTATATTCATTGAATGGAAATGTTTGCGGTTCCTAAATATTGCCTCCAGCGCTGCTGGAGGCTGAAGTGGTATGTGAGTGCCGTCCACAACCCCTATGATGTGTGGGAAGCCTGCAATTTCGAAAAATTTCTGCTTCACCACATTAAGGGACCCAATATCCAATGGCATATTAATAAAATGATGGAGGTGTTTAAAGAGTGCATCCATTACCGCCCTCAGGATCCTTGAAAAGGAGGATTGGGAAATGCCAGCAACAATCCCAACTGTGGTCTGGAAGGATCCTGAGGTGCAAAAATGTAACACCAACATTAACTGCGCTAAGACCGTAAGCACAGCTGTGGGTGACCACCCACAGCTTGTGCGTGCGGCCTGGCGATTGTCGCGATTATTGCGACCATTGGGCTTGCGAGGAGACCCTGTGGTAGGGTCTCAGGTCTCGCAAGCCTGAGTGAACTTCCTGCTCTAATAGAGCAGGAAGACCACTACTGACATCACGAGTGATATCAGTAGGGCCGCCCACAAACGGCAGGCGTTCCTTCGGGAACGCCTCCGTTTGTACAGTCGCCCCATTTTGTTGCGAGCCCCATAGCGAGTGATTGCTCACTCGCTACGATGCTTGCGCACGCCGCGCATGCGCATTGGCTCACCATCACACTCACTCACGAGTCTGAATCAGGCCCTGATTCACTACGGAACGCTATTCTGCTTACACACACGCAATGCAGTTGCTGATATCAGCCGTGATATGTAAATGTTTGCATTCGCATTGTGATCGCAATCTAACATAAGGATGCCCACTTCCCCTTACTCACATCCGTACACTTTGTCAACATAGCGAAACAATCAGTAACATTGAGTAACATCGGACTCATACGCACAGTTAAGGAAGGTCAGATCTCACTTAGGAATTGCTTATTTCAGCGCACGCTATGAGGCCTCAGGCTGCATATGGTATTGCAGTGTCTAATTTATGCACGCCCCTGTAATACCGCCCCAACGCACTGGCACGCTTGCGTTCGCCCGAACACCCCCCATCACTTCCTACAAACGATACTTCCAGTCAATCACTCTGCCATGGGCCTGCGCACACACTGCACTCTCATTCCCGAACGCAGTGGCTAGTTCGCGCAAGCGTACTGCGATGCATACGCATGCAATTGGCCGATTGCATGCGTCTTAGAACTTGCGATCCTTACTGAATCAGGCCCTCAGTGTACATCTGGGTGCACCACAAGATGCATACGGGAGAACATAAACAGTTATTTCTATGCACGCAATGCGGGAGCACATGAATTGCCTCAGGCTCTAGGTGACTAAAATGAAAAGAAAATACAGCACCACAATCATGTGGAAGATGATAATGTGGATTTAAAGGAAGATATTAAACTAGGGATGAGGGGGTTCGGATTTCCAGAATCCGAATCCCCCGATCTGAGGCGGGAACTGAGTCCGGCTCGGGTTTTTTTTTCCGCCTGGCTCAGATCTCAAATCGAGGCAAAATGTCATCATCCCGCTGTTGGATTCTCGTGGGTTTTGGATTCTATAAAGGTCCCACGATCACTGCCATTATCATTCCTGCTGTTGAGTGTGCAGAGTTAGGGAGCTGGGAGCTCAGTGTTGTCTGTTACACTTAGTTATAAAAAATAATAAATTACTGCTGGCTGGCTACTGTGAAGAGGGACATAGAGAGCTGGGAGCTACTGCTGACACTGACCATAGGGGCTGGCTGGCTACTGTTTTCCATATACAATACATAGGGGCTGTCTGGCTACTGTTGTCCTTGTCCATATAGGGGCTGGCTGGCTGTAGTGCTGTGTTGTCCAGGGGATGCTCTGCCCTTCAGGGATACTCTCTTCACCCACCCCTAGTGTGAAAAGCTGGGCTGGCTGGCTACTGTTGTCCATATACTTAGGGGCTGGCTGGCTACTTTTGCCTTGTCCATATAGGGGCTGGCTGTTGTCCTGTCCATAGGGGCTGGCTAGCTGTAGTGCTGTGTTGTCCAGGGGGTACTCTAGCCTTCAGGGGTGCTCTTTTCACCCACCCCCAGTGTGAAAAGCTGCCCTTCATCAAACACATTTTTTACAGGGGCTGTCCTGTGTGTTGTACGCTGCCCTTCATCAAACTAATTTTACAGGGGCTGTCCTGTGGGTTGTTGTATGCTGCCCCTCATCAAACTCATTTTTACAGGGGCTGTCCTGTGTGTTATACGCTGCCCTTCATCAAACAAATTTTTACAGGGATGATTCACTCCATTAAAATAATGCACTCCACAAAAATAATGAAGGACAAAAATTTTGGAGGATAAAATAGGGGAAGATCAAGAACGACTTCCTCCTAGTGCTGAAGCTGCTGCCACTAGTCATGACATAGACGATGAAATGCCATCAACATCGTCTGCCAAGGCCGATGCCCAATGTCATAGCAGAGAGCATGTAATATCCAAAAAGCCAAAGTTCAGTAAAATGACCTTAATAAATAAATTTAAATCGTCTGAGGAGAACGTAAACTTGCCAATATGCCATTTACGACACGGAGTGGCAAGGAACGGCTAAGGTCCTTCCCTATGTTCATGTTCAGCTTCACATGACGAAGGAAGCCCTCCTCTTCCCGCTATAAAAATGAAATGAGTTAAGCTGGCAAAAGCACAGCAAAGAAATGTGCATTCTAAGAAGATATCACAAATCCCCAAGGAGAATCCACGTGTGGCGGTGGTTGCGATGCCTGACCTTCCCAACGCTGGATGGGAAGAGGTGACTCCTTCCATCATTTGCACGCCCTCTGCAAGTGCTGGAAGGAGCACCCACAGTCCACTTGCTGATATGCAAATTGAAGATGTCACTGTTGTAGTACAACAGGGTGAGCATATTGGTGAAGCTGGTGCTGAGGAGGAGCTTGACGAGGATTCTGATGGTGATGCGGTTTGTTTAAATCAGGCACCAAGGGAAAGAGTTGTTGTCCGTGGGATGAAAAAGCCCATCACGGTCATGCCTGGGCAGAAGACCAAACATTCCACCTCTTTGGTCTGGAAATATTTCTATCCAAATCCGGACAACAACTGTCTTGCCATATGTTGCAGATGTAATAAGTAGGGGTAAGGTCGTTAACCACCTAGGAACATCCTCCCTTATACGTCACCTGCAGCACATTCATAAAAAGTTACTGTCCAGTTCAGAAACTGGCTAAGACCGTAAGCAGTCCAGGGACACCTACATCCCTTTGTCCTGTTGTATCCAAGCGCTTGCAAACCACACCGTCAACTCCCTCTTCGTCAATTTCCTCCTCAATCAGGATAGGAAGTAGTCCTGCAGGCCACGTCACTGGCCGGGATTCCTCCGGAGGATCCTGTATTGCTATGCCTACTGCTGCCACTGCTCCTGTTGCTGCTGGGAGTCATTCATCTTCCCAGAGAGGAAGTTGGAACACCACTATTTCTTTTACTAAGCAATTGCCCCTCCAACAGTCCTTAGCAAGGAGGGTGAAGTACGACAGCAGTCATCCTGTTGCAAAGTGGATAACTGAGGCCTTGACAGCTATGTTGGTGTTAGACGTGCGTCCGGTATCCACCATGGTGCAGTGGGAGTTAGATAATTGATGGAGGTAGTATGTCACCGGTACCAAATCCCGTCTAGATTCCACTTCACTAGACAGGCGATACAGAGAATGTACAGAGACATCAGAAAATGTGTCCTCAGGGTCCTAAAAAATGCGGTTGTACCCAATGTCCACTTAACTATGGACTTGTGGACAAGGGGAACAGGGCAGACTAAGGACTATATGACTGTGACAGCCCGCTGGGTAGAAGTATCGCCTTACGCAGCACACAACAGCAGCATCACCAGTAGCAGCATCTCAGAAACGCCAGCTCGTTCCAAGGTAGGCTACGCTGTGTATCACCGGTTTCAGGAAGAGACACACCGCCGACAACCTCTTAGAGAAACTGAGGGATATCATCGCCCAATGGCTTACCCCACTTAGACTCTCCTGGGGATTTGTGATATCTGACAATGCCACCAATATTGTGAGGGCATTACATCTGGGCAAATTCCAGCACATCCCATGTTTTGCTCACACAATAAATTTGGTGGTGCAGAATTTTTTAAAAAACGACAGGGAGATGCAGGAGACGCTTTGGGTGGCCTAGAAAAATTTCGTGTTTTTCCGCCATTCAGCGACTACGTGCTGAAGACTGGAGCGCCAGCAGACACTCCTGAACCTGCCCTGCCATCACCTGAAGCAAGAGGTTGTAATGCGGTGGAACTCAACCTTCTATATGCTTCAGAGGATGGAGGAGCAGCAAAAAGCCATTCAAGCCTATACATCCACCTATGACACAGGCAAAGGAGGGGGTATACACCTGACTCAAGCGCAGTGGAGAATGATTTCCGTGTTGTGCAAGGTTCTCCAGCCCTTCAAACTTTCCACACGTAAAGCCAGTTCAGACACTGCCAGCTTGAGTCAGGTCATTCCCCGCATCAGGCTTTTGCAGAAGCAGCTGGAGAAAGTGAAGGAGGAGCTAAGACGGAGCGATTCCGCTCGGTATGTGGGACTTGTGGATGAAGCCCTTCAATCACTTTCCCAGGAGTCGAGAGTGGTCAATCTGTTGCAATCAGACCACTAAATTTTGGCCACCGTGTTCGATCTTAGGTTTAAAGCCTATGTGGTGCCTCTCTTTCCGGCAGACACAAGCCTGCAGAGGTGCAAAGACCTGCTGGTGAAAACACTGTCAGCTGTCATTTTCTCCCGCAACTGGGGCTGCCAGGAAACAACTTAGATATCCTAACCAACCCGCTGGCGGTGATGCAGGGCAGGCAGGACCAAGTTTGGACATCTGGCCCAGACTGAAGGACCTGCCAACAATTTCTGACATGTCTACCGTCACTGCATATGATACTGTCACCATTGAAGGAATGGTGGGGGATTACATCGGTGACAGCATCCAAGTAGGGATGTCAGACAGTCCGTACCTGTACTGGCAGGAAAAATAGGCAATTTGGAGGCCCCTGTACAAACTGGCTCTATTTTACCTAAGTTGCCCCCCCTCCAGTGTGTACTCCGATAGAGTTTTTAGTGCAGCCTTGAACCTTGTCAGTGAAAGCCGTAGGAGGTTGCTTCCACAAGACGTGGAGAAGATGATGTTCATCAAAATTAATTATCAATTCTTCCGGGAAGACCAGCCTCCAGAAAGTACAGAGGAACCTGTGGTGGTGGATTCCAGCGGGGACAAATTAATACTCTGTGAGGATGAGGATGTACACAACACTGAAGAGGGTGAGGAATCGGTGGAAGAGGATGAGGACGACATCTTGCCTCTGTACAGCCAGTTTGTGCAGGGACAGATTAATTGCCAGCTTGTTTTGTGGGGGCCCAAACAAACCAATCATTTCAGCCACTTTCGTGTGGCAGACCCTGGCGCTGAAATGATTGGTTTGTTAAAGTGTGCATGTCCTGTTTATACAACATAAGAGTGGGTGGGAGGGCCCAAGGACAATTCCATCTTGCACCTCTTTTTTTTCCTTTGCATTATGTACTGTTTGGGGCCTAGTTTTTCAAACTGCTATCCTGTTTGCCACTGCAGTGTCACTGCTAGATGGGCCACGTGTTTGTGCCGCCCACTTGTGTCGCTTAGCATAGTCATCCAGCTACCTCGGTGCAACCTTTTGGCCTAAAAACAATATTGTGAGGTGCGAGGTGTTCAGAATAGACTGGAAATTAGTGGAGATTAATGTTATTGAGATTAATAATAGCATAGGAACAACAAAAAAAAACAAATTCTGTGATTTTAGCTGTTTATATGCTTTTTTTTCAAAAAAATACAGTTCCAAAAGCGGAAGGGTGGTTTTGGCAAAACCAATCCAGATCCAAAACACGAAGAAAGATCCAGATCCAAAACCAAAACACGAAAAGTGGCCGGTGCACACCCCTATATTAAACTGCTACAACAATACCTGGGAAGTAGAGAACTGCACATTAAACAATCTGAGGGAATATCTATTTCTACTGTTGTATGCGTGGTGTGCCTGCAGAATTGTGGCAAGTGGATACACAAGGGACCGATAGATAATGTAGGATGCTGGACACAGCAATCCAAATGCAGAACAGCAAAAAAACAAATAGCATCTAACCATGGTCGGCAAATCATACTATTGTGTTGCTGCTGCCACCGGGTACCTCATTTGAGCACTATGAAATAGAACTTAATAGCCAACTGAAACTATTTAACCTGAGTAGAAGGAAAATATAAAATATGTCAATGAACAAATTAAATGCATGTAGAACATCTATTAAAATTAATGAAAATCTCACTCTCAGGTGTATATTTACTAAAGTGAGAGTTTTTAGAAGAGAAGATGTTGCCCATAGCAACAAATCAGATTCTACTTATTATTTATTTATCTAGCTCCTTCTAGATAATAACTAGCATCTCTGTACCCCTCAGAGCTACTTTTGAATGTAGCTGGCAACTGTAGAGTGTATTAGTATATACTGTAGACTTAATTAGTTAACAATAGCCTGATTCGGAGTTATACACTTAGGGCCTGATTCACACCCGGTCGCTAAGCTGCGCTTGCTCGATGGCAAAAGGGGCCAGGTATGCAAATCTCGCGATCGCACTGTCTGGCTTAAGGATGCCCTCTATGTCTTAGAGGGCGACGGCAGTGGGCGTACGCAGGAGTATAAAGCCGCCCACATTCCTCTCTTAGCACACGTCGTCTCAAGGAAGTGTGTGATTAATCGGGAACATCGAGACCCATCGAAGCTGCACGCAGAACTTGAGGTAGCCCCTACCCCACCGCAAGCAGTGCGATCAGTTCAGGCTAAAATACAACCAAGTGACGTGTTCAATGACGCTACTTTGATAATTATCCACACCCATTAAACTCCGTTTCAGAGCTCAGACACGCCTGCGTTCGCACATCCACTCCCCCGTTCACAAGCACCTTCTCCTGTCACCACCCACAAACGGTGCAATCTGTCACTCAATGTAGCATTCAGTCTGTGTACTACGAGCGCACGATTCTCGGCCGCAGTGACTGGTTCGCGCATGCGTACTTTGATGCATATGCAGATGTGCGATAATCGCCCATAGCGTGCGTTCGCAGCTTAACGACCGGGTCTGAACCGGGCCCTATGCCCTTGCTGCTGCGTATGTGTTAAGCAGCTGCTCTGGAAGATATGCAAATATGACAGCCCCCCTGCATTCATTGCCGCCGCTCCCCATTACCTCCTCCAAACGCTCCATGGTGGACTACGGTAATGGTTCTTGACTTAAGGCCCCCATACATCAGCAGTTGACTGCAGCAATCGTGCAATTTGCGATCGATTGTGTATAAAAATCTTTCCCTTTTTCAATCGATTGCAGATTGCAGAGATGCCACAATCGATTGAAAAAGGGAAAGAATTTTATACACAATCGATTGCAAATTGCACGATTGCTGCAATCAATTGCTGACGTTTAGGGGCCTTTAGACGCGTGTGCGGTTTACTGATAATCGATGAACTCCGTAAACCCGGATCAGGCCCAATATACTGTATATTGTAGAGCAAACAGTGTAATCTACATGGGAAATGTCTATATAGCAAAAACTTGTGATTGTTATTTAACTCTGCAGCCCTAAGTGATATAACACAAGGAAATTAAAAAAGGGTTTGGCTGTTATATTCTATATAAATGCTAATTAGATAATCCTACATACCGCGGGTGTGCCTACAAAATACTTATTGTTCTTCTAACACCACAAAGTTGCCTAATTACACATAAACTGGGCTGTTATATACACAAGTGGTGAGAATATACATGCTGTGTGGGCGAGATGCACACGGGTGTTATAGATTATATAGGCTCCTGAAGACAGCAATCCAACTGCAACACAGCTAAACAATATTAACATCTAAACACGGCCAGCAGCTAATATTACCAGATTCACAAGTACCAATATTTTAGTGGAAATTTGGTCTCCAGGGCACAATTGTGGAACCTAGGGCCTGGCTTGGGGGCCCACGCAATGCCCAGATGCTCATAGCGGGCGTCCCAGTCCTTGCACAGTCATACGCACAGATGTGCACCAGGGAAGGGCTTTATAGTGGAATTTGCATAAAGTTGCAGATGGGTGACCGCCAAGAGATGCAGCCGCACTTGAGTCATACATGCCTACACTCCCGAAAGTCGCAGGAGGCTCACGTTTTTTCGGGTAACCCCCCCGCACTCCCAGGCAGTGTAGGCACTTCTCCCGCATCCCGACCACTTCCTAGTGAAGTGAGCAGAATGGGGAGAAACTTACCTAACATCCGCAGTCCGTCGTTAGGGGGCGGGGCCTAATGACGTGATTCTATTATAATCGCGTAATTTTGCCCTGCCCCCTATTAAAATATGTGTGATTCGCGGGAGTTTCACCGTGAGGGAGCGGGCCTAATGGCCCTAATGGTTTGGCCCCACCCACATCCCTGCCCTACTGCTGCCTCTCCCCAGGCTTCTCCCGGGAAAGGCAGATTAAAAGTCGGCATGTATGACTTGTGTCCATCTGTGAGTCAGATCCTTAGTGACGCCTCATCTGCTTGTAAATGCCTTTCCCCAGAATCATGGCAAGTTCAGTACAAAGGATGCGGCTCTTAGTTATTCGTCTGCTCCTACACATAGATTTATTGTGTCCTTTTTTTATCGACCTACGGCGGTTATCAGACTGCTATTTTAAGCCATTATGCATGGGCGTCAGAATGGGGGGGCAATGGAGCAGCACGCCCCCCCTCCCCTAACTTTTAAAAGGTGCGTTGGCCGCGGACAGTCAGGGGCTGTGCTGTATAGCAATAGGTTGCACGACCCCTACACCGCACGGAGGAGGAGGTGTAACGTGCGGTGTTTAAGTTAAAAGACGGCACATTACACCTCCTCCTCAGTGCAGTGCAGGGGCTGTGCAGCCTATTGCTATAAAGCACAGCCTTTGACCTTCCGTGGCCACCGCTGTAGGCAGGTAAGAGAGCAGGAGAGAGAGGGGCGGCGGAACAATTTTATGTTGCCCCCCTCCCCCCAACATAAAATCGTTCCAATGTCCCTGGTTTTAAGTAATTCTCTGGGAGTTAGCGTTTCACATGACTTTGAATGGTCAGTACCATCACAGGTGCTAAATGTTTATTATCTCTTCATTCTTGTAATCCTAGCCTCAGGTGTTTGCAGTAAATACCTTACCTGCGTAAACATATTTAGGATATAGCAATCACAAAATGAAGCAATTCTTGATTTGGCTGAGGTGAGTCCCCGAGGCCGCTGCTGCTGATTCCCCATCTGCTGGTTGGGGAGTTGAGCCACTCTGAGCACCGGGCACACCGCCGCCTCTGGGATCTACGGGTGTGTGTGTCCCATGTTATTCTGAGGATCACCGCAAGAGGATGACGCCAGCGCAGCGTCACCGAGAGGCCTCACCTGCTCCCCCCTCTATGAGCCTGTGGCGGGAATGCTTCAGCTTCATTAGTCAGTGACAGCCCGCTGGGCGGATCTTTCCTGCAGTCTATACCAAATCAGAAGCTGCATGTGTGTGGTGTTTGTGTTTGTATATGTGTTGTGTAGCCGATTAACATGATAGTGAGATGATTATAGCCTATGTTACTCTGGGGATCTCAAGGAACATTACAGTGAAAACACGATCAAAATCGGTTCAGTAGTTCTCAAGTTTATCGAGAGCAAACGAACAATTTGATATAGAGATATTGTCACGTCAGGAGATTCTTGTGAACCTGAGGGTGACACTGGTTGTGGTTCAGTGGATGGGACTATGGGCCTGATTCAGACCCGGACGCTAGGCCGCGATCGCTCGCTATGGGCGATTGTTGCCCGTCTGTGAATGCGTATGCATTGCAATGCGCTGTGCGCGAGCCAGTCACTGCGATTGGGAATCGTGCGCTCGTAGCACAAAGACTGAGTATTACCTTGAGTGACAGATAGTGATGTTTGTGGGTGGTAACAGGGGAAGGTGCTTGCGAACGGGGGAGTGGTGGTGCGAACGCAGGCGTGCCTGAGCGTCCAAACGGCGTTCTTTGGGCGTGCATAATTAGCATGGAAGCGTCATTGTACACGTCACTTGGTTGTATTTCAGCATGCAGTGATCGCAGTGCTTGCGGAAGGGTATGGGCTACCTTAAGGCCTGCGAGCAGCTCCGATGGCTCTCGATGTTACCAATTAATCATACACTTCATGGAGATGACGTGTGTTCAGAATGGAAGGTGGGCGTTTTTATACACCAGCGTCGCTCTATAAGACATAGAGGGTGTCCTTACGCCACACAGTGCGATTGCGGAATTTGCATACTCAGCCCCTTTTGGAAGCGAGCGATCGACGCTTAGCGTTCAGATCTGAATCAGGCCCAATGTGCAGGAAACTCAGTGGGGGCATATAAAATAATTGCACATGAGGCTATACAAGGAGGGACGGTGGGCCTGATTCAGACCCGGACGCTATTTGCGGCCGCTCACTGGCTAAAAGGGGCCGGCTATTTAAATCAAGCGCTCACACTGCGTCGCGTAAAGCCACCCACTAAGTAATAGCGAGCGGCCGCACTATGCGCTCGCACCTGTATAAAGATGCCCCTTTGCCACTCGCAACACGTCATCTCCGGCAGCTGTAGGATTAATCGGGAACATCAAGAGCCATCGGAGCTGCTTGCAGCACTTGTGGTAGCCTTTTCCCACCACAACATTGCGAGCAGTTCAGGCTAAAATACAACCCAGTCACGTGTGTAATGATGCTACTTTGCTAATTATGCACACCCATTAAACGCCGTTCTGACGGTCGGGCACACTCCCGTTTACAAGCACCTTCCCCTGTTACCACCAACAAACGGCACTATCTGTTACTCAAAATAGCGGCCCGACTGCAGGCTACGGGCGAGCACTTTCCCATCGCACTGACTGGTTCGCGCAAGCGCTTTGCAAATCATATGTATGCGCAGATTGCAAAAAATCGCTCAATGCGAGCGAGCACTGCATAGCATCCAGGTCTGAATCAGGCCCAGTATTCTGATCTAGAGATGATTGTCTGCAGGACTTAAAGCAAACCGAGAAGAATGTAGCAAACAGATTGGAACAAATCTTGTAGCTGGAATCAGGCTGGTACAGACCAGGCATTGGGACCGGCTGGAATGAAGAAGGAGTCAGGCTGGAACTGACTTTGCTGGAACTGACTATGGGCCTGATTCAGACACGCTCGCAAGTGCATTGAGCTCGCAAGCGGGTCGATGGTGGCCCAGTGCGCACGCGCGAGCCCCGAAGTGAGTGCAAAAAGCTCTCTGGGGCTTGCGGCCACGAGACCCTACCAGAAGGGTCTCGTCGCAAGCCCCGATGGTTGCAATGGTCTTGACCATCACGACCATCATCCTGGCCACTCGCATAAGCTGTGGGTTGTAACCTACAGCTATGCGAGCGGCCATGAGGCCACAAACTAAAAAAACAAGCGCCCGCCCTGATTCAGAGCGAGCGCTCGCTTTTTGCGAGCGCCTCTGAATCAGGCCCTATGCTTCTCGAACTGGACTGCCACCAGCTGGAATGGAAGTGAAGTCAGGCTGGGACTGACAATGCTTCTTGAACCAGACTGGAACCGTCTAGAATGAAATAGGAGTCAGGAGTGCAGCAAGATGGTAATTGGACTAGTAGTGCTAGATATAGAATGTAGCACTGTGGAGCTCAGGTATAACAGAACAGAGGCCCTGATTCAGAGCCTGGTCGCTCTGACAGAGCGCTCGCTCTGAATCAGGGCCGTCCTTCTTCATTTTTAGAGCGGCCTCCCTGGCCGCTCGTATAGCTGTGGTGCGGGAAACGGAGTGACGGTTTGCCCGTCACTATCCGGGTCTCGCGCATGCGCACGACGGAGCCGCCTCCGTCGTGCGTATGCGCACTGGGCAAACATTGACCCACTTGCGAGCGCTCAGCGCTCACGAGCTGGTCTGAATTAGGCCCAGAGGCCCTGATTCAGAGCCAGTCGCTCTCTGACAGAGCGCTCGCTCTGAATCAGGGCTGGTCTTTTTTTTTTTTTTTTAGAACGGCCTCTTGGCCGCTCGCATAGCTGTGGGTGACCACCCACAGCTATAGCGAACGGTCAGGAAGATGGTCGCGATGGTCAAGAGCATCGGGACCATCGGGCTTGCGACGAGACCCTTGTGGTAGGGTCTCGTTGCCGCAAGCCCCAGAGAGATTTCGGCTCAAACAGAAATCTCTCCCACTGACATCACTCGTGATGTCAGTGGGGCTGGCCCCAGACGGTAGGCGTTCCCATGGAACGTCTCCATTTGGGCAGCCACTCCCCCGGCCCACCCACCAAAGGGGGCGTGCTGTCACTCAACATCGACAGCACGCCCCCTTTGGTACGAGACCCGGAGCGACGGATTGCCCGTCGCTATCCGGGTCTCACGCATGCACACAACAGAGAGGCCCTGATTCAGAGGCGCTTTCAAAAAATGGGCGCTCGCACTGAATCAGGGCGGGCGCTTGGTTTTTTAGTTGCGGTCTCTTGGCCGCTTGCATAGCTGTGGGTTACCACCTACAGCTTATGCGAGCGACCAGGATGATGGTCGCGATGGTCAAGACCTTGTGGTAGGGTCTCATGGCCGCAAGCTCCAGGGAGCTTCTGGCTCTAATAGAGCCGGAAGCTCTCCCAGTGACATCACTGGTGATGTCAGTGGGGCCGCCCACAAACGGCAGGCGTTCGCATGGGAACGCCTCCGTTTGTGAAGCCACCCCCCGCCACGACTACAAAATGGGGTGAGCTGTCGATCAACATCGGCAACCGCCCCTTTTCTAGTGAGCCACGGAGTGAGTGCTTTTTGCGCTCGCTCCGGGGCTCGCGTACGCGCAGTTCGCATGCCGCATGTGTGCACTGAGCCACCATCGACCCACTTGCGAGCGGGTCTGAATCAGGCCCAGAGTGAGAACTGTGTAATGGGCATACACACGATCAGATTGTCGGATGAACGATTGAACTATTTTTACA
This sequence comes from Taudactylus pleione, assembly GCA_031769625.1. NCBI lineage: Eukaryota > Metazoa > Chordata > Amphibia > Anura > Myobatrachidae > Taudactylus > Taudactylus pleione. The sequence continues at coordinate 628,044 of JAUIMM010000033.1, read as the reverse complement.
ACGATTTGAACGATTTCATCAACGATTAATGATTTCTGACAGTATTAAAATGAATGAAATCATTAAAATCTGACTGCAAACACATCAGATTTCAGAGATCGTTATCTGACATGCGGGAATGCGCATCGTTAGTCGATGCATGCCCCACGTGTCAAAGATTGAACAAATTTTACAATTGTTATTGTTCATAATCTGAATTAAAATAAAAAAACACAAAATCTGACCGTGTGTATGCAGCATTAGACTTTACTCAGAATGTATATAGCTGCGTTTGGAAAGTACTGAGGAGTTTGCAGGATATAAGTAGAAGGACTCTGGGCCTGACTCAGAGCCGCACGCTCTGAAAGAGCGCTCGCTCTGAATCAGGGCGTTTTTTGTGTGCGGCCTCCTGGCCGCTCGCTTAGCAGTGGGTGACCACCCACAGCTATTGCGTGCGGCCAGGTGATGGTCGCGATGGTCTCGACCATCGTGACCATCGGGGCTTGCGATGAGACCCTCTGTTTGAGCCGAAAGCACTCCAGGGTTTGCGGCAACGAGACCCTTCCACAAGGGTCTCGTCGCAAGCCCGATGGTCGCAATGGTCTTGACCATCGCGACCATCTTCTGGGTCGGCCACCCACAGCTATACGAGCGGCCAGGAGGCCGCTCTAAAAATCAAAAAGGACGGCCCTGATTCTGAGCGAGCGCTCTGTCAGAGCGTTCGGCTCTGAATCAGGGCCAGAGATCAGTGGCTGAAGTCTGTATGCAATCTCTGTAGCTGAAACTGGGAGGAACACAGTTATACCACTTTTATACCGAAAAGCCGGGTCTGACCCAGAGGTTGGAACAGGGTTCCAATCCGGATCAGACAAAGAATTTCCCCGGCACCGACCCAGTATATACCCAAGTTGGCGCCGTTCACACCGGAACCAGGTCTGCAGAGAGAGTTGAAGTGGACGCTTATAGATGACGCCATCTCCAAGCGCCACTGCAGGCATGCGGCACGATCCAAGTCACCCTGACCCGGATCGCGCCATTTACACTGCAGGGTTTCACAGGTTATTACCGTGGTAAACCCTGCAAGTTACCTGGGTTGGACCCGGCAATCCAACCCTTTCCCACTTTACACCAAGGAGCTAACCGTGAGAGGAGCTAACCCTGCAATAACCCGGGTTTTAGCTCTGGTGTAAAAGGGGTATAAATCAGCAGGCTTAACAGAAGAGGAACTCAGCTGAGCAGGATTCTGTGGTAACCAGGAAGCTGAAAAATTATACTCTAGGGCAGGGGTTCCCAACCACGGTCCTCAAGGCACACTAACAGTCCAGGTTTTATGGATAGCCATACTTGAGCACAGGTGACTTAATTAGTTCCTCAGTTATTTTGATTAAACCATCTGTGCACAATCATGGATAACACTAAAACCAGGACTGTTAGTGTGCCTTGAGGACCGAGGTTGGGAATCACTGCTCTAGGGGGTAAATTTACTAAGAATCGAGATAGGTCGAGATGACCTATCTCGGGTGATTTATTGATTTTTTTCCCTGCTTGCAAATTTACTAAAGGCAAAGGGGGTCATTCAGACCCGCTCGTGAGTGCAGGACGCTCGCAAGCGGGTAGATGTTCCCCCACTGCGCATGCGCACGATGGAGGGAGCTCCGTCGTGCGCATGCGTGAGACCCGGCGAGCGACGGGCTCTCCATCGCTCCGGGTCTCGCACCAAAGGGGGCGTGCTGTCGATGTTGATTGACAGCACGCCCCCTTTGGTGGGCGTGCCTGCCAGATGGAGGCGTTCCCATGGGAACGCCTACTGTCTGAAGCCGGCCCCACTGACATCACTAGTGATGTCAGTGGGAGTGATTTTGGCTCTGATAGAGCCAAAATCACTCCAGGGCTTGCGGCAGCGAGACCCTACCGCAGGGTCTCCGTCGCAAGCCTGATGGTCGCGATGGTCAAGACCATCGCGACCATCATCATGGACGCTCGCATATGCTGTGGGTGGTCACCCACAGCTATGCGAGCGGCCAGGAGGCCGCTCCATTTTCATGGAGGAGGGCCCTTTTTCAGAGCGAGCGCTCTGGTCAGAGCGTTCGGCTCTGAATCAGGCCCAAAGTCGGGTGAGTTAGAGAGAGATTTCTCTCATCAACACTTGGGTGAGATAGCAATTTCGAATCTTATCACCATCGGGCCAAATCGAAAGTACTTTTCACCAAAAACATACATCTGTCAAATTTACCAAAAATCGTGATGACAAGCTCGGGTGAGATAGGAGCAAACTCTCTGTCAAAATCACTTTTGGTCAGAAATATACACAAATCATTGTGATTTGTGTATGTTTTTTTCTGTAACTTGTAAAAATAGTGGGCTTAGCCAATGAGCGGCTCCTCCACGTGGGTCCCAGTCAATGAGCGGCTGCTAATGTTAGCCGCCGCTGATTGGCCCGGCGGCCCGGGACTGAAGTCTGCTCGTTCCCACAAGCAGACAGTAGCGCAGTGTAACAGCATGCAGTAACATGCTGTTACATTGTATCAGGGGCCTGTCTTGGATTTCTGCGGAGAACATCGTGGGACATAAAGGTGAGTATTGGATCTTTTTTACAGGTAAATCGTGGGGATACTTTACGTTTACAAGTGGACGTGAACATCTGGAAACAGATGAGTATCAACTCAAAATAGCTTTTGAGTTGATAGTCCCATTACTTTTGGCCCCTTAAAAAGTGGGAGGCACTACACCGTTCACCTGATTTGGATGTAATTACCCTCAAATTAAATCTGAAAGTCTGCAGTTAAAGCACATCTTGTTTGTTTCATTTCAAAGCCATTGTGGTGGTGAATAGAGGCCAAAATATGAAAATTCTGTCACTGTCCCAATATTTATGCACCTGACTGTATATGGATGTATGCATTAAAGCTTTATTATCACGGTGTGTTATGTGTTTTTTTAACCATTTCTTTACAGGTGAACTACAGGTACCCGTGGGCCCTTAATGCCCCGCATGCTGGTACTTGTGGTTCTCCAAGTACCAGCATGCGGGGGAGGCTTGCTGGGACCTGTAGTTCCACTGTAAAGACAATGTTGAAAAATCTATTTTTTACACTACACCTAACACAATCAACCTGCCACCCACCACCCAGGGGTGGCGGGGATAGCCCCGGGCTATCAGCCTAGGCCAAGGTGCCCTGGAGAGGGTGACCCCTTTATTGGGGGGGTCACCAACTCCCCAGGGATCCCTGGCCTGGGCTGATGCTGCGGCTGGGGGGCCCGGTGAAAGGGCACCCCTGGTTGTGGCATCAGCCCCCCCCGTTAGAAAGGGTCCAGGCTGGTTTTAAATATACGGTGGAACTCACAAAAATTTTTTTCTCTGTATATTTAAAACCAGCTCTGTCCCTGCTGCCTTGTGCTGGTTCTTACATTACAGGGGATCCCTACACATTTTTTTCCCTGTAATGTTAAGAACCTGCACAGGCTGGCAAGCCCGGGACTGGTTAGTGTTTTTGGGGGGGGATCTTAAGTCTTATTTTTTTTAAAGACATTTTTCTAATTTTTACAAGGGAAAACAAACAAGCAGCAAGCATATATCTCACTGATATGTTCTAGCTGCTAGCTCGGGAGAGATTTGCAGAGAGAAAACACTGCAATCTCGGGTGAGTAATCTCCTGCAAAACTTGTTTAGCCTCAAATTGCCTGTTGGTAAATTTGGTAAAAGAAAAGGGATTAAATCACCCGAATTTTGACGAATTCCAGCGAGATAAATCACTTTGAAAATCGGGACCATCTTGAATCTTAGTAAATTTACCCCTAGGAATGCTTAGTAGCTTGTTGTAGCAAGAACTTGGATAGCAGGATATCTCTCAGGGAATAGACTAGTTGCTCTTAGGGATGGCCATCGACCATCAATAGTTTACAAATATTGATGGTTTACTACTGATGGTCGATGGTTTTGCCATCGATGGCAAAGAGGAACCCTATGGTTTTTTTATTCTGCTCCCGATGTAGCTTAGCCCCGCCCTTGTCTAACAGCTAAGCCCAGTCTCCCATTTTTTGATTGGCCAGAGGCTTGCCAGGCACCCGGCAGCGGTGGCCATCGAGTGGTGCAAACCATCAAATGGTTCAACATAGATGGTCATTGTACCACTAATGGTTATCACCGATGGTGCCATCGATGGAAAACCACCAATGGCCATCTCTAATAGCTCTGGCAACTTGCTAGGGAAACTGAAAGTCCTTTTATTCTTCTTGCTGCACTGTGGTTGACGGAACGGATCAGCTGACCACTTCTGGACTTGCAGTCGGAGGAACTGTAGTCAGCTGACCGTGGGTGTCTTGCCAGCGCCCAGCAGAGGGAGATGGCAGGAAGACTGTCGGGAACCTGCAGGAAGAATCTGGGCACACTGGAGGCAGTAGCGGGGACCCGGAGAATGGCAGCGATACCACCCTCACGATATATGGAGGCAGACTGACCAGCTTACCTTGCTTCTACCACCATATCCTCCTCATGCCTACGACAGCACCCAACCTTTGGGCTCTGCCACCCTGCTGCCTATTTGAGGTTTACTACTGCTAATGCTGCAATGTTTAAAAACAATATCCGTGTTCTGCAATGTTCTGTATTGTATATCACTTTCGTTGCTGGTTTTTGTTTTTTCATACGGTTTCTGTTTTTGTACTTTGTAAGGTGCTGCGAACGCTTATGGCACCATGTAAAGAATAATAATAATAATTCCTGTGTGGTTATTTTATACTTTTTTTTATATGTTTATTTGATTTATTGTATTAAACTGTATTGTATTTTATATGTGCTTGTTGACAGCGCTCCATCCTATATTTGCCCCTTCATGGGCGTTAACCTATTCAGTGCCAACTTGTGTATGGACTGTTGGGAAAATTGTGGAAGCTCTGAAAGTTAATTAAGTGTTAAGTGTATATGGGGCCTATTCATCATCATTCCGTATGTTTTATGTAACAAACTCATTCACTATCTAAGGCCCGATAGGGCCGCCTAATTTTTAGCAAATTCCCAAATGTTTTCGGAATTTGCTTCCGAGACTCAACGCCATCTTCAGACGGTGCTGATTCCCCAGCGCCACGCTCCTTCCTATGGGAAGGAGTGTCGGGGGCAGCGAAGAGTGATCTGAGTGGATCCCTTCGCACATCGCGACCTTTGGCGGTGTGCATGCATGACTTCAGGTCACGCATACACAGAAGGCCAGCACAATCCTGTTAGGGGATCTCGGGGCAGCTGTCCTCTCACCGGAGCAATACTGAATTGATTCAGTAATTATGTATCCACCACTGTAACTCGATGATGAATAGGTGGTGGCCCCTCAGTGTGTTATTAGAGGTAGGGCTATCTCCATGACCTGCTCTTGTCCACGCCACCAAGTTTTGTCCTCCCTATCATCTTGTTTCAGTATTATGACGGTTCAAATATGATTAGATGTTTAAAAGGTAGAGAAGCAACTGAAATGTGTACAACTCTCCATTGGCCATACTTGCCCACGGTTGGTTCTGGAGCATGCTTAGTGTAAACAGATGCAAGATACACTGTGCAAACATGCATACGTTCAACTCTGCATAAGCCCCACAGGGCCTGATTCAGCTTGGATCGCAGTTGCTATCACGCACGCAATCGGTCGAACGATGCGTTCTGTGCATGCTTATGCATCGCAGTGCTCGATCTAGCCATTACGATAGGGCAGTGACTACGCAGACCCATCGCAGAGTGATTGACAGGAAGTGCCATTTGTGGGGGAGCGTTGTCAGGGAAACGTAGACACGCCACTGCATTCGCACGCCATTTAAGGGGCGTGCATAAATTAGCCACTGCGAAGCCAATACGCAGTGTGCGGTCTCATAGCATGCGTGGCTGTTGGCAATTTCTGAGTAAGGTCAGGACTTGTGCAAGTGTGCGTATGGGTCCGAGGTTTAGTCGATTGGACCGATGGTTTCGCTATTCTGCTAAGTATTACCGATGTGCGTATGGTAAAGTGGGCGTCCTTATGTGGTGCCGAGATTGCATTGCGATCGCAGTGGTTTGGATTACTATTGCAGTTGAACTGCGTTCGTATGCAGTATTGTATCCCGTAGTGAATCAGACCCACAGTCCTTTGTTAAATAAATGCCAAGGTCAAGTACAAACCAGCGGGCGAATGTAGAAATCCCCTTCATCCACTGAGTAAACAGTCCCTCTCTAATTATTATCGGGAACGGCTTAGTATAGCTTACAGTAGAAGAACAACAGGGTGTCTTGTCTTCAGCCTGAATGGGGAAGTCTTGGCACACAGTACCGACTTTCCTCTTACCCAACCACTACGTTTTAGGAGGCTCAAATTATGTTTTGCCTTTTATGGTCCAATAAAAGAGAAGTGCATATTCCCACTTATGTACAGCAGCAGAGCGTACTGTAATCAAATTCAGTGTGCTCATTACACAATGTGCCAAAGGATACATAACAGGTATGCCGCACCCAGAGATTACATCATGCAGCAAGGGACAGACGGAACAGGAATGTAAAAAAAATACCCCAGGTAATTGCAAAATACAGTAAGGGGCTGAAGCAGAGATGCAAACAAAGTTGGCCTCATTGCGACACGGAAATAAATGTGGATATTTGCACGCATACAGCGTTTCACGCATCTATGTAGCTGCGCCATCCCCATTCATAGTCTAGTTCCAGTAGCCCTTATTACTATCAGTGTGCACTAAACCTGGTGCAAGAGATCCACCCGAAATCAGATAGATCTGAGTGCGCTCCACTCAGCCTAGCCCACAATTCCACATACATGCCCAAGACATGCCCTCAGAACACTCGCCCTATTTTATGAACGCCCGCTACCTGGTTACACCCACAAGTGACTCAGTTGTGTAAGCCTCGGAATTAAAATACTTGGAAAGAAAAATAAGACACGTACAATAAAAATAAGGATAACCAGCTTATCTGTTGGTTAGATCCTTCCTTCTGGAAATGTAGAGTGTCCATCTAGAATGGTTCTAGGATGTCCCAAAGATAATAAAATAATAAGTATAATTGTATAGGGTGGACAAGGAAGACTATTCCCACTGCCCTGTATACACACAGCAGAGAAAAAGAATTGCACCGCCTGCAGCTGGTACAGAAGGCAGCTGCCAGGCTGTTGCCTAACCGGCCCTGTTCCTGCCACATAACAACCAATTTCTATTCTCTTCACTGGCTGCCTGTAAGATGGAGAATTTATTCCAAGATTGGCTTACTGACTATCAAAGCCCTAAGTAACCAGGGTCCAAGGTATCGGCAGCAGCTTCTGATCCCTTACTGGCCCACTCGCTTACTTTCATCTGCAGATGAAGGATTAGCAGCCGTACCTAGAATATCCCTTAATTCAATTTGGAGTTGAGCTTTTAGCTTTGTGGCTTTGACTCTAAGGAACTTGCTACCTCGCACAGTTCGAGAGGCCTAGGGGTAAATTTACTAAGATGGGCGTTCTATTAAGTAGTGATGTTGCCCATAGCAACCAGTCAGATTCTACTTCTCATTTATCTAGCACCTTCTAGAAGATAATACCTGGAATCTGATTGGCTGCTATGGGCAACGTCACTTCTTAATAGAACTCCCATCTTAGTAAATGTACCCCCTACACATTCTAGAAACCTTTAAAAACAGACTCAAGACTCACCTGTTTACTAAGAATTTCATTAATCTCGCTTTTGTTCCTAAAAAAAGAAGAAAAAAAATACAGTCCAAATATTAATCTCTATTCTGCTAAGTTTATTTATTTATTTAAATACAAATGTAAAGCACTTTGAGTCCCACTCTGAGTAAATTGCAATATAAGCATTCTTACCGACATCAGCCAGGTCGGTGCAGTAGAGTGGGTGGAGCGATCACAGCCCCCCCGCTTTATAATGACGATAATACCGGCATTGTACAGAAGGGGTCGGGGCTACGTTGATGCGATTCAGCGTGAATAGCGTCATCATTCCCCACTGCCCCCCCAAACCGCCCACTTTCACGTGCGGGGGGTCGTGGGGGCCGATGGCCATTCCGGGGGGCTGACGGACATTTCGGGTGCCTTGCCTACTCTTATGGGGTGCTGGGAGCAGCACCTGATTTTCGGGAGGCTCCCGGCAAAGAAGGCAAGTACAGTCAGATGCATAAATATTGGGACATTGACAGAATTTTCATATTTTGGCCTCTATTCACCACCACAATGGCTTTGAAATGAAACAAACAAGATGTGCTTTAACTGCAGACTTTCAGATTTAATTTGAGGGTAATTACATCTAGATCAGGTGAACGGTGTAGGAATTACAACGGTTTCTATATTTGCCACATACTTTTTAAGGGGCCAAAAGTAATGGGACAAACTAAACAATCCTAAATCTAACTTTCACTTTTTAATACTTTGTTGCAAATCCTTTGCAGGCAATTACAGCCTGAAGTCTGGAACACATAGACATCACCAGACGCTGGGTTTCATCCCTGGTGATGCTCTGCCAGGCCTCTACTGCAAATGTCTTCAGTTCCTGCTTGTTCTTGGGGCATTTTCCCTTCAGTTTTGTCTTCATCAAGTGAAATGCATGCTCAATCGGATTCAGGTCAGGGGATTGACTTGGCCATTGCATAACATTCCACTTTTTAGCTTTAAAAAACTCTTTGGTTGCTTTTGCAGTATGCTTCGGGTCATTGTCCATCTGCACTGTAAAGCTCCGTCCAATGAGTTCTGAAGCATTTGACTGAATATGAGCATATAATATTGCCCGAAACACTTCAGAATTCATTCTGCTGCTTTTGTCAGTAGTGACATCATCAATAAATACAAGGGAACCAGTTCCATTGGCAGCCATACATGCCCACGCCATGACACTACCACCAGCATGCTTCACTGATGAGGTGGTATATTTTGGATCATGAGCAGTTCCTTTCCTTCTCCATACTCTTCTCTTCCCATCACTCTGGTACAAGCTGATCTTTGTCTCATCTGTCCATAGGATGTTGTTCCAGAACTGTAATGGCTTTTTTAGATGTTGTTTGGCAAACTCTAATCTGGTCCTCCTGTTTTAGAGGCTCACCAATGGTTTACATCTTGTGGTGAACCCTCTATATTCACTCTTGTGAAGTCTTCTCTTGATTGTTGACTTTGACACATATACACCTACCTCCTGGAGAGTGTTCTTGATTTGGCCAACTGCTGTGAAGGGGTTTTTCTTCACCAGAGAAATAATTCTTCTGTCATCCACCACAGTTGTTTTCCGTGGTCTTCCAGGTGTTGCTGAGCTCTCCGGTGCGTTCTTTCCTTTTAAGAATGTTCCAAACAGTTGATTTGGCCACACCTAATGTTTTTGCTATCTCTCTGATGGGTTTGTTTTCATTTTTCAGCCTAATGATGGCTTGCTTCACTGATAGTGACAGCTCTTTGGATCTCATATTGAGAGTCGACAGCAACTGATTCCAAATGCAAATGTCACACCTAGAATCAACTCCAGACCTTTTACCTGCTTAATTGATAATGAAATAACGAGGGAATAGCCCACACCTGTCCATGAAATAGCTTTTGAGTTGATAGTCCCATTACTTTTGGCCCCTTAAAAAGTAGGAGGCACATATAGAAACCGTTGTAATTCCTACACCTGATTTGGATGTAATTACACTCAAATTAAATCTGAAAGTCTGCAGTTAAAGCACATCTTGTTTGTTTCATTTCAAAGCCATTGTGGTGGTGAATAGAGGGCAAAATATGAAAATTCTGTCAATGTCCCAATATTTATGCACCTGACTGTATGTATATCAGTACCATATATAGATCACTCCAAAGACGGTGGCACTCCAGGAATTGGTAAATTCTGTAGACCTATTACCCGATTACAGATTCCAACGTCTGACGCTTGGCGGTGCCGGACTGGTAAGCAGCTGTTGCGCACACAGAGGGCGATATGGTGATGGTTATTTAAGGTAAGATCCCATGCTTGTCTGTTTATATCTTTTTTTGGAGTGATCTAGCATATTTTTAATGTAGGTACCCTGGTAAGTACCAAGAACATTACATTGATTACTCTGAGTGCTGGTTCGTATGCCATCACACCAGGGGCGTATTTAGAGAGGAGGGGGCCCGTGTTCACTCACCATCCGGGGCCCCCTCCTCTCTCTCCAGCGAAGTACTGACAGTTCCAGTAGACACCGGGCACTAGCCCGGAGTCTACTGCGCATGTGCAGAACGCCGGCCATTTTCCCAGCGATTTCCCTACAGCACATGCGCAGAACGCTGGGAAAGTGGCCGCTGCGGCCATTTTCCAGGCGTTCTGTGTAGCGCCTCTCCAGCTGACGCGGGACTTCGGAGTGGTAAGTATTAGGAAGTATGTGAGCATCCATTATAGATACGCCCCTGCATCACACCTCAGTGGGGGAGTGCCCAGATCTTCTGAAAAACTAGTTCTTCCAAGAATACCCCTCCTCTAAAGGACACCTTTAAATGCATTAGATTTTTCTGGGGCACGCAGCACCCGCCCACATACTTTCCAAATTCCTAGACAAATGCACAGATCTATCATGCCAAAATCACACCAGCTGAAAGGGGTATGCATCCAATGTTGCTGCACCTATAGCAAGGCTTTTGGGGAGCCTGGAAGGGCACATTTCTGTCTGGAGAGATGCCCAGTGCATCAATAGAACACGCCTGATGCCCAGCTTTCTCTTCTGTGACGTCAGAGAGTGAAAATGCCCTACTGCTGCGCTCTTGGAGCAAAATGCACCTCATTCATTGTAGTGACATAAAGCAAGCTCGGGACCAGGTGGCAAGAAGAACAGACTGTGTCCATGTCACTGTGGGTGTGTAACTCTCCAAGGCTGATGGTCAGTAACTGTCATACAGTTGATGCTGCACACCACAATAATATTTGCATAATGCATAATTATTCCTGAGCTAGGCCTCAGGAAGGCTGGGGTTATGCTGACAGGAGACATTTGGCATCTTGCATAAGGGACAGCAAGGTGATACAGTGTTTAGCACTGTTACCTCATAAGCACTTCGGTCATGAACTCTTGGCCTGATTCAGACCCGGACGCTATCCGCAGTGCGCTTGCTATTGCGGATGGTTGCTAATCTGCGCATGCATCGCAGTGCGCGTGCGCAAACTACACAGTGCGTTCGCAGATCCCTCGCTCACACTGCAAAGCCAGCCCAGCAGCGTGAGTGACAGGAGAGGCCGTTTGTGGGTGGTAACAGGGGCAGTCCAGTAAAAACGGGGGAGTGGAGGTGCGAACGCAGGCGTGCCTGAGTGTCTCAACGCCGTTTTAGAGGCGTGCATAATTAACAGGCAGCGTCATAGTACACGTCACCTGCCATTTGTTTTACTCTGTTTTCCTCGCAATGCTTGCGGTAGAAAAAAAGCTACCACAAGCACTGCGTTCACATCAGATAGTGGTCAATGTACCAATGATGTGGGGCAGTGGGCGTCTCTGCATTCGCTAAGGGGAGTCTGCATACACAAAGTGAACGCTCGTACAGGTACGATGGGCGTGCTTATGCCTTGGCGAGCGATCGCTCCCCGCCGCGTCACTTTCAAATATTTGCATATGCATTGAGCGAGCGTACGCTCATAGCGATCGGGTCTGAATCAGGCCCTCTATTCCTAACAAGGGCTCTAACTGTGTAAAGTGTGTAAGGGCTCCGAAACGTTGGTGTATTAACCTATACCTTTGCCTGTTTATTGACCGGAGTACCGCCGTTTCTGACGTGTGTATATATAGACATATATAAAATTATATAATATATTTGTCTGCCCCGCCCCCTTTAGAATATAAGCTCTCGCGAGCTGGGCCCTGTACCCTCTTGTGCTTCTCCTTATACTTTCATCTACTCCTCACTCGGGCACCTAACACCTGTTTGCTTACGCAGTGTTGTTATTTGAGTGCTATGATCGCTAATGTAGCAATGTTGTCCTTTATTTTACTGTAAATCACTTGCTTCTTGTTCTTATGGCACCATATAAATAAAGGATAATATATATAGCATTCGATGTGGAGAGGCACTCGTAGTAGAAGTTTATAATGCCGGGTGCCTTCCATGGTGGTTATGGCAAACAAAATATAAAATCGTCCAACGTTTCAGTTTATTCAACTTCTTTCGTCCTTGAAAAAAGTTGAATAAACTGAAACGTTGGACAATACTGCGGTGGTAGCAGTCTTCAGCCTTTTGTGCTAGGTCCTCTTGAGTGCCGCCTCCATTTATCTTTGTTTGTCCTGATATCAGGAAGGTACCTGGGCAGTTATCACTTAATTACTCTTGTCCACCTCCTCCTCCTTTTATTTTCCCTCCTCTGTGCCTCCCTCCCTCTCCTCTCCCATTACTCCACTTTCATTCTTTTACCCCTCCTGGGTCCTACTGCCACACTGCTAATCCCTCCTCCAAACCTCCTCTCCATGTCAGCCCACCCCACCTCCATCCAAATCTCATTAAACTCCCTCCCTGCCCACCGTCTACAGGTTCCCTTCCCAGCATTGGCACCCGCATAATCTATCCACTGCATTCATCTCGGTCACCCAAATTAATCTCACCTTCTTGTTATAACAACCCTGATAATCTAATTCACATATCTCCCACAAACACTGTCCCTCTGTCCTGTGCCCTCTGGAATGCCAGATCAGTCTGTAATAAACTCTTTCCAACCCATGACCTTTTCAGGTTACTCCTACCAACTCCTGCCCTATGAATCATCCCTTACTTTCTCTACATTTGAGGTTCATGCTATAGGCCTCTTCCAACCAGTACACCTGCGAGTAGCTGTCATTTACCGTCCCCCTGGCCCTCCCTCCAAATTCCTTGACAACTTTGCTTTCTGACTCCTTCACTTTTTCTCCTCTGACCTTCCCTCCATTATCCCAGTTGATATAACCACAGAATCCTCTGCCTCAAAACTCCTTACCCTCACATATTCATTTGGTCTCTCCCAATGGACCTCCTCACCCTCCCATGTGAGTGGGCATTCACTTGATCTGGTCTTTACTCACCGTTGTGGTATTTCTGATTACTCCAATTCCCCATTCCCCCTCTCTGTCCATCACCTTCTCTCTTTTAAGCTATCCCTCTCTCCTTCCCCTCCTCTACCTCCTAAGGCCACCATCATTAAGCGTAACATTGAGGCTATTGACACCATTTCTTTTTCACTTTTCTCCCCTATCCTCTTTCTCTCCTGCCCTGAACAAGCTGCTTCCCTATACAATGCCTCACTTACTTCTGCTCTTGACTGTGCTGCTTCGGCGATTACTACTCACGCACGCAGATCCACACCTCAACCTTGGCATTCCAAATGCACCAGATACCTGAAAAATTGTTCACGAACTGCCGAGCGACAGTGGAGAAGATCACGCTCTAAGGCAGATTTAATTCATTTCAAATTTATGCTCTCATCCTACAGTGCTGCCCTTTCCCTCTCTAAACAGTCATATTTCAAGAACCTAATCTCTTCCCAGTCATCTAATCCCCAGTGTCTCTTCACCACCTTCAACTCCCTCCTCTGCCCACCCCCTCCTTGCTCTCTGCCCTTGACTTTGCTACCTACTTTACATCTAAAATTGATTTCATACGATCAGTCCCCCAGCTCTCCACATCGTTCTCCCCTGTATCTAGAGAGGAGGTCATGGCCCTCATTCGGTCCCCCCCCCTTCCATCTCCCCCCTTGACCCTATCCCTTTACGTTTCCTCCGCTACCTCTCTCCTTGTGCCTGTTCACATCTTGCCCACCTCCTCAATCTCTTCCTCTCATCTGGCATTGTCCCTTCTACATTCAGATATGCTCTTGTCTCCCCATTCTTAAAAAACCTACACTTGATCCTAACACTCACTCCAACTACCGTCCCATCTCTCGCCTCTATTTTGAGCTGATCATTTTCCCACCCTCCAACATAACCTCACTACCCACCATTTCTTTATCATTTGATGGCACAACTATCGCCTCTAGCCCCAAAGTCTGCTGTCTTGGAGTTATCCTGGACTCCTCCCTCTCCTTCAAACCACATATCTAGACCCTCTCGCAGTCCTGTCATTTCCATCTTAAAATATTTCCAAGATTAGACCCTTCCTCACTCAGGATGCCACTAAAATCTTCATACACTCACTGGTCATCTCCAGATTGGACCATTGTAACCTCCTCCTATCTGGCCTCCCCAACTCCCATCTCTCTCCTCTCCAGTATGTCCTCAATGCTGCTGCTCAGCTCATCTTCCGCTCCAAACACTCTGCATCTGCCTCCCCTCTCCTACAAGCCCTCCACTGGCTCCCCTTCCCTTTCAGAACACAAATCAAGGTTCTCACACTCTCTTACAAAGCCCTCATCCATTCCTCTCCCACTTACATCTCTGACATCATCTCCCTTCACTCTCCTGTCCACCCTCTTCATTCAACAAATGCACACCGCCTCTAATGCCAACTGATTACTTCCTCCCACCTCTAAGATTTTGCCCGCGCTGCTCCCCACCTTTGGAACTCTCTCCCTCTTCCCATCAGACTCTCGACGTCTCTATAATCCTTCAAACGGGCTCACAAGCCCCACTACTTCATCAAAGTCTCCCAGCTCTCATCCTAACTTGCTGCTACATGCTCCTTCCTCCCTGTCTACCCCATCTGTGTCACACCTGTTTGTCTTCCCCTCCCATTTAGAATGTAAGCTGTTATGAGCAGGGCTCTCTACCCTTTTGTGCTTCTCCTTACTTTACTTTCATCTACTTCTTACTCCATATTAGGGCAACTACCACTTGGTCGCTAATGTAGCAATGTATAATATCATGGACCTGTGTTGTGTTGTATTGTACTATAAGTCAACCTATTTGTTTATGTTCTTTGTAAGGCGCTGCGGAACACTTGTGGCACCATATAAATAAATTATATATATATTGTGACACAGTCAGATTAGGAGGTCCCTCTCCTGGGTAGGGGACTCCTTCCTTACACACACAGCAGCAGGGAAGCAGCACACCAGTCTGGATGCGAGTACAAGCTGGTCGGCGCCAGTCTTTATTGCACAAATGTCAGAGATAACATAAAGAAAACATAAACATAAATCCTAGCCCTGTCGGGGCACTAACTTCACAGGTGGTTCCCTCACTACCAGAACCTGGCAGGGCCTAATGCCCTCACCAACAACAAAGGCACAGCACAACACTCACAGTTAGGTTTTCAAGTGTCTCTGAGCAAACTCCCTGTCTGCTCTCCCAGGTGAGACAATCAGCCCTAAACACACTAGGCTTATATTGGCCACTCTCAGGTGGAAACCCTAACAAGCCTGTTACCAGACGGCAAGGCCCAAAACCTGGAGCGGCCGTGGGTGGAGCCCTCCCTCTCCTCTCACCCACAACCCCCAGGTCCCAAACCGGCTTTTCAAAAAGCCGAGACTCAAGCCTGCTACACTGCAGACTTTCTCCTGGGGATTTTAAACACATAGGACAGGAATCTGGGATAAATGTCCCTGTCACAGACCACTTTACCAGTGATCCTATCACATATCCCCCCCCTTTGTTTTGACCTATGGGGCGGAACAACTGAAGCCCCCAAACAATGAACGCGTGACAACGCGTCTGCTTTAGACAACAGGCCCCCTGGCCTGTGTTCCACTGAAAATTTAAAAGTTTGTAACGCCAAGAACCATCTCGTAATTCTCACATTACTGTCCTTATTTTCGGACATCCACTTTATGGCCAACGCCTCCTTCTCCACTGTGGCATCGGGTAGGCATCGAATTTTGAAACACTGTTCAACTTTCGAAAGTCATTGCAGAAACGCACACTCCCGTCGGGCTTTGGAACCAACCCATTGGGACTTGACCATTCACTATGTGATTCTTCAATAGCCCCTAACTCTAGCATATTTTTAATTTCTTTCGACACCGATTCTCTTTGTGCTACTGGTGACCTATAGGACTTTAGATTTACTGGAGGGGCTCGGTCGGCCGACAGTACCGTTCTATCTTTCCAGGGCTTTAATAGATTTATATGGTATATCTGTTCCGGCTTTCTTTTCCCCGGCTGGTAAACTTTGTAATTGACCTGTCCCACTCTTTCTAAGATTTCAAAGGGGCCTTGCCATTTAGCCAAAAGTTTATTTTCCACAGTGGGAACCAACACTAACACTCTGTCCTCAGGAGCAAAGCTGCGTAACCGAGCATTGCGGTTGTATACCCTCTGCTGTGCCTGTTGAGCCTGTTTCAGGTGCTCTCTCACTATTGGCACCTCTACAATAGGCAATGGAACTAGTGGACCCTTAAAACGTGGTCTGGGAGCATGATACTGACACTCAGGGAAGGATAAATCCTGACACATTGCCATGTGGGGATAGGACAAAGGACTATCAGGGTCTACGGGTTTACCATCAACTACCTTTACATTCTCCCTGGCTTTTACCAAAGTAGGGTCATTCAACTGCTCCACGGCAAAGACCTCTCTTCTGACCTCTAAATCAGGCAGACGATCAACTGGCCCAACAACACTTCCCGCCTCAATGGGAGGCACATCAGTTGGCGGGCCACCGTCACGCTCCGCATTCTCTAGTTCGCCAACCATAGTAGAAAAAGGGAATAACTCTGACTCAGAAGAAACTCCCTCCTCCACTACATCGACAACCTTCTCAAATGGATCGGGGTTGTTCACTTCTGGAACAAAACGGCTTTCCCACAACTTCCAGAAGTGAGCAAAGTCTTTCCCCAATATTGCATCGTACATCAGACCAGGCACCAAACCCACAGAAACTATAGCAGAACCACATGGTGTCTCGATGTTCACCTCGGCAGTAACATAATATCGAGTATCCAAATGTATGCAGGTCACACCAACAGTTTTCCCCTTACGCCTCAAGGGGTTCACCAGCTCAGCTTTTATAAGTGTCACCAAGCTACCAGAGTCTAACAGTGCCTCTACTCGGTTGACATCTACAGTGAGTACACACATGTGCTTATCAGTCTCAGCCTGCCGGTCAGCCGTACAGGCTGTCTGTGCAAAGAAAGACGCCCTGCGGTAGACATGAGCAGTATCACATTGCATAGGTTCAGTTGTAAGTGAACAATTAGCGGCAATATGGCCGAAGTCACCACACCGGAAACACTGAATCATATTAATGTCTATTCGTTTACGGGGCAAGAACCTTCCTGGCCTGGCAGGCCTGTCTCCAGGTTCTACACCCTCAGTCTTAGGTACATTCCACCACCCAGCACCCTTCTCCCCTGGAACAGTCTTACCAGTGTCTGTGGGAGCTCGCCGGTGCGCCATCGGGGCTCGGTGGGGCATACTCCTCAGCTCCTCAGTCGCCACGTACCTCTCCACCAGCTCGACCAACTGGTCCACGGACTTAGGGTCTGCATGGCTCACCCACTTGCGCAGAGTCGCAGGTAACGATCGCAGGTACCGGTCCATCACGACCCTTTCCACGATCTGTGGTCCCGTCAGCGTCTCGGGCTGTAGCCATTTTGAGGACAGATGGACGAGGTCATGCATCTGTGAACGTGGAGGCTTGTCCATATGGAACTCCCAGCGGTGGACCCGTTGGGCACGAACAAAGGTGGTGACTCCCAAGCGAGTTAGGATCTCCTGTTTTAGTTTTTTATAGTCCTTGGCATCAGCCAGGCATAAGTCGAAATAGGCCTTTTGTGGCTCCCCAGACAAAAAAGGTGCCACCAGACTTGCCCACTGCTCCTGGGGCCAACTCTCCCTTTCGGCCGTTCTTTCAAATGCGGCGAGATAGGCCTCCACATCATCGCCCGAAGTCATCTTTTGGAGGAAGTGACTGGCTCGTATGGAGTGAATGGTGGTGGGAGGACCAGTAGTAACATCTCTGGGCCGGGCGACCAGGTGCTGTACCACCTCTTTTATGGCCTGGCAGGTTTCCTCGATGGCGACCTGTTGTTGCCTCTGGGCTGTCTCCAAGGCCAACAGTTGCACCCTGGTGGATTCCTGCTGAGCTCTGGTAGATTCCTGCTGAGCTCTGGTAGATTCCTGCTGAAGTTTGTTTGTCTCCTGCTGAGCTGCTGTAGCTTTGAGCAAGGCCTTAATAATGTCCTCCATTTTGTCCTGGGGTGTAGGTTGGAAGCTGAACCTTGCCTCTCTGAGCATGGGCTGACGCCTCCTCTATGGGAATCCAAGGACACAGTGTTATTTCCACACTCACAAATTGGGTGTCTGTCCCTTTAATTTTTAAATGGAAAGTTTTCCTCTTGCTGCAACTTCAGTGTGTGTGGGTGCCCGCATTCTCCACCATATTGTGACACAGTCAGATTAGGAGGTCCCTCTCCTGGGTAGGGGACTCCTTCCTTACACACACACACAGCAGCAGGGAAGCAGCACACCAGTCTGGATGCGAGTACAAGCTGATCGGCGCCAGTCTTTATTGCACAAATGTCAGAGATAACATAAAGAAAACATAAACATAAATCCTAGCCCTGTCGGGGCACTAACTTCACAGGTGGTTCCCTCACTACCAGAACCTGGCAGGGCCTAATGCCCTCACCACCAACAACAAAGGCACAACACTCACAGTT
Source organism: Taudactylus pleione (assembly GCA_031769625.1). Taxonomy (NCBI): domain Eukaryota; kingdom Metazoa; phylum Chordata; class Amphibia; order Anura; family Myobatrachidae; genus Taudactylus; species Taudactylus pleione. The sequence continues at coordinate 609,576 of JAUIMM010000033.1, read as the reverse complement.
AGGTTTTCAAGTGTCTCTGAGCAAACTCCCTGTCTGCTCTCCCAGGTGAGACAATCAGCCCTAAACACACTAGGCTTATATTGGCCACTCTCAGGTGGAAACCCTAACAAGCCTGTTACCAGGCGGCAAGGCCCAAAACCTGGAGTGGCCGTGGGTGGAGCCCTCCCTCTCCTCTCACCCACAACCCCCAGGTCCCAAACCGGCTTTTCAAAAAGCCGAGACTCAAGCCTGCTACACTGCAGACTTTCTCCTAGGGATTTTAAACACATAGGACAGGAATCTGGGATAAATGTCCCTGTCACAGACCACTTTACCAGTGATCCTATCACAATATATATATATAAACAATGCAGTTCAGCGGTACTCAATGGATTTGTAACAAACAGCAGAAGGAACTGTTCACCACAACAGCTTTAGATCAACGTTTCAGAATTTAATCTTTCATCAAGATAACATTGTGAAACGCTGATCTACGGCTGTTGTGGTAAACAGTTCCTTCTGCTATTTGTTACAAGTCCATTGAGTGCCCCTTCTCTCTGAGGGCACCGTGGCATATTATACTTTTAAACAAAGCAAGAGTGCTGGATAAAGAAAGATAATATATAATATATATATATATATATATATATATATATATATATATACACACACATACATACACAGTACCAGTCAAAAGTTTGGACACACCTTCTCATTCAATGGTTTTTATTTTAATTATCTTCAATATAGTAGATTAATACTGAAGACATCAAAACTATGAAAGAACACATATGGAATTATGTTGTAAACAAAAAAGTGTTAGACAAATCAAAATATGTTTTATATTTTAGATTCCTCAAAGTAGCCCCCTTTTGCTTGGATGACAGCTCTGCACACTCTTGGCATTCTCTCAATCTGTTTCATGAGGTAGTCTCCTGGAATGGTTTTGAATTAACAGGTGTGCCTTGTCAAGAGTCAATCTGTGAAATTACTTGCCTTCTTAATGTGTTTGAGACCGTCAGTTGTGTTGTGCAGAGGTAGGGTTAGTACACAGTGGACACCACTATTTGACTAGTGTTGTAATCCATATTATGGCACCAACCACTCAACTCAGTAAAGATAAACGACAGTCCATCAATACTTTAAGACATGAAGGTCAGTCGATACAGAAAATGTCAAGAACTTTGAATGTATCCTCAAGTGCAGTTGCAAAAACCATCAAACGCTATGATGAAACTGGCTCTCATGAGGACCGCCCCAGGAAAGGAAGACCAAGAGTTACCTCTGCTGCAGAGGATAAGTTCATTAGAGTTACCAGCCTCAGAAACAGCTACTTAACAGCACCTCAGATTAGAGACCACATAATGGACCTCATTCAGAGTCGGTCGTAAGGGAAAAGGGGCCGGATATGCAAATGATGCACTCGCAAGTTGCGTCCTTAAGATCAGATCGTTAGCTGGCCGACCAAGGGGAGGATGCGGCCGTAAGACAAAAAATACGCCCCCTTCTCGTACGCATTACACGTCATCTCCGACCATATAAGGATTAATCGAGACCATCGGTAACCATCGGAACTGGTCGTAGAGCTTAAGGTTGACCATACCCTCTCTTAAGCACTACGATCAGGTCAGTGTACAAACCACCCATGTCACGTGTGCCATGACACTACTTTGTTAATTATGCACTCCAATAAAACGCCGTTCGCATAATTAGGCACGCCTGCGTTCGGATCTCCACTCCCCCATTTTCAAGCACCTTCCCCTGTTACCACCACAAACGCCTCATTCTGTCACTCAAACTACCGACCTGGCTGTGTTCAAGGAGAGAGAAATTTCTGATCGTAGCAGCTAGTTTGCGCACTGCGAACTTTACGCATGCGCAGTTTAGCGAACATCGGTGGCGTACGACCATGCGGCCGCAACGACCGACTCTGAATGAGGTCCAAAGTCTTTACAGAGTTCAAGAAGCAGACAAATCTCAACATCAACTGTTCAGAGGAGACTGCGTGAATCAGGTCTTCATGGTCGTATTGCTGCGAAGAAGCCACTACTGAGGATGAACAACAAGAAGAAGAGAATTGTTTGGGCCAAGAACCCCAAGGAATGGACATTAGACCAGTGAAAATCTGTACTTTGGTATGATGAGTCCCAATTTCAGATTTTTGGTTCCAACCGCCATGTCTTTGTGAGACGCAGAGAAGGTGAGCGGATGGTTTCTGCATGTGTGGTTCCCACTGTGAAGCATGGAGGAGGAGGTGTAATGGTGTGGGGGTGCTTTGCTGGTGACACTGTTGGTGATTTATTCAAAATTCAAGGCACACTTAACCAGCATGGCTATCACAGCATTCTGCAGCGCCATGCCATCCCATCTGTTTTGTGCTTACTGGGACCATCATTTGTTTTTCAACAAGACAATGACGCCAAACACACCTCCAGGCAATGTAAGGGCTACTTGACCAAGAAGGAAAGTGATAGAGTGCTACATCAGATGACCTGGCCTCCACAATCACCCAACCTAAACCCAATTGAGCTGGTTTGGGATGAGTTGGACCGCAGAGTGAAGGAAAAGCAGCCAACAAGTGCTCAGCACCTCTGGGAACTCCTTCAAAACATTCCAGGAGACTAGCTCATGAAGCTGATTGAGAGAATGCCAAGAGTCTGCAAAGCTGTCATCCAAGCACAAGGGGGCTACTTTGAGGAATCTAAAATATAAAACATATTTTGATTTGTTTAACACTTTTTTGTTTACAACATAATTCCATATGTGTTCTTTCATAGTTTTGATGTCTTCAGTATTAATCTAATATGTTGAAAATAATTAAAATAAACAAAGACCATTGAATGAGACGGTGTGTCCAAACTTTTGACGAGAGAGAGAAAAAGAATATGGCGGTACTCAGCGTCTTGATGAAATAGTGAACTTTTATTCCTACGGTGTTTCGGGCCACATGCCCATTATCAAGGATACAACATGTGACATAAACAGCATCCCCTTAATATACCCAACCACATTTACATACCTGATCACAAATAATACTCACATGTTGAGCGCTGACGCCGGCATCACTCCTCCGGTGCTCACCAACAAGCGGAGTTGCAGCGGGTGTGACGTCATACGGCACGCCACCCATGTGTATGTAGATCAATTCCTATGGAAACAGAACTAAACAATACAGATAGCTGTCTTGATAGATTCCGATAATTGGCAAAATTGTAACATACTAAGGGCCTGATTCAGACCCGCTCGCAAGCGGGTCCATGGTGGCCCAGTGCGCACGCGAGCTCCATAGCGAGTGAGACCTTCACTCGCTCTGGAGCTCGCAGCAAAATGGGGCGGCTGTCGATGTTGATCGACCGCTCGTTTTGTAGGCGGGTAGGGGGGGTGGCTGAACAAACTGAGGCGTTCCCGAAGGAACACCTGCCGTTTGTGGGCGGCCCTACTGACATCACTCGTGATGTCAGTAGTGTACTTCCGGCTCTATTAGAGCTGGAAGTCCACTTGGCATTGCGAGTGCTGAGACCCTACCACAAGGGTCTCCTCACAATGCCGATGGTCGCGATAATCGAGACCATTGCCAGGCCGCTCGCACAAGCTGTGGGTGGAGGCCGGAATAAAAAAAAATAGGGACGGCCTGATTCAGATCGAGCGCACGCAAATAGCGTGCGCCTCTGAATCAGGCCCTAAATCTTCAATAACAATCCCATAATACTAATGAATCAGATATGGAATATACATATAATCTATTTAAAAAAAATACTAACTATGGGCCTGATTCAGAGCCGAACGCTCTGACCAGAGCGCTCGCTCTGAATCAGGGCCCTCCTCCATGAAAATGGAGCGTCCTCCTGGACGCTCGCATAGCTGTGGGTGACCACCCACAGCTTATGCGAGCGTCCATGATGATGGTCGCGATGGTCAAGACCATCGCGACCATCGGACTTGCGACGGAGACCCTGCGGTAGGGTCTCCCTGCCGCAAGCCCTGGAGTGATTTTGGCTCTATCAGAGCCAAAATCACTCCCACTGACATCACTAGCTAGTGATGTCAGTGGGGTCGGCTTCAGACGGTAGGCGCTCCCATGCCTCCGTCTGGCAGCCGCGTCCCAGACACGCCCACCAAAGGTGGCGTGCTGTCAATCAACATCGACAGCACGCCCCCTTTGGTGCGAGACCCGGAGCGAAGGAGAGCCCGTCGCTATCCGAGTCTCGCGCATGCGCACAACGGAGCTCCCTCCGTCGTGTGCATGCGCAGTGGGGCAACATCGACCCGCTTGCGAGCGTCCTGCGCTCGCGAGCGGGTCTGAATGACCCCCTATGTCTACAATGCTAAAAACTAGTTAGCAGTACACAAGCACCTAATGCTGAAAATACTCAATATCATGTTTATAAAAACCTGTGCAAACCTAGTGTCTCGTTTAGACCCCTCGGGGCCAGAGTACCTAATTTAAATATCCATCTTGATTCTACTTGGAGCAATTGCTTGCCCCTATTGCCCCCTCGGATATTAAATGGAATATGATCAATTATTCTAGATCTTAAATTCCCTACATTGTGTTTTGCAGCCAAAAAATGTTTGGCCACCGGTTGTTCAACACTATTGTTATTCAATGCAGCTCGGATGGCAGAACGGTGTGACGCCATCCGTTCTTTGAACTGCCTTTCTGTCTTGCCCATGTGGGTTAACAACAAAAGTGGTGCTGCAGGTAACTGGATAGCCAATGGTAAATTTTACCCCAGTAAAAGGGTGATTAAACGTATCACCCAGTACCACCGACCTACAGGTAATACAACCCAAGCATCGGTGGTACCCGTTCTTCTGAGTCAAACATTTTTTAGGTTTACTAGCTCATTTTAATTTTGTAACATCTAATTTGACATAACGATCTTGCAAGTTACGCCCCCTAGAGTAACTAGGTAAAAGCCGTGTATGTAACAGGCTTGGTAACTCAACATCTGAGTTCACTATAGGCCATAATTTTTTGGCTAATTTAGTTGTGTTTTTACTCACAGTTGTAAATTGGTTCACCGAGGGTATTAACCTAGTGTCATCTGTTCTTTGATTTTTCGGTGATTATAGACTATCCCTAGGAAGGTTCATCAGTCTTTCTTTAATTGACAATAAATCTTTTCTGCAGTACCCCTGTTGTTCAAATTGAATGATCATAGTTTGCATTTGTTCCTCCAAAATATGTGGGTTAGTAGTGATTCTGCGGACTCACAGCAATTGCAAGTAAGGAAACCCCTGTCGCAAGGACTGAGGGTGACAACTGGTTCTATGTAGGATAGTGTTCCTATCCGTTTCTTTGACAAAAATAGATGTATCTAGTACACCATTATTAACTACAATATGGACATTAAAAAAAATGTACTTCTATGTCAGAGATATTATCTGTTAATTGACCCTCATGACCAGTCCTATTATGGTCATCAAAGGTTTTCTGTAACTCATGTTTGGGCCCTGTCCAAAAAATTAGTAGGTCATCAATGAACCTACTAAATAATAAAAAATGTTGAGAAATTTCTGGTACTAATAAAAATTTGTGTGTTCCACCATATGCATGAATTTGTTCGCGTACGATGGGGCCACATTGGACCCCATCGCACTTCCCGCCTTCTGCAGGTAGAACACATTATCATAGATGAAGTTTCTCTCCAAGATCAATTGTAATAAATTCAAAAATAACGAAATGGAGGGGCCCTGATAAATGGATTATCACTAATCAAGTATTCAACCGCTTTGGTACCCTCTCTGTGCGGGATGCAAGTGTACAAACTTCTAACATCCGCGCTACAAATAGTCAAACTCACCCAGAGTGCCGCAGACAGAAAAAAATGAAGGACCGGCATACTTTGGCCTCCCCAAAATCCTGCATTTGCCCCCAGTTTTTGCGTGAAATGGTCAGTTATGGGTGTCATCTTGGCATAATGCCTATTTCAGGCGGATCTCTTGCACCCAGCATGGGGTAGGTATAAGTATCAATGATGATGGCTGCAGACCCTCCAACATGACCCGTTCCATCAGTTACACAGAGCCCTGTTCCTGGATTTCCCTTTTAATTTATAATTGCCGTCACCTGTGTTGAGACACCTGTCTCATCAATTATCTAGTTCAACACAAGTGACTGCAATCATAAATTAGGTGGGAAGTCCAGGAGCAGAGCATTTTGTACCTGATGGAAGGGGTCATGTTTGGAGGGTCTGTGGCTGTGCTAGCTAATGGAAAAAAGTGGGACTGTGCAATACCAGACCCTCCAACCTGACCCCTTCCATCAACTACAAAGTGCTTTTTTGCTCCTGGACTTCCCTCTTAATTTATGATTGCCGTCACGTGTTGAAACTCCTTTCTCGTCAATTATTTAGTTCAACACAAGTGATGGCAATCTTAAATTAAGAGGGAAGTGCAGGATCAAAGAATTTTGTACCTAATGCAAAGGATCATGCTGGGGGGTCTGTTATACCACAGGTTCTCAAACTCGGTCCTCAGGACCCCAAACAGTGCATGTTTTCCAGGTCTCCTCACACAATCGCAAGTAAAATAATTAGCTCCACCTGTGGATCTTTTAAAATGTGTCAGTGAGTAATGAATGCACCTGTGCACCTGCTGGGTGACCTGGAAAACGTGACCTGTGTGGGGTCCTGAGGGCTGAGTTTGAAAACCGCTGTGCTATACCAAATGCAAAGGGTGGGGGATTTAAAAAAAAAATAATCTTTTATGTAACAAACTATGTAACAATATAGATTGTAAGCTTGCGAGCAGGGCCTTCCTACCTATATATCTGTTATTACCCAGTTTTGCTCTATTAATGTTTCCAATTGTAAAGCGCAATGGAATATGCTGCGCTATATAAGAAACCGTTAATAATAAACTGTTAATAATTGTTGCTGACAGTCAACCTTTAGACAGTGACACACTGAGACCCTGACTGTGTGCCCTGTCTGACCTTGTTGCCACCTGGCCCTGACCTTGCTCTATAACTATATCTATGTCACAATGAATGAGGCGCCCTTTACCCCTAGGCACGTGACCGCGCCTAGCCCCGCCCCCTGACTGTCACTTAGTGCCGCGCACGTGAACCTGGCGGAAGAGCTGACAGCTCCGGGACAGGTGATACTGACAGCTCCCCTATCCAATCAGCGTGGCCGTACCAATCCACCGCCCCTTTTGAAGATACATAGCCAATCCATGGGCAATAAACAAAGCGAGCGCTAAAGGGCGAAGTCGAAGTCCAATGAACGCTTTGTATCCGATGATGGGCGTCAGTGACGATCAATCAGAGCGACGATTATGCAACAGGCTCCGCCCGGCCGCGATGGCTACCCAATAGGCGCGGAATGGGCGTGTCCTTTTGGTCCCCGACTTTTGCGGGCGTTTCGGGTGGCGGCGCCACCACGGCGGCATCGGGTCCACCTCGAGCCCAGCAACTGCGCACGGGGGCCCCGCCGAGCGGCCAGCAGCGGCCCGGAGACTGCACCATGGAGCTGGAGGCCGTGCTGAAGGAGCGGGGCGCGCCCGCCGGGGATCCCGCCCGGGTGCTGGGGGCCTGGGTGAAGCGTGGGTGGCCGGTTCCCGGGCCCGGCACAGAGACTGAACTGAGCGCCGGCCCGGGCACGGGACCCGAGACCACTATGGCCCGCACCCGTGACATGAGCTCCAAAGACGACGAGCTGGAGTACGAGGCGCTGCCGGAGGGTTCCACCGTCACCACGCACATGCTGGCCGGGGCCGTGGCCGGGATCATGGAGCACTGTCTCATGTACCCTGTGGACTGTGTCAAGGTGAGGAGGGCCGGCGGCCACATGGCGGGTGCAAGGGGGGCGGGGACTGTCACTCACACCGGGGCTCCTCCTACATCCCCATATCAGGGGTCTTATCCCCTCCACCCACACACAGACCCTGAGAGCAGGGGCCCCTCCCCCCTATTTACCCCTACAGGGACCCTAACTCCTTATTTACCCCCACAAGGGTCCCTCAACACTGATCTTTCCCTCACCTATGATTTACCCCCGCAGGGGCCCTCACCTCTGTTCCTTTCCACACTGGCACAGAGATGAGGTGCCCTGCAGCTCTGATTTACCCCCACATGGGCTCCTCACCCCTGATCCTCCCCACACTGGCACAGAGATGAGGGGCACCTCACCTCTGATTTACCCCCACAGGGGCCCCTCACCTCTGATTTACCCCCACAGGGGCCCCTCACCTCTGATTCTCCCCACACTGACCCAGAGATCAGGGGCCCTGCAGCTCTGATTTATCCCTACAGGAGTCCTCACCTCTGAACTTTCCCACACTGACGCCGAGAGCAGGGGCCATTTAGCTCTTATTTACCCCCATAGGCGTCCCTCACCTCTGATCCTCCCCACACTGACGTCGAGAGCAGGAGGCCCTTCACCTCTGATTTACCCCATACTGACCCATAGAGCTGGGCTCATTCCTCACTTGACCTCTGCATCCTGGTCCAGTTAGCATAGACCTGACACCTGTAGTATGTCCACGAGAGCAGTGACCCTTCACCTTCTGATCTACAGTGCACTGGCCCAGTGAGCTGAGCCCCTCCACTCATTATCCCCTCCACACTGACCCAGAAAGTATTGCTTTGCACCTCAGAATTACTGTGAGGGTGCCCCTCCACCTTTGACAAGGGCTCTCTCAACTGGTGCCACCTTATGCTGCCACAGAGTGCTTCATTCATTATTGCTAATGCGTCCCCACTGATCTCTCTGTGTTATTTCTTGTAACTGGTGTATACTGGGCAGGACGCACTCTTCCCGTTTATAACCACAGCTGGCATCTCTTCTGTGTTATGTTGTGAAGACCCGCAGTCCAGGAGCCTCCTTATGGTGCTGTGAATGTGCCAGATCTACACGTCTCTGCTTTAACATGCCAAGCAGATACATGCTTCCAGTACTGTCCTCTCCTGTGTACCATGCTCTGGCAGAATGGCGTTAGCCCCCTGATTATATGCAGAGCAGGGGGACCTCTATGTACCTGTACATAATCCTGCAGACTCCCTGCTCAGATCCAATAGAATGAGAGAAGATTAGATGTATGGCAAGGTCAGAGGTTACTTGATTGATGTAGTGCATTTAGCTCTACAACTATATACCAGACTATTACACCTTATTAATTATCTACTAATGACTTATGAAAGGGCATTACTGATGACAAAGTGCAAACGTGGCTTTGCTAATAAATACAATAAAAAGGTGGATATCACTGCATCAGAAACAGTCCATGTCCTAAGCCCTCTGTTGGTTGTGCAATCAGTGATAACCCCCTTACACCTCTTCTATTACATCACTAGGCTAAAGCCCTGGTGTGACTGAATAGGCTATGACAAAAATACGTCAGTTGTTTTTCTTTCGATGCCTAGTGTCAGCATTACTCTAGTCCCCGTCCTGGCTGCCAGGTAATTGAAGCGTACGTTGTGTGGGTAGAGCAGGTTTTTTTTGCATTGTCTTCTCTTATTTACTACGAGCAGATTTTCAAGGTTGGCATGAGTGCATACACCCACATATACAGATCAGGCGCCATCTTAGGAACCTCGAGCTGCCAGCCTGTGATTGCAGTCAGAGCTGGCGTTATAATTACAGTGTTAAGTAATTTGTCTGCGGTTGCTGAGTTTGTTACGACTTATCCTGTGAAACTGGTTTTGGCATCAGCAGGTGGATTAAAAACGGGTAACTGGATCTTTATTGACTAATCTGAACATGTTCATCGGCTTTAGAAGGGAGTTCTTAGGGCCTATAGTAAATCACACCGGGAAGACTGAGGTAAAGCAGGGCACAATGAGCAGGGCTACTGGGAATGAGCAGCTAACGGTAACGATGGGTAAACGAGCAAAACTTTCATTAAGTCCTTTTCCTGGTTATACATCTGTAGGGCTGTGGCAGCTCTAAAATGCAATGTAAGGGAGCGGGCCATTGGTGCGTGCAGAATTCAGTCAATATTTGCGTTCACACCCCTTGCAGTGGGAAATGGATTGTTCTGCTACAAACACGGCACCAGGGCAGAATTTGCAACTAACTTTAAATCTTCCCCTTAGCTTATGTTGATGAATAAAAATGATGTTCAATAAAAAGCGTGCTTTTCATCGTGCCTCAATAGTTCGTCACATTTCTAGAATACACAGGAGTCCCTTTATATTTTAGTTTATTCAACTCAGCACTCAATGTTAAAGTGCCATTAAGAGAATAGACTGGCTGCAATATGTCTGTTTCCAATAGAGAGAACAGACCAAATACACTTTTAATGACAAAAAAAATAAATGTTTAAGTATTTTTAATAGAATGTATCTGATTACTGTTTTAAAAAAACAAAACCTTCAGCTGCCTCTAAATAGGGGTGGGCAATAAGCAGCACCCCAGCTATTGTAGAACTACACATCCCAGCATGCCCTGCCACAGTTTGCTATTTAGCCATGATAAAACTGTTGCAAGGCATGCTGGGATTTGTAGTATAAAAGCTGGAGAGCCTCTTATTGCCCACTCGTGCATCTACTGCCGCAGAATTGAATACATCCTGTCCCATTGTATTGTCTGTTTTACCTACTACCAGCAATGAGGGTGCAATTAGATTACTTGGCATACATCAGATTAACGTGTTGGCCAATTTACTCTGCGTGGATTCCATGCCATCAGTGTGTCGGTCTTCTGGGAGCCCAAAATATATTTCATGACAGTGTTGTAATATCTGACAGCTACACTGATGCTGCAGCCGGCCCCATATCTGTACTATAGTCATAGTTTGGTGCTGGAATTAAGTTTAAAGTCTTTATGACTTTTATATTGAAAGAGGTACAAACCCGTTACTTAATTTGAGTCACCGGAAGAAAGTTGCAGCAACTTGTCTGTGTGTAGGAGAAGTTACAATGAAAAGTACTCCTGATAACTGTAATGGTTACTCAACACAACTTTGCACAATAGAGGTGTTAAGAATAACCGTCCCAAATCTGTGAATGATGTATTTGGGAAGAAACAATTAAAATTGAAAAGGTTGTCCACTTTTGGTCTTTTCCCTGTTCGAGTTCCAGGTGCAGCAGACAGAAGCTTTCCTCGACATTGAACTCTTAAGTGCATCAAGTCTGACACTCCCTTTTTATACAGAGCTGTGTGCATTGGGTTTATATATTGTAGGACTTCCCTGTAGGTAAATGGTGTGAGACTAGGGGGTCAATTATATTAAATGCAATGCCGTACATATATATGGTAGCTCGGACATCATGCTTGCATTTACAACGCGGCTCTCTGGGACTGCAAAGTAATATGTGCAATTTAGGGGCGATGTGGAATGCTATCACTGACGTTCCAATGCCGTCACAAAGGCGCATCACCTGCACATTACCCCTAATTGAGTTGACCCCTAGGAGTCTAGTTTTACATTGGTATCACCCTGCTAGCTGGTGTAGACCAATAGCTGTGTATTTATGTTAGTGACGCCTGGACTTCCTTACTAGTCTACAATATTAAATACATGCAATATTTAAAACAGTTTTCATATCCAAATTTGGAGGAAGGTAACGACTGTGATGGTTTTTATTAGGGTGATATTATTACAGGCCCAGGCAATGAACATTTAAGGGGGAGATGTATCAAACCTTGGAGAGAGAAAGTGAAGACAGAGATAGCACCAACCAATCAGCTTCTACCTGCTGTATTACACGCTGTGGGGGTGATGTATCAAAGCTTGGAAAGAGAGAAAGGAAGAGAAAGTATCAAACAATCAGCTCCTGTACATTTTTAAAAATTTGGCTTGTAAAATGACAGAAGCTGATTGGTTAGTCTTTCTCTCCAAGCTTTGATAAATCTTCCCCAATAAGCCTGAAAAATGACAGAAACTTTCTCTCCATGCTTTGATACATCTCCCCCTGAGTTTCAAAAAATGTCAGGAGCTGATTGGTTGGTACTTTTCTCTTTCCAAGGTTTGATACATATCCTACAAAGACAATTTAGCATTTCAAATGATGGGTTTTGTCAGCCATTGTCAAGGTGTAAAAAGATAATTATTTTCCCCTTTCGTCCTCTAGACCCGGATGCAGAGCCTGCAGCCCGACCCGGCAGCCCGCTATCGCAATGTCATGGACGCCTTGTTTAAAATCATCCGCACAGAAGGATTCTGGAGGCCGATGAGAGGACTGAATGTCACAGCAACGGGAGCAGGACCTGCCCACGCCCTGTATTTTGCCTGCTACGAAAAACTAAAAAAGACATTGAGCGATGTTATCCGCCCTGGGGGCAATAGCCATATTGCTAATGGTATTGACTATTCCTGTCCTGCATAATTCTCAACGGTTTTGCTTTTTTCTAAAAAAAAAAAAAAATCTGTGTCCCCCCCCCCCCCCCCCCCCCCTCACACTGGAGACTTTCTGAGAAGGATTTTTGTTTTTTAAGTCGTATGTTCCCAGTCACATACAGCGCAGAATACTCGCAAGGCGATCACATCCCGAATCATGACTGTGACCTGTACACAAGCAGGATGTGCTTCTGTCTCCCTACAATTCACACTTAGAAAATTGGTTCCACATTTAGCTAAGCTTTTATTTAAAATTTTTTTTTTTTCATTTTTGTTTTAAGTTGACTGAAATTCGGATTAGTTCCCTGTCCTCACTTATGTATGATACCCCGTTAGCAGACGTTCAGGCATTACATCACTCAGTAACTGAATGAGTGGTAGCAGAATTGGAGCTTTTCCTCTTCTGAAGTATTTTTATTTATTTATTTTTAATTACATTTTGCAATTACCCACGTTTTGTCCAAAGATCACTAATTCCGTACATAACAAAAAAAAAAAAAAGCAGCCAATGTTGCACTCGTACACTGTTTTCAGCTGTGATAAAGACTTGCAGTGGGTGGTGTAATCATCAGACTGCTGAGGAAGAAAGCAAATTGTGTTGTAGGAGCCTTGTGTTTGAGTGACTGCCTGCCACAAGCTCACAACGCTATCAATGACAGTATTGTTCCTGCAGAATTCACACTAAATGTAGTCGCTTCCCCTGGCTATATAACATGACTGTCTTCCTTTTAGAAGCTCTGCTGAACAGTGCATCACGGGAGAGCCGCCTGCACCCTAAGCTGGTTAATAGCACCAGTTTATTAATGAACTGATTGTTTGATGGGCACTTGGCTCCGCATAGATGCTTAGACTTTGACTACTGCAAGGCGGTGCTATTTGCTAGAGACTTGACTTGTGTGCTGGGCGTCCTGCCTCCTGTTTTGTCTTTGGTTGGTCTGAGCCTGTTGTAATGGAACATACGTCCATGCCAGCAGTGGATTACTGGGAACCGCGAAAGGAGGGCAGCTGCGATGGACCAGCGGCTGTGCTCAGCAGGCCTCTCTCCCTGCTCGCTCCGGGATTGCATCTTTATATTTTTCACATAAGTGTTCTGAGGTTTCAGGATTTGAAAAGCTAAAAAAAAAATTCTATATAAAGCGGTTTTAATTCCATAGCAAATATAAGCAAAAAAAAAGATTGGTTATATAAGTACGTAGAATAAGACCGTTGTTAGCCAATGGTTATTTTATTTGTGTTATGCAAAAAATAGAAAAGGCTAGAATTATATACCCTTCCCCCTCGCCCCAGTCTGTAATAAATAGGGATTACAGTTTATAATACTCCATTACTGCTGGTGATTATTAAGCCTGTAATTAGCAACCAGCTTAGGATACTATGGGGGGGAATTCAATTCAGTGCGATGTAGAATAGCCGCGGTAGGGAGCTACCGCAGCTATTCAATACACCGCGCTGTTTGGGCGGCTAACGGATTTCTTCTCATACCCCCCTGGGGATGCGAGGAGAAATCTGACAAAAAGTCCCGGGCACGCAACTGTTTGCCGGCTTAGCACGGCGCTAACAGCCGTGTGCCTGGCACTTTAGTTGGAGAATGCCGGTTACTGTGCCTCAACACCCAGATTAAGTCGCAAGAACCGGCATTCTCTGACTTACCTACTTCCCGACAAGGCACAAAGCGCATTGAACTGAATAGCTGCGGGAGATCCCTCCCGTGGCTATTCATCATCACACTGAATTGAATTCTGCCGTATGTGATTTGTTGTTGACCGTTGGAGTTTGTTAATGCTTTAGAGGCAAGGTTAGACGACTTCTCCTGGATTATTACACCCATTTGGAATACAGAAATGTATATGGTACTATTCCCCAAAAACAGATCTCCCAATATTGCATAAGTGCATATGTCGCTGCAAAGCAATGGCACCTGGTCCTGGTGCGATAAGTGCATGCCACATCCCCAGGGAGTAGACCAAACGCATTAAACTACCCAGCTGCCGTCAACCTCCCTGCCCTGAAGTGTTAATCCATCTTAAATGCAGACGTTTAACATATCCCTAATGTGAAATCATTTGGAAGAAATGTCTAATTATCTATACGATGCCCACCATTACTTGTGCAGAACGAGTCTTTCATGTTCTGCCGCTGTTTCTCAAACCACTGGCGGCAACAGAAACCCATCCAAATCTTGGGTTGAGTAAAACAGGTTACGCTGATTATCTAGTGTCCTGCGCTTTCCACTAGCAAGGGATCCCCTGAGACCCCGAGCTGCCCATAGATTCACTTCTGTGATAACAGATGCCTGGGTAAGGGGTGTTTTCTGTCACCATTTTTAGGGGTCAATTCAATTGCGGGCGCTGATGACATCGGGCGAATATGTGCGCGCACATGCTGCACTTATGGTAGCCCCGCGATTGTGGATTTTTGTATGCAGGCCTATTGAGCTGCAAACAAAAATCAACAATTTTGGGGCTTATATGGGTAGGTGTAATATGCCGTTCCTGGAGTTTCCACGCTCTTGCGACAACACATTCTCAGGCATCGCCCGCAATTAAATCAACCTCATTGGTGTACTTTCCATTCATGTAAATGAGATCTTTATTGGTAAGCCATTGACCACACTTCAGTGTACCTGAAACAAGCCCACCTTAGAAGGAGGAGGCACTAGAACCCATATATAGACGTAGAACTAGGTCTTAGCGTCACTATAGTTTTATCTATTTAATTAGATATTTTATTAAAATATTTGTCTGCATATTTTGGAGCAATGATCTAGTCCTTAAATATACATTGTCCAGCTCGTACACCCGAAGGGGTTACAGTTTTTTTCGTCACCGTAGTCTTTGGTGTAGGCGTATTGCTGTGTATGAGGCATGTTCTGTAACGGGTACGCTGCAGGGTGGCTGCTCATTTATATGCGTGTCCGCGACAGAGAACTGCTCACGCTGCAATACGACCCTTCCAATCAGCCTTAGATATTTACGCTTTTGTGAAGACCCTGCATTCCCTCACTTGCGGCAGTTTTTGTCTTTCAGGGGCAGCCGGGTGTGTAGCGACGCTCTTACACGATGCAGCTATGAATCCCGCTGAAGGTGAGCTTACCCTGTTCTAAAACTATTTCCTCCTCCTACAGCAGGGATGGGGAACCTCCTGCCTGGGGGCCTTAGAAGGCCCTCAGTATCATTTGGTCTGGCCCTCTGAGCTTTTTTCTGCTAGCCTCATTTGGCTAGCAGGGAGCCTAGAATGGCATCCTGCAGCCAGAATCTATGCAGCAGTGCCGCCTGGGGCATTGCTGTAATAATCGGCGATTGTGGCCCCGCCCCATGTGACATCACGCGGAGGGGGCATGGCCTAAACTAGGCCCGCAAATAATGTTAGGTATATCAAAATGGCCCTCGGCAAAAAAAAAAATTCCCCACCCCTGTCCTACAGAGGCAAACTGCTTAAGGGTTAATGGACGCATATATATATATAACAGCAACTCTGAAATAGGTTTTTTTTTTTTTTAATCCAGTCTCCTTTACATGGCTAGTGACCTGGTGCAGCGTTCAGATTTGTGATCTTTTTTTTTTTCTATTACATAGATTTTTCATGTATTAAAAAAAGAAAAACCCCTTTCATAGATTAGCTATGGAAGATTTCTGTTGGTGCACACACACGGGACGACCGTCAACGATAACTGTATCGCTGAACGATCTCCCGGGTGTGCTGGATGATTGATATCGATCATCTAGCACACCACCAACGACACGGTCCCTATAGTAACATGGTCGATATCGATCATCCAGCACACCACCGACGACACGGTCCCTATAGTAACCTGGTCGATATCGATCATCCAGCACACCACCGACGACACGGTCCCTATAGTAACCTGGTCGATATTGATCATCCAGCACACCACCGACGACACGGTCCCTATAGTAACCTGGTCGATATCGATCATCCAGCACACCACCGACGACACGGTCCCTATAGTAACCTGGTCGATATCGACCAGGTTGGCCTGCATGCATGGGCGATGGACGTTATCGTCCATGCGTGCCCGCGCATCGCAGGCCGTTGGAGGGGACCAAAAAATGCACGATATTAATGATATGATTGATATTGTTATTGTTCAAATCGAGCATTTTAATTGTCCCATGTGTACGCATCATAAGGAAGATTTGCAGTAAAAAAGTGTTTTTGGTTAGTGAGAGTCACAAAACTAATCTGCTGCACTCTATGGCAAAGCAATTCCCCAACCCTTCTGCTCTTTCAAGTCTCAGTCTGTGGCTAGCCACTTTTGTCCATTCCCATCCCCATGTCAGGACACTGCCACTGTACAAGAGCATTCCTCGCTAACAGTCACACAGACAAGTCACCACCTCCTACAGGATCATTGCATCTATATCCTGAAATACTCTGTGCTGACGTGCGCAGTCTGGCTATAGTTTATTCTGTCCCTTCAAAACATACGCCATTACTAATCATCAGTACATGAAGACGATGAAAGAAAACGATGCTTTTTCATTAATTAAATGCAATTGTATTTGGTTTACGGAACAATCACAGCAGTTATAGTAAGGAGAAGCCCCATTTGCACAGAGGTCCTAGTCGCACGCAGCACTAGCGAATTTTAGCAAACTGGGCAGTACTGAAAATAGACATCTTTGCATATGTTCAGGGAGTTGAGTGGGTGCATATTTCTGTATAGATAAAGGTGGGGGACAAAGCGTAGGATGTGCGTATTGTCGCAATAGCATTCTGTTTGATTTCAAAATGTAGCAGCATTCGGACCTGTGTGCGACTGCAAGTCGCCCCAGTATGTCTTCCCTTGTTAGCTGACTCTTCTCAGGGAGTGAGAGGTTTCTGCTCCTTTTATCAGTGATTACACTGAAATTCAGCTATTCACAGACCTTAATAACAACAGTTGCTCCCTGCACACTGCCCCCATCTTTCCTTTGCACAAAACCACCAGTCATATGTTTGTAGGTTAGAGGGTTTCTGTGACCGTGCCGCTTGTAAGGATTCCATTAACGTTCATCTTTGTTTTTTCTTTTGGCACCGTTCTCAAACGAAACCGGTCCTGCTTCTCCTGCGATCGTTACTGATGGTTTGCTGATTTATTGACAAAAGTTATCAAGCAAAGGATGCAGATGTACAACTCGCCCTACCGGAGAGTAACGGACTGTATGAGGGCGGTGTGGCGGAATGAGGGTGCTGGTGCCTTTTATAGAAGCTACACGACCCAACTGACTATGAACATCCCCTTCCAGGCCATACACTTCATGACCTACGAGTTCCTGCAGGAGCACCTCAATCCTCACAGACAATACAACCCGACCTCTCACATGGTGTCCGGCGCCTGTGCCGGGGCGGTGGCCGCTGCCGCCACCACACCGCTGGACGTTTGTAAAACCTTACTCAACACGCAGGAATCCCTGGCCTTGAATTCCCCGAACATGAGTGGACATATCACAGGCATGGCTAATGCCTTCAGGACGGTGTACCAAGTAGGTGGCATCACTGCCTACTTCCGGGGGGTTCAGGCCAGAGTGATCTACCAAATGCCCTCCACAGCCATCGCATGGTCTGTGTACGAGTTCTTCAAATACTTCATCACCAAGCGCCAGGAGGAACGGCGAGCGGGGCACTGAAAGCGCGATACCAAAGCACACCTTTTATTGATACTCCAGGCACAGTCGTTGACCTGTTCACAGCCTGCAGATTTGTTTGCCTTTTAATGTTTTATCGTACCCATTCATATTGTGGGGAGAGGCCTCTGACCTCCCAACAGTACAGGACACAGAACAAAAGATGTTTCAAGTTATCTCGTTGGTTACCAGATTCTGGCTCATGCTGTTCTCATCAGCTGCAATTTATGGAACTCAACAGCCTACACTACTACACCTCTAAGGCTGGAGATCCCTGGTATTATCACTGTGTATTCCATACACGCCTCTATAAAGAACCTGCTTACGTATGCATCATAATGCATTTCTCTGTTTACTACTGGTAGTACGCTTACTTGCATTATTTGATACTGCAGTGTTGTTTAGATGCAAAGAAAATACAGTTCAAGCTACGTATCGCTCACTCGGCCGCATCGGTGCTCTCCAGGCGTCTGGAAACCGTCAGGAGGCACGTCTGCTCCCAGTGACTAGTTTAGGCTGAAAAAGGGAACGCAACTTTGACTGGAGTTTCACTACATCTTTGTGCTGAACTTCACAGTGTAAATCTGTCTTCAAATGTATCTGTTACAGCAGTACACCTCCCAGGGGGTGGCTGGAGAGCGGAAGCTTCCCATATTTGTTTGCAGTCCCCCCCCCACGAGGCAGGTGGAAAGTGGAAGCTTCCCAAATTTTAATTTTTTTTTTATTTTTTTTTTCTACATACACTCAAAAGGTTTACCATTTTGTTTCCAACTACAGTGTCCTTACCAAAGTCTTGTCCCAAGACGTACAATAATTAGTCATTAAGGCCGTTGTCATCACGCACATGATATAGCACTTAGACCACTTTGGTAGCTGGAGACTTTTTGTCTTCTTTTTCTCGTTAAGATTTGGAGCGAGAGATGAACTTTTTGAATTATTTTTGGCCGATTCACCCCCTTGAACTATTTTTGTAAGTCGCCCATCTTTCTCGATGTTGCCAATCTACAGAACCCCCCTAATAGCGCGCCAGAGGCCACAAATGCTGCTAAATTAAAGTAACAAAAATAAAATAAACACAAGCACTCCAAGGCTGTTGCGCGTCTCATGGAAATGCACGGACCAGGAGCTGCTTACAATATGGTTTTTAAAGGGCGTGCAGCTTGGAAATGCAGAAAATAGACATCGATCACCTCTGTTTGCTGGACGACTTGCCTTGTTTTCCTTACAGCAATGTAGTCGTTTGTCTCTATCGGTCTGTACACATTCTCCGACAGTCATTTGCACAATTAATGACACTTTGAATGTGTAATCACATCTGCTGTAAACATATACACATAACCACAGGTACAATTTAATCTCCAGTCTTTTTTTTTATTTTTTTTTAGTCTGGATTAATTAGTGGATGAAATGTATTTGTTAAGGCGTTTTCGCCATAAATCCTGTGACACCACCTGTTAGGTTCCAGCAACAAGTATACCGTGTACAGATGTGTAATGTGACATTTCTGCCTGCTGCTCTTAGGTTCTCATCTAAACTTGTATTCTGATATCCTGGTCCAAACGCACATTAAAATTGAGACTAAATAACCGTTTTGATGTCTGTCCTCCGGTGATCAATTTAATTTGAAAGTTTCAAGATTTCCCTGCAATGGGCTTCATCAGGAATAAAATATTGGGAGTTGATAAACCTTTTTTTTTTTTTTTTTTTCATTATTATACTTGTTTGTTTTATTTGTCACTACTGAGTGATGGAAATGAAAGCCAGATTATTATTAACTAAATCTGATGGTTAAAGCAAAAGTATTGATTATGTGCAGAGTTTTTATATGGTGACTGAATGAGGTGTAGTATATGAAGGAATGCTCAGGCTGTGACCCTGCCATGATTGCAGTACAAGGCTGTCAAAAAAGGAATGGGTATGTAATACCGCCAGTCTGGATGCCTCCTGTCAAAATACCGACAGCGGCAATCCGATGGTCGGTATCCTGACGGGTCCGGTGAGTATGCTTACCCTCCCCCCTTCTCCCCCTAATCCTAACACTCCCTTCTTCTAGCCTAACCCCCGTTAGTGCCTAAACCTAAGTCTCACCACTTTGTGCCTAAGCCTAGCCCTCTCCCCTTATTGCCTAACCCTAACCCCCACAGTGGTGCCTAATTCCCCCCCCCCCCCCCCCAAAAAAAAAAAAAACACTGATTCAGGGCCGGATGCTATTTGCGAACGGTCGTTCAGAAAAAGGGGCAGGCTATTTAAATTGAGCGCTCGCTCTTTGCGGTCTGTTGACGCCTCTATGTCTGAGCGAGCGAACGAAACATGCGCTTGCTATTTTGTAAAGACGCCCCCTGGCCGCTCGCATCATACGTCATCTCCGCTATTTATTAGGTTAATCGAGTACATTGAAAGGCATCTGAACTGCTCGCAGTGCTTGTGGTAGGTTTTACTTCCCGCAATCACTGTGAGCAGTTCAGGCTAAGAAACAACCAAGTGACGTGGTCGATGACGCTGCTTTGTTAATTATGCACACCCATTAAACGCCCGTTTTGACCGTTTGGCACGCCTGCGTTCGGATCTCCACTTCCTGTTTTCAAGCACCTTCCCCTGTTACCACCCACAAATGCCTCCTCCTGTCACTCAAATTAGCAGGCCCTCGCTGTTTTGCGAGCGCACGATTTCCGACCGCAATGACTGGTTGGCGCATGCGCATTATGACCCATACGCATCCGTAGATGTGCGAACATCGCTTGGAGCGAGCGGCCGCTTACGAGCGGCTCTGAATCGGGCCCTCTGTATTCTGTCGACGGAATTAAGATAGGTGTCGAAATACCGACACCTATCTTAAGTCCCGGGTCAGGGCTTCCACCGTCTGGATTTGCCAAATAGGGCATTAGAGGAAATCTTAATGGTTTTTAATAGGATTTGAATTCAGCTACAAGAATCCTGATTTCACCGATATATAATGCACAGCATCATTGCTTGAAGGTGCTAAAGCTTACCAATTACATTGTCATTTCAGCCACATCGCTTTTTAGTTCGCTATTTGGCAGAATCCGCTACAACCTATGTAATGATTTACATCTATGCTTTTACATATTCAGCGTGTCATAGGGGAAAATTCTTAATGGATGCCTAGTGGGCTACACAAACTAGGTATGGCCATTGATAACTTAACCATTGAAGGTACCATTGGTGGCTAACCTCGATGCTATGAAACCATTGACTGGGAACCAGCGATGATCTCGCCCACCGATGGTCATCCCTGCTCTCTTACTAAAGGGGTATTCAACAAATCACAATTGGGGGCGGGACTTTGTGTGTCGCGTTGGGGAGACGGACGGACTGGTTCACCTTAGTATCGGTGGGCATTCTGAGTAGCCTTACAGTTATTCAAATGTCCGATGGTCTGCACAATGTTGCCGATGGTGGTCGGATGCTTGCAGCAGATATGAGAAGCTAGAGGTGGGCGTCTTATTACTACTACTCCGATCCGCTGCTATCGATGACGCAGCACTGCTCGCTCCTCCAGCCACCTCTGCTTCAGGCCCTATGTTGCCTGTCAGCAATAAAATAAAGTCAAGAACATTTTCTCCTCCAATCACAGGTCATGCTGCAGAGCATCGGTACCATGCCTCTGAGCCCCTGCTCCTGACTGGCTGACCTTCTATTAAGTATTCAAGGAAAGGGGATTGTTGGTAATTATAGTCACCACTACATTACAGAAAATATTAGGGAGGATACAAAGATAGCAAAAAAAAAAAGTGGACAGCAATTATTTCTAATAAATATCCAGGGGCCGTATTAAGTACTAATTAAAAATATATATATGCACCTGATCATTGCCCCCATGTGTGCTGGTTACATTACTCCATCCGATACGATGGGCATTAATATGGGAACTGATCCCATCATTGCTGCTACAGAATTCTCTATCTGGGAAGGGTTTCCACTAGATTTTGGTACACGGCTGCAGGGTCTCATCCAGTCAGTGGTTGGGCTCGGATGGTGGGAGATGAGGTCAGGATTGCAGCCAGCGTTCCAGTTCATCACAAACGTGCTCAGTGGGATTGAAGTCTGGTTTCTGTGCAGACCCGTCCAGTTCTAACACACCAAACTCTGCAAACCACTATTTCATGGTGCTCACTTTGTGCACTGGGGTATTGTCATGCTGATACAGGAAAGTGACGGCCACAAAGGCAGAAGCGCACAGTTCTCTAGGTTATCGTATCATGTAGCATTAATATTTCTCTTCACTGGAACTAACCATGAAAAACAGCCCCAGGCCATTATTCTTCCTCCACCAAGCTACGTTTGGCAGAACACATTTCTATAGGATGTATTCTGGCATCTTCCAAGTGCAGATTAGTCCGTCATATCGCCAGCAATGTGATTCATCACTTTAGAAGATGTGTTCCCGCTGCCCCAGAGGCCAATGTCATTGTGCTTTATACATCTCCAATATTTGGCATCGTGAATGGTGATCTGTGGGAATGCTCAGCCATGGGAAACCAATCCATGCAGAGGCACTTGGCGGTGCTGCTCTATGTGACCTAGTGCTACACTGGTAACCCACTCTTACAGTTTCCACTTCACAATAACGGCACTTTTGGTTCATCTCTAGAAGGGCAGAAATCTGACAAACTGACTTCTCGGGAAGGCGGAATTCTATGGCATTGCCACATTGAAAGTTTCTGAGCTCTTCAGTATGACCCACTGTACTGCTAATGTGTGACTATGGAGGTAGGGTATGCAGTTGGGAAGCCGGCGGACCTAATCCAGACAGCCGGCTTCCCGGCTGCTTAATCCCAGCGAGGGTTAAATGACAGGCGTCTAAATCTAGACGCCTGTCATTTCACCAACGCCCAGTGACTGGCGCCCGGCATCCCGATCGAAGTGGGGGGGGGAGGATTAGCGTTAGGCACCCCCCCTCGGGAGGTCAGGGTTAGGCTAGGGGGAGGGAGGGTTAGGCACCCCCCCGGGGGACAGGTTTAGGCAGTGGGGGAAGGGGAGGTTTGGTTTAGGCATTTAGAGGGGGGATTAGGGTCAGGCACCTCTAAGGGAGGGTTAGGGGGTAGAATTAGGTTAGTGAATACTTACCTTAGGGACGATCGAGATTTTCATCCTTGTCGGGCTGCCGCTGTCGGGATTTGAACCGCCGGCAGTAAATCATACCGATTCCGGAGGTAGCAGGGCTGTATGTGATAATATGCAATGAGTGTGACTGAACGGGCTGAGGGCCTGATTCCGACCTGTCGCGAGCGAAGGACGCTCGCAAGCGGGTCGATGTTGGCCAAATGCGCATGTGCACGAGGGAGGGAGCTGCGTTGTGCGCATGCGCGAGACCGGGCAAGCGACGAATACGTTGCTCGGGGTCTCGCACCAAAGGGGGTGTGCTGTCGATGTTGACTGACAGCACGCCCCCTTTGGTGGGCGTGGCTGCCAGACGGTGGCGTTCCCATGGGAATGCCTACCGTCTGAGTCCGGCCCCACTGACATCAGTAGTGATGTCAGTGGGAGTGATTTTGGCTCTGATAGAGCCAAAACCACTCCTGAGCTTGCGGCAGCAAGACCCTACCACAGGGTCTCGTCGCAAGCCCGATGGTCTTGACCATCGCGACCATCATCATGGACGCTCGCATAAGCTGTGGGTGGTAACCCACAGCTATGCGAGCATCCAAGAGGCCGCTCCATTTTTAGGGAGGAATGCCCTGATTCAGAGCGAGCGCTCTGGTCAGAGCGTTCGGCTCTGAATCAGGCCCTGAGCACACTCATTACAGAGCTGTCCACACATTTTTGGCCAGCAGTGTACTTCCACACTCTCTGTTATTTCTTAAAGGACTAGGTAAAAAAGAAATCTTTTTGTCTTCCTTATTTATTTCTGACGTCTCCATGGCTCCTTTTTAATCTATTTATTAACATTTATATAGCGCACCCATATTCCGCAGTGCTTTACCTCAGTCCCTGCCCCAGGGGAGCTTATACTATATATTCCCTATCACATGTACACACTATGGTTCATTTCTAGGGGTTTTTTGTTTGTCAGCAGCCAGTTAACCTACCAGTTTGCTTGGATTTCCTTCCACACTCCAAAAACACACAATGGGAAAACCTAAAAACTCAACACAGATCAGCCAGGACCAAGAAGTGAACTCGTGTCTTATTTTTTTTCTGTTTCCCTCATCACAAAAAAAAAAAAAATGAGCGCCTCTGATTGTGTTCTTTTCGCACCACACAAACTCGCCATATGCTTTCCGACCAAGTCTGGTGTGACTCCTCGTGTGAAGGGTGCCAAGATGGGAGTGAGCCAAGTACATTGAGGGCATGTTTGCGCAACGCGTTCCATACCGAGTAACAAACAGGTGGCGATCCCTTTTTATGTGCTTGACTGGCGACCGCACCTTATTGGCTGAAGGCATCTAAATCCTTCCCGTTTATGCAAATATTTGCATAATAATGCTGCTGGAAGTGATTTGCAGGATTATAGTGAACGTTTCCTAGTCAGCCTGTAAAGGGGAAGTTTACTGCTGTTTATTGTGTACTAAAAAAAAATAATGTTTTGTATTTGCTTTTTGTTATTAATTAAAAAAAAAAAATACACAGTAGAGGGCGCTCTTGTGCAAATATTTTGACACTCAGGCTTTGCATGTCTCATTTGCATTTTATTCAAAGTGGACCAATGTTAGAATAATAACATACATTTATTTTTTTTAAGGATGTTATTAGCCTGTGGTATAATTATCATATTATAGTTCATTTAGTTTTCAGGGTTTTCATGTTAGGTAAAGAAAGGAGAATTTATTATGTGAGATTTCTGCAGTCACAGTGAAATGTTAGAAATCTTTAAAGCGCAAGTGTCTGATCAGTTTATGCGCGCTATTATTAAAATACACAACGTTCTGTAGCAGCTGTTACTCTGTTCTATGCGCCTGATTCAGAGATAGAGCCGTATTTAATTAGAGCGGATCCGCGATACTTTTCCGCCTCCCAGACTTTTCGTATACATCGCGTCTTTTGTAGGTGGAAAAGTATCGTGGCCGTGGCAGCTTTACCCCATATTCAATATGGAAGTACTCAAAAACGGGACCCAGCGAAACTTGAACAGGCGGAAAGTACTGTCAGATTTAGGGAAATCATCCTGACACCCCCAAAAAGATGCTCTGACATGGGGGTTCCCTATGGTACCCCCCGATTTGGCTTGCTGAAGGTATTTGGTGTTTTTAAACGGGCTCAATAGCTGGTAAATAGCGTTTTTCTATACGTGGTGCATAATAGTATTTAGGAGTATTTTTTCCAGAAAATAAGTTATCCCAGCAAATTTGGGGTACTTGAAAATGAGGGTCAGCATATTTAAAAGTTGCTAAAGTTAAATTGAAAAAATAGTGAAAATCCACCTGCCGCAAGCTCCTGCAATCAAAAAAACACCTGGGGCACACTTGGGGACCCCCCCCCAGAGTCAAGTTCGCTAGTATTTAACTTTGTCCCCCAACATTTTTTTTTTTCGCCCCCAAATTCAAAGTAATTTTTGGGGGTTTCAAGTGTTTTTTTTAAAAAATGTTTACACAGTTTACCTTTGGGGGACTGTCTGAAGGCTGCACGGGGGGTTCCCGCAACGTTGCACCCCAAAACCCCAATTCTGCACTTTTTTCCACCTCCCATTCATAGGCAAAACTTTTCCGCCTATTACATTGCATTGACTTTCCGCATAGGCGGAAAGTCTTTAAAATTGAATACGGAGTAAAATCCAAACAGGCGAAAATGACTTCATCGGCAAAAAGTTTTCGCCAAAAAAACGCGGAAACGCCTTTTCGCTTCAAATTGAATACGGGCCATGAACAGAATTGCAGAGCCGCACACAAGCATTTGCGTAATTCCGTCCAGGATTGCCAAGAGAGGAGGGGGGAGAGTGGGTGCTAATTACTGCAGCCTGACTGGCTCCTAGCTGCGAGGCCAGGAAATCTGCATCCACCAACGCAGACCCTAACCTTGTCCCCGCCGGAAAATGGGGCTAGATGGGCATGTTTCCGAGAACGGTGGCCAGCCTCGCCCCCCAAATGCTGCAGCATGTCAATCATGCTGTGCATTGGGAGGGTCTGTGGGGGAAATCGCTCGATTTGAACAAACAACTTTGGTCATTGTAGATCAGACTGGACAACTCACAGCACTGGGGCCCAAAACAATTGGCAGCTGATTCGGGTCATACCGTTTCAATCAGCATATGTGAAAGGAAGCTGTGCAGGAGGCAACGGCCAGTGGCGACTATGGGGTTGATTCAGAGATGACCACACGTTGGGCGGATTGCGTGCAGATATTCAATTGTATGTTGCCACATCTATGCTGCTGTGCCGCCCCCATCCACTTGTTGTATTAACCGTCATCACTATCTGCGCCCATTTGTACCAGCCTTGTACCTGGTGCAGGACATCCGTCAGCAATCGGGAGGATTCTGCATACCCAGGACATCCGCCTACACTCTGAACCCTTAGCTTACGCGCGAACTCCCCTCTGATGCTCAGTGACACCCATTCAGCCACAAGTATTGATGCCCTTAGTGGCTCATTGTTGCATATGCTCGGCTACAGAGCAAGTGTAGTGCTAAAAAATATGAAGCTTTGTAAAATAAGTTCCAACTTAAATAACAAAAAATTGCTTTTAAGGGAAATGTCTTATTAATTAATGACTTAATTGGTAATCCAAAATTGGAAGACAAACCAGATCCACCTAAGTGTAATCCATGGGGACACCATAACAGGAGGCAAGTTGCTCCTCACTGACCCCTGCTGCAAAATGAGTGTAAACTCAGTTGACTAGTATCACCTGTAGCCCTTCAGCCAACTGCAGGCGGGTTCCCACGCAGGCCGTGATGTGATTTGCTGGCAGTAAATGAATATTTGATGTGCGGGAAAACAATTACTGTTGCTTTGTATACCCATTAATGTCTGTGGTTCTACAGCAATTTCAGTTTGGCAGATTCTCTACATGTAGCGCACATATCTCTATTGAATCGATTGGACTATATAAATGTGTGTATAAATCAATGGGAAACATACAGCACAAACCTAATTAAACTGTCAATAACCCATTATGGGTCTGTACACATTGGACCTCATTCAGAGCCGCTCGCAAAATGCGAACGTTCGCTCTGAATGAGGGCGGCCGCTTCTCTTTAATGAGCTGGCCTCCTGGCCGCTCGCTAAGCTGTAGGTGACCACCCACAGCTTTAGCGAGCGGCCTGGTTGATGGTCTCCGTTTGGCCAGCCACCCCTCCACCCCGCCTACAAAACGGTGCGAGCTGTCGATCACCATCGACAGCCGCCCCTTTTGTAGTGAGCCCCGGAGCAAGAGAATTTCTCTCTTGCTCCGGGGCTTGCGCACGTGCAGGGCGCCCGCTGCGAGAGCGCAGGGCCTCAACATCGACCAGCTTGCGAGCGCTCTGCGCTTGCGAGCGGGTCTGAATGAGACCCATTGTGCACCCATAGAGATTTATGAGCTTTTTCAAGTGCGGTGACATATTTTGCCTACTCTCAGGAGGTCCAGGAAATTCCTGATTTCTAGCGAGTTGTCTCAGACTCCCAAAAGAGTAGACCAAGCTCACCAGTGAAGAGGGTGGTCCAGGGGGGCTTAATAACATGTTTCACTCTGAATTGCATCACTAAGCACCGTGTGCTTCGCCCCCCTAATAGTCCCACTTGAACCTGCTACCCAGGGCTAATTCAGTTGGGAGAAAATAAAATAATCAAGTAACTTTGTATCTGGAAAAAAAAACATGTTGCAATGCAAGGGGTGCAAATACATTTATTTATTTTTGCAAAAATAAATACTGTCTGATTTTGCATGTTGCCCACAAATGCTGGACGGCTATGTTTTTATATTTGAGTTTGGACACACCACACCCAAATCCTGAATGATGGATCGGCCGTCCTATCCAATGATTTAGTAAGTGTTCTGCACAACCAATATGTGCATACACAATTAGCAAGCGTCCACCCACTGTGCCTGGCCGCAGGAACTGGTTGTAATGACATTGTTGCTGGTTCCTGCAGCCAGCATATGGGTGGGTCGGTCGCCTGCTCGGTTAACATGATATATCTCTGAACAGCATGGTTCCCAAATACATTGCATGTACACACCTGCCGATGGTCGGGATGATATATCGTTTGTCAGTTCTGTGAACGATATATCGTCCAGGGAGAAACCCAGCTTTAATCTCTGCACATTTTACATCTGCCCCAACTGCAGTGCAACACAGTTTTACCAAGGAGCATATTTACTTCCTATTTGTGCTTTGCTTCCAACTCACAATCAGCCCCAGTATCGCCTTTGAACACACCGAGGGTCTGATTCAGCAAGCAACGCAAAGGAGAGAACGCACGCACACGTCCGCTGCGGGGATATGCTAATCAATGCATACGCACGGAGACAGCAGCACTAGATGCAGACGCCCAGCTCTATATTAAGTTGTCCATCTCCCTTTACTCAAAACTTGAGTTTGCAAGATAGCGCAAACATCGGTAACATCGAGAACCATCAACCAGATTTGCATAATTGCGGTTGACCAGACCTTGTGCAGGATCTTGGCAACTTCCTGCGGGCACGGAGTCTCATCACTGTGTCCGTCACCGTACTGGCTCAATTATGGATTCCCCTAAAACGGCGCCCCAAAGCACAGGCATGCCTGCGTTCGCCCAAACACCCCCCGTCACCACGTGCAAACGCCACATTCTGTCAATATCGGAAAGGGGTCTGCGTGCACGCTGTGTGTAGTCTGCGTACGCTTACCCGACCGCACTGTCTAGTTCGCGCATGCGCAGTGCGATGCATGCGCAGTACAAAAACATCGGCCAAGTGCGTGCGTGCGTTCTCTCCTGTGCGTTGCTTGCTGAATCAGGCCCTGAGATGCAACAGTGTCCAGTGATCTGTTCTCAGTGTAAGTGCAAGTATTAATACAATCGCTCATGGTGAAATAGAATGGAGTGGGTTGTTATGTTGACATGCATGTAATTCCATTCCTTCACAGAACTTAAATTGTTTCAAGAAAGTTTAATGACTTGTTACTTAGCTCTGAAACAGCTTTTTCTGGCTAATTCTAGGAAAAATACTTTTATAGTAGCCACTGTATGAATTCTCTTTACTACATGATACAACTATGCCGGCTGGGTACACACTGGAGCGACGGGCATGCGTTCCGACATTGTAACTAATGCCTGTGATTGTGCGTCCACACTGGATTACTTTATTGAACGATGGAGCAATCACTGTTACGTCATTCAATAACAATGTACTGGCCACTAGTGATATCGCTAGGTTTGATGTGCAGCACATCAAACCTGGCAACCGTTGCTAGCGACCACAGGAGTGCACAATTGCCGGTACACGATAAGCGATGTAGGCGATATATGTCGTTACAAAACAGCATTGGGGTGCAGAGGTGCACAAGTCACTCTGCACCCTTTGTACACCCCCCCTGATGCTAACTGCGTCAAAAAACGCAAAAAAATACACAAAGAACACCCCAAAAAATGGCTTTGAAAATGGGGGTGAAAAAATTCAAAGTTGGTGGACAAACTTAAAACTAGCGAAATAGACTCCAGGGGGTCCCCCAGGTATGCCCCAGCAGTTTTTTTGGTTTTAGCTGTCTGCTGAAGGTGCGTTTTTGGCGCTTTTTAACATTTTTCATGTACCCCAAATTTGATGGGAGTACTTATTTTCACCAAAAATACCTTCTAAATGCTATTCTTCACCACTACTGCAAAAACGCAAAATAGCTAAGATTGAGACCATTGAAAAACCCCAAATACCTTCAGCAGGGCTATTCCAGGGTATCCAGAGTGATCCCTAATGTCAGAACATCTTTTGGGGGGTGTCAGGCTGATTTCCCTAATTCTTCCATCACTTTTTGCCCGGACGGGTTTTTGCGTCCTTTAGAATTGAATACTGGGATAAGCGTGGACGCGCGCAAAACTTTTTTTCATGCAAAACCTCCGATGTTGTGCGAAAAGTCCGGCATGCGAAAAGTCCAGACTTTTCGCTCCTAATTGAATACGGGCCTTAGGCCCTGATTCAGAGGAGCTCGCAAAAAGCGAGCGCTCGCTCTGAATCAGGGCGGCCGCTTTTTTTTTTTAACCTGGCCTCCTGGCCGCTCGCTAAGCTGTGAGTGACCAACCACAGCTTTTGCGAGCAGCCTTGTGATGTCGTGATTATCGCGACCATCGGGCTTGCGATGAGACCCTTGTGGCGGGGTCTCGTCTGCCGCAAGCCCCAGTGTGCTTCCTGCTCAAATAGAGCAGAAAGCTCACTACTGACATCACGAATTATGTCAGTAGGGCCGCCCACAAACGGCAGACGTTCCTTCAGGAACGCCTCCGTTTGACCAGCCCCCCTCCCCTCCCTCCCCGCCTACTAAACGGGGCGAGTTGTCGATCAACATCGACAGCCACCCCGTTTGTAGCGAGGCCCGGAACGTGTGATTTCTTAGTCTTTATCTATGTTTTGCACTTATTACTTATTATGTTCAGGTCTTATCATATATGTTATTATTATCAGTTACTGGACTGTACAAGACTGTACATACTGTTTCTACGTCTGACACCAATGACATGTCTGTACTTCTAGTAGTCATATGTTATATATTTTTATTATATTTTGTTTATGTGAATTCTACGCCTGGTAGTTTTCTGCATGTTTGGTGTCTGGACAACGCTGCTACGATCTGAGCTGTCTCCCTCACCTCAGTTACTGTATCTTGTACTCTTTTACCTTTAGTAGATATAGTATATACTTATGTGCCTTAAATACACCATCAAATACCCTTTAATGTAAATTCTGGTGTATGGCTATATATAACGACTTCTCATACATCGATATGGAATTGAATACTGCACGTTAAACACTTAATATATATTTATCAATTAATAAACTGTCACATTTCAAAAGACAATTGATGAAAATTACAAAAATAGCATAAACAAAAATATAGTATATGCCACTTTCTGCCAGACAGAATTATATACTAACAAGACCATCAGGAACTAAAGATCCCCAGATCTAGGAATCCTGTAAATACTGTACCATAGATTTAATGTTAGTACTTTGTTCCAGGATTCTATATGATTCAATATTGTATAGCAGTGGTTCCCAAGCTCAGTCCTCAAGGCACCATAACGGTCCAGGTTTTAAGGATATCCATGCTTGACCACAGGCTAATTAATTAGTTCATTTGATTTAACAACCTGTGCTCAATCATGGATACCTCTAAAGCTGGCCATACACGCTACAATTATCGGGGTGACCGGCCCCATATCCGCGGATCGCCCCGATAATTGTAGTGTGTGTGCGCACGACCGAGGGTTAAATATTGCTCGGTCAGGCATGCCGGATTGTCCAGCATGCCCATCCGATGCGATATTTAGGGGGTAACCTGCCGGCCGCATCGGTCAGTGTATGCCCAGCCGCGGCCGACAGACCAACATTTCCTGTGTTCCATCCCATGGAAGGAACAGGGAAATGTCTCCTCCCCCCGGGGGCGGAGCGCAGATGTCGGGCTAATACACCGTGAGATATCTCACAGTGTATGCCGCGGACATCTGCGACTGGCAGCCTGCCAGATAAAATGTCTGTCGGTCTGACAGACATTTTATCTGGCCGTGTATGCCCAGCTAAAGACCTGGACCCTTAGGGTGCCTTGAGGACCTCGCTTGGGAACCTCTGGCGTAACTACCATAGATGCAAGGGCTGCAGCTGCTATGGGGCCCTGAGCTGAGGGGGGCCCATTTTCCTTGTCAAAGTTACATGCTCTGGGGCCTTCAAACACCTAGTTACGCCCCTGAAGCCATCGGAATCGGTATGGGATGCCGGCAGTCGGTATCCCAGCTGTCAGAATCTCGACACCGGCATCCCGACAGGGCTAGCATACCGACACTTGTTGTTCGGGATTATAACCCTCCCTCTCTCCCTAACCCTAACCCGCCCTCTTTGGTGCCTAACCCTAACCTCTCCCCTAGTGCCTGAACCTAACCTCCCCCTCCCAGCACCCTAAACCTAACCCTCCCACCTTAGTGCCTAACTGTACCTTCTAAGCCTAACCCTTACCCCAACCCCGCCACTTACCTTCGGTATCCTGGCGGTCAGGATTTCAGCGTTGGGATTCCGGCATAGATAATGTAAGCATCGGCATCCCGACCGCCGAGATGCCGAATATATCCCGTATACACGATATATCCGTGAACAACGTTGTTCACAGACTTATTGCGTTGGCTGTGCAGCACAGGTGTTGGCAGATATATCCGCTCATCGTGCTATGTGTACAGGCGATCAGCCGACCTCCCTTACACTTGCTGCAGACGCCGGCGGGGAGGGGGTCGCTATGTGATGGTTGTTCAGTGTGTATGAACAAACATGATCTGCATATATATCTGTCAGGTGTGTACCCACTTTAAGATTGGTGGTGGGATTATCTGCTAGGGGGCACCAGCCACAATCTTGCCTAGGGCACCAAACTGGCTAGGGCCGGCCCTGCAGTAGGCTTCTCTTCACTTCAGGTGCCTCCTGCTGCATTAGAATTTTAGCAGGACGGAATTGCAAAGGTGCTTGTGTGCGGCTTTGCTGAATGAGCCCCTATGTACAAGTAAATCCTAAACAGCAGAACAGTACCAAAAAGACTCCCTTTATTGACAGTGACTATTTGAGAGCTTTACTAAACGTTTATTATTGTGTTATTCACTTTAGAGAATATTGTTGAAATTGTGTGTTTAGGAAATTGTTATTTTATTGGGACCTTTTTCATGGTAGTTATTTCATATGGCAGAGGAAATTTTAGACCCACCGCAATAAAAGTTTTCTGTAATATTATTTTTGTATTACGCTCTGCATAGCCTGCATTTCTGTAAACACCCTATTTGACTGAAGTAAGAACCCTGTAACAATAACAACCCAGTTCGATATCGGTCGTAAGGGTTCGATGTGATCTAAGGCCTGATTCAGAGAGAGACGCAGTTCACATCAATGCTGAATTCACGATGTGGAAATATGCTAATGCAACAGGAGGCGTCTGCAGAGAAGGAACGCCACCTGACAGCACTGCAGAGCCGAGTGCAGTATCAGATCATCTGCGAGGCCATTGGCCATCTCAGTAATCCAGAACTACTCAGATTAGCCCTTGTAGCTCCTTAGCCGAGACCAGGAAGTGACCCTGACCTCTGCACTCCAAGAAGATGGCGGCGACACTCCACTGTTTTCCGGGAATGGAGGACGAGTCCCTAAATGTGTAGAATTCATCGCCCCCGCTTGCATACGCCCATTTTAAGAGCATGCGCACTGAAAGTTCAAGCAAGATGCATTCTGCAAATAGTCATATTATTAACAGCACCAGCCCTATTGCTTTTACTCTCAGCATCTTTTTATCATTTTACCATGCTCACTGTCTCGGAAGCAATTTGGCCAGAAGTATCCTCCTGGATTTAGTAGCTTGGAACCAAATTCTGAAGCTGCGATTTCAGAATTTGGCCACTAGATGGCTGCTATGGGCCGGGTCCTAAAGGACCTGTAGCAGCAAGTTAGGCGCTGCAGCAAAGTATACACAACCTGGGCAAATTCTCCAGGAACCGTATTTTTTACAGGAGGTCCCTGAACAAATGCTTTCTCCCTTTTGCCTTACAATCGACCCCTTATCTTAAAATGACGAGCCACTTGTCTGGACCTTCCTGCTATCGGAACATCACATTGTGGAGGTTTGTCACTAACTGGTTGCTGCGATCTTTAAAATTCCCAACTGTATAAATAAACCGCAGAATTGCACACTCTATAAGGGCACAATTTGGTAGTAAAATGCACAGCAAAATTGTAAAGGTAGGTGAATGACACAACCTAGAACAAGATGGCTTGGTGGTTCCGCTATCGGCAGTGTTTGCCAGAACCCTTTAGAGATGAGTTGGCTACAATCAAAGGGCCTGATTCAGACCCGCTCGCGAGCGCAGAGCGCTCGCAAGTGGGTCGATGTTCCCCCACTGCGCATGCGCCTCCTCCGGCGTTCGCATGCTTGAGCCCCAGCGAGCGACGGCAGCTCTGTCGCTCCGGGGCTCACTACAAGACGGGGTGGCTGTCGATGTTGATTGACAGCTTGCCCCGTTTTGTAGGCGGGGGGGTGGGCTGCACAAACACAGGCGTTCCCTTAGGAACGCCTCCCGTTTGTGTGCGGCCCTACTGACATCACTCGCACTAGCTGTTGGTGGTCACCCACAGCTTTGCGTGCGGCCTGGAGGCCGAAACAAACAAAAAAACGCTCTGATTCAGAGCGAGCGCTCGCAAACAGCGAGAGCCTCTGAATCAGGCCCAAAATCCCTACCGCCTTTGAGAATGATTTATCAAAATCAATTTGTGCTTTCAATCAATGTCTTATACCATATTGTTCCTGTTTGGCTATAAAAACATCAATACGTCAGTGAAACCCTGGCAGCTGGGTATCCCTGACACCAAATAATAAGTAGTATACATGTCACTTTTGTTCATGCTGGTATTGTAGGCAATTCGCCGGCCATTGTCTTACCAAAAATGACAAACCCATAGCTTGGGTTAAGGATGTTGTGCCCATCGCCAACCCATTGTTTTTCTCTGTGATTTCAGACTATCATAACACTGGGATCTCGATGTTTCTACAGGTGGGAAAACATAACATCTCTGGAGCGAGAGTAAATTTAGTGAACACCTTGTTTGCACAGCAGCAAATTCCTACTGTCCCATAGACACACCTGGTCCAGATGGACATTAAGGGGCATATGCAAAAATGAATGCGTTTATCGGGCCCAATTTCGGATTAATGCACTCCCGATTCTCACGCTATCCAATTGAAAAAAGAAATAATTGCAAAATGTTTTTAAAAAGATGGGGAAATCAGACTGTACCCTTAAAAAACAGTCAAATCAATATTGGATCATATTATAGATATCTTTGACTAAAATAAAAAAAAATCCATTTTTTTTTTATAAGAACAGTTAAAAAGTTATAAAATTTTTTTTTTCCATTAAAATAAATGCTGTGGTTGAATTTGTGGTGCATAAAAATGCCTGTGAGCTGATTTTTTTTTTAGGTCATTTGAAGCCACTTTTATAAATTATTTTAAAAACACCTGTCACTCCCACCTACAGACTTAAAAATACCTTCCCCATCCGTACACCACCCCATATATACAGTACCACTCCCACATATTTTAATTAATTATTCTGCACTTTGCAGAATATTACCCCAAAAATGAAATTTCATTATTGGTGCAATTAAGATAATTGAAAACGTCTAATTGACTAAATGATCATAAAGAGGATGTTCCTGGGGTTCTGAAGTCGCATAATTTTTACCTTAAAATAAAATTTTTCCCTGACTTTGCATCTGTTCTGGGGCTGCAAGAAAAAAAATTAGAAATAAATCCTATTCAAACTATCGCCTATAACATTCTTGCGGCTAATTGAATAGGAAAAAGCCAGCGAGCAGCTGCAATTTCACGCACTGTGGGAAAGAAATGAACGTGGTCAATTGTTTATGCCCCTATGTATGATTCTCAGCAAGATATGGAGCCTTGGAAGCAACAGACTCATCTCCTTCTCATGAACATCAATAACATGTTGAGTATATTTTGCATAGAGTATTTTCTTACCCTCACTGCTGATGGAGTACCCCCGTTCCCTAATCTAGATATATAAATTGTAAAACATGTTACATCCATTTTCCTGTCACTGTTATCTCCTGTAGGGGCTTTATGCTCTTAACAGTGCTATGGGGCTCATTTATCAACGAGTTTTATGATACGCAATGAGTTTTAAATCTCGTTGTATATGATAAATGATGCTCCAGCCAATCAGCTCCCAACTGTTATTTTTCAAACAGATGACAGTTGGGAGCTGATTGGCTGGAGCAACATTTTCATGCGCAACAAGTTTCAAAACTTGTTGCATATTATAAAACTCGTTGATAAATGGGCCCCTTAGTATCTGTAAACTTATGGTCTCCTCAGCAGTCATCATACCACGACTTTTGGGGCCACAATGACATGATTTCAGCACCACGCCTCCCACAGCGCCCACTCAGCTGTGCCACACTCCCTGCACCTCCCACCTAGCTGCTCCCTCCCAGAGGGGGCAGCCAACAAGTCGGCATGTATATTACAAATATGTTCATGACAATACTAAACGTCACAGATTTCCTCCTTTCTCTGTCCAGCCTTGATGATGTATATAGAGGATGCGCCTATTATCATTTCCAAGGATATTTTAGCCGCCAAAGCTAACGGTCGTTGCGTATGATAATGTTGCTCCAGCCAATCAGCTCCCAACTGTCATCTGTTTGAAACATGACAGTTGGGAGCTGATTGGCTGGAGCACCATTTATCATACGCAACGTGTTTTATCACTCGTTGTGAACAGCTGCGTAACTAGGGCAGGGTGAGCGGGGCACGTGCCCTGGGTGCCGTAGGACAGGCAGCGCAGGGGGGCGCCGCCAGCCACGGTCCGGCCTGGCCTGTCCTAGTTAGGCAGTGTAGCGCCGACCGCAGTGTGTGCGGTCAGCACTACACATTTACACAGGACCGGCGCTAAGCTTCCCAGCGCCGGTCCTGTGCTGCACAGCCGAGCCCCTTCCCTCCCCCTGAGAGCTTACCCAATAGCGCCAGGAGGAGGGTGGGAGGTGGGCTCAGGCTGTACAGTTTAACACACATCGCCGCCAGCGCGGCAGCGATTTGGCTGCTGCTGCACACACATCGCCGCCGTGCGGCAGCGATGTGTGTGTTAACTAGCAGCCAATGAGAGTCAGACAGACTCTCATTGACTGCTGCAGCGCCCACTGCAAGAGCCGGGCTGGAGCTCACTCATGACGTCATGACGTCTCTCCCATAATGCTGAGCGTTCCAGCCCGGGAGGACTGACGTCCGGAGCGTGGATTCAGGTAAGTGTGTGGGGGGGCTACTACTGGAGGCACCATTACTGGTGGTGGGGCACTACTGGGGACTATAACTGGGGGAGAGTGGCTTCTACTGGAGGCACTGCATCGGGAGGGGGAACCTCTATTGGGGACTACTACTGGGGAGGGGAAACTACTACTACTGGGGGCACTATATAAGGGGCTTACTACTAGGGGCACAAGGGAGACTACTAATGGGGACACTATATAAGGGGCTTACTACTAGGGGCACAAGGGAAACTGTATACAATCGGGAAACCGACTGTCATATCCCGGCGAGGGTGAAATGCCAGGTGTCTAGATGCAGATGCCTTACATTTTCCCGATGCCGGGAGACCGGCGCCCGGCATCCCGTTCGAACAGGACAGGTTAGGGAGGGTTAGGTTTAGGGCATCGGGGGGGGACTTAGGGTGAGGCACCCCCTGGGAGGGTTAGGGTTAGGCTAGGGGGAGGGAAGGTTAGGCACCCCCAGGGGGAACTTAG
Source organism: Taudactylus pleione (assembly GCA_031769625.1). Classification (NCBI taxonomy): domain Eukaryota; kingdom Metazoa; phylum Chordata; class Amphibia; order Anura; family Myobatrachidae; genus Taudactylus; species Taudactylus pleione. The sequence goes on along the minus strand of JAUIMM010000033.1, from coordinate 572,272 downwards.
GGTTAGGTACCCCCCCGTGGGACTTAGGTTTAGGCAGCGGAGAAGGGGGGGGTTAGGGTTAGGCACTTAGAAGGGGGATTATGGTTAGGCACTTGGGGGGGAGGTTAGGGTTAGGCACCCCTAAGGAGGGTTAGGTTAGTTTATACTTACTTAGCGATGATCGGGATTTCCAGCGCTGCCGGGAACTCTGCTTTTGTCGGCCAGGCGTTGCCAGGAATCGAGCCGCCGGCCATGCGGCCGATTCCAAGGAAACTACTACTGGGGACACTATATAAGGGGCTTACTACTAGGGGACCAAAACTGGGGGCACTAAATAGGGAGGACCACTACAGGGGGCACTGGATAGAGGGGATCACTACAGGGGGCCTGCATAAGCTGGATCACTACTGGGGGCCTGCATAAGGGGGACCACTACTGGGGACACTGCATGGGGGGGGACTACTGCTGGGGGCACTATATAAGGGGCTTACTACTATGGGCACTGTACTGGCGGGACCACTACTGGGGGCACTAAATAGGGAGGAGCACTACAGGGGGCACTGGATAGGGGGATCACTGCTGGGGGCTTGCATAAGGGGGACCACTAATGGGGGGGCTACTGCTGGGGGCACTATATAAAGGGCACTGCATAGGGGGTACCACTACTGGGGGCACTGCGTAGGGGGAACTGCTACTGGAGGCACTATATATGGGGCACTGCATAAGGGGGACCACTACTAGGTGCACTGAATATGGGGAACTAATGAGGGGCTGCATAATGGGGACCACTACTGGGGGCTTTGCATACTGGGGGTACTGTATAATGGGATCTAAAGGGGGGCTGCATAAGGGGAACCACAACTGGGGACATTGCATACTGGGGGTACTGCATAAGGGGATCTAATGGGGGGCTGCATAAGGGGGACCACAACTGGGGACATTGCATACTGGGGGTACTGTATAAGGGGCACTACTGGGGTTAAGGTGCATATGGGAAGGAATGTTCAGAGTGATGATAAAGGGGTGTGTCAAGTTGGCACGCCCCATTTTTAAGTGACCACGCCCATTTTTTTGCGCGCAGACAGAGGCGGGTTTTTTTTTCCATTGTTACATTTGCCCTGGGCTCCAAATACCCTAGTTACGCCACTGCTTGTGAATAATAAAACTAATTGATAAATGAGGCCCTCTTGAGGGGTTTCTCTACTTCGTTATCAGCCTAAACCTGCAGGATAAGGGGTCACTGTGAAATGTGAACGCGCAGCCAAGATGGCGTCTTTAATAGAGCAGAGCTGCTGCCCTCATAGAGATCTATTGGGACGACAGAAGTCATCACCAAATATTCAAGCACCAGAGAAATGTCTGATTTAAAACACCCGTTTTCGGGGGTTTACCTCAAATATTAAGTATCCCCCATATGTATTAAGGAGGGACCTTACCTGCTGTGATCCCTCCATTACCGCTGGCAGCCGCATCCCCCATAGGTTTCTATGGGGGATGTGATGCTGCCAAATTTACTAATATCCGGAATACGATGCATTCCAGATATTGGCCCCCGCAGCTAATGCCAACTGCAGATGGCGATAGCTGCTGTAGCCTAAGGGTTACACTGCGCATAATTAGCCGGCAGAGGGATCCGCCGGAACCCTACCGGGCTATACAGTAACGGCACTGGCCGGCAGCACTCTGGAGACAACGCAGCGACCCGGACCTGCATTTCCCGGATAGTACATCCAGCCGTTATGATGGCATTTTGCAATGCGATCATGTGCGGTGCTGTCATGCCCTGATCACATTATCATCATTAATAAATGGGGGCCAAACTGAGAAAAGCCAATTCTCCAGTGAGGGCTTCTCTCACCTACATAAATAAACCCCAGTATATCCTAGACTTGTCAGCTGCTTTTTATTTTTTATATTTTTGGGGACACCATCCTATACTGGTTCTTCTCCTACTGTCCTATACTGTCCTACTGTCCTGTCCTATCCGATTGTGATTCCCCCCCTCCCGCCTGGCTACTCTGTCACCCCCTGTACTGTAACCACACTACAGATCTCTTAAGTCCATAGTAGTATTGTCAACAAGTTACATGATTGATTGGTGTTCGTAAAATATAGCTGAATCCACTGTCAACAATTGCCGCATAGTTTTCAATGTTTGAATACAATTTCTGGGGATACTTTACAGGTTGTTTGGTTAAAGAGCGAGTAAAGCCTCTGTTTTACATGAATATTAATACACAGCAAATACTGTGTCAATGAGATGACTAATATACAAAATAACTGGAGTGTTTACACTCATACTTAGGGCCAGATGTAGAAGGGTGAGAGATTAGAAAATGTGAGAGTTTAGCAGTAAAACTCTCACACTAATACATTGATTGAGTTGTATTTTCAAAACAGGAAACACTTAGATGAGAGTTTAAATCTTGAGAGTTTTTTGAGTCTGAACAACATGGGAGTTTCCATGTTCTGTGACTTTGTTACATTGGCTGAGTTTAAAAATGTGACAGTTTTCTCTCACATTTTCTAAACTCTCATCCTATTACATTTGGCCCTAAGTGTGTCCATCATGCTACCTTGTACTCCCCTGTAGCATATGGTCATGGTAGGGGGGAGGTACTACTGTAAGCAGGCAATGTTGGCCTGACAGCTTTGTAGACTTGCTATACAGTGTATTTGTGGGATTATGATCATAGATAGGGGTAGGGCTAGTGATATAAGATTATCATATATATATATATATGATAAGTCCATAAGTAATCTTCATATATATGGGATTCTCCGTATGCCTGATTTGTGCTCACAGACTGTAGGCAGCGAAGGCTTGTTGTAGGTTTATAAATGTGTCTCCTGTCTCCTCTTCGTATAACTTCAAGTTGTTTCTTTATTTCCTTCTCCCCTCGTGATGTCAATCCTTGTCCTTTTTTATACCAGAAAGGCTACGTTCACGTATAAAAAAATGGGATGATCCTATTAGAGATAGATTATACTCCTACCTGAGGAAGAAGCCACCGTGAGAGTATCATCCTGATCGCTAGTTAGTGCAACACTGCAGCTGTACACACAGACTGAGGACCTCATTCAGAGCCGCTTGCAAAAAAGCAAGCGCTCGCTCTGAATGAGGGCCGCGCTTTTTTTTTTTTTTAACCGGCCTCCTGGCCGTTCGCTAAGCTGTGGGTGACCACCCACAGCTTTTGTGAGCGGCCAGGTGATGGTCGCAACCATCAGGCTTGCGACGAGACCCTTGTGGTAGGGTCTCGTCTGCCGCAAGCCCCAGTGAGCTTCCTGCTCTAATAGACCAGGAAGCTCACTACTGACATCAAGAGTGATGTCAGTAGGGCCACCCACAAACGGCAGGAGTTCCTTCAGGAACGCCTCCGTTTGTCCAGCCACCTACCCTCCCCGCTAGCAAAACGGGGCGAGCTGTTGTTCAACATCGACAGCTGCCTCGTTTGTAGGGAGCCCCGGAGCAAGTGAATTTCTCACTCGCTCCGGGGCTTGCGCACGCGCGCGGCACGCAAGCAGCTTCGCAATTTCTTCCTAGGAATTATAGTAATGCAGCAGGAGGCATCACGCCTCCTGAATGCATTACTTATCCAAGCTGCGTTGTACAATGCAGTATCGGATAATCTGCGATAACATCGGCTGACTTAGTGACCCATGGGGTCACGCAAGCTGGCCGCCGCAGATGGGAGAAAGAAGCTAGGAAATCTCTGTCAGCCGATGGAGATCCTGGCCTCTTCCCTCCCCCCTAATGGCGGCGACACGCCTCTGTTTTGGGAAACAGACCGTCTCCGCCCCCTCCCAACCCACAAACGGCAGCAGACTGTCAATCACTGCTGCTTGCGAACACGCAGGACCCGTACTGCGTTCAGCAGTGCACTAGTGTGCAGTACTGTATAAGGCCCTCAGTACAGACTACTGATACATTTTTGTTTCATGCCTTGTTGTAGCCATTTGCTGTACTGATACACTCTATCAAATTTACTTTAGAAATAATGGGCCTGATACAGTGTTGTAAGCTATTCTAATGCTGCAAGAGGTGTCTGAGGACTAAAGGGTTTTTGCCAGCAATAGCAGCGTCACGTCTGATAGTCATCCTTCAGCAGAAGAGGAGGAGGATGGTAATAGATGAAGAAGGGAGAAGTGGAAGATGAAAGGGAATGGCGGGATGAAGGGCAGAGGAAGAGTGGTTTGTGAAGGGTACAGGGGAAAGGTGGGTGGTGGCAATATATGGGTGACCAGGGATGTCTGGATATGGGAGGGTCTGGAGGGCTGCAACGGGAGGGTCACAGGACAGGGAAGACCGGACCTGAGGATGTACAGTAGGAAGGGCTGGACCAAGGTGGGATACAGGGCAGGGTTGTTGTATTTTAAAAATAAAAAATCGGGACACACTGGGGGCTTAGACAAATTAGGGAGGCGTGCCCATGTCCCTCCCACAAAAAAAGTAAAAAAAATGTAATACGCCACACCGCAAGCTTAGCACAGGAGAGGCTCTGGGGCCCCTATACAGGCCCTCAGAGCAACAACAAGTAGTAACCAGTAGTAACCCTTGTACTGTACACAGTATGCCAGATCTGGCCCTAGCCAATTTGGTGCCCTAGGTAAAATTTTGGCTGGTGCCCCCTAGCAGATAATCCCACCACCAATCTTAGGACCTCATTCAGAGGAGGTCGCTAGGTTACGGTCGATCGCAACGAGTGATTTTTTGTCATGTGCCTGTGCGCATGCGTGTATTCGGCATTGCGCGTGCGCAAGCCAGTTCTTGCGAGCTAAATGGAGTCTGTCGTCAGTCACTACTTGGTCGTAGCTCTGATTGACAGATAGTTCCGTTTGTGGGTGGTAACAGGGGAAGGTGCATGTGAACGGGGGCGTGGCGCAACGAACTCAGGCGTGTCTGTCGTAAAAAGAGAGATTTCAAGGCGTGCATAAATTACTGAGCGGGTCATCGCACACGTCATACCGCAGCCTTTAAGATGCTACTTCTCGTAGTGCTTGAGTGAGCCCAGGGTCTACCTCAAGCACTGCGACTGCAGGCCATGGTTTCTGCCTCTGCCGATGTCTGGAGTCAATTAACAAAGTAACAGGTGTTCGTCATTGCAATGTATACTAGCAAAGTGGTTGCGTTAATTGGCTTTTTTTTCTTTTTAAAAGGACATTACATTTGGTTGGTCTCGGTATGTGATATTTATATTACATTTGTTTGCAAAACCATTTAAAATACATTTAATAATCGTAATTCCCTTTTTTCAAATGCTAAATACATGTTTTTGAAGATTTTTTAAATATTTTTTTAGGTTTGTGGTACTGCACATCCCAGCATGCTTTGTTTTTTTTGTTTTTTTCAATAATAAAGCCCATAGCCAGATTTCTGAAACCAAACATCAAAAAACACATGCTAAATTTCCATTAGAAGAATAGACAAAAAAAACCCAAAGCGATTGCACGCTGCTTGCATCCGCATCGAAATAGGCAAAAGAACCATCGAAAGTGCAGATGTGGAAACTTGACTCTGCCAAAAAACCACGATGGTCACATAGCTTGGCGCCAGAGACCAACAAATTTCTGCGACTGTAGTCCTCGCTCACCCCTTTACGAGACTCAGGAGGTGTGTTTTCATTGTGATGGGAGTTTCCTCGCCTACGATGTGCGCTGCGATTTTGCGCATGATTTGCCTTTTCTCGCTCTTTTATGATACCATCGATCACGCCCTAGCGACTGCCTCTGAATGAGGGCCTTAGTGTGGGTACACACCTGACAGATATGTCTGCAGATTGACTGTACAGAAGCTCATTCTAACCAGGCTCCCACCTGATCGCTGCGCTGCCCGATTTGAGCTGACCTCCGATCGCGGACGGCAGGGGGATTCATTCGTCGCATCTGCTTATGATTGGCTGGCGCCAAATTTAAACCGCTGACCATCTGACTGCGAAACCGGGACTATTGGGAAGGTCTTCGGGATGCCGAGACACGGGTTGCAAATCCAATATGTTCCCGGGAAACCAGGAATGTATAGCAACCCTAGGCAGAGAGGGCTGAAGCAATGGGGGACAGTGTCAGGTTTGACGTTGCAGAATCCCCTACTGAGGGGTTGTGATCTTGGGTTTGTAAGAATTTGGGGTGAGAGGCCTGGATATCAGAACTCCTCATCCACATATCTTGGACGTTGGCGAGACCTGGTCAATGGTGCGGAGTCTAACCTGCAGGGAGGTGTTCTCCAGTGACCCCTCCAAACAGGATATGGGTTTGGCACTGTTACACAAGGAGTTTCACTAGAAGATGGTACTAGAAGAGTACTCCAGGAATAGCGTACTGACGCACTTTTGGACAACAGGATGGCACTTAAGAGGTACTTTGGAGTTAGCACTCGAGAGGTACACTGGAATTGGCACTTGAGAGGTACTTTGGAATTAGCACTCGAGAGGTACACTGGAATTGGCACTTGAGAGGTACACTGGAATTAGCACTTGAGAGGTACACTGGAATTGGCACTTGAGAAATGCACTGAGAGCAGCGTGCTGACGCACCTTTGCTCCATGGAGTGGCACTCAAGGAATACACAGGTGGTGGCATGCGGACGCACTTTTGTACCACGGGATGACACTCGAGGAATACACAGGGAGTGGCGTGCGGACACACTTTTGTACCACGGGGTGGCACTCGAGGAATACACAGGTAATGGTATGTGGACGCACTTTTGCACCACGGGGTGGCACTCGAATACACAGAGGACCTCATTCAGAGTCGGTCGTTGCGGCCGCACGGTCGTACGCCACTGGTGTTCGCTAAACTGCGCATGCGTAAAGTTCGCAATGCGCATGCGCAAACTAGCTCTTACGATCAGAAATTTCTCTTTCCTTGAACACAGCCAGGTCGTTAGTTTGAGTGACGGAATTAACCGTTTGTGGGTGGTAACGGGAAGGTGCTTGAAAATGGGGGAGTGGAGATCCGAACGCAGGCGTGCCTAATTATGCAAACGGCGTTTAATTTACAGTGACTTGATCGTAGTGCTTAAGAGAGGGTATGGTCAACCTTAAGCTCTACGACCAGCTCCAATGGTTCCCGATGCTCGCGATTAATCCTTATATCCCAGAAGATGACGTGTGTTGTGATCGCGAAGGGGGCGTTATTTAGTCTTACGGATGCTTCTTACCCTCGGTCGTTCAGCTAATGATCTCATCTTAGGACCGCAACTTGTGATTGCTTAATTTGCATATCTGGCCCCTTTCCCCTACGACCGTGCCACCGCAACGACCGACTCTGAATGAGGTCCAGAGAGTGGTGTGCTGACGCATTTTCGCACCAAGGAATGGCACATATAACGCACACAGGCAGAGATGTAATAGCACTGTCGCTGGAAGTGAAGCACTCAGGCAAAGATGTTAGTCGCACTGCTGCTCCGGAAAACACTAGTAATTTGTACACAGGCAGGGATGTTGGTCGCACTGTTGCTCAAAGGAGACACTGGAACTAATACACAGGCAGAGATGTAATCGCACTGTCGCTAAAAGGAGACACTGGAACTAGGCACACAGGCAGGGATGTTGGTTGTACTGTAGCTCAAGGAAACACTGGAAAACGAGAAAACCAAGGGAACCTGGAACAAAGACTCTTCTAGGAGTGACAATTGTTGATCAGGCAACTTCCTGTTGCAGGAGTCGGTCCTAAATACCCTCAGGCAGCTGGTCATTGGATCCTGAGATCAGCTGGGACACTAGCAGGACTGCCATTGGAGGAAACTGGTCAGGTGAGATGAACCAACATGGCTGCGCCCATGCCTGCTAACACAGGAGTCCGGACGCATGCATGGAAGTCCAACCGGACCCTGGGGAGAATCCGCAGCCATAACCCACCACTACCACTGACGTCTGAATGCCTCGGAGCCTAAAGACACCAGCCCAGCGGTGAGTAAAGGCCGATCCCAGGCCGGATCCTGACAGAAAGAAGAGAAGGGAGGGCTGGACCAAGGGGGAAAAGAAGAGCAGGGAGGGATACTAAATAATGTAGGGATGGTTGTTTGAGTTTCCTTTAGATGTGCCATCAGGGTACAATTGTAAGAGGCACAGCCAGACAGGGAAGCCTAGCAGGCACCAATGATACAGACATGAAGCTGTCCCTGATTCACAGTCTGCCTACAGGTAGAGGGGTCGAGGAGGGGGTCCCAGTCTGTTTCTTTTGTACTTGGACCCACAATGTATTTTAAGGTGTGTTTGGATGGAGTCAGCACCTTTTTGCTATCATTCCCTCTAGACCAGGGATGGGGAACCTCAGGCCCGGGGGCCGTATAAGGCCCCCGAAATCATTTGGTCTGGCCCTCTGAGCTTTTTTTCTGCTAGCCTCATCTGGCCAGCAGGGTGCCTAGAATGGCATCCTGCAGCCAGAATCTATGCAGTAGTGCTGCCTGGAGTGTCCTTAGAAAGCTTCAGATGGTCACACCGCTGCCCTTACAGATCCCTGGAGCATCCTCAGGATGCTCCAGGCATTGCTGCAATTACCGGCGATTGTGGCCCCGCACCCATGTGACGTCACGTGGAGGGGGCATGGTCTGAACCAGGCCCATAAATAATGTTATATATATACAAATGGCCCTCGGCAGAAAAAAGGTTCCCCACCCCTGCTCTAGACAGTAAACTCTCACGTGCAGGGCCCTTTGAACCTTAGTTCTCACGTCTGTCCTTCCACCATAATGTATTTGCACACTGTCCATATTTTGTGCTATCTCTAACACATACTTGCCTACTCTCCCAGATCAGCAGGGAGGCTCCCGAAAAGCGTGTGGCGTTCTCGGCCGATCGCAAGAGTGGGCAAGTTTCCTGGCCGGCTGCCAGCCGTCCGCACCCCCCTGCTGTCGTCCACTTCCACACTGCAGCCGCCCACTTATAGAATACAAATGGGCGGATGACGCAATTTGCGCTGAACCGCATCATTGTGTAGCACAGGCGGGGCCGCAATGATGCGATTGCGTCAGGGCTTCATGTGACAGCAGCAGTAACATTATGTGTAGGGTCCTAGCAATGCGATGATGCACCCTGGGCCATCCTCGTCCCCTGCACATGCGATATGATGATGTCATGATGAGGGGCAGAGCCCCAAGGACCAGGAAGAAGCTGACAGCTCGGATCATTCTAGGGCTGTGGTGGCCCTCCAGGCTACAGGGTGCCATTCCAGACACCCTCAAAGCCAAATACAGGTGTCACACAAAGGCAACAAGGGAGCAGTCACCAAGGCCATGCCCCCTGGGTAGTGGCACCGCTCACACACCACTAGTTAACATCCCTGATTATGTGCTGAGGAGTATAGAGGCATTAGGGAGGCCAAAAATAGTGGAAGTAGCAGGCCTTCCCCAGTTGTACAACATTGATGTGAGGCTTCTGTCAAAGTTTTGTGAGAAGATTGTGGAATTTTTCTAAATGACACAAAGTTAATGCATTCACTATGTTGCTACTGAACGTCAAAGACTTCGTCCCACTTCTGCGCCTGTATTCCTGCTCCCACAGGGCCCAGCAGGCCCTTGCCAAGCACAGGAATGCCAGCAGTGTACACCCCCATTAGTTATCTTAGTGCAAAATAAATCCCATGGACGCATCAGAGCAAATACCAATTCTCTGCGTGTCCAACGCCGGCACCATGCCAGAATCCTCCCTGGCCAGCTTCCAAAATCCTCACCGCGTTGGACACTTAGACAAATGGCAGCAGCACAGAAGGCCTTGCAGGTGGAAGATAAGTGCCTCATGAATGTCTGCTTTTGATCCTCGTCTGTTTCCAAAATAAGGATTGCTTCTCCCATGTGATCATGTTATTTTACTCTGGAGTGAAACAAAAACAAAACGAAAGCGTAAGGTCAAGTTAGAGGGCCAGTGCGCACCCAGCAGGTGGTTGTAAGAACATTGTTTTCCAGAGCAGGACTCAGTAATATCCGAGTTATTTGCAGAAGGACCTTGACCGAGTTGTCAACAGCCCTCTCTCTCTTTTTTTGTCTTGTGACTGAGCCTCTCTGGAGTAGTATGTTTGGTCTAGAGTACAGGTGCACCTGTGCCTTTTAACCTCCTGTGATCTGAAACAAGCCGCCACGGAGCGGGCCATGTTAGCACATGAATGGGGAAACGGTTGCCGTCCACCAAATGACACCGTCCTCATCAGCCGAAGCTTGGAAAAACATCTCAGTGTCTTCTCCCACCTCGGCTGTCTGAGATTCTTCTCCTTTCTCTTATCAAAACATCACACAGTGAACTTCACTTTTAAGAGTCTTTACATCATTATTTTTCCTCTCAGGAATCTATGTCTTAAGAATTTCACTTGCTTTACTCTGAATGGTCTATTTTCTGCCCTCAATTTCAGTGTTTACGTTGCCTAAAGAAAACATAATCCTGTATGGAAGGCATGCCCTATCACGGAAGAGTGAGATTCAAAGATTGAGTTTTCAGGGAAGTTGAAGGCATTTATAATAGAGAAATAGAAGTAAAGCGAGCCGCAGACACGTTACACCCTGCACTGAAAGGGTCTAGTTCCGTTTAAAATAAACAATAAAGATAATTCCCATTTGTGTAGTCTAAAAAATGTGCCTTATTTTGTATGGCAGAATTGTTTACAGGCTAGCTTGTGCCCACTCATATTTGTTTATATATATATATATATATATATATATATATATATATATTCAGATTATGTATAGGAAATAACAAGAGGTGTCAGGAAATTCATTTCACCCTAGAAGTTGTCCTGCCGTGCACCAATAGCACTTTCATCGTGGATTTAGGCCCTGATTCAGAGCCGGATGCTCTGACCAGAGCGCTCGCTCTGAATCAGGGCCCTCCCCCATTAATATGGAGCGTCCTCCTGGAAGCTTGTATAGCTGTGGGTCACCACCCACAGCATATACAAGCGTGCAAAAAGATGGTCGCGATGGTCTTGACCATCGCGACCATCGGATTTGCGAGGGAAACCCTGCGGTTGGGTTTCCCAGCCGCAAGGCCAGGAGTGATTTTGGCTCTATCAGAGCCAAAATCACTCCCACTGACTTCACTAGTGATGTCAGTGGGGCCGGCTTCAGACGGTAGGCGTTCCCAGGGGAACGCCTCCGTCTGGCAGGCACACCCCCGGCACGCCCACCAAAGGGGGCGTGCTGTCAATCAACATCGCGAGTTGCCGCTCGCGAGTGGGTCTGAATGACCCCCTTAGTTGTTTGTCGACTATTTGAACCTGTCGACATTTTAACTGTGCCAATCTTCTGCACTGTCAACCTTTTGTCAGTCGACCGTTTTTGTAACTGTCAGCCGTTTGTCCCCTATCGACCTATTGCATGTCGACCGTTTGGTGTCAACCCATTGACTGTCGACCTTTACACTGTCGATGTTTTATACCACAGCCAACCTGTTGGCAGAGTAGCCTTGCAAAGTGCAACAAAATGATGCTAGATATATTTATTATCCAGACAGATTGGCAACTTGGATGAAATACACTTGACCAGAGTATATGAGACTTTAGATGTGTTGTGCAGGTGTTTGGTGCCGGTGGCGGATAGTACGCACGTGGTACAGCTTAACCAGTTCTTAGGTTTATTGAGCAGTAACTCATGTCAGAGGTCGGACCTATTTCTGAGCTCTGTCAGGTCCTGGAGACCGCCTGCTCAGCTTACCTGTTTACAGCACAGATGGGGATAGCGCCACAGTGCTCCTCATCCAACAATATCTTCTTCTCTACATTGTAAACCTTCCAACCAACTGACAGAACTCTGCAGTCTTGCACTAAGCTGCTGAACACAAAATAAAATGCCTGGAATTCTGCAAAGAAAATATATCATGTCCATCCCCTTTCAGTTCTGTAGTAAAATTGTCTGAAATGGAATTGGCGGTAAAATTGCGTCATTTACGCAAGAAAGAAAACTGCACACGAAAAATATTGTATTTCCGCAAATATACTGAACCGTGCACATCAGAAGATATCCATTTGTCTGAATTATCATCTCAAGCTTCAGTGCCTGCAAAAGCCTATTTTTTTTTTGGTAAGCCAATTTAGATTTTGGCGCCCCTTAGTGGAAAACACAATATTATACACAAATAAAGTTATAGCATTATGGGGCCTAATTATCAAAGTGGTTTTGCCATACTTCTGTGCCCAATACGTAATTATGCCACAAATTAGTGCCACAATACATAATATGCCACACATCAATGCCACAATACATAATATGCCGAACATCAGTGGCACAATACATAATTATGCCGCACATCAGTCCCACAATACATAATTATGCCGCACATCAGTGCCACAATACATAATTATGCCGCACATCAGTGTCACAATACATAATTATGCCGCACATCAGTCCCACAATACATAATTATGCCGCACATCAGTGCCACAATACATAATTATGCCGCACATCAGTGTCACAATACATAATTATGCCGCACATCAGTGTCACAATACATAATTATGCCGCACATCAGTGTCACAATACATAATTATGCCGCACATCAGTCCCACAATACATAATTATGCCGCACATCAGTGCCACAATACATAATCATGACACACATCAGTGTCACAATACATAATTATGCAGCACATCAGTGTCACAATATATAATTAAGCCACACATCAGTCCCACAATACATAATTATGCCGCACATCAGTCCCACAATACATAATTATGCAGCACATCAGTGCCACAATACATAGTTATGCAGCACATCAGTGCCACAATATATAATTATGCAGCACATCAGTCCCACAATACATAGTTATGCCGCACATCAGTCCCACAATACATAGTTATGCCGCACATCAGTCCCACAATATATAATTATGCAGCACATCAGTCCCACAATACATAGTTATGCCGCACATCAGTCCCACAATATATAATTATGTCACATATCAGTACCCACAATACATAATTATGCAGCACATCAGTGTCACAATACATAATTATGCAGCACATCATTGTCACAATACATAATCATGACACATCAGTGTCACAATACATAATCATGACACACATCAGTGTCACAATACATAATTATGCAGCACATCAGTGTCACAATACATAATTATGCAGCACATCATTGTCACAATACATAATTATGCAGCACATCATTGTCACAATACATAATCATGACACACATCAGTGTCACAATACATAATCATGACACACATCAGTGCCACAATACATAATCATGACACACATCAGTGTCACAATACATAATCATGACACACATCAGTGTCACAATACATAATCATGACACACATCAGTGTCACAATACATAATCATGGCACACATCAGTGTCACAATACATAATCATGACACACATCAGTGTCACAATACATAATCATGACACACATCAGTGTCACAATACATAATTATGCGGCACATCAGTGTCACAATACATAATCATGACACACATCAGTGTCACAATACATAATTATGCAGCACATCATTGTCACAATACATAATCATGACACACATCAGTGTCACAATACATAATCATGACACACATCAGTGTCACAATACATAATTATGCAGCACATCAGTGTCACAATACATAATTATGCAGCACATCATTGTCACAATACATAATCATGACACACATCAGTGTCACAATACATAATCATGACACACATCAGTGCCACAATACATAATCATGACACACATCAGTGTCACAATACATAATCATGACACACATCAGTGTCACAATACATAATCATGACACACATCAGTGTCACAATACATAATCATGACACACATCAGTGTCACAATACATAATCATGACACACATCAGTGTCACAATACATAATCATGGCACACATCAGTGTCACAATACATAATCATGACACACATCAGTGTCACAATACATAATCATGACACACATCAGTGTCACAATACATAATCATGACACACATCAGTGCCACAATACATAATTATGCCGCACATCAGTGTCACAATACATAATTATGCGGCACATCAGTCCCACAATACATAATTATGCAGCACATCAGTGCCACAATATATAATTATGCCGCACATCAGTGCCACAATACATAATTATGCCGCACATCAGTGTCACAATACATAATCATGACACACATCAGTGTCACAATACATAATTATGCAGCACATCAGTGTCACAATACATAATTATGCAGCACATCATTGTCACAATACATAATCATGACACATCAGTGTCACAATACATAATCATGACACACATCAGTGCCACAATACATAATTATGCCGCACATCAGCCCCACAATACATAATTATGCCGCACATCAGTGTCACAATACATAATTATGCCGCACATCAGTGTCACAATACATAATTATGCAGCACATCAGTGTCATAATACATAATTATGCCGCACATCAGTCCCACAATACATAATTATAACACACATCAGTGCCACAATACATAATTATGCCACACATCAGTCCCACAATACATAATTATGCCGCACATCAGTGTCACAATACATAATCGTGACACACATCAGTCCCACAATACATAATTATGCCGCACATCAGCCCCACAATACATAATTATGCCGCACATCAGTGCCACAATGCATAATTATGCCACACATCAGTGCCGCAATACATAATTATGCCGCACATCTGTCCCACAATACATAATTATGCCGCACATCAGTCCCACAATACATAATTATGCCGCACATCAGTGTCACAATACATAATTATGCAGCACATCAGTGTCATAATACATAATTATGCCACACATCAGTCCCACAATACATAATTATAACACACATCAGTGCCACAATACATAATTATGCCGCACATCAGTCCCACAATACATAATTATGCCGCACATCAGTGTCACAATACATAATCGTGACACACATCAGTCCCACAATACATAATTATGCCGCACATCAGCCCCACAATACATAATTATGCCGCACATCAGTGCCACAATGCATAATTATGCCACACATCAGTGCCGCAATACATAATTATGCCGCACATCAGTCCCACAATACATAATTATGCCGCACATCAGTCCCACAATACATAATTATGCCGCACATCAGTGCCACAATACATAATTATGCTGCACATCAGTGCCACAATACATAATTATGCTGCACATCAGTGCCACAATACATAATTATGCTGCACATCAGTGTCACAATACATAGTTATGCCGCACATCAGTCCCACAATACATAATTATGACACACATCAGTCCCACAATACATAATTATGCCGCACATCAGTGTCACAATACATAATCATGACACACATCAGTGCCACAATACATAATTATGCTGCACATCATTGTCACAATATATAATTATGCTGCACATCAGTGCCACAATACATAATTATGCTGCACATCAGTGCCACAATACATAATTATGCTGCACATCAGTGCCACAATACATAATTATGCTGCACATCATTGTCACAATATATAATTATGCCGCACATCAGTCCCACAATACATAATTATGACACACATCAGTGTCACAATACATAATTAGTGTTCCCTCTAGCTCCGGCGGGAGGCAGGGTGCCGGAGCTAGAGAGGGCACTTCCACCCCCATTTACCCCCAGCAACCCATTTACCCATGTCCAGTGGCGTAAGTTCACCCCAGATGCCCGGAGGCAAGTTATAATTTGGTGCCCCCCCGTCACAGCCGCTGACACTGTAATGTAGCATTTCGCATGCAGACAGGCTATAGATAGAGGAAGGCGACAGCTGATGGTCTGACATGGAGCTCTCCACTAGTGTATGGTGGCTTCTCAGGTACCCGGAAGAGGTGCTATGTATTGGGCTGCCGTGACGGTACACTCCAGGTACATAATTACAGCTTTAAGTTGGGTAAATATGTTGTGGACAATGGAGGAGATGCCCCTTCAGAGCTGGCGCCTGGCGGCAGGTGCCTCCATTGTCTCCCATAGTTCTGCCCCTGCCCATGTCAGCACAAATGATCCCATTCAGCAAACATTACCTTCCCCAGTCACAGGGCTTTCCCTGGTATTTTGTCACAATTTATTTTTAGTAACTTCCACACAGATCGCATTTCCCATGACAATTATGGGAAATGCGATCTGATTACTAAAAATAAGTGATACTTAGGGGTTGGAGTAGAAATCGTAAAATTCTACAGTTGCACTTTAGTAACTTTAGGTGACACTAAAACAATGTGAAAAGGGTGTGAAAACACAAAACACCCTTTTTCACTTTATTTTAGTAAAAATAATGTTAATAAACAGATTGTGTTTATGAGTATTTATGTGTCCTCTTACAATTTATTATGCATAACACACAAACACACATAGAAGTGAATAATTAAATTAAAAAAATTAAAGCTCAAAAAGGCTTATCTGAGAGGGAATTGGTTTGAAATACCGCCAGCCGCACGATTCCCGTCAGCGGCAGCCCGACAGGAGCAGAGTTCGAAGCAGCGGAAGCCCGACAGCGCTGGAAATCCCTATCGTGGATAGGTGAGTATTTACTAACTTAACCTAACCCCCCTAACCCTAACCCTCCTTAGGGGTGCCTAACCCTAACTTCCCCCCCAAGTGCCTAACCCTAATCCCCCCTCTAAGTACCTAACCCTAACCACCCCCTTCCCCGCTGCCTAAACCTAAGTCCCCCGGGGGGGGGTGCATAACCCTAAGTCCCCCCCGGGGGTGCCCTCCCCCTAACCTAACCCTCCCGGGGGTTGCCTAACCCTAAGTCCCTCCCGGGAGCCCTAAACCTAACCCTCCCCCCCGCCGCTGTCCGCTCGTGGCGCCCGGAATCCCTACGATTGGGATGCCAGGCGCCGGTCTCCCGGCATCGGGGAAATGCGGGCGTCTACATCTAGACGCCCGGCATTTCACCCTTGCCGGGAAAAGACAGTCGGGAAGCCGGCTGCCGGTATTTAGGCAGTCGGCTTCCCGATTGCCTCCCTCTGAGAGCTGTAGCCAGTTTCAAATAGCGGGGTTTCCTCACTTAGGCTTAAATAGCAGGACTTCTTATATTTATATACATATGTTTTATATATATATATATATATATATATATAGTATTTAGAAAAGAAGGCACTCAAAAGGAACTTTAAAATAAAACTTATCTTATGGAAAATACATTTTGTCCCAGGATATTACGTCATAGTTAATGAGAGGTTCAGGAAGAAGTCATTTGGCAGCAGCTGCTTGGTTCGTGTAGTCTGGAGGGCGGAGCTTGATATGCGATAGACTGGTACTCCAAGGGTAGGAGAAGAGGTCTTGAATGTTCCATGTCACTGACTGCAGGAGCAGAACCTTTAAAAAGGCTGGTGTGGCATCCTGGTGGTCACTGTATTGCATTCTGTATTGTATGAGGATTACTGGGATGCACTCTATATTGTATGGAAGTCAATAGGATGCTCTCTGAATGAGTGAGATGATATCATGGAGGGTGTGGAATTTCTATGTTTTATTTGGTGGGGTGTAAGCTGGATAGTTAGCCATATGTCAAATCCGCAACCCCTCCCGCGCCTGGTAGATGGAGCGAGGCATAAAACTTTACCCAGGCCGGCTAGTGTCCTAGCACTGCTCCTATCTGCACTCCACAGACAGGACACTTAACTGAACCAGCCTGGTTTTGCCTTGAAAATGATTGCCGCTTTAAAAATACGGGAAGGCTCGCAAGAGTTCCCGCGGCAGCTGCAAGTTGCATCTTATTACATAAGCCCCTTATGTATTTTTTTGTTAGTGAACAAAACAGCCGGGGAAAAAAAAAAAAGCTTTGCCCCTATGACTGCGCACACTGCTGTGTTTGTCCTGGATGGTAAATACAGCCCTGCTCTCCAAGCATAGCATCTACTGCCTATTTTACTGACCATTTAGAGAAAAATAAGTATGCGTCCCCTTTAATCGATGTCGCTGACCTTCTGGATGTGAGTAAATGTAACTTTTTTCTTGTTGACGATGGTTTCCTTTATATTGGTGAATGGTATTGCAGCGGGTCAGTGACAGCATGAAGAAGGATCCCACGTGATGCACAAATCCAGCCGCTTCTTAGCATTTCAGCTCTCAGCAGTCACTGGATTGGAATCTAGGCCGCGTCTGGGAGTGTTTGCATTGTACCTCCCCTCCCACACCTGCTACCTGCCTCATTACTCCTCAATCTTTCACTCAAGGAACCACCGATGAGTCTGTTAACAAAGCCATCAGCTGAGGCCTCGCTCCCCATCAGCAGGAAAAGTTACGGAACATTTATAACCAATAACCCCTTTCATACGGGACCCTCCCCCATAAGCCTCGGCTGTTGTTGAAACAAAGGAGTGAAGGAGTTAGAGGGAATGTACTCGCTTTTAACCTCATCTAAACCACAGCTGCCTCAGCCACCTGGTGTGAAACAGTCCCCTTGTTTATTTATTTTTTGTAAGTCTATTGTACAAATATGTAAGTAAAAGGCTAAAGTAGACGTAAAATATAATAGACCAACCCTGAATGTTGTAGGAGGGGTAGGCTAGGCCTCATCATGGTTTGGATGTCTAATGTAGCAATAATCCTTTACAAGGTCCTTATGTGTCCTGTCTTCATAGCAATACAGGGGGATCTTCTGGATACATGACCGTTTTGCAGCCAGCCCGGCCATAAAAATCATTATAATAATAACTGCAACAGACTTGAACGTATTTTGCGGAGGGGGTGAGGGGTTCCACAGATAGCGGCTGATTCTGAGTCGAGAGCAAAAGTGGTGTGTTTGCGTGATGCTGCAGAGGTCTGCTTTACTACTTTATGCTAATGCGAGGATCTGCGCAGCTTCTGCAACGCCCACTGTTTTTCTATTCGCAGCTGCACCGGTCGTCATTATATTTGGCACTTGCACGAGACCCTTGCTAGGCCTCCCTGCTCTCTATAGCACGGAGCCCTAGTTACACGCCCACGGCACTCCCCTTACACATGGGAACGCCTCCATCTGGGCAGGCACGCCCCCGGCACGCCCACCAAAGGGGGCCTGCTCTCACTCAACATCGACAGCATGCCCCCTTTGGTGCGAGACCCGGAGCGACGGTTTGCCCTTCGCTATCCAGGTTCGCGCATGCGCTCGACGGAGCCGCTTCTGTCGTGCGCATGCGAACTGAGCCAACATCGACCTGCTTGCGAGCGCTTAGCGCTTGCGAGCGGGTCTGAATTAGGCCCATAGTTCCCGTACTGCAGGGTCTATTTATTACAATGAGAATAGCATTTTTTTTTGGGTATTTTCAAGGGTGACTATGGTGACTACGTAGATCGATCGCGGAGTTATTGACAGGAAGTGCCGTTTGTGGGTGGTGACGGGGGGGGTGGTCGGAGGAGCGCAGGCGTCCCACTGCGTTTGAACACCATTACAGGGGCGTGCATAAATTATCCACTGCGATGGCCTACGCAGCCTGAGGCCTGATAGCGTGCGTGGCTGTTAGCAATTTCTGAGTAAGGTCAGAGCTTGTGCAAGTGTGCGTGAGGCTGCGATGGTACTCCATGTTACCGATGGTTTTACAGTCTAGCTAAACATTCCGGATGTGTGTAAGGTAAAGTGGGCGTCCTTATGTTATGCTGCAGCGGCATAGCGATTGCTATGGATTAGCATACTGTCGCAGTTGAACTGCGTGCGTAATCGCTATTGCATTCGCAGTTGCGATCAGTAGTGAATCAGGGCCATAAAACTCTCACATAGCATTTGCTGGGGCTATGTATCAATAAATTACGGTGCAACTAAAATCTTTATTGCCCCGATACAGATTTTTAACTCAAGTTTTTAATAAGTAGACCACTGAAGCTATATTCTACTAGAGTTATAATAATGATAAATGATGCAGTAATTACACCCCATATGGTGCACTTCTAATGTCCCTGTATGTAGAGATATGGGTTTAATAAAAAGGACCGTTAGGTTCATACAAGACTAATAAATCAGGGCTTCATGTAGAGTTCAACATATTTTGGGGGGGGTGTAACATACGCATATTCATACTGCATATACAGATTTGATTGCATCTTGCACATCTGACTCCCTTTGCTTATGCTGGCCATACACGCTACAATTATCGGGGCGATCCGCCTGATATCGGCGGATCGCCCCGATAATTGTAGCGTGTGGGGGGGCGACCGAGGGTTAAATATTGCTCAGTCGGGCATGCCGGATTGTCCAGCATGCCCGTCCGATGCGATATTTACCGGTAAACTGTCGGCCGCATCGGGCAGTGTATGCCCAGCGTGGCCGTCAGACAGACATTTCCTGTGTTCCTTCCTACGGAAGGAATAGGGAAATGGCTCCTCCCCCGGGGGCGGAGCGCGGATGTCGGGCTATACACTGTGAGAGAAATCTCACAGTGTATGCCGGTGACATCTGCGGCTGGCAGGCTGCCAGATAAAATGTCGGTCTGACAGACATTTTATCTGGCCGTATATGCCCAGCATTAGACAGGTGGAACAGGGGATGGAAGCACCTTAAGAACTGACAAGGGCACGGGTGCTGGGGGCGTGGTCAACCCCCCCCAAAAAAACATACTACGCTGCAAAGGGGCGTACACGTATATTATACACAAAAAAGCAGCAGTACACAATTAACATGCAAATTAATACATACGCGCTTATGTTAAATAATCGTAATCAAGTACAGTAAGGGCATGTTGTCACGCGACAGAGTAATACCTGGACCCCAGACGCATATGTGCGCCTGGCTGTCAGTATCTATTGCGGGTGCTCGAGAGATGATATGAAATACGCACTGTTACTGAATATCATCATCATTAACTGGCTGCTTCCTGTTAGCTGATTGTATATCACAGTACTGAATACATTAGTGTGGTCGCTGTATTATATGTGTTCAAGGTCATCTATTCGCTTTACTTAATTAAGATTTCTATTGGACTGCAGATGGAAAGACAATTCTTATTAAGTTAAACAACAGATGTTTTCATTTAAAGATTCTGGACCTCATTCAGAGTCGGTCGTTGCGGCCGCTCGGTAGAAAGGGAAAAGAGGCCGGATATGCAAATGAAGCGCTCACAAGTTGTGTCGTTAAGATGGGATCGTTAGCTGGATGAGCGAGGTGAGGATGCGGCCGTAAGACTAAAAGCACGCCCCCTTCTCGTTCGCATTACACGTCATCTCCGGGCATATAAGGATTAATTGAGACCATCGTGAACCATCGGAGCTGCTCGTAGACCTTAAGGTTGACCATACCCTCTCTTAAGCTCTACGATCATGTCAGTGTAAAAACCTCCCATGTCACATGTGCCAGGACACTACTTAGTTAATTATGGACTCCCATAAAACGCCGTTTGCATAGTCAGGCACGCCTGCGTTCGGATCTCCACTCCTCCGTTCACAAGCACCTTCCCCTGTTACCACCCACAAATGCCTCATCCTGTCACTCAAACTAATGACCTGGCCAAGTTGAAGGAGAGAAAAATTTCTGATCGCAACAGCTAGTTTGCGCACGCGCATTGCGAAAATAACACATTCACTGTTATGCGAACATCGCTGGGTACGACCGAGCTGCCGCTTATGACCGACTCTGAATGAGGTCCTAAACTTGTACTTATTTTTTTTTTGTTTCTGTATTTAAGTTAGTTTTTTTTTTATTACTGTCATTAAGCTATGGCTGACAGTGCACGTCTTCCTAATCTATTCCCACAAATACAGGTGAATTAATAAGTAGCACACGTTTATCTTTGAAAATGAGTCAGTCACTAATTAATACACCTGCAATGCTGACAAGTGATCCAAAAAAACAGGGGAGAGAGTTAAACGGGGTACACACTGGCAGGTATATTAGCCAATCAATTGGTGCCCATCGACCAGTGTGTACCATCGATGTCGTTCACAGACATATCATGCCTCCCCCCCGGCCAGCGGGACCCTTGGCCAGATGACGGATGATGGTTGTTCAGTGTGTATGAACAACCATCATCTGCATATATATCTGTCTGGTGTGCATCCAGCTTTAGGATCCACTATAGAAGTTATTAATTAGGTCAGAGGTTCCCAAACGCAGTCCTCAAGGCACCCCAACAGTTCAGGTTTTAGAAACATCCATGGTTAAGCACAGGTGGTTAAATCAAATTGACTGAGGTACTAATTAAGTCACCTGTGATCCATATTTGCCGACTATCTGGCTGCCCCTTACGGGAGGGAGCAGCCAGATCGGCATTACTGGGGGGGCGTGGCCAGCAGACGGGGACGGGGCCGGTCAGATTACACATTTTGTGGGCGGAGCGGGGGGCGGAGCCACACGAGCGTGTCATTTTGGCCCCGCCCCCGCTACACACTGCCGATATTACAAGCAGTGTGATGCAGGGGGCAGTGCCAAAATGACGTGAATCGCGTCACCGCCCCCCTTCGCTGCCGGGTGTTTACAAACAATTCGGGTGGGCCAGGAGGGGTCGGCGGCAGCCGGGAGACTTGCCTGCCTTCCCGGGAGGTCGGGAGCGGCACCCGATTTTCGGGAGGCTCCCGACCAAATCGGGAGGGTAGGTAAGTATGCTGTGATCAAGCCAGGGCCGGCCCACCCATTACGTTAACTGCGCAATCGCATAGAGGGCCAGTCGGCAAAGGGCGCTGCGAACTGCTAAGCCGCCGGGACGAAATTCAGCTCCTTCCAGCCACAGACACTGAGTAATGTAGAGAGATGATGAACCCTGGGTTCATCTCTCTACTGTATGTGGAAAAACTAAGGGGTGTGGGCCGGACTGCCGATCCGCAATTACATCTAATTAATGTCCGCCCGGTCAGACTCAGCGATAGATTTACTGACCAGGAGGACTATGGCTGCCTTGTATGTAACTCAGCAGCTCGCCCTCCTCTGGTTGCGCAGCGCTGCGTGATGATGTCACGTTCGTCGCTGCACACCCGCTCACTGCCTTCTTGTACTTCAGTGCTGTGCCAGCCAGTGATGAGAGGTGAGGAGTTGCATGCAAACGCTCCTATTAGGACACCCACATGGTTATTAGAAGTCAAGGTGAGCAGTGATTACCCACCTGTCAGGCTGCTTGTCACAGGAGTTGCAGCCTTGGGGAAGGGGGGAAGGAGGAGGATGGGGGGTGCATTATATATATATAAATATATATATATATTATAAATATATATATATATGTATATATACTACACAATTGGGAATTTATATATATCTTATTATAACTATTAGCCTTTGTTTACACCCAGCAAATCAAATATATATATGTATGGGAGATTATAGCGCCAGAGAGAAACGAGATCCCTTCACAATTAGAGTTTAACCCGTAATTCAGGTAGTCAATATATTAAAACGTTATAACAAAGCACTCCCCATAGGTGTGGGTGTCAGCTTATCAGTAAAATATTAACAATGGTGATTTGTTAAAAGAAAAATTGTGTAAATAGCGAAACTGATATAAAGCGCACTGTGCTAAATAAATACAACCATAGTGTAAATAGTATACTAGATGATACTAATAAGAATTAGTGATCTGTGTACATAAATATGTGTATATACATACACACCTATATATATATATATATATATATATATATAGATGTAATGTGCAAATATCACAATATAAAGTGTATAACGTGCATGTGTAATAAATAAGGTAAAAAATCTAATTAATATAATCATAAAAAATATATACATTTAATTACATAAATACCCTGAACATACAAGGCAACAACATACAATTGTAATAAATATGCCACTGACAGATGTTAAAAAACAGTGAGCATAAAAAAGGATTAAAAAGGGGAGGAAATAAATAGGAAATGGCTTATCTGGATGTTAAAAGGTAAGTTCATGGAAGATGGAATAAGGAGACTCTTATGTTGTTGCCTTGTATGTTCAGGGTATTTTTGGAATTAAATTTATATATTTTTTATGATTAAATTAATTAGATTTTTTACCTTATTTATTACACATGCACGTTATACACTTTATATTGTGATATTTGCACATTACATCTATATATATATAGGTGTGTATGTACTATGTATACACATATATATGTATGTACACAGATCACTAATTCTTAATAGTACAGGTTGAGTCTCCCATATCCAAAATGCTTGGGACCAGGGGTATTTTGGATAACGGAATATTCCGTATTTTGGAATATTTGCATAAAATAATGAAATATCTTGGGAATGGGACCCAAATCTAAACACAGAATGCATTTATGTGTTATATACACCTTATACACATAGCCTGAAGGTCATTTTATACTATATATTCAATAATTTTGTGAATCAAAAAAAGTTTGTGTAAATATATGATATTCATTTATGTTTCATATACACCTTATACACACAGCCTGAAGGTTATTTTATACACTATTTTTAATAATTTGTGCTTTAAACAAAGTTTATGTACATTAAACCATGAGAAAGCAAAGGTTTCACTTTCTCAGTCATGCTAAAAATATTCCGTATTTCGGAATATTCCGTATTTCGGAATATTTGGATATGGGAGACTCAACCTGTATCATCTAGTATACTATTTACACTATGGTTGTATTTACTTAGCACAGTGCGCTTTATATCAGTTTAGCTATTTATACTGTATATATATATATATATATATATATATATATATATATATATATATATATATTAGGGATGTGCAGGCTCGGATAGGTTCAAGTTTGCACGTGGAGTTCGGATTTTTCCCTCCAAAAAAACGGAACTCAGAACGAGGCAAAACGTCATCTTACATGGACGAACATCATCATTCCTGGTCTTTTGTCCAGGAATGATGATGTTCGTCCATGTAAGATGACGTTTTGCCTCGTTCTGAGTTCCGTTTTTTTGGAGGGAAAAATCCGAACTCCACGTGCAAACTCGAACCTATCCGAGCCTGCACATCCCTAATATATATATATATATATATATTGGTTAGCTGGTGTGCGGCCTCTTTTGACTGCGTGTGGGTAATTACCACTCAATGTATACGTCCACACTGTGTGGCAGGGCAATGTTTAATCCAGTGTCCTAATAATAGCACCAGTGTCCCAATAAATTCCAGACCGCTGCTCTCCTTGAAAATCCCAAATCCCACAAGTGAAATAGCTATTAAAGAAAGACAAAAAGGGGGTGCTCCATAGTGCTTAAAAGTTTTAATTCACAAACACATCTAAAAACAATGTGTCTGAGGTATGGCGTACTTGTACCAAAATTCAAACAGTGTTGACTGATTACCACATGGTTTAAAAGGTTATACTCCACCGACAAGCTGGAACATCACCATCACTGGGTTTCAATTTTTCCAACGAGAACACTCCCCTTTCTTTTTTCGGCTCGTGACTTTGGCACGCGCAAAGTCCAACAAGGGGCACAGAAATCTTCACTTACCAAAAAAAGAAGGCTCGGGCCGGCCCTGGGTCAAGCATGGATGTCTCTAAAACTTGGACTGTTGGGGTGCCTTGAGGACCGCGTTTGGGAACCTCTGAATTAGGTAACTAGTGAACAGTGACTGATGCTGGGCTTACACTGGCCAATTATCGGCCCTATCATCTGATTTGTCCAATAATTATACAGTGTAGTATCGATCTGTCAGGCATTCTAAGATCGTCCAGCATGTCCAATAGATCCGATAATTGGTCGGCCGCATCTGGCAGTGCACACTCTGCAAGTGGACGACCATCTGACATTTGCCCTGTTCCTTCACAGGGCTGACACTATATAATACATCTACCCCAATTTTCCTCCCCAGTGAACAAACCCAGATAATGTGGCCATACACTGTGATATATCTCACACACTGTATGGCAGGGCCGGCTCCAGGGGTCGGAGCACCCTGTGCCGGCCCCTTGCAGTGCGACCTATCTTCTAGCGCAAACAAAAATGGGGGCGTGGCCTAATTGCCATAGGCCACGACCCCTACGTGACGTTATTAGGAGGCGTGTCCGTCTCCAAATAACGTCAGGCTGGGGGAAGCCTCACTAGCTGGGCTTCCACCAGTGCTCTCCCGTCACTGAATGGATGCCGCGCGCATGCGCACAGCATCCATTCAGAGTCTCTGGGGTCTGGCACCGCCGCACAGCTGCGGCAGTGGGGGGTCCCCAACCTCCCGATTTGACCACCCGCGGGCCACTTCGGCCCACGGGTGGAACAGAAAATCAGGATGTTGGGGAGGGGTGCGCCCTCTATGGGTGGCGCCCCTGTGTGACCGCTCAGGTCGAATACTCCTAGAGCCGGCCCTGCTGTATGGACACGATATCTGATGGGTTTTAGCTTGTCAGATAGAATGTCTGTTGGTCTGACAGACATTTTATCTCACAGTGTATGCCCTGCATTAGAAATAAGAAATAAATATACCTTACTAATAATTAAAAAGGATCATAGATATTATTAATGCTGGCAGGCAGATATGTCCTACCACAACCCCCTCCTGACTGAAGTAGAATTGCAGATACATATAAAATAAGGAAGACATTTATGCCGCAACTTACATGAACTTTCCAAATATCCTTTTCAGTGGCTTAGAGGGTAACGCCATTCTAAAAATATAAAACATAAATGTTGCCTAATCTTTATGCTGGTTACCACGACTGATAGAACTCCTGATACTTTGAATGGGACTTGTGTCTGAAATCGTCAGTTAACATGACTGTTATCTGCCATGGCACAGGGCACCGCAGCGCAGGGGGCGCTGTTCAGGCCTGTCAGTTTTCCTGTTTATTATCATTGTCACTTGTAGCTTCCTCTTCTTTTATCCCCAGCATCTCCTGGCCTCTCCTATCTCTTCCCTGGCCCTTCCCCATGAGGCCATGGCCCTATTTCAGGTGCACTATCTTATGTCCCTGTTTAAAAAATGGGCAGGGGGGGGGGGGGCAATGCTCCCTCTGGGACAGGGCACCAAAAAGTCTAGTTAGGGCTCTGTATGTTGCCATGACATAACTGGCACTCTTTAACAGTACTGTACCTGTAAACAAGGAATGTTCACATCTCATTCTCTATGGTTACAAATGTTACTAGCGCTGGGCCTAAACTGGCGGATAAAATGCCTGTCAGACCGATAGACATTTTATCTGGTAGCCTGACACCCAGGAGATATCACGGAGGGCATACACTGGGCCTCATTTATCAATGAGTTTTATCACTCAAACGAGTGATAAAACTCGCTGTGTATGATAATGGTGCTCCAGCCAGTCAGCTCCCAACTGTCATTTTTCAAACAGATGACAGTTGGGAGCTGATTGGCTGGAGCACCATTTATCATTCACAGCGTGTTTTGTCACTCGTTTTTCTTTTTTAATATTTTTATTGAAGCAAGGAGTGTTACATATAAATATCATGTAAACAATGCGCAGAATAACCATCAATAGATACTTTTCTGGAAGTTCACAAACATAACAAAGGATCATTGTATACAACAAGTCAAGAGAATACATTAATGAAGCTTATCATTATGAAAAAAAATCAGCTCGCTCGCCCCAAACCCCTCCCCCCTCAATCCAAAGCAATCACCCATGTCTGCAAAATAATGGACTTTTGTAATATAAAATTACACAGCAATAGGAGGGTCATTATCTACCATGCAAAGCATATACTACGTGGTATTTAAAAAAATAATTATGAATTTGGCATTTAACAGCTGCAGAAAGAGTCCCTATATAACTCTCCCATACTGCAAAAAATTGTCCGACTTTTGTTTCCTTCTCTAAAGTAGTTCCCACCCACTCCATCCTAAAAAGATACAAGAGTTTGGCTTTAAATAGGACAGTGGAAGGAGGTTGTGGCCATCCTTGTCACTGCGCTTACCGCCGATAATAATCGTTTTCGAGACCCTCTAGTTACTCGTAAATCTTGGGAGATGATTCCAAAAAGAGCCCATTCTGGTGTTAAAGGTAAATAATTAGTTAGATGTTCCACTGAGTATGTACGAACACGAACCCAAAACTGGGACAGGTCCAAAGACAGTGTATCAGATCTGCCTGAGGGGCACCGCATTTAAAGCACATATGCGACGTGGAGAGACCAATCTGAAACCGTCTATGAGGTGAGAGGTAAGTTCTATTGAGGATATTGAGAAACATCTCCTTGTACATTATAGAGGAAAAAGCTTTGCATGATCTAAAGTGGGCTTTTAGTAGATCTTCTTGGGCAGCACAGACGGTGTAATGGTTAGTATCACTGCCTCACAGCACTGAGGTCGTGGGTTCGATTGTATATTCTCCCTGTGCTTGCGTGGGTTTCCTCCAGGTGCTGCGGTTTCCTCCCACACTCCAAAAACATACTGGTAGGTTAATTGGGTCCCAGAAAAATTAACCCTAGTGGTAGGGAATATAGATTGTAAGCTCCACTGGGGCAGGGACTGAAATGAATGGGCAAATATGCTCTGTAAAGTGCTGCGGAATATGTGTGCGCTATATAAATAACTGGTAATAAATAAATAAATAAATCTTCTATTTGTAAGCTCAGAATTTGGGTGATCCAAACCTTAATGCCTCCTAGAAATTTGGAGTGATCTATCTGAGTCTGGAGCTTTTAGTAGGCCAAGGAGATACCCCGTCTAACCGAAGGTTGCTGCCTCAGCATTTATCACTCGTTTTGAGTGATAAATCTCATTGACAAATGAGGCCCACTGTGAGTTATCTTGCAGTGTATTGGCCCCGATATCTGTGTTTTATCCCCAGGGGAGGAGACATTTCCTCATTTCTCCCCTGTGAGTCTTTCACTTTGAAAATAACAGATCAGACAGGCATGCCTGATCGATCGATATTTTCAGATTGGTCACCCGCATACACTGTGCAATTATCTGGCCTATTCCCCGATATTGGGGGCGGATCGGCCAGATAACTGTATAGTGTATATGCCCAACATAAGTAGAATCAGCAATTCCCAACATATTTTGTTAAATAGCAGCAAGGGCCATGTCTCTGTTTCAACTGCCAATTTCAGGCAGAAATAATATTAAAAGTCAGGAGTTGTCCTAGGGAATTGTGATACCCAGCATAAGGATTCCAAACGTGCAAACTGTTGTTATGCACCATTTTTGAGTGGAGAGATCATTTAAAGGAGGTAAACTTTTGGGTGGGTGACCAGTTTACTGGCTGAGGGAGGCTGCCTAGGGGTATGTGTGCCCACCCACTTCCATGCTCTGTAACATCTCATCGTGAAGATGTGAATGTTGATAATGATTGAAAACATTATTTAACCTGAAAAGAGAGATGTAGAGTATCGAACCTTCTCAAGAGAAAAAGTGGATGTTACCCATAGCAACCAATCAGCTCTAGCTATGTGTGTGTGTGGGTGCGCGCACATGTGGGGTCATGTGTCGACTGCACCAATAAAGCCTATAGTGTGACCAAGGTGGACAATGACCGGCACCTTGGGAATTTGGCACTGGAGTTCCGTTTAAGAAATGAATTAGCTGTTTCCGCCATCTTGGACTTAAATAGACAGAGACTAATAGACAAGTAACAACAGCACACGCTGAGCTGCTATATGCAATGGGTTGTCACATATACATTGCAACGTTTGCCAAAAAATAGGTCTTTTACTCTATACGAGAGTCAGTTCTACAGTACTTCGTTATGTTATTTCACAGGTTCTCAAAGTTGGTCCTCAGGACCCCAAGCATTGCATGTTTTCCAGGTCTCCTCACAGAATCGCAAGTGAAATAATTAGCTCCACCTGTGAATCTTTTAAATTGTGTCAGTGAGTAATGAGTACACCTGTGCTCCTGCTGGTGACCTGGAAAACGTGACCTGTGTGGGGTCCTGAGGACCGAGTTTGAGTACCACTGTGTTATTTCATTTATTGCAGCCAGTGTTTGGAATTGTCAACAAAAATAAATATCCAAACTTTAAAAAAAGAAACCAAAAACCATAGAATGAATATAAAACTCAAATACAATATTACACCTGAAATGCGGCCAATGGCCCTATGTGAGCCTCTCCAAAAAAAACTCCAAAGACCAAATCATGTATAAAATACTATAAAAGAGGAGACATGCTGCGGGTCAATGTCTACTTTAAATACAGTACAGTTACATGGACAATGCATCCCCTGGGCCTCCGATGGCACCTGATATGGGTAATAGTGATGGTCATGTGTAAGTGCCCCCAGATCATAGTATACAGGGGGAAAGGAGGGGGGTAGAAGCATACCCTCCAGCTCAGAGACCAACATCAGAGCAAATGCCTCTAATCCTGTGTCATCTGCACCTTCCTATTGGCAAAATATCCTCCTGGCTTTGACAAGAGAAGGATTTAGGTTACAGCTTTGACAGACGTGAGTGAACTTGATGGCTGAAGAGGCCGTGAGTGGGCTGAGGACAGGGGATCAATGTCTCTTTGCAACTGAGCTGCATTGCTGTAGGCACAACTCGTAGGTGAGGATCAGCAGGCGGCGTGTGGGACTCTTCCTAGAAAGGGAAATTCTTAATCCTTTTGGTTTAAGTTAGAAGGAAATGGTGCAGCGAACATACCAATTATAGCTATATATATACTTGTTATTAGCTATTGCTACTGGTATTAATATACCATATAATTAGAGTGTATTATTTGCTATGTATTTTGTGGATACGTTGGCAGGAAAAATGTGAAAATTGCTAAAAAAATAAGTCTAGGACGCTGGACAGGAACCAGATGATTTGGCACCCTCATTGTATAGTAGTGTTTACAGGGGCGAAGTCACAGCTACCCAGAGCAAGTTCCTACCTGTCACTGATTTCTTTGCTGTCCTGTCCGGATTCCTCCTTATAGACCCTGGTACGTCTAATGCTCTTGACTACAGGTTACAAGTATAAGTGTATAATAATCTATTTGAATTGGAGAATGATTGTATTCCTATTTTGATAAGTACCTATGTGGTTTAGCACATGGCCGCACAGTTAGCTATACTTATATTCCATATTATGATTCATGGTTGAATAATAGCTAATCACTAACATCTATATAATACAATTGACTGCTGACGCAAACAGTAATGTGACTTCCAGAGTTCTGGCATAACATATATCTACAGTTATATCTACAGTTTCCCAGAGCTGGATTAAGTGTTTGGGGGGCACGGGACACATAAGACAGGGAGGTGCCTATGGACCAGAGTCACATAGAGATGCACAAACTTGCACAAACAGACACGCATAGTCATACAAACACAGACACAGTCATGCACATAGAGTCACACAGACAGTCACACAGAGTCACACAGACATGCACATAGAGTCACACAGACAGTCACAGAGTCACACAGACATGCACATAGGGTCACACAGACAGTCACACAGAGTCACACAGACATGCACATAGGGTCACACAGACAGTCACACAGAGTCACACAGACATGCACATAGAGTCACACAGACATGCACAGAGTCACACAGACATGCACATAGGGTCACACAGACAGTCACACAGAGTCACACAAACATGCACATAGAGTCACACAGACAGTCACAGAGTCACATGGACATGCACATAGGGTCACACAGACAGTCACACAGAGTCACACGGACATGCACATAGAGTCACACAGACAGTCACAGAGTCACACAGACATGCACATAGAGTCACACAGACAGCCGCACAGAGTCACACAGACATGCACATAGAGTCACACAGACAGCCGCACAGAGTCACACAGACATGCACATAGAGTCACACAGGCATGCACATAGAGTCACACATATATCCACACAGAGTCACACATAGATCCACATAGACTCACATAGATAGGCACAGTGTCACACAGACATGCACACGGACACACAAACACGCAGTGGGACACACATGCACAGAGTGACACAGACATGTACATATAGTCACACAGACATGCACACATTGGCCCTCATTCAGACCCACTCGCGAGCAGCTGTCCGCTCGCAAGTGGGTCGATGGTCTGCACTGCGCATGCGCACGACGGAGGGAGCTCCGTCGTGCGCATGTGCGAGACGCGACGAGCGAAGGACTTTCCTTTGCTCGGAGTGTCTCATCAAAGGGGGCGTGCTGTCGATGTTGACTGATAGCACGCCCCCTTTGGTGGGCGTGCCGGGGGAGTGCCTGCCAGATGGAGGCGTTCCCAAGGGAATGCCTACCGTCTGAAGCCAGCCCCACTGACATCACTAGTGATGTCAGTGGGAGTGATTTTGGCTCTGATAGAGCCAAAATCACTCCTGGCCTTGCGGTTGAAAAACTCAACCACAGGCTTTTGCTCGCAGTTTCGATGGTCGCGATGGTCAAGACCATCGCGACCATCATCCTGCACGCTCGTATATGCTGTGGGTGGTGACCCGCAGCTATACGAGCGTCCAGGAGGACGCTCCATATTAATGGAGGTGGGCCCTGATTCAGAGCGAGCGCTCTGGTCAGAGCGTCCGGCTCTGAATCAGGGCCATAGTCACATAGACAGCCACACAGAGTCACACAGTTAGGCACAGTGTCACACAGACATGCACACGGACACACAAACATGCAGTGAGTCAAACAGGTACAGAGTCACACATACATGCACATATAGTCACACAGAGTCACATAGATAGGCACAGTGTCACACAGACATGCACACGGACACACAAACACGCAGTGAGACACACATGCACAAAGTCACACATACATGCACATATAGGGGTATATTAAATTGGGTGCGAGGTTTAGCAAGGCTAAAACCTCGCGCCCAATTTCAGAATCCCGCGGGTATGCGCAATCCCGATACTCGCGGGATTCGATTTAAAAAATAGTAAATTAAAGCAGGAGAGAAGCAGTGACAGAGAGAAGCATAGAGGCAGAGAATCAGAAGAGATGCAGAGATACAGAGGTGCAGGAATTAAACAGAGGCACAGAGGAGCAGAAGAAAAGCAGAGACACTGATGAGCAGGAGAAAAGCAGAGACACAGAGTAGCAGAGGAGAAGCAAAGACAGAGGAGCAGTAGAGAAGCAGAGACAGAGCAGGAGAGAAGCAGGGACACAGAGGAGCAGAAGAGAAGCAGAGATACAGAGGAGCAGGAGAGAAGTAGAGACAGAGGAGCAGGAGAGAAGCAGATACACAGAGGAGCAGAAGAGAAGCAGAGACAGAGGAGCAGGAGAAAAGCAGAGACACAGAGAAGCAGGCGAGAAGCAATGACACAGAGAAGCAGAGAAACAGAGGAGCAGGAGATAAGCAGAGACACAGAGGAGCAGAAGAGAAGCAGAGACATAGAGGAGCAAGAGAGAAGCAGAGACACAGAGGAGCAGAAGAGAAGCAGACATACAGAGGAGCAGGAGAGAAGCAGAGAAACAGAGGAGCAGTAGAGAAGCAGAGATACAGAGGAGCAAGAGAAAAGCAGATACACAGAGGAGCAGACGAGAAGCACAGAGAATCAAGAGAGAATCAGAGACATAGAGGAGCAGGAGAGAAGCAGCAACACAGAGAAGCAGGAGAGAGGCTGAGATACAGAGGAGCAGGACAGGAGAGAAGCAGAGACACAGAGGAGCAGGAGAAAAGCAGAGACACAGAGGAGCAGGAGAGAAGCAGAGACACAAAGAAGTAGGAAAGAAGCATAGGCAGAGGAGCAGGAGAGAAGCAGAGACACAGAGGAGCAGGAGAGAAGCAGAGACACAAAGGAGCAGGAGAAAAGCAGAGACAGAGGAGCAGGAAAAAAATAGAGACACAGAGAATCAGGAGAAAAGCAAAGACACAGAGGAGCTAGAGAGAAGCAGAGTCACAGAGGAGCAGAAGAGAAGCAGAGTCATAGAAGGGCAGGAAAGAAGCAGCGACACAGAGGAGCAGGAGAGAAGCAGCAACACAGAGGAGCAGGCGCGAAGCAGATTCACAGAGGGCAGGAGAGAAGCAGAGTCACAGAAGAGCAGGAGAGAAGCAGAGTCACAGAAGGGCAGGAGAGAAGTAGAGTCACAGAAGAGCAGGAGAGAAGCAGAGTCACAGAGGAGCAGGAGAGAAGCAGAGTCACAGAGGAGCAGGAGAGCAGCAGAGTCACAGATGAGCAGGAGAGAAGCAGAGTCACAGTGGAACAGGAGAGAAGCAGAGACACAGAGGAGCAGGAGAGAAGCAAATACACAAAGGCGCAGGAGAAAAGCAGAGACACAGAGGAGCAGGAAAAAAATAGTGACACAGAGAATCAGGAGAAAAGCAGAGACACAGAGGAGCAGGAGAGAAGCAGAGTTACAGAAGGGCAGGAAAGAAGCAGCGACACAGAGGAGCAGGAGAAAAGCAGCAACACATAGGAGCAGACGAGAAGCAGAGTCACAGAGGGCAGGAGAGAAGCAGAGTCACAGAAGAGCAGGAGAGAAGCAGAGTAACAGAAGGGCAGGAGAGAAGAAGAGTCACAGAAGAGCAGGAGAGAAGCAGAGTCACAGAGGAGCAGGAGAGAATCAGAGTCACAAAGGAGCAGGAGAGAAGCAGAGACACAGAGGAGCACGAGAGAAGCAGAGTCACAGAAGGGCAGGAG
This sequence comes from Taudactylus pleione, assembly GCA_031769625.1. Lineage (NCBI taxonomy): Eukaryota > Metazoa > Chordata > Amphibia > Anura > Myobatrachidae > Taudactylus > Taudactylus pleione. Next base: position 537,948 of record JAUIMM010000033.1, on the reverse strand, counting down.
AGAAGCAGAGTCACAGAGGAGAAGGAGAGAAGCAGCGACACAGAGGAGCAGGAGAGAAGCAGAGTCACAGAGGAGCAGGAGAGAAGCAGAGTTACAGAAGAGCAGGAGAGAAGCAGAATCACAGGGGAGCAGGAGAGAATCAGAGTCACAGAAGAGCAGGAGAGAAGTAGAGTCACAGAAGAGCAGGAGAGAAGTAGAGTCACAGAGGAGCAGGAGAGAAGCAGCGCCACAGAGGAGCAGGAAAGAAGCAGAATCACAGAAGAGCAGGAGAGAAGCAGATTCACAGAAGGCCAGGAGAGAAGCAGAGTCACAGAAGAGCAGGAGAGAAGCAGAGTCACAGAAGGGCAGGAGAGAAGCAGAGTCACAGAAGGGCAGGAGAGAAGCAGAGTCAGAGAAGCAGGAGAGAAGCAGAGTCACAGAGGAGCAGGAGAGAAGCAGAGTCACAGATGAGCAGGAGAGAATCAGAGTCACAGAGGAGCAGTAGAGAAGTAGAGTCACAGAGGAACAGGAGAGAAGCAGAGACACAGAGGAGCAGGAGAGAAGCAAATACACAAAGGCGCAGGAGACAAGCAGAGACACAGAGGAGCAGGAAAAAAATAGAGACACAGAGAATCAGGAGAAAAGCAGAGACACAGAGGAGCAGGAGAGAAGCAGAGTCACAGAAGGGCAGGAAAGAAGCAGCGACACAGAGGAGCAGGAGAGAAGCAGCAACACATAGGAGCAGACGAGAAGCAGATTCACAGAGGGCAGGAGAAAAGCAGAGTCACAGAAGAGCAGGAGAGAAGCAGAGTCACAGAAGGGCAGGAGAGAAGCAGAGTCACAGAAGAGCAGGAGAGAAGCAGTGTCACAGAGGAGCAGGAGAGAAGCAGAGTCACAGAGGAGCAGGAGAGAAGCAGAGTCACAGAGGAGCAGGAGAGAAGCAGAGTCACAAAAGAGCAGGAGAGAAGCAGAGTCACAGAGGAACAGGAGAGAAGCAGAGACACAGAGGAGCAGGAGAGAAGCAGAGTCACAGAGGAGCTGGAGAGAAGCAGAGTCACAGAGGAGCAGGAGAGAGTCAGAGTCACAAAGGAGCAGGAGAGAAGCAGAGACACAGAGGAGCACGAGAGAAGCAGAGTCACAGAAGGGCAGGAGAGAAGCAGAGTCACAGGAGCAGGAGAGAAGCAGCGACACAGAGGAGCAGGAGAGAAGCAGAGTCACAGAGGAGCAGGAGAGAAGCAGAGTCACAGAAGAGCAGGAGAGAAGCAGAGTCACAGGGGAGCAGGAGAGAATCAGAGTCACAGAAGAGCAGGAGAGAAGTAGAGTCACAGAAGAGCAGGAGAGAAGTAGAGTCACAGAAGAGCAGGAGAGAAGCAGAGTCACAGGGGAGCAGGAGAGAATCAGAGTCACAGAAGAGCAGGAGAGAAGTAGAGTCACAGAAGAGCAGGAGAGAAGTAGAGTCACAGAGGAGCAGGAGAGAAGCAGCGCCACAGAGGAGCAGGAAAGAAGCAGAATCACAGAAGAGCAGGAGAGAAGCAGATTCAAAGAAGGCCAGGAGAGAAGCAGAGTCACAGAAGAGCAGGAGAGAAGCAGAGTCACAGAAGGGCAGGAGAGAAGCAGAGTCACAGAAGGGCAGGAGAGAAGCAGAGTCAGAGAAGCAGGAGAGAAGCAGAGTCACAGAGGAGCAGGAGAGAAGCAGAGTCACAGATGAGCAGGAGAGAATCAGAGTCACAGAGGAGCAGTAGAGAAGTAGAGTCACAGAGGAACAGGAGAGAAGCAGAGACACAGAGGAGCAGGAGAGAAGCAAATACACAAAGGCGCAGGAGACAAGCAGAGACACAGAGGAGCAGGAAAAAAATAGAGACACAGAGAATCAGGAGAAAAGCAGAGACACAGAGGAGCAGGAGAGAAGCAGAGTCACAGAAGGGCAGGAAAGAAGCAGCGACACAGAGGAGCAGGAGAGAAGCAGCAACACATAGGAGCAGACGAGAAGCAGATTCACAGAGGGCAGGAGAAAAGCAGAGTCACAGAAGAGCAGGAGAGAAGCAGAGTCACAGAAGGGCAGGAGAGAAGCAGAGTCACAGAAGAGCAGGAGAGAAGCAGTGTCACAGAGGAGCAGGAGAGAAGCAGAGTCACAGAGGAGCAGGAGAGAAGCAGAGTCACAGAGGAGCAGGAGAGAAGCAGAGTCACAAAAGAGCAGGAGAGAAGCAGAGTCACAGAGGAACAGGAGAGAAGCAGAGACACAGAGGAGCAGGAGAGAAGCAGAGTCACAGAGGAGCTGGAGAGAAGCAGAGTCACAGAGGAGCAGGAGAGAGTCAGAGTCACAAAGGAGCAGGAGAGAAGCAGAGACACAGAGGAGCACGAGAGAAGCAGAGTCACAGAAGGGCAGGAGAGAAGCAGAGTCACAGGAGCAGGAGAGAAGCAGAGTCACAGAGGAGCAGGAGAGAAGCAGAGTCACAGAAGAGCAGGAGAGAAGCAGAGTCACAGGGGAGCAGGAGAGAATCAGAGTCACAGAAGAGCAGGAGAGAAGTAGAGTCACAGAAGAGCAGGAGAGAAGTAGAGTCACAGAGGAGCAGGAGAGAAGCAGCACCACAGAGGAGCAGGAAAGAAGCAGAATCACAGAAGAGCAGGAGAGAAGCAGATTCACAGTAGGCCAGGAGAGAAGAAGATTCACTGAAGGGCAGGAGAGAAGCAGAGTCACAGAAGGGCAGGAGAGAAGCAGAGTCACAGAGGAGCAGGAGAGAAGCAGAGTCACAGAGGAGCAGGAGAGAAGCAGAGTCACAAAGGAGCAGGAGAGAAGCACAGACACAGAGGAGCAGGAGAGAAGCAGAGTCACAGAAGGGCAGGAGAGAAGCAGAGTCACAGAGGAGCAGGAGAGAAGTAGAGTCACAGAGGAGCAGGAGAGAAGCAGCGACACAGAGGAGCAGGAAAGAAGCAGCGACACAGAGGAGCAGGAGAGAAGCAGAGTCACAGAAGAGCAGGAGAGAAGCAGAGTCACAGGGGAGAAGGAGAGAAGCAGAGTCACAGAAGAGCAGGAGATAAGTAGAGTCACAGAAGAGCAGGAGTGAAGTAGAGTCACAGAGGAGCAGGAAAGAAGCAGCGACACAGAGGAGCAGGAAAGAAGCAGAGTCACAGAAGGGCAGGAGAGAAGCAGAGTCACAGAAGAGCAGGAGAGGAGCAGAGTCACAGAAGGGCAGGAGAGAAGCAGAGTCACAGAAGAGCAGGAGAGAAGTAGAGTCACAGAGGAGCAGGAGAGAAGCAGCGACACAGAAGAGCAGGAGAGAAGCAGCGACACAGAAGGGCAGAAGAGAAGCAGATTCACAGAAGGGCAGGAGAGAAGCAGAGTCACAGAAGGGCAGGAGAGAAGCAGAGTCACAGAAGGGCAGGAGAGAAGCAGAGTCACAGAAGAGCAGGAGAGAAGCAGCGACACAGAGGAGCTGGAGAGAAGCAGCGACACAGAAGGGCAGGAAAGAAGCAGCAACACATAGGAGCAGGTGTGAAGCAGATTCACAGAGGGCAGGAGAGAAGCAGAGTCACAGAAGAGCAGGAGAGAAGCAGAGTCACAGAAGTCCAGGAGAGAAGCAGAGTCACAGAAGGGCAGGAGAGAAGCAGAGTCACAGAAGAGCAAGAGAGAAGCAGAGTCACAGAGGTTCAGGAGAGAAGCAGAGTCACAGAGGAGCAGGAGAGAAGCAGAGTCACAGAGGAGCAGGAGAGAAGCAGAGTCACAAAGGAGCAGGAGAGAAGCAGAGTCACAGAGGAACAGGAGAGAAGCACAGACACAGAGGAGCAGAAGAGAAGCAAATACAGAAAGGCGCAGGAGAAAAGCAGAGAAACAGAGGAGCAGGAAAAAAATAGAGACACAGAGAATCAGGAGAAAAGCAGAGACACAGAGGAGCAGGAGAGAAGCAGAGTCACAGAGGAGCAGGAGAGTAGCAGAGTCACAGATGGGCAGGAAAGAAGCAGTGACACAGAGGAGCAGGAGAGAAGCAGCAACACATAGGAGCAGGCCAGAAGCAGATTCACAGAGGGCAGGAGAGAAGCAGAATTACAGAAGAGCAGGAGAGAAGCAGAGTCACAGAAGGGCAGGAGAGAAGCAGAGTCACAGAAGAGCAGGAGAGAAGCAGAGTCACAGAGGAGCAGGAGAGAAGCACAGTCACAGAGGAGCAGGAGAGAAGCAGAGTCACAGAGGAGCAGGAGAAAAGTAGAGTCACAAAGGAGCAAAAGAGAAAAAGAGTCACAGAGGAACAATAGAGAAGCAGAGACACAGAGGAGCAGGAGAGAAGCAGAGTCACAGAGGAGCAGGAGAGAAGCAGAGTCACAGAGGAGCAGGAGAGAAGCAGAGTCACAAAGGAGCAGGAGAGAAGCAGAGACACAGAGGAGCAGGAGAGAAGCAGAGTCACAGAAGGGCAGGAGAGAAGCAGAGTCACAGAGGAGCAGGAGAGAAGTAGAGTCTCAGAGGAGCAGGAGAGAAGCAGAGTCACAGAAGGGCAGGAGAGAAGCAGAGTCACAGGGGAGCAGGAGAGAAGCAGAGTCACAGAAGAGCAGGAGAGAAGTAGAGTCACAGAAGGGCAGAAGAGAAGCAGATTCACAGAAGGGCAGGAGAGAAGCAGAGTCACAGAAGGGAAGGAGAGAAGTAGAGTCACAGAAGGGCAGGAGAGATGCAGAGTCACAGAAGAGCAGGAGAGAAGCAGCGACACAGAGGAGCTGGAGAGAAGCAGCAACACAGAAGGGCAGGAAAGAAGCAGCAACACATAGGAGCAGGTGTGAAGCAGAGTCACAGAGGGCAGGAGAGAAGCAGAGTCACAGAAGAGCAGGAGAGAAGCAGAGTCACAGAAGTCCAGGAGAGAAGCAGAGTCACAGAAGGGCAGGAGAGAAGCAGAGTCACAGAGGAGCAAGAGAGAAGCAGAGTCACAGAGGATCAGGAGAGAAGCAGAGTCACAGAGGAGCAGGAGAGAAGCAGAGTCACAGAGGAGCAGGAGAGAAGCAGAGTCACAAAGGAGCAGGAGAGAAGCAGAGTCACAGAGGAACAGGAGAGAAGCACAGACACAGAGGAGCAGAAGAGAAGCAAATACAGAAAGGCGCAGGAGAAAAGCAGAGACACAGAGGAGCAGGAAAAAAATAGAGACACAGAGAATCAGGAGAAAAGCAGAGACACAGAGGAGCAGGAGAGAAGCAGAGTCACAGAGGAGCAGGAGAGAAGCAGAGTCACAGATGGGCAGGAAAGAAGCAGTGACACAGAGGAGCAGGAGAGAAGCAGCAACACATAGGAGCAGGCCAGAAGCAGATTCACAGAGGGCAGGAGAGAAGCAGAATCACAGAAGAGCAGGAGAGAAGCAGAGTCACAGAAGGGCAGGAGAGAAGCAGAGTCACAGAGGAGCAGGAGAGAAGCACAGTCACAGAGGAGCAGGAGAGAAACAGAGTCACAGAGGAGCAGGAGAAAAGTAGAGTCACAAAGGAGCAAAAGAGAAAAAGAGTCACAGAGGAACAATAGAGAAGCAGAGACACAGAGGAGCAGGAGAGAAGCAGAGTCACAGAGGAGCAGGAGAGAAGCAGAGTCCCAGAGGAGCAGGAGAGAAGCAGAGTCACAAAGGAGCAGGAGAGAAGCAGAGACACAGAGGAGCAGGAGAGAAGCAGAGTCACAGAAGGGCAGGAGAGAAGCAGAGTCACAGAGGAGCAGGAGATAAGTAGAGTCTCAGAGGAGCAGGAGAGAAGCAGAGTCTCAGAAGGGCAGTAGAGAAGCAGAGTCACAGGGGAGCAGGAGAGAAGCAGAGTCACAGAAGAGCAGGAGAGAAGTAGAGACACAGAAGAGCAGGAGAGAATCAGAGTCACAGAAGGGCAGGAGAGAAGCAGAGTCACAGAAGAGCAGGAGAGAAGTAGAGTCACAGAGGAGCAGGAGAGAAGCAGCGACACAGAGGAGCAGGAAAGAAGCAGCGACAAAGAAGAGCAGGAGAGAAGCAGATTCACAGAAGAGCAGGAAAGAAGCAGTTCACAGAAGGGCAGGAGAGAAGCAGATTCACAGAAGGGCAGGAGAGAAGCAGAGTCACAGAAGGGCAGGAGAGAAGCAGAGTCACAGAGGAGCAGGAGAAAAGCAGAGTCACAGAAGAGCAGGAGAGAAGTAGTGTCACAAAGGAGCAGGAGAGAAGCAGGGACACAGAGGAGCAGGAGAGAAACAGAGTCACAGAAGGGCAGGAGAGAAGCAGAGTCACAGAGGAGCAGGAGAGAAGTAGAGTCACAGAGGAGCAGAAGAGAAGCAGCGACACAGAGGAGCATGAAAGAAGCAGAGTCACAGAGGAGCAGGAGAGAAGCAGAGTCACAGAAGAGCAGGAGAGAAGCAGAGTCACAGGGGAGAAGGAGAGAAGCAGAGTCACAGAAAAGCAGGAGAGAAGTAGAGTCACAGAAGAGCAGGAGAGAAGTAGAGTCACAGAAGGGTAGGAGAGAAGCAGTGTCACAGAAGAGCAGGAGAGAAGCAGAGTCACAGAGGAGCAGGAGAGAAGCAGCGACACAGAGGAGCAGGAGAGAAGAAGACACAGAAGAGCAGGAGAGAAGCAGAGTCACAGAAGAGCAGGAGAGAAGCAGATTCACAGAAGGGCAGGAGAGAAGCAGATTCACAGAAGGGAAGGAGAGAAGCAGAATCACAGAAGGGCAGGAGAGAAGCAGAGTCACAGAGGAGCAGGAGAGAAGCAGAGTCACAGAGGAGCAGGAGAGAAGCAGAGTTACAAAGGAGCAGGAGAGAAGCAGAGACACAGAGGAACAGGAGAGAAGCAGAGTCACAGAAGGGCAGGAGAGAAGCAGAGTCACAGAGGAGCAGGAGAGAAGTAGAGTCACAGAGGAGCAGGAGAGAAGCTGTGACACATAGGAGCAGGAAAGAAGCAGAGTCACAGAGGAGCAGGAGAGAAGCAGCAACACATAGGAGCAGGCCAGAAGCAGATTCACAGAGGGCAGGAGAGAAGCAGAATCACAGAAGAGCAGTAGAGAAGCACAGTCACAGAGGAGCAGGAGAGAAGCAGAGTCACAGAGGAGCAGGAGAAAAGTAGAGTCACAAAGGAGCAAAAGAGAAAAAGAGTCACAGAGGAACAATAGAGAAGCAGACACACAGAGGAGCAGGAGAGAAGCAGAGTCACAGAGGTGCAGGAGAGAAGCAGAGTCACAGAGGAGCAGGAGAGAAGCAGAGTCACAAAGGAGCAGGAGAGAAGCAGAGACACAGAGGAGCAGGAGAGAAGCAGAGACACAGAAGGGCAGAAGAGAAGCAGAGTCACAGATGAGCAGGAGAGAAGTAGAGTCTCAGAGGAGCAGGAGGGAAGCAGAGTCACAGAAGGGCAGGAGAGATGCAGAGTCACAGGGGAGCAGGAGAGAAGCAGAGTCACAGAAGAGCAGGAGAGAAGTAGAGTCACAGTAGAGCAGGAGAGAATCAGAGTCACAGAAGGGCAGGAGAGAAGCAGAGTCACAGAAGAGCAGGAGAGAAGTAGAGTCACAGAGGAGCAGGAGAGAAGCAGCGACACAGAGGAGCAGGAGAGAAGCAGCGACACAGAAGGGCAGGAGAGAAGGAGAGTCACAGAAGAGCAGGAGAGAAGCAGATTCAAAGAAGGGCAGGAGAGAAGCAGAGTCACAGAAGGGCAGGAGAGAAGCAGAGTCACAGAGGAGCAGGAGAGAAGTAGAGTCACAGAGGAGCAGAAGAGAAGCAGCGACACAGAGGAGCAGGAAAGAAGCAGAGTCACAGAGGAGCAGGAGAGAAGCAGAGTCACAGAAGAGCAGGAGAGAAGCAGAGTCACAGGGGAGAAGGAGAGAAGCAGAGTCACAGAAAAGCAGGAGAGAAGTAGAGTCACAGAAGAGCAGGAGAGAAGTAGAGTCACAGAAGGGTAGGAGAGAAGCAGTGTCACAGAAGAGCAGGAGAGAAGCAGAGTCACAGAGGAGCAGGAGAGAAGCAGCGACACAGAGGAGCAGGAGAGAAGAAGACACAGAAGAGCAGGAGAGAAGCAGAGTCACAGAAGAGCAGGAGAGAAGCAGATTCACAGAAGGGCAGGAGAGAAGCAGATTCACAGAAGGGAAGGAGAGAAGTAGAATCACAGAAGGGCAGGAGAGAAGCAGAGTTACAGAGGAGCAGGAGAGAAGCAGAGTCACAGAGGAGCAGGAGAGAAGCAGAGTTACAAAGGAGCAGGAGAGAAGCAGAGACACAGAGGAACAGGAGAGAAGCAGAGTCACAGAAGGGCAGGAGAGAAGCAGAGTCACAGAGGAGCAGGAGAGAAGTAGAGTCACAGAGGAGCAGGAGAGAAGCTGTGACACATAGGAGCAGGAAAGAAGCAGAGTCACAGAGGAGCAGGAGAGAAGCAGCAACACATAGGAGCAGGCCAGAAGCAGATTCACAGAGGGCAGGAGAGAAGCAGAATCACAGAAGAGCAGGAGAGAAGCACAGTCACAGAGGAGCAGGAGAGAAGCAGAGTCACAGAGGAGCAGGAGAAAAGTAGAGTCACAAAGGAGCAAAAGAGAAAAAGAGTCACAGAGGAACAATAGAGAAGCAGACACACAGAGGAGCAGGAGAGAAGCAGAGTCACAGAGGAGCAGGAGAGAAGCAGAGTCACAGAGGAGCAGGAGAGAAGCAGAGTCACAAAGGAGCAGGAGAGAAGCAGAGACACAGAGGAGCAGGAGAGAAGCAGAGACACAGAAGGGCAGAAGAGAAGCAGAGTCACAGATGAGCAGGAGAGAAGTAGAGTCTCAGAGGAGCAGGAGGGAAGCAGAGTCACAGAAGGGCAGGAGAGATGCAGAGTCACAGGGGAGCAGGAGAGAAGCAGAGTCACAGAAGAGCAGGAGAGAAGTAGAGTCACAGTAGAGCAGGAGAGAATCAGAGTCACAGAAGGGCAGGAGAGAAGCAGAGTCACAAAAGAGCAGGAGAGAAGTAGAGTCACAGAGGAGCAGGAGAGAAGCAGCAACACAGAGGAGCAGGAGAGAAGCAGCGACACAGAAGGGCAGGAGAGAAGGAGAGTCACAGAAGAGCAGGAGAGAAGCAGATTCAAAGAAGGGCAGGAGAGAAGCAGAGTCACAGAAGGGCAGGAGAGAAGCAGAGTCACAGAGGAGCAGGAGAGAAGTAGAGTCACAGAGGAGCAGGAGAGAAGCAGCGACACAGAGGAGCAGGAAAGAAGCAGAGTCATAGAGGAGCAGGAGAGAAGCAGAGTCACAGAAGAGCAGGAGAGAAGCAGAGTCACAGGGGAGCAGGAGAGAAGCAGAGTCACAGAAGAGCAGGAGAGAAGTAGAGTCACAGAAGAGCAGGAGAGAAATAGAGTCACAGAAGGGTAGGAGAGAAGCAGTGTCACAGAAGAGCAGGAGAGAAGTAGAGTCACAGAGGAGCAGCAGAGAAGCAGCGACACAGAAGGGCAGGAAAGAAGCAGCAACACATAGGAGCAGGTGTGAAGCAGATTCACAGAGGGCAGGAGAGAAGCAGAGTCACAGAAGAGTAGGAGAGAAGCAGAGTCACAGAAGTCCAGGAGAGAAGCAGAGTCACAGAAGGGCAGGAGAGAAGCAGAGTCACAGAAGAGCAAGAGAGAAGCAGAGTCACAGAGGATCAGGAGAGAAGCAGAGTCACAGAGGAGCAGGAGAGAAACAGAGTCACAGAGGAGCAGGAGAGAAGCAGAGTCACAAAGGAGCAGGAGAGAAGCAGTGTCACAGAGGAACAGGAGAGAAGCACAGACACAGAGGAGCAGAAGAGAAGCAAATACAGAAAGGTGCAGGAGAAAAGCAGAGACACAGAGGAGCAGGAAAAAAATAGAGACACAGAGAATCAGGAGAAAAGCAGAGTCACAGAAGGGCAGGAGAGTAGCAGAGTCACAGAGGAGCAGGAGAGAAGCAGAGTCACAGAGGAGCAGGAGAGAAGCAGAGTCACAAAGGAGCAGGAGAGAAGCAGAGACACAGAGGAGCAGGAGAGAAGGAGATTCACAGAGGGCAGGAGAGAAGCAGAGTCTCAGAGGAGCAGGAGAGAAGTAGAGTCACAGAGGAGCAGGAGAGAAGCAGCGACACAGAGGAGCAGGAAAGAAGCAGAGTCACAGAGGATCAGGAGAGAAGCAGAGTCACAGAAGAGCAGGAGAGAAGCAGTCATAGGGGATGAGGAGAGAAGGAGAGTCACAGAACAGCAGGAGAGAAGTAGAGTCACAGAAGAGCAGGAGAGAAGTAGAGTCACAGAAGGGCAGGAGAGAAGCAGAGTCAAAGAAGAGCAGGAGAGTAGAGTCACAGAGGAGCAGGAGAGAAGCAGCGACACAGAGGAGCAGAAGAGAAGCAGCGACACAGAAGGGCAGGAGAGAAGCAGAGTCACAGAAGAGCAGGAGAGAAGTAGATTCACAGAAGGTCAGGAGAGAAGCAGATTCACAGAAGGGCAGGAGAGAAGCAGTATCACAGAAGGGCAGGAGAGAAGCAGAGTCACAGAGGAGCAGGAGAGAAGCAGAGTCACAGAGGAGCAGGAGAGAAGCAGAGTCACAGAAGGGCAGGAGAGAAGCAGAGTCACAGAGGAGCAGGAGAGAAGTAGAGTCACAGAGGAGCAGGAGAGAAGCAGTGACACATAGGAGCAGGAAAGAAGCAGAGTCACAGAGGAGCAGGAGAGAAGCAGAGTCACAGAAGAGCAGGAGAGAAGCAGTGTCACAGGGGAGCAGGAGAGAAGCAGAGTCACAGAAGGGCAGGAGAGAAGCAGAGTCACAGAGGAGCAGGAGAGAAGTAGAGTCACAGAGGAGCAGGAGAGAAGCAGTGACACATTGGAGCAGGAAAGAAGCAGAGTCACAGAGGAGCAGGAGAGAAGCAGCGTCACAGAAGAGCAGGAGAGAAGCCGAGTCATAGTTGAGCAGGAGAGAAGTAGAGTCACAGAGGAGCAGGAGAGAAGCAGCGACACAGAGGAGCAGGAGAGAAGCAGCGACACAGAAGGGCAGGAGAGAAGCAGAGTCACAGAAGAGCAGGAGAGAAGCAGATTCACAGAAGGGCAGGAGAGAAGCAGATTCACAGAAGGGCCGGAGAGAAGCAGAGTCACAGAAGGGCAGGAGAGTAGCAGAGTCACAGAGGAGCAGGAGAGAAGCAGAGTCACAGAGGAGCAGGAGAGAAGCAGAGTCACAAAGGAGCAGGAGAGAAGCAGAGACACAGAGGAGCAGGAGAGAAGCAGGGTCACAGAAGGGCAGGAGAGAAGCAGAGTCTCAGAGGAGCAGGAGAGAAGTAGAGTCACAGAGGAGCAGGAGAGAAGCAGCGACACAGAGGAGCAGGAAAGAAGCAGAGTCACAGAGGATCAGGAGAGAAGCAGAATCACAGAAGAGCAGGAGAGAAGCAGTCATAGGGGATCAGGAGAGAAGGAGAGTCACAGAACAGCAGGAGAGAAGTAGAGTCACAGAAGAGCAGGAGAGAAGTAGAGTCACAGAAGGGCAGGAGAGAAGCAGAGTCACAGAAGAGCAGGAGAGAAGTAGAGTCACAGAGGAGCAGGAGAGAAGCAGCGACACAGAGGAGCAGAAGAGAAGCAGCGACACAGAAGGGCAGGAGAGAAGCAGAGTCACAGAAGAGCAGGAGAGAAGCAGATTCACAGAAGGTCAGGAGAGAAGCAGATTCACAGAAGGGCAGGAGAGAAGCAGTATCACAGAAGGGCAGGAGAGAAGCAGAGTCACAGAGGAGCAGGAGAGAAGCAGAGTCACAGAGGAGCAGGAGAGAAGCAGAGTCACAGAAGGGCAGGAGAGAAGCAGAGTCACAGAGGAGCAGGAGAGAAGTAGAGTCACAGAGGAGCAGGAGAGAAGCAGTGACACATAGGAGCAGGAAAGAAGCAGAGTCACAGAGGAGCAGGAGAGAAGCAGAGTCACAGAAGAGCAGGAGAGAAGCAGTGTCACAGGGGAGCAGGAGAGAAGCAGAGTCACAGAAGGGCAGGAGAGAAGCAGAGTCACAGAGGAGCAGGAGAGAAGTAGAGTCACAGAGGAGCAGGAGAGAAGCAGTGACACATTGGAGCAGGAAAGAAGCAGAGTCACAGAGGAGCAGGAGAGAAGCAGAGTCACAGAAGAGCAGGAGAGAAGCCGAGTCATAGTTGAGCAGGAGAGAAGTAGAGTCACAGAGGAGCAGGAGAGAAGCAGCGACACAGAGGAGCAGGAGAGAAGCAGCGACACAGAAGGGCAGGAGAGAAGCAGAGTCACAGAAGAGCAGGAGAGAAGCAGATTCACAGAAGGGCAGGAGAGAAGCAGATTCACAGAAGGGCCGGAGAGAAGCAGAGTCACAGAAGGGCAGGAGAGTAGCAGAGTCACAGAGGAGCAGGAGAGAAGCAGAGTCACAGAGGAGCAGGAGAGAAGCAGAGTCACAAAGGAGCAGGAGAGAAGCAGAGACACAGAGGAGCAGGAGAGAAGCAGGGTCACAGAAGGGCAGGAGAGAAGCAGAGTCTCAGAGGAGCAGGAGAGAAGTAGAGTCACAGAGGAGCAGGAGAGAAGCAGCGACACAGAGGAGCAGGAAAGAAGCAGAGTCACAGAGGAGCAGGAGAGAAGCAGAGTCACAAAGGAGCAGGAGAGAAGCAGAGACACAGAGGAGCAGGAGAGAAGCAGAGACACAGAAGGGCAGAAGAGAAGCAGAGTCACAGATGAGCAGGAGAGAAGTAGAGTCTCAGAGGAGCAGGAGGGAAGCAGAGTCACAGAAGGGCAGGAGAGATGCAGAGTCACAGGGGAGCAGGAGAGAAGCAGAGTCACAGAAGAGCAGGAGAGAAGTAGAGTCACAGTAGAGCAGGAGAGAATCAGAGTCACAGAAGGGCAGGAGAGAAGCAGAGTCACAAAAGAGCAGGAGAGAAGTAGAGTCACAGAGGAGCAGGAGAGAAGCAGCAACACAGAGGAGCAGGAGAGAAGCAGCGACACAGAAGGGCAGGAGAGAAGGAGAGTCACAGAAGAGCAGGAGAGAAGCAGATTCAAAGAAGGGCAGGAGAGAAGCAGAGTCACAGAAGGGCAGGAGAGAAGCAGAGTCACAGAGGAGCAGGAGAGAAGTAGAGTCACAGAGGAGCAGGAGAGAAGCAGCGACACAGAGGAGCAGGAAAGAAGCAGAGTCATAGAGGAGCAGGAGAGAAGCAGAGTCACAGAAGAGCAGGAGAGAAGCAGAGTCACAGGGGAGCAGGAGAGAAGCAGAGTCACAGAAGAGCAGGAGAGAAGTAGAGTCACAGAAGAGCAGGAGAGAAATAGAGTCACAGAAGGGTAGGAGAGAAGCAGTGTCACAGAAGAGCAGGAGAGAAGTAGAGTCACAGAGGAGCAGCAGAGAAGCAGCGACACAGAAGGGCAGGAAAGAAGCAGCAACACATAGGAGCAGGTGTGAAGCAGATTCACAGAGGGCAGGAGAGAAGCAGAGTCACAGAAGAGTAGGAGAGAAGCAGAGTCACAGAAGTCCAGGAGAGAAGCAGAGTCACAGAAGGGCAGGAGAGAAGCAGAGTCACAGAAGAGCAAGAGAGAAGCAGAGTCACAGAGGATCAGGAGAGAAGCAGAGTCACAGAGGAGCAGGAGAGAAACAGAGTCACAGAGGAGCAGGAGAGAAGCAGAGTCACAAAGGAGCAGGAGAGAAGCAGTGTCACAGAGGAACAGGAGAGAAGCACAGACACAGAGGAGCAGAAGAGAAGCAAATACAGAAAGGTGCAGGAGAAAAGCAGAGACACAGAGGAGCAGGAAAAAAATAGAGACACAGAGAATCAGGAGAAAAGCAGAGTCACAGAAGGGCAGGAGAGTAGCAGAGTCACAGAGGAGCAGGAGAGAAGCAGAGTCACAGAGGAGCAGGAGAGAAGCAGAGTCACAAAGGAGCAGGAGAGAAGCAGAGACACAGAGGAGCAGGAGAGAAGGAGATTCACAGAGGGCAGGAGAGAAGCAGAGTCTCAGAGGAGCAGGAGAGAAGTAGAGTCACAGAGGAGCAGGAGAGAAGCAGCGACACAGAGGAGCAGGAAAGAAGCAGAGTCACAGAGGATCAGGAGAGAAGCAGAGTCACAGAAGAGCAGGAGAGAAGCAGTCATAGGGGATGAGGAGAGAAGGAGAGTCACAGAACAGCAGGAGAGAAGTAGAGTCACAGAAGAGCAGGAGAGAAGTAGAGTCACAGAAGGGCAGGAGAGAAGCAGAGTCAAAGAAGAGCAGGAGAGTAGAGTCACAGAGGAGCAGGAGAGAAGCAGCGACACAGAGGAGCAGAAGAGAAGCAGCGACACAGAAGGGCAGGAGAGAAGCAGAGTCACAGAAGAGCAGGAGAGAAGTAGATTCACAGAAGGTCAGGAGAGAAGCAGATTCACAGAAGGGCAGGAGAGAAGCAGTATCACAGAAGGGCAGGAGAGAAGCAGAGTCACAGAGGAGCAGGAGAGAAGCAGAGTCACAGAGGAGCAGGAGAGAAGCAGAGTCACAGAAGGGCAGGAGAGAAGCAGAGTCACAGAGGAGCAGGAGAGAAGTAGAGTCACAGAGGAGCAGGAGAGAAGCAGTGACACATAGGAGCAGGAAAGAAGCAGAGTCACAGAGGAGCAGGAGAGAAGCAGAGTCACAGAAGAGCAGGAGAGAAGCAGTGTCACAGGGGAGCAGGAGAGAAGCAGAGTCACAGAAGGGCAGGAGAGAAGCAGAGTCACAGAGGAGCAGGAGAGAAGTAGAGTCACAGAGGAGCAGGAGAGAAGCAGTGACACATTGGAGCAGGAAAGAAGCAGAGTCACAGAGGAGCAGGAGAGAAGCAGCGTCACAGAAGAGCAGGAGAGAAGCCGAGTCATAGTTGAGCAGGAGAGAAGTAGAGTCACAGAGGAGCAGGAGAGAAGCAGCGACACAGAGGAGCAGGAGAGAAGCAGCGACACAGAAGGGCAGGAGAGAAGCAGAGTCACAGAAGAGCAGGAGAGAAGCAGATTCACAGAAGGGCAGGAGAGAAGCAGATTCACAGAAGGGCCGGAGAGAAGCAGAGTCACAGAAGGGCAGGAGAGTAGCAGAGTCACAGAGGAGCAGGAGAGAAGCAGAGTCACAGAGGAGCAGGAGAGAAGCAGAGTCACAAAGGAGCAGGAGAGAAGCAGAGACACAGAGGAGCAGGAGAGAAGCAGGGTCACAGAAGGGCAGGAGAGAAGCAGAGTCTCAGAGGAGCAGGAGAGAAGTAGAGTCACAGAGGAGCAGGAGAGAAGCAGCGACACAGAGGAGCAGGAAAGAAGCAGAGTCACAGAGGATCAGGAGAGAAGCAGAATCACAGAAGAGCAGGAGAGAAGCAGTCATAGGGGATCAGGAGAGAAGGAGAGTCACAGAACAGCAGGAGAGAAGTAGAGTCACAGAAGAGCAGGAGAGAAGTAGAGTCACAGAAGGGCAGGAGAGAAGCAGAGTCACAGAAGAGCAGGAGAGAAGTAGAGTCACAGAGGAGCAGGAGAGAAGCAGCGACACAGAGGAGCAGAAGAGAAGCAGCGACACAGAAGGGCAGGAGAGAAGCAGAGTCACAGAAGAGCAGGAGAGAAGCAGATTCACAGAAGGTCAGGAGAGAAGCAGATTCACAGAAGGGCAGGAGAGAAGCAGTATCACAGAAGGGCAGGAGAGAAGCAGAGTCACAGAGGAGCAGGAGAGAAGCAGAGTCACAGAGGAGCAGGAGAGAAGCAGAGTCACAGAAGGGCAGGAGAGAAGCAGAGTCACAGAGGAGCAGGAGAGAAGTAGAGTCACAGAGGAGCAGGAGAGAAGCAGTGACACATAGGAGCAGGAAAGAAGCAGAGTCACAGAGGAGCAGGAGAGAAGCAGAGTCACAGAAGAGCAGGAGAGAAGCAGTGTCACAGGGGAGCAGGAGAGAAGCAGAGTCACAGAAGGGCAGGAGAGAAGCAGAGTCACAGAGGAGCAGGAGAGAAGTAGAGTCACAGAGGAGCAGGAGAGAAGCAGTGACACATTGGAGCA
Organism: Taudactylus pleione; assembly: GCA_031769625.1. Lineage (NCBI taxonomy): Eukaryota > Metazoa > Chordata > Amphibia > Anura > Myobatrachidae > Taudactylus > Taudactylus pleione. The sequence goes on along the minus strand of JAUIMM010000033.1, from coordinate 522,142 downwards.
GGAAAGAAGCAGAGTCACAGAGGAGCAGGAGAGAAGCAGAGTCACAGAAGAGCAGGAGAGAAGCCGAGTCATAGTTGAGCAGGAGAGAAGTAGAGTCACAGAGGAGCAGGAGAGAAGCAGCGACACAGAGGAGCAGGAGAGAAGCAGCGACACAGAAGGGCAGGAGAGAAGCAGAGTCACAGAAGAGCAGGAGAGAAGCAGATTCACAGAAGGGCAGGAGAGAAGCAGATTCACAGAAGGGCCGGAGAGAAGCAGAGTCACAGAAGGGCAGGAGAGTAGCAGAGTCACAGAGGAGCAGGAGAGAAGCAGAGTCACAGAGGAGCAGGAGAGAAGCAGAGTCACAAAGGAGCAGGAGAGAAGCAGAGACACAGAGGAGCAGGAGAGAAGCAGGGTCACAGAAGGGCAGGAGAGAAGCAGAGTCTCAGAGGAGCAGGAGAGAAGTAGAGTCACAGAGGAGCAGGAGAGAAGCAGCGACACAGAGGAGCAGGAAAGAAGCAGAGTCACAGAGGATCAGGAGAGAAGCAGAGTCACAGAAGAGCAGGAGAGAAGCAGTCATAGGGGATCAGGAGAGAAGGAGAGTCACAGAACAGCAGGAGAGAAGTAGAGTCACAGAAGAGCAGGAGAGAAGTAGAGTCACAGAAGGGCAGGAGAGAAGCAGAGTCACAGAAGAGCAGGAGAGAAGTAGAGTCACAGAGGAGCAGGAGAGAAGCAGCGACACAGAGGAGCAGAAGAGAAGCAGCGACACAGAAGGGCAGGAGAGAAGCAGAGTCACAGAAGAGCAGGAGAGAAGCAGATTCACAGAAGGTCAGGAGAGAAGCAGATTCACAGAAGGGCAGGAGAGAAGCAGTATCACAGAAGGGCAGGAGAGAAGCAGAGTCACAGAGGAGCAGGAGAGAAGCAGAGTCACAGAGGAGCAGGAGAGAAGCAGAGTCACAGAAGGGCAGGAGAGAAGCAGAGTCACAGAGGAGCAGGAGAGAAGTAGAGTCACAGAGGAGCAGGAGAGAAGCAGTGACACATAGGAGCAGGAAAGAAGCAGTGTCACAGAGGAGCAGGAGAGAAGCAGAGTCACAGAAGAGCAGGAGAGAAGCAGTGTCACAGGGGAGCAGGAGAGAAGCAGAGTCACAGAAGAGCAGGAGAGAAGTAGAGTCACAGAAGAGCAGGAGAGAAGTAGAGTCACAGAGGAGCAGGAGAGAAGCAGCGACACAGAGGAGCAGGAAAGAAGCAGAGTCACAGAAGGGCAGGAGAGAAGCAGAGTCACAGAAGAGCAGGAGAGAAGCAGAGTCACAGAAGGGCAGGAGAGAAGCAGAGTCACAGAAGAGCAGGAGAGAAGCAGCAACACAGAGGAGCAGGAGAGAAGCAGCGACACAGAAAGGCAGGAGAGAAGCAGAGTCACAGAAGAGCAGGAGAGAAGCAGAGTCACAGAAGGGCAGGAGAGAAGCAGAGTCACAGAAGGGCAGGAGGAAAGCAGACACAATTTGCACCATCCCCATCCTTGGTGCAGGAGGTCTGACTGAAATTGGCTGGTTTTCTGCATACGCTCACTCTTTACTATCTATTTGTAAATGTAGCTGGTTTTAGCTGTATCAGACCTTTGAGACAGATAAAGTGGAGCAGTTTCCCATAGCAACCAATCAACTGCTGTTTTTGTTTGTTTGTTTTTTGAAACTATGCTAGCAAACTGACACCTAGAAGCTGATTAATTGCTATGGGCAAATCCTCTACTGCTACTGCTCTCTCAAACGTTTGATACATCTGCCCTTCTGTGAGCTACAAGACTACAAGAGGTCATGGAGCAGTGCCCCACTAGGGTCAGATACTATGGGCCTGATTCAGAGATGGACGGTATTGCAGAGCCATGCAGAAGCAGCTGTGCAATACCATCCAACACAATGTAAATGCAGCAGGAGGTGTCTGGAGGAAACAGACGCTCTGGGAGATCCAAGTATAGAGCCTGTAGACGCTGCCTCGGATCACCATCGCAACCACTGGTCGCGATGGTTGCCCCTTTGGCCAGGCTGCTTGAGCCGAAGCTTACATCAGCCTGGTCGGTGCCTGCTCAGGAAATCTGTGTCCACCGAAGCAGACCATGGCCTCGTCCCGTTCTGCCCCCCAAACGCTGCAGCCTGTCAATCCAGCTGTGGTTGGCAGACACTGCGAGCAGACTCGCAGATGTAGGGCGGCACATACGTAGTACACAGCCTGCGCATACGCAGTCCCCCAACAATCAGAGATGTGCGCTGAACATCGGGGTATCGTCCGTCCCTGGATCAGGCATAATATCTGGTGCTATGACACAGCATATGTGACCCCATTGAAAGGGAGACCTTACTATTCATTCACGATCCCCCAGTGCAATTTCTCCTCCTTTGTTTATTTACATTTTGGGGACCAATGTACTAAAGGGTCTCTGTACTTAGCCTTAGAGAGAGATAAACTGGACGGAGATAAAGTACCAACCAGTCAGCTCCTAATTGTAATTTTTCAAACACAGCCTGTAAAGTGGCAGTTACGAGCTGATTGTTTGGTACTTTGGCCCTGATTCAGACCCGGACGCAAGTGGCTGTTCGTACGTTCGGCGTACGTGCCGAAATATGTTAATTTAAGCGCTCGCTCGTAATTTCATACGCAGCTAAACTTCCTCCCCAAAGTCTCCCAACCCCTCCTCTAGCTAACGAGCGAGCCAAATAGCGAGCGTACATCCCCAATGTGGCTTGCAGGGAACGCTCGCACAAGTACAAACCGGAAGTGGGCCTGTCAGATTTCGATTACCTGCTCGTTCATTCTGCCTACCTACTTCAATCGTATCATGCAAATCAATATATCAATTAGGTTAATTGCTCTTCACATGTGTTCCAAACCTTTTTTTTTTCATTTTCAATAAACTTTATTCTTGTCCGTGTTTTTGTTTACCCGCAGAATACGTACGGTTTAAACAATGGTTTTCTTTATCCAAAATACATGTTTGATCCAATTATCAAATTGTTTTCCGTGTTTTTACCCACGCATATTTTACTGGTTTCATTTCTTTATTAAAATTAGCTTACGCATGTCACTGCATCAAGCCTATCATAACTCACAATAGATTTTTTGGCCTGTAGAACACAAGACTCATACACTAACCAATAGAATGGTTCCTGTTAATTTACCAACTACATTAGCCAATCAAAATTATTTTCTGGTCTTTATTAAAACTGTTTTATTAAAAATACACCATTGCCATCATGAGAGCCTCTGCATTCACCAAGCGGGAGCTTATTGTCCTGACAGAGGTGATGGACCGGCATATCACCAGCCAGCCTCCCCCATCAGCAATAGGGAGAAGCGTTCCGCCTATGCGGAGGTTCGCCACCGCCTGCGTTCCTTCGGCTCACGCCGACAGATCGGCCAGCTGGAGCACAGGTGGTCCGACCTTCAACGGCGGACGCCCCGCTTGCTGGCATGTTTTCGCCAGCGTATAGCGGAAAGTAAGTTATGTTTTGTTTGGTTTTCATGTTTTTATTTGCGGCCCTATCTGCGTGTGCATGTTTTCTTGCTTAGCCTGTTTCTTTTTTTCACACATATCTGCGTGTGCATGTTATCTTGTTTGGCCTGTTTCTTTTTTAAAAACATATCTGCGTGTGCATATTTTCTTGCTTGGCCTGTTTCTTTTTTTCACACATATCTGCGTGTGCATGTTATCTTGTTTGTCCTGTTTCTTTTTTAAATACATATCTGCGTGTGCATGTTTTCCTTTTTGTTTGTTAACCAATTAGCGTTTAGAAAGGTGAATTTAAAAACTAACCTCAATTTGTTATCCATCATTTAGGGGCCGAGCGAAGACTACGGCGTCATCGCCTGCGAAGACGTCGCCCACGTCCCCTCTCCCCAATTCCTAGCCAAACCTCCTCTCCCCAAAATTCCCAAAATTCCCCCTCCACCCCAGCCTGCCCAGACCCTGACGCCCCTCCCTCTTGGAGAATTCCCATCCCTCCAAATTCCCCCTCAGCCCACCCCTCTCTTGACCACCCCATCACCACTGTCCGAAATAACCCCGCCGACCTCCTTAGTCAATTGTCCCACCTCCGAGGAGGACGATGGTGTGGTTCCTGGTCCAGGCGTCATTATGAACGGTATGTTTCCCTTTTAACCATTTTTTTTTTTTAATGTGTTGATGTAATCCTTTGTCTATGCCTTTTCCATTTTTTTGTATTTTAAAAGGTTGGTTATATATATCTTTGTTTAAAAATTTCTCAGATGTTTTCCCCATACACATATCACACATGTCCAAACACTCATACTTGTATCTCTTGTTTACGGTAGCAAGAATGTTTTTTTTTTTTTTTTTTTCTTGGGGGGAGTGGTTTAGTTTTTTATTTGAAAAATGAATTGCTGTTTTTTTTCAAACAATTGTCACTTTTTGCTAAGTCGATTTTGCTTTTGAAGTTTTTTAGAATCATAAATTAAGGATTCATTTTAGTAAGCACCACAATTTTATAACCCACAGAGGACCAGAGGCGGTTGGCGGAGCTAGCCGGGTGTGTCCAGATGTTGAGGGGGCATGTTATCGGCCTGCTGGTGGTCCTGGATAAAATGACGGGGATCCTGCGCCACTAATTTTTTTTTTATTTTTTTGTTTGCAACATATTTTAAAACAATAAACATTTAAATTTTGAATACAGTCTCATTCCTTGTCTGTAAATCTTAGATTGTTTAAACTTACATAAGTAGACTATTGCAGCAAGTATTTGAAAGTAATGTAACTAAGATTTTGTAAAGCTGATTTTTTTAAGCAGGCACATGAAACACCTAACACTAACAATAGGTTTGGAGAGTTACCAGCATTTGTGTTTTAAAATTTTTGTTGGGTTCGGTAAATATTATTTTAAACCTGCTTAGGCCGAGATTATAAAACATACTGATTCTACATAATACCTTTTGGTGTTGGTTTTAACCCACAAAGCATAGTAAAATAGTGAGCAATTTTACACATTACAGGATTAGCCATTAAGCAACTTTTCCTTGGGTGAACCAGCTTACACTTGCTTGTAATGTCGAAAAGAAATGATGTTTTTAAAATAAGCAAAAATTTATTAAACATAAATAATAAACGCAAAGTGTTGGGTCACAATCAATACACACAGTGAAAACAATCTCAAAAATCCAGCCTACGCCATAATAAAAAAGGAAAAAAACAATCAAGAACTGGTTGACGAATTAGCATGCCAACATGATTCAACAAATGTGGCATTGCAAAATTGGGTCCAGAAGATATATCCAATGTGGCCACATGAAGTCATTTTTTGGGAGCAGGAAGTAGTCATCGTTTCATTCCAAAATATTATGAAATAAAACACAAGATGGGAAATAAAAAACGATTAATTTTAAAAATAATTACCTTTCTACATGTGACAAATAACTTATTTTGTGTCAATAATTACCTAAAGAATCTGGCCACCACATCATCGCGTATGGCCCCCCCATATACTGACCTCCGACCAACCTCGGGGGGGCCATCCTCAGGCAAGGCATCCTCTGGCTGCATTGGGACACCACTCCTTATGGCGATGTTGTGAAATATCCCACACAGGACCACAATTTTCGAAACCATATCCAGCAAATACATGAGCTCGCCACCAGAGCGGTGGAGGCATGTGAATCGGCCTTTTAAAAGGCCGATACAGCGCTCCACCACTTGCCTGGTGGCTGTAAGTGTGGAATTAAAATCACTTTGTGGGCCTGGTGTGGGAGCCAAATAAGGAGTGAGCAGCCAGAGCGTGCAAGGGTAGCCACTGTCTCCTGTGAAAAAGAAGTGACAACATCAGGATCACTGTGTATCAAGCTTTGCATTGGTATCTACTAAAGGTCTCCACTTACCCAGAAGCCATGCATCACCAGCTTGTAGGTTGTTTAATTTTTGCCATATCCCTGATTGCCGGATGACGAATGAGTCATGTGCACTCCCGGGTAATTTTGCATTCAGGGACAGGATCTGGAGGGAGGCATCACATACCACCATTACATTCAGTGAGTGATAGTGTTTTCTGTTCCGAAAAATTGACTCCAGCCGTGCTGGAGGCTGAAGTGGTATGTGAGTACCATCCACAACCCCTATGATGTGTGGGAAGCCAGCTATTTGGTAAAAATTGGCCTTGGCCACACTAAGGGAACCCATATCCAAAGGCATTTTAATAAAATGATGGAGGTGCTTGAAAAGGGCCTCCATCACTGCCCTCAGGATCCTTGAAAAGGAGGATTGGGATATTCCCGCAACTATTCCCACTGTGGTTTGAAAGGATCCTGAGGCACAGAAATGTAACACCACCATAAATTGCGTAAGTGGTGGTATTGCTGTAGGACTGTCAATTTGCCGCTCAAGATCACTCTCTATTAATGAGAGAGTGTCTATGATGATTTGGGGCGGAAGACGGTAGCGCCTTAACACCTCATCATCGGGCATTCCAAAAAGGGTGACACATGTTCGATATATCTGGGGCCTTGCACGCCTACGATGCCTACGCCAGGGACGAGATTGAGGTTGGTCGGCTTCCGGCAGCATGGCCACAATAATACGACCAACATCAACCTGAAATGGTAAGAATTGTAGTTAAGGTATGTTGCCCCCAAAAAAGTCTTAAAAATACTTATCTTTACGATACAATCCAAAGATGCTTACATGCCGGGGTATTGTCATGATTTCCAAAACCTACATTTCAAAAGACCATAAAAAGTTAAGATTTTGAGGTGTCCATTTTGTAAGCTTGATTTTTAAAAAGGCACAAAAATAAAGGGGGTAAACACACATTTCTACAAATAGCAAACCGACATTGCGACGACTTCCACTATTTGGCACCAAAAAAACAACCCAGATTGTGAACGCTAAATAGTTCACATTTTAACAAGGGGAGTCAAGCCTACAAAAGTGCGCTAAATAGTTCGCAGTTTTACAAGGGGAATCAAGCCTACAAAAGTGCGCAAAATAGTTTGCAGTTTTACAAGGGGAATCAAGCCTACAAAAGTGCGCAAAATAGTTCGCAGTTTTCACATCCCCAAAAACCCAGAAGAAAACCGTAATGTCCCCAAAAGATGCGAAAAACAAGTCATGAACATTTAACAAACAAGTTAAAATCAAAACTTACCTAATACATGATAAAGAAGTCACAGAGCAAAAAGGTCGTTGGGGCACAGCCAAAAAAAACCTACAAACAAAATTAAACAATAAAAATTATTTTTGGGCCAAAACCAAACAAAAAGGAGAGCCATATTTTACAAAAGGATGACGGGAAAAAACTTACACAAAAAATACACCACAACTAAAAGAACCACACCAAAAAATGCGAACGGAAAGTTAAACACAAAAAAAAATGCCTCGAACAAAATCCAAAACACCTCCAAACACAACTCCCGCCAACAATCCACTCCGACCAACGTAACCTCCAACAAACAACACCCGCCACCTCGACTCGAGTCGCCAAAAGCCATAAATAGTGTTTTTTTTCCCGCTCAAATTAAGGACGGATCATAGGAACGCACAATCAATGATGCGGCCGAATAATAAGGACGCATGTATAAATACGTCACGGAAAAAAAAAAACGGTCTGGTGTAGTACAAGTTTTGGCATGACAAATGGCTACAGACCAGCCAAACAATGGGCAAGAGGCGGCCGGTAAGTATTTCTCACATTTCTAATCAAGGCTTAGTTTGAACCAGAATATAGTGAAAGATTGACATCTAAATTCAAACTAATTTAATGTAAATAGGTGTTGAGGATGACATGGAAGAGGCTGCTGGGCCCAGTATTCCGGCCAAAGCTGGCAAAAAAAAAAGGCAGCCACAATTCACAAGAAAGGAGATGGAGGTTTTGGTTCAGAAGTGTGTGGACATCCTGCCACAGGCAGACAGGAATATGGGTGTAAGCCAGAAGTGGAGAATGTGGGAGGAGATGGCCAGTGCTGTCAATAGGGTGGGTGATTATGTCCGTCTAGCCCGGGATGTCAAACGCCGGTAAGTAAAAACTTGACCAAAAAATAAAAAAGGGTCAAATAATGCAGGAATAATGCCTACTTTTTCACCCACAGATGGCAAGACTTCAAATATCGCCTGAAGCAAAAAATGGATGACAGGGCTAGGCATGCAAGGGGGACAGGTGGGGGTCCCACCCCTGTGTCATTGGAGTTTAATGATTTGGAAGAGCTGGCACAGGGGTGTGTGCAGGATGTGGAGGTGTTTGGCGTGTCCAACATGGATACGGACATGCCAGACTTTGCGGCTCCTCAAGTCGTCCCAGGTAAATGTTGTGATGTAACCAACTCTGAAATGTTATTGTGACAATATGTAGATTGTAATGTTCCTCTTTTCTCTTTTTTCGCACAGAGATACAGGCGGATGAGTCTGCTCCAGAGGGGAGCCTTGGCCGCAGAATTTCTGCTGACTCTGCAGGGGAGGAACCAGTATATCCGGCTGAGGACCCTTCAGAAGCCAGTCCTGGGCAATCCCCCTCGCAGGCAGTGGCACTCCTCACAGAACTCAATTTTAAATCGGATTACCATACGGAGATTCTGCAGAGGATGGACGCCAGTCTGCTACGGGTGGCTGAGGCCCTGGAGCAAAATGCTGCAGCCAACGTGACCATTGGTCAGGCCCTGGCTGAAAATACCAGGGCCAACATCAGAATCGCCAATGCCCTGGAGCAGCTCGTTCGCCAGTACATGGTGGAGCCGACCTCCCTTCCTGCCGGAACATCTGGATCCTCCACCTCTGGCACAACAACAGCCATTCCTCCAAATGTGCCTAGCCCTGTGCCTAGTCCAGAGGCCACAACATCTGCCTCTGGACAGGCCAGCCAGAGGACATCCCGGACCCGGTCTGGCGCCCACCCTACCCCAGCCAAACGGGGAAAGAAATGATGACAGCACTGGCTACTTTTCCCACACTCCTTCTGTGCTTGCCCCATATTCCTTAAGGGTCAAAACTTCCCTCTCCTTTCTTGTGAATTGTTTTTAATTTGTTGTTTTTTTTGGCCCAAAATTGGCTTTTTTATAAATACAAATGTAAAAAATATTAGTGGGTAACAATGACCCCAAACTTTTAAGTCAAAATGCACATGATTTGTTCAAAAATGTGTTGAGTAAATAAAAAATAAAAAAAAGTTCTCAACTGTATTGTGACATTATTTGAAAAATGGTTTAGAGTTAATCCTGTACCACAAGGCAAAAACGAAATCTTAGCTTTAAAAAAAAGCCTTACAAAAAAAGGGTTTAAAAAAAATGTTTCTTTAAGGAACACTTTGTTAAAAAAAAAAAAAAAAAAATACACACAAACATGATGACAATATTGTTACAATATCACAAAACCCTAACAAAATTGTAAAAAACATTCCTTCAAAAAAACGCTAATTGATTGTGTATTCCTGAAATTAGCAGCTGAGATTTTCAGCTGCGTACGGTTTTGTGCTATCCCAAAGAAAAAAAAAAAAACACATTACAAGCTGGTTTTCAATCCAAAGTTGATTGTTTTTCTGTGAAGCCGTGATAAATCGAGTAAACATCGAGGAGGCCCGGACCAGAGGAGAAGGCCATCGCCATTGTGGTCGAGTAAGCCAGACCCCAAGCTGTGCGAGCAGTTTGAACGGAAAGAGGATCAGCCAGTGACGTATGACTTGGTACGAACACATTTGACGTTCGCATGAGCTAATTTATGTACGCCCCAAAAACGCCTCGCCACGCCTGCGTTTTCCCATCTCCACCCCCGTCAACGCCCCAAAACGGCCTGATCTGTCAATCACATTTGACATGTCACTTCCTGCTCGCAATTTGCCGAACGAGTGAAAAAAAGCTCGCAAACTGCCGTACGCACATGCGCAGTGTTACACAGACGCATGCGCGGTTTCTCAACATCGGAACGCAACGACCGTACTGCTGCTAACCAGCGGCTCTGAATGAGGGCCTTTATCTCCATTCACTTTATCTCTCTCCAAGGCTTAGTACATAGACCCCATGATCATCTTTTTTTAAGTGTAACCGTGTGACCATCACCGAACACAATGGTTGCAGAAAACAGAAGGTGTAAGTTATCATTTGGTATAGAAGGAATTTTATTTTATGCAATTGTCAATAAAAAAAAGATTTTCAAGGCTTGGCAAGCATGGCTGCAGATAATGGACTTTCCTTATACAATATATTGCAGCATATTAAGGGTATTAAGCTGAGTATCAGCAAGTCCTGTTCCCAGCAGGGTTCATGGAAGGTTGAGGAAGCACTGGGACAACATGTGGGCTGCAGGCTATAGGCCTATACTGCTTTGACAATATATTCATGTTCCCCCTACGTGGAGCTCTCTCATTCACAGCCGGCAACGTTATCCTGGACTGTATCAACGTCCAACATGTCAGTGAGAAATGGAAGAAATATTACAGACTAAACATTGGGATTTTTGCAGTTCTTAGTATGCACTTGTCAGAAAGCCGGCTACTGTCTTCAGTGTATTTTTATAATCCGCACACCCTCCCCTTCCTGGCTCAGGTAATGTCTACAAAAACCGTAACTATACGCTCAGCACCAGGGAATCCTGCTGCAAAGAACAAATCAGCTCAAGTAGTAATGTTTTAACAAGATCAAGTAGTCACATTTATATACACCAGTATATGCTCAATTAATTAACATTTGTGCAGATAAATGTCTAAAAATAATTCTCAGTAATTAATGTCATGATCGCTATCAGGGCCTGATTCAGAGCCGCTCGTAAGCGGCCGCTCGTTCGTTCCGACCGATGTTTGCACAACTGCGCATGCGTACGGATTTTAATACGCATGCGCGAACCAGTCAGTGCGGCCGAAAATCGTGTGCTCGCTAAATAGCGAATGTCTGCTATTTTGAGTGACAGATTGAGGCATTTGTGGGTGGTAACAGGGGAAGGTGCTTGAAAACGGGGAGTGGAGATCCGAACGCAGGCGTGCCAAACGGTCAAAGCGGGCATTTTAAGGGTGTGCATAATTACTAAAGCAGCGTCATCGACCACGTCACTTGGTTGTTTTATAGTCAGAAGTGCTCGCATGATTGTGGTAGGAAAATGCTACCACAAGAATAGCGAGCAGTTCATACGCCGTCCGATGTACTCGATTAATCTAATAAGTAGCGGACATGACGTATGATGCGAGCGGCCAGGGGGTGTTTTTTTTCAAAATTACGTTCGCATATTTTGTTCGCTCGTTCAGACATAGAGGCGTGAACAGACCGCAAAGAGCGAACGGTTAATTTAAATAGCCAGCCCCTTTTTCTGGACGAGCGAGCGCAAATAGTGTCCGGCTCTGAATCAGGCCCTCAGTGTAGACATATTGTTGACATTTTCTTTTCTTTTCTTTCATTTTATATATTGTTGACATTTACCAACTAAGGCCCGTATTCGATTTGAGGCGAAAAGTCCGGATCCGCGATACTTTTTCGCCGATTACGTCATTTTCGCCAGTTTTGCTTTTGCCCCGAATTCAATTTAAAAGACTTTCCGCCTAGGCGGAAAGTCAATGCAATGTACTAGACGAAAAAGTTTCGCCTATGAATAGCAGGCGGAAAAAAGTGCAGAATTGGGGTATTAAAAAATCTCTTAAGGACACCCCAAAAAATGACTTTGAAAAAGGGGGCGGAAAAAAAAAGTTGGGGTACAAAGTTAAAAACTAGCGAACTTGGTGGTCCCCAAGTATGCCCCAAGTGTTGTTTGGATTGCAGGTGCTTGCGGCAGGTGGATTTTTCAAGATTTTTTCAACCTCACTTTAGCAACTTTTAAATATGCTGGCTCCCATTTTCAAGTACCCCAAATTTGCTGGGATAAGTTATTTTCATAAAAAATACTCCTGAATACTATTCTGCACCACGTATACAAAAACGCTATTTAGCAGCTATTGAGCCCGTTTTAAAAACACCAAATACCGTCAGCAAGCCAAATCGGGGGGTACCATAGCTAACCCCCATGTCAGAGCATCTTTTGGGGGGTGTCAGGCTGATTTCCCCAAATCTGACAGCACTTTCCGCCTGTTCAAATTTTCCCGAGTCCCGTTTTCGCGTACTTTCAAATTGAATACGGGGCAATGCGGGCACGCGCACGATACTTTTCCGCCTACAAAACAGGCGAAGTAGGCGAAAAGTCAGGGACGCGAAAAAGTATCGCGGCTCGGCTCAAATTGAATACGGCTCTATGTTATAACTTGGAAAATCTGTTGCAGAATTGGCAGACCTGTTGGTAGGATGCAGTGTGAGTATCTGTAGTATAGACATGCCACATAGACCATTTCATGGGGGAGAGGAATTTGGAGTGCGGTAAGCCAGTCGTCACCATCTTAAAGTTATATTGAATATTATCTTGGTTCGAGTAAAGGCTCTTTCCACTATCGGGGTGTAGATGCTCTTTCGCTATTAGTATGAGTCCTCCTATCTATTATGTGTCAGCATATATGTAAAGGGGGGGGGGGTAATTTTTTAGTAGGGCTAGGTCTGGAGAAGGCCATAGCGCTGTGCAAAGTGCTCTAATAATAAGGTTACAAGTGTTGAAACATAGTGGTTGGAGGTGCGCACACTGGGCCTGATTCTGATTTGGGAATAAAGTAAGAAAGAGCAAGTAACTGTGCAACTAGACGAACCATGTTACAATGCAAGGGGTGCAATCATACTTGCCGACATTCTGACAGTCAGGTTGGCATAGCGGGGGGACACGGCAAGAACATTGGGGGGCGTGACTGGGGACATTACCCAGCATCAGGCGTGGAGCGGGGCCGTGACCACGCGAGCGCATCATAGTGACCACGCCTCTGTTACACAATGTGGAGATTACCGGCATTGAGAGGCAGGGGGTGGAGCCATGATGACATGATTTTACGCAAATTGCATAATTCCAACCCCCTGCTACGGTGGGGTATGTGGGGGGAGCAGGAGATTTTACTGCATTCCAGGTAGACAAATCTGGTTCATATGCATTTTGCATATAGGGTATTTTTGCATGCAGGGTAAATACTGTCTGCTTCTGCATGTAGCCCACAAATGCTGGACAGCTTTATTATTACACTGCAATTTAGATGTGAGCTAGGACACATCCATCTAAAATCTGAATCTCTCTGCACATTTTAAATCTGCCCCACCTGCAGTGCAGCATGGTTTTATCGGGATGCACAATTACTTGTCCTATCTTACCAGTCCTATCTTACCAGTGGCACCTTGCCCTGGGCACCATCTGACAGGCACGGCAGAGGGGGGCGCCACTGGCCTGGGCAATGTCCAACGCTGAGATGAAGTGTTGATCCCAGCGCTGGAAGTCTTGCAGTCTGGTGAGATGTGTCCCTGGCGGGACACATATCTCCAGACTGTTCCCAGCGGCGGGTGACATTTGGTGCGGCCACGAGCTGGGTGCAGCTTGCGAACCAGCGGCCATTCGAATTTGGCAACAGCCGCAAGCCAATAATGGCTCACGGACCGGCAGCCAATATAAAATGGCCACAGCGAGCCAATCACAGCACGTCATGACTCCGCTCGCAGCGTCTGACATCAGACGCCACTGGGTGGAAAAGTCAGTTCGGCAGCAGTGGGTGAAGGATGCAGACTTCACGGGAAGAGCTCTGGCAGCCTCGGAAGAGGTCAGAAGATGCCGGGCTCAAGAAAGAAGAGCTCTGGGGGCAGCACCGCTGGCCAGGACAGGCAAGCAGCAGAAGAATGCAGCTGTGGACCGGACACCGGACAGGTAGGCCCTCTATGAGGCATTCCCACCATTAATCTTTCACTAGACCACCAGGTTGTTGGGCACAAGACCCGTGGGGTGTTTAGGCCTGTGGCGCCATTTATTCCCTTTTCCTGGGCACCAAACCCCCTAGTTGTGCCCCTGTATCTTACTTTTATCCCAAATCAGAATCAGGCCCAATTCCAGAAAGTACGGAAAATGCCTCCTTCATGCAATTGCTCCAACATTATTTAGTCTGTGTTGGCCATATTTTGTATAGCTTAATGGGAGTCAAAGACAATTATTCTGACAGTCATTTAATTTCATTGTAATTTAGGCATCTGCAGAGTCGATGGGACTTTATGTAAATGGACTCTGAGTGGTCATTTGTGAAGGACATTTTTAGGTTATTTTACCATTGGATTTGTATTGTAGATTTTGGAGGTGATCTGTGACATATAATGATCTGATCCCTCTTTTACCGTATCCCATTGTTAATTGTGTTAATAATCGATTTGGGGGCATTTAAACCCTTGTCACTTAGGTGGAGGCAGCCATTTTGTGAACCAGACAAACATTGACATCAACCATTGAATTGGTTGTTGTTTCCACTGTGATGACCTTTAAAAAGGACAAAATAGATAGAATATATAAATGTCAAATTTGTATTTATTCCAACATTTATGGAATGGTATTAACATAGCTCTATAGTTACAAGTTACACTTATCACAGTTGTGTGACAGAAGGCCTGTTTTGTTCTATTTAAATAAAATTGTATGAGGAGATGCCTGATAGTCTTACACGTCTTCCAATAAAGGTCCATATTTCTTTTTTGTCAATACCGTAAACATCCACACGCTAGGCGGGACCCAAGGGGCCCGTGGCTGGGCTCCCCTGAAATCTGGCCCTGGAGAAGTACCTTTTGGCTGCGCTGTTTGTTTTGAGCGCACCATGCGGGAAGAGGACGCACACATTGGCAATCTGTAAGCAGCAGCACGGGGCAGAGGAAGGGAAAGGGCGGGGGGACGAGGTGGAGTTGCAGGCCAGGCCAGCTCTATCATTAGGCAGGGTAAGAGCGCCGTTGAGTAACATGTTACTGCTATCTATCCCCTCTCCCTGCGCTATCAGGAGGCACTGCTCCATAATATGATGTGATGTCATCACGTCACACCGCAATTTACACTGACCGAGGCAGAGGACGAGCCACTCGAGGAGCCATGGAGGTCAGCGGCGCTAACACAAATGTCCCCGGCAGGTAATTTCGGCAGGGAGGGGTGAAAGATGCTGTGAGGGAATGGGAAGGGGATCAGTGCTGAGAAAGGAAGGGTGGTCTCTGCTAAAGTGGTTATTGCTTTGAGGGCAGAGGAGTCTGTGTTGTCAGTGTTATCTGTGGGAAGGGGGGTCTGTGCTGAGAGGGTAGGGGGGTCTGTGCTGAGAGGAGAGGGTGTCTGTGCTGAGAGGATTTGGGGGTCTGTGCTGAGAGGTGAGGAGGGGCCTGCGCTGGGAGGGGCCCCAAAACCGGTTTCTTGCCTAGGGCCCCATGAGGTCTAAATCCGGTATAATTGTGTGACTGAAAAAGGCATTGTCAGAGGAAGCCAAACTATCCATCAACACTAAAATAAAATTAGTATTCACACTTAACACAGGAGATATCACTGCATTAATTTCCACACTCCCCATACATTAGTACATTAGTATGGGGATGTAGAATTTATGCTATTCATCAAATTCAGAAAATTATGTATTTTTGGAATTTGATGGTGTTGCTCTATTCCACTCTCAGGTGGCATTTAGCGGGTTACACTTACCTGCCTTCAGCTGGGCAGGTCCTCGGCTTGCTCTGTCACTACCTGGTCCTTCCTCCGGCTTCGGCTGCTGATCTGACACTGTGTTCTCCTGACAGAACAAAGTAAAGTTTAGAATAAAAACAAAAAACATTTTTTTTTTCTCTAAACTCTACTGTGTTCTAACGGGAGAACACAGTGGCCCTGATTCAGAGCGGGACACTCTGACAGCGCTCGCTCTGAATCAGGGCGTCTTTTTATTTCTTTATGGAGCGGCCTCCTGGCCGCTCGCATTGCTGTGGGCTGCCGCCCACAGCTAATGCGAGCGACCATCGGGCTTGCAACGAGACCTTTGTGGTAGGGTCTCGTGGCCGCAAGCCCCAGAGAGCTTTCGACTCAAACAGAGCCAAAAGCTCTCCCACTGACATCACTTGTGATGTCAGTGGGGCCGCCTCCAAATGGTAGGCATTCTCATGGGAACGCCTCCGTCTGGGTAGCCACCCCCCCGGCCCACCCACCAAAGGGGGCGTGCTGTCACTCAACATCGACAGCACGCCCCCTTTGGTGCGAGACCCGGAGTGACAGATTGCCCGTCGCTATCCGGGACTCGCGCATGCGCACGACGGAGCCGGCTCCATCGTGCGCATGCGCTCTGGGCCACCATCGACCCGGTTGCGAGCGCTCAGCGCTCACGACCGGGTCTAAATCAGGCCCAGTGTCAGAACAGCACCCGGAGCCAGAGGCGGCTGTAGCGGCCAGGCAAGTGGGGAACAGGGGGGGGGGGGGATTGGGGGGACAAAGAAATACCGCAGCTGTAGGCAGTGCTGCGCATGTGCTTCTTATTTGGATGTAACGGCGCATGCGCAGCACTGATTACAGCTGCAGTAAGTTAGTGTAGAGAGGGAAAAGTATCTATTTCCTGAAAAGCTGTAATCGCAAAAATGACAGCTTTTCGGAATAGATAGTTATGGAGAGGAGGAATGATGAATTTCTCTGGTAATTAGGTAGAACTCCGTGCGAGTTCTAAACCTAATTACCTCCATCGATTTTTTAGTAATGATGAATAGGCCCCCAGGTGCTCTGCTCTGTCGGTCTAGGGGTGCTCTGTCCATCCATAAAGGGGCTGCTGTGTCCTTCAGGAGTGCTCTGTCAGTCTAGCGGTGCTCTGTCCATCCATAAAGGGGCTGCTGTGTCCTTCTGGAGTGCTCTTTCGGTCTAGGGGAGCTCTGTCCATAAAGAGGCTGCTGTGTCCTTCAGGGGTGCTCTGTCGGTCTAGGGGTGCTCTGACTCTTCTGTCCGTCCATCAAGCGGCTGCTGAGTCTTGCAGGGGTGCTCTGCTCTGTTGGTCTAGGGGTGCTCTGCCCATCCATAAAGGGGCTGCTGTGTCCTTCTGGAGTGCTCTTTCGGTCTAGGGGAGCTCTGTCCATAAAGAGGCTGCTGAGTCCTTCAGGGGTGCTCTGTCGGTCTAGGGGTGCTCTGACTCTTCTGTCCGTCCATCAAGCGGCTGCTGAGTCTTGCAGGGGTGCTCTGCTCTGTCGGTCTAGGGGTGCTCTGTCCATCCATAAAGGGGCTGCTGTGTCCTTCAGGGGTGCTCTGTTCATCTAGGGGTGCTCTGTTGGTCCATAAAGGGGCTGCTGTGTCCTTTAGGGGTGCTCTGTTGGTCTAGGGGTGCTCTGTCCAGCCAAGGGTACCCAGTGTAAAACAAATAAATGCTAATAATATTAATAATATAACTAATTATTTTTTTGTGCTGTACCCCAGTGCACTATATATATATATTTTTTTTTACTGTGGTGCTGCTGGTTAGACCACAGTAATATTCATACACTTATTGTGACACTGTACATGGAAATGCTGTGTAATATACAAAAAAAAAATATTGTGAAACTGTAAGTGGAAACGCAGTGCAATATTCATACACATATTGTGACACTGTAAGTGCAAAGTAAACAGTATACTATTCATGAAAAATATTGTGATGCTGTAGGTCATTGGTATCGCTGTGTAATATTTAAAATTGGTACAAATTGACGTGTGTTCTGTACCCCACTTCATTCATGTTTGTTGATATGGAGAACGATCAGTTGAGAGGAGATCAGGAACCACATACTAGTGCTGGAGCTGCTGCCAGTGCCACCAGTCATGACGATACTAGTGTGCCTACGTCATCTACTAAAGCCGATGCCCAAGGGCCAAAATCAAAGAACCAATCTTTTACAGTGGTAAAAATTTAAAATCAAAGGGAAAGTTAGCTGCAGAAAGACATAAAATTAGCAATATGCCTTCCACCACACAAAGTGGCAAGGAAAGGCTAAGGCCTTGACCTTTATTTATGATTGGTAGTTCTGCTTCTTATGATGATATAAGCCCTTCTCCCTGTAGATGTTTAAAAAAAATGAAAATCGTTAAGGCACAGGAACCAACTGTGTGCTCAGAAATGTCACCAATCCCTGAGGAGAGTCTAAGTGTGTCGGTGGGTGCCATGTGTGAGCCTGACCTTTCCAAAACTGTACTCAAAGAGGAGCCTCCTTCCACCACTAGTGCGTCCTCTGCAAATGTGAGGATGAGTAGCACAAGTGAACATGCTGACAGAAATCGAGGATGCTTCTGTTGTGTAGCTGACGCTAATAAGGATGTTGATGACGAGGATGTTGTTGATGAAGATTTTGATGATGAGGTGTTGTTGATGAGGATGTTGTTTGTGTAAATCAGGCACCAGTGGAAGAAACAGTTGTTGCCCATGATAAGGAAAAGCCTATTGTCCTGCCTGGGCATAAGACAAAAAAATCCACTTCTTATATGCAGAATTATTTCTACCCAAATCCAGACCACAATTGTCAAGCCATCTGTACCCATTGTAAAGCCAGAGTAAGTAGAGCTGGGGACCTTAACCATCTAGGAACCTCTTCCCTGTTACATCATTTGCAGCGAGTTCATGGAACATTTTTGGGAAAATCAGAAACTGGTGCTAAAAGAATAACAACAGAAAGCCCAGCCTCAGTTAGCTCCCTTCCCTCAGCTAGATCCCAGCACCTGCATCTCCAACGCCAACACCTTCATTATCAATATCCTCACTAATGATCAGAGGTAGTTCTGCATCCAGGATAAGGCTAGGTGACTCCTCCCTTATCCAGTATTCCTCAGAAGAATCCTTGAGTGCTAGGCCTGCTACTGCTGCTGGGGGTGGATCTTCATCCCAGAAAGGGACCACAAAAACTACTACTAGTAGTAATTTAAAAAATCCTGACAGCGGCTGCCCGACATGGGTGAAAATCCTGATCGTCCCTAAGGTTAGTATTGACTAACCTAATTCCCTCCCCTAACCCTCGCTAAGGGGTGCCTAACCCTAACCCTCCCCCCAGTGCCTAACCCTAATCCCCCCTCTAAGTGCCTAAACCTAACAACCCCTTCCCTGCCACCTAAACCTACGTCCCCGGGGGGGTGCCTAACCCTAAGTCCCACCCTGGGGTGCCTAACCCTAACCCCTCCTTCCCCTAGCCTAAACATAACCTCCCGGGGGGGAATGCCTCACCTAAGTCACCCCCGGGAACCCTAAACCTAACCCTCCCCTATCCGCGCTTGGCGTCCAACGTCCCTTCGATCGGGATGCCGGGTGTCCGGCTCCCGGCGTATGTCTAACGACAGGCGTCGGTATATCGACGCCTGTCTTTAGACACTTGCCGGGATATGACAGTCGGGGAGCCGGCTGTCGGGATTAGGTCCGCCGGCTTCCCGACTGCATACCGGTATAACAGCTGTCACCCAGTTGCACAGTGGATCACTGATGCTGTGCTCGTATTAGACGATAGTGTGAAGGAAGTGCAAAAGGAGGATGAGGATGCGTTTGTGCCGCTGCTCTGTCGCTTACATTAGCCAGGCAGCTCGCTGCAGACTTTGGCCTGTATTGGGGAAAAGTAGTGAAATCAATATTGTGAGCAGTGAGGTGGTTAAAAATGCCTGAAAATAATTGTTATTAAGGTTAATAATTCTGTAGGAACAAAAACAGGCTCAAATTATGTGGTTTTAGCTGTTTTACTAATTAAAAAAAAAATATATACAGATCCAAAACCAAAATACACAAGGTTGGTTTTGTAAAACCAAATCCAGATCCAAAACCTTGAAGGAGATACAGAGCCAAACCAAAACACGGGGGTCTGCGTACGTACCTAATACATATATGATATATACTAGCTGAATTACCCAGCATTGCCCAAGTTATTAAGTTAGGCATCCCAGACCATTTGCCACCCCGTGTGAAGTTTTCATCCAAATCCATTCAGTGGAAGGCCCAGAACAGTATCATTACACAAGGGAAGGGAAGGGGGGGAAAAGTATCTTTAATTTGGTGCACACTAGTAATATTTATGGTAAAATATAGCTTTTATTAGAATACTGAATAAAACATGTAGTCCAAACTTCAGAATTTCATCTGAAACTAATGAGAAGCAAGCAAAATAAAATCAAAAGAAATAGAATGTGCATAGGAATAAACGTGTTTTAAAACAATTGTTTTGCTGGTGCTTTCTGGTGTTTCTTATTCATTTATTATCCTGTATATCATGATCTTACATAATCATTACATGTGAAGACTGTGGGCCTGATTCAGACCCGTTCGCTATCTGCGTACGCTCGCTGGATGTGTATGCAAATTTGTCAAAGTGACGCCACGGGAAGCGATCGCTCGCCAAGGCATAAGCACGCCCACCATGTCTTAGCGGGCGGCCATCGTACGCCCAATCGTAAAGGCAGAGCCGCCCACCAGCAACACGTCATCTCCAGGAAGTGTATTAAAACATTGGTACATCGAGCACCATCGGATGCTAACGCAGTGCTTGAGGTGACGTATACTATGACGCTGCCTGTTAATTATGCATGCCTCTTAAAATGCGTTGAAACACTCAGGCACGCCTGCGTTCGCATCTCCGACCCCCCGTTATTAGTGTCCTGCCCCTGTTACCACCCACAAACGGCCTCTCCTGTCACTCATTACCCTGGGCTGCCTTTGCTGGGCGAGCGAATGGGTTGCGATCGCATTGTGTAGTTCGTGCACGCGCAGAACGAAGCGTGTGCATGCGCGTACATAGAACACATAGCGAACGCATAGCGCGAGCGAGCGGCTCTGAATCAGGCCGTGTATCTGTAAAGATTTAATATTTGCTGTTGGACCGACATAAGTATTTGGTAGTTATACTCCCACAGTGTAATACGATTCCACACTGGTTGTATAATATTGATTCCTTAGCGGAGAGAATCACATTGTTCTCTATTATCCACTAGTCTACGTACTTTTATTCAAAACTTGTCATTACTGTTTCAATAGTACTGTAGAATAGCTAGAATCGGTTCCTTGAAACAGCCAACATTGTATCTATCTGTCTGCCTTTAAATAATTGCTATTCTCTAATATAGGGGTCTACTTACTAAGCAGTGTTAGGAGACAGAGTGAAAAGTGATAAGAAAGTGATAAGGTGCCAGCCAATCTGCTCCCAACTGTCATTTTTCAAACACAGCCTGTGAGATGGCAGTTGGGAGCTGATTGGATTTATTAAATTTTATTTCAATTTATCTGATTTTCAAACCATCCATCATTCATTTGTATGCACTGTACCTTTACACAGCACTGGTATTCTCTTTATATATGAGTCACACCACTGCCCTTACAACTCCCCAGAGCATCCTCAGGATGCTCCGGGCAAAGCTGTAATCACCGTCAACCGTGGCCCCGCTCCATGTGACATCACCCAGAGAGGGCGTGGCCTGCACCGGGCCCGCAAATAATATTATATATATCACAAAATGGCCCTCTGCAGAAAAAAGGTTTCCCACCCCTGTTCTAGAAGGTACAAGATAAATGATAACTAGAATCTGGTTGGTTGTTATCGGCAACATCTCAACTTCTAAAAAAAACCACGTTAGTAAATATATCACCTACTGTTCTGAGCTTATGCATGGACACGTCTGACTCACCTCTACAAGCGCCAGGGAGCACAAGTTCAGGTAAACATTTAAATATTTTATTTTTTTTGCATTTTATTCTATTTGTAGAACAAAAACACTATTTTTTTTCAACCTTATATAGGATAGTCATTCCTCAATGGCTTCCACAATGTTTTCACACTGATGAACCAAATCCAGCAAAACAACTGTAAGACGAGTATTCCTGGGTTACTCGGGCACACTCAGACCTTATACCTGGCCTCTCTTTACTGGTTTGTTATGATAAGTCAAAGAGACCACACCTTGAAGAACTGCTTAAACAGGACATTGGGATCATACGTTTGACAGAGAGCCCCACACAAGAGCCCCGAGAGAACACAGGTGCAGAAATCCCTATACACGTGTTTTGATTCATGTAAAAACAAACAACACTTTACCTGAGCTCTCTATTCTTCAGACAAGGCCTGACATTTGTGGCCTGCAGTAAATCCCTTTGCATGTGAACTTACGCAAAGCCCCAGGTCTTGTCCCTGTGAGGACAAAGAGGCACAGGTGCAGCATTGGGATAAGCACCTGGATTTAGGGCCTTTAGTGACCCACTAACCAGGTAAATGGACCCTTCTTTTATTAGACAGGTGGCGGATATTTTTAACCGTTTCACTAGGGAAGGCGCAGGAGAGCTGTAAAGGTTTGCAGGGGGTTAACCAGCCTCTGATACATTGTGGAGGAGTCATACGAGCTAACTCAGCCCAGGTGTATTTGTGTAACAGGTCTGTGCACGTTACGCTGATTTTCCCATAACCCGACATGTTTACCTATATCTTATGGTACTTAGAGAACGGTGTCATACGCTACACCCCACACAAAACCAAAAATCTGAGTTATTACCCTGCTACAATGTGCTGCTTGTTGACATTTGTACAATGTTTCCTCATATATTCATCTCACTTGTTAGAGCATCTGTCCCTTTCTGCAAGACGTGTTGTAGATGCAAATGCGAGAGAAAGTCTTCCATCCATCCAACGACCCCGCCCCCCCGTCTACTGTATCCAACCACTTGTTTATTTTTGAACCCCATTGCAGCCTAAACTTAACCATCTAAATATTGGATAGGACCCAACAGTCTCTAAACCAAAAGTCTGAGGAGGTAGACAGCGCTCCTTATGTTATACTCCTACGCGTGCCCTAATGTAAAGCTGATTTTATCATAAAACAAATATAAACGACATACAGACAAAGGAGGGGAGGGAGGTCATTAAATTTGGAGAAAATAGAACGTGGAGTCCAACTGTCCTGGGCTGGAATAGAGGTAAATTAACTCCATATTCTAGAAAAAAACAACAATTTTTAGCAAGCCTGGATTTAGGGAAAGGCCACATAGGCCCCAGCCTAAGATGACAGGGTCTCGGGGACCACCCTCTGATTACACATCATTATTTTTGTATTGTTCGCAAACAAAAATGAAACAATGGTCTTTGGGCTAAATCATATCCATGCATTTAGATTATACCCTTTTTAGAGTTGCACACGCAGGGTCGGTACTAGGTTTCTCTGCCCCCTGTGCCATCCTGTGCTCCTTCTCCGCCCCTTCCCTTCCCGCTACCTCCCCTTGAGCTTATACTAATAACGCTAGCAGGTGGGTGGCGTGTGGGTTCTTCCGGATACGGACCCTGGCGCCCTTGTGACTATGCCACCGGACTGTCCCCATGCACACGCTTAGGGAAGTAGCCGTCACCTGGTGCAAGAGATCACAGGGATCTGTCTGTGCACAAAATTGAGCACATGCCTCAATCCCATCAACACGCCCACAACGCTCTCTCACTCAATTTAGCCTAGGCGCAGCCACCCCGTTACCACTCAGTTACGCCCCCTTCAGCTGCAAGTGAAGATGCGACTGAGATGTGTACTACTTTCAGGGTTGCGCGTAGCTCTGAGTGCAGTGTTGCCATAGATACCCAGCAGAGACGTGGGCATCAGTGGTGTAAATTCATCCCAGACGCCCGGAGGCAAATTATAATTTGGTGCCCCCCTTCACAGCTGCTGACATTGTAATGCCGGACCTGTCACACTGACATAATCTGGGGAGCAGCGACACCAATGAGTAGGGACATACTATAGATGGAGGCGACAGCTGATGGTCTGACATGGAGCTCTCCACTAGTGTACGGAGGCTTCTCAGGTGCCGGGAAGTTGTGCCATGTATTGAGCGGCCGTGACGGTATACTCCGGGTACATAGTTACAGCCCTAAGTGGGATGAATATATTGTGGGCAATGGAGGAGGTGCCCCTTCAGTGCTGGCACCCGGCGGCAGGCGCCTCCATTGTCTCCCATAGTTCTGCCCTTGGTGGGCATGCAGTATCTCCTGCTCCCGGCTTATGCAGCGGTAAATGGTGATGATAGTGCATTGCTTTCATGCTGATCACAGTGTGTATGCAGCTCGTGTATGCAAATGCATATGCATTATGTGCATCTCTTAATCAGGCCATATTTACCTCTACCTTATGCTTCCTCCACATTTACAGTATCCCTCCACCCCCCCCCCAAAAAAAGTAAAGAAACAGGAAAACGTTTTTTACGGGTTCATGGGTTCAAGCAGAATATCGCTGGCTACATACCACCAGCAATGGAGCTATAGATCCCTAAGCCGTGCCGGGTAGCAAGGAAATATGTGATACAAAAGTTTTCATCACTTTACCATGGTCACTTCCCTGACTCAAATTTCATTGGTGGGAATCAAAGCACTATACAGGTCCGTAACTAGAGGTGTGCGAGTGGTGCCGCAGATGGCGCAGAGCCCTGAGGGGCGGCACCGTTGCTGCCCCACGACACCTGCATGTGTCAAATATCTTTGTAAGGTACAGGACGGTATATCGCAATGTGGAGCCCCATAGGAAGGCTATTCACTAAACAATTTTATTTATTTACATTTTTTAAAAGAGGAGAGGTGGGCTACTTTAACTCCCCCTCCAGGCAAACTGGCTACACCACTGCTCCAGGTGCCTGGTGTTGGGGGAAAGGGAAGTCCCGGCCTACGACAGCGCTTATTTATAGTCTGTGCCATTTACACTGTGCATCATTGCTCCCTGCAAAACCTAAACTCCAGAGAGAGTGACACTTCAACTCTGGGTGGGTGGGGCACCTTGGAGGAGTACTTGTCTCTGTGTACCGGTGGTGACGTTCCACCACTACATGCATGGCTTCAAATCGAGAGAGCTCATCGTATGGTGCCTTCAACATATTTAAACAGTGGTTGCACTCACTGGCCAGTGATTGTGGTCAGTTACTTCTTACTGCTGCTGGCTAGTACTGCCAGGGCGCTCAGCATAATAAATAGCCTCCCAAAAATATTTTCTGTTTCTGCAATGTGTTGAAAGAGGAGTGCACTACTGCACAGATTCCAGTCTTCCTGTCCCTACAGGGAGGCTTCAAGCCCGGTTCCAAGATGGTCACCGTGATCACTACTGAGCATGAGCACGGTTCATCTTGTCTTATTGCTGTGTAGAGTGACATGGTAGGAGACAATAGTCTCCTACTTAGTTCCTAGCGAGAACCTGGTTAATTCCTGCTAATAAAGCTATTCCAGCATCCTGCACCGCTACATGTTTGCAGTATACTCTAATCAGCTGGTGAGCTGTATAGATCCTTGCTCAGCTCCATCACCAGTGTCATGTAACAGTGAGTACAGCTGTACCTGCTAGCTATCAATAAACCAACACTACTGGATAAGTAACTCCCTCCATCACCAGTGTCATGTAACAGTGAGTACAGCTGTGCCTACTATCTCTCAATAAACCAACACTGCTGGATAAGTAATTGGGCTGTTCATAGTTTCAGTCATCCGCTGGCGTGTGCTCCTATAACTCTGCAATATCATCACCTGCACACACATCATTTCCAACACAATGATGCCCCCTATATGCCCCTGAGATCTCACCACATTGCCCTTTATATGCTCATCAGACCTCCCCACATGCCCCTTAAATACCCATGAGACTTCAAACTCTATGGAACAGAGTAAAGGGGGAAGGAACACACAGTACGTAGTGGTCTTGTCGTCATTCATAATGTTGACAAGATCAAAGTATTCCCTGGAATGCCAACACGAGAGATTGACATTTGTAATGCTCCTTAAAGCATTTCACGAGTGCCAGGAGTACAATTATTAACATGATGATTAATAATCATGTTTACACTACAGTTGTGCTGCCGGTGCTTGTGCAATGCTTTAAGGACACTGCTATCCCGCATCCTCCTTTGATTGGTTGCGCTGCATGACCTCCCCGCGTTGCTCAGAGTAGGTCACGTGACACGAAGGCTGACTGCTCCTTTCCAGTCTTATATTCTGGTTTATACCAACCCCAGCACCTCACATGCCCATCAGACTTCCCGTCATGCCCCTTATATACCCATCAGATCCAACTGCAGGATAAAAACCACTAAATTAGACTTTTGCACTTAGAAAATTGCTATTTTGTTAATTAAAAAAACAAAATTGCCCCTACTACCAAAACAGAAGTGCTCCTTGAGACCGCTGCCTACGGTTACCTCATTATAGACACACTCCTGCGCTCAGTCAGTCTTTCCTAAATTGGTCTTCTCTCCATTCATCTCGGGATCATTACCTGGGTCACACAGAATCCATGGGAAAGGGATGTATTTATCTACAGTGTGAAGAGGGAGTTTGGTCGCTGCTTGTTATGTTCCAGCAGACAAGGACACCGTACATTCCTCACAAGTGCAGACAATTGGACATATTCAGATGCTCTTCTCCCTAAAGAGTGGGGAGCATCAAGTGTCGTCGATAAAGTCAATGTTATCTCCAGCAATTAAGACATTGTAATACATCCAGAGTATGAGACCGCAATGGGAGGAAACCGCTATCAGGACTCTCAGTTACTTTATTCTTGCTTTCTAAATATACTTATTTTTAATATAACTGTAAGACAATCATGCTCAAAGGCAGCACGTAACTAGCGATAGTCTGTACTGTACAGCAAGGCAGGTGCATGGATGAAGCTGCGTCACAGTCCTGGGAACATTTTAATAATCGTGTTAAATACTTTCAATGAATTCTGTATTACAATATCGACAATAGCTAATACGCTAACAGTAGAAAACTATGAAGAAGTACCTACAGCTGCCTCTATTGGCGGTCGGTGCCCGCAGCTTCCTCTATTGACGGTCGCCCCTCCGCAACTTTATGCAAATGTTGATACAAACTCCTTTTCTGGTGCACATCCGTGCGTCCACATGTGCAAGGGGTGAGACTCCCACTTTCATCATCCATACACGCAGTAATACCGATGGGTGTGTCCTTAGATGCCACCATCAAAACTTGCACCAACCCTATGCCAGGAGCAGTTTCTCTGTCTGATTATTGCCTCGTTTTCCTGTGGCTGTGCTCCTGTGTACGCAGCGGCTTTCACTGACCCGCCGTGACACTCCCATAACACGCCCACCGTACAGAGGGCCTGATTCTGAGCGCTCGCAAGCGGGTCGATGTTGCCAGAATGCGCATGCGCACGACGGAGGCGCCTCCGTCGTGAGCATGCGCAAGACCTGAATAACGACGGGGTGGCCGTCGTTATGGGTCTCGCACCAAAGGGGGCGTGCTGTCGATGGTGAGTGACAGCACGCCCCCTTTGGTGGGCATGCCGGGGGCGTGGCTGCCCAGACGGAGGCATTCCCATGGGAACGCCTACCGTCTGGATCCGGCCCCACTGACATCACTAGTGATGTCAGTGGGAGTGATTTTTGCTCTGATAGAGCCAAAATCACTCCAGGGCTTGCGATGAACGAGACCCTACCACAAGGGTCTCGTCGCAAGCCTGATGGTCGCGATGGTCTTGACCATCGCGACCATCATCATGGACGCTCGCATAAGCTGTGGGTGGTAACCCACAACTATGGGAGCGTCCAAGAGGCCGCTTCGCAAAAAAAAAAAAAAACGCCCTGATTCAGAGCGGGCGCTCGTTCAGAGCGTCCGGCTCTGAATCAGGCCCAGACTGTTTTTGCTCGCATTTCCAGCCACCTCCCAGTCACCGATCAGGAATGCCCATTACTTTTCCATGACTTTCTGATACTGTCCATCTTGATCGCAACATCGCTTTTGTGCGTGCACTCTGCTCTGTGTAGTGCGGATGCTGTACGTGTTTTTAGGAATTTGAATGCATCCGCAGTGGTGTAAAACTAGCTAATCTTCGTGATCATCGACACTGCATGCGGCCCATGGGGCCTGATTCTCAAGAGCAGACAATTGCGATAGTCGCACAAATGGTTGATATTTTTCAACTGCTCATGTGCCTAAGTCGCTAAAACGTCACGCAGCGCATGCGTCACATGGTGTGTACACACATACAGTATGCTGAGTAGTGATTGGCAGCGCATGCATCACATGGTGTGTACACACATACAGTATGCTGAGTAGTGATTGGCAGCGCATGCATCACATGGTGTGTACACACATACAGTATGCTGAGTAGTGATTGGCAGTGCATGCATCACATGGTGTGTACACACATACAGTATGCTGAGTAGTGATTGGCAGTGCATGCATCACATGGTGTGTACACACATATAGTATGCTGAGTAGTGATTGGCAGTGCATGCATCACATGGTGTGTACACACATACAGTATGCTGAGTAGTGATTGGCAGTGCATGCATCACATGGTGTGTACACACATACAGTATGCTGAGTAGTGATTGGCAGTGCATGCATCACATGGTGTGTACACACATACAGTATGCTGAGTAGTGATTGGCAGTGCATGCGTCACATGGTGTATACACACATACAGTATGCTGAGTAGTTATTGGCAGCGCATGCGTCACATGGTGTGTACACACATACAGTATGCTGAGTAGTTATTGGCAGCGCATGCATCACATGGTGTGTACACACATACAGTATGCTGAGTAGTGATTGGCAGTGCATGCATCACATGGTGTGTACACACATACAGTATGCTGAGTAGTGATTGGCAGTGCATGCATCACATGGTGTGTACACACATACAGTATGCTGAGTAGTGATTGGCAGTGCATGCATCACATGGTGTGTACACACATACAGTATGCTGAGTAGTGATTGGCAGTGCATGCGTCACATGGTGTATACACACATACAGTATGCTGAGTAGTTATTGGCAGCGCATGCGTCACATGGTGTGTACACACATACAGTATGCTGAGTAGTTATTGGCAGTGCATGCATCACATGGTGTGTACACACATACAGTATGCTGAGTAGTGATTGGCAGTGCATGCATCACATGGTGTGTACACACATACAGTATGCTGAGTAGTGATTGGCAGTGCATGCATCACATGGTGTGTACACACATATAGTATGCTGAGTAGTGATTGGCAGCGCATGCGTCACATGGTGTGTACACACATACAGTATGCTGAGTAGTAATTGGCAGCGCATGCATCACATGGTGTGTACACACATACAGTATGCTGAGTAGTTATTGGCAGCGCATGCGTCACATGGTGTGTACACACATACAGTATGCTGAGTAGTGATTGGCAGCGCATGCGTCACATGGTGTGTACACACATACAGTATGCTGAGTAGTGATTGGCAGCGCATGCATCACATGGTGTGTACACACATACAGTATGCTGAGTAGTTATTGGCAGCGCATGCGTCACATGGTGTGTACACACATACAGTATGCTGAGTAGTGATTGAGATGCACATTCTCAGAAATGTATTGGAAATGTTTTGGGCACTCCTGGGGCGGTGACTGGGAGGGGGCTATTCAGACGCACTGAGAAGCTGCGTCTTACGGGCGTGTTACGGGAGAGTCGTAGTCATGTCGCGTAACTGTTTGCAAACTCAGATGCTTAATCGCTCACATTGGAGCCTGGGTTTGCATAGGCGCATTTACATGCATTCGCATTTATAGCATGTGCAGTTCAAAATCAGATATGTTATGCACACTGCCATACTACTCACTCTGTCTCAGTCCCTGTGTCTCCTTTTAGGATAATCACAACTGTACCATAGACCTTACCATGAAGATTCATGGATAGATAACAGCTAGTCCTGGGCTGTAGTGGGTGGCCCCAGGCCCATTAACGCCTTAGGCCCTACTTTCTCTGCTTGCCCTCTGTGCCTTCCATTACCAAGGGAAGCAGTCGGGAACCCGACAGACGAAATCCTGATCACCGGCTTCCCGACTGTCTAATCCCGGCAAGGTACTAATGACAGGTGTCGAAATCCCAACACCTGTCATTAGACCTACGCCGGGAGCCGGACACCCGGCTTACTGATTGAAGGCAAGCCGGGCGCCGGGCGCGGACAGCCGGCGGGGGTGAAGGGTTAGGTTAGGGGCTCCCTGGGGGGACAGCGTTAGGCACCCCCCCAGGGTGATTAGGGTTAGGCTAGGGGAAGGGGGAGTTAGGCACCCCCGCGGGAGCTTAGTGTTAGCCACCCCCCTAGGAGGATTAGGTTTAGGCAGCGGGGAAGGGGGGTTAGTTTTAGGCACTTAGAGGGTGAGATTTGAACCACCGGCCATGCGGCTGGCAGTAAATCATACTGATTCTGTTACCAATTGGATCACCGGGCACACACTGATCAGCTCACTGGGCTCAGATGTACAATGAGTACAGAGTGAAAGGGAAGGAGTGGGCAGTAGGACAGCGTATGTGAGGAGCGATGTACGGGCGCAGCAGCCGGGTCACAACTGACAACAGGGAGTCTGCACTCTGCACTGCAGTGCTGCATATACTGCCTGAGACAGATATTGTATACTGTAAGTAAAATAGCAATCACCACAGCAGTTTTTTTTTTTTCCAATGGGGGGTTGAGTATGGCAAAGCAATGCCATTTCTAAACAGTGCAGGCGGACATTGTCATTATCTCTGGTTGTAATATCTACTAAAGAAATGTCCTAAGCTTTTAATATTTTCTATTCTTCCAAATTTTAACATACTGTTCTGCTCATACACTTCAAACACTTTTTTGGTCCAGAGTAAACTAAACTGGTATTTGTGTGATGCTGTGAGACATGAACGGTGGCCACTACAATGTGGCATAATGTGGACTGGAACACTACAAGGTGGCAAAATATGAACTGGGGGTACTACAAGGTGGTATAATGTGAAAAAGGGGCACTGTGGGGCATAATGTGAGCAGGAGGCACTGTGACATAATGTGAGCAGGATGCACTGTGGGGCATAATGTGAGCAGGAGGCACTGTGACATAATGTGAGCAGGAGGCACTGTGGGGCATAATGTGAGCAGGAGGCACTGTGACATAATGTGAGCATTATGCACTGTGGGGCATAATGTGAGCAGGAGGCACTGTGACATAATGTGAGCAGGAGGCACTGTGGAGCATAATGTGAGCAGAAGGCACTGTGGGGCATAATGTGAACTAGGGAACTACTATGGGCCATAAAATAAAGTAAGGCACTACCATGGGGCATACAATGAACAATCTCCATGGTAAGAGGCATCTGTCTAGAAGCATTGGACTAGGAAACCATGCAGAATGTTGCTATGGGGCCAGAAAAGTTTTAGTTATACCCCAATGTAGCCCCATCACTAATGTTGAATAGGGATACTGGCACCAATTTCCCTGTTAGATCCAATGGTAGATCCAGATGTGCAGCTTGGAACGGTAGGAGCCTTTCAACAATGCCCCCCAAAAGACAGGTATGGAAATACAGGATGGTTCCAGCGCTTTCTATGATCTGTCCTATACATTTGTTTGATGGTGTTCTCGATGTATTCCGAGATATGTAAAAAAACAGAATGGCAATATAGTATAATACCGTCAAAAAGTTTTATTTTTTAAGAAAAATAAATGCACTCACCATTTACCGGTGGGTGATAGGCGTTGGACAATTTTCACTGTGGTCCTGCGGTGGTTGCAAAATGCAGTGTCTCCCAGCCGCAGCCTGTTTGACAGGCTGAGGTGTTTGGGAGGCGGAGAGGGGCGTTCCCTGGCAGCATCACCGTAGTACTTTGATTCCAAGATATGGGGGAATGTAGGTGTTTTATTTGGAGAGAGGCCAAAGTGCAGGTTTTTTTAAGTATTTTTAAGTAGTAGAGATGTCAGAGTGACTGTAATACTACAGTTTTTCTCCTGTTTAACTCCTGTATAATTCTTAAAATACTTTAAATGTAATTAAACTTAGAAAATGAAACACAGCAGCCTATTACCGGCTACAGCCTATACACTAATTAATGAAGAGTGGTACAGACATGTGTGCTTGGATCTCACCCCCAATACCCACCCCTACTACCAGACTACCAATAAAAATTACACAGCTAACAAATCATTCCCAATTATCTAGGAATTAATAAAAAGCCATGTCTTACAACAGACTAAAGTATGCAGATTGTAATTAATGCCAATTTACCTAAAATAATATTCAGTGCCAATAACATGTGCCGGGTGCATTAGTATATTACCTCAATGCCAGCTGTAAATAGAGTATCTTACCTGTTAGCTGAGAAGGAGGGTCAGTCACATCACAGCCCCTCAATGCCAGCTGTAAATAGAGTATCTTACCTGTTAGCTGAGAAGGAGGGTCAGTCACATCACAGCCCCTCAATGCCAGCTGTAAATAGAGCTAGTAAAATTTCCTGTATGACTCTTATAATACTTTAAATGTCATTACACTTAGTAAATAAAAAACACTTTGAATAAGAAAAAACACAGCAGCGTATTACCGGCTGCAGCAGGGGAGTATTAAGAGAGGAAGGGTCCCGTGTGCATTCCCCATCCGGGGCCCCCTCCTCTCTCCCTGGCGTCCGCCAGCGTACTGACAGCAGCAGTAAACTCGGGGCACAGTGGGCGAGTACCCTACTGCACATGCGGAAAACGCTGGTAAAATGGCCGCGGTGGCCATTTTTCAGGTGTTTTGTGTAGCGCTACTCCAGCCAATGTGGGATTTCGGAGAGGTAGGTATAAAAAAGTATGGGTGCAGGGTGTGTGGTGTGGGCACACTGCACCCATTCTAGCTACGCCCCTGGGCTGCTGCCTATACATTATTAAGGAGTATATAACACATTTTGGCTAGAGATGTGCGGTTCGGTTCTCCAGAAACCCAAATCCACCTGAATTTCGTGTATCCGGGTAAATCCGGGTCGTGGTCCTGATCTTTTTGCGGTTCGGGTTTTGGATTGCATAAATTATATGATTTTAGCTGTTTTAAAACTTTTTAGCTATTTTTTATTTAGAAAATCCAGAACCAAAACCAAAACACTTGAGGGTGGTTCGCAAAACCAAATTCGATCCAAAACCTTGAAGGAGATACAGATCCGAAACCAAAACACGGGTGTCGGCGCACATCCCTAATTTTGGCCTGTCATTCTTATCCCTTCAGAAACATCCCCCCATTTTATCTGCAGTTATTAATTTAGAAACAATGGAAAAAGCAAATTATTCATCTGCTATGATGCCGCATATCTTAATATATGTACACACTGGTCCAATCCTCCAGTGATTGGAAGTTGGATGTAGATTCAACTTCCAATGTATACCCTACACACCTGTCCAATTTTGCAGCAGATCTCACATCTGAATATGCTAAAACAATCTACTTCCAATCTTTGGCAGACCAATTTCCACTCACAGGCAAGGGCATAGCTACAGTAGTTGCAAGGAATTGGGCTGCTACAGGGCCCGGTCCACCTCTGGGACATGGCCCTCTTCACTGAGTTACACTGCCATCTCCTGTGCCCCAGTTTTTTATTCTCACCAGAGTGCTGCTCTAGGACATCTGCACCCAGAGCTGATCCAAGGTACAGCCATCTCTAGCAGCTGCCTGCCTGCATGTATTGTGATGTCACAATGCAGGTCACAGCCCTATATAAAGGATGCCCAGCTACTGGCAGCCATTTTGTGCTGACATGTTGTCCTACATTGATACTCTCTGAGTAGTTCCTGATTTATTAAAGGGACTTTGGATAACAACTACTGATATGGACTTTGGATTACAGCTTCCAATAAGGTCCTGAACAGCAACATCATTCAGAAAATGAATCTGAATAACTTCTTCAGGTAAGGACTATATAACACATTTTTGGCTTGACACCCTTATCCTTTCAGATACCTCCCTCCATTTTATCTGCAATTTTAATTTAGACACAATGAATAAAGCAAATTATTCATCTGATATGATGCTGCATGACTTGAGATGGATGCACAATTATACAATTCTCCGGGGATCCAACTCCAGACCAAATATTGACACAATTCTACTGGAGACCTGGGTGCAGATTCAACGCCCATTATATGCCTCCACACCTGTCCAATTTTTCAGCAAATCTCAGATTTGCATCTTCTAAAACAATCTACTTTAATGATTGTGTCACCTTACATACTCTTCCAATCTTTAGCAGACCAATTGACACTCACAGGCAAGAGTGTAGCTACAATAGGTGCAAAGAATGGGGCTGCTACTGGCTCTGGCGCCAAAATGGAAAGAGGGCGCCATCCAGGGTTCCGGAATTCATGGGGCGCTGCACAGTATGACGGGGCGCCTGTTAGTTTTATCTTGTTTGTTTGCTCTATATCCTAAATAAGTTATGGATCTGAGATCCGTTTCTACATTTCTTGCTCCCTCAAGCTGCCCAGATTGCCCTCCCTCCGGCCCACCCTCCTCTATGATCATCTATTGTCACCTCCCCTTTCCTGTCAGATTGATTACATTCACTTCTCACCTCTTTAATTCACCCCCCTCTCTACCCTGTGATTGGCTCTTTGCCCATGTCCACTCCTTTCTTATTGGCTTCTGTCACCACCCCTCTCCTCTCCTTTTCTTATTGGCCGCTGTCACCACCCCTTTCCTCTCTTTTTCTTATTGGCTTTTGTCACTGCCCCTCTCTTATTGGCTGTGCCCCTCACCTCTTATTTCTTATTGGTTTCTGTCACCTCCCCTCTCTGATCGTCACTTTCCTCTCCCCTTCCCCTGTTTGATCCCCTCCCTCCTTCTCTCCTCATTCATTCATTGTGCTCCAATGGACTTAAAAGTAACACATCTGAGGTAAAGTTCTAAACATCAATTATGAGGTATGAGATTAAAAAGTCACTGCTTTGCTATTTAAAGTAATGGTGGTGTTCTCAGGTATGACCACAAAGTGTTATTTGGAAGGTCTTTTAAAAAATATTAGGAGACCTGAAATAATTATAATGGTGGTAGGCAGAACATGACTAGTAGTACTCACATTAATGTAGGTGCAATGTATATTTGTGAAGTAGGACATAACTGAGAAGGAAGCTTCCCATAGGTGTCCCCACTCCAGCTGCTCGGGGCAGTAATTGCAGTAATAAGCTGTACACCCTGTGGTATTGCACTCTAGCACATGTATTCTGTCAATTTAAGTTAAATCAGAATATATAATACAATCTCCTCTATTGAATAATAACAATGATTCACAGGAGATTAAGGTCAGATCCTAGGTGCTATACATAAATAACGCGGTGCCAAAGGAGCTTCCCCTTAATGTCAGATAGCGCAATACTGCCACTGTTTGCTGTTTTTCTCCTAACTTCAGTAGTCTCCCGCAGGCTGGCCATACCCCACCGGCACAGTTCAGTACGGGGGGGTGCTATGACATTCACTTTCTCCGTGTGCTATGGATCATGCTACTCCTCTGGCTACTAGTCCCAGAGCTGATCTCAGCTACATCCATGTCTAGCTGCTGCCTGCATGTATTGTGATGTCACAATCTATAAGGGATACCCAGCTATTGGCAGCCATTTTGTGGTGACATTTTGTCCTACATTGATACTCTATGAGTAGTTCCTGCTTTATTTATGCGACTTTGGATAACGACTACTGATGTGGACTTTGGATTACATCTTCCAATAAGGTCCTGAACAGCAACATCTTCAGAAAAATAATTTCAATCTTCAGGTAAACATGGAAACATAGAATTTGACAGCAGATAAGAACCATTTGGCACCTCTAGTAGCCCATTTTGGGTTAGATTATTAGGGATGTTTTGACATTAGTGTTAATCTGCACCTGCTTTCTACCGGTTCATAAAGCAGTCCCTGATTATCTGCCGTGAGGAATAAGATTCATTGCACACAGCTGAGACCTATTGCTATCATAGGATCTGCCAATAGTTAAAGCCATGGCCAGCATTTACCGTGTGGATCCATTGCCATGTAATCAGCCAGCATACTGGAAATCCATTAGTCTTGGTAGCTCTTTTCCATCGTAGATATCTGCTGGGGAAGCTGCTGGAGGCTCCACATAATGGTGAGAGGGGAGAGTGTGTGTGTGTGTGGGGGGGTGTTACGGGGGTACATATTGTCTGTATGCCCCTGTCTGTCTGTCTGTGTATGAAATATGAATACAGAAAAACAACTGTCACAAACACATTATGCCTAATGGACTAGAGTCACTATTCAGTTTTCTTGTGAAACAAAATCATGTTGACCAGTGTAATTATTTCTAAAGTGAGAGTTGGAATATGTCAGTACTCTCTGGAAGGTTTAATCATACCCCTTTTACACCAGAGCTAAACCCCGGGTTATTGCAGGGTTATCCCGGGTAGCTCCTTGGTGTAAAAGGGGACAGGGTTGGATTCCCGGGTGGAGTGACCGGCAATCCAACCCCGGTACCTTGCAGGGTTTAACACAGGAATGACCTGTGAAAAACTACAGTGTAAACGGCGCGGTCCGGGTCACGATGACTTGGATCGTACCGCATGCCTGCTGATTGGTCGGCTTCAGTGGTGCTTGGAGATGACGTCATCTCCAAGTGTCCAATTGATCGCCGGAAAATCCGGGTCACTGAAGACCCGGCTCCGGTGTGAACGGCGCCGACTCGGCAATATCCTGGGTCGACGCCATCTAAATTCCGGGGTCTGATCCGGTTTGGAACCTAGTTCCAACCTCTGGGTCGGACCCGGAATTTAGGTATAAAAGCGGTATAAGTAACATCTACACGTGATCACTAGAACTCCTATAGGGGACGTTATGCTAAAGAGGGAACAGGCTGTTATACGTGGTGCCAGCTCTCAGTCTATTTGCATTTAGCTTGTAACATATTACATCACTAAACTGTGCTGTCATCCCTAAAGAGGCAACATCATTCTGTACGTGGTGCCAGCTCTTAGTCTATTTGCATTTAGCTTGTAACATATTACATCACGAAACACATTGCTGTCATCCCTAAAGATCATTTTAAATAGTATTGCACCACTTTGCAGTCAGCCTCTCCACATGCTCTAATTAATCAATTTGTTTGACATTTCTTAATCACTGCTACTTTACCCGTAATGCATTTACATTTATATACCTGTGTGTGTATATGTAATTATGATGATGTGCTTGTTTGCAGCATTTAAAATGGATGACAGGTCTTGCACAAATACCAGCAACAAGACAGATATTACTGATAATGTCATTGATAAAGTTCAGCTGTTGGATAGGTTCCGGAGGTTCAGTGTTTGGATGATCTGATTGGTTATTTTGTCTTCCTCCTTATTAATCTGACAAGCCCCGTCTTCATTCAGTTGGAATACTTAGCATTCAAATAAGGGACACAATGTTTACTCTTTATGCTATTTAATTGAGGCCCCTGCTCCTTCCATACTCCAAACAGATGATACCTTTTTGTGGCTGACTGGCGCTGAATCGGGTTTTGTTCCTGTCTGTGTTTAACAAGAGATTCCCAGCTTTATGTGAGGCCATGTGCAAATGGATCAGAGGTCACTTCCAGCCATTACTCCTGTAAACACAAGTATTAATTGTCCTGCAGTTTCCAGGTTTTATATCCATTACTGGATCATAGCAGTATGATCCTGATGTGTGACTGATTGATCTGTGTGTTAGAGATATGTAAACCCCGTTGCACCGTTATGTATAAGCTTCTATGGCCTCTGAGAGTGCTCAGTGTACATTCCCCAGACTGTCATTCTATGTCTATGGGGTGAAAATGTTGTTTCACATAGATAAAACGCAGAATGTCAGGGCACTTTCTGACAGTATTGTAGTTAAAAGGATTCAGGGTTGATTTTAATCACATTGTTTACTTTATATATGTGTGTGCGTCTATATATACAGTATATATATATATATATATATATATATAATATATATATATATGCTTGTGTGTCTATGGGCCTGATTCAGCAAGGATCACAATTGCAGAGCTGCAGGCACTCAGCTTTGCATTTGCGATCCTTGCAATAATGCAAATGCAGCATGAGGTGTCTATGCAGTCCTGGGATCACCATCGGTGGTCGATGGTCGAGATGGTGAATGGCACCAGGCGGCCGGCTAGCTGAGTAAGCCTGAGCTTACTCAGGCTGGCTGGCTTACGAACCCAGCAGACTGTGTACGTCCATGCAGTCCCTGGGCTGGCCACTCCCGGGAAAACGGGGCGGAAATGCCCCGTTTCCGGGAACGCTGGCCGACACCGCCCCTGCCCCGTCCCATAAATGCCTCTGCCAGTCAATCAGGCAGAGGCATTCAAGGGCTAGCATACGTGTTAGCAGGACCCATTCTTCCGATTCTCAGGAATCTGCGTTCAGCAGTGCACTGTGCAATGTGTACACAGAAGTGATTGGACACTCCTGAGCAAGCCAAATACATACCATTGCACACAAGTTCCAAACGGCGGTTTTGACAAGAACACTTCATAGGGAGGCCCATGCACTACGAAAACAACAAATGACGACTATGCCACCGGTCACGTTTCCAGGGCGATGCTGGACTGGTATACAGAAAATTTGGTAAACCTGGATGGACTGGCCAGCTCAGAGTCCAGATCTTAACCCCATTGAGAACCTCTAGGACCAATTGGAGCGACAGGAACGTTCTAGGCCGTCTCGACCCCCTTCAGTGTCACAGTTGGTCACTGTACATAAGGCGGAATGGCAAACACACCGCCTGCTGCTGTCCAGGAACTTGTGGACAGTTTACCAAGAAGGGAGTCTGCAGTAATCACTGCACGTGGTGGTGACGTAAAAAAAAATCTCGTTTATCTATTTGCTGTCAGTACTTATGTAATATAAAAAATATAGGGCCTGATTCAGACCCACTCGCGAGCAGCTGTCCGCTCGCAAGTGGGTCGATGGTCTGCACTGAGCATGCGCACGACGGAGGGAGCTCCAACGTGCGCATGCGCCAGACGCGACGAGTGAAGGAAAGTCCTTCGCTCGTTGTGTCTGATCAAAGGGGGCGTGCTGTCGATGTTGATTGACAGCACGTCCCCTTTGGTGGGCGTGCCGGGGGCGTGCCTCCCTGACGGGGGCGTTCCCAAGGGAACGCCTACCGTCAGAAGCCGGCCCACTGACATCACTAGTGATGTCAGTGGGAGTGATTTTGGCTCTGATAGAGCCAAAATCACTCCGGGCCTTGCGGTTGAAAAACTCAACCGCAGGCTCCGGCTCGCAGTTTCGATGGTCGCGATGGTCACAGACCATCGCGGCCATCAAACTGCACGCTCATATAGGCTGTGGGTGGTGACCCACAGCTATACGAGCGTCCAGGAGGACGCTCCATTTTTATGGAGGACGGCCCTCATTCAGAGCGTGCGCTCTGCTCAGAGCGTACGGCTCTGAATGAGGGCCATAGTCCGTAATTGGCGCCACAATCGCCAACAATTCTAGAAATTCAGTGTTTTAGACTCGTGAAGAAAACGTTAAATGTCATTAGTTAGAAGTGATAAACACCCCTCCAGGGCTTCAAGGTGGCAGCCAATCTCCAAATTCCAGTTGTAGGTCTGTAAACGCTGTGGAGACAAAGGCGCCTACTAGGTATAGTATTTAAGTAAACAATTTGAATAAATATGATTATTAAAAAGATATGCTCATACCAGAGCTAACATTATATGATTGTCCGGTTTATATCCATATAGAATATACAAATGACCAATCATGGTGTAAAACAGTGTAATGTAATTGAATATAATAAACATAAAAGTGCATACATTTAGATAGAAAATCAGAGCTTAGCTGTCTCAAGCAGTAACCATCGAGGACATTACAGCGTCCAAACACCTCAACGCGTTTCGTCCACAGAGGACTTCATCAAGAGGCACAATGTAAACATCCAAGAGGCTCCCGAAAATTGGGTGGCGCTCCTGGCCGCCCAGAAAAGTGAGCAAGTCTCCCAACAGGCCGCCACCCGCGCGCATACCCCCGGGCTCCCCGCACCCCTACATGCACCCTCCCTCCCCCGTAGCGGAGGGGATGATGACGCAACTCCTGCTTCACAATGCCGGTAATGGTGTAGTGGAAGCGGGGCCACAATGATGAAATTGCGTGGTCACGGTCCACTTCATCTCCAATGCTGCATCATGACCCTGCCACACCCCCTTATGCCACGGCACACTCCCCTTAAGCTGCATCCCCCCACCCCCGCGCTGTGCTGAGAGGTGGCAGCAAGAATGGGAGGTGGCAGCCAGAATGCTCTCAAGCATGATTAGATATGGTTTAATATGCATATTGCAAAAGTAACAATATTTTAACTTAATTTCACTAAAGTCACTTAAATGATATGTATTCTTTCAATTGTATGACATTCTATGTACTTAAACTGGGTACACACTATACAATAATCTGGCTAAATTGCCAATTATTGTGTGTACAGAGCCCCCAGGGCCGATCAGTGTTTGGGACTTTTCGGTAATGGTAAGCTGATATTGTGCTGCAGTGTCCGGCAGGTGGCTGGATAAAATGTGGGATCCCCGGTGTCTTAGTGAGAGCAGCAACGCGTTTCGGCTATCTCAGTAGCCTTTTTCAGGCTGTAAAGCCACCCGACGGACACTGGGGGAGATGTATGAAGCGCCGAAGCGGCATCAGCGCACTTTATGTGCGCTGATACCGCTTCTCCCCATGTATGATTGGGGGGCTGGGTGGCAAATGACAGTGGTGCTATGCGCCCCTGTCATTATCGGCGCTGCTATCTACAAGATAGCAGTGCCAATAGCCTGGGCTATGTATGAACGTTCAGTTCGCCTGACCATTCTGCCCGCTGCAGCTGTCCCTATGGACAGCTGCAGCTGTCGCTATGGACAGCTGCAGCCTGGTGATGCCCTCTACCCACAGCAGGGACAGAGCTGTCCTTGCTGTGGGGGCTGCCGACTTCAGGTCTGCACGTGGGATCTCGCGATACTTGCGAGATCCAACGCATGCTCAGTGGAGCCAATCTGGGACTGAGAAACAGCGCATCATTACTAGGCTAATGTGCTGCGGTCTCTAGCGGGGATCACCGGAGGGGGTAGTTATCACTTCTCATCGTTAGTGCTTCCTGCTTCGCCTCGGTAAACATCTCCCCCAGTGTGTCTATCCTCATATACACTCCTTTCACTTAACTCACTATAAAGGTCTGGCAGTCAGTGATTGTTCAAAGGACTTGGAGTACATTTTATATTATAGCAGGTTTAACAGGCTCTGTTTGATCGTACCTGCCGGCAGTCACCGGGATGCAGGGACGGAGACTGCAGGGACTTATGGGAAAATTTCCCTCTGTCCCTGCAGTTTTCGGGCAATTTAATGAATTTTCTTCATATAACGCCATTCTGAGATGGCGTTATATAGAGTAAAGATTTTTTGAGTCATTTAAAACTTTTTGCTATGCTAAATAGCAAAAAGCGTTAATGCACTGTAGAGATCAATGGATGATCCATACAGTGTGGTACTCTGCCAGATGGGAATTAATGGAGATGATAATTGCGTTATCTTCTCCATTAACCCATTACTGAATAGGGGATTTACATCCTAAGTGTTTAGCGCTGGGTGTTTTTCTGTATTGCTGCAAATGTAGTGTGTACATGATCAGTCACCTCAATGATCTATAGGGGCATATATATTGTTTAAGATAATTGAGTAGCGTGTACAATGGGGATCGAGGGCCTAATTCAGTTCGGGATGCTGGCGCCAGGATTCTGACAGGTGTCTGTATTCTGGTGACAGTAATGTAACATTCCGACTACCAGGATGCCGAACGCATGCCAAATCTATGACCTGACAACTTTGCATAGGCAGCAATCCTCCCGATTCTCTGCTGAAGGCCAAAAAACAGATATGTTCTTAATTTCCCAGCCGACACCAGCAGTGAACTGGCGCATTCCCATTGGTGCTGGTCGCATACACGGCTGTCACTGGCACGCCCGTCAGCAGCTGAGTGCCCTGACGACTTCACTGAAGCTGATTTTTGGTGGCTTATACCCCTTTTACACCAGAGTGACCCGGCAATCCAACCCAGGTAAATAGCAGGGTTTAACACGGGCGTAGCCCATGAAACCCTGATGTGAGAACAGCGCACTCCGGGTCACGATGACCTGGAGTTCCCTGCTAGCCGGCCGATTGGTCCGGCTTCAGTGGCGCTTGGAGATGATATCATCTCTAAGCGTCCACTTTCACGCCGGGA
Organism: Taudactylus pleione; assembly: GCA_031769625.1. Lineage (NCBI taxonomy): Eukaryota > Metazoa > Chordata > Amphibia > Anura > Myobatrachidae > Taudactylus > Taudactylus pleione. The sequence goes on along the minus strand of JAUIMM010000033.1, from coordinate 480,387 downwards.
AAGCCGGGTCTATGCAGAATTCTGGGGTCTGATCCGGATAGGAACTTTGGCCCTGATTCAGAGCTGGACACTCTGACAGAGCGCTCACTCTGAATCAGGGCCGTCCCTGCTCCTTTTTGGAGTGGCCATCGCGACCATTGTGCTTGCGACGAGACCCTGCGGTAGGGTCTCGCTGCCGCAAGCCAAAAGCACTCCCACTGACATCACTAGTGATGTCAGTGGGGCCGGCCCCAGACAGTAGGCGTTCCCATGGGAACGCCTCCGTCTGGGCAGCCACGCCCCCGGCACGCCCACCAAAGGGGGCGTGCTGCAATCACCATCGACAGCATGCCCCCTTTGGTGCGAGACCCATAACGACGGCTTGGCCGTCATTATTCGGGTCTCGCGCATGCGCACGACGGAGCCGCCTCCGTCGTGCGCATGCGCACTTGGGCAACATCGACCCGCTTGCGAGCGTTCAGCGCTCGCGAGTGAGTCTGAATCAGGCCCTTTGTTCCAACTCCGGGTCAGACCCGGAATTTTGGTGGAAAAGGGGTATTACTGGTGACAATCCCTATCCTTGGAAACAAGGATGGTGAGATGAGGTTTCCCATGAAAGAGCAACTCTCAAACACCTGGGAACAGAATTTTTAAACTGTTCAATGACAAAGAAGAATTGTAAAAAATAAATACAAGAAGAACAACTTGAAATAATAGAAAGAGGGAGGGGTGGTGAAACAAAGTATCAGAAAAGAACATTCGGTGCCAGATAGATTGCAACAATACCTAAAACTAGTTGGACACAAGCTATTAAAGAACATTGCTGAATCTCTGTCATGTTCATCCAAGTTCTTCCATCCTTCTTCCCTTCTTATCCTTTTTTTTTTTTATAACAGAAGATATTACGCTCTAGGGCAGTGATCCCCAACTGTGGTCCTCAAGGCACACTAACAGTCCTGGTTTTAGTGATATCCATGGTTGAGCACAGATGGTGAAATCAAAATAACTGAGCTACTAATTAAGTCACTTGTGCTCAAGTATGGCTATCATTAAAACCTGGACTGTTAGTGTGCCTTGAGCAGAGCCGTAGCTAGCACTCTGAGCACTCTGTGCCAGCCCCGCCCCTGTTTGCGAGTGACGTCATGACGTCACACACAAGGAGACGGGGCCGCTGATAACTGAAGTTCAAGCAGTGCCCAGAGGGTCTTCAAGACGCACCGGGCAGCTATAATTATGGCAGGATGCCTGCCTGTAGCGTCCGCGGGACGCTACAGGCAGCACTGCTGCAGAGATGCTGGCTGCAGGGCGCCATTACAGGCACCCTGCAGTCAGAAGCAGGAGCCGTGGGATGTCGACGGTGCCACCCACAGAGGTCTGCGCTCACTCCCCTAGCTAGGGCCCTGGTCTTGAGGACAGTGGTTGGGAACCCCTGCTTTAGGGTCTCCTTGGTTAATTTTCTGCAACTTTCTCCCATGCAGGGCCTATGTAGAAGGGATGAAGATTGGTCAGCAGCAGTCACGAATTTTACCTAGGCCCCTCCCCCTCCAGTAAGTGAGCCAGTTGCAGTCCATGACTGCACTGGCTACACTGTGATTGGCAGTGACTTCCCATTGGAAGCGCCACCTGCCAGTAATACGTAGGACAGGCAAGCTCAGGAGAACATGTTTTCTTTCCCTGGGACTGCCAGTCCAGGCTGCGATTAGCAGAGAGCGTGCTTCCAGCGGGAAGATGCTCCTCCGACATTGTTTCCCTCAGGCAGACCCTGCACACATCCTTGTATGAGTCTCTTCTTTCAAACAATGTTTCCCCTAAGTAGTTAATGTTAAGCGATCACCAAACTAGTATCATATTTATAATGGGTGATGGGTGTGCTGTACACACAGGCCCTTGGGTCTAGGGGGGCCCACATTGTCCATGCTGCACCCATGTTTCTTAATATTTATCTCTCCAGAGTCCTGTGTCGGCAGTTCATAACGGATCACCAGGAAAATGGTCCTGTGGTCATTTCCACGGCGATTTGCACATGCTCAGTACAAACCAAGAGAGATCTGCGCATGGGCAGTAGGGATGTGGTTATAGTACCTACCACGAGGATTCTGGAACTCAGAATGCCAGCGCTGGAATCCTGACACTTGTCAGAATCCCGTCGCTGGCAACCCGAATTCTGTCATCCTGAAGGTAAGTGTTACAAGTCATGGTCACGACTTGTTTCCTTCCAGCGATTTCCCTCCTTCTGGCAGTGCTGTTCTAGTTCCATCGGTTGCTAGGCAATCTTGATGCAGCAGGATGTCACCCACAACACGGCATGATTTGTGCATGCTGACCCTTTGCCGCCTCGCCGACTATAACGTTCCTTGTGGATCTCTCGTCTCTGCTGCATGAGCAGCACACCTGTAGCTTCTCCTTTGTATTGTATCCAGCGATATCGGCTTCCCAGCTGCACCACCAGCTCCCAAGCTGCTACCGGCTTCGTTGTCGCTCCATCAGCTTCCCAGCTGCACCATCAGCTCCCAAGCTGCTACCGGCTTTGTTTCTGTTACATTGGCTTCTCAGCCGCACCATCAGCTCCCAAGCGGCTACTGGCTTTGTTGCAGCTGCATCGGCTTCTCAGCCACACCATCAGCTCCCAAGGTAATACTGGCTTCGTTACCGCATCACTGGCTATCAAAGCCGCATCTCACCACCAGCTCACAAGTCACACTACTGGCTCTCAAAGCCGCATCTCACTACCAGCTCACAAGCCACACTACGTGCTCTCAAAGCCGCATCTCACCACCAGCTCACAAGCCACACTACTGGCTCTCAAAGCCGCATCTCACCACTGGCTCACAAGCCACACTACCAGCTCCCAAAGCCATGTCTCACCACCGGCCGACAACCACACTTCTGGCTCAAAGCCGTATCTCACCACTGGCTCACAAGCTGCACTTCCAGCTCTCAAAACCACATCTTACCACTGGCTCCCCAGCCACACCGGCTCAAAGCCACATCTCACCACAGACTCACAAGCCACACTACCATCTCTCAAAGCTGCATCTCATCACCGGCTCTCCAGCCACACTGCCGGCTCGAAGCCGCATCTCACCACTGGCTCACAAGCCGCACTTCCGGCTCTCAAAGCCACATCTCACCATCGGCTCCCCAGCCACACCGGCTCAAAGTCACATCTCACCACAGGCTCACAAGCCGCACTACCGGCTCTCAAAGCGCATATCATCGCCGGCTCTCCAGCCACACTACCAGCTCAAAGCCGCATCACACCACCAGCTCACAAGCCGAACTACCGGCTCTAAGCTGCATCTCACTACCGGCTCTCCAGCCACACTACTGGCTCTCAAAGCCGCATCCTATCACCGGCTCTCCAGCTACACTACCGGCTCTAAGTCGCATCTCACCACTGGCTCTCCAGCCATGATGCCGGCTCTCAAAGCCACATCATTGTCACTGAATCAACTCTTCAATTTGTACTATTGGCTTTAGCCACACCATCAGCGCTCATAGCCGCGCCATCGGCTTCTTAGCTGTACTACGGACTTTTCTCCCAGTTTCCAGTATCTTCTGCTATTTTCTGATTTCCAAAGGTAACCAGTGTAAACCTCTACTACTTCGGGTATTAAGTCCAGGCGGCCACTTAAGTACTGGCGAAAATCTACCAGTTCTAAGGGAACAGTGGGTGGCTGTTAGTGGCGGAAGACCTTGTTAGCCTGGGTTCTAGAGGTTTACACAGAACAACCTAGGAATCCGTAACAGTAAGTTAGGGTTAGGCACTAAGGGGAGGAGGGTTAGGGTTAGAGTTAGGCACTAGGGGGAGGGTTAGGTTTAGGGTGCTGGAAGGGGGAGCTTAAGTTTAGGCATTAGGGGTAGGGAGAGGGTGAGGGTTAGGATACTGTCAGGATGCCAGTGTCGGGATTCTGATCGCTGGGATCCTGAGCGCTGGCATGCCATACCCAACCCCTGGAGAGACTGCACACGTGCCCCCTATTCTCTTCATGTGCCCCTGGATTTAGTATTACTATATATAAAAACAAAATCTATATAAAGTGCCATGCATGTTATTTTAAACTTTCATTTGTACAGTTTGGCAGGCAACATCTGATACCCCTGTGATGTCCTATTACCGTTTATTTAAATGTCAAAAGTTAAAAAAACTTCTATGGTGCATGCTTAACACGGTGTGTACACTCAACGATTCTACTGTGATCAGGAGAGACGATATTAGAGATGGGGCGGCAAAGCTAGGGGCATTCCTGGGAGGTGACCTGGAGGTGGCCTTTAGTGAATGCAAAAAAAAAAACGTCTCATGGGCGTGTTATGGGAGCAGACCTGGCCAACCTGTAGCTCTCCAGCTGTTGTGAAACTGCACGTCCCAGCATGCCCTGCCACAGTTTTGCTATTATGGAATGCTAAAACTCTGGCAAGGCATGTTGGGATGTGTAGTTTCACAACAGCTTGGGAGCCACAGGTTGGCCAGGCCTGTATGGGAGTGTAGGGGCGTGTCAGTGAGAGCACCTGCGTTCTTATAGCCCTGCGCATGCACTGCGTCTGGCATACGCATGCGAGAGCCCCGCAGAGCGACTGAAGTTCAGTCGCTCTGGGGCTCGCAACAAGTTGGGGCGGCTGTCAATGTTGATTGACAGCACGCCCCGTTTTGTGGGTGGGTAGTGGGGGTGGCTGGACAAATGCAGGCGTTCTCTTAGGAACACCTGGCGTTTGTAGGAGGGCTTACTGACATCACTAGTGATGTCAGTAGAGGACTTCCTGCTCTATTAGAATAGGGAGTCCACTCAGGCTTGCAGCAGCTAGACCCAGGGGCGTAACTAGAACTTTTTGGGCCCCATAGCAACATTTTTAAGGGCCCCCCCTAACTTAGGTCTTACACAATAACCACAGTAGTTCCCCTAAAACATTAAATGCCCACTGTAATGGTGCCCCTTATGCAATGCCCACTGTAATGGTGCCCCTTACGCAGTGCCCCCAGTAGTGAGCCCCCTGTAGTTGCCCCCAGTAATGAGCCCCCTGTAATGCCCCCAGTAGTGAGCCCCCTGTAATGCCCCCAGTAGAGAGCCCCTTGTAATTGCCCCCAATAGTGAGCCCCTTGTAGCTGCCCCCAGTAGTGAGCCCTGTGTAGCTGCCCCCAGTAGTGAGCCCTGTGTAGCTGCCCCCAGTAGTGAGCCCCTTGTAGCTGCCCCCAGTAGTGACCTCCTGTAGCTGCCCCCAGTAGTGACCCCCTGTAGCTGCCCCCAGTAGCGAGACCCCAGTAACTGCCCCAGTAGTGAGCCCCCTGTAGTGACCCCCTGTAGCTGCCCCCAGTAATGAGCCCCCAGTAGTGACCCCCTGTAGCTTCCCCCAGTAGTGAGCCCCCTGTAGTGAGCCCCCAGTAGCTGCCCCCAGTAGTGAGCCCCCTGTAATGCCCCCAGTAGTGAGCCCCCTGTAGTGAGCCCCCAGTAGCGACCCCCTGTAGCTGCCCCCAGTAGTGAGACCCCAGTAGCTGCCCCAGTAGTGAAGCCCTGTAGCTGCCCCCAGTAGTGACCCCCTGTAGCTTCCCCCAATAGTGAGCCCCCTGTAATGCCCCCAGTAGCTGCCCCCTGTAGTGAGCCCTCTGTAATGCTCCCAGTAGTGAGATCCCAGTAACTTCCCCCCACGCGCGCGGGCGCGTGCGCACACACAAAACAAACAAAACAAACTTACCTTATCCCCGCTCCTGTGAAGCCGCCGAACGCCCCGTCGCCCGCTCCTCGGCACTATGAGAGTGACGTCATGACGTCACTCCCATAGTGCATTGCGGGACCCGGAAGACGGAGTGAGCTCCGTCCTCCGGCTGCCGCCGGGGGTTTGAGTAGGAGTCGGGCGTGCGCTGGTAACACAATCTCAGCGGGCGCCCGGCATATGGAAAGTGCAGGGGGTGCGATCGCTGGGCCGGCGGGCCCCTTAAGCCGCCGGGCCCCATAGCAACCGCACCCCCTGCACCCTCCATAGTTACGCCACTGGCTAGACCTTACCACAGGGTTTCATCGCAAGCACGATGGTCGCGATAATAGCGACGGTCTCCAGCCCCCCCCGCACAAGCTGTGGGTGGTCACCCACAGCTTTGCGAGCGGCCTGGAGAAAAAAAAAAATGCCCACAGACCCAGCGAGCGGCTACGAGCGGGTCTGAATCAGGGCCTTAGTGCTTGCTCAATCAGATGCAGGCTACTACACCAGGGAAAGGCTGGTACTAGAATTTGCATCCGCCACTCCAGCAACAGGCGCACTATAGCGGCCGCCCAGCATCCACCTCTAATCAGGCCCATTGTCCTGTGTCTGAAATGCAGAGAACATCACATTTACTCCGGAGAGCAGTGGGCAGACTATATGTAATTATCTTCCCCTAATTATATCTCCCTGTTATTACATACTGTGGTCTGTGCTCTGAGCAGGCGGCCACAGCTGTGTCTGACTTATGTAATAGTTTTGTCTGTAGCCTAATGATTTTCCCAATTACTATCACATCTTTGTAGTTACTGAAAATATGCCACAATTCCAGCAGGCTCTGTTCTCACCTCGCCCCCCCGGGATGGAGACAGATGACTTATAGTTACACAGAGCTGTGTATTATTACTAGTAACCACTTCCATTGCTACAGAAGGCAAATAAACATCTACACAATATAAATATACACACATAAATCAACATCCACCAAAGACTTTTAGAAGAGTAACCACAAAGGGCTGGTTCTGAGTTGGGAAGGGACCGTTTGTGGGTGGCAACAGGGGGTGGCAAATCAAACGCAAGCGTGTCACCACTGTTTTCAGGGCGTGTGACCGCTATCCCGACGGCCATTCTGTGCGACGGTCCGGTTACTCAGATGTCCGACAATCGACTGATCTGTGACAACGTCTTTGGACGCAGTTGCTTGGATTTGCGAAGCCGCCAAGGGCATCTCAATACAAATCCCGGTGGCTGCGACATCTGCAGATTTTCACACAGCCGCTACGTGCATAACCAATATTGCGCAGCACATGGGCGGCAGACGCAAAATGTGCAGAGAGATTTATATTTGTTTGAGGGCTGTGTCCAAACTTATATCTAGCAGTGTAAAAATAAAGCTGTCTATCATTTGTGAGCTACGTGCAAGAGCCGCCGGTATTTATCCTGCATGGTAAAACAATAAGGGTTGTAAGGAATAATTCAGAGATGTATGTAAATCCCACTCCGATATTTTTAGATCTGAGCATGTGCAGATCTGGGGCTGCAATGTCACTCGCAGTGCCCCAACAGCCATAGCAGACTGAGATGCTGCTGGTGTTTGGGGGTGGCGACACGAAGCGTCCCAGAAAACGGGATCGTCGTCCCTGTTTGCTGGGTGTGCAGTAGTCAATGGCTGCGTCCTTGGATGCGGCTTCACTGGCTCCGACAACGTTATTTTCCAGGACATCCTGAATAACCTGAGGGCTTCTCAGATGTCCGATGGTCACGCAGTTGATCCGATACGGCATCTCCGGACGCAGCAGCAGATCAGAGAAGCCGGCGCTGGGCATCTTATTACTTAAGATGAGACGTCTTTCTACGGCTTTTGTATTGTGTTGCACAGCCGCTCCATACAAAGACGCATCGTCTCTGCTCCAGCGTCCATCTCTGTATCAGGCTGGTAGTCATAGTGTCAACAGTTATGATGCCGACATTGTGGAAATGTTAACATTGAACGTGTTGGCACAAAGTCTACTTGTGAAATGTCGACATGTGAAATGCCGTCATTCTGCATGGTCCCGCAGTGGAGGGTTATGGTTAGTCTACGGGAGGGGAGGTCAGGGTTAGGCACTAGGGGATAAGTTAAGGTTAGGTTATGGGAGGGGAGGTCAGGGTTAGGCACTAGGGGATAAGTTAAGGTTAGGTTATGGGAGGGGAGGTTAGGGTTAGGCACAAGGGGATAAGTTAAGGTTAGTCTATGGGAGTGGAGGTTAGGGTTAGGCACTAGGGGATAAGTTAAGGTTAGGTTATGGGAGGGGAGGTTAGGGTTAGGCACAAGGGGATAAGTTAAGGTTAGGTTATGGGAGGGGAGGTCAGGGTTAGGCACTAGGGGATAAGTTAAGGTTAGGTTATGGGAGGGGAGGTTAGGGTTAGGCACAAGGGGATAAGTTAAGGTTAGTCTATGGGAGTGGAGGTTAGGGTTAGGCACTAGGGGATAAGTTAAGGTTAGGTTATGGGAGGGGAGGTTAGGGTTAGGCACAAGGGGATAAGTTAAGGTTAGTCTATGGGAGTGGAGGTCAGGGTTAGGCACAAGGGGATAAGTTAATGTTAGGTTATGGGAGGGGAGGTCAGGGTTAGGCACAAGGGGATAAGTTAAGGTTAGTCTACGGGAGGTTAGGGTTAGGCACTAGGCGATAAGTTAAGGTTAGGTTATGGGAGGGGAGGTCAGGGTTAGGCACAAGGGGATAAGTTAAGGTTAGTCTATGGGAAGGGAGGTTAGGGATAGGCACTAGGGGATAAGTTAAGGTTAGTCTATGGGAGGTTAGGGTTAGGCACTAGGCGATAAGTTAAGGTTAGGTTATGGGAGGGGAGGTTAGGGTTAGGCACTAGGGGATAAGTTAAGGTTAGGTTATGGGAGGGGAGGTTAGGGTTAGGCACAAGGGGATAAGTTAAGGTTAGTCTATGGGAGTGGAGGTTAGGGTTAGGCACTAGGGGATAAGTTAAGGTTAGGTTATGGGAGGGGAGGTTAGGGTTAGGCACAAGGGGATAAGTTAAGGTTAGTCTATGGGAGTGGAGGTCAGGGTTAGGCACAAGGGGATAAGTTAATGTTAGGTTATGGGAGGGGAGGTCAGGGTTAGGCACAAGGGGATAAGTTAAGGTTAGTCTACGGGAGGTTAGGGTTAGGCACTAGGCGATAAGTTAAGGTTAGGTTATGGGAGGGGAGGTCAGGGTTAGGCACAAGGGGATAAGTTAAGGTTAGTCTATGGGAAGGGAGGTTAGGGATAGGCACTAGGGGATAAGTTAAGGTTAGTCTATGGGAGGTTAGGGTTAGGCACTAGGCGATAAGTTAAGGTTAGGTTATGGGAGGGGAGGTCAGGGTTCGGCACAAGGGGATAAGTTAAGGTTAGGTTATGGGAGAGGAGGTCAGGGTTAGGCACAAGGGGATAAGTTAAGGTTAGTCTACGGGAGGTTAGGGTTAGGCACTAGGCGATAAGTTAAGGTTAGGTTATGGGAGGGGAGGTCAGGGTTAGGCACAAGGGGATAAGTTAAGGTTAGTCTATGGGAAGGGAGGTTAGGGATAGGCACTAGGGGATAAGTTAAGGTTAGTCTATGGGAGGTTAGGGTTAGGCACTAGGCGATAAGTTAAGGTTAGGTTATGGGAGGGGAGGTCAGGGTTCGGCACAAGGGGATAAGTTAAGGTTAGGTTATGGGAGAGGAGGTCAGGGTTAGGCACAAGGGGATAAGTTAAGGTTATGTTATGGGATCCTCTCCCATAACCTAACCTTAACTGCTGGGAGACCGTAGAGGTGCTGTGGCCTCCAGCTCAATTTCTAATTTGATCAAAGTAAAGGCATGCATGATGGTATTATGCTCCTGATACATTAGACTATTGGTGTGAATGTGGGCACATTCTTGCACATCTAGTGATCCTGCCCTAAGATTTCCACCTTCTGGAATGGGGTCTTATATCTCCACTCCTGCTCTGTTCTGTTCGTAAGGATCCTTGGTCTTTCCCACTCTGCCACCCACTCTAATATTATTGCCGCTGCCCCCTGCCCCGTAGCTGAGGCCTGGATACAGGCTGGGCCACCTGGGGTTTCTTCCATAAAGTCCTTTGTTTGGCTCATTCCCCGTATGGAAAAAATAATCCATCACTTACATGATAAAGAAGAAAAAAATTCTCCGTCAGGGTTGACAGAGCTGTACTTCTTTTTGTACACATATTTTTTGATTGGCAGTCATTAGCACTGGCTTTGCCTATCACACTGACTAAAAATCATTTTATTTGGACTGGACCACTAACCCGTAGCATCTCTGCAAGTGCCATGAGGCACCCCAGGGTGCCACGGCACCCTATTTGGGAATCACTGCACTAGGGGATAAGTTAGGGTTAGTCTATAAGAGGGGATAGATTCAGGTTAGGTTTTGGGAGGGGAGATTTGAGTTAGGCACTAGAGGATGGGTTAGGTTACGGGAAGGCAGGTTAGGAAGTTGGGTTACAGGAGGGATGGTTAGCGTTGGCACTAGGGGATAGGTTAGGGTTAGGTTTTGGGACCGGAGGATAGGGTAAAACTAGAGTGAGGGTCATGGGTTAGGATAAGTCTTACCAACGGAAGGAATGCACTATCCAGATCTGGTGAAATTTTTCTTCTGTATCATGTAAGTGGTGGATTATTTTTTCCATACGGGGAATGAGCCAAACAAAGGACTTTATGGAAGAAACCCCAGGTGGCCCAGCGTGTATCCAGGCCTCAGCTATGTTGCAGAGGGCAGCGGCAACAATATTAGAGTGGGTGGCAGAGTAGGAAAGACCAAGGATCCTTATGAACAGAACAGAGAAGGAGTGGAGATTTAAGACCCTATCCCAGAAGGTGGAAATCTTAGGGCAGGACCACTAGATGTGCAAGAATATGCCCACATTCGCACCAATAGTCTAATGTATCAGGAGCATAATACCATCAGACCTTGCATGCCTTTACTTTGATCAAATTAGAAATTGAGCTGGAGGCCACAGCACCTCTACGGTCTCCCAGCAGTACTCCTCTGGCGGGAAAAGGTGGGGAGAGTCTCATATCACAAGAGTGGAGTCACATAGTAGCTCAGCTAGAGATACTCATAGAGCCTCGAATTGAGGTCGGGGAATGAAAAAAGTACATCAGCGAAGGAGAGGAGAGACCCTTGGTGCATGAGGTGGTCCCCAACAAATCGTATTAGTGAACCAGTCCAGGGCCGAGACAAACTCCTAGAAAGTCCCAGAGGGAAGTCGAGGTTATTCTAAAGGAGGATGAGGGTATCAATAGATATCACCGGCTGGCCTCCCAGTCCTTCGATAAAAGCTTCACCATAGGGAGAAATTTAACTAAGGCTAAACTGCATTCTCTTGATCAGTAGTCGACAGCCTTAACTGAGGTGTGAGCTACTTTAGAAGAATGAAAGCTCCTGAAGAGCTACTAAAATTGTAGAAAAAAAATATCTGGCTAATAACCGAACAATTGAAGCTCATTTACTGAAAATTACAAAAATGTTTCATAGAAAATAACAATGCATTTAATTATTACAGTGATATTGCTGTAGTTTGTAAATAAAATTTAAGCACAGGCACGTTTCACTGTTAATTACCAGCTCCAAGGAGGTACGTGCAGTAGAGGAGCAAAAGATATAGGCAGGGCTGCTGTGTGATTTTCCGGCAGGGCAGGGCGGGAATCAGTTGCTCCGCCGTAGTGTAGACGCTGTGGGTGGAACTACAGGGAAGCACGTCAGGTGATTGATGTAGAGGCTGCTGCAATCACCTGACGTGCATCCCTGTGGCTCCACCCATGGCGTCGACGCCACAGGGGACCACACATCAGAGGTCACCTACTCCTAGTTGACTTAGCAGTACTGAAGCTAGGTGAGCTACCAAAATTAAGACCGCGAGCTACCGGTAGCTCGCGAGCTACAGGTTGGCGACCACTGCTCTAGAATGGTCCCCAGATACCCAATATCTGCCCAATAATAGGCTTTGAGATTTGGGAAGCCATGACCCCACAGTTAGTGGGTTGTTTAAGGAGAGATCATTTGATTCTGGGACACCTGCTGCCCCAAATAAACCTTGACAGGGATATTTGGAAGGAAAGAAGTTCAGACAGATGAACCTGTACTTGAAGGGTCTAAAAATAATAAAGTAGTTTGGGGAGGGTGTTCATTTTTGCATTAGTAATCCTGCCCAGCCATGACATCAATAAAGCACACCAGGAATTAATCTCACATTGAAATTTAGAAAAAAGGGCCGGATAGTTTTCTTGGTATAGGGACGCAAATGGGACTGGTGATGTGAACACAAAGATATTTTCTTTTTTTGCCATTTAAAATGAAATTGTGTGGTAATATTATGGCTCTCTGGGGCAGGGAAATTTAGGGACATGGTCTCCGATTTTAGAATATTGATCTTATAGCAAGAAAGACCACCATATTGCTACCACAGGTTGGGAAAAGAGGTGCTTGGTTGTTGTGTCAGCAAGACGTCAACCACGAAGAGAGACAACTGATGCTCCAGGCCCCCCCATCGGCACAACCTGAATATTCAGAGAGGCTCTGATAGTAGCAGTCAGGGGTCACAGTACAAGGGCCAAAATAAGTGTGGACAGGGGACAGCCTTGTTGAGTACCATTGGTGATAAAGACAGGGGACCTCATTCAGAGTGCTCGCAAGTGGGTTGATGTTTAGGCCCTGCGCACGCGTGTTGATCGACAGCTTGCCCCGCTTTGTAGGCGGGGCGGGGGGTGATTTCACAAATATTTAAGGAACGCCTGCCGTTATGTGGGCGGCCGCACTGACATCAGCAGTGATTGCGGTTGCCGAGACCCAACCATAGGGTCTCGTCGCAAGCCCCGATGGTCACGATGGTCTTGACCATCGCGACCATCAACCAGGTCAGTAACCCACAGCTTAGCTAGCGACCAGGAGGCCGCACTTCAAAACCCAAGCGGCCGCCCACATTCAGAACAACCGCTCGCATTTTGCGAGTGCCTCTGAATGAGGGCCAGGATCAGAAGGAGATCCGTTGACCGTGACACTTGCCGAATGGTGGCAATAGAGCAGATCAACTCCAGTGAGACAGCTTCCGGCAAGACCAAAGTCTGGGACATAAATTGCCATGAAATCCTGTCGAAAGACAGAGAGAGGATAAAGGATGGGCTCTTCCTAGTATTCAGGTTATGGACGAGGTCAATGGTTCTCCTGGTATTATGGGGCGCCTGCAACCTGGGACAAAACTGTTGAATCGTAAATAAACCTTTAGTACATTCCTGCCTATAAACCTTTAAGATTCACCTGCCTAGAACCTCTAAGATAAAACCTGCCTATACCTTCTAAAACCACAAGATGTCGCTAATTAGCGCTGTGTTTAATTATACCATTAATAAAACTCTAAGACAGTTGAATAGCGGTCCAACGTGCTAAAGATTATTATTCAGGTAAAAGTACAGATGTTACCACGCTATGATCTAACAATGAGCGCAAAATAAATTGTACAAACATTAGGTCATAAGGTACAGTCAATACATACGCGTGCGCTCTGGGACCAGATACCGGCATCAATAATGAGACCTCCGTCGAACAGCATAACAGGAACACTGCAGACTGGCATCTTGTTTCAGAGCACTCACATATATACCCGTACTGGGATAAGCAATACAATAGAATACATTGGCAGGTTCTCATTGGTTCCTCTTCTTGCTTCTTCCGTTACGGTACAATTCATAGGTCAGTGCAAAGACACAACCCAGCCTCCAACAACCTGATTGTGTCCACTTTCCCGCTGCATAATAAATCTAGTCTGAACTATGGCATACAACATTTCAAGAAGTTATTCTCTCTAACATTCATATTTCATAGCCGCATGTTCTGATCTTCTCACCAATGCCACCGGAACGCTGTTGAAACAGAGTAGATCAGTACGGCACCAAACACAGTCCAATTGTCATTTACTAAGCCATAGTTACAGAAAACATTCATTTCTTTATATACTGACATTGCGTTTAAACCAAGTAATAATTATCCTTTTTGCGTTACGGGACCATTGCTTTTAAATGTATGTATGCGGGGAGAAACAGCACTGAATTGCGTTGTGCGTCTGAGGGTCGGTGGGGCACTCAGCGAGCAGCACTAAGCTGGAAGGGCATCTATGTGTGTGTGTGTGGCCATGCCAGTATGATTTTGGGAAGGATCACTAAAAAGCTTACTGTGTTCTGTTTAACATTGTGTGTATGAGCTGCAGGGAATTTTGCTACTTTTCAAATATAAGTCTGTGTGTGATATTATACACGTAAGTCCATGCATGATGGGCCACATGCACACACATACATACATACATATATATATATAATATTATATATATATACACACATAAGCACACATGCATTTTTCTGATGTTTTTAAACTGCAATTGCAAAATGTGTTTATACAGTGAATTTAGTTCTCATACAGGGTGGAGGCTCCCAGCAGTGCAGTTGGAGCCTCACTCTTTATTCTGCTTGTTTTGGTTGTGGGGATGGACTCAATTGTGCAGCTCCATAGCTAGGATACATTACAATTGCCACAGCTCATATATTCTTATGTAAAAATGCTCATAGCGCCACGGTATATTGTGTCATGTTATGGTATAGGGATTTTCTCCAGGATGGGCTTTGTATAGGATTCCAAATGCTAATAAGTTAGTGTTTATGTGTTAAACACTGTCTGCATGCGTTTGAGGGAAGGCTGACTATTTTTTTTACAAAATAGCGCTGTGAGATTTTATCATGTTGGGAAGTAATTTTTATGTGTGCTGAAAACTGTCGGTATGTGTTGGGGAAGATTATTAAAAAGCTGGTCGTGTTACTTTGTAGCAACTTTGCGTGCTGAATAGTTAAATTGCGACTTTTTAGCAATATGGCGCTGTGTGTTGGTATTATGTATTTTTGGCAAGATGGCGCTGTGTAAGCTTTCTTTTTCTAAAATGGAGTCTTGCTGCCATTCACAAGATGGCGTCTTTCAGGTTTTCTAGATTGCAAACAGATTCTGTCTTACCCAATTATCCGGTTTTGACAGTCCACCCTTTGATAGCCAATCAAGCGCTATCACAACCTATTCTGAATCTGTTTAGCCATGCATGAGAATATACCATTCAATGTTATTATGGTATGACACAGTGTGGTCATTTGAACCATTCAGATAATGCGTCTCCGGGAGAGACATAAAACTGCCCTCATATGCACACCGCGGATCCTTAAGGGATCATGGGAAAGATGTGGGGATGCACCTATCCTATAAGGGGAGCCTTGAAAGGGGTTGGGACTGCATTACCTAAGATGACTTAAAACAACATAAACATTCACGACCACTCAAACTCAGGCTACATTGTTATACACAGGGGCGCCGAGAGGGGGGGGGAGTGGGTACAGTTTACCCGGGCCTGGGCTTCCAGAGGGGCCCGGTGGGGGCCCAGATCTGGCGCCACCCCCCCTCTCTTCCTCCCTCCCTCTGCAGCAGCCCAGCACACACTGTGTGCTGGGCTGCAGCGGGAGATTGCTTGTGGCTGCTAAGTAGCAGCCACAGCAATCTCCTATGCCTGAAGGGGGGAGCGATCACACTGATCGTGCCCCCCACTGGCTTTGCGCCGGGCTGAGGGGCTCACAGCGCCCCCTCCCCGGCGCTGCAAAACTCTTTTTTTTCAAGGGGGCCTGGCCACGCCTTCTGAAATTAGGCCACGCCCCCCTTTACCGGGGCCCAGCGTGGCTCTTTGTGCCCCTGGTTATACACTACATCATAACTCAGGATTGTAATACAGTTCTTCCTTAGTATTGTTATTCATATTTTCACAACAATTTACTGTACTGAAATTGGACCGGCACTCCCCTGGTTTGGTATAGCACTCCTCCTCTCGATTTCACTCCATTACACCAGCATCTGCTCCCGCCTCCTCCATCTATCCTCCGTCACAAGAACCAAGAATCTCCAGATAAACCAATCATGATGGAAATTCTGAAAGAAGAGTACACACATGAACACAGCAGAACGGTTCTTTTGCTGTGACACTGAACTACAATTTTCTTTTAGCTCTGGTTTCTCACTGTCACCTTTTAATTTTCCCGGAAAACAGGTTCGCAATTGCCAGATCCTTATTATCTGATTCAACTCTGCCCTGCTTCTCCACCGGTTGATTAACCTTTCTGCAGTGAGTGGCATGGACCCAGGTATCTCTCTTGGCCACCTTCAAGGATGTGGCACTCATCAACAGCACCTGGTACGGCCCCTTCCATCGATCTATTAGGCAACCTGAGCGTAAAAAATTTCGGATCTTAACATATTCTCCAGGTTTTACATCATGACAGTTTATCTCTGGCATATCGGGTGACAACAATTTCAATTTCTGCTTTTGTTGCTGCAACTGTTTGCTCATTGTTATAAGATACTTAACAGTGAGGTCGCTGTTACTCTTCAGGTCTTTCTGTGGGCTTGTAATTAAATGAGGTTGTCTACCAAACAGTATTTAAAATGGGGACAGATTAAGTGGAGGCCTAGGAGTGGTCTTTATGCTATGTAGGACCAAGTGCTTCTGGCCATGCTAGTCCAGTCTCAGCCATGATCTTACCTAATTTGTTTTAAATAGTGCCGTTCACTCTCTCCACCTTGGCACTGGCTTGGGGTCGATATGGGGTATGGAGTTTGCTATCAATACCCATCAATTTACACATTATCTGGAAGACGTCCCCGGTGAAATGGGTACCCCTATCACTTTCAATCATTCTAGGGATACCATACCTGCATACAAATTCCTGTACAATCTTTTTAGCAGTGAATACAGCAGTATTAGTGGCCGCTGGGTATGCCTCTACCCAATTAGAAAATACATCGGTACAAACTAACACATACTTGAGATTCCTGCAGGGTGGTAATTGGATGAAATCAATTTGTATTACCTGGAAAGGACCGTCAGTCGGGGGAATGTGGCATGGTTCGGTAGGGATCGTTTTCCCTATGTTCTTCCTCAAACATTTCAGACAGGACATTGCTCTCTTTTCTGCTTGTGAAGAAAAACCCGGTGCGCACCAATATGCCTTCACTAACTTACATATACCTTGTTTTCCCAAGTGAGTCAGTCCGTGCGCTGCCTCTGCCAGGCTTGGGTAATACACCTTAGGTGCCACCGGCTTACCTTGTCCGTCCCTCCAGAGTCCAGAGGGCTCTTGCCCACATCCCTTAGACTTCCAGGTTGCTTTCTCTTGGGTAGAACACAAATTTTGCATCTCAATTAATTTCTGCATGTCAACTGTTTGGAAAACCATTACTTGTTCTATGGGTACATTTGTTTTTAAACCTGCTGCCCACTTGGCAGCATCATCTGCCCTGTTGTTGCCCAATGATACCAGATCTTCCTCACATGCGTGGGCTTTACACTTTATTACTGCTACCATTTTGGGCAACTGAATTGCTTTTAATAATCATTTTATGTGTCTGGAATGTGCGACTGGTGTACCTGCTGCTGTCATAAAATTTCTCAGATGCCATAGAGCACCACCCCGAACGCCTACATAGAGTCAGTGTAAATGTTGGCAGATTTGCCTGCTGCCAATTCACACGCTCTTCTCAGTGCTACTAACTCCGCCACTTGGGCTGAGTGAGGAGGACCAAGAGGTTCAGCTTCTATGATGTCTTTGTCATCTACAACAGCATAACCTGTACATAACTCACCTGTGTCCATTTGTCTATGGCAACTCCCATCCGTGTAAAATGTCACATCTGCATTCTCTAAAGGTATGTCACGTATGTCAGGTCTAGCGGTAAAGGTCTGGTTAAGATAATCTATACAATCATGCGTATCAATACCTTTGCAAAACTCACTTTCTACCAGAGACTCATCACCACCCTTTGTGCATTCTTATGCACATACGGTAAGTACGTTGCTTGATTTAACGTATTACACCGCTTTACAGTGATGTTTGAGGGTGCTATTAGAGCTAGTTCCCATTTGGTGAATCTAGCTGAGGATACGTGTCTGGTTTGGGCAGAGTTCAACAGGGCAGACACAGCATGTGGGGTATAGACAATCATATCATGGCCCAATACCACATCCTCACTTTTGCTGACCAATAGAGCCGTTGCTGCTACACTTCTCAAACAGGTTGGGAGTGATCTCGCCACAGTGTCCAATTGTGCACTGTAATATGCTACGGGCCTACTGGCATCCCCATGTTTTTGTGTAAGGACACCTGCAGCACAACTATCAGCTTCCGTACAATACAAATCAAAAGGTTTTTCATAATCAGGTATTCCCAATGCAGGAGCTCTTGTCAGACTATCCTTAAGATTAAGAAAAGCCTGTTCTGAGTCCTCTGTGTGTATGACACGATCGGGCTTTGAGGAAGAGACTAATTCCTGTAAAGGTAAGGCCAAAATAGAAAAACCTG
The DNA here is from genome assembly GCA_031769625.1 of Taudactylus pleione. Classification (NCBI taxonomy): domain Eukaryota; kingdom Metazoa; phylum Chordata; class Amphibia; order Anura; family Myobatrachidae; genus Taudactylus; species Taudactylus pleione. Next base: position 462,313 of record JAUIMM010000033.1, on the reverse strand, counting down.
GGATCCACATTCTACAATATCCACACATTCCCAAGAAGGTACGGATTTGCTGTTGGTTACGTGGCAGTGTCATGTTTTGTATAGCCTGGATTCTATCTGCAGTGAGATGTCGCAGCGTCCCAAGTGTCAGTGTCCCAAGTATTTAACTCTGGATTGGCACGGCTGTAGTTTGTCCTTAGCAACCTTGTGTCCTGTTTGCGAGAGATGAAGCAACAAAAGTTTAGTATCATTCAAACATGACATAAACGAGTCAGAACATAGCAATAAATTGTCTACATATTGAATTTGAACAGATCCATTGGCGGGTTGAAAAGACTGTAAACAATAGTGTAATCCCTGGGAAAAGATACTGGGGCTGTCTATGAAACCCTGGGGTAATCGTGTCCATGTGTATTGTACACCCCTGTATGTGAAGGTACTGACAGTCAGGATGAAGAGGTACAGAGAAGAAAGCAGAACAAAGATCAATGACAGTGAAATGGGTTGCATTTGGTGGAATTTGCATAAGGATGACAGCTAGATTCGGCACTACGGGAAATTGGCTCTCTACCACCTTATTAACCCCTCTAAGGTCTTGTACCAGCCTATAATCCCTCCCACCAGCCTTCTTCACTGGAAAAATGGGACTGTTGGCTACACTTACTGTACGGACTAAAATTCCCTGCTGCAATAACAGCTCAATTATGGGATACACCCCTAACTCTACCTCCTGTTTTAGTGGGTATTGGGGAATTTTTGGGACTTGCCTTCCGCTTTTTAAATTTACCATTACAGGGCTTACGTTTGCCATTAATCCAGTGTCCTGTCCATCTTTAGTCCAAAGGGAATCTGGAATTAGGGACAACATTTCATCTACCTGTGATGGAGTTTCATTTAAAACTGTAGAGTGATACATTATCCTTTGAGGAGTGTCTAACATATCCCACACCTCGTATTCCATTCTCTCTGGGATATCTAAAAATACACCACCAGGGGTGCAATATATAACACATCCCATCTTACATAACAAGTCTCTGCCCAGTAGGTTAGTAGGAGCCGCAGCAGCCAGGAGAAAAGAATGCCTGGTATGCAACGGCCCAATAGTAACCTCTGTGGACTTTGTTAAAGGATAATGTTCCACTTTACCTGTTACACCCATTGTTGGTACTGTCTCGTTGGTCACCTGCAAATTAACAGGAGATTTTAGCACCGACCTGGTCGCCCCTGTGTCTACAAGAAAAGGATATTCAGTACCAGCTACATCAACCATCATGACCGGTTCTTCCCTAGTACTTCCCGTTAAACTGACCATCTGTAGACTACAGGTATGACCAGACCCCTAGCGTTGGCTACCATTCTCCAATAAAGCATTTACGGCTACAATTGGAGCTGGTACCTGCTGAACATTTGCTGGCCTCTGTGCATATCCCTTATGAGGATATCTGGGTCTTCCCTGATGTGGGATCCCTACTCCTTTTACTGTACAGTTTCTACTTAAGTGTCCTGTTTGTTTACAGTTAAAACAGGTTCGTGTTTCGGGTAAAGACATGTGGTGTTGTGAGGTTTGCGCAGAGGGTAAAGGTGGTGGATATGGGTAAGGATAGGGAGGGTAAGGGTATTGTGGGGGATAAGAAGTTGGTGGATAGCCTGGGACCTGTGGTTGCATCGGGTTAGTGGGATAGAGTTGTGTTTGTTGTTGAGTGGGGTTAGTGAGAGCACATACTTGTTCAGAAGCGAGTGTGTGTGCAAGTGCAAGTGTGTCTGTTGGCTGTGATGTTACCGTCATTCCCTCCAGAGCTTGTATACTGACAGCCATTAGTTTCTCACTCTGGGCTTCTCTCTTTTTGGAGATGTTCTTATCATGTTCAATGGCGGTTTCTATGAGGGTATCTATTGTAAGTCCCCGCCAGCCAGGCTGTGAGGTCTGAACCCGAGTTTTTAAACTCTCTTTCAGACCATCCACAAGTACCGTAACTATCATCCCCCTGTGGTGAGTGCTATCTTTAATATCCTCTATCCCAGTGTACTGGGTGATAGCCTGCAGAGCCCGATCGCAGTAATCTTCTGCAGTCTCACTCTCTTTTTGTTTAATGGTGAAAATTTTGTTCCAGTTAACTACTACTGGAAAATATATACCTAATTGAGTTACAATGCGGGAAATGTTACCTTGGTTTACTTGATCTGTTAAGGGGACGTCACCATCCAATACACAATCCGTGATAAATTTTGTCACATCGGTATTGCGTGGCAGACAGGCCCTTAACACCACAAGCCAATCTTTATTAGTGGGTTCATGTGAACTACCCAAATTTCTCAAAAATCTTTGACATTTGGCTAATTCCTTTTTGGGATCGGGGAAATCATTTATGATGGAATTTAGTTCTGCTCTTGTTCAAGGACAATGCATTACTACTTCCCTCATGGGCACTATACCGTTTGCGTCTGCATTTCCATTCGGAACAGTTATTGTCCGAATGGGATGCAGACCGGTAGCGCTGCTACCTCTGACCTGGTTACCTGGCTGGGGGTTTAATCTGCTGCTGCTACGTATGGTATTAACAATTTCCTCTATGGGTGCAGAGTGTGTTAACACTTCCCTTGCTGTTACCGATGGAGATGGCGGCACCACCCGTGATTGTGGTGATGCAGCATCTATCATTTGCACAGCATGGGAAATGGCAGACATTACAATAGGCTCATCATCCATATCATAAACATTTTCTTTATAATTGCTTAAGAGAGGGTACAAGTTGCTTGTTACATTTTTATGTTGTTTTTTTACATTGACTGCACCTACACCCCCATCCGCATAGGGCGGCGGTGGTGCACGTGAACCATCTGTACTACCTTCTGCAATGCTACCTTGCAGTGCGTGCGCACTATCAAGCGATGCATCCGCGGCGCTATTTAGCATCACCGGCGCATTGCCCGAGACTGTGCCCGCGACGCCTGTTTGCGTCGCGGGTACATTCTTCAGCCACATTTCCCCCTCATGCTGCCACAGTTTTAAACATTCAAAATATTTAACCTTTTTCTCTCGGGAGCGCATCAAACTGATGTGATCCCGGACATTGTCTAACACATTTTTATCAAAACTACCAATTCTGGGAAACGGTCTAACACTCTTCCTCGTCATATTAAACCATAAATCACAATACCTTATTGCATAAGTACCGTACTTGGTATGCATGATACGACGGGCCGATCCGATCGGCACCTCCATTAGCAACACATCATTGCCTAACATCTCTACTGTTTGCGTGGCTCCCATTCTCAGACAACTCCTGCGCTTTTCAATAAAGATTTAAACCGGTGAAAGACAATCAAGACACTTTCACTTACCTGTGGACGATTTAAGTCGGCGGCGCCCACACACCTGGATAAGATTTAGTAAGGCAACTTCCACACCTGGATAAGATTTGAAAAAGGCAACTTCCACACCTGGATAAGATTTAGTAAGGCAACTTCCACACCTATGAGAGTTTGTATGTCGGCTACTCTCACGCACCTCTCTACAACAAAGACAACATGTACACCTGCTACTGTGTATAGAATGGTAAAGCTGCTTACCGAGCGGCTAGGCTAACCCTTGCACCTAGCCCTTAAGGATCATACGATACCCTTAACTTTGTTCAACAAGTATTCACTGTTACACACTTTTTTTCCTCCGCAGAAAAATACACGTTTAACCCAGATATTGGTAATAGAAAAAAATGTAAACCTCAATGGCTTTGTTCAAACACGTGGCAGCACAACCGGAAGTACGTATACGCTGTTGTGCGACCAGTCGCATACACAATAATGCGACTACCACACAACCGTATAATGACTTTTTAACTGCGTATGCAAAAATGCGTCTCAGCCACGTACTCAATACTGCGGCACCCCTCTAAACGTAAGGTTCTATCAACAGAGGGAAAAAAAAACTTTTTTCCTCTCTTGTCCCTGGATTCTGATCAGCGCTTCCTCTACACAATAACCGGCAGTACGCTCTCAGCAACACTGTGGTAATGAAAGACTAATGCGTCTCTCAAAAGGCGCCTCCACCCTTTTGCTGAGAGAGAACTGACCGAGTGTTACCGTGTATCAGATAACGTGATAAACCTACAAGCCCCCAACTGTTGAATCGTAAATAAACCTTTAGTACATTCCTGCCTATAAACCTCTAAGATTCACCTGCCTAGAACCTCTAAGACAAAACCTGCCTATACTTTCTAAAACCACAAGATGTCGCTAATTAGCGCTGTGTTTAATTATACCATTAATAAAACTCTAAGACAGTTGAATAGCGGTCCAACGTGCTAAAGATTATTATTCAGGCAAAAGTACAGATGTTACCACGCTATGATCTAACAATGAGCACAAAATACATTGTACAAACATTAGGTCATAAGGTACAGTCAATACATATGCGTGTGCTCTGGGACCAGATACCGGCATCAATAATGAGACCTCCGTCGAACAGCATAACAGGAACACTGCAGACTGGCATCTTGTTTCAGAGCACTGACATATGTACCCGTACTGGGATAAGCAATACAATAGAATACGTTGGCAGGTTCTCATTGGTTCCTCTTCTTGCTTCTTCCGTTACAGTACAATTCATAGGTCAGTGCAAAGACACAACCAAGCCTCCAACAACCTGATTGTGTCCACTTTCCCGCTGCATAATAAATCTAGTCTGAACTATGGCATACAAAATTTTAAGAAGTTATTCTCTCTAACATTCATATTTCATAGCCGCATGTTCTGATCTTCTCACTGATGCCACCAGAACGCTGTTGAAACAGAGTAGATCAGTACGGCACCAAACACAGTCCAATTGTCATTTACTAAGCCATAGTTACAGAAAACATTCATTTCTTTATATACTGACATTGCGTTTAAACCAAGTAATAATTATCCTTTTTGCGTTACGGGACCATTGCTTTTAAATGTATGTATGCGGGGAGAAACAGCACTGAATTGCGTTGTGCGTCTGAGGGTCGGTGGGGCACTCAGCGAGCAGCACTAAGCTGGAAGGGCATCTATGTGTGTGTGTGTGGCCATGCCAGTATGATTTTGGGAAGGATCACTAAAAAGCTGACTGTGTTCTGTTTAACATTGTGTGTATGAGCTGCAGGGAATTTTGCTACTTTTCAAATATAAGTCTGATGTGTGATATTATACACGTAAGTCCATGCATGATGGGCCACATGCACACACATACATACATACATATATATATATAATATTATATATATACACACACATAAGCACACATGCATTTTTCTGATGTTTTTAAACTGCAATTGCAAAATGTGTTTATACAGTGAATTTAGGGCCTGATTCAGAACTGAACGCTCTGACCAGTGCGCTCGCTCTGAATCAGGGCCCTCCTACCTGTTTTAGGAGCGTCCTCATGGACGCTCGCATAGCTGTGGGTTACCACCCACAGCTTATGCGAGCGTCCAAGATGATGGTCGCGATGGCCAAGACCATCATGACCATCGGGCTTGCGACGGAGACCCTGCGTTAAGGTCTCGCTGCCGCAAGCCCTGGAGTGATTTTGGCTCTATCAGAGCCAAAATCACTCCCACTGACATCACTAGTGATGTCCCATGGGAACGCCCCCGTCTGGCAGCCACGCCCCCGGCATGCCCACCAAAGGGGGCGTGCTGTCAATCAACATCGACAGCACGCCCCCTTTGGTGCGAGACCCGGAGCGACAGAGAGCCCGTCGCTCTACGGGTCTCGCGCATGCGCACGACGGAGCTCCCTCCGTCGTGCGCATGCGCAGTGGGGCAACATCGACCCGTTTGCGAGCGTCCTTTGCTCGCGAACGGGTCTGAATGACCCCCTTAGTTCTCATACAGGGTGGAGGCTCCCAGCAGTGCAGTCGGAGCCTCACTCTTTATTCTACTTGTTTTGGTTGTGGGGATGGACTCAATTGTATAGCTCCATAGCTAGGCTACATTACAATTGCCACAGCTCATATATTCTTATGTAAAAATGCTCATAGCACCACGGTATATTGTGTCATGTTATGGTATAGGGATTTTCTCCAGGATGGGCTTTGTAAAGGATTCCAAATGCTAATAAGTTAGTGTTTATGTGTTAAACACTGTCTGCATGCGTTTGAGGGAAGGCTGACTATCTATTTTTTTTACAAAATAGTGCTGTGAGATTTTATCATGTTGGGAAGTCATTTTTATGTGTGCTGAAAACTGTCGGTATGTGTTGGGGAAGATTATTAAAAAGCTGTTCATGTTACTTTTTAGCAACTTTGCGTGCTGAATAGCTAAATTGCGACTTTTTAACAATATGGCGCTGTCTGTTGGTATTATGTATTTTTTGCAAGATGGCGCTGTGTAAGCTTTCTTTTTCTAAAATGGAGTCTTGCTGCCATTCACAAGATGGCGTCTTTCAGGTTTTCTAGATTGCAAACAGATTCTGTCTTACCCAATTATCCGGTTTCGACAAAACCCACATGGTCATAATGAACCAGGGTGGGGAGCACAGAGTTAAACATCATTTCATTATATCTTCAGCGCAAGTTTATTCTATACATTGAAGGCCTGATTCAGAGCTGTACGCAATCTGCATGCAATGCTGATGTTTATGTAATTGAGTCATTTTTTTGCAGTGCATGCATGATCATTTCTGAAAGCCCCTACAGACGGTACGCACAAAGGTACTATCGCGATCAGGACAGTCATTATCAGAAAGGTGTCGGAAAAGTGATGGGCGTTCCTGGTCCGTGACTAGTAGTGTGCGCCAAAATGGTCCGTTCAGTGGGCGTTTTATGGCAGTGTCACAGGCATGTCAGTGAAAGCAGCTGCATTCTCAGACGCACAGCTGCAGGCATAGGAGACTGCGGTCGAACGGTAAATCTGCACCTGCCATAGGGCTGGCGCAAGTTTGGATGGTGCGACTGATGGTGGCACCCAGCGACGTAGCTGAGTTCTGGAGTGCCCTCTGCCAGCTCCACTACCAGGGCGCATGGCGCCATGACGTTGCACAGTGGGGGTGGAACGGAAGTGCAGCACTGCCCAGAGCCTCCTGAGGATGATCCGAGTGGCTGCACAGACTGCAGGGTATCTGTGTATCTGTCTGGTGCATCCAAAGGATGCTCCAGGTGGTACTGCAGCAGCGACACTGGCTGCAGGCACCCTGCTAGCATGAGGCAAGAGCCGCGGGGCAGCGATGGTGTCGTCCACAGACCCCTGCGCTCTGTACAGCAGTACCGGTCGCATACCCATAGTTACAGTCCTGGTGGCAAGTAAGGATGCATCAAACGTTATATCAGGGTGCATGGATGCTAAAAAGGTGCGAGCAGATGTGCACTTCCCTGTCTCTCCCTGCGCTGGCACTAAATAAACACATTAGACTATTATGTAATAGATATGAAAGATAGAAAATAGAATAACAGTTAAACAAAGAGATGGGTCAATCCAACCTGCAGAGTGATCTTCTGTATGTACTCTTATATGAGAGCCAATTGTTTCGTTATTTTCTCCTTTTTACTGATTAGGCCGACACTTGTTTATGGAGATCATCAGACTTGTAACTTGCTGTTGTTACATTTGAAACAATTACACAGCACTATATAGACCAGGGAAGGGGAAACTTTTATTCAGCCGAGGGCCATTTTGATATATATAACATTATTCGTGGGCCTGGTGTAGGCCACGCCCCCTCCATGTGACGTGACACGGGGCGGAGCCACAATCGCCGGTGATTACAGCAATGCCCAGAGCATCCTGAGGGAGCTGTAATGGCAGCTGCGTGACCGTCCCAGTGATGTCAGTGGAAGAGCTTCCGGCTCTATTAGAGCCAGAAGCTCTCTGGGGCTTGCAGCCATGAGACCCTACCACAAGGGTCTCGTCGCAAGCACGATGGTCGCGATGGTCTTGACCATTGCAACCATCAACCTGGCCGTTCGCAATAGCTGTGGGTGGTCACCCACAGCTATGCAAGCGGCCAGGAGGCCGGACAAAAAAAACCCGCCCTGTTTCAGAGCGAGTGCTCGTTCAGAGCGTCCGTCTCTGAATCAGGCCCTGTGTACTGTGGGCCTGATTCAGTAGTGCACACAAGTACGATTATCGGGAATCTGCGCGTGCGCAGTACCCATTCTGCAAGCTTGCAGAGTGGGTCCTGCTAAGATGCACGCAAGCCCTTGAATGCCTCTGCCTGATTGACAGGCAGAGGCATTTAAGGGGCGGTGTGGGGGCGGCCGGTGTTCCCTGAAACAGGGCGTTTCTCCCAGTTTTCCGGGAGTGGCCAGCCCAGGATGTACGCAGTCTGCTGGGCTCGCAAGCCGGTCAGCCTGAGTAAGCTGTCCACCATCGCGATCATAGACCACCAGTGGTCGCGATGGTGATCCCAGCCTGCAACCTCCATCGCAGTGCTGGGATCGCAAATTTAGTAGGGGGTGCCATACACCTCCTCCGTACAGCTTTGCAATTGCGATCCTTGCTGAATCAGGCCCTGTGTTATCAAGCCGCCCAACATGAAGGGTGAAACATTGTATGAGTATGATTTGCAGAATATGACACGTGTGGTATGTTATTAGTCATCTGCAGCGATTCAGGTGGCTTCGTAGTGCCCACTGCAGAGAATACGGTACAGAACCTGTGTCCATTTGCAAATAATATATTTAGTCATTCATACTGTGTTATACATTGATACTTACATAGAACAGTTATGCATTTTTTATTAATGGCGGAAAAAATATAGCGAGCAAGTGTTTTTCATCAAATTAAAGTTTTTCCAGCATTTTGGGGCACAGAAAAATGTCTAAAACGAATTGCTCAATTTCAAAAACACCTCTCCCATCGACACACCTCCACATACTTGTCCACATAATTTACACCTACACAGACCTGCCCAACATAATTTACACCTCCACATACCTGTCCCACATCATTTACACCTCCACATACCTGTAACACATCATTAACACCCCACATACCTGTCCCACATCATTTACACCTCCACATACCTGTCCTACATCATTAACACCCCACATACCTGTCTCACATAATTTACACCTACACATATCTGTCCCACATCATTTATACCTCCACATCCCTGTCCTACATCATTTACACCCCACATACCTGTCCCACATCATTTACACCACCACATACCTGTCCCACATCATTTACACCTCCACATACCTGTACCACATCATTTACACCCCACATACCTGTCCCACATCATTTACACCTCCACATACCTGTCCCACATAATTTACACCTACACATACCTGTCCCACATAATTTACACCCCACATACCTGTCCCACATCATTTACACCTCCACATACCTGTCCCACATAATTTACACCCACATACCTGTCCCACATCATTTACACCTCCACATACCTGTCCCACATCATTTACACCTCCACATACCTGTCCCACATCATTTACACCCCACATATCTGTCTCATATCATTTACCCCTCCACATACTTGTCCCACATCATTTACACCCCACATACCTGTCTCACATCATTTACACCCCACATACCTGTCCCACATCATTTACACCTACACATATCTGTCCCACATCATTTACACCTCCACATACCTGTCCCACATCATTTACACCTCCACCTACCTGTCCCACATCACATACACCTCCACATACCTGTCCTACATCATTTACACCTCCACATATCTGTCCCACATCATTTACACCTCCACATTCCTGTCTCACATCTTTTACACCTACACATACTTGGCCCACATCATTTACACCCCACATACCTGTCTCACATCATTTACACCTACACATATCTGTCCCACATCATTTACACCTACACATATCTGTCCCACATCATTTACACCTCCACATTCCTGTCTCACATCATTTACACCTCCACATACCTGTCCCATATCATTTACACCTACACATATCTGTTCCACATCATTTACACCCCACATACCTGTCTCACAACTTTTACACCTACACATATCTGTCCCACATCATTTACACCTCCACTTAACTATCCCACATAATTTACACCGTCACATACCTGTTCCACATCATTTACACCTCCACATATCTGTCCTACATCATTTACACCTCCACATACTTGTCCCACATCATTTACACCTCCACATACCTGTCCAACATCATTTACACCTCCACATATCTGTACCACATCATTTACACCTCCACATACCTGTCTCACATCATTTACACCTACACATATCTGTCCCACATCATTTACACCTCCACATACATGTCCCACATCACTTACACCTCCACATACCTGTCCCACATCATTTACACCTCCACATACCTCTCCTACTCCATTTACACCTCCACATACCTGTCCCATATCGTTTACACCTCCACCTACCTGTCCCACATCATTTACACCACCACATACCTGTCCCACATCATTTACACTCCACATACCTGTCATATAAATAAATATATGATAGGGGATACAACAGTGTTTGGTTAGGACCTAACAAAAACAACTCACATAACATTAAACTAAAAAGATGAGACTCAATGTCTCCATTATAACCCCCAGTTGTACAGGTATCTATTGTCACGTCAATGATAAATAACTGGAAATAAATATATAAATGATAACACGTCCCATTGGATTTGGCCCTAGAATTTCTGTTTGTGTGCTGCTGAACGGGATGAGTTGTGTGGTCAGGATGGTTCCTCATCTCTAGGATCTCTGAGCCTCATCCCCCATGTCACTGAATAGCCTGTCCGTCTGTCTGGATACATATTTCATGACTTTTTCCACTTCAGCGCTAACAGACGCCCAGGCGCAGGGACTGTGATCCTCTGTTCTCAAGTATTTATCCATCCTAAGAAAATAGGCTGCGATTCTCTTTGCGCTGTTTGTCACCTTTGGCAGTTTGGTCTCTGATGGCGTCATCTGTCTGTAGACGCACTCCGTCCATGCTTGGGACATTGCGGCCAGCAAGCTCCTCAGCCTCTGTGACATTTCTGTTACTATAGTGATCTGCGGCCGGCATCCTATTATCAGTAAAGAGGTTCTCAGTGTAACGGAGGATTATACGTAACATTTCCGGTGACACCTTTATTGTCTTGTTCATGGACTCTGTCAAGTTAAATGTTGCATTTTCCTGCAGACACTCAAGGTTTGGCGTCTCATTCAATTTTTCCAGAAGTCTGATTGCATCTTTGTTCATTTGTCGTAGTGATAGATTCCGGTCACACTCACGCGATGACTCTCCTGATGTGCATAATATGAGGAGCAGGACGCCCCACAGACATGTCTCCAGCTCTCTGATCCCTGGCACTCCTGCCATGGGGTCTTCTTTCTGATGAGCAAGTTTGGGTTTGCATTCGCATCCATTGTTAGGATTATATATAGTAAGAATATTATGATATCATGAAAATCCATCTTCTGTGTTTCCTTATGTTCTCACTGTCGGGGTTCCCTGGCAGTTTAACTTTCTGTTTCACATCAGTGTTGCTGGTGCCTGCCTCATACACATTCAGCGTCGAGTAACATCGGAACCATTCTCACAGTTGTGGTTGACCTGACCCTACCACACAAACTGCTAAACCTCCTGTCGCCATCTAGACCTCTGCCAGCATATGCAATCACAGGGGCTTAATTATGCACGCCCCTGTAACGGCGGTCAAACGCACAGGCAAGCCTGCATTCTGCCGGCCATCCCCCCTCTCCACACCCAAAAGGTCACTTCATGTCAATCACTATGCGATTAGACTGCGTGCTCACTGCGATCGCTTCCCGATCGCAGCGGCCGGTTTGCGCAGAGCACAAACATCGACCGGCTGCGTGCGAAAGCAGCCGTGCGATTCGACCGGAATAAGGCTCTTAATCTATTAAATAACATACAAGTTAAAAACAATATCCACCGTGGGCTGGTTGTACTTGCTAAAATGTTAATGACACATGGAGCCACAATGCCAGATGCAGACCCTCCAACAGGACCCGCTCCCACCAGGTACACAATGCTCTGCTCCTGGTCTTGCCCGTTAATTTATCATTGCTGTCACCTGTACTAAAACACCTTTCTCATCAATTAACTAGTTCAACACAGGTGACTGTAATAGTAAATTAATTGGCAAGCCCAGGGGTACAGCATTTTGTACCTGGTGGATGGGGTCATGTTGAAAGGTCTGCAGATGAATGATATTGGACCCCAGTCCCGGGTACAAATAAGGAAGTCCAATATTATTCATCTGGGATTGTGACTCCAAGTCCGGGAGGGGACGGACAGGTCGGATCTACAGGGGGTGTGGCCAGCAATAGTGGGCAGTGTGGGAGCATGGCGACGTAATCACGTCATCGCGGCCCCACCCCCACTATACAAAGCCGAGATTTTTGCCATTCTAAAGCAGAGGACAGGGCTATGATAATGCAATTCAGCGCAAATCACTTCAACTGACCCCTCCGGACTGCCAACTTTCGCCAGGCAAGTGTGTATGTGTGTGGGGGGAAGTGGGTGCAGGGGAAATTGGGAAGGTGTGGTGGTGGCGGCCATTTTGGGAGACTTGCCCTCTCTTGCGGGGGGCCGGGAGCGCCACTCGATTTTTGGGTGCCCCCTGGCCATTGCATGATAGTCCACAAGTACGTCCATTGACTATTTATCTCATTTATTATTAGGTTGTATTGTGACCTACCTCTGCCACCTGTCCTGTGGATTAGGATATTCTGATTGCCTGGGAAGTCAGCTCAGCATACAGGCTGCAACACCTCCAGTGTGAGCATTAGACTGTGCTATTCCTTACTGAGTTTTCTTCTGTGTGTGAACTCTGAGGATTCCTGATTAGAACAGTGGGCCTGATTCAGACCCAGATGCTAACCACGAACAAACTCAGCCAAAAGGGGCCGGGTATGCAAATGCCGCAATCGCATTGTCTGGTGGAAGGACGCCCTCTATGTCTTAGAGCGACGGCAGAGCGAACGCTCGCCAGTATAAAGATGCCCACCTTTCTTTCTTAGCACACGTTATCTCCAGGAAGTGTGTGATTAATTGGTGACATCGAGAGCCATCGAAACTGCACGCAGTGCTTGAGGTAGACCCTACCCCACCGCTAGCACTGTGATCACTGCAGACTGAAAAACAACCAAGTTTTTCAGCCTGCAGTGATCACAATGACGCTTCTTTGCTAATTATGCACACCCCTAAAACACCATTTAGATGCCCAGACACGCCTGCATTTGAACATCCACTCCCCCATTCAAAGCACCTTCCCCTGTTACCACCCACAAACGGCACTATCTGTCACTCAAATAGCATCCAGTCTGTGTACTACGAGCGCACAATTCCCGAGCGCAGTGAGGAACTCGCGCATGCGAATATTGATGCATGCGCAAACGTGCGATTATTGGCCATTGCGTTCGTTCGCGGCTTATCGTCCGGGTCAGAATCAGGCCCTGTGTGTGCAGTCCAAATAGTAGTGCTGGTCTAGAACTGCAGAGATTGAAGATGCAATTGCTCTCTGTGCCTGCTGTTCCATCTACACTTCCACAGCATGCTAGTACTCATGCTGCACACCAGAGTTCCCTACAAAACTCAGTATGGGCGCAGTCATGTTGGATTCACCTGATTTTCCTCTACCACTCAGAGCACTGCTCCCAGTCCACCTGACCTCATCAGCCAATCTCTGTGAGACCCAGGGTATATAGATCTTCTGCTGACTGCATTCAATCCCTGAGCTTCGTCGCTGTTAGACCTCCAAGGTTCCAGCTCCATGGCTTGTTGTCTATGGTTGTTGTCTACTCCAGCAGTAATTCCCCTCTGGCTCCAGTTACTAAGTCCGGTCACACTCCGGCTCCAGTTGCTAAGTCTGGTCCCACTCCGGCTCCAGTTGCTAAATCTGGTCCCACTCCGGCTCCAGTTGCTAAGTCTGGTTCCACTCCGGCTCCAGTTGCTAAGTCCGGTCCCACTCCGGCTCCAGTTGCTAGGGCCGGTCCCACTCCGGGTCCAGTTTGTGCTCCAGTCCGTTCCCAATCCGATCCAAGTTTGTGCTCTAATTCGGTTCCAATCCGCTCCAAGTTTGTGTTACATTCCGGTCCTAGCCAGGTCCTGTTACAGTACTGTACTGTACTGCTTCCAACATCTTCCCATACCCAGCCTGTACTGTCTTTTGAGTTCTGCCTCTATTAGCGCCTGCAGTTACCATCACCTTTCTCTCAGAACTCTTATCAGCTACACCATCTATGAGAAAGTGTTACACTCATTCTTCCCTGCTTCAGGCCTCCCGAGCTACCAGAGAGCAAGTATCTGGCTCTCTCCCAGATATTCCTGAATCCCGAATCCTGACATCCATGTGTCATTAACATTCTGTCATGTACAGTATATTTTTAATAGATTAAGTTTAATGAGGAGCACCTTCTGTCTTACTTGCATACTTTTGAAAGTGGTTTCAGGGAGACACTAAATGGCAGTAGAATGTGCCACCTGCAGCACCGTTGAGGGGGCATGACCAGCTTTGCCCAAAGGTTGTCACATCTGGATACTAGTTGTCCTCTGTACAAGGCTCAGTGGCCGGAGGATTAGAGTGAGCAGCAGACTGGAATCGGGGTGGGAGTATATAGGACCTTCACATATGCCACTCTCAGGTGTTGGCGAGACCTAGCCCGAGGCGCGGAGTCTAGGCCACCTGATGGTCTTCACCAGTGACCCCCCTCAAGCGGGATGTGGATGTACGCTGCACCAGATGAACAGGTCGTGGCTCCCGGAGTAGGTACCTTAGAGAAGCAAGGAAACTGAAGTCCTACTAACAAATATAAGAGTACTGTGTAAGCCACTAAGGGTAATGGCAGAAATGTGCTGAGAAGAGATCCTGCAGTCGCTGACAAGCGATGGGGATAGCACAGGTGAATCAGATGCTGAGTGAGTACTAGAACTACTTGTAGAATGAAGTGGTCGCTGATAAACGATGGGATCAACTCTGGACAACCAGACTCTGACTGTGGTCTGACGTAGATGCTGGCTAGCAATGGGAGCAGCTCTGGGAGACCAGATGCTAAGTTGTGAACTGAATCCCACTTCTGACGGTGTAGACGCTGGTTAGCGACGGGAGCAGTTCTGGGAAAGCAGACGCTGTTGTGCACTGGATCCCACTGCTGGTGATGCAGACGCTAGTGAGTGCTGGGACACAGCCCTGATGGAGCAGACACTCGGATGAGTACTGAATACCTCTACAGGAGATACTGACGCTGGAGAACAGAATAGGTTTTGAATGCACTCTGGAAACAGTAATGAGCCTAGGACACAGCAACAGCTAGTAGTCACTAGTAAAGCGAAGTTGTACAGGTAATTCCTTGTCCCATGAGACTTCCTGAAATACCCTAAGGTAATTGTTCATTGGACAATGACATCAGCTGACCGATAACTGGACAGTCATTGGAGGAAACTGATCAGGTGATACTGACCAACATGGCGGCACCCGTGTCCGCACCGTGGAGAATAGGATACGCTCATGGAGGTCTAGCAGTCCCCGAGAGAATATCCAAACCACTACCTGAACTGCGTCTGGCATCTAGACGTCTCGGAGTCCAAAGACGCTGGCGCAGAGGTAAGCAGTGGCCGATCCCAGGCCACATCCTGACAAAGGGCATGTCTATCTACCTGGAAGGCTACCTGTAGCATCTTCACACATGTGTGTATATAATATATATATATATATATATATATATATATTAGGGGTGTGCACCGGCCACTTTTCGTGTTTTGTGTTTTGGTTTTGGATCTGGATCTTTCTTCGTGTTTTGGATCTGGATTGGTTTTGCCAAAACCACCCTTCCGTGTTTTGGGTTCAGAGTTTTGTGTTTTGGATCTGTATTTTTTTTAAAAAAAGCATAAAAACAGCTAAAATCACAGAATTTGTAGGTTTTTCTGCTCCTATGCTATTATTAACCTCAATAACCTTAATTTCCACTCATTTCCAGTCTATTCTGAACACCTCACACCTCACAATAGTGTTTTTATGTCCAAAAGGTTGCACCGAGGTAGCTGGATGACTATGCTAAGTGACACGAGTGGGCGGCACAAACACGTGACCCATCTAGGAGTGACACTGCAGTGGCAGACAGGATGGCAGTTAGAAAAACTAGGCCCCAAACTGTACATAATGCAAAGAAAAAAAGAGGTGCAAGATGGAATTGTCCTTGGGCCCTCCCACCCACCCTTATGTTGTATAAACAGGACATGCACACTTTAACAAATCAATAATTTCAGCGCCAGGGTCTGCCACACAACTGTGGCTGAAATGATTGGTTCGTTTGGGCCCCCACAAAACAAGCTGGCAATTAATGTGTCCCTGCACAAACTGACTCTACGGAGGCAAGATGTCATCCTCATCCTCCTCATCCACCGATTCCTCACCCTCTTCAGTGTGTACATCCTCATCCTCACAAAGTATTAACTCGTCCCCACTTGAATCCACCACCACAGGTCCCTCTGTACCTTCTGGAGGCTGGTCTCCCTGGAAGAGCTGATAATTCATTTTGATGAACATCATCTTCTCCACATTCTGTGGAAGCAACCTCCTACGCCTTTCACTGACAAGGTTCCCAGCTGCACTAAACAATCTTTCGGAGTACACACTGGAGGGGGGGCAACTCAGGTAAAATAGAGCCAGTTTGTACAGGGGCCCCCAAATTGCCTCTTTTTCCTGCCAGTACAGGTATGGACTGTCTGACATGCCTACTTGGATGCTGTCATCGATGTAATCCTCCACCATTCTGTCAATGGTGACAGTATCATATGCAGTGACAGTAGACATGTCAGAAATTGTTGCCAGGTCCTTCAGTCCGGACCAGATGTCCAAACTTGGTCCTGCCTGCCCTGCATCACCGCCAGCGGGTTGCTTAGGATACCTAAGTTTTTTCCTGGCAGCCCCAGTTGCGGGAGAAAATGAAGAAGGAGCCGTTGACGTGTCACGTTCCGCTTCAGCTGACAGTGTGTTCACCAGCAGGTCTTTGCACCTCTGCAGGCTTGTGTCGGCCGGAAAGAGAGACACCACATAGGCTTTAAACCTAGGATCGAGCACGGTGGCCAAAATGTAGTGGTCTGATTTCAACAGATTGACCACCCTGGAATCCTGGCAAAGTGAATGAAGGGCTTCATCCACAAGTCCCACATGCCGAGCGGAATCGCTCCGTCTTAGCTCCTCCTTCACTTTCTCCAGCTGCTTCTGCAAAAGCCTGATGAGGGGAATGACCTGACTCAAGCTGGCAGGGTCTGAACTGACTTCACATGTGGCAAGTTCGAAGGGCTGGAGAACCTTGCACAACACGGAAATCATTCTCCACTGCGCTTGAGTCAGGTGCATACCCCCTCCTTTGCCTATGTCATAGGTGGATGTATAGGCTTGTATGGCCTTTTGCTGCTCCTCCATCCTCTGAAGCATATAGAGGGTTGAGTTCCACCGCGTCACAACCTCTTGCTTCAGGTGATGGCGGGGCAGGTTCAAGAGTGTTTGCTGGCGCTCCAGTCTTCGGCACGCAGTCGCTGAATGGCGAAAGTGGCCAGAAATTTTTCGGGCCACCCAAAGCGTCTCTTGCACGCCCCTGTCGCTTTTCAGAAAATTCTGCACCACCAAGTTTATTGTGTGAGCAAAACATGGGACGTGCTGGAATTTGCCCAGATGTAATGCCCGCACAATATTGGTGGCGTTGTCAGATATCACAAATCCCCAGGAGAGTCTAAGTGGGGTAAGTCACTGGGCGATGATTTCCCTCAGTTTCTCTAAGAGGTTGTCGGCGGTGTGCCTCTTACTGAAACCGGTGATACACAGCGTAGCCTGCCTTGTAACGAGCTGGCGTTTCTGAGATGCTGCGACTGGTGACGCTGCTGCTGTTGCTGCGTAAGGTGATACATCTACCCAGTGGGCTGTCACAGTCATATAGTCCTTAGTCTGCCCTATTCCACTTGTCCACATGTCCGTGGTTAAGTGGACATTGTGTACAACGGCATTTTTCAGGACACTGAGGACACTTTTTCTGACGTTTCTGTACAGTCTCGGTATCGCCTGCCTAGTGAAGTGGAATCTAGACGGGATTTGGAACCGGGGACACACTACCTCCATCAATTGTCTAAATCCCACTGCACTAATGGCGGATACCGGACGCACGTCTAACACCAACATAGCAGTCAAGGCCTCAGTTATACGTTTTGCTTCAGGATGACTGCTGTCGTACTTCATCCTCCTCGACTGTTGGAGGGTCAATTGTTTAGTAAAAGTAGTGGTGTTCCTACTTCCTCTCTGGGATGATGAACGACTCCCAGCAGCAGCAACAGCAGCAGCGGCAGCAGTAGGCGTAGCAATGCAGGATCCTCCGGAGGAATCCCGGATAGGAGAGTCAGTCATGCCAGTGACATGGCCTGCAGGAGTACTTCCGATCCTGACTAAGGAGGAAATTGACGAGGAGGGAGTTGACGGTGTGGTTTGCAGGTGCTTGGATACAACAGGACAACGGGATTTAGGTGTCCCTGGACTGCTTACGGTCTTAGCCAAAGTTTCTGAACTTGACAGTAACTTTTTATGAACGCGCTGCAGGTGCCGTATAAGGGAGGATGTTCCTAGGTGGTTGACGTCCCTACCCCTACTTATTTCACCTTTACATATGGTACATATGGCAAGACAGTTGTTGTCCGGATTTGGATAGAAATATTGCCAGACCAAAGAGGTGGAATGTTTGGTCTTCTGCCCAGGCATGACCGTGATGGGCTTTTTCATCCCACGGACAACAACTGTCTCCCCTGGAGCCTGATTTAAACAAACCACATCACCATCAGAATCCTCCTCGCCAACTTCCTCCTCAGCGCCAGCTACACCAGTATCCTCATCCTGTTGTACTTCAACAGTGACATCTTCAATTTGCATATCAGCAAGTGGACTGTGGGTGCTCCTTTCAGCACTTGCAGGGGGCGTGCAAATGGTGGAAAGAGCCACCTCTTCCCGTCCAGTGCTGGGAAGGTCAGGCATCGCAACCGCCACCACACTTGAGACCTCATTCAGAGTCGGTCGAAGCGGCCGCACAGTCGTACGCCACCGATGTTCGCTATACTGCGCATGCGTAAAGTTCGCAATGCGCGTGCGCAAACAAGCCGCTACACTTGGACTCTCCTTGGGGATTTGTGATATCTTCTTAGAAAGCACAGTTCTTCGCTGTGCTTTTGCCAGCTTAACTCTTTTGATTTTTTTAGTGGGAGGAGGGCTTCCATCGTCATGTGAAGCTGAACCACTAGTCATGAACATACTAGGGATCGACCTTAGCCGTTCCTTGCCACTCCGTGTCGTAAATGGCATATTGGCAAGTTTACGTTTCTCTTCAGCTGATTTAAATGTCTTTTTCAAGGTCATTTTCCTGAACTTTGCCATTTGGGATTGTATGTGCCCTCTACTATGACATTGGGCATCGGCCTTGGCAGACGACATTGATGGCATGTTATCGTCTATGTCATGACTAGTGGCAGCAGCTTCAGCACTAGGAGGAAGTGGTTCTTGATCTTTCTCTATTTTATTTTTATCGGAGAAAGTTTGGTCCTCCATTTATGTTATATCTATTTGATATATACGTGCGGCTAAACACAGAAAATTTTTTTTTTTTTGGTTTGGACTGGAGTGTACTTTCGGGGGTTACAGCACCCTTAATGGTCAAGCCAGCCGGCCCTTTACTTATGACACAGGCGCACGCTTGGCACTACTTTGTTGATGCACGTGCGGCTACTGCGCACACAATTCACAAACACAGAAAATATATAATTTTTTTTTTGGTTTGGACTGGAGTGTACTTTCGGGGGTTACAGCACCCTTAACGGTCAAGCCAGCCAGCCCTTTACTTATGACACAGGCGCACGCTTGGCACTACTTTGTTGATGCACGTGCGGCTACTGCGCACACAATTCACAAACACAGAAAATAATTTTTTTTTTGGTCTGGACTGGAGTGTACTTTCGGGGGTTACAGCACCCTTAACGGTCAAGCCAGCCGGCCCTTTACTTATGACACAGGCGCACGCTTGGCACTACTTTGTTGATGCACGTGCGGCTACTGCGCACACAATTCACAAACACAGAAAATTATTATTTTTTTGGTTTGGACTGGAGTGTACTTTCGGGGGTTACAGCACCCTTTAACGGTCAAGCCAGCCGGCCCTTTACTTATGACACAGGCACACGCTTGGCACTACTTTGTTGATGCACGTGCGGCTACTGCGCACACAATTCACAAACACAGAAAATAATTTTTTTTTTGGTTTGGACTGGAGTGTACTTTCGGGGGTTACAGCACCCTTTAACGGTCAAGCCAGCCGGCCCTTTACTTATGACACAGGCGCACGCTTGGCACTACTTTGTTGATGCACGTGCGGCTACTGCGCACACAATTCACAAACACAGAAAATAATTTTTTTTTTGGTCTGGACTGGAGTGTACTTTCGGGGGTTACAGCACCCTTAACGGTCAAGCCAGCCGGCCCATTACTTATGACACAGGCGCACGCTTGGCACTACTTTGTTGATGCACGTGCGGCTACTGCGCACACAATTCACAAACACAGAAAATAATTTTTTTTTTGGTCTGGACTGGAGTGTACTTTCGGGGGTTACAGCACCCTTAACGGTCAAGCCAGCCGGCCCTTTACTTATGACACAGGCGCACGCTTGGCACTACTTTGTTGATGCACGTGCGGCTACTGCGCACACAATTCACAAACACAGAAAATTATTATTTTTTTGGTTTGGACTGGAGTGTACTTTCGGGGGTTACAGCACCCTTTAACGGTCAAGCCAGCCGGCCCTTTACTTATGACACAGGCGCACGCTTGGCACTACTTTGTTGATGCACGTGCGGCTACTGTGCACACAATTCACAAACACAGAAAATAATTTTTTTTTTGGTTTGGACTGGAGTGTACTTTCGGGGGTTACAGCACCCTTAACGGTCAAGCCAGCCGGCCCTTTACTTATGACACAGGCGCACGCTTGGCACTACTTTGTTGATGCACGTGCGGCTACTGCGCACACAATTCACAAACACAGAAAATATTTTTTTTTTTGGTTTGGACTGGAGTGTACTTTCGGGGGTTACAGCACCCTTAACGGTCAAGCCAGCCGGCCCTTTACTTATGACACAGGCGCACGCTTGGCACTACTTTGTTGATGCACGTGCGGCTACTGCGCACACAATTCACAAACACAGAAAATATATAATTTTTTTAGCACTTGGGGGGAGCACCCCTGATGGACAGAGCACCCCCTGGACAACACTACAGCACCCCTTTAGGACTGGGACACTGCACAGGACTTTGGAGTGGACACAGCCCCTATGGAGAACTGACTGCACAACACAGTCCAGCCAGCCCCTATGGACTTTGAAGTAGTGGACACAGCCCCTATTAACAACAGCAGCACAGCACAACACAGCCAGCCCCTATGGACTTTGAAGTAGTGGACAATAGCAGCACTACACTACACTACACAGCCCTAACTCCCACCCTCCCTCTTCACTGTCCACAGCCGAGTGAGGAAATGGCGCCGACGCGGGTACCTTATATAGGATCCAAAACCCGCGAGACTCGGAAGGCGGGATGATGACGTTTTGCCTCGATTTCAGATCCGAGTCAGGCGGGAAAAGTCGAGCCTGACTCGGATCGGACTCGGATCGGGGGGGCTCGGGGGGGTTCGGATTTCAGAAATCCGAACCCGCTCACCCCTAATATATATATATATATATATATATATATATATATATATTATATATATATTTATTTATATATATATTTTTTTTATTATCATCATTTTTTAGTTGGCTTGACCAGAATGAATAGCAGGCTTGCTGTGCATACATGACGATGATGTGTAACGCAGTAGAAGTATGGAATGTATATATATATATATATATTAGGGGTGTGCACCGGCCACTTTTCGTGTTTTGTGTTTTGGTTTTGGATCTGGATCTTTCTTCGTGTTTTGGATCTGGATTGGTTTTGCCAAAACCACCCTTCCGTGTTTTGGGTTCTGGGTTTTGTGTTTTGGATCTGTATTTTTTTGAAAAAAAGCATAAAAACAGCTAAAATCACAGAATTTGTAGGTTTTTCTGCTCCTATGCTATTATTAACCTCAATAACCTTAATTTCCACTCATTTCCAGTCTATTCTGAACACCTCACACCTCACAATAGTGTTTTTATGTCCAAAAGGTTGCACCGAGGTAGCTGGATGACTATGCTAAGCGCCACGAGTTAGCGGCACAAACACGTGACCCATCTAGGCGTGATACTGCAGTGGCAGACAGGATGGCAGTTTGAAAAACTAGGCCCCAAACTGTACATAATGCAAAGAAAAAAAAGAGGTGCAAGATGGAATTGTCCTTGGGCCCTCCCACCCACCCTTATGTTGTATAAACAGGACATGCACACTTTAACAAATCAATCATTTCAGCGCCAGGGTCTGCCACACAACTGTGGCTGAAATGATTGGTTCGTTTGGGCCCCCACAAAACAAGCTGGCAATTAATGTGTCCCTGCACAAACTGGCTCTATGGAGGCAAGATGTCATCCTCATCCTCCTCATCCACCGATTCCTCACCCTCTTCAGTGTGTACATCCTCATCCTCACAAAGTATTAACTCGTCCCCACTTGAATCCACCACCACAGGTCCCTCTGTACGTTCTGGAGGCTGGTCTCCCTGGAAGAGCTGATAATTCATTTTGATGAACATCATCTTCTCCACATTCTGTGGAAGCAACCTACTACGCCTTTCGCTGACAAGGTTCCCGGCTGCACTAAACACTCTTTCGGAGTACACACTGGAGGGGGGGCAACTCAGGTAAAATAGAGCCAATTTGTACAGGGGCCTCCAAATTGCCTCTTTTTCCTGCCAGTACAGGTATGGACTGTCTGACATGCCAACTTGGAATGCTGTCACCGATGTAATCCTCCACCATTCTGTCAATGGTGACAGTATCATATGCAGTGACAGTAGACATGTCAGAAATTGTTGCCAGGTACTTCAGTCCGGACCAGATGTCCAAACTTGGTCCTGCCTGCCCTGCATCACCGCCAGCAGGTTGCTTAGGATACCTAAGTTTTTTCCTGGCAGCCCCAGTTGCGGGAGAAAATGAAGAAGGAGCTGTTGACGTGTCACGTTCCGCTTCAGCTGACAGTGTGCTCACAAGCAGGTCTTTGCACCTCTGCAGGCTTGTGTCGGCCGGAAAGAGAGACACCACATAGGCTTTAAACCTAGGATCGAGCACGGTGGCCAAAATGTAGTGGTCTGATTTCAACAGATTGACCACCCTGGAATCCTGGCAAAGCAAATGAAGGGCTTCATCCACAAGTCCCACATGCCGAGCGGAATCGCTCCGTCTTAGCTCCTCCTTCACTTTCTCCAGCTGCTTCTGCAAAAGCCTGATGAGGGGAATGACCTGACTCAAGCTGGCAGTGTCTGAACTGACTTCACATGTGGCAAGTTCGAAGGGCTGGAGAACCTTGCACAACACAGAAATCATTCTCCACTGCGCTTGAGTCAGGTGAATATCCCCTCCTTTGCCTATGTCATAGGTGGATGTATAGGCTTGAATGGCCTTTTGCTGCTCCTCCATCCTCTGAAGCATATAGAGGGTTGAGTTCCACCGCGTCACAACCTCTTGCTTCAGGTGATGGCGGGGCAGGTTCAAGAGTGTTTGCTGGCGCTCCAGTCTTCGGCACACAGTCGCTGAATGGCGAAAGTGGCCTGAAATTTTTCGGGCCACCCAAAGCGTCTCCTGCACGCCCCTGTCGCTTTTCAGAAAATTCTGCACCACCAAGTTTATTGTGTGAGCAAAACATGGGACGTGCTGGAATTTGCCCAGATGTAATGCCCGCACAATATTGGTGGCGTTGTCAGATATCACAAATCCCCAGGAGAGTCTAAGTGGGGTAAGCCACTGGGCGATGATTTCCCTCAGTTTCTCTAAGAGGTTGTCGGCGGTGTGCCTCTTACTGAAACCGGTGATACACAGCGTAGCCTGCCTTGTAACGAGCTGGCGTTTCTGAGATGCTGCGACTGGTGACGCTGCTGCTGTTGCTGCGTAAGGTGATACATCTACCCAGTGGGCTGTCACAGTCATATAGTCCTTAGTCTGCCCTGTTCCACTTGTCCACATGTCCGTGGTTAAGTGGACATTGGGTACAATGGCATTTTTCAGGACACTGAGGACACTTTTTCTGACGTTTCTGTACAGTCTCGGTATCGCCTGCCTAGTGAAGTGGAATCTAGACGGGATTTGGAACCGGGGACACACTACCTCCAGCAATTGTCTAAATCCCGCTGCACTAATGGCGGATACCGGACGCACGTCTAACACCAACATAGCAGTCAAGGCCTCAGTTATACGTTTTGCTTCAGGATGACTGCTGTCGTACTTCATCCTCCTCGCTAAGGACTGTTGGAGGGTCAATTGTTTAGTAAAAGTAGTGGTGTTCCTACTTCCTCTCTGGGATGATGAACGACTCCCAGCAGCAGCAACAGCAGCAGCAGCGGCAGCAGGAGGCGTAGCAATGCAGGATCCTCCGGAGGAATCCCGGATAGGAGAGTCAGTCATGCCAGTGACATGGCCTGCAGGACTACTTCCGATCCTGACTAAGGAGGAAATTGACGAGGAGGGAGTTGACGGTGTGGTTTGCAGGCTCTTGGATACAACAGGACAACGGGATTTAGGTGTCCCTGGACTGCTTACGGTCTTAGCCAAAGTTTCTGAACTTGACGGTAACTTATTATGAACGCGCTGCAGGTGCCCTATAAGGGAGGATGTTCCTAGGTGGTTAACGTCCCTACCCCTACTTATTCCACCTTTACATAAGGTACATATGGCAAGACAGTTGTTGTCCGGATTTGGATAGAAATATTGCCAGACCAAAGAGGTGGAATGTTTGGTCTTCTGCCCAGGCATGACCGTGATGGGCTTTTTCATCCCACGGACAACAACTGTCTCCCCCGGAGCCTGATTTAAACAAACCACATCACCATCAGAATCCTCCTCGCCAACTTCCTCCTCAGCGCCAGCTACACCAGTATCCTCATCCTGTTGTACTTCAACAGTGACATCTTCAATTTGCATATCAGCAAGTGGACTGTGGGTGCTCCTTTCAGCACTTGCAGGGGGCGTGCAAATGGTGGAAAGAGCCACCTCTTCCCGTCCAGTGCTGGGAAGGTCAGGCATCGCAACCACCACCACACTTGGACTCTCCTTGGGGATTTGTGATATCTTCTTAGAAAGCACAGTTCTTCGCTGTGCTTTTGCCAGCTTAACTCTTTTGATTTTTTTAGTGGGAGGAGGGCTTCCATCGTCATGTGAAGCTGAACCACTAGTCATGAACATACTAGGGATCGACCTTAGCCGTTCCTTGCCACTCCGTGTCGTAAATGGCATATTGGCAAGTTTACGTTTCTCTTCAGATGATTTAAATGTTTTTTTCAAGGTCATTTTCCTGAACTTTGTCATTTGGGATTGTATGTGCCCTCTATTATGACATTGGGCATCGGCCTTGGCAGACGACGTTGATGGCATGTTATCGTCTATGTCATGACTAGTGGCAGCAGCTTCAGCACTAGGAGGAAGTGGTTCTTGATCTTTCTCTATTTTATTTTTATCGGAGAAAGTTTGGTCCTCCATTTATGTTATATCGATTTGATATATACGTGCGGCTAAACACAGAAAATATTTTTTTATTTTTGCTGGAGAGTAGTGCACTTTGTGGGTTACACCAGCCTTTAAGAAATGAGCCAGCCGGCTCTTTACTTATGGGACACAGGCGCACGCTTGGCGCTTCTGCTTTGTTGATGTACGTGCGGCTACTGTGCACACAATTCACAAACACGGAAAATAATTTTTTTTTTGGTTTGGACTGGAGTGTACTTTGGGGGTTACAGCACCCTTTAACGGTCAACCCAGCCGGACCTTTACTTATGACACAGGCGCACGCTTGGCACTACTTTATTGAGGCACGTGCGGCTACTGCGCACACAATTCACAAACACAGAAAATATATTATTTTTTTAGCACTTGGGGGGAGCACCCCTAATGGACAGAGCACCCCCTGGACAACACTACAGCACCCCTTTAGGACTGGGACACTGCACAGGACTTTGGAGTGGACACAGCCCCTATGGAGAACTGACTGCACAACACAGTCCAGCCAGCCCCTATGGACTTTGAAGTAGTGGACACAGCCCCTATTAACAACAGCAGCACAGCACAACACAGCCAGCCCCTATGGACTTTGAAGTAGTGGACAACAGCAGCACTACACTACACTACACTACACAGCCCAGCCAGCCCTAACTCCCACCCGCCCTCTTCACTGTCCACAGCCGAGTGAGAAAATGGCGCCGACGCGGGTACCTTATATAGGATATAAAAACCCGCGAGACTCAGAAGGCGGGATGATGACGTTTTGCCTCGATTTCAGATCCGGGTCAGGCGGGAAAAGTCGAGCCTGACTCGGATCGGACTCGGATCGGGGGGGCTCGGGGGGGTTCGGATTTCAGAAATCCGAACCCGCTCACCCCTAATATATATATATGTATATATATAGCTGACAAGGTCACCCATCCACTTGCAGGACATCCGCACAAGCCCTTACACTAGTAGCAGTAGGAGCAGGGTCGGGCTGGCAACTTTTAGCCTGGGGGGCAAATGCATGCAGACGGCCCTGGCAGAGGAGTAGCGTGTAGCCAGGGTGTCCGAAGAATATGCGTGCTATGGTGCCCCCCCCTCAAGTGTTCCAGGGAGGAGGCGGGTCCATATGGGATTAATGTAAGGTAAAAATAAAGATTAGGGCAGCCCCCTGTCGTAGTGCCCATATGCAGTGCCCCCGTGTGCCACAGGAGAGAACACCCTTATGCAGGCCTCCAGTAGTGCCCCTAGTAGTAGTCCCCCCCCTTGTAGTGCCCCCAGTAGTAGTAGTCCCCCCCTTTGTAGTGCCCCCATTAGTAGTAGTCCCCCCTTGTAGTGCCCCCAGTAGTAGTAGTCCCCCCCCTGTAGTGCCCCCAGTAGTAGTCCCCCCCTTGTAGTGTCCCCAGTAGTAGTAGTCCCCCCCTTGTGTCCCCAGTAGTAGTAGTCCCCAGTAGTAGTAGTCCCCCACCCCCCTTGTAGTGCCCCTAGTAGTAGTAGTAGTCTCCTTATAGTGCCCCCAGTAGTAGTAGTCCCCAGTAGTAGTAGTCCCCTCCCCCTTGTAGTGCCCCCAGTAGTAGTAGTCCCCCACCCCCCTTGTAGTGTCCCCAGTAGTAGCAGTCCCCAGTAGTAGTAGTCCCCCACCCCCCTTGTAGTGCCCCCAGTAGTAGTAGTAGTAGTCCCCTTATAGTGCCCCCAGTAGTAGTAGTCCCCAGTAGTAGTAGTCCCCTCCCCCTTGTAGTTCCCCCAGTAGTAGTAGTCCCCCCCTTGTAGTGTCCCCAGTAGTAGTAGTCCCCCACCCCCCTTGTAGTGCTTCCAGTAGTAGTAGTAGTCCCCTTATAGTGCCCCCAGTAGTAGTAGTCCCCAGTAGTAGTCCCCTCCCCCCTTGTAGTGCCCCCAGTAGTAGTAGTCCCCACTTGTAGTGCCCCCACTGCGGGAGCCGGAAGATGGAGCGGCTCCCACAGTGGGCGCAGCAGCAGCAGCTAATGAGAGTCTGATAGACTCTCATTGGCTGCTGCTTACAGCAAACACACAACTGCCGGAGCCGGCGGCTGTGTGTTTGTCATTGTAGCGCTGACTGAACTCCGTCCGGTCAGCGCTACACGCACGGTGCAGTCTGTGTCACAGTGACACAGACTGCACCGGCCCGCGGCCCGCATGACGCTGCGGCCCGGGGGGCACATGGCACCCTGCCCCCCGGCCCAGCCTGCCACTGAGTAGGAGACTACTAGTACTAACCATGTGGGCTCCTCTAGTCCCAGTTCCATTTCCAGTGCAGAGTGCTCGTCCCCCGACACAGCGTCTGCTCACTCTGCTCAGCTGCCGCTAGTAGTCACTGATTCAGGGCGGGGAGGAACTGCAGTGCAGTGTGTCTGCATGACGGGCTAGGCACTGGCGGCCACCACTACACATAACCCCACGGTGGCCGGCCTATAGTAGAGGTGAAGATGTCACATGTCAAACTCGGGACCCGTCCCTGCTGCATCCAGAGGACTCGCGCATGCATACACAGTCCGGATTTCAATAGAACAGTGGTGAAACTGGGGGATCCTGTGTGCTCTCCAGGGTAACGGGAGCTCCCACCTTAAAGCGGGAGGCTCCCGCATAAATCGGGAGGGTAGGCAAGTATGCGCCTTCTGTTCTGTTCTCAGGCATACCTGTAAGGGGATTGGAAAACGAAAACCCTTAAAGGCCCCTGATATGAAGTGAGGAAAGAGAAGTTTGTATTGTGGAGCTGCTGATCTGAGGATACTGTAGTCCACGCTGTATGTGTATGAGGCAGGCACCAGCAACACTGATGTGAAACAGAAAGTGAAACTGCCAGGGAACCCAGACAGTGAGAACATAAGCAAACACAGAAGATGGATTTTCATGATATCATAATATTCTTACTAGAGATAGTGGGGGTCATTCAGACCCGGTCGTTAGCGCCGATGCGCTCGGACCGGGTCGATGGCCCCCCACAGAGCAAGCGCACGACGGCGCCGTCGTGCGCATGCGTGAGACCCGCTACGACCGACAGCGCCGGTCGTAGCGGGTCTCGATCCAAAGGGGGCGAGCTGTCGATGTTGATTGACAGCTCGCCCCGTTTCGAAGGCAGGCCGGGGGGGTGGCAGCGCAAACGGAGCCGTTCCCATGGGAACGCCTACCGTTTGGGGGCGGCCCCACTGACATCACCGCAAAGGAGGACTTCTTGAAAATTCAAGACGTCCTCCCCTCATTCAGACCAACTGCACGCTCTGTGCGACCGGCTCTGAATGAGGTCCAGTATCCTCGAGATTCTGGGATGAAGGCACTCACTTTAAAAATAAAATTTTTTATTGAGACATATTATTAAAATTTTTCATATAATTGTTCATGTCAGACACCACATTACTTGTGTCGACGTTTCGGTCTGCAATCAGACCTTTTTCAAGAAAAGTGTCTGTTTGATGTGAGTCACAAAAATAGACATCTACGAAAGAATATAAATACAAATCAGTGTCATATAACAATGTCTATCTGGCCCCATTCTATTACATATATAAAAAAAAGAAGACTATCAACATACCATAAATCACGTCAAAGTGAGTATTTATAGCTCACCAAAGATGAAATAATCGCTGGAAATCAACATCTATGGATAAACAATAATACATAGAAAACTGTATTATATAGTATAATAGAAACCGGGATACCCATATATCATATCCCAAACAAACGTGCAAATAAGCAAATACATAAGAACAAACATATATGCATGAGAACAAACAATATATGAATATTATCAAATATTAATGGCAATGATATAGAGAGTCAAATAGTTATATATAACACACCGGGATGCCCATATATAATATCCCAAACATGTATCCACAGATGTATGTATGAAAGCAAACAGATAAAATATATACATTGCCAAATATTAGTGGCCATGATGCAAAGAATCAAATAGATAACTACCTAAAAATAATCGCTAACAAACAGTATGATATCAGAAATCAAAAGCACACAAGGCTAGAACCATAACATAACCGGTAGTCACTATACCTGCATCAGCATGATCCCAGCCATCCCAGCGCCCACACGTGTAGCACTGCCAAACTCTAAGGCTCACCAAGACGGAAGTATCATACTACCGTCTGCGCCCCCTCTAAATACTTCCTACACGTGTGCTCCGGCGGACGCCGTCATCAGCCTGCGACATGTAATCCAACCGGGCGCAATGGGACTGAGGGCTTGATTCAGAGCCGCTCGTAAGCGGCCGCTCGTTCGTTTTGAGCAATGTTAGCACAACTGCGCATGCGTATGGGTCGTAATGCGCATGCGAAAACCAGTCATTGCAGTCGGAAATCGTGCGCTCGCAAAACAGGGAGGGGCTGCTAATTTGATTGACAGAATGTACCATTTGTGGGTGGTAACAGGGGAAGGTGCTTGAAAACGGGGGAGTGGAGATCCGAACGCAGGCGTGCCTAACGGTCAAAAGGGCGTTTAATGGGAGTGCATAATTAGTAAAGGAGCGTCATCGACCATGTCACTTAGTTGTCTTTTAGCCTGAACTGCTCGCAGTGATAGCGGTACGAAATTCCTACCACAAGCACTGCAAGCAGTTCAGATGCCTTTCGATGTACCCGATTAATCTAATAAATACCGGAGATGACGTGTGATGCTAATGGCAAAGGGGCGTCTTTACAAAATAGCGGGTGCTTTTTTAGTTCGTTCGCTCAGACATAGAGGCGTCAACACATCGCAAAGAGCGAGCACTCAATTTAAATAGCCGGCCCCTTTTTTGGAACGACCGTCCGCAAATAGCGTTCGGCTCTGAATCAGGCCCTGAGTCATATGACTAAGGGAACACGGTGGCCATCTTGGAAGCTGGAGATATATGCAAGTTAAGGGCAAATGTTGCCCATACTTCAAAATGTAGAAAATCCTTAAGCGATGTAACATTAATAACTCAAATAGAGCTGATATCAGCCTCAGCTTACTCAGGCTTGCTCCATGTGTCATTAGCATTCTGGCAAGTACAACCAGCCCGTGGTGGGATTTGCATCATTTGCTTTCATCTTGTTTGTTATTTAATAAATGAAGTTTATTGCACTATGAGGAGCACCTTCTGTTCTATTTTCAGGCATACCTGTATGGGGATTGGAAACTGAAGACCATTAAAAGACCCTGATATGCAGTGAGGAAAGAGATGCTTTAGTGAGTAGGGTATTTTATATAGTGCAGTGAGTGCTACACAGAGGTGTGCTCTCTTTCTCCTTCTTTGTCATTTATATGTCAAGGTCTGTCTATCACGGATTTGGTCAGAGACTACAAGCACTGGTATATCTATTACCCCAGCAACAAGTAGCGTTTTACCAGATGATTTGTGTACGTTTATTTCCTACTGGAAAAGGTGATCGTCAGGTGGTATTAAGTGGAAACTGAATTGCAAGTGCAGGATTACATTTTTCTTTCTACCTCCACATACCTGGCGAACATCATTTACACCTTCACATACCTGTCCCACATCAATTACACCTCCACCTACCTGTCCCACATCATTTACACCTCCACATACCTGTCCCAAATCATTTACACCTCCACATACCTGTCCCACATCATTTACACCTCCACATACCTGTCCCACATCATTTACACCCCCCACATACCTGTCCCACATCATTTACACCTCCACATACCTGTCCCACATCATTTACACCTCCACATACCTGTCCCACATCATTTACACCTCCATATACCTGTCCCACATCATTTACACCTCCACATACCTGTCACACATCATTTACACCTCCACATACCTGTCCCACATAATTTACACCTCCACATACCTGCCCCACATTATTTGCACCTTCACATACCTGTCCCACATCGTTTAAACCTCCAACTACTTGTCCCACACCATTTACGTCCCAACATACCTCTCACACATCATTTGCACCTCAACCTACCTGACCCACATCAACTACACCTCAACTTACCTGTCCCACATAATTTACACCTCCACATATCTGTCCTACAACATTTAATCCATTACAGAGCTTTTTAGAGACATTTCTGGGGTACAGAAAAATGTCTATAATAATTTTTCAGTTTTCAAAAACCCCTCTCCCAACAACACAAAAGCTCCACATACCGGTCCCACAATATTAAAACCTCCACATACCTGTCCCACATCATTTACACCTACACATACCTGTCCCACATCAATTACACCTCCACATACCTGTCCAACACCATTTACACCTCCACATACCAGTCCCGCATAATTTACACCTCCATATACCTGTCCCACATCATTTACACCTTCACATACCTGTCCCACATCATTTACACCTCCACATACCTGTCCTACAACATTTAACCCATTATTGAACTTTTTAGAGACATTTCTGGGGTACAGAAAAATGTCTATAATAATTTTTCAGTTTTCAAAAACCACTTCCCCATCAATACAACATCTCCACATACCTATCCCACAAAATTTACACCTACACCTACCTGTCCTACATCATTTACACCTCTACATACCTGTCCCGCATCATTTCCACCTCCACCTACCTGTCACACATCATTTACACCTCCAAATACCTGTCCCACATCATTTACACCTCCACATACCTGTCCCACATCATTTACACCTCCACATACCTGTCCCACATCATTTACACCTCCACATACCTGTCCTACATCATTTACACCTCCACATACCTGTCCCACATTATTTACACCTCCACATACCTGTCCCACATCATTTACACCTCCACATACCTGTCCCACATCATTTACACCTCCACATACCTGTCCTACATCATTTACACCTCCACATACCTGTCCCACATTATTTACACCTCCACATACCTGTCCCACATCATTTACACCTCCACATACCTGTCCCACATCATTTACACCTTCACATTCCTGTCCCACATCATTTACACTTTCACATACCTGTCCCACATCATTTACACCTCCACATATCTATCCTACATCATTTACACCTCCACATACCTTTCCCACATCATTTACACCTCCACATACCTGTCCCACATCATTTACACCTCCACATACCTGTTCCACATCATTTACACCTCCACATACCTGTCCCACATCATTTACACCTCCACATACCTGTCCTACAACATTTAACCCATTATTGAGCTTTTTAGAGACATTTCTGGAGTACATAAATATGTCTATTGTCGAAGCTGAATAATTGGCTGAGACAAGTTCAGTTTAAAATTTAATCGCGGCGACGCCATCTTGCGACTGGCCGCAAGACGCCATCTTGAAAATGAGATCGCAAGACGCCATTTTGCGAATGGACACCTAAGCGCCATTTTAGATAAACTCACATTTTAGTACATGTGGCGATAATACTATTAGCACCATGCAATTGCATCTTTCACCATTTCTCATACACACATTAATACACACAATTGCGCTGTTAACTAGTCGCATATTAGCGAATGCATAGAACTTTGTATGAAAATGCTGTTTTATTAGCTTTATGCGCACGCATCTGCCCCAAGTTAACTAGCGTCCTTATATCAAACCCCGAATACTCACACATTACATATTCACGCATAAGGTTTAATAAGCTTTAAAGTGTATGATTTAAGTTGGTTCAGTTAGTTTAAATGCTGAGAAATAAAGATATTTGATAACTAAGGTATTATACATGCTAAACAAGTCGTGTTTGGTTTTGTACTGATGCGTACTCTTTTTACAGTATTCCGGTGTTTTCGATGGGGAGATCGCATCATGCATTCTCGAGTTATGGATCGCAGAGCCTACAAGCAACAAAATGTATATTTCATGAACAACTGTTAGGATGTTGCAGGGGGCGGGAAGGGAAAGATCCCCAGCTGTTAGAGGCAGGGAGAGTCTATTTGAACCAGCCTGTTAAATGCCCTGTAACAGATGCTTCTCCCCTGGGAACCAATTACATCAGCAACAAACTTCTCTATTGTCCTGTTTATTCTGGGGGGGTATAAATATGTGTGCTCAAACGCTGGTTCTTAGTCTTCGTGCTGAATGCTGTATGACGAGGGGTCTCTTGCTGATGCCTATCTTCGGGTCCGGAAGCGCTGCGTATGTATACTGTACTTGGGTCTGTATAATTTCCTTTTGCGCCTAAATTGTGTCTGGATCAATTGCGTGTAACTGTCTGAACTTTTACTTGAATAACACTTGTGCTTTGGAACCACAGATTCCAGGTCTAAGTCTTTATTTAATGTATGATTGCGTACGCAAATTAGCGTTATCCTCAGAGGTTTATAGGAAGGGTTTTAGAAGGTATAGGCAGGGGTATATTAAGGTTCTGATCCAGTATCGTTAGTTGGGGGCTCGTAGTGAAGTAACTTACCTGCTCACACGGTACATACGGCTATTGATATTTCAGCAAAGGGTGGAGTGGCCACATGCAGGGTTTGCCTGCAACCGCTTTGTGCTGAAAGATCGCTATCCATCTCTGTGTGAATCAAGGAAGCTGACTAGAATCCAGGGACAAGAGAGGAAAAAGTTTGTTTTCCTCTGTTGATAGAACCTTATGTTTAAAGGGGTGTTGCAGTACTGAGTACGCGGCTAAGTCGCAGGTTTACGCATAGCAAAGATGCACTTTTGCGTACGCAGTTAAAAAGCCATTATACGGTTGTGTGGTAGTCACATTATTGTGTATGCGACTGGTCGCACAATAGCGTATACGTACTTCCGGTTGTGCTGCCACGTGTTTGAACAAAGCCATTGATGTTTAAATTTTTTTCTATTACCAATATCTATAATCAGCACATACGAGCGTGCAGGATGATGGTCGCGATGGTCTTCACCATCGCGACCATCGCCAGTGCGACCAGAAGCCTGTGGTTGGGTTTTTCGACCACAAGCCCTGGAGTGATTTTGGCTCTATCAGAGCCAAAATCACTCCCACTGACATCACTAGTGATGTCAGTGGGCCGGCTTCTGACGGTAGGCGTTCCCTAGGGAACGCCCCCGTCTGGGAAGCACGCCCCGGCATGCCCACCAAATGGGGCGTGCTGTCAAACAACATCGACAGCATGCCCCCTTTGATCAGACACAACGAGCAAAGGAAAGTGCACACCATCGACCCACTTGCGAGCGGACAGCCGCTCGCAAGTGGGTCTGAATCAGGCCCTAAGTACGGTACTTATGCAATAAGGTATTGTGATTTATGGTTTAATATGACGTGGAAGAGTGTTTGACCATTTCCCAGAATTGGTAATTTTTATAAAAATGTGTTAGACAATGCCCGGATCACATCAGTTTGATGCGCTCCCGAGAGAAAAAGGTTAAGTATTTTGAATGTTTAAAACTGTGGCAGCATGAAGGGGATGCGTGGCTTAAAAATGTTCAAACGACGCAAACTAGCGTCGTGAGCACATTGCCAGAAAATACATCCGCGACGCTAAATTGCAATATGGGCGAGCCGCAAAATGGCGCGCACGTGCGGCAAGGTAGCGTCATGGAGTATTGCCAGCAGTTCACGCTCACCTCCCCCACCTTATGTGGATGGAGGTGCAAGTACATTTACCAAAAATACCCATAAAAATGTAACAAGCAACTTGTACCCTCTCTTAAGCAACTATAAAGAAAATGTTCATGATACGGATGATGAGCCTATTGTAATGTCTGCCATTTCCCATGCTGTGCAGATGATAGATGCTGCATCACCAGAATCACGAGTGGTGCCACCATCTCCATCGGTAACAGCAAGGGAAGTGGTAATGCCCTCTGCACCCGTAGAGGAAGTTGTTCATACTATATGTAGCAGCAGCAGACTAAACCCCCAGCCAGGTAATCAGGTCAAAGGTAGCAGCGCTACCGGTCTGCATCCCATTCGGACAATAACCGTTCCAAATGGAAATGCAGATGCAAACGGTGTAGTGCCCATGAGGGAAGTTGTAATGCATTGTCCTTGGACAAGAGCAGAACTAAATTCCATCATAAATGATTTCCCCGATCCCAAAAAGGAATTAGCCGAATGTCAAAGATTTTTGAGAAATTTGGGTAGTTCACATGAACCCACTAATAAAGATTGGCGTGTGGTGTTAAGGGCCTGTCTGCCACGCAATACCGACGTGACAAAATTTATCACGGATTGTGTATTGGATGGTGACGTTCCCTTAACAGATCAAGTAAACCAAGGTAACATTTCCCGCATTGTAACTCAATTGGGTATATATTTTCCAGTAGTAGTTAACTGGAACAAAATTTTCACCATTAAGCAGAAAGAGAGTGAAACTGCAGAAGACTATTGCGATCGGGCTCTGCAGGCTATCAACCAGTACACTGGGATAGAAGATATTAAAGATAGCACCCACCACAGGGGAATAATAGTTACGGTACTTGTGGACGGTCTGAAAGAGAGTTTAAAAACTCGGGTTCAGACCTCACAGCCTGGCTGGCGGGGACTCACAATAGATACCCTCATAGAAACCGCCATTGAACATGATAAAAACATCTCCAACAAACACAACTCTATCCCACTAACCCGATGCAACCACAGGTCCCCAAGCTACCCACCAACTTCTTATCCCCCACAAAACCCTTACCCTCCCTATCCTTACCCATATCCACCACCTTTACCCTCTGTGCAAACCTCACAACACCACATGTCTTCACCCGATACACGAACATGTTTTACTGTAAACAAACAGGACACTTAAGTAGAAACTGTACAATAAAAAGAGTAGGGATCCCACATCAGGGAAGACCTGGATATCCCCATAAGGGATATGCACAGCAGGCACCAGCTCCAATTGTAGCCATAAATGCTTTATTGGAGAATGGTAGCCAACGCTAGGGGTCAGGTCATACCTGTAGTCTACAGATAGTCAGGTTAACGGGAAGTACTAGGGAAGAACCGGTCATGATGGTTGATGTAGCTGGTACTGAATATCCTTTTCTTGTAGACACAGGGGCGACCAGGTCAGTGATAAAATCTCCCGTTAATTTGCAGGTGACCAACGAGACAGTACCAACAATGGGTGTAACAGGTAAAGTGGAACATTATCCTTTAACAAAGTCCACAGAGGTTACTATTGGACCGTTGCATACCAGGCATTCTTTTCTCCTGGCTGCTGCGGCTCCTACTAACCTACTGGGTAGAGACTTGTTATGTAAG
Source organism: Taudactylus pleione (assembly GCA_031769625.1). Classification (NCBI taxonomy): domain Eukaryota; kingdom Metazoa; phylum Chordata; class Amphibia; order Anura; family Myobatrachidae; genus Taudactylus; species Taudactylus pleione. Next base: position 425,580 of record JAUIMM010000033.1, on the reverse strand, counting down.
ATGGGATGTGTTATATATTGCACCCCTGATGGTGTATTTTTGGATATCCCAGAGAGAGTTGCACACGAGGTGTGGGATATATTGAACACTCCCCAAAGGATAATGTATCACTCTACAAGTTTAAATGAAAATCCATCTCAGATAAATGAAATGTTGTCTCTAATTCCAGATTCCCTTTGGACTAAAGATGGACAGGACACTGGATTAATGGCAAACGTAAGCCCAGTAATGGTAAATTTAAAAAGCGGAAGGCAAGCTCCAAAAATTCCCCAGTACCCATTAAAGCAGGAGGTAGAATTAGGGGTTTTTCCAATAATTGAGCAATTATTGCAACAGGGAATTTTAGTTCGTACAGCTAGTGTAGCCAACAGTCCCATCTTTCTGGTAAAGAAGAGTGGTGGGAGGGGTTATAGGCTGATACAAGACCTTAGAGGTGTTAATAAGGAAGTAGAGATCCAATTCCCTGTAGTGCCGAATCCAGCTGTCATTTTGATGCAGATCCCACCAAATGCAACCCATTTCACTGTCATTGACCTCTGTTCTGCTTTCTTCTCTGTGCCTCTCCATCCTGACTGTCAGTATCTATTCGCATTTACATACAGAGGTTTACAATACACATGGACACGATTACTCTAAGGTTTCATAGACAGCCCCAGTATCTTCTCCCAGGCATTGCACGACTGTTTACAATCTTTTCAACCTGCCAATGGATCTGTTCTAATTCAATATGTGGACGATTTATTGCTATGTTCTGACTCTTGTGACTTTTGTTACGGATGGGAGTTGTCATAGACAAACAGACACAGGTGAATTATGTACAGGTTATGCTGTTGTAAATGACACAGACATCATAGAAGCTAAACCTCTCGGTCCTCCTCACTCAACTCATGTGGCAGAGTTAGTAGCACTGACTAGAGCATGTGAACTGGCAGCAGGCAAATCTGCTAACATTTACACTGACTCGAGGTACGCGTTCGGGGTGGTGCACGATTATGGGGCTCTATGGCATCTGAGAAATTTTATGACAGCAGCAGGCACACCAGTTGCACATTCCCGACACATAAAACATCTTTTAGAAGCAATCCAACTGCCAAAAGCAGTGGCAGTAATTAAATGCAAAGCCCACACATGTGAGGATGACCCGGTGTCACTGGGCAACAACAGAGCTGATGAAGCTGCAAAATGGGCAGCAGGGTTAAAAATGTTTTCTCCAACTGAAACAATTATGTCATTTCAAACTATTGATATGCTGAAATTAATTGAGATGCAAAATTTGTGTTCCATTCAGGAAAAATCCATTTGGAAGTCCAAGGGATGTGGACAAGAGTCCTCTGGGCTCTGGAGGGATGGACATGGTAAGCCAGTAGCCCCCAAGGCATATTACCCCAGCCTGGCTGAGGCAGCACACGGTCTGACTCATCTGGGTAAACAGGGTATGTGCAAGTTGGTGAGGGCATACTGGTGCACACCAGGTTTTTCTTCACAAGAAGAAAAGATAGCAATGTCCTGTCTGACCTGCTTGAGAAAGAACATAGGGAAAGTGATCCCTACCGAACCGTCCCACATTCCACCGACTGACCTTTCCAGGTGATACAAATTGATTTCATCCAATTACCACCCTGCAGGAACCTTAAGTATGTATTAGTGTGCACAGACATATTTTCTAACTGGGTTGAGGCCTACCCAGTGGCCACTAATACTGCTGCGTTTACTGCCAAGAAAATAGTTCAGGAATTTGTATGCAGGTACGGTATCCCTAAAATCATCGAGAGTGATAGGGGTACCCATTTCACAGGTGATGTTTTTCAAAATATGTGTAAGCTGATGGGTATTAATAGTGACTTCATAGCCCCTACCGACCGCAAGCCAGTGCCAAGGTAGAGAGGATGAACGGGACTATTAAAAATAAGCTAAGTAAAATCATGACAGAGACTGGATTAGGATGGCCAGAAGCCTTACCTTTGGTCCTACATAGCATAAGGACCACTCCTAGACCTCCTGAATCTGTCCCCATTTGAAATATTGTTCGGTAGACAACCTCATTTGATTATAAGTCCACAGGAAGACCTGAAGGGTAACAACGAGGTAACTGTAAAGTATCTTATATCAATGAGTAAGCAGTTAAAGCAACAGCAGCAGAAACTGAAATTATTGTCTAATGATATGCCTGAAACTAACTGTCATGATGTTGAACCAGGAGAATATGTTATGATCAGAAATTTCTTGCGTTCAGGTTGTTTGACTGATCGTTGGGAGGGTCCATACCAGGTGCTGCTGACGAGTACTACATCTTTGAAGGTGGCTGAGAGAGATACCTGGGTCCATTCCACTCACTGCAAAAAGGTCAATCAACCAGTGGAGAAACAAGTCAGAGACAAGGCTGATAGTGTGGACCTGTCGCTCGTGAGCTTGTTCCAGGAGGATTGAACAGGTTGTAGTGAGATACCTGAACAGAAAGAAATCTGCAGGTCTTGTTGTGACAATGAACGGGCCTGCTGTGTTCATTTTCATATTCTGTTTTAGAGTGTTCACCATCTTGGTCGGTTCGGGAGTATCCAGGTTCTGTGATGGGAGACCGATCGAGGAAATGGGAGCTGATGGCAGTGCTGATGGAGTGGAGTCAGGAGGAGTGCAATGCCAATCAAGGGAGTGTCTGACCAATCTTAGTACTGTTATTGTTAAGAGAGCTGTCATTCCGGATACTCGGGGAAGGTGTGGAGGTTTATCGTCTGAAGATTCCTGTATTTGTGAGCTTTGTGGGTCCCTAGTTGATGAGAACTGTATCCAACGGTGCCAACCTAAATATAGCCCGTACTGGGGTATCCTTTAGAGGATTATCATAGTATGGTAGGCAAAGTGTTAAATCAAACTGATTGCTGGGTGTGTTCACATGTGCCACAGGGACAGCATAATGTAGGGTTGGTGCCATTTCCGCTGAATATTACAGAAATTTTAGAATTGCAAAAAGGGAAAACATTGGATGGAAAATTCCTCTCATCCAAACCACGTCATTTCAAACTCTATCAATTCCAAGTAGATAGATCACTTTTGTGTTTAAACATAACCAACCCCAATAAACCCGGGAGTTGGGAAGTGACAGGGAATAATCAGACGATGACCTTCTCACAAAGAGCTGATAATGAGTCCATAAACCATGATCTGTTACGCTCCATTAAGTCTGGTGGGAAACATTTTAGGTATCGGTATACATTGAGTTCCACCAAAGAAATTATTGGTAAGGTGCCAAATGGTTATTGTGCTAAAATAATACAACCAGAAACTTGCATGTACCAGATGGAAGAACCAGAAATAGGATTATTTGCAAGGGAAATGTGCTTGATGATAATGATGCATACCATTCCTTATGTTCTCCCTGATAATGTATATTTCATCTGTGGAAGAAAAGCGTTTAAATGGCTCTCCCCGAGTTCCGAAGGCTTGTGTTACCTAGGAAGAGTAGTCTCAGAAGTTATGACCCTCACACATGTTGAAAAGCTGGGTATACATAAAAACACACCGTCACCCTATCTTCATACACAATATGAACATAGAGGCAAAAGAAATATGGTACCTGGTGATGTACATAAAGCCACTCAGTTAATCAGTGAGACAACTGGCTTTCAAGTTCTAGTTGCATTGGACCCCACCAGGATCACTCAAGGTACATTAAATTTTAGATATATCCAGGTACTTGCTAAATTGATAGATAATATCACCGAGATGTACGATGACACATTCAGATATACAGGGAGAGAATTGCAAGCGTACAAGAAAGAATTAGTGCAACACAGGCTAGTGATGAATTATTTAACTGCTGTTACTGGAGGGTATTGCGTAACATTAGCCACCCAATTTGGAGTAAAATGTTGCACCTATGTCACCAATAATACCAGCGACCCCAAGGAGGTGATAGACCGAAAGATGGATGAAATTCTGCAGCTAAAATGGGAGTTTCGTAAGAACCATAACGCTTCAGTGGCTGAAGTAGGGGAGAAGATAGAAGGATGGGTTTCATGGCTGAGCCCAGTGAAATGGTTCTCAGGTCTAGGGGAATGGGTCCAGGAAGTGATCGCCAGCATAGGCAAATTCTTAATCCTTATACTGATTGTCATCATAATAATTGGCATATGCGTCCGGTGTATTCCTATTGTGTTGAAGTGTGGAAAATGTAAAAACAGAGTAAAACGTACGAATGAAACTATGATGGTGGTCAGTAACGACAATATGTATACCGAGGTAAATATAGAACTGCATTACAACCCTGAACTAGGAAATACTATCGTTTGATGTATTATATTTAGACATGCATAGAATGTATTATTGAAATGTTATTTATAGAACACCTCAGATAATGTAAGGTCTCAATTCCCCCTTCAAGACTGCTTTTATAAGACTGGTGCATTCCCACACCTTTCACATGATCTTCCAAGATCCGCGGTGTGCGTATAATAGTAGTTTTATGTCCCCACCCAGAGACACATTATTGATGGATTAAGAACCACCTTGTGCCATCCCATAATAACACTAAATAATATGTAAATGTTAGCCTAAATTGAATTCTAATAGCAGATTGTGATAGCATGTTGTTTGCTATCAAAGGGTGGACTGTCGAAGCTGAATAATTGGCTGAGACAAGTTCAGTTTAAAATTTAATCGCGGCAACGCCATCTTGCGACTGGCCGCAAGACGCCATCTTGAAAATGAGATCGCAAGATGCCATTTTGCGAATGGCCGCCTAAGCGCCATTTTAGATAAACTCACATTTTAGTACATGTGGCGATAATACTATTAGCACCATGCAATTGCATCTTTCACCATTTCTCATACACACATTATTACACGCAATTGCGCTGTTAACTAGTCGCATATTAGCGAATGCATAGAACTTTGTATGAAACCGCTGTTTTATTAGCTTTATGCGCACGCATCTGCCCCAAGTTAACTAGCGTCCTTATATAAAACCCTGAATACTCACACATTACATATTCACACATAAGGTTTAATAAGCTTTAAAGTGTATGATTTAAGTTGGTTCAGTTAGTTTAAATGCTGAGAAATAAAGATATTTGATAACTAAGGTATTATACATGCTAAACAAGTCGTGTTTGGTTTTGTACTGATGCGTACTCTTTTTACAGTATTCCGGTGTTATCGGTGGGGAGATTGCATCATGCATTCTCGAGTTATGGATCGCAGAGCCTACAAGCAACAAAATGTATATTTCATGAACAACTGTTAGGATGTTGCAGGGGGCGGGAAGGGAAAGATCCCCAGCTGTTAGAGGCAGGGAGAGTCTATTTAACCAGCCTGTTAAATGCCCTGTAACAGATGCTTCTCCCCTGGGAACCAATGACTTCAGCAGCAAACTTCTCTATTGTCCTGTTTATTCTGGGGGGGTATAAATATGTGTGCTCAAACGCTGGTTCTTAGTCTTCGTGCTGAATGCTGTATGACGAGGGGTCTCTTGCTGATGCCTATCTTCGGGTCCGGAAGCGCTGCGTATGTATACTGTACTTGGGTCTGTATAATTTCCTTTTGCGCCTAAATTGTGTCTGGATCAATTGCGTGTAACTGTCTGAACTTTTACTTGAATAACACTTGTGCTTTGGAACCACAGATTCCAGGTCTAAGTCTTTATTTACTGTATGACTTCGTACGCAAATTAGCGTCATCCATAGAGGTTTATAGGAAGGGTTTTAGAAGGTATAGGCAGGGGTATATTGAGGTTCTGATCCAGTATCGTTGCTATAATCATTTTTAAGTTTTCAAAAACCCCTTCCCCATCAATACAACAGCTCCACATACCTATCTCACATCATTTACACCTCCACCTACCTGTCCCACATAATTTACACCTACACCTACCTGTCCCACATCTTTTACACCTCTACATACCTGTCCCACATCATTTACACCTCCACATAAATGTCCCACAGCAGTTACACCTCCACATACCTGTCCTACATCATTTACACCTCCACATACCTGTCCTACATCACTTACACCTCCACACACCTGTACCATATCATTTACACCTCCACATACCTGTCCCGCATCATTTACACATCCACATACTGTCCTGCATCATTTACACCTCCACATACATGTCCTACATCACCTACACCTCCACAAACCTGTACCACATCATTTACACCACCACACACCTGTACCACATCATTTACACCTCCACATACATGTCCCATATCATTTACACCTCCACATACCTGTCCCACATCATTTACACTTCCACATACCTGTCCCACATCATTTACACCTCCTTAGAGAAATGCACCTTAAAACTGACATGTCCTTATTAGCCAAATTATACTATTTAAGACCCTCCAAGTGCATGATTATTCATTGGGAGGGGTGTACCAGGGGTTCTGCTTTGTGTCCCAACATTTGTATCTTAAAATAATTATTTTCCCTACCTTGTCACCTACTCAGGGTGCTGCACACAATAAGTGTGAATTTCCTCTGAAAAATCAGTGCAAGTTTGGAATTGGATTGCTAATGTGATTGCAGTGTGAATCGCAGGATCCAGCTCGCACCTAATACGTTTGAGCCCAAAGAGTCAAATAAAGGACCCTACATAGCTATATTAGCTGGTAAGATACATTTTAGCAGAGTGTTTCCAACTGTTTCATCCTCTTTATATATCTGACCGCCACCACTGCGTCATCTGCATTGTTGTTTATTAATATTCCGGTAATTGTATGATGCAGCGCTGTTTGGGGAATATCTAATCTTTCCCAACAACACCACTTACACCCGGAGGAAATGTACAAACTCACAGGGAGAAATTACAAACTTCACAAAGATAGGATTCTGGTGGGAATCTAATCCAGTGTCCCAGAGCAGGCAGCAATGCTAACCACTGTGCAGGTGTGCTGCCATTCCGCCAAGGAATGATCTCGGACCACAAAACCCTACAAAAAGGCCACATGGCCACAATCGCCTCCAGATCTGCTGAAATGGAACACCTCACATCCAAAGATGTCTGGGACATCAAAGCATTGCTCCACAAATGAATGACAAGAACTAAGGGAAACCCAAAGCTTCTAACTGACCTAAATAATGAATCCATCAACAAAGCCCAATGCATGCCCCGTACCCCTAACCATCGAACCCTATCCAACACTGGGAATAAATACAAACACTGTGCAAAATTGGACCGTCCAGCCCAATAAACAAAGGAATGCCCCACAATCCAAAAAGGACAAACATCAACTTGAGCACCTGTAAAATGAAATAAACAAACCATGACACCAAATTAAAAAAGAAGGAAGTAGTGAAGAGACAGTAATCTATGACAGTAAGAGGAGGGAGAGGAGGGGGGTGAGATCCTTAAAACTAGTGGTAAAACAAAATTCCTCAAGACCCCCAAATATGACGAGTAGCTAGTCCTCAGGTTAGGCTCAACTAAAAAATTTGCGAAGTCTAATGAGTGATTTATATGCCGCAAACTTCCAGCAGCCCAGGGCCTTAAATTGGTAGACAGAAAAACCCGATGCAGCAGCCGATGTAGCCGCACTGATCCTGAATGGGTACCAAAATCATCCGGGCACAACCCAATCGCTGGCACGCACCACTTTAAATCCCAACCAAATTGGAACCGGGTCACTGGGGAACCCTTCAGCATGCCGTAACCACCCCCCGTTTGTGGAAGGATAATGATCTCTATGAAGCTTGCCCCACACCACCGGACACACTTCCGTATCAGTGCATGCCTACATGGAAACTCAGCGACTCCTTGCCAACTGATCCGTCTTAGATCGCCGAATGAGACACAGCACGGCTGAATCTTCCACAAAAGCATCGGTAGACAAAAGAGATGGTCGACTTTGTTTCAAAGGTGCCACCAATTCTGAAACACGCAACGCCCCATGGAAGGCAATAACAAATGCCAAACTAGATAACTGAACCTCAAAATCTGAAAAACAAATGGTTATCAAACTCGCAATAACTGCGCCAGAAGACACAAACCAATGGGGCGTCGCATGTCGGGACGAACTGGGACCAGCCTGGCCCACCCTTTCAAAACCTTTGACTAAAAAATTATTTGAAAAATCCTCCAAATCTTTTACCCGAAAAAAATGGGACAAACCTGCTAACACCTTTGTCGACACGGCCCTGGACCTGCCTGATTCATACAAGCTCCACACAAAAGCGAGAATAAGGTTCCGGCTGGTCTTACCTCTGTTTTCAGTTCGAGCCGTGAACCGACACCATGTCAACCAGGCAGTCTGATAACTTTCGCAAGGTCCCGGGAGCTAATGACCAATGAGTTAGCCCCTCCATGCCGGCTTGATAACCTGCCATACATAAGATGGGAATGACTCACCGTCCTGAGAAGCCAACGGGGCAAACTTATGAAAACGCACCCAGTCAAACCGTGGCAATGAGTCTGCAATCTCGTTCTTAACCCCCGGAACGTGCTGCGCCTGAAACAGGATGTTAAATTGTAGGCAACGCAATACAAATTGGGCAAGCATATGTAATGCCGGCAAAGAAGCGGCCCGATATCGATTAACAGCGCGAACAACGCCGAGATTATCACACCAAAACGACGCTGCGATTACTCAAAAGGGGCCCCAAGAGTTTGAGGAAAACCATGATAGGGAAGAGAAGCTCATTCAGACCTGGACGCTAAGCTGCGCTCTCACGCAGCTAAAGAGGGCCGGGTAAGCAAATGCCACGATCGCACTGTCTGGTGTAAGGAGGCCTTCCATGTTTTAGAGAGCGACGGCAGAGCAAACGCACGCCGGTATAAAGACGCCCACTTTTCCATCTTAACACGTCATCTCCAGGAAGTGTATGAATAATTGGAACCATCGATAGCCATCGGAGCTGCACGCAGCGCTTGAGGTAGACCTTACCCCGCCACAAGCACTGCGATCACTGCACGCTGAAAAACAACCAGGAGACGTGTACAATGATGCATCTTTGCTAATTATGCACACCCATAAAACTCTGTTATGACGGCAAGACACGCCTGCGTTCGCAGTACTACTGCCCCTTTCACAAGCACCTTCCCCTGTTGCCACCCACAAAGGCACTATCTGTCACTCAAAATAGCGCCCAGTCTGTGTACTATGAACTCACGATTCCCGGCCGCAGTGACTGGTTTGCACATGCGTACTTTGATACATGCGCAAACTTGTGATAATCGCCCATAGCGTGTGTCTGCAGCTTAGCGAACGGGTCTGAATCGGGCCCAGAGCTCGAGAAAGACTAGATCCTTCATCAAGCCCCTGGTCACTTACTCATTGGGCCAAGGGGCCGCGCACCATCTGCCATCCAAGTAAGTCCCAAATCCCTAGGAGCCCTCTGCATCAGTAAACAACTGGATCACGCAACTGGATTCGATGAGGGTTAGACTTAGGGTAAGGGCTGGCTATTATTAAGGTTAGGGCTAGGCTATTATTAGGGTTAGGGCTAGGCTATGATTAGGGTTAGTCTTAGGCTATGATTAGGGTTAGGCTTAGGGCTAGGCTAAGATTACGGTTATACATAACGGGAAATAGTTGGCGGAGATGACTAATGCGCCGGATCATGTATAGTATATTATTTTATATTATGTAAACCAACAGTAATGTAATTATACAGTAATATCTCCTTTTGTTGTAGCACAAAGTTGGCGGTGCTCCCAGGAATAAAATCTAACTCGTTGTGAGCAAGCTAGTCGGTGAAACGCGCGTCAACAGATCCCAGTCCTGTCCGGTCACTTAGACTGTCAGATATCCCTCACTTCATGTTGAAGCTGTATTTCAGATATCAGCCACACACTAACTGATACAACCCAGCGGATCAATTGTATACCACACACGGAACTCCATTATTAGGATACTTACGAGGGAGCAGAGGACAGGAGAATACCTTCTTCACCCAGCATAAACACTCATCCACAGGCAGATCTCCCTGTAAGGTAATATCATCCACCATACTTACGTCCGGCGATGGTCTGACTGATCTGGGCTCATTTGGCTCCTGCAATAACTAGTGTATCAGGGGCCATCTAACACCATGGGCGAATTTGTTCCCTGCAATGTTCTTTAACACCAGGGTTCACCTATACGGATCCTTAACGCTCCACCGCTGCGCTTGATATTTCACCAGATACAAGTCTCTCTACTCTCTTATCATCTGTCCTATACTTTATTTTCGCAAGACAGATGAAAGTAGAAGTAGAGGACACTTATGTGTCTCACTGAACTTATTACACCTGTTTAATTGACCTCCCTGTTTTGAGATTTCCAACAATTAACAGCAGTCACCTCTGGACTAACACGTGTATGCTAACATTTGCGTTAGCCGTTTTACCAGACTAATTCTTTCTAAACAACGTTAGCTTTTGGATCAATTGAAGATTTGGAGATATATTTATAAGATATATGCAATGAAACATTGATTTTACTCATATCAGTATACTAAGTGGTACAAATGGAATGATCACCATGGCAATAAGTTTACACTGTGCTATGAGATATCAAAGGTTTTGTCTAAATTCACATTTCTGTAAACGAACATTACAGTGATATATTCACTGACAAATGTAACTGTCACGTTTAGCGTCCTGGAGTCCCCTAATGAGGGGCTGGAAGTTGTGGTCCCGGGTCAATGAAGGAATCAGGAGCGAGGGGCCTGGATGTTCAGTCTCCTCGTCCACAAGCATCGGATGTTGGCGAGACCTGACCTAGGGTGCGGAGTCTAACCTGCCGGGAGGTGTTCACCAGTGACCCCTCCAAGCGGGATATGGGTTGCAGCTGCACCCAGCAAGCAGGTCGCGGTCCCCAGGTTAGGGATCTGATGCGAGTGGGAATAGAGAAAGAGACACCGCTATGGCCCACTGGAAATATAATCTCTGTACCACTAGTAGAGAGAAGCACAATAGAGGTGTTCAAGAGGTGCTGTGGCAGACCAGAGGGAGAGAATCCACTGAGGAGTAGGTTGTGCAGCTAGCACTGTGAGGATATGCTGCAGTCACTGGAGGAGAGTGGTGATTGCACCAGTTTCGATGACGTGGTGTCTGTACACTGATGCATGAGGATTTTTGTTCTCAACAGGGACAAATTCAGAATTATTTTCTTCCATATTGATCCCGCGGATATTTCAAAGATATTGTTCGGGATTTGTTATTTATATGTGAAAATAATACCCCTATGTGGACTGTGGGCCTGATTCAGAGCCGCTCGTAAGCGTCCGCTTGTTCGTTCCGAGCGATGTTTGCCCAACTGCGCATGCGTACGGATCGTAATACGCATGCGCGAACCAGTCAGTGCGGCCGAAAATCGTTTGTTCGCTAAATAGCGAATGCCTGCTATTTTGAGTGACAGAAAGAGGCGTATGTGGGTGGTAACAGGGGAAGGTGCTTGAAAATGGGGAGTGGAGATCCGAACGCAGGCGTGCTTAAAGGTCAAAACGGGCGTTTTATGGGTGTGCATAATTAATACAGTAGCGTCATTGACCACGTCACTGGGTTATTTTATAGTCAGAACTTCAGGAGCTCCCTCCGTCGTGCGCATGCGCAGTGCAGACCATCGACCCACTTGCGAGCGGACAGCAGCTCGCGAGTGGGTCTGAATGAGGGCCATAATCATTACACAACATATAAATACTAATTTTGATGATGAGCGCCCCACAAAGGAATTGTTTTTTCTTCTGCCTCTAAAGAAACCAGTTTTTTATGATTAGGGTTAGGCTAAGGGTTAGGGGTTAGAGCTAGGTTACTTTAGTAAATATACCCCTGGGGGATTAGGCACTTCTGCTGGTGGCCCTGTAGGTCCCCTGTAGTTCTCTGGCCAGCACCTTGTACCTATAATGTATCTGCAGAGATAATTCTTAAACGATTGCTGACCATTTCCTATGTAGGTTGTACATTCTTGATAGATTTCCACACATTTGTTTTGACCATTAAGAATTTCACAAGCTGCCCTGACACGTAAATGTGTAATAATTCTGCTTTCAGAACACACAGTTGAGAACATCCATGATAAGAGATATAACTTGTACATCATGCATTTCATAATAGAGACTCCACGTTTCTGTGGCCCAAGCGACTACATCGGATCTTGGAGCCTTAGCTGATTAGGGCACTGTGTAACATTTTCTCTTCTTCACATTATGGAAAGCTTGGCAATATGGAAGTCTTTGATGTCACAATCCGTCTGCATCACGTTACGCTACACAGTAGTAATACTCCTTACCAGGGGTTAAAGTGGGCCGGAACGGGGCGGAACTGCGTTTTGTCGCTCCTATTTGGAGACTGAATGTTTTAGATGGATCGAAGATTTTACGAATGCGCAAGAGGGGAAGTGGGCGTCTGCATGTTGTCCATGCGAGTGCTTTGTGATTGCAATTATTAGCATACTTTCGCAGCAGAAATGTGTGTGCGATTGCAGCCACGATTGCATCAGGAAAACTTGCTGAATCAGGCCCTGTGTATGTTTCTACTTGCAATAAGTATGTAAATGGTTAACGTTAAAAAAAAAGATGTAGGGTCCCCCCCAATATGCATAACCAGCCCGAGGCTACTGAGACAGTCCTGGTTCTTAAAATACGGAGAAAAAAATTAGTAGGGTTCCCCTGTAGTTTATGAACCAGCACTGGGCTCCCTGAGCAAGTCTTGATTTTAAAAATAGGGAGAAAAAATGCATGGGGTTCCCCCTATTTTTAAAACCAGCACCGGCCTTAATTCTAACCTGTGTGTAATGCCACAGCCAGGGGACCCTTTCATCACTGCCAAAGCATTAACACTCCAAGCTAGTCAGCCCAAACTGGGGATCTCAGGGAAGGTGGGGGCCCCCTCAATAAAGGAGTCCCCCCTCTCCTGAGCACCCCAGCCTTACGCTGAAGCCAGGGGCTCTTCTCTGCACCCCTGGCCAGTAGTGGTGAAAATAGAATGAAACTATTGTTTTTTACAGTGGAACTACAGGTGCCAGCGTGCCTGCCCTTTGGCACTTGTGAAACAACAAGTGCCAGCAGGCGGCCGGCACCCTTACCCCCACTGTAAAAAAAAATAGTCAAAAAAACACAATGCACACACACCGTAGAAATTATAAGTTTATGACATACCTAACACACTCACACATACTTACCTTCGACCAGATGTACACGTCCCCTTGTCCAGGTAGAATTCCAACGGTTTACCTGTGAAAAAAATTCCAATACTTACCTACCTCCTGGGGCAGGTCTGTCCCCTTCTTCAGTAGTGTCCAGGGGTCTTGGCAAAAAAACAAACTGACCATACATACCAGGTTGGACATGTATAGATGTATGTCTTATGACATCTATACAGCGCAGAATGGCAGAAGACACAAGACTTCTGTCATTCTCCTGGGCCGCCAACCAATCAGAGGCTGCTCAACATTTAGTGGCCGCTGATTGGCTGTGACTCATGTGCTTTTAACTGACACCCTACTCATTTTTTTACCAGTATTTTAAGAACCAGGACTGTCTCAGGAGCCCGGGTCTGGTTATGTTTTTTTGGGGGGACCCTACGTCATTTGTTTTTACATTAACCATTTAAATCTGTTTATATCAAACAAGCAGCCTGCACATACTGCATCTCACTGATATGTGCGGGCTGCTTGTTCGAGTTTGGCTGCGGTCGGACTGAGGGAACTCGGGTGAGAAATCTTGATCACATACTGTTCACCATTGGAAAACACAATCTCAGCTAATCACGATTCTTGGTAAATTTGAGTGTTTCAGCTGCCTAAAATCACCCGAGTTTCAGCGATGCAAATCGAGTTTCTAATCGGGCAATCTCGATCAGACACAGGGCCTGATTCAGACCCGGACGCTATTTGCGGACGCTCGTTCTTAAAAAGGGGCCGGATATTTAAATTGAGCGCTCGCTCTTTGTGGTGTGTTGACGCCTCTATGTCATAGCGAGCGTCAGAAAAATGCGCTCGCTATTTTCTAAAGACTCCCCTTTGCCGTTCGCATCACACGTCATCTCCGGTGTTGATTAGATTAATCGGGAACATCGAAAGGCATCTGAACTGCTCGCAGTGCTTGTGGTAGGATTTACTTCCCGCAATCACTGCGAGCAGTTCAGGCTAAAAGACAACCAAGTGACGTGGTCGATGACGCTCCTTTACTAATTATGCACACCCATTAAACGCCCTTTTGACCGTTAGGCACGCCTGCGTTCGGATCTCCACTCCCCCGTTTTCAAGCACCTTCCCCTGTTACCACCCACAAACGGCACTATCTGTCACTCAAAGTAGCAGCCCCTCGTTGTTTTACGAGCGCACGATTTCCGACCTCAATGACTGATTTGCGCATGCGCATTACGACCCATACGCATGCGCAGTTGTGCAAACATCGCTCAGAGCAAACGAGCGGCCGCTTACGAGCGGCTCTGAATCAGGCCCACAAGTCTTAATAAATTTACCCCTCAGTGTAGGAGAGGGAAGGTACAAAACACCCCTGAATACTGCATATGTGATAAGCTGTTGCTGATATTGAGATATACCTGCACAAACTATAATGCCAAACAAACAACAAAACGTAAACCAAGGGTCTTTTTTTTTTTACAGCTAACCCGAACTTTAAACAACCCGCACTGACTTTGTGCATTTCAGTGTTTTTCCTCCATTATGTCAGAAAGTGATTTACTTAGCGAGGTCTCTGGTTTCAAGCGCTCGCTGCTGTAATACATGGCATTGAGTGTATGCAAATATAGGCAAAAAGCAAACAAATGGCAGAATGTCATTAGTGCTTATTGTTCTGTCACTGTCCCTTTCTTTCTGTACATGATAAGAGGAAAATACTATAATTATTATACTCAGATAATCCTATTGTCATAGTAAAGTAAAGCAGCAACTGAGCTGTTCTACGCTCCATTTACTTTGAGAAGATCTCTTTTATCCTAAACTTATATGGCGAATGTTTATATATATATATATATATTTTTTCTTTAAATGCACTATATAGTGTCTGCAATGCTGTACTTTGAATTATATATATATATATGTGTATATAACACACGTGAATGGCACAGTGCCAAATAAAGTGTACCCTAGAAATAATTTAAACCTGTGATAGCTCACAACCATAATCCCCAAAAAGATGGGTGTCAGCTCAATCAATAAGATTATAGCAGTGGTAATCTGCTATAAAAGTTAAAATGTAAACAGTGAAGTTGATAAAGAGCGACCAACGTGCTTGTAAGGCCACAATAAAGAATATAGAAATTTATAATTAATCAGAAAAGTGTAAGAAGTGCATAGAGCAGTGGTTCCCAAACTGTACGCCTTGTCACCCTGGGGTGCCTCGGGACACTTGCAGGGGTGCCACAGGTTGGTGGTCCAGCACCAAATCAAATTCTTTATGGTCAATGTAATGTAAATATGTGCACAAACAGAAGCACAAACCTGTCCACCACTATATAACCTAACCTAAGGATGACAGGTCAGCACAATTTACTTCACTTTACTACTTCACTACATTTTTTTCTGACTTTCTCAATAACACACTTTTGGCTTTGGGGTGCCATAAACACAATGCTGATACACTGGGGTGCTGTGATTCAAAAAAGTTTGGCATAGCGTGTAGATAGATAGACAGATATGGGATGATAGATAGATAGATAGATAGATAGATAGATAGATAGATAGATAGATAGAACTACTATTGTGAGCATAATGTGTAAGGGGCACTACTACTGTGTGGCATAATGTAAAAAGGGCACTATTACTGTGGGCATAATGTGTAAGAAGCACTGATACTGTGGGCATAATGTGTAAGGAGCACTAATACTGTGGGCATAATGTGTAAGGGGCACTGCTACTGTGGGCATAATGTGTAAGGGGCACTACTACTGTGTGGCATAATTTGTATGGGGCACTATTACTGTGGTCATAATGTGTAAGGAGAACTGTTACTGTGGGCATAATGTGTAAGGGGCACTACTACTGTGGGCATAATGGACCTGATTCAGAGCCACTCGCAAGCAGCCCGATGGTCTGCGAACGCACATGCGCACGCCTCATTCTGCGCGTGCGTGAACTACTCTGTGCGATCGCAACCCGCTATCTCGCCAAGCAAAGACAGCCCAGTGTAATGAGTGACAGGAGAGGCCGTTTGAGGGTGGTAACAGGGCCAGGACACTAATAACGGGGGAGTGGAGGTGCGAACGCAGGCATGCCTGAGTGTTTAAACGCTGTTTCTAAGGCATGCATAATTACTAGGCAGCGTCATAGTACACGTCACATGCCTTTTTTTTACAGTGAAGTTCTCTCAGTGCTTGCGGTAGGGTAAGGCAACCTCAAGCCATGCGTTAGCTTCCGATGGTCCTTGATGTACCAATGTTTTTATACACTTCCTGGAGATGACGTGCGCTAGTGGGCGTTTCACCATACGCTAATGGGTGTCTGCATACACAGAGCGATCGCTCGCACAGCCAAAGTGGGCGTGCTAATGCCTTTCCGAGTGAGCACCTGCCATGGCGTCACTTTGCCGAATTTGCATACACTGGATGCGAGCAATCGCATCTAGCGAGCAGCTCTGAATCGGGTCCAATGTGTAATGAGCACTACTGCTGTGGGCATAATGTGTAAGGAGCAATACTATTGTGGGCATAATGTGTAAGGAGCACTACTATTGTGGGCATAATGTGTAAGGAGCACTACTATTGTGGGCATAATGTGTAAGGAGTAGGGATGTGTGCCGACCCCCATGTTTTGGTTTTGGATCTGAATCTCCTTATGTTTTGGATCTGGATTTGGTTTTGCCAAAACCGCCCCTTGCTTGTTTTGGTTTTTAGTTTTGGTTTTGGAACTGTATTTTTTTCTTTTAAATGTATAAAATCTGCTAAAATCACATAATTTTTTTTTTTGTTCTTACAGTATTATTAACCTCAATAACATTACTTTCCAATTGTTTCCAGTCAATTTTGACCACCTCACAGCTCACAATACTGTTTTCATTTGGTTTAGGCCCAAAATTTGCACCAAGCTAGCTGGCTGACTCAGCTAAGTGGCAGCAATGGGCAGCACAAACACGCGGCAGTTCAACTTCCAACATGGCACATCAGGAAAAAAAAAGTTTTTATTATTCAAGAGGCCTGAGGGAGTTGGAGTATGTATGTAGTTGAAGGCAGGGACAGGAAGGGTTGATTTGTAGTAAATTTAATTTCATTTTTTGATTCTGAAGCAAATTTATGAGGGAAGAGGGGAAGCATTTACAAAAAATATTTTACTCATTCACATCAGTCCTTGCCTCAGAAGAATCCTTGAGCGCTATGCTTGCTGCTGGGAGTGGATTTTCATCCCAGAAGGGGACCAAGAAGACTACTTGTATTCTAAAATAACATTTCCAATATATCACTTTAATAATGTTATTGATAGGGGCCCCCACGAGTTTGTTGCCCAGGGGCCCCCACAGACCTTAATCCGGCCCTGTGTGGGCATAATGTGTAAGCAGTGGCGGTTCTAGGGGTGGGCTAACAGGGCAGTCGCCCGGGGCGCCGGCCCCTAGAGGGCGCCACTGAGTCCCCAGAAGGTAAAAAGAAAAATCCCATAATAAAAAAAAAAAAACAGCGCCGCTCCCCTCCGCGTTGCCGGGCGCCCACTGATATTTATTATCAGCGGGCACCCGGTTCCCTCCCTGCAAAGGCAGTCGAAGCTCACTCCAGAGCTCCGGCTCCTTCATAGAGCACTATGGGAGGGACGTCATGAAATCATGACGTCTCTCTCATAGATCCGTGGTCGGACCGGACGGCAGCGGACGCAGGAGCGGGGCCTAAGGTAAGTATTGTGTTTGTATTTTTTTTTTTTCAGTAGGGAGGCATGGGGGCATTACTACTAGGGGCATGACTATAAGGGGGCATTACTACTGGGGACATGTCTATAGGGGGCATTACTACTGGGGCATGTCTATAAGGGGGCATTACTACTGGGGGCATGTCTATAAGTTGCATTACTACAGGAGGCATTACTACTGGGGGCATGTCTATAAGGGGCATTACTACTGGGGGCATGTCTATAGGGGGCATTACTACTGGGAGTATGTCTATACAGGGGCATTACTACTGGGGGCATGTCTATAAGGGGCATGTCTATAAGGGGGCA